>OY728136.1:1299836084-1304636084 GCA_963277665.1 Viscum album | reverse complement strand
ATTTTATTATTAAAGTCAACCATGTTGAGGTGGAATTAATATCCAAAAAATGTTATGGTAACTAATTTTTTAAAGGATTAATAGGGTCAATGAATACCTCAAAATCCATTAAACTGTACAGTTTTAGGTATTTTAATCCTTTAACTTTTAGCTTTAACCTATTTCATTATTTTAATAATACCGCAGTAAATCTCTCTTTTTACCAAAATAATTTTTTTACACCTAAAAATGAAAATGAACATAATAAATAATTTGAATATTATGATTACAAATATGGAACCCATTTAACTAAACTAAATTCATAAAAGTTTCCAAATTATATTTAAAATTCATCACTCAAACACAACGGGAAAGAGAGTTTTTAAAATGAAAATGTTCGAATGTTTGAAAAGTTTTTGTCCAATTTCAATGTTTATTTAATTCAAATGAACTAAATTTGATATATTTATGAATAAATAAACTAATTATACTTAAAAATAAATTTAAAATATAATTTATCTATATAATTTTTTTTGATGAAAATGCAGTTTCAACTAAAATTCAGTATATTTTTACTATTCATCAAAAAAATTAAAATTTTCAAAAAAAAACCAAGATTTAGCCCTAATTTAATTTTGATATTATTATTTAAATAAATAAGTTTATTTTTTCAAATAAAATTATAAAATTATAAAAATTTATTTTGAAAATTGGCACCCCATTAAAAGGTGGAAACATTTCCTTTTAGAGAAATATTGATTTTTATGATTAAAATTGGATTTATTATTATCTTAATCCTATCAAAATTATTGGATAAATTTTAAAAGAAATATATTGAATATATAATAAATAAATTTCATTAATATATTTCACTAAATGTGATTAATTTAATTTATTAAGATAAAATGTAATTGTGGGCATAAAAATATATTTGTTAAAAACACTTCCTTTTATGTTCAATTAATTTTTATTTTAATTTATAATTAACTAGTAACCGATGGAATCATTTTATAAAATTATGTAAAATATATTTTTATAATTTGGTTAATCTCATTCATTGTCTTCATTCCAATGGTTATGTGGTAACTATCAAAATTTAATAATAATAAATTATAGTTTTTTTAGGTTTTTTATTTTTAGAAAAGTTACATATCAAAGAGATTAAAATTATTTAAAAAACATATCATAAAATCTTGGGTTCTTACATTCTAAACCCCTTAAAATTAGATATTCTCTCAGAATTTGTTACACAAATATAAACCGATGAGGATACCTCTGCCTCATCACATCCTCAGATTCCCACATAGATTCCTCAAATTGGTTGTTTCACTAAAAAACATTAACCAGACGAGTGGTCCTATTTCATAAAATACTATATATATGAAAACAAATATCAACTGGTTTTTATTTATAAGAAATATCTTTCTCTAGCGGTATGACCTATGAGATCAGTACATGTGATGGATCATTTATGCACTAACTCATGAGAGATACATGGAACACATCATGAACATGAGTGATATTTAGTGGAAGAGACAAACGATAAGATACCATCTCAATACAATAAAAAATTTCAAAAATAAATATTGTCCTCTTAAATTTAAAATTGCTCCAGAAAATAAAATATGGATGTTTGAAAATTTCCTCTATGGAAAGCCCACATCAGAAAAGTGGTTCATAAAACTTCCTCTTAAAATAGGGAAAGTAAAAAAGTGAAGGTAACCACATAACTATGATTCTTATTAGAATAACATTAGTGGGAAGTGAGAAAATAAACATGGAATAGAATTCTAACTTTCAAGCTATGATAGAGGATGATAGAGAACATGGTTATTTTTAGGTAATTCCACAAATCCATAGACGAAATAGGTTTGAAAAAGTTTATTGATATCATCATAAATGATGATAATAGAATAAAATTCTATGTAAAAATCATTTTAGAATATATTCATACTTGATATTGTCTCATGAGTATAATGTCACACATTAACTGTGTCTTGATCAATTTTCACTTCCTTTATTACTTCAATGAATTAATTTAGAATTTTAATTCCTATAGAACAAGTGCATCATAAGTTCAATAATGGGATGACATGTCATTCCTTATATTTATAGTTATCACAAAAAATAGTTATAATAGATTATGAAATATGAATAAATATTCATATGGTTATGAAATACATTAATCTCTAAAACCTCATCCAAATTTCAATAAAAATAATTTCATAAATATTCACCCTTATGAACCTTCAAAATGATTAAAATCCAAAACATTCAAATGAAGGTCACTAAATTTTCAAAATAAACTTATCATTAATCCCCAAAACCACTTGATGTATCTCATAATTGTAACACACTATACATGTGAATATTATTATCATGTATTCTCATAAAATATGGTAATAACCTAAATTACTACAAAAACTTACTTAAAAAATTATTTCATTAAAAAATTAACTCTTTCCCCATATAATAAATCCACAAAAATATATAAACTCAATCCATGATATCATAAACCACCATGCCATCATATTACTAATCATTTCCAAGGTCATAAATAATAACCCATTTATTTTATCATAAACAAACATCTATTTATCTCATTATCCAAACATCATGAACATGTTAAGGGATATCCTTCCCTTAATCATGTGTTATCTAAAAATATCAGCTTCATCAATTTTTATGCTTACTAGTACCATTCGAAAAATAGTTCCAAATCTATAAGGTAAAACTATAGTGGACAAATCATTAGATGTTTAATTATTCTATAATACTAGAAAAGTAATTTTACAAAATTATTCTTGAATCCAAATAAATAATTTAATCTTTACACTTAAATGATTGGCATGTAACAGGTCCTTCTTAAAAAAGATAATTCTTGGGCCAAGACACTGAGTTGGATAATGCTGTTATTCCCCACACATAATACATTTAACTCCTTAACAATATGTTACTATATGACCTTATTTTACACATAGATAAAATCTACCCCTCCACTTTAGATATTACTCCAGGTTCTTCTTCCCACCTTCTTGATATAGATTAAGTTGAATATTCTTTCCTCTATGTTCATAACCACATAAAATTTCATAAAATCCAACCTTCCTATTATTTGATGTTTTAGGAATCTCACAAAATTTCATGTGGTTATTCATATACCATGATAGATTTCTACGAATAATCAAAATATCATTCTCTCTAATAATCATCCAATTTGGTGGCTAATAGTCACAAAATTGTCCATCAGATTCAATGTTAACAAGATTCCCTCTGGTTCTATACATCGACTAAAACCAAAAGCATAACATGAGAAACACTAATCATAATGGGGAAACCAAATAATCAAGGAAAATTACTTATAAATTTTCAATTTATTACATCTTAGGTGTAATACTTGGTTAATTATGATTTTTATCAAGATTACTGTATTGTAACCTTTATATAGACTTATCCTTAGGTATCTCACAAAAGTTTCCTCATACTAGTTTCCAAAGGTTAAATAAACCTTTCTCTAACAAAAAATATAAAAAACCTCTATTTTAATACATATATATTAAATCTAAATAGATTAATATTCAATGAAAAAAATAAAAATCCATTCTAGGACCGTATGGGTTTAGTGTCTTTGGAAACTTGGAAATAAAAAAATTAGTTCATAAAACAACTATATCATATCCCACTTAACCATTAATAACTAGAACCATTTTTGAAATTTCATAATCAATACCTTCCTTTATATCCTATAAAAATAAAAATAGTAAAAGGGTGATCTTAGATTCTCAATAAGGGTAAAAAAGGGAGATATCAATCATAATATAAGGTTATAAGAACATGAATATAACACTTGAAAATTATACCCTTTATATCAGAGATCACAATATTTATTCATGGAAGAAATCATATAATACATGAAAAATAAGAAAATAACACTTTCATAAGACATGTAAATGTGTTGTACAAATAAACTTATAACTTTTTGGATATATATATATATATATAGAACAAGTTCACTCATTAAGTTAAAGACATGAAATTAGGTGTAACAACCTGAGATTTTTATGAGATATATTTCATAGATGTATTTTTTCATATTCTACACCAAGATAAACTTGAGATACACACAACACTGATTTAACTTGTGACACACAAAACACTATTCTTGGATTGTGTCACACACAATTTCAAGTTCTTTTGATAGAACTCATTTCACACAAGATTTAGTTTAAGTGAACAACTAAATATTATTATGTTACCCTATAACATACCCATTATAATGGAATATATGAAAAATAGTAATAGAAATATGAAAATTTTATTTAAACATGTATACATATACGTAATTATTTGCTGAATAATTAATTATAAATAAAAATAAAACCCATTTAATAAAAGGAAATGTTTTTCTGAGAAACTATTTAAATGAAATAAGTGAGTTTATAAAGTAATAGAATCTCTGTTTATGTATTTTATTAATAGAATATAAATTTAATATATTCAATATAATATTTAAATTTCATCTTATATATTTTATATACATGATATAAGAAGAAATTCATTTTTTTCTGATAAAAGAAGTATTTTTCAACAAATCCAGTTTTGTCACCTTTTTATGGCACACCCATTTAAAAACTAGTTTTTGAATCCTTTTATATTATATTTTATAAAATAAACTTCTTATTTTTAATTGGGATAAATTTTTTTACTTTGAATGAATTTTTGACATTTTCTAATAAGTTTTAGGTTTTGATGAATAGTAAAAATATACTAAATTTTAATTGAAAACTACTTTTTTCTTCAAAATAATTTATATGGTTAATTAAAATTATTTAATGGTGTTAAAATATAAATATATTATATTTTTACCATTTAATTTAATGTAGTTCATTTTCATTAATTTTACATTGTATTTTGATATAAAAACATTTCAATATTTTGCAATGTTTTATCTTTTGAAACTTGTTTTCTCATTCTGAAAATGAGATTAGGTTTAAATTAATAATTATTACTTATTTGTTTCTAATTTTGAAAAATATATTCCCTAATTCTAATCAGTTGGTCCAAATTATGTAAATTGGTTTCTTTTGTTTTTAGGCATTATGAATAGTAATTTCAGTAATTTTTATTAATTTAGTGAAAAGGTAAATCAAGTAATTAAATGTAAAAATAATATTATAATATTACCATAAAACATTTCCTAATATCATTTGATGAGTTTTTTCTACACAAATCATACTTTTGTTGAAATGGTATCTTTTGAAAGCCACATGGATGAAATTAGGACATTTAATATATTTTATTTAAAGAGGAGTTAAATATGTCATACTCAAATTTTAATAAATATATAATTTTTAGTATAAGGTTATACAGAAGTTAAATTAAACTATAAGTATTCATTTGAAATTTTAAATATTTTTATTTGTCGTGATAATTTCATTGTAATTTTTCGTAAATAAATAATTACTTTGAAGGCTTATACATTGATGATGCAAAAATTATTTAATTGATGAATAATCAATAAAATAATTTTTATTATAATGATAATTACTATTAAAAGATCAAAAAACATGAAAAAATGTTATTGGTTATGTCTCTATCAACAATAATCATCCAAGGGTCAAGTTAGTGACCATTTGGATCTATATGGTAAAGATTATGACACATATAATATTTTATTTAATGTGATGTTAAAGTTGTTACAATCACGTTTCATTAAATATATCATATTTAATGTTAGATATTCTAAAATATATATTCAAATATAAGTATTATTATGGAATCTAGAGGATTTCTCTTTGTCTTAGTATTTTATTTTTAATTTTTATTCAACAAATAAGCATATTAAATAATTATTGTTTAATAATATCACAACCTTATATAATTTCATCTACCAAACTAGGACATTTATTTATTATTTTTCAGGGTTTTTTATTTTATTATAAATTAATATTTTTGGAGATTCCAAATGAACCCCTCGCCACAATTATAAAATTGAACACTATCCCTCCCAATATAACATCAATTTTAGCCTTAAAATAGGATAAAACCTAAACATTTATCTTCTAAACTTTCATATTTACATTCTATATGTTATTGTATTCTCAAAAGACTAACTCCAGTTCATTTAAGAGGATACCTAGAGGGAGCTCGTCGAAGAAGAGGTAATCCCCTCTACAATTATTTCAAACTTATTTCTTTTTCTAATAACTCTTCATGAGTTGTACACAATATAAACTAATAAATCTATTATCAAATATATTCTTAGATGTTATTATTATTATGTAACAACTATATTCTACCTTCTATCCATCATACCAAAAACAAAATCACCATGCGTGTGTATGTTGTGCTTACCATCTCCACATTGTTGGGTAATCTGTTTTTCACAACCACCTTATATGGATGAGTATAATGATATAAATAATAACTATTTATGATTATTATACCAGTATTTTGATTTTGTAACAATATATATACCATCCAATTTTATACCATTCCACAATTAAAGGAATGATATTGTCACTTGAGTGCATATGCAACCTACCGTCTCAACTATGCGATGCAATTCATTCTACATGGTCTTAACTAAAGAATGATTATTTAAATGTTTAGAATGAATAAATTTGATATACAATATATTAATATAATTCTGGAAATGATATAACTATAACGTAAGAAAATAAAAAAGAACTTATCTGATAAAACATGCATAAGAAAATAAAGTTGTTAATATGTGAAGGATGAGTAACAATGTTATTAACAAACATGTAATAATATTATCACTTATGATATCATAAAAATGATTATGATTCTGGAATAATTTAATGACATTATTTAAACCCTTATACTGGATGTTCAGGAACATAAGATGGAACCCAGACCTATGATATGGGATAATTTTGCAATCTCATTATTATCCAAGATTTTTTATACCTAAATATATACTAGCGTATATTTATCATCCATATCCAAGTCTTCTAAAAATATTTTCATAAAATGTATTAATATTATACTATGGATTTTTAAATACATTTTTACCCATTTTTTAATTTTTACTACATGGTTTGAAAATAATATTTCTTTTGTTTTTTAAACGAGGTACTTTTTGACTTATCTGGTGAAAGTATGAGAAAAATGTTTTCTTTTAATTTATACTGCATGAACTAATTTTTAGTCTTTCATAATACCATATTTCAATGATACTTCCTTTAAAATATTAAAAGGTTATTTTTAGGGAAATTATTTTATTTGAAAATTTCATGGCATTTTGAGAAAATAAAATTTTTTTAAAGAAGAAAGGATATTTTCCTCAAGAATTAATTTCAAGTGTTCTATGAAAATTATTTTCCATCTCAGATGGAATTATTTAATTGGAGTATGTTTCACTATATTATTCTTATTATTCATATAGTTTATTGTGTTTATGATGTAATTATATTTAAAAAATACATTTTTACATGGATTATGTTATGATGGAATTATGTTTAAGAAATCTATTTAATTCCTTGGGTTATGGTAAGATGAATGATTTATGTTTTTGTGGCACACGTATGGGTGATTTTATTATCAGATTGGTGATAACTATATATCAATATAATTCGTTGTGTAAGGATTTATATATCATAAGATATATCGAACTGGAATAAGAAATGATCTCATTTCAGTAATACATGGCGAGAATGAGAAATGATCTCAATTCAGTAATACAAGGCTGGAACAATAAGTAAAACTGATTCAGTAATACAGGGTTGGAAGGAGGAGTGAACTCAGTTCAATAAAGGAATTTTTCCACTATGATGTTTTGGAAATGATCCTTAGTTAATAGGTAAATGATTTTCTATGCTTGTGTGTTTTACAGAATTATACGTTTTTTTTTCCAATGTAATTTTCTCTTGGCTCATGTTCCTTTATGATTTATGTCTTATGAAATGCCAATATTTATTACATGACACAAAATTATGATATATTTTAAATATGGTATGATAAAAAATAATTATGTTCATATTTTTACATTTTTATGTTCAGGTTTAATTTGATATGTTTTTTGTTTACCCTTACTAATCATCTGAGCTCACCCTTTTCAAATTCTTTATTTTCCCCAGGATATAAAGAAAGGTTTTAGGTGGGAAAATTGAAAGGGAATATCTTTATGGGTGATTTTAATGATCTTTCAAAAAATTAGAATAATATTTTCCAAGTTTCCAAAGCCACTAAACTAATATGGTCTTTGGGAATTTGGTTTTTTAATGTATTAAGTATTCTAAAAAAAATTAATGTAATGTTTATCTACATTAATATTGGGTCATTAGAGTTGGTATCAGAGTGACGTTTTAGTTAACCATTGGAAACTAGGATGTGAAAACTCTAGTGATGTCCCCACAGACATTTCAAAGGATATTTTTAGGGATGTCCCTAAGTATACGTCAAACTATAGTTTATAATACTTGAATTTTGGTAATGATCATGGTTAACCTAGGACTAAACCTAAAATGTTATTGATTAAAAGTGCATCCCCTTTATTATATTTTTTTCCTAGTATGATTTTTTCCTCTCACACTACTCATTTTGGGTTATAAAAGATGTATGTAAATAGGATGATTTTTGTTAATGGAGAATATGATGGACAATGCAATGATATTCCTCATGAGAAACCAAATAAAATGTGAGTTGGAAGGTGAAATATTGTTGTTAATCATAATTAGTAATCTCATAATATGATTAATAGTCTCAACTTTGGTGAGTTTCCTGACATGCATAATAAAAGAAAGATAGAGTTTCAAGTTGACCACAAAGGAAAGGAAGTTAAATTTTCCTCATGTAAATTATGTGAGAAGAGGAATTAAAGATAATGTTTCAAAGGAACTGGAAGATGCATTGGGTGTGGAAAATAAGTGCACAATACAAGTAATTGGAAAGAAAAATGTGTAGTTAACACAATGGAAATGGACAATAGTATTTCTAAGGCATCAATGACTGTTAAATGTTTTAAATACAAAATGTATAAGCAATATGAAAATCGATTCCCTAGAGGGATAGATCGTGAAGAGAATTTTCAAGTCCATTTGAATAATTGTTATATTTTTTATGATGAAGTGAATACAAATAATATGTGAGATGAAAAAAGTGTTAAGGAATAATAGGATAAATCTTGTTTAATGGTTTATAAAGATATTGGAATTGTTTCATGTATATGTTTTAGAAATCAAGAATAATGTTGTGGAATTTCAATTATGGTATTATGGAATAATAAAACATCTATTTACTGATCTGCTATAGTTTTTCCATAAGTATTTAAGAGAATATACTGAATGGTACTGGTAAACATGAAAATTTATTGAATTAGTAGGTTGATATTTTTTGGAAAAGACAAGATTAAGGGATGTATAATCGTTAATATGGTCTTGATGATGAGATAATGATATTAGGATAAAGATATGTTAGTTATGAATAATTGGATGATAATTATTTCCTTAGAACTGATTAATGATTTGTTGAAAACTAACTTATGCTATCATGGATGAACTTTATAGATTTTTGGTATTAAGAATAACGAAACATTCATTTTTTCAATAAGGATGTATGGTAAATTAGGCTATTACCATGATTCAAGAAAATACATGATTAAGGTATTCACATGATTAGAATGTGACAACCAAGAACATCCTTATGACGTATGGGGTATAAAAATTAAACTGAGTTAGTGAACCTCTTTATAAAGTTTTGGTTTTTTATTTTTTAAAAGGATTATAAGGTTCTTAATTTATGGAATGTTTTTGTTAAACATCAGATGAAGTTTTTTTATAGTAAAGTATTATCTCACTATAGGCGGACTTATACATATTTGATAACTTGTTCTAACCTTTCTGTTGTGATAAAGATAGATATAATGACCTATCATTCTATTTATAGATCTCATGATTTTGTAATGCTCATGGAATTAAAAATTCACCTTCATTTCTTGTTATAAGATATGAATTAAAAATTGATCAAGGCGTAATGAAAGGATTATATTATACATAATCTAGTTAGTATTTCTTCTCATTCTCCAACTCTATAGAAACGATCTTGAAATGAAAAATGTTATCCTAGTACCATATTTATTAATAATTATATGATCCCTTATATCATCACAAATTTATAGATTTGGATTTTTAACTTTCTCCTAACAATGTTCTCTATCAATCTCTATTAGAACCTGATAGTTCAATTTCTCTTCAATATCCATGTTTTCACTTTCCACCCATATTCTCCTATGCGGAAAACCAATTATGAGTGACTTTGGGAAACTGTTATGTTTCTCACATTCAATTAAAAAGGAACTTTTATTATTAATTTTTTTAATGTGGGTTTCTATTAATGAAACTTTCAAATATTAATTATTTTATAAACCATATGAATTTCAAGGGTGAAATTCATTTTAATGGGGGTAAAATGTGATGGCCTAATATTTCAATTTGATAGATTTATTTTATGTCTTGTGTTGTACACTACACCAAGATAAGCTTTCGCTACATGAAAAACCACCTTATCTTGTGGTATATGCAAAACTATGCTTGGCATGTGTTACATACAATTTCAAGTTATTTTGAAAGAATTCAATTCACACAAGACTGAGTTTAAGTGAACAACTAAATATTATTATGTTAACTTATAACTTTTCCATTATAATGGAGGATATGAAAAGTATTAACTAAATAATTAAAATACAATTTACACATGTGCATATATAAGTAATTCTTTGGTGGGAAATTAATTATAAATAAAAATAAAACCATTTTTTAATAAAAGGATTTTTTGGAAAAGATATTTAAATGAAAATAAGAGATTTTATAAAAAAAATAAAATCACTAATTATGGATTTTATTAATGAAATATATAGCTAATGTTTTAAATATAATAATTAAAATTCATATTACATGTTTTCTAGACATGATATAAGAAAAAATTCATTTTTTTGGATAAATTTAGTATTTTTCATAAAATGTAGTTTTCTCACCTTTTAATAGCTCACCATTTTAAAATCTATTTTTAACACCTTTTTATATTATATTTGACAAAATAAACTTCTTCTTTGGATGTGGTATATAAAAATTTACTTTGATTGAGTTTTTGATATTTTTTTGATAAGTTTCACATTTTGATGAATAATAGAAAATATACTAAATTTTAATTGAAAACAACTTTATTCATAAAAATAATTTATATGGTTATTCTATATTATTTAATGGTTTTAAAATATAAATATATTATATTTTTAAAAATTAATATAATTTAGTTCAATAGGATTAATTTTACATTGTACTTTGATATCAAAACATTTCAATCTTTTACAATGTTTTAACATTTAAAACCCATTTCTCAGTTCAACAATGGGATTAATTTTAAATTAATTATGATAATTCGGTGTTTTTAATTTTCAATATTGGATTTAATAATTTTTATAGGTTGTTCAAAATTTTTTAAATAGTTTTGTTTTATTTTTTTTGGCATTATGAATAATAGCTTTAGTAATTTTTATTAATATGGTAAAAAGGTAAATTGTGTAATTAAGGGTAAAAATAATTTTATTAAATTTCCCTAACACTTATAGTAATTTCATTGTATGAATTTCTTTCTACATAAATCATACTTGGGTCAAAATGGATTCTTTTGGAAGCCACTTGGATGAGATTAGGACATATAATATATTATATTTAAAGAATAATTAAATATGTCTTACACAAATTTTAATAACTATATCATTTTTAATATATGGTCATAAAAAATTTAAGATAGAATCTAAAGAGTAATTTTAATTCTAATTTTTTTATTTATTATGACAATTTATTTTTAATTTTTATGAAATAAATAATTAATTTAAAGGCGTATACATTGATAACAAGTAAATTATTTAATTGTTAAAAAATCAATAAAATATTTTTTTATTAAAGCTATAATAACCATTAAAAGACCAAAACACTTGAAAAATATTATTGGTTGGGTATATCTTGACCATAATAATCTAAGGGCATAGTTATTGACCATTTTGATTCATATGGAATAGATTATGACACATATAATATTTTATTTAAAGTGATGTTAAAGTTGTCAGATTCAAGTTTTATTAAATATGATATTTTTAATGTAGTATTTTCAAGAAGATATATCAAAATATACATATTATTATGAAATAAAGTGTATTTATGTTCATATTAGTATTTTATTTTTATTTTTTATTCAACAAATAATTATATCAAATAATTACACAAAACTGATGTAGTATTTAATTTTTTAATGGAAATATCAAATTAACGTTATAAATTTTTTTAATATAAATATAATTTGGTGTAATTAATATATCCAAAAACATTTATATTTTACTTTTATCCCTTATGAATGTAATAAAATATTTTATTTTAAGATAAAATCTTATCTTGATATTTTTTTAAATTCAATAAATTGAATTGTGTCAAAATTTACACTATTGATTCTTTATCAAAATAATGTATTATTAAATTATTTCAAAAATACAAAACATTTCTAAAAATATATAGTAATTATTATATGGTGTAAAATATTCAAAATTTTTCTTTTATGGTCTAAATGCTATCAAATAAGTAAATATTTAACCTGTTTAATATTAAAATATTTATTACCTTAGTTAACAATTAAATAGAATAACGAAGAGTTAGTTTAAAGGATAACATTTAAATTGACATGAAAACATTTCAAAAATTTATTGGTTTTGGATATTATAGCCTTATATAATATCATCTTCTAAACTAGAACATTTTGGATGTTTTTGGATATGTTTTTATTTTATTATAAATTAATATTTTTAGAGATTTCAAATATACCCCTCACCTTAATTATAAAATGGAACATCCTCCCTCAGAACTTAACATAAATTTTATCCTTAAATATCAAATAAAACCTACCATTTACATTATCAACTTTCTTAGTTACATTCTATAGGCTATGGTCTTCTCAAAAGACCAACTCTAGTGTCATTAAGAGGAGATCCAGAGGGAGTTTGGTGGAGAAGAGTTAACCTCCTCTACCGATTATTTCAAAATTGTTTCTTATTCTACTTCCTCTTCATGATTTGTATTAATTTTAAAGTAATAAATATAGTATCACCTATATTATGAGATGTTATTATGATTATATAACTACCATATTCAACCTTCTATCCATCCTATGAAAAATTAAATCACTACGTGTGCATATGTATCTATTGCCATCTCCACACCGTGATGTAATATGTTTTTCACCACCAAATTACATAGATGGGCACGATGATGGAAATAATAACTATATAATAATATTATACCAATATTTTTATTCTATAAAAAATCCACTTCTATACCATTCCACAATTAAAATAATAATATCGTCGCTCTTTTGTACATACGACCCACCGTCCTCACGATGTGATGTGATTCATTCTACATGATCTTCATTAAATAATGATTATAGAATGGTTTATAATAAAAAAATATGATATATTTAATATTAATATAATTCTTTAAATGATATAATTATAACCAATGAATTTTAAAATTAATTTATCTGACAAAATATGCGTAAGATAATAAATCATTTAATACCTCAAGGATGAGTAAGAATGTTATTAACAAACAGGTAATACTATGATCAGTTATGATATCATAAAAACGAATATCATTCTAACAGAAGTTAATTAAATTATTTAAATCCTTATATAGGAGGTTCATACACATTAAAAGGAACCCATACCTAACTTAAGGGATAATTTTACAATCTGATTATTATCTAAGATTGTTAATTCGTAAGTATTTATTGGTGTATATTTATCATCCATGTCAATGTTTTCTAAAAATGTTTTCATAAAATGTTTTACTATTATATTATGGATGTTAAATTCATTTTTACCCATTCTAACTTTTTTACTATACAGTTTGAAAATGATATTTCCTTCATTTTCCCAACACAGTACTTTTTTGACTTATCCAGTAAAAGTACGTGAAAAATGTTTTTATTTAACTTATACAACATGAATGGATTTTTACTCTTTCATAATGCCTTATTTACATGAATCTTTCTTTAAAATATTTCAAGATTATTTTAAAATAAATTATTTTCTTTTAAAATTGTGTTTCATTTTGAGAAAAGAAAATGTTATAGAATAATAAACGATACTTTCCTCAAGAATTAATTTCAAGGGTTCTACCAAAATTATTTTACATTTAAGAGGAAATTATTTAATATAGTTTTATTTAAGATATACTATCCTATTATTCCTATGGTTTGATTTTTTTTATGATGGAATTTTATTTATGAAATACATTTGTTTTACAAGGATTATTTTCAGATGGAATTATGTTTAAGAAACCCATTTTATTCTCTGGGTTATGCTATTAAGACTGATTTATGTTTTTGTGGCACACGTAAGAATGATTTCATTATGAGATGGGTGGGACCTATATCTCCCTCTAATTCATTGGGTAAAAATTTATATATCATGATATATACATGACTATAATTGAAAATGAGCTTGATTCAGTAATACAAGGCTGTAACATGAAATGATTCTTATTCCGCAATGCAGGTATATAATGGTACGTAAACTCAATTCAATAATACAAGGCTGGATCAAGGATTGAAATCAATTTATTAAATTATTTTTTCACTATGATGGTCCTGGAAATGAGCCTCATCTAATATGGAAACTATTTTCTATGCTTATGTGTTTTCTATAATTCTGTGTTTTATTCCAATGCTATTTTCTCTTGGCTCATGGTCCTTTATGATTTATAACTTATAAACTACTAATATTTTTAACATGACAAAAAATTATGATATATTTTATATGTGGTATGATTTTCAAAAGATATGTTCATGTTTTTACATTATTATGTCTAGATTCTATTTGATATTTTCCTTGTTTACCCTTACTAAGCATCTGAGCTCACCCTTTTCAAATTTTTTATTTTCCTCGGGATATAAAGAAAGGTTTTAGGTAGAAAAACTGAATTGGAATATCTTTATGGGAGGTGTTTAATATCTTTCACTAAATTAGAAGAATGTGTTCCATGTTAACAAAGGCAGTAAACTAATATGGTCTTTGGGTGTTTAGTTTTATAATGTATTAAGTATTCTGAAAAAAGTAATTTATTGTTCATGAAATTCAAGCTTGGGTCATTAGATTATGCCCTTTCATAAAATTATGGGCAGGAAACCTGGTCCACACATAAAAATATAGACATGAAATATATGTCCATTTATAACATTGTAAATATTTAAGTTGGTTCACACATAACATTGTGAATATATAATCAGGTTTAAGCATAACATTTATGAAAATTTAATTTGGTTCATGCATAACATTTGTGAACATTTAACCAGGTTCACACATAATATTGTGAACATGTAATCAGGTTCACACATAACATTTATGAATATTTAATTGGGTTCATGGATGAAAAATGTGATCATACAGTCAGGTTCATACATAACATTTCTAAACATGTATTAGATTAACACATAACATTTGTGAACATGTAATCAGGTTCATGCATAATGTTTTTACTCATGAGTTATCCATATTTTCCCAATTCATTTGAGGGAGATATAGGTCTCACCCATCACAGAATAAAAATCGTATATCTTTGTTTCATAAGAAATTAACTCATTCACCACCTTGAAATCCATGTAAAGAAATGAGTTTCATAAAAATTTTATAATAACAAAACTCAGGGAAAATAAATTTTACTCATAAACATCATACCATCATAAAATAAACCATTCATAAAAAAATGGGGATTGTATTCTTGAATAATATCCCCATTCAAGAATAATTAACATAAAATAATGTTATCTTATATGGAAATTAATTTTGAAAGATCACTTGAAATAATTAATGAGAAAAATATCCCTTCTGTTTCAATGAAAAATTTTAAATGCTATATAATTATAAAATAAACCATTTTATTTGAAAATAAACTTGTAAACTTGTAAAGTAATCTTCAAAGCATTAAGGCATCCTAAAGATGGGGAATTCCTCTCATTCTGTATAAATTTAAAAAACATTCCTTCTGTAAATTTTTTTTCTAGAAAATTAATAAAGATCCTTTCCTAGGAAATGAAAAAAATAATATTTTGAAACCATTTTTTTAAAAGTAAAAAATGATTAAAATGGGATTTAAACAATCATATAGAATATTTACATTTGGGGTGGAACCTAAGTGGTAAACCCTAAAATACTATATCCAGAAGACCAGGGCTCAAATCCTTAAATGCCCCTTTGGGGGATTTATGATGCAGGTAGTGACACGGGTAAGTGCTGACGTAGTCATGACACATGTAGGCAGTGATATATAAGATGATACAAAGAGTGACGTAGGATGGATGATACACTGGGTCTTCAGGCTTGTATAACGAGTCACATGGTCTTTGGTCTATGCGCTATGTAATGGGTCTCCCTCTACCCATATATAAAGAGGAATTTTCTTTTAGAATAAAAAATGGCTTTATACTTAACATTTAAAAAAATCATAGTGAATGGTAAAAATATTTTTGGAAATAACTATCGAAAAACATAAGCATTGAAGAAAAAGAGGGTTATAAGGGAAAATTTTAAAAATTTAATATTTTAAAAAGAAAATCCCTTATAAATATCATATCATTGAAGTGAGCATTAATAAAATAAATATATTTTCTATATTCATAGAAAATACACATACAAAAAGCTGAAATTATACATAATATAATCAAAATTCATCTCATACATAATCATAGCAAGACATAATCGATGAAGAAGATGGTTAACCCAAAGAATGGATATGCGGTTAAGAATTACCTTACCACTTGGTAATCAGTTGAATTGTATTCCACTTAAAAGTAATAATTATAAAATAAATCATTTAATAATATTAATATAATTAAATTCATTATATTATTTATTAAAGGGTAGTATATACACTACACATAAGAAATAAGTGGTGAATAAGGCATATATCTCACAGAATAAAAAGTGAGTTGAGAAACATTACCTCACACTTCTATTTAGTGGTGTGTATGTTAACATATTGTGTAATGGTTTAAAAAATGTTATTAACTCATTATATAACTATAATCATGTTTATGATACATTATATTATACTTTTATAACATCTTACAACCCATTAATTAATATTATTTCATTATTTTCATTGTTTTGGGTAAGTTTGTTTCATGGTTTTATGATTAGTTTATTTGTCTATAATTAGGGATTTGTTTTCAAATAGAAGTAAAAATCCAAAAGTGAAATGAAATGGTATTAATTAAATTCCATAAGTTTAAATTTTACTATTTATTAATCTTATTTCTTACATAAGGATGATTAATTTGATAAAATGGTAATGTTAAATGTTTAGTTTAATTTGGAAGCTTTTCCGACCATCATGAAATTGTTTCATTTTATATAATATTTTGTATATATATTTGTTACCGAAAATAAAATATTTTCTAATATACATATTAAAATATTATTTTAAATAGAATAATATTTTTATGACCATCCATGAAGGTGGTCATGAAAAATGAACAAAATTATTATTCATGAGGGTAATTAACCGCCATAATTTGGGCAATAGTTTAGTTTCTCTAAATAAGAGGAGATGAGAATGGAAATGGAAATGATATATTAAATAATAAATATAAGACTCTAGTATATAAATTATTCAATAATTATCATTCCTTGAAGGATGAAGTATGTTTGAATAAATTAGAAGAAGAGGAAAATAAGAGAGGTGTTTTGGGAATATTTCCTCTTGAATATCACCTCCTCAGAAGACACCTTGAGGACCTTGGATTTGGTATTTTGGTGAGACCAGAAAAACTTGTACATGGGTAGAGTTTCAAGAAGAGGATTTTAAAGATATTTTAGGAGGTTTATGTTTTATGAGGAGAAATAGGGTGGTGAGGGTGGCATTTGTCCTTGAGATGGGCTGGGTTTAAGTGATTAAATAATGATAATTTTGTAATTAAGGATAACCACATTAAATTGGAATTAATTTACATGAATTTGGATGATAATTATTGTTTTATAGTCTGGTTAGGGTAAATTCATACCTCAACCACCCATTAAATTTGTTAGTTTTTTAGTATTGTAAACATTTACCTTTTAGCTTTAACCTTTTTTATTATTTTACCTATACTGCGATAAATATTTCTTTTAACCATGTTAAATTTTTTATGACTAAAGATGAAAATAAACTTAATAAATAATTTTTATATACTTATTTCAAAGATTTTATCCATTTTAATAAATTAAATTCACATAGTTTTCAAAATTATATTTAAAATCAATTCCATAGACGGAATGGGAAAGCAGGTTTTAAAGGTGAAAAGGTTAAAAAGTTTGAATGTTTTTATATCAATTTCAATGTTCATTTATTTATAATAAACTAAGTTTAATTAATTGATGTATAACTTAACTAATCAAAATTAAAAAAAAATTATAATATAATTTAACTATATAGAAAAATTAGACAAAAATATAGTTTTCAATTAAAATTCAGTATTATTTCCCTATTCATCCAAAAATAAAACTTCTTAGAAAAATATAACAAACACTAAGATAATTTTGATATGAAAACTTCCAAAAATAAGTTCATTTTTTCAAATAAAATATATTAAATTGATAAAAATTTCAAAATTTATTTTTAAAATAGGTGTTCTATTAAATGGCGGAAAATTGCCTTTTTGAAAAATATAGCTTTTATGCATAAAATTGGATTTATTATTATCTTAATCCTATAAAACTTATTAGGTGAATTTGAAACATTTTAATGAATATATAAAATATAAATTCCATTGATATCTTTTATTAATATTAATAAATTTTATTTATTAGGATAAAATGTCATTATGGGAAAAATAGTTTTTTATAAAAACACTTACTTTTTGTGCAATTAGTTTTCACATTAATTTTTAATTATTTATTAAATGATAAATTAATTTTATAAACATATGTAAACTATATTTTCATAATTTAGTTTATATCATTCATTTATATCATTCCAATGGCTAGATGATAACTATCACAATTAAATATTAATACTTTGGAGTTTGTTTAAGCTCAGTGTTTTGTGAAAAGTTATCTATCAAAGATATTAAATTTATTTAAAAAAACATACCCTAAAATAATTGAGTGTAACATTTATTTTCATGAGAAATCATGTACCCAATTTTAGAGTAATCCAAATCTATTATAGTACTTTTTTCACCGTGTGATATTGTCTCGACAGTTACCCCTGACTCATGTTTGTTTCATGTAATATGTTTTTGACACATTTCCTTTGATTCCATGACATTTTGATATCATTTTATTTATTTTATTCTTCAATGTTATTACTCATGATCCTTATATTTTTTTATATGTTGTTTTACCTTTAACTTACAAGTTATGCTTTTTAATCAACAGGGATTATTAGCTCATCGCTTTTGGGCTACACCCTGAGTTTTTATGAATTATTTTTTTCTCATTAACTAAAATAAATTAAATTTCATTGATAGCTTGAATTACACATAACACTGAGTTAATATTTCATTCCACACAACACTGGGTTTAGCTCGTGTTACAAGACATAGAGTTTTCCAAAAATAGAGATATATAATTTAAACCGGACTATTATAAACTAGTCATTATAATTAGGAATATGAATTTTAATAACTAAATTTAAATATTAATTATAATGTTTTTATATAAATAAAACATATTAATAAAAAATCACTTAATTTTTCAATAAATTATTCATATATACTGTTTTATAAAAAAATGTTCTTTTTATTTATATTTGTGGACAATAGAAAAAATTGAAACCTTTTGAAAATAAATTTTATTAAATAAAATAATTTTTTTAAATAAATATATCAAAATTATCTTAGGGTGAATATTTTAGAATATTTGGAAAAGATTAATTTTTTAATAAATGGTGAAAAATACTGAATTTTAAATTGAAAACTGACATTTCATTTTAATTTTTTATAAATTTAAATTACATTTTAAATTTTTTTTTAAGGTAAAATTATTTTAATTATATATATTTTAATACAAATTAATTCATTATAATCATTTCCATAATTAATTTTCATATAAATACCTTATTAACTTTTGAACGTTTTCTCTTTGAAAACCAACTTTCTTATCTTGTATGTGGGATTAATTTAAAATTTAAAATTTTAATTCTGAGAATTTAATTTGTAAAATTTGGTTTTAATATTTTTAATCATCATAAAATATATATTATAATAATTTAAACTTAATTTTTCACTAAAATTAACTGTGAAAATAGTGAAAAATAATTTTCGTAGATAAGAAAAAAATGGGCTTACCGTCGGTAAACTAAAAATATAAGGATTAAAATGACATAAAAACCGGTATAAAATCTATTTGATAGAAAAATTTTGACTCTATAATTTCTGAGAAGTGATAATAATACATTTTTATCCTTGTTCTATGAGATACACATGGATACACCGTTTTCATTTCAAAAAAATACAAGTCTGTCACTCACCTCACTTATAAAAGGCCACCCTCTCTCCTCCCTTCTTCCCACATTCAAAAAATTATGGTATATCAAAGATCTGATCAAATCACATCTCAATTTCAATCATCTCATCCTAGAAGAATTATATTGAGAATAATTCTAACCTAGGAAGTATATTGGTGTAAGCCTAAGGAGGTTACCCGAAGAACATGTAACATTATTCAACAATCATTTTTATATTATTTATTCCTCCTACTATTTAATTTATTATTAAACAATGTTTATATAATAACCATATTATCTTACATATAATAATATTTTTAAGTTATGTTAATTTCCGAAAACAATGTATACTTCCATAAAATGGGTTACAAAATCATTATTCGTGTGTACGATGAACAACCACCTAGTGAACTGATGTCATTCATTTTTCCATTCACCCCACTCATGGTTGGGTATGATGACCGATGTAAAGTATATATATATATATATTATATTATATTTACATAATAAATATATATATAGTGTTATTATATCATATATACCTTTTTTTACTTTCCATTTCATAGGGGATACAATAATGTCGCTCGTGTGTATGGAGGACTATCGCCTTGTGAAGTGATGTGATTCATTTTCCCTAACGCTTTACATAGAAGATAATAAGGATTAAGGTAATAAATATATATGATATACATGACATAAATATTATATTCATTACATATTTATCATTATGAAAAAATAATAAATAATTTTCTTTATTACCTTTTCACACGTTAAAAGATGATAACATCATTTGTGTAAATGTGGACTACCACCTTTACAAACTGATGTGACACTCCTTTCATCACCAAAACAAATTAATTATGTGTATAAATATATTTAAATAAATATTATGGTATTTATGATATTATTACAGTTTTTAAGGATTAGATAATACTTACCTCCTTTCCATAATGATAATTGAAAAATGAAAATGTTACACATGCGTACACAGAACCTGTCGTCTCCCTGATCATAACTTGTTTCATTTCTCAAAACCATATTTCATGATTTGTATTAAAATTAAAATTGATTTAAAAATATGGTAATTAATTAATTATTATTATTATGTAGACAATGGAACCATGATCAAAGTAATAATACCAAAAAAAATCAAAACTTATATGAAAACAAAGGGATTAATACCCGAAACGTGATTTTAACATGGAACTGTTATTAAATGGGTAATAAAATGTCATACTTAAAACTTATACGGTATTATATATATAGTTATGGTTATGTAATAGATTTATAATAACCTTATAGTTATTATACATGAGGTTTGAATGTGTATAAAGGAATTCGAGACTTAAGGTAAGGGATTTCTAGTCTCTTTTTAATTTCTAGGAGACATATTCCATATTCACCACCTATTTATTTTATGTGGTATATATACTAAAAATGAATGTGCTTTATAATTTTATTATGAAAATTATTTAGGTTTACATATCAAATTTATGATCTCTATTTCCTGGGGTTTGCGGTTCAGAAGTTAACAAATCAGTAAGGGATTTTGTCTCAAATTGCCTTCATTGGGACATAAGTTATGTTATGTATATATATTCATCTATGAGATTTATATACTTTCCATTTGATATATTATATAATTAATATACTCCTATTCATGATATTATATGGTTCATTAATGGTATTCTTTTATTGGGATAATGATTTAAAGTTACCAAAGTGTGAATAGTTTTATGTTACAATCTCACCGTTTATCAGGATTATTTATTATTATGCTTCCAAAGATGAAATAATTTGATATATCGCTCAATAAACTCAGGAATTTTATTATAATATGGTTATTCATGATATTTTTACATTAATATTACAAATTTTCAACCATCTTGTACTTAAAATAATCTATAAAATGTTTTTGAGAAAAATCATATTTATTTCTATCTTCTAGTAAAAACCATTTTCTTCTAAAACCATGTTTTATAAAAATGTTTTCAATTTTTTAACATTATTAAAATGATTTATTACTAAAAAAATTCCCGTGTTTTATTATTCTAATTTTTTTTAAAATTAATGTTTATGTCATTTTCAAAATAATTATAGTTTGGATTTTAACAAAAATGTGAAAGGAATATTTGTTTTAATGTGTAAAAAATAAATGGGATTTTATTCCATCATAAACATTATTTTTTATTAAGTCTCCTTTATAAAATTTTGATTTTATTTTCAAAGAAAATTATTTTCAAAATATTTTATTAATTTTTAGTTGTAAATTTTTTTTTAAATAAAATTTATATTCCTCAATAAATGTTCCAAATGATTAATCACTAAAAATAATTATCTTTCTAAGATATAATACTTTTATATAATTTATGATTTATTGGAGTTATTAACCAATGAAAACATTCTTATTCTTACTATAAATGGTCTATGATGATAATATGTTTATAAAAACTATTTCTATTCCATGGGTTATACCATAATAAAATTCTTATGAATCCAACTTAATTTCATGGGTTATGCTATGATGAAATATTTAAATGATTATAAAAAAATATCTTCCAAATATGTTATGATATGTTGAAATGTCTAAAAACCCATTTCATTTCATGGGTTCTGATATGATGAATTTTTTATGATCTTGTAGCACACATATATATGATATTCATTATGTGACGGGTGAGGCCTATATCTCCCTCCAATGAATTTGGAAATTATTAATATAATATAATCCAGAAGGGAATATGGGAGGTCATCCCAATCCTCAAAGAGGGTACATGGGATGTTATCCTAAGACCGAAAGAGGGTATATATGAGGTTATCCCAAGCCCGAACTAGGTACATGGGTGGTTATGCCAAGACTAACATGTTTATGATTGTATTGGTGGGTATCCTTGACATAATATTTGTTTATGATTATGTGTATGTTGTAATTCTAGGTCTTAAATATTATAATCTCATGGATCATGTTCTTTGATTACCTTATGATTCATGTCTTATGAACTGCCCATATTTATACAATAACTCATGATTGTGATCTTTAATATGAAAGGTATGGTTTTCAAATGTTATGCTCATATTATTATACCATTATATTCATGTCATGATTATGTATCGCCATTGTTTACCAATACTTATAATTTGAGCTCTCCCTTTATTATTTTTAATTTCATTAGGTTATGATGAATGGTTATAAGTAGGGTATGCCTTTTAAGAGTACCTTATGGGAATATCTTTATGGGATACATTGATGATCTTTCAAAAAATAATAATGTAGTGTATATTGTATCTAAAGACACTAAACTATTATGGTACTCAGGAGCGTATTTATGAAATATATTGAATATTCCTCTAAAAAGATGTGATAGTTTTGTATAAAAATCGTAGGTTTATATAGTTAGATTCAAAGGAATAGTTTAGTTAAAATTTAGAAACTTGGATGAGAAAATGTTAGTGATATCCTAAGGGATATTCTAAGGATATGCCTTGGGATGTCTCTAAGAATAAGTTTAATGATAATTCAAAGTGTCGGAAAATGTCCTTAAAGTTTGATAAAGCATAGAGTAAGTGGTTTCTAAGAAATTACAACCCTTTATAGATACTATAAAATGATGTGGATCTGAAAAATAGGTACCTAGGGGTAATAACTTTTAAAATAGCACATTGAGCTAATTCGATCATCACATGGTGCACAAAAACAAGCATTGATGCACACTTGGTTTGATACTCCCAAGAGATATGTTTTGAAAATTCAAAAAATATTTATGAATCATCATAAAGTATTTGAATAATTACCATGGATGAACAAGGTTATACACCAGGTTCTAGAAACAGTAAACATGGTTTCATGATTTTGACATCTTATATGTGATTTCAAATATTTTGAGTTTTTACACTATGATTAGTGTTTCTCAAACTATGTTTTCTCATTTTAATCAATGTTTGGAACTTTAATGAACCATGTTAATGTTGTGTGTCATGGAAAATAAAATTATTTCCCTCCTGAACATCCAAACACTATGAGAGTGGGAATAAAAAATATCATCTTTATGCTAATGAAAATTTCTCAATCTATTAATCATTATATAATTTCAAATGAATAAATAAGGGAATAACATTCTATTGAGTCCTTCATGGGGAAACATCCACCCTATGTTAGTGGGTATTTGGAACCATTAGTTAGTAGAAAATGGATCAAAAAAACTGAAATAATATTTTCCATTCTCCAGTATTTGGAACATGAACACTTCATTTTTGATGTCTACCATTTGGATGTTGAAGTAGATCAATGGTGGAATATTATCAATAATACATGGAAATGGGGTGAAATTTACTCCATAAATTAGGAAAATTTCAAGAAATTATTTTCTAATAAGTACTCTCCTCATATTCTTCATGTAATGTTGGAGATGTAGTTACTTTAGATAAATAATGATAGATGATAAATATATTGGTACCTATGAGGAATCTTTTAAAATACATGTGAGGTATGCTTCTAGAGTTATCATCCAATATGAAAGTCAGTTTGATTGATTCATTAGTAGCTTAAAACCACATATCTGAAAGAATTATCCATAAGAGAATTTAGTAGCTATGAATAGATTGTTTAATGTGATATCAAGGTGGAAATGGAGGTTGTACTTACATATCAATATCACAGTTTTATTATAAAGAGAAAAATATAATTCAATGTAAAATATAAAACCCATGGAGAGAAGAAGATGATATTTACTTTATTATCCAATTTGGGGAAGAAACATATAGGAAATTTTATCAAGAGGACTAGTAAATTTTTTAAATGTGAAAGGGGTGGTCACTGGGAAATCAAATGCAAAAGTGATGGGAAGAAGTTATCTGATGATAAAAATAGATAAAATATGAATAGAATGCACCACCCACACTATAGTGTTTCAAATGAAAGTATTATTGTCATTATACAAATAAATTCCCCAATCTGAGGGTTAATGAGGATGATAATCCATAACAACCTCTAAAGACAAAGGAAAAGGGAAATCTTATACAATTAAGATAGTTGAAGTGAATTATGACAACTATGGAATTCTTATACTCTACTCCCTACTAGGGAATTTCATGTTTATTTTGTATGAATGAGCCCTATGAAAATTTTATTATACATCCTTTAGTTAAATTGAATGTGATTTTGAGAATTTAATATCTCCCTATACACGGATTATGGAATAACAAAATCAAATTTGATATTCTTTTGAAACAAGGTTGAATGAAAGCTTCCAATGGTAATGTTTTCATATAATATTAGATATTATTTAATGAATAATGGGTGAATTATCTTTTGGAAGTATATATTTATCTAGGTAATATTAAATTCATATTTATGAATACCATCATGGGTTTATGAGTTTAAGGTTGATCATAAGTTCAAAGTCATTGAAACCTCTTTTGAGGATCTGTATGATGTGATTTTATCAAGAATAACGATATCTTTAATATAAATTTATGGAAATAAAAAACTTTGGTTTTGTATATGATTCAGTGATAAATTTATTTTAGAAGGAATGAATTTAAACTTTTAAGAAACTTTATTAAAGGTATTGGTGACCTTTAAGGTTTATATTATCTTTGACATTGAGAAAATTATGGGTTGTAATCCATCTCCTTACGAATTCAACACAATTTGTTTCTATCAATGAAAATTTCCCTCTAAATCCACTTTCCAGAATATATATTAACAAATTAGTAAGGTTAGATATAGTACCACGTTCAATTATATCTTATAGGGATTTGAAGTTTACCCCAATGTTTTAGCGAATTCTTTGGTAAGATCTTCATACAATGTTGAGTTTTTGCATTGTATATCATCCTCAAATAGATGGTAAGTTTGAGAGAATAATTAAAACCCTAAAGGATATGATAGGATCATGTTATATAGATTTCAAAGGTGTATGGGACCAAAAACCTTCTCTAGTTTAGTTTTCTTACAACAATAGACTTCACTAAAGAATTTATACGACTCCTTATATAGACCTTTACGAAAATAAGTAGAGAACTTTGACATAGTTGAATGAAGTTGTAGAAAGAAAGCTGTTGGGACTTGAGATAGTTGATGAAATGGAAGAGAAGGTTAGATCCATTCATCAACCCATAAGGTAGAAAACATTTGATAGAAATATTATTATGATAATATTTTATGTGATCTAGAATTTTAATTTTTTAGAAGGTGTTTATATAAATTTTTGTAACAAAAAAAGAAGGGAAAACTAAGTCTTAGGTATATTAGTCCCCTTGAAATTATTGATCATACTAGGACTATAGCTTATCACATGAAACTTACACCAAACATTTATCAAGTTAATGATTTTTTCAATGTAGCTTTCTTGAAAAAGTATATACCTGATCCATCACATGTATAGAATATATAGGTTGTACTATTGAATCATGGTGTTTCTTATGAGAAAAAACAAATAGATAATCCAGATCGAATTGATAAAGTTCCATGAAAGAATACCACTCACCTAGTTAATGTTTTTTGGTGAAACCACTAGTTGAATAAGTTACATGGTATCCAGAGGAAATGATGAGGCATATGTATCCTCATTTGTTTGTATCATAGTGATGAATTTTGGGAGAGAAATTCATTTTAAGAGGGTAGAATGTAACATCCTGAGTTTTTAGGAATTATTTTATTTATCATTCATTCAAATAAATTAAATTTTATTGATATCTTTCATTACATGATACACTAAGTTAATCTTTTAATATACACAACACTAGGTCAGCTTGTGTTACATGACACTGGGTTTAAATAAAACTGTGATACATTATTTAAATATGACTTTTATAACCTAGATGTTAAACATAGAAATTTTAATAGTAATAAAAACTTTTAAAATATTAATAATAATGGTTTTATATAAAGATAAAATATTGATAAAAAGTAAATATTTTTTATGAAGACTTTATATATGATATTTTCTTAAAAAATGATCATTTTATTTATTTTCGTGAACAATAATAAACTTAATTTTGGAAAATTTTATAAAATAAATTTGATAAAATAAAATTAATTTGTGAAATTAGTATATTAAAATTATCTTAGGGTTTATTTGTCATAATTTTCTAAAATGATTAAATTTTTTATGAATAGTGAAAAAATCTAAATTTTAGTAGAAAAATGTTTTTTAATTTAAAATATTAATAAAGTTAAATTATATTTTAAATTTGTTTTAAAGTAGTATTAGTAAAATTATATATCTATTAGTAAAATTTAGGTTATTATGAACATTGTAATATTTAATTTTGAAATAAAAACCCTGAAAACTTTTAAAATTTTTCTCTTTGAAAACCCGCATTCTTATCCCCTTTGTGGGATTAATTTTAAATTAAATTTTGTGACCTGTGTGAATTGTTTTTATAAAAATGGATTAAAAATATTTAATCATTATAATTTATATTATATAATATGTTAAACATCATTTTTAGCAAAAATTAATAGTGAAAAAGTGAAAATTAATTATTACGGTTAAGGTAAAATTGGGTTTACTAGGGGTTTAAAATAAATAGGCAAGGGTTTAAAATAACCTAAAAATGTCTAAAATATATTTTATTTCCCTATTTTGACCCCAAAATGTATAATTATTGATAAAACCCTATTTTAGATCCTTTTTTCAAGATAAAAACATGGTTACACCTTTTTCTATTTAAAATATTACAAGTAGGCCACTCACCTCACTTATAAAAGGAAACCTCCTTTCATCTCTTATTAAAACATTAAAACGCTTTTTGTTCAACCGATAACAACCCTAATAAATTCTAAAATTCCATAATATCATTTTAAAAGCCCTATTTTTGGTATAAATACAACCTAGGAAAGGTTTTGGTGCAAACCAAAGGAGGTTACCCAAAGAAGAGGTAATGTTCTTAAATGATCATTTTTATTTTATTTCCTCCTCCTTCTACGTAAATTATTGTTAAACTATGATGATATAATAAAATCATTATATTAAATATACTGCAATGTTTTATTTTAATTTTATTTCCTACAAAAATCTTCACTTCCATTAAATGTGTTACAAAATCATTATTCTTGTGTATGGTAGACTACTGCCTCACAAACTTATGTCATTCATTTTTTCATTACCACATATAATAGTTGGATATAATGATGGATATAATTTATATATATAATATTTATGACATAATTATACCTATGTATTAATTATAACATATATATCTTTTTTTACTTTCTATTCCTTAGGGGATATGATAACATCATTCTTATGTACGATGAACCACCACCTCACAAAGAGATGCAATTTGTTTTCACTAACGCTTTACATGGAAGATCATAAGGATAATGTTAATAAATATATATGATATAAATAAATAATTTATGATATTATTTACATATTTTTAATTATTACAATATAATATATCCTTTTTTTCTTACCTTTTCAGTTACTGAAAGATGATAACATCATTTCTATACGTGCGGACTACCGCCTTTATGAAGCGATGTGACCCAATTTTCATCACCACATTGCAAGGATAATATGTATAAGAATATTTAAAAAAATATTTTAATTATTATATTATGATAATTATGAAAATATAATATATTACTTATATTCTTTCTATAATGATCATTGAAAAATCGATATGTTACTCATGCATACATATGACCTATCGTCTCCATGATCATAAAATACTTCATTTTTCAAAATCGTATTTCATGATTGGTCATAAATGTATAATTGATGTATAAATATGATAATTATTTCATTATTATTTATATTTATATAATAAATTCATGATCAAATTAAGAAGCCCTAATATAAAAAAATAAAAACTAATGTGAAAAAAATTGGTTATTACCCGAAATGGGATTTTAACAAGGAATTGTTAGTAAAAAAGAAATAAAAGGTCATATGTAAAAATATATGTTATGATATATATAAACACACAAACATATATATAAAATTATGGTTATTTAATATATGTGTAATAAACATATATTTATTATACAGGATTTTCAAACATGTATGAAAGAAGAAGATACTTAAGGTAATAAATTTCTAGTCTATCTTTAATTTATGGTAGAAATATGTCATATTCAACATCTATTTATTTTATGTGGTGTATATATTGACCCTTAAATTATTTTATAATGACTATACTGAAAATTATTGGGGTTTAAATACACATTTTAGGATATCTATTTCATGGGATTTATTGTTCAAACGATAACAAATCAGTAAGAGATTTTTATCTCAATTTTCCTTCATTGGAACATAAGGTATGTTATGAACTTATATTCTTCTATGATGTGTATATAACGACACTTTTAAATATTATATCATTAATATTATAATTTTTAGGATATTATAAGTTTATTTTAATGTTATTATTTCATGTGAACTATGATTGAAAGGTACCAAAGTGGGAAGAGTTCTATGTTACAATCTCATCATTTATCATGATTATTTATGATTATGATTCAAATGATGAAATATTATGATATATATCTCAATAAAATCATTAATTTTATTCTAATTTTTTAATTCATGTTATTTTAAAGTGATATTACCTTTTTTCTACTCTTTGGTACATAAAATAATTGAGAAAATGATTTTAATAAAAATCATCTTTATTTCTTCTTCATTCAAAAAATATTTTTCTTCCAAAACCATGATCTCAAAAAAAGTTATAATTTTTTTTAACATTCCTGAAATGGTTTATTAAATAAATTATTTATTCTTTTTTTAATTTTTAAAAAAATTGAAAATAATATTCTTGTTTTCTTCCAAATAATGCTCATTTATATTTTATTAAAAAAGTGAAAGGAGTATTTATTTTAACTGGTACAGAATGAATGGAATTTTTTGACATCATGGCCATTATTTGATATGGTTAATCCTATATAATTTTTCGATTTTATTTTCTTAGAAAAGGATTCCCAAAAATATTTTATTAATTATTAGTTTTAAAAAGTGATTTTCGATGAAATGTTATCTACCTTAAGAAACATTCCAAGTGATTTATCTATCAAAGTCATTCTATATCTAAGATAACATCCTTTGATATAATTTATAAAATTTTTTTGGATGTGAACTAAAGATACCATTATTATTCTTACTATAAATTGTCTATTATGATAGGATTTTTATGATACTTTTTTTCTTCCATGGGTTATTCCATGATAAAATGTTTATGAAACTTGCTTCTTTTCATGGGTTATGTTATGATAAATATTGAAATCATTATGAAAAATGTATCTTTTACACATGTTATGATATGATGAAATGTTTTCAAAACCCATTTTATTTCGTTTTTTATGATATTTGAATGTTTTTATGATCATGTGGCACACATATGTATGATTTTCATTAAGTGATTAGATGGACCTATATATTCCTCTAATGTATTGGGTAATGATTAATGTTATATGAGCTCAAAGGGAACATGATAGTTTATCCCATGCCTTAAATAGGGTACAAGGGAGGTTATCCCATCTTGAAAGAGGGTATGTGGGAGGTTATCCCAAGCCTGATGTAGGTACAAGTCTGGTTATCCCAAGCCTAACTTGTTATGAATGTCTTGTTGGGTATCCATGATATATAATTTTCTATACTTATTTTTGTGCAACAATTCTATGTCTTATTCCAATAAATTATAAAAATTTGGGTTTATCTAGTGCTAGTATTTATCAATGCCACCTAAAAGCACTAAAGAAGGCCCCCTTTATCAGTGCTAGAAAAAGCGTTTATAAAATGGGCCCTTTATCAGTATAAAAAATAGTTGATAAAGCGGGGTATTTATCACTACTAAAAAAAGATTTGACAAAGGAGACCCTTTATCAATGATAATAAAAAGGTTATGATATATGGGGGACCTCTATTGGTTCTAATTAAAAATTTCTGATAAATGGGTCTTTATCAGTGCTAGTAAACAATGTTTTGATAGAGGGGGGGGGGGCTTTATTAGTTATTTTTTTACTAGCACTAATAACAATGCCAGTTTATTAGAATTTTCTTACTAGAACTGATAAAGGGTATATTTCATAACAAAAATAATATTTCAATAAAAAATTTATAAAAATATAAATATATTTATATAGAGATAAATATAATATATTTTTCAAAATATGATTTAGATAAGGCTAAATACACATTTAAACTTAATATATAATATATTTAGTGAAAATGGATTATAAAATAATTAAAAATCAATATTAATTAATAATTTTATAATTATTATTGATTAATAGTCATTTAATAACAATTGGATGACATAAAATTTAAATTAATTAGTGAATAATATAAGAAAAGTGGGCAATAAGACTTGGACTTCAAACGACCATAAATTTTAATTCGGGTGTCTGTTTGGGATCTAACATATATCAATTCAAATCAATATAAGAGATCTACAGCATGTTGACTAGGAGACCATGGTAAATATTTTTTAAGGGAAAAGGCCCATAGGGCCTCCAAAATTGAGTTTTTAATTGGGATACCCTAATTTTTTAATATTTGGTAGTATTTCAGCTTTGTTTAAGAAAGTATTATTGTCCTTTCTCAATAAATATTGAATTTATTCATAGATATTACATTAATATAGATATTTGGATTTTGAAATTGTATTATTTTTCATAATGTAGTTTTATTTATAATTAAATATAGGCATATTTTCTTATCTTTATTTATAATAAATCAATTGTATAAATACATATTTAAATAAAAATCTATTTATATATATAAACCAAATGGAAATAAATATCTATTATTCATTTTATTTAAAGTAAAAAATTATCAATTTTATTTACCTTATAAAAATATATTTTATGTATATATATATTTATATACAAAAGTATTGTTTATATATAAACATGTCTGTGTCAATAAATTTTTTTTATTTAAATGCATATTCTAATATATGTAAATAAATAAATATGTATGTAAATATTTGTATGTGTTTGTGAGAAATGTAAATGTGTATGTGTGCGTGTGTAAATATGTGTGTATATGCACATGCATCAACATTATGTATATACATCAGATATAAATATACTTTTACAGACATGTCATTATCATTAAATATAGTATATAAATTTATTTATAGTAAATATTTATAAATACATTATAAAAAACTTATATCTAAATAGATAATTACATGTATATATGTATAAATATATATGTAAATAAACATATTAATATACATTTCATGTATAAAATTTATATTTCAATATATAAACATGTTTTAAATATTCATCTAAAAATAATTATATAAATCATGTTAAATTAATTATGATGCATTTTATTTAAAATAATATCTAACCATTTTTATACATTATAAATATATATGAATATATATATACTTATGAAAATGTATATATAATGTTTATATATACATGTGTGTGTGTACTAATAAGTAAATAAATATATATTTATTTATATACTAAAATATATAAATGAATATTAATATATAATATATTTAAATAAATATAAGTATGTGTATATATATATCTCACATTTCTATATATATATAAATAAATAGAACTATTGAAAAATATATAAAAGAACATGATTGGAAGAGTGGTAAAGTGAATTTAAATGATGAAGGGTGGTTACAAGATCTTGTCTCAACATGAGAAAGTATTTGGGAGAGCCATTATAGATGTGAGGAATGGTGGGAGTGTTCACGAGTGAAAAGCAGAGGTTTGTTCACATGTATTGAGTAGGGATTGGGGCATTCATGATGGTGAGTTGGGGTGTGGAAAGCATTGATAAATGGGGCCACAAGTGTTAAAAAAGGGGGTGTTATTTTTCATGAAAATAATAATTATTTATCATGTTTTTTATCAGTGATAGAAAAAGTGTGGATAAAGGGTCCATTATCAGTGTTTTTTTTGTGTTGTTAAAGGAACCCTTTATCAATGATTTTTTCTAGAACTGATAAAGTTTGTCTTTTAACATCGCTTGCAATATCAACATTTTTTAAGTGATGATAAAACCCTTTTTAGCATTGTTAAAAGTATTATTTTCAGTAGTCAAGATGAAATTATTTTAGAATTTGAATTCCAAATAATTATTACTTTTTATAAAATGGAAAAATATCAACTCTTTTTAAGTGATAATAAAACCCTTTTTAGTGCTGTTAATAGATGGATCTGTAATAGTGGAGATGAAATTATTTTTTAATTGTAATTAAAAATAAGCATTAATTTTTATGAAATAGAAAAATATCAGGAGTTCCATACATAAACTAGAGCCTCAACTTCAAAAAAACCCTCCCAACAACTTATCCAGATCCATTTACTACTCAATAAATGACAACATTTTCCTCGATAATTTAATAGTTTGATACATTTTTTCTACTTATTCTATATCGTCCTCTTTAAATGGGTTCACCTCAACCAATAGTATATCAAACTCCTCCTACTGATCCTTTCACTCTACTACTCGATATGAGGTTTGAACTAGTCTGGAATTAGTATTGTATATCTATGGACAATTAGGTACAACATCCTACACCCACATATGTTTGGGTTCTTTCAAGTGATTTCCCTATAACTCTTATACAATAATTTTTTTTGAGCTACTAATAGAGTTATCGTGCCCTTGGCCATCAAAAACCCTATAACATAGTCAAGTTTTCATGCCTCTAAACACTATGGGAAAACCATGATATTGCGATTCATCATGCAGTGTTTATAAAAGAACCAAGTCCTATGATCATAAGATAGTTGTAGAGGCTTCACATACATTTCTCAATATTACTAAAAAAATGGGTGGTTGATGATTCTAAAAAAGTTATTTAATGTTAAACACTAGATCACCCAGTTGTGTTCAGCCACATGTAGCTGAGAGATATCATCACTTATCATGTTGGTATTATATTTTCTGAATATTAAGTGATGTGTATCATAACCCTAAACTTTAGATACAACACTAATGAGTTGACTTGAATTGTTTAAGTAAGGCTTGGGTCACCATTTTCTTCCACTATGGGTAGGAGGTCCACTATTGGATTCTACACAGCATGTGGCTCAACCATGAGAGTCTTCATTGGCTCATACTATATATCTGAAGCATCTAAATCCATTCTCACCACTAAAATAATGGAATACCATCTATCATGAGTAGATGTTTATTATGTTTCCTACCTATATAACTCAATTTTAAGATAAAAAACTTGTCCTCCCTAGCCAGATAGCATAACAATCTCCTACACTTCAGAGAGATGTTATCTTGATGGATACACTACCACAAGGTAATAAAGTATTAATTCAAATAATGATTATAGAAAATTCATGAATAACTTATTTCCCGAGTTATTAAATTCCACATAGATGGATGTGATATCACTCTCCATCAGAATGACAAGGGTCCTAGATACCTCTCCTAACTCAGTTGCCCAACCTTCCTACTGGTCCACATAATTTTTTTTTGAGATATGTTCTTTCATCTATGACTCTTCAGTACTGGTGGATCTATAATCAAACAAAACTAAATACTATTCAGTCTAGCAATATTTCTCTATAATCGGGATATAAAAAGAGTCACTAAATAATGTAAATAAATACTCATGGATGTGATATAGTTAGAGTTTATCTAGAGAATCCAATGGGAAGAATATTTATAGATTCATTATAAATTGTAATTTATTTGTTTTTAGAGTTTACTAAAAACAAAAAGATAATATTCTACTCATATATCCTTGCTAAATGGAGGTGACATGTCATCCCATCTCAGCGCATGATCTAGTTGCTATGTTGTGTACTTTCTTTCCTCCTCACATGTTTCATTGTACATATGAATCTACGTAGCAATTAGTGCTATATATAGATAAAAAATTATTTTATTGTTGTCATTGATTTGGGAATGTACATATTAATGTTTGAGGAATACCAATTATTCAATAAATGGAGTCACCTCACCATCCTTAGGGGACTTTATCATGCCCACATCGCTTCCATGGGAGATGCCATTACTAGAATCCCTCATCCGTGTGTAGGATCAAAATAATGATGTAGATTCACAATATAAAAGAGAGGGGGGGGGGGTAAATTTTATACTTTAAAAATTATTTGGGAACTTTTGATGTTGGTTAGAAATCATTCTATTGTTTTACAAGGTTAAACAATGTAAATTCACAAAACCTCCAAGTTCATCAAACTTTCTTTATTCCAGAAATGTGATTTTGAGAATTTAATTCCAGAAAAGTAATTCCGGAAATGAAACATAATTTTTTTACAAATATAAATATTATACCATAAAGCGTATATAATCTTACTAATCAGAGTACAAACATAAGAAAGTATAAGATAGTTATACTTTACTAAACAATCAAAATGCAGCGGAGAACTTGAAACAATACAAGTAACAAGTAGTAAATATTACAAACCAAAGAGAAGGGTATCCAACTACCTTGGATAAAGGTCCCTTGATTTATACTTTCAAGAATGTCTGTCTTACCCACACCAGGATAATCCCTCGATATGAAGATCAGAGTCTATCTTGCAATCCCCACAAGCCCTCAACTTCATGGTAGTCAACACCTCTATCCTTCTATCCCCAGAAGCCCTCGAATGTACTAAGAAACATTCAGAGTCACATGAAGAAATTCTGAAGAAGATGTTCAGTATGCACAAAGCATGAATGTCTCTCTATAGAAATCACTTTAGAAGCATATAATCTCTAGAGTCATAGAAAAATTGTGAGCTATTTAAAATGAGCTTCTATTTATAGGCACATTCTCAACTATTTGCTCCCTCCTCCTACAATCATAGTTTTCCTTGAATTTCATAGGGACCTATACACATGTCACTTAAACAATGGTTGATTAGAAACATAAAGCACAACATCGTTTTATAACCATAATAAGAGTAAGCAAAAATATGATGCTTAACCAAATTCAATTTTTAGAGTCTAAGGAAAAAATGAAAGTTAGGAGTCTAACAAAAAACCAGCCGGTGTCTATAAAACATGGATATTTGGATTCTATATTCAAAGGAATATAGAACCTGAATTCTATATAATTCTGGAGTATGAATTTCTAGGAAATTTAGAGTCTAAATTCATAAGAATTCAGAGTCTGAATTCATAAAATTCCAGAGTCTTAACTTCAGGGAAATTTGGAGTTTGGATTCATAATAATTTGGAGTCTGAACATACAAAGATCAGAGTCTGAATTCAAAGAACTAGAAGTCTTAAATTAGAAAGTTTGGAGTCTGAAGTCCGAGAATTCAGAGTCTAATCTTAGAAAGTTCGAAGTCTGAATTCAGAGAATTCGAAAGATGAAAATAGAATGATTTATATCTAATTATATAATATTCTGAGGTTTTGGATACGAAACTAAATTTTGTACTTAGATAAAATATGAACAATGAAAACATGGTAAGGATAAATTTCCTTAGGGTATGAACATTTCCTTATGAAAGTAAAGCATAGGGTAAATGAAATTTTCCTTAAGATATAGAGTTTGTTATTTTCAAAACATGAAGGAATGGTAAAGTAATAAGGAAACCTTATTGACTAAACAATCTCCCCAAACATGTAGGAATGGAAAATTCATAAGGGAACCTTATTAACTCAACAATATCCCCAAACATGTTGGAATGGAAAAGTCATAAGGGAACCTTATTGACTCAACAATATCCCCCTTTTTGGAAAACACAAACATCCTTACAAAAAAGAATATAAGGAAGAACAAACATTCCTAGACTTTGAAAGTAAAACTTATCTCCCTTATCACATGGGAAAAGATGAATATGACAAACAACCCCTTAGGCTTTGGAAACAATAAGGATTGTATTCTTGATTTTTGAAATGAGATTTAGCATTTTATAGTATACAAAAATCTTCTTGGAAACTAACTCCCCCTTTAGATGAACTCCCACTTACTTAAGAAAATTTATTCGTTACTTAGTATTCTTTTTTCCTTTCTCCCGCTTTGTGATTTTCAGAAAGAAATAATGGTAATGGAAAAGAAAATATGGTACCAGAAATATTAGTACTAGATAACAAAATATATGAAGAGCAACCCAAAATTTCATTGTGATTGAAAAAATTTGTACAAGGAAGGGATACAACAAAAGATTGGAATTGAATAATTTTATCCTTCCTTTTCCTTCGAAATAAACTTATTTACAATAGTTTTGAGAATCTTGAGCTCCTTGTGATCTTCCTATTCTCATTTGATAAGTTGATCCTGATCCTCTAATTTCTTTTTTATGGCTTTGATTATTTATTCCTGAGCCATAAGAACCTTTTCTTGAGCCTTCAATGCTTCTTCCTTCTTGACAATCTTTTCTTCTATCTCAATATGGAGATCCCTTTCTCTCTTCCAACTCAGAGCAAATGAATACAACTTTCCATTCAGATCTTTCACTTCTTGAATCCAAGAATTCTGTTCCAGAGTAAGCTTCTCCTCAAAGCTATTTGTGAGATCCTTGATCTTCCCATCTTCTGTTTCAAATGCATCCTTGAAACTATCTTGTTACTCCTCAATATTTATAAGTCTTAAATAGTTTTTCTTGACCAACAAGTCATTTTCTTGTTGGATCTCTTCTGGGCTTCACAGTTTATGAACAAAGATTTGAAATCAGCTCATACATGACACACATATCCATCACCATCAATACTAAATATGATTTTTGATTTAGAGTGTTTTGAAGCATCTGGAATCGGGTGTCAATGTGTGGAAATGTAGGGATAGTTCCAACAAACTTCTTCAAGGACTTTACTAAGAAATCATGTCCCATAGGGGATGATTCCGAATCTGAAATTTTTCTTAGTGAGGGATCTTTTTCTAAATCAACAGCTTTCCTTTTTGAAGATCCACCATCATCCTTTTTCTTTAAAATGGCCTTGGTAGGTGTATCAACTACAACATGTTTTCCCTTATCTACTTTCTGAATGTCTTCCACTTGGTTAGGAGATTCATGTTCACTATCAGACAGATGCAAACTGTTTTTACTCTATCTCTTCCTTCTCTCCTCCTGCCTTAACATCTTCTAGATGAATGAAATCATGATTAGAACTTTGTTCTTCAGAAAACTTATTCACTTATTCTTCAACCTTTTCATCTTCACCTTTCTCATCATGCCCAGGGTTAGAATGATTTAAAGACTCAGCTTCAGATGTTTGAATTGAAAGCTTCTTAGATGGACTTTCCTTCTCATAAAAATATTCTATTTGCTTAATGAGATCTTCTGTATCACCACTGCCTTCTTCTTCCTCCACTAATTTTTATTGAACGTTTTCTAGAGTCACATATTTCTTTACCAGTACCTCTCATAAAGGTTCTACTAAGAAGGATTGTGGTACCAAAAATTTTCTCTGTCGCTTTATCAGTATCCTTCAGAAGTGATTGAACAATATCTACTTCAGACATCTTCTTCTTTAGTTTCTTTTCTTTTGAATTATTTTCAATATCATCATCAATCTTTTCTTTTAAAGATTTTTATTTAGTAGGATCCAAACCAAAGCTAGGATCCCCTGCTTTCTTGTTCTTCTTGACTTCCCTCCATTTAGCTACTACCTCATCCAGATAAGACTTTTGCTTCTTAGGTTTTGGAGGTGCGTATTGGGTTTCCTTGGTTGCTGGAGTTTTCCATTCTCTTCAACTTACTTAAGCTTCTTCCTCCTTCCTACCTTCTTAGAGATATCAGCAGCCTTCTGTTTCTTCCATAAGGCTTCATCTTCTTCCTCAGGTAAATCATAAAATTTTCCAGATTCTTTAGAAAATACAAAATTCATCCTTCTCAGAGTATCATTACTAACAAGCATGAATTTGAAATTCCTTGGATTTGAACTGCAAGGAATTTTAAAAGAATCTAGGAATCGAACAATCAACATTGAAAGAATGGATGGATACATAATGATCCATGCCTTAAAATTTCCATTCTTTATAATATCGATTGTAATCAGAATATGCTTAACAAAGATGATCTTTCTCAAGTTCACCAAAAAATCAAAGAATATACATGTCAATCTTCTTCAATATATCCTTGTCACCTTTTCTTGGTATGATGAATACTTGAACCCATAATTCGAGAATTCAGAAATTTCTAGATAGACGGGTAATCTTCGAAGACTTTACTTCAGAAAGTCCAAGACAAGCCATAGCCTTAATGTTATTGAAACTTCCTTGATTATCAGGCACCTTATGAAAAAAAAATCAGCTTTTCCTTTATATGGAATACCAACCAAGCTAGCAACCTTGGTGTATGAAATAACATATGTCTTCCCATATCTCTTGAAAGAGAACTTATCTCTACCTTTTCCTGGAAAAAACTTACTGTTTCATAAAATTCAACTAGAAAATATGGATATACTAAATCTTGAGCTCCTGGTTTCGATACGCAAAAATTGTCTCATCCATTGAGATTGATGTTCATTGAGATGATGTAATAATACTTGGAAAAAAAGTTTGGATGCACCAACATTTCTCTATAAACTTGCCACTCTGAGATTTTCTTGACAATTGACATGTCTTTCTAAGAAGATTCTTCGATAGTTATTCGGATTTGAGTAAGATCTAAGAAGTTCAGAACAAGCTTAAGTAGAAGAGCATAGATTCAGCACGCGAAGGCTTTAGTTTCGATGTGGGAAAACCACCGGGGGTCCTTTATATAGAAAATTTAGGCGACAGTTCAACTTACCTGATTGATCCAACGACTGACAAACTTCTTGATAAGATCTGACGGTTGATATGATATCTACGAAGAAATTTTGGTAGAATTCAATCTTTTGAGGTTTCAATGGAAAACATTAATATTTAATGAAAATAAAATCCGGAAAAAATTAAAAAAAAATTAAAATTACCAACAAGTCAAAGTTGATTATGAAAACTCAAGAAAGAATCATACCTTTCAGATTGTTAGGAAGATTATTCATAGTGAGGAACAATTATTCTTAAAGAACTTTAGTTTTTGAAAATTCGATTATAATTTTTTTTGAAAAAACTAACTATGAAAATTTTAGACAATATTCATAATGAAAAACATAGCAAATCTTCATTATAAAAATTTAGAAAATATTCATTACAAAAATTTTGAAAATAATCATTACAAAAATTTAGAAAATCTTCATTACAAAAATTTAGAAAATCTTCAGTATGAAAATTTAGTAAATCTTCATTACGAAAATTTAGAAAATCATCATATTGAAAATTTAAGAAGCAAGAGAAATTGAAAGAATTCTAGACTGTGAAAAAATTTTAGACAATGGAATTTTTTTTGAAATCTAACAAACAAATGTACTCCCCCAATGAAAAGGTGTTTAGTACTATAAGGAGATAGATTTCAACAAGAAGTTAACAAGGAATATTACCTTACAGTTATCATTATTTAATTCTATTTAATGTATTCAAATCTATCGGATGGCAAGGATTTTTTGAAAATATCAGCACATTGATCACGAGTTTTGATAAATTGAAGAATGATTTCTCTTTTTTATGTGTGATCTCTAAGAAAATAATGCCTAATATCTATGTATTATTCACGAGAGTGATGTTAAGGGTTTTTACTTAGGGAAATGGAATTAGTATTATCACAAAAAAATTGTGTTTTGATAAAACTCATACCATAGTCTGTGAGTGTGTGTTGCATCCACAACACTTGAGCACAACAACTTTCAGCTGCTACATATTCAGCTTCAATAGTAAAAAGTGATATTGAGTGTTTCTTTTTGAATGACTAAGAAACTAATGAATCTACTAAGAAATGAAAAGTTCCAGATGTAATTTTCCTATCCATTATACATCCACAAAAGTTATCATTTGATTTTTTTTTAAAACAAAATCACTTTCAGAAGTATAAAAAAGTCCCAGATCCATGGTTCCCTTTAAGAAGCGAAAAATTATTTTCACTGACTTTAAATGAGATTCCATAGGATTGGATTGATATCTTGCACATAAGCACACCAAAAACATTGGGTTTGGACGAATAGCTTTCAAGTAAAGTAGACTTCCTATCATACCTCTAAAATATGTTTGATCTACTGGTTTCCCAACTTCATCAAGATCAAGTGAATTTGAGGTAACAATGGGAGTACTTAAACTCTTAGTGTTGTCATATCTATACTTTTTAAGAAGATCTTTAAAATAATTATATTGGGATATATAGATTCCTTCTGGTTTTGTGAAATTTAATAACGAAGGAAAAATGTTAACTCGACCATCATACTCATTTCAAACTCAAATTTCATTAGATCCGCAAAGGAATAATTTAAAGATTACTGATTTGAACCAAATATAATGTCATCAACATAAATTTGAACAGTCAAAGCATTTTTTTTATATTTCATTATAGCATTTCTTATAACATAGTTATTTTGAAGTAAAAATCCTAGAAGTCTATCATTCCAAGATCGAGGGGATTGATTAAGTCTATAAAAAGCTTTGGTAGGTTTGAAAACATGTTCAGGATGTTTTGTATCTTTAAAACCAAGAGGTTGTTTAACAGAAACTTCCTCTTGAACATCACTATTAAGGAAAGCACATTTAACATCCATTTGAAAAAGTTTTAAATTGAAGAATGCTACAAAGGCAAGTAAAATACGAATAGATTCAAGTCTAGCTACTAGAGCATAAGTTTTTTATAGTCTATTCCTTCTTTTTGATTATAGCCTTTATCAACCAATCTGGCCTTATTTCTTATATTGATTCCATTTTCATCACACTTATTTATGAAAACCCATTTTACTCCAATAAAAGAAGTTTTCTTAGGTCTTTCAACCAAGGTCCAGACTTTAATCCCTTTCGAATTCATTTAGTTCATCATGCATTGATTTTATCCAATCATCCTCACATAAAGCTTTATCAGTGCTTTTTGGTTCTAATTGGGAAATAAGTTCTAGATGTTATAATTCATTTATTAAAGAACTTGTTTTCCTTACAGGTTTATTTAAATTACCAATGATACTATCACTGGGATGATTCTTAAGAAACCATTGATTTGGGTTTTGTAAAACCTGTTCATCAACATAGGGTAGGAAATATTCTGGCATAAATGTTTTAGAATTATCTTCTTGGACATTTTCCTTATTAGAAGGATCTTCTAACAAAAGTTGATAATCATTTTTTGAAAACAGATCCAAAGATGTAGGTTGAGATTTATTTAAAAACAAAAGGATCAGTTTTATCAAATTTGACATGTACTATTTCTTCAACAGTACATGTATTTTTATTGATAACTCTATAAGCCTTAGAAGTTGTGGAGTAGCCTAAGAAAATTCCTTCATCAGATTTTGGTGCGATTTTTTTCAGATTATCTTTAGTATTCAGAATGAATACCTTGCAACCAAAAACCTTGAAGTCGGAAATTCTAGGTTTTCTACCATTCTATATCTCATAAGGGGTTTTATTTAGAAAAGGTCTAATCAAAACTCAATTTATAGTTTAAAAAGCATTACTTACAGCTTCAATCCAAAAATGTTTGGCTATAGATTACTCACTCAACATGGTTCTTGTTATCTCTTGAATAATTCTATTTCTTCTTTCAACAACACCATTCTGTTGAGGTGTTATGGGTGCTGAGAATTCATGAGTAATACCTTTCTTACTACAAAAAGTTTCAAAATTTAAATATTGGTGTTCTCACCCATGATCACTATGAATAGTTATCAAAGGAAGGTTTTTCTCATTTTTCACATGGGCTCTAAAACTTTAGAAATAAGAAAAATATTGAGATCTCTTTGCTAGAAAATAGACCCACGTAAAACTACTATAATCATCAACTATGAAAAATACATAATATTTACCTTCAATGCTTCCAGTTTGTGTTGGACCATAAAGATCCATATGCACTAACTATAATGCATTAGTGGTTGAGACATCACCGACTAATTTAAAACTTGATTTATATTGTTTTCCATATTGGAAAGGATAAAAAACTTTTGAAGAATCAAATATAAGATCTGGTAGATCCTTAACTCATCTTTTCATAGAGAGTTTTCATAGGTTCCTAAGGTTACAATGTCCTAGACTTCTATTCCATAACAAATAATGAACTTTCATTTCACTAAGGCAAGGTATGTCTTTTCTCCTAAGTCCTTCTATGTTTAGTGTGTAAACATTCTCTTGCCTATGGAAAGAAAGAATAAACTCTTCCTTGGAATTGTGTACTAAGAACTTGTCATTCTTAAAGATTACTAGGTAACCCTCATCACATAATTGACTTATGATAATGAGGTTGTTCTTAAGATCATTAACAAATAAAACATTTAAAATCAATGTTCTTGCAAAAAAAAAAACAATGTTACCTATACCAATAATTTCTCCCTTAGCATTATCTATGAAAGATACTTTTCCTCGTTTCGTCACGATAATCTTTTGAAAGAGGTTTTTGGTACCAGTAATATTCTGGGAACATCCACTATCCGTGCACCATGTATTTCTATCAGTACCATCTTTATTTTTCTGAAAATAAGAGTGTTAGACTTTCTAAACACAAAATTTCTTGGATCCAGAAATTTTAGAAAGCAGAATTTTAGGCACCCACATTTTCTTTGAAAAATAAGCTTTATAAAATCCTAAAGACTGGGTTTTTTTAAGGAATAACTTTTTTCCGAGTGTCCACCACACTAACACTTAGTGCATAATGAAGCACTTTGTGGAACAAAATAATTATTACTACAAATTGGTTTTGAACTTGTATAACCAAAACCAGAATTATTCTTAAGAGGTCAGATTTGAGATTACATCTTATCAAAATTTTCCCTACCTAAGGTAATGTTTTACAAACACTTCCTCAAGGAAAATATTCCTAAATTCAATCTAATAACAATGCTCTTTTCTTCCAAAACATTAGTTTTAGAACTATAGTTAGGCTCGAAAACGTTTTTCATAGAAATTACATTTTCTAGATCCTTAGAGTGTTTATCCTTCTCAGAATTTACTTCCTCAAGATTTTTTGAAATACCTTCAAAATCAAGGGTTTTCTTATTAAGATCATTAGAAAGATATGATATTTCATTAGTTAGAATAGTATTCCTAGAATTTTTCTTATCTTGATTTTTCTTGAGTTTTTAATTCTTATTCTTAAGAAGCATAACAAACCTTGAAACTTATTCATAGGTAGGTAAAGTATTATCTTCATCAGAAGAAGATTCTTCATCAGAAGATTTATAATATATATCATTACTATAATTAGAATTCAATGATACATTGGTCATGGATTCAACATTGTATACCTTTTCTATTAGACAATAATTTTCAAAAGGTATTCTGGCTATTAAACCATGATTCTTTTGTCCAGAAGATTCATAATCTGATAATTCATATGAAGAGTCTCCACCACTGACACTCTAGGTTTCATTAGCTTTCAATACTTTCTTAGATTTAGCATTGTAGTACTACTTTCTGTTTCTCTCAGAATGCTTTTCCTTTCTTTCCTTTCTCTTAAGCATAAAACAATATGGTCTTATATGTCCAGCTCTTTTTCATTCATAACATGTGACTTATGAATCTTTCTTATCTTTCCTTTATTTATTATTGTATCTATATTGAAAGTTCTTCTATCCAAAAATATTATTCATCCTTCGAGCAAGATTGGACAACTCATTTTATAAAGATTCACTTCTACTAGATTTGGATTGAATAACAACCTTCTTAGATTTAGATCTTATAACTCTCTCAGGAGTCTTGGCTTTCATATGATTTGAAGTAGTTATAAAAGCTACACTAACATTACCATTATTTTTCTTAATATTATCAGCATCTATCTTCATTCTAGTATCATGTTGAAGAAGAGGTCCAAAAAGTTCATCAAGAGAAATCTGAGTAACCTTTCTATTCTCATCAATAGAAGTTCTCTTGGATTCCCACTCATTTGGCATGATATCTATGATTTTATCTACAAGAGATTCATCATCTAATCCTTTCTCACCCATGGATTGTAAATTGTTGAAAATAGTCATGAATTTCTATTTCACCTTATACATGGGTTCTTCATAAGGAAATAAGAAACCATGATATTCATCTCTGAGCGTGGATCTTCTAGTTTCAATAACTTTGGAAGTTCCAAAGTGTTTAAATTCAAGTTTCTCCCAAATATAATTTGTTGCTTCACATGATGAAATTTGGATACATATATTTCTTGTCATAAAACAAAGCAATGTATTTCGTACCTTATAATTCAGTTGATATTCACGATTTTCTTGGTTGGTGAAACTACTGACTTCCTTGTTAGGGATTTTATATCCTTCAGTAAGCATAAAAAAATTATCTACTCCTGTATTGATAATGAATGTCTTTATACAATCTATCCAATATTTGTAATCATTCCCATCAAAAATAGCTAGTCTAATAGGATTTAGGTTGTCTATGGAACCAACATTCATTACTGTCATCATAAGAGAAAAACTCTCCACACAATCTTGTTAGTAATAAAATTTGTAAACAAGGATAAGAATATTTTAAGAAAGGAAAATATAGAATAATAAAAACTTAGGCATGAAAACTTATATGAGAATATAAGAATTTCAAAGACCTCCTCTGATACCAATTGTAGGATCGAAATGATGATGTAGATTCTCAATATAAAAGAGGGGGGGGGGGGGGGGTTAATTTTATACTTTAAAATTTTTTTGGTAACTTTTAAAGTTGGTTAGAAATCATTCTATTGTTGAATAAGGTTAAACAAGGTAAATTCACAAATCCTATAAGTTTTACAAACTTTCTTGATTACTGAAATGTGATTTTGAGAATGTAATTCTGGAAAAGTAATTCCAGAAATGAATCTTAACAAAAGTTTACAAAGATAAAATTCTACCTTAAAGTGTATAGAATCTTACTAATCAGAGTACATGTATAAGAAAGTATAATATAGTTATACTTTCCTCAACAATAAAAATGAAGCGTAAAACTTGAAACAATATAAGTAACAAGTAGTAATTCTTTTGAACCCAAAGAGAAGGGTATCCAAAAACACTGGATAAAGGTACCTTGATTTATACTTTCAAGAAAGTCTATCTTACCCACACTAGGGTAAGCCCTCAATACGAAGATCAGAGTCTCTCTTGTTATCCCCACAAGCCCTCAACTTCGAGGTAGTCTAAACCTCTGTCTTCTTATCCCTGGAAGCCCTTGAACGCACTCAGCAACATTCGGAATCAAACGAATCAATTCTGAACAAGATGTTTAGTATACAAAAATCATGAAAATATCTCTCAAGAAATCACTTTAGCCGCATTTAATCTCAAGAGTCATAGAATAGTTGTGAGCTCTTTCAAATAAGCTTTTATTTATAGGCACATTCTCAATGGTCGTCTCCCTCCTCCAATGGTCATATTTTTACTTGAATTTCGGAGGGACCTATACACATGTCACTAAAACAACGGTTGGTTATAAATAGAAATAACGACATCATTATATAACCATAAAAAGAGTAAGCAAGAATATGATGCTTAACCAAATTAAATTTCTGGAGCCTAAGAAAAAATGAAAGTTCGGAGTCTAAGCAAAAACCATTCGGTGTCTATAAAACATGGATATTCAGATTCTGTCTTCAAAGGAATTCAGAACCTGAATTCTATAGAATTCTAGAGTCTGAATTTCAAGGAACTCCAGAGCCTGGATTCATAAGAATTAGGAGTCTGAATTCATAGAAATACGGAGTCTGAATTTGAAGGAAATTCGGAGTCTGGATTCATAAGAATTCAGAGTCTGAACTTACAATGTTTAGAGTCTGAATTTAGAGAACTCAGTGTCTGAACTCAGAATGTTCGGAGTCTAAAGTCATAGGATTCAGAGTCTGATCATAGAATTCTTGGAGTCTAAATTCAGAGAATTCGGAACCCGAAAACAAAATTATTTATATCTATGTATTTAAGATTCCAATGTTTTGGATAGGAAACTGAATTTTGTACTTAGATGAAATATGAATAATGAAAACAATGTAAGGATAAATTTCCTTGGGGAAGGAACATTTACTTATGAAAGTAAAGCATAGGGTAAATGAAATTTTCCTTCTGATAAGGTGCTTGTGATTTTCAAAACATGAAGGAATGGTAAAGTCATAAGGAAACCTTATTGACTCAACAATCTCCCCAAACATGTTGGAATGGAAAAGTCATAAGGGAACTTTATTGACTCAAAAATTCCCCAAACATGTAGGTATGGAAATGTCATAAGGGAACCATATTGACTCAACACCGTGTTTCGTCAGTATGTAGTGTACCTTATTCTTTCATCAGAACATAATTTGATTATCTAATGCATTCTATATATAAAAAAACACATTTTTGAGCTGTTAAAGTACACCTGGTACACAAGCTCTAGAATACAGGCCTTAACATATTCTTGTGGGAGGGGCGAGAGTTTGAACATGGAAATATTGAGGTTAGGTTTGTTTACCCAACTTATTTGTAGAATAACCCATAATATCGTTCACATGTTGTCCATTTTTTCTTGTTAAATGATTTTTAAGCTCAATGAAACATCAAAATGTTGTCCATTTTAAACAAAAGAGAGACACTATGAATGGTTCCGGTCACACCGTGCCTCAGATTAAGTAGGGGTTGACTCGTACACATCACATATGACCCATGTATCCTTTTACTAAAGCATCAACACATTTCGAATGCGTTTGGTCAGTTTCCCGTATGTTAGTTCTTCTTTTCACTTATAATCCTATCCATTTTAAATAAAAGAGAGACACTGTTAATGGTGTCAGCCACACAGTGCCTCGGATTGAAGCGGAGTTGACTCGTACATGTCACGTATGACCCATGACTCATTTTTCAAAAGTATTGACACAATACGAATGAGTTTGTACGGTTTTTTGCATTCCAGTTGATGATTTTCACTTAAAATGACGTCCTTTTGAAGAAAAAGACAGACACTTTGAGTGGTTTCGGCCACACAACGTCTCATATGGAGGCGGTGTTGATTCGTACATGTCACATATGACCCATGGATCTTTCTCCTAATGTTTAAATGGAAACTAAATGCGTTTGGTCAGTTTTCCTTATGTACTTAAAATGTTGTCCATTTTAAACAAAAGGGAGATACTTAGAGTGATACCGGCCACACCGTGCCTTAGATTGAGCAAGGGTTGACTCATACACGTCACATATGACCCATGGATTGTTTTCCTAAAGCATAAACACATTTTGAATGCGTTTGGTCGGTTTTTCGTATGTCAGTTGTTCTTTTCCCTTATTATCCTGTCTATTTTAAACAAAACAGAGACATTGTGAATGGTGTCAGCCACACCGCCCATCAGATTTATGTGGGGTTGACACGTACACGTCACATATGACCCATGGATCGTTGTGCTAAAGTATCGACACAATCCGAATTCTTTTGGTCGGTTTTCCTTATGCCAGTTGATATTTTTCAATTAAAATGACATCCTTTTGAAACAAAACAGAAACACTCTGAGTGGTGCCAGCCACAACATGTCTCATATTGAGGAGGGGTTGATTCTTACATGTCACATATGACCCATGGATCGTTCTCCTAAAGTTTCAACGAAAACCGAATGTGTTTGGTCAGTTTTCCATATGTACTTAAAATGTTGTCCTTTTTAAACAAAAGAGAGCCACTTAGAGTGATCTTGACCACACCGTGCCTCAGATTCAGGCGGGTTTGACTCATACACTTCATATATGACCCATTGATCATTTTCCTAAAGCATCAACACATTTTGAATGTGTTTGGTTAGTTTTACGTATGTCAGTTGTTCTTTTCACCTATAATCCTGCCCATTTTAAACAAAAGAGAGACACTCTGAATGGTGTTGGCCACACCGCACCTCGGATGAGGCGGGGTTGACTCATACACATCACATATGACCCATGGATCATTGTTCCAAAGTATCGACACAATTTGAATGTGTTTGGTCGGTTTTCCGTATGTCAGTTGATGTTTTTCACTTAAAATGACGTCCTTTTGAAACAAAAGACAGACACTTTGAGTGGTGACGGCCACAACGCATCTCATATTGAGGCGGGGTTGATTCATACACATCACATATGACCTATGGATCGTTCTACTAATGTTTAAACCGAAACCGAATGCGTTTGGTCGGTTTTCCATATGTACTTAAAATGTTTTCCATTTTAAACAAAAGGGAGCCAGTTAGAGTGATCCCGGCCACACTATGCCTCGGATTGAGCCCGGGTTGACTCGTACACGTCACATATGACCCATGGATCGTTTTCCTAAAGCATCAACACATTTGGAATGTGTTTGGTCGGTTTTTCATATGTCAGTTGTTCTTTTCACTTATAATCCTATCCATTTTAAACAAAAGATAGACACTGTGAATGGTATTGGCCACACTATGTAACACCCCGAGCTTCCACGATACACTTCTCTTTCAATAACGCAATAGCTTGCATTGTACGCAAGTTCGAGTTCTAACACACCGCGACTAATCAAAGTAGCCATTATGAATAGTAATACCCACTTTTTAAAATTATGTAAATCTTATATTTCAATATGGACTTCATTTTTGTATTCGTAATATCGAATTTATCCTAAGTTGATTTTTTTTGTAATTTTCTGTGAACTTCCATTTTTTTATGAATAGTGAGAAATAGATAAAACAAAGTTTTTGATAAAAATAATTTATAGTGATAAATTATACTAATGAGTGGTTTTAAAGTATAATTAGAATATATTTTTACCATTTTATCCAATGGTGTTCATTAGAATTAATTTCACTTTGAAATTGGACATAAACAATTGTCAATCTTTTGATGTATATTGTTTCTTAAAAACACGATATTTGTTATGAAATCGGGAATTAATTATAAAATTAATTAATGAAACTTATATGTTTGGAATTTTTTAAAATAGACAACATTTTTGAATTCAGAATATCAATTATAGCTTAGGATGAAATTTTGGCATTGTTCTAAAAAACTTCAATTTTTGATGAATACTGAAACCACTAAGTGGTAGTTAAAAAAACTGATTTTTTGTTTAAATGAAACATTACCACTTATGTGTTTTGATTTTCAAAAATCCAACATACATGGTTGTCATTAGGAAGTAAAATGTGGTTCAATGGGATTAAAATAATTTTTTTTGTAAATAGTTACTTTTATGTTTAATTAATCGCGATTAAAGGTAATTAGTGAAATTTAAGTTAAAAATTGTATTATAAAAATATGGAATGACCTTTACACTTGTCCTACCCATATTGGATGTGTCATGGTGGACCAAGACAATCCATGTGTCAACTTGGGGACCCCATGGAGCCACTTTTGTAGGAAAATGACATAAATAACTTTTTATTTAATGTTAAAATAAAAATGTCACAAACAAGAGATGTTTTGCTAAAACAATTTTTTAATGGGGTTATAAAAGTCATATTTTTTACTATAAATTTTCATTAGAAAGATAAAAAGATTTACTACATAATGATAATTTTTTTATAAATTTTAGACATTAAATAAATTAAATTATTTATGACACCATGATGATGCAGCGATTACCTCATTAATTAACAATTTTAATAAAATGGTAGGATAATGTAAAATCTAAGCATTAAAATTGTCAAAATCCTATTGGATAAGAATATTTCGAACCCTTATCACCTTAGCCTCGAATTATATAAGTGTGGGACCTTTAGAATCCGAAGAGCATTGTATAATAAAGTAACATTTTATTACTTTCCAAGAGTTCCCCTTCTCTCCTCTTATAAAAGGCCCCACCACTACCACCTTATTCACACCTTCAAAGCCTTTTGGATCAGCCAAAATCTGAAAAAATACTCCCCCAACTTCCCTCCCTTACTCCTAGAAGACTCAATTTGGTCAGAATTTTTCCCAAGGAAGCCTTTGGCTCAAATCAAAAGAGTTACCTGATTTTAAGCTAATGTCTTCTCTTGTGTTCTTTTATTTTATTTTTCTTCTCCAACCCCATAAACTCTTTTTATTCTTTTCTTTTGTAACAACAACAGTATCCTCAATATACTAGGATGTTGTTATAAGAAGGATTAGAGCTAAAATTACACACACCTACATCTAATGGTTAAAGAACATACTGTTTCTGTGGATGACGAATTTCTGCCTCACGAAACGATGATTGTTCAACACTCATATAACACCTTAAAAGGTGGCCATTAAGATGTCACTATATTTATATATGATATATAATATGTTTATGTTTTACTTAAGATTCTGTATTTTTCATTTATGGCATACCTTTATGATTTACATTATGGGTAAACGCGATATTTTCATTTTAGGAAGTGCAGACTACCGCCCCCTCAAAGTGATTTGAATCGTTAATACCATATATGGGATTTATAAAGGATGGATTAAATGGTATTATAAAATATATTATACTGGAATTATATTATACCTTTATATCATTATGATTTCATTCCATTAAATATGAAATAGAAATGAAAGTAGCGTTCATGCGTACGTACGGCTTACCGTCTCCATGAACGGTGCATTTCATTTCTTACCTCTAAACGTTATGGAATATTATAAATGTATTTATATACTGGATATATATGAGATATATGATATCTCTATCATGAATATAATTCTGGATATAATGGATATTTCACCACATGAACAACTTGTAATTATAAGAAGTTTATTTTTGACTCAAGTACCAAAGATCGACAAAACGACCGTTATTAACTTAACTAATTACATAATGTTCATAACATGGTAATAAGTGATATTAAAGGAATAAGAAACTTGAAAAGTTTCTTAAGAAACTATAAATTAACTCTAGTTTATTATTCAGGAGATTAAAGAATGATCGAGTCAAGTCGGACACGAGGTAAGAGAACTTCTTAACCCAATTTCTATTCTTTGGGTTAATCTCCTACTTTCAAATTATGTCATGATATTATTATGTCCTATCTTGTATTTGTACTTTTGTTATGTTTACTTATAGTGAATACACATAATAGATCAATTTTATTTAAAAAAATTTCTTTGTAAGGGACTTCGTCTCAATCTCCTTTTATTGAGGCATATTTTGTTTTATACACAACTTTCATTTATACGGTGTATAAACCCCTTTGACTTTTACGTTTATTCAAAAGGTTTTATTTTATAATTATGTTATTGTTAAATTATTTTAAAAAGAGTTATTTCTCTCAAATATATGAAAATCCAGAGCAAATGTATACTTATTTAACGCAATCTTAAATTTTTTTTCATAAAACCCGACTCTCGAGTGTGGTAGACAGGAAGGGATTGGGCATGGACCCATCATGGCCTGTAATTAGTCGAGCAGTCTCAGAATTAGTTATTTTGTTTTCAGAAGCTTGAATAATGTTTTTAGAAAAACACTGGGGTATATTTTAGCAATTTTAAAGGTATGTATCTTCTAAATAAATTGCATCAGCAGGTCTCATGAGACAAACTAGTGTCTTGGCACGAGGTCTTGACAAAATCTTATTTGTGGTCTTGGCCCGAGGCCTTGGATACGTGGTTATGATAGTCTGGAATTATGCATTCCATCATTATGAAAGTGGTTATTGATATTTCATGTGATTATTCGACCAGTAGAATATCCATGTGAATAAGTAAATGACATTATCTCATTTTACTTTTTCCATATTTTGTTGAAGTTCAAGTTTAAAAGGCTTTTGTTTTAGTTATAAATTGCCTTAAATGTTAATGTTTATTTACGAAAGCTTCCGCAATATTGTTATCCTTACTGAGCATCTGAGCTCACCCCTTTCAATGTTTTAATATTTTCCAGGATGTGAAGAAGTATTTTATGAATGCCCTACAGGGATAGTCATAAGAGGACATGAGTGTGGACTATGGAGACTTTGTTATTGTAGTTTTTCACTTTATGATGTAATGTAACATTTATGAATGTATCTAGTGTTTCCAAGGCTACTAAACTAATAGGTCTTTCGAGACTTGATCTTTTATGATCATTCCAATTTTACGAAGTAAAGCACCGACTCTGGGTAACTGGGGTCAGGGCATTACAGTTGGTATCAGAGGCAGTTTAGTACTAACCTTGGAAGTTAGATTTAGATAAACTCTAATTAGAGCACATAGCCCGAAGATAGACTTTAAGGATTAGTATAGAAGAACATCCTAGAATTTTGGTATTATAGAGATTTTGTGAGTTTTCCGAGCAATACATCCCTGTCTGGATACGAGCAGGTAGAGGTGGCTCTGGCACAGATGTATCTAGGGGTAAAACCCAAAAACACCGCTTTGAGCTAGACTCGAACGGGAACTGGTGCACGACAACGGGCCTTGATGCACTCTTGGTTACGACACTCCCGGGGGATATTCTTGGGATAATTCTCATTTTATTTACAAACCACTATGAAGGGTTATGAGTATATACTTACTTAAAGATAAATTTTTTTATGATTATGGATTATATCCATAAATAGTTCAATTTATGTTAAGTATTTTACAAGTATGGAATTATGTATTTTGATTCGTAACTAATCTAGTTTATGCCATTATTTATAAATGGCGCCTAGTGGAAGGAATAGAAACCATATCAATGCACGCACTCCGTGTAGGGATTACCCTCCTGCTCAAGATAATTATTGTGGAGTTAGATATACAATTGGTGTTGATCAACTTATTACCATACTAAGACAACTCACTCAGGTTATGAATAATAACCTTACTCGTATGGAGCATCCTGATCCGCAATGTGTAGGATCAATGTTAGACCGCTTCATGAGGAAACAACCGCCAACATTTAATGGGGGTAAAAATCCATTAGTAGCTGAGGAATGGATAAAATCCTTAGAAAAAATATTCCACGCCTTGGGGAGTAGCGAAAGGGAGAAGGTTATCATGGCAGTTTACCGCCTCACTGGAGATGCCGATCAATGGTGGTCATTGATTCAAAATAAAAAGGAAGATGAAGAAGTATCAAGTATGGAATGGAGAGAGTTCAAAGATCTTTTCTTAGAAAAATACTTTCAACATGACCATCGAGCAGATATGGAAAGGCAATTTCGTAGTCTGAGACAAAAGGAGGATGAGAATGTCGCAAAGTATGAGGCTAACCTTACAAGGTTAGAGAGGAATGCAGCAAATTATATATGTAACCCAAGAAGTAAGATTGATTGTTTCTTTGATGGGTTAAAAACATTTCTTCGTCGAGCTTTAGTATCACAATATTTCTCAACATACGAGGATATAGTCTCGTGTGCTATCAAGACAGAAAAGGAATTCTCTAAGTCTTACGACAACAAAGTAAAGCAAGAGAAGAAGAGAATGGTGGAACAAGAGACAAATAAAGGGAAAAAGGGAAAGAAGGATTTTCCATTATGTGATAATTGTGGGAAGAATCACCCTGGTACTTGCCTAAAAGGAATGGGAATTTGTTACAAATGTGGAGAAAAAGGTCACCAGGCTCGTGATTGTAAGGGAAAGAAAGAGGCTATCAATGTTGAATGCTACAATTGTAGGTAAATGGGTCCTTATGAAAATGAATGTCCTAAGCGTCAGGGAAACTTATCTCAGAAAAGGCCAAGGGATCAAGGACAATCTTATGATGTTACTACAGTTGAAGAATAATAATTAATGTATTGGTGCTTTTGGACTCATGGATTATATTATGGTTATTAGATAATGTGATATATATATATAAGGATTGTACTTCAGTACTTGTTGATTTCATTAAGGTTTTAATATGATGAAGGAAATCATATTTCTGTATGTGACAATAAGAAAAACTTTACCTTGTTTGAGGAATCTGATGATACAATTGATTTTGGAATCTAGAGACCTTTTAGAGAAAGTCTGGACGGAGGTATTTTGGATAACTATAAAGGTTAGAATGAATTAAGTTGAACTTTGGATAGTATTGTTTAAGGTTAAAACATTTCAGAAGATTATTTTTGGAATATTATAATACCATAGTTTTAGGAAAAGGACAACCTGCAGGGTGGGGCATAACCCGTCGTGTTGGACAAAGCTGTAGGAATCGAACCCACAACCATAGTGCGACAGGCCTTTATTACCTACCACTAGCCTACAAGAAGTCCCTGGTTATTACAAAATATTTTTCCTAATTTAAATGGTCTGTGATAATATTTTGAACTTTGTACGATTAGGATAAATATAATATTTTTGAAAATATATTACCTTTTGGAGTGAAAGATGGGTTCGTGGTAAAAATTTATTAAAGAATGAAATCCTACATGACAAGTATGTATATTCCCTTACGTTCTTAGTAAATCTCTTAAATAAATTCCTCAACTTTATAAAAGGTAACTTAAAACAAAAACGTTGCCTCTTAAATTTTCCAACTGGGGATTCAATGACCGTTTAACCAATCACAAGTTTGTGATTTTCTTATGGTTAACTTTCTCCTAATACTATTTTCTACAACTCTCCATCAGACCTTGATGGTTTGTTTCTCCTCAATATCTATATTTTTATAGAATCCTAGTATGGGCTATCTCAGGTGACCTTTGTACTTCTCTTTCTTTATTTTAATGTTATATTCTTATTAACTCTATTACCGATGTGGGTTTTCCACAAAGGTATTTTCTATTTTCAACCTTTTATTTTCAAAGAAAAATTTCAAATTGCGAGGACGCAATTTATTGAAGGAGGGGAGAATGTAACACCCCGAGCTTCCACGATACGCTTCTCTTTCAATAATGCAATAGCTTGCATTGTACGCAAGTTCGAGTTCTAACACCCCGCGACTAATCAAAGTAGCCGTTATGAATAGTAATACCCACTTTTTAAAATTATGGAAATCTTATATTTCAATATGGACTTCATTTTTTTATTCGTAATATCAAATTTATCCTAAGTTGAATTTTTTGTAATTTTCTATGAACTTCCATTTTTTTAGGAATAGTGAAAAATACATAAAACAAATTTTTTGATCAAAATAATTTATAGTGATAAATTATACTAATGAGTGGTTTTAAAGTATAATTAGAATATATTTTTACAATTTTATCCAATGGTGTTCATTAGAATTAATTTCACTTTGAAATTGGACATAAACAATTGTCAATCTTTTGATATATATTGTTTCTTAAAAACACGCTATTTGTTGTGATAGTGGGAATTAATTATAAAATTAATTAATGCAACTTATATGTTTGGAATTTTTTAAAATAGAAATCATTTTTGAATTCGGAATATCAATTATAGCTTATGGTGAAATTTTGGCATTGTTCTGAAAAACATCAATTTTTGATGAATAGTGAAACCACTAAGTAGTAGTTAAAAAAACTGATTTTTTGTTTAAATGAAACATTACCACTTCTGTGTTTTGATTTTCAAAAATCCGACATACATGGTTGTCATTAGGAAGTAAAATGTGGTTCAATGGGATTAAAATAATTTTTTGGTGAATAGTAACTTTTATGTTTAATTAATCGCGATTAAAGGTAATTAGTGAAATTTAAGGTAAAAATAGTATTATAAAAAAATGGAATGACCTTTACACTTGTCCTACACCTATTGGATGTGTCATGGCCGACCAAGAAAATCCATGGGTCAACTTGGGGACCCCATGGAGCCACTTTGGTAGAAAAATGACATAAATAACTTTTTATTTAATGTTAAAATAAAAATGTCACAAACAAGAGATGTTTTACTAAAACAATTTTTTAATGGGGTTATACAAGTCATATTTTGACTATAAATTTTCATTAGAAAGATAAAAATATTTCCTACATAATGATATTTTTTTATAATTTTTAGACATTAAATAAATTAAATTATTTATGACACCATGATGATGCAGCGATTACCTCATTAATTAACAATTTAATAAAATGGAAGGATAATGTAAAATCTAAGCATTGCACTTGTCAAACGCCTATTAGATAAGAATATTTCAAACCCTTATCACCTTATCCTTGAATTATATAAGTTTGGGACCTTTAGAATCCGAAGAGCATTGTATAATAAAGTAACATTTTATTACTTTCAAAGAGTGCCCCTTCTCTCCTCTAATAAAAGGCCCCCACCACTACCACCTTATTCACACCTTAAAAACCTTTTGGCTCGGCCAAACTCTGCCCAAATACTCCCCCAACTTCCCTAACTTACTCCTAGAAGCCTCACTTTGGTCATAATTCTTCCCAGGGAAGCCTTTGGCTCAAATCAAAAGAGTTACCCGATTTTAAGGTAATGTCTTCTCTTGTGTTCTTTTATTTTATTTTTCTTCTCCAACCCCCTAAACTCTTTTTATTATTTTATTTTTTAACAACACCAGTATCCTCAATATACTAGGATCTTTTTATAATAATGATTCGAGCTACACTTACACACACCTACATCTAATGGTTAAAGAACATATTGTTTCTGTGGATGGTGAATTTCTGCCTCACGAAACGATGATTGTTCAAAACTCATTTAACACCTTCAAAGGTGGCCATTAAGATGTCACTATATTTATATATGATATATAATATGTTTATGTTTTACTTAAGATTCTTTATTTTTCATTTATGTAATACCTTTATTTATTTCCATTATGGGTAAACACGATATTTTCATTTTAGGAAGTGCAGACTACCACCCCCTCAAAGTGATTTGAATCGTTAATACCATATGTGGGATGTATAAAGGATGGAGTAAATGGTATTATACACTATATTATACTGGAATTATATTATACCCTTTATATCATTATGATTTCATTCCATTAAATATGAAATAGAAATGAAAGTAGTGTTCATGCATACGTACGGGTTACCGTCTCCATGAACGGTGCATTTCATTTATTACCTCTAAATGTTATGGAATATTATAAATGTATGTATATACTGGATATATATGAGATATATGATATATATATCATGAATATAATTCTGGATATAATGGATATTTCACCACATGAACAACTTGTAATTATAAGAAGTTTATTTTTGACTCAAGTACCAAAGATCGACAAAACGACCGTTATTAACTTAAATAATTACATAATGTTCATAACATGGTAATAAGTGATATTAAAGGAATAAAAAACTTGAAAAGTTTCTTAAGAAACTATAAATTAACTCTAGTTTATTATTCATGAGATTAAAGAACGATCGAGTCAATTCGGACATGAGGTAAGGGAACTTCTTAACCCAATTTCTATTCTTTGGGTTAATCTCCTACTTTCAAATTATGTCATGATATTATTATGTCATATCTTGTATTTGTACTTTCTTTATGTTTACTTATAGTGAATACACATAATAGATCAATTTTATTTAAAAAATGTTCTTTTTAAAGGACTTAGTCTCAATCTCCTTTCATTGAGGCATATTTTGTTTTATACACAACTTTCATTTATACGATGTATAAACCCCTTTGACTTTTACGTTTATTCAAAAGGTTCTATTTTATAATTATGTTATTGTTAAATTATTTCAAAAAGAGTTACTTCTCTCAAATATATGAAAATCCAGTGCTAATGTTTACGTATTTAATGCATGCTTAAAAATGATTTTATAAAACCCGTCTCTCGAGTGTGGTAGATAGGAACGGATTGGGCGTGGACCCATCATGGCATGTAATTAGTCGAGAAGTCTCAAAATTAGTTATTTTGTTTTCAAAAGTTTGAATAATGTTTTCAGAAAAACACTGGGGCATATTTCAGCAATTTTAAACGTAAGTATCTTCTAAAAAAATTGCATCGGCAGGTCTCATGAGACAAACTAGTGTCTTGGCACGAGGCCTTGACAAAATCTTATTTGTGGTATTGGCACGAGGCCTTGGCTACGTGGTTATGATGGTCTGGAATTATGCATTCCATCATTATGAAAGTGGTTATTAGTATTGCTTGTGATTATTCGACCAGTAGAATATCCATGTGAAGAATTAAATGACATTATCTCATTTTACTTTTGCCATATTATGTTGAAGTTCAAGTTTAAAAGGATTTTGTTTTAGTTATACATTGCCTTAAATGTTAATGTTTATTCACGAAATCTTCTGCAATATTGTTATCCTTACTGAGCATCTGAGCTCACCCCTTTCAATGTTTTAATATTTTCCAGGATGTGAAGAAGTATTTTATGAATGCCCTGCAGGGATAGTAAGAAGAGGATATGAGTGTGGACTATGGAGACTTTGTTATTGTAGTTTTTCACTTTATGATGTAATGTAACATTTATGAATGTATCTAGTGTTTCCAAGGCTACTAAACTAATCGGTCTTTCGAGAATTGATCTTTTATGATCATTCCGATGTTACGAAGTAAAGCACCGACTCTGGGTAACTAGGGTCGGGGCATTACACACTGTGCCTCGGATTGAGGCAGGGTTGACTCGTGCACGTCACATATGACCCATGGATCCTTGTGCTAAAGTATTGACACAATCTGAATGCATTTGGTCAGTTGTTTTTATGACAGTTGATATTTTTTAATTAAAATGAAATCCTTTTGAAACAAAAGACATACGCTTTGAGTGATGCCGGCCACACCTCATATCAAATTGAGGCGGGGTTGATTCGAACACGTCACATATGACCCATGGATCGTTCTCCAAAAGTTCCAACGGAAACTGAATGCGTTTGGTCAGTTTTCCGTATGTACTTAAAATGTTGTCTATTTTAAACAAAAGGGAGCCACTTAGAGTGATCCCGGCCACACCGTACCTCAGATTGTGCCCGGGTTGACTCATACACGTCACATATGACCCATGTATCGTTTTACTAAAGAATCAACACATTTTGAATGTGTTTGGTCGGTTTTTCGTATGTCAGTTGTTCTTTTCACTTATAATTTTGTCCATTTTAAACAAAAGAGAGACATTGTGAATGGTGTCGGCCACACCGTGCCTCGTATTGAAGAGGGGTTGACTCGTACACGTCACATATAACCCATGGATCATTGTGCTAAAGTATCGACACAATCCGAATGCATTTGGTCAGTTTTACTTATGCCAGTTGATGTTTTTCAATTAAAATGACGTCCTTTTGATACAAAAGACAGACACTTTGAGTGGTGTTGACCACACCGCATCTCAGATTGAGGCAGGGTTGATTCTTACACGTCACATATGACCCATGCATTGTTCTCCTAATGTTTCAACGGAAACCGAAAGCGTTTGGTCAGTTTTCCGTAGGTACTTAAAATGTTGTCCATTTTATGAGAATCCTCATGTGTCTATTAGTGGAATGGTATTTACTTAAAATCTTGTGGAAATTCATATAGAATATTTTTATATCATTCTTTGTGTGGATTAGATTTTAGTTTATCATGCTATGAAACATTTCGGAGTTAACAATGTCATGCCCAATGAATACATCTCTTTTATAACATACCAAGAATCTATGATATTGATTAGATGTGTAAATGTAATTTACATTGATTATCATGATGAAAATAAATAAAATATATATTATAGATTTTCTAGTAGTAAATAAAATCACGGAGGGTGGGGGGATGTTCGGCGGGGCTGTCCGGGGGGCTGTCCGGTGGGTGTCCGGGGGGCTGTCCGGGGACCAAGGAGGAGGGTGAGGGGGGGGGGTTGTGTGAGGGGTTGTGTGGGGGGTGTTAGGGGGGTTGTCTGGGGTCCAAGGAGGAGGGTGGGGGCTGTCCGAGGGGCTGTCTGGGGGCTGTCCGGGGGCTGTCCGGGGGGCTGTTCAGGGGGCTGTCCGGGGGGTGTTCGGGGGGTTGTCCGGGGTCCAAGGAGGAGGGTGGGGGCTGTCTGGGGGGATGTCTGGGGGGATGTCCGGGGTGCTGTCTGGGGTCCAAGGAGGAGGGTGGGGGGCTGTCTGGGGGGTGTCTGGGGGGGGGGGGGTGTCCAGGGTCCAAGGAGGATGGTGGGGGGTTGTCCAGGGTCCGGGAAGGAGGGTGTTCCCAAACACACAACCACTAAAATAAAACAACATCCATATAAACAGATAATATATAAAAATAACTCAATCCCAATACTATACTACGAGACTAGATAAAACCAACAATTAGAATAGATTTAATATCAAATCTTAGTAATATTAGTCAAAAATGTAATGGATCAATTTTTCCCACATCACCATCACCATCATCACCATCATCATAACCCTCGTCCTCGTCCCCATCATCATCCTCGACCTCCTCAGCACCCTCCTCCTCACCCTCGCCCTCCTCCTCACCCTCACCACCCGCCGCGCCATCCTCCTCTCCCTCCTCTTCCGCATCAGACTCCTCACCATCATCATCATCAAGCTGGACATCATCTTGAACACCACTAGAACTGCCACCTGGTGCACCATATATAGAACATGTCAACAACATATACTCATCAAAAGCTGGTCTGGCCTCTGCTGGAAGTGTTGGACGTAGAACTTCAATAAATTTCATAAACGCACTATTTTCCCTAGTAGACTGTTCTGCCGTCTCTATGGCCCTTTTCTCAGCCTGTTTATCCTGTTACCTAACGTGCTGCAACTTGGTGGCACTACATCTTGTACCTATGGAGGTCCAATACCTCGTCGGGGCTATCCTAGGTCGCTAGCATACTCTGCCTGGATGCTCCTCTCCCAACACCTGATGTAAGTGATCTGTTGGCCCAAAATTGTCTGGTTCTTGGGCATCGAGGGCCTATAAAGAAACCTATTACAAATAAAAATATATTATTAAGTTAAAAAATAGATATTAAAATATTAAATCATCAGATTCAAACTTACAATCTGCTGCTCATTCGCTTTGTTGACGGCACTTCCATCCTTTTTCCATCTACTCGAGAAAAACAGTTTTTCTCGAGGCACACGTCCTTCAATATTATATATTTTCCTCTACAATGACATTGAAAACTAATGTTATATGAAAAATTTAGAAAACGATTAAATAATTGAGAAAAAAATAGAAAATGTAAGCCGTAATAAAAACTTATAAAAAATTGTCATACATGCTTCCTCGCATGATCCAGCATCGTCGTACGTCCTAGTGTGTGGATGTATTTTTTTGCATAAAAGTTTTTTTATTTTTTCACGATGATTCCTAAATAACATTCGATAATTCAAAGGATAATATTAATGCAAAACATGAAGTTTATTATTTAAATACCTCAAATGTAATTCATACCTTAAATTGGGTACTCATCCAATGAGTAATCATCTGATGATACTGATCTATAGGACAATCATCCACGACTGGTACCGCCTCTAAATCAGTGCCAAATCTGGCATGCCTTCCAATATACAACTCTTGCTTGTAGGATCTCCAAAGCTCTCCTAAATCCTTTAGACGTTCCACTTGAGAACCCTCACCATCGGGAAAATTAAATCGAAGCTGACATCAAAATATTAATTCATATAAATACAAAAATAATTCATTGCATTAAATACAACAGATTTTTTTACCCATATCTCTACCCATGCTCTATCCTTGACCTCATGTGGCAAATGTCTCCACGATAGTGGGTTGACGGGAATGATGTCGGAGTATTTGTCAAGCGTCTCCAAAAAACTCTGACATTGCTACCCTGATTTCTCAACCATTTGGTTGTCTTCATTGTAATCCACCATAACCTGTGTGCGGCGGTTCCACACCAAACGCATGTGTGTACGCCCCCGCCACCACCTCCTATCAGTAGATGTATCTATCATGAAAAAAAAACAAATATTTTATCAAAACATGTTATAATGAAAATAAATATTGGTATAAATATTTTTAGGGTTTTATAAATATACCTGCGCCAGTCTGATCGCTGAGCACCGCCAGATCCACAGAAACTGATGGAACACCCTATGGTGGAACAGGAGTTGAAGATAATGGAATATAGATGCTCGGAGAGACAGAAGTAGAAGGAAAAGAAGATGGGACAGCAGTATGACCAGATTCTGACTGGGGAGTGGGAATCATCATGGGATGTGAAAATGATGTGGTGGAATATGTAGAAGGTAGCGAAAATATGGGAGGCCTAAATATCCTTTGTGTCCCTAACGACACTCCAGGATCATAATGTGGGAAGGATGACATGTCAGTGGGAGCGGCAAGGTCTAGTTGGGAACGCGCAGCTGATCTTCCACCTATGGTACGAACCCTCCTCGTACCACCGGCCTGAGTACTAGTACTAGTACTAGGCTCCTCGTCGAATAACTGTTGACGTATAGGTGGATCCTACAAAAAATGTTTATAAAAAAATTAATCACATGACATTATATATTCTTTAAATATATATATATTTGAAATAAAGTACCCACTGTAGGCACTAATGGTGGAACACCCATCTCCGCCATCCGACGATTGTTCTCCATCATTGTTTTCCTTCGTCTCTCTTCAATTGGCTGCATTTCCTGCTTTTGAAAACAAATATGTAATTAATCAGAAAAAGGAAACTAATTTGTAAACCAAAAAACTAAATATATGAGGGAATATGGGGATTCATTGGTAATTTAGTTATCAATTGTTTTAGAAGATCTTGAATGAATTTAATAAATCATACAAGTTGTAAAGTTCACCAAGTTAGAAATATTGTTTGACTAGGTTTGAATACTGTTTAATTCCAAATTAGAAAATGCAATTCAAATAAAATAGAAACCAATAAACATTGAAAATTCACATAATGGTCAAGTCATCTAAAACATATTTGTGATCAATACTAAATCAATTTGAATCTTACCAACCTTAACAACCCAACTCGAGGTAAACTAAAAGAATTGAGAACATGGATGAATGATTCTATATATTTTCAACCACAACTTTAGGATCACAATCAACTCTAACAATTGAGCTATTGGATTCATAAAAAGAAATAAATGGATTGGTTGCAATGGCAATAGGGGCAGTGTCAATTCCATCATCACCATCATCAAAAATATGTTGTGGAATTACTTCAACTATGACACCAAATTCAGGTCAAAGTTAGTCTTTGAAATAAAAAACTTGTTTAGCCATTGATGCCAACACATATGGTTCTTCGACAGCCAGAGTGTGAGTCATATTAATTACTCTAAATCCACAATCATCAATGAATGTTCCATGTCTCTTAATTTAATCAAAAAAATGGCACTTCATCATTGTGACTCGTCCATGAGAGTAATAATCCAATATTATTATTTTCTCAATGACTCCATAATAACCCACATTTTCAAATCGCGGTCTACTATCTGATGCACTGGCATAACAATCTGTTGTGGTAGTAACCATAACACCATCACGTTGTGTTCTCATGTTCTTTTCTCGTTCAGTGACAATAAATTTGTACCCATTGATAACAATTGATTTACAGTCACGAACCACGGTATTAGAACCAAAATCCAAAGCTCTTATTTCGTCAGAGACTGAGTCAGCAGACAAACTCAATACCTGCAATATAAATGACTGTTAAAATTAATTAAATATTGAAATAATTAATTTAAACAATAATATTTTTACCTTCAATTTTAACAAACCAGAAAACTCGTTTCTATGCAAAGTCTCTCTCCTTCTCAAATATAAAGAACGATGCTTCCTATTTATCATTGTTTTATGTTACCTGTAGATAAAAAATATGAATAGTTTAACAGATATATATGTAAGATATACATAATAAATTTAGTTACCTGATATAGTCATTGAACAAATCACAGTTGAACAAAACTGTGCGATGTGCCATCTCCCACTCTTCATGGATTAATGTCTTCAATGTTTATAATCCAGGAATTCCTCCTGTTTGAGGAAGTGATGGAAAACTGGGTTCAATTTGCTCATACAGTTTTTCTTCATTTCTCACTTGTCTGTTCAATCTTGTAATAAGATCAGACAAATACATCGAGTAGAAATCCATACATTCTTGAGCCAGGTAACCATTCACGATAGAACCTTCGGGATGATTTCTGTTTTGGACATAAGACTTTAATATGAACATATTTCTTTCAGTTAGATACATCCAATGAAAATAAACAGGTCCTTCGAGAAGTATTTCAGTGGGAATATGGACAGTCAGATGCAGCATGCATGTGAAAAATGATAGAGGAGATATTTTCTCCAACTCACACACAATTAATGGGGCATCTGTCAACATTTTTTGCAAGAAAGACTTAGAAAATTTCTTATCACAAAGATCTCTAAACAAATGGCACAACCGAATAACAGCCACCCTTACATTATTGGAAAAAATATGATGGATTTATATTGGAAGCAACTCATGCATTAGAACGGGATAATCATGAGTCTTCAAAGATTTTAGCTTTAACTCTCTTCTGTTGACCCATTTAGATATGTTGCTTGAATAACCATCAGGAACTCTAATAGTCTCTAATACTTCTAGAAATTTTTTTCTTCGTAGGTGTCATCACATAAGAAGCACATGGAAGTTTCCATTTATTTTCACTGATACACACAGGATGCAATTCTGGTCTAATGCCCCAATCCACCAAGTCACGCCGAGATCGTAAATCGTCTTTTGTCTTCCCCTTGACATTTAGAAGAACCGAAAGCAACATTTCACATATATTCATTTCAATATGCATTAAATCTCTGAAATGACGTAACAAATTGGTTGACTAATAAGGAAAGTCAAAAAAGATACTCCACTTCCTCCAATTGTAACAGGTTTCAGTGGAAACATTCTTTCTCTTTCCATATTTCATTTGACCCTTCCTGAACAAAAAACTGAAATATTTCAATTCATTAAGCACATCAGTTCTAGACATACACTGAGGTGGATCATCGTTCTCTATGGTATTATCAAATCTTCGAATATTCATTCTATATGGATGATCCTTTGGCAAGAATCATCGATGTCCCATAAAACTAAAACTACATCGATGTTTCAGTCTTCTGGATCGTGTATTCTTCATACAAACTGGACATGACAATTTTACCTTTGTGCTCCATCCAGACATTATTGCATAAGCTGGAAAGTCATTGATCATCCATATAAGTGCATCACACATCTAAAATATGTCTTTCGAACATGCATCGTATGTGCGCACACACACATACCAAAGAAGTTTCAACTCTTTTATTAAAGGTTGCATGTATACATCAATATCAGTACCGGGATCAGAAGGACCAGATATGAGTATACTAATGAAAGTGAAAGGTTTTTTCATACACAACCTTGGGGGAATATTATAAATGTGTATAAAAACTGGCCATGTGCAGTGCGAAGTATGAATCTGCCCTAACGGATTAAAACCGTCGCATGAAATACCCAGCCTCACATTATGCACGTCAGCTACAAAATCAGGATGCCAAGCATCAAATCTCTGCCATGCAAATCCATCTGCAGGATGAACCAAATCATCATTAGTCTTCTTTCTCTCGGTATCATTCCATCTCATTTTTATTGATATGTCACCAGACATAAAAAGATTCTGGAGTCTGGGGATCAATGGAAAGTGCCATATTACTTTCGGTGGAACTTGGGATGGTGTTCCATTAGATTTTGACTTCCAGTGGGATGTTCCACATTTTATACAATAATTTCATTCAGCGGTTTCCTCCCATAAAAAACTGAAATCTTTTGTGTAAGCATAAATTTTGTTTCTTGAAAATCCAAGTTCCTCAACTAACTTCCATGCCATATAGTGGTTTGAGAAAATATATGCATCATATGGAAGTAAATCCTCCAAGAGGGTAAGAATGTAATCAATTGCTGTATTAGAAATCCCATAAATAGTTTTCTCATGAAACAATCGGATTAAAAATTCCAACTTTTTCATTTTATCGCATTGTCGATATACTGGAGTCGTGGCACCATCCTTCAATTTTTTCACCCTATCAATATCATCATTTTCACTAGATACATTAGCTGTCCTCATATCAAAGTCTTCTTGGTCGAAATACTTTCTTTTTCATGATGACAAATAAACGGAAACCAATCATTTAAAAAAAATTCTCCATTCCAGTCCTTTCATTTCGATCATCACCAATTTGAGATTTCATTTTTTCCCCATTTTGATACCACACAAAGTATTTTTCTTGAAAAACATTTTTGGTTATGTGGTAGCTGACTTATTCACGACTCAACCAAGGTCTACCAACATAATTGGAACATGGGTAGTGTATGCGAACACTATCATAAGCCTTGTGAAATGCAAAATCTATAAAGCTCTCCAAATTGTTTTGAAAATCGTTTGAGATCCGATCGGTTTCATACATCAAACTTCTGTCCATTCTGTAAAAAGAATTTATATAATTCATTTTGTCATAAACAATTCAATAGGATTTAACTTTAATAGAAAATACATTTAAGTAAACGATTAAGGACGAAAATAATCAAGGTATCAACTACAATAGTGAAAAAAACATACTAATGTGTTATTGAAAAAATGTAAAACCAACAAGAACTTAATGTATTATCACATCACAACATGCCTCATCCCATTACCATATTAGTAGGGTATCATGAACATGAATAACATCAACCTTGTGCCATCATACTACCCTACATGACCCCAACCTCATGCCACATCTTATTATAGCCTTATCATGTAAAGACCTGGAAATTTCAAGGAAAATTTTTTCTTAATTTTATTTGGAATTTTACAAGAACGCAGTTTCTAACAGCGCCTGATTCCGAGACCCGGTGTGCCCGGAATCATTTTCCGAAATTTAGCTCGGGTACGTTCAGTGAACCAACGAGTGGGTTTTTCTAACTTTTGAACCGGTGCTCGGAATTGAAATCCGAGGGCACCGATGAACTCTTAACGCCGGTAATTGCTTAAGGGGACCCTTACCGCAGATGCATTTGCTCGGGAGGAGAAGTTAAAATTTGTGGGTTATATATGATGTGAATAAAATTGTGGAACAATTTTATTTTTTGTATCTAAGTGGCTATATCCTACATGGGGGAGTTGGGGTGGGGCACCTAACTACCCATGTGAGGATAATAGTGAGGTGGGGCCCACACGAGCCCCCACCTTACAACTTACCATAACTCTCATAACCTTTTCCCCCCTCTTTAATTTTTAACTCTCAAAGAAACCCCTCTTTAACTCTCCCAGAATTTAAGAGGACCTTCTCTCTCCCTCTCTTAACTCTTTCCAGCATACATAAATTAATTAATTGAACCTACTCAATTAACTAATTAAGTGTTTTGAGTTTTGAAATTTGAAATGGCTTGTGTTAATAAAATAACGAGGGTAGCTTCTTATTTTATTTTTGGGAGGGCTTTCGTTGTGCTAAGGAAGATTGGGAGAGAATTCATGTGAAGAAGAAGAGGGCTTCCTTCTCGACGAAGAATGACATATTCTTCGACGAAGAACGCCCGTTCCGCAAAGAATGATCGATGTGCCATCTTTTCTCTTCTCCATAACAAGTGAGGATACGCCGCATCAGATGCACTTCGAAGTCGCCTACGAATTCTTTCCTTGCGATGCCGTTTTCCGCGACGCTCGGCATACGACATCTTTTATCAAGGTAAGGAAATTTTATTTTGGTGTTCTCATATATTTTGAGAAAAGAACGACAAGCACGGACCAACCAATTCCTGGTTGATCCGCGGATCGTTCGTCCATGCGGATTGATGTTGAGGATTATTATTTTAATTTGTTCGTGATTATTACCTTGATAATCTTCGTGAAATATGACCATTTGCTATCAATTTACGAGAGGGGGCCGGACCTCACAAACACGTCCTACCCTCCTCCTTATCCTTGTGGGTTTCTTTTGTGGATTGAAATGTGAATGGCGCGGTGCCGTCGCACCACACGGAAACGTGCGGCAAGGAATGCGCGGCGCCGTCGCGCCACATAGTGAAAACGAACAAGGACGCGACGCCATCGCGCCGTGTCAGAGAATCCCAAAGACATCTGCGGACGGAGTCGGGCCACGACGAAGGGGCACGATGCCATCGCGTCCTGTTGGAGAACCACGAAGATGGCGCGTTTTGTTAATTGACGTGCGGATTGACGGGCGACGACAAACGAAGCCGCACAGGCATTGTGGGATCTTTGCAGCGAAGGTCGGATCCCGAGGTGACCATTGGCAACGACCGTAGGAGAATCGGACCACCGGAGCGCATCCGGTGGTCTGCGGAAGCCCCTGCCGGTGAGCCACGCCGGTGCGGCGGCGCCGGGGGTCGGGGGCGGCGACGCCCGGAGCGCCACCGGAAGAATCCACTATGGATGAAGCCGCGGCGGTGGAGCATGGTCCTGCGACCGCACAGGACCGGAGGGGAGCGGCGGGACGTGGCTGGCTGTCGCGTCCCCTGGCACGGGTGGCCCCAACCGCGGGGTCGTGGCTCTTCACGCGGGGGCAGCGTCCCTCGCACGGTTCGAACGTTCAACCGAACCCCCGGCCAAGCCGGCCCACGCCCAGCCGTGCCGGACTGCGCCGGCCAGGCCGGACCCGCACCCAGGTCGAGTCGACCCAGTTCGAGCTGACCCAGGGGGTCTCGGGCCAGGTCGGTCCGGGCCCGAAACCCACGTTTTCGGACCCCTCACGATCTTTCGCCCATATCTTGAGATGTGGACCTCTGATCGACGCATCGTCAGCGGCGATGCGATCCTTGGATCGAGAAGGTCGTTTCGGTATATCGCACTCAATGTTTCGGAACACTTTGGGTTCAGCCGGGTTGGTTCGGATACAAAACCAACAAGGCCCTTGGAGCGGAAACGCTTATATCTTGAGCTCCGGACGTCCGATTGATGTGCCGTCGACTTTGATGGATTCCTATAAGTGAGACAGATCTTTTGTCTTACTCCGCTCGAGGTTTGGATGCCGTCGGAGTGTGGTCGGGTTGGTTCGCTCACGAAACCAACCGGGCCCCTATAACGAAAAAGCCAAACTCACAGACCGGGCCTCCGATTGACACACCATCTGTCTCGTTGAATTCCTCTTGATGAGACGGAACTTTTGGCACATTTCACCCGAGTTTTGGTTGCTGTTGGATAGTGGTTGGGTTGGATTGTACCGGAAATCCAACCGGGCCCTTGGAACGGAAAAGCTGTTATCTTTCAGACTAGACGTCCGTTTGACGAACCGTCAGCGGCGTTGGTAATCACGTTGAGAAATGGTCCCTATGAGTATACCCTATGAGAGTTTGGAGTACAGTTGAGATACGGCTGGTTTGGTTCGCACACGAAACCATCCGGGCCCCTGGGACGAAAAGGCTAATAACTCACAGACCGGGCGTCCGATTGACGCGCCGTCTATTGCGTTGAGACCCCTATGACGAGGCGGTCCCTTGAGATACTTCTTTGTGGGACATTGAGATACTTGGAGTATCGACCTGTAGCTCGTGGAGAGGACCCTCCTAGAGACGAGCGTGCAGAGTACGGAGACCGTGTAGCCGACTGAGACTTGACGACTGCTTGACCGACTCGACTTGGAGTGAGTCGACTAGCCCAGTGGACGGAGCACTAAATTGTTTGGGTGCAGACCCATGGCGGACGGAGCACTACCTATGTGATAGTACAGACCCGCGGTACTCGTCTGGAGAGTACCTCAGCAGGCTACTAGGAGGTGTGCACTACTGTGTTTGGGTGACATACCCCGGCAGGAAGCACTACTGTGTTTGGGTGGCTGACCCGTTGTACTCGATAGGAGGAGTACCTCAGCAGTCTTAGGTTAGTGAGCAGTACCTCGGAGTCATGACAGGACCACTGTACACTCCAGAGACGGAGCTCTTCAGCAGTTACGGTTTCGATAATGAAAATCCTAGTTTGAGATGAGACTTTTGACCTCTGTGTTTACCTCATGATTGAGATTGGTCACCTGATAACTTAGGTATATGTATGGGCAAATACCTGGGTAGTGGTTATCCGTTGATTTCATGATCTTGGTGTTTTCCTCATGAATGAGATGAGTTACTTGATAACTTAGGTATATGCATGGGCATATACCTAAGTAAAGGTTATCTATTGAGATCTTCTTTGTGGTTATCCATGTTGGTTTAGTGAGACCTTGAGGGTCATGGGGTTCCTACTGAGTATCGTTATACTCACCCCTACACGGGCTAAGACCGCACCTTGTTGTGACGGTTGCAGACGACAGATAGTGCTGACAGAGGCCGAGTGTTCGAGGACTGGACGGTACCTAGAGGTGGACCACACGACGAGTCAGTATCCGGAGGTGGACTTCGCGACAAGATGACACACGGAGGAGGTTGACGGACGAGAGTGTTGTGGAGGCTATCTGTACCTACCCTTCAGGTAGGATCCGTGGTGGATGATCCAGGAGCTGCGCCATCTGTACCTACCCTTCCGGTAGGATCCTAGGAGGACGTCCCAGGAGTCACTTCTGTTCTTCCATCTGTTGTCTTTTTCTGTTGTACTTTGTTCATTTATAGTTGTACTTTCATTTGGGTTTGTATTCTGGCCCATTTACCTTTCAACACTTCTCTTTGTACTTAGTGTTTTACTTCCACTTGTACTCTGTGGTGTTTTGTTTACTTTTATAAAAGGCAATGCCTTCTCAGTTATCGGGTTTTACGCCTTTGGTGCTAGTCGCCAGCCCCTGGCCTATGGAAGGCGGGCTTGGGGTAGTCACGGCACGGGCCCCGAGGACGGGTCGTGACATATCACATCACACCTCACCTGAAAAAACTAGGGAAATCATTGTACATATCACCTAAAGACACATGGAAAATCACATCGCATCTTGCCTAAAAACACATGGACAATCACTTATGAAGGAAGATTAGGGAAGACATGGCAGCTATCCAACCATATAACCACCATCCCAGATATTATAAAAAATACCCATAACTCAAAACCTCTGATCTTTGGTAAGTTTATCCAACTCTGGTTGGGATTGTGTAGAAATAACATAAAATACATGATATATATATAGGAAAAAACACCCAACCTATGGGTTCACATTAACTACATAATCACACAATTCACTACTACCATACAACACACAAATCATCACAACCACTTTCACCATTATATGCAACACACCACAGCACCACCACATAAGACACATAGAATTTCCCACTTTCATTTATAAGACACTTCATTCACACTTACATTTTCCATTCATTTAATGATAAATTAATTAAATCCATTTACCACACATCCATTTCTATTCCATCTCATCTATTTACTATCTTGTTTTCTTGTTTTAACAGCATAATTTATTCCATAGATAACCAGAAAACTAATAAAACCACCACACAACAACTCAACATCTCGTAATAAACATCGTCTCCTTGTTACATCATCCAACCATCTCACCAAAACAACCACATATCACAAAAAAACTATTTCACATCACAAACCACCGCACAACCAAAACCACCTCACCACATCATACACCACAACCTCATCACACAACACCACTATACGACACACCACCACCACACATCATCACTATCACACAACTTCACATGTCACATCCATGCCCACTAACCATCACATTACAACCCCACATATCACAAAGCCCAACTGGTCACCTCAATCACCAAACAACAGACTACAACATACAATGAAACACAAAAAAAACCTCTCATAGAAGAAACATACCCCAACATCCACAATTTATCCAGGGTATTTTATTACATTACCCCTTTATTTAGTATGGACATTATAACACAAATGATATTCCACTGGAAACTAATTAATTAACAAAATATTCGTTCATTTCCCTATTTTTCACGGTGAAATCACATAAAAAACCAAACTTAAAACAAAAATATTAGATCAATAACAATAAAAATAAGGTATCATATGTGTATAAAGAATAAAATAACTGATTTTAGATGATTCAGATGGGTTTTCACTTGTTCGGATGGGGGATTTCGCAAGAGGAGCATAGTGCCAGATTGATTTTAGGGTTCTGTCGCGAATGGGGGAGAGCAGCGACCCGATTGTATTTGGGGAAAATATTTGCCAACATTTTTTAAAAACCATTGGCAAAGGGGTGTTCAGGGTACCCTTTCCCAACGGTTCAATAGAACCGTTGGAAAAGGAGTACCCCTTCCCAACAGTTTCATAAAACCATTGGGAAAGGGTAACTTAAACACCCATTTTCCAAAGGTTTCATAAAACCGTTGGCAAAGGGGTACCCTTTCCCAATGGTTCTAATGAACCGATGGGAAAAGGGTTCCCTAAAACATCTTTACCAATGGTTTAAGAAAACTGTTGGTGAATAACCGTGGGTAAAAACCACATTTCCAGTAGTGAATGGTGTGACTAGTATCTCCATCCAATTCATTGGGTATGATTATTTTGGAGGTTGGTCGTATGGTTACTCTACGTGTAATTGTGATGGTTAAACTATAAGGTAGTTGTGAGAGTAACATTTTAAGGTAGTTGTGAGGGTTAAAAATAATAAGGCAGCTGTGAGGGTTAAAAATAATAAGGTAGTTATGAGGGTTACCAAATTAAGTAATTAATAACCCAATATTCCTTTATTCTCAATTTATGTTCTCTATGTTTATGTAAATCTCATGTTTCAAAAAGTAAGTATATGATAATTTATGGGAGAGAAGTATGTTTTGTGAAAATGATTTCATATTTTTATTAGTATTTGTTGACTAATGGTTTCTTTTGTTCTTTTTATAAACCTTATTGAGAATTTTTTATCATCCCATGTTTTAAAATATTTTTCATGGGATTTCTTAGATGTTAAAAGGATAGTTAAGGTGATAATGTAGATGAATCCAAATAGTCAATTAGTTATTATTTTTTGTAAACACAGATTCCATTTTTACAAGTTGATGTCTAACTCTCCAAAGCCTGTACTGGAAAAGGTCCTCAATTTTATAATTTACTATTCATTTTTCTACTATCCTTTAAAAAAATACACAACTTGTTTTAGTACTAAATCTAGAAGTGTAGGTTCGGGGCATTACAATAAGTTTCCTCTCACCAACATCATCCCAACAGGTTGGAGTTTGACACCTACTACCATATAATTCTTTATATGGATCCATTTGAATACTAGAATGGAAAATATTATTGTATAAAATTTCCAAAAAAGGTAATTACTGATCCCATATGACTTTAAAGTCAAGTGAGTGTAATCTCAACATATCTTAAAATGTTTGAATAGTCCTTTCAGACTATTCATGAGTTTGATGGTGATAAGAAGTACTCATATCAAGCTCCGTATCCAAGGCCTTCTAAATACTTTTCCAAAATTTTGATGTAAACTAGGGATCTAGATTGGACACAATCAGTAGAGGTGCACCATGAAGTCTTACAACTTCATTAATATAGAGTATTTCCAAGCACTCAAGTGGTAAATCCTCTCTTATAGTAAGAAAATTTCCAGATTTTGTAAGATGATCAATAATTACCCACATCATTACATTTAGGTTTACTCGGTAGTACTGGGAAAAAGTCTATCGTAATGTCATCCCACTTCAACATAGGAATAGGTAGAGGTTTCATGACCCCTAAAGGTTGCTGTCTCTCAGCCTTCACTTGTTGAAAAAAATTGACACTTTGACACATAGTCATAAATTTATCACTTCATGTTATCCCAGCAAAAATGTTCCTTCAGATATCTATAAATCATGATGCTACCAAAGTGTATAGAGAAATTTAATCTGTGAGATTCATCTAATAGTTCCCTTTTCAACTCAGGTACTGATGGAATGCATAACATCTTCCCAGATTTCAGGACTCTATCCTTGTTCACAAAGTCTGCCAATCTTCCATCCTTCACATCATTATTTTTATTTTATAGATTCTCATCATCAGATTGATATATTTTTATCTTCTCTATTAAATATGGTTTAGCACTCATTTAAAAATGGAAATATGTTTCCCCTTCCTTAACAATTATCATATATATCTTTAGAAGATCCACGAATATAGGATCTCTATCAATCTTCATTTGGGTTAGAAGTTTTTTATCATTCCTGGTTAATGCATATGCTGCCTTATTTTCCTTTACTGGGTTGTAGTGTATTCAAAAATCATAGTCTTTAAGGAACTAGATCCATCTTTTTTTCCTCATGTTGAGTTATTTCTCTCTAGAAATGTATTTTTAACTCTTGTGATCCGTATATATCTCATATCTTTCACTGTAGAGATAATTTCTCTATAATTTTAGAGCAATGGTTATAGTTACTAACTCAAGAACATGAGTTGGATAATTTTTCTCATGATTCATTAACGACCTTGATTCATAAGAAATAACCTTATATCTTTTCATAAGGACTCATCCTACTCCATTATTCGATGAATCACTGTATATCAAAAATCCCAGATGATGGAGTCAAAATTAGAGCATTGATAATCATTATTTTCAATTATTCAAAGAATTATGTACATTCTTTCATCCATACAAACATAACCCCTTTACATGTGAGATTGGTCAGTAGGTTAGCCAATTAGGTGAAGGTCTGAATGAAATTTCAATAGTAACATGCTAATCCAATAAAACTACATACATCAGTTCTGTTCATTGGTGTGGGTCATTCTTGGATTGTCTTTCTCTTCGCAGGATCAACTAAGATTCCATCCTTAGAGACAATATGGCCAAGAAAAGAAACTAATTGAATCCAAAATTCACACATTCTAAACATCCCGTATAATTCATTTCTTCTATGGTTTTTCAAAATAATTACCAAGTGATTCACATAGTCTTTGTAGCATTTGACGCACACCAGGATATAATCGATAAATACCACAAAAGGTCATCATGATATTCCTTGAAAACACTATTCATTAGATCCATGAAAATAGAGGATTCATTAGTCAGTCCAAAAGGAATTACTATAAAACTGTAATGCCCATACCATGTTCAAAATTTGTCTTTGAAATATCTTCCTTCCTCACACACAGCAGATGATGTCCAGATCATAGGTCAATCTTTGAAAAATATTGGTCTCCATAAAGTTGATCAAATAAATCATCAGTGTGAGTAAGAGGATAATTTTTCTTTATTGTAATAGCATTTATCTCCCTATAGTTAATGCATAGCCTCATAGATCTATATTTCTTCTTAAAAAAGATATCAGGGGATCCCCATGAAAAAACACTAGGGTAGATAAATCCTTTATCAGTCAATTCCTCCAGTTTTTTCTTAATTTATACTAATTCTATGGTTTCCATTCTATAAATATTCTTTGATATAGGTCTTTAACTAGGAATTAAATCAATAGAGAACTCAACTTCATATTCTAGAGGAAGTCCATGTAAATCATCTGGAAAAACATAAATGTATTATTGCACAATAGGTACATATTCAAATTGAATATCCATATATGATTTTTTATATTCCTACCCAATAATTTCATTTAGAAGAGCTAATGAAGGTGGATCTGGATAAGATCAATATGATGATGTTTCTTCTCTAAAGATAACTAATTCTTCATCATTCTGAAAAATTGTAATGTCATTCTTCTTGTAATATATTTTCACATCCTAATTTTAAATACAATTCATACCAAGAATTATATGAAATTCAATCATATGTATGATGATAAGGCCATCAACTAAAGTACATTTGTGTGTCACAAAGGGGACTGTCTGACACAACTTTATTACAATGATACTTCCCTTAGATGTTTTGACTAATAACTCCTTTATTAAATCAAATTTTAAATATCTATGTTTCTTTGAAAATTGGGAAGATATAAAGGAATTTGATGATCTAGAATTAAATATTTCATTATCTATGTTTTAAGAAACAATTAATGTATATAACACTACACTATTAGGAATTTCAACCTTTGCGGTTATAATCGCATAAGCTTTCCCTTGCTCTCATAGCCTTTTTTGAGGAATGTTTCGTTAGTGATTAGGACCCTCATTTTCATAGTGTCCCATCTCTCTAAAATTATAGAATTTAAAGTCATTGAATTATTTCTTCCACTTAAATTCGTTAGATCAATTACCCTTGTCTCCACACTTATAGAAAACTCCCATGCCTTTCAATCATTTCCAAGGATTATTATTTCCTTAGTTCCTGCATAATGGGAATTTCTTCGTTCCCTTCTACTTATATCTACTTTTCCTTTTCTATGGTTATCATAGTACAATTTCTTATCTTGGTTTCCCGTGAACAAATTTCATCTAGTGAATTCCTTAAATGTTTTTATGGCACTTAATACAATTTCATCATATGATGAAAATGTTTGACAATATGGCGCCCTTATAAGACATGGCATAAGACCATAAAAGAAATGATAAATCTTTTATTCCAAATCATGTACATAATATATATAATACCTGGATAATATTGTAAAGGTATCCTTATACTTTGCAACACTCTCTTCTCTCCTTGGATTTAGGCTAAGGAATTTACACTTCATTTCAGTTCATTGTTCACGAAGGAAATATTTGTCAAAGAATATTTCCTTAAAAGTTCTCCATTCCAAATATTCCATTTATTCTTCCTCAGTGGTATTCTATATCAAGGACCACCATTGATCAACATCACCCTTAAGGCAATATACTATCAGTACTACCTTTTCATCTTCTTTACATCTTAATGACAGTAATATCTTTTCAAAGGACTTGATCCAGTGATCATCTACCAATGGATTGGTAGTCCCACTATAATATTGTTTCTTGTATCCAATTAAATAATAAAATATAAATGTAGAATGGTTTTTCATCAAAGCCTGAGTATGTTGTCCCAATATGGTCATGATTTGATCTACTCCAACACTAACTATGTTGAATTTCTCTGTAGAGAAATCTATACATTTTCCACCGGTATTGATTCCCTTTATTCTATTAGGTGACATCACTAAACAATGTAATACAAAAAATTAGTTCATAATGCATAATTTCTACCTAGAAAACACTTCACATAATTTAAAAATTTATGCAAATCTAATCTCATAATCATAAACATGGATTTTATTTACTTTTAAATCCTACGTAATGATGTGTAAAGAAAATGTGAATTATACTAAGCATATTCCCTGGTAGTGTCAAACCGGGTGTGTATTAAGGCTCATTTTCATGTACCAGGATACCCTCGGTCAAGTCTGAAACTTTTTTTTCTGAGTTTTTACTCCTAGGTACATCTGTGCCATAACCACGTCCACTTGTAGTATCCAGATAGCGATGCATTTTCTAGGAAAACCCACATAGTCAATACCATACTATAATTCTAGGATATTACTATATGCTTATCATCAAATTATACATTACGATTATTTTCTCTAAAATATGTTTCCTAAATCTAGTTTCTATGGTTGCTGCCAAACTTTGTTTGATACCAACTGTAATGCCCCGACCCCAAAAACCCAGAGCCTGTGAATTAATTTATTGTATTGAAATGATTAAAAGTAATAAAATCTATAAGGACTGATTATTTTAGCATTTTTGGAAGACCAAATTACATACATGATACACAAAGTACATTAGTAAAGATAGAAAATATAACGTGATCGATAATAAAATGAAATAAACCACCTCCTTGAAATCTTATTCAAGGTTATCTTCTTCAAAACATGGTGAAAGGAAACATAATAAGGTTGAGCTAAAATGATCAGTATGGGTTACATATATTGGAATAAGTAATCAATAATAAGTGAATCATAATAAATTGGACATAACTAATATGGCATGATGAATAAATGAAAACACCTGCCAACAATAAGCTGAGAATAAAACTGCATCCACAAATTTATTCATAGTGAAAACCTAATTGATAGTAATAACTAAATAATGAATAAAGTGAATAATTATTATTTGGACTTCATTTATATGGAACATCAATCATTATATCGTTGAGACAGTTTAGGTCTATGGATAGAAACTCATTTAATTTTTGGAAATAAACTCAAAGGGTTTGTCGCCAACGGATTTGTTTCATGATAACTGTTGATGCATCGAGGGGCTATAGAGGGACCCAACCATCACATACAGTCCAAAGAATTAATTATACATATATTTAATATAATAAAAACATGCCTTTGTGATATCATTATTGAATATAGGATACAGATTCATCAACATTTCCTTAGTTAAAATAGCATTCAAAATAAGAATTCTGTGAGAAATAGTACACAACTTAAGAACATAATAAAATAAACGATACAAGAAATTGAAAATTGAAAATAATTATAATTTCAAATGAAAAATTATCTCAAAGGGGTAGTATATAACCAACATAAGAAATATTAGGTGCACATTACCAATTAAGTCTCAATGAAATAGAAATTGAGACAAAATCCCTTACCACATTGTAATCAATCGAATCATATGACCACATATTAATAATAAAAAAATGAAAAACAAAATAACATGAATATACATAGTACCATGATATTTTGTATCAAATTTCCTTACACAGACACCACATACAAGAAATAAGTCTCAAACAATGGAAATCTCAGGGAATTAAAAGTGTGATGAGAAACCCCTTACCTTATACCCGAATGTGTTATTCAATTGATCTTAATGAACTGAATAATAAAATTTAGATTCATTAATTAATAACTAAATAACCTCATATACATTTAATATATTTATTTTAATCTTATTAGGTTCATTCATGGCCTTTTTGATGGGTTTAAGAGCTTTAATTTTATTATTTTTGAAGCATTTTCTTCCTTGGTTTTCAGGATCAATTTACTTGTATTCATGAATTGAAGTTAGTTTGAAATGTAGTTAAACATATGGAATTGTTAATATATATATTTAGTGACATTATATATATATAAATTATATCATAATTATTTTGGTTATATACCTTGAGGATGACTCATTAGATAAAAGTTAATGATAAACGCTTGGATTAACTTAGTGATTTTGTGCATAATGAACCTGTTTTTTATTATTATTTTATAATATGACTATGTAAAAATTATGGAACATTACATAAGATAAAATAAATATATTATTATATGGTTGAACCATTATGAAGGTTTCATCACCAGTCTTGAAGATAGTAATGAAAACTGAAAACTCATCTTCCTTGGACGTGATAATTAACACATCTCAGATAATGTTTTCATTTATAGAATAAAATGACGGAAAATAAGAGATGATGATTACATATTCCATTATCATAAAAAATACATTAAATATAAGGTATTGTATTTTCCATAACATTTGGATGAAAATAGGTGAGAATAGAAAAGATAAAAATGGAACTTGAAAAGAAAAAAAAAACAATTGAAAAGAGGAATTCACCTCTTGAATCTATCTTCCTTTGAGAGCCTCTTTAGGGGAGATGATTTGGTATTTTGAAGAGACCCTGGGATATTTTACTCAGGGTAGGATCTTAGGGAGATATTTTATAAGAATTTAGGCAAGGCTTGAAGCTTGAGAGGTGTGAATAAAAAAGGGTGTGAGGGGTGGTATTTATAGTAGAGGGGAGGAGGCATTTTCTTAATATTTTTATCATTAGTTTATTATTTTTCCCTAAGACAAGAAATGGTGATTATTCCAGGAAAAAAATAGTAATAAGTTTATGTGAGTTGGAGCCAATTGTTCTTAACTCAGAAAGACATCATACACAACTCAATAAATCAAGTATTTTACATTTATCATAATTTATTGTATTCTACTATTTACCAAAAATTCATATATGTCAGAAAAATCACAAAAAATTCACCATAACCATTTCTAATGTGAAGAATCCAAAAAGGAACTCCATTTTTCAAAAATAATTTTCTAAATTTTCTAAATTAATTTTTTTAATTTAAATCATCATTTAATCAAAAAATTGCAACACTTAAAATATTCATCTTTATTCTTAAGGTGCCAAAATTTTATTTACAATTTCATGGGTAAGGTTACCATTCATAAGGGTAATATTACTATTCATAAGTTTAAGTTACTATTTATAAGGGTATGTTACTATTCATAAGGGTAAGCTACTATTCACTAAAAATTATGTTTATTCTATCAGACTCCAAATCTTACCTAATTGCGACCATGTTTGTCTGTATTTCGAAATTCCAAACACGGAAGTGGAAAATTTATGATTAATGGATAGATTATTACTATCACCTATAAATAACCAAATGTTTTTCACAAATACTCAGTGATTCATGAAATATAGGCTATCTAATGAATGGAAATTATTTAATAGAAACATACCCTAAAATATTTGGGGTGTTATAAAATCCTTAACATAAAACAGTAAAAAGATACATTTTTAAAACATTTATGAGAAATTAAAAAATTTAGATTTTAAAAAATTCATTTCCATATAAATTAACTTATAAAAACTATTTTGAAAACATACAAATGAAAGAGAAACATTTAGAAGAATAAATCATTAAAACATTTAAAACAATGTTTTAGTTAAAGAGTTCATTACATTGAGTATGACTTGTCACATGAAATATTTATCTTAATAAATAATAAAATTAGGTTAAATTATACTTTAATAAAAACCTTTTCCAAGTTTATTATTCCTTTTATATCACTTATTACCATGTTGTTAATCATTTAAGTTTACGTGAGATGTTTGGATGATATTTGGTTCATAAGTCTAAAATGACTTTATTTGATTGAATATGGTCATAGTGAACATTATGTCATCATCACAGAAATAATATTCATGTGATATTTATTATTTCCTTTATTATAACCATCCAATTAAAGTGATTATAAAAATATTACACCCCTATGTGGAAACAATATGTCGTACCTACACACGAGCGATGCTTTTGTTTTTCTTAGTATGGATTAAAAGTGGAATATGGTTGAACCTTAATCATAATAAAATATTAAAATATGAAAAATAATATAGTTATTAAATTATCATAGAAACAACACATGAATATTAATTTGAAGAATAAATAAACATGAAAGAATCTATAAAGGTGATTATATCTTCTTCTTGAGAATTCCTTTAATCTCTTCTTAATGGATCTAGGGTTGGTCTTTCGGGTGGACCATAACATCAATAGCTTAAAAAAGGATGTTGAGAAGAGATAAGGTCAGAGTTTGGTATATATAGATATCTCAATGTGGTGTAAATAAGTGATGTAAGGAGGGACCCTTTTATAATTCAGGTGAGGAGCACTTCTATAAAATACCAAAAGATTAAATGATAATAAATTCATTTACTATCTAAATATCACAAAATGGTCATGGTTTAGAATATAATTTTATATAAGGTTTTAATATCATCATAAAATAAAATTTAGAAATGCGTTTTTTTATTTTAAATCTTATCATTTTTATTAACCTTAGTTGACCTATTTTAATTTTAATTATGGTAACAATTTATTTAATAATAAAAGTTTAAAATTTTAACTTATAAAATTTAAAATAGATAAAAAATGGAAAATCTATGAAATTTTAGACTAAATCATAATAACCTTTTATTTTTAATTTTTTTTATGTTTTTTAAATAATTTAACAAAATATTATTTTGCTAAAATATCATGAGTGTCAATTTTTATACTATTCATTACTTTGAAATTTAGAAAATCAATACAATTAGATAACATCAAATAATCAATAAACACAACCCTAATAAGTCATATAAAGAATTTTTTTTTAAGACCTTATTAAATTAAGATTATATTTTTCATAATATTTTTAATATCATTTATTTTATTGTTTCATCAATTTAATAATTAATGCATCATCGTTGTGTAATTATGTAAAATAATTATTAGTTCTCTAAAAAATTAAGAATAAAGTACAATTATGTATATAAATCTTTTATATTTTTAAAAATATTTATATTAGAAGTTATATTATGGATAACATTATATTAAAAATTGTATAGTTACTAATAACATGAATGTGACATCATCACCTTTTCATTAAATAAAATATTATAAATATCATAATCTCATCCAAGTGACTCCAAAGGTCATAAATAAGTTTATATTATTAAAATAAGTTTATTAAGTTAAAAATGGACACTTATATTATTTATAACCAACTTTTTCCCCTTGTGGACACATAAAGGATATACAAGAAAAAAAAGATATATTTTGTGAATTTCTTGGATTTAAATAATATATAATTTATTTTCAAGGAAAAGTGACCATTAAAAAGATTAAATTATTTCTTCAAGTGTTAATGGGTTGATTACATTCATCCAATAAAGTTTAGGTATGTTTTAGAGTAATTTATAATCCTTATCATATTATTATTATGCTAAATTATCTGATTTAGCCTTAATTGTGGTTATAAAAATTACTATGTTTACTATTTGTATTTTACAAAAATAAAAGGGGACTATTTAATTAATTTATGCCACCTAAATAAAATTATGGAATTCATTTTTTAAAATTTAGTATACATATGTTTTATGATTTAATTTAAATATAAACAAGAAAAACCCGACAAAAACAGTTTATCTGAAAAATGCCTTTTTTTAATTTAAAATGTTTTTATAATCGTTTCAAGTATAGAATACATATAAAAAACCAAAAATTGGATTATTTTAAATAAAAATCAAATTTTTAAAATTTAAAACTAAATAAAATCATAACTTGACTATATAAATATTTTGAAAAATATAATTTTGAATAAAAATGGGTATTTTTGACTATTCATTAAACAATCAAACTTTTCCAAAAATTATCAATATTTCACTATAAAATAATTTTGATATTATTATTTAAATAATTAATTTAATTTTATCAAATAAATTCCTAAAATATCTAAAAATTAGTTATATTATTTGTACATAAAAAATTAATAAATGGAATTTTTGAAGAAAATGTATTTTTTGAAGAATAAAATGAATTTTCAAAAAATAATCTAAATATTTTAAAAAAATTTATTACTTTATAAGTGAGTAATAACATTAAGAATTTCATAATTTTTCAACACCATTCACTCCCACCAATTTAACAACTAGGTTGTAATGGACCCATTAAAATGGTGATATTTATTTGTTCATTTAAGCTTGATGTGGTGTATCTTGTACTCTATCGGACATAACATTTCGTGTTAAGAATATCGAGATGTTACATTCTACCACCCCCATGATTAAGAAATTTCAACCTTTAAATTTTGAATTTGGGATTGATAACTAAGGAAAGACTTTTCAAAATACCATTATTAAAATCTCATGTCGGAAATATAATAATAAAACATCCACTAAAAAAGAAATAATATAAAGTAAGTTAGTTAACTTGGTTTCCAAGTAGGATTTTGTGGACATGGAAGAAAAAAATAACTCTCAAGGACTAATAAGGAGTGATATAGAACAAAATCATGGGAATGTTAACCATCAAAATACTGTAAATATGTGATGGGTTAAAAGATCATTGATTAAAAGTAAATGGATAATGTTTTCAAAAATAATTTTACAAATATTAAGGAATTAATTTTCTTTCTAGACTAATGAAATAATGAAACATACTTACCTAAAAAGTATAGTTTCATCCTTTAATCAATTTCCATCATAAACTCATCTTTTTCTCTAAATGATGATGATTCATGATGAATTTTTCACTCCTGATTCACAAGAATCAACTTCTATAAAATCACATATTCTATAAAATATTAACTATTTATTTATCATATCTTGAAATATTAACCAAAAACAATAATATTAGGACAAGATAATTTTATTTCCAAAAATAATAAACCATTAAATTAAGAAAAAAATAATTTTAATCACAAAAATTAAATAGTAGTACAAAACAATTTAACATAGATCATTAAACTATCCTTAAAATTCTTGAAAAATAATATAGAATCTTATTGAGACCCAATAATTATAATGATATAATCACATAGTATTCCAAGATACATTTTAACATTTATCTCTAAATAACACCAACTACTCTTGAAGTCTCATACTAAAAAGTAATTTCCCTAATAATATTTATGATATGCTAACTATTTTTCTAAATCACCATAAGCCAAAATAAAATCATATAAGCTTCCAAAATATAATTCAACCATTATTACTTAATTAAAATCTCTTATTAATCTATTTACCACAATCAAATTGGATTCCCAAAATAGTTAACATCTTCCAAAATAACTTAAAAACACATCATTTTCCATTCCCACAATAAACTAAAATAAACTTACACTTTATCTGTTAGATAATTTAACTAAAAAGACTAAAAAAAATTCATACTAACCATGAATTCATGTACGATAGTGGTAAATGACGCACCATTTTATCTATTCGGGTATGGGTTTAATTCTCATAGACGTTCCAGATGGGATGAGTTGTCTCTAGACCTATAAGTTGTCTTTTTTTCTAAAACAACATTTCTTATAGAATTTCTAGAAATGTGAAAAACGTCCTAAAAACCATAATATATTTAAAATTAAGGAAAATTTATTAAACATAAAAGGTTATCTCATACATTTTAGTTTTTATTCTAATATGTAATAACCCATAATTACCTTGAAAATGAATGTCTTTAAGGATACTATTAATCACTGTAAAATTTCAAAAAAAAAATGCCTCAAAAGATGTTTCTATGCCACTAAAATTATGATAAACCTAAAAATTTTAAACCCATTAAGAGATCCCTAACTCTTAGAAAAAAACACTAATATATGAATTTATCTAAACCTTCCTCTTATACAAACCATAATGACCTAGTCATAAACATTACATATTCTAGTAACTTTTGACTAACATTTATTTTATTTCATTCCCAAATATCTTTTAAGTTTATAATTTTAGATAATTATGAAAAACACTTAAAAACTAAACCCATACATTATTAGTGTACACTTATACTCAATATGCATTCTTTCCACCCAAGTAAACCCTTTAAAAATTAAAAATGTTTTCTTTCCATGACATATCTTTACAGTTTTCTTCATGACCTCATCCTTGTTCGTAATATTCCAAAAAAGCTATGATTTATTTTAACCTTGGGATGAACATAAAAATATTATCAAGAGAAATAAAATAAAAGAAACCATTATTCTAGTGAAAACCCATAAAAAATTTACTTAAAAACATACTATTTAATCTAAAAATGGAATAAACATTTCAAAACTATCATTATATAAACTTTTAAAAATCAGACTATTTTAATGAAAACTCATAAGAAGGAATATAAAAGATAAGTATATAACACATGAAATATTTTTCAATATCACTATTTCAAATATTTTATCTCTCTATCTATATAGGGTGTGACCATCATAGTTACAATTGGTATAATCACTATAGTATTATTCCCATAATCTCTTAAGAAAAAACTAGTTAGTTAACTTCATCCCATTACCTAATGCCTTGGAGGGAAGTAACGAGCTTACTAAGCCTTTATTTATCATCAAACCACACATCCTCATAAAATTCTCAATAACCATAAATAATCATAAAACATAAAGCTTTTTTAAAAGAAACATTCTTGACAAAATTAACTTTTCCATTTTGAAATCACTTTTCATTTTTTACAAATCCACACAATCATAAATGAAAAAATATTATTTAAAAATCAAATTGTAAAATCATAAAAGGGGATTCAAAATATTAAATATTTATGGATTTATGAAATTACATTCATACCATATATGTTAAAAAACATTCCCTTTTTACTATTGCAAAAAGAAACATTAAAAGAAGTTTTTTCCAAAGAAAATCCTTTACATAAAACCATAATAAATTAATTTTTGAAAAAATATGAGAGATATTAAAATACATCCATTTTAAAACATTAATATTTTATACATATATTCATAAAAACAGTTTTGAAAATAGGGACATGAAAAAGAATGATTTAGAAAAATAAATCATTAAAACATTTAGAAGAATGTTTCAGTTAAAGATTCTCTTACCATGAGTCTTACTTGTTACGTACAATATTTATCTTCCATAATAATATATTTAGGATAATTTATAATTTATTAATAACCATTTGTTAAAATTTAATATTCTTATTATATAACTTATTGCTATGTTATTAGTCATTTATGTTTATGTAATGCATTTGGATGATATTCGGTTCATAAGTCCAAAATGATGTCATTCGTTTGACTATGGTAAAAGTTTCCATTATTTCATCATATATAGAATAATATTAATTTAATATGTATCATATATATTTATCATTTCTATCATTATAACTATCCATGTAAATTATTGATGAAAAACTAATCACACCACTGTGTGGAGAGGGTATGTCGTTCACACAAATGTGTGGTGATTTATTTTTTCATAGGATAGATAAAAAATGGGAAATGGTTGTCCCATAATCATAATAAAATTATACCATATATATTACACTATATTTATTACATTATATTAGAAACAAAACATTAATAATAATTGGAACAAGAAATAAAATTGAAAGAATTGATAAAGACGATTACCTCTTCTTCGGTGGACTTTCTTTAATCTTTTATTAACTGATCTAGGTTTGATATTTTGGAATGACCAGAACCTAAAGATCTTAAGTGAGGATGTTTATAAGATAAATGGTCAGAGTTTTGTTTATATATATGGCTCAAAGTGGTTTAAATAAGTAATGTAAGGAGTGCCCCTTTTATAATTGAGGTGAGGGGCACTTTTTGGAAATCTCAAAAGATTAAATTATTATAAATTCATTTTTACCGAAATACAAACAAATGGTCATTGATTTGGAAATATATTTAGATAAGGTTGTAATGTAATCATAAAATAAAATATATACTTTTTTAGGCTTTATTTTAAACATTACCATTTTGATTGACCTTCATTAACCTATTTTAATTTTAATTATGGTAATAATTTATTTAATACTAAAAATTTGTAATTTTAAATTATAAAATTTTAATTAGACCAAATATAGAATATTTATAACATTTTAGACCAAAAATTTATCACTTTTTTTAAACATTTTTTTATGATTTTTAAATAATTTTATAAAATATTATTTTGATAAAATATCATTAGTGTTAATTTTGAGACTATTCATTACATTGACATTAAAAAAATCATGAAAACAATATTACATCAAAAAAATCATTTTATACCATTTTAATATGTCATACTCATATATGAAATTTTTGGAACACTTTAATTAATTAAAATTATATTTATTTTAATATTTTTAATATCATTTATTTGATTGTTTCATTAATTGAATTATTATCAGATCATAGTTATGTTGTTATTTAAAATATATATTTATTATCAAAAAATTTTAAAAAAAAATCATGTAGATAAATATTTTATATTTCAAAATATTATTTACATTTGATGATATAATTTAGATAACATCATATTAAAAATAATAATGTTATTAATAACATGAATGTGACATCATTAACTTTTCATTAAATAAAATATTATAAATATCGTAATCTCGTATAAGTAAATATAAAAGTAATAAATAAATTTATATTATGAAAATAAGTTTATTATGTTAATGATGGATAATTATATTCATTCATAACCTACCTTTTTCCCATGTGGACACATAAGAGATATATAAGGTAAAGAAAGTGAAATTTTGTGACTTTCTTAGATTTAAATAATATATAAGTCATTTGGATATAAAAGTGTACAATAAACTACTGAAATTATATCATTATGTACTAATGTTTTAATTATATTTATCCAATAAAATTTTGACATGTTTTAGGGTAATTTTAAAATCCTTATCATATTATTTGTACTATAAATTACCAGATTTACCCTTAACCTTGAAAAAATTTTAATATATTTACAGTTTATATTGTCCAAAAATAAAAGGAATGTAAGAACCTGGTTCTCATTTTTGAGGTAAGGGTTTCTTCTTTTCTCTTTTCCTTAAGTGTTTTTGAGAAAAATGGAAAATGGGGGGAAAATCATAAATTTTGGACACTGTGTACTTTTCCACACGCCGTGTACTTTGGCCGTGTGGGATGAGTACACAAGGTGCGTGTAACACCCCAAGCTTCCTCGGTATGTTTCCTTTCGAATAATGCAATGACGTGCATTGTACGCAACTTCGAGATTTTAACACACCACAACCAATCAAACTAGCCGTTATGAATAGTAATACCTACTTTTTGAAATTATATATATTTTATATTTCAAAATGGACTTCATTTTTGGATTCGGAATATCGAATTTAGCCTAAGGTGAAATTTTGGTACTTTTCGGATAACTTTCATATTTTGATGAATAGTGAAAATTACTAAATTTTAATTAAAAACAACTTTTTTAATCAAAATAATTAATAGTGATAAATTGTGAATTTGAGTGGTTTTAAAGTATATTTAGAATATATTTTTACCATTTAATATAATGTTGGTCATTGGACATAATTTTACAATTAAACCGAACATAAACAAGTGTCAATCTTTTGATAGTTATTATCTCTTAAAAACACGCTTTTTGTTTTGACAGCGGGAATTAATTTTAAATTAATTTCTGCCACTTCTGTGTTTTGAATTTAGAAAAATGGATTCCATATTTGGAATCAGGATGTCCAAATTGTGTAAATAGGTAACTTTTATTTTTAGACATTTTGAATAATTACTGCGGTAAATATTTTATTTACCATGGTTAAGGGTAAATCCGGTAAATAAGGGTTAAAAAAAATAATATTATAATAATACTAAATTACCCTAAAATGTGTCTTAACCCTATTGGTTGATACATGGTCGACCATGGGCATCTTTGGGTCAATTTTGGGACCCCATGGATCCACTTGTAAGTGATAATGACACTTTATATTAATTAAGTTAAAATGAATACAAAATGACACAAGCATATATCTTTTAGCAAAACAATTGTTACATAAGATTATATATGCTGGATTTTAGATTATAAATATTCATTAGAAATCTAAACAGATTTCCTACATAATTATATTTTATTTATAATTTTTTGACATTAAATAAGTTATTTTATTTATGACACAATGATGATGCAATAATTACTAAAATAGTAAAAATTAACATAATTGATATTATAAATACCCAAATAATTATAATATGAAACTTTTAATGAATTAAAAAAATTTTCTAGGATAATATGATATATTAGGATTGATTTATTTGACTTTTTTCGAAGTAATCAATCTGTTATGAATTTCACAAAAATCAACTAGTGAATAGTGTCAAAATTGACATAAAAGAGTTCTTAAAACAAATATTATATTATTAATTGATATTAAATTCCTAAAAATCTAAGGTTCGGCAAAGAGACTTATATTATGATAGGTTAATCATTAATGGACCACTTGGGGGTCTTTTGGATGTATATAGTAAGTTTATTAACCATATTATATAAAAATACAAAGAGACATTGTAAAAGTGAAACTAATTAACTTAGAGTTAATACTTAAAGATAAGGTTAATATAAGTACCCAAACCTGTCTAAATTCTATTGGATGAGTTGTTTTCGACCTATCCCCACCTCAACCTTTGAATAGTCAACTTTGGAGCCATTGGAAACCGAATATGAATTTATTATAAATTAATATTTCTAGCTTTTCCAAAGGTGCCCCTCACCCCTCTTATAAAAGGGAACTCCTCCTTCTCATTTCCTCACACCTCTCAAGCCACTTGGCTCGTCCAAACTCTGCCCAAATAAGCTCCCCACATCCCTCTCCTCCTCCTTGAAGCTTCCCCTTAGGCAGAAAGCATTTCAACAAGTCCTTTGGTTCCAACCAAAGTGAGTTACCTAAATTAAAGGTAACGATTTCTCTTAAATTATTTTCATTTATTTTGCTTCTTCAACCCCCAAACTCTTTTTATTTCCCTTCTTTTGTAACAAAACCAGTATCATCAATATACTAGGATGTTGTTATAAGAAGTATTCAAACTACACATACACACAACTCCATCTAATGGATGATGAACATAATGTTTCTGTGGATGGCAAACTAACGCCTCACGAAACGATGATTGTTCAAAAACATCTTACTGCCTCTCATGGTGGCCATTATGATGGAACTGTAATTAAATATGATATTAATGATATATATTTTATATATAAGCTTCTGTAATTCCATTTTATTTCATACCATTATTCGTTTCATGTCGTATATACATACGATAATTTCATTTGAGGAAGTGCGGACTACCGCCCCCTTAAAATGATATGACTCGTTCATACCACACATGGAACGTATAAAGGATGGTGTTAATGAACTTAAGTAACATATATAAAATATTATATTATACTGGAATAGTAATATACCTATGTATCATTTGGATTCGATTCTTTTAAAATAAAAAATTAAAAAATTAAATGGAAGTAGCGTTCGTGCGTACGTACGGACTACCGTCTCCACGAACGCGATGAGATTCATTATCCATCGTATCCATTAAAGTATAATTATCATTTAATGATTTAAAAATGATGTTTAAGGACTTGATATCATTCTGGATATTAATAAGATACAACAAACATGACTTATGTAACAAAACATATAAAAGAAAATGAGTAAGTTAACACCCGAAACGGCGTTAATACTAAGATATTATTAACAAATCAATGTTAAAAGATCATATATGATATCATATTAAAGTAAATGATTCTTGTATTATTCAATAACAATTATTTCACCATTATACAGGAGGTAAACCTACCATCGACCAAGGAAAAAGTACAAAGTAAGGGATTCTCTTATCTCACTTTCAATTCCGTGAGATTTCCATTGTTCGCCACTAAATTATTGAAAGTGGTGTATTGTGTACTGCCATTTGATATATATTCATGATTATATTTATATTCATGTTATTCTGTAAATCATTTGGTGGTTATTAACTTTTGGCCATACGACTCAGTTGATTAACGTGGTAAGGGGTTTCTTATCTCACTTTTAATTTCGTGAGATTTCCATTGATCACCACTTAATTATTGCATGTGGTGTATGTGTACTGCCCATGATTGTATTCATTGTGTAATATACTTTAATTTATGGGTATTTACATCATCAGGGTATGATACTTCTTTCATGGGTGTATGTTTCGTATGTTACCTAATCGATAAGGGAATTTGAGATTTCAATTTCCATTCATTTGGCTTTACGCATATCTCATTGATTATATTACCCCAAGATTATGTGTGGAATCACTATTAAATTGATTATGTCATAATTTCCACTCCCCTTCCTGTGGATATAAGTTTGATACACATAATCACTCATTGGTAATTCTCAATTCATTGATATGAATTTGATAAGAGTAATTTTAACTCATTCTCCATTTGTTGAGTTAAACATCCAATTCGTTGGTATTGTTTTTACAAGAATATGTGTGAATATCCTTTGATTGATTTACACTGAATATCCAATAATATTTAGTGTATTTATATTTGTCACACATAATTATGTCGTTGATTTATCCTTAACCTAAGGATACAACCTTTATGAGAGATTTCATCTCAATTTACATTCCATTGAGACTTCTTTGATGATATACACCAAATCACTTTTATGTGGTGTATATAATGTACTTTGACATAGTATATCATGAATTCCTTTATTCTCATGATATTACAATGTTTTGATTACCTCAATTATTTGTATTCAAGTGTCTCTCTTTTGGTTAGAAACTCTAACCAAAATACCATTTTAAAATGTTTTAAAGAATTATTCTTCTAAATCATGCTCATTAATGTCCATATTTTAAAAATGGTTTTAAGGATTTATTTATATGGACATTAAAGTTTTAAAATTAAAAATCCTTTTAAAAAGTTTCAAAGTGGTATGGGACACTTTGATTCAAAAATCTATTTTTAAATGGCTTCTTGACAAATAGTGTGACTTTTAAATGATTTCAAGAAAAGGGGGATATTTCCCTCAAATAGTTTTGATGATTATTTTCATCTATGTCAACATCCTTCATTATTCATGATTGAGGTTAATTTGATACAATACAATCTTCCATATTGTATCAAATGAGTTATGTTTGACTGTGGATGCTCTATTTTTATACCATTCATAGTTTATTGTGAAAGTATTGACATTTCGTATGCTAGTTTTAATACGAATGTTTATGTTATGTTTAAACCTTTTCATATGGGAATGCATTGGACTTAATAAGTGACGGGTGGAGCCCGCTATAGCTCCTCGATGCATCGGTAGGTCTCATGAGACAAACTAGTGTCTTGGCACAAGGCCTTGACAAAATCTTATTTGTAGTCTTGGCACGAGGCCTTGGCTATGTGGTTATGATAGTCTGGCATTATGCATTCCAACATTATGAAAGTGGTTATTGATTTTTTCATGTGATTATTCGATTAGTAGAATATCCATGTGAATAAGTAAATGGCATTATTTCATTTTATTTATGCCATACCATGTTGAAAGTTAATATTTAAAAGGCTTTTGTTTTAGTTATACATTGCCTTAAATGTTTATTCTTATTTATAAAAGTTTCCGCTATATTGTTATCCTTACTGGGCATTTGAGCTCACCCCTTTTCTATGTTTTATTTTTCCCAGGATGTGAAGAAGTAAGTTATGAATGACCTGCAGGGATTTTATGGGGGGTTAATAGTGTGGATTGTGGAAACATTATGTTGTTGTAGTAGTTTTTCATTTTATAATGTAATGTAAAACTTATGAATATATCTAGTGTTTCCAAGGCTACTAAACCAATCGGTCTTTCGAGATTTGATCTTTCTTGTGATCATGCCAATGTTATGTAATAATGCACCGACTCTGGGTAACTGGGGTCGGGGCGTTACAGTTGGTATCAGAGGAAGTTTAGTACAAACCTTGGTAGCTAGATTTAGATAAACTCTGATTAGAGCACGTAGACCTAAGATGAAATTTGAGGATTAGTATAAAAGAACTTCCTAGAATTTTGGTATTGTAGAGATTTTGTGAGTTTTCCGAGCAATACATCCCTGTCTGGATACGAGCAGGTAGAGGCGGCTCTGGCATAGATGTACCTAGGGGTAAAACCCGAAAACACCGCTTTGAGCTAGACTCGAACGGGAACTGGTGCACGACAACAGGCCTTGCTGCACTCTTGGTTACGACACTCCCGGGGGATATGCTTAGGATAATTTACATTTTCTTTACAAACCAATTTAAGTAATATATATATAAGATGAGAGTAAATGACCTTGGTTAATCCTAATATGTTTCAAATTGAGAATATGGTGACATTTTAATCTCTAAATGATTTTACGACTACTATTACTCACACAATGTTTTATGGTTTTAGTCAATGGCTGGATTCCAAGGAAGTCATAGTGACTTTGAGAATGATGTACAAGATGGGAACGGTGGTGGCAATGAGCAACAAAATGGAATGTTGATAGGCGTAAAAGATATCGTCTTTATGCCAAATCAGTTTTCCAAAAATATGATCAACAACATATATATTAACCAACTCCCAGACTCAACAAGGAAGAGAAAGGTGATAAATGATAAGAGCTCCAGCAATGGAGACCATGGAGAAAAGAACCCTCAATTTTCATCATGCAAGAAATGTGGAAAGAGACACCCAGGAAAATGTCTCAATGGGACAACAAAATGTTTTACGTGCGGGAAGGAAGGACATAAAGTAAAGAATTTCCGAAGAAAAATGAAGAGTACTATGGAAGAAGATAAAAATGGTCCCAAGAGTCCATTTACAGTCATTTGCCGTAAATGTAGGGGACCTGGCCATTACCCGAGTGAATGTCCTATTCTATAGGATATTTTCTTGGTCAAAGAAGAAGCTATGTGGGAATAAATGGTTGGAGAAATGTTTAAAAAGTATTAGCACTCCTTGTTGATGGGTTTACTATGGAATAATTTTCTCTTGTATTTGTAACCCCGCAGTTTGCCATGTGAGAATGATATTTGAGGAAGAACTGTCTCTTCTCTTGTGGATTTGGGTATAAATAACCATTTGGATTTATATGATCATTGGGGTTTGAGAGAATTATAAGTTATTCTAATTTGGGATGAAGATTCAAGGTATGATATAACATTTGTGGTTAAATTTATGATATAGTATTTTGAGGAATTTATCTCATTTTGGCAATATTATAAAATATAGTTTTTGAAAAAGGACAACACGTAGACCGTGTGACAACCCGTCGCGTCGGACAAAGCTATGGGAATCGAACCCACAACCAAAGTGCGATTGGGATTTATCGCCTACCACTGGACTACGTGAAGTCCCTGGTTAGTGTGACTATTTTTTTAGTTAAATGATTTTATTGATCAATAATAAGTTGATTTGGGTTCTTATTTCATATCAAAAGAATACCCTTGGTATAGGAAAATGATTTGGTGATTAAGTGATAAATGTTATTTTGGAAGATGTTCGAAACACTATATGTCCAAGGAAAATAGAATACTATGGGGTTTCATTTGTGGAGTAATGATAGATTTTTATCTACGTTTTTATTTTGGATTTATAGTGATTTGGGTTATTTATGGAAATGATTAACCTATAATAGAGAATATGTGATTAGGTTAATTACTTTTGAGTATGTGACTTTAAGAGTATCTGATGTCATTTGGAGATACAATTTAACATGAGAGACTACATAATCAAATTCTTCTATGTTTTGGGTTTCAATATTAGTTTGGATTATATTAAAGGATTTTAAGGACAATTGGTTATTGAATGGTATCTATTTAACTTTGGGGTATTGTTGGTTTAATTTTAGAAATTAAGATTAGTGCATATTTATCTCAATGAATATCCTTTTGGGGGATCATTAGATTATTCACTGACCATTTTGGTTTTGATTAATCTTCAAAGACAATGTAAATATATGGTTTATCCTTCATGGATCATGTGATTCTATAGAAGTTTATTCTATCTCTTCCAGTGTGACCAAGTCTTCTTGAATACTCATCGTTTAAAAAAAATGAGTTAGTGGTGGAAATTTATTAAAGAATGAAAATCTACTTAAAATGTAAGTATATCTCATAATGTTCTTAGTCAATATCATAAATGAATTCCTCTTCCTTATGTAATGTAACTTAAAAAAAAAATGTTGTCCGTTTACTTTCCTACTAGGAGACTAATGGTCGTTTGTCCCAACACAAGTTTGTGGTGTTTTCATTGTTAACTTTCTCCTGATCATGATTTCTATCCCTCTCCATCAGAACTTGAAACTTAGTTTATCATCCATATCCATGTTTTCTTACATGGAATCCTAGTATGGGTTATCTTGGATGACCCTTATACCTCTCTTTCTTTCTTTTAAAGTGACAGTTTTATTGACTCTTTTTCCGATGTGGGACTTTCCATTATATTCCCAAGCAAAATTTTAAAAATTGCGAGGACGCAATTTATTGAAGGAGGGGAGAATGTAACACCCCAAGCTTCCTCGGTATGTTTCCTTTCGAATAATGCAATGACGTGCATTGTACGCAACTTCGAGATTTTAACACACCACAACCAATCAAACTAGCCGTTATGAATAGTAATACCTACTTTTTGAAATTATATATATTTTATATTTCAAAATGGACTTCATTTTTGGATTCGGAATATCGAATTTAGCCTAAGGTGAAATTTTGGTACTTTTCGGATAACTTTCATATTTTGATGAATAGTGAAAATTACTAAATTTTAATTAAAAACTACTTTTTTAATCAAAATAATTAATAGTGATAAATTGTGAATTTGAGTGGTTTTAAAGTATATTTAGAATATATTTTTACCATTTAATATAATGTTGGTCATTGGACATAATTTTACAATTAAACCGAACATAAACAAGTGTCAATCTTTTGATAGTTATTATCTCTTAAAAACATGCTTTTTGTTTTGAAAGGGGGAATTAATTTTAAATTAATTTCTGCCACTTCTGTGTTTTGAATTTAGAAAAATGGATTCCATATTTGGAATCAGGATGTCCAAATTGTGTAAATAGGTAACTTTTATTTTTAGACATTTTGAATAATTACTGCGGTAAATATTTTATTTACCATGGTTAAGGGTAAATCCGGTAAATAAGGGTTAAAAAAATAATATTATAATAATACTAAATTACCCTAAAATGTGTCTTAACCCTATTGGTTGATACGTGGTCGACCATGGGCATCTTTGGGTCAATTTTGGGACCCCATGGATCCACTTGTAAGTGATAATGACACTTTATATTAATTAAGTTAAAATGAATACAAAATGACACAAGCATATATCTTTTAGCAAAACAATTGTTACATAAGATTATATATGATGGATTTTAGATTATAAATATTCATTAGAAAGCTAAAAAGATTTCCTACATAATTATATTTTATTTATAATTTTTTGACATTAAATAAGTTATTTTATTTATGACACAATGATGATGCAGTAATTACTAAAATAGTAAAAATTAACATAATTGATATTATAAATACCCAAATAATTATAATATGAAACTTTTAATGAATTAAAAAAATTTTCTAGGATAATATGATATATTAGGATTGATTTATTTGACTTTTTTCGAAGTAATCAATCTGTTATGAATTTCACAAAAATCAACTAGTGAATAGTGTCAAAATTGACATAAAAGAGTTCTTAAAACAAATATTATATTATTAATTGATATTAAATTCCTAAAAATCTAAGGTTCGGCAAAGAGACTTATATTATGATAGGTTAATCATTAATGGACCACTTGGGGGTCTTTTGGATGTATATAGTAAGTTTATTAACCATATTATATAAAAATACAAAGAGACATTGTAAAAGTGAAACTAATTAACTTAGAGTTAATACTTAAAGATAAGGTTAATATAAGTACCCAAACCTGTCTAAATTCTATTGGATGAGTTGTTTTCGACCTATCTCCACCTCAACCTTTGAATAGTCAACTTTGGAGCCATTGGAAACCGAATATGAATTTATTATAAATTAATATTTCTAGCTTTTCCAAAGGTGCCCCTCACCCCTCTTATAAAAGGGAACTCCTCCTTCTCATTTCCTCACACCTCTCAAGCCACTTGGCTCGTCCAAACTCTGCCCAACTAAGCTCCCCACATCCCTCTCCTCCTCCTTGAAGCTTTCCCTTAGGCAGAAAGCATTTCAACAAGTCCTTTGGTTCCAACCAAAGTGAGTTACCTAAATTAAAGGTAACGATTTCTCTTAAATTATTTTCATTTATTTTGCTTCTTCAACCCCCAAACTCTTTTTATTTCCCTTCTTTTGTAACAAAACCAGTATCCTCAATATACTAGGATGTTGTTATAAGAAGTATTCAAACTACACATACACACAACTCCATCTAATGGATGATGAACATAATGTTTCTGTGGATGGCAAACTAACGCCTCACGAAACGATGATTGTTCAAAAACATCTTACCGCCTCTCATGGTGGCCATTATGATGGAAATGTAATTAAATATGATATTAATGATATATATTTTATATATAAGCTTCTGTAATTCCATTTTATTTCATACCATTATTCGTTTCATGTCGTATATACATACGATAATTTCATTTGAGGAAGTGCGGACTACCGCCCCCTTAAAATGATATGACTCGTTCATACCACACATGGAACGTATAAAGGATGGTGTTAATGAACTTAAGTAACATATATAAAATATTATATTATACTGGAATAGTAATATACCTATGTATCATTTGGATTCGATTCTTTTAAAATAAAAAATTAAAAAATTAAATGGAAGTAGCGTTCGTGCGTACGTACGGACTACCGTCTCCACGAACGCGATGAGATTCATTATCCATCGTATCCATTAAAGTATAATTATCATTTAATGATTTAAAAATGATGTTTAAGGACTTGATATCATTCTGGATATTAATAAGATACAACAAACATGACTTATGTAACAAAACATATAAAAGAAAATGAGTAAGTTAACACCCGAAACAGCGTTAATACTAAGATATTATTAACAAATCAATGTTAAAAGATCATATATGATATCATATTAAAGTAACTGATTCTTGTATTATTCAATAACAATTATTTCACCATTATACAGGAGGTAAACCTACCATCGACCAAGGAAAAAGTACAAAGTAAGGGATTCTCTTATCTCACATTCAATTCCGTGAGATTTCCATTGTTCGCCACTAAATTATTGAAAGTGGTGTATTGTGTACTGCCATTTGATATATATTCATGATTATATTTATATTCATGTTATTCTGTAAATCATTTGGTGGTTATTAACTTTTGTCCATACGACTCAGTTGATTAACGTGGTAAGGGGTTTCTTATCTCACTTTTAATTTCGTGAGATTTCCATTGATCACCACTTAATTATTGCATGTGGTGTATGTGTACTGCCCATGATTGTATTCATTGTGTAATATACTTTAATTTATGGGTATTTACATCATCAGGGTATGATACTTCTTTCATGGGTGTATGTTTCGTATGTTACCTAATCGATAAGGGAATTTGAGATTTCAATTTCCACTCATTTGGCTTTACGCATATCTCATTGATTATATTACCCCAAGATTATGTGTGGAATCACTATTAAATTGATTATGTCATAATTTCCACTCCCCTTCCTGTGGATATAAGTTTGATACACATAATCACTCATTGGTAATTCTCAATTCATTGATATGAATTTGATAAGAGTAATTTTAACTCATTCTCCATTTGTTGAGTTAAACATCCAATTCGTTGGTATTGTTTTTACAAGAATATGTGTGAATATCCTTTGATTGATTTACACTGAATATCCAATAATATTTAGTGTATTTATATTTTTCACACATAATTATGTCGTTGATTTATCCTTAACCTAAGGATACAACCTTTATGAGAGATTTCATCTCAATTTACATTCCATTGAGACTTCTTTGATGATATACACCAAATCACTTTTATGTGGTGTATATAATGTACTTTGACATAGTATATCATGAATTCCTTTATTCTCATGATATTACAATGTTTTGATTACCTCAATTATTTGTATTCAAGTGTCTCTCTTTTGGTTAGAAACTCTAACCAAAATACCATTTTAAAATGTTTTAAAGAATTATTCTTCTAAATCATGCTCATTAATGTCCATATTTTAAAAATGGTTTTAAGGATTTATTTATATGGACATTAAAGTTTTAAAATTAAAAATCCTTTTAAAAAGTTTCAAAGTGGTATGGGACACTTTGATTCAAAAATCTATTTTTAAATGGCTTCTTGACAAATAGTGTGACTTTTAAATGATTTCAAGAAAAGGGGGATATTTCCCTCAAATAGTTTTGATGATTATTTTCATCTATGTAAACATCCTTCATTATTCATGATTGAGGTTAATTTGATACAATACAATCTTCCATATTGTATCAAATGAGTTATGTTTGACTGTGGATGCTCTATTTTTATACCATTCATAGTTTATTGTGAAAGTATTGACATTTCGTATGCTAGTTTTAATACGAATGTTTATGTTATGTTTAAACCTTTTCATATGGGAATGCATTGGACTTAATAAGTGACGGGTGGAGCCCGCTATAGATCCTCGATGCATCGGTAGGTCTCATGAGACAAACTAGTGTCTTGGCACAAGGCCTTGACAAAATCTTATTTGTAGTCTTGGCACGAGGCCTTGGCTATGTGGTTATGATAGTCTGGAATTATGCATTCCAACATTATGAAAGTGGTTATTGATTTTTTCATGTGATTATTCGATTAGTAGAATATCCATGTGAATAAGTAAATGGCATTATTTCATTTTATTTATGCCATACCATGTTGAAAGTTAATATTTAAAAGGCTTTTGTTTTAGTTATACATTGCCTTAAATGTTTATTCTTATTTATAAAAGTTTCCGCTATATTGTTATCCTTACTGGGCATTTGAGCTCACCCCTTTTCTATGTTTTATTTTTCCCAGGATGTGAAGAAGTAAGTTATGAATGACCTGCATGAATTTTATGGGGGGTTAATAGTGTGGATTGTGGAAACATTATGTTGTTGTAGTAGTTTTTCATTTTATAATGTAATGTAAAACTTATGAATATATCTAGTGTTTCCAAGGCTACTAAACCAATCGGTCTTTCGAGATTTGATCTTTCTTGTGATCATGCCAATGTTATGTAATAATGCACCGACTCTGGGTAACTGGGGTCGGGGCGTTACAGTGCGTATCCATGCAGACAATGATGGGTGTAAAAACCGACTACACGCCGTGTAGTTCGTATTTACACGTCTTGTAGTCAATCGATAGGTAAATAGTAAGGCGGTGGAGGCAGCCTCCAGCTGAGCAACAGTACATGTTGTGTAATCAGGAATACACGCCGTGTACTCATGTCGACAGATGAATAGTGCGGCGGTGATGCCAGCGGAATAGTTAAATGAAGAAAGTACATGCTGTGTAGTCAATAGTACATGCCGTGTAGTTTGTTTTTTCGCTTAAACGGGCAGTAGCCAACCCTGTTCACCAGATTGGCTTAGAACATGAGGAAGGAGTCAGGTGAGGAGGCCGGACCTTCGAGGATCTCCAGATCAAGCGTCGGGAATATGTTTTCACCTCTGACGATCTCGTTGGAACCGCACGGGTAATCCCTGCACTCTCCTTAAGACGTTCTTACCAATTATTCCTCTATGGGAACTTATTTGAGTTTCAATGAGGATTTATTCTATCCTAGATCTACATCATCTTTGGGCGTTTCTGGAAGCGACATTCACGTATACCGTTCAAGGGTGTTTAAGGTAGGTGTCTTGGTGTTTAAATTCCATCTATTGTGCGTTTTTGTGTACCTTTGTGCTACGAACCCATGTTGGGGTGTCGTGTGGCAGAGGCCTTGGCTTTATAAATACCTAGAATTGAATAGGTAATTAAATGTGATAAAAAACTAATCTTTGGGATCACTACTTAGATCCAGGACCACCCCCGGGGTGTGTTCCTCTGTTTAGCCGTTTGGCCAGGATACCCGAGGGTATGCCATGTTTATATAGTGCATTACTTTTTCTTTGAGAGGAATTGTATATAATTGTATGTTTATGATATGGGCTCGGCCTGGTTACTTGTGCCTGAGGGCAGTGTTATTTTTAGCCTGAGGGCATGGATATGCATGTATTATATGAACCTGAGGGCAAGGGTACATTCGCCTGAGGGCATGGCCTGAGGGCAAGATTCTATTACGCCTGACGGAAAGGTACTATTTCGCCTGAGGGGAAGGCCTGAGGGAAAGATTCTGTTACACCTGAGGGCTAGGCCTAAGGGCAAGGTACTATTCCACCTGAAGGAATGATTCTATTCAGCTTGAGGGCAAGGCCTGAGGTAAAGGTACTGTATAGCCTGAGGGCAAGCCTTAGGCCGTGGTTTTACTATATTAGCCTGAGGGCATGATTGTGATTGGCCTGAGGGCATGGATCTGTTGAGCACAGAATGTTATTAAAAAAATGGTTAAAATGAATAACAAAATGGAAATATAACTGGTAAGTTAGTTACTTTTGATTACTGCTTAGTTTATTTCATTTTAATACTGCACACTTTTCTTGCATATTTTTCATATAGTTGGGAACGAGCCTTTGGTGGGTGCCTATAAGGATTTATATCTCACTCCCTGTTTGGGTCATGTCTTCTTCCCAAACCGACTATGTTGCTGCAGGTGTGTATAAGGGCAAGGGTCCATATACAGGTACATGATTGTTTCTGAGGAGTAGGGGAGCATGGGACTGACCTTAGGCTCGTGATGATGCAAGCTATTTTGTTTTGTTCTGTTGTACCTTTACTTTCTATTGTATCATGTTGTATTGTTGTGTAATATGTTCTGGCTGTTTTTTTAGAACTTGAGACATGTTGCATCACTATCTATATAACTATTGGTTATCTTTTTATTGCAGTTGTTCATTTTAAATTTGTATGGTTTATTGCTTCCGCCTTTGTTTTATGTTGTATATTTTATTCAGATGCGCTACACTTTAAAAAATGAGGGCATAGTTTCCCCACTATAAGACTTGGGCCCTCACTACTAGTCAGCAGTCTCTGGCGTTTGGGGAAATGCACTTGAGGTCACTTGGCTAACCGGGTTCGGGGAACCCGTTGTGTGGCACCCGGGCTTGGGATGTTACAAAATGTTATCAGAGCGTTTCTTTTCTTTGACATACTATTTGGATCCTTAGTCAGGGATAGGACAGAAATGGTCGTTGGTAATAATTTGTGCCCGGGAGTAGCTAAACTGTGTACATGGAAAAGCCAATTTACCTTGTATTGCAATTTTATTGATTTTTCAGTTTCCAGTTGATCTAATTTTCACCGTTGGGTGACACAGTTGTGATTGTGCTGTTTATATTTTATCTATCGGTTCTATTTAGTTGCAACCTGATGAGATTAGGGTATTCCATCTCATGAATAATTTAGGCACATGCTAGAAATCACATTCCATGCATAGTTCTATGCCATGTAGGTGTATTAGAAATTGCATGTTGTTGTGATAGTTGTTGTGCCAGAAAAGAATGCTATTGTGATAGCTGCTTTGATAAATACCTACTATATAATATGGTATTTTTGAGCTTTTTAATAGAATTAATTCCAAAATTTGGTTGTTTGGGAGTATGGGCCCTCATTGACTGGAATTTTGTGGATCATTGAATGTTTATTTTCTTATAACACATATAAGATTCCAAACTTTGATTCACGGAGAGTATGGGCTCTCACGGGTCGGAATTTGGCACTTGGGTGTTTTTTCAGTATTTTATGGGTTTTGGAGTAGTTTCAGAGGCTTACTGTCCGGAAAACCCAGGATACACGCCGTGTAGTTCCTCAGACACATGCCGTGTGTTCTTCTGTTCAGGAAGAAAAGAAAAACTTTTTGAGTACATGCTGTGTACCCTTAGTACATGCCGTGTAGTCTCTTTCTGTGTCATGGACCATGTGGGTGTGAACATGGGGAAGGGAAAAGCTCGGGGAAAACACGTAGTGTACCGAATGTACATGCCATGTAGTGTTGACCCAGAGTCCGCTCGTGTAACTAAAAACACGGATGGAGGAGACCTTAAGACATACATGTCATGTCCACTATGGCACACACCATATAGTCTGGGCTAGGGACCCGACCATGTAACTAACAACATGAATCAGGGTAATCCTTTTGTGTACACGCCAAGTCTATCTGGAACACATTTTTTAGAGTGTTTCATGTATCCGGCTGTGTAACTAACAACACGGGTTGGCGGAGCTCGTCCAGAACACGCCGTGTGCCTGAGGAACATGCCGTGTAGTCTTGTCCGAGGACAGACCGTGTGAACCTGACCGTTTGGCTGGGGAAACAGGGTGGTGTACATGCCGTGTTCGGGTGTAACACACCATGTAGTGTCAAGCATAGTAGTCGGCTGTGTCACAAATGACACGGGCAGTTGGAATTTTCACCCAACATGCCCTATAGATTATATACATGACAGGTAGTTTTGTTCAATGGGAGTCATGTGGCTTAGCCATGTAGAAGGACCTGTATAGGGGAAGAGAAGTCAAGTACAAGCCGTGTAGTTAGTATACACACCGTGTAGTCTTATTGTGCAATCATGAATGCCTTCTTCCTTCTGTTACCCTTTTTGGTCCCTTCGTTTTCAGTCTTGATAATTTTGATCTAAGGTGTGTGTTTGACTTTGTAGAGTCATGCCGACCACGCGTTGTTCTCCAAGAGAGCGGCAATGATTATACTCCAGAGATGGTGGGCCATGGGATACCAGGGGATCCTCCGGTAGAGCCAGATGCGGCGCCAGCCGTTATACCAGACATAGGCATGGAGGCATAGTTCTGTGAAGGCTTTATGCGATTCATGAAGACCATTCAGGGAGAACCACCGGCTGCCATATCTATGGCTGAGCTGAATTGTATATTCTTGCAGCAGAATCCGCCTATGTTTTCAGTGGATGGAGTACTATAGGCTACGGAGTCTTGGATAGATTCTATGTAGAATATTTTCGAGAATCTGGAGATTCCTCCAGGGCAGAGGGTCAAGCTCGCGACTTAAATGTTGCGTGATTCCGCCAAGAGGTGGTGGGATGTTACCACTCAGACAGAGAATCATAGAGACATGGTGTGGGAAGATTTTCATACAGCCTTCTATTATTTCTTATTCCCAAAGACATTGAGGACATATAGAGCTCGAGAGTTCATGAATCTGCAGAAGGGCGCTATGTCGGTGATGGACTATTCTTCTCGTTTCACCGATCTTCAGCGTTTTACACCCGTTCTGGTGGGTGATGAGACGTTGAGGGCCAGATGATTTGAGGATGGTCTTTGGTATGACATTCGAGAACTGATGAATGTTTTAGGGTTGCCTACAATACATGCCATTATGAATCATGCATTGATTACAGAGAGGAACCCGTGGGAGGCTAGTGGTGCGGGCCAGGGCGGTTCAGCACCAATTTCTGGTACTATTTATATAGGGAAGAGGAAGCGACAGATGAGTTTCTCTCACGGAGGTAGTACTAGCCAGGAAATTATTTCAGGTGGCCCGATCATGTGCTACCAGTGTGGTAGAGAGGGGCATAAGAGACCTTAGTGTACCTGTGACCCAGTTGAGTGCTGAGCTTGTGGCATGATGGGTCATCTGCACCACTTTTGTAGGGTGTTTGTACCAGTGGCCAGTGAGAGGGGTTCTGTGCAGACTCCGTGTGTGGGAGTAGGACCAGTAGCTTCTTACCAGTCAGGGAACTGGAATACGTCAGGGCACATAGGCAGAGATGGTGGTCATGGCCGTGGTATCCAGACACCAGGATCTCAGAGGCAACAGGGCGAGATAGCTCAGGGTAGCCAAGCTGTGGTGCAGGGCTACGACACTGGGTAGGCATATGCAGTGCAATAAACTCTGCAGGAGAAGGATCCCAAACCTTCTACTGTCAGAGGTACTATTCTATTAGATTCTATCTTATCTACTATATTTTTCAATATAGGTGCTACACATAGTTTCATATCTGTGCCTGTTGTGGGGAGCCTTAGGATCTGTGTTTCTTCATCTTCTACTACTATGATGCTAGACACTCCGTTGGGAATGAGAACGACATTTTTGCGTCAGTGCAAGGATTTCCCCCTTGAGGTTGGTGGGTGTCACTTTCTATGGAACCTCTATGTCGTAGAGATGACAGATTATGATGTCATTCTCGGGGTGGACTGGTTGGTTCCCTTTCGAGCCTCTATGGATTTCTATCATCGTAGGGTGAATTTCACCTCACCAGAGGGCATAAAGTTTCTATACAAGGGAGAGTGGGATGTTCAGGTGAGTCGAGCAGGGCTAGAGTAGTGTGGGCGAGGTGGAGTCATAGCCCAGATTGCGAGTTTACATCTAGATGATTAGGGGACTTTTCAGATGGATTTCCCTCCAATGGTTGATCATTTCAGGGATGTCTTCTCGGATGACTTTTCGGGTCTACCTCTAGAGCGTGAGGTGGATTTATCTATTGAGCTTGTGCCAGGAGCATCACTGGTGTCCATTCCTCCTTATAGGATGGCTACACCAGAGTTGCAGAAGCTCAAGAGGCAGTTAGAGGAGTTACAAGAAATGGGTTTTATCCAACCCAGTACTTCTCCTTGGGGTTCTCCAGTCCTCTTTGTGAAGAATTCATACAGTACCCTCAGACTCTGTGTGGATTATCGGAAGTTTAACCAATTGATGGTTAAGAACTGATATCCCTTGTCAAGGATTGATGATATTTTTGGTCAACTTCGTGGAGCACGAGTGTTATTGAAGATTTAATTGTGGTCAGGATATGATCTGTTGCGCGTTAGACCATTTGATATACCTCTCATAGCCTTCAGGAGCAGGTATGGTCTGTACAAGTACTTTGTTATGCCATTTGGACTCACGAACGCGCCAACAGTTTTCATGGCTATGATGAATCATGTGTTCCATCCTTACCTAGATTCTTTTGTGGTAGTATTCGTCGAAGAAATCTTGGTGTACTCTCACACTCGACACAACCATGCCAAACATCTTGATATCGTACTGAGTACACTGAGAGAGCATAAGATATATTATAAGCTCTCAAAGTGCCACTTCTTTATGGGCCAAATTCATTTCCTGGGTCATATCATCTCAGAGGCAGGAGTTGCAGTAGTCCTAGAGAAGGTGAGAATAGTAGTTTCCTGGGAGCAGCCAAAGAACGTGTTTGAGATACAGAGTTTCTTAGGGCTGTCTGGTTACTATAGACGCTTCATACAGGACTTCTCCCACTTAGCATCACTGTTGACAGGTCTGACTAAGAAGGGTGTGAAGTTCGTTTGGTCGAAATCTTGCAAGACAGCCTTTCAGGACATGAAAGGAAGGTTGACATCAGCACCAGTCCTGATACTTCTAGAGCAAGGGAAGAGATATACAGTTTACTGTGATGCATCGGGTATTGGGCTGGGAGTAGTGTTGATGCATGGTGACTGAGTTGTTGCATATGGTTCTCGGCAGTTGAGGCCACATGAGAGGAATTACCCGACGCATGATCTCGACTTGGCTGCAATTGTTCATGCGTTGCACTGTTGGAGACATTATCTGTTGGGAGAGAATTTTTTGGTTTTCACCGACCAAAAAAGTCTCAAGTACATCTTTACTCAGTGTGACTTGAACCTGAGATAGAAAATGTGGGTCTAATACCTTCATTCCTTCACCTTTGAGCTTGCCTATACACCTGGTAAAGGTAATGTAGTAACAAATGCACTGATCCGGAGGACTCAGATACAGGTAGTACAGGAGGCCAGTGGTGAGTGGAAGCTTTTAGATTTTTTCTATGAGATGCATTTGGAGGTGCATGACAGTCCGGGGCAGACCTATCTTTCTTCTTTACCTGTGACCTATACCCTCCTGAACAGAGTGAGGATGAGACAACTATCTAATTCAGAGGTCCTAGTTCTAAGGGAGTCGATGGAAGTGGGGACCCTCCTCCTGGTTGGACGATAGGTGATGATGAAATTCTGCGTTTCCATGGATGCGTGTGGGTTCCCAGAGATATACGTGAGGAGTATATATGGGATTCACATGCTTCAGCTTGGGCAGTTCATTTTTGGGTTACCAAGATGTAACGTGACATGAGACATTAGTATTGGAGGCCGGGTATGAAGAGATAGATAGTTGGTTTTGTTACGATATGTTCCACCTGTCCACAGGTGAAGATAGAGCATCAGAGGCTAGCCTGAATGTTACAGCAGTTACCCATCCTAGAGTGGAAATGGGATAACGTCGCGATGGACTTCGTGAATGGGTTGCTGAGGTCACCTTGAGGCAATGATTCTGTGTGGGTTGTTGTGGATAGACTCATGAAGGTAGCTCACTTTTTTCTGACCAAGGATACCTTCAGTGTTGACGATCTCAGAAAGTTGTATGTCCGAGAGATTGTGTGTCTTCATGGGGTTCCCCATTCTATCATTTCGGATAGGGATTCCCATTTTACGTCTCGTTTCTGGAAGAGTTTTCAGAGGGAACTGGGTACACAGGTGCTTCTGAGCACAACTTACCACCCTCAGACCGATGGCCAGTCAGAACGTATGATACATGTTGTTGAGGACATGCTTCGTGCATGCATCCTAGACTTTGGGGGCTCTTGGGAGAAACACATACCCCTATTCAAGTTTGCCTATAAAAATAGTTTTTAGGCAACTATTGAGATTGAACCTTACGAGGTGTTATATAGTAGGCCATGTCAATCACCCTTGTGATATTTAGATGCAGGTGAGGTAGCTTTACTGGGACCCCGACATGTGTAGGAGACTTCTGAGAAAGTCCAGTTGATTCAGAATCGGATGGCTACTGCAAAGTCTCATCATAAATCTTATGCTGATAGCTGCAGACGACCATTGGAGTTCATGGTCGAGGATCAGGTTTTCTTGCGTGTTTTGTTGAGGTTGGGACACAGGAGGATCACGAGACAGGGTAAACTTTCACCGAGGTATGTGGGGCCATTTGAGATTCTGGAGAGAGTTGGGATGGTTGCCTATCTGTTGCAATTACCCCAAAGGTATCGGGCCATGCACGACGTCTTCCATGTATATCAGTTGCGCTGCTATCATTTAGACCTGTCTCACATCTTTCAGCCAGAGGAGGTTGAGCTTTCTATAGATGCGTCCTTTTAGGAGCATCCAATTCGTATCATGGATAGGAGCCTAATGGTTCTCCGAGGCTGGTCAGTTCCTCTCGTATGGGTACTATGGCAGCATGGACGAGTGTAGGATGAAAGCTGGGAGCTGGAGACAGATATACATGCTCAGTTTCCAGAGCTGTTTTGAGCATTATCATCGCCACCCTTGGAAGTGAAATTCAGGGACAAATTGATTTAGGGGGGGGGGATGTTTGTAAGAACCCGGTTCTCATTTTTGAGGTACAAGTTTCTTCTTTTCTTTTTTCCTTAAGTGTCTTTGAGAAATAAGGAAAAAGTGGAAAATCCTAAATTTTGGGACTAAACACCATGTACTTTTCCACACGCCGTGTACTTTAGTCATGTGGGATGAGTACACAGGGCGTGTAGCCTTGCTGATGATGATGGGTGTAAAAACCGACTACATGCCGTGTAGTGGGTATTTAAATGTCGTGTAGTCAGTCGGCACATAAATAGTAAGGCGGTGGAGGCAGCCGCCAGCTGAGCGATAGTACACGCCCTGTAATCATGAATACACGTTGTGTACTCATGTTGATATATGAACAGTGCAGTGGTGCCGCCAGCGGAACAGTTAAATGAAGAAGGTACATGCCGTGTAGTCAATAATACACGTCGTGTAGTTTGTTTTTTTCTCTTAAATGGGAAGTATCCAAACCTATTCACCGGATTGGATTAGAATAGGAGGAAGGAGTCGGGAGAGGAGGCCAAACCTTCGAGGATCTCCAGATCGAGCGTCAGGAATCCGTTTTCACCTCTGATGATCTCGTTGGAACTGCAGGGGTAATCCCTCCATTCTCCTTAATCTGTTATTTCCAATTCTTCTTCTAAGGGATGTTATTTGAGTTTGAATGAGGATTTATTCTATCCGAGATCTATGTATTCTTTGGGCGTTTCTGGAAGCGACATTCACGTATACCATTCAGGGGTGTTTAAGGTAGGTGGCTTGGTGTTTAAATTCCAACTGTTGTGCATTTTTGTGTATCGTTGTGCTACGAACACATGTTGGGGTGTAGTGTGGCTGAGGCCTTGGATGTATAAATACCTAGAATTGTATAGGTAATTAAATGTGATAATAAACTGTTGATTGGGATTGATTCTTGGATCCAGGACCACCCCCGGGGTGCATTCCTCTGTTTAGCCGTTTGGCCAGGATACCCAAGGGTATTCCATGTTTATATTGTGCATTACTTTTTCCTTGAGAGGAATTTTATATAATTGCATGTTAATGCTTTGGGATCATTTCGGTGACTTGCACCTGAGGGTAGTGTTATTTTTAGCCCGAGTTCATGGATATGTATGTATTATATTAGCCTGAGGGCATGGGTACATTGGCCTGAGGGCAAGGCCTAAGAGAAAGATTTTGTTACACCTGAGGGCTAGGCCTGAGGGTAAGGTACTATTTCACCTGAGGGAAAGTCCTGAGGGTATGATTATGTTACGCATGAGGGCTATACTTGAGGGAAAGTTACTATTCCACCTAAGGGCAAGATTCTATTCCGCTTGAGGTTTAGGCCAGAGGGCAATGTACTGCATTGCCTGAGGGAAAGCCTAAGGGCGTGGTTTTACTATATTAGCCTGAGGGCATTATTGTTATTGGACTGAGGGATTGGTTTTGTTGAGCACAGAATGTTGTTAAATAAAATAGTTAAAATGAATAACAAAATGGAAATATAACTATTAAGTTAGTTACTTTTGAGTACTACTTAGTTTATTGCATTTTACTGCTGCACACTTTTGTTGCATATTTTTCACAGAGTTGGGCACGAGCCTTTGGTGGGTGCCTAATATGATTTATTTCTCACACCCTGTTTGGGTCATGTCTTCAGCCCAAACAGACTATGTTTCTATAGGTGTGGATAAGGTCAAGGGTCCATATACAGGTACATGATTGTTTCTGAGGAGTAGGGGAGCATGGGACCGAGCTTAGGCTCATGATGCTACCGGCTGTTTTGTTTCATTCTATTGTACCTTTACTTTCTATTGTATCATGTTGTATTGCTGTGTAACATGTTCTGGCTATTTTCTTAGAACTTGAGACATGTTGCATCACTATCTATATAACTGTTGGTTATCTTTTTAATGCAGTTGTTAATTTTAAATGTGCATGGTTTATTGCTTTCGTTGTTGTTGTATGTTATAAATTTTCTTCCTCTACACTACAATTTGACAAATGAGGGTATAGTTTCCCCACTATCATACCTGGGCCCTCGCTGCTAGTCGGTAGCCTCTGGCGTTTGTGGAAATGCGCTTGAGGTCACGTGGCGAACTGGGTTCGGTGAACCCGTTGAGTGGTACCCGGGCCCAGGACATTACAAGGGACCTATTTAATTAATGATGAACTCAGGAATAAAAATACAGAATCCATTTTTAAAAATTCAAAATAAAAATTTTCAGAATTTAATTTAAATTAAAATAGGAAAAACACAACGAAAAACATTTTTTCGAAAAAATAAAATTTTAAATTTAAATTATATTTATAATCATTTCAATTATAAAATCCATTTCAAAAAATATAATTGGATTATTTTAAATAAAAATAAACTATTTAAAATTTGAAATTAATCTAAAATATAATATCACCTTTTAATAAAATTGAAAAGTATAATTTTGAATAAATATATTTATTTTTTACTATTCATTTATAAATTTGTACTTTTCATAAATTTATCACATTAATGTTTTTATATGATATACCCGAGCTCATAACATGTGATATTCATATAAATAATATCATAAAAATATTACTATGATAAATTTATTATTATGTAATGCTTATATCATAATGTATGATAAAAACAGTGATATGGTATACCAAATGCATAGATACAACCACATTATCCAAAATGGTATACTTTAGTTTTGAATAAAATATATGAGTGATTTATTATATGAAAAATATTTTATGATAATTAAAATTTTAATTCATCAGAAACACTCTTACATGCCCTTATTTTGTTAATAAATGACGAATCCTATGTATTGGTAGTCGATGATCAACCTTCATTACTGTATGAAGTATGATTATAAATGGATTTGTTTCCCTAGTTGGTATCTATATGAATCTATCAATCTAATATCAAAGCTTCCTTCCTTCCATATTCTTAATAAATCTTTGAGGAGACTTAGTTCGCACACCATTGGAGTGATAGGGATCTTCACATAGTGTATGAGGATTAAAGTAGTTGGTGCATAACACATGGAGGAAAAAGTCCATAGGTTAATAAATAGTGGTCTCCACAAAACATACTCCATCAATAATCACACATGAGAGACTATACTAGAAAATTGGAATGCCTGTTTATATTTATGTTCTTCATTTACATGCATTTGAGATGATGATGAATCAAGAATATTTATGGGTATCATCTTCTATATTGTTCATGAGGTGATCCCATTAAACCTATCATACTAGTATTATGATGTATAAAAACATATGGATTCTGTTGATACATGATATACAACATAGATGTGAATTTATGATTTTGTTTTAGCATTAGTTTTATGATAATATAAACATATCTAATATTTCATAAGGATATTTTATTTTTGAAATCTAACATGGGTTCTAATTTTTCTTGGGTTATTTGACATTTTTTTGTATTCCGAGAGCCCTACTTGGTATTTTTCTATTACCTTATATTGAACCTTTGTGTTGAAATATATTGTATTTCTGTATATAAATTAAAGTTGAGAAATAACCTCAGTGGACATGGTCATAATGGATTTGATTCTTAGTGGAATTTAACAGTTCTTAATGATGTATTTTTTTGTGGACTCATGTCAATGACAACCCAGTTTGGCTTATAATGTTGTAATTGAATCTCCATAATAACTTAATCATTCTTCCCAGCCTCTAAATCCTATCATAAATTCTTTGAGAGATATTATAGAATATTGGATACAATTTTACCCCACTAACCTAGTAATAAATCTACTCCCATATTTCCAAAATCATGTAACACCACATATGAGAATGAATAACTAAATATATAAATAAAATTAATGTATGAAAATTTTACAAATTTTCAAATAATAAATAAATCAAATAGATATACACATTACATAACAATAATATTGAAGGATTGTTGTTTGATAACAAAATTAGTACCAACAATCCCTCTAGTCCATCCCAATAGGATATGGCTAAATTCCATGTCATATTTCAATTACTTTTATCATTCCTGTACACTCACAACCATTAATTTCACGAACTAACCCAGGTCGACCCTGAACCGGTCACCCGAGACGGTGCGCGACAAGGCCCGAAGGGAATTCCCGATCCCCACGGGCTGGCAACTAGTGTCGGGCATCAAAACTAATAAGTGGGAACAATTTGGCCCATAAAAGAAAGATAGGAAAACGAACAAAAAAAAGACTAGAACTAAAAATTAAAACTAGAAGCGGGAAGAAAATAAACTCGGACATACCTTTATGTGACCTCCAAGGTCACCACCAAACCGAAGACAAGACCTGCTCCAGCACAAGCAGTCACTAAAGAGAGACCTGAAGAAAAGCTGAACCTACAACTGAAAAAGGTAAAAGATAGGCGTGAGAACAAAAATGCTCAGTAGGGATTCCAAAGTAAACCACTGAATCCTAGTATTTCTTTTCCTCAAACAATCCCTTGACACAAGTTTGAAATACAACTATAAAAATAGGTTTTTCACATTTCAAAATAAAAAACATGTTTTCCCCATTTGAAAATCCAACGCACACAATAAATCACTTTCAAAACCATTTTCCATTTTTATAAACAAAACCAAATACAAATAATACCATGGATGTGCTAAAGAGAAATAGGTAAATAGTACAGGATGAAAATAAATCAGTGAAGTGTGTGCTAACAAGAAACAAGCAAACAGTACATGCTGAAAATAAATCAGTGAAGCAAGAAGTAAACAAATAATACAATTTGAATCCATGGGTGATCCTGAACATCCCTAGAGAACCCCTGGACGCACTCGGTTCGGAACCACCTGCCGGCGTATGGTGAAGCCCCATAGTCTATAACCCACTGATCGCCCTCGCGATAAAATCAACGGAAAATCCCACCTGGCCTCTCAATCTACTAGAGGGAACCAACCCGTCTAATCGGGGCTGGTGAGCAATCGTCTCATGATAATCTATAAGACACCCAGGAACCCATGGAAGTTATATCACTGTGTAAGCAGGAGTCACTCACACACATGACTCATCTCATCGCATTTTCCTACCCCAAACATGGACACCAATATATGATAACCCCTAAGAGATATCCCTCCTATAAAGGCGCCCCACTTTTAAAAACATACATTTCATATTAAATAAAGTGCCAACCGGCCCTTCACAACATCTAAGCAGTTAAAGCATTTCACAAACACTTTAGGTTTCCAATTGGGCATACACATCTGTCAAACCACAATCCTTTCCAGAAACCAACACCATTAACGAAATAATGAAAGTTCACAAAGTCACCATTTGATTTTCAACCAAACCCAAACCCAAATCCATTTTAAAGCAACCAACCAAAATACACGTTCTTTAAAGTTCACGCACTAAAACAAATTTACGCGAAATACACTTACCAAAGACACCACTTATCATCCTAGAAACATAAGCACATCAAAAACTTTTCTTAAACATGTTTCGCACCTTGTTCATAATTTAATAAAACTTTTAAACAATTTATAAATTGATTCCAAATAGAAAAAAAAAGGTTTACACTAAAATACACCTGATTCATATAAAATTACATAGACTCAAACAAGGTACCACTTGAAAACCCCTTGTATTTTTATTTATGAAGTTGTAAGAATTTGAAATAAAACACCTTAATAAACCGAAATCACTAAAATAGCATATTAACCCAAATTGCATCCAATTTTCACCAACACATGCATAACCAAATAATCGCACCAAAACATAATTTTGACACATTCAATAGAATTATAAACACAACAATGAAGTAAATAGGGAGGGTATTACAAAGCTACAAATCAATTAAAATAAAAAATTTGAAAAAAATGCAAGTGTCAAAGAATGCAACGAAAAGGATAAACCAGGATTCACCTACCTTATACCAAGAGCGGATGCGAAGGAACCCCAATGGAATGTTGAGAAATGCCTTGCCGATCAATCGTGCATGCTTAACGATGAGAAAAAAACACATGACACGTAATAACGGAAATATTAAGATCTAGTATAAAAAAAACACCAAAGGTGAAATGAAGAAAGAAAAATAAATAGAATAAAATAAAAAAATAAATATAAAGATAGATAGATAATTGTATCGGAGTAGGAGGGTTTGGCCAGAGGTGGTTTTGGCTGGGTCTGCGCCTCAGTGGCTTGGAGCAGGGTGGAGGTGGCCTGTTCGGTGGTGGGCGTTGGTTAGGTCGGGCAACTGGAGGTGAAACAGGGGGGAGAGGGTGATGGACGAGGGAGTGCTACAAGTGTTGGGGTGGCTGGGCAGAGGGGCGCAAGGCGGTGAGGGAGAAGCTGGGGTCGGGTGCAGCGCGAAGTGAGTCAGGCGGGGTGCCGCCCGGAGGAGGAGGAGGTCGGATGGGGGATCTGACGCGAGGTCGACCGACAGAGGGAGCTTGGGTGGGATCGGAAGGCAGAGGCAGTGCAAGGGGGTAGCCGCAGGAGCGGCCCGTGCTGGAGGAGGCCGAGGCGGAAGCCGGTCGGGCGTATGAGGGGGCACGGGTTCGGATGAGGTGCAGCAGGGAGCACCGGCGGGAAGCCACGAAGAAGGATAGGAGGGGGCTGGGCGCGGTGGGGCGAGGTGGGGAGGTGGGAGACGGGGTATGTTCAGGGTAGAGGGGCCTGCGACGGGGGACTTGCGGGGACCTGCAGGGCGCGACGTGGGGAGGGAGGCAGGGAGTGCCGCGGAAAGGGGAATGGGATAGGGAAAGTGGGGGGGTTGGGGCACCACTGGGTAGAAATTAGGGTTAGAGTATATTTTTTTATATTAATAATAATAATAAAAACAGTAAAACCCAAAAAAAAATTTATAAAAAAAACAATGAAGATAAAAAAATTAATCATAATACTTTTAATACAATAATAACAATAACTATATTAATAACGATAAAATTTATAGTAATAATAATGGAAAATTTTTAATAACAATAATAATTTTAATATTTTATTTTATTTTTTAATAATTTTTAATAATAAAAATAATTAAATTCCAACATAAAAAATTTTAATATTTAAAACGCCGGTCGAACACACGGTCACCGCTAGCGATGCGGTGACCCTGCACAGGCGCAAAACCCGCCAACACAATTAAACCTTTAAAATATCAAACCAGGACCAAGAAAAGGAGTGAAGAAAAAGCGTTTGCTGTTGAGGTGTGATAATTCTCCCCACCACAGACACTTTCTGCCCCCAGAAAGTCACCCAGCTGAACAATGGACAAAATAAGAAACCATGCCCGGGTGAAACTGGAAGAAACCACAATACAAGAGAATGGGAGAACACGAAAAGGTTCTCCCCACCACAAAAACTCATCTAGCATGGAAAGAAAAAATAACACTTAACCATAGCACTCCGGGAGGGTGGGCAACATGGGAACTCCCAACTGATCCAAACCAACTCCCATAGCACGTTCAAAACAACACCCATGTCGAAATGTTGAACCCTCGACCAGAGTCGACAACCTTCACACCAAAGAAAACCTACGAAAAGGACTTAACCCGGATATCGAGTCAGAGACATGAACCATTGAAATCCACGAAATATAACCACATTCTACAAGCATAGGTAAATTGAGGTCAACCCACACGATGGTTAAACACACATTTAAGAAAGACACACGATTCAGAAAACCACTTCCACACAAACCAGACTGCTTGGATTATAGTAGAACAAGTCCATCATAACTTTATTGAAAAAAAAACGCCCTTACAATGATGATAAAACTTTCATAGATGAAAAAAATGAAAATATTTCAAAGTGCTCCACCATCAACATGGAACACAAAATCTGGACCAAGGCTTCACACCCCTGGGAACTCCTGACTGTGCGCGAGCTTCTCCCCGAGACCTATGGCTGCGGCTCTGATGGCTAAAGCATCTCCTGCCTCACAGTCAGGTACTGACACTCTCCAATCATGGAATCCTCTTCAAGAGATGCTTCTTGCAAAACTTCTCCAGATGACCCAGACAACCGTAACGATGACACGTCTTCGGAGGGTTGCAGCAAGACGACTTTAAATGCCCGAAACGGCCACACTGATAGCATACAACTGGATGATCTGACGAACCGGGAGTCGGGGCCAAAGGGGGAAACTCCTTGGGAACAGGTTCCTCTGACATTCTTTCCTCGCCAGATAGGGAAAACTTACGAATAACTGGGTATGATGGACTGCTGACCACCGGAACTCCAGTAACCAACTCAGCTAAAAACGCTTCCTCCACCAGCTTCTCAAAACGATGGTCTTTAAGAGGGAGGACCTATTCCTTGATCTCTAAACGAAGACCCCCAGTGAAAAGAGAGGTCTTCATGAGATCATGCGACGCTACCTCTTGAGAAAAGACAATTAGTTCCTTGAAATGGTCAACATATGCCTTCACAGTTTGTTGACCTTGTTGAATATGTATGAGCTCTCCCTTTTTCTTCGCCTTCACTTCTTCAGGTATAAACCATTGGATGAAAATGGTTTTATAGACATCCCACGTCATTCCAACATGAATTAATGGTGGGGAAATCATCTTCCACTGGTCCAAAGCTGGACCCTCAAACAATCCTGTAACGGCACGAACCTTAACAGCCTCGGGAGCCCCCAACATTCTGAAGACATGCTCCACCTCTTCAAGCCACTCTACTGCTTCTAGCGGGCCTCGATCACCATGAAGAATAGGCAATGTTCGAGAAGGACCAGAAACTGGGCATGACTCATTAGAATATCTGGGGATATTTTTGGGAGACATTCTCTAAGCAACATAAAAACACAAATCCAAAAATCAGCATCCAAACAAATCTTAATCAAAGGGACAATCGCATACAAACAACTGGTTCACCCGCCAAAAATCCACTTGTGAAAAACACCATTTCATTTCAATTTCAAAACCACCTTATTTCAAGTCTATTTTCCAAACACAAAACCCACTTTCTAAAACAAAACCCAATTTCTGAAATCATACTCCTCTTTCAAAAATCTTTTTAGAAAGACAAGGTCAAACCTTGGTTATAAATAAACACCCATGGCATCTCATGAATCGTCGCATGTGTGTCCATCCATTCCACTCATGTCATCCACGAACAAGTGCCTCTCATGCACTTTTCACACAAACCCACACACATGCGATCATTCATAACTAATACCAAGGGTCGCACCCAAACCATTTCCTTACCAACTCCAAACGAGTACCAAACATTCAAACCAAAACACTTTCAATTTCAAAACTCACTTTACCAATTTAAAACAATTTTAGAGAAAACATTCTTTCTTTTATTTAAAATAAAACCACTTTTTTCCCTCGAAAGTACACTTACACAAACCGAAACCAAGTTGACGTCCAACTTGCATCAAACTAGCAGAGTGAGGGACTAGTAGTCATTCTTAACCCGATGACATGGTAGTGGGTCATGCCCCAAGTAATCATTAACAACTAGGAGGGATCTTAAACCATGTACTCGGACTCCACATGGGTCACTACTCCATGTGAAATCATGACGTAACACCAGATTACCTCTGTTGTCATCCCTCAATCCAAAACAAAGGCAAAAGATTCAAGTCCCGGACTACCCCTGATAACTTGAGGTTCGGAACAAGCAAGAGTTCATGATGCCCTTCTCGTACCTAACTCTCGAGTCCCAACAGTCCTAATATCCAACTACCAAACACCCCCAAATAACAAGGGCCCCTATGATACCATTTTGTCACGAACCAACCGAGGTCGACCCTGAACCGGTCACCCGAGCCGGTGCGTGACAAGGCCTGAAGGGCATTCCCGATCCCCACGGGCTGGCAACTTGTGTCGGGCATCAAAACTAACAAGTGGGAATGATTTGGCCCATAAAAGAAAGATAGGAAAACGAACAAAAAAAATACTGGAACTAAAAATTAAAACTGGCAGCGGGAAGAAAATAAACTCGGACATACCTCTATGTGACCTCCAAGGTCACCACTAAACCAAAGACAAGACTTGCTCCAGCACGAGCAGTCACTAAAGAGAAACCTGAAGAAAAGATGAACCTACAACTGAAAAAGGTAAAAGATAGGCGTGAGCACAAAAAATGATCAGTAGGGATGCCTAAGTAAACCCCTGAATCCTAGTATTTCCTTTCCTCAAACAATCCCTTAACACAAGTTTGAAATACAACTATAAAAATAGGTTTTTCAGATTTCAAAATAAACAACATGTTTTTCCCATTTGAAAATCCAACGCACACTATAAATCACTTTAAAAACCATTTTCTGTTTTTATAAACAAAACCAAATACAAATAATACAATGGTTTTGCTAAAGAGAAACATGTAAATAGTACAGGCTGAAAATAAATCAGTGAAGTGTGTGCTAACAAGAAACAGGTAAACAGTACAGGCTGAAAATAAATCAGTGAAGCAAGAAGTAAACAAATAATACAAGTTGAAACCATGGGTGATCCTGAACATCCCTAGACAACCCCTGGACGCACTCGGTTCGGAACCACCTATCGGCGTATGGTGAAGCCCCATAATCTATAACCCACTGATCACCCTCGCAACAAAATCAGCGGAAAATCCCACCTGGCCTCTCAATCTACCAGAGGGCACCAACCCGTCTAATCGGGGCTGGTGAGAAATCGTCACATGATAATCTACAAGACACCCAGGAACCCATGGTAGTTATATCACTGTGTAAGTAGGAGGCACTCGCACGCATGACTCATCTCACCTCATTTGCCTACCCCAAACACGGACACCAATATACGATAACCCCTAAGGGATATCGCTCATATAAAGGCGCCCCACTTTTAAATACATACATTTCATATTAAATAAAGTGCCAACCGTCCCTTCACAACATCTAAGCAGTTAAACCATTTCACAAACGCTTTAGGTTTCCAATTGGGCATACACATCTGTCAAACCACAATCCTTTCCAGAAACCAACACCATTAACGAAATAATGAAAGTTCACAAAGTCACCATTTGATTTTCAACCTAACCCAAACCCAAATCCATTTTAAAGCAACCAACCAAAATACACGTTCTTTAAAGTTCGCGCACTAAAACAAATTTACCTGAAATACACTTACCAAAGACACCATTTATCATCCTAGAAACATACGCACACCAAAAACTTTTCTTAAACATGTTTCGCACCTTGTTCATAATTTAATAAAACTTTTAAAAAATTTATAAATTGATTCCAAATATCACAAAAAAAGGTTTACACTAAAATATACCTAATTCATATAAAATTACATAGACTCAAACAAGGTACCACTTGAAAACCCCTTGTCTTTTTATTTATGAATTTGTAAGAATTTGAAATAAAAAACCTTAATAAACCGAAATCACTCAAATAGAATATTAACCCAAATTGCATCCAATTTGCACCAACACATGCATAATCATATAATCGCACCAAAACATAATTTTGACACATTCAATAGAATTATATACATAGGAATGAAGAAAATAGGGGGGAATTACAAAGCTACGAATCAATAAAAATAACCAATTTTAAAAAAAATGCAAGTGTCAAAGAATGCATCAGAAAGGATAAACCAGGATTCACCTACCTTAGACCAATAGCGGACGCGATGGAACCCCAACGGAATGTTGAGCAATGCCTTGTAGATCAATCGTGCACGCTTAACAATGAGAAAAAAACACATGACACACAATAACGACAATATTAAGATCTACTATAAATAAATAAAAACACCAAAGGTGAAATGAAGAAAGAAAAATAAATAGAATAAAATAAACAAATAAATATAAAGATAGATAGATAATTGTATTGAAGTAGGAGGGTTTGGCCGGAGGTGGTTTTGGCCGGGTCTGCGCCTCGGTGGCCTGGAGTAGGGTGGAGGTGGCATGTCCGGTGGTGGGTGTTGGTTAGGTCAGGCAACCAGAGGTGCAACGGGGGGGGGGGGGGGGGGTGCTGGACGAGGGAGTGCTGCAAGTGTTTGGGCGGCTGGGTAGAGAGGTGCAAGGCGGTGAGGGAGCAGCTGGGGTCAGGTGTAGTGTGGAGTGAGTCAGGAGGGGTGCTGCTTGGAGGAGGAGGAGGCCGAACGGGGGATCTGGCGTGAGGTCGACAGACAGAGGGATCTCGGGTGGGATCAGAAGGAAGAGGCGGCAAAAGGGGGGTAGCCGTAGGAGCGGCCCACACTGGAGGAGGCCGAGGCGGAGGCCGGTCGGGTGTATGAGGGGGTGCGGGTTCGGACGGGGTGTAGCAGGGAGCGCCGGCGGGAAACCACGGAGAAGCATAGGAGGGGGCTGGGCGCGGCGGGGCGAGGTGGGGAGGCGGGAGACAGGGCGTGGTCGGGGTAGAGGGGCCGGCGACGGGGGACCTGCGGGGACCTACAGGGCGCGACGCGGGGAGGGAGGCAGGGAGTGCCACAGAAAGGGGAATGGGATAGGGAAAGTGGGGGGTTGGGGCGCCGCCGGGTAGAAATTAGGGTTAGAGTATATTTTTTTATAATAATAATAATAATAACAACAGTAAAACCCAAAAAAATATTAATAAAAAAACAATGAAGATAAAAAAATAATCATAATACCTTTAATACAATAATAATAAAAACTATATTAATAACGATAAAATTTATAGTAATAATAATTGAAAAAGTTATTATAACAATAATATTTGAAATATTTTATTTTAATTTTTTTAATAATAATAATAACAACGATTTTAATAATAAAAATAATAAAATTCCAACATCAAAAATTTAATATTTAAAAGGCCGGTCGAACGCACGGTCACCGATAATGATGCGGTGACCGCGCACAGGTGCGAAACCCGCCAACACAATTAAACCTTGAAAATTTCAAACCGGGACCAAGAAAAGGAGTGAAGAAAAAGCGTCTGCGGTCGGGGTGTGACAATTAATAATTGGGTTCCCGTGTCATTAAAAATAAGGTCCACAAATATCCCACGAGGTATATGTAGTGTATGATATGTCAAACCATGTAATTTTTTACAACTTGATCTCTAAAAATATAATACATGAACATGTGTATACAGTAACTAAAAAAATAAAGAAACCCATTAGGGGAAAAACATATTTTATAATTTAAATTTTGAAAATAAAATTAATATATTCTTTTAGTTTTGGATCCCACATGAAAACCATTGCACAATCATAACCAATAATAGATTCTTTATGAAATTATCTAAATACATGATTAAATTGATGTATCCAAAATGAATATGATAGTAGATAAATGAATTGTGTGAATCCTATAAAAGAGGTAAAATAACCACTAGTGTGTGTGTGTGCATCATCTATTAGGAGGTAAAATAACTATATATATATATATATCTCCTTATAACACATGAACACATACTTATACACTACATATATATATTAACTACTTTAATATCTGTAATCAATAATTTCTATAGCTTTAGGAACATGCATTATATATTTAGACAACAACTTCTCTACTTATCATTTTTTTAAAATTTAGTTAACATGTATATATATCATGAAGAACAAAAAAACACATGGGATGAATTATATAGTGAGAATAAATAAAAATAAACTACAAAGCATAACTCAATGAACTAGATAAATGAAAAAAAAAACTAAACACAACATGGAAAAACATGTTGTTTAATAAGATTAACGTAGAAATATTTTTGTTTAAGAAGATATTTTTTAATGAAAATAAATTCTCAGTTATATTAGAAAATATCTCATGCCACTAACAACTTATGAATGAAAATAGTACATGAGAAAGAAGGTTTTCTAGCAAAAAATCATGTCACTACTTCTGTTGAAGGTTTAAAATATATAATAAGTAGTGATCAGATAAAAATCAATGAACATTAAAACCATCAAGGATATACAATTTTAATATATACTAAAATGAATTAATAAATTTGAATAAACCATCCTAAAAACATGGATTTACTAGGTATGCACTTCTAATGGTAAGAAAATCATCAAATCAAATATCATAAGTAGGATAGTCTAGGATAAGAAGGGAGGATGAAATAAAAAAAATCAAAAAAGAGATACAAGAATTTAATTATAAAATATCCTAAATGAAAACTGGATTTAAAAAATATTGAAATTATAATTCTTGCTAAATTTTAAAAAATGAAGCTTTACTCTAAAGTTTATCATTTGTGGATTTTCATTATTGTAACAATGAAACATAGTTAACCAAAACCAAAAATAGGTTAGTAATACCCTGTTACTTCATGTGTTCCCTCTCATATACTATAGGTAAATACCTTTTGGTGATGTTCTACAATAAATATTTGAAATAATATTCAATAAATATCTAAATAAGATAATTATAGATAATTATATAGAACAGTTATAACTGAAAATGGAAGTATGTATTATTTAGTTAAAACTAAATGATAATAATCATATAAAACATTACGATGCTATAACAGATGAACTAATTAGATATATCCAATCATACATTAGATATGTGATTTCTATCCATAATTATTATATATAATGATAAAAAGAAATAAAATAAAATATTGAACCATGTTCCACAATCTATGACTACACATCAACCTAAACATAAATTCTCATTATTCCACTCTAGGAAATAAACATGATATAGATCTTATACAAACTATATACCATACATAATTCTTGCATATCCATTAGCGTGCCTATGAAAGAAATGATAAACCAATCTTGATAGGATACTAATAATTGATCCCTATGTAAATGTAACAATATATTAGGCATAAGTATATAAAATTAAAAATGTGGAAACAAAACATATGTAATCAATCATGTTAGTTCATTATGTACTGGCCATAATAAAAAAATATCTTACACTATGTCTTTTAATTTTTTTGGTAAACATGTAATTATCAAAAGTTTTGGATATGTATTTTCATAGGTGGCCTCACATATGGGAACGTGATTATGGTAATAGAAAAACATAACATGACTATAGGAAAAGAACTAAATTTAGGGAAAAGAATAAGATATCAATTCCCATGGAAGGGAACCATATTAAGGTGAAGTTATAACATTTCCAGTCCTATAGAAAAGATTATAGGGTGGTGAAACCCCACTCTATGATCCCCAATATCTCATTGGATTCTCTCAAAAAAAGTAATCCTTCCTTGTACTCAACATTGGATTCTCTCAAAAATAAACACTCATTATCATGGTTAGGATAAAAAAAATCCATCACATTATACATAACTCATTCTCTAGTTAATTTATAGACCCCATAAAACTCTTATCTGATATTAATTAATATTTCCATCTATGTAGTCTTGTATCCTAACGTGTTATACATAGCTCTAAGGTTCCATACATTACCAAAAATACCTATCAAATCTATCAAATTCACCTAATTCCTTATGTTACGAATCATATTTTATAATTTGACCCGCTATCAATAGTGAGGAAAACCATTCATTGATCTCATATAAAAAATAGTCTTTATCACTTTACTTTTAAGTATCATATCTAGTGCATAACCATTTCATGAAGAGAAAATTACCACTATTGAGTTTCCACAAACTGAATGCTTACCTGAAATGACCCCCTCGCTTAATGAAAATGTGAATTCATATTAATGCCATAATGTAACTATATTAATTCATATATTCTTAAGTGAAATCCCTTAACAAAAACAGAAAACCAATTTCCTCAAGATTACTTATCTTCTTAGGCATGGGAAGTTAATGCTAATACTAATCCTTTATATTTCATTTAAAGGAGAATTTTAAACCAATATTATATATCCTCTTTTTTACAAAAACCTTTATAAGATATCACTAAATGATTAATCCCTAAGGAAAACCCAATAATTAAAAATTTAGTTTGGCTATCCATTCTCAACCTAGTTCTGAAATATTCTCCACCCCACTTACACAAAATCATATACCTCTTAGGTTTTTCATTATGCATTTCTAAAAAATATATAGATGACCAAACACCTAAACAATATTTTCAAGGCCAGCCTTTAGTATACTACCCAAACTAATTTTTGATATCCCATCATAGTCCTCTTAGGGATAATCACAAACTAATTGACCCTTTTAATATCTATTGTACCAAACTAATTTCCATTCCCATTGGAAACCTAATCACAAGGTTAGCCAAAATTATATATACTAAGACGGAATCAATAATTCCAACAATGATAATATCTACCTACTATCTCTCAAAAATCAAAACATGTTTATTTATATCAATACTCTTCTATTATGGAAGGCCATATAAGTAAGTAAACAACATGAAAAAACTATTAAAAAATTGGGTTCATATATTAAGTACCATTGAATTCATAGGTTTTATCACCTCTAATATAAACACATTATTAATCCTAGTTCTCCTAAAAGTCAAAGGACAAGAGAAATACAACAAAATAATGGAATTTACTTATTTATGGTGTTATTTTTACAATGATAACTAGAAAAAATAAATACTATGATTTGAGAGGTTATCCATAACTATACAAATTTAATAGAATAATTTTCTTATGAATTTTAAAAAAATGGGAACCCATAAGAAGAAATAAGTGAGAGGGGTGTAGGGTATCACCCTATACGCTTATGTAGATAGAGGAAGGAATGAATCTCCTTATTTTATAAAAATTTAAATATTAAATTTAATTTATTTGGGTAATTCTACTACATACGTGATGGTCATTATGGGGAACCTCACCGTAATATTATGTTATCAAGAACCTTGTTAAAATAAATTGTCTAACAAGTATTGTAGGTATAGTTCTCTTTTGCCTCCACTAAAACACACTAGGAACTTGATTCCCCTCCACAGGGTACCTGGTGATTCATATTTCATTTTAGGGATGTACCACCCCATACCCCTTCAGTAGATCTTCCAATTCAATGATAATACTCCACAAACACATAAATTCATACTTTATTTCATATCCATGTTATGGATATTCAATATGAATATCAAAAATCAATATCCCAACCCCCCCAGCTCATGTATAATGAGAGGCTAATTTTCACCATTTCTACTGAAAAGTGATATTATATATCATTATAAACTCTACCCATATAAATTATCATCATTCAATTTATAGAGAATAAATGCATCCAAATATTTCATACTTATAATCTATTGGAACCATTCAATTATAAATCATTTTAAAATTGAGTATCTTGTTCATTAGGATAAATAAAAAATTAATATTTTATAGTATATATTGAAATGACTAGTGTATTATTATATCTCATACATAGATATGTATTTAGAAAAATGAGTACTGAAGAATGTGTCCATTTTAGTCACTTCATTACATTTTCTAATTAATTTATCTAGTACGAGTATATATTTACAATTAGGTATAAGTAAGAAACATTTGAAAAGATAATTGAGCTATAGAAATATATAAGAAATCATCTTAGATAGAGAATTATGATTCTATGATCAAAGCAGGGTGTTGAATTTTTGAGATAATAATTAATTATGCATCTAAAAAATTATGAATTCTTCTAAAACCTAAATCTTTTATAATACCATAGCATAGTGGTGTGTTTTTAAGGGGGAATAATACCATGCTAGACATATTTTTATCAATGATGAGCCAGTGTGGCCAAAATATTTCATACTTTTTTTATGAACAATTGACTGTTTCAAAAATAGTGTAAAATGTTCCATCTAAATTATTTATAATATAAATATATGATATATGAACTAAAAAATGTCCCAATATGATCTTTATGATGATTTGGGTTATGAATACCATATATGTCATTTGGATTCCGATAACATTAGAGAAAAATATAAGAAATTACTATTTGATGGTGATATCAAAAAGACTATGTAATATTACTTTAACAATTTTATTGAACACATACTGTTTGATTCCAGAAGAGGTGTATTCACTGATAGGAAAAACATATGATGAGGATTCTTTGGGAGGAATGTTGAACATTGATATTTTCAAGACTAATAAATAGTAATTGTTACTGAGATAAAGGATAATATGGTTCTACAATTATTTATATAAGATAAAAAAACTCAAGATATTGAATAACCTCTATAGTCTTATAGGATTCATAAAAACCAAAGAGATATGGATTTATGATTGATAATAATGTGTATTTAATATTCATTAGAGATGAACCAACTACCTATCTAGAAGCTAGTGAGAGTTTTTATTCTAATATTAGTTTAAAATGTATTGAATCAAAGATGGAATACTTATAAAATGAAAAACAATAGAACACTGGAGACACAACAAAAGTGGTGAAATAGATATAGTGTAATTGGATTTTACATAATAAAACAGTTATAGTTTGTAGATTTTCTACATATATGACATTCTAGTTGAAAATGTTTATAAGAAAAATCAGGTTATTGGTTAGGATTTTAAAGACACTTCAAATGTGGTTGTTGGTTTACTAGAAGGAGAAATATTTTAGGACCCTTCATCCATATTAGTGTAGTAAAAGAAATATTTAGAATAATATTAGTGAGATTATCAATAAATCAACCCAATATAAATATACATAAATAATACAATTATTACATGGTTTAATTTTAATATCCATAAATACATGAAAAACCTAATGACCAAATGGTCTAGTAACTTTTCAACTTGAAACATAGTACCACTTATTTCATATGTTGTGAACACATCTCCACAATATAAATACACTCATTTAATTCCATGAGACATAATACTGTTCAAATAATTGGGAAGAGAATGTATAAAAATTGATGAAATAAAATACTCAGTAAAGTATAACATATAAAATATCATAATGGTTAGATCATAAATATATTTAAAGGATTTAATAATGAATAAAATATTATTTAAAAGAACATAAAACAATAATTATTAACCATAAAAATAGAAGATATACGTAACATCTCCAATGATAAAACTTTTTCCCTGGAATGATAAAACTAAAACATGAAGAAAATAACATGGAGCACGGTGCATTGAAAATAAAGTGGCACAATCCTAAACATAAAATTTCATACCATTTTGAACATGGTACTCTCCAACCCATTCCCCTGTAAAATTTATATTATATCTAAATTCCATCACAGTCACCCATTTTGAACCTAGTTACTTGATAACCCATTCACATAACATTTCTATCTCATGATATATCAGACTTTATGTGAAAAATATTTTGGAGAAATAAGTCCCACACATCTTATAATACATATATTTGTGTGTTAGTCAAAAAAAATCTACACATCAAAAAAATACAACATTGAATTAAAATGGGTTTCATGAAATTTCCAAATCATAATATAATGAAATTATGGGAAAAAAGGGATTCTTGAATTTAATTTCTTGATACCAAATACATGATCACCCAAAAATATCACATAATAAAAAAATATTATAGGGTGAAACATGAAGCATAGATTTATTGGTGGTAGATAATTTTTTGTGATAATAAAAAACAAACCACAAAAAATATTTTTTTTGAAATCATTTTGTATTCATGTTTATAAAAGTCATAGTTACATGTCTATTTTCATAATTTATTCTTATTTTATTAATAAAAATGAAAGGAAAACCTTTCATTGAAATATAATTTGTTCAAAATATCTTTTTCCTCAGAACAAAAAATTAAACATCATTTAATGGGGAAAGTCTTGAAAAAATTATGTTTAAATATGAAATCATATAACTTAATTAATGGATTTTGAGTTACCTTGTTCATTACCTTTACCCTTGATTTACATAGAAGTAAATTAACCTCTTGTATCATAAATATAAACATATTAATTACCTATTATAGAAACTTATTAATATAAATTTAAATTTATACTATTAATTAGTAAAAATTTACTTTATATTATAGATCATCATAATATCTTTTTAACGACGAGTGTTAATATTATTAAACTTATTTAACTAGTTTAAAAAAAGGAGTTTATAACTTCTTGTTTCTCCTGAGTATCATCATTTTAAACCATTAAAGATGATGGAATTTATTTTTTTATAAATACTTATAATGTTATTGTCACATACTGACCTTGGGTACTCTTTTATTTTATTATTTTATTGGATTTAGATCTTTTTGGTTGAGTTTTGGGTTGAGTACTGGTTTAAATTTTTAAATTTTAATAGTTTTGGGTGAAATTTTGGCATGTTCACAATTAGTAGAAACTGTATGCCTTGCCCAAGAAAACATTTGTCTTGGTGTAATTTTCAGACATAGGATTCTAGCATGGTTGGCACATTGTTTAGAAACCATGCAACCAAGATGTATAGGGTGTCCCTTATAAACTGTGAGGGGTGCATAGTTGGTGCACAATTTGTCAAACCGTGTGGCTAAATAGTGCAAGCTTCCCATGAATTTTAAAATTTAATAACCTTATTCTATAATCCTACCCTTTTACCAAAATTAATTCCCCATCCCTCTTAGTCGAATTTGGTGCATGAAGTGATCCACCTAGGTCCCTCTCCTTTGTTCCGCCTCCTAAATGGGTGATTCGTCTTCGATTACAAGGTGATTTTAAAGGTTTCTTAGTCATTTTTCTATCCATTCTCTCTTCCCCTCTCTATTTCTTTGTTATCCATTGGTAGGACCTCTCTTGGATGAACACTAGATGTTAGGATTGATGTGTATCTCAGTTTTATTTGGATCTAAGGTGCGAAGATCTTCCTTGGGGCCCTAATCTCTCTTATCTGATGGTTTCATCACATTCGCATGCCATTGGGGTAGGTACATTCATCTGTTTCCTTTTTGTTGCAATCTACACGATTCTTGGGTATTTAAATTAATTTCTAAACATGATTCAAAACTTTACATTACACAAGGTTATTTTATTGTGGTGTTTTCTTATTGGTATTTTTTTTTTAAAATAGGTCTCAAGGGGATTATTTGTTTATTCCTATGTATATTCACACCAAATGTTTTTTTAAAATGATAATGGAGCCTTTAAGGGTAGTGTGGGATGATTTGGGTTTTTTTGACTATAGAAGTATTTTATTAGATTTATTGGATTGTCTTTTGGATTGTTATGTGAAACATGGTGTTTTTTTATAAAATATATTATTGTGCTAGTTGGAAATCATGTGTTTTTTTCTTTGAAAAATATTTATGGAAAAACTACTTGTGGCATGCCATTGGATGTTGGAGGATCCATGTGTGCATGAAGTGAACAAATGGCTGGAATTTCAAATGATTATGGAAATGAAAATGATTCCTTCATTCACTACTAGAAATGGGGTTTATCCCCATGCATCTATCCCCACGGTTCTTTAAACTGTGGGGATAAATTGGTTTTAGCTGTCTATACCCACGGTTTTATTAAAACCGTGGGTATTCAAACTTCCATCGGACCTAACTATCGGGCTCCTCCTCCTCAAACATTAATCGCGCTCCCCGATTCAACCCTACCGCTCCAACCCTCGACTCTCGACCCTGTCCTCCCCTCCCCGGCCACCGCCTCTCGACCCTCTTATCCCCTCTCCGACTACCCTCCACGACCTTCAACTCCTGGATCCGACTCCCGACTCTTCCTACCAGCTCCCAACTTGGACCTCCCGACATTCACATCTGCCTCGACATCCCGACCATCACCTCTTAAATAAGGTAATATTGTGCGTCTTACTGTGAATCAGGATGTAATTTTGAAATGATTCAAGATCTATAGGTATTTGGTAAACTCCCGGCTAGTTCACCCTTTTTGAAATAAGTTCTGGAATACATGGAAATTAGTCAATCAATTATCTAACTTTTAGGGTTTTAGAAACATAAAATTTTTCCCTATGGGGCATGGATACTTTCACATACTATTTTATTCTCATGATATAAAGAAAAATGCATGATTAATTTGATATATTGTGTTAATTATAAGAATAGTGTTCTTGTAAGAGTGGGATCACATGTTTAATCTTTTTGTGGTGATGAACTCGAGGGCTTAGGTTTGTTTGAAAATATTTGGTATTTATTGGATTTTATGTCATAAAAAATCTCTATGCAATTGATGCTACTATGGGTGTTTCCATTAGAATGGACCAAGAAACAGAGGAATCCAAGTTTGTCTTCTATGCTTGTATCTTGGTCGAAGTGAACATAATCCCCCTTCATATTGAGAAGGTAGCATTCTGTATGCTAGATAATGATTTTGGTTTGAAAATTGAATACGAGGATACCCCAATTTTTTTTCAGGGTGTCAAGCCATTGGGATTATTAAGGATGAACGTCGTATTGATTTATCATCATATTTTTATTCTAATAATAAGAAAGATATAAAATTCTATTTCAGGAATAAGAATGGTGATGAGTCTCTGATAGTTGATGACTCAAATTTGATAATTGACATAGGTTTTGAGTTAATATCAGATGGTACCTCATCTAAGGATGCTCAAGACTACCCAGGTCAGGGGCAAGAGATTTCCTTGAGGGGACAATCTTTTTGAATAGGGGTGGTTCAATATACGGCTGATGGTGATGATATGGTTAGGTTATGGGTAGTTGGAAACTCTTCCATTTCAAGATGGACATGTTTGTGGTGAGAAATATGGTCAGTGAAACTAGTATTATAAGTACACTATGGTCCTATATTCATAGATAATGGATCAAAAAACATGGTATGAAGTAATGGATTGGGATTATAATGATATATAGTCTCGATATTGTAATATTATTAGGTTACTAAATTGTCATTTTCTCTAGTATTTTTAGTTTCTACTTAAGAAAATAATGATGTATGATTTGTTACCCTTAAAGTTATCCTACTCTGTACTTACTGTATTTGGTCTTTAATGATATTTTGGAGCTTCACTTATATTCTATGCCTTGTATAAGAGGAATGATATTTTTCCTCATCAGTTGAAATTGATGAATCTTCTTCTCCAACATATATACTCTCAAAACATTCATCTCATCACTTTATTGTTATGATCAAGTCTAACTTCTTAATGTTCTTCTTGTAATTTGTCATGGTAAAACCCCATTTTTGAAACTTCACTCCCAATCTCAGATTACTGTGTTTTGAAAATGATATTTCCTACTAGATGAGGCCATCATTTAACCCTACATATAAATTATCTCTCATCATTACCCTTAATATGCACTAATTTTAATTATCACATTCTAGAAACTACATCTCTAATGTCTATAATGGCCAACGATCATATTATGGACATGTAAAGTTCTGAATTTCTAGTAATCTTTTGTTTATTTTTTATGAAATATCACACATATAATTTATTCAATGGTAGATTCCCATATAAAAAGTAGGGTTTGTTACAACCATGATGTAGACATGGGATTTGATGGATTTTCTTTATTAATTTTTCTTAAAATTTTCTCGAATTCACTTATTACCCATCAATGAGTATGATTCCAGTAAATAAAACATAAAAATTTCATTCAATATCCTTGAATGGATTTTATTCAATAACAATTTCATAGTAATCAAACACTAAGAATGTTTTTTAAACAATGAACTATTGTAATGAATAATGGTTTTTTTAATTATCAGACCCTTAGAGTAAAGATCCACACTATACTAGAAATTTCTTAATTAAGATTTAATCACCACCCCCTTAATAAATTAACTTAATGAGGTATCTTAGACTCTAAGACATTTTATGTTTTATTATCATCAAGGGATATTCAATTTCCTCCTTTTTATTTGTCAAAAACATGGGGAACAACACATGAACTCTTCTCTAAGTTTCAAGTTCCAACTCCCTAAGTCTCCCTAATAAGGAACAATCTCTATATATTCTGCATTTATCATCTCCTATAAAAATAAAAAGTGAGTCCATCTACTTTTTAAAAAATAGAACATTTATATTCTCCAATCCTATGGTACTATAAATCATTCTCTTGAAGGGGATGGTTGGGAGGGGGGTGTGGGGTTTGGGAGGGTAGGGGGCTGCAGTGGAGGGCTGAGAGGGGAAGGTTGGGAGGGGGGTGCAGTGGAGGGCTGGGGGGCTGCAGTGGAGGGCTGGGGGGCTGGAGGGGGGGTGCTGGGAGGGCTGGGGGCTGGGAGGGGAATGTTGGGAGGGATGGGGGGATGTAGTGGAGGGCTGGAGGGGGGGGGGGGGGTGCTGTAGTGGAGGGCTGGGGGCTGCAGTGGGGCTGGGAGGGGAAGGTTGGGAGGGCTTGGGGCTATAGGGGAGGGCTGGGGGGGGGGGGCTGGGGGGAGGTTGGGAGGGCTGTGGGGCTGCAGTGGAGGGATGAGGGGGCTGTAGTGGAGGGCTGGTAGGGGGGGCGTGTAGAGACCCTAAGCTTATCGTACATGGACATTACATTACATTTGCGGAATACTTAGTACATAACAAAAACACACACTAAAGGATCGTAATAGTTTAGTGTCTTTGGAAACTCGGAACGTAATCTTTTAATCGTGGTGAAAGTTCTTCAATATCTCCCATAAAGGTCATCCCTTTTTTTTACCTAAAACCTTTCTTTATATCCTGGGGAAAATAAAACATAAAAGGGTGAGCTCAAATGCTCAGTAAGGGTAAAAAAAAGAAATATCAATCACATCATATATATAAGAACATAGCTTTTAGAAATCTTAACCTGCAAAAAAGCTCATAGTATCATAACATGGGATAAATCATAGAAGTGAAATGTAATCCCAATAATCATAACTTAAAACATGAAACTTTGTGGCATACACACATAATCATAGAGAATCATTTCTTGTTAGTCAAGACTCAATGCCAAGACTATCTTAGTGGACAAAGTCCCTTTCTGAATCGAGTAACCCTCGTTTCAGTCCTGTTTCACTGAACCGGTATAACCTACCATTTCAGCCATGTCTATCTCATGAGATATAAAATCTTTACCCAATTCATTGGAGGGAGATATAGGTCCCACCCATCTTATAATGAATCCTTTCTTATGTGTGCCACATAATCATAAATCATACATCATCGCATAACCCATGTAATAAAAATGGGATTCTTAAACAACATGACATCATAAAACAATTCATATAAGATAAAAGAATTCATAAAAATGTTTCCATCAAAACATAATCAAATCCATGTAATAATAGGGATAAAAATAGAATCCTTTTATTATCTTATATGGAAAATAATTTTGATAAAACACTTGAACTTCATTCTTGAGGAAAATATCCTTTCTACTTCAAAAACATTTTTCCTTTCATAACATGTCATAAAACTTTAAAATAAAAGAAGTTGATTAAAAATAAACTTGAAAACTTGTAAAGGAAGCTTCTTGGAAATAATTTTTTAAAAATCCATTCATGCCGTATAAGTTAAAAAGAAACATTCTTCGTACTTTTGTCGGAAAAGTCAAAAAGTACCTCGTACGAAAAACGACAAAAGATTCCTTTCCTTTCTTTTACTAAAAACTCACCGAAGGGTAAAAAATGGATTTAAACAATTCTAGGTGGATGGAAATAATATTACATGTTGAGTAAACATGGATGTGGATGATAAAATACACCCCAGTAAATACTTACGAATAAACAATCTCGGATAAAAATGAGATTGTGATATTTCCCTTACATTAGGTCTGACTTGCTTTGTAAGTGTCCGAACCTCCTGTATAATGATTTAAATCATGTTATTGACTTATTCCAGAATCATATTCATTGTTATGATATCATATATGGTTCACTTATGACATTATATTACCCGTTCTTTTGTAAATTCCATGTTAAAGAAGCGTTTTGGGTAAAATCGTTTCATTTATCTTAGGTGTTTTGACTTGTTGTTCTTGACATCATTATTACTTATATCATGATTTACTTACTTCCAGAATATAAAATACGATTTATATATCATATATATTCAGTATATATATATATATAATAGATAGATAAATAAAATGAAAAACACCGTTCATGGAGACGGTAGTCCGTACGTACGCATGAACGCTGTTTTACTTTCCTTATTGTCTTGAAATGAAAGTAAGTAGATGACATACATATATATATATACATAAATCCAGTAGCTTTATAATGTCATATATTTCATTATTATTTCTTATATATACTTTATAATCATTCTTAAATGGTTAACATGGAGAATGAATCTCATCGCGTCGTGGAGACGGTAGTCCGTACGTACGCACGAGCGATGATATCATTTCTATAAATATTGAACTGAATTGGAGTGGATTATACAATATATAAGAATCAATATGATTTTGTAATAACTATGTATAGTTATTCTTTACACCATTATACCCATCCATGTAAGGTGGTGGTGGAAAATAGATTACACCACGGCGTGGAGACGGTATTCCGTACGTACACACGCGCGGTGATTTCTTTTTCCGTAGGATGGATAGATGGTGAAATAGGGTTGTTTCATACTTATAATAACATATCAGTATATGAGTGATACTGATGTTATTACTTCATAATGAAACAACCTAAGAAGAAGAAGTGGAAGAAGAAATAAAGATGAAAGAATTGGTAACGGTAATTACCTCTTCTTTAAAGTGCCTCTTTGAGACCTCCTCTTAGGGCACTAAAATTGGTCTTTGATGAAGACCAGAACCTCTAGGATGTTTCTAGGGAAGTGGAGAAGAGATTTTGGCAGGGTTTGGCCGAGCGTGAGAGCTCAAATTGGTGTGAGGAGGAGGGGAAGGAGGTGTCCTTTTATAGGGGAGGAGAGGGGCACCTTAGGAATTCTTAAAACTATTAATTTATAATAAATCTAACCCCACTTAAAAACCTCCAAAAATGACTCATATTCGAAGCTTAGATGATATAGGGTTGTAATCTCATCAACCAATCAAATTTAGACATGTTTGGATCTTATTTTAAACCTTATCAATTAGATTTTACTCTAAGTTAAATAATTTAACTTTTACCGTGTCTTTTTGTTTTCTTTCATTATATGGTTAATACACTTACTATAACATGCCAAACGAACCCCAAATTGTTTATTATTAATATATATATCCTTATCTAAGTCATTTGGCCGAACCTTAGATTTTTAGGAATAAAATAACAATTAATAATATAATATTTGATTTAAAAACTATTTTGTGTCAATTTTGACACTATTTGATATATGATTTTTGTGAAAGTGATAACAGAATTAAATGTTCAAACCAAGTTTATTAAATCAACATTAATATATCATAGTAACCTAGAAAATTATTGGAATTCATAAAAATTCTCAAATTACATTTATTTTGGTGTTTATAACATCAATTATGTCAATATTTCATAAATAAGATAATTACTGCATCATCTTTGTGTCATAAATTAATTAAATTATTTGATGTATAAAAATTACAAATAAAATACCATTATGTAGGAAATCTTTTTAGCTTTCTAGTGAATATTTATAGTCGAATTTATCTTATGTATAACCCCATATTAAAAATGATTTACTTATTTAACTTTGATTTTAACTATTTTAACCCTTCTTTTAATAAATTAAAATAAATGTCCTATTCTAATCCAAGTGGGCCTAAATGGTCATATGTTATTCCTAAGTTTGTTTTTGGTCGAATTACACTTGTCCAATAGAATTAGGACATGTGTTAGGGTAATATTGATATCATATTTACCCTTAGTTACCCTATTTACTATTAACCGCGGTAAAAATAGTAAAAAGTTACTATTCACCAAAAAATTATTTTTATCTCATTGAACCACATTTTACTTACTGATATCAACTGTGTCTGTCGGATTTTTGAAATTCCATTCACAGAAGCGGTAAAATTAAGTTTTATGAAAAATTCAGTTTTTTAACTACCACTTAGTAGTTTCACTATTCATCAAAAAATGAAGGTTTTCAGAAAAATGCCAAAATTTCATCCTAAGCTATATTTCATATTCCGAATTCAAAAATGAAGTCTATTTTACCAAATTCATAACATAGAAGTTGAATTCATTAATTTTATAATTAAATCCCGCTGTTAAGACAAATAGCGTGTTTTTAAGAAACAATTTCTATCAAAAGATTGACACTTGATTATGTCTGGTTTAAATGTGAAATTACAACCAATGACCAACATTGAATTAAATTGTAAAAATATATTCTAAATATACTTTAAAACCACTCAAATTAATAATTTATCACTATTAATTATTTCGATTAAAAAAGTTGTTTTTTAATTATAATTAATAATTTTCACTATTCATCAGAATATGAAAGTTATCCGAAAGGTACCAAAATTTCACCTTAGGCTAAATTCGATACTCCGAATCCAAAAATGAAGTTCATTTTGAAATATAAGATTTAACGAATTTTAAAAAGTGGTTATTACTATTCATAACGGCTAGTTTTAATAATATTTTAATAGCATATCGTTGTTTAGTGAAACTCGTTATTGCGTACTACACACGCTATCGAGGAAGGTCGCGATTGCGTGTATGCAAGGAAAGTCAAGGATGCGTGTTGTGCAAGCTCCTTTTGGTGTAGCGTACAACACAAGACATTAGTGAAATAAAAAGAATATTTTTCATAAAATCTCGGGCTGTTACATTCTACCCCCCTTAAAATGAATTTCTCCCTCGAAATTCGTCGGGGTTATAAATTGTTTACTATTCGAAAGTTTCTTTAATAGAAACCCACATCGTAAAAAGGAATACCAAAACCAATCTTTAAAAACGAAAGTACGAAACGTAACGGTTACCCAAATAAACTAATCACTGGGTTTCCACATAGGTGAAAATATGGATATGGAAGAAAAATCTAACCATCATGTTCTGATGGAGAGTGGTAGAGAACATGGCTATGGAAAAGCCAAAAATTACAAATCCATAAATTTTTGACGATCTAAGGTACCATCCGATTCATCAGGTATAAGATCACTAGGACAACATTTTTGGTTTTCAAGATCATTTCCCTAAAGTTAATGAAATTGGAATTAGAAGAAATACTTTCGTGATTTTGTTATAGTCTCACCGTTTGTCGTTCTTTGGAAAATTTCCACTTCATATCTTAAAGAAATGAAGTTGAATTTGTCATTCATGATGTGTTATCAGATCATGTGATAGAATGATTGGTCATTCCATCTGTCTCAAACAAAAGGTTAGAAAAGTTATCAAAAAAAAAAAATACATAAGTCCATCTATAGTGAGATTAATCATATATTGTTCCTAAAATGAACTTATACTTCACATATCATACTGCTTAATATAATAAAACTAGTTTCTACTAAACAGGGTCTTCCTGTAGGTCAGTGGTAGGCGATAAAGGCCAGTCGCACTTCGGTTGTGGGTTCGATTCCCACAGCCTTGTCCGAAGCGATGGGCTGTCGCCCGTCCTACAGGTTGTCCTTTTTCTAAAACTATATTACTATAACATCCCATCAATAATATCAACATAATCCATTCCAATCTTTAGGCTTACCCATAATACTGTAGTCCACTCTCATAACATAGTGAAAACGATTAACAGAGATTTAATACCATCGTTGATCCCCATATATCATAAGATATGTTTTGTTGGTCACATTCCAAACATTCAAAGTCCTTAATCATGTATTCGCTCGAATACCTTAGTGAAAACATGAATGCAGTTAAAAGTTAACACTCTCCACATACCAAAATCCTCAAAATTCTATATACTCAAACCATGATATCACTTAGTCCTTATATCAATCATGAGCTCATGAATACTGTTAAACATTTCATTTTCTCGTTTTCCCTTCATTATGCGCATAATATCTCAATCACTTTGAATACCACATTAGACCAATACATAAATATTCCAATATTCCATGATACAATATTATTTTGGAATCCCATTACATAAACACTTAATCATTCCACCACATCGTTGTCATATTCAACATTGCCAATAGTGATCGCATGTGACTTCCCTTTGTCCTTTGACTTAAGCGGTTTCTCATGTCGATCATCACTAACCCTTGGATTAGGGCATTTATTAGCATAATGCCCCATTTCATTGCACTTGAAGCATTGAAGTTTTGGTTGTGCGTTCTCTGCAGTGTTTGCTTTATTCACTTCATTAGAATCCGTTTTTCCATTACTTCGACACTCAGCTGCTCGATGACCTTCTTTTCCACACTTAAAACATTTTCTAGTCCCTTTAAGACAATCTACACCATGCTTCTTTCCACACTTTGTGCATAAGGAAACATTCATATTCTTTTCACCATTATTCTGAGATTTCTCCTTGAACTCCATCTTTCGTTTCTTGTCAAAACCATGAGATGGATATGTAACACCAACTTCCATTTCTACCTTGATAGCACAACGCACAATTTCTTCATAGCTACTGAAGTCTCTTATAGCTAATGCCCTTCGAAGACTTGGTTTTAAGCCACTGAAAAATCGATCAACTTTACTTTCAGGTTGGATGATAATACCAGAAGCGTACCTTGCAAGTCTTGTAAAATTTGCTTCATAGTTACCAACAGATTCATCATCCCTTTTCTTCAGTTCAAGAAACTCTTTCTCCATCTTTGTTCGGAGAATACGGGGGAAGTACTTATTGAAAAATAAGTTCTTGAACTCGTCCCATTCCATGGACTCAATTTCATCTATTGGCCTCGTATTCTTGATAAGATTCCGCCATTGATCAGCTTCACCTTCCAAACGATATACTGCTAAAATGACTTTATCATGTTCAGAACATTGAAGAACTGAAAATATCTTTTCAGTGGTGCTGATCCATTGTTCAGCAACAAGTGGATCAGAAGTCCCACTGAAAGAAGGTGGACGTTGCCTCATGAAGGACTCAATAGAATATTGTTCCCTTCTCTGCCTATTTGGATGTCCAGAATGATTCATAGCTTGTGTAAGTATAGCAATAAGATTTTGCACTCCATCTCCCATAACATTTGTTTGTTCAGGAGGGAAATCATTGCATTGTCCATTGCATTGATCAACACGGTTCCTTCGGGTTCCAGCCATTGTCTAAAACCCAAAAAGAATAGAGTGAGAGGCAAAAATCATGCTAGGGAAAACAACATAATAAAGGGGGAGTACCTTGAACATCTAACATCTTAGGTTTAATTCTATGATCGTTAGCGTAGTTCTAGTACTATAACCTATACGTATACTAAACCTTAGGGACATCCCTAGACATACCTTAGAAATATCTCTAGGGATCTCACTAACGTTTTCGCATCCTAGTTTCCAAAGGTTGACTAAACCTTTCCTCTAATACCAACTGTAGAGACCCTAAGCTTATCATACATGGACATTACATTACATTTGCAGAATACTTAGTACATAACAAAAACACACACTTAAGGATCGTAATAGTTTAGTGTCTTTGGAAACTCGGAACGTAATATTCTAATCGTGGTGAAAGTTCTTCAATATCTCCCATAAAGGTCATCCCTTTTTTTTACCTAAAACCTTTCTTTATATCCTGGGGAAAAGAAAACATAAAAGGGTGAGCTCAAATGCTCAGTAAGGGTAAACAAAAGAAATATCAATCACATCATATATATAAGAACATAGCTTTTAGAAATCTTAACCTGCAAAAAAGCTCATAGTATCATAACATGGGCTAAATCATAGAAGTGAAATGTAATCCCAATAATCATAACTTAAAACATGAAACTTTGTGGCATATACACATAATCATAGAGAATCATTTCTTGTTAGTCAAGACTCAATGCCAAGACTATCTTAGTGGACAAAGTCCCTTTCTGAATCGAGTAACCCTCGTTTCAGTCCTGTTTCACTGAACCGGTATAACCTACCATTTCAGCCATGTCTATCTCATGAGATATAAAATCTTTACCCAATGCATTGGAGGGAGATATAGGTCCCACTCATCTTATAATGAATCATTTCTTATGTGTGCCACATAATCATAAATCATACATCATCGCATAACCCATGTAATAAAAATGGGATTCTTAAACAACATGACATCATAAAACAATTCATATAAGATAAAGGAATTCATAAAAATGTTTCCATCAAAACATAATCAAATCCATGTAATAATAGGGATAAAAACAGAACCCTTTTATTATCTTAGATGGAAAATAATTTTGATAAAACACTTGAACTTCATTCTTGAGGAAAATATCCTTTCTAGTTCAAAAACATTTTTCCTTTCATAACATGTCATAAAACTTTAAAATAAAAGAAGTTGATTAAAAATAAACTTGAAAACTTGTAAAGGAAGCTTCTTGGAAATAATGTTTTAAAAATTCATTCATGCCGTATAAGTTAAAAAGAATCATTCTTCGTACTTTTGTCGGAAAAGTCAAAAAGTACCTCGTACGAAAAACGACAAAAGATTCCTTTCATTTCTTTTACTAAAAACTCACCGAAGGGTAAAAAATGGATTTAAACAATTTTAGGTGGATGGAAATAATATTACATGTTGAGTAAACATGGATGTGGATGATAAAATACACCCCAGTAAATACTTACGAATAAACAATCTCGGATAAAAATGAGATTGTGATATTTCCCTTACCTTAGGTCTGACTTGCTTTGTAAGTGTCTGAACCTCCTGTATAATGATTTAAATCATGTTATTTACTTATTCCAGAATCATATTCATTGTTATGATATCATATATGGTTCACTTATGACATTATATTACCCGTTCTTTTGTAAATTCCATGTTAAAGAAGCGTTTTGGGTAAAATCGTTTCATTTATCTTAGGTGTTTTGACTTGTTGTTCTTGACATCATTATTACTTATATCATGATTTACTTACTTCCAGAATATAAAATATGATTTATATATCATATATATTCAGTATATATATATATATATAATAGATAGATAAATAAAATGAAAAACACCGTTCATGGAGACGGTAGTCCGTACGTACGCATGAACGCTGTTTTACTTTCTTTATTGTCTTGAAATGAAAGTAAGTAGATGACATACATATATATATATACATAAATCCAGTAGCTTTATAATGTCATATATTTCATTATTATTTCTTATATATACTTTATAATCATTCTTAAATGGTTAACATGGAGAATGAATCTCATCGCGTCGTGGAGACGGTAGTCCGTACGTACGCACGAGCGATGATATCATTTCTATAAATATTGAACTGAATTGGAGTGGATTATACAATATATCAGAATCAATATGATGTTGTAATAACTATGTATAGTTATTCTTTACACCATTATACCCATCCATGTAAGGTGGTGGTGGAAAATAGATTACACCACGGCGTGGAGACGGTATTCCGTACGTACACACGCGCGGTGATTTCTTTTTCCGTAGGATGGATAGATGGTGAAATAGGGCTGTTTCATACTTATAATAACATATCAGTATATGAGTGATACTGATGTTATTACTTCATAATGAAACAACCTAAGAAGAAGAAGTGGAAGAAGAAATAAAGATGAAAGAATTGGTAACGGTAATTACCTCTTCTTTGAAGTGCCTCTTTGAGACCTCCTCTTAGGGCACTAAAATTGGTCTTTGATGAAGACCAGAACCTCTAGGATGTTTCTAGGGAAGTGGAGAAGAGATTTTGGCAGGGGTTGGACGAGCTTGAGAGCTCAAATTGGTGTGAGGAGGAGGGGAAGGAGGTGTCCTTTTATAGGGGAGGAGAGGGGCACCTTAGGAATTCTTAAAAATATTAATTTATAATAAATCTAACCCCACTTAAAAACCTCCAAAAATGACTCATATTCGAAGCTTAGATGAGACAGGGTTGTAATCTCATCAACCAATCAAATTTAGACATGTTTGGATCTTATTTTAAACCTTATCAATTAGATTTTACTCTAAGTTAAATAATTTAACTTTTACCGTGTCTTTTTTTTTCTTTCACTATATGGTTAATACACTTACTATAACATGCCAAACGAACCCCAAATTGTTTATTATTAATATATATATCCTTATCTAAGTCATTTGGCAGAACCTTAGATTTTTAGGAATAAAATAACAATTAATAATATAATATTTGATTTAAAAACTATTTTGTGTCAATTTTGACACTATTTGATATATGATTTTTGTGAAAGTCATAACAGAATTAAATGTTCGAACCAAGTTGATTAAATCAACATTAATATATCATAGTAACCTAGAAAATTAGTGGAATTCATAAAAATCCTCAAATTACATTTATTTTGGTGTTTATAACATCAATTATGTCAATATTTCATAAATAAGATAATTACGGCATCATCTTTGTGTCATAAATTAATTAAATTATTTGATGTCTAAAAATTACAAATAAAATACCATTATGTAGGAAATATTTTTAGCTTTCTAGTGAATATTTATAGTCGAATTTATCTTATGTATAACCCCATATTAAAAATTATTTACTTATTAAACTTTGATTTTAACTATTTTAACCCTTCTTTAAATAAATTAAAATAAATGTCCTATTCTAATCCAAGTGGGCCTAAATGGTCATATTTTATTCCTAAGTTTGTTTTTGGTCGAATTACACTTGTACAATAGAATTAGGACATGTGTTAGGGTAATATTGATATCATATTTACCCTTAGTTACCCTATTTACTATTAACCGCGGTAAAAATAGTAAAAAGTTACTATTCACCAAAAAATTATTTTTATCTCATTGAACCACATTTTACTTACTGATATCAACCGTGTCTGTCGGATTTTTGAAATTCCATTCACAGAAGCGGTAAAATTATGTTTTATGAAAAATTCAGTTTTTTAACTACCACTTAGTAGTTTCACTATTCATCAAAAAATGAAGGTTTTCAGAAAAATGCCAAAATTTCATCCTAAGCTATATTTTATATTCCGAATTCAAAAATGAAGTCTATTTTACCAAATTCATAACATAGAAGTTGAATTAATTAATTTTATAATTAAATCCCGCTGTTAAGACAAATAGCGTGTTTTTAAGAAACAATTTCTATCAAAAGATTGACACTTGATTATGTCTGGTTTAAATGTGAAATTACAACCAATGACCAACATTGAATTAAATTGTAAAAATATATTCTAAATATACTTTAAAACCACTCAAATTAATAATTTATCACTATTAATTATTTCGATTAAAAAAGTTGTTTTTTAATTATAATTAATAATTTTCACTATTCATCAGAATATGAAAGTTATCCGAAAAGTACCAAAATTTCACCTTAGGCTAAATTCGATACTCCGAATCCAAAAATGAAGTTCATTTTGAAATAGAAGATTTACAGAATTTTAAAAAGTGGTTATTACTATTCATAACGGCTAGTTTTAATAATATTTTAATAGCATATCGTTGTTTAGTGAAACTCGTTATTGCGTACTACACACGCTATCGAGGAAGGTCGTGATTGCGTGTATGCAAGGCAAGTCAAGGATGCGTGTTGTGCAAGCTCCTTTTGGTGTAGCGTACAACACAAGACATTAGTGAAATAAAAAGAATATTTTTCATAAAATCTCGGGCTGTTACAGGGCGCATGGAGGGGAAGGTTGGGAGGGGGGTGCAGTGGAGGTTTGGGAGGGGAGGGGGATACATTGACATAATCTCTCTTTCATATACTCATCATGTAGAGGATGTTTATCCGGAAAGTATGATCCTGTCCACCACTTTGAAGAAAAATATCTCATATATTAAAGGAATTTAAAAGGTTTATTTGATTCTGATCTTTTGATTTAAATGTAAAGGCACTAATTTGTAGTTCCTTGAGTGATTCATATTATTTGTGTTTGGTTTCTTTCTAAGCAGGGGCCTTACGAAGCTGCTGCAGTTTCTTTTGAGGAAATACCTCGAAACTTGGCACAAAATTGTGGTGTTAAAGTGATCATAACTATGATTTCTCTACAAGTAAATGCAAGTAACCTGCTCTCATTTCCCCTTTCCCCTTTCGGTCATCGATTTATGATTATATTCTTACGCAGTTCAGTCATGACACCAAAAACTAAAACGCTTTCCATGTGTATTTTATTTTCTTAAAAAAAACTATATGCCTTGGGATGTCAATGAATCTCATATTTGAGTGGTATATAGTAAATATGGAGGAGGGGGGGCTGGGCAGGGGGAGCTGGGCATGATGGAGGGGGAGGGGGAGGGGCTGGGTAGGGGGGAGCTGGGCATGAGGGAGGGGATGCTATTTCAAAAATAAATCACTATCCTGACATTGAGGAACCACCCGACCCTATGGTAAAACCATATCAACCAGATAAAAATCTGTCAACACCTTTATTTCCACTAGGATCTTGATGAAAAACATTTTCCCTTATACCATGAGATATAATGTTTATTTGTATCCTATAGGGTATGTGTAGGTTGTGAGTATAAAATTAGTAGGTTTCCACAAACTATATCCCTAGATAGAATAAATACATATACAAGTGTATGATATGAACAAAAAAACAATCAAAACTCCCCACTTGTTTCTCTAGTTGTTCTTAACTATCCCTATGTGAGACTTTACCTACCTTGTGCAATACTAATGTGGGAAGATACATACATAATATATCATACCAGAAGTTCCCTCAACCTTCTATATAATTTTATTTCACTTTGAATCACATTCCAACTCATATATTAACACCATTATGTATAAATCATGATTACCTAATGACACATCCATGTATTATATCACAAGAACCCTAGGTTTCAAAACTTTTTACCAACAACTAGATCAATATCCTAACAAAACCCAACACACAGTGACTCATGTTCTTTACCATGACTGACTAATAATCCCCAAACTATAACATAGATTCAGTGAGAATCCTACTCAAATATAGTTGTCTCACACACTCCAATCATATCCTAATACATTTTATCCTCATTTGTATCAATTAACATTATCATCATCTACACAATGTCACTTAAATCTAGAGGATACCACCAAAAAATGGGGGTCAAAACAAATTCATGGGACCTGAACTTTGTACACATGACCTCAATGAACTTAGTAACCACAATGAGAAATAATGCTAATAGAATATTTCCACACCTTTTTCATCACCTCTAATAATAGTCAATATAATATGAATCATACAAATGATCCTCCATATCCAGAATCCTAGTGATAAATGTCACTCATAGTAAGGTGGATTTTCACTCATCGTGTTCCCGAATAAGTGAATCAATTAGCACATCACATGAATCACCACATTAAAACATGTGATATCATTTTCATCAATCCAATAAACCACACCATATAATATCCAGTGTATATAAGGCCAAAATATCCATTTTAAACACGATAATACCCCTATTTATCTCTTACAAGCTATGGAAGTTGCAAGTTGTTCAATTCACGGTTAGACATGCACAACCCTACCCTCACCCATTTAAAAAACAATATATGTAACACATCTATTATCTATACTAAAATAGGCTTCTTCCAGCTTACCCTTCATCTTATTATGCATCCACGTCACCATCCAAAACAAATTTCTCCCTAAAAAACCGGGCATCCATCGACCGCATTCCCATTTACCTCGTGCATCCATCCTCCTCTCCTACCTCCATCTTAGGGTTTGATTTCATCCATCGTGATCCATTCACATCCGCCTCCCACTTCATCAGTGAATCCTGCACCCGTTTCACCTCCACCACAATTCCTATGAATCTTGATTCCATTTCCCCTTCGGCACCCCTCTTATGGTTCACATTGCAGTTTCCTCTCCGGCGCTATACCTAGGGTTGTCACTCATATTTCCCCTCCCATCACCAGTACCCACAAAATACTGAAGGCGTATTCCTCACTAATTTTTTCACCATGCACTACAGTTCATCATCCCAATTTTCCTCATCTCCTCATACGTTGAACGCATTTCCTACTCCTTCGAAGAATTTCATTCAAAAACCCTCCAGATTCACTCCATCTCATTCTCTAATTCCCTCAAGATCACGATTTCTATCCTCATCTACAACTGTCAACTATTTCTAATCAACTGAATCTTGAATGATGTGTTAATTTCCCCGCAATAGGCATGTTCTCGTAATATCGTTGAAATAATATCCTAGACAATTTTCAGTATTTCCCTTTACATAATACTTTTTCATACGTTATTACGCACTTAATCCTTTAAGATGAATATTGATTATTTTTTATTTATATATTGTAGGTGAATTACTTTTCACATGAAGAGATCAAGGGAATACTGCACTAATAAGTGCCAGATCTCAACAACAGATATGACTTCCTAAAATTTTGGAATTAACCTCCCTACCATGCATCATTTTTCATTTGAATTTACACACTATATGAATGCAGGTTATTGGTTGTAAAATCATGGAGTTAACCTCCCTTTCATCCAACATATGAATGCAGGTGATATGTTTTCACTATTGACTCCACTGTAAATGGATTTTTGTTGAATAAAAACACATGAAACAGATGATTATAAGGCATTTATACAATTATGTTTTCACTATTGACTATAATGTATATTGATAAGGTAGTGTTTTAGTATGATTATGTTGTGATTCAGTGAGTTTTTATCCATTATGGGATATTCATCTCATATGAATAGTCAATGGATCTGTTCAATGATGCAAAGTTTTAGATTGGTGGGTCATGTCTAAGAGTTTCTAGATATACTTTGATTGTTCTCATCCCAGCATAGTGATGAACCGAAATATTGGTGAATGTGCATGGGCTGATGGAATGAATGCCTTCAATTTACAAGCATGGAGAAGAAACTTAAGAGATGTGTATCATTTATGTCTCATAGAGGATTGATGTAGGTATTTTTTCCCAACTAACTCTTCAACAGGATAGGATGTATTAAAGTTTATATTGTTTACAACTCAAGCAGTAAATGATACAGTGATAATCACATTCTTCATGAGTTTGACTGGACAGTCTACGAGTTTCACTTTATATTTGTTGAGTTGAATCTAAGATTGATATACTAAAGCTATACAACAACTTGAATTCAACTATATTGAGCATCTTGTGAGTTCCATCCAGTATTTAATGAGATTAATCAACAGATTGATATTTTAATATATAAATTATTGTTAATTTATATTTATTATTTTAAGATATTTATAAATTCCTTTTATATGTTTTTTCTTTTTAATTTCATGTACTTTAGTAGTGCTTAAATGGGTGGGTTTGATTTGTTCATTTTCAAAATCAAATCAAATTTGAATTTTCAAAACCAGTATTTAACTGAGTTTAAGTTGTGTAATGAGTTCGAGATAAATCTCATGTTGGAGTACTGTAATTTTTCACTCTAATAAACAAAAAAACACTTTCTTCTACAATTTCAAATTAGATTTTTTTATAACTAACACTACATACAAACTGTGACAATTTATTCTTATTTCAAGAGTATGAAAAAATTAAATCTTTTTTGACAAACATAACTACTGAAAGAACCCTGGATCGGGTTAACAAACATACCTTTTGGTAATAGAAGTGGTATTTCTTGTGTTATAATCTATTTTATATTATAGTGAGTTGTATTACCTTAAATAAACATACCTTAAGGGAACATATTTAGTTGGACACCTGATTTTAGATTTGTTTTATGTTATAATCTATTCTGTAATACAGTGATTTGTAGTACCTTATCAAATTTTTAGGATTTTTTCTAACAGGTTGCAATACCTTACCCGGTTGGGTATACATCCAAATAAAACATTTCATGCATCTACATATTTCATGTAGGGAGATTCCTTCTTTGAAGCATATTTTAGTGGCACACTCTGTTACTATTACTAAACTTGAACAACAACAATACTCTATTCCAGCCTCTAAATGAGTTGAACAACATTAAATGGGGTTTTTATGATTTTGTACACATGCAACATCTTAAAATGAATTTTAAATCTTTAACAAATTATTTATATGATTTCAGGTATGATTATTTTATAACTAAAATACTGAATACTAAATGACTATCCATTCTTATTGCAAGAGTAAGAATAAATCAAATCTATTTTGATAAACATATCTTATGAAAACACCAAGGATCAGGTAAACAAAAATATCTTAAGGGAATGAATCTGGTATGTTTTGTGTTCTAATCTGTTCTTTATTACAGTGAGTTGTAGTACCTTACAAAAAACATATCTTAAGGGAACTTATTCAGTTTCAGAGTCGAATTCATAATTTTTTTTTCATGTTATAATATGTTATCATCTATTTAATATTATAATGAGATGTAGTACCTTATAAAATCCATTATAATATTTTCTAATAGGTTTCAGTATGCTACCCGAATCGGGTATTCAACCAACAACTGGGTAGTGGGGAGGGATGGGCAGTGGGAACGGAGGGGGAGGGGCTGGGTAGGAGGGCTGGGCTAGGAGAGGGTTGGGCAGTCGGGAGGGAGGGGAGGGGCTAGGCAGGGGGGAGGGAGGGGGAGGGGCTGGACAGTGGGGAGGGAGGGGGAGGGGTTGGGTAGGGGGTGGATGGGGAGGTGTAGGGGCTGGGCAGTGGGGAGGGAGGGGAGGGGCTGGGCAGGGGGGAGGGGGAGGGATGGGCAGTGTGGAGGGAGGGGGAGGGGCTGGGTAGGGGGGATGGGTAGGGGGAGGGCTAGGCAGTGGGGAGGGAGGGGTAGGGGCCGGGAAGGGGGTAGGGGGAGGGTGTGAGCTCATTATTTAGAAATGGCTTGTGGATGCCAACTAGTGTTGTTTAATGTTCAATTGGATGGATCATTGTAGGAGAGATCAAGTAGTTTCTATGAGGAGATCGTTGTTTTACTTTATGTATTTGGACCATTTTAGGAATACCATTTAAATAAGTCTATTTTTCTTTACTTGATCAACTCTAAAAAGGAGCTTGTGGATGGGGTATATAAACAGTTGTATGAGGCTTTTAGATGGGGTATATAACCAATCACTAAAAGAGTTTTAAATTGTTGTTTACAACCAATTTTTGAATAAAGGATAGGGTGTATAACCATTTGATGTATTTTTATAGTCATGGTGTATAAACAATTAGAATTGATATTATTATTGTATCCATGTTGTCTCGTATAACCAACATGGAAAGTAGGGTTTTCACTAAACTTTGTAAATCATCTTGTTCCGGTATTGTGATTTAATTTTCATATGTATGAGGTAAGAATGATATTTTTATATAGTGGATCATGTATTTAACCATCCATATAATGGATTTAATGTTCTAGTTTAGCTATTCAGATGTTGGGGATTAGGTTGGATTATCGAACAACTAGTTTGACATGCCATGTATATGTACTATTGTAGGTGCAGAATGGAGGTGCAGAATGGTGGGAGGTGCAGCTACCTGGGGAACCTATCTATATCCACAGTTTACCAAACCATGGGTAAATGTTGTAGTAATTCTACAGGTGTAGTGCTTCCAATCTATACCCACGAATTGGTTAACCGTGGGTAAATATTGATTTAATTCTGCAGGTGCAGTGATTCCAATCTATACCCATGGTTTGGTAAACCGTGGGTAAATATGGGCTGCTATGAATCAGTATACCCACGTGTTTTACATCAATACCTACGGTTTTCAAACCGTAGGTATACATCAATACCCACGGTTTATTAAACCATGGGTAATAACAATTTTCCATGGTCTATAACCACAGTTTTTAGAGAACCGTGGGTATAGACCTGTTGCGACGGCACTACAGCCCACGGTTACTGAAACCGTGGGTATAGGGTATACCCATAGTTTTAAGGGCTATACCAACGGTTTTAAACTGTGGGTATAGGTTCTATTTCCAGTAGTGATTGAAATTCAATTTTCTAAAAAGGTTCCTCATCTTATCTTTCCCCCTCTTTTTATAAAATGGTTCCATGTTTTCCCAAAGGACATAAAGTGTTTCTAAAATTTTATATAAATTTATCGCCCATTTGGTGTTTTATAAAGGAGGATTGGTTTCTAAATGATATGGAATCCCGTTTGGTGTTTTTGAATGCATTGTGTCTTTCATCTTGGTCTTGAAATAAATCTGGAATTAGAATAAAGTCCCATTTGGAATTAAGAATGCAAAAGTGGTATGTAATGTTGTTTAGAAATGATTTATATCATATTTTTTATATATTAGAGTTTGTAGGATTGAAGTCCCCATTTGAACCTTATTTCATCTTTTGAAATGAACTGTGATTTTAAAACATTAATTTCTTGGTCGGAAGCTTTGAAATTTTTGAATAATATTTTGTAAAAAAATTTGATGTGATGGCCTGGTTGGTACTTTGAATGGCTCGTTATATGATGGGAACACCTTTTTAGGATTTACCTATATTGTTTATCATATAGGTGGTGTCCTTTTTTGGGGTAGGTAAGTGCAGTGATGGAAGATAAGGTGATTCAAATATGTTAGGGCCTCCAACTTACACAATATATTATTACCATGGGTTACTGGGCATCTTTTAGAGGATCGAGTGATGGTTTCTTACCATCCCTGATTAGATGGGTTGGTACCCCTAGATTTGCTGATAGGCCATTGGGGTTGTTCCATTGTATTGGTCTGTTGTGGGTGACCAGTTTGTTATATACTAGGGAGATTCACCATACACCGACGGGTGGTTCCAAATCAACTACGTCCAGGGGTCACTTTAGGGATGTTTAGAAAATACCCATGGTTATTATCTCTATTTTCTTGTTTACTTTCTATTAAAAATGGTTTTTAGCTTTTACTATTTATTTATTTTCAGCACAGCTTGGTATTTTTTCACATAGTTATTTAGGTTGAGTTTTGGTATTAAAATGTAATCCTTTTTGAAGTTGGAATGTTACATGTGTTGGATTTTAAAATGGGGAAAGATATTTTTGTTTAGTAAAATGTGAAAATAATATATTTTATACATGTATTTAAAATTAGTGTTATTGGATTATTTTTACGAAAGGAAACACATGGATTCTTGGTGGTTTCTTACCGAGATTTTCTGCTCACACCCTACTTGTACCACTCGACGTCAGTAGACCCAATCTATTTTGTAGGTTTATCTTCTTATTTATGTTTTCTAGTTGAGTGGGATCTTGGATTCTTGGTCTTGTGGATGGTGGTGACTTTGAGGTCACATGTAGATCGTGCTGTTAGCGGTTTGGTATTTGTTTTTGTTTCCTGTTTGTTTAGTTGTATCTTATAATTGTTTAGTTTTATTATATTCATCTGAGATTCAGTTTTTGGTCATTTCTACAAGATCATTTTTTTAATCAATGTCAGCTTATTGGGGTAAAATCATTCCCATTTTTATTTCATTTGATTCCCAGCACTATTTTCCAACCTGTGGAGATCAGGAATGCCCTTCAAGCCATTCCATGAATCCGATTGGGTGTCATGTTGGATGGAATTCCCAGCTGGGTTCATGAAGAAATGGAATCAATGTAGGACCTTTTTATTTTGGGGTGTCAGTTATATTGGAGACTAGGACTATCAGGGATCAGGAGGTAGGTTATGGGTTGGTGCCTAATCACCACCACTCATGACGAGACCTGAGTTAATAGGGGTAGTCTGGGATTTGAGTCTGTTGTGTTATTTGGGATTGAGGAATGACAATGAAGGTGATCCGGTGTTATGATTTTATCTCACATGGAGTAGTAACCCATGTGGAGTCCTAGTACACGGTTCAAGGTCCACTTAGTATTGGTGTATACTTGAGACATGGGCCACTACCATGTCTCTAAGTTAGGAATATACACTAATTCCACATTCAGGTGGCTTGATATGAATTGTCTTTAGTGGTTGGTCCTTATTGGTGAGAGTTATGTTTTGATCTATTTTTTGGTTGTGTTTAGTGGATTTTGAAATAAAAATGGTTTCTAAAAATGGAAATGAATTATTTATAATGGTTTTGGATGTGAAAAATGGGTTGTAAAGGAAAATATTTTGGATCGAAAATTTGGTAAAAGCTTGGGTTTTGATAATGAATTGTTAAGTGTGACCCTTGTAACTCTTTATGAAAGTCCACATGTGTGTGGGTATGTGTAAAAAGTGCACATTGGTATGAGAGAGTGGATGATGTAGGTGGAATTTTTTGGACACACATGTGATGGTTCATAGAGTCCCATGGGAGAGAGTTTGAAATTAATGGCTTGTCTTAGTTTTTTTGAGATAAGATTTGAGTGGAAAACGATTTGGGTTTTGTTCTTCTTTGAAAATTGGATTCTTATTTTATGTAAAAAATGGATTTTAATTCTTGGAAGGTGGCCTTAAAATGAGGTAGTTTTGAAATTTAAATAAAAATAGGGGCTTTAGAAAAGAGAATTATTGGTTTTATTTGTGGTGTTTGGTTTTTGAGCCTATTGTTTTGGATTAGAGTGCTCTTTTTGAATTTTTTTTTTCAGGTTGATGTTGGTTGTGAATTTGTGTTTCTTGTGTTGTTCAGAATATGCGGCCTAGAAAGGTCCCCAAAATGTCAAATCAATCATTCCCATTTTCTATTTCTTCTCATTTGTTTCCTATCCTTCATGGTGATCGAGGTCCGTTAGAGGTAGTTGAGTGGCTTGAAGAGGTAGAGTGTGTCTTCATATTGTTAGGAATTCCCAAAATCGTTAGAGTTTGTGTTGTTCTGGGTTAGTTTGAAGATCTATATTTTTATTAATGGGAGATTTTCCCCACCATAGATAAAATTTGGAATGATGTGGTAAGTGTTTATGTTTGTATTTATCTTATGGTTTATACCTAAGGAGTTAAAGATGATGAAAAGAACATAGATCACGAGTGTTTTGAAAGGCCATCAAATAGTGAAGGACTATATTAAACACTTTATGGAGTCGTTTCCTTCTATCTAAAGGTAGTTTCATAGGATGTGATTAAGTCTTATATTTTCCTTGGGTGTCTTCATCTAGAGATCAAGAATGGAGTCCGCTCCTCCAATGATCTTCATTTTGAGAAGTTAGTGTATGGATAATTTCTTGCGGAGTGAGATTCTGGAGTGTATAGTGTTTTCAATATGGTGTATATGTTTCATCGTACAGGTTCTCCATTTTGAAAGGAGTGCATTCTAGAGGAACCTATCTCTAAGGAGTCTCCTTCATTGGTTCTAGCATCCAGTTCATCTGACCGTTCTCATATGTTCCATTAGTGTGTCAGATACGGGCATTAAAAGACATTTTTTACATTCCTCTAAAGAACTACCATTATTTCAGATGTTTCATTCATCTGGAGATGTTATGTATAAATATTTTATCGAATTAGTGTTGATCATAGGATTATAGTACATGGTGGTGAGGTGTGGGATGCTTCAATCATCAAGGATCTATTAACAACCCTCTGAGTGAATCCCACCTACAGTCAGAAGTCTCTAGGGGATGTAGAAAACCATGTCCAGGTTTTTGTCTCTCATATTGGGGTGAATTTTTTGAATATTCTTTGGTTTAGTTCATGTTGTTGTTTTAAGTACATAATTTGGTTGTAAAATCATGGTGGTATTATTCCATCTAAATGTTTGTGTTCATATGAATTTTCCTTGTTATAATCGTTCCTTTTTTTAAAGTGTGGTCAACCCTTTTGTGGGTTTGTTTTGGTTTTATTATTTATATTTTTGAAGAGATTGAGTTTTGTGGAATTATTGGATATTAGTTTGAGTTAGTTTTTGTTATTTTCATGGGTTTATCACCTCATGTTGCGAGTTTTTTTGGTGTGGAAATTTCTAGTTTTGGTGGTGTTGTTGTTTCTATTATGCTAAAGAAGTTGGATGAGTTTGTGTTAGAAGTTCCCTAGTTTTTTATTGCATTAAAGGTGTTGTTTTCTTAGTGTGTATAGTTTTAGATAATTCCCAAGGACCTAGTTTTTCGGGTCACCCTATAGTGGGTTTCCTATTTCAGTTTTGTGGTGTTGTTTGAGTTTTAATGCTCTCGTGTTAGTTGAGTTATTTTGGTTTGGAGAACCCCCTCGTGTTCCCTCATCATTATAATACTATGGTTTCTTCTTAATTGGCCATGTGTGACTTGTGGAGAGAAAGGTCACCTTGATACTCATGGTTTCTTTTGGTTTTCATGAGGCACGTACTCATGTTTTCATTATCTTTCAGCTCTGTGACATTCTACGGAAGAATGTGTATGTGGTGGGAAGAATTTTTACACTGGGACCTCATATACTCTTTTATTTTATTCTTTTATTTACTTTGGATATTTTTTTTTGAGGTTTGGGTTGATACCTAGAATAAATTTTTGAATTTCAAAAGTTTAAGAAGAAATTTTGGCAAGCACATATTTTGTGTATGGTTAATAGAAATTGTGAGCCTTGCCCCAGAAATCATGTAACTTGGTGTCATTTTTTGGACAGAGGAGTTTTTCTAGGTTGGAACATGGTTTTGGAAACCATGCATCCAATCCATGTGGGGTGTCCCTTATGAACAATGAGGGGCATATGGTGGGTGACAATTTGTCAAACCATGCAGCCAGTCTATGTGAGCTGCCCAAAAATTTTAAAAGTTAAAAACCATATTATACTCTCTTACCCTTTTAACCCAAATTTATCCCCTCCCTCTTGGTCGAATTTTACACACAAAATGATCCCCTAGGTCCCTAAACTTGGTTACTCTTCCATGGGTGCTTCCTTATTGACTCTAAGGTGAGTTTTAGGGGTTCTTGGTCATTTTTATTCCATTTCTCTCATACCCTATCTATTTCTTGGTTCTTCTTTTGTAGTCCCTCTCTCAGCCAAACCCTAAATGTTAGGATTGATGTGTAGTATGGTTTTATTTTGATCTAGGGTGTGTGTATTATCCTTGGGGCCCTAATATCTCTTCTTTGAAGGTTTCATCACATTCTCACACCATTGGGGTAGGTGTTTCCATCATTTTCTTTTCCAATGAAATCTATTCGATTCTTGGGTGTTTTGATTAATTTCTAAACATGATTTTTATCATTATATTTCACATGATTATTTTTTTATGGTGTTTTATTATTGGTATAATTTCCTAAAAATAGGTTTTTAAGGGATTCCTTGTTCATTTATATGTGTATGCACGCCAAAATTTTTTGTTAAAATGTTAATGGAGCCTTTAAGGATTTAATTGGATGATTTGGATGGTGTTTTTCTATATATGTTTTTTATAGGATTTATTAGATTGTGTTTGTGATTTCTATGTGAAACGTGGTGATTTTTATAAAATAGTTTGTTATACTAGTTGGAAATAACATGTTGTTTCTTTGAAAATTATTTAGAGAAAAACTACTTGTGGAACGCAATTAGATGTGGGAACATACATGGGTGCACAGAGTGCACACATGGATGAGATTTTAAAATATGATGGTAGTGAAAGTGATTCCCTCCTTGAATTTTGTTCCTAAAAATATACCTCATCTTATATTTCTCCTTCTTTTTATAAAATGGGTCCTTTTTACCCAAATAACATAAATTTATTTTAGGATTGTTTAGAATGTTATGGCCCATTTGGGGTTTTATAAAGGAGGATTGGTTTCTAAATGATACAGAATCTCATTTGGAGTCCATAAACGCTTTTTGTGTTTCCATATTGGTATTAAAAAAATTGGAATTGGAATAAAGGCATGTTTGGAATTATGAATGTAAAAGTGGTATTTAATTTTGTTTTGAAATGATTTATATCATATTTTTTATATATTGGAGTTGGTAGAATTGAAGGACCGATTGCCACATTATTCCAGTTTTGGAAATGAAATGTGATTTTAAAAGTGCGATAGCCTCGTTGGCACTAATGATAATTTTGAAAAAAAAATTTAAAACCGTGTGATGTGATGACCCAGTTGGAACTTTGAAAAACTCATTGTATTATGGGCACACCAATTAGGGATTTCCCTGTATGGGTTATCATATAGGTGGGGTTTGTATTTAGGGAAGTCAAGTGCAATGATAATAGGTAAGGGGATTCATCCATGTGAGGGACTCTTACATACATAGTATATTATTACCATGGGTTCCTGAGCATCTTTTAGAGGTCCGAGTGACAGTTTCATACTATACCTAATTAGATGGGTCAGTACCCCTAGATTTTCTAAGGGGACAAGTAGGATGTGCTACTAGATTGATTAGTTGAGGGTGGCCAGTTAGTTATAGACTAGGGATATTCAACATACACTGTCAGGTGGTTCCAAACCGAGTAGGTCCAGGGGTCACTCTAGGTATGTTTTGGAAATACCCATGGTTATTATTTGTATTATCTTGTTTACTTTATATTGCAACAGGTTTTTATCTTGTGTTGTTTATTTATTTTCAGGAAAACCTGGTACTATTTTTCTTAGATATTTGGTTTGGATTTTGGTTTTAAAATGGTAATCTGTTTTGAAATTGGAATGTGGTGTTTATTTTCTTTTAAAATGGTGAAATATATGTTTGTTTAGTAAAATGTGAAAAGACCTATTTTTTTATACATTTATTCAAAAAATAGTGTTAGTGGATTGTTTTTGAGAAAGGAAATGCATGTATTCTTTGGTGGTTTCCTACTGATCTGTTTAGATCACACCCTACTTCTACCACTCAGTACTGATAGACCTGATCTATTTTGCAGGTTCATATTATTTTTCTTGTTTTATCATTGATCAAGTTCTTGGAAAGCTTTGGTCTTGTATATGGTGGTGACATTAAGGTCTTATGGAGATCACGCTGGTAGCAATATAGTCTTTTCCTTGGTATCCTATTTGTATAGTTGTATCTTGTAACTGAATAATTTTGTTATATTCATTTTAGATTCAGTTTTTTTTAATTGTTGCATTCTCAGTTTGTTTATTTTTTATTCGAACCTGATTTATCGGGCCAAAATAATTCCCACTTTATTTCATTTGATGCCTGACACTAGTTGCCTGCCCGTGGGGATCAGGAAATCCCTTTTGGCTATGCTACAGACCGCGTCAGGTGTCTGGTTGGATGGAATTCCTGTCTTGGATTGGGATAGTTATAATACCATTACATGGTATTAATAGTCATGATTAATGAAAACAAAAATGGTTATGAACAAGTTTTGTGATATCCATAAATATAGATAGATTACCTTATAACGATCATCACTTTATGTGTTATCCAAAAAGAACCATATTAATGATATACATCACACACACACACAAACACACATATATATATTTCATATATACATGCACACTATAAAAAACTATCATTTATTGGATGTGATGGAAAAAAACAACTTTATTCATGGAGGCTGTATTCTACACAATGCATAATTAGAATTTTCATTACCCTATAAATGAGAGGGGTGAAAGTGGATAGTAAGTGATAATATAATAACAATAAAAAATATATAAAATTCATTTTTATTTATGAATACCATAATTAATACTATCCATTATTGTTTATGATGAATAATCAGAAGTTTTGCTTCATGGAGGTGATAATCGACAGACACAATAATAAAAATTAATGTTTTAGTCAGTTGATGGAAGATAATTAATAATGGTTTTTCCATTATTATAATTGAATATCAACACAATGATCATTAAAATGATATTATTATACTATTTTTATGTTTGGTTTAGAAAATAAATAGTATGAAGGAAATGTTAAGAAAGATTTGATACACATATTGAGACATTATACTTCCTCAAAATGAAAAGCTTAGATTTAAGTATCTTAGTATAAATTTTAGTGACCAAGGTATTTAAGGAATTTAAATTAATTCAAGTAGATGAAACATCGGTATGGGTCTAAGACAATTTCTAAATAGTGGTGGAGTATTGAAATGGTGGAATTGATCCCCCTTTTATAAGTAATGAAGACTAACTTTTCCAAGGAAAAGAATGTTTAGTAATGGGTTAGAATTGAATGGAATAAAATTTATGTTATTTAGTTGAGTTAAGGGTAGTGATAAATTTAGTTTATAATTTATAACCTAATTTTTCTTCTTCTAGATGTTCTAATGGTCATGTTAAGAATCTTTAATTCACCTTGTACTAGTCATTTGAACACGTACTACTCTTAATGAAATATTAATCATGTCAATTATATTATTTATAAAAATGTAATTAGATCTTAATTTTTAAATATAGACATTATGAATCTGAATTTGGGTTACATTTAACCTAATTAAATTTCTCAATAGGAGAAAATTAAATTTTAAATCAAATTATACTATTTTTTGAAAAACTGTTTTCTAGAAAAAATATTATTTTATTCATTTAGTGTTATTAATAATATTTAACCATTACTACACACTAAATGAGTATGAATTCATTTTTATATATTTTTAAACATTATATTTGAGTTTTTTTTAAAAAATTAATAATCTAATTTAAAAAATAAACAATATTATGGAATGTATTATTTTTTTGAAAATAGTTGTTTTACTAGGGTAACTTATATTTACTAAATGTAAATTTATAAGGGATCAGATCATAGTAGTCAATTATTTGTGAGTTTTTGAAGTTTTAGGGGTCTAGAGAAGGTTTATATATGTTTTGAAGGGAAAATGGGGTGTTAAAATGAAAAGTCAACATATAAATAATTTTGAACCATAGAGGGAAGCACTTCATTGTAGGGTTTATGGTTATATAATAGGGTCCTAGTTAGAGGACTTTTGAAGCTATTGAAAAAAATTGGTTAGTTATGTCGTAATTGTTGGTTGTGGTTTGGGACATTCTCTAGTGGTTAAGAATTATAGTGTAGAGTGAGTAGGCTGCGACATATGGGTTTTGGGTGGATTTACCATATGATGGGGAAGTTGCGATGTGGGGATTAAGCTATAGTGTATGATCCCTATTGGAAAAGGGGTTTATTCATAGTGGTGGTAAGATATGTTGTAGTCCCTCCCCAAATTAATTTGGATAAGTTATATGGATACATATATAGATCTTAGATGCAGCTTTGACTAGGGGATTGTGGTTTGGTCCTTTGTTATGGGTTGTATTTTCCACTATTTAAGACAATAATATGGTGTAGTCTAAGGGGTCGCATCATGGTGCCATAATTTTTTTCCCTATAAATAATCCCTATTCCGTAGAACCCACATTTCTTCCACCCATACCTCTTGAACCCTAGTAACTTCAGAGTGCTTTTTGACGCCTTTAAATTCCATTTATATAAGTTTTTATCCTTGAATTCCCTAGTTTGATCCATGGTAATCTAAAATGTGTTATATCTTTTCTTCTTAATGTTCCTTCTCCATTCAATTTATTTTCCTCTTGCTCACTCATTCTATGTTATGGAATATTATCTTCATTATTCTGTTGGATTTACTTTTTATTTTTTGGGGTATATTTTGGTGCAGAATCCTTAGATGAATGCCATCAATTTATAGGGGAAGTGATCAGAGATCCACAATGTTGATTCATTCTCACGTAAAGAAAATTGATGCTTTTGAGGTAGTGCATTTGTTGATTCTCCTTTTATATTATTTTCAATAATAAATTGATCTTTCATTATCTTCCTTGGGTGGAGGTGGAAATAACCCCATAAAATGATAAACTTGATCAAATATGAATTGGTTTATGGTTCACAACCGATTATGTTTCCAAGATGATAGATGTTTTCCTCTTGTTTCTTAGATAGTGTGTTATCTATCTTATGTTTTTAGCATGGTTATTATGCATTGTTTATCATGTCGTTATAATTTTAGACAGTATGGGTTAAAATTATGAAAATTTTAAATTATGTAAATATAGTAATTTGTTTCTTAGATATATAATTAAAGATGTAGGTGTAATGAAACTATTATTATTTTAATTTGATATAAATTAAATTAATTCTTAGTGCTTGAGTAATTTAAAACTGTTTTTCCATGAGTTAATGGAATCTGATAAAGACCATGAGTTAATGGAATCAGATAAAGAACATGAAGTTATAAGACTTATTTAATAGAATAATATTTAAATTCATGTTGAATGGGTTTTTTTACTTTAATTTTATTAAATCTGGAATCTTATACTAGAGATTATGTTTAAATAAACTTATTTCTTTTATTAGATGATTTCATGGGTTACTTATATTTATTTCTTATAGTAAATAAATTGTTGAATTAAATATGGATTAATAAATGATTGATTGATAATGATAATTGTTTGGGGCTAATGTTTTTCATTTTCACATGAAGGATATATGCCTTGTGTTGGGGTCATGAGTTCATAATTGCATGTAAAGGATAAATTCCATGTTTTATGGCCTAGTTTCCCTATATAACTTGATATTTATTTTCTACCTTCAGTGTTTCTCTATATGTGATCCTTTTTATTTTATGGGATTTGATCCTAATATGACTGATGAGATATTGGTAGGGAGGCCCGAGGATGTGGTATTATTTGATGACATTTATTGTGAGATGTATGGTGATGTGTATTATGATGTCATGGATGGAACTAATGTGATGGATTATGTTGAATTTGGGATCACCTATTATTGTTCTTAAGATATATGATAATTTCTTGTAAATGTTTGGCTTATGTCCAAATGTTTGAGTTTCCTATTTACCTGCATTACATTTCCCATTGCTTGAGGAAGCTAGATGTTCTCGGTTATACATATCTTATTCGTATATTAGTTCATTTCCTAGAGTACCTAGAATTATGGAATGGTAAAATATTAATAGATGTTTTAACCCATGGGGTTGGTTCTAGTTGGAATGCGGAAAAGATGTTAATATTGAGAAACTATGGAATTGAAATAGATTATACATAGAGAGCACATATTACACTATATTGGTTAATGAAATGTAACTTGGAATAATTTTAATGGTTAATTAATGGATAATTAAATAATTAATAAAAGGTTAATATGTAAAAAATTAATAAAATAATTTAATTAAGACCTTCTAAAATTCTTGTGTTCTTATAGGATATATAGTCTTTAACCACGACATCCGGGTGTCCGGGTGATGACAGTGGAAAATGATAATTGGACTAAGTTATTCACATAGTGTGATTTTTAGATATATTTTATCATATATGTTTTTTTATTTCATATACTACCTCACCCATGTTAGTTATGGTGACCTAGTGGACTATGGGATTTTGAGTTTCTGAATATTTTGTTTGGTGAGGGATGGATGGCTGACAACCCCTTGGTGCCCCACTCTCTTATCATGGTAGTATTAAGTTCTGGTATGCATGGTGGTTATATTTACTATATATATGTGTAAAGGGATATAATAGATTATGGTTATTTCAAACACATGTATCTTCAGAAGTGGTTTCCAAAGGATTATTATAGGTACGATGTGTGTCAGTTGTTATGGATCAATGTTCATTACTGAATGTATGGGTTGTGATGGATTGAGGCCTAATACCTTATTTATAATACATAGAATATGGGTTGTAGTGTCTCCCATAAAATACTCAGTTACTATATGGAGAAGTTAATGGGATGATGACATGATGGGATGCATGAGATACAAGCTCAGATACTTTATACCATGTTTTTATGGGGTAGATTCTATTTGGAAAGAGATAGATCATGATGTACAGTGTTGGTGCAGAGTAGGAATATAGTGGGGAAGTAGTAGTGGGGTGCCCTTGTTCTTTTATTACTATAATATATGATTTATTTTATGAAATACCTAGTGAGAGATAGTAATTGTGAGGCTATGGACATTGTATACCTATTTAGGTGATAAGTTATCTTCACCTGTTATTCACTGTGATTTGGTATGCTTTATTTATCTTTTTCAAGAGAGGATCTGGGGGACCTATTGAGTATAAATGTTATACCCACCCTACATACAAAAAATAATTTTTTAGGTTATTATCATAAGATTATATAACCAGAAGGATATTTCTAGATTTTGGTATTATAAGAGTTGTTTAGGATTCATAGTCACTACCGAGTTTATCTTTTAGTGATTATATTTTCTTTTCTAGTTGTTTAGTCTCATATGTCATTAAATGTATGTATATTAGAATTATTCTATCTATATTATAAGGATTTGATTGATTTATTGGTCTTATATCTATTTTTTCTCATTTCTCTTAGATGCTTATGCCTCTATTTTGTATGCATGATATACCCAAGGTGGTTGTTGCCAAATTTTTGGCTATTAGAAGAGGTATTTGGATGGAAATTATCCTACTTCTATCATTTCCAGCCTGGGAGGGGTACCCTTGGAGGGAGGGTTCATAACCAAGTGGTATTTGAGGTTCAGGTTGAGGGATATAATGGATTTTGGTGTTATACCCAGATGACACACCATGGTTCGTTAGGGAAATGATGTTAGTTCTGTTTTGTAATATATGTAAACATGGGAGACCAGCATATACACTAGTATTTAGGTCCCCTATCATATGATGTATGGACCTTAAATTTATATGATCCTTCTAAATTATGTGATACTAGATGTAGTATAGAGAACTATGAATGAATTATGCATCATTATTCTTTGTTTTTATGTTTAAAAATGGGAACACCTTATGATTTTTTACCCTTTAATAAGGATAATTAATTGAATATTTAATCATAAATATTATAAATTCTTGGTTTATGAGTTATAGTTTTTTATTCTTATATAGGTACATCTCCAAGTTTATGTCCTCTTTAGGTTCACACTAATGATTTTTGGCAAGATGTTCTCGTAGATTTCTATATATTATAGGTCAAAGATGAATCTTGGAGGAGGAAACATTGAGAGTTTAAGTACCAGATTCTACAAAAGTATTAGTGCTCTCTTTCAGACTCAGTGGTAGAAGAATAACTATATGATGTTGAGAGAGATTTTAGTTTGGTTTTTTATTAGAAGAAGAACTGGAATCCATTAGCTTTTATGTTGTAGTGTTGAGTAATGAGGTAGTGGTGGATCTTTTTACTTGATGATCATGATGAGTCTATGGTCTCGTGGGATAAGTTCAACCAGCCGTTTTGAAAAGTGTTTCTTTATTTTATTTTTATGGAATCTTATCTCCATGAATATATTTCCCTTCAATAGGGGAGTTATAGTGTGTGGGAGTTCATGATCCATTTTAGTACACATCTCTGATATTCATCAGAACAATTTCCAGATGAGGAGTCTTGTGTAAGAAATTTTGAGAATTTTTTGGTTCTAAATATCTATTTCTAGGTTCCCCCACTCATTCTGTCAAGATATATCACGGTTCCAATGATAGAAGAGGTTGTTTAGAAGAAATTATCTAGAACCTGGTTGTCATGAGATGGAGTCATTAGGATTGTTCAAAATGATATTCTATGGTCTAGTGTAACTAGTTGCCTAGACGAAAGTGTTTTTGGTTATATGGGTGTAGGTATCATCCCTTGAAATATCATTTCACTAAGGGTGGTGGTTCTAAGACCTTTCCCAAAGTTTGGGATTCATGTTTTTTTCTCTAGAGTATATGGTCATCAATGGAGAGAGTCTCTAAACTTTCTGAGTTGGAAGAATTGTCAAGTTGTTCTGGTTTATGTTCCTCCATTGATGTTGCTTCATCCAAGGTAGTATTGGTAGGATTCTCCATCTTGGGTTAAGTATAGAGGAGATGGGGTAGGATGAGAATATTCTTGACATGTTCGAAAACCTCATATAGCATATCAAAACCATGGTGGTGCACTTAATTTTGGTAAGATAGGTCATGGAGAAGATCATTGTAAGATTCATGCCTTGGAGTTTCCAGCACCGAGTGAGATAGATGTCATTCAGGATACCCTTTTCTTATTTTCTACATGGATGAATACTTTGTTTGATTTGGGAGATACACACACTTTTATATCACCTGCCCTAATTTATTATTTGGTAGTTGAGTTAGAGAGGCTTCCAGTTCCCATGGCGTTGAATATGCTAGTTTTAGGTTAAGATAAACTATATGAATCATTTAGAGACTATGATTTAGTTTTGGGGATACACTCATCCTTAGGATACTTATAATGTTTGTAGATACATTAAAACAAAATCGTACTTGGTACGGATTGACTATATTAGGTGAAGGGTATTTTTGATTTCTTTAGGATGAAGATTATGTTATATAAATATGATGAAGATCCAATAGTGGTCATTATTGAGAAAGACCCTTGGTTGCATTAGAGGCATGTTTTTCACATGTCTTCCTTGATGGATGAGCTTATTCTAAGTTCATCGTAGGTTCTATCATCAGTGTTTTCTAGGGTTATAGAAGTGTACTTTGATGTCTTCCCTAAAGAAGTTTTATAATTTCCCCATGGATGAGAGATCAAATTTAGGATCAAGGATCATTCAAGAATTTTTCAAATCTCGATGTCACTATATATGATGGGGCCTTCTAAGTTGTGAGGGCTATGAGTAATACTCAGTGATCTATTAAAGTGAGGTTTTTTTCGGTTGAGTGTGTCCCCATGGGGTGACCCAGTTTTGTTCATGAATATGGAAAATGATAGTTTTCTTCTCTATAATGATTATCATCACTTGAACTAGGTGTTAGTGAAGAACCACTATTCTCTTTCATGGATTAATGATTCATTCGATCTATTGAAATGATAAAGTGTGTTCTCAAAGATCAATCTATGGTTAGTATATCATTAGATATGGTTGAATGATGAGAATATTCTAAAAAACACTTTCTAATGTTACCATGGGCATTAAAATTTTAGTATTATTTCATTCGATGTGAAAAACTATCTAGTAGTGTTCATTGGTTTAATAAATGGAGTGCTTATAAATTTTCAAGATAATTTTTTGTTGGTTTTCACAGAAAAAAGTCTTCTATACTCTTTGTCGAAGGAGGAAAATGTAGAGCATCTGCATTTTATTTTAGGGGTTCATCATTGTTAGAAGATCTTTGGGATATTTTAAAAGTGTGAGTTCTAGGATCATGATGTTTATTTCTTGGGGAATGTCATATCAAAACAAGGATTATATTTGGATCCTTTGAAGATAGAAGTAGTATTTTATTTGGAATCTCATAATATAGTTTCATAAGTGTAAATTTTTCTTGGAATTGTAGGCTATTATAAGAGGTTCATTTCTAATTTCTCTTGTTATTGACTCCTATAATATCCTTGATGAGAAATTAACAAGAATTCTTTAGAACTGACTAGTTTTAGGCAGCTTTTGAGTACCTAAAGGATAGTTTTTCTTTGATGTTTCACATTTTAGTTTTGGTTGTGTTTTGATGAATCCTATTTTTTTTTCTTATGGGTATTATAAGTTACATCCCCATGAGTGAAACTATTCCACCAATGATCTCAAGATAGTGGTATTTTTTTCTTAAAGATTTCGTGACATTACCTCATTAGCAAGTGTTATGTGGTTTTTACTAATCATAAGATCTTAAGGTATGCATTCTCATATCATGACATGATCTTGAGGTAGTGATAGTGGACATAATCCTTAAAATATTACAACTTCAATATTTCTTATACACTAGGATAGGGTAATGTTATGATGGATGTACTAATCTAGAAGTCATATACTGATTCCATTTTTGAATCTAGAGATTCCTAGAGAGTGATGAAAGATCTCCCAATGATGCATCTTGATATGGGAGAGGTTTTTGGAAAAGGATGACATTTTTAGAAGATAGTGTAGTATTATTTGGTATAATAGGTGGATAAATCCCATTTGAGGGATTCAAATGTGAAGGTTTGGATATGTGGAGTTGTCTTTAATGATGCTCTTGATGGTTGGTATGAGAATGAAAAATATCATGTGTTGTTATAGTGAGAGATTTTCATCCCTTTAGAGATGTGTGAGATGGCTCTCTATGGGTTCCATAGCTCACCCTTAGCGGTAAATGATGGATTTACAAGGATGTACCAAGCTCTAAGAAGTTATTTTTGGTTCAATGGGTTGTATCATGCCTGAATGGCCCGAAAGCCTTCATTTTTATTGAATTTTGATAACCCCCCTTTGAAGGGATGAGGGGGAACCCTTACAAGGCCCGTAGGCTCAAAGATTACATGGCCCATAGGCTTAGGATATTACATGACCCAAAGGTCTTAGGGAATTTGACAAGACTATCTACAAGGAACTTCCCCTCCCCAGCATCTGCATCCTGATAGTATCTCTCCACCTTTGCATGACCATATAGCTAGGCTTCCCGTACAAGCACAGGCTGGTACCGATGGTATAGTCATACCCTCTCATCCTGACAATCCATTTGGCTCTGCTCTGGTGAGTGCACCTGCTCCAAATCCTCTTCTAGGGCTGCTCTTTTTTTTTTGTAGTGTGTCCGGGGCCTGCATTCATGTGGCCCGAAGGACATGGGTTGGCCCTAAGGCCTTAAGGTGGCCCTAAGGCCTTGAGAATCAACTGTCCCGAAGGGCTTGGGTGTCCTGAAAGCCTTTCAAGACCCGAGGACCAAACTGGTTGCCTGGAGGCCCATATGGATGAATAGATCCGGCTGCTACAGTACCGAATAGTGCCTACTACAGTACTGCTACAGTACCCGGAAATATGTCTTCACCCGGATTTAATCTCGGGTCTCTTGGATGCACCTAGAGAGTCATCACCAACTGGGCTGAGGCTCTTGTGCTGGGTTGTAGCATGCAATTTGAGAGTTTGTGTATCAATATTTGGTCTGTCAGAAGGTAAGTGCCAAACACTATGTTCTCATTGGTATTATCTATCCATTAGATGTTCCAAAATTTAAGTGGTAGGAAATATCAATATACTTTGTTACCAGTTTACCTCAATCTTAGGGAGGCTACAATTCTATATGGGTGGTAGTGGATCATTTGATGAAATCATCCCACTTTGCAAAAGTTTATTATTCAATCATAGTCATGGTTTTGTTGAGTTAGTATCTGGAGGATGTGGGGAGACTCCATGGAGTACCGAATATGATCATATAATATCATGGTCCTAATTTTACATCCAGGGAGTGGAGAGGTCTTAAGTATTCTCTTGGAAATAAATTATTCCTAAGAACTTCATTTCATCCACAAATAGATGATTAGATAGAGAAGACCATCCATACTCTTGAAAGCATGTCTCGTTATTATATCCTTTATTTTGGAGGTTTTTGGACGAATTATATGCCATTGGTTTGGTTTTATTATAAAAATAGTTTCCACTACACCCTTGATATAACACCATTTTATGCTTTTTATATCCAACCTTTCCATTCTCTATTGTGCTTGATAGGGGTTGGGGAGTTAGTGATTCTTGGGCTAGAACTAGTGCAGAGCATGAAAGGGATGGTCTAGGGAATTCATGAAAGGGTTATGGTAGCACTAGATCATCATAAGTCCTATATGAATCCAAGAATGAGACCTATGGAGTCTGATATTAGCATTCATGTGTTTTTGGAGGTGACTTCTCATCAGGGATAGTGAAGGGTGTCTAGGTGAGTAATATTTCCCCCGGGTCTATTCAGAATTTTGAGGCATTGGTTTGTGTCGATGTAGGGGAATACTAGATAGAACATCCTACACATATGGTCTAAATAAATGATGTATTTAATTTGTATTGGATTTATTTTTACTTTTATGAAAACTCTTAATTCATTGATTTTTTCGATATCAATGTTGATGATGATGCAAACTTTTAGGAGCAACCTATGGAGATCCGGGACCACTAGGAAAAGGTGTTGTGTGTTCATTTTATTCCCTTGGTATGTGTTATTTGTTAGAAAAATGGTATGTATGATAGATCCTAGGATTGTAATTCATAGATACATTCTCAATACCCTGCTCTATATTTTATTTATCTCTTCCTTTTGTAGTGTTTCTTTCTTTTTTGGTGTTAGACCCTTTTGTATTTTATGAGATGGTTTTCTCTAGTTTCCATGTCATACATTCATATTTTTTTGTGAGGTATATCCTCTTGAGAGAGTTATTTAGAGCTGGGTTTTATTTGTATGGTTTTTCACATTGTTCCTCTAAGTGAGGTGGTTGAGATCCATTGATGGTGAGATCCTAGCAAGGTATCTCACAGAGTGTATATTCAGATGACCATTTTTATTTCTTTTTCTCTGGGATTGTCTTATAATTATTGATGATGAGAATAGTTTTAGAGGTGTCTAATATATGTTTCTATATCCTAGTACCCTTTCCTTTGTGATTTTTCCAAGATGGGAGGTGTTTTGATAAGGTTAAAAAGTGTTTTGGTTGTAAAATGGAGAATTAAGACAATTAATAAAATTAATAATGTATTCTACACCATGGAGGGAAGCACTGTGCCATAGGGTTGGTGGTTACATCATGGAAGGCTCGACTACAACATATGGTCCCTGATGGAGGCGTTTTGAAGCTACCACTAAAATGAGGGAATATATTTTTGGTCATTGGCTATGGCATAGGACCTACCCTGGTGGTCAAGCAATTTGTCATGAAGTGAGGAGGTTTTGGTGTTGGAGTTCCGAGTGGTTATTCCATTTAAGGGGGAAGATATGTCATGTGCATTATACTACATAAAAGCCACCACCTTAGAATAAGGGGTTCTATGGCATGCTAGTATGTTTTGTTATACCCCCCAGTAAATAGGATCTACATCATGGATCCATCCATGGATCTCAGACATGGCTTCAACCAGAAAGATGCGGCGAGGTACCTTGAACTAGGACATTGTTTCCCTGGTTTTATCTTGTTCTATGGAATGGTCCAAGGGGTTATGACATGATCTTATAAATTTCTTATTGCTTAAAAATACACCCATTCTCTTAAAATACACATTTCTTCTACCCATTCTTCTCATACCCTAGGTACCCCAATATTATTTTTGAAGGATATTAATCCCCTTTCGATAGGGATCAATACCTAACTTCTAGAGTTCAATATTTTGATATTATAGGTGAGTTATACATTTTCTTCTTGTATATTATTCTATGATCAATCTATATTCTTCTAATTATATGTTATGTAATATTATCGTCATCATTCTAATGGATTTTTATTTTATGTTTTTGGTGTGTTTGTGGCATAAAGACCATAGAGGGCTGTAATTTCCTTGTGCGTGAGGTGATTAGAAATCCACATCATTGATCCATTCTCATTGAAAGAATATTTATTCTTTTGATGAAGGGTATATATTGATTATCATTTTATATTACATATAATCATATACTGATCATATATTAGATTCCTTGGGTTGTAGTGGAATTAACCATAATAAAAGATAAATTATATTAAATACTAGTTTTTTATGATTAACAATCATTTTGATTTATACCATTATAAGGGGTTGCCTATTGTTTTGATAGATAGTGTGTTATCTATATTATATTGTTTTTCAAGTTGGAATGATCTCTATTTGCATGTGTTAAAATGATAAAATTGGTAATCAAAATAAAACCGATAATTGGTTGTTTTGAAAAATAATTAAAGAGGCATGTTTAATGAAACTATTGTTTTTAGAATTTGATGTAAATCAATTTGATGCTTCGTGCATGTTTAATTTAAATTTCTATTTCCATGTGTTAATGGAATTGGAAAAATAAAATTAATATGGAATGTTTGTTTATGAAAATAATAATTAAAGTCATGTTAAATGACTTTTCATTCATTGAGTTAGTTGAAAATAGAATCCTATGCTAGATAGAATGTTTAAATCAGTTGATATATTATAGTATATTATGAAATAGGTTACCTATAGACACAAACATTAATAAATGAATCAGTTAATTCAATATAGAATACAAACCATTTTATTGATAAAGAATATTTTTTATGTCCATATTTTCCCATTTTCTTATGAAGGCTTACTACCTTGTGTTGGGGTCATGAGAGGCCAGTTGTATGTAAAGGGCAAATGCATTGTTTTAGGTACTGGTTTCCCTATTGATAAGGATGGTTGTTTTCCACATTCTGTGATTTTCTATATGTGATTATTTTTATGAGATGTTATTTGAGCCTAGGATGCCTGATGGGATATGGGTTACGAGGCTTGATATTGTAGCAATAGTTGAAGGATATGATGAAAATATTCATGTCGATTTAAATGATGATGCTGAGGAAGGAATCTACATGATGGAATAGGTTGAAGTCAAGATTTTCTTTAGTTGTTCTTAAAGTTATTATGATTTGTTTTTTTGTCTACATGAGGTCAGATGGTCATGTTTCTTGTTTATTTGTATTCCTTTCCACACTACTTGAGGTGTATGGATGTTCATGGTTATGTATCTCTTGTAGGAAGATTAGGATGTTTCCAAGTATATATAGAATTATGGGATGGTAAAATAATAATAAATGTGTTATCCCATGGGGTTTAATCTAGATAGAATGATGAAAATATGTTAATCATGAGAAATGGTGGTATCGGTTTGGATTATGGTTAGAGGGAATGGATTTAACTGTATTAGTTAATGAACTATAACTATGAATAATGTTTATAGTTAATTAATAACTAATGAATTATTTAAAAGAAATGATAAATTTAAAATTTTAGATAATTAATTCAATGAATTTATTCTTAAATTCTTACATGCTTAAATGATATATAGTATTGAGAATTAGTATCCATGTGTCTGATTAATGAAATTTATAGTTGATCTTAGGACTAGATTATTCCCATAGTTTGGTATTTAAATATATTACACTTGTTTGAGTTCTTATTTCATATGCTACCATACCCATGTCAGTTATGGTGACTAACACCTAGTGCACTCTAGGAGGTTGTTTTCCCCAACATCTAGTTTGGTGAGTGATGAATGGATGACTGCCCCCTCTGGCCCCACTATGTTTTTTTTATTATTATGTACTGATATTCATGGTGGTTAGTATTTCCATATATTTGTGTAAAGGGATTTAATGGATTGTGGTAATTTTACACACATTTATCTTAGGAAATAGTATATAAAGGATTATTATAGGTATTTTGTGTATGGGATATGATATTTTGAGTCTCATTACCCATTGTATGGGTTGTAAGGGTGTGAGGAATAATACATGATGTATAAGAAATGATATATGAGTTGTGGTGGTTGATATAAACTACTCATTTCTTATATATAGATGTGGATGAGACGATGATATGATGTGGCATGTGAGATTCATGTTGTGATACTTTATCCCATGTGTCTATGTGATAGCTTCTTTTAGAGAGAGATTTCTCAAGACATGTGATGTTTGGGCGGAGTGTTAATGTAGTGGGGAAATTAAAGTAGGGTGCCGTTGTTGTTTTATTAATATAATATGTGATCGCTTATATGTGATACTTGGTGATAGATATGCAAGGTGATGTTTGATAATTAATATAATTGTTTACGAGATGAGTTGGCTTCATTTTTTTCCCTTGGATTAAATATAATTTCTTTATATATTGAATGGGAGGCTTCAAAGTGGATCCTATTGAGTATACCTATTATGCTCACCCTACTAATATAAATTGTATTTCTGGTTAGAAAGAGTAGGTTGGAGAAAATGATGGATATTACTAGACCATGGTTTTGTAGGAGATATTTTGGATTCTTGGTTGTTTTCAATTATATATATTTATTCTTTTATTTTATATTATAGTTTTTTAGTCTTGTATGGAATTACATGTATGTACTTGATATTTATTTTATCTATCTATGTAATATTCGATTGGTGTATTTTTCTTACCTCTCTCTTCCACATGTTTCTCTAAGAGGGTAATGCCTCCCATTTTTTGTATGATATACCCTCATTTTGTGTCACCAAATTGTGGCCAATTGATAGAGATATTCAAGCGATCAATATCTCATTATATCATTGTCATCCCAGGAGGGGTACCTTGGGGGGGGGGGGTCGCGAAAAAATTTATCTTTATGCCTAAAAATAAAGTGACCATTATTAGAAAATTTGGATCAATTGATTTTAAATTTAAAATACATTACATTTTATTCAATTGGTGAAAGATAATTTTGAAATACTAAAGTATTTAAAAAATCCTCATTCTTTATACTCTATGATTTCCCTCTTGATGTTATCCCATTAGAATATTTTTCTCAGATCTATATAAATCTTTATACCTCTAGGATGGATAGAGAATATTGAGCTATGCACATCATCCAAAACCTCCTTCTTTAGTTCCAATTTTTTTGGGCACATACCTATCTTCCAATCCTTATAACCCCATCTTTATCAAAGTTAAAATTTTGAATATTCCATAACTTTTTCTATAGATGTACATCACTTTTATGGGCTTCATTGATCTTTAAGTGAATATATTGTTGAGAAATCACTTGGGATGGATAAGATTTATCTCTACGCATTATGACATTAAGATTAATCATCTAAAAATCAATGAGTAAGTTATATTTTTCAATCATCATCATAGATATAGTATCATAGTTTTTTCAACTCATATTATCATCCAACTAGTTTTTCCTTATAGGGTGAAAATGTATTAGGCATTCAGAATCATTGATAAACTCTAAGTGTCTCCTCTTGGTCAGGTTTAACTCATTATACGTGAATATATATTACAATATATTATGATCAATATATTTATCTCCTATCACACCATAAATGTAATTCCACAAAATTATGAATTCAATGATCATGGATGATAATTCCAAACCATATGTCAAGTAATTTTACTAATGATATTTTAATTAATGGGGGGCATATAAAATTACCATTTCCTTTTTAACGAGGACTCATCCCAAACCCTTTAATTATGAATCACCATATATTATAAAACATTGACCATTATAGGGTAATGTAAAAATAGGTATAGTGAACAAATTTACCTTAAGATCCTTGAAGCAATCCTATCCTTTATAGAGGAAATTCACTAGTTTTTATGAAAACATATTTAATGGATTTATCATGAAAGAAACATTTATAAAAAATGTATTATATTATCTATATAAACTAAGAAAACTATGGATTTGAATCATAGTGGTTAATCTAAGACATTGTTCAATAATCTCAATCGTTAAGGGATATATAGATATACCCACTCTTGTGATCACATTACACATTAATGATAATTTTTATATATAAAATTATGATTTTTTCTATTTGGGTTATAGTTTATCCTTCCTCAGAGTATTCAACATAGTCCTTAATGATCTTCATGCTCTTTATTTAATTTGGAATACAGAAGGATATCATGTATAAAGAATACCAAAAATTTATCTAGGTATTCTCAAAATACTATATTCATAATATCCATAAAGATAGTGGTAGGATTGGTATATCTAAATGGCCTAACTATAAACCCATAGTATTCATACCTTGTCTGGAATGATTTATTTTTAATATCTTCAGTTTTTACCTTTAGTTTATGATATCCAAAATAGAGGTCAACCATTGAGAATAATTGATCTCCATTGAGTTGATCTAACATGTCATCAATATAGAGCATATGATACTTTTTTATAAGGATTTTTTTTGCAATAACAACAATCGATGAAATTGTGAATTGAATCATCCTTCTTCTTTACAAAGATGATTTGTTTACCCCATGGTGAAGCACTAGGATATATAAACCACTTTTCAATATTCTCTTGTAGTTTTTTTATTAAATCATTCAATTTAAATTAAATCCATCTTATAAGAAGTATCTGAGATAGGAAATGATATGGGGATGATTTTAATTAAGAAATCAACCTCACACTCTGGCCGAAGACCAAATTTTTTTTTCAGTAAACACATCATCATATTCCTGTATAATTGGAATCATCTCAACTTTTATTCCTTTTAAATAATATGTCTTGGGGACCTCATATTTCATGGTACTAAGACCCATATTATTGAATTATATTCTAGAGAAGGTATCAGATCATAATTGAATTAATACATGATAATTTGATGATTGGGGATATAAAAGGTGATTTCCCTTTCTCAGAATTTGATATGAGAATTATATAGGGAAATCCAATCCATACCCAAAATTATTTAAACTCAATAATCAAAAGAAGAACTAGATTTTTTGGAAGTTTCTATCCATAAATCATGATTGGAGAATATTTTTACTTCATAGTTTCATTTAGAATGATCATAGAAAGTTTCATGAATTTGACAATATTAAATGTTTTTGGTTGTGAATTTGTGTTCTTGGTAAACTTATATAATTTAAAATATTGAGAATAACTAGAATTAAATAAGTGATTCATGGTTCTAGTGTAGATATTGAGTGTACTTTTCACCATTTTTTAACTATAGTCCACCTCAATAGTAGTGATTTAATATTCCATCCATTTCTCCCTAGTTTTAAGAATATTTAACTATATATTACATTAAATAATTCTAGGGTTAGAGAATTAATTCACATAATTTCCATACTCATAATATGTAAATAATTGAAGAGATAGTGGATCATTACCTGGGGAATTATTCTTCTCATTGGTGTTTTTCATATTCTTTCTATTTATTTGATAGTGAATTACTTGGTAGACTACTTTACCACAATTGTAACACATACCAGAACCTATAAGAACATTACCCAGACATTTCTTCCTAAATTGTTTACATGTGGGTAATTGAACATTCTTACCAAAATGATAATTTTCATTAGGTCTTCCATGATACTTCATTTATCTTTTCCTTCCTCAGGAATAATGTGGGTATCCATCTTCCATTTCACCCATAAGCATACTTAGGATAACATTCTCATAGTTTCCAAACAATCTTATAAGTAATTACAATTTAAGATTGGGTTATAAGCCACTAAATAATTGAGAAATATTGTTTTAAGGTCTATAGATTTACTCTAATGTGTACCTTATCTGTATTGTGTAGTTTTACTCATATGATCTGACAAAATCATCTTCCATGTGTTTCTATTCTACAAATTCCTATTACATATTATTGTGAAATGTATGAGGGAAATATTTCCTAAAGAATATTCCCTTGAAATCCACCCTTATTATAGAATCAAATTCATAACTTTTCTTTTTATTCCTAATAAGATTTCACCATTGGTGAACATCACTTTCTAGTAAATGGTGATCCAAAACTACCATATCCAAATCTATGAATTGGATGATATAAAATATATTTTCCTTCAAATTAATCAATTTCTTAGTAATCAACTAGACTGAAGTCGCATTAATGGATAGTGTACATTGATTCATAAAAGATTCAATTGAAATATTCTCCCACATTGGTGAATTTTGGACTTCCACATTATTCTTGTTTTTATTTATAACACGAGAGAGTTGAGTAAGCATTTCAATGAGTTTTTGAACTCTAGTTCTCATCTCATTCATACAATCACAACTTTGACCATTGAATCCATCATTATCATGGTTACTTGTTGTTCCAATTGTATCCTTATTAGAAGATTTTTCATGGAGATTATACATAAATTAATAAATTTATAAATCATAAAACTATGAACATAAAAGAAATAAGTAAAAAATAATGAGTATATTCTTCCATAACGACTCCCTAAGTTTTAATATAACTTGTCCAAGATTATTTCCAAACTAGGATTTACTTAACCGCACTAATTAACAATATAACCAAATACATGATAATGGTTTATAATGAAAATATATATTAACACAAGATTGTTCCCTAGGAGTATCAATCAAGGTGCATGGTAAGGTTCCATTGGCCATGCCCCAGAATGATTTCCATGATATAATTCACCAAATATTTTCAAAGTTATTACCCCTAAATGAATATGTTCCAAAACCACGTTAACTTTTAGTATCCAGGCATGGATTTATTTCTTTGGTAACCACACTTATTTCTTGTTTATAACACAGTATATCATCATGTACTTAGGATTATTTAAAGGGTTATCACTAATGTTTTATCATCATGTTCTCCAAAATAAATAAACCTTGATCAGATATCAACTAAATAAACCTAAGAGAAACATGAAAAAATAATACATTGATTACATTATTTAATTGTTACATCGAAAAATAGACACACAACCCTAAAAAATATAAAATTAGTGTCTTGGAGACTAGAAAAATAAAAAAACTTATTTCACATGTTTGGAACACTTCTTCACAATCTAAAAAACATATAAATTCCATGAGAATGAATCCTTTTTATGTCTTATGGAAAGGAAAAAATAAAAAGGGGTGATCCCAAATTCTTAGTAAGGAATAAAATATCAAATATAATAATGGTTAGATAATAAACGGAAATAAAATAATGAATAAGTAAAAAATATCTAATATAAATGAGCATAAGAAGATAAGTTTTATCCATAAGCATTAAAGATAGTTATAACACCTCAAACTATAACAGTTTTACCATGGAATGAGATAAATAAAACATAAAGCATATAACACAGGCCATGTAATGTAGTAATGAAAGAGATACACTCACACACATTGGATTTATTATCATTTTGGTCCTGAATACCCTCCAACCCATTCACTCATATAATTGTGACTAAGGATAAATTCCATAACACTCATCCTTTTTTAATCTAGATAATTACAAACCAGATCACAAAAAATTTCTATCTAATGAAATGTAAGCCTTTACCCAATAATTTTTTGGTATATATAAGTCCCACAAATATCATAATCTATATATTTTTGTGCAACATGAAAATAATCATCACATCATTCAATAACCTACAGAATAAAAATAGGTTTCATGAAATTTATGAATCCTCATATAAAGAAACCATGTAAATAAAATAAATCATAAAACAACCAAATGAAAAAAAATATTTTTTCACAATTAACCCATTGAAATAAAATGGGATTCATAAAACATCCAAATAACATCATGAATTAAGTTGAATAATACTAAAAACCCGATCACTGAAAATAAAAGAATAATATAGATTAAAACATGGAACATAACTCTATTAGAGTTAGACCATCTTTGAATATAAAAAAATAAAAAAATATTTAATTTAAAAAAACATTATATCCATATTTTTAAAAGATAGAGTTGTGTTTATCTTTTCAAAAAGTATCATTTTCTAATAAAAAATGAAAATAAAACCTTTCATGGATATTTAATTGGTTCAGAAATTATTTTTACCCAGAAGAAAAAAGAGAAAATCATTTAAAAAGAACATGAAGTAAAAATGAATCCCAAAAAGGGAATTTTATAGCTCAATGAAATGAGTTTGATCTTCAATGTCCCCTACCATTACCCTTTTTTCGATGTAAGTTCTTTAACCTCCAGTATCATAATGATAAAAATCTTAATTACCTAATTTATGACCTTATTCATATAAATTTCCATTTATAATTTTAATGTCATGTTTTTTAGGTAAATCCTTGAAATATATGTTGTAATATTTTGCGAGCTAGGCACTAAGATAGCATGAGATTCTAATGCCTAGCGACCCTAGAAATGATATTTGAAAAATATTAAATATAATTATATCACGTATGCATAGTTTTCATTATAAAGTAGAATAAATATTAAAAAGAGTCTTGTATTAGAAATATGAGACCATTTTTTAGTCCAGAATGTGTGATTTACCCTAAGTTTGACATAATATTGGTTGCATTTATGTGTTTTTAAAAAAATCATGGGAGAAACTAAAAAAATAAATAAATAACTTTAATTTATTTAATTGTTTTGACATAGTGACCTAGGAATCCTATATAAAAACCCTATTATTGGTGAGTCCTAGGGATATCCATATAACCTTATGGAATTCGAGAGGATATATTAGAGATTTTTTTGGTGAATGACATCATATCAAATGATCAAATCAATATCATAAGGATTTCAAACGACATCGAAGTTCATGGATCACGCCAACGAATACAATGTAGGATTGTTATTCATCAAAAACCACTCTAAAATCATGGTATGATGTTGTTTAATGTTTATTTATCCTTGTTTTCTCATTATGTGATGAACATGAAAAAATAGGCTAAATAATTGATTCCCAGATCGATAGTATTGCAGGTATGAGATTATTTGTTGGGAATTTAGCGATTTTTAATTATATTTATTTTAAATCCATTCAGTCATAATTATATTGGAAATTATTCAATGGTTACATAATCATTTTCCAAGGTTCATTACTCATGTTTTTTCTATGCATTTCTTCCCTTGTTTTTCATTCGTTCATCGTCAACGTTTGTTTTGGCCAGTGGTTTGACAAATACCAAATAATGAATCACTACACACATGATTCTTTGCAAAATGGATTGATACTATATATCTGGGTTTTAAATGATGGTGAGATTGAGTGGAGACATTAATGATGATAAATCATGACCAGTTCATATTTCTTCTTATGGTCTTTTATATGTAGCGATGGAATAGACGACAGTGGCATATCCAGATCATATTGAGTAGTCAAATTCAATTGAGCAATAATGGAATGGTTTGTCCATAATAGAACAATGATTTCTAATAATGATTGTTGACGGATATGAGGTCAAAGGTTTTGGTGAACAAATGTCAATATCAGCTATGGTTTTTGGAAAATATCTATAAGCACGATGTGTTATTTTGAAATACATGATTTCTACAGCCCTGGATGAGGTGATAGGGTGTCCACAGTGAATAAAATCATTACGCTCCACGTGAGATGTGTCAAATTCCATTTGACCTATACTTGGAATCTCAACATGAATACTGAAGAATACATGTCCACTAACATAGTTAGGTAAACGAACACGAGTAGAGTACATAGTCACGACCTAGTACGCATACATGACCAGGTACATAACACAACCTCAATACATAGGCATGGAAAAATATACAAGGTAAAAGGAATAGGAACATTGAAATGGACATGAAAAGGTTTGTGATTTGTGGTAAATGTCATGTATTCTACTTACATATCGTGTACTTATTTTAAGATGACTTGGATACCTTCTTACCAACTATAAGGACTATTTTACTTAAAGGTGTGTTCCCTCTATACATCTCTGTAAGGGTATAGATTGGAATTACATCTTGAGAATAGGATTTTGGTCCTCTCTAATGGATCAATATTATATAGTGTTATAAGAATCCCTCCCATTGTAGAGATTGAATCCTCTATATTCTTCATCCCTAGGTGGGCTTCTTGTGATCGGTGTGACCAACTGTACATGGGTGTTGATCCCCTACTTAGTAGGTTAAGCCAGATTGGGTTGTTCGTATACCTCATGGTCCTAAGTGTTATCCCCATCTCTAAATCAATCACTCAATCCTCTATAACATACTTCCTTAGAGAAATACCTAATGAGAATGAAATCATGAATGGACTCTATCAATACTATCATACCCACAAAGTGAGTTCTCTTGGGTGAGTGTGGTTATGGACTCCCAAGTAGAATCATATGATGGAAATATAGTTGTGAACATAACTTGAGACCTATAATCTATTATGAGTAAATATAGATGTTTTATTGTATTCCTCTTATTATTATAGAAATATCATGTGATGAGCTAATTAATCTTGATTCATTATACTTAGTGATTTTGGGGTGTTTTACTGGGTAATCTAGTTTTCACCCATGGATGGGATCTACCTACACATGTTGTGTCTCATGAATATGATTGTATATTTGATGAGGTTCTGAATAGACCAGAAGAATATAGAGCTTATATTTGGTCTATACAGACCATGGTTTATACCAAGAGTGACATTTTATTTCTTTCTCCTCTTCCAGGTATGTTGGAATTCTTTACACTTCTTGGTTTTCTTATATTTACCCCTTTATTTTTTCCAGTATTATTCATCACACACTGATTGTGGTTTTTATATGTGTGTATGCATTGTGTATCTATTGTATTTTATATTTCATCATTTCATGGGATTTGGAATGTGTGTGTGAGTATAGGTACCATAGACTAAGTCCTACCATGTGATTATTATGCATAATGGATGATGGTTTCTATACCATTTTCTATTAGATGTGGGATTGGGGTTTTCATGCTTGGATTATCTGTGGTTAGGAGGGTGTCAGTGGTTAGGTCATGATACAGTTGTATCAGAGTAGGGTGTTTCCATATTTGGATTGAGTTTAGAGTTTTTTCGAACTATGAGATTGGTTTAGATTTAATGGAAACAGTGTTTAGTGTTTTGAGTTCAATTTTCAAAGTAGAGACTTGAGTTTTTGTGGTGATGTCTAATGTATGTATACAACAGAACTTTGAAAACCTGGATTTTAACTCAACACATGTAGACATTAGTTTTATGGAAAAACATTTTTACAATAATTGTATAGGAATGGGTTTTGTTTCCATGTCCTCGTTGAGTAATCTCCCCAGATATACTCATTGACTATGGTATAACTTTTCTATTTCAAGATACATCTATAATGTTTTTGGCTAGGATTCACTAGCTTGATCATGAAGAGGATACCCATTGTGTTGAGAATTTGATACATGGAATTGTTCACAAGGTAGTACATCTAGGTGGTTTTTCAATCATACCTCGACCCATCGAGAAGAAAATGGTACCCATTGTACCCATGGATAAGGTGTGCAGGATGAACATAATTCATGGGTTTTAGCTTCAGTGACCCATCAAGTTAAGGGGTGATCTAAAACCATAGGTAGATGAGGATTTTATTGAGGTACTTACATTATTCTTTCATCATGTCAGGACACTTGCTGACAAGATGGTGCTCCTCGTGATGGTCCTTCTTCTTGGATCCTCAGGGCATTGGTGGAGCCTGGTTGTTCTATCATACAATGAGGAAAATATTTCTAGGAAAATGTTTGATGATCTCTTAATGGAGGAGTAATATATAGTTATAATGAAATTAGTGTGAATCTAGGAGATTTTACAGCTACAGTAGGGCATCATGACTGTAGCTGAGTATTTATCCAGGGTTTTCAACTCTCACGATACTCATGGATATGGTTTCGGATCCACTATTTTACGTATAGACCATTGAGTGATGTATACATATAAAAATATGGTAAAATGTGATACCTCTATTAATTCCTACTTATTTTGGGGTTCTAGAAAATTTTTTGGTTACAAAGAGCTTGTAGGCCAAGAAGACACTGACAATTGGTGCCATAAGTGGGAACACAAGGTCTAAGACTTCGATAGCGGGTAACCGATAACAGACATAAGGATATGGGTGTGTAAGATATTTCAAGAGGAAATATTAAGAATAATGTTCTACAGTTTTAGCCTCTCTGAATGAGTCTAGTCATCCTAGGGAGAGGTAGTGCTAATCTTATGATGGTTAGAGACATCTCACGTGAGATTGTCTAACCTGTCAATCAACAGATAGAGATACAGTGGATGGTCTTATTATGAAGATGTAGAATTATGATAAGTGATTTTTTCAGGGTGGGGGACATGGTAGATGAGTAAGAAGATCTGTTAGATATGGTATAAAGTTTAACTTGTTTCCACTACCACCCCTTGGTGGTCCCCATTAGATAGGGGTGAGGGCAGTTGTAGGCTATAGAGATATACAATTCAGATGATCTATTGTTTATTATATGTATGGTATTTATCTTTTGAACCTTATCTATAGTTTTTATATATACATGTTCTATCCACTTTTTTTTTCTTCATCCCTAGTTCAATACATAGAGGTTCCGGTTGAGACATTGGCTCGACCGTTATTCTTGGATACTCCTATCAGATATGAATCAATGATCATATACTTTTTTCAATAGTGTGATCTGACGCATGGAGGATAGTGTTTCTTTTGGGATCTCTTTTTGGTAGTGATGATTCCTTACAACATCATCTTAAGCATAGATTCTCTATTCACCATTCATGAACATATTGATTATTATAGGTTGAGGATATGGTGTGTCTGCATTGATGGGATGAGGTTTTATTTCATAGTTTAGAATGAGACTCTGGTGGAGTAGGATGGGCTCATATGTTGAAAGGTGCAGCCGATTACACACTAATTTTCTTGCATTTCTTTTACAACAGTAGTTGTTATGGGATATTAGTTTTATTTTGTAGGGTTTGAGTAGATGAAAGACATTATTGAAGATGTTCGATGAAAACCTCCCCACCAATATAATGACTTCTACATTTACTTAAAACTGGGGATGTCCCTTATATCATCAAAACTATATCATATGGATCTCACAGAGCTTCATTAGCTAAGGGTGATGTTGGTGGACTTTTAGATAAAAGGATTCATGAGACCCAGCGATTCCCCCTAAGGATCCCAAGTATTGTTTTCAAAGAATGAGGATTGGATCTTGAGGTTAAGCATATATTATTGGTTACTGAACTAGGTGACTATGAAGAATTAATATCCACTATCGAGGTTTTAAGACCTCTTTGATCAGTTGATAGGGGTGTAGTGGTTTTAAAATATTGAACTCGGATCTAGATATTACCAGATATGAGTAAATTATGAGGATCAACCGAATATGATATTCAGATGTTTCTATAGTCACTATGAGTACTCAGTGATGCCCTTTAGCATGAAAAATAATCCAGTAGTTTTAGTGGGACTCAAGAATCAGATATTTCAACCTTTCTTTGATTGGTGTTTGACAGTCTTCATCGAAGATATCCAAATGTACTCAACACCTGAGGCAGAGCATGCGAGAAACTTGAGAATGATTCTATAAAAATTCTATGAGAACTAACTTTATCTAAAGCTCTCAAAGTGTTAGTTATTATAACACCCCAAGATTTGAAAGCATGTTATCTCTTAAAAGTATTTCAATAACTTACGTTACACACAACACCGAGTTTGAGCGCACCATAACTTACCAAACTAGCCATTCAAAAAAAGAGGTTATGAATAGTACTAACCATATTTTAAATTTTATATATCCTATATAATTTTAACATTCATCTTTTGTGTTTCTTAGACATAATATAAATTCAATACTTGAGATAAAAGAGGTATTTTTCAAAAAATGCAGTTTTTTTTCTTTGAATGGAAAACCCTTTTTAAATACAATATTTAACACTTTAATAAATTAAATTTATTGAAATTAAATTCATCTTTAGAATATTGACAAATTTTTTTTACTTTGGATAAATATTTTATACTTTTCTGATAACTTTCATATTTTGATGAATAGTGAAAAAATACTAAATTTTAATTAAAAAAAACTTTTTTAATCGAAATAATTTATAGTGTTAAATTATACATTTGAGTGGGTTAAAGTATAATTAGACTATATTTTTATAATTTAATATAATTTAGGTCATTGGATGTAATTTCACGTTTAAAATGGACATAAAAAAGTGTCTATATTTTGATAGTTATTATTTCTTAAAAACATGCTTTTTGTTTTGACAAAGGGAATTAATTTTAAATTAATTTCATCCACTTCTATGTTTGGAATTTGGAAAAATGGATTCAATATTTGTAATAATAAAGTCAAAATTGGGCAAATAAGTAACTTTTATTTTTAGACATTATGAATATTTACTTCAGTAAATATTTTATTTACCATGGTTAAAAGGTAAATCAGGTAAATAAGGGTAAAAAATAATATTATAATAATATTAAATTACCCTATGATGTGTCCTATTTTTATTGGTTGATACATGTCCGACCAAGGACATCCTTGGTTCAATTTTGGGGCCCCATTGAGCCACTTGGGAGTGATAATGCCATTTTATATTAATTAATCTAAAGTAAAGACAAAAATAACAAAAGCAAGTATCTTTTAGTAAAACATTTATATATGGGGTTATATAACTGATATCTTCGACTATAAATATTAATTTGAAATCTAAAAATATTTCCTACATGATGATATTTTATTTATAAATTTTAAACATAAAATAAATATATTTTTTTATGACATAATAATGATACAGTATTTCCCTTTTTAAAAAAAGATTCAAATAAATGATAATGTAAATATTAAAATAAATAAAGTTCAAAAGTTTTGAGGCCATACAGGAATTTTAGAGGTGAATATGAAGTTTTAGTGTTTATTCAATGTATTTTTTTTGATGTAATCAAGTTCTTATAACTTTCACAAATACCAAATACTAAATAGTGTCAAAATTGACATAATTGAGTTTTAAAACAAACACTATATTATTAATTGATATAATATTCCTAAAAATATATGTTTCGCCCAAAAGACTTAGATAATGTTATATATATTAATATTGAACCACATGGGGTTCTATTGTATGGTTATAGTAAGTTTATTAACCATATAATATAAAAATAAAAAGATACATAGTAAATGTCAAACTATTTAACTATGAGTTAGATCTAAAATATAAGGTTAATATTATGACCTAAACCTATATAAAACCTATTTTTTGAGAGGTTTTAGACCCATACCCACCTTATCCTATAAATATTCATTTTGGAGCCATTAGAAACAGAAAATGGTTTTATTATAAAATAATATTTCAAGCTTTTCCTAAAGTGACCCTCACCTCTCTTATAAAAGGGTACTTCCCCTTCTCTTAATTTAATAGATTCAAAGCCTTTTGTATCAGCCAATACATACCCAAATATCTTCCCACATTTACTAACTTCATCCTAGAGGCTTTTATTTGGTCATAAAAAAAATATAAGGAGCCCTTTTGATTAAATAAAAAGAAAGAACCCGAAGAAGAGGTAAATATTTCATCACCTCTTTCAAGTTCTTTTCTTCTTCCACTTCCTTTTTCTTTGTTGTTTCTATTAAAAAATAATAACTATAGTATAATATATATACTGTGATGTTATTATAAAAATAGTACCACCATATTCATTATTCTATCCATCCTATAAATAACAATGTCACCATACGTGAGTATGTACGGATTACCGTCTCCACGTCGTGGTGTAGTTTGTTATTCAAACACTTCATTATTTGGATGGGTATAATAATGAGTATAACTGATGTAAATAATAAATATAAAATGTTAATGGTTCTTTATATATGATATACCATCCAATTACATACAATTTTTTCATCAATATTATGATATTGTCGCTCGTGTGTACGTACAGATTATTATCTCCACGAACATGACGAGATTCATTCCCCATTGTAATCATTCAAGAATAATTTTCATTTTATGATTAAAAATAATGTTTATGAACATAACATAATTCTGTATATGAATCAAATACATCATATTAATAAAAAAACATGGCTTACGTAACCAAGCATATAAAGGAAAACAAATCAGTTAACACCCGAAATGATGTTATTACTAAAATATTATTAATAAAGAAAAATTATACGATCATATATGATATCATATTAATGTGTATAGTTCTTGTATAATTTTATAACAATATTTTAACTATTATATAAGTGGTTAACATACCATCTACTAAGGAAAAGTACAAGGTAAGGGTTAATTTCACAATTTCTTTATTATCTGAGGTTTTTTTATGTGAGTTTCTACTGTGACCTCTTTATCATCCACATCTGTGTATCATAAAAATATTTTCCAAAAGAATATTTTAAGGTTTTATTGAAGGGAACCTTTAACAAGATCATAATTTGAAATGGTTTAAATGTTTATTCTTCTTAAATCATTCTCATTAATGTCCACATTTTCAAATTTTATTTTCAGTATTTATTTATATGGACATGATTTTTTTAAAATTTTAATTCCTTTCAGAAGTTTCAAAGTGGTATGGGAAAATATGATTCAAAAAGGTATTTAAATGTCTTACATCTTAAATTAGGTAACTTATAAATGTTTTTAGGAAAAAGGGACATTTCTCTCAAAGACTTTTACAAATAATTTTCATCAATGTCAAAAACTTGTTTGACGTTTATTTATTATGATACAAATCATCCATATTGTATTGAAGGTTTTGTGATATTTTTGACAGTGGATGTGTTATTTTTATACCATTTGTTGTTTATGGGTAAATTATTGACATTTCGTATACTAGTTTTAATACGAATGTTTATGTTATGTTTAAACCTTTACATATGAGGAATGAATTGGAATTAGTAGGTGACGGGTGGAGCCTGCTATAGCTCTTCGATGCATTGGTAGGTCTCATGAGACAATTCGATGTGTGCAAATATTTCATTAATGGTGAGATTTTTTCTAGTTTTTCTATTATACAGTATGATATGATCTAACCTAGTGTATTCCATTTTTTAGAAATGACTCATAGTGGAAGGAATGGAAACTGTATCAACCCACGTAATCCATATATGTATTTTCCTCATACTCAAGATAATTATAGTGGAGTTGGTGATGCAAATAGTGATGATCAACTTATCACCATACTGGGACAACTCACTCGGGTTTTGAATAATAAACTTACTCGTATGGAGCACCATGGTCTACAACATGGAGGTTCAATGTTAGACCGATTCATGAGGCAACAACCACCAATATTCAATGGGTCTACAAATACATTTGTAGCTGAGCAATGGATAATTTCCTTAGAGAAAATATTTCATGCTTTGGGAGTAGAGAAATGGAAAAAGTTATCATGGCAGTTTATCACCTCATGGGAGATGCAGATCAATGGTGGTCATTAATTCAAAATAGAAAAAAAGATGAAAAAGTATCATGTATGGAATGGAGGGAGTTTAAAGAGATTTTCTTAGAAAAATACTTTCCTCATGACCATCAAGCAGATATGGGAAGAAAATTTCTGAGTCTGAGGAAAATGGTGGATGAGAATGTGGAAAAGTATGAGGATAACTTTACAAGGTTGGAAAGATATGTTGAAAATTATATATGTAACCTAATAAGTAAGATTGATCATTTCTTTGATAGGTTAAAACCATTTCTCGGTCGAGCATTAGTCTCGCAATCCTTCTCATCGTATGAAGATATTATCTCATGTGATATTAAGAAAGAAAAGGAATTCTCTAATTCTTATGACTTCAAAGAAAAGAAAGAGAAGAAGAGATACACTTAAAACTATGGGAAAGGAAATAAGGAAATAGGGAAGAAGGAAAGAGTTTAGTTTCCACCCTATGATAATTGTGGAAGGAAGCACCCTGATGCCTATCTAAAAAGAATAGGAGTTTGTTATAAATGTGGAGAAAATGGTCACCAAGATTGTTCCTGCATGGGAAAGAAAGTGGATGTCAATGATTAATTATAAAATTTTAGATAAATGGGTCATTATGAAAATTAATGTCCTAAGCTCCAAGGAAAATTACCTTAGAAAAGGCCAAGGGAGCAAGGCCAAGCTTATGTTGTTTCTACAGTTGAAGTGGAATAACTAATATATTTGTGTTTTTGGATTCAATAATTATTTTTTGGTTATAATAAGAATGTGATATATATAAATCTTATATTGTATTACTTTTTTTTAATTAAGGTTTTAATATAATGAAGGTAATCATATTTTTAGAATGTGATAAAAAGAGAAACATTATATTGTTTGGGGAATCTGATGTTGTAATTGATTTTGGAATTTACAGATCTTTTAGGGAGAATTTTGGGAAGAATTATTTTGGATAGATATAAAGGTTGGAATTGATTAATTTTTACGTTTTATAGTATTATTTTTGGAATATAATAGTATTATAGTTTTAGAAAATGGACAACCTGCATGTCAGGTGATTACCCGTCTAGTCGGACAAAGCTGCATGAATCAAACACACTACCAAAGTGAGACAAGGATTTATGACCTACAACTAGCCTACAAGAAGTCCCTGGTAATTATAAATTAGTTTTTTTCATGGTATATGTCTGGAACCTTATACGATTAGGATTAATATAGTATTTTTGAATTCTATTATCTTTTGGGGTGAATGATGAGTTTGTGGTTGAAATTAGTTAAAGGGTGGAACTCTACTTATCAAGTATATATATATATATATTATCATTCTATGAAGAAATTAATTATTAAACATTTGTTACGGGATATTAAAACCAAAAACGTGTTATCATAATACCATAGGTTTTGTTAAACTGATGATATTCAAAATCATCTTAGATTGATGGTTTTGAGGCCCTCAAATTTCACACATGTTTGTGATTGATGACCTCAATAACTCCCTATAAATATTTATGTTTTTTCTCCAATTATGTGTCTCTAATTGCCACCAATGTTCTCCTAATCCAAATCAAAATTTTGTGGCGACTTTTTCATTTTCCTTTCCCTCTTATTAAGACAAAATTTTATTAACCCAATTTCCGATGTGGGTTTTCCACAATGGTATTTTTCTATTTTAAGATTTTATTTTTAAAAAAACAATTTCAAATTGTGAGGATGTAATTAATTGAAGGAGGGGAGAATGTAACACCCTAATATTTCATAGTATGTTATCTCTTAAAATTATTTCAATAACTCACGCTACATGCAACACCGAGTTTGAGTGTACCATGACTTACCAAACTAGCCGTTCAAAAAAAGAGGTTATGAATAGTATTAATTTTTTTTAATTTTATATATCATATATAATTTTAACATTTATCTTTTGTTTTTCTTAGACATAATATAAGAAAATTTTAATTTTTAAGATAAAATAGGTATTTTTCAAAAAAAATGCAGTTTTCCACCTTTTAATGGTGACACCTTTTTAAATCCAATATTTAACACCTTTATATATTCAATTTAGTTAAATAAAATTCATATTTATATGAGAGACATACAAAAATTAGTTTGGATAAATTTCTGGTACTTTTCTGATAACTTTCATATTTTGATGAATAATGAAAAATACTAAATCTTAATTAAAAACAACTTTTTTAATCGAAATAATTTATAGTGTTAAATTATACATTTGAGTGGTTTTAAAGTATAATTAGAATATTTTTTATAATTTAATATAATTTAGGACATTTTATGTAATTTTACATTTAAACTGAACATAAACAAGTGTCAATCTTTTGATAGTTATTATTTTTTAAAAACTGATTTTTTATTTTGACAATAGGAATTAATTTTAAATTAATTTCTACCACTCCTTTGTTTTGAATTTGGAAAAATTTATTCAATATTTGGAATCATAAGGTCCAAATTGTGTAAATAAGTAAGTTTTATTTTTTGATATTATGAATAATTACTTCGGTAAATATTTTATTTACCATGGTTAAAGGGTAAATCTGGAAAATAAGGGGAAAAAATAATATTATATCAATCTTAAATTACCCTAACAGGTGTCCGATTTCTATGTGTTGATACATGTCTGACCATGGGCATCCTTGGGTCGATTTTGGGGCTCTATGGAGCCACTTGGGAGTGATAATGACATTTTATATTAATTAATCTAAATTAAAGACAAAAATAACAAAAGCATTTATCTTTTTGTAAAACAATTTTATATGGGGTTATATAATTGATATCTTTAAAAATAAATATTCATCTGAAATATAATAAGATTAAATAAAAGATGATATTTTATTTATAAATTTTATACATAAAAAATATATTTATTTATGACACAATAATGATGCAGTATTTTCCTTATTAATAAAAGAATCAAATAAATGATATTGTAAATATTAAACGAAATATAATTTGAATGTTTTGATGCCATCCATGAATTTTATAGGTGAATATGAAATTTTAAGTTTTATTCAATGTATTTGGTTTAATGTAATCAAGTTGTGATGACTTTCACAAAAAATAAATACTAAATAGTGATAAAATTGACATAATTGAGTTTTTAAAAAAAATACAGTTTTATTAATTGATATAATATTCCTAAAAATATAATGTTGGGCCAACAGACTTAGATAAGGTTATATATATTATTAATTAATCCCATGGTGTTCTCTTATCTGGTTATAGTAATTTTATTATCCATATAATATAAAAATACAATGAGACCTAGTAAATTTCAAACTATTTAACTAAGAGTAAAATATAAAAGATAAGGTTAATATAATGACCTAAACCTGTCTAAAACCTATTTTTTGTAGTTTTTCGACCCATACCCACATTATACTCTATATAATTCATTTTGGAGCCATTATAAACTGAAAATTATTTTATTATAAAATAATATTTCAAGCTTTTCTTAAAGTGACCCTCGCCTCTCTTCTAAAAGGTCACTTACCCTTCTCTTAATTTCACACCTCCAAAGCCTTTTGGCTCAGCCAAACCCTGAAAAAATATCCTCCAAAAATTCCTCCCTTATTTTTAGAAGCCTTTATTTGTTTGTAAATACAAGCTAAGGATCCCTTTTTATCAATTCAAAAAGAAGAACCCGAAGAAGAGGTAAATATTTCATCACCTCTTTCAAATTCTTTTCTTCTTCCACTATATCTTTCTTTATTGTTTCCATTTTAAAATAATAAATCCAGTATCTTATATATAATTTGATGTTATTATAAACATGGTACAACCATATTCATTATTCTATCCATCTTATAAATGACAAAGTCACCATACGTGCGTATGTACGGATTACCGTCTCCACGTCGTGGTGTAGTTTGTTATTAAAACACTTCATTATTTGGATGGGTATAATAATGAGTATAACTGATTTAAATAAAGAATATAACATGTTAATTATTCTTTATATATGATATATCATCCAATTACATATGATTTCTCCATCAATATAATGATATTGTCGCTCGTGTGTACGTATGGATTACCGTCTCCATGAACACGATGAGATTCATTCCCCCTCGTAATTATTAAAGAATAATTTTCATTTTATGATTAAAAATAATGTTTATGAACATAATATTTTTTTTTATATTAATCAAATACATAATGTCCGTAAAAAACATGGCTTACGTAACCAATCATATAAAGGAAAATAAATCAGTTAACACCCGAAACGATGAAACTACTAAAATATTGTTAACAAAGCAATTTTATAAGATCATTTATGATATTATATTTATGTATATAGTTATTTTATAATTTAATAACAATTTTTTAACTATTATATAGGAGTTTAACATACCATCAACTATGGAAAAGTACAAGGTACGAGTAAATTTAACAATCTCTTTATTATCAGATGTTGTTTTTACGTGAGTATCTACTGTGACCTCTTTGTCATCCACATCTATGTTTCATAAAAAATTTTCAAAAGGAATATTTTAAGATTTTATATAAGGGTCTATTTAACAATATCATCATTTTAAATGGTTTAAATATTTATTCTTCTAAATCATTATCATTAATGTCCATGTTTTCAAAATGGTTTTTAAGTATTTATTTAGATGGACATGAATGTTTTTAAAAAACTAATTCCTTTTAGAAGTTTTAATGTGGTATGTAATACTTTGATTCAATAATGTATTTAAATGTCTTCCTTTCTAAATTGTGTGACTTTTAAATTTTTTCAAGAAAAATGGATATGTTGAGCAAGTATTGTTTTGAATAATATATAATGTTTTTATTTAAAGGGGGAGTTTGTTGAGAGAAATACTCTATCTCTTTATGATAATTTTGATGTTCACAAATACCCTTAATAATTTTCTAATGATTTTATTTACTAAGTATATTGAAGGTATATATTATTCATTATATTTTTATTTCGGGATGAAATATTTAAGTTCTTGAACAATGAGGATTAATTACTAAAGTATTTTTATTAGCATGTTTTGGAAACACTATTCATGCTCTACATATTCAAGATCTGCTTTAGTGTGTTCTAAAAAAACTGTTCATACCCTACATGGAGAAACACAATGTAAGGATAAAATGCGGTGTATACATTATGAGTTATTAGAAAAGTATGGAAGAGGAACCCTACTTTAGGAAGGAACCCTACGTTTAAGTTATTGATAAAGTGTGGAAGAAAAACCGTACGTAAGTTTTAAATGCTACATTTGTTTCTCAAAAGTATGGTTCATCTACCTTAATTTTTTAAAAAACCATATGTTCTTAGAAAAGTATGGATGAAGTACCTTTTTTTTTGAAAGCCTATAAAAGTATGTCTCTTTTTTATTACGTTTCAAAGTTTAAGAAAAAAGGTATGGATGATCAACCATACATTTGTGATCAACCCTACGTCGCCAACCCTACGTTTCTGATCAACCCTACGTTTGTGATCAAACTTACTTTTACAACCTTAAGTTTGAAATCTAATTCATCAATCTTACGTTTATTATCTACGTTACATTCAGAGGATGCATACTGTACAACTCAACCTTAAGTTTGGTGTCAGAGAGTTTAAAGTCGATATTATTATGCAACAGTCAGCAATCTATTTATTGGGATGATATCAAGCCAGATTAAAAGATGATTTTAGAATGTGTCTTTGACGAGTTCAGAGTCGTTTAAGGATCGAATTAAAAGGATATTTTCTTAGAGAAATTCAACAGAAGTTACGATGACTCTGTAAATTCAAATGTTTGAATATCACGAGTTAGAACGCGACTTTTGTGATCTAAATTTATAGGAGAAGTGTTAGAAGTTATTATATAGATGTTTTTTTACTCTATCAATTGATCATCAATAAAAAAACACAGATCTACTGATTCAAAATAATGACAAAGATTTGTTTATTGATGAAGAATCACGATAGAATATTCACTCATTATACATCAAATATCATTTTTGAATCTCCTACTACAGATGTTGTGAATTATATTTCTATATCTACTGCAATAGGATCGACTCAGAATGTCTCTTATTTGAAGATCATTATTTCTGAAGGCAACGATCCATCTACTATTAATTTCATTCTATTGCATTTGTGATGAAAAACAGGAAAGTATTTTCTAAAAGTACAGATATCTTTCATTTCTATTCTCGAGTGATAGACTTCTTGTACTAAGCTATGTAGGTTCTATGAGTGAACCAGAAGGTTTTTTTGCCTTATATTATAAATGTGTCAACTACCTGTACTTATTTCGGAAGCAGTCTGTGGAAATGAGGACCATATAGTGAAAATCACCAAGCTCGTGGAGTAGAGTTTTGGTGGAGTGGACTAGGGGCCTTCTGTTCCCCGAACCACTATATATCTTGTGTCTCTACTATTTCAATTTCCGCTGCATTATTTAATCTGATTAAAGTTAAAGGGCAGAACACGATCTTAGGATGAATTATTAAAAGACACAATTCACCCCCACTTGTGTATATTTAGTATAATCTGATCCCACAATTGGTATGAGAGGTTGAGCATTTGATAAAGCCATAACAAGATGAAAGTAATTATACACAGATCATGATGACTGATACAAGAGAGGGAATGTCTATGGTCAGAGCACCGTACATTAATGGAGAAAACTATAGATGCTAGAAGTCTCTAATGATTATCTATCTAAAAAACCATGGATATAGAGTATATTCAAAGATTCTAACTCCATATGAAATACCAGAAAAACTTGAAACGTGGAGTGCAACTACTAAAGCAGAATATGATATGAACTCAAAGGCAATGAATGAAATTATATGTGGTCTATGACCTGATGAATTTAATATAGTATCTCAATTCCCAACAGCATATGAGATGTGGAAAACTATTGATGTTTCTTATAAAGGAACTAACAATATCTGGGAAATGAGATATGCTACTCCTAAGCTTAAATTTGATACTTTCAGAATGGTTGAAGGTGAGATTATTACTCAAATGAATGGAATATTTATAGAGATTGTCAATAACTTAAAAGCCTTGGGAGATCCCATCAAACAAGTTGATGAAGCTTTAAATGTACTGATAGTACTGCCTACAAGATGGAATGGAATCTCTGCTATAACTAGATAGTCGACACCTGTCAAAGACTTAACCATGAGAGAACTGATTAGAACACTAATGATGTGTGAAGCTGAGATGCAAGATGAAGAAAATGAGCATAAAATGTTTATCAAAGGAGATGAAACTGCCTTGAAAGTGTCATCACATAGAAAAAAAATAAAGATGAAGAAAAGTGTAAAAGTGAAATCAGAATGTTCTGATTTATCAAATTCTGATGTGGAACTGGCTCAGCTAGCCAGAAAATTCACTAAATTCTATATAAAGAAGAAGGGTTCAGAAAATCCTTCAAGAACCATAAAAAGGAAGTCATATAGCATCCCAACCTTTTCTTAAATTACTATTACATCATTTTAAAGATAAACAACATAATTGTATTACACATAGAGGATCCAACGGTTTAGTATCTTAGGAAAACTAGGACCATACATAGCAATTACAACATCAAGCATAAACATTTATTTAATTTCTTCTTATGTAGCTTCTTATTGTCATTTGTCCTCTCCTTAGTATATGTAGACACCTGAGGATATACATTAAAAGGGGTGAGCTAAAATCCCAGTAAGAGGATAGATAAGAAGTATATAGCATGCGGTGAGCATAATCATGACATAGGTAAAGCAATCATGAACATGAGAGGAACATAAATAAAATACTTGAAGTGTGGAAATGCATAAAAATGAAACATCATGTTTTAGTGGTTAAATACCACACATACTTGTGAACTAATCTAGCATCTTTTTCACACATCATTTCACATATACTCATGATATTCATCACGTTTCCCAATGCATTGGAGCGCTGTATAATTCTGGGTTCACCCATCACTTTGAAACATTCATATTGCGCTATATAATTCCAGGCGCACCCGTTACATAATAACATTATCATTATCATGTTTTCCACATAGAACACATATCAAAAGTGAACATAACTAACCCATGTAAAGGAATGGGTTTCATCTCATAAGAATACATTCATAAGATTTGGGTTCCCAAAAAGAAAGAGGGAATAACATACTTGATACAAGAACCATCAACCATGAATGAGAGGTAAAAGTTGAGTTCTTAAAAGAAGAGTTCTTTTGGAAAAACTTTGTTTTGACATAAAATTAATTAGAAAACATTTATATCCTAGAAAAGGTAAGATAATTATGAAGAAATTATCTTTAAGGTGTAACCATATCAAAATGGAGTGAAAGAGGGAGAACCTGAAGGAAGAAAATTGGGTTCAAGATTTCCCCTAACCTTGTATCTAAATGCTTACTTATCTTGAATTTCCTGTATAATGGCATTATATTCATTAATTAGAAATTATAGAACCATTTATTCCTTAATAGGGTTCATTTTGGTTTCATTACATGATTTTATGATCCATTTAATGAGTGTAGGAGTTTAGAAGCATTATTCGGGAATGTTTGTTTTTATGGCTTTCTTGAGTGGTTCACTTGTATTCTTAAATTGATGTTTAGGTAGAACATGGGTAAACATCCAGAACTAATATTACATGTTATTAATGATATTACAAGAGTTTTAATGATCTTATAATGAATTATATTAGATCCATGTGGATGAATCATTAGGTAAGAATTAAATAATGATTGTTTGGGTTAATTTGGGCGGTTGTTCGATCACAACAAACTTGTTTTAATTTATCACATATTAATATGTACATAATTCAGTTACATAACTTTAAATAGGGCATAATACATATAAAATATTCTGGTTCAACCATAAAAAGGGTTTGATGACCAGATCTGAAGGTATAAATGGAAGAGGAAAACATGTCTTTCTTGAACGTGATAAATTAACACCTCACGAACAACGTTCTCTTTAATAAAATAAAAGAAAGAGGGAAAGGGATGTTGGATGATATAATATCCCATTAGAATCATAAAATTATAGAATATTTATAATACTAGAGTTAAAATACCATTTCGGTGAATATAGGTGGGGATAGATCAAGAAACGAACTTGAACACGAAAGGAAATTAAGGGAGAAGAGGGAGATAAAATACCTCTCGAATCCTTCTCTTGAGACCCTCCTTAAAGGCCTAAGCATGGTCTTTTGATGAGACCAGCAGCTCTTGGATGTGGGGGAGGGGCTAGAGATAATTTTTTGGCAGAGTTGAGAGAAGGCTTGGATCTTGAGAGGTGTGAGGGAATGAGGGTGTGAAGGGTGGATTTTATAGTGGAGGGGAGTGACCGCTTTGTCGAACGTGTCAAATTAGTTGTTTAATTTTGACTAGAATTTCTGCAGTATAGCAGCAACCCTAGGTCGTCTCTCGACGGAGCCTTAGATCATTAATTATAAAATGTGGTTCTGATTATGAAATTAAAAAAAGGTAATTGAGGTTTTATAATACTTGGGTTTGATGATTAAAGATGACAATAGAAAATAGAAGCTATAAAACAAAGTAGAGATTAACAAAATTAATTAAGCGTGATCAACCCGGGGTACTCGTATGATGTTTTTCCTTCATCGCTTCATGATATAAGGTTATGATCTTTTAATCCATGGTTTGTAACACCTAGAACTAGAATGTTATTGATTTTATACTAGGATACCTCCTAGGGTTCAGTCAAAAACACACAATGATTCACCGGACACCGCCGATGATTGAATGAATTGTGTTTGACTTCATAACCAAAACTCATCAAGGCAACACACGGAAAACTCGATGCACTGTGCAGATTTGTATGTTATTTCTTTGTGATACCATGACATAAATGTACACGGCCTTGACAGTACTTGTGTGAGTTCAATTTACCAATATAAACCACACAAACACCTCAATTGAAAGGGGGAAAGAAAGTGGTGAACGGTGTGTGAAACATCACATGAATGGGTACCCCCAAACATGATCATTTGAGTTGAGAATGACATACCAGTACATAACTCAATAAAATAAGAATAGAGGATGATGAAAAACAACACAACAATCTGGAATTTAATAGATCATTCAAATATTACAAACATGAAGCTCGGGATGTACATCACATTCCTCCCCGGGTGATCACAAGGGGTTTAGAAACCCATGGGAGAGGAAGAAGAGAAATATGTTGGGGTAGAACTTCCCATAGCCTCCAGAACCTCTATGGATGTTGAGAAGACTCCTTGGGGACTCCAAAATGGCAGCACCTTGCCTCTTGGCCGAACTTACAAATGAGGAGCCCAAGGTGCCCTTTTATAGGAAATGTGGGAGGTGGTTTTGGGCACACAGATTTCATCAATCCACTTTCACGACGCGTTTCGGCCTTCAGACAGTCTTATCTTGCTTTGGAAAAAATAGAAAAGTTGTAGCCCTACCTCTTGGATGTCTCCACCGAATGTTTGGAACTGTTTGGACAACTACATCTCAAGATATTGATAAAATACAGAACACCGCATTTGACTTGGTCCAAATTCGGTGGCTTGGACAGATCAGTTCGAATGGGCCCCATAAAATCCGAATCAGCATTGGGTTCCTTAATATGAAATGTATCCTATTAAATTTTGGACAGGACCACAAAATTTCATCCCATTTAGATGCATGGATGTTGTGTACTATGCAAAACTGTGGACCGATGTCCATGGATCCATGCAATTTTGGCCCATTTTTCTTCCACTTCATCAAAGGCCATCCAAATCACCTCCACCTACATTGAAACAATAAAAACAAGTAACATTGCCCATTATAATATTTATTAACATTAATTGATTTATTAAAACATAAAGTTTAATTTATTATTATATTTGGAATATTCATTACAAAACTAGTTTAAAACTGCGGTGTAAGGGTGGAATAAAACAGTGAATCGTTGTACGATCACACCCCCACACCTAAACATTTTCACTCCTGGGAAAAGTCACATATCTATATACAATGATTCATATATATATATATATATATTTCCAACATCATAAAGATTTATCATTTGAGTAAATTTTATTTAAAGTAAAGTGATCAATGCACGAACCACACCAAGGAGTTCTTCCTAGTGAAAATAGAAAAAGATGTCTCATAAATCATATCATAGTGAAATTCAAAAAGATTCATGATACCCAATTGAGAAAGGAATTCAGAAGTAAACCATGACACTAAATCTCCATGTGTGTGTGTGAAAACCATTCCATGCTATTCTTTCCACTTGATATCTAATAAATATATGTTATTTTAACATTTTTCAGCTTAAATGATTTTGTCACCGAACCTGTCCTACATCCTTTGCAATCATATTTCAAGACCCACTCATTTAAGCATTCCCAGAAGTCAAACCATAAGCTCCCGACCTAGATATCCCCATATGTTGCACATTTCATCACTCCCCTCATTTTTTTTGAAGTTGCAATTGGAACAAATCTCACACTCATCTCTCAACCCTTGTTTGATCTCCTCACGACACTAATTGCAATAGTTATAACAAGATCAAAGGTTCAGGAGGAGTGGTTTTTGACCTGCCTAAGACACAACATTTTTTTGAGGGCGTACAACAGTCGGACATTAGGTACACACGCATAGGTCAATCTGGTACAGTAATGAAACAGATCGGATAAGGAACGAACGTATGGAAATATCATTTAAAGCTGAAAAAATATTAACCCAACATATATTTACCTTATATTATGTAATAAATAATCACACTTTGTGGTTTGGTGCAAAATTGTTTTTGGAGATATTAGTGACAAAGTTTTCCTAAAAACTACTCACACAATGGGAATCAATCATCTCAAAGGTTTCACATAGATACAACATATATTTACCTTATATTAAGTAAGAAATAATCACACTTTGTGGTTTGGTTCAAAATTGTTTTTGGAGATATTAGTGACACAGTTTTCCTAAAAACTACTCACACAATGGGCATCAATCATCTCAAAGGTTTCACATAGATACAACCATTTATATCATTGACAGAAAACCAATTCACTAAAAATCACTCCTTGATGGTAAACTCATACACTTTCTCTTTCTAGCCTTCGTTATGGTATTTTTACTTTCCCCACTTTATGGTCGCCACATCATGGAATTTTGAAATTGTTGATGTGGAAAAATAAAAATACCATAAAGAAGGCCAGAAAGAGAAAACAAAAGGAGAAAAAGATGAAAAATCCTATCTAACCCAGGAATGTATCCACCCCCCCCCACACCTAGAATGTGCAGTGTCCTCACTGAAATAATTGAAAATGTAAGAAGGAAGGATAAAACCTGGTGTGTTTTATTGGTATGATGCATCGATAAGGTGGATTTACTCCACCGGATTCTTTGGAAAATCCTCATAGAAGTGTTTAAGTCGCTGCCCATTGATGGTAAGACTTCGTCCACTCTGCTCATGCAAAACCTGTATTGCACCAAAAGGGTAAACATTAGTAACAGTATAAGGACCGAGCCATCGGGAACGAAGATTACCTGGGTGGAGCTTAAGCCTGGAATTGTACATGAGGACCTTCTCACCAATATGGAACTTCCGCTGGTGAATCATGCTATCATGAATAGCCTTTGTATTCTCTTTATAGATTCGGGAGTTTTCATATGAATCACGTCGAATTTCTTCCAACTCTTGAATCTGCAGCTTTCTTTCCTCACATGCATCTGAAAGGTTCATATTACATTGTTTAACAGCCCAATATGCACGGTGTTCGACCTCCACCGGGAGGTGACAAGATTTCCCAAACACAATCCTATATGGTGACATTCCGATCGGTGTTTTAAAAGCAGTACGGTACGCCCAAAGTGCATCATCCAACCGCAAACTCCAATCTTTCCTATTGGGTTGTACCGTTTTCTCCAAGATTCGCTTAACTTCCCGATTTGAAATTCCTGCTTGTCCGTTAGTTTGGGGATGATATGAAGTGGAGACTTTATGAACAACCCCATACTTACGAAGCAAGTTTTTCATGTTACGATTGCAAAAATGTGAACCCTGATCACTAATGATGAATCTTGGTAGACCAAACCTACTGAAAATCTGGGACCTCACAAAATCAACAACCACTCGAGAGTCATCGGTCCTGGTGGCCTTTTCTTCCACCCATTTAGATACATAGTAAACCGCCAATAAGATGTACACAAAGCCAAATGAATTTGGAAAAGGCCCCATGAAGTCAATGCCCCATCCATCGAAGATCTCACAAAATAACATGGGTTGTTGGGGCATTTCATTCCTCTTGGAGATATTCCCTATGAATTGACATCGAGTACATGATTTACAAAACCTATGGGCATCTCTATACAATGTTGGCCAATATAATCCTGAGTCAAGGACCTTTCGAGCTGTACGTTGAGAGCCAAAGCGGCCCCCACATGCCAAGGTGTGGCAGAAGGTCAAAACAGAGGTGAACTCATGGTCAGGGACACACCTACGAACAACCTGGTCACTACAAATTCTCCACAAGTATGGGTCATCCCAAATGTACCATCGAGAGTCATGCTTAAGTCTATGGGATTGTGAAGTGCTAAAATCAGGGGGGAACCTAGATGTTGCTAGAAAATTCACAATGTCCGCATACCAGGGGGTAAGGTCCACAACATCACAAAGGTTCTCATGAGGGAAGAATTCTCCAATGGGTAGGGGTGAGTCAACATGATGGTCCAATGGTGGGGAAATCCTACAAATGTGGTCTGATACAACATTCTCCACCCCTCTCTTATCTCTAATCTCAAGGTCAAGCTCTTGGAGGAGGAGCATCCACCGAATGAGGCTGGGCTTGGCTTCAGGTTTCTTTAGGAGGAAACGAAGGGCAACATGGTCAGAAAACACAATCACTTTTGACCCAAGAAGATATGAACGGAATTTTTCCAAGGAAAACACAATAGAAAGGAGTTCTTTTTCTGTGGTTGTGTAGTTTACCTGGGCAGGGTCAAGGGTACGCGAGGCATGCGCAATGACATGAGAAGCCTTTTCAACCCTTTGCAATAAAACTGTCCCAACTGCAAAGTTAGAGGCATCACACATAAGCTCGAAGGGGAGATCCCACCTAGGTGGTTGGATTATGGGAGGTGATGTGAGACTCTTTTTTAGTGAATTGAATGCATCCTCACAATTTTTATCAAAAACAAATTCAGAATCCTTTTGTAACAACCGAGATAAGGGAAGTGCGATCTTACTAAAGTCTTTAATGAATCGTCGGTAAAAACCAGCATGACCCAAGAAAGACCGCACCTCACGAACACATTTTGGATATGGAAGGGATGAAATCAATTCAATTTTAGATTTATCAACCAGAATTCCATTATTTGAAATGATATTCCCAAGAACTATCCCCCACTCAACCATAAAATGGCATTTTTCATAATTTAAAACAAGATATTTTTCAATGCAGCGGCAGAGGACAGAACCTAGGTTTTCCAAACAATCATCAAAAGAAGAACCGTAAATAGTGAAATCATCCATAAATACTTCCATACAACTCTCAAGGTACTCAGAAAAAATACTCAACATACATCGCTGAAAAGTACCAGGAGCATTACATAGACCGAATGGCATCCTTCTGTATGCAAATGTGCCAAATGGACAAGTAAATGTTGTCTTTTATTGATCCTCAGGGGCTATATGGATTTGGAAATAACCCGAATAGCCATCAAAGAAACAATAATGAGACTTACTAGCCAATCGTTCTAACATTTGGTCAATGAAAGGTAAAGGAAAGTGGTCCTTCCGCGTGGCTTGATTCAGTCGACGGTAGTCAATACAGACTCGCCAACTGTTTTGCACACGTGTTGGAACCAATTCATTCCTTTCATTTGACACAACTGTTACTCCTATTTTTTAGGCACAATTTGCACTGGGCTAACCCATTTACTATAAGATATAGGATAAATGATCCCTGTAGAAAGTAATTTACTGACTTCCAATTTTACCACTTCAAGGAGAGTGGGATTCAACCGGCGTTGAGATTGTCTTACGGGTTTAGCCTCATCATCCAAAAGTATATGGTGCATAAAAATAGATGGGCTAATCCCGGGAATATCATCCAATGTCCATCCTATTGCCTTTTTACACTCTCTCAAAAGTTTGAGAAGTTTCAATTCATGTTGTGGAGAGAGGTTATTGGCAATAATGACGGGCAATTGGTCAATACCCTCAAGATATGCATATTTTAAATTAGAAGGATGTTGTTTAAGTTCAAACACCGGTTGTTTCTGGATTGAGAGTGGGGATTTATGGGGAGTGAGGTCCATGAAACTATCTATCTGCTCATGTTTATTCTCAAAGGAAAGAGAATCTATTGAAATGAGATTTGCAGAATCATCAATAGTCATGGGTACCTCAGAATAAACACACACATCAATTAAAGCACAAAATTTACATTTTTCTGAACCCACACAACATTCAAATGAAGAACCAAAACTCAAATCATCCAAGGGTGAGGAAAACAAAAAAGAATCAGACTTTGGGTTGAGGAGAGAATTGTGTGTGTGTGCATCGTTTGAGAGCACTTCCATCGAATAGACAGGAAGAGTGGAGTGCTCTTCAACGGGGTGTTTCATAGCCTCAAGGATGTTAAAACTTACCTTTTCTCCTACGAATTCCATGGACAATGTACCATTGTGAACATTGATGATCGTCTTTGCTGTTTTTAGGAATGGACTCCCAAGTATGAGAGGGGCATGTCCTTGGGTTCGGGTATCTTCCATCTCAAGAATATAGAAATCAGCAGGGAAGATGATATTCTTTACTCTAACAAGGACATCTTCAATCACTCCTTTTGGATGTGTTGTACTCCGGTTGGCAAGTTGCACGATAATTCCTGTTGGTTGAATCTCTCCAACCTGTAGAGAAGTATATACGGAGTGAGGCATTACATTAATGGAAGCACCTAAATCTATCATAGCATCAGAAAAGAAGGTCTCCCCTATGGTACAAGGTATGGTGAATGTGCCGGGATCTTTGCATTTGGTTGGCATTGCTGGTTGAATCAAGGCTGATACATTCCTCCCCAAGTTTACTCTCTCATTCCCCTTCAACCTCCTTCTATGGGTGTAAAGCTCTTTAAGAAATTTGGCATAACGAGGAATTTGCTTGACCGCATCCATCAATGGAATATTAACTTGAACTTTTTTAAATGTACCCATTATTTCATTGTCAATCTCATTATCAAAGTTTTTCTTAGATTTAGAAAATCTTTGAGGGAAAGGAAGAGGAATTGATTGTTCATTTGAATCATCAATTATAATTTGATTTCCCTTTTTGTTTTGTTTTTCATTAAATGAAAATTTTGAGGGTTGGGAAGGAGTGTTTTCAAGAGGGGGACATACATGTTTCATAGGATCAGTAGAAGGAGAAGCTTCTTTACCACTACGAAGTGTAATTGCACATACATTACCTTTATCCTTCGGATTGGCAATGGGTTGGGATGGTAGTTGTCTAGAACCTTGCATCTTAAGCTCACCGATGGTGTTCGCCAATTGTCCCACTTGAGTTCGTAGGTCTTGAATTGCCGATTGAGTGGTCTGTTGGAACTGAAGGTTCTGGGTTGCCATTTGTTTCACAATGTCCTTGAGGCCTGGTTCAGATTTGGGAGGAGGAGGAGGATGATTGTTTTGCGAAGTTGAAGGATAAGAAGGTTTCATACCTTGGCCTTGTTGATACCAATTCTGCTTCGGGTAGCTTGAGTTTCCTCCTTGTCTGTATTGTGGTTGTGCTTGCCACCCGGGGATTGGATTTGGCCTGAATGGTTCTTGATTGAAGGGAGGCACTTGTTGGAATGGACGCCCTGGGAACACAGCTGCATAGGACTCAGATGAATCTTGAAGTTGTGGGCACTGGTCAGAAAAATGAGTGTTATCAGAACAAATACCACAATGCAATGGAATAGAAGTAGAGTGTGAGTTACCTTGTGCTTGAGCTAATTGCCTTAGAAGGGTATGCATCTCATCAAGTTTAGTATATACCTTTTGTTCTAGGGCTGAATGACTTACCTCATGAACTCCTCGGGTTGGTGCAATAGCTCGTGTACCAAATTATTGTGCATTTTGAGCCATGTTGGCTATTAAGTCACGAGCGGCAGAAGGAGTTTTGTCAACTAGGGCACCACCAGCTGCAGCATCAATCATTCCACGATCCATTGGGATAAGTCCCTCATAGAAGTATTGGATTAATAGTTGTTCACTAATCTGGTGGTGGGGGCAGCTTGAGCAAAGTCTCTTAAATCTCTCCCAGTATTCATGAAGGGTCTCTCCTTGTGATTGCCTAATTCCACAGATTTCTTTCCTAATTGATGCAGTTCGGGAGTCAGGGAAGAACTTCTCTAGAAAAAGTCTTTTTAGGTCATTCCAGCCCCCAATTGTGGAAGGCAAATAGTATAGCCAATCTTTGTCTACACCATCAAGGGATAAAGGGAAGGCCCTAAACTTAATGAGGTCCTCAGACACATTTTGGGGTTTCATGGTGGAGCACACTATGTGAAACTCTTTTAGATGTTTCTGAGGGTCCTCTCTGGGAAGACCATGGAATTTTGGAAGGAGATGGATGAGGCCTGATCTTAGCTCAAAATTGGCCGCTTCCTCAGGATATTGGATGTACGCAGGTTGGTACTCCACATCCGGGGTGGTCAGTTCTTTTAATGTTCTGTTATTTGCAGCCATGATCTCTGGGGTTTGATTAGGTTCAATTTTGGATTGGTTTAGGACCACTTTAGGTTCCACAAGGGGTTCCACAATGTTACTTGATTGATCTTCTCTAGATGCCTTGATTTGTGTGTGAAGTGACTTTTCAATTTTAGGATCAAATTCAAGTAGTGTTGCTTTACCAGATCTTGTCATGCAACAATGATGTCTAGTTTGATTGATTGATTTTTTTGTTGTGTTTTTTTATTTAAGATGGATTAAAAAAAAACTTAAGAACGGTGAAAGAAGAATAGAATGTTATACTATATAATTAGAGAGTGATATGGATAAGAAGAGAGAGAGAGAGAGAGAGAGAGAGAGAGAGAGAAAGAACACACCAAAAACAACAAAAAATAAAGACAAAACCCAAAACAAAAACAATCAAATGGGGGTGGGGTATTTAGAGGAGTACTAATCAAGAAGTAAAATGACCCAATAAAAATAAATAAATAAAAAAATGATCTTGGCTCCCCCGCAACGGCGCCAAAATTTGACCGCGTTGTCGAACGCGTCAAATTAGTTGTTTAATTTTGACTAGAATTTTTGCAGTATAGCAGCAACCCTAGGTCGTCTCTCGACGGAGCCTTAGATCATTAATTATAAAATGTGGTTCTGATTATGACATTAAAAAAAGGGAATTGGGGTTTTATAATACTTGGGTTTGATGATTAAAGATGACAATAGAAAATAGAAGCTATAAAACAAAGTAGAGATTAACAAAATTAATTAAGCGTGATCAACCCGGGGTACTCGTATGATGTTTTTCCTTCATCGCTTCATGATATAAGGTTATGATCTTTTAATCCATGGTTTGTAACACCTATAACTAGAATGTTACTGAGTTTATACTAGGATACCTCCTAGGGTTCAGTCAAAAACACACAATGATTCACCGGACACCGCCGATGATTGAATGAATTGTGTTTGACTTCATAACCAAAACTCATCCAGGCAACACACGGATAACTTGATGCACTGTCCAGATTTGTATGTTATTTCTTTGTGATACCATGACATAAATTTACACGGCCTTGACAGTACTTGTGTGAGTTCAATTTACCAATATAAACCACACAAACACCTCAATTGAAAGGGGGAAAGAAAGTGGTGAACGGTGTGTGAAACATCACATGAATGGGTACCCCCAAACATGATCATTTGAGTTGAGCATGACATACCAGTACATAACTCAATAAAATAAGAATAGAGGATGATGAAAAACAACACAACAATCTGGAATTTAAAAGATCATTCAAATATTACAAACATGAAGCTCGGGATGTACATCACATTCCTCCCCGGGTGATCACAAGGGGTTTAGAAACCCATGGGAGAGGAAGAAGAGAAATATGTTGGGGTAGAACTTCCCATAGCCTCCAGAACCTCTAGGGATGTTGAGAAGACTCCTTGGGGACTCCAAAATGGCAGCACCTTGCCTCTTGGCCGAACATACAAATGAGGAGCCCAAGGTTCCCTTTTATAGGAAATGTGGGAGGTGGTTTTGGGCACACAGATTTCATCAATCCCATGGAACGACGCGTTTCGGACTTCAGACAGTCTTATCTTGCTTTGGAGAAAATAGAAAAGTTGTATCCCTACTTCTTGGCTGTCTCCACTGAACGTTTGGCACCGTTTGAAAAACTACATCTCAAGATATTGATAAAATACAGAACACCGCATTTGACTTGGTCAAAATTCGGTGGCTTGGCCAGATCAGTTCGGATGGGCCCATAGAAGCCGAATCAGAATTGGGTTCCTTAATATGAAATGTATCCTATTAAATTATGGACAGGTCCACAAAATTGCAGCCCATTTGGATGCACGGATTTTGTGTACTATGCAAAACAGTGGACAGATATCCATGGATCCATGCAATTTTGGCCCATTTTTCTTCCACTTCATCAAAGGCCATCCAAATCACCTCCACCTACATTGAAACAATAAAAACAAGTAACATTGCCCATTATAATATTGATTAACATTAATTGATTTATTGAAACATGAAGTGCAATTTATTATTATATTTGGAATATTCATTACAAAACTAGTTTAAAACTGCTGTGTAAGGGTGGAATAAAACAGTGAATCGTGGTACGATCAGGGAGGGGTAAATTTTGAATATTTAATTCATTATTTTATTATTTCCCTCAAGACAACCAATAGTATTGTTTCATGTGACCCCTAATAGTAATAAGATCATGTGAGTTCAAACCATGTGGCCTTGAATCACTTGTGATGTCATGAATAGTGTATTTAACTGTTAAATTGTATATATGGCATTTTACCATATTTCACTATTCATCAAAAATTCAAGTTTTTCAGAAAAATAGAAAAAAAATTATCCTAACCATTTTTCAACGTGTAAAATTAAAAAATGAAGTCCATTTTTAAAAACTAATTTTCTAAATATTATTAATTTAAATTTTAAATAAAGTCATAGTTAATTCGAAAAATAACAATCTTAATGGTGCACTTAGTTTTATTTCTCATTGAAAAATTATTTAAGATCTCATTATCTTATTTCCTTAAGAAAATAAAATAATAATATTATTTACTATTTATAAGGGTCATATTACTATTCATGTTACTATTCATAAGGGTGTGTTACTATTCACCAAAAATTATTTTTGTTTCATTAGACTCCAAAAATCATCTTGAACACAACCGTGTATGTCAGATTTTCAAAATTCAAAACATAGAAGTGACAAACTTATGTTTAAAGGTAACTTATCACTTAATAGCTCATTATGTTTTGAATTCATGTGATTTTATGACATAATTATTTCAAGGTAATTTTCATTGAAAAACGTTGGGTCGTTAAAATTTTCCCCCTTAAGAAATTTCTCCCTTGAAATTTTGTTTTACATAAACAGGTGAGGATACTTCTCCTTCATCGCCTCTTCTGGTTCCCAAGTTGTTTCCTCATACTATTGTTCCTCCACAACACTTTGATAAGGTGGGTTGTCTTGTTGCGTAGAACCTTATCATTTTGGTCCAGAATCTTTACTGGCTACTCCTCATAGGAGAGATCATCTTCCAGCTGCACCACCTCTGTGTAGTACATGTGAGGGATCAGGAATTTACTTCCTCAGGAGTGATACGTGAAAAACATCATGAACTCAAGCCATATTCGGTGGAAGTGCAATCCAATAGGCCATGACACCTATACAGTCAAGGATTTCGAAGGTGCCAATATACCTTGGGCTTAGCTTCCCTTTCTTCCCGAATCACATGAATCTCTTCCATGGAGATATTCGAAGGAAGTCTTTATCTCCAATGCCGAACTCCAAGTCCCTTCGACGGTTGTTAGCATAGCTCTTTTGCCGACTTTGAGCAGCTTTGATGTGTTTTTGGATGAGTTGAACCTTCTCTGTCATCTCTTGAACAAGATTAGGTCCAAGTAACTTTCTTTCTCCAACTTCATCCCAACAGTTTGGAGTTCTACATCACTTTCCATACAGAGCTTCATATGGAGCCATCTGTATACTCGAGTGGAGGTTATTGTTGTATGAGAACTCAACCAATGGGAGATGCTGATCCCATCCACCTTTGAATTATATAGAGAAATATCTAATCATATCTTCAAGCATCTGAACAGTCCTTTCAGATTGGCCATCAGTTTGGGGGTGATAGGCCATGCTGAAATTTAGTTCAGTACTCAAAGCTTGTTGAAGGGTCCTCCAGAATTTAGATTTGAACCTCAGATCACGGTCAGAGACAATTGAGAGTGGAACACCATGCAGTCTCACCACTTCCTTCACATATATCTTTGCAAGTTTTAAAAGAGAGAGATCTTCCCGAATAGCGATAAAATAGGCAGTCTTGGTGAGTCGGTCAACCACAACCCATATCGCATTATTTCCATTTGACATCTTCAGGAGACCCGTGACAAAGTCCATAGTAACATTTTCCCATTTCCACATGGGTATAGGAAATGGTTACATCATACCTTTGGATTTTTTTTGCTCAGCTTTAACTTGCTGACATACCAAGCACCTTGATATATATTCCGCAATCTCCTCTTCATGTTATCGCACCAGAAGTGTTCCCAGAGATCACGGTACATCTTGGTACTCCCGAGATGGATAGAGAAAGTTGAGCTATGTGCATTTTCCAATAGCTCCTTCTTTATCCTATGTGATGAAGGCACACAAAGCCGCGTTCCAAAACGAATCACACCAACATCATCAATATAGAACTCTTTCAGCTTCCCTTATTTTACTTCATTCACCCTCTTTTGTATCTCCACATCATCCCTTTTTTGCTTCCTTAATCTTTTCCTAGATGGATGGTTGCATAATCATTTGGGCAAGGTAGGATGTATCCCCTGCCCTTATGATTTCAAAATCCATTCTTTGCATATCCATGAAGATAGGTTCTTTCTCAATCCATAACATCAATAGAGTAACAGGTTCGTTTCTTCTTAGAGAATTAGCTACCTTATTCGCCTTTCTAGAATGATAATGAATAGAGCAATCGTAATCATTGATTAGATCTAACAGTCTCCTTTGACGCATGTTGAGCTCCTTTTGTGTGAATATATACTTTAGGCTCTTGTGGTTGGTGTCTATGTCACACTTCTCACCATAAAGGTAGTGCCGCCAGCTTTTCAAGGAAAAAATCACGGCTTCCAGCTCTAGATCATGCGTCGGGTAGTTCTGCTCATGGATCTTCAACTATCGTGAGGCATATGCTATCACATTATCATTTTTCATGAGTACACATCCCAAGCCTTTCTTTGAATCATCACTGTATCTCACAAAACTTTCTCCACTTTTTACTAATGTGAGTACAGGTGATGTGATTAGCCTTATCTTTAGCTCCTTGAAGCTTCCCTCACATTCTTCCATTCAGACATACTTTTCCCCTTTCCATGTTAACTTAGTTAGCGAGATTGACAGTCATGGGAAGTTTCTCACAAAACGTCGGTATTTCCCAGATAATCCAAGAAAACTATGGATTTTTGTGACACAAGAGGGCCTAGTCCATTCATCAATTGCCTTTGTCTTTGAAGGATCCACATAAATTATCTCACTTGTGATCACATGTGCCAAGAACGTGACTTGCTTCATCCAAAAGTCACACTTGCTGAACTTGGCGTACAACTTATCCTTTATCAATGTCGCCAACACAAGTCTTATATGTTCTTCATGTTCCTCCTTTCTCTTAGAGTAGATAAGAATATCATCAATAAACACTACCACAAATTTGTCGAGGTAATGTCTAAAGACTCTATTAATCAAATCCATGAAGATTTCAGGGGCATTAGTAAGTCCGAAGGTCATCACCAAAAACTCATAGTTCCCATACCTTATACAGAAGGCCGTCTTCTGAATATCTTCCTTCTTCACCTTTACCTGATGATATCAAGAACAAAGATCCCCCTTTGAAAAGTATTGAGCTCCTCTTAACTGATCGAACAAGTCAACAATCTTGGAAATAAGATACTTGTTCTTTATGGTGATCTTGTTGAGTTCCCGGTAATAGATACACAACGGCATTGTTCTATGCTTCTTCTTCACAAAGAGCACTGGTGCACCCCAAGGTGATGCACTAGGGCGTATGAACCCTTTGTCTAGATTCTCTTGTAGCTGCTTCTATAACTCCTCTAGTTCGATAGGAGCCATCCTATAGGGACACTTCGAGATAGGAGTAGCTCCGGTTATAAGTTCAATTGAGAACTCTACCTCACGATCCAGGGGGAATTCTAGGTAACTCTTCAGGAAATACATCGTCGTATTCCATCACGATGGGAGTTTCCTCAAGGTTGGCACTTTCCTTTGACTCAACCATTTTAATGAGGCATGCTTCTTCATAGGGAATCAAAACCCACACCACTAAAGATTTTTTCAAAGGAGATTCATGATCTTCCTTGAATTTGTAGAGGATAATGGGATGGTTCAGAATATGAAAAGATATTTTCTTTTCCTGAAAGTTGAAATGTGCTCTATATGACGAGAGCCAATCCATTCCCATTATAGTATCGAATTCCACCAAGGGAAGTATTACGAGATTTGCTAGAAGAATCTTCCCACACATGCCAATAAGAGAAGAGTCAAACACTTGGGTTACAATGATTGCACCACTTTGTGTTTTTACAGATATCTCTACTTCAAGGTTTCGGGGCTTTGATTATATAGTTCTAGCAAACTTGCAAGATATAAAGGAATGCATAGAACCTGAATCAAATAAGACTTTTTCCATTCTTGAGTGAATGGGAAGTGTACCTTGTGTGACTTCATTATCATGCTCCACCTCCGTAGTAGTGATGTAATAAGCCTTCCCTTGTTCCTTGGGCTTTGGTGGCTTCTGAAACTGATTACCCTCAAGAACTAGAGGTTTAGTGCACTGGTTTTCATAGTTTTCTAGCTCCCTAGAGTTGTAGCATTGAACCCTGAGTGGTTCTCTCCTTTCATAGGCTACATTCTCCTTCCTTTTTGTGTCCTTCCGACACTCTTGGGCTTGGTGTCGTTCTTTCCCACACTTGAAGCATTTACTCATCCCTTTAAGGCAGTTCCCATGGTGCAACTTCCCACATTTTTGGCATGTGGGTCGTTGATTTTTCTTCCCACCTTTGTCATTAGATCCACCAGCTTGAAACTCTATCTTTCTTTTCTTATCACCATAGCCATGGGACCATTCTCCAAACTCCATCTCCACTTTGAGAGCACATCGAATAACTTCTTCATAACTCCCAATGTCTCTAATTGCAAGATCCTTTCGATGGTGTGGTTTTAATCCACTGAAGAATCTATCAATTTTGTTATCCTTGTTGATAACAAAACCCGAAGCGTACCTTGCAAGCCTTGTGAAATTCGCTTCATTAGTTGTGACAGATTCTAATTTTGTTTCTTGATCTCTATAAATTATCTCTCCATATTCGTACTAATAGTTCATGGGAAATACTTATTAAGAAATGTTATCTTAATGTCTTCCCATTCCATCTCTTAAATTTCCTCCCTTGGCTTGGTGTTCTTAATCTAATCCCACCATTGATCAGCTTCTACATCTAGATGATAAATAGATAGGGCCAACTTCTCCATCTCAGAATAGTGAATAACAGAAAAGATCTTCTCCATGGAGTTAACCCACTGTTCCACAACTAGTGGACCGGAAGATCCACTAAATGTCAGTGGTCGTTGTCGCATAAAACATTCGATAACCAGTTGCTCCATCTTTGGTAAAGGAGGACGTTCACCATTATTATGATTATTGTTAATAACATGAGATAATTGGGTAAGCATCTCCATGAAGTTATGAACTCCACCTCTGAAATAATTGGGGATGTCGTTCGGGCAATCGTTGCATTGGCCCTCGCACGAGTTTTTGGCCTGATTTCTCCCGGTTCCCACCATTTTCTAAAATAGAAAAGGTTAGAACAAGACATAAGTAAACAATTTATGAATAACTTATTCATTGAAACAATTTATACCAAAAATATGACATATAGAATCCCTAGGTATATTTTCTTCTATGCCTACTTGTACTTAGTCTCATGGTAGTGGTTTTCTCTAGGGTTCACTAATCCTAATTCCCAAATTAACTAATCAATTCCTCGGATACCAACTATAACATTCCAGCCTTTTCTTACATTACTATCACATCATTTTAAAGATAAACAACATAATAGTATTACACATGGAGGATCCAATGGTTTAGTGTCTTGGAAAAACTAGGACCATACATAGGAATTACAACATCAAGCATAAACATTTATATAATGTCTTCTTCTCTAGATTCTTATTGTCACTTATCCTCTCCTTAGTATTTGTAGCCACCTGAGGATATACATTAGAAGGGGTGAGCTAAAATCCCAGTAAGAAGATCTATAAGAAGAATATATCATGGGGTGAGCATAATCATGAAATAGGTAAATAAATCGTTAACATGAGAGGATCATAAATAAAAGACTTGAAATGTGGAAAAGCATAAAAATGAAACATCATGTTTTAGTGGTTAACTACCACACATACTTGTGAACTAAGATAGAATCTATTTCACACATCATTTCACATATACTCAAGAGATTCATCACTTTACCCAATGCATTGGAGAGCTGTATAATTCCAGGCAAACCCGTCACTTTGAAACATTCATATAGCGCTATATAATTCCGGGCACACCTGTCACATAATAACATTATCATTATCATGATTTCCACATAGAACACATATAAAAAGTGAACATAACTAACCCAAATAAAGTAATGGTTTTCATATCATAAGAATACATTCATAATCTTTGGTTCCCCAAAATAAAGAGGGAATAACTTACTTGATACAAGAACCATCAACCATGAATTAGAGGTAAAAGTTGAGTTCTTAAAAGAAGAGTTCTTTTGGAAAATATTTGGTTTGACAAAAAACTTCATTAGAAAACATGTATATCCTAGAAAAGGTAAGATAATTATGTTGAAATGATCTTTAAGGTGTAACCATATCAAAATGGAGTGAAAGAGGGAGAACCCGAAGGAAGAAAATTGGGTTCGAGATTTCCCCTAACCTTGTATCTGAATGCTTCCTTCTCTTTAATGTCCTGTATAATGACATTATATTCATTAATTAGAAATTCCAGAAGCATTTATACATTAACAGGGTTAATTTTGGTTTCATTATGTGATTTTATGTGCCATTTAATGAGTTATAGAGTTTAGAAACATTATTCGGGAATGTTTGTTTTTATGGTTTTCTTGAGTGGTTCACTAGTATTCTTAAATTGATGTTTGGGTAGAAGATGGGTAAACATACAGAAATGATATTACATGTTATTAATGATATTAAAGGAGTTGGAATGATCTAATAATGAATTATATTAGATCCATGTGGACGAATCATTAGATAATAATTAAATGATGATTGTTTGGGTTAATTTGGGCGGTTGTTCAATCCAACGAACTTATTTTAATTTATCACATAGAAATATGTACATGTTTCAGTTCCATAACTTTAAATTGGATATAATACATATAAAATATTCTGGTTTAATAATAAAAATGGTTTCATGACCAGATCTGATGGTATAAATGGTAGAAGAAAACATGTCTTTCTTGAAGGTGATAAATTAACACCTCACGAACAACGTTCTCTTTAATAAAATAAAAGAAAGAGGGAAAGGGATGTTGGATGATATAATATCCCATTAGCATCACAACATTATAGAATATGTATAATACTAGATTTACAATACCATTTGGGTGAAGATAGGTGGGGAGAGATCAAGAAATGAACTTGAACATGAAATGAAATTAAAGGAGAAGATGGAGAGAAATTACCTCTCAAATCCTTCTCTTGAGAACCTCCTTATGGGCCTAAGCTTGGTCTTCTGATGAGACCAGTAGCTCATGGACGTGGGGAAGGGGATAGATAGAAAGTTTGGGCAGATTTTAGAGAAGTCTTGGAGCTTGAGAGGTCTGAGGGAATGAGGGTGTGAAGGGTGGTTTTTATAGTGGAGGGGAGGGGTAAATTTTGAATATTTAATTCATTACATTATTATTTCTCTCAAGACAACCACTAGTATTGTTTCATGTGACCCCTAATAGTAATAAGATCATGTGAGTTCTAACCAAGTGGCCTTTCATCACTTGTGATGTCATGAATAGTGTATTTAACTGTTAAATTGTATATATGGTATTTTACCGTATTTCACTATTCATCAAAAATTCGAGTTTTTCAGAAAAATACCAAAAATTTACCATAACCATTTTTCGACATGTAGAATTCAAAAATGAAGTCCATTTTTCAAAATTAATTCTCTAATTATTATTAATTTAATTTTTAAATAAATTCATAGTTAATTCGAAAAATAACAATCTTAAAGGTGCACTTAGTTTTATTTCTCATTGAAAAATTAATTAAGATCTCATTATCTTATTGACTTAAGAAAATAAAATATTATTATTATTTACTATTCATAAGGGTCATATTACTATTCATTTTACTATTCATAACGGTATGCTACTATTCACCCAAAATTATTTTTGTTTCATTAGATTTCAAAAATCATCTTTAACACAACCGTGTATGTCAGATTTTCAAAATTCAAAACATAGAAGTGATAAACGTATGTTTAAAGGTCACTTATCACTTATTAGTTCATTATGTTGTGCATTAATGTGGTTTTATGACATAATTTTATGAAGGAAATTTTCATTGAAAAACTTTGGGTCGTTACAAGTCAGATGTTATGAGTGCAAGAAAATTGGGCACATCAGACCTGACTGTCCTCAGCTAAAAGAATTCAAGAAAAAGAAAGTCTTAAAAAGAAATGATTACGAGCATAAGAACAAGAAAGAAATAAAAGCTACATGGAGTGTATCTGAATACTCCAGTAGCACTTCTGAATCAGACTCAGAAAAGGAAGAAGAAAATCAGAAAGCTAACATGTGTTTTATAGCATAAAAAGAAGAGGTACAAACTTACTACTCTTTTGGATCTAGTCCATAATCTAGTTATTCTAATGGAAAACATTCAGTATACTGTAATATGCTTGAAGAAAAATATGATTCTCTATTTAAGAAGAATAAGTCATTAAAGAACAGTCATAAGGATGTTTCTGATGAAAGAGATACAATGCTGAAACAACATAAAGAGTTAACTGAAAAGTTTAACTCAATTAACACTAAAAATACAGATTTTGAATCAAAGATAAAACACTGCAAACTGAAGTAGAAAATTATAAAAATACAACCCTTGTTTTTACTAAAGGAGAATTTACTTTAAATGAAATTCTTTAAAAAAATGTCATTAAAAAGGAATGATTTGGAATTGGAAGTAAAAGTGAAAAACCTAAGCTGTACAGAAACTATTTTATTCCAAGTACAAAAAGATTAAATTGTAATTAATGTGGAACAAGGGGACATATTTCTAAAAACTATTTCTTAAGACAACCCCAAATAAGTGGTATTAAGAAAGCTTTTGTAACAAATAATTTATTTGACTCTTCTGTAATTAGAAAATAAAAGCAAGTCTGGATTCCCAGATCTTTGCTGGCTAACACCCCTGGACCCAACATAATATGGGTACCAAAGAAAATTATGTAAATACCTTTGTAGAGAGCAGGTCACAAAAGAAAAAAGGACATATAGTATAACGAAAGTGGGTGATCAAGGCATATGAGTGGAAACTCATCAAATTTCTCTACACTCACTCAAAAAGATGGTGGACTTGTCACTTTTGGTGATAATGCCAAAGGGAAAATCATTAGTATTGGAACAGTTGGAGATATAGAAGTTGTATCAATCAAAAATGTACATTATGTACAAGGATTGAAACACAATCGGATAAGTATCTCTGAACAATGTGAAGATGGTTATACTGTTGATTTTCCTAACAATTACTCTTCTGTTTTCAAAAATAAATTTCTCAAATTTATAGCACCTAAAACTGACAATGTGTATACCCTGGATTTAAATTCCTTGTATAAAAAACAAGTAAACTGCCTAACTACTAAAATAAATGAATCCTAGATCTGGCATATAATACTTAGACAATGTAATTTATATGTTTTACATAAATTATCTAAGAAACAATTAGTTTCTGATTTGCCTCGTCTTAGATTTGAAAGTGACAGATTCTGTGATGCATGTCAACTTGGCAAGCAACACAAATCATCTTTCAAATCTGTTAACAAAATTGCTACATCTAAACCTCTAAAACTTATCCATATGGATTTGTTTGAACCTTCAAGAGTAGCAAGCTTGGCTAGTAAATTATATGTATATGTTTTAGTTGATGACTATTCTTTATTTACATGGATTTTATTTTTAAAATTTAAAAATGAATCTTTTACTTTATTTGAAAGTTTTTGTAAAGCTGTTAAAAATGAAAAAGGTTTTAGAATAATTTCATTAATAAGTGATCATGGTGGAGAATTTGAGAATCTGGAATTTAATTCCTTTTGCTCAAATATGGTTATTAAACACACCTTCTCTGCACCAAGAACACCTCAATAAAAAGGAATTTTTGAAAGAAGAAATAGGACTATTCAAGAAATGACAAGGACTACGCTAAATGAATACAGTCTTCTTACCTATTTTTGGTCAGAAGCTTTAAGCACAGCCTGCTATATAATGAATAGAGTTTTAATTAGAAAAATTCTAAAAAATACACCCTATGAACTCTAGAATAATTGAAAACCTAAAGTAAATTACTTTAATGTTTTTGGATGCAAGGTTTACACCTTAAACACCAAAGACAATCTTGGTAAGTTTGATCCAAAATCTGATGAAGTCATTTTCTTAGAATATTCTGCTACTTCCAAAGTTTATAGAGTCTATAATAAGAAGTCAAGGATTGTTGAAGAATCAGTTCATGTGAAATTTAATGAATCTAATCCTTTTGAGAAAAGGACTGATAAAATGGATGAATCTGACTCTAATGATAACATGAGAGTTGAGAACTTGAAAAATGATTTTGAATAAGATATTAATTAAATTCATTCTAGTTCATAAGAACTTGATACTGAAGAACCTATAATTTTACTACCTAGATAGACTAGAACTCTAAAGAATCACCCTTTAGAATCTATAATAGGCGAATTAGAATCAGGAATAAAAACTAGAAGAAATATTGAAAATCTTGTAGAATTATCTGCCGTTCTATCCCAATTATAACCCAAGTCTATAGAAGATGCTTTAGAGGATGAAATCTAGATCATAGCAATGCAAGAATAATTAAACCAATTCAAAAGAAATGAGTTCTGGGAGTTAGTTGTAAGACCACATAATTATCCAGTGGTAGGAACCAAATGGGTCTTTATAAATAAACAAGATGATCAAGGAAAAATAATTTGAAATAAAGAAAGACTTGTAGATAAAAGATATAATCGGGAAGAAGGTATAGATTATGATGATACCTTTTCACCTGTAACTAGATTAAAATCCATTAGAATCCTTTTATCTTATGCATATCATATGAACATTAAATTATTTTCGATGGATTTTAAGTTTGCATTTTTAAATGGGTATTTAGTGAAGGACGTTTATTTTGAGCAACCTCCTGGTTTTAAAAATTCCCCAAAACCTGATTCTATTTTTAAACATACTAAAGCTCTTTATGGCCTTAAATAAGCACCTAGAGCTTGGTATGAAATATTAAGCTCTTTTATATTGAAAAATTATTTTTCTGTTCGAATGGAAGATCCAACACTTTTTAAGAAAACTGTAAATTGTAATGTTTCATTTGTCCAAATTTATGTTAATGATGTAATTTTTGGATCAACTAATAAATCACATTGTCATGAGTTTTCAAATCTAATGCAAAAGGAATTTGAAATGAGTATGATGGGAGAATTAAATTTCTTTTTATGACTTCAAATTTGTCAAAAAGATTTTGGAAATGTTTTAAATCAATGCAAATACATTAGTGATTTACTGAAAACATTTGGGCTTGAAAACAGAAAGACATATACAAATGCTATATGTACTAATATAAGAATTGATTTGGATGAAACTGGAAAATTAGTTTACAATAAGTTATATAGAGGTATGATTGATAGTTTATTATATCTTACTGCTAGCAGGCCAAATATAATGTATTCAGTATGTCTTTGTGCAAGATTTCAATCAAAACCTAAAAAATCCCATTTAACTGCTATTGAAATAATTTTTAGATATTTAAAAAGAACTATTTTTCAATCTCTTATTTATCCCAAAACCGCTGCTTTTAATTAAATTTCATATTTAGATGCTGACTTTGGAAGTTGTAGATTAGATAGATAAAACACTTCAGGAACTTGTCACTTTTTAGGGAAATATTTAGTGTCATGGTCAAGTAAGAAACAACATTCAGTTTCCCTATCAATAGCTGAGGCAGAATATGTTTCTGCTGGTAGTTGTTGTCCACAAGTGTTGTGGATGAAAAAAACTCTTATTGAATTTAGACTAAATTTTCATAATACGCCTATTTTATGTGATAATACTAGTGAAATTAATATTTCAAAAAATCCTATTAATCATTCTAGGACTAAGCATATTCATATCAGACATCATTTTCTCAGAGATCATATTCTTAAAAATGATATATCTTTGGAATTTGTAAGTACTGAAATTCAATTAGCCTATATTTTTACTAAACCACATCCCACTACAAGGTTTGATTTTATTAAGTGGGAGCTAGGTTTACCTAATTACAAATAAAATTTTATTTTATTATGTTGTTTCTTTATCTTGATACTATTTTAAAATAAATTATATCTGTTTTTCAAAAAGACTAAATTTTTTTCCCAGTGCATTCAATTTTATTCGTTTTTAAAACCATGTAATAATTATTGATGACACGAGAATCAAGGCTGTTAGAAACCTTTCTAATTCTAAATCATTTCATTTCTACCAAAAACCCTTTCGAAATCGTGGAGATTTATCACTCTTTGTCCATTCGAACCTAAAAACCTTCGAAACCCTAATCCTCTTTCGAACCTTCAGAGATTTCTCACAGAAATGGCCAAAACCAAGAGAACCGATGAGGCTGAGACCATCACCGTCAAGAAACAGTGCTCCTAAGGAAGAAAATTGTTTCAAGGAAAGTTCATAGGCCTGGAATGGCTATATCAGACAAATCATCTGTTGAAACAAGATCTCTCTTTTCAAAATCTAGAGCATACCTTCAATGGTGATAAGTCTACATTTTTGTATGAAGTAGAACTGTGATATTTTTTTAAGTATGTAAAATTTAGTCTGGGAGAAGATGAATATACTATGGTAGCTAAGATAGAATATCGAGATGTATCGATATCCTCTATAGAGATTGGTAAGATTCTGAGCTACCCTCATGAGAGAGTTTTTCATTTTGATTTGAAAAATATAGGATATTCCGAGAATAAGTATGAAGATATCATGTCTTTTCTTTTTGGTTCAACTCATATAAAGAAGATGTTCATAAAGGACCTAGAGCCAGATCAAGAAATTCTAGTAAAATTTGTGCAAATAGGGATTGCACCAAGGATGTCTGAGTTGGAAAAAAATATTGTATCCAGATATTTATATAATGTTTCTATTAATGAGTGATATAAGTCTTAACTTTCCTCAGTATATGATAATATATCTTCATTAATGCTGTCAAAGTGACGCTAGGTTGAATTTTTATCCATTGGGCAGATTCATGTCAAAAATTCTGTTCAGAAAGGATATGGTGAGGCTAGTGGAAGCCAGAGTTAGATTTCATCACAGTAAGACCTTTAGTACTGGGACCTTGAGGAAAATTGGCTATTTCTAGAGCACATTAAAAGGGAAAATTTTTCCAGTAGGAGCTGAGGAAGAAGCAGAGAGTGCTCAAACTCAGTCTGCTATGTCCAAAGAGGGACAGGCTGAATCGAGAGAAAGCACTACTGCAATAAGAATAAGATTTGAAATTGAAGACACTCATGAAGAAAGAAGTTAGGAGGAACTTCAGACTCAATGAAAAAGAACTATTAATGAAAAACTTGTTTCCCCTGTAATGACAACAAGAGATTTACTATCTTACAGTTTTTTCAGAGAAAAAGCCGTTGAGAAGCCACAAGAAGTGGATACTGCTCAAATTACAGTGACTCCACAAGTCCAAAATGAAATTGAACCTCAAGTTGTAGCTGATGCTGAAGTTACACTTCAATAGGAAAAAGAGGCAGAGCCTGGTGAGGAAGGGGATATTCCTGAGGAAAATCAAGAAGATATTATTTTAGAAAATAAAATTGAAGAACATATTGCTGATGTTCGTGATGAGAATGTTTCTGAAGTTCAAACTGAAGTAATTCATGAGGATTTTTCTGGGGAAGAGTCTGAAAAAGACTCTAAGGAAAAATCTATGGATTAACCAGCTCAAGAGAATAGAAAAGAAAAATCTGATGCAAATTCACTGCCTTTAGTACTGCTGCATCACATTGAAACTAAGAATGAGAATCATGCACAGGGAGCCTCTGATTCAGTGAATAAGGAGGTAGAAGAGCTGTACAGAATGTTTTATCATTTGGAATCTGAAAATGTTACTCTAAGGAGAGATTTAGAAACAGAACATTTGATATTTTAGAGACTTAAGGGAAGTACAGTTTCATGACAAGAAGTTGAAAATTTTAAGCAAGAGATGTTGACAGAGGTACACAAGCTGAAATCAGAAATGGTAAAGAAGTTAGATCTGTTAGAGTTTAAATAATTTATGGTGACCCAATTTGCATCTGTCGGGACTAGTACTGCTAGTGGATCAGGTACTTTACCTGATTTAATCAGAATGTTTCCGGCTATCACAGCTTCCATGAGCAATATGAATGGAAAATTTCATGATCTTCAATGTAACAATGCTCCTTTTTCACTCTTGTCAGATAATCAGAAATTTTTGGTTGACCAGTTGACTTCGAGTGAACCAAATATTAGAAATGTGCTAACTCAGTTAACAGACAAGTTGTCCTTGTTTATGTAAAAGAACGAAATCACAATTTTTTCATAGTAAACTTCATATAAGACATTCATATGACTCAAAAGAACATGGATCATATTGTTAGGCTTGGTGATGGAATAATGAAAAGGATGAGAGAGAAGTTGACAGAAATAAAGTCCGTAGTTTAGAGGAGATAGACTCTATCTCATACCCTTACCAAAAATTGATTCATGTGTTCATAAGGATTGTACCTATTCCATATTCTCAATGAATTTATTATCATTATTTTTTTACTTTCTTTGTTCTGATATGTCATTAATCCAGATTTAATTATTAAAAAACGGTTAAAAATAGACTTTACATAAGTTCAGTGCTACATTAAATGTGTTATATTCCATATTCTATGGTTCTTTTTTATATCCCAAAAAGGTGGAGAAATTTAGATTAACACAAATTTTTTTTTTATTTTCAGAGTAATTATAGGGAGAAATTAAGTTATATCTAATATTTTATTTATCTTTGAAAAATTCAGGAATATATGTAATTAATTTTGCAAGTTAATTTCATTGTTTATTTTATGGGTTTTGTGATCATCAAAACAGGGGATATTGTTGAGAATGTATTGTTTTCAACAATACATAATGTTTTTATTAAAATGGGGAGTTTGTTGAGAACAATACTCTTTCTCTTTATGATAATTTTTATGTTCACAAATACCCTTAATTATTTTCTAATGATTTTATTTGTTAAGTATATTTGCATGAATTTATTATTCATTATATTTTTATTTCTGGACGAAAATTTTAAGTTCTTGAGAAATGAGGATTAATTACTAAAGTATTCGTATTACTGTGTTCTGGAACAATGTTTATGCTCTATATATTCGGGATCTACTTTAGCATATTATGGAAACACTTTTCATACCCTATGTGGAGAAACGTAGCGTAAAGATGAAATGCAGTGTATACTTTGTGAGTTATTAGAAAAGTATGGAAGATGGACCCTACAATAGGAAGGAACCCTACGTTTAGGTTATTGAAAAATTGTGGAATAAAAACTGTACGTAGGTTTAAAACTTTACGTTTGTTTCTCAAAAGTATGGTTCATCAACCTTACTTTTATAAACAACCATACGTTCTTAGAAAAGTATGGATCAAGTACCTTTTGTTTGAAAGCTTATAAAAGTATGGATCTCTTGTAATACATTTGAAAGTTGAAGAGAAAAAATATGAATGATCAACCTTATGTTTGTGATCAACCCTACATTGCCAACCCTATTTTTGTGATCAAACCTACATTTGTGATCAACCTTATGTTGACAACCTTACGTTTGAAGGCTACATCATCAATCATACGTTTATTATCTATGTTACGTTCAGAGGATGAATACTATACAACACATCCTTACGTTTGGCTTTAGAGAGTTTAAATTCAATATTATTATGCAACAGTCAGCAAGTTATTTATTAGGATGATTTCAAGATGTATTAAAAGATGATTTTAAAATGTGTCTTTGATGAGTACATAGTCATTTAAGGATCTAATTAAAAGGAGATTTTCTTGGAGAAATTCAAAGGAAGTTACGACTACTCTGTATATTCAAATGTTTAAATATCACAAGTTAGAAGGAGACTTTTGTGGATATAAATTTACAGGAGAAGTGCTCAATATTATTATATAGATGTTTTTTTACTCTATCAATTGCTCATCATTAAAAAAACACAGATCTGCTGATTCCAAAGAATGAAAAATCTCTGTTTATTGAAGAAGAATCACGATAGAAGATTCACTCATTTTATATCAAAGTTAATTTGTGAATATTCTACTACTGATGTTGTGAATTATATTTCTATATCTACTACAACAGTATTGACTCAGAATGAAACTTATTTGAAGATCATTATTTCTTAAGGCAACAATCCATCTACTATAAATTGCATTCTGTTGAAATTTTTAAGAACAACTGGAACGTATTTTCAAAAGTACAGATATCTTTATTTTCTATTCTCGAGTTTCCCAATTAAAAGGCTTTGTAGGTTCTATGAGTGAACCATAAGGATTTTTTTTCCTTAGATTGTAAAGGTGTCAACTTCCTTTACTCAGTTGTGAAACGGTCTTTGGAAATGAGGACCAGATAGTGAAAATCACCAAGATCGTGGAGTAGATTGTTGGTGGAGTGGACTAGGGGCCTTCTATTCCCTGAACCAATATATATTTTGTGTCTCTGCTATTTCAATTTCCACTGCATTAATTCATCTGACTAAATTTAAAGGACAGGAAACGATCTCACGAAGAATTCAGAACAGTCACAATTCACCCCCCTCTTGTGTATATTTAGTATAATCCGATCCAACGTGATATTTCTCTCAAAGAGTTTTACAAATAATTTTCATCTATGTCAACATCCTTTGATGGATTTTAAAGTTGTTTGAAGTTGATTTATTATGATACAAATCTTCCACATTGTATTAAGGTTTTGTGATATGTTTGACTGTGGATGTGTTATTTTTATATTTTTTAGGGTTTATGGATAAAGTATTGACATTTTGTAGGCTAGTTTTAATACAAATGTTTATGTTATGTTTAAACCATTTCATGAATTATACTTATTAAGTGATGGGTGGAGCTCGCTATAGGTCCTCGGTGCATCAGTAGGTCTAAGGAGACAATTAGACATGGAATTGGTTGAGGCCTTTAACAATTTGTTATATGGTTATTGCCGAGGCCTAAATAATTTTAATACGTCTTGGCCGAGGAATTGATTGGATGTTTCAGAATTTTGTACATTATACATTCCCTTATTATGAATATAATATTGATGGTTCATGTGGTTATTTGACTAGTAGAATACCCATATCTCTGTTTTATTATGGCATTATTTACTCAGCTCATATTCTTTCCATAAAGTGTTCATGTTTATTATTTGTAAAGGAATGTGTTTTCAATTATTCACCATGAATAATGTTTATGTTATGTTCCACTGTATTTGTTACAATTACTGAGTGTTTGAGCTCACCCCTTTCTTATGTTTTATTTTCCACAGGATGTGAAGAAGTATTTAATGGTTGACCTACAGGGATAGGATAAGGATATAAGTGTGTTAAAAGGGGAATTTTTTTTTGATGTTTTTATTTCATGATGTAATGTAAAAAAAATGAATGTGTCTAGTACTTCCAAGGACACTAAACTGATCGATATTTCGAGACATGATTCCATGTATCATACCAATGTTATGTAATAAAGCATCGACTCTGGGTAACTGGGGTTAGGGCATTTCAATGATGAATTTAGGAGGTCCACTTTCTAGGACATAGTATCTTAGTCAATGGTGTAGTAGTGTATTTGGAAAAGGTTGAGGGAGTGTTTTCTTGGGATCCACCAAAGAGTGTTATGGGGGTGCAGAGCTTCCTTAGGTTAGTAGACTACTATAAGAGATTTGTACCCAATTTCTCTAGGATTTTTTCACTTCTGGCTACTTTTATATGGAAAGGGAATCCTTTCGTGTAGATATAATTGTTCCAATATATTTTTCAAGAGTTTTGTTATAGGTTTAAAAGAATCCCCATCTTGAGATTTCCAGAGAAGGGCATCGAGTATGTAATTTTCTATGATGCTTTAGGGACTAGAATTGGTTATGTGTTAATGAGTAGGTGTTCTGTGACTACCTCTGGGTCTAAGTTGTTGATACCACATGAGAAGAACAACACAACCCATGTTCTTTATTTAGGATTGGTAGTCTTCCCCCAGAATACATGGTGACACTACCTTATGGGTGACTGTTTTATTATCTATTATAACAAAAAGAGTCTCAGGTATACCTTCTCTTGGAAGGATCTTAACTTGAGATAGAGGCAATGGATATAGTTCCACCAGGACTATGAATTTGAGATAGTTTATACTCTAGGTAAGGGGAATGTGGTGGTAGAAACCCTCAATAGGGTTATTTTTCTTAGTTATAGATTGAGGAATCAAAGTGGTTAACCTCATTGTAGTTGTCCTTAATGAAAAAGTTTGGTGTTTCATAACTTCAATTGATGGTTTTTACCCCACCACTTTTACAGCCTGTTAGGGAAGATCATCATGGGGATATCGATTGTGAGACCTTACATGCTAATATTTCGACTAGAAATGCTCTGGATGGATTTTTTGAAGGTGGGGAGAATTTTATACATTTAATAGGATAGACAATGGTACCTGTGATTTTATAGAAGGATGTGACGAGTGTGTTTCATATATCACTTTTTATGGTACATCCAAGTGTGGTAAAGATGCACCAGGACCATTGATGCCAATTTGGTTGTCAGGCATAAAGAAGGTTCTAGAAACGTTTGTCTTCCAATGCCTAACATGTTAAAAAGTGAAGGATAAACAACATATTCTAGTGATTTTCTCTCAACCCCATGAGGTTTTAGACTCTAAGTGGGATGGAATATCTATGGAATTCGTGAAGTGGTTACCATGTACAACCAAAATAAAAAATTCCATATAGGTGATCATAGTCTGACTCACCAAGTTGGACCGATTCTTAGCTATTCAAGAGAATAGTTTTGTATAGAGCTTGGGATGCCTTTACATGTAGGATATAGTTCAGATCCATAAAGTTAAATTGGTGATCATTTGAAACTATTATTTTCACTTCACATCATGATTATGGAGATGATATTGTGAGGCCTCTAGGACACAGTTTCATTAGAGAATGAATTTTCACCAATAGACTTGTGACCAAATAGGAAGAACCATTCAGGTTTTGAAGGACATTTTTCAGGCTTGCATGATTGACTTTGGTCATAATTGAGAGGATCCTCTACCCTTGGCGAACGTTGCATACAATAACATCTGTCATTCCACCAATGATATGGAACCATTTTAGGACTTATACGAGTGACCCTATAGGTCACCATTTTGTTGGACTAGTCCAGAATAGTCTAGGATCATGGGCCCAGAGTTGGTGTGAGCTATGAAAGAAAAGGTGTATATCATCCAGGAGTGGAAGAGTACTACATAGGGCCCTCATAATTCCGATAAAGATTGAAAATATGGGATAGTTTTAGTTTAATAAGGGATAACATGTGTTCTTAAAGGTATTAAAATTATCTGGATTACATAGATTTGGATGTTATGGAAAACTATTTACAAGATTCATTGGCCCATTATAGATACTACACTAAGTCGGTGAGGTGGAATACCACTTGCTTTCACACCACAGTTAGATTGTGTACCCGATGTCTTCCATATATTCCATTTAAAGAAATATGTGCATGAACTGTCACATGTTATCGATTAGGGAAAGATATACATCAAGGATATAAGTAACTTTGGAGAGTACCCGATGGAGATTGAGGAATGGAATGAGAATATCCTCTAGGGGTGAGTACTTAATTTATTGTGTGTCTAGTGGTATCACTAGAATTGTTAAGAGAGAACTTGGGAGAGGGAGAGTCATATGCAAGCTCAATACCCACACCTTTTTTAGTAGTCCTTTTTTAGATATATGGAAAAAATACCTAGGTTGGGGAGAATTAAATGTCTTGGGTTTCCCTTGTAAAGAGATGAAATATATCTAGTAATATTTTTGGATCCAAGTGTTGGGACTGTGAAAGATTCCGAGACCCAGTGAGCTTAGAATTTATATTTTGAAAATATTAAAAATATTAATTTTATGAACACATAGATTTCCATAAAAAGTGTAATAACTATTAAAAGGAGTCATGTATTGGAATTATAAGACCACCATTGAGTTAAAAAATTTTCATTTACCCTAGGTGTGACATAATATTTTTTGACAACAGGCGTTTTCTAAAAGTCATTATGGGAAAAAATACATCTAAAAAAATTATTTAATTATTTTGGCACATCAACCTAGCAATCCTCTATAAATACCCTATTATGGGTGAGTCCTAGGTTTATCCACGTAACCTTGGAGACCTTTATAGTAGAGCTTTTAGAGGTATTGTCGAGTGACATCAGATCAGAGGATCAAATAGATATCGCAAGGATCACCAATAACATCAATGTTCATGGATCTCGAGAATGACTATAACACAAGATCATTATTCATTAGTGACCAATTAAAACTCAAGGTAAGAGCTTGTTTTATGTGTTTTTATACTCATTTTGTTATCATATGATTAAATTTAATCAATTGGATAACATATTGACTTGCAGATCGATTGTATTGAGGGTATGAGATTATTTGTGGGGAATTTGGGGATTTTTATTATTGTTTAAATTTTTTCTCTTCATTAATCATTATAATGAAAAATAATCAAATCCAAAATGAACACTTGGTTAGGTTAATTAGTCATGTTTTTTTGTGCATTTTTTCCTCCATTCATTGTTCATTGATAACCAACATTCTTTTGGCCGGTTGGTTGACAAATACCTGATAATTAATTGTTGTGAACTTGTTTCCGGGCTCAAGAAATTGATACTGAAAATCTATGTTCATGGTGATGGTAGGATATAATTTTGATGGTAGTGAAATAATTTATAAACTAAAACATAGTTCTTCTCATGTGATTTTATGTGTAGTGTCAGAATGAGTGATGGTGGAATTTCCGGATCAAATTATATAGCCAGATTCAGGCAAGCAGTGATGACCAGTCTTTGTTGGACTTGATCAAAAATTCCTATTAAGGATCATGGATGGATTGGAGGGATTAGGTGTGGGTGAATATGCATGAATTAGATCCATGGTTACTTAAAAATTCTAATATACACGATTTATAATCCATAAATACACACCGTGTGAGGCCCTGGATGCAACACTTGGTTTTCCATAGAGAAGAAAAGCATAGCACGCCATGTGACATGTTTCAAATTCTATGTGACCTCTAAATATTGGATCAGTATGTATAATAGAGGTTAAATAGCCAAAAATATTTCCTGGTACACATACATGGGTAGAGTAGATGGTCACAACATGGTACATGGACACAACTAGGTACACAACCCAACCTCAGTACATCAGCACAAACTGATCTACATGGGCATGAGAGGAGATATATGATCATAGACATGAGAAGGTTTACGATTAGAAGTAAATTATATTTTTAAAGACCAGGAAAATCGGTGGAATTTTTTTTTCTTAAATACATTGTAATTTTACGAGTCCGCGAAAATTTACGACGCATGATTCCAAGGCCCGGTGTGCCCGGAAACAATTTCTGATGTTTTGTTGAGGTACGTTTAGTAAACGTATGAGCGGGTTTTTATAACTTTTGAACCGATGCTCGGAATTGAAATTTGAGGGAACCATTGAACTCACAACACCGATATTATCTTAATAAGACTTTCACTTCGATGGCAATGAGTTGTGAATAAAAGATAATTTTTGGGTTTTCGTGTAAAGTAATAAAATAAAGTGAGCTTCACTTTATTTTATTTAAGCCACCATGTGGGTGATTGGTGGTTAAAAACCCCTCATGGAAGTTGGATGTGGGACCACCACACCTTAACATCCCATGAGAGGTTATGGTTTTGGGGCCCACCCAAACATAACCTCCTGTGAGAGGTTATGATGTGGGGACCACTCGAGGCTTAACCCCCGATTGATAGAAGAGAGTAAAACCTCTCAACTCTCCCTCATTAATGAGAGAGAGCCTCTTGAACTTCCCTTAATTTAATTGGTGCCAACTCATAATTAATTTGTGTCGACCCACGTGAATTAATGAGGTAGAGCCTTTTAATTTAATTCACCCTTTTGAATTTGTGCCAACGAAATAATAGAACAACTAATCTATTATTTGGAACAACGATTTCACTTGGGTGATTGAAGAGAAACCTCTCAACGAGGAACCTCATCTTCCAACGAAGAAGGCGTTCTTCCAACGAAGAACATTGGTGACGATATTCCATCGACTTCTTCCCCAGAAACCTACGGACGTGGAGTGAATTCCACAAGCTGACACAGATCGGGATTGGAAGCGTGCAACGGACATGACGAATGAAGATTTTCTTCATCTACTTTCCACAACTCCGTCAATGAACGTTACCCGAAAATCAAAGGTATGGGTTGTTTTTTGTAATTCTTATTTCCTTTTATCTCCTTCGAATGAAAGGAATTCTTGCAGAGGATTGTAAGAAAAATTGAAGTTCAAATCTCTTCTTCTTTGTTGAACCAATGGTTATCACCCCTAAACGTGGAGGGTGAGGGACAAACTAACATGGCCTGACTTCCTCTACTGATCTCTTTGTGATGTTTATTCCGAATGGTGATGAGGTGACAGAATGAAGAAGGCGGCAATGACAAAGGCTGCGCTACCCATGAACTCCACGAACTGTGCTTCCCCGCGACGCTCCGGTGCTTTGGGCCGAACTGCGGCCCTCCGGCTGAGCCGCCCTGGCCACACCATCCGCCGGCGAACCGGACGAGCTACCCCAGCCTGCTCTGCCACCGACTTCCCCGACCAAACCCCGCGACACCCACACGCCCCAGCCTACCCGGCCACCTGCCTGGCACACCCCGCCTGGCCGCGCCCCACCTGGATGGGGCCCCGCCCGACCACCCGCAGCTTGCCTGGCCAAGCCACTACCCGGCCACTCACGGCCCGCCCAGCCGAGCCGCTTCCCAGCCGCCCACGGCCCGACAGACCGAGCCGCTCCCCGGATTCCATGCTAGCCACCATGCACGCCACCCTAAACCAGCCACCAGTCGGCCTCCCCATGTGCCCCGTGCGCCTCTGTTGAACTGGCCCCCTTGTGACCTGCCGGCCGATCCGGCGAACCGGTGCCCTTACGGCCTCCCGGTCGAGCTGGTGTGCCGACACCCTCCTGATGCCCGGGCCGAACCGGCCTGGTCACGCACTCTAAGCCGAGCCCCATGGAGCTGTGCCTTCGCGACGCTCCAAGTCGAACCGGCCTCGAGCCCGGGCCGAACCGCCCTCACGGCCCATTGGGCTGGGCCCAGTGGGTCGGGCCGAACCAAACATGCTGGCCTGCCCAATGGGCTGGGCCAGACCCAACATGTCTGACCAGGTCGACCCAGACTAGGTCGGCCCAGACTATGTTGGGCTGAGTCGGTCCGACTGGGTCAGACCGGACCCGGACCCACTACTGACCCTTTACATTCTTTGGAAATATCTTTGGCACCAGACGACCATTTGATGAGCTGTAAATGGTGCTGGTTTTCTTGGAGAGCGATGGTACATTTGAGTATACCCCACATGAGTTTGGGCTAAAGTTAAGATATGGTTAGGTTGGATCATACACGATCCAACCAGCCCCCGGGACAAAAAGGCTAATAACTCAAAGACAAGGCGACCGATTGGCGCACCGTCTATTGCGTTGAGACCCCTATGATGAGGCAGACCATTTAGATACTTCTAAGTGGGACTTCATGATAGTTGGAGTATCGACCTGTAGCTCTTGGAGAGCATCCTCCTGGAGACGACCAATCATAGTGCAGAGTTATCAGACCAGTTCCGGGTTTACCCTCCAGCGGGGCTCGACAGTGTTTTACCCTTTGACCTTAGGGTTTACCCTCCAGCTGGGATGGTAAGTGGGTTACCCGTTGACCATTAGGTTTTACCCTTCAGCTGGGAAGGGCCGTGGGTTACCCGACGACCTCTTAGTGTTTACCCTTCAGCTGGGCTGGGCAGTGGGTTACCTGTTGACCATAGGGTTTACCCTCCAACTGGGCTGGGCAGTGGGTTACCTGACAACCTCTTAGGGTTTACCCTCCAGCTGGGCTGGGTAGTGGGTTACCTGAGAACTGAGTTCTCCAGCAGACGAGATTTAGACAATTTGACTGGGGATGTTGTTTGATACTACCCCTTGATTAAAATCCTGGTTTGAGCTGAGTTAGTAACTTTTGTATTTACCACATGATTGAGATGGATTACATGATAACTTAGGTATATGTATGGGAATATAACAAAGTGGGGTTATCTTTTGAATTCATAATTTTTGTTTTTCCTTGTTGGATTTTGTGAGACATTGAGGGTCTCGGGGTCCCTACTGAGTATCTTTATACTCACCCATGCACGGGATATGCCCGCACCTCATTGTGTTAGTTGCCGACAACAGACAGCATTGACTGAGGCTGAGAGTACCAGGACTGGACGGTACCCAGAGGTAGACCATATGACGTGTCGGTACATGGAGGAGACCAACAGATGTGGAGTCCTAAGGAGGCTATCTGTACCTACCCTTCAGGTAGGATCCGTGGTGGACGATCCAGGACCTGCTCTTCATCTTTCAGCATTTTTTTCCTTTTCAGCTATACTTATTTTCAATATTACTTGTTTTCAGTTGTACTTGTACTTTCCTGTTGGGCATGTATTCCGGCCCCTCTACTTTCAGCACTCTTTCTATACAATTTTACTTAGTGTTTTTCTTCCATCTCCTACTCTGTTGTGTGCGTTTCGAAGTTTTAAAGGCAATTCATTCCCAGTTTAAGGATTTACACCTTTGGTGGTAGTCTCCAGCCCCTGGCCTATGGAAGGCGGGGTTGGGGTAGTCACGAAACGGGCCCCGGGGGATGGGTCATGAAAAATTGGTATCATAGGAGTCGGTTCTACCAAAAAACTTAGGACTCTGATATTTTTTGTAAAGAAATAGTTTTAAGGGTACTGAGTGTGGTTTTTAGTTTAGGGAGTCCCGTGTTGGTGAAGAGGCCGACGTATCCATACACTAAGACCCTGAGTACTGATTTATGACTCAGTGCTTGAAAACAATGATTGAGTGTGTGTTTTCAAAAGTTTTCATTAAGTCATCTCAACCATGTCATCTCACCAGGTATAATCTTTGACCGTGTCACATCTGTTTCTTTTAGGAAGCCTCCCCGCAGACGACCAGCTAGAGACCCGAGAGTTGTACGCACAGATATACCACCGAGCGATGAGGCCTCGGTGCAGGGCCCTATACCAGTGGAGGCACCAGCGATACCACTCCTCGTTGGGCCACTAACGACACCAACCCCAGCAGCAGACGATGCATGCTACTTGGGCGCATTGCACGAGTTCCAGCGCCAGAGGCCACCCACATTCAGTGGAGAGACAGACCTGCAGGTAGCTGAGAATTGGCTGGAGGCTGTGGTGAGAGTCTTCCAACTGGTAGGGACACTGGCAGACCTCATGTTGATACTTGCTTCCAACCTTCTACAGACAACAGCGGGCAGATGGTGGAGCTTGATGCTCTAGGTTCACGACGATTTGAGGCTACTCTGGACAGACTTTGAGAGCCTGTTTCGGGCGGAGTTTGTCCCAGCCACCCTATGGGAAGTATAAATACATGAGCCACTTCTTCTGCAGTAGGGAATCATGACGGTGGCACAATACTTAGCGAGGATCAGTGAACTGTCTCACTACTCCATAGATATGGTATGAGACCCATTCTTCAAGGCCTGGACCTTCGATCAGAGGCTCAGGTGAGAGATCAGAGTTCCGATGATCTCACTCAACATCCCGATTTAGGCGGGGGTGCTAGAGAGAGACCTCCTGGTGGAGAGTTTCCTTGTTGAGCAGTCTCCAGCAGTTAGTTCCACCAATAGTCGACATGCAGCAGAGTCTTTTCCAGCTGGTAGTAGAAAAATATCGGAGAGGTCCAAGTGTACTAGACCCACGGGTGGATGACCGCATCACTCAGGATCGGTTGTACGGGTCACCGGGAGCAAAAACAAACATGCCATAAGCGTTCAGTGTTTCTCATGCGGTGAGAAGGGTCACATGGCACGTGACTATTCAACCCGTCTTCTGGATGATCAGCATTCAGTCAAAGGACCAACCAAGAAGAGAGAGAGATTCGATCGAGGTGGTCCGCAGGGAACATGCGGACGTGGCAGAGAAGCTCGTCAAGTAGCTGTTGGTGGGAGACTTTTCGAGTTGTTACTTCCACCACCAACAGGAGGTCCACCCTGATAGTAGGGAGTAGGTGGACATGCGAGAGCATAGCTCCAGGCACATAAGGATTACAATCATGGTGGTCTGGAGATTATTTGAGGTACGATCTGTGTCTACTCCACCTTAGCTACAGTACTTATAGACACAAGTGCCAGCCACTCTTAGATTACCATTGCCCTCGTTCAGAGCTCAGAGATTCTGACAGATCCATTGGCTCGATCCTTATAGCTAGAGACTCATATGGGAGCATACTCAATGATTACGCACTGGTTCCTGCATTGTGAGATTACTCTAGGAGGCGAGAGTTTTGTCTAGGATCTCCTCGTATCGGTGTCAAGGCCTTACAACATCATATTGGGTATAGACTGGTTATCTACAGTCCATGCTCTGATTGACTGTATTAGGAAAAAAGTGTGATGTGTTTGCATGGATGGGACCAGGTTCACCTTCACTGGAAATAAGTGAGCCTTTTCAGCACAGGACAAACTTACTCAGAGGGTGTAGCCGATCACCCATTAGTTGGCTTGCCTTATCCTTGGAGCAGTTGATGTGGAGAGTCTGACTTATCCTGTAGTGGTGGACCTGTACGCGGATGTTTTCCCTGATAATGTCCCAGGTCTACCTCCTCATATAGAGGTGGAATTTTACGTTGACCTATACCCCGAGACGACATTGATATCTACACCAACATATTGGACGGCTCCCGCTAAGCTTCATGAGCTACCGGTATAGCTAAAGGACTTGCAGGGGAAGAGATTCATCCAGCCCAGTGTTTCTCCCTGGGTAGCCCCGATTCTATTTGTGAAGAAGGAGGAAGGGAGTTTGAGGATTTGTGTCGACTACCATCACCTAAACCAGGCGACCGTGAAGAACAAGTACCCACTCCTGAGGATTGACGACCTCTTTGATTGGTTGAAGGGAGCATGGTGGTTTTTGAAGATAATCCTCAGATCATGCTATCACCAGCTCAGAGTTCGAGATGAGGATGTGCAGAACACGGCTCTAAGGTGTTTGTATGGCCACTACAAGTTTTTGGTCATGACTTTCGGTGTAACCAATGCTCTAGCAGTGTTCATGGGACTCATGAACATTATATTCCATCCATACCTCGATCTCTCTGTCATAGTCTTCATCGACGACATTCTGATCTACTCGACTACTGAGGAGGAGCATGCCTAACATTTTCAGGTAGTACTGGACACAATCTGAGAGTACCAGATTTATGGTAATCTCTTGAAGTGCCAGTTTTGGATCCAAGAGTTTCACTTTTTGGGACATGTAATCTCAGAGACTGGAGTTGTAGTGGATCCAGTGAAGATTGTGGTGGTACTTTCTTGGGATCCACCTAGGAGTGTGATGGAGGTACAAAGTTTACTAGGTTTGGATAGCTACTACAGGTGGTTTATTCTAGACTTTTCCAGAGTTGCAGCACCACTATCAGCCTTGAAGAAGAAGGGAAACCCTTCTTGTGGTCGGAGAGGAGCAAGTAGAGCTTTTATGAGGTGAGACATAGGCTGACTAGTACCCCTATCTTGAGGCTTCCAGAGGAAGGTGTAGGGTACATAGTCTACTGTGACGTATCAGAGACCAGTATCTGGTGTGTCCTGATGCAGGAGAGATCAGTGATCACACATGGTTCACGGAAGCTGAGACAACACGAGCAGAACTATGCTACCCATGACCTGGAGTTAGTAGTAGTGGTCTTCTCCTTCAAGATCTGGCGACACTATTTGATGGGTGAGAATTTTACCATGTACTGTGATCACAAGAGTCTCACATATATCTACTCTTAAAAGGACCTTAACATGAGACAGTGGCAATGGATTGAGTTCCTCCAGGACTATGACTTCGAGATAGTCTATACTCCAGGTAAGTGAAACGTTGTAGTAGATGCACTCAGTAGAAGATCTAGTATACAGCTGCTAGGAGAGGCGACCGAGCAGCTGGTTGCCTTATAGATATCCTTTGTTGGTAAAGACGGAGTAGCCTTTCTACAGTCTCTTACAATCACTCCCCCACTTCTTTAGCGAGTTAGGGAGGCACAACATGGAGATGCTGACTGTGAGACACGACATGCTCAAATATCCACAGGTCAGGAACCTGATGGATTTTCTGAAGGTGGGGAGAACGTCATCCTCTTTAGAGGACATACTATGGTACCAATGTCACTTCCGAAGGATGTGTTGAGGGAGTTACACACATCCCCTGTAGCGGTACATCCAGGAGTGGTGAAGATGTATCGGGACCTCAAACGTCACCATTGGTGGCTTGGTATGAAGAAGGCAGTAGTGGAGTTTGTCTCTCGATTCCTCACTTGTTAGAAAGTGAAGGCCCAACACTAGGTACCAACAGGATTGGTTCATCCTTTATAGGTCCTAGAGTGGAAGTAGTATGAGATATCCATGGAATTCGTGATGGGACTTCCACGTACATCTAGGGTTCATGACTCAATTTGGGTGATCGTCGACCAACTAACCAAGTCGGCCCACATCTTACCGATTAGATAGCAGGGTTTAGTAGAGATCTTGGGACGCCTCTATGTGTAGGAGATTGTGTAGCTAAATGAATTACCTTCTTCTATTTTCTATGACCATGATGCACAATTTACTTTCCGGCTATGGAAGGGGTTGCAGGAGGCTTTCGGGACACAGCTTTGTTTGAGCACTGCCTTCCATCCTCAGATGGATGGTCAGACTAAGCGGACCATTTTGAGCCTTGTGGACATGCTTCATGATTTCTTCCAAGACTTTAGTCATAGTTGGGAGGATCACTTAACTTTGGCAGAGTTTTCATAAAACAACAGCTAAAATTCCACCATATGGATGTCACCTTTTGAGGAGTTGTATAGATGACCTTGCAGATCACCCTTGGGCTGGACATATCCAGGGGAGTCAGCACGGGTGGGATGAGAGATGTTACGGGCTACCATAGAGAAGGTGAAGATCATCCAGGAGTGGATGAAGACTTCATAGATAATGTATAATTCATATGTTGACAGAAGACAGAGACCTCTAGAGTTCGATGATGGCGACCACATCTTTCTATGAGTCTCACCTCGACGAGGTCTATAGAGATTTGGCTGTGGAGGTAAGTTATCTCCGAGGTTTATCAGACCATTCCAGGTCCTCAGTAGAGTAGGAGAGGTGGATTACCACATGGATCATCCACATTAGTTGCACCAGGTGCACAACATCTTCCACGTATCTCATCTAAGGAGATACGTGCATGACCCTTATCACATCATCGACCATGGAGAGCTGGACATCTATAACGGGGAGACTTTCACGGAGGTTCTAGTGGAGATTAAAGATTGATAGGAGCGGATCCTACATGTATGGTCGATTCCTCTAGTGCACGTACACTGGCAGAACGGTACCCTTCATGAGATCACATGGGAGTGGGAGGCTCAGATGCATGCTCAATACCCCAACTTGTTCCCGTAGTTTGAGTTGTAGCTTACAGGGACATAAATCTCGGAGGTGGGTAGAATTTAATGACCTAGAAATTCCATGGAATTTTTTTTCTTCAATACATGGGAATTTTATGAGTCTGTGAAAATTTATGATGCTTGATTATGAGGCCCAGTGTGCCCAGAATCAATTTCGGAAGTTTTGTTCGAGTACGTTCAGCAAATGTATGAGCGGGGTTTTATAACTTTTGAACCGGTTCTCGGAATTGAAATCCGAGGGCACCTTTGAACTCACATCGCCGATATTCACATAATAAGACTTTCACTTTGACAGTAGTGAGTGGAGAATAAAAGATAATTTTAGGGTTTTCGTGGAAAGTAATAAAATAAAGTGAGCTTCACTTTATATTATTTGAGCCTCCATGTGGGTGATTGTTGGTTAAAACCACCTCATGGAAGTTGGAGGTAGGACCATCACACCTTAACCTCCAATGAGAGGTTATGGAGGTGGGGCCCACCCGAACATAACCTCTCGTGAGAGGTTACAACGTGGGGACCACACTGGGCTTAACCCCCTATTGATGGAAGAGAGTAAAACCACTCAACTCTCCCTCATTAATGAGAGAGAGCCTCTTGACCATCCCTTAATTTAATTGTTGCCAACTCCCCAATTAATTCGTGTCTACACACATGAATTAATGAGGTGGAGCCTTTTAATTTAATTCACCCTTTTGAATTTGTGCCAACAAAATAATAGAATAACTAACCTATTCTTTGGCACAACAATTTCACTTGGGTGATTGAAGAGAAAGCTCTCAATTTGGAACCTCATCTTCCAACAAAGAACACGTTCTTCCAACAAAGAATGCTGACGATGATCCTTCTTCGAATTTTTTCCAGGACACCTATCGATGTGGAGCGACTTCCATGAGCCGTTGCAGCTCAGGATTGGAAGAGTGCGGCGGATGCGATGACCGACAATTCTCTTCGTCTACTTTCTGTGAATCCATCAACGAACGACGCCTGACAATCAAAGGTAGGGTTTTTGTGTGTGTAATTAATCTTTTCTTTTATCTCGTTAGAATGAAAGGAATTTTTGTAGAGGATTTTAAGAATAATTGAAGTTCAACACCCTTCCTCTTTGTTGAATCAATTTTTATCACTCTTAAATATAGAGGGTGCGGGCCACACTAACATGGCCCGACAACCTCCGCCGATCTCATTGGAAAGTTTCTTCGGAATAGTGATGAGGCAATAGAACAACGAAGGCGGTGAGGAAAAAGGTTGCCCTACCCGAGACCTCTATGAGCTGCACTTCCCTCGCGATGCTACGGTGCCTCAAGCCGAACTGCGGCCCTCCATCCAAGACGCCCTGGCCGTACCGTCTGCCGGTGAACCGGCCAAGCTACCGCTATCCGCACCATCGTCTGTTTCCCAGGCCGAACTCCGCGCCTCCCGCGCACCCTGGCCTACACGGCCTCCCGCCTGAGGAACACCACCTGGCCACACCCCGCCTGGCCGCACCCTGCACGGCCGCCTACGGCCCACCTAGAGAAGCCTCCCCCTGGCCGCCTACGGCCTGCCCGACCAATCCATTACCTAGCCACCCTGCTGGCCTCCACATGCGCCACCCCGAACCAGCCACCTGCCGGCCTCCTTGCATGCCCCACGCGCCTCCGGGGAACCAGCCCCCTTGCAACCTCTCATCATATCCAGCAAACTGGATTCTGTGTGGCCTCCTGGCCAAGCCAACGTCTCGGCCCCCTCACGACGCCCTGGATGAACCGGCTTGGCCGCACCCTCCAGGCCGAGCCACCCCTTCCAGATGCTCTAGGCCGAACCAGGTCCGAGCCTGGGCCGAACTGCCCCTCACGGCCTCCTGGGCTGGGCCGAGCGGGCCGGGCCGAACCTAATAGGCTGGCCCACCCAAGGGGATGGGTCAGAACCAATAGGTCTGACTGGGTCGTCGAAAACTGGGTTGGGCCGAATCGGTCTGATGGGGTCAGACCGGATCCGAGCCCACTACTGACCCTTTACTTTCTTGGGCCATATCTTTGGCACCGGACGACCGTTTGATGAACCGTCAATGACAATGGTTTTCAGGGAGCGCAATGATCCCTTTGAGTATACCCCACTAGAGTTCGAGGTAAAGTTGAGATATGGTCAGGTTTGATCATACACGATTCCAACCGGGCCCCCCGGGACTACAAGGCTAATATCTCACAGACTGAGTGACCGATTGATGCGCCGTCTATTGCGTTGAGACCCCTATGACGAGGCCAACCTTTGAGATACTTCTACAGGGGACTCCATGATAGTTGGAGGATCAACCTATTGCTCGTGGAGTAGATCCTCCGAGAGACGAGCAAGCATAGTGCAGAGTTATCAGACCAGTTCTGGGTTTACCCTCCAGCGGGGCTATGCAGTGGGTTACCCGTTGACCTTAGGGTTTACCCTCCAGCTAACCTGGGCAGTGGGTTACCCGTTGACCTTTAGGGTTTACCTTCTAGCTGGGTTGGGTAGTGGGTTACCCGATGACCTCTTAGGGTTTACCATCCAGCTATACTGGGCAGTGGGTTACCCGTTGACCTTAGGGCTTACCCACCAACTTGGCTTGGAAGTGGGTTACCCGACGACCTCTTAGGGTTTTCCCTCCAACTGGGTTGGGTAGTGGGTTACCCGACGAATGAGTTCTTCATCCGCTGAGGTTTTGACAATGTGACTGGGGATGTTGTTTGATTCTACCCCTAGATTAAAATCCTAGTTTGAGCTAAGTCAGTAACTTTTGTGTTTACCTCATGATTGAAATGGATTACTTGATAACTTAGGTATATGTATGGTCATATACCTAAGTGGGGTTATATATTGAATTCATACTTTTTGATAATCCTTGTTGGATTTTGTGAGGCCTTGAGGGTCTCAGGGTCCCTACTGAGTATCGTTATACACACCCCTACAAAGGATATGCCCGCACCTCATTGTGTTGGTTGCAGATGACGGACAACACTGACTGAGGCTGAGAGTTCCAGGACTGGACGGTACCTAGAGGTGGACCATATGACCTGTCAGTACATGGAGGAGACCGACAGATGTGGAGTGATAAAGAATTTATCTGTACGTACCCATTAGGTAGGATCTGTGGTGGATGATCCCGGAGCTGCTCTTCACCTTTCAGCTATTTTTTCAATTTCAGTTGTACTTGTTTTCAGTTGTAATTGTACTTTCCTATTGGGATTGTATTCAGGACCCTTTAATTTCAGTACTCTTTTTATACACTTTTACATAGTGTTTTTCTTCCAGCTCATACTCTGTTGTGTGCGTTTTCATGTTCTAAAGGCATTGCCTTCCCACTTTAGGGATTTACGCCTTTGGTGCTAGTCGCCAGCCCCTAGCCTATGGAAGGCGGGCTTGGGGTAGTCACGACACGGGCCCCGGGGGACGGGTTGTGACACTATATAATTATTTTAAGATTATTTAGAGGCCATTTTCCCTTCATTATGAACTATTTTCCTTAAGTATGTATTACCTCAATCCACCCCTATGAGGGTATAATATAGCATTACATCCTTAGAATAGTATTTTCATCCACATTAAGAGATTAATTTTGGATAAACTTGAATGAATCCTTCCTATAGGATGGGATGGGACCCTCTATTATATTTATCCCTAGGTGGGGTTCTTTTAATTTTCCTGAAAAACTATACATGAGCATATATCCCCTACTTAGTAGGTTAATCTAGATTGGGTTGTTGGTATACCACATGGCCCTGGGTGTGATCCCCATCATTGCATTGATCACTTTAGACCTCCAACATGTTTTTACTTATAGAAGGACCCAATGAGAATGAAATATTAGATGGAAACCATCATTTCTATTAGACTCACAGAGTGAGTTATCTTGGGAGAGTATGGTTACATACTCTCAAGCAGAATCTTTGGCTGATTATGTGGTTGTGACCTTTCCTTGAGACTTATCATATAATATCAGTATATGCAGAAGTTTTATTATGTGTATGATATTTTTATTGACATTTCTCATGATGGTGATACAATTCTTGATGTTTTATTCTTATTGATTTCAGGCTGTCCTAATATGTATTGTTATACTCACTCATTCATGATCCATGCCCCAACGTGTCATGTCTTATGTAAATGACAGGCCATTCAATGGGATTCTTAGTGGACTAGGACAAAACAAATATTATATTTCGGATAGATAGATTTTGGTTCATACCAATATTCACATTTAAAATTTTCTCCACTTCCTAGCAGTTTGGGCTTCTTGATAGTTTTTGGTGGGTGTGTATTTTGTCTTTATGCTTTATGTTATTATTCATTTCACTCCCATTATGTGATTTAGATGTGTGAAGGAATTGGTTATCTATTATATTTTACATTTCAAAATTTTATGGGCTTGGGGCTGTGTGTATTCATATAGGTACCATAGGATAATACCTCCCATGTTAGTGTTGTTCCTACTCGATGTTGTTTTCCAGCCCCTGACCTATTGTAGGCGGGCTAACAGTTGTCACACTGAACGACTCACCGGTCAGGATGGCCCCGGTGGTTAGGTCGTGATTATAATATTAATTAATGATAATTCCCATCATGTATTATACATTCTTAATCTCTTTTCAAAATCTGGTATTAGTAATATTGACCATTTTTAACTAGGCTCATAAAAGGGGTGTTGATCTTCAATTTTCTCTAAAATATCATGATTTCCAAACCATTAATGTTACTAGAATTTATTTTCTATAAATACTTACAATGTTAAAATATCATTACATGGGTGTTTAATTTTTTTTCATGGGAAAAAACTTGTAATTAAATATTTTTTGGTAATTTACCACTATTGACAGATTACCTTATAACGATCATCAATTTTTTGAAGTGAAGGAAAATGAAACTCATTTATGCAGGGAGGCGATAGTCTTCCGAACACAGTATTTGTGTTTCCTTTACCTAATGAATGAGAGGGTTAATGTAGACAGTAATTGATCATTTTAGAATCATAAATAAATTATATTAAGAATATTTATTACTTAATACCATCATAAAATAATCCATGAGGGATGGTGATGAAAAATTGAAAGTATCGCTTCATGGATATCATAATCTATGCAGAAAAATGAATGACAATTATTGGTTATCTTAGTAGATGGAAGAGAATAAATAATGGTTATACCATTATTATAACAACATACCAACACACTAATGATTTTTAAGCTACTATTATACTATGGTTAAGGTTTTTTTAGAAAAAAATGAATAAGAAATAAATGTAAAGAATGATGTGATACCTACATTGTGAACATGAACTTCCTTTTGATGAATTCCTTAGATTTGAGGTAATTAGTATCATTTTTAGAGCCCATGAGAATTATGGTGTAAATACTTGTAGGAGATGTTATTTGGGAAGTTGTTTTGATTAAATTTCGAAATAGGAGGGGAGTATTGAAAGGGTGGAAGAGATGTGTCTTTTATAAGTGAATAAGAGGGGATTTTTCATGGAAAATAATGTAAAGTGAGGATCAATAATGGAATGGAATGAAAATTAGTATATTTTGGTGATTTATGGTTGGTAAAAAATGTAGTAAATACTTTTCATCCTAATAATTTTTTAGAAGGTCTAATGATTTTGTTAATTTAAGAAAATTTGATCCACCTTAGATTAGGCATTTAAACACTTATTATAATTATTTAAACATTAATCATGTCAAATATTTTATTACAATAAATATAAGTAGAACCATATTACCAAATTTAGGCATACTACACCAGAATTTGGGACCCATTTAATCTTATTCAATTTCTATTAGGAAACTAGATTTTAAATTAAAATATATAATTTGTTGAAAAAATATTTTTCTATAAACATGTTAATTTAATCATTATGTGTTATTATTATTATTTACCATTCATTACCATTAAATAAATATTAATCCATTTTTATATATGTTTAAACATCATATTATTGTTTTATTTATAAATTTATTAATTTAATTTTAAAAATTTACAATATATATTAATGTATTATACTTTTAAAATAATCGTTTCACTAAGGTAACTAAAACAAAACTAAGGAAGCTTAATTAACATGCCAAATAATAATGTTAAATTTATTAGAAAATTTGGACCAACTAATTTTAAAGATAATATCCGTTTATATGGATTCAATTGATAAAATCTAATTATAAAATACAATATTATTTTAAACTATTTTCTAAAAAATATTACTTATGTTTTAAAATAAAAAATATTGGTTTATAATTAAAAAATGATATTTTAAAATATATACTGATACTTAGAATACATATATTTTTACAAAAAAAATTATTTCATGAGTTTTATGTTATTCTTATATCCATGTTTTGTATTAAAAGTCACTATTTTTTAATAAATTTAATTTTTAACTAATCACCTGAAAATAAATTAATTTAGAAAAATCTAAAATATTATTCTTAATTTAATATGGCTGTGATAAATCCAAAAATGAAGTTAATTTTTTCAAATTAAATTTATAAAAGTGATAAATTAATTTACATATAATCACACAAGAAATAAATGTAATAAACATATATTTAAAAAATTAAAATTTCATTTGTTTTATTATATAATTTTATTTAGTTTTTTTAAAGTAGGTACATTTGGTTATACCATCTAATTTAAGGGCTAAAAAAATAATATAATTAGTCAATTTTTCAGTGTGAATCTCAAGAAAAGATACTTCCATGGTACATAATTAAAAATAATTAATTACTGAATTCCTAGGATGTTACAATTAAAGGTAGTGGATGTTCTGATGGATGCAACACGGTGGACAATCTATTAAAATTTCAATAAATGTTGTAATGAATAGAAGGGATACTAGGTTTATGTTTTAGTACAACATTTTATTATGTGAGTATGAATAAGGTGAGGCATATGAGCACTATTGTTCTACAAATGATTGAAAGTTATTATAGAAAATATGGTAGGAGATCTATAGTTTCACTTTGCAACGGATGGAACCTATGACCATTAGAAGATAGTATAACCAGATAACCTGATGGGGTTATCTAAATAAGGGGTTTGACCAGATTATTGTGGTGTCATGTGATTAATATTGTTAGTGGTGTACATATATCTATAGCCCTAGTGATTGTAACCCTATAATTTCGGTTAAATGAGAGTGTTTAATGTTTCTCATGTGGGTGTACAGTATAATATAAAACATTGTGAATCCTTTTGAATTTTTACATAAAACTTATTTCTCTTTATTACTTACACTTTAATGTTTTTGGGAGTAAAATAGTAGAAATTATTGAGTAAGTGGAAACATATTTGAGTATAACAACAAAGGTTTCAATAACTTAATAGTTTAGTGTATATATTCTTTAAAAAATTCCACATTTAATAATTTATATTATATGCAACACTAATCTTAAGAAAAAAATAAACTAATATTGTTTAAAATTGAACATTATAAAGTAATTATTAAGTTAATGTTTATGATTATTAGTAACCACATTATGATATATATATATACATATATTAATTTCCCACTCAATTAAAATGTCTTAATTAATTATTTTGAAATAATCACTCAATTATCAGTAATGTCATTTTATGCTTTAAAAACATATATTTTTAAAAGAAATGTTATTGTTGCTATTTTTTTGTGAAGATCAGAATTAATTTATACCCAATTTAGAAATATAATTTGAATAACATTATATAAGTTTTAAAATTATCACATCTAAATAATATTAGGGGGAAATATTTGGATTTATCTGAAAAGATTGATTTTTTATTGAATAGTGAAATATAAAAATTAAAAATAATACATTTTCTTTTCAAGTATTTACATTGTTCCAATTTTTTTTAAAAATAAATTTCATTTACTAATTCTGATTAAAAATAATCCCATCAATCTTATTTAAATCAAAATTATTGTTAATATTAATAGAAAAATTCTTTTGTACTAAAATTTTTTTTTTGGAAAAACAAATTTTCATTGCAATTTGAGGTTTTATTTTTAAAGTAATTTATGCCACTTATAGGAATTGAAATTTGTAAAATATATTAAATATTTGGAATGATAATTTCCAATGTTCTTTAATAGTTCATCTTTTTTTTGTTTATAATTAATAGTAACACTGGTAAAAGTTATCATCAAAGTAAAAGGTAAATTCGGTTATTTAGGTTTAAAACTAAGGTAAAAAAGGCTAGAAAATCATCACAATACATGTGTTTAATATTTATTATGAGTTTATATTGACCGAACTCTTCATATATTTTATATTGTTTCATTTGGTCTCCATTTTACTTTCATAATTACCTTTACAAATTTTTAAATAAAGAATAATTCCAAAATGCTACTTTATTAATGTTAATATATTTAATATGTATTGAAAAGGATAAGAAAAGGTAATGAAGTTTTATAAATGGATATTTTTAATTTAAATGTATTTAATTTATGGTGGTACTTTATTTTTAATTTTTAGTGATGAAATAGTTACATTAAATTCTTATACAATACCGACACAATGCTTCTAAAAACTGTAGAAAAATCAAGTAAATGATTTTAAAAACATAAAATTTAGAACATTTTTGTCTAGTTATGGTATTAAAAATATATTTTTGATATGAATAATGTATTAATTATGTTTTAAATATTTATATTTAAACTAAACTAATTAATAAATAATTTTTAAAGTACATTATGGGAATAGTCCTGAAAATGCCATTAATGAAATCTTAGGTTAAATAATATTTTATTATATTATTTAAAATTAAAAAAAGAATAATCATTGAAACGTTTAATGGTATATGGAATATTATATCAAAAAAATCCATTTATTTTTCTCTTTTATTTTTATATTAACTTTCTCCTCATCTATAGAGTAGAAAACATTGATATGACGAAAATCATCCAAATGGTTAAAGAGTGGTTAAAACTATGAGATAATGATTAAAAAAACACGTAACAAGTATATATTTTAATAGACGATATTGATTAAATTTATATTCAATATATATTCTATATATATCAATTTGGTTCTTCATTATCAATAAAATTAATTTACATTAATTTAATACATTATGTAATTCCATGGGCTCCTCTCTCCTCTGTTATATAAGGACCCCAAAACTCCTCTATTCCTTAGTTTTCTTGAGTAATGTAGCTCATCCATTACTAGAAAAAATCACTTCCCAAACACAATCCCAATAATATAGATGCTCTATTCATATTAAAGGACTATCCTGGAAGGAATAAGTAGTACTACAATGGTGGTTTTTTTGAAGAAAAGTTATAACTCTTAACCAAGTGTTTTATTTTAATTTGTGATTCTAAATCATTAATTTTTTTATAATAATGATCATATAATAACAAAAATTTATTCCATATACTTCAATGTTATTATTATTGTTTAAAAAATCTTATTAAAATCCATTCAAACCTATAGAAAATGAAAACATCATTGGTGAATATATAAAACTTACTATCTCCACGTAGAAGTGCCATTTGTTTTTTCATCACCACATTAATTGGATAGTTATAAATATATAAATAACGAGTATATGCTAGATTTATTAAATAATTATGATTAGGGAAGTAAATTATTTTATTTAATAGTTTACCCTTCTACTCATTAGAGAATTATAATGTCACTTGTGCATAAGTGTGGACAACCTTTTCCACAAAATGATGGGATTAATTTATCATGTATCCAATTGTGGAATCATTACAGACATATATGATGAATATATATGATATTTATATCATTACTTAAAATATTAATAATATTAAAACATGATAAATATGCAAGGACTAAATGTATTAAACTGATACTTTCCTGAAAAATGAAACAATTAGCACTTAGAGACAATTATTTTAATAAAGAATTTTTAATAAATGTTTGTTGAAATGCTATCACCGGATTATATAAGATATTATAAGTCTTTATATATTTTTATTATATAATTATATTAAATTTAAATTTATTATATAATTATTATAAATTTTAATCTATTATATAGGAGTGTGAAATCACATATAAAGCAAGTCAGACCTAAGTTTACGGTTCATCATCTCGAAATTTCTTCTATAGGAAAAATATAATTTCATACACCTATATTATATTAAAAGGTTTATATAACCCCCTTTTTAAAAATTAAATTATTAATAATTATTATACCATGATATTTAATTATAAAATTCAAATTATTTCATACAATAGGTTAAGATTCAAATGTTTTCAATGAGTTGAAGGATTTCTTTTATAATATCATTTTATATTGGGATTATTTATGTTCGGATTTTTTATATGCGATATTAACCTCTAATATCAAATATATTTTATTATACTATTGTTTTTGGGGTTTAAATTACTATTTTCCACTTCTTCTCTTGTTATAAAAGAAATAAAGAACTACGTAACAAGTAAGAGACTTTATTTTAAAATTATTTTTTTTGAATTTTTCCACTAAACTGTTTTTCCTTCATGTCCATGATTTATTTAAAATGTTTTCATATTTTTTAACATTATAAAAATATTGATTGAAATAAATTTTCCATATGTTTTACTTTCTATAAAAATATTTTAAGGGAGTTATTTTTTTATTTTTAGAACAAGGTACCGTTTTTCAATAGTGGAAAAAGAATATTTGTTTTAGAGTGCACCACACGGATGGATTTTCCCCCATCATGAATAAACTTTTTATTGAAGCCTACATTATATTTTTTGATGGATATTTTCAAATAATATATTTTTCTAAATATTTTGGGAAATATTATTTAAAATAATATAGAAAATGGTATTATTTAATTTAAGTAATGAAATGATTTCTGAAAATAGATTTATACCTCTATTATTGTACAAAGTTACAAGGAAGTTATTTTTAATGTATTGATTATATTTTTATTTTTGAAGGATTTATTTTACTAAAAATGATAATTTATGATTAATTGATGGTCTTCATGTACTTATAGTGGATGATACATTATTTTGATATCATTCATTTTTTATGATAAGGTTATCTACCAATTTTTATTATACATTAGACATTATTTTTAATCTTCATGTGAATACTATTAATATCATGGATGAATTAATAATAATTTCAATTAATTTTATGATAACTCAACATTTTAACATTTATATATATGGTATCTATGAAAGGATTATTTTTTTTGTAAATTATTTAATTTACTGGGGAAATATTAATGTTTTATATTCTTGATTAAATAAAGATAATTGTTGATTTATAATGAATTTTGAGAATTAATAATATTGATCACTCAAAATATAAGGAATTCATATGATGTTCATGTGATAGGTGGGGGAAGATTATAGATATCCCCTCTATTCATCAGGAAGACTCATGAGACAATGCATGTGGCAACATTAAAAGGGTACTTAGTTACATCTACAAATTTTTTATGGAAAATTTATTGGTTTAGTGTAATTGATGGTAAGATTCAAGACAAATTGTTTGGAGGCCTTGATGGAAAGTTCATGAATATCAGGATTCATTCATTTACATTATTGATAATTTAGTTTCCATTATCCATGTGATTGAAAATTTGATATTATTCAAAAAAATCATTGAATTAACATTGTTGATTGAATAGAATTTGTTTTCATTATCCACTCAACATTATTTTTTATTACCAATTTACTCATGATAGATTCTATTGTATGTAACCCTTACTAATTATCATTTCTCACTCATTATTTCCTTTTTCCTTTCCCTATGATATGTTGAAGTATATTGTGAATTATTTTAAGGATGTCATAGTGTTTGTTATGATATTAATTTTTAACGTTTCCAATTAAATAAGGGAATCAAATATGTATCCTTTTTTCTATGACTACTAAACTAATAGGTCTTGGGTGGTGATATCCCATGTATATTGTACCAATGTAATAAATAATCACTAGATCTAGGTTACTAGATTTGGGTTTTATACTTGGTATAAAAAAGAATAGTAGGAATTCTAGGAATAAGATTTAGGGAAGCGTAGTCTTGAAAACATATCCCTATGATTGATTATAAGGATAATTCTAAGTTTGGGGTATTACAATGATGGTTTTTTAATGTTTATATTGTGTGATTTTCCTAGGAAATACATCCCTGACTTTATATTAGAAAGTGGATGTAGTTGGGGAATATATTTTCCTATGGGTAACAACTCTAAAAGGGGTGGATGGGGTATTAACTCAATCATCACTGGCAAATGATGAATGTTATTAATAATTCACACCTTGACAGATACTCTTGGGAGATATGGTTAGGTTAATTAACATTTTATTTATGAACTATTATGATGAATGAGAGGATATAACCTATGGAAACCAATAATATATCATAGTTATATAGGTTGAACATACATATTATTTGGTTGATATGTATGTGCATGAATCCTTTTATCCTATTTATTTTCATTCTTTAGAATATCATAGTTCTTGGAGGAGTCTTAAAGTAGGTTTGTTGGTGTTTGGGAGTTAGAATCCATAATAAGGGTGAATTCATGATGTGATAGTACATTCACATAATGAATGTGTGATTCAAGGATTTTGTGGGAGTTTAGTTCATGACCCGAATAGGATTTCATGCCTTGTGTAAGTGTTGTGTTTAGGGTTTATTTATTACATGTATATAATTCATGAAGTAAATGGTCTTGAATTTGAGCCTAGATAATCAGACTATGAAAAATCACATTGTGAACATGGTATTCATGATGTAAATTAGTTTTATTTTAGATATATTTAGGTGATTTTTTATTCAGTAGGATATAAAATGTTGTACATTCACTACATGGATGACCTATTAAAATGGGGATATACACTAGGATGTGAACCTATAAATCCTAAAATTCCCTCACTTTTTATAAAACCCTATATTTTTATCACAACATCCAAGTGGGAAAAAGAAGGTTCTCAAGGTGTTTTGGAATCCATTTCATTAGTATTAATCATAATGTTCCTATGTTCGATCCCTAGTGATCCAAGGTGATTTCTTCCTTTTTTTTCATATGGTACATTCTAAAACCAATATAGTTTCCTGGTTATCATTATTTCCATGATATTTTATCTAGTCTACTTGTAATTTTGGAGTTTTTTCTTTGGTGTGGTGTTGACAGGACATTCTTGGAAGGCTATATTTTCCTTTCTAGAGAGGTGACCCGAATCGGTGCCATTGTTCCGTACTCATTTCAAGTATGTTTAAGCCTTAATGTATTGGATTTTTTCTTCTACATTTTATTTTATTTATAATCATTAATTTATCACGATTTATCTCTTTGGGTGATTGTTCAGTTAACCATAATAATGATAATCTAGATTAATGAAAAGAAATGGTTTATGGTTTCAAAGATCATATGTTTTCCCACTGTGATAATGGTTTTCCTCTTATTTTTAGGGAGTGTGATATCTACATTTATTCATTTTTATAATGATTTTTATTCTTTTGATATCATGCTAATTTTATGTAAATGGTTAAATAATGTAAATACAGTAATGTTGGAGGGTTAAATATTTAAATAGTCTTGAATAAAGAATACATTGATTGTTATAATTTGATAGAAATAAATTTAATCTTGATGCATGTTTAATTGAAAATTTTCTACCATGTGTTAAAGGAATTGGCTAAAGATATTGAAAGAAAAAATTCTTGTTGTTCATAATAATAAAGAGACTTGGTAATGAGAATAATCCTTTTTAAAATATTGAAATTCTATGTTATGATTGGAGTGTATTTCTAAATAATTTACAGAAAAAAATAGTTGATGCATTAGGATACCCATAGTTGAAACCTGTGATAAATGAATTGGTTATTAAAAGATGGTAATAAAACTAGATATTTTTTAATGATAAATTGTTGGGGTGAGTGATCCTATTTTCATGTAAATGTTAAATTCCTGTATTTAGGGCCTTATTTCCCAATTAGATCTTTTTTTTTGTTTACTACAATATATGTTTCTCAAGATATGATCTTTTCTATGAATTTTTATGTGATCCTAATATGGATTTTTTTTGAAGATATATGGGCAATGAGGACTATATTTTGTGCCGTTAGTTGATGCCTATGATAAAGAAATGTGTGGGGATATGCATGATAGTGTTAGGGTTGGCACTGATATTTATGGAATAGGTATAATGTAGGACTTCCCACTATTATGTAGAAAGCCATGATGCTTGTTTATTAATGTTCTTCTTAAGGGCTAGATGGTTGGGTTTCTTATTTGAGGTAGCTTATTATTATGGGTTATTCATCTCTATTATGGTATCATATGAGTTTTCCTAGATTATATAGAATAATGGAATGATGATAATTAATTTTTTTTGAACCATAGGGTTTTGGTTTTTATAAATGTTGAAATGATGTAATTCTTAAGTAACTTTGGACTCATATGGATTATTCCTGGATAGTATGGGAATCAATTTGAGGTTAATAAAATGTGAAATAAATAAATTTAATTAATTTATAATGAATTAATTTATTTAATGTGAAATATTAAAAGGAAATAATTAATTTAATGATGTTCCATGAATGATTGTGTGCTTATAGGATATCTAGTTCCCAGTGGTGACGGTCAGGTGTTCTAGAGATGATAACTGTAGTTTAGTCAAAGACTAGATTAATTACCATATTTTGGTCACAATATATATTATATACTATATGTTTTTTATGATTTCATATATTACCCAAACCATGTTAGTAGGGAGACTGAAACCTAGTCTGGTAGGGTGTATTCTTAGACATCTAGGTTGGTGAATAATAGATGGATGACTACCCCTTCTAGTCATACTCTTTTATCTAGGTAGCATTATTTGCTGGTATGAATGAAGGTTATATTTCCCATTTATGTGTTTATATGGCTCTAATGGATTGTGGTTATTTCATACAAAATATATTCAGATATAGTATCCAAATAGTTATTATAGGTATGTTTTGTATGGGATGTGATATCTTAAGGTACTATACTATACATTTGGGACGTGACAGCTTGAGGTGAAATACTAGATATATAATATGAAACATACATGCTATGGTGGCTCCTAGAAATTACTTGGTTACTATATGTAGATGTTTATGGCTTTATGTGATTAGTTGATGCATGAAATGCATGTTATGATACCAAGACATAGTGTTTTTTGGATAGATTCTTCTGGAGGGAGATGGTACAGGACATGAAATATTATGATTGAGAAAAAATACAATAGAGAAGTGGTAAAAGGGTACCATTTTTTTATAATATTATATTAACTGTTATATGTGTTATATGGCATGATGTATCCATTATATGGTTTGGAAATTAGCATATGAGTTTTGTTGATGAGTTAGATTTAATTATTTTTATTTAGGATTTATAATGATAACATTATCTCTTAAATGATAGGATCTGGGGAATATCCTACTATGTATATCAATTATGATCTCAAAATTTATATATAAATAGTTTTTCAAGTCACCAAGAGCAGGTTAGAGATCGATATGGTATAATTACCTCATAGTTATTCAGGAGCAGTTTGGGAAACTTGGCCACTGCTGAGTTTTTCTATTATTACTTAGAGTTCTATTTTAAGTTATACTAGTTTTCATCGAATTAAATTCATGTCATTGAGATTATTTTCCATTATTTTATCTTGATCAGGAATTGTATTGGAGTTCCTGACTTATCTCTTGTTCCTCATGTTCTTTTATTGGGTATTGCCTCACATTTGTATGTATGATATATCCTCAGTGCTTCTCACTAAATCACATCCTATTAGATGAAGGCTTCAAGATTCATTTTCTACCTTTTATCATTACGTGACTTGGATGTTTTTCTTTAGGGGAGGGGGTTATGATAGAGTGGTACTAAAGATTTGAGTTAAGGGATATTATAGATTTTGGATTTAGGCATAGGTGACACTATATGGATTGGTAGGTTATCATTGTCATTTAGGTTAGTGTGAAATGTAAAAAATGGGTACTAACTGATAAATGGGTATTTAGCGCCCCTGTGATCTAATTCAAGGACCATTATTTTTATATATCCTACCAATTTAATTGATTCTACTTGAAGGATAGGGACACATGAAAGGATCATGTATCAATCTTCTTTGCACATGTGTTCTAAATGGATTGAACTTGGGATCGTGTTGAACCTAAAATTAATTAATTGTTTGTTTAATAAAAAATATTCATTATTCTAGGTCAGGATTCCTAAAAATTCTTTATTTTGTAGGTAGGGATCAAGGTCAACATATCCATCAGGTTCTCTTTGAGGATATTCACCAAGACGTGTCGGTAGATCAGTGAAGTGTTCTGGTTGAAAAAAAATTAAAATTGGAGGAGGATAGTTTGATAGTTTTTTTATATATTCTATATAGTTATTTGGGATTTATTTTAGACTCAGTGATATAAGAGTGGTTGGTAAATTGGGGATATAATTTAGTTATATTTGTTCTTAGAAATAGTATTGTATTTCATTGGAAGTGAAAATGTTTCATGGGGGAGTGAGGAAGTGGTGGATATTTTCCCTTAGTTATTCTGAGAAGTTAGAGGTCTCATGGGTAAATTTTAAAGTATATATCTGAGAGGAGTTTCTTTATTCAACCAAAAAAGTTTCCAGTCCCTATATGTTACTTACTCTTCCCCAACAGGGTTCTAGTGAGTGGGGGATTGACTTTTTTTTATGGAAACTTATTCATTATGCAGAAAATCTATTTCTATGTAATGAGGATAGAGAGATGAATTTAATAGTTGCACTATATCAATATATATAGTTCTAGGGCACCCTATTTATGTTGCTAACATATCTCTAGGTTCTAGAAAGATCAGAGGTTGTGGAGAGAACACTAGCCAAAACAATATCATAACGAGAGGGGAGTCATTAGCACTCTCTATGAAACATATATATGGTCAAGGGTTCCCATATTCTGGGAAAAATTGATTTCAGATAGATGGTTTTAGGTACAGTCCCCCATAATCTCATTTAACTAGGGGAGGAAGATATTAAGCCTTTACTAAGGGAACATATTCTAGTTTTTCATATGGAGGATGAGGTCATCAATGGCGGGAGTGCTCAACTATTTTTACTTGGAAATGTAAACAAGATGAGAAACTTGAGGTTCTTTCATTATGGCAGTTTTAGATAAGAAATTAGTAGATGGATTCTCTATTATGAGATCAATAGAGAGGATATGAGGTGGTAATAGGACAACCTTGGTATGCTTCATGTCCTCGAGGATCATAGTGAAGTCGTGGAGACAGTTTTCATTAGGGATAGATAGGTTGTGGATTGTTTAATGGCAACTACATGCTTTGGAATTTGCAACACCAAGAAATATAAACATCATTAAAGGCACCTTTTTCTTTTTTTTTCTACCTAGTTTTATTCTTTGTTTGATTCATTAGAAACACACTCCTTCATATCACATGTTCTAATCTGTGATTTGAGACTTAAGGTGGAGAGTCTTCTAGTTCCCTTGGTGTTGCCTATTCCAATTAGAGGTAGATCTTATCTGTGTGAAGTGTATAGAGACTGTGATCTTTTATTGGGGAAACAATTATTGTGGGGTGAATTCCTATATATATGAATATATCCAAATGATATTGTCCTCAAAATGGACTGGTTGTATTATATACAGACCATTATGAATTGTATTAAAATAATGATAGTTGTATAATGATGATATAGAGCCAATATTGTTTTTGGAAATTCATACCTTTAGATGAGTCAAAGGAATGTTATATCCTTAATTTAATTTGTGGTCAAGATGGTCCTAGGTTTTTTGGAGGTTTAATCGGTGTAGTATCCAAAGGTTGTGGAAGAGTACCCTGAGATTTTTTCTAAGGAGATTGTGGAATTACCCCTAGTGGGAAGTCGAATTTGGGATCAAGATATATGAGGAAATTTATTGAACCATGATATTTTTGTATAATAGAGTGATTTACGAGTTATAAGATATTTATGTACACCATGATGAACTATTTAAGAAAGGATTTTTTGGATAATTTTTTCACATTAGGGTGAACCAGTTTTATTCAAGAAGAAGGCCGAAAACAGTCTGTGTATTTTTTGACAATTATCATCACTTGATTCATGTGATAGTGAAAAAAATCTATAATAATCAATGGTTTTATGATTTATTTGATAATATTAAAGGATAATTTTGGTGTTATATGATTGATATGTATTCATAATATCATCAAATGCAAGTAAAAGTAGAATATATTCCAAAAACATCTTTTTATGTCATTATATGCATTATGAGTTCATTATGATGCCGTTCGGTGTGAACAAATCTCTATCCATGTTCATTGAGGATGATGAAATATTTTTTATGGATATTTTGGATTGTTTTATAGTGGTTTTCATTAATTAAATCCTTGCGTTATCCACATATAAGTATGAGAATGCAGATAACACTCATTCCATTTTCTATTTCTCCATCATCAATAAATTTTTCGGAAGTAGTAGAAGTATTATTTATGGGATATTAAATTTTATTTATAGGGTAATGGTGTGTCTTAATGAGTAGTAACTATAAATCCTTTGGATATTGGGGAATTCTCATCTTGGGAATCCCTTAAGACTATTATATAAGTGAAAAGTTTTCTTAATCTTTCAAGATATTATAGTAGGTTTGTACCTTATTTAACTTAGGTTGTGAATCCTCTAAAAGACTTGAACAAAAAGTATTGTTAATTCATGTGGACTAATAAGTGTCAGGAAGGATTTGAGTACCTAATAGGGAATTTAGTTAGTGCTCTAGTTATTTATCATCAAGTAGACGTGGTTCAATTCAATGTTTTTTGTGATGCTTTATATCATGAATTGGATCATGTTCTGATTTAATAGAGATCATTTATTTCTTATTTGTATAAGTAGTTATTTTTTAATGAATATAAGTATTCCACCTATGATATCATGTTTTAAGTATTCATTTTCATCTAGATTTTTTAGTGACATTACCTAATCGGTGATAATGTTATGATTTTTATTGTTCATAAGAGTCTAAGGTATGTCTTCTCCCAGTGTGACTTTAACATGCATTGGTCATGGTAGAAGGAATAATTATAGTACTAAGACTTCAAGATTTCAGATACACTAGGAAAGGGTAGAATTGTAATTGATTCACTGAGAAAGAAGTCATTCTATGATGTCTTGTATGAATCTAGAGATTCGAAGCGAGTGGTGGAATATATATCATTGATGCACCTTGATACATGATAGGATGGTGGTAGAGGTTGTCTATTCCATATGATAGTGTAGTCATCTTTGGTATAGTAGGTATAGGAGTCCCAACTAGTGGATACAGAGGTAGAGGTCTGGAGAGACCGATTTGTATTTGGTGATGCACCTAATGGTTGGTTAAAGGATGAACAATAATGATTTTCTTCTATGGGAGGATCTTTATCCCTTTGGCGATGTTTGAGATAGTTATCCATGAGTTATATGGATCACACTCATTAGTATATCCTAGTGTGAAAAAGATATATCGAGCTCTGATAGGGTTTTTTTTCTAGCTTGGATTGAAACATTACATTGCAGAATTTGTGTCTCGATGTTTGTTATGCAGAAAGGTGAAGGCTTAAAACCATTTTCCTTATGGTTTTCTCAACTATTTAGATTTCCTCAGTGGAAGTTGGAGGACATATAAAAATACTTTTCTACTAGATTACCTCAAGATCAATGAATATTTGATGTTATATAGGTGGTAGTGGATCTTTTATAAAATCAATCCACTTCGTGGATATCAAGAAGATGAACTCCTTACAAGTTTTATCGAGGTAGTGCCTAGTGAAGGTGGCTAGAATCCACTGAGTTCTAGGGATGATCATCTCTTAAAATGATACTCATTTTACCTCTTGGCTGTAGAGAGGTCTCTAGAAATATTTTGTCTCTTAATTAATCCTTAACACTACTTTTTAATCCAAAAATTATCTATCATACATAGAAGACAATACAAACTCAGGAAGATATGTTTCATTATTATCTCCTATATTATTTAGGTTCAGGGATATGCAAATATACCTTTTAATTTTTTTTTCTTAAAAAATAGTTTTTATTCAATAATTGATATGGTACCATTTGAATATTTTTATGGATGACCTCTCTGTTATCTGTTGTATTGTATTAGGTTTGGGGTCAGTAATTCTCAATCTAGAACTAGTTCTAAACACAACATAGATGATTCAGATGACTTATGAGATTATGAAGGCAACACATGTTCATCAAAAGTCCTTTGTGAACTATAGGGGGAGAATCTGGAGTTTGATATTGGAGATCATATGTTCCTAAATGTGACTTTTCATCAAGGTAAGTAAAGGTTTGGTTATGGGAGTAAGGTTTCTCCACTGTTTATCAGGCCTTTCATGGTGTTGTCTTGTGTTGTATACATGGAATATCAGATATCACTTCCCCTAAAGATGTTTTAGATGTATTATGTATTCTATGTGTTGGAACTTTGCATTTATCATCCTGAAAACTCTCACATAATTGATTATGGGGATATTGACATTGATGATGATGTGACCAATAAGGAGTGGCCTATAAGGATATAGGATTTCCAGGAGTAGGTGATGTGTTGGAATTCTATTCCCTTGGTTTCGGTGATATAAAAAACATGGTGGTGTGGAGAATACTACCTTGTAATGTGAGTCATAGATGCATTATCAGTATACCATGATATTTATTTTTTAAACCATAACTTGTAGTGATGATCATTTGTGGTTGTTGTACTTCATCTTGTTATGGGATAACTTCCTCTTCTTTGATTATTTTATTATGTCCCTACTATTTTTTTGAGAGGTATCATTTTAGGGACAGTGTTTAGGATATGGGTTTTGTTGTTTCATAGTTTTTTACATTTTTTATTTTCATGAGGTGGTTGACCTCCTATGGTGAAAAGATTCTTGAGGGGTATCTCATGGGGTGACTATTTAGATGGCCCCTTTTTATTTCCTATCTCTCCAAGTTTGTTTTTTATTCTCAAGGGAGAGAATTGATTAAGAGGTATTTGATGTAAAGTCTTCGATCCTTTTATCCCATTCTTTTTCATGTTATAAAATGATGTGGTGCTCAGAGGAGGCCAAAATCTAGTTTGGTGGTGTTTTGGATTTTGAATATTTAATAACGGGAACTAATCAAATTAATGTATATTTATCTCATCTATGTAAAATCCATGGATTATGTTCAAGTTTTGTTCGCAGCCTGAATAGGACTTTATAACTTGTGTGAGGGTGGTTTGCAGAGTGCATATATGACATGTAGATAATTCAAAACAAAAATGAGATGGGGTTTTTTCATGGTGAATCCGATTGTGACAAATTTTTTTATGAACATGAGATTCATGATGTGTATTAATTAAATGTTTTATGGTTCTAAGCACGGTCTTTTTAGCAGGACTTAAAAATCAGGACATTGACAATGTGAATGGACCATTCACATGGTAAATATTTTTCTAATAATGCACCTATAAAACCTATCTTTCCCCAGGTAACTATCAAACTCTCTGTTTTTATGCCGACCTCCAGGATTCTAGAGGTGAAATCTCACGTTTCGTTTGAATCATTTTGACTTGGGTTATTCCTTGGATTCATGTGTTTGATTAGTGGTGATCTAAGGCAGGTTATTCCTCCTTTTCTTATGGTCTCTTATCAAATTAGTCTTGTTTCCTCCTAATCATTCTTTCCATGAAATTTCAGTTGATTACTTTGATTATATAGAGATATTTTGATGTTTTTGGGTTCAATGGTGGTGTGACATTCCTACAATGTTATAGTTTCCTTGCGGAAGATATGATCAGGATCTTAATTGTAATTTTGTTCATGTGTGAAGTCCATTGAATCCTTAAGGTAGGGGATTCATTAATTAACCTTTTTATTTTATGTGAAATCCCAAATTTATCATGATTTTATCTCTTTGGGTGATTGTTGAATTAACCATAATAATTATTAATTAATATTAATGAAAAAATAATTTATGGTTATAACGATCACATGTTTTTCCACTATGACAATGGTTTTCCTCTTGATTTGATAGATAGTGTTTTATTTATATTTATGCTTTGTCAACATGTTTTCATTCTTGTGTTATAATTTTAATTTTATATAAATGGTTAAATAACATAAATACCATAATGTTGGTGGGATAAATAGTTAAAGGGGCATATTTACAGAATATGTTGATTCTTATTATTGGATAAAAATAATATATTGTTTGATTCATGTTTAATTGAAATAGTTTTTCTTTATTTTAATATAATTGGATAATTATATTGAAGTTGAAAATTATGGTTGTTGATAATAAGAAAGAGGTATGGTAATGAGAATTGTTCCTTTATAAAATGTTGAAATGAGAAGTTATGTATGAAGAGCATGTTTGAATAATTAAAATAATGTAATAACTAATTTCTTATGTTAACCATAATTTGAACCGATGATAATTTAATTGGTTAATCCAAGATAATAATAAAACTTGTTGTTTGTTAAAGATAATTTTTTTTGGGTTGGGTGAGCTCATTTTCATGTAAATGATAAATGCCTGGTTTTTATGGCCTAGTTGACTAGTTGGATTTGTTTTTTCCCTATATGTTTCTATATACGTGATTCTTTATATGGATTTTTATATACGCCTAGTATGGTTGTTTGTTAATGAGATATGGTCAGGAAGGCTCAAAATATATGGCATCATTTAATGCATGTAATAGAGAGATGCATGGTTATATGCATGATGGTTTCAAGGATGGAATCAAGATTGATGGAATGGGTTAAAGCTAGGCCTTACTATTTGTGTGATGGAATATGTGATGGTTTTCTTAATATGTTTTATTAATTGGATAAATGGTTGATTTTATTATTCCTACATGCCATTCCCCAATTCTTGAGGTAGATGGTTGTGCTCAATTATGATTTTATTTTATGGATCTTAGGAAGATTCTTAGTGTACCTAGAATTATGGAATGACAATTCTTAATAAATGATTCAACACTTCCGATTAGGGTTTATTAGAATGATGGAAATATGTTAATCTTATGTAAATGTGGACTCAGTTGGATTATGCCAAGAGGGCATGAACATATCTTTGAGTTTAATAAAATGTGAATTAAATACTATTAATTTTTGGACAATGAATCAATTTATGTACAATGAAATTTTAAAAGGAAATAATTAATTAAATGAATATCCATAAATGCTTGAGTACTAGTAGGATATCAAGTTCCAAATGGTACCAGTCGAGTGTCTAAGAGATTATAGCTGCAGATCATCCCAAGAGTAGATCATTAAACATAGTGTGGTTGTGGGATATATTATATACTACATGTTTTTTTATTTCATATACAACCTCACCCATGATTATAGGGTTACTAACTCGATTTCGAAACAAGGAGGGTGTATTCCCCAACATTTGGGTTGGTGAGGAACATATGCTTGAATACCCCCTCTACCCCCACTCTCTTATCCTGAATGAAATATGTTCTGGTAATTATAGTGGTTATCATTCCTATATATGTGAGTAGAGTGTTGTAATGTATTGGTGTTATTTCACCCACATATATATCTGGATATAGAATAGAAATGAGCATTATAGGTATATTTTTTATGGAATTTGATGGCTTGTGGTATGATACTCGGTATATGGGTAATGATGGATTGATGTACATTACACAATGTATTATATTCAAATGAAGGATTTTGTGGATCCAGAAAACAAGTTGGTTACTATATAGATATATGGATGGGATGATGTGATGATGTGATACATAATATTCATGTTATGATAGTTATCGTAGGTGTCTTTATGTTGACATATTTTTAAGAGTGATATATTAGGACTACAATATTGGGGAAGAGAAGAAAACCAGTTGATAAGAAATAGTGGGGTGCCCTTGTTTCATTACTATATCACATGAACTCTTGTATCTAATAGCTGGTGAGAGTTATTCATGGTAAGGATGGTAACATATCATACATGTTTATCAGATAAGTTGGATTTACTTTTTTCTTAAAAGGATTTATCTTGCATTCTTTATATTTTTCATGAGAGGATGTGAAGATTATCTTACTTAGTATACCTATTATTCTAAACCTACATATATATAAATGAATTTTCAAGTTAGTGGGATAAATTTGGAGATCAGGCTGGATATTACTAGCTTATGGTTGTTTGAGAACTATTTAGTCTTTGTGGTCACTTTCAAGTTTCTCTTTTGGTACTTGTTGTTCCCTTTTTAGTTATATTGGTTCATTTGATAGTAAATTGGATGAGTTTGATGGTTTACAATGGAGAGATGCTTGGAGAACCTAATCCTATTGTAGTAGAAGAAGATTAAAATGCTTTAAATATCACTAGCACAGATCAGAACCCTATAAACTCAGATCAACTAGGATAAAAAGATATCTTTCATATTATATCATCAATATAACAAACCATAAAGATTCATCCTAATTATGAGACAACTGAACAAAAGAAAACTTTTATGGGGGTGGTAAAATCATTAGTGAACATTTATTTCTCCTACTTTGATATCCCTTCCCTGGGAAGATTTATCAAGAAGGGATGTATGGAACATGTCTCATCCTACCATGTTGTTATTGAGAAAATTATAAGCCTATACAAATACTCAATTATAATGAGGGACATAAATCTAATAGGGGAGAAGATTTGGGATTTTAACGATCTCTTTAGAAGAATCACAAGGATCTAGGGGTTTGTGGAATAGAAGATGATAGCCATGGGGAGAGTATATTATAGCATAGGCTTCCCATCCGTTGAATGAAAAATGAGGGTGTGGATCTTCAAATTTTGTCACATTGATGACTATATTTCATTGAATATAAGATTTTGATAAGAATTTCAATTCTGGAAATTTCATAAACACTATTACATAGTTCTAGATCCATATTTACATGCTCAAATGGTTATAAAAGAATCTAAAAATCCTATGGTACATTTCCTCCTCGGTTGGTAATCTGATAAGAATGGACTAAGAAATTGAAAACCTAAGGATTGGGCATTATACTAGGGTTTTGGTGGATTTTTACATGGACAATACTCTTTTTTAATATGTTTTTATAACAAAAATATATGATAGAATCAACCATTAAATCCAATATGAATAAAGACTAAAATTGTATATGAATTATAGACCATGTGTCCTAGGAGTGTGATTGGGATAAAATCTAAAACATTTGTAAAGCCAAGGGACATGAAGATACATCTTGTATACAAGAGAAAAATGGAAAAATGAGGTTTTAGAACCTAGAACCCCCCTTAGGTTTTAGCCCATAATCCCACATACATGAGTACCTTGTATAGGGATATTAACCCCAAGGATTTTACATAGGCCCCTATCATTCAAATTGCTTCACAGTCCCCCCGAACCAATGAATTAATGGATATGGATACAGAAACTATCATCCCTTATATTATTGTAATTATTGAAGTATCAGAGGCTACTAAGGAATTCTAACTTTAAATGGGTACCCCCTCTCCATATGATTTATTACTAGATGCCAACTTGTAGAAGAGACTATAGGATAGAGAAATAAACCTGTATAATGAAATTTCAACCAGATCTAGAATGGAATCATTTTTTGATGTAAATATAATTGGAACTACTAATCCATTGACACTATAAGTGACCCATGTGAAGAATTTATAGTAATGAATACTTGTCGACCCTCCCACCTCTGAGTGGTTTCACACCATTTATAATAAGAGTGAAAGGGAAACATAGCCTCTAGTACCTCAAGTATCCAATTTTAGGAACACACAATGATGCATACAAGATGATACACCTCACTCTAAGTAGGGTTCCATCATAAAAGAAACTTTTTCCTAAAGTCTAGACCCTTATGGTGAACTGGATATCCCTTGAATATTGGTGTCCCCTTCTAATTCTACTAGGATAAGAACAAATAAGGGAACCCCCACTGAACTTATAAAATCATGTAACAAATTACTCCTCTCAATGGACCGTTATAGTATGATGATGTTGAAGAGGTGAAACATCATGAATACATCCTAGATGATACCAAAACACCTGAAGATAGTAATATAATAATGGGGACTAAAAACCCCAAGGTAAGTAGGAATAAAGTCTTATAAAAATGCAATAAATTCCATTGGGAGATGACACAAAATGGAAGGACTCTAACATGTGGGAATATATAATAATTAATAAATCACATATACCTGAACTATCAAGGGCTTTGGAACTCCCCTATGGTCACTACTTTTAATCATTATCATGTAACCCATAATCCTCTAATAATTGGGATTCTAAAACCAAAAAAATAGTGTTTGAAAACTAGGATTCCATAAAATGACCCCACCTCCCCCATCAGATACACTTTTTTACCCATAATGCACATGAAAATGATATGGGTCATCCAGGGAACCTCAAACATGATACAATTAATTTCCTTAAATTTATAAAAATCTATAAGCATGTATCTATTTCCTTCTCCACTAATTATCACACCATATTCAATTACATTATTTATGCATTTCTCTATTATATTAAGAGAATGGGTCTATAGAAGTAGTTAGAAATTAAATATGATGAAATGATCCACAAATGGATTATTGTGTGAGATTTTAATACATTCTAGGGACATGTGGAGAAAACTAGAACCAATTTCAATAGGATTGCCTCACATGATTTTTCCTCTTACATTAACTATGTCAACCAAAATAGAGTTCCAATTATTGTGGTTGAGTTATACTAGAGTAGATATACCATAATTCATTGGTAGACTAGTAATATGGAAAGATACTTTGCTCCTATTGATGACATAAGTCCTATAATTTGGGTCTTTGGATTTCCCCTGAATAAATAACACCTAGATCAAAATAATAAAATTATTGATCTCTCTATATTTCCAATAAGTACATCCCATATACCATTTAAATTCATTAATGGATGGACTATTATACATGGATTTAGAGAAGTTGTACTAGAATCATGGAAGTTGGAATCCCTATGAAACTTACTTTAACCACCTACTAGAAACCAAAAATAATACTAAAACACAATTAAGATAGTGATGTAACAAATAATTATACAAACATGAGGATTAAATTTGGGATATAGAAGAAAATATTTCTAACTACAAACATAGAAATTAGAAAAATGATACTTCTTCTAGAGAGAAAATTCAGTCCATCTCCAAGCATGATGACCTTTTGAATCTAAAATAGTGGTTACACCATAACCAAATCAATGTAAAATGGCTTAGGGATAGAGAAAGAAATTATAAACATTTCCATTTACTGCATAAAGAGATAAGAGTAAAGATAGGTGATAATTCTATATGTATTAATGGTTTCATAATCACCTATAAAAATAAAATATCTAATGATGTGGTCAATCAAATTCAAAGTATCTACTATGATGATGAAATTGACTGCACCCACATGTTGATTGACAACATTTCTACATGAATCAGGGATCATCATTATAGATGTATCACCCTAGATCCCAATGAATAATAATATAAAACATGACTCTTATATCTCAACACATATAGTTCTCATGGTCCCAATGAGTTCACCATTAAATTCTTTATGATGTACTGGTGAATATTATATAATGAGGTGACCAATGTTTCAGTGAGTTATTTAATCATTCCACCATGATTTACATAATCAAATCTATCTTTATTTACCTTATAATGAAGAAATATAATTCCATTATCACTAAATATTTCAGGATTGTTGTAATGAGAAACACTATCCCTAAATTAATTATCAATGTCTTTGAGACCAAGATGGGGGTATCATTAGGGACATCATCACTCCAAACCTATTTAGATTTTACCCTTTCAGGAGTATCCAAAATTGATAGTTTAATGCCTCGAAATATGTCAACATAATGAATCATAAAGTGAAAGATGACTAATTTTCCATCCAAAATAGCATCTTGAAATCTTTTAACACAAAGAAATATAGTTTCATTATTGTTATCTTCAAGAAATATGTATTCTTCGTTGCCTTTATCAGACTGATCAATACCATCCTTAGCACTGCAAGGATCTCCATTATCATTAATATATCCCCTAGAGGCTTCTTCCAAGGCTATAGAGAATTCAGTAGAGGATAAACCCAATTAAGACTTCTATTTTCCATTACTAAAGACTATATTAGCATATTCATTAATGAAATTGTTAAATTTGGCATCTACGAACAGATCATGGGTAGTAGGGTGTTGTTCACTCTCTCACATCCCCTCTATTTTGATGTCATCCTCCCCTTTGTACATGCCTCTAAAAATACTCTGTCTATCATCAAATCCATTTTTGGACATTATAAAGGTGTTATAGATCAATCCATCAACTAGAATAATTCCTTTATTTTATTTGGGTAATGTATTCATGTCACTTGGGAAAAAATATAATCAAAACTCTTAGAGTGAAAAGTGGATCACATCCATTAATCTATCTTGGGTTCCCCCTATTTTGGGGGAAATTCATAAGCAATTATCTTGATAGTATATGCTCCAACATAGCCACCCCGCAAGCTAGGTAGAAGTAAAATTCATGTCAAAATCTAGAAGATTATGTTTAGTAAACTTGATGATCACCACTAAATTTTTTTTATGCCTTTTTGATATACAAATGGACAATAAGACTTATCAATAATATGGAAAATATGATTAGGAACATCATCTGAACTGGATACATCCATGAAAATATTCTTATAACCAATGCATGGAAATAATTCATAAATCTATTTAACATGAATGTATTAGGAATCAAGGATACCAAGACCTTTAATAGTACACTTCTAATAAAATTAAGTTATAACCTTATTATTTTTAATGATCTCTCTATTGAATTTATGTAAAATTGGTTCATTATAAAGCTGATGGATGGATATTACAACTACATTACTTTATATTTCTAGCCTACAAATAGAAAATTATTAAATTAAATCATGTGTCATTCCGAATATATGGTATTAAAGAAATCCATATTGAATTTTTGGAGCACATATTTGCTTGAAAATCCTCTTGAAGTCATCATGATCATCCCCTAAAACCTATAGCATATATCTATTGTTGAGTTCATTCATAAAAATTATAGTATGAGTGAGTTAGTACCCAATAAAGTTTCCCTTAAACTATATGTATGTGTATTCATAGATAGGGACATAGTCATATAGAAACATAATGGTAATGGAATCTTCAACACCAAGTAACACTATAGGTTCAACTATGATGGTACTGCAATCATCCCCTCATGGATGATGAAATTCAAAACTCTATTAATCTAAAATTTAATAAGGGGGATACTATAGAAGGTCCAATGATATCTCTTTAAAACATAATTAGATTCAAGGCATTGATATTTATCTTACCTCGGCCTACCAACTTTTTTAGATAGATGGGAAAATGCATATCATATATTTATTGGCTGCAACTTTGCATCCATATTTTGGGATGGTCTGAATGACCTTTTTGGAATCAAGATATACACAAATAAAAATATGGATTACTTGATTTTATATATCATTGAGGAAACCAAAATTTAGTAGATATGTCTCATATTCATTTACAACTATTCCCTCCACCATTATCTACATCTGGAAATACTGAAACATTATTATCTTTGATGACTATAACCCCTCAATTTTTGTGGGAATTATAGTCATTCACATGGATGTATTTTATGTATCCAAAATATATATAATTTTTATGGAAGATACTATTTTGATATAAAAATATTAAAACTGTTGGGTATGAATTTCAGGTCTAAAAGACCTTGGGTTCTGAAATCCATTGATAAGATCCCCCCAATACCTTCATCGGTCACGGTGAATGTCAATGGTTTTGTTTATGGAATTCCAGGACCCTATGGATGTGGAAGTTTATTTTTTACCCATCATTACCACATCGAAGGATGCTTCAATCATTATATTAGAATTGTGATTGAATATGAGATAGAGTTAAGAGCCTTAATTCATGCTATCAAGCATGTTATATATAATGAATGGAAGTATATTTGGATTGAGCTAAGATCAGATATTTATATTAAAAACATAAATTATAAAACTATGAAAGTTCTTGAGAGAGTCCTTCCTCAATGGATTTAATGCCTTATGCCACTAGTCATCTCAACCTAGTTGTCTAACTTGTATACAAGTAAGACAATCATGTTACAGATATACTGTTAAAGAGAGAGATTATGAATACAAGATCAATTTTTTCATTTTGGATCTCAAATTGTTTTCACACCCCTGGTGGATGTAGATATATAGGGTGAGATCTACTCTTGAATGTGTAAAATCCATTGCAAAATGGAACTATTATTTATATTTTCTTAAATTTTTTTGACCAGGCTCCCCAGGATCCCAAAACCATTGGAGTACATATAATAATTATTATTTATTTATTTTATCTTGAGTAAGAGTTGTATTTTTTATGGTATTTTTACTCATTACTTGGGTTATTTTAGAGGATAATACCTATCATTAGTATGTATTACATACTTTGGTTCTTGTCTCCAACTCGTGGCTTATTTGAGGTGGGATTTAGGAATCATTTTCTCCCTTCTCCCTCAACCAACCAAGGATGGTATCATTTAGGGGAAGGAGGCTATGAAATTATAATTCTAAGTATGATCATAAGTTTAAATTCATGCATACCCATATTTATGTTTTATGTGATGTTTTTAAGATATTTATGGATATTTTTAGAGGCATTAGTGGGAATACGACCCTTTTGTTTAGTATGTGTGTTAATGAAAAGCTTATTTTCGGAATAATTATTTTATATTATTATGAAATAAGTTTAACATTATTTATATACATCATGTTTAATATTATAATTGATGTTAATTTTGTAAATTGAAGAAATAGTATCGTTAAATTTGGGAATATATGATTTATTATATAGAAAAGCTTACAATTAAAAAGTAATTTTGTTACAATGTGAATAATATATTTTTTTAATATGTTCAATACATTGTAATACTTATATGATAGTGGTATATAGAAATAATTATGTCTAATATGGGATTTTATTTTAATAATAATGGTTGTGTTGTATTTTGGAATCATATATGATTTTTTTGTGGATTTATGGTGATTTAGGTTAATTATGGGGAATATTATCATACATTAGAGAATATATGATAGATCATATATATTTTTTGTATATTAATTTATAAATGACTAATGATATTTAGAGATAAATGTTAAATATACCTCGGAATAATATGTGATCAAACTGTTCTAATTTATGGGTTTTTAGCACGGCCAATAACAATTTTTATTAATTTTAAAGTTAATTACTTTTGGAATGATTTATATTGAACTGTGGTTGTTATAGTTTATCCTTGAGAAATTAATGTAGTTTTTTGACATATTAAGTGTTATTCATATTGATGTTTGTTTTTTATTGTTCTAAATATTTCTATTTCAGATAGGTAGAATAAAATTTCATTTTTGATGATATTTTAGTCGATTAAAAGTTTATTTTAGTGATTTGGGCATGAAAAATTCATCAAGATCATGAATATGCACATCAAAGGATAATATTATTCTTATGGAATTGGAATAAATTATGTAAGTATGTTTTATCTTATTTTCTATCCCAATGGTATATGATTTTTAAAAACTCCAAAAAACTAAAGATAAATCTATAGAGTCATATGTGCAATGTAACCCTCAACTACCATTTTATATTTTTTGAAACTAATTTTAATGTATGAGTATAATATGGAAACTTGCATAATATGTTTCTTTGTAATAACCTAGAAAATTAATGTTGACAATATAATCTATATCGGATTTAAATACTATAATATATTAATTTTTAAATATTAAAATTACACAGATTCAATTTTAATAAGAATTGTAGAATGTAACACCAGTAAATTTCAATTTAAAATTTCTTTTAAGAAGAATAATATGTTCGATAGTGTGCATCACATGAAACAATGAGCATAAAAAAACCATGAAATAATATTATATAAACAAGACCATTATAACCTAGTTGTTGAATTAGTGGGTATAGATAGGAGTAACCAAATTATGAAATAAATATAAAATTACTACAGAATAAAAATTTATAGAAAAATTCTTAGGAAAAAGGAACATGATTTTTAGTAACATCATTTTATGCTTCAAAAATATGATTTATTCAAAAATTGTCTTTCTTTCCTTATGTGAGTGAAAACTATAATTAATTTTGGCCAAATTTAGAAGTTTTATATGATAATTATTTTTTAAATCATCATTTAAATATTATATTATGGTGAAATTTTTTAATTTTTCAAAAAATATTGATTACTCAAAGAATAGTGATAAATAATGATTTTATTGACAATTTTATTTTATTTTCATATATTTAAAAAGTCCCATTTTGTTTTGAACATTTTTTTAAAATATCCTTTATTTCTTTTTTATTAATAATAATCCATTAAATTATATCGAAATCACTAATATGATTAATTTAGATATATAAACATATTTATACATTAAATAAATATATCTAGAAAATAATTAATCATTTCATTTTGAGGGTTCATTTTAAGTGTAATTTATTCAAGATATATATATTGAATTTGAAAAAATGGATACAATTTTTGGAATTGGTATGTCATAAATTGGAAAAAAGGTCAACTTTATTTTTTTTCATAATAAATAGTACTATGTTAACATTTATCACTATATTGAAGGGTAAATTATGTCAACTGAGGTTAACAATAATGTCAATAGGATTTTAAATCACCCTAACTCATTATTTTAGTATTTTTGTTTTTTTATTTTAACCACACATTCAGATATTCAGTTATACTATATTTATGTTCTAGTATTCATTTCTAATGTCCTTTATATTATTTTATGTAATGAATAATTCCAAAACATCATTTCCACCAATATTAATATCTATAATATTTATTAACAAGGATAAAAACAAGTCTTGAATGGTTCTAAATGGTTATTTTTAATATGAATAATTATTTTATGAGTAAAATATCTTTTTAATTTTTCATGATGAAATAATTACCTTAAATTCATATGCAACAGTAACACAGTTCTTTTGTAAGTAGAATAAAAACAAGTAAATGATTTTAAAAACATAAAAAGTAATATTTTTGGGGGGAGTTATGGTTTTAAATTAATATTTTAGATAAATATAATGTATTATTTATTTTTTAATTGTTTATATTAAATCTACATTAAAATATTGATATTTTTTTGAAGTCAACTATGTGCATTGTCTTGAAAATGACATTAAGTGTATATTATGTTACATAATATTTTATAAAATAATTTAAAATTCAAAAAATAACATCTTTGACCATGTTAATTAGATATATTCAGTCATATCAAATATTTTACATTTATTGGTGATTTTTCCTTTTATATAAACTTTCTTGACCCCTAAATAGTAAAAAAATTGATATAACTATAATCGTCAAAAGGGTTAACATGGGTTAAAACTAACAGGTAATGGTTAAAACATAACCTAACTTGTATAAATTGTATTAGAAGATATTATTACTACTAATATTCACAATATATTATAAATATATAAATTTGGATCATCTCGAGCATGATAATTATTTTAAATTAATTTAATAATTTAGAGAATTCCATGGGTGCCCCTCTCCTCTCTTATTTAAGGATACCACACCTCCTTATTTATTAAATTTTTTTGAACAATTTACATTGACTATATAATACAAAATTACCTTAAAAAACTTCTTACATGTGACCTAAAGTCTCTTTTCTCCTAAAATGACTAATGTATAAATCATAAGGTGTATGCTAAAGGTGGTTTTCAAACTAATAGGTATAACTCTTAACTAAGTTTCTCATTTTATTTCTTCTTCTACCTGCATAAAATATTCTATAAAAATGATCATATAATAAAATCATGTTATTACATATACCTAAATGTTATTATTCGTTTTTATGACCTTTATTAAAAATTTTCCATCTTATAGAATACAACCACATTGCACCTACATACGTATGGCCTTCCATCTCCACATTGTAGTGTAGTTAATTTTTCATCACCACATTAATTTGTTGGATTTAAAGATTGAACTATGGAATATATATTATATTTATGAGATAAATTTTATTATTTAATTAAAATATAGTATTTTCCTTCTCACCCTTATGCTTGTTAAAAAATACTAACGTCACTCATATGCATGTGTGGACTACGTCCTTCATGAAGTGATGTGATTTATCTTTCATATATGTCATCGAAAAATGATTTTAAATATTTATATAGTTAAAACATATGATATTTATATCATTATTATCATTATATGTATGATTAAACCATGATAAATATGTAAGGAAAAATACTAAGGATCTAATCCATATATAAAAAAATAAAATAGTTAAAACTCATTAATGATGATTTTAATAAAAAAAATTAATAAAATTGAGTTGAAATTTTATTGGTGGATCATATATGATATTATAATAATGTATATTATCTTGTAATTGAATTATAATAAATTTTAATTTATTATACATGAGATAAAATTAAATTATAAAACATATCATAGATGAGATAAGGGTTTATCATCTCAATTGTCTTCTTTGGGACACATATTACATTATGTACTTATATTATTTTACGAGGTATATATACAAACCCTTTTAAATTTTATAAAATTTATAATTCTTATATCATGATATTTAAATTTATAAGTCATGTTATTTCATATAATGTGTTATGTTTCAAATGTTACTAAAGTAGTAAGAGATTTATGTTATAATCTCATTTTATTTAGGGATTGTTTATATTCAGATTTCCATGGGGAATATAATATGATCCTTACCTTATAAACACCATCTATTTTATTCTCTTATTGATATTTTTTTACATGTTTACTTTATATTTAATATCATATTGGACTATGAATCAATTATTAAGTTTCTTTTAAGTGTATTTCTTTTAAAAATATTTTTTTCGAATTTTTTCTTATGAAACTATTTATTTCATGCACTTTTTTCATTGAAAAACTTAAATAATGTGTTTAATATAGTAAAAAGAGTTATTAAAATCAATTTCACTTATGTATTACATTCTAAAAATGGTTTAAATGGAATTTTATCAACATTTTCCAAATGAGGTACTTTTAATCAAGTGTATCCGAAAAATGATTAATTTTACACACTTAGCATGAATATATTTTATGGATTTCAAGAATACTCTTTGATTTAGGATACCACTATAATTTTTTATCGTTATTTTAAAATAAAATATTTTTCTCAAATTTGAGGAATTTTTTTAAAATTATATCAAAATAAAAGGGTTTTATTTTAATAATTTAATCAAATGAATTTTAAAAACTGATTTATCTCACATGAAGTTACAAGGATTTTATTTTTATTTTATTTTATTTATTTTATTTTCTCTAATATTTTTTAAATAAAATACCTTTATTTTTTTTGAATTGGTAGTCTTTATTTTCTAATAATGGATTATACATTATTTTGAGATCAATCAATTACTTATGATCATGTTCTCTGTTGCTGTCCATTTTTCATTATACATTATTTTTCACATTCTTGTCCATATTTTTAATATAATAGATGAATTTAGATTCATTCTTTTACTTTGATTATGTTTCAACTATATATGATTTCTATATTTGTATTTTATTGAAGGAATTATATTATGTAGGTTATTTTATTTACTGAATAAATATTTATGTTTTTTATTCTCAAATAAATACATATAATTTTTTACTAATATAAAACATTGAGAATGAATTGTATTAATCATTCACAATATGTATAACTGATAGGAAGTTCATTTTATGGGTGGTTCCCAATTATAGATAGCCCGTTGATACATCAGTAGATCTACTAAGAAAAAACTGGTGGCCACATTATATGGTTATTTTATACACATACCCATTTATTATGAGTGATATATTGGTTAAGTGGACCTTATAGTAAGATTACTGTTATCAATATTGAGAGGCCTTTATGGAAATAACATGAATGTCTAGATTTATAAATTCACATTATGGGGAATTTAGTTTCAATTATCCATGTCATCTACTTAATGATATTATCCAATGATGTTCATTGAACTAAATAATTTTATTAAATTGGATGTGTTTTGATTATACACTCTACCTTACAGATTATAAATTATTTAATCATGATATATTCTATTTTATGCAACCCTTAGAGAGAATCTAAGGCCTCCATTTATTTATTTTCATTTCCCCTAGATATTCAGAAGAATATTATGAATGATTTCAAGGAATCCATGATATTTATTATGTTGTATTTATAAATTTACAATGTAATATGGGAATCAAGTATGTATCTAGTTTTTCATGGCTTATAAAATAATCTCTCTTGGGTAGTGTAATACCTTGTATCCTATAAAAATATAATATTCCATCATCTAATCTATGTTAAAGAATTTAAGGTGTTATAAATGTGTTTTTTCCTTATTTAGATATTTTGAGGTTGTGAGTATTTTGTATTGTTACCTATTTTCCCCATTGTGGTCATCTAATTGATGAAATTTTGTTATGCATGGTTTGTTTAGGATTCTGAGAAATTATTATAGAAATTGAATGTGGTTATTAGAAGCTTAATATTTTTCTAAAAAATTAGTCATGTATCATTATTACTTGAATATATATTTTTTGGTTCATTGGGATTCATTATGTCAAAAGGTGGTTTCATCATAATATAGTAGACTCTAGATCAATAGATTTAAATAAATGCATATAAATTAACAGTTGATGTATAAAGAAGAGAATATCCTCTATAATTACTTGGAAATTTGACTAGCGGTTATTAAACTAATTACAATAGAGAAAAACAAATGGAAAATCTAGATATGATGGATTTTAGTTTGGTGATGTAGTCATTCTCTTGGAATGTGGTTCTAAATATTCTATAGAATAAGAATACAACATATTTAATTTTATTATTTTATGATATGTATAATATTCCTAAAATAATTATAAAAATCTTAATTTCACAACTATTCAACATGATTCTATTGAAACGAAGATATACAATTGATTATGTGAATGAATTAAATATAATTTGAAACCATTATGTGTGTGAATTTATCATTCAAGGATAATGTTAAAGTTATTCTATTTTTCTCATTGATGTTTGAGTCCAAGGTTTCAACGGTGATGGTAGTGGGTAACATCAACATAATTAACAACATGATATTTGACAGTTTATTTAAATTAATTCATAATAGAATGCTCATGATTAGGGGGATTTATAAACCACATGAAAATTCATTAAGTTAATAGAGAAAAGGGGTCTTAATTTATTAAATAATTTGAAGATGATCAGATTATAAATTAATCTTGGGGATTGTAGGTAAATTTAGTTTACCTAGACCAATGTGTTGGAGCTTTGGTAAATTAGGTTAGTTCATGAAGAATTTTATTAAGACCTAAGTTATGTATGGATGAACAAAATACAATAGATTTTTTTATATTTTTTCAATTGTATAGATTAGTTAAAATATAATTTTGAGTGTCAAAATTATATTGTAATCTAGAATTATATATTTTGGAGTATCTTTAAATCCACCAATGAAATGCGTGTTTGAAAAAATTTTGTGCCTTTATGATTTGGGATATTTCATACAGCGGATAATGATGCTATTAAAATTTTTGGGAATAAATATTTCAAAATTCAATTGAATAATGGATGTTTCCTTATACTAAAAAATCATAAGAATATTCCAAGACATTAGAAGAACTTGATCTATTTGGACTACTACATGAAGTTAGGTATGGAACTACCTTTTCAAATGGAGGGTGTAAAATCATTTGGGGAATGTTGGTAATAAATGTAGGTGTATAGTATATAAAATAGAATCAAACAAAAAGTGTAGTGGGTGATAAATTTACTTGAACTTCTACATTAAATTATTTAGAGATGTGGAACTATTATATTGGGATCCTTAATGAGAATGATAAAAACATTTTTGTGAACAAATTCTTGAAGAAAATAGATCATTAAGACTTCATATATTCCGAGAATTGTTTACTCAATAAGAAATATATGGTGATAATGGATTTGAGTGTGGGAACAAAAAATTAAGAAATTTGGAGGTTTTATAAATAATTTACTATATGATACCATATTTTATTATGAGGTAAAAATCCTTTAAATGTTTGTTTAAACCTTTATTTTTGACCTTATAGAAATGAATAAGAGTGTAAGGGAGTTTTTTAGATGTTTTTGGGGATTGTTCAGAGATAGATATATGAGTTTTTGGGGAAACATACTAGAATAAAAGTTTTTTTTAAATGTGCACCTAAGGCCGCACGGCTTAGGTGAACCATACAGTGTGTGATAGAGGGTCTGTAGAAGAGCGCACGGGTTGTGCACAATTTCCCCAAACTGCAAACCTTGTTTGCATACTTAGTGCCACCAAGGAAGTGGGTTCACATGGTTGGCACATGGTTGGGCCAAACCATGCATCCAAACTATCCACCCTTAAAAAATGGGTAAATTTCCCATTCCACGAACCACCTTTATAACTTTTAACCCTCTTTTTACTTCAAATTTTTTTACAGTAACCTATTTCCTCGGTTGATATCTACCACTTCCATCAAATATAGGCTTTGAGATAGCTTCACCATTTGTACTCTATTTCTATAATTGTCGGTTGTGTTAGATAGCAAATAGTGATACCTTTAATCCTCTTCATTACATTCTTCATTTATCTTTCTGTATGGAATGCTAAATTTTTGCGATATAATGTTTCTTTTTTCCAAGGTATTCATTTATATCTCTAATTTCTATAGTTTAATCCATAGTTAAATAACGATAGATGGTGATGATATTACTACCAATCTAATGTAAGTGGTATATTTATTTTCCCCTAAAGTCATGATATTTATATCATGTGAAATTATGTTGTGTGACCGACTATAAATGATATGCCTCCATAATGTTGAATTAATTAAATGAGATGATATCATCTTAATCGAGGTTGTCCTAGAAACCCAAATTTTATCATATTAGGATGCTCACCTTGAAAAAAACCACCCCATAGGGTGCATTTCATCTGAAGAAAAAAATCCTTAAGACTTGGATTATAACTGAACCAACAATTGTGGTGTGTTAATTTAGCCATTATTGATGAAATTTAATTTGAATTATACCAAAGGAAAATGGTAGACCATGTAATTAGGCCATTTATTTTATTATTTATAGCTTGATTTATTCTTATGAAATGAAATTTCCAACTCACTTAATTGTATCATTTAATGGTATGGGTTTAACAAAATCCATGACCATGTTTTATGTCATGCCAAGGGAGATATGAGGGTTACAATTCGAAACACCATGGGTGGACTCATTGAGAATAATAATTAGAGAATTCATAAATGAATTGTAACATTCTGAGAGTGATACATGTGTTTTTTTTATATAACACCTTTCATGGGATCACCAAGAAGATTCCTTTATATCACCCCATGAGTGATACCTGGTTCCCTAGTGGATTCCCTTGGATAGTCTCAGAGGGAAATTTTAATATACCATACCATGATTAATACATGGTTTCCTATGTGGTATACCATAGATGGGGTCAAATTATTATTCCTTTATACCATGATGTTAGTGATACCTGGGTTCTTATATGGAACTCCGTGGATGGAATCCTATATTGATGGGTGTTTATAGTTCTCATTGAGTGATAACTAGTTTCCCTTTTTATGGAACATATTGGATAGGCTCTAGATACCAATTAATTTAATGAATTGATGCATCTACCAAGTTAAATAATATACTTGGATTCGATCTATGAATAAATTCTTTGTCGGCCTAGTTATGCTTTAATCCCATGTTTATATGCCATGAGAATTATGGAACCTATTATGATTATGCATGGACACCTTAGTCATACACCTCAATTCCTAGCTATTAGTACATATCATTACATATAAAAATATGTGTTCATATGTATATGAGGTATATTTATACAAAAACTTTTATTATATATATATATATAAATACCAGGTGACATCTGTTTAAATATATTTTGTCTTAGACCAATGTAGGAAGTATCAGTTGGGTGTCCCTTGAAGAACCCAAAACAATGTTATTTATTTTATTTACTATTATACATTGATTTCAACCTACTCCAGACAAATTTTATATGTATAAAATATATAGTTATAAACATAGTTGGTGTATTCCTACTAAGTTTTTCTCACACTCTTTGGGCCTCTGATTGGTGCAAGAACAGACTTTACGGACGCTGGTAGGGATAAAGGGAAGCATCCAACTTTGGATCCCTAATTTTGTATACTAGTATAGAGTAAGAGTGCAGAGGACTATGTTTATTCTCATTATTCTATTGAAGATAACTTTTGATCTTCTATCATTTTTCATTTTATTCTCTATATACATTATTCTCTGCTTCCATAAATTCCCATTTTTGTATAATATATATAAATGAAATCATTTTGTATATGGTATTGATTATAATTCAACCTGTTTTGTTATATCCTAATAAATTATACTCATATAGTTCATTTATTATTTTTTTGAAGCGTCTTACTACTATTGTTTACTATTATGATACACTCTTATCATGAGGGTAAAGTCTACCCACTATACCATCATATACCCTTGCTTCTAGTCAGTAGCATTTGGCATATGGGGAGGCACTCTTGAGGCCATATACTTAATGGGGTTTGATTACATATGAGTAAACTAGGTCTAGGACATTAGAAAGTGGTATCATATACTTAATTTCTTTTTTAGTTACAATTTTGATTATTATATAGGAGACTAAGAATGTGTCGGGATTTGGTAATGATCTTATTCTTGGGAGTATCTATCCCACATATAAGGAAAAGAAAAATTACATGGGAAAAACATTAATGTTCTTGTTTTTTCTTATTACAGTGGTATTAATTTCAACATTGGGTGAGACACATGATTGTGTCATTATTATTGTTTTTATTATTATGAATTTCATTTTTCCCTTAGCCTTGTAAGTAAAGGTGATATTGATCATGCATCATTGTAGGATTCTGAGTATTCACCTATCATGCATATTCCATAAAATATTTGTTTTATTTCATGCATTTACTGCTTCATATTTCTGGTTCCTTGACTATTATATTCAGAAATGTGCTAACATTTCTTACAGGGATAGAAATATTGGATTAATTAAAATATTTGCATTAAGCTAAATGGAGTTTTCCCATATTTATTGATGGTGGAACCTTGATTAACTAATTAATCCGTGTTTTAGCCATAGAAAACTATTCACATGGGATAAATGTTTTGTTTATTTGATTACATGAATACAAATTGTAGTTTATGAATCATTTAATTATATAAATTGGGGACGATGAATTATCTAATAAAATAATTTTATATGACCTATTGTACCCTAATACTTACTGTAACGGTCTTGTCATAGTTTCCTAATGTATCAATTGAAACTTGTAAAGATTATTCCTTTAAAAATTAGGAATTTTGACTCATATAATTAGACTATGAATCATATTTATATATAAATTAGTATGAATTGAAATAAATTTAAATTCTAAAATAAAATGGTTACCGATAAATGGGGATTGAAATTGCAACATTAACGGGTGATTTACTCTATAACTTGTGATTGAAATTCCATATACTGGGACCTCTACTATGTGATGTGAGACCCTGGCCCATAACTAAATTTAGTATTGGATTTTAGAAATTGTCCCTCATGATTCCTTATAGTCTAATACATCACCTAGTCCTATATTTAAAAGGATATTGTGCGGTGTGACTCTTACATAGGAAGTATTTTACTCTTCATATTCAATTATATGTGATCTTATCTATTTTTAAACATTATACAAGGCAAGGACTTGGTATTTTTTAGATCATTGTCACCAAGATGCCCTCGAGTAAAACACCATGTGGCTAACGATGACCATGCATAGAAGGTGGTGGGTCCTGAACTACCAGTATTACCTCCTTAGAACTACATGGGGTACCTCTTGTTATTTCAAATTTCAGAATTGGTGCTTAGTTATAAGAGGGTTTCATGAGACTAATGTAGTTTATATAATGAGCCCCATGACCTACCCCTATTATGGTAGAGCTAACTTTAGAGTTACAGCAGTAGCACCCTCCTACCTTTTTAGGGGAATGATTCCCTTAGGCTACTGATTCATGGATAATGGATATTTCATCCATCATTGATCATTTAGAGAAACCTCCATATATGATGGTTATTCTTGTGACTTATATGCTTCATGATTCTTCCGAGAATTGGTGGGACATGATTACCTAGGCAGATATTTACCAGGATCTAATATAGAGGACTTCCACATGATCTTTTATGATTATTTATTTTAATATACACAGAGAGTGGACCATGAAAAGGAATTTATGAACCTAAAATAGGGTGATATGTCTCTAATGGGGTATTCATCTCATTTCACTTAACTTCATCACTTCACACCGACTTATATTGGTGACAAGATGAAAACTACAAGTTATTTTGAGGATGGGCTTGTGTACACTATCTGATCATAACTGAATATCTTTCAATTTACTAACATTTCTGAGATAGTTAAAGATTACCTTATAACTAAGTGATACCTAAGGAAAGATGATGTTGTAGTCCTAGATGATTCATCACTGAGATATGGAAGGAGATAATTTAGTGTCAAGAAATGTCACTTTGGGTATGATTTCATGGGAAGCAGTAGTCAGATGGCATGAAATGATAGTTATGTGGTTTGTCACCAATGTGGAAGGATAGACCATAAGAATCTGTAATTTACTAAATACCCAATGAATTACCTAGATTTTTAAAAGATATGTAAACTTTAGTTTTTTTGTTGAAATTGTTCTCCAGTGCATAGAGGGAAATGATCTTCACCAACTCCACAATTTGGAGTAGGATCAGCAACTCCACGAAAGGAAGGAAGAGAGAATATTGTCAACTGATCAACAAAAGAAGGTTAAAATGGTTATGGAATCCAGTAATATTAGGTATAGCACCTATATAATGGGTTTTCTCAAGGTCGGAAGGTTTTATATTAGGGAAGTGGATCTGGCTAGCTATACACAATACATCTTGTGCTAAGGGAGTAAAGTGTTGTGCATTCCACAGTTAATGTTACTACTCTAGTAGCCTCTACATTAGTTTCTACTTTATTTGACATGGGTGCATTATATTCATTCATATTTTTTGGAAAATATATAATGTATACACCTAAAGATAGGTTACATTTTTGGAATAATAACTCTCAACACACTGTTGTGGATCTGATCCAAGAGTGTATGTAATTATAAAAAATTCCCCTTGATATTTATGTTATGTTATTATATATAGACACTTTATTTCCACAAGATGATGGGTTTATACATCATAACTGGGATGGAGAGTAAGGTAACATATCATTATCAATTTTATTTCGATCACTATAGAGTGTATTTTATACCACATGATGGTGGTACTAATATTAAAAAGGGTGAATGGGCTATCTATGAAAGTTGAGTTGGACCAAATAATTATGAGTAGGTAATTGTGACAGCCTATATTTCTGGTATTTTTATGGGTGATTAGCTACTGTGATGTATAGTATTCCCTCTAGTAGTGGGTAATTTCTATGAAATATTCCTTAAATAATTTTTTGGACTAACTATTGAGAGAGAGGCAGAGTTCACTATTGATATAGTAATAGGAGCAATAAGATTTATTATTCCTCATTATTGGAAGAAACCTACTGATCATCAGGAACTCAAGAAGTAGCTGAAGGACATAGAGGATATGTGTTTAATATAACCCAGTTCATCACAAAGGGTTTTCATTTCATTTTTTTCAAGTAGGAGGATTGTACCCTCAGGATCTATATATAATACTGCTAGTTGAATCATTTTATTATGAAGAACTGGTATAATTTACCTTATATATAGGACCTATTCAACTAAATCTAAGAAGATTGGTTTTTCTCGAAGATAAATATAATGTAGGGATATCACTAAATTTAGGTTAGACCATTAGATATACCACATAAATCATTCCATAGTATATATGTCTTGTATGAGTATTTCTTCATGTCTGTTGGTCTCATGAAGGGACCCATGGTCTTCATGGATCTAATGAATTGGGTTTTACACTCGTATTTAAAATAATTTCTGGTATTATTCATGGAAAACATCTTCATGTAATCTCATACTCGACACAAAAATTCCATACATATTGAGATCATACTAAATTCAATGAGATAACATCAACTACATTCTAAGATCATCAAATTTCACTTTTGGATTGATAAGGTTCACTTCCTGGGTCACATTATCTAAAAAATAGGACTATCAGTTGAATTAGAAAAGGTGAGAGTAGTGATTTCATGGTATCATTCTATAAAAATATATAATATATGAAGTTTATTGGGGATAGTGGGTTATTACTAACATTTTATTTAATAATTTTTATGAATATGAGTTCCTTATAAGGGCTTGACTAAAATGGGAATTAATTTTTTATCATCTGAATCTTGTGAAATATCCTTTTAGTATTTAAAAGGAAGATTGACTTCTGCATCATTACTGATTCTTAATGACATGTGTATATGTTATACAGTTTTTTATGATGGGTCAGGTGTTGATCTAGGAGAAGTCCTGATGCGGGATGAGCTAGTTGTAGAATATGGGTCTCTCTAGTTGAGGCCTCGTGAGTGAAATTACCTTATTCACAACCTCGAGTTGGCATTTATAGTTCATTCCTTTCATTGTTGATGGAACTATCAATTACTATAACACTTTGTAATGTATGTGTTCCACAAAAGCATAAAATATATATTTATCCTCCATGACATAAATCCTAAAGAATGTAGATGGGTTGAATACATGTATTCAGTGTATTTTGAGATTTTGAATATGTCTAGAAAAGTAAATGTTATTGCTGATGGTCTAATATTGAAGACTCAATCATTGGAAGTTCATGAGTCTTGTTGTGAGTGGTAGTTTATAGCCTCCTTTTTTGAGAAGCACTTAGATGTATAGGAGAATCCTTTGTAGTATATTATTACATATTTATTAGTAACCTCTGCACTTATTGATATAGTGAATATGTGGTGGATTTTATGACCTATGGGATTGTTCCAAAAGGAGAGTTCTTCAAGAGAGGACCTTCCACCTAGTTGGGTCATTGATAGGGGTGAGATATTCACATTCATGGACAAATTTGGTATTCTTTAGAAATTTGAGAGGAATTGATGTGAGATTCTCATGACACTACATGGAAGTGAAAGAGAAACATGAATGACTTGTAGGGGTTCTATAGTTATTTGATATTCTTTAGTGTAAATAAGATGATGTTATCTTGGTTTTTGTAACCATCTTACCGAGATTCCCTCGAGGTAGTGATGTTTTATTAGTGATCATCAACAGGTTGAAAAAGGTCACTCACTTTATACCTATTTGAGAGTCTTTTTCAATGGATGAGATTAGGAGGCTTTATTTATAAGTGTTTATATTAATTCATGTCATTACCCATTATATCATATAATACATAGATGCTTGATTCACATTAGAGTTTTGGTAGGGGTTATCAAAGGCTCTAAGTACGAGTGTTGAGGACTGATCTTCTGCTTACTATGCTATTGGGGATAGATTTTGGTGGTACTTAATTTTTTTATATAATTTTGTATATTTCTCCTACTCTACATCCATGTATTCCCATTTTTATATAGCTTATATACATTACATAATTTTTTATATGGTATTGATTTTTCTTCAAACTGTTTGTTATATCTGGATGACTTATGCTCTTATAGTTCATTTATTATAATGTTTTTTCTTCTTAATATTATTATTAATCATTTTGATACACTCTAATCATGTGGTTATTGTCTTCCCACAATACCATTATGGACCCTCACTTCTAGTCGGTAACATCTGGCATACAGGGAGGCACTCTTGAGGCCATGTGGCCAACATGGTAAGGTTACTTATGTGTGAACTGAGTCCGGTGCATTACATTTCCTAGGTAATTCCCCAGTTATGTCATGTAGATGATAATAATATATTATTATACTCATTTAAAAATATATAAGGAATTTTTATTTATAAACAGGGAAAAATAAATCAGAATTATTTGGTGTGTTCGTGTAATGGTAGGATATGGTTAAAAGGTGACTTAAGTGAATCTTAAAATTCATGGGAATAGATAATAGGTATGAGTATGATAATATAAGATTTAAAAAATATATATATACATAGATTCATTAGGTATAAGAAGTATATAGTTACAAATCCTAGGGAAAAAGTAATTTCTTAGAGAAATAATAATACTTTTAATAAAAAAATTTAAATCATGAAATTTCACTAAGGATTGACCAAAGGCATTTGGATAGAAAAAATTAGTATCCCATTCTAATTAATAAATAAAATCCCATTAGTAATTCTGAGACATGATATACCGGATTCCCTATGGATATGAAAAAAAATATTTATCTCACTATAAAATCATCAAATATTTAAATTTAGTATAGATTAATGCCAAAAATAGAGACAATATTTGGGCTAAATGTCACATATGATTCTTTATAAGCTATAAAGATTAAGATCATTGATTATAAATTTTTTAAGATGATAAAAAAATTAATCATAAATTAAAATATTTTTATTATTGTGAATGTAAAATAAAATGATTAGAATTTATAATGAATGGATGTTTACGGAAATAAATAAACTTCAACACATATTGATATGTATGGGAGACCTGAAAGAGATTAAATTTTGGAGAGATTTTATCATTCTGAATATAATAAATATTTGAAAATTTATAAGGAATTCGAATATGGTAACACATAATAATTAATATTGATACCAATATAGGATACCATTGAAATATCAAGAACTAGTGAGGCTCAATCTAGAGTGTCAATAGAATAAAATTTGAGGTTTCTGTTCTAGAGAGATCCATATAATAAGAAACAATAAAAATATCTGTAAGAGTTAGAAGACCGATATAGAGGTATATTTTTGACTTTAAAATCATACTTTTAATGGTTGATGTGGAATATTATATCATTAAAGTAGTTTCTAGCCCAGGTGATTCTCGTATGAGGAATTTATCCAAATAGGAGTAGTTGGATTCACTTCTTGTGAATAATGACATGGATTTTTCAAATTTACTAAATGGAAAGAATGATCATGGGAAAAAATGTAGTTTTTAGGTAAATTATGATGTTAATGGAAGTATAATGTGAAAATAAAGGATGGTTTTCAATGAATTTTATCAAAAACAGGGCATCAACTTGTCTTAATGTTTTTCTACACAAATAAAGCATGAAAGATTTTTAATTGTGATCGGTATTGTTTTTTCTAGAGGATTATGTCATGGAAAATTGAAATTGATGATGGACATTTATTACAATGATATATCAGAGGAAATATATGTGAATCAACATTTTGGTTTCATGTGTCAACAGAATCATATCTTGGCATGTATAGTAAAAAAAATTATAAGCTTAAAAACCCCAACCATGATAGTGGAACCAATAATTAAGCACATTCAAAGAGGAGAAACTCTTCATATGGAGAAACTCTTACCACTGATTTTACTAGAATGAGTACAATGATTATAATTTCTTTATTCTATGATATTCAGATCTGAGGTATGGCATCAAAAGAAATTAGATCACTGGAGATGATCAAGGAGGACATTGATATATGGTAAAAAATATTTATTCTTCATATTAATATTATTTATTTCTTTATAAAGAACACAAATTTTCATAGAATAATAAAACTTTACAAATAATTAAAAAAGGTGAATTCAATGTTAATGTGCTATAATAGATTAAACCATTAACATTTAATTCTTGTAATTTATTTATCAACTCTAATATCTCCACTAGATACATTTGATAAGGTGGTTTCCAAATTATCCTAGAATTGAGATATAATTTAATGGGGAATTTATCCTCTTGGTTAGGAATAATAATAGAAAAATAATGAGAATATAATTCTGAAAATTCATTTACCACATGCATGTCATTAAGATAAATAATTCCCTTATTTTTAAATTTATGTGCAAGATAACATTCATCCCATATTTAGTAAATTTCTTAAATTATTTATATATAATCACATGCATGATCTCATTCCTATATTCAAATGTAATCTCATTTTGAAAATTGAATATGACTACTTTAGGCACACTATTTATTTTAATATGATATATTGAAATCCAATCAATATCCAAAATAGTTTAAAACAGAACAATAAGTAATTAAAAAATATTTTTATGAAAATACATTCTATTTAAAGCTATTAAAACAATAATGTAAATATATTTTTGTCTAATACATCAACCATGAGTTTTTTTTTCAAAATTTATCTCTCAATTTCTTGAGGTGATATTTCCATTTTACTTAAAAATTATCAAGTTGTTATTTAATGTGTAGATCTATAACTAATCAAGGAATTGGAATAATTTCAGTAAATATGTTATGTATCTATCACCACATCATTTGATGGCCCAAAATTTTCCAAGGTAGCCATAAAATACCATCACCCACATTTCTTCTCATGTTCTTGATGATTTCTACCTTTTGTACATATAATTAGACCCACATTCTCATAATGGATCATCTCATTACAATTAAAACATTTCACTTCATTATTAACAATATTGGTCTAGAAATTTCTCATTTTTTTATAGTCATTAGAAAATTTTAAATTTTACCACATAGATACCACATTAAAAATCTCTTGAGACTCTACCAAGAATGCAGAATACCAAATTTAGGACATTAGGAAAATATAATTATCCTATTTTAATATTTCCTTGTGGAGTTTTTCCCGGCAATTTACACCTTTAACCCTTATTATCCTTTTTATTAAGAGGTTAAAAAAATTGGAAAAATACTTATCATTTTCAGAACATCAAACAATTTCATTATAACATTTAAATTCATTAGTGGCCAAATCCCATATTAAATAATGTTTCAATATGGTGTAAAATTGTTTAAATTTTCATTAAAAATCTAGAATAAAATTTAATTCATACTTGTCTAATGTAGTAAAATTTTCTTCGTAAGCAGTAATTGAGTCCTCCTCTTAAAGATTTAACTTAATATAATTTATTTTCATTAATAGTTGATGAACATTCCGAAGAAATTTTTCCTAAAAATTATCTTTAATTAACTTACATTCCACAGTATCAATCTCAATATTCTCCTTGGAATTATAAAATCAAATACTACTAATGATCAGATCCACCATCAAGTGGATAGATATCAATAGTTTCTATTCTATTATATTAATAACCCAAAACATCAAATATCATCTTAAAATCATGGACACATCCTTCAGCTTCCAATTGGTCTGAGGTTCCACCAAAATCCTAAGGATGTTATTTCATAAAATTATCAACTATTGATATGTTCCTATATTGATAATTTTTTCACTCTATTTCATGGGTTCCACTATTTATATCTTCTGTTAAGTGGGTTATATAGCCACAAAAACTCATATCTGACTCCAACCATTTCATATTTCGCCTTTAGTAGGAAATGTCCCAATTGTTTCCATCCAACATCATTTACCACTATACCCCGGTAGAAAACCATTATAAATATATACTGAATAGATAATGAAACATGGAAACCATTAGAGAAATAGGAAAACTATGTCATGATAATATTAAAATAAATTTGAATCCCCATTTTGTCATTATTTATCAATATCTAAACCAATTTTTTTTTTTCTAAACTCTACTCTGATACGAACTATAAAATTGTTGGGGTTTTTCAATTTCAAATTTTAATATTTGGGAGAGAGAAAATAATTAATTATGATACTTTTCTCAATAATAGTAATGGATTATCTGTCAAAATTAATGGAGATTTAATTCTAAATATTAATTTATGGAAAGAGGATATTGATCACATTAATTTGAGATATGGACTTGGTGTTTATTTAAGAGGATGTGGTAGCATATTTTTGAAAGGAGTATCAGCAAGATGTACCTACCAAGTGATAACTATGATAGTGTTTCTGCTTTTATAGTAGATCATATGAAGCATCGATAATAATGAATAATGGTTAAAAATGTGAGATGCTAACGATGTCGGTGATGACATGTTGATGATGGAGAAAAAAGACACTGACTAGGGTGAATGATGAGATCCACAACGAAGAGCCATATACCAAAATTCTTCTTAGTTGTGAAGATCAAATGGCATATCTCAGTTCCCAATATCAGTGGTACAAAAAATGGAAAGTTCAGACAGGTATGTAAAAATCCTTCAGTTGTGGAAATCCTTCTAGTGAGTATGTAAAAATTTATTCAGGTGAGTTGTGAAAAATTCTATGGGTTTTTTGAAATTATTTCTAGATCAAAAATTTATTCAGTTGAATCTTCTGGTGTGTTTTTTGATTGGTTCTTTTGTGATGTCGTGCTCAACCCCAATAGTGGTATCAGAGGAGGTTTACTATTCTAGCCAAATAATATCTAGTTGTAGTGATGGAATCACAACAAGGAGTTCAATAGATATCTACGAAGATGACATATGTAATGGGCGCAATGAATAATGTTAGTGTCAACATGAATGATTCTATACAAATGGAGATCTGACTAAGGTAGAATTGATGTGATAGATCTTATCATAGTGGAGTCAATGATGGTAGATCTGATGATCACAATGACCCTGATGATGGAGATAACGATGGAGTATTAAAATTTTAAATCTTGGTGGTTATTTTGGGGGGGTTTTGAATTTAAAATTTGAATATTTAGGAGAATGAAATCAAATAATGGAGAGATTTTTTATCAACATTAATAAAGGATTTTTTCTCAATTTTAATACAGATTTAATTCTCAATTTTAATGGATGGATAATGGATATTAATTTTATTAAATGGATATATGGGATTGGTGTCTATAGAAGAGGATGAGGCAGTATACTTTTTTAAGGACTGATGGCATGATGTAGCCACCAAGAGATAACCGGGATGGTGATATTGATTTTATGGTTGATCATGTGAAGCATCAACAATGGAAAATGAATAGTCTATGGTGAACAAAGTGAGATTATAATGATGTCTATGATGTCTTGTCAATTATGGCGAATGAATACACCGATGAGGGTGAATAATGGGATCCATAATGAATATCCATGTATCAAAAGTATTCTCAGTTGTAAAGATAAAGCAGTGTGTCCCGATTCCCAAGATCGGTAGTACACAAAAAGGGTGGGTTCATGCGGGTATGTCAAAATTATTTGCGTGTGAAAATCATTTGGTTGAGTGTGTAAAAATTTCTTCAGATGAGTTGTGAATAATCCATCGGGTGTTGTAAAATTCCTTCAGGTGTAAAAATTCCTTCGAGTGAATCCTATGGTGTATTTTGCAACTGCTTCAACTATGATGTCGGACTCTGGCCAATAGAAATATCATATATAACCATCCTATATTTAAGTTATTTATATAAAGGAATTAATTTCCCTATATTTTCATGAAAATTTATGTTTATATTTTTTAGGTATCAAGAAATTCATTACATTAAAAAGATAAAAATTCCACAATGTATATTTTTTCTATGAAAATAGGTTCCTAAATTGAGTCTCCTATTTCAATCATGACACCCTTTTCTTCTCTCAAGTTGATTCCTAGTAGTTGAATAATTTATCATTCTAGAGTTCATACACACCCTTAAATGCAATAAAATCATTTAATACACGAGGTAAGAAAATATTGGTTATTAATGAATATTATAATGAACAAACCCCTCTAATCTATTTAAAAAATGAAAAACATCTAGAAAGTTTTACATTTTTAAAGGAAAAAATTTGAGCTAAAATTTTCACCTACAAACTCATGATATCAACTTCATTTCCCAGTGCATTTAATAAAACATCACATAAAAAACAATAAAGTAGAAGACATAACAAAAATGGGTAAATGGGATCTCATATTCATATCACTCTTATAATATCCCTTATAGTCACTCTTCTAATGGAATAACCTTCCAGATCAATTCCATCACAAATTCTCTAGAGAATAAACCATTATCCAATGCATTTGACAGAAATATCAAACTCAAAAATCATCGTATATAATTCCCATAACTATGAAATGAATAAAACATATTGGGGATCAAACTATGATTTTAAAACTAAAAAAATATTCATCCAATCCCATAAAATTAGGAGCTTATAGTTATCCATAACGAATATAATGAAATAACCCTTTCTTAAAATATTAAAATACAAATTTTAATGAAAAATGGGAATTTAATTTGCATTAGAAAACCCTAAAAATGTAAAATGAAATTTTCATAATGAAAAATTTTCATGATGATATGAAAATAAAACCAAGAGACAAACAATGAAAACAAAATTATTTCAAAAAAATAACAAATGTAAAAAAGGAACTATACTGAAAATGTTAAAAATAAATATTTTAATTCCTTAAAAAAAGTAAATGATATTGAAGTTAAGAAATCATTAAAGTGTAGTGTATTAAGTCTTATTCATATTCATTATCTTATTATTATTTATTTTATTTTATTTATTATCATGTTTCATTTATTTTATAAATCTGTATAACTAATGTTTGTCATTTTGGGGTCGTTCAGTACATAATTACCAAAATAGATTCAATATCATTATAAGATTAAAAATTCTTTGTAGAAATGTACTATAAGTTCAAAATGTGTTATGGAATGGGGGTTGTATCATTACATAAAAAAATTAGATTATTAGATCATGAGACAGTTACTTTTTGTTAAATCTTCTTAGAAATTCATGTTTATGATTTTCGAAAATAATTAGGATTGATCACTTTTAATTATAATTTTATGATTGATATTTCACTTTTCCTGAAGGTTCATGATTATTTAATAATATTTTTGACATATTTATTCATCCCCAAGGATATTTTTTGGAACTTATTGATATAAGTTTTGGACACTTTAAAATATTACATTTTGTACAACTTGATTTATTAAAAAAAATTGATTTTATTGAAACAAATATGTATGTGTGTATTACTATTAACTAATAATTAATCATCATAAGTTTTAACTAATTAAATTAAATTATAATAATATGTATTTTCATAATTATTTGTGATATAAAAAGTATAACATCATTCATATTGGTGGTAAAATAGACCCAATAAAGTAAATTTGTTAATGAATCTATGAGCAATACTCTATTATTGTATAGTAGAAATATCACTTTTAAAAAGAATAATAATTTCACTAAATTGTAAAAAATATTTGATAAATCCTAATAAATAAGAGGCATATGAAAAATATAAATCAAACAAATATTACTAACTTTTTATTTTTAATTTCTTAGAATACTCATTTTTTGAGTAAAAATTTTCATTGAGAAATTATTATTTATATTTTTTATGGAATGGAAAATTTATCATTAAAAAAAATTAATAATAATATTAATATCATATTCAATACTTATATTCATTTTAAGAATAAACCATGTAAGGTGGTGATGAGAAAAGAATAATGTAGTCTAAAGACCCGGTAGTCCGTATGTGACATATGAGATGTTTTCATGTACTATCATATGAAAAAATATAGGCAATGGTTGTTACATAAACATAATAACAATTTAGTGTAATAATGATATTAATTTCATTATATGAAATTGATTATAATATATTTTTGAAAGAGGAATATGTTGAAATAAACAAGAGAGAACTATATTAAGAAAATTACTATTTCCTTTGATATCCTTCACTAGAGCTCTCTTTACGCCTCCATAGATTGGTCTTTTGGAATAAAGAAACCCCTATGATGTGGGAAATAGAATTGAGTAATGATTTATTCTAGTGTTGTTTCATGATAAAGTGCTAACGGTGTGGGGAGAGGTGAGATATTAAGGTGATCCTTCTATAAATGAGAGGAGTGACGCTCTAAAAAAATGCATATTTTAATAATATATAATAAATATTGTACACATATAATGTGGAACAAAATTAAGAAAATTAATTGATCAGAATTATAGGGTTGAGAATCCACTCAAATAATAAATTAAATACAGTTTTTTTGTCTTATCAATTAATTTAACTCATTTTAACCATTTTAAAATTTCTCCTGATGACTAATGTTTACTACAATAAATTATTTTTTATGTATAAAAATTAAATGGATCCTTTTAAATAATATTGATCGTATGAATCAATATATATGAAAAAATATTTCATGATTAAAATTTTATAGGTTTTTAATATTAATTTTAATTAATGTACTTTTTAAGTAGAATATTTTTTTTTGAAAAATGACATTTTATAAAGAAAAAAACCCACATAGATTTCATATATATTATTGATCTTCTAGGAATTAATGGGTTTGTGGTTATACAAAGTAGTTTTATGTTACATTTAATGAAATCCAAAACTGAATGCATGATTGTTAATACTTAACGAAAAATTAAATAAATACGTTTGTATTATATTAAAATATTACTTAGTTTCTCGAAATATAACATAGATTTATAAATAGAATATATTAATTAAATATGAAATATCCAATTTCGTAAAATAATTTTCAGTCTAAAAAAGGTTTAATAAATTTTTATGTCATGTTGATGTCATAATGATGTATTAAATTTTAACATATTTTTAACAACTATATTTTTCAATATTCATCAAAAAATTAACTTTTTAGAAAAATAATAAAAAATTAGCCAAATATAATTTTGATATGTTGAAGCAAAATATAAAGTTATGTTTTTTAAATTAATGATCTACAATTTTAATTTTCAATTTTTAATCAAAACCATAAATCAAATGGAAAAATATTAGTTATTTTAAAAGTAATGCCGTATCAAAATGAGAATTTTTATTCATATCCCATAACATTATATATTTCTATATATTACTATAGTGATAACTATTAATATTAACGAAGTATAAAATTGAAAAAGAAAATTTAAGTATTATTTTTGATAAACAATTTTGTATATTAGATAATACTATGAGTGATCACATTTTTTGTGTGTTTTAAACTTTTTTTTAGTATACTTATGTGTTGAAGGGGCCACGACAATGACCTTAGGTATGAATTTATTAAGGTCACTCACATCCCATTAAAAAAATGTTTCAGTAAATAGTACTATAAATATTATAAATAAGTAAATATGTATTTCTTAAAAAATAATTTGTAAAATAAAAAAACATATGATTTGTATTTTGTTATTAAAAATATTATATAGTTAAACCATTAAAAAAATATATTCAGATAATATATATATATATACATTTAGAAATAAAAAATATAATATCAGTTGTTGAATATATTAATAATAAATATGTTTAGTTTACACAATTTAGTATGATAATAACAAAGATTATTTTTTATATTTATACTAACTACATAGTGTTAAGTTTTCAGAGGGTAAAATGGTTGAAATTAAATTAATAAAATACATGAAAATTGTTTTTTGGGAATTTAATAAAGAAGAATAAAATTATAATAATATATGGTTCTAGTTATTAAGGATTGAATTAATTATTAATAACATATTAAGTGTACATATTTAATGAAATTAAATATGATAAAAATATATTCATCTATTTTGATGTTTAATAAAAGAATATTTATAAATTAAATTTGACTAAATTATTTATTAATCATCCATTGGATATTTTTTAATTTATTATATAATTAATGAATATATTAATCTAATTTTATAGCATGTAATTTTAAATTTACAATAGAATTTAAAAAATTTCAAATAATAGATATTTATTTGAATTGACTAGTATTGAAAAATGGTTATTTCAAAATGTCAAAATCTAGGATATAAATAATGTATTTAATATATAATTGGTTTATAAATTAGATTTGGTGTGTAATAAATAAAAAGGGATATGATTCAAATTTATCAAATTTCATGGAAATCTAATCAGTGAATTCAAAACATTATTAATATTTACTTAAAATTTGAGAGTTACCTACGTATTTCTATGTAACAAGAAAATTATATAATATATTTATCTATTTTGAGTTAGACTCATATTTTATTAATTATTTAATATGAAATGTTTATTTTATTAAATAAATTCTTATTATTTCATTTACTATTTATTTTTAAATGATAATAAAAATATAAAATGTATTGAATTAGATTTAAAATAAATTAAATTTATATCTAAAAAATTATTTTAAAATTTTAAAATTATAAATTAGTATTTAAATAAATTATATAAGATACTACATCCTTTCTCAATCCCATAGTGTGGAGATCTAATAGAAATTATAATTTTTTTTTTGATGATATATTTTTTTCTAACATTTAATAATTTTAAATTATAACTATATGGTTTGAAAAAACTTGAAATTTTAAGCTCTAACTTGTAAATACACAATGATAAAATATCAAAAGGCATCAAAAAATCCATTTGAAATAATCTGATTCAACATCCTCACTATTTAACAAAAGAATTTTAATGATCATGAGTAATGTCTTATGTGTGAACATCACTTGGCATATGTAAATGGAATCACAACATCTTCTATTCCATATACCAATGTTTTTTAAAATAATTCAAATATCTTCAAAATGTTTATTATTTATATTATTACATGTTTTTAGAACACTGAATTATAGTCCATGATCTTACAAAGCTCATCAACAATCTTATTTTCATCCAAATAAACTACTTTTGATTACAATTGGTTTATCGATGAAACATATTTTGTTGGTTCCAGACATGGAAGAAGCATTCAATTGGGGATAATATTTTAAAATTTATTTTAATTATTGTTGTTTGAATCCATGACCAAGAATCTTTCATATCAAATTTATAATTAATGTATTTAATATCATATGAAATGAATACTTGGGATTATGATATTTCTTTTTTGATGAATGCTTATCATCTGAAATGAACCTTTAAGATTTTATTCTTTGCATTTTCAGGATCCACTTATAGAATCCATACAGTAGTGATCTACACATGCACTTATGATCTCTAAGAAACATCAATCGATCACTGGGTGCAAGCATGGTGAATTGAATATCATCCATTTTTAATTCTTGATTTCTTTTTATTTACTCTTGAATGAATCTCTCTTGCGTTTCTTTTTCTTGAGAGGGGTTGAGAATGAGGAATTCAGAGAGATAGTTAGTTGTTCACAACAATCTTCTATTTCAAATTCACCAATCTATTATTGCAAAATTGGCATAACTCTCTTTTTATAGAGGTGTGATTTAGGTTAAAATAAATATTCAATTGAATTCCACCTGTTAAATAATATAAAACCCTTTAATAAAACACATGTCACATAATAAAATAATTATATTATTATTTTGTGGTGAGATCTAACTAGGGTAATAACAAGTATTATTTAACATAATTGTTAATTAATATTTTTCACTAGACTCATACTTGTTCTGTTTGAACACTTATATCATTTACTAAATACTCGAATAAAATATTTTATTCTCTTAGATAAATATTATATGAACAAACTAATAAATAAATATTTATTAAATATCCAATAAAATAAATAAATATATTTTATTCACAATAAACTGAATATATATTTATTTAATTTACATGATCCATAAAACATGAATAAAATCATTCATTGATCTAGATAATAATATTTTTTTCATTTAATTAAATTCAAATAGATTTTAATCATGATCAACCAAAACACTTTGTGTGTGACCCTTGGCATTAGACATACTTGCCTAAAGTCCAAAATTACTATATAGAAATGAGTCAAAACATTCATGATAAAGAACTTAATGTTTCCATTATGATAACCACAAATGAATAATCCCTATATAATATAATCCATTTTTCAAATTATCTTATCAATTTGGTTCCACATCCGTGTCCCCAACCAATATGCTTGATATGTATTTCTTTGATCATTTGGAAGAAACAGAATGTTACACCATGGATATGAAATATAGGGTGAAATTTATATTATAAGGGCACAGATATCATATACTATAAAGAAGAAAACGAAAAATCCTTCCCTGAAATTCATTAATAATCTTAATGCCTAAAGGCACGCTCGTAGATAGGAATATCTGATGAAACCAAAACATGCATAATTCCTATTGTTGGGTCTATTCTCATAATATCTCATCTTAGAGATTACCAAGTGAAAATTTTATTATAAGAAGCGTCATCCACTTATGAGTACTCACACATAATGAACTAAATACTATAGGTCTCATCATAATACGTTATCCAACCATAGAACTATATTAAAAATATTTTCATACAAATTCAAGGTTCCAATCATTGCGGTAACATATATGACCTTGTCAATGCGACACATTTTCTTGGACATTATTGCATTAAATTGATGTAGAATAATGAACAATATGTAATATGATGTTTAATTAATATCCAATATATCGAATATACATGTATCTTGGTACAAATAGTTCGTCCTATGACACAAACTCCAACAAAATCCCACTTGGACTAGAGATTTCTGCCTATGACATTCAGTCCTCTAGACCCCACATGATAATCAAGTTTCTTCCAAGTCAAGGCTTTAGTCAAGTCATCGACCTTGTTTTCTTACATGGAAATACATCCCACCCCAACCTCACCTCTCTGTGAAAAATCTCTAAAGAGACGATGCTTCAAAAGTATGTGATTCATCCACTGATGTGACTTTGAATCTATTGCAAGAGCCACCTCTACAATATTATCATAGTAGAGTGTTATAGGATCATTACTATTACAAACCATATGAAACTATTAGATGAAGTTTTGCATCCATACTACTTATTTAGCTGTTTCATAAGCTACAATATGCTCAAACTCTGCTACAGAATCTGCGATCACAACCTTCTCTGAGATCTTCCAGGTCAAAACACCTACATTCAAAGTGTAGATGTATCCCATTTGTGAAATCTTGTCATCTGGATAAAAGTAGCATATGCATATCCTCTTATGACTATCCCCTCATCAACTTCATAAACTTGGAACATATCCTTAGTATTCCTCAAATAATTATGTATAGTTTAGATTTCCATTAAATAATGATCACCAGAATTAACTTGATATCTTTCTACCATAATTAATACATAGACAAAATCTAGACAAGTATATAATATAACATACCTGACTCACCCAATCACTGATGCATATAAAATCATTGAAATATTTTTTCCCTCATGTTTGTGAGGAAACATTTTCATAAAAAGATGATTTTTATTCGATGCTAGAAAGAATAAACTTTTGGATTGGTCCATATTGAAAATCTTCAGTATATTTTCTATTCATATACTTCAACTTAGAACGAGAAATCTCTTGGATTTGTCATGATATATTTTGATTCCCATATTATAGCTTCCTCACATATTTCATTCATAGAGAAGCATTTATGCAACCACACATTAACAAATTGTAAGACTTATATTTCATTTCCAATGAGTAATATATCATCAACATATACTATTAAAAAAATGACTGCACTCTCAATTAACCTTCTTTAGAAACAAGTCTCACACTAATTCTTTATGAAACCAAATTTTGTTATAGCTTCATCAAAATGAATATTCCATGAGAGAGATGATTTCATTAATCCAAAAATGGGTTTTTGAAATTTTCATATCATAATGGAAACCTTTAGAGTAAAAAACCCTTTGAGTTGTCTCATATAGACAGCTTTCTAAAGGTTCTCATTTAAAAAGGTTGTTTTGACATCCATTTTCCAAATCTAATAGTTATGGTAAAGCTCGAGGACCAGTATAATTATGATGGATTTAAGTATTGAAACTGGTGAAACCCTATAGGATTCATTCTCAATGGTATTCAGATTACTTGACTAGAGTCCAAAATTACTATCCCAAAATGGGTGAGGACACCAAGGAGAAAGAAATTAATGTTGAAATGGTGATAACCACAAACTAACACTCACTATGTTACATAATTCCTTGGTCAAAATATCTCATCAAGATGGTTGTACATCTGTATCCCCAACCTATATGATTGATACGTCATTCTTTGATTATTTGGAATAAACCCATATTTACCCCATGGACATGAAATTTAAGACACCAATTATATTGCAATTAAAAGGTCTAGATATCAGTATCTATAAAGTTGAAAGAGAAAAACCCTTCATTGATATATCCATTAATGACATGTTAATCATGACACACTCAAAGTACCCAATTTCATCATGAAAACATGTCGTCATGACTTTTATCATCAAATCTAAGTGTGTGAGTCCTGACATTACTTAATAATAATTTTAAAGTTTAAGGACTATTACATACTCTCACATATAAGAATATCTGATGACACTAAAACATGAAGAATTTATCTGGGCGGGTCTATTCTCATTATATCCCATATTTGAGATTACCATGTATGAAGTTCATGATATGAATCCACATCCGATTACGAGTAATTTCACATGATGGTCTACATACTATGTGTCCCATCATAGTATATTATGTGACCATAGAATTATATGAATAATATTTTTATACCATTTCAAGGTTCTCATCATAGTGGGAACTGCTAAGTCCTTATAAATGTGAAAAATACTCTAGAACATTAATATATAAAAGCCACACAGAACAATGAACAATATATAATAATATGTTTAATTAATATCCAATACATCAAATATACATATTATCAATGTATAAATAGTTGTTCCTATTAAACCAACTCCAAAAAACTCCCAATTGGACTAGAGCCAACTGCTTATGAATTTTAGTGTGCCAGACCTCACATGATAATTATGTTTATTTCTAGTTAAGGATTTAGTAAGATGTTCTTTCACGTTTTCTTCCATATAAATACTGCTAACTATAGCCTCACTTCTTTGAGAAAAATACCTCTAGATATAATACTTCTGAAGTATGTTCTTCATCTGCTGATGTGACTTTGGATCTTTTGCAAGAGCCATCACTGTAGTATTATCACAATATTGTGATATAGGATAATTACTTCTAGGCACCACATCAAACTCTTGGAAATTTTTTTGCATCCATACTTCTTCTTTAGATGCCTTAGAAGCCATAATATTCTTGGAATCTATTTTAGAATATGTGACCACAACTTGCTTTGAGATCTTCCATCTCATAACACCTCCATTCAAAGTGTATATGCAACATTTTTGTGACATCATGTTATCTTGATTATTTTGGAAACTATAATCCACATATTATCTGATGAAAAATTACTCATCTCCTTTATAAACTAAGAAAATATCCTAAATATTCCTAGATACTCAAGAATAATATCAATTTCTATTCAATGGTGATCACCTGGATCGACTTGATATCTTGCTACCATAATTAATGCATAAGAGAAATCTATCCTCGTACATATCATAACATACCTAACCAACCCAATCACTGATGCATATAGAATATTTATCATTCTATTTCTTTCCTCATGTGTCTGAGGACATATTTTCTTGGAAAGATGAATGTCATTTGACTCTAGAAATAATCCCCTCTTGGATTGTTAAAATTTGAATTTCTTCAACATCTTTCTAATGTTTGTACTTTGACTTAGGCCAAAAAATCTCTTAGATATATCATGATGAATTTTGATTCCAAGAATATATGATTCCTTTCCTATGTCATTAATAGAGAATGATTTATTCATCCATGCCTTAATAGAATATAATAATGGTATTTCATTTCCAAAGAGTAATATATCATCATCATATACTGTTATGGAAATGACTACACTCACACTGAACCATTTTGAGACACATGTCTCAGACTCATTCTTTATGAAACCAAATTCTTTTATTACTTCATAAAAAAATTCCATGACTTAGATGATTTCCATAATCCATAAAAATATTTTTGACATTTTTATATCTTATTAGAATCCTTTGGAGTCACACACCCTTTTGGTTGATTCATATAGAAATATTCCAGAAGGTTCCCATTAAGGATGGTTGTTTTAACATCTATTGTCCAAATCTAATAGTCATCTTAAATTGTATTTGAAAGTAGAATCATGCTGGATTTTAGTATTGAAACTTCTGAAATGGTTTTTTCATAGTCTATGCCTTGATGCTATTTCAACCCATTTTTAACCATTCAAGCCTTATAGACACTAAAATTTCCTTCCATGTTCATTTTCTTCTTGAATACCCATTTTCAATCAATGGTCTTTATATCCACTAGAGGATATATGAAAATTTTGACTAGGTTTTAGTATGTGGAATCCATTTTATAATTTATGACTTCCTTCCACTTGGAAAAATCTATGTCATTTGCTGCTTCCTTTTAGGTTTGATGATCATTATTATCAACTAATAATGAGTCACTATCCTATGTGAGTATGAATTTATAATGGTTTGGTCCTCTAAACTATCTTGTACTCATATGTAGTACTTGTGACTCTGGAACAATTTATTTTTCCATAGGGCTTTATGAAATCCTTTTCCCATACCAAATCTCATGTACCTTGACCTTTGACTTAATTAAAGTCTGTCTATCTCCCACTATCTCTTTTATATATCAGTTACCTCTCAATGAATAAGGAGTGTCTTTCCACTATAACCTTTTTGTCTGAATTGCTGTATAGGTAATATCCCTTGGTTTTATTGGTATATATTATAAAGACATACTTTGTGACATTAAGTTCATGTTTCTTACCTGAAGAGACCTTAACAAAGTCTTTGAAACCCCACACATGAAATTATGAGAAAACAAGTTTCTTTCTATTCCATAATTGGTATGATATATCGTACACCGCTTCAGTTGGCTGTTGGTTTAGATTTTGTATTGAATTTTATAATGATTATCCACAAAAGGATAATGGATGACTCACATAACTCATCATTGATCTCACATGTCAAAAAACGTGTGGTTCATCCTTTCACTTACACCATTCCACCAAGGCTTATAATGAGGAGTGAGTTGATACAGTATCCTAAACTCCTATAAATAATTAATGATATCCTGATTAAAATATTCTCCACCACAGTGTGAGTGAAGTTTCTTAATATTATTTACTAGCTGGTTTTCAACTTAATTCTTGTATTCCTTTAATTTATCAAGAGAATAATACTTATAACTTCCCCACCATTGGTGGTGGGGTCATAAGGGCTTGGGGGGTGAGGGGCAGGTCACGGGGTCAAGTCCCCGGGCTTGCGATTTACATGTAATTTTCTTCCTTGTGTGTGAGCCGCTTTCGCGGTTGTACCCCAATTTTTAATAATAATTATAACTCATTAATTAGACATATCCATATCTACTAAAATCATTGGTAAAAGTTATGAAGTAAGAGTACACACCCTATAAATCATGTGTTTCGAACTATTAATGAGGTCATAGACAAATGAAACACTTCATTCATATATATATATAATAAATTCACAATTTTTTTTCATTTTGTGTTTGAATGTGATCAAAGTAGTGCATCATAAATATATTTCACTTTTAATGAAATTAATTCTTTTCCAATCCATGATAGAGATCCAAAATTGAGTAAGTCTTTTTATTCAATCTAAATATAACAATAGTGTCTCAATAATATAATTTTTTTCTAGTACCATTGATGTGTTTTCAATGTTTTTAATACCATGTATGTATCCACATTTATCCATGGTTTTGAATACCTTGGAAAAAAGAACCTTACATATATAATTATGGTAGATAATATAATAATTAGACGTCAACATTAAAGGAATATAACATTTTATCCAGCTATCTATTTGAGCTCCAAAACCATTCACATCAAAGATTGGAAAAATATATATCATGATACTATATAAAAATTTTCTTATAAATAGGTCTAATTAATTTATTAATGTTTTAAGAAAGATAAATAATTGACATCAAGATCAATTGATTATAACATATAATCCATGAATTATTTTTTACTCCTTGATAACTTAAATGATTGTTTGTGATGATCCATCCAATATATAATATAGGGATTCCCATAAAAAATTTTCACTTAATCCATAGAGTCCTAATAGGATGAAGATATAACTTTTTTTACGAGTTGTATTTGTTTTCAATATTTGTTATTGGTTGTCAATCTTGGTATATAAAATATCATGATTTCATTAATTTCAATATGTTGAAGAAGTTAGAATAAAATAAGTAGCTTGAGGTACTGCTAAAGTATCCATGATATCCAATATTGATAAAAATTGAATGCATCTTGGTTGAATAGATGAAGAATAATGTACTCAGCTCTTATTATCTTAATAAAGTTCTTTTGAATAATTTGAGGTTATAAGTTTGATTTTTTTTGAATAGGTTCAAATGATAATGTGTGATGGAATGGACCTTTGTGGTCTATTACTTTTTTAAAATCCAATGTTTGGGGTGTTCTGGGAGGAAAAAATATATCATTTCAATGGTTTTCCAAAATAATGTTTTTCTATTGGTGATTCATGAATCAGAAAGTCACGTCAGTAGCTTAGCATCAGTAGTATTTCATCGGGAGATCACATCAGTGAGTTAGGGAATCTGTGACTCATGACTTCAGTGACTCAGGGTGTTGGTAGGTCAAGGTTTCGGTAGGGCGAGCTACAATGAGTGGCATCACTGAATTATGTTAGTGACCCATGTAAGTGATTCAGGTGTTGGTGACTCATTTTGGTGAGTAATGTCGGTGAATTAGGTGGTGGATACTCACTATCAGTGACTTCAGTTGGTGACTCATCCATTAGCGAGTCATTTATATTTTTCTCTAGTTTTTCCAGTTTCTCACCTTTGATGTTTCCTTTGACGTTAAATGAGTTAAATTCTGTATTTAATGAGTTTTTGGTCCATTTAAAATGGTTTTTATCTCCTAAGAAACTTGAATCTTCCTTTGACTCCTAAACTGCATGGTCTTTATTTTGATCGATCATTAGTGGACTTTGAAACCATTTACTTTGTAGAATTAGGATCTGGACTTTCTAAAGCTGAGATCATGTCTTCCTTTGAACCCTTCTGTTTTCCCTTGGTGCATCGAGAACCTTTCTTCTTTGAGGAGTCGTGCACCTATGTTATAGCAATCTATTTTGATTTCCCCTAGAGTCTTCCCTATTTTTCACGAGACCCCCTATTTTAGAACAAGGAGGAATTCTTGATTGTCTATTTTTCCATGTTATTATACCTCCATCTCTCTTTTAATTGTGTATTAATTGGGTTGCATGTACTAATGTCTTCCAATTGATACGGTTGAAACCAATTTAATGAATATAATAAGAAGTAATAAATGATGGGTTGGAAATATGATGATGATGATCACTTTGATCGATGTCATGTTTGGTAAGGGATGTTTGAATTCTAAATATCATGTCCACTGGTGGCATCTTTTTCAGCACTTGTATGACTTGATAATATTTGTTGATGTTTCCTTGTTTAATGACTGAAATATGGAAATTGGATTAATCACATATATTTAATTAAATATATGGATTCTACAGGATCAAAATTGTTCTATGATCACCCCTGAATAATGAATGTGTAATTAAAGAATGAGGCTTAAAAAACCCTGAATACACCTTGTTATTTTTTGTGGTTGTGTGCTGTGTATGGATCTATTCAAAAGTGTGTTTTGTGTTGGTCATGTGGTGCGGTGGTTGGGAGTGTGGTTGTGTATTTGGTTGGGTAAATGGTAGTGTGATAGAATCTTCAGTTGAGAGATTTATTGATTGTTGAATGGGTGAACTTGTTATATAATGGGACTACATCTGGGTAGTGGTTTGGTAGTGGGGATGCATGATCAGGTTGTGTTAGGTTTTTATTTATGGGAGTTCTAGGTAAGGTGTTTTTGTTACGTATTAGGGATGCTGATCATGGTTGTGATGGGGTATGTTTGGGGTTTTCTTGTTGAGAGGAAGGACAAACCAACATGACTTTAAAGAATGATGGTGGTAGTGGTTGAATAGGTGTTCAAGAAAGGGGAGTGTGTAGTGGGACTGTGAGTTGGTTAAGTTTTTTTATATTGTTGGATGTTATGATTTTCATGTAGTGGGGATGCCGAGGATGGTTTAGGAGGATATTTTTAATGAAGGATGGTGTTACCTTGCATGGGCCTTTTTCCAGGAGTTTCAATACTTTTGTGAAGTGGTTGTGGGTTAGGATGTTACTTGTGTTGTGGTGTGTTTCGTAGTTTCCTGGGTAGGGATGGAACAACTAGTAATTTCTTAATAAAATCATGTAATTAAATGTTTGGATGTTTCCTTTTTTATTATTATATATGTGACAATATTTCTTATTAATGTGTGCCTATAGGGTCAGAAACAAGGAAGGTTTTTTGTGGGTTGGTTGTTTGTTTTGAAAACCAATAGGTTGGGCTGAGCATTTGGTACCTATATATATACACGTAGTTCATTGTGTTTTCTATATGCACCACACCTGTGTTGGGAACTATGTGCCGAACACCCCCATTATTATGGGGGAGGGTGTTCTTTACCAACATCCCAATAGAATAATGGATGGGTGGTTATGGGATCTTCTCTACTATCTCTTCTAAGTATTGTTATCCCAAGACTCATCAGGAAGGTTGTGGTGTGGTTGTGAGGCCCAGTTGTTTGCAAGAATGGTGTTCTTTCCAAAGTGTCTTCGGGATGATTCTAAGGTGTCTGTAGGTAGGAATATGGTGTGGTTTGTGGCCCAAGTGTGTGTGGGAATGATGTAATAGTGGGGCTTGTGGAAGAGCGTCGTAGCATTAGGACGTTCACCGTTAGGGATGAGCAGTTAACCAGTGGGAAGTGGTGCAGGGTACCTAAATATCGATGTGCTTACTACATTACTTTACATTACTTGAATTATTTAGTGAGTGTTCTTTAGTGATGTTGTGGTTGATAATATACCTTGTTAGGTGCTTTTGGGTTTATGCTATTTTTCCCACATGAGCATTAGTATACTTCTCCCACTTGTGCATGAGCGACTTTGGTTTTCTTACCGAGTATAATTGTATGCTCACCCTACATATATAAAATTATTATCAGGTTTTTATGGAGATTATGAAGACCGTGCTATACCCTACTAGCTCGGGCATTGGGATAGTTGTTGTGTCACTACTTAGATTTGTTCTTTTGGTATTTACTTGAGAGTTTTTCATTTTATTTTGAGCATTTTTACTTTAAACATTCATGTGGGATGGATTTTAGTTTTCTTTTATATTTATATTAGATTTTATTGGAGGTTGATAATTCTTATCTCCCGATCTTTGTTACTATAAAAGAGTAATGCCTCTAATTTTGTGATATTTGTATACCCTTAGTGTTGGTGTCCACCTAGAGGCATATTAGAGGTGCGGACTAGGGGTCACTATCTCTTTTTCATCTTGAAGAAGGAAGGTCACAACACTTTTTCATCCCTCCCATCATCTCGAAGAAATAGGTTCATGACATAATGAAATGTTTAAATTATGCTAATGGTAACACACTGTTTACCCCATGCTGAAGAAGATTTTATATGAAGAAGAATTGAATAAATCCATGAAAAATATTTATTTCATGAGGAGATTATTTCAAGACCATGAAAATACTATTTTTCATGAAGATGTAGAAGCCAATTCATTATAATTATTATTTAATGAGGAGTTTTTTAAAGTATATTTAATAATTTTTCAAGAAGAAGTAGGAGTTCCATTATATTAAATTTTACACATATAATAATTATAAGTATTATTTTTGGTGGGCCTTTATAAAAAAATAGGACCAACCATTTGCACCCAAGGGGGGAAAACGAAGAACACTTATGGGTGATAGGATCAACCAAGAGTGATCCATCCCATGCATGGTAATACATATTATCATATATAGGGATCATAGAACCCACGAGGAGTTCTTGAAGGAACTGCTGGAGGGTGCATCCATGGTACCTGCATGGTGTTTAGGAGTGTGCCTTTGTGGACTGTAGAAGGGTGTGTTGTGGTCCATGTAGGGAATGTTTAGTGTGTTCTAAGTTTAAAAAACTTGTTATGTCTCAATTGAGTTACGGAGATGGATTGAAATATATAGTGGATCTCGACCTAAGGCAAGTCTATCAAGCGATGAGGAAATAAAGATACTATTCATCGATATTAAAATGATACAGTTATATTGTGACCATCCAAAATTCACTAATCCAATGAATTACTGGAATCCATGTTTTCATTATCTTATTCTCACCGAAAAAGCATGGAACAGTTGAAATACTTGACTAATTTCTACCATAGATGGTTAAGTTATGCACTTAGTATCAGGCGGGGTGATCAAAATAAACATGAACACCATTTTTCTATGGATTGATATACATGCAATATATTATTTTCATACATGCACTACCTTGAAATATGTAGATGCTTCTATGATAAAAATAATGCCAATAGTGTAACATTTGAGTCAATTGGGGTTCATGGAGTCTAGGGAGAATCTTTTGATTATTTTGACATGCACGTGAGATACTCACCATGATGGGTGAAGCATTCCTTGCATAAGAAAAGGCACCATGTGTTTCAATGTGGAATATTTAAGAAACTCACATATAATATTTGAATGTCAGTATCTTTAGTGATATTAAAATCATCATTGAAAAATGATTATTTTGTTATTATTTTTTAGTGAATGAACAATGGAGAGGTAGTGAAACCTCTTTATAAATACTGATAGATTGAGGAGGGAAACACCACCGCCATTAACATATTTCTTAATGAGATTCCATTTTTTTAAAAACGTATAATCATAGTGCCTAATCTTATGTAAAGAAGAAGATTTGAGAGTCTATCTATTACAGGTATATGGGGAGTTTTGGGAACTTATTTTTGTGAAGAATAATAACCACACACTGATTACGTGAAGAATAATATAATAGTTCAATGTTGTCATGGAACATTTATGCCTTCATGACTGCATGATGGTTAACATGTTCTATGAACCAGTTTTGGCATAATACTAACTTATGGTGTTACATAAAGGATGTGTTCTATGTATAAAACCTTACTTTAAGGAAGAATACAATGAACCCTCATATAAAACCTTACATGGGGGAAGAAGACAGTGATACAGCATATAAAAACTTTAGAAAATAAGTTGTTAGTGGCTTCAAATATATGAACATATGTGAAGAGGTTTTCAGAAAAAATAAAAAAATAATTACATTAAGTATAATCCATTAAAGGCACATGAATTCATGAATAAAATGGATGCATAATCTAGGAAATTTATTGTTTCTTGTACATGATTTAATGAAATGTGCATAGATAAATTGATAAAAGAATAAAAAGCATGTGCAAATTAAGTTTTCACATGTTTAAAGAGTAATTTGAACCTTATTTAGAATATGGTATAATAATTTATAATCTCTTGTTATTTTTCAAAGACATAAATAAGAAGAAGAAAATATTGAATATGTTGAGAAAAACATTCATTATTTCAATAATCATAAAGGAGGTTTGTGATTCTAGAAATATTTAAGAAAGGTGTTATTGAATGTATAAGTACCCAACTGATCATATGTTATTGGATGTAATAGAAGAACTAGAATAATAGGTATGAGAAAATCAAATAGAATAAAGGTTTGACCAGATACCAAACATATTTTTTATTATTTTTTGGTATTAGAAAAACACGGTAATGAAGAAGAAGAACTAGTGTAGTATATTATTCACTAAAGACATGGATAATAAAAGTGTAATGAGAAAATATATTTGAATAGAAATAAGAAAAATAAGAAATATGAACTTTTAGTTTATTACTGTTAATAAGGAAAGTTGTTTGACCGCTACTGTGTAAGTAATAGTGAAGAAGTATAAAGATAAGAACAAATAAGCACTATTACATCCATCAAAAGTCTCAAAATGTGGAATAATTTCTTGGTTTTATAAGGTACCTTAAAAATAAGGTGAATAATATCTTTATAGGTAGTATAAAGAACCATCTAAGAGCTGAAACCGTGCACTATTATTTTACTATAGTGTAGTGAAAGTGAAAGGTTATTCCCTAATTGATGTAACCACATTTAAAATATTTTTTTATAATAGTTGTTACATATTGGATTATTTCCAAACCATGTCAAGGAATAACTATTATTGAGTAGAGAAACTTGAAAAAAATCATATTCCATATTTTTCCGACATTAATATACATATATACAATGTGGAAAAGAGTATATGAGAATCGATATCCTAACAGGTTTATGAGGTAAAGGGATAAAAGTTTATAATTGATTAAAAAGTTCCAAACAATGATTCACCCCTTTATCATTTTTGATTATATCCCAAAATATTCATCTCATTTGGTATTAGAGTAATGGTTCTCCTATATTATATTATATAAATTGTAGTTATTCTCTTTTAAATATTTGATTTTTTTCCTGTCTTAACAATGAAGTGAAGTATTGGTGAAGATTCAATTACCTCTTAGAAAAATTCTATTTCTAGCAAGACAATTATGAATAGTTAAAATAAGGATAAGAGAAAGAAAAAGAATAGATCTCACTTATATAAAGAAGAAGAAGTATCGATATGTCCATGAATTTCCAAAAAATAAAAAATATTAGGATAATAAAGTGAAGAGCATGTGAATAGAGTTATCAAAAATCAGACAGATAATCTCTTAACCTCAATTTCATCAATTGATTCATGTTATCAAGAGGAATGTGTTATTTCTTTTCTAAACTATACTAATGATGATCCAAGAAATAGTAGGAGTGATAACATTTTAGTTTATTTTTCAATAGACGCATTAAAGGATATTATGTTTGGTTTTCCCAAATAATTAGTCAATATTATCTATGTGATGTTTGAAATCCTATTGTAAGAGATTAATCAGCTTAAGGGTTAGTCAAAAGTAATAGAGAATCCTTTATCAAAAAAAATTATGGAATCAATATATTCCTCTTAGAAAATTGGATCATTTCTAATAAAAAGAGTTATTATTGAAATAAGTTCCTCAAAGTTATAATACAAGTGTATTAATGAATTTATAGTGAAATGTGTCCATAATTAAATAGATGAAAAGATCCATTAATTTGAATAAAAATTTAAAAATAGAATCAATTTCATGTAGTTTCAATTTGATGTAAAATATAATAAAATCAAGGAAATTGAATCTAGGTTAAAAATATTAAGTTGCATGAAGAGGAAGTTAAAATAATAATGAAGGATTATAATGTGAATATTATTATGATTTTTATTAGAATAAAATCCCCAATATTAAATGTTTATAATTGGAGGTTCAGTTGGCCAATGTTTATAAGACACATATCAAAACTTCAAAAAAGAATGGGACAATTTCTGTTGCTAAAGAAGTTTCACTATATGATTATAAAGTTAAAAGACCTCTAATATATGGTAATATAATCATGAATTTATCAAAGATATATCTTATTTAGTTGTGAAGAAATAATTACCATCCCTTCCATCTTGTGGTAATGTTTCTAAATCTATTATCATGAAAATATTAGGTTAGTAAAACTATCTGTATATGTATGGATGAATAAACGTGATAAAAATATTACCAACATGACTAGGGTGAACAAGAAAAATAATTTTTAAGCTCGTTCCACATGAAGATCAACAATTTTTTTTAATAAAACTCAAAACCTTCTTAAAAATGATATATGAAGATCACAATTTATGGGTAAGTGACATTTCTACAATAAATTTTGGCATTGTGCATTATATTTTTTGTATTATACTCTAAATGATAAATCACAAAGGAATCCTATGACAATGGGGAGAATGTAAAATATAGAGAAAAAAATACACATGTCAAGAAAAATATGTATACATTAAACAGATTTGGAAAACATGAAAATATAATTGATTCCTGAAATAGTAGTTATCAAATGTTTTATACATGCTCATATTGACAAGTATTGAGTATTGATATGAAAAGAAAACCACAAATGTTGGTCCCTAAAGAATAATCATCCTTGGGAAATAAGAAGAAAATGGTTTAAACAAACATTTTCCCAAGATAATTTCAAGTAAGAAATGTGAGAAATCATTGGGTTCAAAATCCAAGAAGTTAAATAGAATTAAATAATCCAAAATTACTACTAAGATGGATAGTACTCAAAATAATCTATGTTTAACATCCAGTATTGATGAAAATATTCCTAACTACATTGTAGTTATCTAGAAAGAATATTTGTAAGGAATGTGGAAAATGGTATAATCATAAGAAAAGGATGGTGAGAAACAAAAATCAAATATTCCACATGAAGGGGATTTTATATGGTTGAGTTTCCACATGGATGTTCACACTCCTAATTATTTTTCATTAATAATTTTAGTATAAGAAGAATTTTTTATGAAAATGAAATTTGTACCAAATGATTAATGTTCTTTAAAATAAGTTTTCATAGTCATTTTACTCATATTTAAATTGATGATGTGATAATATATATTTATCTTTAATCATAATTGATTTTTAGATGTGAAAGTTTGAATATTGTAGGAAATAGAGAAACTTTGTTGAGAAAATAATATGAACCATTCTTTTTCACATTAATAATAATGGATCAACCATGTTACCCAAATAATTTTTAATTATATTCATGATTATAATGTAAGGAATTGAAGGTGAATCAAGTTCTTAGGGGGAGAACCTAAGAAGTATTGAGTTCTGTCAATTCATGACAAAAATTATATTGAATACACCATCCATGAATTATTTCTCAATTGGTATTAACATATAAATATGATAAATTTTCTCGTTGGATGATTTGGAATAATGTGTTGTTATATCGTTGAAAATAAGTATGAAGAAGATATTATCATTGTTTGATCTTATATTTGGAATCCTGATGAACCAATATTGTAGAAGATAAAACTTGGTTAATTATTTAAAGATATAAAATTTAGGAAGTCAATAGTTGAATATCCATTTTGGTGTATTCTTCATATTGAATTTTTTTGAAATCCATTCTTGAATATATCTATCATTATGAATATATTGAGAAGTTTTTCCCTTGAGTAAGAGAAAAATGATGAATGACAAAGAATCTTCCATAAAATTTTATATCATACGAATCTAATTTTTCTAGAAATTGTTGAGGATCATGCCATTGGAAAAAGAACATTTTTCTTTTTCTCTTTTACACGGTTAACCTAAATAAAAAGCATTGCAAAAATGGTTGGAGGTAGGAATTGAATTAATAAATTTTACAAGAAATGTGGAATTATGTTTTCTCATTTCTCGAGGCCTCATGATCAGTTGGTAATAGAAAACGTTGTTATATGAATTATATCATCTTATTTCCTATATCGAGAATGGATCTTGTTGATTAGTGTTAAATGGTGGATGTAAAATTTCTTAATTATGGACTAATACCTTTTTCCCAAGAAAATTGTGTTTATTTTCATGAAGGATTATATTAATTGAAATATATGTTTTGAAAAGTAAAGGGAAAGATTCGCATAATGACATATTCATTTCAAAAGAAAATTAAAGGTATTGACAACAACTAAAACGGGGAATATTAAATTTTCCACTTTCTATATGAGTTGTATTTTTTGTCAATAGTTTTTATTGAACATCACTGGTATTTAATGAAATAGTGAGATTTTATTGGTGTCAATATGTTGAATATGTTAGATAGAAAATTTTTTTATGATGTCTTGTTGATGTTTTCAAGATCTCCAAGCCTGACTACAATGTGAATGTATCTTGGATGAGTAGATGATGAAGAAAGAACTCGTGTATTGTTATCTTAAGGAAGTTATTTTGATGATATTTAGTTTATTAGTTTGAAATTTATTGAACTTGTCCAAATTTCAATGAAATATGTTAATTATGCTAAATGCGATATATTATTTATGACATGTTGATGAATATTTGAGAAGAATAATAATAATTGACGAAATCCGTGAAAAAATTACAACATGAAGAGATTATATAAAGACCATGCAATTATAATTTTCATGATAAAAAAGACAGTCGTGAAATATAAAAATTATCACATGAGGAGTTATTATAATATGATGAAAGAATTTATGAAGATGAATTTCAAGTGTCTTGATATTAAATTCTCTACTTTGCATAGTTATTGGTACTATTTATTGTGGTCCATTATAAAAAAATATGGCAAAACATATCCATACATGGAGGGCCATATCAAAACACATATAGGAGATAGGTTCAACCATGTGGGATCCATCCCATGCATTGGAATCCAGGGTGGAATAGATAGGGAGCATATAATTCATGGGGAGTGCTCACATGAATTGTAGGAGAGCGCATGCAGAACACTATCATGGTGAAAGGGTGGGTTCCCCACTAGACAATGTAAGGTGTGGTGTAGGCCGTGTAAGGATTTTGTGGTGTTTTTTGAGTACCAAACCCTATTTCAATCTCTATAATGCATTAGGAATATATATATATATATATATATATGTATATCAGATTTTGACCAAAGTGACGTCTAATGTGGGACATGAAAAGTGGGCCCATATTAAATTTATAAAATTATATCATGGTTTTCTAATCTTCAATAATATAACACTACATCAGGATACACATTTCCATCATTATCCTAATGAAAAAAATCATGGATTGAATTCATTATTAAACTAATGACCCCCATCTGTGATCAAATCATACACCGAGCATCAGGCTCGTTAACTGAAATGATCTTTAATGATGTTTTCTACAGATAAATATGCATGTATTCACATAATCTCATGATATATTGATATTATACGAAGAAAAAAAATGAAGTTAATAGTGGAATATTTGAAGTAGTGTGAGTGGATGGATTTGAGGGAAAACATGTGATTGTTTTTTCTTGCATGTTATATACTCACTGTAAAGGGAGAAACCAGAATCACATAAGAAAATATTCCATGTTTTTTAGAATATATAATCTGATAAACTCACATTGAATATTTTAATTCTGGTATCTTTAGTGACATTAAAATCATTATCAAAAAACATTATTTTCGGGATTCTATTTCGGTGAAATAAGGAAGGGGAGCTGGTGAATCCTCTCTATAAATACAGATCTTCCAAGGAAGAAAATTCCATTATTATTTATATATTTCTTTGATAGAATTATTTTTATACAAAATAGGGCATCTCAGTGCCTTCTCTTATGTGAAGAAACATAAGTTCCGAGAGACTATCAGCTATGTGAAGTGGACTTTTATTCACTAAATTATCTTTAAAAGGATCGTTCACTACTAAAATGAATAAGATATTACAAGTTCCTTAATCTCATATTGTGTTTCATCCTTCCTGACTAAATGATGGTTAATATGTTCCATGAGACAAAGATAGTATAATAATAACATATAGTGTTATGTGAAGGAAGTGTTCTATAAATAAAACCAAATTCTAAGGAAGAAGACAATGAACCCACATATAAAACATTAAGAGAAGAAAGATGATAGTGGACTTGTATATAAAACCTTATGTGATGAAGAAGGCAGTTTCATTTCATATATGAAATTATATGAAGAGTTTGAAAGAACATAATGTTTATATGAAGGAGAATCCATTTCTTGCACATGCATGAATGAATAAAAATAATACCTAATCATTGAGATTTAATATTTCATTAAAAAGGTATCTTAAAATGTGCACATATAAATTTATAAGAAAATAAAATGAGTAGTGAGATTATGTTTTTACTTATGAAAAGAATAAGTTGTAGCTAATTGAGAATATGTCACAACAATTTATTATCTCAGGATGTTTTAGAAGACATAAACCAACAGAAGACAATTTTGATGATATTGAGTTAAAAATTTATCATTTCAATAATCATAAAGGAATTTTCATATTTTAAAAAGATTTAACTAATAAGTGATCAGACATAAAAGTAAAATACTAAGAAAAAGTTATTAGATGGCACAATAGAAATAGATGAAATTATATTATAAGTTCAAGAAGAAGAATTCTTTTTCCACATACCAGAAAGGGATTTTATTATAATTTGCTATTCAAAAAACATGTAAAAGTTGAAGGATACTCGATGAATTCTATTCAAAACTGATGAATAAGGGAACACAGAAATAAGAATAGATTATTATACATATCTATTTGCAAAGGAAGAAGAAGATTTTGATAGAGTAACATTAAGTTTTATGCTATGAAGAATAAAAGTTTATTTACTGTTATTATGACATTAAAAAGTGATGATCTGGAAAGAGAAGTAAAAATATTCCTTATGACATCCATTACAAGTCTCAATAGGTTAGAGGAATTATTAGCGTTACAATATACATTAATTAGAAGGTGAAGACTTTCTTTAGAGTCAATATAAAGAACCATCCAGGAGATAAAAAAAGTACTTTCAATTGACTGTAGTGCATCACATGTGAAGGATAATTTCCTAATTTATTAAACCACATATAAATGATTATTTTCTACTATTTTTTTGGTATTATATTACTTAGAAACCATGTTATGTACCAGATAGTTTTTGTTGAGAATTGAAACATGTTACAATTAAAAGAGCCATCTTTTTCCTACTTTCATATACTTGAATATGATAAGGAAAATAAAATAGAACAATTGAGAACCTAGCTAGTCTAAAAGAAAAAGGGATAAAAATTTTAATTAGTTAAAATTACCCTTCACTAATTCACCCCCCCCTATCAGTGTTGAGTATATACTGAATTTTTCCTCTCAATGGCCTCCAAAATTTATTTATTTAGTTACACTAAAGTTGTTTCTGAAAATTAGAAGGAATTTATTCTATGTCTAAGAGAGTCTTCTAATCCCTTTAAAAAAAATTATTGATGTATTCCCTAAATTTATATTCCTATTTATATAATTGTTTTGATTTTTTTAATATTAAATCCTTAGGTGATTTATTTATTTTTTGCTTTTTATATTCCAAGACTTCTTGTTTCTCTTATATGATTGTAATGAGTAGAACGTTTTCAATAATTTTTCTTTAGAAATTGATGATGTGATATTTTACTTTTATGGGAGTTATTTTTTATGGGATACATTCAAGTGTTTCATAATATAGGTTTTTTAATATCAATTTTACAAAAATCAAAGATACCTATATCATAAAAATTTTATGGATTGAATTTGGATGGAAATATTATTTGAACTATAATGGTCATATAAGTTCTATATGATGGAGAATTGACGATTATGAATAGAGATATCATAATATTAATATAAATTTTACTAGAGATATTTTAATAATATATCTATGTACAACGTACATTTTTGAGATAAATGTTTTATTCACTAAAATATTTACAACATAAATAAATTATTTTATTTGAAATTTCAAAAAACGTATAAAAATAAGATTTTATTTTATTTTATTTATTACAATGTTTTTATTGAAGAATTATTTAAATTATTACTATATATTTAATTAATTTAATTTTTTTACTTCCTATATACATATATTTCAATACTGTATCTATAATAAACTATGGAAACTATTTATGAAAACCATTGTTTTAGATTGTATATAAGCATATCATTTTTTAAAGAATGTAAATAATTTTAATGGACAATGTTTCTATAAATAATATCCATAATGATCTAATGTATAATTTTCAAAATAATTGTTGTAGTTCATAACAATTTAATTCTATTAAATAAATAATCATTCTTTTATTTATTAATTATATATTAATATTTAACAAGTAAATTTTTAAATGTTTCTAATTTATTTTCATTAATATATACTTAATGATAATATCATTTAAAAATATTATATTATTAATATTTTTAATTTTTATTCCTTAAATAATATATATGTAATAAAAATAAATATAATATATTAAATTCATAAATATCGGTTGGTGTTTAAGTTTTTGTTTTTGCCAGCGTAGGTATAAGTATCAAAACAAAATACTTATTTTTTCATAATTATATATCACCATAATTTATAAACAAAGGAAAAAATATATTTTTTATCCATGGTACTAAAAACTATAGAGAAAACCTGAAATGACCACAATTTTAAAATCAAGGGAAAAATGATCCATGATATATGTTTATTTTTTTATATTAGATATAAAATCTTTTTTCAGCATGATCTTCATAACTTTTTTAGAAGGTTCAATGTTTTTGGTTTTTATAATCCACTTTTTAAATATACTATAAAACATACCATCATTTCATATAATTTATAACCTTGGTCATATTTATGTAAATGGGGTTTTGACCTATTTATAGGGTTTGGAACCATCAAAACATTTCAATTATCTAGTTGTGATAACATTTGTGACCAAGTATTTTTCATAGTAAGGTAACATCACTATAATCATGTACACACATAATATTTTTATGAGATATCAATAAATACACAATATTTTGAGGGGTACATATTTTTTCACCCACCCGCCACTTTAATTTTTCTCACAATCAAGAATGACACATACAAGGGGAACACATATAAATCAGAAACTTGAAATGAAAAAATATAAAATGAATTATTTTCAATATTATTTCAATATTAAAATGGATAAAAATATATGTTACCAAATGAGAAAATGAAAATAAAATTTTGGATACTCAATGGTTATATATATAATATCATATTTTATAAAGGAATGAATAATAAAAATCATGGAGAAGCTTTAAGAATAATGTAAATAAAAATAATCATTGAGTCATGGATAAGAAATCATCTCAATAATTAGAAGAAAATATATCACCATAGAAAATTTAATGATTAATATATTTCATTTAAGTCATTTTTTGATTAATCATAAGTAAAAAAAATAGTAATATAAGATAAACAAAATGAATGGTTCTATTTCATGTATTATCTTTATATCACTCCCGTTTCATTTTATCACATCCTCACATCATTTATATTTAACTCAAGAATATTAAAACATGAATAAAAATTTGTAAAACATTAATTTATATTATTCTTAATCAATTATTATCAAATGGTTTTATATATTTTTTTATTTTTTTATTGATAAAATGGTCAATGAAATGTTTCATATAATTTTCCTATTTAGTTTAAATTTCATGGTATTTAATTATTTTCACTTATTCAATTGTAAAATTCCCTTTCTATGAAAAATAATAATAATAAGTAATAATTTTTACCTAAAATTAATGATTTTTCAACCAAAATGATGATTTTAATAAATAACGCGTTGAAAACATCCTCATAGGCATCTAATCGACCATTAAATAATTATGTAAAATGATGGAAAGAGTGATAATACTTAAAAATTATAAATAGTATAAAATTATTTTTTGATACCATATTAAATATTAGAGTTCTATAATATTCACTAACCAACCATATATAAACTGATGTATAAAGAATTTTAATTTTTCTCATTGGTGGTAAACCAATCATTAATTGGATATTTTTAAAGAGAGGAAGAGAGAAAATATAATTATTATAAATTTATTGTGATTATTATAAAGTATTATAATATAATCTACACAATGTTTATCCACTAATTATATAATTTTTGAATTAATGTTTTAGAAAAGGTAGTGGGAATTCAAGAAATATAGATGGAAATATTGAGAGGAAAAAGTGAGAAAGGTTTCCATGTTCTTCCATGTTTCTCTTTTTTTATAATTTTCACTTCTAAGAGGCTTGATTTTTTGTGATAGAATAAAATTCATTAATATATAAATATTTTTTAAGAATTTAATTATGTATAAATTTGGAATGATATATTTTTGCAATGTGATCTTATAATGGGGTGAGTGGTGTATTTATATTTGTGAAGTAAGTGTATTTTGAGACTACAAAATGAATAAATTGTTATTATCAAAGTAAAATATATGTTAGAGGTATTAGTTTTAATTATGAATCATATATTATTAAAACTACACTAATTTATGAATTTAAAACAATTTCAGCGGAAAATATATTAGTATATATTGGATTAAAGAAGAATAAATAGAAAATTGGTTTTTAATAATTTATTTTATCCTTTTAATTATTGTAATGTACAATTTTGTTAATGAAAATATGATTCATTTTTTAGAATAAAATTTTAGGACATTATAACTATATGTTTCCAAATAAATAAATTTATTAATAATTATATATTTATTATATCATTATTACATCACAATACATATTTATTTAAAGTAATATATTATTTCCATTCCCTAAAAAATGATTATTTTGAAATAATTACCATGATATATCTAATTGAAAATTTATATGTTTAAAAAGGAAAAAAATAATTTTAAGAAAATAATTTCCTATGATATGTAATTTTTATACATGATTATTAATATAAAAAATTACTTTTTTTAAAAATGATATAAAATATTATTTAGTAAAAATATACACATACACTTTATTTGATTTTAACCATATATTTATTTACATTTTAGAAGTCATAATTTATATTACGAGGGATTATATTCATAAAACCATCCATTTAAATTATTTTAGGGCTTAGTGTTACCAAGAGAGAGAGAGAGTTAGAGAGTTAAGAGGTGTGCTAAAGGATAAAAAAGAGTATTGGATATTTAAAGTATCACCACATCACGATTGAGTTCAAGGTAAATGTTTTATTTTCAAATTCATTAAGAGGTTTCAACATAGAGAATACATTTTTTTTCTTGAATATTTAAAAGTCAATCTTGGAGTTGATTGATTGATAATGAGAGACACTGTGACGAGTGAAACTACCTGGATGGTTGTTATAGATGGTATTTGGTGTGGTGTGTCCATATATTTGAAGTCAAGATTACGAAAACTCCTTAGATTTACCTTTATGTTCAGATTTTTTCTTGAATGTTAACCTTGTGAGAAATGGGTTTATTGGTGATCGGCACACCTTCATACTAGTGGTGGTGAGGAAAAAACAACTAAACTCTAGGGGTTATGCCTTAATGGTAGGTTTTCGTAGGAATATGGGGGTTAAAACACCTTATAACACACCAATAAAGAGTTCATGGAGGCTGCACAAATGATAATAATATATCTAAATCATGGGATTCTATATTTAATTCCAGATCTTCTCATTGACTAGACTCACAACGAGCGTTTTGAGGACCCCCACTCCATGGTGAAGGATTATAAATATTTTACTATAATAGAAGGAATTTTGGGGTTCTTTGGTTATGTTTCACATCTCCCCCTAAGACATAGTAATACCTTTGATATCTCATCACCCTCTAGCTAGAAAAACATATGAATTTAGACCCCTAGTTTATCCAGATAAAATCCTTACAAATCGAGGTTCCCTTCCTTCATCTCTCTTCTCCATTATCTTTTTATTCATTCTACATGAGGTTTTTTTGGATAATGATCCTCTATTTTTGGATAAAAATCATGAATTGAATGATTAAACCTTATTTCTCCAAGGTTCTAATAGTTTTTCTTTCAGTGGTGTATGATTCAATGATTATTTGTACTTACTTGTATGAAATTGATCTTTTGATTGAGGTAGCATATCCTCATTCTCTTCTTATTTTTTTCCTATATAAAAATTTAATTTTTTCTATTTGGTGGATAGTACATGTCAACCTAATAAGATATGTAATTAGATTAATTGAAATTGATAGGGGAAGAGAGTTTTTCATATATTTAATTATTTTATGATATTTATGATTAATATGTACTTACATTCTAGAATTACAGAAAATAATTGTTATTGGGAACCCTATTTTCTATGGATGTTGTGATTTTTGGATAATGTTGTGTATCCTTTCTTGAACTCACCATTAATAGAATATTAATTATGTGTATAGGGATAATTAATCGTATCCCCATGTAAATCGGGTTTTTTTTTTGGGAGATTACACCTAAAATAAATGAAATGGAAATGTATTGAAAGCCCCTATGAAATTGAATTTGGGGAAGAAGTGAAAGATATATTTAGTTATTTTGTGTTGATTTTCTTTCTATGAGTATGTGGTGGAACTACTGGAAAACTAACCTTTACCAATGGTTTGGAACCGTTGGTATAGGCCTCCAAACCATTGGTATAGCCTATACCAACGGTTTGGAGAACCGTAGCCAAGTAAGCCGTTGGGATAGGTCTATACCAACGATTTTGGAAACCGTTGGTATAGGTAATATGAAATCTATACCAACAGTAATGGAACCGTTGGTATATAAATTCCAAAAATAAAACATCCACTGGGATTTGATCCCAGGACCCCTCATTTATCATTGAACGACTCAACCACTAACCTAACATGACTTTTGTGGTCATAATTACATAAATATATATATGTATTCTCATAAGTATTTTAAATTTTGATTTATATATTGTTCTCGGTTAGTAGTTCTGGAAAATAATTAAAGAACCTATCCCAACGGTTTTCAAAACCATTGGGATAGGTTATGGTGGGATGAGTTTATTTAGGGCGAAGGTTGAAATTTTGGGTGTTTTTTCCCAACGGTTTAGGTGATCCATTGGGAAAGGTCACTCTTTCCCAACGGTTTTGGTGAACCATTGGGAAAGGTCACTCTTTCCCAACGGGTTTGGTGAACCGTTGGGAAAGAGGCTCAAAATCGTTGGGAAAGAGGCTCAAAACACACCCTTTCCAAACGGTTTTGTTGAACTGTAGGGAAATGTCACTCTTTCCCAACGGTTTTGGTGAACCATTGGGAAAGAGGCTCAAAACACACCCCTTCCCAACAGTTTACCAAACCGTTGGGAAAGGGTACCTATAACAACGGTTTTTACAAACCGTTGGTATAGAAGTGTTGGGAAATATCATCTTTCCAGTAGTGTGGTTTGGGGTGTTTTATTTTATGGTTATTACTTTATCAGATGTGGGATGCATTGCTTAAGTGGATTTATGGTTAGTTGGCATTGGTTGATGGGATATTATATATAGTGGTTTGATTACGATGTTTTCTGGTTATACAATTGGGTTGTGGTGATGGTTTACATGTATTGTAGTAGTTTTTATTCAGATGTATGTGAGTTGTTTTTGTGATGTGTTTTTAAATATATCCTTGTAGCAACGAAATAAACATAAATTAGGGAACTAAAATTAAATGGGTTTGAAATTGAATTATAATGGGATGAAATTAATGTTTGATAATTAGATAATGAAATATAAGTTAAAGAATATGATGGACATAAACATAATGTGAATGTCTTAAAATGAGAGATTTTTTTAGAAACTAAAAAATCTATAAATTGGTTAACTTGAAAATAGAAGATGAATTGTCAATTTTGTGTGGTGAATTTCATTTATGGTTGTATAATATGAAACCATGTGTCGTTAGATATTGGGTTGGTGTCCTAAGATATGTGAGTGGCATTGGATGGGAACCCATAGGATGAGAATTATGTTTTATCTATCTATTTTTTAATTGTAATTTTATTCATAAACACACCCTGAAATAGTAATATAACAATACCAACACTGATATTTTTTGGAGTGTGGGTGCTCTACAAAATTCCAAGATATTGGTGGAATAGATGAATCTATTCCCCCTCTTCCACACTCCACATTCTACAATAATGTTATTTATTGACGGTGTTTGAGATTCCTATCAATGATGATGGATGGTTTTAGAGTTTCCTATTGATGAAAACTGGTTTCAGAGATTCCTAGTGATGAAAAATGGTGATTTAAATACCTAGTGATGATTAGGATATGAAATGTGGTGGGGGTCAAGCATGGTATGAAGAGGGAACAATTTAAATGGTTGTCAAATTCATGATACCCTATTTCCCTGGTTACTTTCTGATGGTTTGAAGTGGATATTGACTGATGCTAGAAAGAGATGCTATAAATTTATAGGTTTGGGTATATATGGTTGTATCCTAACCCATATCAATGATGGATGAATATATGACATGATAATAGAGAAGGAAAGTGAGAATGTAACATTAGATGTTTGGGAATGATAGTGAAAAATCATCAGCTGAGTGGTTGAAAGGTTGCATTTATAATATTTCTTTTGACAAAACATTTTTATAGATGGATAAATTATGTGATGAGAATTCCATGGTGTGTTTGGAATGAATAATTGACCAGTTTAGGTTCCTATTGATTCTATTGATTGTTATTTAATGTATGAGCATTATCATTTCATATTTTCAGGAGAGATCTATGCTATGATTATAACTATATAAAATTCATGAAAACCTCACTACTATAAAACTATTTTTAGGTTTCTATGAGGATTTCTAGGACCAAGTTATACATTAATAGCTTGGTAGTTGGAGTTGTGGTTGAGTTGGTACCAATGGGCTTATCTTTTGGTACTAATTTGAATTTTTTATTATTTTACATTTTTCATCCATAATGTTATGGTTAATTTTACCATATTATATTACGGTGTTACATGGTGGATATTATCATATCTTATGATCCTACATCTTTATTCAGGGTAATACATTCCATATGTGTGTTTTTTATACCCACGGTACTGGTCTCTTATATGGGGCCTACATGAGTGAGGAGATAAGGGTCAACATCTACCTAATTTCACTATCGACCTAGGAGGGATACATTTAGAGGGAGAGGTTCATGAAAAATATTTAATTAATTTTTCATAGTAAATATTATTTATAAGTTGTTTTATTAATTTATTTGCTATGTTACTATTCTAAGTATCATATTTATATACTAACAGTCATATTATTACACTAATGGTAAGGTTACTATTCTAATTTTCAAGTAAACATTATAATGCTCCTATTAAAATTATAATTACTATAAATAACACATTATCATTAATTTATAATTTACGATTTTTTATCTCAAGGTTCTGATGTCTAGATAGGGAGAACAGTCAAGTATTGTGTGTTTCTTTTGAATCCTGGAAAAAAAATTATCCTTAAGATTTATATCGAATATGTATTTGGATATTCCAAAATAGATTGTGGTGTTTAATGAAATTTGGGCTTCTGGATTGAGCCCATAAATTCAATCTTCATGGATGGCCTAGTTTTCTCAACAGATTTGGTGGGCCTTCTTGTGTGGTCCATATGACCCTTCAAATGGAAAAATTAGACAATGATATAATTTAATGATATGTAGTATTATATATATGGAACCATAAAAAATATGAATTTGAAAATTTGAATTATTATTTTAAAATATATGATAAAAACATTAAATTTTATTTTAGTTAAATTATTTCAAACAATGTTCCCCATATATGTTTGTGATAAAAACATGAACATTGAATAGGAATTAATCATTTTTAAGTGAAAATTATATAATGGGAGTAATGTTTTTTCAAGAGGTTGGGGACGAAGCCTCATTTATTACTAAGTCAAAGAAAGTACCACATTAACTGGGTAGAGGAAGACCCATTACATAGCCCAAATGCCTACTGGGTATTTAGCCCATTACATGGCTCGTTGGCCCATTTATTTTCCCAAGGCCCATTCTGAAAATAGTACTGCTACAGTACCCGCACTGCTATAGTAATGCACAGTACCCACTACTGCTACAGTGACCGCCGATGCTACAGTTCTGCCAGTCCTGCAGTAATATAAAATCATGAATTAATATGTAACATCCCTTTAAAATATGAAAATCATATTCAATTTATTTTTTCCTAATAAGAGTGTTGTTCATAATTGGGATAAATCTAAGGGACATCAATGTTCAAGAATTTCAAAATTCATATTTTGTTATTATATTCAATATTGGTCCATTGTATGAAATTTAATTTTATAGAGTAAATTTATATTCCATATTTATTGTTTCATATTGATGAAATAAAGCATTATTGGTTTTTATTAAATGGTTCAAGTGTATTATAAAATTCTATATTTCTTATTTTGGAACTCATTCATATTAATAACAAGGAATCCAAATATAAATAAATATGAAATTACATTTAGTAATTTAAATATATATTTTCTAAATTTTAAAAATATAAAGAAGTTAAAAATCAATATAATAATTTATTAATATTGTAGTTTACATTCCTTAATGTCTTAAATAAGTTTTTATATGAAAAATTTAAATATAAAAGAATATTTCAATCATAAACACATTAATAAAAACAATTTTAATTTTAAGATAATAATATTAGAGGATATGTGAATCCTTGAAACCATTTTATTGGATTTAATTTTAAAAAATGTAGTGCATTTTTTTATATAAAAGAAAAATAAAAAACGTACAATTAATTTTACATACCAGGACATTTTCTGGTCTAGGTTTTAGAGAATTATACATATAAATTACAAATTAACAAATCTATACATAAATTTAAACAAAAATATTCACATGTGATTCTTCTTTATATGAATTAACACCATTTTAAATTTATACTGAACCTGTGAAAAATAATTTAAAAAATGTGTGAGTATTAATTTTTTTAGTATGGGTTTTTAAAATCATTTTGAAATGATTTTCCTTGAAAAATATAATTTCTATGAAAACATTCATCAAATAATTCATTTTATAAAAGCATTAATTATTACAGGGTTTTCCATACATTGAAAACATTTTTTTAAATATCATTGAATAATTTATATTACTTTAAAAACAAAAAATATTCAAAATAATAATTCTTTTGAAATACTACTTCGGATTTCTCCATATGAAAATAAAATTTTTATGGTTAAATCATGATAGTGTGTAGGCCATAAAAAAATCTTAAGGATAATTAGAAATATCAAGTATGGGACAATTCTTCCTTGAGTTCATGGGTTTACTCCCCATACCATACTATACCATTCGATACTCTAGTGCCATAATTTAGGCAAACATTTTAAATAGTCTTTCCTTTCTTACTCATTACCCAAAAACCTTTAAAAACCTTCCATAAAATTTTTTCCATGAAGAAAATAATATGAAATATTTCTTTAAATGGCGCAAATATTTTTTTCATTAATAATTTAAAAATTACTAGGAGAAATCCGTATTCATAATGAGGTTCTCTTAATTAAAAGCCATAAATATAACTGGTTAAAAAATTAAATGAGGTATTGAATTAATATTCATGGGATGTCATTAATATCTTAGATGTTTTATATATATAATGTTATGAGTGCTAGTCATGGACATATAAAAACAATTCATACAAAAAATTATTTGTTTTATCATTTACAACTTGATTCACATGAATGGTACATAAAATGATAGCCTAAAAATAATAAATTTACTCATTTTATTAAAAAAACAATTTAATGATAAAAATAAAAAAATTTATTGTATTGATACAAATTAATTAAAATTATAGAATAATTCTTTATATGAATATTTATTTGTAATATATATATATATAATTATATATATATACATATATATAAGTATATATATATATATATAGATCTTTGAAACTGATTGGATTTCTCAGGAGGGTTATAATTGAAATTAAAATTTGAAATCAAAATATAGAAATGATAAAAATTATAAAATACTAACATCCTTTTTTAGTTAATTTGAAAGTATATATATATATATATATATATATATATGAAAATAGAATACAACCCTTATCTGAAATGGATAAATCAAAGCTTGATATATTCAACACCAATAAGAAGAAATGGAACAAATTTGCGGAGGATTAGTTCGGGTCTTTTAGGTGTGTAAGTATAAGAGTTATATGTAGAAATATTGCATATATTAATTAAATTAAACCTTCATGGATAGAAAAATTGGAGGGAATATTTTACATTGGAAAACTAAGCATGGGGGTATATTCATTTTTCTAAGGGTTCCGAATACCTTAGTTGATATTAAATATAATATATGCATATCAATTTTGTTTTCCTTCATTTTTATAATCACGAAAAATATGTGTATTCGATATCTTGACATTTTGAATAAGAAAAATTTGTTAATTTTTATAAATCATAATGAAATCGGAATATATTTATTATATTTGTAGATTGTAGTGGAAGTCGAAGCTCTACAAATCCTCTTGCAGGTGAGGAAGATGATGGGAGGTTGTTTTTTATTGAAAAAAAAACATGAGTTCCCAATTTCTATATCACATTATATTTATTATTATTCAATTATATTCTATTATCATTATCCCACTTTATCTTTCTTATATTTATATCTTAATCTATTATGTCACGTTATACCAAATTTCTCTTTTTTTATCTCTTTTATCTTTTTTTAATTCACATTTTCTATTTTTTTCATGTTTCATTATTTTATATAACATTTTCTCATCCTTTTTTTGTTTTATTATTTTTTATTATTATTCTCATTATTGTTTTAAATAAAACATTTCACGTTTTTTTAAAAAAATTTATAATTTTTTTAAGTTATATAAATGAATTTTTTTTGTTAATAATAAAATTATATATATTTATAATTTTAAAAATTACAAAAAAAAATGATATAATTTCATATATTTATAGAATATATTATCTTAAAAAAATATTCATTAACCTTAGTTATTATTATTATTATTATTATTATCGTTACCTTAATTTCATAAAATTAATTTATCCAAATGTAAACAATTAAAATTATTAATAATTTTTTTATTTAAATTAAAATTACTATAATATATTTATTGAAAAAGTTATATAAACAAAAGTAGTTTATTAATTTCTGAAAATCAATTCATTATATTAAAACATATCAAGTTATAGTTATTTGATAAAATTAACTAAAAAAGTAAATTATTTATTAATAATCTTTTTTAAGAGTATGATTTTAATTTCTTCATTTATCTTTTTTCATTCTTAAATGATAATTTAATATTAATACCAATTTTTTAATTATTATTTGTAATATTAAATTATTATTTATATAAATAATCCTTCTATTAGAAATTAGGATGTTACATGATATGTTTATAAATAAAGAATTATTATATACAACAAGAAGTGACAATTTGGATGCACATTGTTATGGTTCGTCCAAATTTATAACATTGATTGAAAATATGATAAGGTTATAGGTATTATTATATTGGAAAAAAGTGTTTATCTAAGATGTTTTCAAAATATGATGGAAAGTGTTACCGACACCTAACAGAAACATTATTTAATTAATAAGGTATTCATTTAAAAATAATGATTCAAACATATAGAATAACATATATGACATTGATACAGTAGTTTGTTTTCTAAATATTCCCACTCATATAAATAAGTGATATTTCCTTAATACAAAAGACTTTGTTCATCCATAAAAAATTTTATAGGAAAATTATATTTTCTAAGAGGATATTTTTTATTTTATTTTAAAATAGATGATTTAAAATTATTTTAAAATATTACACTAGTAAATATTGAAAATAAATATATTTTAATATCAAAAAAGGGTTTACATAATGATGAAAAAATTAAATGTAAATAGTTACATTTATTTTCTATGTAAAAGTTCATTTCACATGATACCATTAAATAGTTTTGGATATATTGGGCTATATTAATGATATAAAGAGATACATTTTTAGCTAATTTGATAATTGAAATTTTAATTCTAAAATTTCCATGATAATAAGAATGAAAACAGTTGTTTATATAGAAGGAAGTTATTTTTACCATCATATAATTGGATTTTGTGATGTAAGGGTGTATGGATACATTGTTTTATGTTTTTATCATTAGGAATATGATTCCTAAATCTCACTAATATTAAAAAAATTCATTAATCATAACTATAACAAAATAAAAATATTCAATGTGACAGTTTTATTAGACAGTATCATAGAGATATTAGAGAAATTATATAGACATGCAACGAATTTATGAAAAATCTAAAATTATATCTAACATACAGAATACCTATTGTTATATCATGAGTGATGTTATTAAATTGTCATTTATATGTTTTTTTATTATTATTAATATATTTTTTTAATATAAAACATGGAATGTAATAAAAAAGTAAGTATCCAATTTATAAATTTTCTATGATGAATTTATATATACATGAAGTGAAATGAAAATTTACCTCTCAATGTAAGACAATGAGTTATCCTAAACCAATACATATCACATAGTACTACAAACTATGATGAAATGTTATGTTTATCCAGTTTTGAATTTTCATTAAAGATGTGAAATATTCTTGTGAATCATTATGAGAGGGTTTTATGTGTTGGATGTCCCACCATGTATTCCACATGGGGATTTATAAATCATTTCATTGGTACAGTTAGACTATATATTTCATATTGAATCAACATACCTAACGATATAGTGATATATATCAATAGAACATCTATAATTTGATTGTATTTTTAGATATCCTTATTGATGATATAATCTGAATGTGGTTGGGTATTTTTCACAACATGTCACTGGTTGAGGAATAAACAAGATATGATTTATCACATCATATGATTAGTATTATTATAGGGCCCATGATTGAGGTAAAATAAAGATGTTTATATCCATGTCTAGATAAATATCACTTGATGTTTTTTTCAATTTTTATTAGGTTAATTTTAGTTTGTCATTAACTTACATTAAAGTCATGGAATTTATTTACTGACCTGATTAGTTCATACATGGAGATTTGAGAGTGTATATAGTGGATATACATGTTTTACATACTCTAAAATCGTTCATGACATGATTCCATATAAAAATAGAGTATAAGATTATGAATGTATATATATGATGTAGTTGGTAGATATTGGTAATGTTAGACATGTGTTGGATAAAGATCCAAATAGATTCATTTATAGCTTTATTATAGTTTGAACCATTTTAAAATTAACATTTATTTCTTAAATTTATCGATTTATGATTTTATATTACTAGTTTATGATACAATGGATCCTGGAACCGTAGATTGTAGTTTTATAGATAAGGAACATATTCATATAACATTATAATTTACCTCAAAAGTTGTTTTAGGATATCTAGAAATTGTTGGGGGTTGATTTTTAGAAATTTCTATATATGATTTAACAAATGGTGAAAATGTTTTATAGATATTATATTTTTTTAGAAATATCCAAAACAATGTTTTAGTTATGGTTCATCAAATTTATTACATATGATGTTTTATAATGGATAATTCACTTTTTATGTATTAAAATTTACTTCAAATGTTATATTGATGGAAATGTGATCATGAATATAAATTATGACATAATAGGAGTAACCTCATCATGGTATTGTTTATGATCATGCATGTAATGTGATAACATGCATGGGTCTATCTAATTGAACTGTAATGGCTATAATACTAATTTATTAATTTGAATATGTCCAATTTTTTTATTTTTATCATTAATTATATTCATTTAATTAGAAAATTAATTAATAGAGAATTATTTAGATCATTTTGATGAGATAAAATAATATATAAACTTTCAAAAAAAACATCATAAATATGTCGAAAAATGTTTTTTTATGTGTGGACCATATAAATCAATATTATTTAGAAATATATTTTTATACATGATCTTGAAATATAGTTAATAAAACTATGATTATTCTATATCACTCAATATCTCTTTCCTTCGATCACTGATTTAAAAAATTATCGCATAAAGGAAAATCCATCCTGTGTAATGAAATTCATGTAACCTATAGAAACAGTATAAGGAAGGATCCATTCAAATATATTTTTGATATAGATTCCATTATCTATTGGATGATCCATAATAAAAATTTATAAGGTACATTTTTCTGTATTTATTTTTATTTATTTTAAATCTATTGAGACATCATTTATGATTATGTTTTTTATAGTTTTTCATCTAGTATTTTTTGAATGATAGCCATCCTTATGAATCCCTTAGCAATATATATTCAACATATGATTAATAGAAATTTAAAACATAAAATTTCTTATATTAATTAACATTATATGTAAATAATTAAATTATTTTGTTATAATTTTATTATTTATTCATAGTTATAATCCCAAGTGGAACATGAAGGCCCGCGTAGGGTAGGGGATGAATTGGTGTACAGAAATTTTAATGAGTTATAAATTTTTATTTAATTATACCCACTTGCAATAGAACATTTGTACAAATTAATATATATGGATTCATTTCAGGTGAACTCCACCTGTACCCCAATAGGAGATGTATAAATAACAAGTAATATCATTATATATGGTTTTAACTGGGTTCAACTTCAATAAGATAACCTACCACTTGATATGTTTTTCTCTTTTCAAAAACAGAATATTACTATTATATTTCATTTATTACATGTCCCTATAAAAAAAGTAAACATGCATTAAACAATTATAGTTCAAATAACTTATGGTGCACATCATCCACTTCCCTAAACAATCACCCAATAAGTTATTTTTACCGTGTCTCATAATTTTCTACTATACGTGTTAAATGGAATTGTTCATACTGGTACTATAACTCTTTATGGATTCTCAAAACAATGAATAGGTCTTCAATAAAATTTTTATGATAAAAAACATCATATATGTTGGTGCATTTATTATAATCAGACACACCATGATTTCTATTCATAGTGAATTATCAGTCTCTTGATAGCATTATCATTATGAATTGATATTAATAGCATCATGAAATATTATTATTCTCAATTTCCTTCCACAATAAAATTATTTCATTGGCCTCCTCATCATCTGATTTAATGCATAAGTTCACAACCCGATGAATTGGTTCTTTTACATCAATTAAGAAAAGATGATTTTCAAGGTTACATCAATATCAAGACTCTCACGTTCCCTCACCTAGTACAATCATTATTTTTCTCTATACCTTTTTATTAAAATAATTATCAAGAATATATTTTAATTATTATTCTCATAATATTTACATTGTAATTTTTATTCAAACATATTCTTCTAATTCACCAATGTCATCAATTGAAAATATTCACTTTTGAAATCTCATTCATATAGAGTATCAGTGTCTCAATTTAATCTCTTTATCACATGAATTTTATTATTCATGAAACATAAAATATGATAGCATCTTTTAGTCTCTATAAAATCCATAGATTTAATATTATTTGAATTATATCTATTTGATCATGGAATTAAGAACCATTACCTTGTGGAATTTCATTGAGTTGGCACAGATAGTATTTCAAACACTATCTTTTACACTCTTATAGTCCTCCTTCGACCCCTATTGGAATCACAATCCTTTTTTTGATATTTATGTCTTTAGGGAACATGAAAAAACATCAATTTAATTATTTCAAAAAAAATATCAGAATAAATTCATTACAAATGATTTCAAATTTTCATTATTATCTCATACTAATATGTGTTCATCATTGTTTCCTTTAAGGGTACCCTTAAAATAATCTGTATAACAAATTATGTCATAAATATTAGGTTTAAGTATAATAAAAGTATGTTTTTATTTATAAGGTCCTTTTACAAAACGAATGATGTCATGTACTGACGTTACATGTTATCGTATCAAATATACGATGTCGATTTCCAAACCATAAAAACAATGTGTCTAATCTATCTAAACATTTTGATGATTTTAATTAACATTATGAATTTTTTTTTCAACCTTCTGAATAGTCTTACTCTACTTTATAGTTATGGTTATTTCAATATTAATATATATAGACATATCCATATTTCTTCACCATAAGACTATAACATGATGGCTCCATTCAAACTACATAAAACCATATTTTAGGTGACCCAAGCATATCATACTTGTATATACCAGCATGTGAGAATATTATTCATTACATATTTCAATAATACACACCTATTACCATAAATGGTCATATTATAAGGAGAATATAAACATAATCAATATATTTAATAAAGGATCTTTGACATTTACAATAATTTTATTCTAACATAGTACCCTTATTAAACATATCTCACATAACACCATTCTTCATAACATGGGGAAGTAAGAAAATAAGAAATGGTTAACATTGAATTCGAGAAAGGGTTAACATAGGAGATATCAAATGATGATGATAAATGAGTTTAAGATATGAATAAGAGAATTAGAACATGATAATAACAAAAAAAAAATACCCAACATGTTATAGATCTTAAATATTGATTCATGGAATGCAATTTTTTCATAACAAAATAAATAATTCATAGTAGTGTAGAATCATCAATTTTCAATCATAATCCATGAGATAATATCATAATCATATGATATTTTTTCATAAAAGAGTTTCATATAAAAAAGAATAAATATCGCACAACAAGGACACATAAATAGACATTCATCACATAGTAGGCTTGAGGTAAATATCCATGTACCTTCATGGGATTGGGATAACTACTTGTGTTCCCTTATGGAACTGGGTCAACTAGCCATGTTACCTTTTCTATCATGACATATAAAACATTTCATAATTAATTGGTGATCTATAATTAACCCATCAATCACATAATGATAGTCCATACATATATATTCCACAAGATCATAAAATATTCGTCATTTCTACATGAATTAATTAACCAATGGGAAGGAAATGGGTTCTAGAAAACATCCTTAAGAAATAAGAATTATTATCCATATATAGAAACTAAGTGGATTATATCATAATATCATATCCCCAGTGAATTATAAAAATTATAAATAGATATTGACATATGTTAAAATACTTTTATAAAAGCATTTGAATATTACATTGAAAAGCAAGAAAAAATAACCTTATAATTTTATAGATTAAAGACATTCATTGAAAATGGAAATATTATCTTCATTATAAAAACATGGAAACATGTAATATAATTTCCATAATTAATAAAGGACATAAATGTAGGAAATTATTCTCATGTTATAAATATTTTAGAATTTTTTAACACTCCCTTAACCGAAGTAAAAAATGAAGATTTTGGAATACGACTAGAAGATTATTTTTAAATTTATATAATTATCATCAATAATAGTATGAATATAAATTTATAAATTATTTAATATTATATATAATTTTTAATAAAATAATTGAGATGAAAATAGACATGGATTAAAATTATTCATGGCTAAAAAAGTTAAATAAGATCTAATTTTCTTAAAACAAATTCATTCATTTTATTGAGCAACATAGAGTGGGAAATGAAAATAATACATGGAAACCCTAAAATAAAATATTTTATAATGAAATTTATCAGGTGTAATAGATATGTAACATAAAATCTCTGTTAATTTAAAATAAATCATAAAAATCTTGATAAAAATAGAGATTTTATATAAACCCTTATAGTCCTGGTAATAATTTAATTGAAATATCATAAAAGTAAGAATATTAGTTGGATCGATAAATATACTCAATATTCATAGAATTTATCATAAAATTCATTCATTCATATCACATAAAATAAATAACTATGTTGTTGAATATAGAAAATATCTAAATAAAGGGAAATTAAGACGAGAAAACACCTAAAAAATTAATATCTCTTGAATTGAAATAAAATTAATGATATAACATGAAATAGATTTTTATTTCCCTTTAATATAATTAATATATTATGAAATCATCAATATGTAAGTATATACACCTCCAAATATAAAATAAGGGGTGGATTTGATATATGTATCAATGAAATAAAATTGAAATGAGAAGTTTTTATCCTGAATCACAACATGTGTCCAACATGATCTAAACAAGGATATAATGAATTTAGTTTTAATATAAGAATATAAATATATATAAATTTAATATTCATAATTTATTTAATATTTATCCTTACAATATAATTTCTAATTATGAATTTATTAATAATTCTTTATTAAAATCAATATTTGGGTGTTAAATGTTTTGTTTTCAATTTTGGTTTTTGTTTGATGGTTCTGGACCATATGCATTTTTCATGGTTCTTTAATCTTAATAATTTAAAAAATATCATATTTATTTTCATATATAACCTTTTTTAACCATCTATTTATGGTGGTTATAAATGATTAATTTCATTAATTCGTAGTGGTGGTATTCCAATGATATGCATGAGTGAAGCATTCATTTTCCATTGGATGGATGTGAAGAAGATAATGTTTATTATGAAAACATAATAACATTTTAATATATTTATGATACTGGTTCATCATAATATTATTGGTGTAATATATCGATAAGAGTTTGAATAAATAATAAACATTAGAGAACTTATCCCTGATAATTACATCTTCATCAGGTAACTACTTTTGGAATAAAACTTGAGTCTTCATAGGATGGTATTTTTGTTATAAAATAACCTGTGAGACACATAGAGGTGTGTTGGGAAGATTTTTAAAAAGAAATTATGTCATGATCCAACTCAAATAACATGGAACCCTGATACCTGATCCATCTTTGACATAGACCAAAGGGAATTCCTGGTCACCATATTCTAGAGACTAGAACCTAAAATCATACAAGAATCACAAGAGAATAATTTTTGGAACATTAAAATGCAAAATAAACTATAAAATTTGGTATGATAAATAATATAATGGGAGAAAGTACCATAGTAAAATGGGAAAACTAGTTCCCAAATAGCACATCATCAAAAGTAATAACATCCTCCAAGATAAGAACTCAGAAAAACCAAATGAAATTAGTGGATCATGTCTCTACTGATCACCTTAATAAATATGGTTCTCAAGGATTGAGAAAATTCACTATTTACAAGGGTTACTTTACACTTTCCTGTACTTTGAAAAATAAAATCTACAAATTTTGAATGGAAAAGGTAGGGTGCGATTTATAAAGCCCAGTAGGTTCTCACTAAGTGTCCCATAATCAATTCCATAATAATGAAACCATTTTTTTTAATTTAAAAAAAAGTAATGGAATGGAATTCAAATATTTTAAAAAAAATTTTATTAATTCAAAGAGACGGAAGATATATAAAAATAGGTTTAAATAAACATTTTATATAAATCATTTATATAAATAAACTAGAATGAATAAATCAATTCTAAAAATTGATGGAATATAATAATAAAATAAATTATATCATATAACTATGTATCAATGCCTTATATCACATTAGTTTATGGTAATATGATTTTCACACAACTCATCAGTGATCTCAACTCAATTTGTGAACATGTCCCACGACTCAGGGAGTTTATAATCAACTCCCTTTTAGGGAAAAAGCATGTCACATTATTTTTATAGAATATTTTTCATCATCATTCTAGTGATATGGGGTATGATCCTAGAGTTATTTTTGTAATTTTTCATTAACTACCCATGCTCACTTGTTATTCAGTAAATCAATCATTCAATCATACTAAAAGTAATCATTTCAAATCAATTCAAAATAAATTTTCTGACTTTTAGTTTTCCACATGCCTTTATCATTTCAAAACGAAATCATTGGTTTTCATCAATTCATGATTTTTTAATTAATCTATCAATTTAAATCATAAAAAATCAATTGATTAAATAGATTTCCAAATCAAACCATCAGTTTTCTTAATTATTCCAAAAAGTTCAAATTCTATTGAAATTAGGGGTTTTTCATAATCTCCATGCATTTTTCAAAATCATCAATCTGTCATCTCAAATTATAGTTTTAAATTATTTAATAAAACATTTAAAATCAATAAAGAATTTAAAGTTTTCAATTTTAGGGAAAAGTCATATGGAATTACCTACTTTTTATCCATGATCAAATCAACACCCACAATGAGAAAATTGAAAATAAACAATGAAGGCGAATGAGAACAACAAGGAAATCCTAGATTAGAAACATCAATATGAAACTATAATTACATTGGAAAACAAGATATCTTACCACCACCAAAAAGTTATAGTGGACAAAAGGGGAAAACAAGTTTAGGGAACTCATTGGAGATAAAATTCCAAACTAAGATGTTTGTAAAGAAAAAATCACCCTAAAAACACCTGCAGTATCCCTATGAATCGAGAGAAGAGTATTCATAGACAAAGAAATTTTTTCTAGGATTCATTTCATAAAACCCTATAAGAACCATTGAATTAATGATGTGAGTCATAATATCATTGCGTGAATATCCTGGGTAGCGTATACACCAAATAAGTATCGCCTCAGGAGAAAAAATCGTGATCCTGACCATTTCCTATTATGAATTACATTCAAAAATTGTATAAAATTAAAATTATGAATTATTTAATGGATTATAACAAGTGGAAAAATCATTTCGTGATATATATTAATGTCATGAATATGTCTTGCAGACAGAACACACCTGGAAATGCTTTAAAAAATGAAATTCCTCCAACTCAACTCGGACCCAGAGTGCATCCTCTAAATCATTTGAAATATTTATATCTAGACTCTATTAATATAAATAAATATACATCCCATTGTATAAGGTCAGTTTCCCCAATAAATGAACTTTATTCTTGAATGACCCAAAACACACCCAAATAGGGAAGGAATCAATACAAGGGTCAATTGGTACCTAAAAAGTAATGGGATGTTACAAACCCCCCACCATAAACACTTTATGTCCCTAGAAATTTTTTTCTGTATGTTACATGTCAAATAGATTCACTACTACCTCATTTGTGACTCATACTCCCATATTTCAGGCAAATCATAACCATGATACCGTATAATATAGACCAAATTTATCATCTTCCCATGGAAGACCATTGACTCTGAATAAAAAATATAGACTAGATGCTTTTTTATGGATAAATCAGCATCAACATCAAGATATTTCTTGCTCAGAACATGAGAATGGTCATAAAGATACTTTCTAATCTATGATACATGAAGCACATTGTGGATCGAAGTCAATTATAGTGGATGTTCCAAAAAATAAGTCATCTTCCCCACAAACAAAAAAATCACCAAAGGACACACTTAGCCCAGTGAAATATTCCCAAATTTATAAGATGTCAACAAACCAACCAAATTGAAACCCTCAAAAAAATATTTTCTCCAACATAAAACCCAAAAAAAATTCATCGATGATCTGAATAAGATTTATTACTTTTCTCTTCTATCAAAATACTTTGGTGAATCAACTGAATCCTCGCCCTCATCTCTTGGACTAAATTAGGTCCCACCAAGGAACATTCACCAATCATATACCAATATAATGGATTTCTATAATTATATCCATATATAGACTTAAAAGGATCAATTATGATTGTAGACTAGTAACATTTGTTATATACAAACTCAACCTGTCCAAAATAGTCTTCCCAAGATCCATTAAATTCATTAACAGAAGAACATATCATTTCCTCAAGAATCCGTATGAATAGTTATTTATGGGAACATATATATGGATTATTTTTCATGGTCAAATTTACCTAGTATATGATGTCCTCTTGGACGAATTTCTATAATTGATAAGTAAAATTGGGATCCCTATATGACACTATAATAGTTGGAAATCCATGAAACCTAACAATATCCTTCACATAGAGACATAATATGTCTTAAACTTTGGTTTCATCTTGAATGGGTATAAATTGGTATTATTTTATCATCCTATCAATAAAAAACCATATCAAATTATTCCATTGTGGGGTACATGGTAACCCCAAAAAAGTTTCTATAATGATCTCTTCCCACTTCTAGGTTGGAAATGGAAGTGGTTGAAGAAAACTAGAGTGTCTCTAGTGTTCCAATTTGATCTGTTAAAAGGTATAACATTGAGAAACAATGTCAGTAATATCCCATATCATACCTAGAGACTATATTCTTTATAAAATATCATAGAAAACTTTTTTGGTTTCAGGGTGCATCACCTAATGAAAATTATATAAATCCCTCACCATAGCCTTTCTCATAGGAAAAGTTACAAAACTCCAGATTAAAAAATATTGGATTCCATATAAAGAAAATGACCACTCACCAATGGTATTCCCATAATAAAGAGATTTCTAAATAAAAAAAAATTAATTATCAAGATAATGATACTAAATAACCATCTCAAGAAGAGAAGAGGACAATTACACACTTTCTAAAACGACCTCAGACTCATTCTCCCAAACTCCCAAATGAAACTAAGAAGAGGGATCCACCATATACCACTCTTATGATGATTCTTTCATGTAATGGGTTGGAAATTTCCTACTAAAATCATAAAAAATAACATTCACCTCTCTAGGGATGTATTAAATGTCAAAACAAATACTACAAGTACTCCACACAATGCCTCTATTAGAGATTCAAATCATATACCATTCTTAAAAAACATAATGTTCCAAACTCTTTAGAGCATGAATCATAGATGAGATATCAATATCATGAGTAGGATAATTCATCTCATATGGTCTAAGATATCTAGAACCATAAACTACTACATAATCACCTTACATTAGGAAACAACCAAAACATGAACCTAATACATGAAAAGCGACCACATAGCCCTGCATGACCTCTAGAATAGTTAACACAAAAGAAGAAGTCAAATGTAATTTTATCCCAAAACAATAACTCTAACATTTCTCATCCCATATAAACATCACTCATATATGACTGAGAGAAGTCATAGAAGATTCAAAATTCATCAAATATCTGATGAATCTGTTGTAATATCCCACCAACCCCAAGAACCTCTATATTTTGAAAACATTTAATGGATTATCCCACATCATAATGGATTTAAAATTATTAGGATAAACTGAAATATCATGTTCTAATACCACGTGTCCCAATAACATCACATCTCAAATCCAAAAATTACATTTAGATAACATGACAAAGAGTCGATGATTTATCAAAGTTCCAGAACTGCTCTCAAATGATGTCCATGATCATCCTTAGTATAAGTGTAAACTAGCATGTCCTCTAGAAATACCACCATGAGAGAGCCATGTTTCTCATAAAAAACCTATTAATTAGAGAAGAAAAACTATAGGGGAATTGGATAGGCCAAATGGAATAAAAATTTACTCATAATTTCAGCACCAATTCCTAAAATCTATCTTTTTAATTTTGGATTATTTTATTCTCAACTAGTGATAACCATATCAAAGATCAATATTCAATAACAAATTATCCCCTTTTAACTAGTTAAATATATTTTAATCTATGTTAATGGATTTTTTTTATTTACTATCACTCGTTTGAGTTTCTAGAAATCAACACATGGGAAAAGTGTTTCATAATATTTGATTGAAAAAAGAATAGTTATCACATATGGTGACATGCTTTGGAAAATAAATACATTCTATAGTAGATTATCCAGATGTGTTTTCAACTCTTTCATCTATTTTGGTTCCATATGGTAAGAAGGAATAAACACCAGATGAGTACTTGGTAACAGATAAATATAAAAATCCACCTCTCTTACCAATGGAAAGATAAATAAATTAAAATTAAAACATCAGAAAACTTAATGAAAATTGGAGGGAGATAAGAGCTCAAATATTCCCACTCGAAGTTGGAAGAAAAAACTAATACTACCCTCCCCGATATTATAAAATATGGCCTATATTTACTTGATGTCTGATCCCATCATCCTTTATGCACAATACAAACCCCATCTGGTGTGGTAATAGAGACTAAGTAACGATAACAATCATCTCTAGACTCATGAGACATCAACCAATCCATCTAAAAAATGAATTTAGGAGGCTTCATGTTAAGAATAAAAAAAATCTAGGTAAAATAAATCTTTGGTAAAGATAAAACACAAAAAGGAAATTGAATACCCTATTATCTCTTAGCTCTGACGACATAGTAATATCCATCACATATGATAGACGATCCATAGGAAGATTGAAAAATTCACTACATGAGTAGATATAAATGAGTAAGATTTACCAATTTCTAATAAAGTATCCAATAAAGATGAATCTATAGTGATGGTACCTCTCATTGTCACTGTAATTACTTCAACTTCCTGAAGAGACTCTTCCACTTTATGAAAAAGCTTTGTTCTAGATTCATATGGCTAGAACTCTATTTCTATAGAAGCATTTAATTTCACCATAGTACTTTTAGGTGCTGATGAGCCTTTTACACTATGTAGAATAGAATAAAAATGGAAGAAATTATTTTGGTTTCCTAAGTGACTTCACAAACTACCATTCTTGGTGGACTTAGGGAAAATCCATTTTGAATGCCCATTGTTTCCACACGGGAAGGAAGTCCAAGAACCTCTTCTAGGAACTGCATGTGGTATAGATGAAACCTGATATTGAGATTCACTATTAGAATATAAAAAATTCTATTTTAATTAAAGGAACTCATAAAAAGTTTATAGGTATAAAAAGATACTCCCTCCAAACCCAACATACCCACTATGTCAAGTTAAACTATCAATGCTCTAAACATTACATCATCAAAAAAAGTAATTTATAGTAATAAATCTAGTGACCAGATTTTCGGCCAGAGACCCATCTCAAAATGTCGAGTCCTCATATTCTCATTGGACAAAAACTCAGGTGAAAACTAAATAACCTCATCAAAACAATTCACATATTGTGTCACGCTGTTTTCACACAAGAGAATGTTAATATACTCAATGAATTTTTCCAAGACCATCAAATCCAGATAAAAATTATTAGTGAAAATAAATTTTAATTATGAAAACTCCAAACCATCATGCTTCATTTATATCACCACATATTTTGAAAATATCTTGATATATCCCTAAATCATAAAGGTAACGTATTTCACCTTTGTAGATTTTGGTATTTTTAAGAACAGAAAAAATAGCCCAATCTTTTTTAACCAATCCGAAGCATCTTAACGATCATTCAAACCCTAAAAGGATGGTGGTTTTGATGAAGAGACTTTTGAGAATGATCTCTATCTTATTCTATTAAAATATCCACTACTATAGGCAGAATGGGAGTGGATGTGGTTACCAGTCTCAAAACATAGACAACATGCACCACTATCTCCATATGATTCTGGCCAATAAAAGGATTTTCTAATTTTGGTTCAACAATATATTCCACCAGTGACCTATTCATATGTCTTCTTGGATTAATGACACTATAAATCATAAAAGAAACAAAAAAAATAGCAAGGATACAAAGATTATAAACTTAAATTAGAGTCACATGAATAAAAATTCCATCTAGAAGAATTAATGATTTCAGATTTAACATACTCAAATCATAATTAGTGTAAAGTATAGAAATCAATAGAAAAAATTCTTTAAGATGCTTTTCCCAAACAACCATTGTGACGTAAGACTCATTATGATGAGATCATGCCAAACACTCACTCTTAAATTCCTCATAAGTACCATCAATTGTACCTCATATCAACGATTACAACCCAGCTATGTAATGAAATCAAGGGAATATGTTAAAATTTCACCTCTAATACAACTTTTTTATGAACCATCATGAATACCTTGACACCCTGATACCTTATTCATCTATGACATAGCCTAAATGGAATTCACAATCCTCATAGTTTGTATACTATCACTTGAAGTCATACAAGGATTAAAAGGAAATGATTTTTTCCACATTATCGTGGAAGATAAAGATACAAGTTAGTATGGTCAACACTCCAAAGGTAGAATGTACTATAATCCAACCAGAAAAACATTATCAAAACCTTAAATCCTCAAAATACACAATGTACACAAAGATAAAAACTACAGATAAATAATGCAATAAGTGGATCACATCTCCACCAGTTACCACCATCACTTCAGGTCCTACAGATTAAGAAAATCCACCACCTCCAAGTGGAACTTCCCCCCTTCTCAGTCCTGGCATAAAGAAATCTACCAAACCCAAAGGAAAACGTAAGATGTGAGCTATAAATCCCAATAGGGTCTCACTAAGAGCTCAATAATCAATTCCATAGAAATTAAAAAAATCATGCTTACATTTTAAAGTAAATAAGGTATGTAATGGTATTTATGTATTTTCAATTTTTTTAAATTCAAATAGATAGAAGATATATCAAAATAGGATTAAATAATTTTTTTATATTAAACCTTTATATACATTAGTTATCATGAATAAATAGGTTCTATAAAATAATGGAATGTAAAAAATTAAATCATGTATATAATATCCCCATTTATCAAATTCCTACTGTATATTAGTTTTTTTTGTAATAGGATCCTCACACTACTCATCAGTGATATCATCTCAATGGGTGCAGACATCCCACGACTTGGGCCGTTGGAACTCAAATCCCCATTAGGGAAAAGAATCATGTCACAGTATGATTATGTTAATATTATCATTTTCAATCTAGTGTTAGTGGTTCGAGATCGAAGATTTATTGTTAAAATTACCCAATATCTTCCTAGTCTCACATGTTATTCAATTAATCAATCCATCAATCATGGGAATTTCAATCATTTCAAATTAGTTCAAAATAAAATTTACCACTTTTTGTTTTTCACATGAAAATATCATTTCAAAACTAAATCATATGTTTTCATAAATTCATTAATTTTAAAAACATCTTTCAATTTATGCCATATCAAATCATTTGATCGAATCAACTTCTATATCAACCAATCAATTTTCGTAAATCCATCCAAAAATTCTAATTCCATTGAAAATGGATATTTTTCATAACTTTAAAGAATTTTTTAAAATAATCCATGAATCATCTAAAATATGGGTTTTTAAATCATTTATAATCAAAATAAAAAATAAGTAATTGGAGTTTTCAATTATAGGGAAAACATATATTGAACTGCCTAAAATTTATCAGTGATTAAAGAAACACCTGCAATGGGGAAAACACCAATGATGAAAGAAGGATAAGGAGACCAAAAATGAAATACATTAATAGAAACATCAAGATAAAAATACAGTTCCATTAGAAGGCATGAGATCACACCACTTCCAAATAGGGATAACTATATAAGAATAAAAATAATGTGAAAGAACTCACTGGTGATCAATCAAAAAATCGAGATGTTCGAAAAGGGAAAACATTCCTAGAAATTTCCTGGAGTCTCTATGTAGACCAATATAATAGGATGCATGAGAAAATAAATATTTTTCATACTTCATTGTACAATAACTCACTATCCTCATAGAATTCATGATGTGAATATCCTAGGTGTCAAATACACCCAAAAAGGTGTCACGTCATTTTAAAATTTTTGATCTGGACTATATGACGATGTGAACTCCATTAAAAAATTATGTAACATTCATTCCATGAATTATCTCAGGGTTTATTCTAAATTAAAGATTCACATCGGGAAATAAATTCACATCCTAAATCTATCCTGTAGATAGTAAATAAGCATAACATGCTAAAAAACCCATAAAACCCTCCAACTCAACTCAAAACCAAAGAGAATTATCAAAATCCATTAACACATTTATACCTAGAATATATTAATTTAAAAAACATACAACCTTAAATTTTATGTCATTTTCCCTAAAAAAGAAGGCCTTCAGGCCATGTACGGGTCACGTACGGGTTCCCCTTCAACCCTTACAAGAGGGATTATCCATAATAAAATAAAAAATAAGGCCTTTGGGCCATTCATGATAGAATAAGGGTTAAGGCATTCCTAAAAATAATAAATTCATTTCTCATGGGATGCGTACGAAATTTAGTCCAATTTATATTATAAGATATTTCAGGGTTGAAATAAAGTCATCATATATAATTGGGACATGTTTATTGATAATCATGGATTTATATCTTAGGAATAAATCTCTTTTGTCACTTTTAAGATGTACTATAGTGACAATTTTTTTCCATGGTAACATAAATATAAGACATAAAATTAATTTTTCCTTATTAAATAATATTTAATTTTCTAATTATTTTTTTAGATTCAATTTATTATGGTAGTAAAATTTAATTTTAATATTTGTATGAAAAAACAAAATGAAGAATAATGTAACTCCCTGACCCTAGAAGCCTAGAGTCAGTGCATTATTTTAATACATTGGCATGATTAAAAGGAATCAAGTCCCAAAAGATATATTAGTTTAGTAGTCTTGGAAAATATATTACATACATGAATGTTACATTACACATTAGAAAATAAAACACAACATAAATTATTCGTTGAGAATTCCATTAACCCCATAGCTTAACCCCTCTTATGAATCATAATTAATTTCTTGGAATCCTGGGAAAATTAGAATATAGAATGGGGTGAGCTCAGATGCTCAGTAAGGATAACAATATACCGAAAACTTTTATAAATAAACATAAAAATTTAAGTAAATGTATAAGACTAAAAAAAGCCTTTTAAAATTAAACTTCATCATAATATGGAACAGATAAATCAAATAATTCCATTTAATTATTCACATGGATATTCTACTAGTTGAATAATCACATGTAATATCAATATTAAATTTTATAATTTTGGAATGCATAATTTCAAACTTCATAACCACATATTAAAGGCCTTGTGCAAAGACTAAAAATAATATTTTGTAAAGGCCTTGTGCCAAAATACTAGTTTGTCTCATGAGACCTACCGATGCATCGACGATCTATAGCGGGATCCACCCATCACTTACTAAGTCTAATGCATTCCTCATATGAAGAGGTTTAGACATAACATAAACATTTCTTTAAATATTGCATACTAAATGACAATACATTACCCATAAACTAGGAATGGTATAATAATAACACATCCATAATCAAACATATCACAAAACCTTCAATAAAATATAGAATATTTGTATCATAATAAATCAACTTCAAAAAAATTTAAAATCCATCAACGGATTTTGACATAGATGAAAAGGATTTGTAAAACAAATTGAGGGAAATATCCCTTTTTCATAAAAACATTTAAAAGTAAAAAAATTTAGAAAGGAAGACGTTTAAAGAAATTTTTGAATCAAAGTGTCCCATACCACTTTGAAACTCTTAAAAGGAATTAACATTTTAATAACATTCATGTCCATATAAATAAATCCTTAAAAACCATTTTGAAATCATGGACTTTAATGAGAATGTTTTAGAAGAATAAATATTTAAACAAGTTAAAATGATTATCTAGTTAAATGGTACCTTCCATAAAACCATAAAATATTCCTTTTGAAAATATTTTAATGAAACACGGATGTGGATGATAAAGAGGTCTTAGTAGATAGTCACATAAAAACAACCTCGGATAATGAAGAGATTGTAGAATTAACCCTTACCTTGCATTTTCCTTTGGTCAAGGGTATGTTTAACCTCTTGTATAAAGACCATAGTATGTTATTAAATAATTCCATAACCTTAGTAATATTTATTATATCATACATGATTCATTTATTACTTTATAATACCAATTTAATAATGATTTCCATGTTAAATTAACATTTCATGTAACAATTGCTTTCTCTATCGTACATGTTTAAACTTCTTATTCTTGATCCTATCATTTTTATCATGATTTAAATACTTTAAGAATATAATATTTTATTTATATATAATATATATTTTGAATATAAATATTTATAATAGATAGATATATGAAATGGGAGGCACTGTTTATGGAGACGGTAGGCCGTATGTACGCATAAAAAATGTTTCCGTTTTCATATCGTATTGAACGGATATAAGTGAATAAGATATATGTAAGTATATATATATATATATCTAGTATAATTATTAAGCCATATATTACATTCTTTTTAATAATATATGTTTTTATAATCATTGTTGAATGGTGACTCTGGAAATGATTATCATCGTGTCGTGGATACGGTAATCCGTACGTACGCACAAGTGAAAATATCATTATATTGATGGTGAAATAGTATGTAATTGGATGGTATATCATATATACAGAATAATTAACATGTTATATTTATTATTTATATCATTTATACTCATTATTATACCAATCCAAATAATAAAATCTTTGAATAATAAACTACACCACAACGTGGAGATGGTAAGCCGTACGTAAGCACGTATGGTGAATTTGTCATTATAGGATGGATAAAATAAAGAATATGGTTGTACCATATTTATAATAATATCACAATATATATATGTAACTGGAGTTATTATTTTAGTATGGAAACCACAAAGAAAGAACAAGTGGAAGAAGAAAAGAACATGAAAGATGGTGGTGAAATTATTAAATCTTCTTCGGGTGTTTCCTTTTGAGTTGATCAAAAGGGATAAATAGGTTGTCTTTCTAATAAAATTAAGGACTATAGGTTGAAGGGAGGATATTTGAGAAGCTATTTGGGCAATATTTGGCCTATCCAAATGGATTTTGTGGTGTGATTTTGAGAGAATGGGAAGTGTCTTTTTATAAGAGAGGTGAGGGGCACCTTAGGAAAAGATTGAAATATTGTTTTATAATAAAATAATTTTCTTCTTATAATGGATATTAAATTATTTATTTAAAGTATATGGTGGTTATGGGTCTAAAACCTCTCAAAAAATATGTTTTAGACAGGTTTGGGTCACTATATTAACCTTATCTTTTAGATTTAACTCTTAGTTAAACCGTTTAACTTTTACCATGTATTCTTGTATTATCAAAATTATTGGTTAATAAACTTATTATAAAAATACAAACGAACATAAAGTGGTTCATTAATTATATAAATATCATTATATAATTTATTTTTCAGAACCTTATATTTTTAGAACTATTACATAATTTAATAATATAATATGTTTTTTAAAAACTCATTTATATCTATTTTGAAACTATTTAGTATTAGGTTTTTGTGAAAGTCATAAAAACTTTATTACTTCAAAGAAAATACATTTTATGAATACTAAAATGTCATATTCACCTATATAATTAGTGAATGGCATCAAAACTTTCAAATTATGATAATTTTAATATTTAAAATATCATTTGTTTGATTCTTTTATTAATAAGGAAAATGATGCAACATTATTGTGTAAAAAATAAATATGTTTATTTTATGTATAAAAATTATAAATAAAATATCTTCATGTATTAAATATTTTTTTATTTGAAATAAATATTTATAGTTGAAAATATAAATTATATAACCCCATATAAAAATGTATTACAAAAATATACATGCTTTTGTTATTTTTGTATTTACTTTAGATTAACAAATATAAAATGTAATTATCACTCACATGTGGCTCCATTGGGTTCTAAAATCGACCCAAGGATGCCAATATTAAGACATGAATCGGCCAATATTGTTAGGACACGTTTTAGGGTAATTTAATTTAATTTTAATATTATTTTTACCCATATTTACCAGATTTACCCATTAACCATGGTAAATAAAATATTTACCGAAGTAATTATTCTTAATGTCTAAAAATAAAAGTTACCTATTTACACAATTTGGACCTCATGATTCCAAATATGGAATCCATTTTTCCAAATTCAATACACAGATGTGGCAGAAATAAATTTAAAATTAATTCCCGTTGTCAAAACAAAAAATGTGTTTTTAAAAAAAATAATAACTATCAAAAGATTGACACTTTTTTATGAACAATTTAATGTAAAATTACTTCAAATAACCTAAATTATATTAAATTATAAAAATATAATCTAATGATACTTAAAAACTATTAAAATTTATAAATTAACAATATAAATTCTTTCGATTAAAAAAGTTGTTTTTAATTAAAATTTTGAATTTTTTCACTATTCATAAAAATATACAAGTTATCAGAAATGTACCAAAAATTAATAAAAACTAAATTTTTATGTACCTATTATAAATATTAATTTAATTTCACTAAATTGAATATATAAATGTGTCAAATTCTGGATTTAAAAAGGGTTCTCCATTAAAAGGCATAAAACTGCATTTTTTTGAAAAATACCTCTTTTACCTTAAAAATTAATTTTTTCATATATTATGTCTAATAAAAAAATATGAATGTTAACATTATATATGATTTATAAAATTTAAAATTTGGTTAATAATATTCATAACCTTGTTTTTGAATGGCTAGTTTGGTAAGTCATGGTGCACTCAAACTCAGGGTTGCCTGTAGCGCAAGTTAATGAAATACTTTAAAGAGATAACATACTATGAAATCTTGTGGGTGTTACATTATCTACTCCTTAAATAAATTTCATCCTCAAAATTTTAATTTTTTTTTAAATAATAGGTTAAAATAGAAAAATACCTTTGTGGAAAACCCACATCAGAAATTGGGTTAATAAAATTTAGTCTTTATAAGAGGGAAAGGGAAATGAAAAAGTCACCACCCAATTATGACCTCGATTAAAATAAAATTGGTGGAAATTAGAGACACATAATTGGAGGGAAAAGTTAAATATTTATAGGGAGTTATTGAGGTTATTAATCACAAACAAGTGTAAAATTGTGGGCCTCAAACCCGTCAATCTTTGATGATTTAAAATATCGTTGGTTCAAAAAAAACACAAGGTATTAAGATAAAACATTTTCTGTTTTAAGATCCATTATCTAAAAGATAAGAATTAATTTATTCATAGAATAAGAGGAATAATATATACTTGACAAGTAGAGTTTCATCCTTCAACTAATTCCTACACAAACCCATCTTTCACTCCAAAAGATAATAGAATTCAAAAATATTCTATTTATAAAAATCTAGTAGGGTTACAAAAATAATGAATTTATAATTCCTTTGTATGACTATTTAAAAATAACTATATTATAAAACAAGGACATCACGTATGGTCGTGGTAGGTGATCCACCCTTGTCGCCCTTCAGTTGTGGGTTCAACTCTCGTGGCCTTGCTGGATGCGACAGGTTGTCACCCGACCTCCAGGTTGTCCTTTTTATAACTATCCTAAAATAATCTTAAGAAATGATTTGACCTTAATAATTGTATCCAATGTCAATATTAATCCATTACAACCTTTAGACATACCCAAAATACTTTTTTTCAAATGCACAGTCCAAAATTTATATGGAAGGTAGACACGATGAAGATTATTTTTTCTACGTAATAAAATCTGAATACCTTCATCATGTATTCTTTTAAAACACTGTAACTCCTTGTGTTACCATATAACCATATTGATTACATTCATGTTTCATTTTTCCTTATTTAATACTGGATATACTTCTTATATCCAAAAATTCTATAAACCCCAACAATGATGGAATATACAAATCATTAATCAGTTTCAAGGTAGTCAAGAATATCCAATATAACTAATCCAAATTAATCATATATTATTCCAAAATAACTACCTCAGTATCAGATCCATATTATGATTTACCTTTATCTTAACCATATATTTTCCCAAACAAATAACCTCCTATTGAGTCACTATTCTTGGTTCAACACAATCTCAAGTCCTTAAGGAAATTGTACTATAGTATAATCCTTATATACTCTATAATTCTTATAACATGTACATCATTTATACAATACTCAAATGACCTAATACTTTAATAACAACATAAGTAATCTAATCATTCCTCTTCATCTTTAGTATTATCATAACTTTATTATTATCCAATAACAACATTTGGGGTATACTCTGAAGATTTGGACATTGATTCGTGTAGTGTCCCAACACCTTGCAGATGAAGCCTCGTACATTTGAAACATTTTTATTACCCTTGAAATCACGTACTTGGTATCCTTTTTATCCCCATTTTTAAAATCTCCCATTCACTTCAATAATTTAACAGGATGATACTTTCCACAGTTATCAAATATGGGAAAATCCTTCATTCCCCTCTTCCCTTTATCCATCTTTATCTCTTACATCCTTTTCTTCTCTTAATTCCCTTGAAAGCCATAGGAATCATAGAATTTTTTTACTTATTATATTAACACATGATACTATTTTTTCATATGTTGAGAATATGTGGGAGACTATTTACCTTTTAAATTTTTCCTTAATACTATGAATGATACGATCTTTTTTACTCTTTCGATCATGCATATTGCTGGAATTAACATTCCTTCTACTAGGCTCCATTTCTAAACAATGTCATACAATTGGTTAGTTTATGAATCACAATGCATAATTACAAACTTGTAATATACCTAACGTAAGTTGAAAAGATTATATATATAATATTTAATCATAAAATGTTTTCTTTTGAGGAATTATTAATCTTCAATCCTTCATAATGGCTCATAATGAAAATGTGAATTATCATAAGCATATCCCCTAGGAGTGTCAAAACCAAGAGTTCTGAAAGGACCATTGTCATGTACCAGGATACCCCAGGTCAAGCTCGAAACTCCTTGTTGGTGTTTTCAATACTAGGTACATATGTGCCAGAGCCGCCTCAACTTGCTCGTATCCAAACAGGGATATATTGCTTTGAAATTACACAAAATATCTACATTACCGAAATTCTTGGAAGTTATTCTATTCTAATCCTCAAATTCTATCTTAGGGTAATGTCCTCTAATCAGATTCTATCTAAATCTTTTTCCAAGGTTGTTGCTAAACTTACTCTTATACCAACTATAACACCCCGACCACAGAAGTCCATAGTCGGTGCATTATTTTAATACATTGTCTTAATTACAAAGAATCTAGTCCAGAAAGACTGATTAGTTTAGCAGTCCTAGAAAATATATTACATACAAGAACATTATGTTACACATTTTAAAGTAAAACACAACATATATGATCCTTTGATAATGCCATTAATCCCATAGTATAACCCTACTTATCAATCATAATACACTTCTTGGAATCCTAGGAAAAATAATACATAGAAAGGGGTGAGCTCAGATGCTCAGTAAGGATAACAATATAGCAGAAACATTCATAAATAAACATAAACATTTAAGGAAATGTATAAGACTAAAAAAAGCCTTTTAAACTTAAAATTCCACATAATATTGAAAGGATAAATAAAATAATCCCGTTTACATATTCACATGGATATTTTACTAGTCGAATAATCACATGTAATATCAATATCCAATTTCATAATGTTGGAATGCATAATGTCAGACTTCATAACCACATAGTCAAGGCCATGTGCAAAGACTACAAATAAAATTTTTTCATGGCCTTGGGCCAATACACTAGTTTTTTTAATGGGACCTACTGATGCATCGAGGAGCTATAGCGGGCTCCACCTGTCTCTTACTAAGTCCAATGCATTCCTCATATGAAAAAGTTTAAACATAACATAAACATTCATATTAAAACTAGCATAAAAAATGTCAATACTTAATACATAAACCATGAATGGTATAAATATAACACATCCATAGTAAATCATATAAAAAAAACCTTAAATATACTATGGAAGATATGTATCATAATAAATCAACTTCCAACAAGGTTAAAATAGATCAATGGATGTTGATAGATGAAAATGATTTGTAAAACTCTTTGAGAGAAATATCATTTTTCATAAAATAATTTAAAAGTCACACAATTTAGAAAAGAATACATTTAAAGACATTTTGGAATAAAAGTGTCCTATACCACTTTGAAACTTTAGAAATGAATTAAAATTTTAAAAACATTCATGTCCATATAAATAAATCCTTAAACCCCATTTTTAATACATGGATATTAATGATAATGATTTAGAAGAATAAATATCTAAACCATTTAAAATGATGATCTAGTTAAAGAGTCCCTTCCATAAAACTTTAAAATATTCATTTTGAAAATATTTTTTTGAAACACGGATGTGGATGATAAAGAGGTCCTAGTAGATACTCACGTTAAAGCAACCTCAGATAATGAATAAATAGTGGAATTAACCCTTACCTTGCACTTTCGTTTGGCTGAGGGAACGTTTAACCTCTTGTATTATGATATTAGTATGTTATTAAATAATACCGAAACCATATTCATATTTATGTTATCATACATGATTCATTTTTGACTTTATAATACCCATTTCATAATGATTTCCATGTTAAATTAATATTTTGGGTAATAATCGCTTTCTTTATCATACATGTTATAGCTTATTATTCTCGATCATATCATTTAGATCATGATTTAAAAACTTCAAGAATATAAACATTGATTTATATATCATATATATTGAGAATATAAATATTTATAATAGATAGATATATGAAATGGGAGGCACCGTTTACAGAGACGGTAGGCCATACGTACGTATAAACGGTGTTTCTGTTTTCATATCACATTGTACGGAAGTAAGTGAATAAGGTATATGTAAGTATATACATATATATATATATCTAATGTAGCATTATTATTTCATATATTACATACATATTAATATTACATATTTTTATAACCATTGTTGAATGGTGAACATGGAAATGAATCTCATCGCATCGTGGAGACGGTAATCCGTACGTACGCACGAGCAAAAATATAATTATATTGATGGTGAAATCATATGTAATTGGATGGTATATCATATATACAGAATCATTAACAAGTTATCTTTATTATTTACATCAGTTAAAATAATTGTTATACCCATCCAAATAACTAAGTGTTTGAATAACAAACTACACCACGACGTGGAGACGGTAAGCCGTACGTATGCACGTGTGGTGACTTTGTCATTATAGGATGGATAGAATTATGAATATGGTTGTACCATATTTATAATAACATAAATGTATATTGAAGGTACTGTATTTATTATTTTAGTATGGAAAAAAATGAAAGAGGAAGTGGAAGAAGAAAAGAACGTGAAAGAGGGTGGTGAAATTATTACCTCTTCTTCAGGTGTTTCTTTTTGAGTTGATCAAAAGGGATCCTTAGGTTGGTTTTCTGATAAAATAAAGGCCTATAGGTTGAAGGGAGTATAGTTGAGAATGTATTTGGGTAGTAGATGTCCGATCTAAATGGGTTTGGATGTGTGATTTTGAGAGAAGGGGAAGTTACATTTTATAAGAGAGGTGAGGGGCACCATAGGAAAAGATTGAAATATTATTTTATAATAAAAATCATTTTCAGTTTATAATGGCTCAAAAATTATTTATTTCAAGGATAATATGGGTATGATTCAAAAACCTCTCAACCAATAGGTTTTAGATAGGTTTGGGTCACCATATTAACCTTATCTTTTATATTTAACTCGTAGTTAAATAGTTTAACTTTAACCATGTATTGTTGTATTCTCATAATCATTGGTTAATAAAATTAATATAAATTTCCAAGAGAATATAAATGGGTTCATTAATGATATAAATATCATTATATAAGTTCTTTGGCATGACATTAGATATTTAGGATTTTTATATAATTTAATAATATAATATTTGTTTTTAAAACTCATTTATATCAATTTTGTCACTATTTAGTATTGGTTTCCATTCGTGGATGGCATCAAAACTTTCAAATTATATTTATTTTAATATTTTCAATATAATTTATTTGATTCTTTTATTAATAAGGAAAATATTGCAACATTATTGTGTCATAAATAAATATATTTATTTAATGTCTAAAATTTTTAATTAAAATATCATAGTGTAGTAAATCTTTTTTGATTTCAAATGAATAAATATAGTTGAAGAGATCAATTATATAACCCCATATAAAAATGTTTTACTAAAATATACATGCCTTTGTTATTTCGTTCTTTACTTTAGATTAATTCATATAAAATGTCATTATCACTCCCAAGTGGCTCCATGGGGTCCTAAAAACTACCCCAGGATGCCCATGGTCAGACATGTATCATCCAATAGGGTTAGGACACGTGTTAGGGTAATTTAACATTGTTTTATTATTATTTATTTTCCCATATTTACTGAATTTACCCTTCAACCATGGTAAATAAAATATTTTCTGAAGTAATTATTCATAATGTCTAAAAATAAAAGTTACCTATTTACACAATTTGGACCTCAAGATTCCAAATATGGAATCCATTTTAACAAATTCAAAACACAATAAGTTGCATAAATTTATTTAAAATTAATTTGCGTTGTCAAAACAAAAGGCGTGTTTTTTAAGAAATAATAACTATCAAAAGATTGACACTTGTTTATGGCCAATTTAAATGTAAAATTACATAAAATTACCTAACTTATATTAAATGATAAAAATATAATCTAATTATTCTTAAAGTCCATTCTAGTGTACAATTTATAACTATAAATTATTTCGATTAAACAATTTGTTTTTAATTAAAATTTAGTATTTTTTCACTATTCGTCAAAATACGAAAGTTATCCGAAAAGTACCAAAATTTTATCCAAACTAAATTTTTATGTACCTATTCTAAAGATGAATTGAATTTAACTAAATTGAATATATAAAAGTGTCAAATATTGGATTTAAAATGGTTCTCCATTAAAAGGAATAAAACAACATTTTTTGAAAATGCACCTTTTATCTTAAAAATTGACTTTTCTTATATTTTGTCTAAGAAACAGAAAGGATGAATGTTAAAATTATATAGGATATATAAAATTTTAAATGTGGCTAATACTATTCATAACATCTTTTTTGAATGGATATTTTGGTATGTCTTGGGGCTCTCGAACTCAGTGTTGCGTGTAGCGTAAGTCATTGAAATACTTTGAAGAGATAACATACTATGAAATATTGGGTACTCAAAAACAATTTTTAGGAAAATGTATCTTTAAGAATAAGAAAAAATTTATACAAAATATTGTTTAAAACTAATTCAAATAAAATTTATTAGATTATGGATAAAAAATAATTTTTTTTTAAATTAAAATCATGGAAAAATATGATTGGTAATTTTGAATTATTAATTCAATAAAATGTACCAAAATAGTTTATTTGAATAAAATATAATTGAGGTTCCTCCAAGCCAATCATATGTTTCAAAATTCATTATAATACTTTTAAATAATTTATTTTATTCCTTATATTTATTTTTTGTTGATATTGAGTTTTCAACAATTTTTTTGTCATTATTATAACATAGTGATGTTTTAAAATTTAAGACACTCATAAATATGATACTTGTCACTATTTACTAAAAATCAAATAGTTTATAAGGATACAAAAAATTCACCGTAAACTAATATTGAAATGATGAATTGAAAAATAAATTTAATTTTTAAAAATTTAACTTCCAAAAATCTTGAAATTTATCTTTTAAACCAAACATTTAAAATAAAATAAAAATAAAATTTTAACCAATTTTTTTAGATATAAATAATCAAGGTAATAATTATTATAATTTCATAATTTATTTAAATTATTATTATTCATCAATATTCCTAGTAATATATTTTATTATAAATTATAATAAATCATTAGTGGCATATATTTGGTATTTTGTGTATCCAAATCCATCAAACACGTCAAATTTATTATTAGAGGGAAATTATATTCTAAAATATTTGGGTGCTACGTTATATCCCCTTATAAGAATTTCACAATTGAAATTTGATCAATCTGATGAAATAAAGTAGGGATTCTTTTATATCATCACATCCATGAGTTCCCACGTAGCTTCCTCAAATTTAAGGTATCTCCACAAAACCATGACCATGTGATTTTTCTTATTCCAAAACAATTATTCATTAAATAATAAATCTATCAATTGTTCCTGAGTGGATAAATCATGTTACCTCTATACCACCTCTATGTTTTTTAAATGTGTACGATATGGAATATAACTTCTTAAAAATGATACAACAAACACTTCATGAAAATTAGATCAGTTCGATATAAGTGCGAAGTGACATTCTAACCTCCTAATTAGATCATGAATCTCAAAGGGATATAAATATATGGGGCATAGTTTCCCCACTATTCCAAATATTAACATTTTATACCAAGGAGTTATTCTATGGAATATCTTAACATTTTTATCATATCTAAGACTTCCAAAAGAGATACCGAATGGTTATAAACTTCTTGACAATTTCTAATGCTTTCCCTATTCTAAATAGTAAATTTTGTCGAACTTTTCCCATTATATTGGAGTTGTGTACTTTTTCCTTATATGGCTTAATAAGGACCCATCTGAATACTCAAGTATACTCTATTATTGTATGGAAATTATCTTAGAGGGAGTTATTGATCCCAACCACCTTTTAAATTGAAATGGAAATATCTCAACATATATTATAGGGGTTGAATGGTCGTCTCATATGGACCACTTATTTTAGGATTCTATTTTATGCTAATATTCAAATCCATATTCAAAATTTGAATGTGACTTCTCTAAAACATGTAGGTAAAGTTAATATAGTGATCAAAGAAAATTTAAAGTGTTACTTCTCGTAACATTACCACTTTCTAATGTATATCAGAAAACAATTATTAGTCGATAAATATTCTCTAATATAAATGAAATATATTTACATAGTAAGGATATAATATAAAACATAAATGGAATTATGTAATTTAAATATAATTGGGATTCTTACATTTAAATCCATTGTCATGTTTTTAAATTTCAATTTAGGTATGAGTAATGGTTCCATAATAACCATATATTTTTTTATCTTCACCCTTAAATTGCTGATATACCAAGCCTCGAGATACATACTCTATAATACCACTATTAATATTTTCCCACCAAAAACAATATTTCGGATCTGTATACATATTTGTATTTATTTTATGGATAAATAATGACGATCTATGTGATTCATTTAAAAGTTCTTTCTTCATTTTTTCCATTTAATGGAAACATATTAGATTTGAGAACCTTATCATTCCATCATGGTCATGTTTAAACTATAGAGAACCCTATTATTAATTTGAAGCTCAATATTTTCCCTCTATGCCTCTTTAATTCTCACATTTATGGATTGTTAAAAAATAATCTAATAAGGATAGGATTTATCCCCTTTAATTATAATTTCATGGTCTATCTTTTAAAAATTATTAAGTATGGTATCTTTTTCAATCATCACCATGGATAAGAAATTATAATCCTTCAGACATAGCACATCATCCACTTTGTTTTCCTTATAAAGTGTGGTAATTTATTAAGTAGTCATAATATTTAACCAACTCCAACTATCTCATTTGGTTCATATTTATCTTCTAATACCTTGATTTTTTTTATTAATCCCCCATTAAATTAAAACTATATAGGATAGCTTATTTCACATGTAACATCAAACTGAAAAACTATGATACTTTAATATAAAATTATTAAATTTATCCATTTTAATATAACTATTAAATTAACAGTTATAAATAATAGTATACACATCATCAAAACTATAATGGAAGGAGATGTGGAAATATCAAATAGTACATGTCATCCCTATGAGGCTCACATGCCCAAGCTTAGAAAATAGATGGATTACCTAGGGTTTAATCTAGGACATGACCAATCCATACTCCAACAGTTAAGATATGAGTGAAATCAGATGTTAGAGAAGTTCAAACTAGTGAAAGTTTCAATTTTTTCTATTCTAGATGCCCCGCCACCCAAGACCTCCACTGGAGAATATCATATAACCATATCCTATGTGAATATCAGGAAGGGTTACAAAAGTATAAATTTATATGATATATACATATAATTACTAATGTAATAAACTCTTTATATAAAACTTTTATTTTAGACAACTCACCTTTTTTTCTTTTAATGAAATATATATTTCCCTTTTTCATGTCAATTTATTGATAAAATTCAATTAATGGCTAATAATATAATTTTATGATTAAAATTTATTTCCCATGTAAAATTTCCTTACAATGTAATTTTTTAAGAAAATAAATATATTATTATTTAATAAATTGATGATGGGAAAAACAGAATAACCGTGATTTAATTAGTAATTGATAAGAAATAAAAAATAATAATTGTAAATCAATAAAAATCTATTTTACTATTAAAAATAATGTATCATTATGTTTTATATTTCAATTTAAATGATTAATTCCTAAAGTATAGAATTTATTTTCTGAATTTAAATTTCTTAAAAAGAATAGAAATTTTGGATTTAACACGTCAATATTTTCTTAAGATTTTTTTAGACTATTTGAAAAATACTGTTTTTCACATGAATATTAAAAAAATAATTTTTTTATAAATACTATTCATTTTATGATACTAGCATAAACTGAGTATGATATTAAAAATTATAAAAATTATTTCATGAAAACAATAACAATGAGTAATATGATTTATTTAAATAAATACTATATTTAATTTAGAAGACCCATGTATAACATTTTTAAACTGAGGTAATATTTACTTTAAAAAATATTATTATTTTATTTCTTTTAATTAGGTTTTATCTATGTGAAATTAGGTATTGGATTGACCGGAAAGAAAAATAACTCTTATTTTATTAATAATAACGAAATTAATTTCGTACAGTTCAACATCAGTGATAATGTTTTATTAATAATATATTTAAAACATAAATATAAAAAATTTATAAAAATAAGTTTGATACGTCATGTTCTCAATTATTAAAATTAATTTTTATAACCCATAGAAATTTTATTTTATAAAAATAATTTCATGTTTTGAATCATTATGTCCAAATTATACAACAATCCCCATTATATTTTTATTCATTAAATTTAAATTACTTTGGTAAAAAGTAATTATCATGGTAATAACCAAAAATTGTAAAAGTGAAAAACCCAAGGGTAAAAATGTAAAAACATGTCAACTATTTTTTTTAAAATTTATTTGGGATTGTTTCATTTCTTAAATGATCTTCCTATATTATTTTTTGTTGTTTGATCTATTTTCCTTTTGAATAAAACTTTAACATATATATTTTTTAAAAAATTCCACTCCTATCACTTATAAAATGCACCATCAATACTTCAATTATTTTCACACCTAATGAATCTAGAATTAAATAAATTTCTTCCAAATGACTCAAAAAAATCCTATAAACATTATTTAGTTTTAATTTTCTCATAATACATCCTCCCAATTCCCTAATTAAATTTTTAAAGGAGCTATTAAAATCTGTAAGGTAAAATTATAAATTACTCCATTCTCTTTAATTTTCCCTTCCTTTATTCATCTACATACTCCAAATATAATATACGCATGTTGAAATAATTTCTTTATAATAATAATAATATAAAAATATTATTATTTATAAAGGATAAGTTTATTTTACCTTCATCCTAACCATTCTAAAAACAAAAATGTCTCTTATGTTGAATAAGGAAACCTCTTCCATAATATAAATGATCAATTTTTGTTAAAAAAATTACACAGATGTTTAAAAGGGGGTATGTAATGAATAAATATTATATTTAAAACCTAATTAATATTATTACAATACAAACCAACTCTTATATTCATTTCATTTTATATAAAATTAAAATGATGGAAGACTCTACGTGGGGACTAATACCTCCACTAAGCCACATATTTTGTTTTTCATATAGAAATTTATTAATTGTCCAACTGTATTAAAATATGATCGAAAACAATAATTTTTATAATGAATATCATTACAATTTTTTAATAATGATAATATTTCAATAGAAACACATTCTTAACCATACTCAACCATTGATTATAATGTGTTTTTTATTTGGGTCATGTTAACCACCTATGTGAAAAATGATATAAATACATACTAAGGATAAATATAGAAACATAATTACAGGTATTATTAGACATAAATGATAAAATAATATTTGGTTTAATGTTCTATAATGGTTATGTATAGTTATTTAATCTATTCTAAACATACCAACTATAGTTCATTAATATTTTCCTGAAAAAACTCATCACTAATTCTTTCATCAAGATACATGTCTAAATTTATCATTGAATGAAATTACAGAATTATAAACCATTATAAATCATATTGAAAATTTTGGTATGATGAACTTGGTAAAAATTAAAAGGGGTAAACACTAACATATTAATGTATGGTACGAAATAAAAATCATAAACATTCAATGATTACAATAATTTATAAAGACTTAATAAATGTAAAATAAATGATATAGATAAAGAGTAAAAATGTTAAAATATATGAATAGGGTTCGGAAATATGTAAATAATATATTTAAATACATTCCAAATAATATTTTCTCATTAAATTATGTGCATACCTTCTAGTCAATATATAATAACATTAATGATATTTTTCATTATAATTCATTTTTAATTTCATGCTCTCTCTAGTATAAGAATAATATTAAAATATTTCCTAAGTCAAATGGTGTTTCTAATAAATCAACATCTTTTCATGATTCATAAATTTTACTCTTTTAATAAGGTATTATAATATTGATTTATTATATTCATTAATGATATCAATATGAATTTCCACCTTATTTTCTAAGGAATTTATATTGAGGCTCAAATGGATACAATGAATTGAGAAATTATCATAGAGGAATTAATTACCTAAATGTATAATCTATATGATTAAAAGAGTGGTAGAATTTGGAAAATAGAATATTTTTCTATATCTCATACCATGCTTTATGAAACACCGAGTCCTTAGGAGACACTCATATACAAAGAATATATGTCAGTCCACGAATTTTTTTATCTAGAATGGAATTTTCATTTGAGGTTGGATGGTGTCTTTTTTACGGAATCATTAATATGAGGTTATATTATCAATAACTGTGAATGTAAGGATGTATATATTTCTAATTGATTCATTCTCCAAGTGAGTTCTCCCACCTGGAATTTCCATTTTTTGTTAGAAGGAACCTTTCTATAGCCTCCCACATACATGTTTCAAATCCTAAATATATTTAAAATTTGGTGTTTTCTCATAACAATATGATGAATTCATGTATCATGTTTTACTACATGAGTTTTTCATTTTCAGTTTGAAGTAATCATTTTGTTTCCTCATAAATACGAGGTTTGTTTCAAAAAAAATGGAAAAGTAAGGGAGATCGTATGTTGATTTATTCCTTTTGTGAACCCCTTATCTTTCATGTAACTGTCCTTCATGGAAATATATTAATTTTAATCCTCCTATGGACCAATTTTTTTTACACCATGGAAGTGTGGATTTTGATCTTGTTATATAGGTCTAGGTTAAAAACTAATTTACACCACAAGGCAGCTCATGATGAGTTAAATATTATTCATCCTACTATGTTTTGTGAACATCCACATAGACCCCCCATATTGGAAGAATAGTTGAATAGTAAATGGATATAAATAAAAAAGGGGATAAGAGAAGAAAAGTATAAAAATGTTGAATACTTTTAAATTACGAAAACTTGAGACTCAGATCTACCATTTCATATAACCCTCCTTTAAATATACTACTATAAAAGGAATCGTAGAACAAAAAAATACTCTGTAAATGAGAAAATTTCTATATTAATTCCCCTTGATTCCTTAAAGAATGTATATCTTTCTAATTCTATCTTGAAGGATCCACTTATCTGAGGTGAACCATGGTTTCACACCCCATTTCTCATAGAAAATCACCTATACGAAATGGGTGGCCTATAAGATATATATTATTCTTCTAATAATGCAATCATCTTGTGTGGAATTCTTCCTCACCATATACCCTTCAGGAATATTTTAAATGATCGTTATGGATTCCTTACACTAATTTCAAAACCATGTAAATTTTAATCAGAGAGCTCCTCTGAATCCATTGTATCTATATTATCATTGAATGAAAATAAGCTTACCCCCCTTTAATCATGGATTCCATTTATAAAATGAGGGTCAAGAATTATGATCAAATATAGGTAGAATCCCAGGGGGGATAACATCCAAAAATTCCCTTGATATCATTGGTTCCAATTTGGATAATCCTGGAGTGGTCTATTCATTCTAAGTGCTGGATTTCTTCTCCTCTCATTAAGATATTTTGAATAGGGAACCCCTCCTAGTGTAAACCCCTAACATTTATTTTAATATTTAATAATCCTATTATCTCTATATTCAATACCCCGTCATATCCTATATATGAGATGTAATATTTAATTATTTGTTTTCACTTCGAGTATGAGACACAACATATTTTCATAGATGATTTTATAAATAATGAATCATGAATTATATAAGGAGAGATAAAGATCCTTGGATAGGATATCTGTGTAATTTGAATTCAAAATGTTTGTCACACTTCAATTTAACATCCCTAATCCTCTATTATATATTATTTCTCACACTAATAATGACTCATATGGGATTAGATTTCCAAGATGGTTACACCATTAGGTCAATTCAAACATTCATCCTTGGGATACCTCATTTTGTGTGAGACCCAACACATCTTTGATACTTGGACCGAATCATTTGTTGTAATCCCCAAAATTGTTTTCATCCCACGGTGGCCCCATATGAATAATCCTCACTCAATATTCTATTATCAAAACAGTCACAACATAGAAGATACATTGACATAGTGTTAAAACAAAAGAAACATTCTTGTCAGATGATGTTAAAACTATATGTAAACGTTTTACTCTTGTGATGATAAATTGCACAAAAACATCCTAGTGACATGACATTAAATATCACAGTAATGTCTAAGATGCATAATGTTAAACATCAGGACAACATCGTTTTATCATGATGTTAAACTACACGACATCATTATAGTTTCATGATGTTATAAATTAGGATGAAATTACTATCACATGAGGTCATCCTAAATGAAAACATCCGCAATCTATTATAATTTGTAGTACAACAACATCATAGTCTGATGATAACAAAACTACCAAGTACAATTTTTTCACATGACTTTAAAAAATGTTGTCCAAAAAACATGGTATTTATTTCATGTTCATATGGGATATTCCAAAATCCTCTATGATTTTCAATCCCAGCATTATCAATATTATATTCACCCCCAGTGGGCTATATGATTGATAAAATCACAACCTCACTAGAAGGGGAATATTCCATTCTTGTTCCCTATCATATCACCCTTTCCATGTTATATTCTTAATGGGGGACATCTTCACAACACTTCACCGCTTGTAAGATAAACCCATAATCATTATGATATTTACCATCAAATATAACTAGAAAGGGTTAGTCATTTAAATGCCTCACACCATCCATGGATATACATCATTGACCTAGTCTTCCTTATCACATGACATTAAACGACATGTACCACTCCTTGTCAAATTAATTTAAAAGTTATATCGTGATATGTTAAGTGTTACTTAACGAAGTGGGATTAGATTCATATTAAAATGACACATGGTAAGCCTATTTAATAGGATTTATCCTAACACGCGGAACACATTACACTTCTATAGATGGTGATAAGCTCTATAGTTCCATGCTTCATGTCATTAAACAATAGCTTCATATTCCATGAACCACTATGTAATAATAAAATAAGATAGAAAACCTATAATACATAAATATTGTGCTATTGATGGAGAACCTATAATACATATATATAGTTACATTTTTAGAGAACCTATTCTATATTTAGATGTTTATGATGATAAATAACATTTGATTCATAGAAATGTTTATGTTTATGGAGGACCTCTAATATATACACATGTTCACATCGATATATAACGATTTTTTATTTTCATGGGGATAACCAATTTTGAATTGGTATGTGGTATATATTTAGGAAACCTATCTTAAATCAATAAAAGAGTCCAAGAGTAGGAAAGAATACCCTAAAAAGGTATAATTAACCTTCCCTCCCACCCATTTGAATAACACACTTTTCTAAGCATCATTAATATTAAAAAAACTAGTGACCACATGCATTTGGAAATAAGTTCCACCTAATAAATCTTTTCAGAGATACTAGAGAAATTGGGTGTTTTTAGTTTCACAAATACCCTACATCAAACATTAAACAAAAACAATAATGATTAAGTTTCAATAAATCTTCCAACTATTTTATCTTTTCATAATTGTACATCATGAACTTATATACTGAAACAAAATGGACAAAGATGAACCATTTATCTATAAAAGTGGTAGGATATTCATTTAATTTAATTATGATACTAGATTGTTGATTATTATAATATATGTTTTTCATTCCTCTTAGAAACAAACGAACTCCCCTCAATACAAATTCATGGAATCTATTAAACAAAAAATATGAATATGTTATTGTATTAGATGGAACCTTATCAAACTAGAATAAATTATCACCACCTACATTATTCAACATATTATATCAAATTTACTTATTTCGGAGTATGATGTTAACATTAAAATCCTGATACTAGAGGTAGTGAATGCAGTATACTTAGACATGAAACCTCAAAAATTGGCCACTCAATGAAGGATAATAATGAAACTAGATGCAGCTACTGCCATTTTCAAAAATTACAAGAGAATATCCATAGAATACCCCAACAAACACCATAATAATCATAGTAGGAAGATAAGGTGGTTGACTAAGACATATTCATGGTTAAAGAGTCACATAGGAGGGATACTATAAAAAATTCTTATCAGCATTTCATGAAAAAAAACCCATCAAAATTTACATAGGTATTTCATTGGAAATACCTGATCTAAACATTTATATTTGAGCATACAAGAGAGATTTCATAGAGTGGTGAGATGTTATCCATAGGGAGTGAGTTCACATTATCTCTTCTCATAAAGAAGCAAATAGACATACCTTGGTGGAAACCATGGAGCGAAAACACATTCATGTTCTCACAAACAAGTCCTACTAATATAAAATAGTGCCATCATAGGACATATTATAGTATATATCATCATTAACTAGAGGGAAGGAAAAAATTATTTTATTTTTATATCAATGTCAAAGGAATATATCGGTGAACTAGAAAACATGATTAGGCATATATCCTTTCTCCAATAATGGAATGGGAACACATTTTCATTGCTATTATAGAATTCCATCAACACAATTTGTTAGAAATGGTTGGGAAGACATATATTACTTTCCATACTAGACAAGAATATCAATGTATCTAGGTAGTGGAATCAAAATATGGTCATCATAAAATCTAGATGACCAATATAATACAAAAAAACGTTTCTACCCCAACAACTACAGTATATCCTCAATATATATTATGATCTACTAAGTGGTAAAAAACCACCCTACCCTCATCCAGGAGGATCCTCAATATTTCTATATAATTTATGAACAATAGGACCAGGCACATATTCCCCTTCCTAATAGTGAAAAAAACCCATTTCAAAATCAAAATTAGACAAGATACATATTAATTCAAAATTTAAATTAAATTTCAATAAAGGAGAGGTGAAATTCACCTATTGATAAATATTTAAAAAGTATGTGATATTTATTTCTTCTGGATGAGGAAATAATCATAGTAGTATGTTTTGTCATAGTAAATTTTATGAACACTTATCCCACTAATGATTTTGAAGATAACACTAATAAAAAAACTTAAATTCATTTTATTCTTCAAAAAATTTAGTCCACACTGAGAATATCAAAAAAGGTAGGCATAATCATTAATAAGAACAATAACAAAATTTAGTTCCACTCCCAAATGATTCCTTAAATCCTCTTAGATGGGCATCAACGTTTGAAAAAAAGAAATGAGTGGTCAAATGACTTACAATAACAGGAATGTTGATCCAATAACTATCATGGAATGATTCATCCAATATGTGGTAGAAAATAAACTATTTATGGAGAAATAAATCAAAACTAGATAAATGAAATAATAATTCTAATTACACTCCTCATTAATAGAATATTACTTATCCTTTGTCTGTATTTAACCAACAATAAGAGGTTGTTCATATAATAAGGGGAGGAAAAACTTATTTGAGAAACTCAGGATTCAAATAGCCAATCTACAAAGACCTGATGACTGAAGATTATGTGGAGTTTCCTCAATGATGATGATAACTAGAACTATGTCAACCTAGTTTCCCATGCTAACCCACACTAATAATCAAAAATGAATGTTCCCAAGCCCACCGCTCTAGTCTTATACAATTTCTACCCCTACAAAAATGTCTCCCCATCTATTTATTTCAATAGATCATATTGACAATATTTAGTCATTGGTAGCTCAAATGGATGCTTTGTAGGGGTTTCATGTCCTAGTAAAATTGGAAATAAAAACATACCTGAAATGCATAGTTGTGACTCAACATCTAACCAAATTTTAAAATTCAACATTCATAAGATTCAATGGAAGCCAGGACCCAACGAAACATTTGACTCATTTTGTATTTCATTGTAGTATTATGAGTGTATCTCTAAAAAAGAGGCAGTTAATAATAGATTCTTTATATAATTCATGGATAGACAATATTTTTTTGGTATAATAATATTCTAATCATATCAAACAAAGTATGTAAAGACCTAAATTAGTAGTTCCTATATCAATTCAGAACCATAATTATGAATATAACATTCCTCAACCTCTAAAACTAAAAAAACATTAAAATGAGAGAGCGTTTGAAATTATTTTAATGTAGAATGGAAAAAAATATTCCATAAACAAAAAACTCCATGAAGTTTTGTAATTGTGGGTCTATATTAAAAATATCTACGATGAGTTAAAAAATTCATTCATCCCCATATAATACACAGGAGGGTTCTATGATCTTGATATATTATCCCAAAGGATGGATGTTTCCATTCAGCGGACTAACCCCAAGACTTGGCTAAAACCAACAACACCAAGAAATATTACTAGAAAAGATTAAAAAATAACTATTTTGATTAAACTAGTTCTGACACTGGACTTAGAACCAAAATATTTGTAATATCATACGGTTCCATCTCCCTAAAACAAACAAAAAATATCACTGTCACTGGTAATGGATAAATAAATAGTGGATTATACCGTATAATGACATGAAGAATAAATTATTTTCATTCCAAATTTAACATGTACCTTGATATTTTATCTTTTATATGAAAAAAATTTATGTTATTATTACATAGGTAACTATATCTGGTTTTAATTAGTGGATATAAAAAATAACATTACTACTACATAATGTTAGGGAATACCAAAAATAAAACAAATGAATTTAACTCTTAATAATAAAGACAACCACCTGCATAAGATTTTCTAGTATCTATGTCTCAGAAAAATGAGAACCAAAACATAAGGAAACATCGACCTTTGACACAAAAGTATGATATCTTAAAATACCATGCATTTATTCTAGATAGATTATTCATCCTAAGATCCATTTGTTTATTAAAGGATCTCTAAGAAGCACTAATTGAGGGTCTTCACTACCCTTATACATTAAAATCTAAAGTCACTACTTCTGAATTATACCATGTATAAATTTAATATATTGAGTATCACACTCTCATTTAATTCCCATATAAAGATAAGAAGACTTCCATTCTAGGGGATATCCGACCGTGGTATATTTCTATAATCCTCTATGATATGGATTTTATTGAGATCCCATTGATAATAGTACCATGATCAACCTCATTATGATCTATAACCTATGAAACATGGGCTATAACAAATGCAATTTGTCTTTATCCACATTCATTATCAAAGGGTAAGAAAAAAACCCACTTGGATGAATCAAGACTAGTACCCATTTTGGAAACCTTATCTCTAATTCAGAATTTATGGTTTTTCGTAGGAAAATAAAATTCAATGTATTATATAGAATTTATTGACTCACTTACCTGATGGGATACCTTCATTATAGAACCAATGTATTAGAAAATTCATTAATATAAAGGATGAAGTGCTATATTGTGATTGTAAACCTTTTAATCCCTGATAATCTCATTACATAAATGCGGTATGTCATCAAATATAGGGAAAACAACACATAACAAATGAAAGGACATATATATATAATTTTAGTGGTTTTAAGATGGCTATTGTTGACCCATTCAATGAACTAATAGAATATTATGTTCTAATCAATAACCAATCCAAATAATTCACTATAGATTTAGGAAATAATCATGTGATATTAATCCTAAATCAAAGGAAGTGGAATATGATCACCATAATGTAATAGGATGTACAATAAACTACACTCATAGAATGAGTTCCACTAATTGGGGGAGAGATAAACATTATTTATATGAAAATAAATATCTCTTATGATCATACATACATGAGGTAAAATCTAATGAAAACAGATACCACACAACAAAGTCTCTATGATTAGATTAGATTCAAACCGTTAGGTAGGACAAAAACACCTATCCTAGGATCATTTTCTTCTTTCTTCATGATATCAGTCAAGTACTATGAATAAATCCATGACGGATTACTCTATGAACCCAAAAAATGATGATTCCATATAGTAAATTACTTCAACTATGTCTCTAAAATCTATAGAGACACATGCACCACCTTCTCGGTTAGAATGTTCCCACACTTCATTGAAAGGAAATATAAATACCCCTAATAGATCTCCCAAATCATAGGTTATTTGTATTTCTTCTAACATTAGTGACAATGAAAAATAAAAAGAGCATATACAAAATATTATCAATCTTAATTTCCTTACATTAGTCTCATTAGAGTTTATAGATACTACCTTTATTATTCAAAAAGGAAAAAAGTTACCCCATATCAATTTATGGAACTGTAAATGTCCCTTAATCACCATGTTTTACCAATATTTAGGTCTATGGAGAGTAGTGAGAGAATATACAGATTATATCATACAATAATTCTCATTTACATGTACACTTTGGACCTAGATAATCCTCTACATCATCTAAAAATAACCACAGTTGATTCCACACTATATCTCTGTTTGGAATAAATTGCCTCATCACACACTCCCACTTAGATTGAAGATAAGTAATATGATGGAGATTATCTTATATATATCACTCTAGTATTAATGTAAGGCATATTTACTACCATTCATAATCTTAGATAGGCAAATCTTGGTATAGAGGAAGACATATGAACAACTATAATCAGGGTTTTCATGTCCCTTGAGGAACCATATACGTATATATACTATATAAAGTAGCATAGGGATATTATTGTTTAAAATTAGACAAACATTTCTAGGCATGATACATACATGTAAACCCCTAATATGGGTATCACTTAATATCATACAGTTTTAAGAAAGAATTCAGAATAATTTACCAAACTTGGGAGGCAAAAGTTGAAGATGATATTGATTATCTTATCAAATTCAACATCATTAAAGATGATCAATACCTAAATTAGCATGCCAACATCACTCCATTAAAGAAGAATAATGATAAAATTAGTGTTTTCATTATCTTAAAGGATCTAAATAATTATTTCCCAAATAATTAACTCCAAATCCTGACCATGGAACATTTTATTAGTACAAATGCTTGGGTCCTCATCCTCTCTATTATGGATGTATATTCTAGAAAAAAAATATTTGAGTGGCTTTTGATGATGAGAAGTCCACCACATTATGGAATCCCAAGGGATTGTATTGATATTAAGTATCCCCTAGGTATTAGAGAGTTTTATTTCCACGTTACATTCTTCTATCTATCATATTATTAAACATTTTATAAAAATATACTGGAATATTATATTGATGATCTAGTAGTAAAATCTAAATAATTTTGTGATCATATGTTTAACCATGAATTATTGTTAAACAATCTATGACAAAATATCCTAATTATGGAACCAATAAAATGGTCATTCATATGAAATTATAGAAATTTCATGGATTCGTGGTACACCATCATGGCATCAATGATTACCGTCATAAGACTAAGGCCATATTTAACATGCAAACTCCTTGGATTCTCAAAGAGATAAAAAGGATTTAAGGGATAATTTCTTCCAATAGAAATAGCACTGAAAACATTTTAGGTATGATATTACCATTATTTAAACCATTTAATAAAGGAGTCATTTATTGGTGGGATAATGACAATTAAGATTCTTTCAAAAATATCAAACAATACCTCTCAATCCCACTAGTGTTGATGCCACCGATTGAAAGAATTTTGTCATCTTATATGTTTTTGATATTTATAAGTCACTTGGTCCTATCCTATAAAAAATAATGATGCGGTAAAACCATTTTTATTTAAAATCATAGAAAAAAAATTATTAAAACTATTACCCTATATTAAGATATCAATAAGAATTTTGTTTCATTGATCCCATTAGTTCATAAATTGAGGCATTATCTACATCAAAAGTATGTCATTTTAGAATCTACATTAACCCACTAAAATTTAATTTCATATCACTAAAACTAAATATTTGAGACACATAATGGGTATTCATTCAATATAATATTGATATCCAATTCATGCTGAAGAATGATTTTAATGTTTATACATTGGAAGACTTTATCATCGTGTATCCTATAACTGTATGTGCAATAGTCAATACCAAATTACATTATTTTGAGGTATTTTTCATTTCAGAAAGTCCCCAATCATGGAATATGTACATTTATCATGCTTTAAGAATCCTAATGTGGAAAAATATTGAAAACCGAAAACTTAATTCAGTTGGTTTTGGAATTACTCTCATATCTCTAAAAAAGCAGTTTTACCCTACACATTATTATTTTTAGAAGTATTCACCTTTAACGGAGAAGAGAATAAAGATTTAATCTATGGTTTCTAATTGGAATTTAAAATAACATCTTCCTTTTGGAAAACTAAGTGATATTAAGAGATAGAGATGAATAATATTTATGGTTAATATATAATTAAAAAAAGTGGAATTTATTCCCCTGTATGGTTATTTTATAGGGTTGATTTCAAATTTCCATTTTGAACCAATATGTTAAGTGTTCATAGGACACATGATAAAATTCATTAAATTTGGAATCCACAACCTTAATATATCTATAATGGTATGAGGAAACCATCATCATTGCACATTATTGGGTAGTATTCCTATTTATTAATAACGTCAGTGAAGAGATAGATGAGATCAATAACACTTATGAGAATTCCAAGATGGAATCCTCATAAGATGATACCAATATAGAATGCTGGTCCCCCATATTGGAATATATAATTATTTTAATTCATCCATTCGGTCTATCCAGTAAGGAAAATATTCCATGATAAGTTATAAATATCAAACATTAAGATGACATGAATGCTTATAAAATCATATATAAAATAGACATTGAATGGGTACTTATTATAAGAATTTATAGGGTAGAAAAACCTGATTTCATATAGGAAGTAAAATCATGTGATTGTGGTGATCATCAATCTAACACAATTCCTCTTCCACAAGATTAGGGTATTTGGATAATTTTGGCCAATGTTGGCACAAAATTTCATTAAATTCAATAGGAAATGTCATTCCCCCCAAATACAAAAAATGTTTGTACATCATACCAAATAGTTCCTATAATAAAATATATATTTTTGTAAATTCACCATCTAGGGAATAGATTTAATTTGGATATATTCCTTAACTATTATGAATCATTTTAAGTATATCTAATCTACTGTCAATTTCTTCTCCACGTTGGAAATGGTAATATCCATCAATGATGTTGGGACAAAGGATATTATCAACTTTTTTAAGTAAAATTTCATTAAATGGTTTGGGGTACCTCATACAATAATGAAATATAATGGAACCAATTTTTGGGCTTCCCAGATGAAAAGGATATATCTGTAATAAGTTATTCAGTCTAACTACTCATCCCACTTCTATATAGAGAAAAATTTATAGATTGAGGCTTTGAACAAGAGTATATCTTAAATAATACAAAATAAGGTTGATAAATAAATGAGGAAATGGTATCTAAAACATCTTCTTATTTCATGGGACTAATAATCCACAACCCATACTACCATGCATGACACCACATATTTACTTTTGTACCGGATATATGTATTCTTTCCAAAAAAGGTCCAGATTCTCTTGAATATCACTAACACATACAACCAGATTGATGAAGATGAATAGTCTTGTAAGTGGTTGTATTATTTAGATTAACTCATTGAGAAAAAGATTCACACTTTTCACTACATGAAAGTTCATCAAAAAGGAGTTTCATGGGCTCTCAATAAGAAACATTATCTCCTCTATTTCTTCTAAAGAGATATAATATTGATTCTTATCCATATGCGGATACTTGGGAAAATTCCTGTAATACTCGAACCAAAGTTTATGGAACCTCAAATCATAAAAAATTTATTCTGAAGTGGATCCTACTTTCTGATCATAATGGATGGGGTATGTAACATCCTGATAATTCTATATTTGTATTTTTTTAAATAATACCTAGTTCAATATCTTTCTACACACACACTAGAATGACAGTTTTGATATATTAGTAAATTAAATAAATAATCTTTAAAATTTTATTATGAAAACATATAATATATCTATATATTATATAAAATATATAAATTCCTTAAATGGAATTTTTTTATGAACAAATATTATAAACACTTAATGTTTTACAATGTCATTTTAAATTAAAGTATTTTATTGTTAAATTATTTGTTTTTCTATGAAAAATAAAAATTTCATTTTTTAGAAATATAATTATATAAAAATAAATTTTATTTTTGAATTTATTAAACCAAAATCCTCACACTATGAATTATTTTAATCTTCTGAAATATTAAAATTTCAGTTGAATATTTAAAAATACCAGTTATGGATTATTTTATCACTACTTATGGTATTATCGTAACATAAGAATGACTAAAAAATTTTGAGTCATTTTTTCATAACTATTAGCTATATTTATTTTATATATTTAATATATCACTTTTATAAACCCATCATTAATGGTTTGGATCGTAAAATGTTTTTTTTATTATAAGAGATTTTTTTAAATATATTAAATGTTTTAATTTAAATGTAAATATTCACTTATTTAAAATTTTAATTAGATTAAATTGAATCTAAATCTAGATTTATAAAATTTAATTTTTGAAGGAATGATCCTATTATATTTTTTTAATAAATTAATTTACAAGATTAATATTTAGATAAGTCTAATTAGTGATTAAGTGGGTAGTCTAACATGGAATAATTTTTTTATGCTTACATAACCTATAAGGCATAAAGAAAGGATTTTTTAGGATTTATATTATTACCTACATGTATTTCCAACATTACCTCACCTACCGCACCTACCATTCCTAGAATTTATTTATTCCCCCTTACATAAAATTCCTTTCCATAGAATTTTCCTCTTTCTACACTTTTAAAAAGAAACATTTACACCGCTTATTTAGATAGCAATCTATTAAAATTACATGGAGAAACATTGAAACAATTTTCTTCTTAGATTCTTATATATTGAACCCCATCCTTTTGGAAACCTTAATTTTCATAAACCCTTCCTTTCCAACAATAATTCCTTTAAAAATAAATGTTCCTAACAGGATTATTAGTCTCCTCTTATTCATTAATTTTATTTTTAATCTTCCTAATATTCCAGAAAATTGTTAATATAATTAATTCATAATAATCTATATAATTAAATTTTAGTATATTAAATTCTCAAAAAAATTTCATTTATTTCATACTATCTACTATGAAATTGAAATACATCGATTATGTATATGTGTGAACTACTGCCACTACGACATGATGTTGTTCATTTTTATCACCACATATTTGGGATGATATCAACGATGAATTTGTGGAATTATTTATTTTATTCAAATTATAAAATTCTTAAATCATCATCATTTACATTTATCTTCATTTTTTCTATTCTTTAAAGGATGAGATCATTGAACATACATAAGTGAAGAGTATTATCTCCATGAAAGAAGTGCCTTAATCTACCTAACCCCTAACATAGATGGGAATAAAATTGAAATTATTTAAGTTATATTATTTTTATAACTTTTTTTATATTTATTAAATGATTATTTTCTATACAACTTCACTCTTTTCATTCAATGGGAATTGGGTCTGGTAATTATGCGTATGTCCAGGATACCTCCTCTACGGATAATAAATTACATTTTCCTAGAACACCCATTACTAATGGTTATAAGAATGGTTCTAATGAATATATATGATATATATTATACATATAATATTTTCTAAATAATTTATTAATATTATTTAATACCACATTCTTACTCATTCCATCATTACGACACACTATTGTTTTGGTCAGTTTACCACCTACTTAAAAGATGTTCTAATATTTATATACTAAATGATTAATTAATTTTATATACTATTAATTAAATTTAATAATGATGTATTAATTATTTTCTAATTATTCTTGAGTTATAATATTAATATCTAAATATGGTAATAATATAACATATCCATTCACTAAAAACTACCAAAATAAGTTTGCCTCCAACTTCATATTCAAGAGTCACAATTAAAAATATCATAGGATTAAAGTGGTAAATTATAAATAATAATATTATGTATATTATATATCCATATATAATATTTTAATTATAAAAATTTCATAAAATTATAGGGACCATCATAATATTACAAATCATGTGCAAGATAATTAAATATGTTAACACCAAATGTAAAAAATAATCCATAATGAACCACTATTCATATTAAATAATTATAAATGGAAAATATAAAAGTGATATAGAGATGAATAATTTTATTAAATAGATGATAAATATATTTAACATTGTTTTATATTAATTTAGAGTTTGATAAACTAATTGGGGAAAATGGTAAGGGATTTTGGCTCAAACTCCATTCATTGAGACACATTTCACATTATACTAAAAATTTAATTTTATATCCCATATAATCTTAGAAATTTTTATTATATCATGAAATATATTTTATTCATGATATATTTTGATCATTTTCATTCTCTTTATATTTTAAGGGTTTTTTTAAAAAAAATTGCATGTTTCGATTCAAGTTCTATTTACATGAGTTCTGAATTTTCTTATAGAAATTGATATTACAAGTTTCCATTATCCTACCATTTCCTTTTAAATATGTTTTTTTATTTCACTTTGGGAAAGTTATTCCCTTTCGTTAAAATATTTCACTTTAGGTGTTGAATTTTCTTTCAAAATGTATAACTGAAATAAATGATTACCAACCTAAGAACACAAATATTTTTTTATCCATATCCATGTTTTACCTATCAAATGTATTTTCTATAATATTTCTTGTGAGATTCATTATTATCTTAAACACTTATCAATGTAATGATTTAACATCCTTTTCATGATGTGGAATTCAATAAATAGTTTCAAAATACTTTAATTTTTTTTCATATTATTATATTTTAAAAATATTTTTTTGAGTAATGTTTTAAAATGTTACAAAATGCTTTCATGTCAAATTATATTTAAAAGTAGATTTTTGACTATATTCAATTTATAAGTTTTTTAATAGGAATTATTTTAATCATTTTGGTATGGTTCATTTTCAACTATAATATTTCTATTTTAAATTTTTTTATGTGAAATTATCTTCTGGCTACATTTGTTTTTTCTAAGACACTTCTTCCCTATGATTTTATCTTTACAAAAAATAAATTATTATTTCCATTTTCTAATAAAATATTTCATTTTTAAAAATTTCGAAGGATAATAGAATTTATTATTTTCAATGAAATATTCCCTATTCTACATAGAGTTTTTTCATCTATGTTTTATAATTGATAAATGGTATGATTAAAATGATACCATCCACCTTCTTTATAGGGTAAACATTTGAAATTTTTTTTACTTATAAGGTATTATCCATAAGTGATTTTTTTTATAATCATCCATTTTTATAGGCCTAAATTAATTCAAATTTATTTACTCTATGAATTCCATATGTTATAAAAATTTATTGAATGGTGTTCACCAAGATGCCCAATACATAGATTGAGGGAAGAAATTACAATCTAAATTGTATATCAATTTTCTGTATAATTTAAATAACATATGTTTAATCATATTTATTGAGTGTTAATACCTTTAATAATTATTTAAGTCATTAGATTAAAATTTATTTTCTATGTGTTTATCATGTCTTATTTATTGATGAAATCTTTAATTCTTCCTTAGAGAAGCAAATAAGAAGGGTATAAAGACTATTTTAGTTCATAAGGTTTTTATAATATGTTAATTTAATCCATGTGGCTCCCATATATATTTTATTTTCATTATATGATGGGTGGCCCTATAATTATATATCTCACCAATGCATTGGATAATGTTACCATATCATGGGATATCAAGGTTTATGGGAAGTAAGCCTAGCCAACAATGGGAGTGGGAAGTCATCCTAGATAACTATTTTATGTCAACAATATTGGGAGTAATGAATTATGCCTATGATTTCATGTTTATGTTGTCATAAAATTCCTATAATTCCATGCTATTATGTTAGGATCATTTTTTTACCCATGTTTTCACGATATAATCACTTTATTCTATTCTGTCGAGATTATGATCATTATCATTATGATATCAGTTTATGCCTCATGCCTTTATTATTTTGATTTATTTTTATGAGTTAAATTACACATAATTTATAATAAGGCCTTTTATGTTTACTATTCCCCTAGTTGTAAAAGAATTTATTAATCATTTTTATCATATAAGAGCATCTTTCAAGGACAATTTATTAGGGACATTAAAAACTCATTCTGAAATTATTATCATCTTAAATAGTTAAAAACAATTTTCCATTTTTGGAATACTTGATATTTAATAGTATATGATTTTTCCTTATGCTTTAATTCTCCAAAAATAATGGTTGTTGTATTTTAAATATTATAAATATATTGAAATCATATATTTATATTAATTAATGTGTTGTAAGTTATGTGTTTTTGACACAGGATCCAGGAGCATGGGTCTGAGGACATTTCAATTGGAGTACTAGAATTGTTTATCTAGCATTAGAGGCTTGGAATTCATGAATAAACATGAGCCACCCCTATGACATATGTGTGATTTGGACAATAACAGGACATGAGGGGAATTCCTGATCCCCACAAATGGGAAAAAGTTCCTAGGCATCCAGGAAGGAAAACCTAGGAATAGTTTCACCTAATGAATTATAAGGAATGAATAAAGTGTAAAATAAATAAAATTATAGAATGACCCATTCGTACATTGGATGTCTACACAAAATGAAAATAAATAGAACAATAACATAATATCAAAACTAAAAAAAATGTAAATAGTAGTGAGAATCTAAAACTACCCTTACCTTTTGATCACCCTCTCCTATAAAGAAAATGTTCCTCTTGAATGGATTTTCTTTATCCACCTGTAGCTATAACTACCCGTCATCTATAGAATGTGTTGAAAGTATAAGTGTCCAATACTATAAAATAAACTAAAATAAAACAAATATATAAATATACCTATATCTTTATGACTATAAATGTCACCAACCAAAACATAAGAACCATGAAGCCTCATGGGAGAGGATAAATGATCAATCAAAACCTGTAACAGAAAAATAATAGATATACAAAGAGTATAAAAATTCTTAGTAGTGATGCTAAAATAAAACCATTCCCTACAGTTTTTCTTTGCTAGAAAAATATATTTCATGCTAGCTTAAAAATATAAATATATAAAAAAGTTTTTCCATTATATTAAAAACAATTAGTAGGCCAATACTTCGAAAAACCTATTTTTTTCCTGGATTTCTATTTTGACCTAAGGTGGGAATTTTCGGGAAAACAAAATGTTCTAAAGGGAATCCTCACTCATCTGTTATCGTAGAGAGTTTCATGTCGGGTTAACTATTATTTATATCGACCTGATTCACATCATTATCCTCTAGGGGTAATTGTAATGGGCCTATAGGGATTGAGAAGTTTTTTCCTTTTAAAATTTGAAGTATGTGACAGAGTTGAATGGTCTTGGAGGGTGATTATAGTTGTTTAAGTATTTTGGAAATCATTCCTCCTAGGATATGATTTCCTCGGATGGTCTCCAATGGGTTTACTCATGGAGTCAGAAACACCCAACGACCCTGGTATCCATGATTCATGGACCTTATTTCCAAATTAAGGCACTCATGGGATGAAGATTTGGCCAACGAAACTTAAGGACTCCAATGGTTGAGAGGATGGGAGGTCGGGCTCATCACACACTTTTGGGGGGAATTATTTCCTACTCTAGGACTCTCTTATAGATTTAATCCATGTTCATATGTTCTTGAATCCTAAATTCATTACCGAAGAGTGTATCCTTGGGTTACCCTTGGGTTTCAGGATCGTCATGGACATACATGGATTTGATTCTATGGAGACAATTCTAAATTAAGCTTTGCATTGAGATTCTATGGAGTTTATCGTCATCTAATAGGTATGGAATATGGTTTTATGTTGGGGTCGAACTCATAATATTGGCTTCTTATGTATCATTGAGATAGGAATAAGGTCCCACGTAGTTCAGTGTTGATTAACTAGAGACATCACCTTTTAAGGTCATGTGACAGTGACCCACCCATGCGGTTTAACGTCATGCGATGAGGAAATACAGTTGGAAGATGCTTGGCCAAGACTTGCTTTGGGGATTATAGTGAAGTAGTCTGAGGGTCCCACAAAAGATATGATCTTCTAGGTGAACATGAACCTATCATGGATACTGCTTGGTGATCATTAGGGTTGATTTGATGGTCATATTTAGACATCAAGGAGTCTTTCTACGTATCCCAGTCAAACAGGGAATCAGAGTCTTTGTGGTTCCATTATTGGGACTTATACCTAGGAGGGAACCCTTTTAAATTTAGGGGAACATTTAATCAAGGCTATGTTTTTAGGAGAACAATCCTTGAGCTCGATCCCCGGACTGACATCCTATATATCCTGGATAGAACAATAATCCGAGTTCTAGTAGTTCATTTATGGATCATGACTTGATTGGGGCTTATGCAAGGGAGATTCCCATTTGATATAATTGAATCCTAACTTACTTCTAAATAGGATTTAATTTTTTGGGTACATTTTTGGGGTGAACCTTTTAAAAAACGGTGCCTCTTTGAGATCGGGCCTTAAGTAGGCATCCTACATATCCCAATTATGGTGGGAATCAGATTTCTCGTAGTTCATTATGAGTGGGTGAATGTTGTATCATAAAAAACCCCCAATCCCATTTGAGTCATGCTTGGTGTGAGAAATAATACTATGTGAAATATTCAACAAAGGTTCACTTTCTCTTCTCTGCTAACGGAAAAGGAGAATGAAGAAAGCGGAAGAGGCCATGGCTATGAGCTCAATGAGAGAGGGAAAGGGGAGATTTAAGCATGCACCACTCACCCATATTGATATCCAAGATAGTTATATCTTGGTGATCAATCTAGACATGGCCCGGTGATAAGGCGAAGAGGGTTAAGAGAGACACATCTCACAAAAGGCATGGGTATTACCTCCAGAGGAGTGACCTTTTATAGGTTCTGGGAAAGTGGAGGAGCATCATCCCTTGTTAAAGGGTAAGGAAAGAGTGACCTTTTTACTTTTCACAAACACTCATTGAAGGGAAAGGCTAGTGGATACCCCTAAACCCGATGACAGGGAGGTTCACATTGGCATCCCAAAGTTAATCTTCATGTCACCGTGGGAATATAGACTTAGTGAAATTTTGGGGGTCCAAATTGTTGTGGGGAAAGCTTCGGGACTCCTCTTACCTTAGGTATGTAGATTCATAGAGGCATGCTGGTGAAAGAGATGATCTGATCATATGGGTCTTCTGGATTTGGAGGAATATTTTCCCGATGTCGATAGAATGGTTCGTGACGTATCTATGGAGGACTAGATGGTAATGGAGTGCATGATTTTAAGAAGAGGGAGGGAAACATGAAGACACCCCATTCCACGTACTGTTTTCTCCTGAGGGATGGGGGAATCCCCATGTAGCATAATTCTATGTTGGTAGAGGGGTTGTGTGTGTACCAAAGTAGTATGCAGACATGGGTACGCATACCAAAGTTGTGCGCGGTCCTCAATGTGGTTCAACATGCCACTTTGGGTTCCATCTACTTTATGATGTAGTTTTAATCATGGCATTCAGTCTACATAGTGATATGCTATGCGAAGAGTCAAATTAAAGAAGGGTCTTGGAGCCTATGGTTCTGGGGTAAGTCATCCACGGGGGGTTTATAGTTCATTATTACACCAATTAGGTTCACGTTTCACCAGTTATTATTAATTTCCTTCTTTTTTTGGGTTGTGAAGAGTTATACCTATGGAAAATTTGTTCGTGGTTCACACATTGTCGATTATTTTAAACTGATGTAGGAACGTTCTCCGTATTTGAATTCTCTCTTCCATCCTCTAGGGTATCCTTAATGCTCTCTTCCACTCGTCCCCTTTACAATTCCTCTTGTTATCTTTTTATAGATTAGTAGGAATATCATATCTATGGGAATGAGGTACCATTTTTGGAATCCCATGAAGATATATCTCATATCATGGAATAATTGGTCCACTAGGGTCTACAGAGGACTTGGTTCACAGTACGTAGTTCATGAAACTCTTCCATCTTGCTTCATCCATGAAATAATTAGTTCATGGGACGATACGCGGATGGAATTTTGGCATTAGATTCAACCAATGACATGGTTCATAGAGTCCTGGGTTCTCTAGCCATTTCCCCAAAGGCCAGCACATCACATGTCCTTTTGCGTACAGACGGTTCACAGTTCACGCGGCTCGCGAACCTTTCTTGGTGATGGTACACGATCAGCCTAAAAAACTTTTCAAAATTTGTTTGCTTAATGTTTTTTCAAATTTAAAATCTAATTTTCATGCATTTACTCTACTAGAGTTTTAGGAATACATTCTTCCCTTTGAAAAGTTCTTATAGGATTATTTACTTCCCTTTGTGAAAATTTTCAAGACCCTAAAAGTTTCCCCCAATGGAATGTGTTCTGATCGGAATGAAGAGGAGGCCATTCCGGTGTATAAGTGGTCTAAAATTGATGTGGCTTATAGTAAAACATGTAATTTCGGTAAGGAGGGACTATGAATATTTATAGGGGCCCATGTCATTATTCTTTTTACTTTTTCTCAAAACTAAAATTACTCTCGACCTCTCCTCAGCTTCCGTTCCATTTTTATACCGACTCCTTTGAGAAATCCGCATTTGTGAAACACTCTGTAGGTTCTGTGAACCAAATATTCACCATTTACTTTCCATGTGAATCAAATTTTGAGTCTGTGAACTGCACTGGGGAATTTAGAACTTAAGTCCAGACCTCCACGTTGGAGAACACTATGTGATTTTCATGTTATGTAATCCAAGATTTAAACCAGTAAACAGAAGTTTAATCTTTGTTAAATTGAACTTAAAATTTTCATCGGAAAGCGTTGAACATCTGTATAGAGAGGCCTCAGTTTGTGGTTTCTTCATTACATGAACAATTTAGTTTTCTGGACAATGATCCACCTGCCAGTGCCTCTTAGACCTTCCGCGTATTGGGGATGTATGCGGGAAATGGCTTCTGCAAAATGATACAATACGTGGGAAATTTATTCCTCATACCATTACCTAGATAAGTACATAGATCCCCATGAAAACAATATTTTTTCAGTCTTTTGGCCATTTGTGGCATTTTTCCAACAAATTTTTCATTGGACAGACTTTTCTATATCCTTTTAAGTGTTTTTGTGCATACTGCAATGGCTCTTCCATAGACCTTGATGGAATCAACAAGGACGAGAGAAACCATGCTTGATGACACTGAGTACCATCTTTTATATTACATTGTTCCCTAAGAAAATACCTTAAAATACCTTCTTATACTCGAGCTTCTGGATTACCCTTTATCTACGAAGATACTTCTATATGGATTTTCTATTTCTAATGACATCTCGTTTCCATTTACTAACCATAATACTCCCTTAATTATCCTAGAAGCACCCTAATGGTTTAACCAGGCAAATATTTCTTTAACATGAGAAATCATAACTAATCCCATTATAGAGAATTTGTTCACACTAAGAGGCTCCCCATGGACTCAGATTAATCACAACTATTGCACAATTCTTTGATACTAGTCACCTAGGATTACCCATCTATTATCAAACTTACTTGGGAAACCTTAATGGTGGGTGGGGAACCAAATGGGACCTGTGTGTTGGAGGAATGTTTTCTGAAAAATGGGCCTAGGAATTTTTGGTACATCTAATCTGTTTAGAGTCCCCTAATCAGTTGTAAGTGGTGAACTTATACCAGGCATCTTGGGCCTCCTAATTTTTAGTTTTCTCTCTAGAAAATATCATACCCAAACTATTTATCCACTAGTGTTCAAGTACCAATACTTTCCATTTATCAGATAGAGAGGTAGAGATCAGCTTATGGGACATATGTTAGTATCGAGGGCTTACGAATCTCGATAATATATACGAAGAGTTCCTTATAATAGCCACTTCTTGGGACAATTCCAATTTCGTGTCCCCACTGGCCAGGAGCCAACTGGTCGTAGCATACGGATTGCTTGGTTAACCCCTCCATGATCACTCCCTTGTCCCATTTTCGGATTCGATAGGGATTTTTATACAGGTTAATGGGCCTAGGTAGAGGGTACTCGATATTTAGACTCATCCAACCAGACAATCATGAAAAATTCTGGGGTCATATTGCAACACCCTTGATGTAGGACAATACACTACATGGGGATACGATATTTGATCATATGTGACACCTGAACTTAGAATAGCAAGTTTCTTTTCAATGTTTTTGAGTGGATGGATATTTCCCTCCCGTGATGTATATATTGGGGTTAGATTTAGTTCTTTGATGATGAAAGCTATGTTGGCAGAGGGTCAACCCATCAATTTTTATATTCATACTCTTTTCTGACTTTATGAGAAGTTCGGGTAGATACAGGAAGGTAAAACTCCATATCGTCTCAGTAAACCATCTCAATTTTTATATGGGTGGATAGTAAAACATTTATCCTACTATGAATATCGACATACTATGAGGTTTCCTCATTCTGACTTTCACCCCACCCTTCTTAACCAATACCCTATTCCTCTTATGACCTTAAGCATTAGTGATGTTGTCAGGCTCCTAAATGATGATTCTCACTTTTCATTTGCACCGTACCATACCCCCCATGGGTTAGTAAGGGGTGATAGAAGTGGTTATTCAGAGTAAAACGCATATATCATCGTGCTTCGAGATAGGATTCTAACTGCTTGTATAGATCATGTGGCTATTTGTGGGCCATACATCCCCTACCGGTTTTCTAGGAAATTCAGATGCATTCAATAAATTGTGCTTCTTCCTACTGTCCAATTGAGGGGAGAATCTCACCCTATAATTATTTTCCAATTACGTATTATAATGATTCGAGATGGCGCTACCATAGAGGTCATCATCCCTAATAAGGAATTATGCACCTTTCTTTCATTAGAGTATGCCCAAATGTGGGTAGACTGTTACCCTAACATGGTGCTGGGAAAACCATTTTGATGGGTCCAAAATCCATTAACTATACTTTGACCTGTCTTGACTACAACAAACACACCATATATTCCTCTCCCTATGTTGAGAAGACGCACGATCCTTAGTCATATGCATTTGGAAGGGGCTTCATCTACGTATCCCATTTCTGTAGAGAGTGATTCAGCTATTCTCCTCCTACGGTCACTGCTTGTGGTCCTAATGAGGCTGGCCCCAATAGTGTGTCACAAGATATCCTAGAATTCATGGAAAATCCATTCTATCTAGTTCTAGGGGTTGAACCATATATTGGGGGAGAAATACCACCTACATGGGTAACCTATCATAGGTCCCTTCCATCTTCTGCAATGATGCTTCCTATCTATAAACCTATTGAAGTGGGGGAGGACCAAGGGCTTGGTACCATGAGGAGGCATCAAGCCATGAAAAAATATGCATGGAGTCAACTATGATCTCATTACTATAGAAACTCCTCTGTCTAAAATCAATGACAAAGAGGAAAACATCAATAAATTATTGTCTGAATTGGGTTCAGGTGGTTTCGATTACGGGTGTTTACACATTATTATACACCAGGTTGTCATAGCCCGGGAAGACCTCACTTCTTGTGTAGGAAACATTTCCAAATTAAATTCTTCAAATCATCAGGAACTGGCCTTATGAGAGGTTTCTAAAGAACTAAATCATCTGGTGGCCTAGGATAAGAGAGCTCATGATTTGGTAATCACGAAGACGGAGGAGGTGCGAGAATGTGAGGATCATGTGGCCAGGCTAATGGCACAATGGGCATTATGATGTTTCAATTATGAATCCATTAAGTAGAAGGGGTGGGACCTCATAGTAATTATAATGTGACCACATCCGATAGATGATTCCAAAGATGAATAGAGATCTTCTTTAGAGCAGGACCATGATGGTTTACAATAGATGATCATTGATCTATTGGAACGGGCAAGCTGGGTTCTACTGCAATTCCCCAAACTCTCTCTGTAGCATTTTTTTTGATATCATGGAGACTCCAGACAAGGGATGATAATCCCTTTCATTTCATGGAATAGTAACCTGCATATTATCTAGTGCTTCTTTTTCATTTTTTTCTTTAACATTAATCAATCATAATTGATAATGTAAATATCATTTTGACCAAGTATTAATTTTAATCAGCACTGGTAAATTAAATCATTGTCTAATTTTTTCCGGATTCATGGTACTTAGTGAGTGTAGTTTGGATGTTTCTAGCGTTAAATGGAAAAACTCACAAAGTTTTATGCCTTTTTATTTACTGCCCTAATTTTTTCTTGATCCTGTTTGGTATGAGATTAACAGGTGTAACTTGACTTTTTCTTAGGCCTCCCATTGCCGTTTTTCGACCCAACAAGCTCTATGTATATTCTAAATATTTGATAACTTGACATTTTTACCTAAAACATTAAAAGTAAAAGTTTAATAAGATGGTACAAGATTTTTATCTAGGGTGTAAGATGGTACAAGATTTTTATCCAGGGTTTCCTTTGAGGGTTTTCATCCTGGTGAGTATTGCGTCTTTTTCATTGGTGGTTTATAGTCTTTCCAATAATATTTATTACCGACGTTTTAGGTCAAATAATTTTGACCAAAATTAACGGGGAAAAGGCCCCAATTTGGGATTGATTAGTTGGGATTGTCCTAATAACTCTCAGTCATGAATGAGGGATTTTTCTAGACCCAGAATTTGTGTGTTTGGGATGTATATGGGGATTGGGATCTATTTTAGGCATACGGAGGTGGGAAAGGACTCTCATAAGGATGAATTTTCCTTTGATTGAAGGATGTTTTGTAGGAAACATATGAAGTGCCACTGGGGAAAGATATACATAGTCAAACAATGGTGTCCACATGGCATTATCCTTCCATCTCTAATAACCTTGGAGATTTATAGGAATTTTGGATTTGTTGGATGGATTGAAGACCACAGTGGGAGGCCCATTTGGGGGGATGATGTTTGAAAGTATTTAGTACATTTGTATCATCTTTGAATGGGAAATAGCTCCCCCACAATATTTTTTTAGGGAGGGTCAATGTATGGTGCAATTTAACATTTTACAACCATGAAATATTTTTTTGAAGAGTCATTATACTTTAACCAATAAAGGGTGGAGTGATTCAATTGTTTGACAAGAAATGTTCTTCATTTTCATGCACATGAAAATGGAAAATTATGTAAACTATAATCATGAGGGTTTCTGAATTAGAGGAGTTAGATGGTATATAAATGTCACTCAGGTGTATGGAAATAGGAAAAGACTCTCATGGGGATTACTTTGCCTTTGGTTGAATGTTATTTTGTAGGAAACATATTAACAACCACTGGGGCATGATGTTCATAGTCAAAAAAGGTGACTGCTGGACACTGACCTTCCATTTCCTATAGACATGGAGGATTATGGAGATTCAAACATTTCTAAACGTGTCATATAACCTATGAAAGGGGTAATTTCATTGGATAATGTTTTTTTGGGAAAAATAGAAATAAATGGGGTCATTTTGTTTTTTGTATTTGGATCAACTTAATTCATATGGATGGGGAATATTTATTTTGTAAAATCCTTGAGAGACCGGAGGTTAATCGGGCCTGGTTATTCGGATATATCCAGGACATGGGTATGAAAGAGAATGTAATCCATGATTTTGAGGGTTCTGGAATCTAAAGGGATGTCAGGGGGCCTGGGAGCCGTTAGGTGGACCGAGGTAGGATAAGACTCTCCTAATGATGAATTTTCATTTGATTGATGGTTGTTTTGTAGGAAACATACGTAGAGACACCAAGGTATGATGTGCATATTCAAACAATGGTGTTTTCAAATCGTTTTCCTTCTATCATCGATGGTCACATAGGGTTAAGGGGATCTTATTTTACTCAAATAACATAGTTTGATGTGTTGAAGGAGTGTATCCAGATACATTAGAAATGTTAGGGCTATGTTTCACCCATGGGATCAAGTAACCCACGACATAGATATGGATCAAACATAGGGTGAGGTATATGTTCCATATTTGGAGTACCCAATAGTTTAATTTCGTATAGAAAAGAACTGGGGTTCTTTATAGGGAATGGAACCATAACATTTCTTTTAGGGTTTTACTTATAGGACCAAAATCTCAGACTCATTTACCCTCAAACCATGTTGGATCTTCTACTAAGGTCCCTAATCTCACTTGAGCTATGCTCAATGGGAGAAACAGGGGATGTTAAGGATTTTGAGTCACCACATAAGAATGGAATAATCAATGGTAGTCAGTGTATTATGATTAGACCAACATTGTTCATTTTAACTTCATATGACAAGGAGGAATTCCACACAATTTATTGTCATGTGGAGTGGATGTAGGTTAATCCCGATGTGAATAAACAGAAATACGATTACCCTTGAGAAGACCTGTAAATAATACTTTTTGGGGGATTCTATAATTTGATTCAATTCTTTATAAGAGAAGGAGAAATTTCAATAATTTCTATGGATGAGTCCAGATTGTAGGATTTAATTGTACCACACATATATAAGGTGGAAAATATGTCACATAGGATTCCCAATGAATATACAATGTGGAGTTATATTCCATACACAGGATGGAAACACATTTTTTTGAAATGGCCAAGACAAGATTAGAATATAAGAATTTCCATTATACAGTGAAATTTATTGTCATGCAGCCATGACCCTTCTGGCCTTGTAGTTTAGTATCTTTGGATAAGAATGTTGGCAGCACAATTTACAGTCTTTTTATAGAGACAACTTATCACAAAGACCATAAATAGATCTGATTAAATCTCGGATAGGATATTCTAGTATTACATAGACATGAACAATGATATAAGGTGTAAACCATAGTCTTAGGGGGGACTTGGATCAGTATGAATGATATGGGGCTTTGTAAGCCATTGGGAATATGGAAATAGGAGAATCCTTTTCTGAGGATGAATTTTCATTTGATTAACATGTCTATTTTTTGGGTAACATATGTCAAGCCATAGAGTCATGATGTTCATAGTCAAAAACGGTTCCCATAGGATGTCGGCCTTCCGCTTTTGATGGCCATTAATGTTTATGGGGACCCATGATTTCCTATAGTATGGAGTTTGATGAATGAGAAAAAAAAATTCTAGGAATGTATGAAGTATATAGACCATGATTAGCAGTGAAATATAGAAGATTATAAACAGATTTAACTCATATATTGGGAGAATCATGATCTTTTGACTCCTGCATATCAGAATCTAGACTTGGAAAATCTTTCATGTCTTTTAATTTTTTTGTGTAGGAAATTGTGGGTGTTCATAGGATCTCGTAACATAGAGAATCGGGCCACAAATGTTTCTTAAGGAACCTTGCAGTTTAATGTCATGTGGTTAGGAACTTTCATGGATTCTCCTGTGCAATTCTAACCTATACACAGAGGAAGGGGCATTTTTTTTAAATGGAAGATGGACCAAGATAGAGGATTCTAGAGTTAGTATATATCCTTATATGGGTAGGAATCAAGCCTCACGTAGTTCTAAAAAGTAATTACCTACATAGTTTTGGCCTTTATGTAAGGAAAAGGGGTATTTTTTTCCTGGTGACTAGACCAATATATGAGGTCAAGGTGTCACTACCTCTCAAGCAAGGTATGGAATCAATCCACACATAGTTTTTGACATATCTTCCTAGTATAGTTCTAGTATATGCATAAGGATGGAGAAGGAATATTAAATGACGTCTAAACTAGGATTTGAGATCGGGGCATCACTATATATCCCATTGTGATAAGAATAAATTCATACATAGTTATATAAAATTCAGTTTAGTTTAATGTCATACAGTATGGACAAAGGTAAACCAACCTGAATTATAACCATATTGCGGTTGGGACTAAATCCTGGGATTTAGGCACCACTACGTGTGCCACTGAGATAATAATCAAGTCATTCATAGTTCTAGAAAATTTTGTGGAATTTATCATTATATGGTAAGGATGAAGATAAACTTATGTGAATTATAACCATATTGTAGTTGGTCCTGAAATCCAATATTCGAGCATCACTACGTATCCCATTAAGATAATAATGAAGACATACGTAGTTTTCCAAATGATCTCCCTATATAGGTTCAGTCCATACATTGGGAGGGGGTATTTTTATCTCGTGCTGATGGCTGGGCTAGGATAGATGATCCCTACATCATTATATATCCTATAAGGGAAGTAATCAAGCCATACATAGTTCTATAAGTTCCCTACAGAGGTATGGTCTACATGTAAGGAAACAAGAGGGCATTTTTATTTGATTAGAGGGTGGGACAAGATGTTAAATCTAGGCATCGCTACATATCCTCAAGGGTAGGAATCAAACAATTTGTAGTTCTGCACACAATATGATCCTTGTACTAATCCGACTCAGGTGTAGGAGTGGGGACATATTTGTTTCATCTTCTATGGGTGTCGGGTGTTTCATATTCCACAATGGTTTCTTTACGCAAGGGAACCCTTACCATTGATCTTAAGGTGAAGTGAGTTGTACTAGATGTGAGAAACAAATAGAGGCAAAGATTTCCCTCATAGTATACAGTGATATGGGATATAATAGGGGAATTTTGTTTTGTGTGATGGGTGGGCCGAGATTGAGGGTCGAGGCATTGAAACGTATCTCACTAATGATTGGGAATACATCCATACATAGTTCTATAATTCCCTTCCTATGTGGTTATAACTTGTGCATATAAAGGGGGTGGTTATTGCTATATTTTCCCCGCTTGATTTTGAATTATATGCAATAGATTTATAGCTGGAACACAATACATACCATGTAGTTTCACATCTTGTGGTAAGAATGAATCTATCATGCAATTTATCATTGTATGATTAAAATGATTTCTGTTTCGATGCATTTTAATGTATTTCAGCTGTGATGTATGTGTCACTACTATGTGAATTGTTTCTTTAGAAACCCTGACTTGATGGGAGGTGTGATGATCATCCCATCCATTGATATAAAGGCATATTATCTATTGCAGTAGATGTTATGTATGGAATACAATCCCTCACTTTATGGATCAAACTTTTTGGGTTTCTTCCTGGGTATCATCAGGGTTTTGAGGACCAACACCATCTCCACTTTGAGGAAAGACTGAAGGTGAACCTTTTTGTTGAAGTCTCATGTGATCCGATTTTAGTAGAATGTCAAATGGTGAAAATTGAAAAACCTTTTCTCATCCAGTTTCTCCTACTCATAAAACCATATCAAGGATTTCTCATCCATTGATAGTTGATCAAAAATGGAAACACAGTGCAATGGAACTTGACCTTTGATGAGAAAACCCGCCTATGTTCCATATACTTGTGGGTATGAGGTTTCCTTGGTATCAGTGTAGGTCATGGTCCAGTAATCCCATAAAGCATGAGGGATCTTGTTTGGACAAGATTTATTGTCCTTATCTACCATCTGATATAGTATGTTAGATAGAGTCTTCTTGAAAGTCTCTATCTTCCCATTGGATGCTGCATGGTAAAAGAATGAACAGTTGGATTTGATTCTATATTATTGGAATAGTTTATCCAACTAAGCGGAGCAGAAGTTGGTGCCATTGTCTGTTAGTATTGTATGAGGGACACAATATCTGGTAATGATATTTGATTTACAAAAGCTAACAATTATTATTCCCGCGACCACATTAAGGGGTATGACATCAGCCCATTTAGAGAAGAAGTCAATTTCTTTGAGAATGAACTTAAATTTTCTAGAAGTGGTGGGAGGATATGATCCCATTAAATCCATCCCCCATACGGAGAATTTAAAGGAGTACATAGTGGTGTGAAGTAGTTATTAGGGTTGGTGAATTAAATTGTCTTGAACTTGGCAGGGATGTCACTTCTTGGCGAATGTGGCAGAATCCAGTATTATAGTGGGCCAACAGTATCCAAGACTTCAAATTTGATGGGAGTGCTTTGCTGCTGATTAGTGTTCTCAACATGTTCTAGTGTGCACTTATTTCATGAAGTCAATAGTCTCTTCTCTGTTGTTTCACCTGAGAAGGTTTCTTTCAAGGCCTATATTGTAGAGAACATTTTCTTGGTTTTCACCATTGTACAAAACAAAATTGACTACCTGCCTCTGGATCTATTCTCTTCCAACCCTATCTGGTGGGAGTTCCCCCCTATGGAGGTAATTTTCAATGGGATTCATCAAACTGTTGGTGTAACCATAAGGCTTAATAATGGGGATAATCTCATTGATTTATTCCATGTCGTTCTAAATTAATGGAAAGACCATACGATAGTGGGCAATGATGATTACTATTTCATCCTGGTCTGTATTAGTTAGGGTTGTGGCTACATTTTCTAATGTATCGACTTGATAATTTTGTGACTGAGGGATATAAGTAAGTGTTTTTTAGAAGAGAATTCTTCCACCAGTTCTCAGACAAGGTTCATCAAAGGATCCCATACTTCTTTCTTAATGACATATTCACTATTGACTTTCTTGATAACCATCTCTAAATCACCTTTTATATTTATGCATTCGTCTTGAGCATGATGTACCACCCCCGGTCTTGAAATGAGGGCTTGGTATTCTAATTCATTATTTGTGCACCCTTCTGAAAGTAGGAAATACTATGTCAAGATGAAATTTTCTAGAGATATGAGTATAACTCCCAGCACCACTTTGTTGAGCTTGGGGTCCTCTATCCATTTCCCTATCATGATTTTGGAGGCACCGTCGAATCCCTTTTCTTGTGCTTTGGGTGTTTTGAATGAAAAATACATCTTCATGAAAAAGTTTAGTATCCAATGGGTTCAATACAATTGAGGGGTGATCTTCCCAGAAATATACTATCAACTGGCCATTGATGGATTTTTGGGTCATATACACTATGACAAACTGGTGTAGGAAGACTTCCCACCGTGATAGGCTTCCAGTTAGCATAGGAAGACTGAGGATATATATGAGTGGGTTGTAGTGGGAGAATATATGGACCTCATGGTGATTCAAGTAATTCTACAGTTTTTGAACCATAAAGATTAGGTTTATGTAGTTCTTTTCGATTACTGGATATCGAGTCTCAACATCTATCATTGTTTGGATGAGGTAATAGAGACTATTATCGCTTATGACGTCATTCTTCTATGCGAGAAAAGTTCCTAGTGATCATTAAAGGGTTGTCACATACTAAATGAGTTGTCTTCCCTCAACTGGTGGTATCATCACTGGTGGGATTAATAGATACCTTTTAATATTTTCGAATGCTTATTTAAAATCAATATCCCACTAGTATTTAACCCCTTTCATCATCAACCTGTTGAAAAAAAACCCTTACCTTCTAGGCTGGCTTTGAAGTTCCAAATGTAGGCCATGTTCCCCTAAAAACCCCTCAACTTAGTGAGGTTTCAAGGTGGTGATATTCCAAGGATGGAATTTTTCTTCTTAGGGTTGACTTTGATGTTTTGATGGCATATGACAAAGATAAGGAAATTCCCAAAGGTAATGCCAAAATCACACTTTAGGGGATTCATCTTTAGGCTATACCATTGTACTTTATTGAATACAGTTTCAAGATATGTTAGGTGGTTTGAGCACTGTTGTGATTTAACCACCAAGACATCGATATAACACTCAAAGATATTTCATTGGAAGGGCTTGAAAATGAGATACATGGCGATCTGATATGTAGCGCCGAAATTTTTCACATAGAAGGGAATCACGTTATAGAAGAATACTCCCTGGGGGCCTAAAAGTAGTTCATTCTTTTTATTCTCATGACATTTAGATCTAATTGTATCTAGAGTATTCATCCATGAAAGAGAGGGCTCATATCTAGCAGTCACATTAATCAGTAATTTCATGATTGGGACCGGGAAATCATCTTTCGGGCAGTGCCGATTGAGGTCCTTAACATCAATGCAGACTCTGATATGTCCCTTATTATTTGTGATAGGTGGTATGTTTTCCAACGAGATTTGATATTTGACTTCCCAAATGAAGTTAGAATTGATTATCTTGTCATCTTTAGCCTTTATTTTGGAAGCATGTGTCTGGTGGGTCCTTCTGGAAGCCTGCTTGTAACAACAATGGTCTTCTGGATGACCTAGGTGATGAGTGGAAACCTCAAGATCGAGGCCTAGTATTTCAATTTAGTTCCCAGAAAAAACATTTCAATTATTATTTAAGAATGAGGTATATTCATACTATTCCTCAAAAGGCAGATCCAAACTAATCTGAGTGGGATGCATGTCATCTTTGGTGCTTAGGTTTATCTCCCAAAGTTCATCAATTGTGGCGGAGATTCCTTATTTGAATATAGGAGGGTAATCTTTGAGATCTTCTTCCTCTTCTCCATCTTCCTCATGGTCTAATTCATCATTTTATTCCACTTCTTATGGGGAGGTGATTCTCAATATTAACTCTCTAGCATTGGAAGAGGAATCACAACTATAATTTCTTGAAACCAAAACAACTCTTTTTCCCCAGTAGAATACATGAAATTTTCTAAAGAAAATGTAATGGGGGGGGGGTGGAGAAGTTAATTCATTTTCTTTTAGTGAGATGACATCATATTCTACCTTATTGAGTAAGAAATGAACTGTCTGGTGCCCTGAGGATGGGTTGAAATCATTTTTGTTTGAGCCCTCACCATTATCATTGGAGTTAGCAAACTTTTCTACATCCTTGGACTTGGAGGCCGTCACAGAGATCATGATGATGGCTAAGTTTGAATGTGATCTTAGACATATGCACTCAACATGATTGATGGGTAATACATACACTTCTCAAAGTCATTTGAGGGGATCAGTGGGTTCCATTTCTAATCCATTTGAGGTGGTGACCCAATCAAAATCATCGACCAAATATTGCTTCTCTTTTGGTTCATAGAACCCTTCATCGATGTAATGCGACTCACATGATTTGAATGTGGATTTATCAGCATGAAATGTTCCATTTTTTCCATTAGTACAATATTTGATGCACTAATGGTATGATGAGGGAATCATAGCATACTAAAGAAAGAATGGACTCCCCAATAGGACGTTGATGGCCATATTTTTCTGCACCACTAGAAACTAAGAATCAGACATGAGGTCACCAAGCCAAATTTTAAAATTGATTCGACCCAACAGCTTCTTCTCATTTTCATCATATCCGAGCATAGTTTTCGTGGAGGGTGTTAGATCATTCTCATTACAGCCCAACCAAGGAAGTATTCACAACTAGAGGAGGTTAACTCCAAATCCATTGTGGATGAAAAATTTTCAGACATCAATTCCATTAATCTTTACAAACACATATAATGTTTTGATGTTTCCCTGCATGATGGAGTCCTCATCCTGATTTGTGAAAGAATGACACAATGTAATTTTGTGGGATTGGTCTTCATCCGATAGAGTTTGAAACCTGCTACTTCAGTTTCAAATTCTTGGGGACTTATTAAAGATTTTATGAGCACATCCCTAAGGTCTTATGATGGATTCAAGGCATCAAGGATAGATATATTTGCCGGTACTGATCCTAGATGCTTCAGAATATCATATTTCTATTCTAAAATCCAGCACTTCCAAGCTTGGGGATACTCTTTCATGGGCACTTTAGGTGCTTGAGATTTGGATGTAGATGGTCTATCTTCATGTGACATGATCTGATGGTACTATTGTACTTCTTATGTTTGAATGAATTGGTGTTCTTACGTGCCTAGGGTGATTAGACATATGCTCTTTATCTGATGGATACTCTAAGATGAATAGGATCTAATTTATTCTTGTAGGAGAAGAGAAACACTATGGTTCCTATTGTGTCTCCCAGAGGGTCCTTCTATGATTTTCTGCAACATTAACGGTTCCAGTGAAGGTGTGTCCTGAAATTTGACTCCTTCCATGATCACACCTTCCCGAAAACTCTTGGAATCTACAGCCAATTCATATGGCTCTCCGATTGGACATGGGGAATTCAGGTTTGTAGGTATAGTCCCCATAAGAGAAGGGGTCCATAAAGTGAATGACATTAATGGAGCTGAAGATCAATTCTTGAACCAACAATAATTATGGTTGTCTGTCTTCTTCTGATGGTCATGTTTGGCGGGGCGGTGCTCGTTGAACCTTTTAGTGGGGAGGTGCCCGTGCCTTCAAGTCTTTTGGCATGAAGTTAGAAAGTGTCAAGACTACTTTCATATTTTGTACATACTCATATTTTTTCTCATTATTTTTTCCTTTTCATCTCTCAAAAGATTGGGGGACCAAGGAAAATGGTTGTGTTGCATTAAGAGCTATCAAGGTCATGATTGGTTGCTTCAACTGTGCTTGGATGATTCCATGATCTTGGTTGACTGCTTTATGAGTCATCCAACTATCAAATTTTGATCCTTTTTTGTTGGTGACTAGTTTCAACTCCACTTCCTCTCTTGGTTCTATGTTGGACACAGATCCCACTTGTGCTAGCGAAAGACCTAACTTGACTTGTCTGGAATCCCCCATCTTTTGTAGTATATCCTTGAAGATGATGCATTCTTGGATAGTGTTTCCTAGTATTTGGTGGTGGGTATAATAATTTTTATGGTCTTTGAGACACACTTCATCAGCTCTATTTAGCTCTAGTAGATAAAGAAAGTTAGAATTCATGGACGCTACGAAGTAGCCATGAACTTGGTCATCTAATAATGAGTAGAATTTATTTCATTCTTCCTCGAACTGATTTCTTTTGGAACCCCTTCACTCATATTACTATGGTTGGGGTGTCTGTTGGTGTCAAGGGGTCCTGCATGATTTGGTAGAGGCCTCACAACTAAATCTATTATAGGGGGTGGCATAATCGTGACAAAATCCGATTCATATTTTCCCATTCTTCTTCCTATGGCTGATGGGGCCACCCAGGACTTGTGATTGGTCGGCTGTATGGAGTTATCTATCTTTTGGGGAATAGAAGAGAAATATTGGAACCCACTAATGTACGTCACTAGGATGAGTGGTGTCCAAAATTCATCATGGAGATTATCGATGCACATAGCAAGCATTTAATCAGGGGAGAGTGTTCGGTTCTGTGAGTAAGTCAAGCCTTTCCATCTAGAGATGATGTTTGAAACTATTTTTAATTCTATCACTACTTACAGTTCATGAGACCACATATTTTTTCCTTAGGCAATGTCAAATTGAACTGGAATAGAAACTATGACACCGCAAGTTCCTTAGTTTTCTTCTTCTTAATAATTCAGTATCTTGTGCTAATGCAGCACCGAGTACGAGCGCACAAAGACATATCAAGCTAGCCATTTAAAAAGTTATTATGAATATTATTAAACACATTTATAATTTTATATATATCCCGTATAATTTTAACATTCATCTTTTGTGTTTTTTAGTCACAATCTATGGAAAAATTCAATTTTTCAAATAAAAGAAGTATTTTTGCAAAAAATGCAGTTTTCTACCTATTAATGTTGAACCCTTTTTAAATCCAATATTTGAAAATTTTATATATTCAATTTAAAAAAACGAAATTATTCTATAGAATATGGAAATAAAAATTTAGTTTCGATAATTTTTATTATTTTTCTAATAACTTTCATATTTTAATGAATAATGAAAAATACTGCATTTTAATTCAAAACAGTTTTTTCATATAATTTATGTTTATTGATAGATTATTTTTTAAATTGGTTTTAAAGTTTAATTCGATTATGTTTTTATTATTTAATCCAATTTTGGTCATTGGAAGTAATTTCATTGTGAAATTTCTCATAAATAAATGCAAATATTTTGATAGATTTTACTTCTTAAAAATCTGCTTTCTAGTTTTAACAAAAAGAAATAATTTTAAATTAACTTCTACCAATTATGTGTTTTGAATTTGGAAAATGGATACATTATTTGGAATTAGAAGGTAAAAATTGTGTAAATAGGTATCTTTTAGTTTTGGACAGTATGAATAGTAAGTTCAGTAATTGTTTTTATTTTCCATGGTTAAAGTGTAAATCATGTAAATAAGGGAAAAAAATAATATTATAATAATGTAAAACTACTCTAACACATATTCTAATCAAATTGGATTAGATATGGACCACCATGAGAATCTTTTGGGTTAATTTTAGGACAACGTGGAGCCAATTGGGTGCGATAATGACATTTTATAATATTTTAAAGAAAAGGTAAATATAAAAAAACATGTATCTCTTAACTAAAACAATTTTAATTTTGTTTATATATATTATGTATTCAACTATAACTAGTACATATAATGATGAAAATATTTCCGATATCATGATATTTTATTTATAATTTATTTATATTAAATAATTAAATTTATTTATGACAAAATGATGATGAAATGATTACCTTATTAGTTAAACATTCAAATGAGTGATATTATAAATATTAAAATAAATTTAGCTTGAAAATTTTGATTCCATACACAAATTTTATTGAATAATATGACATATTATCTTGGAGTTAATTATTTTTATCATATGGTATAATGTTTTTATGACTTTAAAAAACCAATTACTAAATTGTGTCGAAATTGACATAAATGAGTTTAAAATAAATACTATTTTATTGAATGATATAATAATCTTAAATATCAAATATTTGGAAAATGGATAATATAATGTTACAAATTTCATTAATGATCAACTTGTGGTTCAATTGGAATTTTATAGTAACTATAGTAACGATATATTATGAAAATACAAGAAGACATGCTAAGAGTTAATGTTTTTAACTATGGTTTAAAGATAAATGATAAGGTCAATTTTGTAACCATAGATTTTATAAAACCTGATATTTGAGAGGATTTAGACCCATACTCATCCTATACTCTAAATTAATCACTTTGGATCCATTCGAAACTGAAAATAAATTTATAAAAATTTAATATTTCAAGACTTTCCTAAGGTGTCCCTTACCTATCATATAAAAGGTAACTTATCATTATATTTTATTCACACTTATAAAGCCCTTTGGATCAGAAAAAACTTTCCCAAATATCCTCAAAAATTCCCTTAATTCATCCAATAGGCCCCAGTTTCGACAGAAAACCATCTTATAGAGTTTATTTGTGTAAATCAAAAGGAGACACCCGAAGAAGATTTAATCGTTTTATCACTTCTTTCAATTTTTTTCTAATACTTCCTCTCCCCAAGTTGTTACCATACTAAAATAATACCTCTATAATCTAATATATGATTATATGTTGTTATTATTATGGTAAAACCATATTCATCCTTTTACCCATCCTATAAAAATCAATATCACCATGCATGTGTACGTATGGCTTACCGTCTCCACATCGTGGTGTAAACTGTTTTTCATCCATAATTTTTTTGATGGGTAAAATTATGAATATAAATGTCTGAAATAAAAAATATAAAATGATATAATTTATTTATAATTCATATTCCATCCGATTCTATACCATTTTACTATTAAAAAAATGATATCGTTGCTCGTGCATACGTACGACTTACCATCTCCACAACACGATGAGATTCATCTTCCACATTAACCATCCATGACTGATAATAGAAATATATATTAAGAATAAGTATTGAATATATGAAATAATAATTCTAATTTAATAATATACATATATATATATATATTCATATATGTTATTCACTTACTTCCACTCAATATGATAGGAAAATGGAAACATCGTTCAAGCATACGTATGACCTACTATATCCATGAATTGTATATTACATTTTATATATCTATCTATTATATGTTTTTATATTTTTGAAATATATGATATTAAAATTATGTTATCATTATATGAGTAATACAATCAAGAATTACCAGCCAAAACACATGCGATAAAGAAAGTGAGTATTAACCGAAACATTACATTAACTTGGAATTTTTAATAAATGAGTAATAAAAAGTCATAAACTAGTCATATATGATATCATAAATATTTTTATGATTGTGTTAATAGTTAATAATATTTTCAAAACCATTATACATTAGATTCTGACACATACAGAGGGTATCAGAATTAATATAAGGGTTAATTTTACAATCTAATTCTTATTTGAGGTTGTCGATACGAAAGTATCTTCATGGAAATCTTTATAATCCATGTCCATTTTTCTAAAATTATTTTTATAAAATATTTTAATATTATCTTATGGATGTTTAAATTCATGATTACCCATGTTTTGATTTTATTATTATTTTTTGAATGGAATCTTTTCTTCATTTTCCAAATGAGGTACTTTAAGATATTTTTGAAAAATTAAGGAAAGAATTTTTTTTTAACTTATATGGTGTGAGCAGATATTTTCCCCTCTTATTTCATCTTACCATTTTGAAGTTTCAATTAAAATATTACAAGGTTATTTTGAAAGGAAATATTTTATTTTAAAATATCATAACTTTCAAACGATTTAAATTGAAAAGGGATATTTCCCTCAAAGTGTTTTAATGAATTTATTAAATTATTTTCATCTATTTCAACATCCTTTGTTGGATTTTATGCTTGTTTGAGGTTGATTTATTAGGATAAAATATTCCATATTTTATTGTAGGTTTTGTGATGTTTTAGACTATGGATGTGCTATTTTTATACCATTCATGGTTTATAGTTAATTTATTGACATTTTCTATGATAGTTTTAAATAAGAATGTTTATGTTATGTTTCAATCTTTTCATATGAAAAATGCATTGGACTTAGTATGTGATGGGTGAGGCCCACTATAGCCCCTAGATGAATCCATAGGTCTCATGAGACAAACTAGATATAGACATCGCCAATTCCGTGCCCATTTATTTTCATATATGGATTTAGCTGAGGCCATAACCATTTATTTTTAGATGTCTTGGCCAAGGCCTTGATGGTATGTTTAAGATGTCTAACATTATTCATTCTATCAATATGAGATTATTTATTGATTTTACATGCTGAAGATAACGTTTTTGAAGGCTTGTGTTTTAGTTTTTCACCTTTCCTTAAATGTTTATGCTTATTTGTGACAGATTCTGCTATATTGTTTATCTTTACAGAGTGTCTAAGCTCACCCAATTATTATGTTTATTTTCCCCACGACACCAAGAAGTGTTTTATGATTGATATACAGGGTTATGCTAGGGTAATAATCTTGTTCTAAAAGGATTAACTATACTGTGTTTTATGTTAGAAATGGTCATGTAATGTTCATGTACGTAATCTATTTTTCAAGACTACAAAACTTATCGGTACTTTAGGACTTGATTTATTGTAATCATGACAATGTATTAAAATAATGCACTAACTCTGGCCTTCTGAGGTCAAGGCATTATAGTTGGTATCATAGGAATTTTAAGAACAACCTTGAAAATTAGATTTAGAAGGCTTATATTAGGGATCATAAACCTAAGATATAATTTTAGAATAAGTTTGTAAGAACATCCAAGAATTTTGGTTATATAGAGATTATGTGGTTATTAATAGAAAATAAATCCCTGTATGGATATTACAAGTGGATGTGGTTCTGAAACAAATGTACCTAGGGGTGAAAATTCTAACTAGGTGTTCCGAGATTAACTTGAGGTAACCTGGTACAAGACTATGGGCCTAACTATGCACCTAGTTTGACACTCCCTGGGGACATACTTAGGATAAATCATTTTTTTACAAACCATTCTAAAATATTTTTGAGTCAATATGTTTCCCAAGAAACCATTATTATAATTATGGATTTGATATGCATGAATTTTTCAATTTATGTTAAGTATTTTACTAGCTTGGAATAATGAATTTTGATTCGTAACCTAATCTATTATATACCATAATTTAGAAATGGAAAATAATGGAAGGAATAGAAACCATATAAATTCACATAATCAATGTAGGTATTTCCCTCCTATGAAAGATGATTATAATGGACCTGGAAATATAACTACTCATGAACATCTGATAACCTTATTGGGACAACTAACTTTTGTTATTAATAATAAACTTACCCATATGGAGAACCATAATCTACAACACAGAGGGTCAATGTTAGACTTCTTTATGAGTCAAAAACCTCCAACATTCAATGGGACTACAAATCAATTTGTAGATGAGCAATGGATAAGTTCCTTAGAGAAAACATTTCATTCTTTGGGAAGTAATGAAAAGGAAATTTTTTTTATAGAAGTTTATCATCTCTCAAGAGATAAATATTAATGGAGATCATTAATTCAAAACATGAATGAGGGTGAAGAAGTAAAAAATATGGAATGGATAGAGTTTAAATAACTTTTCATAGAAAAATAATTTCCTCATGAACAATGAGCTAATATAGAGAGATCGTTTCTATGTCTGAGGTAGAAGAACGATGAGAATGTTGCAATGTATGAATATAACTTCATAAGGTTATAAAGGAAGGCTAAAAACTATATACATTAGCCCAAAAGTTAGATTTATTGATTATATTATTGGTTAAAACTATTCCTCCAATGGTCATTGGTATCCCAAACTTTCTCATCATATGAGGATATAGTATCATGTAATATCAAGAAAGAGAAATAATTTTCTAAGTATTGTGACTTGACGAGAATGATAGATAAGAAGAGAATAGTGGAGCTCGAGACATATTATGGGAAGAAGTGAAAGAAGGGTATTCCGACATATGACTGTTGTGGAAGGAATCACTATGGTTCCTACTTAATAGGAAAAAGAGTTTTCTTTAAGTGTGGTAAGAAAGGACATCATGCACTTGATTGTAAGAAAAGTAATGAAGCTATAAATTTTGAACGATATAATTATAAAGAAATGGGACATTATGAAAATGATTGTCCAAAGAGTCAACGAAATATGGATCAAAAAAAGAAAATGGATCCTCTTTAAGCTTCTGATGTTACCAGTCAAAGTGGAATAATTATTGTATTTATGATTTTGGATTTAAGAATTATGTTATTATATTTTGGAAATAAAAAATAATGAGATATATAAGGATAGTACTGTAGTAGTTATTATTTAAGGATTTGAAATCATGAATTATTTCATTAATGCTTTTGAGTTTATAAAAGTATTTTACAATAAGAGATACATTACGTTGTTTGGGTAATTTGATGTTACAATTTATTTGGGAAATTTAGAGACCTTTTTAGACTCTGAATTTGGACTGGAGTATTTTGGAAAATTTATAAAGTTGGAATGGAGTAAGTTGAACTTTAGATATTATTTTTTGAGGTTAAATTATGATTTATTGGAATAACCTACTTGGATTCAGTTTACATTTAGAGGATTAAAGAAATACTTACGGGCCTTGTGATTTATCCAAAGTGCATCTGGTGTAAAAGAAATTCTTTTTGAACATTCATTTATAGTTGTGAGGGATGAAGAGAAAAAGATTTTAGCGCAACCAAAGGATGAGAATATGCTAATGGAATTTAAATAAATTAATTAAATTTTGTCCTAATAATTCTTCGTAGAGAAAGGACCATGAAACCAAAAATGCTATCCTAGTAATTTTCTGACTAATCAAATGATCCCTTAGATCATTTCATATTTCTAGCTTTGTGATTGTAATATTTTTCCTCATAATGTTCTCTATATCTCTCCATAATAACATGATCATTGGTTTTTTCATCATTAAAGTTGTTTTCCTACAAAGAATCCTTGTATATTTTATCTCTAGGTTACCTTCATACATCCCTTTCTTTATTTTAAAACGGTGTTCACATTAATCAATTTTGGATTTTGGATTTCAATAAATATATTTTCAAAAGTCAAACCCTTAGTTTTTTATTCCATGTTTAAATTGTGAGGATGCAATTTATCGAATTGGGGGATAATGTAACACCTTAATCTTCCATGGTACACTTCTTCTTAATAATTCAATAGCTTGCACTACACCCAACACCGAGTTCGAGCGCACCATGACCTATCAAACTAGCCGTTTAAAAAGTGGATATGAATAGTATTAACCAAATTTTGAATTAAATATATATCCAATATAATTTTAACATTTATATTATGTATTTATTAGATATAATATAATGGAAAATACAATTTTTTAGACAAAAGAAGTATTATTTTCAAAAAATGGTGTTTTCCACCTTTTAATGGCGAACCCTTTTTAAATACAATAGTTTACAATTTTATATATTAAATTATATGAAATTATATTCTTATTTAGAATTGGGACATAAAAATTTAGTTTGGAAATTTTTTTGGTGTTTTTTAATAACTTTCATATTTTATAGAATAGTTAAAAATACTGCATTTTAATTCAAAACTACTTTTTCATATAATTTATTTATATTGTTAGATTAACATTTTAATTGGTTTTATTGTGTAATTGGATTATTTTTTTACCATTTAATCCAATTTTTTCCATTGGAAGTAATTTTACATTGAAATTGGATGTAAACACATGTTAATCTTTTTATAGTTTTTATTTCTTAAAAACCAGCTTTTTAGTTTTGACAACATGAATTTATTTTAAATTAATTTATTCTAATTTTGTGTCTTGAATTTGGTAAAGTTGGTTCCGAATTTGTAATTATAATCTCTAAATTGTTTAAATATTCATCTTTTTTTTGGATGTTATGAATAGTAACTTTAGTAATTATTTTTATTTACCATGGTTAAAGTGTAAATCTTGTAATTAAGGGTAAAAAAATAATATTATAGTAATATAAAGCTACCCTCACACTTGTACTAATCCTATTGAACGATATATGTTCTATTATGAGTCTCCTTATGTCAATTTTAGGACCCCATGGAGCCACTTGGGTGTGATAATGACCTTTTATAATCTTTTAAATAAATGGGAAATATAACATAAACATGTATCTCTTAACTAAAAAAATATTAATTAGGTTTACATAAATGATATATTAAACAAAATGTAATCCTTAGAAATATAAAAATATTTCATACATAATGATATTTTATTTCATATTTTTTAACATTAAATAAATATATTTATTTATGACACAATGATGATGCAATGACTACCTTATTAATGAAATATTCAAATGAATGATATTAAAAATATTAAAAATATTCAATTTGAAATTTTAGATTCCATAAATGAATTTTATGGATTAATATGACATAGTATCTTTGTTTTAATTTTTTAGTTCAAAGGAATGTAGTTTTTATGTCCTTAAAAATAATCAATTACTAAATGGTGTCAAAATTGACATAAATGAGTTTTTAAAAAACATACTATTTTATTAAATGATATAATAATCCTAAAAATAAAATATTTTCCCAAATAACTTATTTAATGTAAAAAATGTCGTTAATTATTAACTTTTGGTTCTGTTGGATTTTTTTGTAACTATAATAACCATATATTTTGAAAATACAAGAAGACATGGTAAGAGTTAATGTTTTTAACTAAAGGTTAAAGTTAAAAGGTAAGGTTAATTTTGTGACCTAAACATGTCTAAAACCTATAAGTTGGGATGATTTAGACCCATAATCATCCTATAATATAAATAAATAACTTTGGAGCCATTATAAACCGACTATAACTTTATAATAAACTAATATTTCAATATTTTCATAAAGTGTCGCTCACATATCCTATAAAAGGGACCATCTCTTACTATTTTATTAACACCTCCAATGCTATTTGGATCAGCCAAAAACTTCCCAAATATCCTCCCAAATTCCATTAATTAATTCTATAGGCCACATTATGGGCAGAAAATCAACTTAACGAGTCTTTTTTTCATATCAAAACGAGACACCTGAAGAAGAGGTAATCATCTTTCAAAGTTATTTTTTTCTTCTACTTCTTATTCCTAAGTTGTTACCATACTAAAATAATAAATCTATAATATAATATATTCTGAGATGTTTTTATGATTATGGTATAACCATATTTGTCCTTTTACCCATCCTATAAAAAATAGTACCATCTTCTGTGCGCACGTACGAGTCACCATCTTTACACCATGGTGTAAACTATTTTTCCATCTATAAGATATTTTTATAGGTATAATGATGAATAAAATGAATTAAATAATAGATATAACATGATATTATTTCTTTATAATTCATAATACATTCTATTCCATACCATTTTACCATTAAATAAATGATATCACCGCTCATGTGTACATATGGCTTACCGTCTCCACAACATGATGAGATTCATCTTCCACATTCACCATCCAAGAATGATTTTAATAAATTATATTAGGAATAATTATGAAATATTTGAAATAATAATTCAACTAGAATAATATATATATATATATATATATGTCATTCACTTACTTCCACTCAATATGATAGAAAATGGAAATAGCTCTTTGTGTACGTACGGCCTACCATCTCCATGGACTATGTATTCAATTTCATATATCTATATATTATATATATTTATATTTATAACATATATGATATATAAATCATGTTATCTTGATCTAAGTAATATGAACAAGAATAACATGTCAAAACACCTGAGATAAAGAAAGCAATTATTGCCTGAAACATTTCATTAACATGGTATAGTTAATAAACGAGTAATAAAAAGTCATAAACCAATCATATATGATATAATAAATATTATTTTGATTTTGGTACAAGTTAGTAATATTTTCAAAACCATTAAACATTATTTTCTCACACATATGAAGAGTATCAGACTTAAAGTAAGGGTAAATTTCACAATCTCATTATTATTCGTGGTCTTTGATACGTAAGTATCTACTGGGACATCTTTATCATCAATGTACATGTTTATAAAAATGCTTTCATAAAATGTTTTAATATCATACTTTGTATTTTTAATGTCATGTTCAATCATGTTTTAATTTTTATAAAATGTTTTCAAATGAATCTTTCGGTTGTTTTCCAAATGATGTACTTGATGAACTTTTCGAAAAATTAAGGAAAGAATGTTTTTTAACTTATACGGTGCGAGATAATATTTTCCACCATTATGTCACCATACCATTATTAATATTCTATTACAATATTATATGGTCATTTTAATATTAAATGTTTTATTTTAATGTTTTTTAGATTTTAAATTATTTAAATTAAAAGGTTACAATTCCCTCATAGAGTTTTAATGAGTTTGTAAAATTATTTTTATCTATGACAACATCCTTTGTAAAATTTTAAGCTTGTTTGAGGTTGATTTGTTATGATATAATCTCCCATATTAAATTTTAGGTTTTTTGAAATGTTTAAATATAGATCTTCTATTTTTATACCATTCCTGGATCATGGTTAAAGTATTAACATTTTGTATACTTGTTTAAAATATGAATGTTATTGTTATGTTTCAAACTTTTAATATGTGGAATGAATTGGACTTATTAAGTGACAGGAGGGGCCCTCTATAGATTCTCGATGAATTAGTAGGTCTAATGAGACAAACTAGATATGGACTTATTTGAGGTCTTTCCCCCTTATTTCAGATATGGATTTGGACGATGCCATAACCATTTATTTTTAGATGTCTTGGATGAGGCATCTTCCATATGTTTCAGATGTCTATTATTATGCATTACCTTGTTATGAGATTACTTAATGATTTTAAGTGTGACTATTCTACTATTAGAATATCCATGTGAATGTTTAAATAGAATTTTTTGATTTATTCTTTCCATATGATGCTGAAAAAAATGTTATAAAAGGATTTTAGTTTAGTTTTGAACCTTGCCATTAAAGTTTATTCATATTTTTGATAACATCCACTATATTTTTTATCCTTAAAGAGAGTCTAAGCTCAACCATTTCTTATATTTCATTTTCCCTAGGATTCCAAAACGTATTTTATAGTTGATATGTAGGGTTAAGCTAGTAGAATAGTAGTGTTTTTAAAGGATTGTCTATAATTTGTTTTATTTTAGAAATTGTAATGTAAAGTACATGTATGTAATATATTTTACAGGACTATTAAACTGATCTGTCCTTCAGGAATTGATTCCTTATAATCATACCAATGTTATAAAATAATTCACTAAATCTGAGCTTTTGGGGTTAGGGCATTACCATTGGAATCATTGGAATTTTAGCAGCAACCATGGAAATTAGATTTAGAAGGCTTCGATTAGGGATCATAACCCTAAGATAGTCTTTTAGACTAACTATTGAAGAACATCCTATAATTTTTTATATATAGAGATTATGTAGATATTCCAAGAAAATTCATCTCTGTATGGATACTAGAAATGGACTTGGTTCTGGAACAGATTTACCTAGGGGTGAAAACTCAGACAAGTTGGTTTGAGCATGACTCAGTGTAAGCTGGTCCATGACAATGGGCCTTACTTCCCACCAGGTTTGACACTCTAGTGGGATATGCTTAGGATAATTCATATTTTCTTTTCAAACCATTAGAAAATATTAATGGGTAAATATGTCCCCAAAGAATCCATTTTTATAATTATCAATTTCAAATGCATAAATTTTTCAATTTTTGTTATGTATTTTACTAGTTTGGAATTATGCATTATGATTCATAACCAAATCTACTATATTCCATAGTTTATAAATGGTGACAAGTAGAAGGAATGGAAACCGTATCAATTCACATAATCCATGTAGGTATTTCCCTCATAAGAAAGATAATTATAATGGAACCGGAAATAAAACTAGTGTTGAACAACTTCTAACTGTACTGTGAAAGCTGACTCAGATTATTAAAAACAACCTTATCCAGATTAACCAACTTGATCTATAACATGGTGGATCAATGTAAGACCACCTCATGAGACAAAAACCTCCAACATTCAATGAGACTAAAAAATCCATTTTTAGCTGAGAAATGGAAAAGTTCCTTGCAGAAAAAATTTATTACTTTGGTAAGTAATGAAAAGAAAAATTTTCCAGGGAAGCTTATCATCTCTTAGGAGATACAGATTAATGGTGGTCATTAATTCAAAACACGATTGAGGGTGAGAAAGTAGAAAATATGGAATGAAGGGATTTTAAATAACTTTTCTTAGAAAAATACTTTCCTTGTGAACAATGAGATGATATGGAGAGACAATTTTTTTGTCCGTGGAAGAAGGAGGATGAGAATGTTTCAAAGTATGAAGGTAACTTCATAAGGTTTGAAAGACATGCTACCAACTACATAGGTAAGAAAATAATCAAGATTGACCGATTCATTAAAGGGATCAAACCATTCCTATGGCGGGCACTAGTATCCCAAACAATATCATCATATGAATATATAGTATCATGTACTATCAAGACAGAGAAATAATTTTCTATGTCTTGTGACTTGAAAGGAAAAAGAGAGAATTAGAGAGTAGTGGAGTAAGAGAAAAATAATGGGAAAAAGGGAAATAATAATTTTACCATATGTGAAAATTTTGGAAGGAATCACCTTGATGCCTACTTAATAATAAAAGAAATTTGCTTTAAGTGTGGTGGGAAAGGACATCATGATCGTGATTGTAAGAGAAAGAAAGAAGCTGTAAATGTGTAATGCTATAATTGTAAATAAATGGGACATTATACAAATTATTTTCTAGAGAGTCAAGGAAATATAGATCATAAGAAGAAAATGTATCATGATCAAGCTTATGATGTTACCTATCAATGTGTAAAAATTAATGTATTAGTGTTTTGGATTCAAGAATTATGATACTATATTTTGGTTGTAAAAATAAATTGACATATAATTATTGTACTTCAGTACTTCCTATTTAAGGATTTAGATTTATGAATTATTTTATTATTTCTTTCGATGTTATAAATGTATTTTCTAATAATATATATATTACATTTTTTAATAAATTTTATTTTATGATTGATTTTGGAAATTTAGAGCCCATTTTAGACTGTGAATTTAGACCAGAGTATTTTGAAAAAATCTTAAGGATGGAATGGAGTAAGTTGAACTTTCGAAATTATTTTTTGAGGTTAACATATGATTTACTGGGATAACCTTCTTGGTTTCAGTAAAAATTTAGAGGATTAAGGAAATACTTACGGGCCTTATGATTTATCAAAAGTGCTTCAGCAGTAAAAAATAATTCTCTTTGAGCATTCATTTCCAGGTGTAAGGAATGAAGTGAAAATAGATTGAAGAAAAACCAAAGGATAAGAATAAGACAATGACATGGAAGGAAATTAATTATATTATTTTATAATAATTATTTATAGTGAAAGGATCTTGAAACCAAAACTTTTATCCTAGTAATTTTTCTGATGAATCAAATGATCACTTAGATCATTGCATATTTCTATCTTTGTTATTGTTAACTTTATCCTCACCATGTTCTCTATATATCACCATCAGAACATGATCGTTAGTTTTTTCTTCCATATCCATATTTTTTTACATGGAATATTAGTATTTGTTATCTCTATGTGACCATCATACATCAATTTCTTTATTTTAAAATGGAATTATAATTAATTAATTTTCGATGTGGGATTTCAATAAATATTTTGTCAAAAGTACAACCCATAGTTCTCGATTATGAGATTAAATTGAGAAAATGAAATTTATGGAAGGATGGGATAATGTAACATCCTAATATTTCATGGTACGCTTATTCTTAATAATTCAATAGCTTGCACTACATGAAACACAGAGTTCAAGTGCATCATGACCTATCAAACTAGCTGTTTAAAAAGAAATTATGAATAGAAGTAACCACATTTTCAATTACATATATATATATCATATAATTTTAACATTCATCTTATTTGTTTCTTATATATAATATAATGAAAAATTCAATTTTTTAGATAAAAGTAGTATTTTTTAAGAAATGTAGTTTTTCTACCTTATAATGGAAAATCATTATTAAATCCTACATTTGACACTTTTAAATATTCAGTTTTACAAAATTAAATTCTTATTTATAAGAAGGACATAAATATTTATTTTGGACAAATTTTTGATGTTTTTATGATAACTTGCATATTTTAATGAATAGTAAAAATATTGCATTTTAATTCAAAACTGATTTTTCATATAATTTATTTATATTGTTATATTACCCTTTTAATTGGTTTTAATGTTTAATTAGATTATGTCTTTACCATTTTATTTAATTTTTTAATTGGAAGTAATTTCACGTTTTAGTTGGACATAAAAACATATCAATCTTTTGATAGTTTTTACATTTTAAAATACCACATTCTTGTTTTGACAACAAAAATTAATATTAAATTAATATCGTCCAATTATGTACTTTAAATTGGAAAATTTTTATTCCATATTTGGAATTATAAGTTCTAAAATTGTGTAAATAGTTACCTTTTATTTTTGGAAATAATGAATAGTAACTTAAGTAATTATTTTTATTTACCATGGTTAAAGTGTAAATCTGGTAAATAAGGGTAAAAAAATAAAATTATAATAATATAAATGTACCCTAACACTTGTACTAATCCTACTGTATGAGATATGGCCGACCATGAGCATCCTTTGGTCAATTTTAGGACCCCATGGAGCCACATGGGTGTGATAATGTCCTTTTAAAATATTTTAAAGAAAATGGAAATATAAAATAAACATGTATCTCTTAACTAAAACAATTTAAATTTTTTTTATATAAATGATAACTTAGAATTTAAATAGTCCTTAGAAATATAAATATTTTTCCAACATTATGGTATTTTATTTATACTTTTTTACATTAAATAAATAAATTTATTTATGACACAATGATGAAGCAATGATTACCTTATTAATGAAAAGTTCAAATGAATGATATTATAAATATTAAAATAAATTTAATTTTAATATTTTGATACAATAATATAATTTTATGGATTAATATTTCATATTATCATTTAGTTAACTCTTTATGGTTCAAAGGAATCATGTTTTTATTAATTAAAAAATTAAATTACTAAACAGTGTCAAAATTGACATAAATGTGTTTATAAAAAAAATACTCTTTTATTAACTGATATAATAGTTATAAAAATTCAAGATTCCTCAAAATGACTTATATAATGATAAAATTTTTATTAATGATCCATTTTTGTTTTTCTTGACATTTTATCATAACTATAGTAACCATATATTAGGAAAATACAAGAAGACATGGTAATAGTTAATGTTTTTAACTAACTGTTAATGCAAAACAATAAGGTTAATTCTGTGATTAAAACTTGTCTAAAAACTATTGGTTGAAATAATTTAGAACTATAATAATCCAACACTATAAATAAATTAATTTGGAGCCATTAGAAATCAGAAATCAATTTATAATAAAATAATTTTTCCATACTTTCCTAAAGTGTCCCTCACCACTCCTATAAAAGGGAACTTCTCGTTCTCTTTTATTCACACCTCCAATTTTCTCAAAAATAAAATAACCAAATATCCTCCCTAATTCTCTCAATTCATTATAGGGTCCACACTTTGCATATAAATCCATATGAAGGAGTCTTTTTTTGAAAATTAAATGGAGACACCTGAAGAAAAGGTAATTGTTTTATCCCTTCTTTAAAATTTATTTTCTTATTCTACTTCCTCTTCCAATGTTGTTAACATTATAAAATAATAACTCTAAAATCTAATATATGATGAGATGTTTTAATGATCATGGGACAAATATAATATTCCTTTTACCCATCCTATGAAAAACAATATCACCATGCATTCATACATACAACTTACCGTCTCTACGCCATGGTGTAAAATGTTTTTCATCTATTATTTATTTCAATGGGTATAATGATTAATATAAATGAATTAAATAATAAATAAAACATGATATTATTTATTTATAATTCATATTACATCTAATTCGATAAAATTTTACCATTAGGAAAATGATACCATTGGTTGTGCGTACGTACGACTTACAGTCTCCACGACACGATGAGATTCATCTTCCACTTTCACCATCTATGAATGATTATAGAAATATATATTAAGAATAATTATGAAATATATGAAATAATAATTATACTATAATAATATATATATATATGTACATATATGTCGTTTAGTTACTTCCACTCAATATGATAACAAAATGGAAAGAACGTTCATGCATAAGTACGTCCTACCGTCTCCATAAACAGTGTATTCTATTTCATATATCTATCTATTATATATTTTTATATTCTGAATAGTTATAATATATAAATAATGTTATCATAATCTAAGTAATAGTATCATGAATAACAAGTCAAAACACAAGAGATAAAATAAATGAAGTGTTACCTGAATCATTGCATTAACTTGGAATTGTTAGTAAATGAGTAATAAAAAGTGATAGAACTATCATATATGATATCATAAATATTATTATAATTCTGGTACAAGTTAATAATATGTTCAAAAATATTATACAACGGTTTCAAACACATACAAAGAGTATTAGACTTCAGGTAAGGGTTAATTTTACAATCTCATTATTATTAGAGTTTGTTGATACATAAGTATCTACTAGGACATCTTTATCACAGATGTCCATGTTTCTAAAATTGTTTTAATAAAATGTTTTAATATTATCCTATGGATTTTTAAATTCATGTTTACACATGTTTTAATTTTTATAATTTTTTTGAAAGGAATCTTTTGGTCATTTCCCAAATGATGTACTTTAAGACCTTTTCGAAAAATTAAGGAATAATATGTTTTAACTTATATGGCGCAAGAGAATATTTTACATCATTATGTTGTCTTACCATTTTGGAGCTTCAATTAAAATATTACAAAGTTATTTTCAATGGAAATGTTTAATTTTAAAATTGTACAGCTTTTAAATGATTTAAATTCAAAACATATATTTCCCTCAAAGAGTTTTTAGGAATTTATTATATTATTTTCATCTATGTCAACATCCATTTTTAGATTTTATACTTGTTTGTGGTTGATTTATTATGATACAATATTCCATATTATATAGTTGGTTTTGTGATATGTTTGACTATGGATGTTCAATTTGTATACCATTCATGGTTTATGGTTAAAATATTAAAATTTCATATGCTAGTTTTAAATATGAATGTTTATTTTATGTTTCAAAATTTTTGTATGAGGAATGCATTGGAATTAGTAAGTGATGGGTGGGGCCCACTATATCCCCTCAATGCATCAGTAAGTCTCATGATACAAACTAGATATGGACTTGGGCAAGGCCTTGGGAATTTATTTTTAGAAATGGATTTGGCCAAGGCACCAACCATTTATTTTTAGATTTATTAGCTGAGGCCTTAGTGGTATGTTTCAGATGTCTGGTATTATGAATTCCCTCATTAAGAGATTAGTTATTGATTTTATATGTTAATATTTGACAATTAGAATACCTATATGAATGTTTAAATGAAAGTATTTGATTTACTCATTCCATATTATGCAAAATATAATGTTCTAAAATGTTTGTGTTTTTGTTTTGTACCAGGACATAAAAGTTTATGATTATTTTTTATAGCTTCCACTATATTATTTATCATTTCTACGCATTTTAGCTCAATCCTTTCTTATGTTTCATTTCCCCCACGATTCCAAGAAGTGTTTTATGATTGATATGCAGGGTTAGGCTATGGAAAAAATGGTTTCATAAAAGGATTATCTATAATGTGTTTTAGGTTAGAAATTGTATTGTAAAGTTCATGTATATAATCAATTTCTCAAGACTGCTAAATTGATCGATCCTTTGGGAATTTATTCCTTGTAATCATACTAATGTATTAAAATAATGCACCATCTACGAGCTTCTAGGGTCATGGAATTATAGAAACTCTCACTGGAGGTCCTCTTAACCTATGATTGAGTTAGATGGTAAAATAGTATACCACATGAAGGCTAAAACCTGCAGAGTTTTCATGAAGTACCTAATTTTCACTACTTCTTTTTGCTCTAAGGTGACCATCATGGGGTTATAGTAAGATTAAAGGTGCATTATATGTTTTTCCAGGTCTCGTGAACCATTGAACACTAGGAATACGAGGTTTGAAATGTTTAAAGGTAGAAGATTGTTTCTCACCCAATCTGGGTAAGGTTTTCATTCTAGTTGTATAGGAGGATGCCTCCCTTCCATGGATTCTAGTTGAGATGTAAATAGATCAAAGATATTCAAGATACCTTGATGCATATTTTTACCGATTTGATCTTGGGTGGGTGAAGAAGGGAAAAATGTGGACGTGCCGACACTACTGGATTTGGAGAGGATACCCAACTGGGGGTATCCATTGTGGGTTCGCCTGAATATATTCTAGATACTTCCCTAGTGGTGGGAAGCCTTGATATCCTTCTAGTGTCAGATTCAAGTAGATTGATGGTCCTGGTGTGGGATTGTATGGGAATCCCAACTATGGTTAATTTACCAGGATGAGGGCCTGTGGAAGAGTTACATTTTTGATAACACCTATTGATCTTCTACTTGAGGAACTTAGCCATCAAGATAGCTTCCTCGACCTAGCTCGACATCGATTCTCCTAAGCTCTTTTATTTATTCCTCCTACTTGGTGAATATTTCCTTGAGAATGAGGGACACATTTTCATGAGGAGGAGAATGTGGGTCATAGATGAATTGGGATTTATTCTTCTCCTTATTGGGGATTCACGAGGTCGATAGTATTGGTTTTTCTGACAGTGCCCTCAAATTTAGGGTAGCTCTCTGGTTCCGAGTATGCACACCCTCATGCTCAGTGTGGACTATTTCTAGGAGGGAACCATCTTCTCTTGAATTTTCTCTATTTTTATCATTTCCTATGAGGTATGTGGGACTAATTTCTACCATGTTCACCGACGCATACTGCATTGGGGGTGGTGTACCTAGTGTCGAATCAAAGGAGAACTTTTTTGTATCATTTTTTAACTTTCTCCTTCCACTATGTTGTATTCTTTGGATTTCTTGGATAAGAGATACCTGAAGGGAACCCTAATTTGACCTTGTAATATTCCTTCACCCAAGGGGGTATGAAATATGAGATGAGACTGAACGAGTGACCTCTCTACTCAATGTTCTTCTCAGATGGGAGAATATAGACACCTGCTATGTGGGAATTTAAGGTAAAAATACCCCCTGCCCAAAAGGATGGGGTTTCTCCCATTCTTCCATTGATGATCTATTTTCTAGATTCGCAGGTCTTGCGGGGTTATTTTGAGTTAAAAATTCCTCCATCCCTATGGTCTGGGTTTTTTTTTCCTATTACAGTAGTAGCTATTGCTATTTCCCCCTTCATGATTTCAAGCACTCCTACGTGGGTGTGAGGGTAGTATGGCACTTGATTTAAAGTAGATTTATTTTCTTCAAAGGACATGAGAATTTCTTTTTGGTTGGATTCCCTAAGGCGAGAATCCTTCTACATGTTTTCGGTGGCCTGAGTCAGGATCTTCGCAATGGGTTTCATTCATCGGTCCTGATGCTTTTGAGACTTACTCAAGGATGGTTCTTGTTGAGTGCTCCACCTTTCCAGAGTAGGCCTTTTATTTTATTTCTTCCTTTGGGTAATGACAATCCAAGATGTAATTTTTGATGAGTTCTACTGGACGAGACGTGGGGTGAAGTGAAGAGCTCCATGTTATCCCCATCCCAGAATATGAACACCAGATGGAGCATCACCAGTGAGGAAACACAACTTGTGTGGAACATGGGGCAAAGCCAGTTCAAGGTCTTTATTTTTTCCTTTCTAATTGTTTCCACCAAGAATATGGGATGGATTCTAGGCTGATAAGAAAGAGAAGATATGCTAGTATACTGGCGTGGTTTGCATATCCATAATAGGGAAAGAACATTTGTTTAGTTGGTGGAGAGTTGTCCAAATATTGAGGTGAATTTTATTCGTACATTCTGAAGACAACTCCCTTAGTATGTCGATGTAAGAAGTGGTCATGGGCCAATAAATCAATATTATATCATCTCTAGCTATTTGTCTTCTCACCATCAACATATCCTATTTTTGTTCTACCTGGGACTTCTCTACAGGATATTCCTAGATTTACTACTTCTTAATGATTTAATTCTAAGCAGCAGGGTTGGTAAGAGCCTCATTGATATGTGAGTGGCATGGGGCTGGCTCAGAACAAGATTGTGGCCCCGATAAATCTTTGGGTTGATAAAGGATATTTCTCGTCATAGATGGAGTGTCTAACATGTTTGACTATATCTTTCCATGCACCTTAGTGTAGGAGGGCTTCATCACATTTTCTCTGATAAAGGGAGGGCATTCTGTCCATTGAAAACTTTGACTAGAGGGAGGAACTTTGTAATCGGTTGTACAATGGAAAGGGATACCATTACAACTTGATTCTCGACTGCAGGGAATGTCCCTATAGAAAATACCCTAGGGAGTACCTTCATGGAAGGATGCAACAAGAGGAGGAAATTCTTATAGCTTAATGTCATAGGAGGGAGGACCTTCTCAATTATTTCTATGATGGAGATTACTACTATCACATATTGATATTTGGCTGTAGGGAAAGTTTATACAGTGTAAATTCTAGGGAGGGCCTTCAGGATGTAATTTAAAAAGGAGATAACCTTATCATTGATTAATGTTGGGGAGGGGAGAGCATTATTATCAACTTCCATTGTGGGGAGGGACATAGTAGTGGCTACCATCACCTAGAAAACTAACATAATGGCTTGACATCTGATTGCAAGAAAGAATCATATATACTATATATACCTTGGGGAGAACCATTAGAGAGAATAATAGAACGTGGAGGGACTTATTTCTATTTTATCTTCTAATCAAGTGGAGGGATAACCTAACAAACATTAGGATATATTATCTCTTGAGAAATCATTCCTATCCCACAGTGTAATCTCGAATGTGTGCTATAGGGAGGGCCCTTAGTTCTACTTGTAGCAACTTTATGAGGAGGGCCTTTGCAACTGATACTGCCACATCCATAATTTGGTAATGGACTGACAGGATCTTGAGCCGCTTTTGATATATGCTCAAAGGTATCAAGAACTCCAGCTTCTACAAGATTAGAATCATGAATACTATTTTCATTTTTGGTTTCCTTTGGCACCTTTCATCTTTAGACGCTCTCTTTTGGGTTACTAGGACCATCTTGTGTGGGTAATGACCTTCATATATGGGTCCTTATTTTTTCAGTTCCTATGATGCCACTAGGATACTCCTACAGAAATCTTTTGTTTTTGTAGGGATATATTCCTTCCCTGGAGAGGACACCACGTTGTACATGTGTCCCTAAATTGGAACATGTATTTGGTCATGATTCAGTTTTCCATGTATCGTGGGATATATCCATCGACACTAATGGAAAAGAGTGGGGGTACAGATCTTCTCTGTCATGATTACTTTATTTTTTGTTGAATCGCCATGCCCGTGGAGACTGGGTCGCAGCCCTGATTCCTCACTTTTTCTAACATTTCAATGACATCTTGACATGTCTGGAGGATATAGTTTAGGATCAAAATATGATATTATATCATTTCTAGGATGCGATGATATATATATATATATATATATATATATATTTGGCTAGAACTGGTATAAAGGCCCATTTTGATGTTGGAGAAGGTGTTTATGCCGGCTCTAGTCCTCAGTAGGTTGCTAGTGGATACTAGAAGTTCTCCTATGATGTGATAGAGGAACAAGTATGTTGCCTATTTTCTTCTTTGGTTTCCACTATATTTGACATGTGCGCTTCATATTTACAAGCAGTAATTTATATCCAATCTCTTTTTTCTATATTTGTCTCATGGTATTTTTATGCATATGCATGAATTTGAATATGCTCATATTTCTGTGCTGCCCTATTTGGATGGCAGGATTGGTACACATAAACTTGTGTTTGTGCCTACCTATAGCTGGTTTCCATCATATTTAGATGATGGGATTCTTGCAAATCAGCATATATTGGCATCTTCCTATAATTATCCTCTTTTTCTGAACAGTGGGACTAGATAGCACTGGTAGGAATGTGTACATGCTCATATTTTTCCACCTTATTTCCATGGTGGGATTGTGTGGAGGGGCAGAGTTGTGTGGTTGGTCATTGAATGCAACCACCTTTGTGTGGAATATTTACCCCCAATAATTAGGGTGGTGTCTTGTTCCTGATGGTATGTTTTCCATCCCCATTGGGAAGACCAAGGGGCATATGTCCACTAGACTTTGGAAGGTGCCCATGGAATAAGATCCCCATCAGAGTGAGGATGTTTAGTCGTACAATGTTTATAGTGATGTCTTCCAGTATGAGTCCTTATAAGGGGCTCCTGCGTAGCTGGGATGAATTCATTAGATTAGACTTCATCTACCTCCCTAAGATAAGGGAGATGGTTGTTGTCACGTTATGGGGATGGGCTCCCAAAGACATTTGAGATGAACACTGAGGCCACCTTGTGCTGGGGTGTTGACTCGAGTCGGGGAGGAAGATTGAGAACCTTTGTAGCATAGAGGGCCTATCTTGTGGCCTCTACTATTAGAAGAGTACCATTTTGGTGGTACCCTCTAATCGTCATGTAGGATAACCAGAATTGAAGATTTTGGTCATGTGAGGGGGTTATACTCTTCATCAGGGCCCTGACTGCCTGTGGGATTGCTGAGGTGCATGTATGATATTTGTTTGGAGATGCTATTTGGTTCTTAGGTTTCTATGAAAGCCAAAAATATATATATGACATATATAGACAACAAAACCCCATCAAAGTAGCATCTCTTGATCATATGAAAAAAGCAAATATTCGGCTTATCCCCTATCCTTTTATAAGGTGAAGGGGTTTGAGTGGGGTAAAAACACCACCTTGGTTGAGGATTCATGTCGGTTACACCATTTTTGTTTCGACCCGAGGTGGAAATTTTGGGGGAAACAAAATGGTTTGATGAGAATCATCACTCACCTATTATTGTAGAGTGTTTCAATTCGAGTTCACCATTTTTTTTACGAACCAATTCACATAATTATCCTTTAGGAGGAATTGGAGTGGCACCATGGGGACTAGGAAGTTTTTCACTTTTGTCATTATGAAGGTGGTTCCACAATTGAATGGTCCAAACAAGTGATTGTATGGGGTTAAGTATTTGTGAAATCAGTCCTCCTAGGATATGATTTCCTTAGATGTTCTCTAATGGGTTTATTGGTGGAGCAAAAAACACCCAACAGCTCTAGTATCCATGATTCATGGACACCATTTCCAAGGGCAGGTGCTCATTAGATGAAGATTTGGCCAATGAAACTTAAGGACTACATTTGTCAAGATGATGGGAGGTCGGGCTCATCACACACTTTTGGGGGAGATTATTTTATAATTCAGGACTCTATTATAGATTTAATATGTGTTCATATGTTCTTGAATCCTTAGTTATTTACTGATAGTTTATCCATGGGTTACCCCTAGGTTGCAGGATCATCATGGAAATACATGGATTTGATGCTATGGAGAAAATGCTGACATAAGACATACAATGTGGTGCTCTGGAGTTTATTGTCATTCATAAGGGATAGAATATGGTTTGATGTTGGGGTCAGACCCATAATATGGGATTACTACGTATTATCGGGAGAGGAATCAGAACCCACATAGTTTGGTTTCACTTAACTAGACACCTCACTTTTTAAGGTTGTGTGATAGGGACCCACCCATGTAGATTAACGTCATACAGTGATGAAATCTTGGTGAAAGATTCCAGGTCAAAACTTGGTGTAGGGATTATTCCGAAACAACATGAGGGTTCCACAAAAGATATGATCTTCTGGGTGAACATGACCCTACCGTGGATATAACTTGGAGAACATTAGAGTTTATTTGAAGGTCATATTTGGGCCATAGGGAGTCTTCCAACATATCCTGGTCAAATGGGGAATTAAAGTCCATGTAGTTCCATTATCGGGACTTATACCTAGGAGGGATCCCTTTAGAAATTTTAGGAATATTTTATTAGGATTAACTTATGAGGAGAACGTACCTTGAGCTTGATCCATGGATAGGCATGCTATGAATCCTTGTTAGATCATGAATTAGAGTCATCATTGTTCATTTATGGGTCATGACTTGATTGGGGCATATGCATGGGAGCTTCCTGTCTGAGAGAATTGAATCGAGGCTTACTCTTAAAGAGGATGTCCTTTATTGGGGTCATTGATTGGGTGAACCTTTTGAAAAAGGGAACCTCTTTGAGCTTGATCCTTAAGTATCTTTCCTACATATCCCAATTATGGTGGGAATCAAAGTTCTCGTAGTTCATTATGTGTGGGAGAATGTTGTATCATCACAAACCCCTAAGCCCATGTGGTTCATGCTTGGTGTGAGAAACAAGAGGATTTGAAAGATTCAAAAAAGGTGTAATTTATGTTCTCCTATGAAATAATAGAAGTGTGATGATGATGGAAGAGGCCACGACTAAGATACCAATAGGAGAGGGAAAGTGGATCTTTAAGCATGCACCCCTCACCCCTGTTTATATCTACGATAGTCATCTCTTGGTGATCTATCCAGACACATCCTAAGCTGAGGTGAAGAGGGTGAGGAGTGATACCTCTCACAAATGGATATTGGATTACCTCAAGATTATTTCCCTTTTATAGGTTCTAGGAAAGGGCAGGATCATCATCCCTGGTCAAAGAGGAAATAAATAGTGACCTTTTTTCTTGCCATTTCCACTCATTGAAGGGAAAGGTCAGTGGTTACTCATAAACCTGAGAACTAGGAGGTTCACATTGGCATCCCAAAGTATTCCCTTGGGGCACCTTGGAAATGTTGACTTATATACATTTTGGGTGTCTGAACCATTATGGGGAAAGCATTTCAGACTCCTCTTACCTTAGGTATGTAGATTTAGAAAGGTGCACCGGTGTGCCCAATGATCTGATCATACGGGTCTGGTGTCTTTGGAGGAAGCTTTGTCTAAATGCTGGTGGACTGGTTTTTAGAGGAGCTACAGAGGACTGGACAACAATGGATGGGAATGATTGGATCTAAAGAGAATGAAACATGAAGAAACCACATTCCATGTAATTTTTTCTCATGCGAGATGGGGGCAGCCACACATTGAGTAATGCTATGTGGGTAAAGGGGTCGCCTGCATACTGAAGCAGTATGCAGATGTGGGTATGGACCAATGTGTACCAATGTGGTACGTTGTCCGGGATGTGGTTCACCATGCTACTCTATGTTCTATCCACATATAGATGCAGTACACGACATAGGGTTTGATCCACATAGAGATGTGCTATACGGAGAATTGAATTGAATAAGGGTCCTGGAGCCTATGGTTTATGGGCAATTTATCCGCAAGGGATTTTTGGTTAAATATTGAACCAATTAGGTTCAAAGTTCACCAATTATTATTAAGTTCCTTTATTTTTTGGTTCGTAAGAAGGTTAAACCTATGAAAAAGTGGTTTGTGGTTTGCATGAAATTAATGATTCGAAACCGAATTTGGATCCTTATCCATTTCCAAATTCCCTCTTCCATCCTCTATGGTATCCTTTTTGCTCTCATCCACCTGTACCCTTTCTGATTAATCTTTTTCTCCTTTTATAGAGCACTAGGGAAATCATATCTTTGGGCATGAAACACCCTTTGTAGAAGCCCATAAAGATATATCCCAACCCATAGAAGACTCGGTCAGCTAGGGTTTGGGGAGGTAGTGGTTCGTCGTACGTGGTTCAGGGAACCCTGCCAGCATGCTTCATCCGTGAACTTCTTAGTTCATAGGACAATATGTGGATTGAATTTTTTTGTTCAATTTCACCAATGACATGGTTCGTGATGTCTTGGGTTTTCTAGTCATCTCCCCTTAGGCCAGCGCCTCACGGGTCCTTCCACGTACCAACGGTTTGCAGTTCATGCACCTCGTGAACCTTTCCCAGTGATGGTACATGGTCAGCCTAAAAACCTTTGAAAAATTGGATTACTTAAAAAACATTTCTCAAAAATTCAATCTAGTTTGTATCCATTTACCCTTTTGGACTTGTAGTAAAATTTTCTTCCCTCTGTAAAGTGATTTTGAGTGTATTTACTTCCCTTACCTTAATTCATTAGGACCCTACAATTTCCAAATCCAATTTCCAAATACTGGGAGGATTTATAATAAACCATTTACAAGAAGGATCAAAACGATAAGGTATGAGTCTTAGTAAGAAAACATAATTATAATAATAATTTCACCATGTGATACAAAATAGATATATGTATAACATTATTTTCATTATATTATAAATGAAAAGAAAACTATGAAAAAGTGAATTTTAAAAATAGTATGATAAGAAAACATGAGTAGATTAGAGAAAACACCATGGGATATCCCTAAGTATCTAGGGTTATTGGGAACATAGGATTCCCATACTCTCAATGATCACCCTGAGATGCAATGTTATATTCTCCGGATCGGTCCAACCAATCCAAAACATCACAGTTTCCTTAGTGTTACAACATAATAATGTTTGGGTGGAGGGTCATGCATAGAATAGTTGTCCAAGTATACATACCTAGACACCTATAATTACTATTTTACATTCAAATAATTAGAATAAATAAAGTAGGAGTATTAGAAAAACCCAATCTTAAGGACACGACAATGTAAAGTAAGAATACAACAACACCTCAACTCCTTACACTACCAATGTGAATTCCATTTTCTTAAAATTATTCCAAAATTCTAATCATACTAAATATGAGTTCTACAAAAAATAAAAAAATTATGTGATTCCATTAGAGTGAAAATATTTTATCAAAAATGATTTAGAATGTTCCTACCGGGTCTCATCCTTTTAGAAACCATCATAGAAAATTTGAGAAATCACTTTTTATACCATATCCTTCATGTTCCAAAACCATTATTTATGCATAGACACATATGAACCTTAATATACATATAAATTCCCCTTGCCCCAATATAAATATTTACCCATGATTGTGTGAATATGTAAATATAGGATACCTATATATATATATATGAATATTAGAGTTGGTCATATTTAAAAAGAAGGAAGAGAAAAGTTATTTGGAAACCAAAAAAGACACATAGAATTAATGGAAAACAATATGAAAGGAATAATATTCCCCCATTAATTTCAATCTCATGAATTTATAAAAATTGGGGAAGAAATTACAACACCAATGTTTTCTTAACATTTTCGAATAAGTCTAAAAAACATTCTTTAGTAGAGGAAATCAATGGTGACATCTTAGGGAAACTATGAATAATAAGAAAGAAAACCATTCCAATCATTGAAACACCTTTCCAAGAAATATATAGCTTATAATATATGGGAAAAACATAAAAAAATATTGTGAAATTATATTTTTAAAAATAATGGCTCGTACATTGTGTAAGCTACCTAAAATATCTAGAATCAAGTCGTGTAAGGTCCAAGATTCATTTTCTTCAATGAATGGCCTAATAACAGGACTCAAATCAACCCTATAAAACCCTAAGAACCCATAATTGACCAAAAACAACACCCATTTTAGGTTAGGGATCTCTTTAGGCCAATCACAATTTATAAGAGAAAAAATTAGCCTAGAAAATAAGAAGAATGATGAGCAGATGAGTAGAATCTAACCTGGGGGGATCACACTAAGAAACAAGGATAGAATCATCCAAGAGCTAAGAGAGAAGGGGGAGTGGAACATGGTGGTGTATCCATCCTAATAATTTAGAAAAATTTGGGGGATTTTTTAAAGTAATTGTCCTTCAAATAGTTTTAAAATTACAAGGGAAAAATAGTAATTTTCCAAAAAAAATCCCAATGGACACTGAACATAGATTGGCTTCATGGTTGTATGAACCATGAACCAATCGAGTGACATATATAGGGCCACTGGAGTACCTCAAATAGACATGCTACATAGTTTGAAAAACCATGAGTCTATCATGTGATTTGACACTATAAAATTATATAAGATATTGCACGACTTCCATTTAGTTTAGATTACAGTATTTCTTAGTCATGTTACATGTGTTACCTACCGAAAACCGCCCATATTTAAGAAAAATCCACTTGGGAAGAGTGATAAATAAATAGGGACTAAAAAATAAAAATAAAATCATGCAGTTTCAGGTCAGGGTGGGAAAATGATCCCAACTATAACCCTTTCTTCCCTATGAAAATCCATATGATTAATTTGACAAAAATAAAATCCCAGATAAACTACAACTCAATAAAAGAATCACAAAACATGTAGACTAATAACCAACACTCAATTTACTTATAAGACATGAGCCCTCAAAATCCAAAATGGGGCTAGGAGATCATCCTCAAAAATCGATCCAACATCAAAGAAGATAATTAGAGAGACCAAAGAACTCACACCATTAGATGTAGAAATGGAAAGATAAAAGCTCTCATTTCTCTAAATAGAAACTCAAAATAAGGAACACCCCAACATATAACATTTAAATCACAAAATAAAATCATCATTATCATTTTAGGATCTCCATGAGAAACCCTCACCCAATCCATGGTTCTGGCTAATGAAACTACTATAATCGAGGTCAGGTGGGGATTTAACTAAGTATTTCTCTATCAAGGAATCTTAGAGACAAATTTTACCACGAGATCCTTATTTGGGGGCCTCCCAATAATATTATTAATCTAGTCTAACATTCATTTCCTAAGTTGTAATAATTTAAGATTCTTATAAAGAGAAAAAATGCATGATAATTGATGCATGGAATGACGAAAAGTACCAATCCACAAAAACAATATTTATAATTTACCAAAATGATACATCTTTTCAAACCATAATTCCAAAACAAAAATAATGAAAATTGAGTCAGAAGGCCTAGAAATCAATGTCACCAGTAGGGAAGATTCTGATAGAGAATATAGGAAAACACCAAATGATAAGAAATAGGTAAAATAACAGAAATAATGCAAGAAAAACCAAAAACATCCAACAATACTCAAAACCATTTCCATGCTTCAAGAACCATGTGTCAAAACCATTTCTAAGACTCAAAGAAGGCACCAAAAAAATAAACACTTACTAAAACAAAGAACTAGAAGGATTACTACCCTAAATAATTCAACGAGGACTAACCAATTAGAATAGGAAGATAGGATAAAATAGAAAATTACCCAAAAAAACATGTCTCAATAAGACCAACATGGGCTCCAATCATGGGTCAAGGGAGGAAAACCTTGGACCAACTCTCAGAACACTAACCCTCAGTGAACCCAACTGACCAAAACAAACAAATCACCATTACCAGTTATCCTACCAACCAACCTAATAATTTCACATTCAAGTGATGATACCAAGACTAAGGCTTGAAGTTCCCCAAAATAGATGATTTACAAAACAAGCAATTCTACCTTAGTATTTTTCAAAGTGGAATTCCTAGAGAAACACACATTGAAAATTTCCTCAAAGATTCTAACCATACCATTATTGATAAACCCAAACCTCAAAATAATTTACTTCAATAATTCCTAAAACCAATATTCACCTAGAAATGGAGAAAAAACCCGAGAGATTGACTATCAACACCTTTCCATTACCTTTCAAGAGCATACTCAAATAACAAAAAACATGAATCCACCAATTTATACCTTCAAATATAAAAAATATCCCCAACATGAATCATAAACTAAAACAAAAAATACAATTCACCCAAAAAATATTTACAAAACCACACCTTATCCCAATTAAAAATTCCTAACATTTAATTTGAAAGGACAAGACGCATTTTGAAAAACAAATATCGAAAACATTTCACCACATTTAAAAAATGAAACCAACATTATTCCAATCCATTTTATATACTTTGATTTGGAAGGATTTGAACAATTTTGAATTCAAAAATCCATATTTGGAAATGCACCACTTTACATAAAATTTTGAAATTAACCTCTTCAACTATTTTCAAAACCCAATAATTTCATTAAATAACAAATTTTATATCTACACATTCACTACTGAATACATTTTAAAAATTTAGGATTCCCCATTAATTTTATATTTTCATAACTCTCCTGAAAATTTTTGAAACTAGATTCCAATTATTTTAAAACAACATTTTTTATACAAAGACCATAAAATTACATTTTTAACATTTTACCATCTAAAAATCCTACAATTAAAATTAAAAACCAATATTAACTACCTAAAACCATTTTGAAACATAGACAACCATTATAGAAATCATATAAATTTTACTGGAAACAAATTTAAAACATAAAACCCTTTATCAAACTATAGTCATAAATAATTTGATTTACAGTGCACAATGTAAAACCAAACAAGAATCGACTAGTTACCAGACAAGAATTTCTTTCATGGATTGGTGGGCCATGTATTAACCATGAATATTTTCTATGAGGAACACAAAACCATGAAATTAGGCTCCATATGGTTTACCAATCTATATGAATTCACTGTGCACTTTGATATCAACTCTCATTTCATCCACAAATTAAAGTTCAAATATGAAATCCTAGTATCCCATATTGAATTCGGTTTCATCATGAGAATTGGTGATTAAACAACAATGATGAACTACCTATTAATCCTTAATTCTTGTATCCCCATCTACTAGACTTCAAAAAAATCATGGTCTACTAATGATAGATACAAAGATTATATGGGAAAAAGAACCCAACTAACTGTGATACCATTTTTTACCAAACCAACCTATGTCATCCCTCTGTTGGACATATTATCCTTCCCATAACATGGCCTAAAGGGTGTTCTTATTCTCTATAGTCTATCACAAGTATCTGGGATGAATGTAAGCATCACGTCGGAAGGATTTCACCCAATGAATAACAAGGAAGAAATCAAAAAAAAATTTACACGAATCATTGATACATCAGTTGTCCATGAATAAGAACAATAAATAGAATGGTAACCTAAAATAAAAAATAGGAAATCATTAAATTAAAAAAGTACCCCCTCACTCTCAGATATCAATCTACTAGAAGGTAAAGACACCCATCTGATGTCTTTTATTCACCCACCGGTAGCTATAACTACCCTTCATCCATATAAATGGGTAAAATAATTTTTTTAATATGATACAAAATTAAAATAATAATTAACCAAAAATATATTTATATCCCTTGGAAATATAATTCACCATCAAATTCATAATATCCATGATGCTCCATTGGTAAGAATAAAATATATGTTGATACCTACTAATGAAAAATTATAAAGATATAGTCATGATCATAAAAATGCCAAGAATAGATTCCCAAAAAAACAATACCATATGTATCACCACTAAAGAGAACAAAATTTTACGCTATTTTGAAAATATGAATACTTAGAAATAAGGTTTTCCTTTCTTTATAAAACAAGTAACATTCCATTGCTTTAGAAAAAACTTTTTCTTCCATGATTTCCAAAACCAACATGAAAAGAAAGGGAGTTTTTCAAATAAATAATTAATAATAATGAATAAGATGGTAATGTAAGAGACTATATAAGAAAATATAACCTATAAGGATTATATTACTAGGTGATACAAAATAGACAGAAGTAGACCATTTTTTTTAATATTTGGGATATGAAAAGGAAATAATGGAAAAGAGAATTTTAAAAAAGGTTCAATATAAAATAGGTGTAAATGATAGAAATAACATTGAAAATCCATATGTAGATAGTGTTAGTGGGGACCTAGGATCCACACACTCTTAGTGATTGAACACAGGCACACATTCCTATTATTATACATAAGCCAACAAATCCACCCTATTGTAATTTAGTTAGTATTGTAACATAAACCAGCTGGGTAGTGAGGGCCATGCTCAGTGTACTATTCCGAATTTTCTTGCATAGTTACATCAGATTTCCATATTCCATGACCATTACCAGAATAAATAAGGGTGGTGTTATAGAAAAACCAATTCTAAATCATACAATAAATAAAATAAAGTATAAAAAAACTCCTCACCTCTCTATAAAAGCAATATGAATCCCCATTTCATAAAATAATTCTAATATTCCAATCATAAAATATTTGAGTTCTATGAAATATATATAAATATAGGATTCCATTGGGGTACACATATTTTCTTTTAGAAAAACATTATTATGTGTCAATTGGGATTCAACATTTTAGAAAACAACATTGATCATATAGAAAACTACATTTTATACCATATCCTTAATGTTCCAAACCCATTCATTATGATTAGACACATATAAACCACAATATATATATATGGATATTTGTATAAATACACTGTGACCTGATCTATATATTCACCCAAAATTGTGTGACTATGTACAAAGGGGATACCTATATATATGGATATGTTAGTATATCATATTCTAAAAGATGTAATAGAACTAAAAACCATTTAAAACTTATTTGGAAACCAAATATGGCACTAGGAATTTGTATAAAATTGGATGAAAGACAACAAAATATCGATTAAATTCAATCACACACATTTAAAACCATTTGTAAAGAAATTACAACACCCAAGGCTTCTTATATTTTCAAAAAAGTTAAAAAACATGATTTGGTTAAGAAAAACTATGTCCAAATACGTATAAATATTATGAAAAATAAAAAATCATCCCAACAAAATCATCATAACCATTTTAAAAGATATATATGGATTATAATATAATGATAACACCCTAAAAAATCATTAAAATATATTTCTAAAAATAAATTATTAGGCATAGTGTAATCTTCTTCAAAAAGCTGGAATCAAGTCCTTCACGGTTTGAGAGCCATCAACATCAAAAAATAAAGCAATAATGGGCCTAAAATAGGCCCTAAAAACACTTATAACTATAAATAGACCAAAAAACCCCCAAATAGGTTTATATTTTTTTAATTTGTGTGCATCACAAGGTATATAAAAAAAAGGAAAATAAAATGAAGAAGGAAGAGGATAAGAGGAGAAGGTGACATTAAAGGATCACACCAAGAAATACGGACACAATTTTACAATTATAGAGGGAGAAGAAGGAGGAGTAGAACATTGAATTGGAGTACTCTGGGGGATTTTGTGAGAGAGGGTGAGTCATGTAGAAGAAAATACCCCTTTCGGGTTTTAAAATTACAATGGAAAAGAAATTTTTTTTTAAAAAAATTATCCCTTTAACATTGTGCATGATTTGGACACATGGTTTTTTGAACTGTACACTACTCTTATGCACTCTAATTCCCCCTCAAGAACCTCACATGGTCAGGATGCATGATGCGGAAAAAAATTGCATCGACTATATAATTTGGCTCTGTCAAATTACCAAAACAAATAAAATGATTTCCACTCAGTTCAAAAAATCTTGTGACATGGTTTACATGCTCAAAATCTTCCATTTTCATAAAAATCCAACCTAGAAGAGAGATAAATTAGCAGAGGCTCAAAAATTAATAAAATTTAAATATTTTTAGGATGGGGTTTGATATAAGATATTTTTTCTTTATTATGACTCAATATTTAGGAATGAAATCAAGGGTTGATATGTTAAGAATTATCTAAGATTAAATGGTATAGATAATCCTTTGGTTTGGAAGTGATAAATATATATTTTTGTTTGGGTGTAATGGAAATAGTAATTTTTTGAAAACCATAAGTATAATACTAAGTAATATATAAACTCTATATATTTTATAAAAGTAGATATTATGTGGTTTTATTAGAAATTACATCCCTATTTGTATATTTCAAGTGGATACTGTTGGGAAAATTGTATTTGTGGTTGACAACATTATAAAGATTTGGAGGGGGTATATCTTGATTATCATTCTATAGCATGGTTAATGGGCCCTAAATATACTCCAATCTATACACTCACAATGCATATGTTTTGGATAAATCACATTGTCTATAGAATCCATTATGAATTATGTGAGGATATACTTTTATGGGAGGTAATTATATTAGAGAAACTAATAGTGAAATAATGTTGGATAAAGTAGTTTGAAGTTAGAGACCCATATGTTTGGGTATTAACATATTTTATGAATTATTTTATCTAAGATCATTGTTTACTGTTGAATATTTACAATTTTAAGTATTTTATTCCTTAAAAATTCATTTAATGTAACGAAAGTAGCAAGAAGGAATAAAGCTAAAAATGGATACAATGGAAAATACAATAATTTTCTTAACCTGTAATCTATTGGGAAAAGAACTAGAGTTATAAATATTGTTATTATATCAAATAAACTATCAATAATTTGGAATAGAAAAATTGACATTTTTTATTTCATTATCACACTAATGAAAAGAATAGTATATTATTGTGAAAATTTGGGTGATGAAGGTGATAAAAGAAAAAAGTTACAATATCATTCATGTCAACAAATTTGGAGGAAACATAGAGGGGAATGTCTCAAAAGAACTATATTTTTTCTATTTATAGAAAAGGATGAAAAAATTATCTAATTTGTAAGGAAAAATGAATAATTCAGTTAACTCAATAATAGAATAGAAGTTTCCTTCCAGTTTTACATAAGATATTAATTTAGAAAATTAATTTGAAATTTTATCATATGTTATATATGATGTGGTATCATTATTTATTATTTTTTTGTAAAATATTTTGAGGATGATATTAATTTGAGGGGAGAATGTAACATCTTGATATTTTAGTATATATTGTTTTCTTTAAAAATACTCTGGTAGGTTTCATTCTTCACACAGACTGGAAAAAAGGTTACGATACATTAGTAAATTAAACTGCTCATCTTTAAAATATAATTATTATAGAATATAAGATATCTATTTATCATATTAAATATTAAAATAATTTAAACTATAATGCTTTTTTGAGATATCATTATAAATAATTAAGGTTTAATAATTCCTTATTTAAATAAATGATGTTTATCATTATTTTTTATATTAAAAGTAAAATATATATTTTTTATGAAATATAAATTTATAAAATTGACTTTATTTTTGATTTTAGAATTTGAATTTTATTATAGTATTAATTTTTGAGATTTTTTAGAAACATTAAAATTTTATGTGTATAGTGAAAAATATTAGTATTAGATAAATTTATCTATAATTACAAGATTATCATAACATACTAATTAATAAACATATTTAAGATTCCCTTTTTAATTAAAATTTTGTTTATATATTAATTAAATTAAATTTATCCTGATTACAAACTCATGATTAATATTTTTTGGACATAAGTGGTATTTTATTATAGAAGTTGTTTTTTGATATCTTAGACGTTTATGTTTTGATGTAAATTTTATCAAATTTAATAACTAAAGTAGATTAAATTAATGATAAATCTGGATTCATCATGTTGAATTTTTGTGGGAAGGGTCTTATTATATGATTTTTAATAAATTAATTACCATGATTAATATTTAATTATGATTAATTATTATTTATGAGGGTAATCTAACATAGAACAATTTTTACTATGTTTAAAAGACTTATATACCTTATAGAAGTAAATTTTTTATGTTAAAATGAATTACCTACATGTATTACAAACCTTCCCTCACCTACCTCACATAACTGTCATTTCATTCTATTCTTTCACCTTACTTATCATTCTTTTCCATGTAAATTTCCATTTTATCCACTTTTAAAAGGAAACAATTTCATCCCTTATTTACAAACAAATAAATTGGAATTAATTATTTAAAATTTCAAATTTTTCATCCAACAAATGTATATAATTAATGACATCCTTTGGACCGCCTTATTTTTCTTGATCCCTTTATTTCCAAGTGTAATTCCATGGAAAATAAAATTTTCTAATGCAAATATTACTATCTTATTATTCTTTATTTTTAAATTTAATCTTCTGAATCTTCCCAAAACCTTTAAAAATAATTAATTTAGGATCACATATATAATTTAATTTCATTATAATAACTTAATAACTATTATCCATTCATTTCATACCATCCTCTGAGAAAAATAAATAAATCAATCATGCATATGTGTAGTCTACCACCTCCACAACATGATGTGGTTAATTTCTCATCACATCCACTTTGAGTTGGTATCAAGGATGGGTTGGATGGATAATTATTTTTTTTACAACTTATACAATTCCTAAAATATCAAAATTTACATTTACTTTTATTCTATCCATTCATTAATGATTGAGATCGTTAATCTTGCATAAGTGTAGACTATCTCCTCCATGAATGACATGTCTTAATTCAATTGAACCCATAAAATGGATGAAAATAAAATATTTATTAAATTAAAAATATGATTTTTATAAAATTTTTATAACTCTTTAATGATGATTTTTCATATATCATCACTTCAAACATTCATTGAGAAATGATTTTGTTAATCATGAGTGCGTGCAAACTACCACCTCTACAAATAATGAATTTCCTTTTCCAAGACCACCCACCACTAATATTTACAAGAAAGGATTTTATGAAGATATATGATATTTATTAAATATATAATCTTCCATATATATTATTATATTAAGATTTTGTAATATCACTTTCTTACTCATTTGATCATTACGATACACTTTTTTTAGTTCACTTACTGCCAACTTAAGCGATGTTCTAATATTTTTAAATTTAATGATTAATTAATATTATATAATGATATTTAAATGTAATAATAAGTTATTAAATATTTATTGGAGTTTTTTTAATTATAATATTAATATATATACATCATAATAATATATAATATCCATTTACTAGAAACTATCGAAACAAGTTTGTTTTAAGTTTCATAATCAAAAGTAATTATTAAAAATAACATGGCATTAAAGTGGAAAGTCATAAATAATAATGGGATATATAATAAATAACCATAGTTAATATTTTAATTATGAACATGGTATCAATGTCTAAGGATCATAATTAATATTATGAAGTCCGTAAAAGATAATTTGAAGTGTTTACACATGAAGTTAAAAACAATCCAAAATAATACACCATATTCATAGTAAATAATTATAAATAAATTATATTAAAGAGATATGGAGATGAATTATGTTATTAAATATATTTTTAATATATTTAAAGTGGAGTTATAATATGTTATATAGTGCGATCAACTTATCAGGGAAACAATGTAATGTATTTTTTCACAAATTCCATTCATTGAGATATATTTTACATTATAAAATAATTTACTTTTATATGGTGTATATGATTACAAATTAAAATTATATCATGAAATATATTATGTTCATGATATTTGAGATTCTTTATCATTAACTTTCTACTTCAAGGGGTTTTTTTTTAATTTACTCAGGCCTCATAAGAAGTTATCTTTCAATGAGTTGTGATTTCTTTTCTAGACATTGATCATACAAGTCTTTGTTATCCTACCATTTTAATTTAAATTTATTTTATTTCAGTTACCATTTGGGAAATTATTCTATTTGAAGAAAATATTTATCTTTTTGGGATCATATTTGTAATGTCCCAAACCAGGAGCTAATTATAAAGGCATCCCGATCCAGTTTTCCACTGGGCCTCAAGCACACTTATCCATATTATAGATGATTCCAACTAGTTGTGAGGTTCGAAAGGTGGTATGGTGGGAATAATATACCCTCATGATCAGTATAAATTTTTTATTAGAAAAAATAAAATAAAAGCATTGAAAAATAAAATAACAATTGAACGAAATATATATATATATATGATAAACTGATAACATGAGAAATGCAAATAAAAATCCATATGTGGACATGATATGAAATTTAAATAGGTAGTTGACATATAAAAAATGTATATATATATATATATATATATAAATGGACTAATCAATAATATAAATAAATAAATAAAGTATATAACTTTGGAAGGCATCCCGAGTACATGCCTAGCCGATACTTTTTAGCTCCCATTACTATACCAAGTCCATAATAAAAACAACAACGTAGCACATTTGAAACTAGACATGAAAACATGAGGTCTTTTTGGGTACCGAATGGTGGAATGAATAGGGTGTGATATATACTCAGTAGGCCACTAAAAATAGTTTCAAAACTAATCTAATCCTTGAGTGTAAATTAATTATTGTGTAGGTATATCATAAATAATGCAGTGCAAGAATTGTAAATATAAACTAATCAGGTTCAAGATTCCCAAAGAAACCTTTCCAACCATACATACTTTGGGCTAAGTCAGAATATCTCATAACATGACATCATTTTATATATCTTCACATGTAAGATAATATTATGAAAATATATACATACATAGGTGAGGACCCTAGGTTTAGTACCAACACATCTACATAATGAGATTATGTATTAGATATGGGACATCACGCCCAGGGTATACCATACCCATCAATCACAATATACTAGGGACACCATTCCTAGGGTTTTATAAAAATTGATCACAATGTACTTGGGGATATAAGGCTAGGGTTCTATACCCATCGATCACAATGTTCTATGTACACCATGCCCAGGGTTCTATACCCATTGATCACAATGTACAAAGGATTACATGCCTAGGGTTCCATACCTGTATTCACCACATTAAAATTAAACTAATTAATTAAATGGTTATATTTATAAGAATTTCATATTATAGTCCAATTATAATAATCATATGATACATGCATACAACACAGTACATCAAAAATAAATTATAATAATAAATAAGGTTATGTACACAAGAATGACCCTTTCCAAATTCATTTATAAATAATTTAATAATTCCATGTACAAATCATGACTTATATCTATTTAGGAATCCAACATGTTCCAATAAATTTATCATTAATGAAGGTCATGAGAAATAACCATTCAATAATATAAATTTTTAAGAAAAATATAAATAAAAAAATTTCAAGGCAATTTATTTTAAGAAGATTGACCAATTCACAACATCCTGCATAATTGAAGTTATCAAGGACCAAGAGGTCCATCAAAACCATTTTAATTAATTAATGAATTTATAAATGTTATAAGGTAATTAAAGAACACACATAATGGATGTATTAATCACTATCTAAAGGAGGAACGAAGAGGCATGTAATCAAACTCAACTCAAGAGGTGGTTCATGTTGAGGCAATTGACCTAGAACCATGTAAAGGGATAAAGAACATCAAGGAAGTGGTCTAAAAATATAGTTTAAGGAATAATTTTTTTGAAGCAACACATAGAGGACATGGTGTGCGTAAAAATGAAAATAAATTCTAAATGACACATCCTTTGTAAAAAATAGTAAATACCACCTAACTTGTACTTAGGATTCTATATTAATCAACTACCATCCCCCGATTCAAGTTTGAATGAGGGAAATCTCAATTTTAGGAATACATAATGAAAATAGGTTAAAATATCTTGTAAAGGTTTAGCATTTCATGTGGCATGATATTTGATGAAAAATAAAATATGAGTCATTGAATCACTGATAAACTTCCAATAAGACTACAAGATCTTGATCCTAATACAAAATGAGAGAGATCCTCCATATAGTAGGATAATCAGGAGTGGCGCTTATGAGAGGCTGATGGGAGAAACCAAGTAAGAAAATGGGGTAAATCCAATTTAGGGTTAGAGGGTCAAATTTGTAAGTCTCCCCTTTTAAAGAGATTTTGGGGTAGGATACATGAATTGTATAATTGTGCGCCAACCATATAACCCACACTACCAAAGTTCTATACCATGCATTGTTTGGCCACACTGTGTTTGGATAACTGCGCACTAACCATTTAGTCCTAATGGTTATGTGTCACTAACCATGTGGTCTTGGTGCACAATTTAAAAAATTGTTCAAATCTCAGGTACCCACCTCAATAGTTTTCTATAAAAATACAACACATCCATGTACCCCCACCATGAAAGATTAAAAAACCGTGTGACACCCCATATAGGGATGATTAGTTTCTCTTAAGGTTCTTGATGGATTAAAAAAACTGTGTTCCCAATATTTATCCTTGGTAAAGTGAGAGTTATAGGTCCTTATCCTTCCAAAACTCATCCGAACATCCGATACCACTCTTAAGATTTAAACCTTTTCCAAAAAACACTATTATCTATTCCAACTCTCATATTTGTATTCTAAATATCAGTTTCAAATTTCATCCCATACCCTAAATAAAGTTTAAAAAATTAAATTGGATCCTTTTCCTGGTTCAAAACTTGAGATATTATTGTCTCCTCACCATAATACTTCTCATACATGACTATATTTAGGGAACAATGAGACCCCCACCTGACCTACTTGGGACCAGAGGATTCATTCTTATGGTTGTGTTTCATTTACAAATTATCAATTCACCTCCAAGAACTACTTAAAACACATTATAAATAATCCTCTAAAACTTGAGCCAACACACATATTCAAAAATACAATTTTTTAACAGTAATATCCTAAGAATATATAATTGGAGAAATGATCACATTATCATCCACTTCATCCTCCAGCATATTTTGTTCCCCTCCATAGGTTCGAGATTTAGAAAAGGTAATTATATGAAATGATACTCCCACCATTAGAATTGATTATATAGACCTTACATTGGTTTCCTAGAGACACTCCTGACATGATTGTAAAAATTATTGATCAACGAATTTTGAATTGACCCAACATATACTAGTTGTAAAAAATCTTCCTTAAAAAGCCCTAGACCGACCTTGAAGCTATGAGCATCTCATCCCGTTGGAATTCCTGATGTGATTCTTTGTCAACTGCATCAAACTATTTGCGAGAACACAAGTTGGGCCACCTCTAGAAAATTAATACAAAAAATGCTCAGCCTCAATAGCTGATGTGTCACAACTGCAGATCCTGAATCATTGGACCCAAGGCATATAGATGTTTTTCCAAGAATTCTCACTGAATACCATACTTGACTTTTAGTGATGTATCTAGGCTAAACCATCTCCCAAATAACAATCATCATCAGATTATAGCACCAGTGCAAAAACTGTTCTGATCAAGCCTTCATGGATCAATATAAGCTACTCCAGGCATAACACCCACATACAAATTTTTCCCAAAACCATAATCAAACCCATACCTATAATCTACCTAGTATTTTATTAATAAATTGATCCATTTATTTTATGTCATATAAGATCCAAAGAAACCACCTAATAACCATCATCAGGTTCTTGAAACCATTATCCCATGAGGGTTTCCCACTAGTGACCAATATCATACTCCCCACTATAGGATCATGTCATCTCCCGAGGTGAATGATTTTTTTATTACCACAACTCATGCCTTGATGTAATTGTTGACATGGATAAGAATCCACTCTTCCTTTAGGATAACAAAAATGTAAATCCTAAAATATTCTCACTCCTAAAGAATAGTTTCTATGATATACACTGATTTAAATATACAACAAGTGTCATCACCCTTAAATGGCCCCTGGTATAACACTCACATTATGTCTTATTTCAAATTGATACTTTAGTGAAAATATCAAGGAGTTTTACAATCAACCCAAAACACTATTTTATTAGATAGCTTGTTGAATAGACAATGCATTATTAGCCAACCCACGACAATGTTATGATAAGGGAATGATCTTCTGTAGACCTGGAGTATAATGATATTTCAATAATATTCATGTATAACTCCCTCTGATTCATTCTAAAATCCATAAGTGATATATTTTACTTCACCAACACCTATCACCACTTCTCTCAAACATGAGTGTATAGATTTATACATGGTTCAACCATGTAACAGTTTCTAATTCAACCATAGATGAACCCTTATCATGAAGCTACCATTAATTTACCCAAAACTATAGGCTTCTATACCCAAAAGCTTCAACTTGAAAACCACGAATCTTCAACTCACACACAACCACTCACTGACTATTCATTTAAATGACACCTCATGCTATTAGTTCATACCATTCATATCTCACTTAGTATAGTATGTGTATTATCATGTACCACTCAGTTCATGATCTGACTCATGCTCTCATGATTCATCCATTAATGAAGTCGAGCTGACCATGCTACTTGGAACATTATTTTCAATAGAATTGGAATTCCCTTAAAACCCATTTTCAAAAATGAGAATCTATATGTGGAAATCACTATTGAATGGCTGCATGAATCATGGTATCATTTTAGTATTTCAAGATTAAAAAATCTTACTAAATATTAATGTATTATTTAAACATTTTGAAATAGAACATTATAATTATTTTTCTTCAACTCATAAGGACATACTTTCAACAACTAATGTGACTCTCCCCACCTTAAGAGTTTCCTAGTCATTATTTTATTAAAACAACAACTCATTCCTCAGGACACGCTCCATCACCACTGAACACAGTTCCTAGATAATACCATCATGCTTAAAACAAGTGATATCATACGAAGTGAAATAAACTATCCACTTATAATTACACTATATTGGTTTCTCCATTGGATGAAAACGTGACACTCTTTCCGAGTTATAACTACACACATTAGAACACCTGGCATAAAATAAAAAACTAAACAAAACTAGTTGGCTTGTCTCACCCGATCCTTTGTATAACATCATCTCGTATCACTAGGATAAATAAACTTATGATTTATCAAATTGAAGATATAATGATTGCAATGATATTTTATCACCTAGGTCCCTATACTCTAGACATTACATGAGAATGTATCCTTTAAATACTCATGACTCTTTTAAAGAAATTATAAACCCAAAATATTTAGGATAATACATGACCATGTCTCTCAATAACATATGATTTAATGTATCATTCTTAAATTTTTGGGAACCATGTCTGAAAATTCATTCTAATGTGATAATAGAACAAACAAAACTGACACTACCATTTCTTTTAATTTGTATTACCAATGGAAATATGCATCTAAGAGTCATATTACTTTACATGACTCTAAACTAGATAACAACCTTCAAAGTCATCTATTAGAAAAGAGAAAATATCATAAAATCATTGATTTAGGGAAACATGCCTATGGAATGTCTAACATGATAAATAGGATCAGTACTCAATGCTAAATTCTTTACGTAGATCAACTTTCCAAAGGAACACCCACCTACTTGGGATTACTTTTCATCACTAGGAGTCCTACCCAGAAAAAAAACGACACCTGAACAAAACCTCATATCTGAAAAAACATCACAAGAATTTAGCAATGCATTAATGTTATGAGGGTACTACATCAATCAGGATAACCCAATACCTTTCAATATAAGGAATAAATCTTGAAACAAGTCCTATTCCAAGAAAGATCACTAGGATCACTGCCTAAACTCTAGGTCTAATGCAACCTAGGAAGAAGTCAACTAGGGATTATAGGAAATATCTGCATTCATATTCAAGGAATCTATCAATGTAACCAAAAATATAACCCTTAAATGAGGGTTTACGATATAAACAATACTAACATGTTTCATATTTAATGAATTTCACTGATTACCTATCCTTATAACATTTAAATTAGTTCATAAATTAGGGATTACTAGAACTATTTATATAAAAATATACTAAGAACATTATCTAGATGGATCCATGTATCAATAGGTAAATTATGTCATATTTTCCTTTTAATAATCCATTTATTTTATGAGTTTTCACAACATTATTGGTTAATGAAGATTTATGTTCCAAGCTATATAAGAAAACACTATTTATGTTGTAATTTCCATTTTAATTTTCTGACATCTCATTATAACAAAGCTCAATGGTAAACAAAAAGTGGAATTCAATAGATAAATGGAATGGTCAAGTAAGATGCTACAATAAATTTACATGTAATGTGTATAGGTGGATGATTTTTTTAAGAAATCATACTATTTTACCATGATAATTCCCCATGATATTAAGTACTAGTGTACAAATGAATAAGGCATCCAATAAGGGTCCCATCATGTCAACATAGGTCCATCAAAATGCAACCCAAAAGAAATGTTTCTATTAAAGATTAATCATAACCTTAGTGGGTTTATCTAATATACAAAATTCTCTAATTGACCAACTTGGTTCTAGTAATGAATATATGAATTAGTCATATGTTTCATTATTCCCACAATATATAGAGGTACTAGAGGTAACATCCCACACCTTCTTATTTTATTGAGAGGGAGGTGAGTTGTTACTTGTCCTTAAGACACATCCCCATGATTCCCAATGTTGGCAATAAATGCTAAAGGGCTTGAATATATATGGTGGATGAATCTCCATTTGAAGATAAACAACCAACCAATAAACCATAACCAGGTAAAACATTACATCATGCATGATAAAATGAAATATAAGTAAAACATTTAATTTATATCCATACCAACCAATGAGCACCACAGTGGATGAAAAAATAACATCAAATTAAACAATAGAAGACAAACTATTAAATCTAAAATACAACCACATGACTACAAAGTTCCACATGCTCCAAGCTCCAACAAACAACCCACATATCACGATGAAGTATGAAATATGTGTTATACTTTACCTTTTACAGTGTCTCAATATACAATATCAAAAAAAAGCACCGAAGTTCCAACGCATGGGTGAGTAATAAAACTTAGTAGGGTTTTCCTGATGAATTTCCTACTCACTCCACTATGATATAACATGTTAGAAACATTTATATAAAAAATTTATATAAAAAATTTTCTAAAATAGTTTCTATCAAAGATAATTTGTTCACTTTTAAATGGTTTTCCAGGGAAATCACATAAACAATTCTTTAAATAATTTTACATTTTCTTTTGGTGTAACAATTCTATTCAACATATCTAAACAACCAACCATGAATGAAACCTAGAAAAGGGGGAAATAACAGACCCTTATCCTTACCACTAATGATGGGGGAGTCTTTTTACCCTTATCTCACCCAAATGAACATAAATTTCTGATGGGGTATAACCCTGACCCTTATCCATTCGAGTAATAATGGATGATACTACTGACCCTTATCCATCCTGAATTCACATGAATACTCACAACCAGGTATGCCCAAAAACCATACCAATATAACCATTTCATCAAATTCATTAAAACCGTTCTTTTCTTAAAAACCTTTTAAAAATACCCATTCAAAACCTTTCAATTATACCGAACTTTTATTTTATTTTTTTATTAAATATTTGAACATAATTTCCATAAATCAACATTTTAAAATAAACATTTTAAAATCTAGAAACCCATGTACATTCCACAAAACACTCAATTTACACAATTTTCTAAACCATCACGAAAGAGAGTTTTCCAACAAGAAATGCACAAAAATTTCAAAATCAATTTCAATCCATGTAATAAATTTGAAACTGGGCCTTTGAGTTCTAAATAGAGGACTTGAGAGTGAAGCCACCTATCTTTAGTGTTTTGGAGAAAAGGATAAAAAACATGAAAAACATCCACGAAACTAGGTTAGTCCCTATAAATACACCTTAGATAACTTCCCCTATAAACAAGAAGAAAAAATCTAAACATATTTGGTATCCACAACTTATATCTACCCACAATATCTATAGATCTATGAAACATAGAAAGTGGGAAAATTAGATCTAATAAAACTAATAAGAACGATCAATAATGATCACATACCTTAAAGAATCAGATTCTAATCACCAAGGGAATACTTCTGATCAAATCTAGATCAATGAAAGAACATTACTTGATCTTTAATAGAGAAATATCCCTAGTTAGTTCAATATAGGTTGAAAAAATGAGTGAGTTTGAGTGGAAAATGAATGGGAATGGCTTTTTAAGGAAGTAGATTATTTCTTAACATGATTTAGTCCCATGGTTATCTAAACCATATGCTAACCGTGCATTAGACACTAACTCAATGACAAGACTTGAATGGTCATCGCACATAATCTCTAAACTGTGTGCCAACCATACGAAATCCACTACCACAAAATAACCAAATATTTTTTTCAAAGTGAAAAATTTCTCCTTAGTGAATGCATAGTTTGAGAAAACTATGCGCCGCCCATGAACCTTAACTTTTTCCCCTGCCTCACTATATACGGTTTCCTGTAGGTGTTGCATGGTTTTTTCAAATTGTTCACAGACCGTGCACCTGTAGGAAACCTAAAAACCCCACAAAATTTTCTCTAAACACTACCAAATTCATCCAAATAATTTATATATTTGAAAATCATAATTAATGGGTTACTAACAAGAAATAAAGGGTGATACATTCTCCCCAACATAGGTCTTTCCATCCCCAAAAAGTAGAATACCATCATTGCCCTGAAAATGTTCCAGACATTTCTCTTTCATTTCCTTCTCCTGTTCCCAAGTCTACTCTTGAATCTGACCATGTTGCCAAAAAACCCACACTATACTGATGATTTTTTCCTAAAATACCTTATATTTCCTATCTACAATACCCACTGGGGTATGTATCAATGAATCATCCGAATAATGGTCAATGTGATCCCATCTGATCACATGGTTAGGATCAGTTTGATACTTTTTCAACCGAGATACTTTTATCGAAATGTGAACTACATTGAACCGTGGTGGTAATGCCAAATGATATTTCACCTTACCAACCCATTTTAGTTTCTCAAAATGGCCTATGCATCGAGAAGATAACTTTACCTACATCCAAAAATAACGGTGTCTAAACCTTGGGGAGATCCATATGAACACATGATAACTCACTGCAAAAAACAAATGACTGTCGGCGATGATTCGAATAAAATTTCGGATGACTATGAGTTGTCTGCATCCATATTCTGAACTTCATAATCTTCTCTATTGTTTATTGGATAAGGATCATTACAAATCGTGAAGTCTCACACTTTTCCACCCAAAAAATGGAGAACTACATGGATTCCCTTATAATGCTTCAAAAGGATCCAAATGTATCAAGGCCTGCTAGCTTTTTTTATACAAGAAATCCACTAAGGGCATGGGTTCCTCCCACAAGACACTGAAATCCATTACACAAGAGATAAATATATTCTCAAGTATTTTTATTATTCTTTCAGATTTCCGATTCATTTAAGGATGATACTCTGTACTCATGGCTTAATGAGTCCCGATGTCTTGTTGTAAGGATTTCCAGAAATGAGACGTGAACCTCAGATCATTGTTTGATATGATCTAAACTAGGATTCCATGTATCATTACCACTTATGGGATATAGATCATGGATAGATCCACCACCATATAATTTTCATGACTAGGGAAAAAATTGGATGAATATTTTAGCCAATCCAAAATCACCCATATGGTATTGTGTTTCCAAACCATTCTTGGGAGACTTGTAACAAAATCCATAACAATCTGCTCCAATTTCTAGATTTGAATAGATAAATACTATATCATAATTGATTTTCCCTAATGCTCTCCCTTACCTTTCAAACAAGATAAAAACCTTGAAACAAACTCAACGACCTTTTGTTTCACACCAATCCACCCAAAATATGCTTTCAATTCAATATAAATTTTATGTACTCTTTGATTAACATCCCATCTCAAAGGGTGATAAGAATGGATAAGTTTCTCCTATGATTTAATATGTACAACCATCCAATTTCTAAACCACAAAACAGAATTTCCAACCAGCATCCAACCCTCAATGGTCTCCCCACCATTTAGTATTAACCTCATAGCCACACATTATGCATTAGACATATGTGCCTCTTTTACCACACTTACTAAATCTGAGGCGAACAACACTAGAGAATAACACCACAACATCTCTTCAATCTTCACATTCTAAGCTCATGTATCCAATAACTAACATCAAATTTAATCAGTCTGATATCTCTTTTTCCAAGTGACCATAATAGGTTTTTCTTAAAGCATATGCCTTTGAATTTCCTTTACACGGTGTATAAATAAAGTCAAATTTGATCCTTTTTATATAGTCAGTTCATCTTATTTACTTGATGTATAAAACCATTGAACCTTTAAGATTACCAACACTATATTCATGTGTTGATGATGCTCAACCTTTTTCCTTGAATACACCAATTTGTAATCCAAAACACCACCATGAGAAAATGAAGATATCTTTGAAAAATATGATTCATCAATTCTATAAAGGTCATTGGAGAATTCATAATAACAAAAGGAATTTCCATATATTAATAATGTCCATAATAGATCCTGAATGTTGGGTTTGGAATATCCTCCTTCCGAACACTCAATTGGTGATATCCTGATCGCAAGTTGAATTTGGAGAACAACTAAAATTCTCTAAATTGATCAAACAGATCATCAATGCATGGAAGTGGATACCAATTCTTTAACATGGTTATGATTATGATAACCGATAGAAACCTTAGATTTCCATCCACCATTTTTAAAATAAAACTGGTGAATCCCATGGATACATGATAGTCCAAATGAAACCTTCACATTCCATATCTTCTAAATAGGATTTCATATCACTTAATTTTATTGGCTATATTCGATAAGATGGAAGGGAAAATAGGACTGGTCCCCAAAAGGATATAAATCGTAAACTCCCCTTCTCTTGTAAGTGGTAACACTAATAAATTATTTGGAAACACATATAGAAACTAATAAACCACTATTGGAAAACTGTTATTCTCAATATCATCCACTGATACCAAATAAAACATCTCTAACTGGTATGAGATAATTCTATTTTTTGGTGACAAAAAAACCTTCAGAACCATTTTTAAGATATAATCACCATGAAATTGATGTTTCATGACATATTTAGTTTTAAAATTCACCTTTCTGGCCTAATAATTGATGTGAGCCTTAAACATCATCAAAAAATCTATACCCAAGATTATATCAATGAAATCTATCTCAAGCATATAGAAATATCATTTCAACTCGACTCCATTATCACTTATTGAAAATGATTTACATATAAAGGTTTGACACTATATTTGACCAAGATAAGTTTGAATTTATACCATTGAAGCCATCATTTGAACTTATAAACTCATAAAATCAACAGCATGAGAAGAAATAACAGAATGAGATAAACTAGTATTAGAAAAATCTTGCATGAGGGAATAATTCAAAAGGATCATACCTCTCACTATAGATGGTTCAGGCCGATCATCCACCATATTCTATTTAGATCAATATAAGTATTTCATCTCTATAGTTTGTTCCTTGTTTCCTTATTGATACCACCCTTGCTGAGGAGTCAAGGTGTTCTTGTAATCACCATGGTTAGCATTGTTCTACGGATAAAGATGATTATATTGTTCACGTCCCATTCAAGCATATATTTCCTATGACACCTGAGAAGTGTCCAGAACATCCAACTGTGAAGTACTACAATAAAAGAATTGGACATACCCCTTTTTTTGAAATTTCAGCATGCTTTTAGTGGTGTCATACACCCTTTCTTGATATGACTCAATTAACCACACTGAAAACATCCATGAACTGTCTTTGGTTCTGGAGGAAGGTTACGTGATCTTGTAGCCCGATTTTCTTTTGTTATAAATCCTTGAGAATGGGAGTCCCTCTTCCTCTTTCTCTTAGAATTATATTTTTCTAATCCTCTTGTGAAGAAACCATAATTCCTCTAGCTATATAATAAGTATTGGTAGATATCATAAAATTAGTATCTATTTGTAGTCCTCATTCAATGGTTTGAAATGGATGAAAAATGATTTTCACCAACTATTGGTTCACCTGTGGCTCAAGTGAAACTCAATTCTCAATGGCCTCTTTCGATCCATTACTATAATGTCTAGGTTGTACCATATTCTATAAACACTAGAAAAATTCATAAGTCTCTATCTCTATTAACTGAAGGCTTAAATATTTCAAATTCTATCAAAAAATAAAATCACAACATATCTTTCTAAAAATCTACCTTTAACAAGTTCAAATATTTTTGAAAAATTTGAACTTGTTTTTTAGAATCAAACCATTATCAAAATAATAAAACCATTATCTTTTTCAAAATTCATTATTTGAAAAAGAAATTCAAAATTCTTAAAAAATAAATAATTTTACAACAAATCATAAATCATTACTCAAAATGAGTTATGTAGTCCTAGTGGGAAGTCATTCCTCTAATGCATGTCATGCTCATCTCATGGGATAAACCCATGGAAATGAGATTTCAAAACTGTAAGTGTCTCCAAAACACTTTTGTTCCAAACTCTCTGGTAAATTGAAGTTCATCATAAAAAGGTTAACTAATTTTTTATGTTCTAAATTTCATGTCTTGATTTTCACACTCGTTTCTACTAATCCTGACACTAGGAATAGAAAATAATGAATATCAACTCCAAGACTGAAAACTAATACCAGTCAAATACCACTTGTTCCAAAATGATATTTGGAAGGACCAAGATAATACCAATACTCTCAAATAACTTTTAGATCGAACAAAACTAATACCATTTGTAACATCCCACCCCTTCTAATTGGCTTGAGAGGGTGGTGAGACATTACTTGGCCTTAAGTGACATCCCCAAGATGCCACAGGTGGGAAATAAATGCTAAAGGGATTCAATATACATGGGGGATGATTTTACTTTGGTTGATAAACATCCAACCAACAAATAGTAGTCAATAAAAATACTACATGATGCATGATAAAATGTAAGACAACTCAAAAAAGTTATTTATATAAAAATGTAAAAAGATTACCACGGCGGAAGACAAACTAACAATAAAGTAAACAACTAATGACAAAATATTAAAACTCAAAGACAACCACATGAATCAAAAGTTCCACATGCTCTAGGCTCTAAAAAATAGCCCAATTTTTAAAAATATTTACTAATGATGTGTGATACTTTACTTTTTCTTGTATCTTGGTAGAATATATCTATAAAATCAAAAATGTTACAAAGAATGGGTGAGTTCTAAAACCCATTAGTTTTGGTAGATGACTTCCCAACTCAATCCACTAGGATAGAACAAGTTATCAAAATTTATATAAACAATTTATATGAATCTATTTGTAAAATAGTTTATATTCAATCTAAGATGTTCAATTTAAAAAAGTTTTACTTGGAAATCACATAAAAAATTCATTAAATCATTTAACATTCGATTTTAGTGTAACCATTCCATTGCACATATCCACACAATCGACCATGCATGAAACTTGGAAGAGGGGGAATTCTCAAACCGTTATTCATCCCACTAATTATGTGGGAGAATTCTTACCCTTATATAACGTAAATGCTCATAAATGTTTGATGGGGGAAAACCCTAACCCTTATCCATCCCAGTACTGTTGGTGGAAACTCATGACCCTTATTTGTCCCAAATGCACAAGAACACACAAAACCAAGTATTCCTAAAAACCATACCAATACAACCATTTCATCAATTTAAATAAAATCATTCTTTTATTGAGAACAATTCAGAAAAAAAATTCAATACATTTCAATAAAACCATACTTTTATTGGAATTTTTTTATTAAATAATTTATTATAATTTTTGAAAATCGAAATTTTAAAATTTATATTTTAAAATCAATAAACCCAATAACTTTCCACAAAACACTCAATTTTTATAATTTTCTAAACCATTACCAATGATGATTCTCTAAAAATAAATTCACAACAAATTCACAATAAACTTTTATAAAAGTAATCAATTTTAAAAAAAACTTCTAGTTCTAAGTAGATGAGTCGAGGGTGAATCCATCTACCTCTAGAGTTTTGTAGAAAATGATAAATGACTATGAAATTAGGTTAAATCTCCACAAACCCGCCTTATACTTCTTCCCCTATAAAAAATACCAAATCAAAAAATATTTGGTATCCAGAACCATAAATCTACATGCATCGGCCATAGATATAAGAAACTAAGAGAGAGGGAAATATAGATCTAAAAAAACTAACAAGAATGATCATGAACAATAACATACCCCAAGGAATCAGTTTCTGAAAACCAAGGGATGCCTTTTGATCACCTCCAGATCAGTGAAAGAATCTTCCTTGACCTTTGATAGAGAAGAATATAGATTTGGGGGTGGAGGAAAACAAGTGAGTTAGGGGGGAAGTAAATGAGATCCACTTTTTAAGGAAGTACTTTATTTCCTCATACAGTTTAGTCACACAGTTAGGAAGACCGTACTATAACCGTGCATTAGCAACTACCTGAAGGATGATCTCTGAACTGTCAGCTTACGTGGTCTTTAAATCATCTTCCAATCATGTCGAATTCACTTCCACTAAATGACCAAATCCATTTTCAAACTACACAATTTTTCCTTAGTTGATGCATAGTTTGGGGAAACCGTGCACCACCCGTGCACCATCTATTTCCCCCTATTCTTAGAGTGCATGATTTCTTGTAGGTGTTCCATGGTTTTCCCCTACCATGAACCAATCGTGAACCTGAATAAATCCCCAAAACCCTCCCAAAGTTATCCAAATTCTTCAAATCTTCACCCAAATACTTTATATAATTAAGAATCAAAATTAAAGGGTTACTTACCAGAAACCAAGGGTTTTGAACTATCCTTCCTAAAGGTAACCATTTCCTATAATAATTTTCAATTTATCATATATCACGTTTCATTTATATGAATTACAAATGCCAACTTATAAAGGTACATTCCCTTATAATTTACAATAGGAATTAATATAACCGTTACTAGGTTTTTACCTTTTATTTTATAATAAAAAATGTTTATTTGTTTTTGTTTTCTTAGTACAAAAATGGTCAAGGAAAGCTCCCCCTTATATCAACGCTACGAAAAACCACTGATAAAGGTTTCCCTTTATCAGCACTAAAATTTTAGCACTGATAAAGGGATTCTTTATCAACGCTTTTCTAGCGTTGATAGAGGGACTCTTTATGAGCGCTAGAAAAGTACTGATAAAGAAACCATGTATCAGCGCTAAAAAATAACTGATAAAACGACACTTTATCAGCGCTAGAAAAGCACTGATAAAGAATCCGTGTATCAAGGCTGTAGAGACCCGAAGCTTGACGTACATTGACATTACATTACTTTTGCGGAATACTTAGTACATTACAAAAACACACACACAAGGACCGTAATAGTTTAGTGTCTTTGGAAACTCGGACTATAATCTTCTAATCGTGGTGAAAGATCTTCAAAATCTCCCATAAAGATCTTCCTCCTTTTTTTTACCTAAAACCTTTCTTTATATCCTGGGGAAAAGAAAACATAAAAGGGTGAGCTCAAATTCTCAGTAAGGGTAAACAAAATAAATATCAATCACATCATATTCATAAGAACATAGCATTTTGGAAATCATAACCTACAAAAGAGAGCATAATTTCATAATCATGGGATAAATCATGGCAGTGAAAAAGTAATCCCAATAATCATAACTTAAAACATGAAACATTGTGGCATACACACATAATCATAGAGAATCATTTCTTGTTAGTCAAGACTAATTGCCAAGACTATCTTAGTGGACAAAGTCCCTTTCTGAATCGAGTAACCCTCGTTTCAGTCCTGTTTCACTGAACCGGTATAACCTACCGTTCCAGCCCTGTCTATCTCATGAGATATAAAATCTTTACCCAATGCATTGGAGGGAGATATAGGTCCCACCCAACTTATAATGAATCCTTTCTTATGTGTGCCACATAATCATAAATCATACATCATCGCATAACCCATGTAATAAAAAATGGGATTCTTAAACAACATGACATCATAAAACAATTCATATAAGATAAAGGAATTCATAAAAATAATCCCATCACAACATGATCAAATCAATGTAATAATAGGGATAAAAATATAACCCTTTATTATCTTAGATGGAAAATAATTTTGGTAAAACACTTGAACTCCATTCTTGAGGAAAATATCCTTTCTTCTTCAAAAACATTTTTCCTTTCATAACATGTGATACAACTTTAAAATAAAAGAAGTTGATTAAAAATAAACTTGAAAACTTTTAAAGGAAGCTTCTTTGAAGTAATGTTTTAAAAATCCATTCATGCCGTATAAGTTAAAAAAACATTCTTCTCGTACTTTTGTCGGAAAAGTCAAAAAGTACCACGTATGAAAAACGACAAAAGATTCCTTTCATATCCTTTACTAAAAACTCGCCGAAGGGTAAAAATGGATTTAAACAATTGTAGGTGGATGGAAATAATATTACATATTGATGAAACATGGATGTGGATGATAAAATACACCCCAGTAAATAAGAAAGTATAAACAATCTCGGATAAAAATGAGATTGTGATATTTCCCTTACCTTATGTCCGACTTGCTTTGTAAGTGTCTGAACCTCCTGTATAATGATTTAAATCATGTTATTGACTTATTACAGAATCATATTCATTGTTATGATATCATATATGGTTCAATTATGACATTATATTACCCGTTCTTTTGTAAATTCCATGTTAAAGAAGCGTTTTGGGTAAAATCGTTTCATTTATCGTAGGTGTTTTGACTTGTTGTTCTTGACATCATTATTACTTATATCATGATATACTTACTTCCAGAATATAAAATATGATTTATATATCATATATATTCAGTATATATATATATATAATAGATAGATAAATAAAAAGAAAAACACCGTTCATGGAGACGGTAGTCCGTACGTACGCATGAACGCTGTTTTACTTTCCTTATTGTCTTGAAATGGAAGTAAGTAGATGACATATATATATATATATACATAAATCCAGTAACTTTATAATGTCATATATTTCATTATTATTTCTTATATATACTTTATAATCATTCTTAAATGGTTAACATGGAGAATGAATCTCATCACGTCGTGGAGACGGTAGTCCGTACGTACGCACGAGCGATGATATCATTTCCATAAATATTGAACTGAATTGGAGTGGATTATACAATATATCAGAATCAATATGATGTTTTAATAACTATTTATAGTTATTATTTACACCATTATACCCATCCATGTAAGGTGGTGGTGGAAAATAGATTACACCACGGCGTGGAGACGGTATTCCGTACGTACGCACGTGCGGTGATTTCTTTTTCCGTAGGATAGATAGATGGTGAAATAGGGTTGTTTCATAATTATAATAACATATCAGTATATGAGTGATACTGATGTTATTACATCATAATGAAACAACCTAAGAAGAATAAGTGGAAGAAGAAATAAAGATGAAAGAATTGGTAACGGTAATTACCTCTTCTTTGAAGCGCCTTTTGGAGACCTCCTCTTAGGGAACTAAAATTGGTCTTTGAGGAAGACCAGAACCTCTAGGATGTTGCTAGGGAAGTGGAGAAGAGATTTTGGCAGGGGTTGGCCGAGCTTGAGTGCTCAAATTGGTGTGAGGAGGAGGGGGAGGAGGTGCCCTTTTATAAGGGAGGAGAGGGGCACCTTAGGAATATCTCAAAATATTATTTTATTATAATGTCAAGTTCGGTTTTAATTAGCTCCAAATTGATTTATTTCGAGGCTAAGGTGGGGATGGGTCAAAATCCTCTCATCCAATAAAATTTAGACAAGTTTAGGTTCCTATTTTAACCTTATCATTTAGATTTAACATTAAGTTAAATAATTTTACTTTTACCGTGTCTTCTTGTGTTCTTATACTATAAGGTTAATAAACTTACTATATCAAGACAAAAGAACCCCAAATTGTTTATTATTAATACATATATCCTTATCTAAGTCATTTGGCCGAACCTTAGATTTTTATTAATAAAATAACAATTAATAATATAATATTTGATTTAAAAACTATTTTGTGTCAATTTTGACACTATTTGATATATGATTTTTGTGAAAGTCATAACAGAATTATATGTTCGAACCAAGTTGATTAAATCAACACTAATATATCATAGTAACCTAGAAAATTAGTGGAATTCATAAAAAAATCTCAAATTACATTTATTTTTGTGTTTATAACATCAATTATGTCAATTTTTCATAAATAAGATAATTACTGCATCATCTTTGTGTCATAAATAAATTAACTTATTTGATGTCTAAAAATTATAAATAAAATACCATTATATAGGAAATCTTTTTAGCTTTCTAATGAATATTTATAGTCGAATTTATCTTATGTATAACCCCATATTAAAAATGATTTACTTATTAAACTTTGATTTTAACTATTTTAACCCTTCTTTAAATAAATTAATAATAAATGTCCTAATCTAATCCAAGTGGGCCTAAATGGTCATATTTTATTCCTAAGTTTGTTTTTGGTCGAATTACACTTGTCCAATAGAATTATGACATGTGTTAGGGTAATATTAATATCATATTTACCCTTAGTTACCCTATTTACTATTAACCGCGGTAAAAAAGGTAAAAAGTTACTATTCACCAAAAAATTATTTTTATCTCATTGAACCACATTTTACTTACTGACATCAACCGTGTCTGTCGGATTTTTGAAATTCCATTCACAGAAGAGGTAAAATTAAGTTTTATGCAACATTCAGTTTTTAACCTACCACTTAGTGGTTTCACTATTCATCAAAAATTGAAAGTTTTCAGAAAAATACCAAAATTTCACCCTAGGATAATTTCGGTATTCCGAATCCAAAAATGAAGTCCATTTTGAAAAATAAGATTTACAGAATTTCAAAAAGTGGTTATTACTATTCATAACGACTATTTTTAATAATATTTTAATAGAATATCGTTGTTTAGTGAAACTCGGTATTGCGTATTACACACGCTATCGAGGAAGGTCGCGATTGCGTGTAATGCAAGGCAAGTCAAGGATGCGTGTTGTGCAAGCTCCTTTTGGTGTAGCGTACAACACAAGACATTAATAAAATTAAAAAGAATATTTTTCCTAAAATCTCGGGCTGTTACATTCTACCCCCCTTAAAATGAATTTCGCCCTCGAAATTCGTCGGGGTTATAAATGGTATACTATTCGAAAGTTTCTTTAATAGAAACCCACATCGTAAAAAGGAATATCAAAACCAATCTTTAAAAACAAAAGAATGAAACGTAACGGTTACCCAAATAAACCAATCACTGGGTTTCCACATAGGTGAAAATATGGATATGGAAGAGAAATCTAACCATCATGTTCTGATGGAGAGTGGTAGAGAACATGGCTATGGAAAAGCCAGTAATCACAAATCCATAAATTTGTGACGATTTAAGGTACCATCTGATTCATCAGGTATAAGATCACTAGGACAACATTTTTTGGTTTTCAAGATCATTTCCCTAAAGTTGAAAATTTGAATCAGAATAAATACTTTCTTTATTTTGGTACAATCTCACTGTTGTTCATGCCTTGAACAATTTCCACTTCATCTCTTAAAAAAATGAAGTTGAATTTGTTATTCGTGAAGTGTTAGTATGACAGGTCATTCCATCTGTCTCAAACAAAAGGTTAGCAAAAATTATATACATAAGTCGATCTATAGTGAGATTAATCACATATGGTTCCTAAAATGGACTTATACCTCATATATCATACTGCTTAATATAATAACACTAGTTTCTACTAAACAGGGACTTCCTGTAGGTCAGTGGTAGGCGATAAAGGCCAGTCGCACTTCGGTTGTGGGTTCGATTCCTACAGCCTTGTCCGAAGCGATGGGCTGTCGCCCGTCCTGCAGGTTGTCCTTTTTCTAAAACTACGTTACTATAACATCCCATCAATAATATCGAAAATCTTCTATCCTTAAACAATACTAACTTATGTCCAACATAATCCAGTCTAATCTTTAGGCTTATACATAATACTGCAGTCCACTCTCATAATATAGTGACAACGATTACCAGAGATTTAATACTGTCGTTGATCCCCACATATCATAAGATATGTCTTGTTGGTCACATTCCAAACATTCAAAGTCCTTAATCGTGTATTCTCTTGAATACCTTAGTGAAAACATGAGTGCAGTTAAAAGTTAACACTTTCCATATACTAAAATCCTCAAAATTCTATATACTCAAACCATGATATCACTTAGTCCTTATATCAATCATGAGCTCATGAATACTGTTAAACATTTAATTTTCTCCTTATCCCTTCATTATGCCCATATCATCTGCATTCTAAAAATATCTGAATAACCTTTCCTGGATACTGGTAACATTAATAAAACACTTTTAAAACTCAAGGAAAGACAATAATGTAACAATCCTTAGATGTCTCTTTATTCCATAGTACCATGAGATTTCTTATACAACATTACACATGATAAACATGTAATCATTTCACTACATTCTTAAACCATTAACCGAGCTTCAACAATTCTTTCACATCACATATCATGTGTAGTCTCTTCATCATCATCCACATAAATACTACCCATACGACCATACTGATTCTCTTCATGAGTCTTTCCCTTAGGGCATTGGTTTGCATAATGCCCATACATTCCACATTTAAAACACTTAACCATTTTTGATGTCGTAGCAATACCATTATCCTCATCCATGGTGTTAACTGAACCTTTTCCTTTGCACTTACTTGCTTTGTGTCCTTCTTTTCCACACCCAAAGCATCTTCCAGTTCCCTTGAAACAATCTCCTTGATGCCTCTTCCCACATGATTTACATAGGGGAAATTGAACTTTCTTTCCTCTATGGTCATCATGAAACTCCATCTTTCTCTTATTAGCCGAGTCAGGAAACTTACCAAATTTTACTTTATTGATCATATTATGAGATTGCTGATTCGGCATAATAATGATGTTTGGACTTCCAAATCCCATTTCATTTGGTTGCTCATAAAGAATATCATATCCTCCATTATCGTGAATCATCTTGTTTCCAGCCATTTTCTAAAACCCAAAAAGAATAGTGTGAGAGGCAAAAATCATAATAAAGGGAGAGTAACTTCAATATCTAACATCTTAGGTTAAATTCTAAGATCATTACCATAGTTATAGTACTATTTCCTATACGTATACTTATCCTTAGGGACATCCCTAGACATACCTTAGAAATATCTCTAGGGATCTCACTAACGTTTTCGCATCCTAGTTTCCAAAGGTTGACTAAACCTTTCCTCTGATACCAACTGTAGAGACCCGAAGCTTGACGTACATTGACATTACATTACTTTTGCGGAATACTTAGTACATTACAAAAAACACACACACAAGGACTGTAATAGTTTAGTGTCTTTGGAAACTCGGACTATAATCTTCTAATCGTGGTGAAAGATCTTCAAAATCTCCCATAAAGATCTTCCTCCTTTTTTTTACCTAAAACCTTTCTTTATATCCTGGGGAAAAGAAAACATAAAAGGGTGAGCTCAAATGCTCAGTAAGGGTAAACAAAATAAATATCAATCACATCATATTCATAAGAACATAGCATTTTGGAAATCATAACCTGCAAAAGAGAGCATAATTTCATAATCATGGGATAAATCATGGCAGTGAAAAAGTAATCCCAATAATCATAACTTAAAACATGAAACTTTGTGGCATACACACATAATCATAGAGAATCATTTCTTGTTAGTCAAGACTAATTGCCAAGACTATCTTAGTGGACAAAGTCCCTTTCTGAATCGAGTAACCCTCGTTTCAGTCCTGTTTCACTGAACCGGTATAACCTACCGTTCCAGCCCTGTCTATCTCATGAGATATAAAATCATTACCCAATGCATTGGAGGGAGATATAGGTCCCACCCATCTTATAATGAATCCTTTCTTATGTGTGCCACATAATCATAAATCATACATCATCGCATAACCCATGTAATAAAAAATGGGATTCTTAAACAACATGACATCATAAAACAATTCATATAAGATAAAGGAATTCATAAAAATAATCACATCACAACATGATCAAATCAATGTAATAATAGGGATAAAAATATAACCCTTTATTATCTTAGATGGAAAATAATTTTGGTAAAACACTTGAACTCCATTCTTGAGGAAAATATCCTTTCTTCTTCAAAAACATTTTTCCTCTCATAACATGTCATACAACTTTAAAATAAAAGAAGTTGATTAAAAATAAACTTGAAAACTTTTAAAGGAAGCTTCTTTGAAGTAATGTTTTAAAAATCCATTCATGCCGTATAAGTTAAAAAAAACATTCTTCTCGTACTTTTGTCGGAAAAGTCAAAAAGTACCACGTATGAAAAACGACAAAAGATTCCTTTCATATCCTTTACTAAAAACTCGCCGAAGGGTAAAAATGGATTTAAAAAATTGTAGGTGGATGGAAATAATATTACATATTGATGAAACATGGATGTGGATGATAAAATACACCCCAGTAAATAAGAAAGTATAAACAATCTCGGATAAAAATGAGATTGTGATATTTCCCTTACCTTATGTCCGACTTGCTTTGTAAGTGTCCGAACCTCATGTATAATGATTTAAATCATGTTATTGACTTATTCCAGAATCATATTCATTGTTATGATATCATATATGGTTCAATTATGACATTATATTACCCGTTCTTTTGTAAATTCCATGTTAAAGAAGCGTTTTGGGTAAAATCGTTTCATTTATCGTAGGTGTTTTGACTTGTTGTTCTTGACATCATTATTACTTATATCATGATATACTTACTTCCAGAATATAAAATATGATTTATATATCATATATATTCAGTATATATATATATAATAGATAGATAAATAAAATGAAAAACACCGTTCATGGAGACGGTAATCCGTACGTACGCATGAACGCTGTTTTACTTTCCTTATTGTCTTGAAATGGAAGTAAGTAGATGACATACATATATATATATATACATAAATCCAGTAACTTTATAATGTCATATATTTCATTATTATTTCTTATATATACTTTATAATCATTCTTAAATGGTTAACATGGAGAATGAATCTCATCGCGTCATGGAGACGGTAGTCCGTACGTACGCACGAGCGATGATATCATTTCCATAAATATTGAACTGAATTGGAGTGGATTATACAATTTATCAGAATCAATATGATGTTTTAATAACTATTTATAGTTATTCTTTACACCATTATACCCATCCATGTAAGGTGGTGGTGGAAAATAGATTACACCACGGCGTGGAGACGGTATTCCGTACGTACGCACGCGCGGTGATTTCTTTTTCCGTAGGATAGATAGATGGTGAAATAGGGTTGTTTCATAATTATAATAACATATCAGTATATGAGTGATACTGATGTTATTACTTCATAATGAAACAACCTAAGAAGAAGAAGTGGAAGAAGAAATAAAGATGAAAGAATTGGTAACGGTAATTACCTCTTCTTTGAAGCGCCTTTTGGAGACCTCATCTTAGGGAACTAAAATTGGTCTTTGAGGAAGACCAGAACCTCTAGGATGTTGCTAGGGAAGTGGAGAAGAGATTTTGGCAGGGGTTGGCCGAGCTTGAGTGCTCAAATTGGTGTGAGGAGGAGGGGGAGGAGGTGCCCTTTTATAAGGGAGGAGAGGGGCACCTTAGGAATATCTCAAAATATTATTTTATTATAATGTCAAGTTCGGTTTTAATTAGCTCCAAATTGATTTATTTCGAGGCTAAGGTGGGTATGGGTCGAAATCCTCTCATAAAATAGAATTTAGAAAAGTTTTGGTTCCTATTTTAACCTTATCATTTAGATTTAACATTAAGTTAAATAATTTTACTTTTACCGTGTCTTCTTGTGTTCTTATACTATAAGGTTAATAAACTTACTATATCAAGCCAAAAGAACCCCAAATTGTTTATTATTAATACATATATCCTTATCTAAGTCATTTGGCCGAACCTTAGATTTTTAGGAATAAAATAACAATTAATAATATAATATTTGATTTAAAAACTATTTTGTGTCAATTTTGACACTATTTGATATATGATTTTTGTGAAAGTCATAACAGAATTATATGTTCGAACCAAGTTGATTAAATCAACACTAATATATCATAGTAACCTAGAAAATTAGTGTAATTCATAAAAAATCTCAAATTACATTTATTTCGGTGTTTATAACATCAATTATGTCAATTTTTCATAAATAAGATAATTACTGCATCATCTTTGTGTCATAAATAAATTAAATTATTTGATGTCTAAAAATTATAAATAAAATACCATTATGTAGGAAATCTTTTTAGCTTTCTAATTAATATTTATAGTCGAATTTATCTTATGTATAACCCCATATTAAAAATGATTTACTTATTAAACTTTGATTTTAACTATTTTAACCCTTCTTTAAATAAATTAATAATAAATGTCCTAATCTAATCCAAGTGGGCCTAAATGGTCATATTTTATTCCTAAGTTTGTTTTTGGTCGAATTACACTTGTCCAATAGAATTAGGACATGTGTTAGGGTAATATTAATATCATATTTACCCTTAGTTACCCTATTTACTATTAACCACGGTAAAAAAGGTAAAAAGTTACTATTCACCAAAAAATTATTTTTATCTCATTGAACCACATTTTACTTACTGACATCAACCGTGTCTGTCGGATTTTTGAAATTCCATTCACATAAGCGGTAAAATTAAGTTTTATGCAAAATTCAGTTTTTAACCTACCACTTAGTGGTTTCACTATTCATCAAAAAATTGAAAGTTTTCAGAAAAATACCAAAATCTCACCCTAGGATAATTTCGGTATTCCGAATCCAAAAATGAAGTCCATTTTGAAAAATAAGATTTACAGAATTTCAAAAAGTGGTTATTACTATTCATAACGACTATTTTTAATAATATTTTAATAGAATATCGTTGTTTAGTGAAACTCGGTATTGCGTATTACACACGCTATCGAGGAAGGTCGCGATTGCGTGTAATGCAAGGCAAGTCAAGGATGTGTGTTGTGCAAGCTCCTTTTGGTGTAGCGTACAACACAAGACATTAATAAAATTAAAAAGAATATTTTTCATAAAATCTCGGGCTGTTACAAAGGCTAAAATTTGAGCGCTGATACAGGAAGGATTTATCAGCGCTTTTCAAGCACTGATAAAGAGTACCATTATCAGTGCAAAAAAAGCGTTGATAAAGGATACCTTTATCAGTGCTAAAATGTTATCAATGTTAAAGGTAGTCTTTATCAGCGCTTTTTTAGCGCTGATAAAACCATGGTCCATTTTTTTATAAAGTCAGTCGCACAGTGCCCTCGTTTTATCGTGACCTAAAGCTCTCACGGTACTGGAACCCTGTGACTCCCCTCTGCGCCCGCTGAGTTTGCGTGGCCAGACCTCTACCACCCTCGCTTCTCATTGCCAGACCTCCACCACCCACTGAGTTCACATTGCCGGACCTCTGCCGCTCTTGAGCTTCGGTTTTCCGGACCTTCGCCGCCCGCAACACCCTCGAGCTTTGGTTTGTCGGACCTCCCTTTAAGGCATGTTTTCCAAATAATTTTTTAATATTGTTCTCCTATCCCATCACACATAACCACATGTTGATTTTTCATGATAGATTTAATAGATATTTGAGATTTTTATGGTTGTAGGCTACATGATTCATCCTTTTCTGGAAACCTATGGAAGTTTTAGGCTATTTCCATTAAAAATCCCTTATGCTTCCTTCCATGGTTGTCTTCTTTGGGTGGGTGTTCAAGACCATTAATGTGGTTATTATTCCTTATTGTCCTTTTATTCACAACCTCTTGGTTAGAGCTCAATCTTGATGTGTTGGGTGGTCTATCTTTTAAGATATTAGTTTTCCATCTTTGTGAAAAAACTATTTTATATGATCTATTAATGGTTGGACATAGATAGGATTTTGGTGTGTACTCAAATGACTATGATTATGAAGTCTCTTAATGGACCAGGAACTAGAAGGTGTTGGTGTCTACTTCAAAGAGACTTTCGATGGGTGACACTCTATAGTGGGAATTCAAGGTTTCCATCAAGTACTTGATTGAGGAATAAATCCTCTTTAGTTTTTTACTTTCTTGTTGTTGGTTGAATCATCGATGGATATTGATTGTGTTATTTAATTTTGATTCATTGGTATATTTTGGGTGTACCTTTCCTTAGGATTTGAATTATGCTCTTAGTGGTTCTTCATGGTTAGTGTTTGTAGTCTCTTATTTGGGTGAAGGGATGTGTTCTTAGTATATTTCCATCTTATGTCCCACCATTTTAGTGAAACTTTAAATGGGTGGGTGACCTATGCAAGGTCTCTGGACATTATTGGGATTTTCTATCTTCTTAGTGATGTAGATGTGTCATTTGGGGATCTATGATGTTCTTAGAAGATATAATTTAAGGTCTCTTGGGAATATTGGTTATCTGTTCATTTTAATTTTTTCATACTGGTCCTCTATTCGGTGAATCTTCCTATATTTGGTGAATTCTCCACACAATAATTATTGTGTGGAATTTATTTTTGTCTCATCATTTTCTATCCTTCGTACCAGAATATTTATTCGGATAAGAAGTAGAACAATGGGGAGAATTGTGACATCTCAGTATCTCTTTCATCAAAGCGATTCTCTTTGAGTTTTTTTGGGTTTCTTGAGGGGTCATAGGATGTCCTAGACTGTCACAGAAGGAGTGGACGTGAACATGTAGGTTGAAAAGCTTCATGTGGTCCACCGAATGGCCGGTGAGGGTAATTGGCTAGGAAATGGGATTCAAAATGGATACAAAAAAATTCTACAGCCATCAGCTAGCCGGTGGGTCTATAGTGACTAGTCAGTGGGATAACCTATGGTTATAACATTTATACTATAACCACTGTCTAGCTGGTTAGGGACACTATCTAGCCAGTGGTGTCATTGTATATGAGGAACCATCGAGTTAGTAGGGTAATTGCACACTGATACCCCCATTTATTTATTTTATCTTCTCCCTCAAGTTTAACTCAACCCATGCAAGCCTTGGGAGCCCCTTTGGATAGTTTGGATCTTCTATCCTCACCACTTGGCGGATTGAAGATTCATTCAAAACGGTGATCCTCTTTTGGTATTTATTTCTTTTCTTGAACTTCAATCTCTCTCCATCACTTGATTTTTGTTCCTGGGGGCTATGGAAGTCTTGGTCTTTACTAGACCTATAATTTTAATGGGGAATTATGGTTATAGTATCACTTTTACCGTTTAATGAGATCCCTTTTATTTGATTCAATGTTCTTCATTTGAGAAGACTCGTTTAGATTCATTGTGTTTTGATCCCAAATTTTCCAAGTGGGTGTTTCTATACTATATCTTTGTTTTGGGATTCATGTGTTTCAGGAATTCATATTTTATCTATTTGAAGTTGGTTAGACATGTTGTGATCATTTTGAAGCACAAAATAACCCTATTAATGAAAATAATATATGGAATGGATGGTATCTTGTTGTGAATTAACCTTTTTCATTGAAATAATTTAGGTTTCCTTATACTGTTGGTGGATTTGATATTATAAATGAAAATCATGGTTTAAAATAAAGATAAGTTGATTCTTTAAATAAAATTCCATATGGTTTGGAAAGTGTTTGTTTATTGAATTTTTTTGGGAATGATTTCCAAAATAAATTAAAATTTCTTGTTTTTAAATGGTTTATGGTATTGGTATTTTAAAAAATTGAGGGGGATTGATTGTCCTTTAGAAAAAAATACCTTCGATCCCATCCACCATCCATTGTTTGTTGGGGGTGACTTTAATGTCATTTCCAACCCAAAGGAATGGAAAGGTAGAAGCCCAATCCAAATGAAGGTCATCATGGAGTTTTTTTAGTTTATGGTTGGGAAGGGCCTCATTGATCTCAGCTTCTCAGGTGACAGTTTTACCTGGTGCAACCACTATAGGGGCCATCACCACTTGTGGAGTCTATTAGATAGGTGTCTACCCAATATGAAAGACACTAACCTATTCTCAAAAACCAAGTTTTCCATCTTTCTTGAGGTATTTTGATTCACTCCCCCTCTTGGTTTCCATTTATTCTTGGCATGATCACCAGGAACGGTTTCACTTCCACCAGTAGTGGGTTAACATCCTAGGGTACCAGGACATGGTTTGTGAAATATGGAATGAACCCTAGTAGGAGTATCGGGCCACCTTCAACTTCAGTGACCTGACCTCGAACCCCGATAGGTGCGTCTTTGCCCCTTCCTCCTCTGGAACCTTCACCACCTGGGACTACAGTCGCATATGGGCTCCTTCATAGTATCTTGATAGATGGAATAATACCTTTGGTTTATTGGATTATTAACCCCAGTTTGAGATTTATGTGTGACTATATACTAATTATATTTTCTTATTATTTCTTACACACCACCACTTGAGTCGAATAACCTGATTGAAATCCATATTGGTACTTTGGTTTCTGAGGTGGATACGGTTTTTTATGTGTTTTTGACCTGTGTATGTGTGGATATATGGGTATTTAGGCATGATGATATTGAATGTAGGGAAAAGACATAGGAGTGGTAGATTTATCATTCTTGATTATTCTTGTGTTTGGTCTGGGGTGATTTCAGGAAACTATAGTGAATCTAAAGTAATTATATTTAATGAAGATGAATAAATACTAATGGTTAGGCTCTATAAATCTCTATTTTTATCAGGAAGGGGTTATATTCTACTATATTTGGAAGTCTTGTTTTTCATAATTGAACCATAAATACTAATATTTGAGATTCAAATAGGATGAAGATGAATAAAGATTGTATGAATGCTAATCGTTTGACAATAGTGTACGAGAATGAAGTGAAAGAGTTCATCAATTTTGCAAAGGATCGCGCAAAGGATCCTTCTAAAATCCTTTATCCATGTTTACGTTGTTGTTATTATAGACTACTTACTTCAGAGGAGTTGGATGAACATTTGATATGTCACGGAATAGATCAGAGTTATAAATTTTGGAATAAACACGGAGAAAAGGAGAATGTAGCTACCGGATGGGATAAAACTGTGTTTTATGGATCATTAGATATGAATACAAATAAGGATAATGAAGAAGAATTTATAGAGGATGTTATTATAGATGTCAGTGATGATGAAGATCGTATTGAGGAAATGAAAAAGAAAATTGAAGATGAACTCCATGATTGGCCAAAATTGTTTGAGAAGTTAATGATTTTTGCAAAGATGCCATTGTATGCTGCTTGCACTAAGTATACAACATTGTCTGTTGTAATGATGTTTTATAAATTGAAAGCATACAATGGTTGGAGTGATGTCAGTTTTATGGAACTAATTTCTCTCTTGAATGACATGCTCCTGGAAGATAATGAGCTCCCATGCCGGACATATGAAGCTAAGAAAATTCTACGCTCAATGGGTATGATTTATGAAAGAATACATGCATGCGCGAAAGAATTTATATTGTTTCGCAAGGAGAAAAAATAACTTACAGAATGCCCAAAGTGTGGTGATTCTCGATACATGAAAGATAAATCCAATCCTACGAATGTTGTATGGTACTTTCCAATCATTCAAAGGCTTATGCGTCTATATGGATGTGAAGAAACAGCAAGACAATTGTTGTGGCATGTAGATAAAAGAAATAAAGATGGGAAATTACATCATCTGACCAACTCTCCTCAATGGAAGAAAATTGATCGTGAGTATCTAGAATTTGGAAAATTACCAAGAAACCTTCTTCTTGCGTTATCTACAAATGGAGTGAATCCTTTTGGTTTTCAAACCTGCACTCATAGTACATGGCCATCTATGTTGGTAAATTATAACATGCCACCCTGGTTATGCATGAAGCGGAAATTCATCATGTTATCTATACTTATATCGGGACCAAAACAACCAGGTAACGATATTGATGTTTATCTGGCTCCTTTGATCGAGGATTTGAAGTTATTGTGGGATTCAGGTGTAATGTTGAATGATGATTATAAAAGTGAATACATCAAGTTGAGATCGATGTTGTATGGGATAATAAATGATTTCCCTGCTTATGGAAATTTTTCGGGCTATAGCGTTAAAGTAACTCAAGGGTTTCCTATGTGCGAAAAAGATACAGAATCAATTAGGTTGAAACATTCATTGAAATTTGTGTTTCTAGGACATCATAGATTTGAACCTCATCGGCATAATTACCGATCTTGGACGACATCATTCAATGGAAGTTCAGAACAATGTGTAACACCGTCTCCACTAACAGGTGATTAGCTATTAGAGAATGTAAAAGATTTGAACACTATTTTTGTTAAACCATTTTCAAAAACCTTACGAAAATCGGTTGGAAAAATAGATCAGTTTTTTTTGAATTACTATATTGGAATTGTTTGTACGTCCGACATTTTATTGATGTGAATCATGTGGAAAAAAAATGTATGTGACAGTGTTATCGAAATGTTGCTAGATGCCCCTGGAAAAATGAAAGATGGAATTAAGACAATGTTGGTCATGGTGGACATGGGAATACGAGAAGAGTTGGCTCCCGTGAAGGGTGAAAATCAAATGTTTCTTCCTCCAGCTGCTTATACTCTTTCTAGGGATGAGAGATATCAGTTTTGCAACATCTTCAATGATGTAAAGGTTCCAGAGCGGTACTCATCAAATATCAAGATCATAGTTTCAATGAATGGTTTGAAGTTAAAAGGTTAGAAATCACATGATTGCCATGTTTTTATGGAAGATATAATTCCAAAAGATTTACGTTGCATTTTTTCCAAGAATGTTCATCATACGTTAACCAAGATTTGTTTCTTTTTCAAAGATATATGTAGCAAAGTTTTAGACCTGGGGAAATTGTTAGCTATTGAAAATGAAATTGTCATTCCTCTAATGCATGTCATGCTCATCTCATGGGATAAACCGATGGAAATGAGATTTCAGAACTGTAAGTGTCTCCAAAAAACGTTTTTTCCAAACTCTCTGGTAAATTGAAGTTCATCATAAAAAGGTTAAATAATTTTTTATGTTCTAAATTTCATGTCTTGATATTCACACTCGTTTATACTAATCCTGACACTAGGAATAGAAAATAATGAATATCAACTCAAAGACTGAAAACTAATACCAGTCAAATACCACTTGTTCCAAAATGATATTTGGAAGGACCAAGATGATACCAATAGTCTCAAATAACTTTTAGATCGAACAAAACTGATACCATTTGTAACATCCCACCCCTTCTAATTGGCTTCAGAGGGTGGTGAGACTTTACTTGGCCTTAAGTGACATCCCCAAGATGCCATAGGTGGGAAATAAATGCTGAAGGGATTCAATATACATGGGGGATGATTTCACTTTGGTTGATAAACATCCAAAAAACAAATCATAGTCAATAAAAACACTACATGATGCATGATAAAATGTAAGACAACTCACAAAATTTATTTATACAAAAATGTCCAAAGATTACCACAGCGGAAGACAAACTAACAATAAAGTAAACAACGAATGACAAACTATTAAAACTCAAAGACAACCACATGAATCAAAAGTTCCACATGCTCGAGGCTCTAAAAAATAGCCCAATTTTTTCAAATATGTACTAATGATGTGTAATACTTTACTTTTTCTCGTATCTTGGTAGGGGATATCTACCAAATCATAAATGTTATAAAGAAGGGGTGAGTTCAAAAACCCATTAGGTTTTGGTAGATGACTTCCGAACTCAATCCAATAGGATAGAACAAGTTATCAAAATTTATATAAACAATTTATATAAATCTATTTGTAAAATAGTTTTTATTCAATCTAAGAAGTTCAATTTAAAAATGTTTTACTTGGAAATCACATAAAATATTCATTAAATCATTTAACATTCGATTTTAGTGTAACCATTCCATTGCACATATCCACACAATCGACCATGCATGAAACTTGGAAGAGGGGGAATTCCCAAACCGTTATTCATCCCAGTAATTATGTGGGAGAATTCTTACCCTTATATAATGTAAATTCTCATAAATATTTGATGGGGGATAACCCTAACCCTTATCCATCCCAGTACTGTTGGTGGAAACTCATGACCCTTATCTGTCCTGAATGCACAAGAACACACAAAACCAAGTATTCCTAAATACCATACCAATTCAACCATTTCATCAATTTAAATAAAATTGTTCTATTATTGAGAACCATTCAAGAAAAAAAAATTCAATACATTTCAATAAAACCATACTTCTATTGAAATTTTTTTTATTAAATAATTTACTATAATTTCTGAAAATCGACATTTTAAAATTAATATTTTAAAATCAATAAACCCAATAACTTTCCACAAAACACCCAATTTTTACAATTTTCTAAACCATTACCAATGATGATTCTCTAAAAATAAATTCACAATAAAATCACAATAATCTTCTATAAAAGTAATGAATTTTAAAATAAACTTCTAGTTCTAAGTAGATGAGTCGAGAGTGTATCCATATACCTCTAGAGTTTTTTAGAAAACGATAAATGACATGAAAAATGACTATGAAATTAGGTTAAATCTCCATAAACCCGCGTTATATTTCTTCCCCTATAAAGAAATTACAAATCAAATAATATTTGGTATCCAAAACCATAAATATACATGCATCGACCATAGATATAAGAAACTAAGAGAGAGGGAAATATAGATTTAAAAAACTAACAAGAATGATCATGAACAATAACATACCCCAAGTAATCAGTTTCTGATAACCAAGGTATGCCTTTTGATCATTTCCAGATCAATGAAAGAATCTTCCTTGACCTTTGAGAGAGAAGAATATAGATTTGGGGGTGGAGGAAAATAAGTGAGTTAGGGTGGGGGAAATAAATGAGATCCACTTTTTAAGGAAGTACTTTATTTCCTCATACGGTTTAGTCACACAGTTAGGAAGACCGTATTGTAACCGTGCATTAGCAACTACCTGAAGGATGATCCCTGATCTATCAGCTTACATGGTCTTCAAATCATCTTCCAATCATGTTGAATTCACTTCCACTAAATGACCAAATCCATTTTCAAACTTCACAATTTCTCCTTAGTTGATGCATAGTTTTGGGAAACCGTGCACCACCCGTGCACCAACTATTTTCCCCTATTCTCAGAGTGCATGATTTCTTGTAGGTGTTCCATGGTTTTCCCCAACCATGAACCAATCGTGATCCTGAATAAATCCCAAAAACCCTCCCAGAGTTATCCAAATTCTTCAAATCATCACCCAAATACTTTATATACTTAAGAATCATAATTAAAGGGTTACTTACCAGAAACCAAGGTGTTTGAACTATCCTTCCTAAAGGTAATCATTTTTTATAATAATTTTCAATTTATCATATATCACGTTTCACTTATATGAATTACAAACGCTAACTTATAAAGGTAGATTCTCTTATAATTTACAATAGGAATTAATATAACTGTTACGAGGTTTTTACCTTTTATTTTATAATACAAAATGTTTATTTGTTTTTGTTTCCCTACTAAAAAAACGGGCAAGGGAAGCTCCCCCTTATATCAACGCTAAGAAAAACCACTGATAAAGGTTTCCCTTTATCCGCCCTACAATTTTAGCACTGATAAAGGGATTCTTTATCAGCACTTTTCTAGCGCTGATAGACGGACTCTTTATGAGCACTGGAAAAGCACTGATAAAGAAACCATGTATCAGCGCTAAACAAGAACTGATAAAATGACACTTTATCAGTGCTAGAAAAGCGCTGATAAAGAATCCGTGTATCAATGCTAAAATTTTAGCGCTGATACATGAAGGATTTATCAGTGCTTTTCAAGCGCTGATAAAGAGTACCATTATCAGCGCTAAAAAGCATTGATAAAGGATACCTTTATCAGTGCTAAAAAGTTATCAATGTTAAAGGTAGTCTTTATCAGTGCTTTTTTAGCGCTGATAAAACCTTAGTCCATTTTTTTATAAATTCGGTCGCACAGTGCCCTTGTTTTATCGTGACCTAAAGCTCTCATGGTACTGGAACCCCGGAACTCCCCTCTGTCTCCCGCTGAGTTCGCGTTGCCGGACCTCTACCACCTTCGCTTTTCATTTCCGGACCTCCACCGCCCACAAAGTTCACGTTGCCGGACCTCCGCCACCCTCGAGCTTCGGTTTGCCGGACCTCCGCCGCCTGCAACGCCCTCGAGCTTCGGTTTGTCGGACCTCCCTTTAAGGCATGTTTTCCAAATGATTTTTTAATATTGTTCTCCTATCCCATCACACATAACCACATGTTGATTTGGCATGATAGATTTAATAGATATTTGAGATTTTTATGGTTGTAGGCTACATGATTCATCCTTTTATGGAAACCTATTGAAGTTTTAGGTTATTTCCATTAAAAATCCCTTATGTTTCCTTCTATGGTTGTCTTCTTTGGGTGGGTGTTCAAGAAAATTAATGTGGTTATTATTCCTTATTGTCCTTTGATTCACAACTTCTTGGTTAGAGCTCAATCTTGATGTGTTGGGTGTTCTGTCTTTTAAGTGATTAGTTTTCCATCTTTGTGAAAAAACTATTTTATATGATCTATTTATGGTTGGACATAGATAGGCTTTTGGTGTGTACTCAAATGACTAGGATTATGAAGTCTCTTAATGGACCAGGCACTAGGAGGTGTTAGTGTCTACTTCAATGAGACTTTCGATGGGTGACACTCTATAGTGGTAATTCAAGGTTTCCATCAAGTACTTGATCGAGGAATAAATCCTTTTTAGTTTTTTATTTTCTTGTTGTTGGTTGAATCATTGATGGATATTGATTGTGTTATTTCATTTCGATTCATTGGTATATTTTGGGTGTACCTTTCCTTAGGATTCGAATTATGCTCTTAGTGGTTCTTCATGGTTAGTGTTTGTAGTCTCTTATTTGGGTGAAGGGATGTGTTCATAGTATATTTCCATCTTATGTCCCACCATTTTAGTGAAAATTTAAATGGGCGGGTGACCAATGCTAGGTTTCTGGACATTATTGGGATTTTCTCTCTTCTTAGTGATGTAGATGTGTCATTTGGGGATGTATGATATTCTTGGAGGATATAATTTAAGGTCTCTTGGGAATATTGGTTATCTGTTCATTTTAATTTTTTCATACTGGTCATCTATTCGGTGAATCTTCCTATATTTGGTGAATTCTCCACACAATAATTATTGTGTGGAATTTATTTTTGTCTCATCATTTTCTATCCTTCGTACAAGAATATTTATTCGGATAAGAAGTAGAACAATGGGGAGAATTGTGACATCTCAGTATCTCTTTCATCAAAGCGATTCTCTTTGAGTTTTTTTGGGTTTCTTGAGGGGTCATAGGATGTCCTAGACTGTCACAGAAGGAGTGGACGTGAACATGTAGGTTGAAAAGCTTCATGTGGTCCACTAAATGGTCGGTGAGGGTAATTGGCTAGGCAATGGGATTCACAATGGATACAAAAAAATTATATAGCCATCAGCTAGCCGGTGGGTCTATAGTGACTAGTCAGTGGGATAACATATGGTTATAAAATTTATACTATAACCACTGTCTAGCTGGTGAGGGACACTATCTAGCCAGTGGTGTAATTGTATTTGAGGAAGCATCGAGGTAGTAGGGTAATTGCACCCCGATACCCCCGTTTATTTATTTTATCTTCTCCCTCAAGTTTAAATCAACCCACTCAAACCTTGGGAGCCCCTTTGGATAGTTTGGCTCTTCTATCCTCACCGCATGGTGGATTGACGTTTCATTCAAAATGGTGATCCTCTTTTGGTATTTTATTTCTTTTCTTGAACTTCAATCTCTCTCCATCACTTGATTCTTTGTTCCTGGGGGCTATGGAATTCTTGGTCTTTACTAGACCTATAATTTTAATGGGGAATTATGGTTATAGTATCTCTTTTACCTTTTATTGAGATCCCTTTTATTTGATTCAGTGTTCTTCATTTGAGAAGACTCGTTCAGATTCATTGTGTTTTGATCCCAAATTTTCCATGTGGGTGTTTCTATACTATATCTTTTTTTGGGATTCATGTGTTTCATGAATTCATATTTTATCTATTTGAAGTTGGTTAGACGTGTTGTGATCATTTTGAAGCACAAAATAACCGTATTAATTAAAATAATATATGGAATGGATGGTATCTTGTTGTGAATTAACCTTTTTCATTACTGCTGGTGGATTTGATATTATAAATGAAAATCATGGTTTAAAATAAAGATAAGTTAATTCTTTAAATAAAATTCCATATGGTTTGGCAAGTGTTTGTTTATTGAATTTTTTTGGGAAGGATTTCCAAAATAAATTAAAATGTCTTGTTTTTAAATGGTTTATGGTATTGGTATTTTAAAAAATTGAGGGGGATTGATTGTCCTTTTGAAAAAAATACCTTCGATCTCGGCCACCATCCATTGTTTGTTGGGGGTGACTTTAATGTCATTTCCAACCCAAACAAAAGGAAAGGTAGAATCCCATTCCAAAGGAAGGTCATCATAGATTTTGTTCAGTTTATGGTTGGGAAGGGCCTCATTGATCTCAGCTTCTCAGGTGATAGTTTCACCTGGTGCAACAACTACAGGGGCCATCACCGCTTGTGGAGTCTATTGGATAGGTGTCTACCCAACATGAAAGACACTAACCTATTCTCAAAAACCATGTTTTCCATCTTTCTTGAGGTATTTTGATTCACTCCCCCTCTTGGTTTCCATTTATTCTTGGCATGATCACCAGGAACGGTTTCACTTTCACCAGTAGTGGGTTAACATCCTAGGGTACTAGGACATGGTTTGTGAAATATGTAATGAACCCTAGTAGGAGTATCGGGCCACCTCAACTTCAGTGACCTGACCTCGAACCCCGATAGGTGCTTCTTTTCCCCTTCCTCCTCAGGAACCTTCACCACCTGGGACTACTGTCGCATATAGGCTCCTTCAAAGTATCTTGATAGATGGAATAATACCTTTGGATTATTGGATTATTAACACCAGTTTGAGATTTATGTGTGACTATATACTTATTATATTTTCTTATTATTTCTTACACACCACCACTTGAGTCGAGTAACCTGATTGAAATCCATATTGGTACTTTGGTTTCTGATGTGGATATGGTTTTTTATGTGTTTGTGACCTGTGTATATGTGGATATGTTGGTATTTAGGCATGATGATATTGAATGTAGGGAAAAGACCTAGGAGTGGTAGATTTATCATTCTTGATTATTCTTGTTTTTGGTCTGGGGTGATTTGAGGAAACTATAATGAATCTAAAGTAATTATATTTAATGAATATGAATAAATACTAATGGTTAGGCTCTATTAATCTCTATTTTTATCATGAAGTGGTTATATTCTACTATATTTGGAAGTATTGTTTTTCGTAATTGAACCATAAATACTAATATTTGAGATTCAAATTGGATGAAGATGAATAAAGATTGTATGGATGCTAATCGTTTTACAATAGTGTATGAGAATGAAATGAAAGAGTTCATCAAGTTTGCAAAGGATCACGCAAAGGATCCTTCTCAAATCCTTTGTCCATGTTTACGTTGTTGTTATTCTAGAGTACTTACTTCAGAGGAGTTGGATGAACAATTGATATGTCACAGAATAGATCAGAGTTATAAATGTTGTAATAAACACGGAGAAAAGGTGAATGTAGATATTGGCTGGGATAAACCTATATTTTATGGATCATTAGATATGAAGACAAATATGGATAATGACGAAGAATGTATAGACGATGTGATTACAGATTTCATTGATGATGAAGATCATATTGAGGAAATGACAAAGACAATTGAAGATGAACTCCATGATTGGCCAAAATTGTTTGAGAAGTTAATGAGTTTTGCAAAGATGCCATTGTATGCTGCTTGCACTAAGTATACAACATTGTCAGTTGTACTGAAGTTTAATAAATTGAAAGCATACAACGGTTGGAGTGATGTCAGTTTTACGGAACTAATTTCTCTCTTGAATGACATGATCCTGGAAGATAATGAGCTCCCAAGCCGGACATATGAAGCTAAGAGAATGCTACGCTCAATGTTTATGATTTATGAAAGAATACATTCCTGCGTGAAAGAATGTATATTGTTTCTCAAGGAGAACAAATAACTTAGAGAATGCCCAAAGTGTGGTGCTTCTCGATACAAGAAAGATAAATCCAATCCTACGAAAGTTGTATGGTACTTTCCAATCATTCCAAGGTTTATGCGTCTATATGGATGTGAAGAAACATCAAGACAATTGTTGTGGCATGCAGATAAAAAAAATAAAGATGGGAAATTACGTCATCTGGCCGACTCACCTCAATGGAAGAAAATTGGTCATGAGTATCCTGAATTTGGAAAAGTGCCGAGAAACCTTCTTCTTGCGTTATCTACAAATGGAGTGAATCCTTTTTGTTTTCAAACCTGCACTCATAGTACATGGCCATCTATGTTGGTAAATTATAACATGCCACCCTGGTTATGCATGAAGCGGAAATTCATCATGTTATCTATGCTTATATCCAGACCAAAACAACCAGGTAATGATATTGAAGTTTATCTGGCTCCTTTGATCAAGGATTTGAAGTTATTGTGGGATTCATGTGTAATTTTGAATGATTCTTATAAAAGTGAATACATAAAATTGAGAACGATGTTGTATGGGACAATAAATGATTTCCCTTCTTATCGAAATTTTTTGGGTTATAGCATTAAAGGAACTCAAGGGTGTCCTATGTGCAAAGAAGATACAAAATCAATTAGGTTGAAACATTCATCGAAATTTGTGTTTCTTGGACATCGTAGATTTCTACCTCATCGGCATAAGTACCGATCTTGGAAAACATCATTCAATGAAAGTTCAGAACAACCTGTAACACCGTCTCCACTAACAGGTGATTAGCTATTTGAGAATTTAAAAGATTTGAAAACTATTTTTGTTAAACCATTTTCGAAAAATCTTATGAAAATCGGTTGGAAAAAGAGATCAGTTTTTTTTTGAATTACTATACTGGAATTGTTTGTACGTCCGACATTTTATTGATGTGAATCATGTGGAAAAAAAATGTATGTGAGTATGTTATCGGAATGTTGCTAAATTCCCCTAGAAAAATGAAAGATGGAATTAAGGCAAGGTTGGACATGGTGGACATGGGAATATGAGAAGAGTTTGCTCCCATGAAGGGTGAAAATCAAATGTTTTTTCCTCCAGCTTCTTATACTCTTTCTAGGGAGGAGAGATATCAGTTTTTCAACTTCTTCAATGATGTAAAGGTTCCAGAGCGGTACTCATCAAATATTAAGATCATTGTGTCAATGAATGGTTTGAAGTTAAAAGGTTAGAAATCACATGATTGCCATGTTTTTGTGGAAGATCTAATTCCAATAGATTTACGTTGTATTTTTTCCAAGAATGTTCATCATACGTTAACCAAACTTGTTTTCTTTTTCAAAGCTATATATAGAAATGTTTTACACCTGGTGAAATTTCCAGCTATGGAAAAAGAAATTGTCATTCCACTAATGCATGTCATGCTCATCTCATGGGATAAACCCATGGAAATGAGATTTCAAAACTGTAAGTGTCTCCAAAACACTTTTGTTCCAAACTCTCTGGTAAATTGAAGTTCATCATAAAAAGGTTAAATAATTTTTTATGTTCTAAATTTCATGTCTTGATATTCACACTCATTTCTACTAATCCTGACACTAGGAATAGAAAATAATGAATATCAACTCCAAGACTGAAAACTAATACCAGTCAAATACCACTTTTTCCAAAACGATATTTGGAAGGACCAAGCTGATACCAATAGTCTCAAATAACTTTTAGATCGAAAGAAACTGATACCATTTGTAACATCCCACCCCTTCTAATTGGCTTGAGAGGGTGGTGAGACATTACTTGGCCTTAAGTGACATCCCCAAGATGCCACAGGTGGGAAATAAACGCTGAAGGGATTCAATATACATGAGGGATGATTTTACTTTGGTTGATAAACATCCAACCAACAAATCATAGTCAATAAAAACACTACATGATGCATGATAAAATGTAAGACAACTCAAAAAATTTATTTATATAAAAATTTCCAAAGATTACCACGGCGGAAGACAAACTAACAATAAAGTAAACAGCCAATGACAAACTATTAAAACTCAAAGACAACCACATGAATCAAAAGTTCCAAAAGCTCGAGGCTCTAAAAAATAGCCCAATTTTTACAAATATGTACTATTGATGTGTGATACTTTACTTTTTCTCGTATCATGGTAGAGGATATCTACCAAATCAAAAATGTTACAAAGAAGGGGTGAGTTCTCAAACCCATTAGGTTTTGGTATATGACTTCCCAACTCAATCCACTAGGATAGAACAAGTTATCAAAATTTATATAAACAATTTATATAAATCTATTTGTAAAATTGTTTGTATTCAATCTAAGAAGTTCAATTTAAAAAAGTTTTACTTGGATATCACATAAAAAATTCATTAAATCATTAAACATTCGATTTTAGTGTAACCATTCCATTTCACATATCCACAAAATCGACCATGCATGAAACATGGAAGAGGGGGAATTCCCAAACTGTTATTCATCCCACAAATTATGTGGGAGAATTATTACCCTTATATAACGTAAATGCTCATAAATGTTTGATGGGGGATAACCCTAACCCTTATCCATCCCAGTACTGTTGGTGGAAACTCATGACCCTTATCTGTCCTGAATGCACAAGAACACACTAAACCAAGAATTCCTAAAAACCATACCAATAAAACCGTTTCATCAATTTAAATAAAATCATCCTTTTATTTAGAACCATTCAGAAAAACAAATTCAATACATTTCAATAAAACCATACTTTTATTGAATTTTTTTATTAAATAATTTACTATAATTTCTAAAAATCGACATTTTAATATTAATATTTTAAAATCAATAAACCCAATAACTTTCCAAAAAACTCTCAATTTTTACAATTTTCTAAACCATTACCAATGATGATTCTCTAAAAAGAAATTCAAAACAAAATAGTAATAAACATCTATAAAAGTAATCAATTTTAAAATAAAATTCTAGTTCTAAGTAGATGAGTCGAGAGTGAATCCATCTACCTCTAAGGTTTTGTAGAAAACGATAAATGACATGAAAAATGACTATTAAATTAGGTTAAATATCCACAAACCAGCCTTATATTTCTTCCCCTATAAAAAAATACCAAATCAAAAAATATTTGGTATCCAAAACCATAAATCTACATACAGCGGCCATAGATATAAGAAACTAAGAGAGAGGGAAATATAGATCTAGAAAAACTAACAAGAATGATCATGAACAATAACATACCCCAAGGAATCAGTTTCTGATAACCAAGGGATGCCATTTGATCACCACCAGATGATTGAAAGAATCTTACATGACCTTTGAGAGAGAAGAATATAGATTTGGCGGCGGAGGAAAACAAGTGAGTTAGGGGGGGAAATAAATGAGATCCAATTTTTAAAGAAGTACTTTATTTCCTCATGCGGTTTAGTCACACAGTTTGTAAGACCATACTCTAACCGTGCATTAGCAACTACCTAACGGATGATCCCTGAACTATAAGCTTACATGGTCTTCAAATCATCTTCTGATCATGTCAAATTCACTTCCAATAAATGACCAAATCCATTTTCAAACTGCACAATTTCTCCTTAGTTTATGCATAGTTTGGGGAAACCGTGCACCACCCGTGCACCATCTATTTTCCCCTATTCTCAGAGTGCATGATATTTTGTAGGTGTTCCATGGTTTTACCCAACCATGCGCCAATCGTGAACATAAATAAATCCCCCAAACCCTCCCAGAGTTATCCAAATTCTTCAAATATTCACCCAAATACATTATATACTTAAGAATCATAATTAAAGGGTTACTTACCAGAAACCAAGGGTTTTGAACTATCCTTCCTAAAGATAACCATTTCCTATAATAATTTTCAATTTATCATATATCACATTTCAGTTATATGAATTACAAATTCCAACTTATAAAGGTACATTCCCTTATAATTTACAATAGGAATTAATATAACCATTACCAGGTTTTTACCTTTTATTTTATAAAAAAATTGTTTATTTGTTTTTGTTTCACTACTACAAAAACGGGAAACGGAAGTGCCCCCTTATATCAGCGCTAAGGAAAACCACTGATAAAGGTTTCCCTTTCTCAGCGCTAAAATTTTTGCACTGATAAAGGGATTCTTTATCACCGCTTTTCTAGAGCTGATAGAGGGACTCTTTATGAGCACTAGAAAAGCTCTGATAAAGAAACCATGTATCAGCGCTAAACAATAACTGATAAAACAACCCTTTATCGGCGCTGGAAAAGCGCTGATAAAGAATCCTTGTATCAACGCTAAAATTTTAGCGCTGATACCGGAAGGATTTATCAGCGCTATTCAAGTGCGGATAAAGAGTACCATTATCAGTGCTAAAGAAGCACTGATAAAGGATGCCTTTTTAGTGCTAAAATGTTATCAATGATAAAGGTAGTCTTTATCAGTGCTTTGTTAGCATTGATAAAACCTTAGTACATTTTTTTATAATGTTGGTCGCACAGTGCCCTCGTTTTATCATGACCTAAAGCTCTAACGGTACTGGAACCCTACGACTCCCCTCTGCCGCCCACTGAGTTCGCATTGCCAGACCACTACCACCCTCGCTTCTCATTCCCAGACCTCCACCTCCCTCGGAGTTCACATTGCCAGACCTCCACCTCCCTTGAGCTTCGGTTTGCTGGACCTCCACCGCCTGCAATGCCCTCGAGCTTCGGTTTGTCGGACCTCCCTTTAAGGCATGTTTTCCAAATAATTTTTTAATATTGTTCTCCTATCCCATCACACATAACCATATGTTGATTTGGAATGATAGATTTAATAGATATTTTTGATTTTGATGGTTTTAGGCTACATGATTCATCCTTTTCTGGAAACCTACGAAAGTTTTAGGTTATTTCCATTAAAAATCACTTATGTTTCCTTCCATGGTTGTCTTCTTTGGGTGGGTGTTCAAGACCATTAATGTGGTTATTATTCCTTATTGTCCTTTGATTCACAACATCTTGGTTAGATCTCAATCTTGATGTGTCGGGTGGTATATCTTTTAAGAGATTAGTTTTCCATCTTTGTGAAAAAATATTTTATATGATCTATTTATGGTTGGACATAGATAGGCTTTTGGTGTGTACTCAAATGACTAGGATTATGAAGTCTCTTAATGGACCAGCCACTAGTAGGTGTTGGTGTCTACTTCAATGAGACTTTCGATGGGTGATACTCTATAGTGGGAATTCAAGGTTTCCATCGAGTACTTGATCGAGGAATAAATCTTTTTTCGTTTTTTACTTTCTTATTGTAGGTTGAATCATTGATGGATATTGATTGTGTTATTTCATTTCGATTCATTGGTATGTTTTGGGTGTAACTTTCCTTAGGTTCCGAATTATTCCCTTAGTAGTTCTTCAGGGTTAGTGTTTGTAATCACTTATTTGGGTGAAGGGATGTGTTCTAAGTATATTTCCATCTTATGTCCCACCATTTTAGTGAAAATTTAAATGGGTGGGTGACCTATGCTAGGTCTCTGGACATTATTGGGATTTTATCTCTTTTTAGTGATGTAGACGTGTCATTTGGGGATGTATGATGTTCTTGGAGGATATAATTTAAGGTTTCTTGGGAATAATGGTTATCTGATCATTTTAATTTTTTCGTACAGGTCCTCTATTCAGTGAATCTTTCTATATTTGGTGAATTGTACACACAATAATTATTGTGTGGAATTTATTTTTGTCTCATCATTTTCTATCGTTCGTACAAGAATATTTATTCGGATAAGAAGAAGAACGATGGGGAGAATTGTGACATCTCAGTATGTCTTTCATCAAAGCGATTCTCTTTGAGTTTTTTTGGGTTTCTTGAGCGGTCATAAGATGTCCTAGACTATCATAGACGGATTGGACGTGAACATGTAGGTTGAAAAGCTTCATGTGGCCCACCAAATGGCCGGTGAGTGTAATTGGCTAGGCAATGGGATTCACAATGGGTACAAAAAAATTCTATAGCCATCAGCTAGTCGGTGGGTCTGTAGTGACTAGTTAGTGGGATAACCTATGGTTATAACATTTATACTATAACCACTGTCATGCTGGTGAGGGACACTATCTAGCCAGTGGTGGCATTGTATATGAGGAAGCATCGAGGTAGTAGGGTAATTGCACACCGATACCCCCATTTATTTGTTTTATCTTCTCCCTCAAGGTTAACTCAACCCACTCAATCCTTGAGAGCCCATTGGGATAGTTTGTCTCTTCTATCCTAACCACATGGTGGATTGATGTTTTATTCTAAACGGTGATCCTCTTTTGGTATTTATTTATTTTCTTGAACTTTAATCTCTCTCCATCACTTGATTCTTTGTTCCTGGGGGCTATGGAATTCTTGGTCTTTACTAGACCTATAATTTTTATAGGGAATTTTGGTTATAGTATATCTTTTACCTTTTATTGAGATCCCTTTTATTTGATTCAATGTTCTTCATTTGAGAAGCCTCATTCAGATTCATTGTGTTTTGATCCCAAATTTTCCAAGTGGGTGTTTCTATACTATATCTTTTTTTTGGATTCATGTGTTTCATGAATTCATATTTTATATATTTGATGTTGGTTAGACGTGTTTTGATCATTTTAATGCACAAAATAACCCTATTATTGAAAATAATATATGGAATGGATTGTATCTTGTTGTGAATTAACCTTTTTAATTGAAATAAATTATGTTTCATTCTACTATTGGTGGATTTGATATTATAAATGAAAAGCATGGTTTAAAATAAAGATAAATTGATTCTTTAAATAAAATTCCATATGGTTTGGCATGTGTTTGTCTATTGAATTTTTTTGGGAATGATTTCCAAAATAAAATAAAATGTCTTGTTTTTAAATGGTTTATGGTATTGGTATTTTAAAAAATTGAGGGGGATTGATTGTCCTTTTGAACAAAATACCTTCGATCCCGGCCACCATCCATTGTTTGTTGGGGGTGACTTTAATGTCATTTCCAACCCAAAGGAAAGGAAAGGTAGAAGCCCATTCCAAAGGAACACCATCATGGAGTTTGTTCAGTTCATTATTGGGAAGGGCCTCATTGATCTCAGCTTCTCAAGTGACAGTTTCACCTGGTGTAACAACTTCAGGGGCCATCACCGCTTGTGGAGTCTATTGGATAGGTGTCTACCCAACAGGAAAGCCAATAACCTATTCTCGAATACCATTTTTTCATCTTTCTTGAGGTATTTTGATTCACTCCCCCTCTTGGTTTCCATTTATTCTTGGCATGATCATCAGGAACAGTTTCACTTCCACCAGTAGTGGGTTAACATCATAGGGTACAAGGACATGGTTTTTGAAATATGGAATGAACCCTTGTAGGAGTATCGGGCCACCTTCAACATCAGTGACCTAACCTCGAACCCCGTTAGGTGCGTCTTTTCCCCTTCCTCCTCAGGAACCTTCACCACCTGGGACAACTGTCGCATATGGGCTCCTTCAGAGTATCTTGATATATGGAATAATACCTTTGGTTTATCGGATTATTAACACCAATTTGAGATTTATGTGTGACTATATACTTATTATATTTTCTTATTATTTCTTACACACCACCACTTGATTCGAGTAACCTGATTGAAATCCATATTGGTACTTTGGTTTCTGATGTGGATATGGTTTTTTATGTGTTTGTGACCTGTGTATGTGTGGATATATGGATATTTAAGCATGATGATATTGAATGTAGGGAAAAGACCTCGGAGTGGTAGATTTATCATTATTGATTATTCTTGTGTTTGTACTGGGGTGATTTGAGGAAACTAGAATGAATCTAAAGTAATTATATTTAATGAATATGAGTAAATAATAATGGTTAGGCTCTATTAATCTCTATTTTTATTAGGAAGTGGTTCTATTCTACTGTATTTGGAAGTCTTTTTTTTGCGTAATTGAACCATAAATACTAATATTTGAGATTCAAATAGGATGAAGATGAATAAAGATTGTATGGATACTAATCGTTTTACAACAGTGTATGAGAACGATGTGAAAGAGTTCATCAATTTTTCAAAGGATCACGCAAAGGATCCTTCTCAAATCCTTTGTCCATGTTTACGTTGTTGTTATTCTAGACTACTTACATTAGAGGAGTTGGATGAACATTTGATATGTCACGGAATAGATCAGAGTTATAAATGTTGGAATAAACATAGAGAAAAGGTGAATGTAGCTACTGGCTGAGATAAAACTACTTTTTATGGATCATCCGATATGAATCCAAATATGGATAATGAAGAAGAACGTATGGAGGATGTGATTACAGATGTCAATGATGATGAAGATCGTATTGAGGAAATGACAAATACAATTGAAGATGAACTCCATGATTGGCCAAAATTGTTTGAGAAGTTAATGAGTTGTGCAAAGATGCCATTGTATGCTGCTTGCACTAAGTATACAACATTGTCAGCTGTACTGAAGTTTTATAAATTGAAATCATACAAAGGATGGAGTGATGTAAGTTTTACGGAACTAATTTCTCTCTTGAATTACATGCTCCCGGAAGATAATGAGCTCCCAAGCCAGACATATGAAGTTAGGCGAATACTACGCTCAATGGGTATGATTTATGAAAGAATATATGCCTGCCCGAAAGAATGTATATTGTTTTGCACGGAGAACAAATAACTTACAGAATGCCCAAAGTGTGGTTCTTCTCGTTACAATAAAGATAAATCCAATCCTACAAAAGTTGTACGGTACTTTCCAATCATTCCAAGGTTTATGCGTCTATATGGATGTGAAGAAACAGCAATACAATAGTCATGGCATGCAGATAAAAGAAATAATGATGGGAAATTACGTCATCTGGCCGACTCTCCTCAATGGAAGAAAATTGATCATGAGTATCCTGAATTTGGAAAAGTTCCGAGAAACCTTCTTCTTGCGTTATCTACAAATGGAGTGAATCCTTTTGGTTTTCAAACCTGCACTCATAGTACATGGACATCTATGTTGGTAAATTAAAACATGCCACCCTGGTTATGTATGAAGCAGAAATTTATCATGTTATCTATGCCTATATCTGGACAAAAACAACCAGGTAACGATATTGATGTTTATCTGGATCCTTTGATCGAGGATTTGAAGTTATTGTGGGATTCAGGTGTAATGTTGAATGATTCTTATAAAAGTGAATACATCAAGTTGAGATCAATGTTGTATGGGACAATAAATGATTTCCCTACTGATGGAAATTTCTCCGGCTGTAGCATTAAAGGAACTGAAGGGTGTCCTGTGTGCGAAGAAGATACAGAATCAATTAGGTTGAAAAATTCATCAAAATTTTTGTTTCTAGGACATCATAGATTTCTACCTCATCGGAATAAGTACCGATCTTTGACAAAATCATTCAATGGAAGTTCAGAACAACATGTAACACCATCTCCACTAATAGGTGATTAGCTTTTTGAGAATGTAAAAGATTTGAACACTATTTTTGTTAAACCATTTTCGAAAAACCTTACAAAAATCGGTTGGAAAAAGAGATCAGTTTTTTTTGAATTACTATACTGGAATTGTTTGTACGTCTGACATTTTATTGATGTGAATCATGTGGAAAAAAATGTATGTGACAGTGTTTTCTGAATGTTTCTAAATACCCCTAGAAAAACGAAATATGGATTTAAGGCAAGGTTTGACATGGTTGACATGGGAATACGAGAAGAGTTGGCTCCCATGAAGGGTGAAAATAAAATGTTTCTTCCTCCAGCTTCTTATACTCTTTCTAGGGAGGAGAGATATCAGTTTTGAAACTTCTTCAATGATGTAAAGGTTCCATAGAGATACTCATAAAATATCAAGATCATTTTTTCAATGAATGGTTTGATGTTAAAGGGTTTGAAATCACATGATTTCCATGTTTTTATGGAAGATCTAATTCTAATAGATTTACGTTGCATTTTTTCCAAGAATGTTCATCATACGTTAACCAAACTTTGTTTCTTTTTCAAAGCTATATGCAGCAAAGTTTAAGACCTGGTGAAATTTCCAGCTATGGAAAAAGAAATTGTCATCATATTATGTGAATTAGAAATGTTCTTCCCATAAAAATTCTTTGACAAGATGGTTCATTTGATGATTCACTTGGTGAGAGAGATTCGACTTTGTGGTCATGTGCACTATAGATGGATGTATCCTATTGAATGGTATATGATGATTTTGAAAGGGTATGTCAAAAATCAAAGTTGGCCAGAGGGTTTTATAGTGATGCGATATATTGTTGAAGAAGCCATTGAATTTCGTAATGAATACCTATCTAATGTGGAAATAATTGGTCTCCCAAATTCTCGTCACACTGGACGCATTGAGGGTGAGGGAATTTCTGGTAGAGAAGTTGTGACAATCAGTATTACAGATCGGGAGCAGGCCCATCTTTATGTTTTTCATAACAGCTGGGTGGTTGCTCGGTATATTGAAACTCACAATGAAATTCTTAGGCAGTTGAATCCATCAAGGGATGAAAAATGGTTATTAGATACACATAATCACCAGTTTATAGGATGGTTTCAGGACCATATTTTTAAGCAGTTGGATCAAAATCTGAATTCAATGTCAGAACGACTTTGATGGCTAGCCGCTGGACCAAGTGTGTATGTATTATCTTACAGTGGTTATGTAATTAATTGTTATACATTCTATACAGATGAACATGATGAAGATAGTACCATGGAAAATAGTGGAGTTACACTAGTGGCTAAAGTGATGCATGTTTCTCATAGTTAGGACAGAAATCCAATTTATGCAAATATGTCATACTTTGGCATTATAAAACTAATATGGGAGTTGGATTATACGACTTTACAATTGCCGATTTTTCAATGAAAATGGGTTGATAACAACAGTGGTGTTAAAATAGATGAATGGGGATTTGTGAAAGATGATTTCAGTAAAGAAGGGTACAAAGATAAACGGTTTATAATGGAATCACAAGAGGAACAAGTTTTTTATGTTCTAAATCCCCCATACTGAAAGTGTTTGATTGTTCTGTTATCATCCAAAACTACTTCAGGTTACGATGAAAATTCAGTGGAGGACAATCCTTTTAGTGGTATGTCCCAATAATTTCTGAGCGGTCCCAATGCAGATGATGTTTTGTATGTTAGAGGAGACCACAATTAAGGGATTTGGATAATCGATAGAGGTGTAAAATCCCTTGAACCTTTGAAAAAAAGGAAGGGAGTTCAATAAATAGGTTATATTTTGTTTGAAATATAGATCTTGTTATCTCATTTATTATCTTATCATTACTGAATTTATGTAATCTAAATTAATTATTCAACCACTTTTGCAGATAATGACTTCTTCACATTCTGGTGCTCCTAACCTTGATGCAGAACAAGTCTCTCAAGCTACTGCTGCTGTGGCTACTGCTGCTCCGACTGCTCCTATAGCTCCTACTACTCCTGCTGTTGTTCTTGTTGTGGCTCCTGTTTCTACTGCTGCTCCTCCTACTGTGTCTCTTGCTGCTCCTGCTGCTCCCACTACAGCTGTTGCTGCTCCTGCTGTTGCAGATCCTATTGCTCCTAGTGTTGAGGTCCAACAACCATCAGCACATGCTGTTGATACCATTTTGGATGACCATATAGATGATGTTGATATCGATGTAATGGTCGGGAATGAAGGACCGACGTCACAGAAAACGTAGGTGCGTCATAGTTTGACGGTGTAAGCCAAAATTCTTAAGGCAAAAAGTAAAGGCATCAAATTTGAAGTTGTATGGAATGAATGAGGCCAACATGTGAATCCCAACAAGGCTATTTTTAGCATCTACATTGGACTTTTCACTCGGAAACGCGTGCCGATTAACATAGATTCATGGCACCATGTTGTGTTTGGGATGAAGGCTGTGATCTAGGAAGAGATTACGGTAACATTATGAATTTATTTCTTTATTTTACTAGAAAATAAAATAATGAAACAATTTCTTACTCTTCTAAATCTCTTGCAGAGTATATTTATAGTAGAAGATTCACACAAGGATTATGTAATAAGGCTTGTAGGAAGAATTCATCAAGGTTTTCACAGTATTTTAACAATATGTCACCTGAAAGATTCCAATGGTAAAATAAACCCCCACCCACCCATTGTCTACGCCCACCTTATATCCCAAGAAGCATGGGATGTATTTATTGGCCGCTATGGGGATGAGACGTTTCTGGTACATTGTGGGTGATAATACATTATTTAAGGATACCTGTATTCATCACTTTGATTGTCAATATTTCATTTATGAAATAGAAACTCTATACTGAAAATAAGGAACGTGCATCAAACCCAACATACCCCTATCGTAAATTATGGATGTGGTACGCTTCATTAGAAAAGAAAATGGTACATATTTTAAATTTACAGTAATATTATTATGTGAAAATAAACAACATCATAATTATCTTTCATTGTTTATATGTATATTGATGAGTCTAAAACCAAATGCACTTCCATTTCACGTCATGTGCTATGGAAGGAGGCATGTGTGAACAAAGAAGGGAAGTTAGTAGATGATAACACACAGAAAGTGTGGGAAATATGTGTAAGTATGACACGATGATAAAAATATTTGTTTTAAATTGATATTACATAAAAATAATTAGTTATTTTCTTACATCCGACAGTCACAGGAATTAGCTACTACTGTAGAAGATACAGACCTATTATTGGCGGCTTTGAAGCAGCTAAAAAAATACGGTCGTGTTTGAGGTGCAGGGGTTGGGGAGACACCCTAAGTATATTTTGAGAAGAAGAAAAAAACTGATGATACAGATGAAAAATTGGAACAAATGAGCGAAAGAATAGAAACCCTTGATGAACGATTGCATTGGATGAGAGAGTTTCTAGAAACTTTTATGGGTGGGAAGCAAAGGGAAGACACAACTCAGGAGCAACCAATGGGTGAACATCCCGCCCCACCCCCCACCAGCTTTGAGGTGAGCCATTTGCCTCAAAGAACTGTCTTAGCCGTGATAATCAATATTATAATAATTGTTCCCATGAAATGTGAATCAGACAAACATTGATAAATTTTTTGTACTGATCTTTTACAGGGTGATAATGATTATGATTTATATCTATTGAAACCCACCTATATCCTTGTAGAGAGGGCTATAATGTTCAATATCCCAGATGCCACACTGCATAATAGACCACTTCTAAAAGATCATCTGAAATTTACGATTACTGTAGCTCATGATCCAAATGAATAGATACCTATTCCACTTGATGACGATGATATTCATATGGTAGAAAAGGCTATTGGGACATTAATTGCATGGCCATCACAACTTGTAAGAGTACATGCAGACAAAGAGGTATTTATTTCCTTTTTTCAAGCTAAACCCTTAACAATTAAGGAAAAAAGGGTCTGAACCAATGATTGTTATTATAGACGGAGAAAGGGAAGGGGGTGACAAACGTCTGCTCAAAACCATCTAAAGGATTGACCAAATGATCCCAAGGAGCTACTGAAAGCACAATAACACCACATGTTCTCTATCCACATTTACTAGCATTGAAGAATCATGTGGATACGAAGCTAAAAGATGGTAATAGTTATATAGTGGTTTTCAAAGAGAATATATATAGAGAGGGTAGTCAAGATTTCGTTGCTGCTGAAATTGTAAATGAGATCCTTGAAAACAGTTGGCTAGGTGTCACTATTATAAATTTATATATGAGGCATGTTTCCATTAATTGATTTTCTAAAAGCTGATCTAATGTGAAAATTACGACTAAATGCATTTTATATTATTGACAGATGCATTTATGAAAAACAGTTGAAGGAATTTTCTCATGAGCCCTGATTTGGACTCGTTAGTCCTCATATCACATCAACACACCTAAAAAAATAGAGCCATCAAAAAGTATGCAATAGTAAACGGCTTGCTGAAAACATTTAAAAGAATGATTAAAGATTCTAGTCTTTTCCTAATACCAACCATGTAAGGGTAATACTCTACGATTAAAGCATATCAATTATATTTTCACTTATTTTATTACTTATTCCTTTTTGTTTATTTAGGAAACATTGGTTGCTAATTGCGGTGAACTTGGATACTCCAAAGATTTATTTTTTGGATTCAAAGAAAGGATATCCATCAAACTGACCACACATGATGGAGTTTGTGAATCTGTAAGACACTAAATCATACGTTTTAAGTCTAAAAATCAAGTAATATAATTTATATTATCTTTTACTGAGGATTCTGTTATGATAGGTAGTTATATCATTATCGTCTAAAAAAAGGAATGAGGATAGGGGCTAAGCATAAGGAGGTGATTAAGTACTACGTCTGGACAAATATTAGGGTATATATAATAAAATTTCACAATCCAAACATATCTCAACAAAAGTTACTTATTCTCCTAATGATCAATTTTTTTTTTCAGTTTCCAAAACAAACAAACGATAATTATTGCAGTTATTATGTTTGTAAATTTATGAAATAGATCGTTTTTCATCAACAAACTGTCCTCCCTAAAGAGGTATTTTCAAAAACAACTACTAGTTCGTTTGAGTTATTTGTTAATTATTTATTTTTATATTTTTCAGTACTACTCTGACTGCCAAAAAGCCTCATACTCACAAGATGATATAGATGTGTTCATAAGAAAGTGGTCCGCATACCTAATGGCAGATTGTACACAAATACAATGAAGATCTGACTTGGGGACACGTACAATTGGTGGTAATTTTTGAGAAGGGTTAAGGGGATCAAAAGATGACGAATTGTTGTATGTAAATGTTATTAGGAAAATATGTATTGTTATTAAATAAAACATCCTTTCACCAATGAGTCATTTTCCCATTTAAATAGATGATATGCACCAGTAACATGCAAGAATGCTAAACCACTCAAAGGGTCTCAATTTTGTTTAAAATGGACACGATTTTAAGTGAAAACAACAACTGATCTATGAAAATCCAACCAAAGGCATTCGGATAGTGTTTATCCTTTAGGAGAACTATCCACGGGTCCTTTTTGATGTGTATGAGTCATTCTCGACTCAATACGAGGCATGGTGTGGCCGCTAGCACTGAAAGGGTCTCTCTTTTGTTTAAAATGGACACAATTTTAATTGAAAACAAAAACTGACCTATGGAAATCTGACCAAACGCATTTTGATTGCCTTGATCATTTATGAGAACAATAAAAGGGTCCTTGGTGATTTGTACGAGTCATACCCTCCTCAATCCGAGGCACGGTATGGCCGCTAGCACTCAAAGGGTCTCTCTTTTGTTTAAAATGGACACGATTTTAATTGAAAACAACAACTGACCTATGAAAATCAGACCAAACGCTTTGGGATTGCATTGATATTTTATGAGAATGATCCAAGGGTCCTTGGTGATGTGTATGAGTCATCCTTGCCTCAATCCGAGGCACGATGTGGCCGGTTCCACTCAAAGGGTATCTATTTTGTTTAAAATGGACACGATTTTATGTGAAAACAACAACTGACGTATGAAAATCTGACCAAACACCTTCGGAATGTTTTGATCCTTTAGGATCACGATATAAGTGTCCTTTTTGATGTGTAAAAGTCAACCTTGCCTCAATCCGAGGCACGGTGTGGCTGCTTGAACTCAAAGGGTCTCTCTTTTGTTTAAAATGGACACAATTTTAATTGAAAACAACAACTGATCTATGAAAATCTGACCAAACACATTTGGATTGTCTTGATCCCTTAGGAGAATGATACAAGGGTCCTTTTGGACATTTAAGAGTCAAACCATCCTCAATCTGAGGCACTGTTTTGCCACTAGCAATCAAAGGGTCTCTCTTTTGTTTAAAATGGACACGATTTTAATTGAAAACAACAACTGACCTATGAGAATCTGAAGAAACGCATTCATATTTCCTTGAACTTTTATAAAAATAATAAAAGGGTCCTTAGTTATTTTTATGAGTCAACCCCGCCTCAATCCAAGGCACGGTGTGGCCGATACTACTCACAGGGTCTCTATTTTGTTTAAAATGGACACGATTTTAAGTGAAAATAACAACTGACCTATGGAAATCTGACCAATGCTTTAGGATTGCCTTGATCTATTATAAGAATGATCCACCAGTCCTTTTTGATTTCTATGAGTCAACCCCAACTCAATCCAAGGCACGGTGTGGTTGCTACCACTCAAAGGGTCTCTATTTTGTTTAAAATGGACACATTTTTAATTGAAAACAACAACTGACCTACTAAAATCCAACCAAATGGATTTGTATTGTGTTGATACTTTAGGAGAATGATCCAAGGGTCCTTTTTAATGTGTAACAGTCATCCTCGCCTCAATACGAGGCACAATGTGGCCGCTATCACTCAAATGGTCTCTCTTTTGTTTAAAATGGACACAATTTTAATTGAGAACAAGAACTACCCTATGAAAATCTGAAAAAACACTTTTGGATTTCCTTGATACTTTGTGAGAATGATACAAGGGCCCTTGGTGACATGTAAAAGTCATCCCCGCCTCAATATGAGGCATGGTGTGACCGCTAGCACTCAAAGGGTCTCTCTTATGTTTAAAATGGACCCGATTTTAATTGAATACAACAACTGACCTTTGAAAATCTCACCAAACACATTCAGATTTCCTTTATCATTTATGATAACGATCTAAGGGTCCTTTGTGATGTGTACGAGTCATCCCTGCCTCAATCTGAGGCACAGTTTGACCGATACCACTCAAAGGGTCTCTATTTTGTTTAAAATGGACACGATTTTTAGTGAAAACAATAACTGACATACGAAAATCCAACCAAATGCATTCATATTGTCTTGATACATTAGGAGAACGATTCAAGGGTCCTTTTTGACATGTATGAGTCAACCAAGCCTTAATCCAAGGCACGGTGTGGCTGCTAGCACTCAAAGGGTCTCTCTTTTGTTTAAAATTGACACAATTTTAATTGAAAACAACAACTGACCTATGAAAATCCGACCAAATGCATTCGGATGGTCTTGATCCTTTAGTAGAACGATCCATGGGTCCATTGTGACATGTAAGAGTCAACCCCCCCTCAATACGAGGCATAGTGTGGACTCTATCACTCAATGGGTCTCTCTTTTGTTTAAAATGGACACGAATTTAATTAAAAACAACAACTAACCTATGAAAATCTGACCAAACACATTCATATTACCTTAATATTTTAGAAGAACGATCCAAGGGTACTTGTTAACATGTAAGAATCAACCCTGCCTCAACAAGAGGTACGATGTGGCCGGTACCAGTCAAAGGGTCTCTATTTTGTTTAAAATGGACACAATTTTAAGTGAAAACAACAACTGGCCTACAGAAATCTGACAAAACGCTTTCAGATTGCCTTTATATTTTCTAAGAACTATCCAAGGGTCCTTGTTGACGTGTACGAGTCAACCCCGCCTCAATCTAAGGCACGGTGTGACTGCTACCACTCAAAGGGTCTCTATTTTGATTAAAATGGATAGGATTTTAAGTGAAAACAACAACTGACCTATGAAAATTCTACCAAACATATTCGGATTGTGTTGATCCATTGGGAGAAGGATCCACTGGTACTTTGTGACATGTATGAGTCATCCCCACCTCAATCCAAGGAATAGTGTGGCTGCTAGCACTCAAAGGGTCTCCCTTTTGTTTAAAATGAACACAATTTTAATTGAAAACAACAAATGACCTATGAAAATCCAACCAAAAGCATTTGTATTGACTTGATATTTTATTAAAACAATACAAGGGTCCTTGGTGACATGTAAGAGTCATCCCCGCCTCAATCCGAGGCACGTTGTGGCCTCTAGAACTCAAAGGGTCACTCATTTGTTTAAAATGGACATGCTTTTAATTGAAAACAACAACCGACCTATGAAAATCCGACCAAACGCATTCAGATTGCCATTATTGTTTATGAGAACGATCCAAGGGTCCTTGGTGACGTGTATGAGTTATCCCCGCCTCAATATGAGGCACAGTGTGGCCGGTACCACTCAAAGGGTCTCTATTTTGTTTAAAATGGACACGATTTTAAGTGAAAATAATAACTGACGTACGATAATCTGACCAAACACATTTAGATTGTCTTGATCCTTTAAGATAAAGATAAAAGGGTCCTTTTTGACATGTACAAGTCAACCCTGCCTCCATCCGAGGCATGGTGTCGCCGCTAGCACTCAAAGGGTCTCTCTTTTGTTTAAAATGGACACAATTTTAATTGAAAACAACAACTGACCTATGAAAATCCAACCAAACACATTCAGATTGTCTTGATTATTTAGGAGAACGATCCACGGGTCCTTTCTGATGTGTACGAGTTAACCCTGCCTCAATCCAAGGCATGGTGTGGATGCAATCACTCAAAGGATCTATCTTTTGTTTAAAATGGACACGATTTTAATTGAAAACAACAACTAACCTATGAAAATCAGACCAAATGCATTCAGATTGCCTTTATACTTTCTAATAATTATCCAAGGGTCCTTGGTGATGTGTATGAGTCAACCCCTCCTCAATCTGAGGCACGGTGTGGTCGGTACCACTCAAAGGGTCTCTATTTTGTTAAAAATGGACATGATTTAAGTGAAAAAAAAAATGACCTACGGAAATCTGAAAAAATGCATTTTTATTGCCATTATATTTTATAATAAAAATTCAAGGGTCCTTGGTGACATGTAAGAGTCAACCCCGCCTCAATCCGAGTCACGGTGTGGCTGATACCACTCAAAGGATCTCTATTTTGTTTAAAATGGACACGATTTTAACTGAAAACAACAACTGACCTACGGAATTTTACCAAACGCATTCGGATTGTGTTGATCATTTATGAGAACGATAAACGGGTCCTTTGTGATTTGTACGAGTCATCCCTGGCCTCAATCTGAGGCATGTTGTGGCCGCTACCACTCAAAGGGTCTCTCTTTTGTTTAAAATGGACATAATTTTAATTGAAAACAACAACTGACCTATGAAAATCCATACAAACGCATTCATATTTCCTTGATATTTTTTGAGAACGATACAAGGGTCCTTGGTGACGTGTATGAGTCATTCCTGCCTCAATCCGAGGCACGGTGTGGCCTCTAACACTCAGAGAGTCTCTCTTTTGTTTAAAATGGACACGATTTTAATTGAAAACGAAAACTAACTAATGAAAATACAACCAAACACATTCAGATTTCCTTTATATTTTATGAGAATGATCCAAGTGTCCTTGGTGATGTGTACGAGTCATCCCCTCCTCAATAAGAGGCACGGTGTTGCCGGTACCACTCAAAGGGTCCTTATTTTGTTTAAAATGGACACAATTTTAAGTGAAAACAACAACTGACATACGAAAATCCAACCAAATGAATTTGGATTGTCTTGATCCTTTATGAGAACTATCTATTGGTACTTTTTGGTGTGTATGATCCAACCTCGCCTCAATCCAAGGCACGGTGTGGCCGCTAGCACTCAAAGGGTCTCTCTTTTGTTTAAAATGGACTGAATTTTAATAGAAAACAACAACTAGCCTATGAAAATATGACCAAATGCATTTGGATTGTCTCGATTATTTAGTATAAAGATTAAGATGTCCTTTTTGAAGTGTACAAGTAAACCCCACCACAATCCGAGGCACGGTGTGGCCGCAATATCTCAAAGGGTCTCTCTTTTGTTTAAAATGGACACGATTTTAATTGAAAACAACAACTGACCTATGGAAATCTGACAAAACGCATTTGTATTGCCTTGATCTTCTATAAGAACAATCCAAGGGTCCTTGGTGATGTATACAAGTCAACCCCGCATCAATACAAGGCATGTTGTGGCTGGTACTTCTCAAAGGGTCTCTATTTTGTTTAAAATGGACACGATTTTAAATGAAAACAATAACTGACCTACAGAAATCTGACCAAACGCATTTTCATTGCCCTGATCTTTTTTAAAAACGATCTAAGGGTCCTTGGTGATGTGTAAGAGTAAACCCCGTATGAATCTGAGCCACGGAGTGGCTGGTACCACTCAAAGGGTCTCTATTTTGTTTAAAATGGACACGATTTTAAGTGAAAACAACAACTGACCTACAAAAATCCAACCAAATGCATTCAGATTATGTTGATACTTTAGGACAAAGAACCAATAGTCCTTTGTGACATGTAAAAGTCATCCCCGCATCAATCCGAGGCACAGTGTGGCCTCTAGCAATCAATGGGTCTCTCTTTTGTTTAAAATGGACACAATTTTAATTGAAAACAACAATTGACCTATAAAAATCCAACCAGACACATTTGGATTGCCCTGATCTTTTACAAGAACGATACAAGGGTTCTTGGTAACGTCTAAGAGTCATCACCGCCTCAATCTGAGGCACGGTGGGTCCGCTATCACTCAACGGGTCTCTCTTTTGTTAAAAATGGACACCATTTTAATTGAAAACAACAACTATCCTATAAAAATCTGACCAAACGCATTCGTATTGCCTTGATCTTTTATGAGAACTACCCAAGGGTCCTTGGTGATTTGTACGTGTCATATCTTCCTCAATTCGATGCACGGTGTGTCCGGTACCACTCAAAGGGTCTCTATTTTGTTTAAAATGGACACGATTTTAAGTGAAAACAACAACTGACGTAAGAAAATATGATCAAACGCATTCGTATTATCTTGATCCTTTAGGAGAACGATACAGGTATCCTTTTTGATGCGTACATGTCAACCCTTCCTCAATTCGAGGCACGGTGTGGCCGCAAGCACTCAAAGGGTCTCTCTTTTGTTTAAAATGGACACGATTTTAATTGAAAACAACAACTAACCTATTAAAATATAAGAAAATGCATTCAGATTTTCGTGATATTTTATCAGAACAAAACAAGGGTCCTTGTGACATGTACGAGTCAACCCTGCCTCAATCCGAGGCACGGTGTGGCTGGTACCACTCGAAGCGTCTCTATTTTGTTTAAAATGAACACGATTTTAAGTGAAAACGACAACTGACCTATGGAAATTCAAGAAAATGCATTTGGATTGTGTTGATACTTTAGGAGGACTATCCACTGGTTCTTTTTGACGTGTAAAAATCATCCATGCCTCAATCTGAGGCACAATGTGGCTGCTATCACTCAAAGGGTCTCTCTTTTGTTTAAAATGGACATAATTTTAATTGAAAACAACAACTGACCTACGAAAATCCGACTAAATGCATTCGTATTGTCTTGATCCTTTAGTCGAATGATCCAATTGTCCTTTGTGATGTGTATGATTCAACCCCGCCTCATTCTGAGGCACATTGTGGCCGCTAGTACTCAAAGGGTCTCTCATTTGTTTAAAATGGACATGATTTTAAGTGAAAACAACAACTGACCTACAGAAATATGACTTAACACATTCAGATTGTGTTGATTTTTTATGAGAACGGTCCACTGGTCCTTTAAAACGTGTACGAGTCATCCTCGCCTCAATCTGCGGAACGGTGTGGCTGCTATCACTCAAAAGGTCTCTCTTTTGTTTAAAATGGACACAATTTTAATTGAAAACAATAACTGACCTATGAAAATCTGACCAAACACATTCAGATTGTCTTGATCCTTTAATAGAAAGATCCACGGGTCCTTTGTGACATGTAAAAGTCAACCCCGCCTCAATCTGAGGCACGGTGTGGCCACTAGCACTCAAAGGGTGTCTCTTTTGTTTAAAATGGACACAATTTTAATTGAAAACAACAACTGACCTATGAAAATCAGACCAAACGCATTCAGATTGCCTTGATCTTTTATAAGAATGATCCAAGGGTCCTTGGTGACGTGTACAAGTAAACACCACCAACCCCCTGGATCGCCCCCACCCCCCTGGACACCAATCCACCCCCTGGACACCCCCACCCATCTGGACACCCCCACCCCCTGTAAAGCCCCCCCTGACACCTTGGACAGTAGCCCACCCCCCTGGAAAGCCCCATTGGACACCCCCTACCCCCACTTGGATTGCCACCCCAAACCCTTGAACAGCTCCTCAACCCCCTGAATTCTGAATTGAATTATTTATGTACTTAATTAACTTATGAATTATGTGTTAATGGTGTATGAGTATACTTGTTGTATGGGTATAATTGGTATAATTAGATTATGATTTGTGTGTTAATTTTTTTGTGGGTGTACTTGCTTTAATTAGCTTATTGAGATGCTGATTTTTTGTAGGTTTTCGGGTGTGCTGCTGCAAATTATTTCATAGCAAAAGACAAGGCATTTATCATCGCTTTTTTAGAGCTGATAAATGGTGCTTTTATCAGCGCTAAACAAGCACTGATAAAACACTCACTTATCAGCGCTATTTTAGCGCTGATAAAGGGTTGTCTTATCAGAGCTCATTTAGCACTGATAAAGGTTTCCTTTATCAGAGATTTTTTAGTGCTGATAAAGTACCCCTTTATTAGTGCTTAGTAAGTGCTGATAAAGGGTACCCCCTTTATCAATGTCGAGCTTTACAGTGCTTTTTTAGCGCTGTTAAAGCCCATTTTTAGCACTGTTAAATCCCATTTTCGTATTAGTGTCTGATTATATAAATTACCCCATACCAAATTATAAAGGCCCATAAAAATTATAAATATATATTTGAATCCATTGATTCCAGACCATAAATGTTTCAACCAACGAAACCAATGGTCCCTAACTAAACAATGGCGTAGTTATTTAGTTAAATAGAACTCAATCTTGAGGATATGTGGGAAAACATCATTTAGGATGATTCATATACATTTATCAACCAGTCATATTTCATAATTATAACCATGCATGTTATTATAGATAAATAGTTAAAGGTAATCAACCAAGAATGCAATATGAATAAGCATGTTGATTAAATCACCTAAGTAGGGTATTCAAATAATTATGCACCATGAAATCTATAATAAAATCTACATGTCATGGAATATGGATGGAATGGAAATATATATGTGCTTATGATGATGCATGACCAATAATCACCTCTTTCCATAATGTTCCAAGAGGTAAAAATCCATAGATCAGTAAGTAGGGTAAATAATCCGATCAATCATTGTGATATAACACTCATATAAAACATAGAATATCAAAAATCCCATTCTCATTCCTAGAAACTTGGTCTTTCCCTCATGTAATGTTTGGAAATACCTAGAAACAAACAATCTACCAAGTACCAAAACATTACTATTCTCATGTCTACCATCCAATGATAGAAAAAATGAAATAAACCCTTTGATACCACTTGTAACACCCTGAATCGGGATCCACTTAGAATGAATACTATAGCCAATTTTACACTAGGTCTCAGGCATGACTCCGCATTTTCTAGATGCTTCAAACTTGAAGCGAGGGTCTAAAGGTGGTATGATATGGAGATTTTACCCTTATGGTCATTATATAAAAATAGTCAAATAAAAAAAATAATGTTAGAGGAAAATAAAATAATAACTTTTAGATATATATTATAAAATAATAACTTATCTTGATCCAAATAAAAATACATTCATGAACATTCTGTGGAATTAATGTAGGCATCGAACACATACAAGATAAATACATTTATAACTAGAATAATAAGAAAAATAAATAAATAAATAATGGACAAAACTCTTGATGGTCGACTGAGTACATTCCCAAACGCTACTCCTAATATCCCATGACCTAACAATGTCTATAATGAAAACAACACAATAGCACAGTCCAGAACCAACCTAAAAACATTAGATCTATCTAGGTACCAAATTTTGAAATGAATAGGTTACGAGATATACTCGTTAAGAAACCACCATTAGTGTCTACACTAATCCATTCCATGAGTTAAAAATGAATCTATGTGTAGGTATATCAAAAGTAAGGCAGTGCAATAAATGTAAATATAAACAAGTTGGCCTCAGGTTCTTTAATGAAACCTATAACATACCTACTTTTTTCTAAGATGAAATATCTCTTAAAAATCCATAATGTATATATTTTTACATGTAAGAAAATCATATGAAAGGATACACACACACTAGTGAGGAACCAAATTTTAGTACTAAGGAATCCATATTAGGGTATTATGTATCAAATAAGGGACTTCATACCCAAGATTCCATACCCATGGTTTAATATATTCTATGGAAACCATGTCTAGGGTTCCATACCCCTCAATAACAATATAATAGGGAAACCATTCCCATGTTACCATAACTATCAATCATAATGTACATGGGAAACTATGCCTAGGGTGTTATACTCATCGATCACAATGTAATAGGGATTCCATGCCTTGGGTTCCAAACCCATAATCACAATTGAAGAATTAAACTATGTAATTTAATGTCCAGGTTAGTAAGTCTATAATATTATAGTTTTATTATAATAATCAAGGGATCTATGTACATAACACTCTTCATCACAACTAACTTATAATAATAAATAAGGTCTTGCACACAAGCATTCCTCTTTCCAAATTCATTTATAAATAATCTTAGAAGTATATGTACAAATAATTAATTGTATCCATTTCTGTTTCTAACCTAGACAATTCTATATATCATTAATGATGACCATGAGAAAAAGATATTACATAATATAATTCACTAACACAAATATCAATTAAAAGATTCCAATTCAATTTAATTTAAAAATATTCAACGATTCACAATGTATTTCATAAAGAAATTTTTTAAGTACCAAGAGTTCCATAAAAAAAATTTTAATTCCATAAGGCATTTAAATAATATAACCAAGGGGTGGGTTAATTGGTGGCCAAAGACTATAAAAAAGGAATATAACTAAACACACCATATGAGGGGGTTCAGGTTAAGTTCATAAACCTCCAACAATATCAAGTGATAAAGAACATCAAGGTCATGGTATATACAGCTAATTTAGGGAATTTTAAATTTTTTTATAAGAAACAAATGAAGTGTCCATCATGTGACAAAAATGAGATTAATTATAAATAATGAAAATGTGATAGAAAAAAATTGGAATTATGTTTGGGGATATATTTATAGAAAAGAAGGAAGATGAGTTTTTGAATCACTGATAAACATCAAATGAGATTGAAGGATATAGATTCCAAGCCAAAATGAGGAACATCATCCATGTTAGAGGAAAGAATAGAGAGGCGCATACATAAGGCAGATATGAAAAAATGGAATAAGAAATTGGGTTAAATCCCATTTATGTTTTGAGGGGAAAATTGGTAAATTTTACCCTTTAAAATAACTTCATGGTTTGGTTGCATGTTTCTTCTAATAGTACACAAATCATGAAGAACACACTGCCTAAGAATATTACGCTGTTTGGTTTGTCGGAATTTTTTTTTCTAATCATTTTCCAACCATGTGGTGCTACTGGTTAATTGGAATTAACCATGTGGGCGACGTATATGGTTTGGAAGACCTTGTATATCTTTTTCACCCAACTTTTTATTTTTTTCAGACATTCAGTATGGCCATGTGCACCATATTTAAAGATTTAAAAACTCATGTGACACCCCTTATAGGGATGTATGATTTCTCTTAAAGGGATGAATATTTTTAAGAAAATCGTGGGCCATATCTGTCTCTCCTAGAAAGTGAGAGTATCAGGGCTCAATGCTCCTGAAACTCATCCAAAGTCTCAAGACCACTATCAGGCCTAAAACCTTATCCAAAAAATAAAACTTTTATGTGTTCCAAATCTCATAATAATCTTCCAATTATCTCTCTAAAACATCAGGCCATCTCCCAAACAAAGAGTTCAAATTCTATTATAACATCTTAGTCTAAAAAATGAGATCTTACAACATTCTCATTAAAATTGAATCATTTAAATTAATTTTTACCAACCAAAGAACACAACCCTTTTTCATCCATATTTTTTTTTTGAATTTATTATCAATAATCTTGAAAGTGACATTTATAATACTATAAAACTACGATCAATGAAATTATATAACATCATTTTACCAATGTTTGTTTCACTGAATTAATTTAATAGACTTTATATTTTTCCTTATGATTAGATATCAAAAATTTATTCTTCCTATATAATTTTTTCAAATGTTTCAAAATTCCCTCTATCCATAATTTATTAGAAAGGTATTTTTCAACTACAATTAATTAATTAAAAAAAATAAAATGAAATATTTTAAATGTTAAAATATGGTTAATATTTAACCAAAATGAATCTCTTTTAATCATTTTTATCTGAAATTATATTTCAGCTGCATTTTACATTTTCTAATAAACTTTATCTCTATGATAAATTTTTTTTAAAAGGTATATTCTAATTTCAGGGATTAATAAAATAATACTTTTTAATTTCTTTCAGTGGAACATGGAATTTCCTATTTTTAAATAAATTTTCTTGATTCTTATATGAAAATATTGATCCATGTTTTATACGTGATCAACCACTTTATTCAAATGATTCCATCCACCTTTTTTATATAGAATGATTATAAAGATCTATTTTACATCAATGACATGATCCATTATTTTTTTTCTTTCCTAATCATCCACTTGTATATCCGTGATTCACTTAAAAATAATTTTCTCTATGAATTACCTATGTTCCACTATATTTTTGAGGGGTGTTCAACTTGATTCCCCAACATATAGATTGATTGGGGAAATTGGTATCAAAATCATTTATCTATTTCCAATATGATGTAAATAATATATATGCAACAATATTTATTGTCAAATCGGTCATATATACGAGGAAATTGATAAAGGCTCTTAGTTGTAAGCTGGTTTAACAGAATATAATCCATGAAAATCATGAGGGAACCATATTCCTTTGGGAAAAAAGGACAGGGGAACCCCAATGATATGTATTAGTTTGTATAAAATCCTTAACTTCTAAGTCCTCTAGCTACCTCCTGAGCTCCTTGAACTTAGTAGTATACATCCTTTAATTAAGAATGGATACCATTTCTACTATTAAAATTAGTTCAATAGTTAAATACACCTCTCTCTCATGAGGTAACCCAAAAAATTAATCAAGTAATACATCACAAAAAATGATCTACTCTGGTCAAAAAATCACCCTGACACATTCCCATATCATCCATATAATGACTAACAATCTGGACTGTCACTCCACCCAACCCATGATGATCTAGTCTAGATCTACATGAATCTACATCCCATTCACCCTTGTGAATATAACTATCTCCCTCAAGTAATGTTATGTATAACTTTATGTTATAACAATACATGTAAGCATGATAAGGAACCAACCATTCCATAATGAGAATGAAATCAAACCCCATTATCTTGAGGATATAGAGGTTCCATAAGAAACAATAACTACCAACCTAAAGGTGTAATTCCTTGAACTAGAACACACTATATAATAAAATTACAAATACGCTATCAAGTGTCATCACCCCATAGAAATAATTAACATTGATCCCAAGGCTTTATATGATAGACATGGAGATAAATGAATATGAATACCACGTATAAGAAGATAATACATTGATGTATGAGGTACCAAAATAGTAACGCCTACAGTAGATGGCCTGAAACCCTTCTCCTTAGGTACAGGTTATAAAATATATATATGTCCCAATCCATAACCCTAAACTACAACCAGAATAGTTAGAGTAAGTTAAATCAACTAAAGATACATGTCTTGTTTCTGACCTCCTTTACCACATCCACCTCTTCAGCATGTACATCCAGTGGTATTAAAACTACCAGCTAGATGTAGGGATACTAATTCAATTCTAGAAGGTGGTGTTGGTATAGATACACTACCACTTGGAACATATGGAATATTCCAAAAAACCTATTATGACTACCTATTCTTCTACAATATTATTAATCTCCTATTTATTTATTTAACTAAAGGTTTTATATGAACATATCTCCCACAGTGATGGTATACAATAGAACCACCAGTGAAGACACTATGGTTGCCACTACTCTATTGAGAACCCTCCAGACAGTGCTTCCTACTACTGGATGAACTATTACCTACCTCAGAATTGAACATCTATACCCTATAATGTCATCTTCACTCAAATTATTCTCTTTAATAGGGTCCTAGATCTAAATTGATAAAATATTATTTAAATCTAAAATATTTTCCTACGACCATAGGCCATACATAATCCCATCCTCGAAGCATCTCACTCTCAAAATCTCATTAACCAAAAGGTAGGTGAAAAAAACAGAATCTTAGTAATGCGAGATGAAAAAACCATGAATGATAGGGATACATTCTTTATATATAGGAATTCCCTAGATCTAAACTATCTTATAATATCTAGCATGAAATTTTCATAAAAAGAGTCATGAATATTTCACCAAACCATATACCAATGTCGGTCTTCCTGAGTAATAATGTCCCAACAATTATTGGTAAAATCATGAATAATATAAGAAGATAGCTTGACCCTCCATTTTATAGGTGTATCTAGATTCAAAATGATAGAGAACATGTCCTCTATCCTTGTCACAACATCCAATGACCACTATCCCTTGAAAAGTCAGGCGGTGGCTATTGTCGAAACTCTAACATAAACTATACCATAGAATGGGTGAGGAAAAAATCACTATTAATATTCTGGATAAAACATATAAACCCTTCAATAAAATGGGATTTTTTCCCTTTTAATGTATAACTGTAGGTTTGATATGTGGCACCACTAGAGGGTTAGGTCCCACCACCTCAGGAATATTTTTGTTGCCACATTATTGGTGCTCAAATTGAGTAAATCATGTTGGAATATTGATGTAAATGAAAAAAAACATGAATCAATTAATATTTAATAACAATAACATCATTGATACAAGAATGGGATATATATGAGCCTTCCTATACAAGAGTCACACCCTTCTTCCTGCTCGTAAATCCAGGCCACGACATCGTGTATATAAATGAGATGAAACACTAAACATACTACCTACTTCCCACTACTAAGGTTTATTTTGTGTCAAATTCTCTATTTTATAACATGGTTCTAGTATATGGTGTGTCAATTTAAATTTATAGAACAACACACCCTTTAAATTTCAATTGAAATCACTATTTAACAATAACCCTTTCCTTTTAAATTTAGAACTAAATTTTTCTTAAATATTTCATTACATATATATTTCTTTTTATATATATATATATATTTATATACCAAGGTCTAGTTAAATTTTTCTATCATTCCCAACTTATAACATAATACACTATATAAATTGAAAATGGTACTACATGTAGCTACAACCAGGATTTCAATAATGTTCAATTATATGTATCACCACTCATAATTTATATAAGATCACATATTATTAAATTTTAATTTTCATACATATAACTGAACCAAACTAATGTTTTAGTGCATGTAACCAATGGTTCATGACTCAAATGTGATAAAATTGTCTTTTTAAGGTTCTATCATCACACTATATGGTAAAACACCATTTAGGTTGATATAAAAACATTAATTATTCAAATTATTTATCTCTACAAGAAATGTTAACATAATATCAATATAACTATCTAGGTACAAAGAATATAAAATTACAATTCACACAAAAGTTAAAAATGACATGAAATAATGCATGACATATAAATCTTCACATGCCTATAGTGATGCACGAGACACTACCTCCATTTCGTACTGGGACATGGGTAAAAATATAATCCAAAATGATAATGAATTATATAATCCATATGTGTCACTCAATGGTGAAATCAATGAAACTCTAACCAGAATAATCCACAACAAAAAATCCCATCCCATTAATTTTTTATTTTTCCCCAAACATGGGTTAGCTACTCCCTAGAATAGGATTATTACCAAAATCTTGCACATAAAAGTCTCTTGTCTAATAACCCAAATAGTAGGAAAATAGGAAAAAATCCACATGTACCAATTTGTGACATTCTAGATTCAGTTCACTCATAAGTTGTTACACCCCGTCCCCTGGGGCCTGTGTCATGACTACCCCAAGTCCACCTTCCATAGGCCAGGGGCTGGTGACTAGCACCATAAGGCGTATTCCCCAAAATTGGGAAATTATTTCCTTTATAACTTGTAAACTCACACAAATAAGAACAAAGAAGGATACACACACAAAGTAAAAAAAATATAGTAAACAGAGTGTGTACAGAAAGAAAAAGGGGACAAAATACAAGCCCAACTAGAAGGTACAAGATAACTGGGAAGTACAAGTAAACTGGAATAGCTCATGTGAACACCCTCCAAGGATCCCACCTAATGGGTAGGTACAACTCTCAAATGGTTATCACTGGCATATGCCTCATCTAATGTTCACCCCCGAGCTACCACCAGTCTTGGTACACTCAGCCTCGATCCATTTTGTCTGTCATCTGCACCAACACACAACAAGGTGCAGGCGTATCCCATGCAGGGGTGAGTATAACATCACTCAATAGGGACCCTGAGACCCTTTTAGGTCTCAAAAAATCCAAAAAGGATAAACCATAAAGCATGAAAACAACTAACAACATTACTTAGGTATATGCCCATACATATCTCTATGTTGTCGAGTAAACCCATCTCATTCATGTGGAAACAAAAGGCCCGACTCAAAAGCCCAATGCTCAACTATCCCACGAAGGAAAGAATACCATGAAGGTAACACCATGAAGGTAATTACCACAATGGTAATTCCACATAGAAGAATACCACAAAGGTATCACCATGAAGCTAAATACAATAAAGGCAACACCACATAGAAGAATACCACAAAGGTATCATGATGAAGGTATACATCACAAAGGTACACCACACAAATGATTACCACATAGGTAAAGACTCAGATCACATTGGTTATAACTTAGTTACAAAAGTAAAGATGATTAGATGTAACTACTAAATCATCTTACTCTATTAAGAGGCAGACCCACGTAGGATCCTAAATCATCAGACCCATGTAGGGTCCTAGTACCGCAAACCCACATAGGATTCTAGAGTATCCCACATGGATTCCTAGAGAGGATATAAGTGGGATACAGGAACAAAGACCCACATAGAATCCCAAATCACATACCCATCTAAGATCCTAAGGCACAAACCCACATAGGATCCCTTTCTCATCTTACAACCAGCTAAAGGGTTCCCGCATTAATCTTGCTTGATTTTGGGAGGCTACGCTCCTCCAGCGAGAGGTTGGTACTCTTATAGCCATGAATTCCCATGAAGAAGTATCCCAATGGACCACCATGTAATATGGGTCCCAACGCAATAGACGATGCATCAATCAGACACCCAATCTGTAAGTTATTGGCCTTTTAGTCCCGAGGGCCTAGTTGGATTCGGGTTCGATCGAACTTAGCCATACCCCATATTTATCCAAAACTCAAATAGAGTATACCAAAAGGACCGTCTCTATCCAAGTTTCTTAGAGCTGCATATTGTTTGTTAAATGGACCATCATAGCTCATGTTATGGCCAAAAGAGTAGAAAAGGGTCGAAGCTGGTCCGTGTCCGGTCCGACTCGGTCGGACCCACCCGACCTGCTGTGTTCAGCCCGACCAGCGATTGGCGGCCCGCTGGGCAGCCTACGGTGTGGGCCGCTGGCCGACACTAGCCCGCAGCTGGGTGGCCTCACTCTGGGGTCTACCCAGACGCCACCCAAGGGGGAGGCTCCCCCTGGGTTCTCCGGACAGCCTAACCGTTCAGGTTGGGTAGCCCATCGGCCGGCCCCACGTGGCACCGACAGCTGGCACACGGGACCTGAGGTCCCACTCGGATCCCCGGCTGGTCAGACGGCCAGCCCACCCACGCGGCGTTGTCGTGTGTCACGCCACCGCCAGTGGCCGGCAGCGAGCCAACCACCCTTCTTCGTCGTCGTAGCCTCGTGCTGCAGCTCTGGAACGCCCGACGATTCAGCCACGTGCTACCGCCCCCTTCGCATGGCTGGCCTTGTATCGACCACTACCCTATCTCTGATGCGGATGATGGGCCACAACCCTTCTCCAGTGGCGCGATCACGCCTCTGACGTCATCACAACCAGTCAGAGTGTCGGCCGTAGTTCCTGAGCCCCACCGGTGCCGGTCACCATCACGGGATTCCGGTGACGTTCCTCGGGTCTCTGGGCACACATCGGTTGCCCGTTCTTCATTCCAAAAACTCCCACACTCAACTAAGAATGTATCCATAAATTCAAGACCATCATAAACCACAATGCTTGTGGAGAGGTTGGGCTATGTTTGTTTGGCATGCGCCCTCTTTTCTAGAATGATATCAACCAACATAATTGTTCTTAAATCAAGAAGATTGACATGAACAATGTAAGGGGTATTCAACACATCATTAACTACTTATATTTCCCATTGGAAGTGTCACAAGATGATGTCAGTTAAGGCGATTAGGTTTCCAATGATTTTTGCTTCCAGAAAACGCTTCCGAAGTCAGTTTCGTGTATTGTCCTTGCTCTTGATTCTGAAGTACGTTCTTCTTTGGAGAGAGTGTTCGTCGTTGGAGATATTATTGCTTCACAATTCTCCCAAGCTCTCCTTTTCCAAAAAATCCCCCAATAAAGAGGTGAAATTCCAAATAAATATATTTAAGTTAATTAATATAATTAATGTTGCCACGTTAATTAATTTTATGTTGGAACAATTGATGGGAAAACAACCCAAGAGTCACCTCCCTCATTAAAGGCGGAGTTCAAGGCTCGAATGGTCCCCACCACCAAATTCAATTTGAGTGGATTGAATTTCAAAAATAAAATAAAGTTATTTTATTTTATTTTCTACCATGAAAAGCACAAAAACATACTTTCACCCTCGGCCTAATATTGTAGAGACCCAAAGCTTGATGTACATGGACATTACATTACTTTTGTGGAATAATTAATACATAACAAAAACAGACACATAAGGACTGTAATAGTTTAGTGCCTTTGGAAACTCAGAATATAATCTTCTAATCATGGTGAAAGATATTCAACATCTCCCATAAAGAAATTCCCCCTTTTTTTCTTACCTAAAACCTTTCTTTATATCCTGGGGAAAAGAAAACATAAAAGGGGTGAGCTCAAATTCTCAGTAAGGGTAAGCATAGAGAACATAAAACAATCCTTAGACATTTGAATGTAAAAAAAACATGAGCATAAAATCTAAACATCAAAATCTTGAGCAATGACATAAAACATGGCAGTATGTAAGGCATAGATCATGAAGAAACATTAATCATGATAAATTAGCAAGGGAATAAAACATGTAATTGTGGAAACCATTAAGCACATGATATGATTTACATAGTAGCCAAGGCATTTCTACCAAGACCATCTTAGTGGACAAAGTCCCTTTCTGAATCGAGTTCACTCCTCGTTCCAATCCTGTATTACTGAACTAGTATAACTTGTCGTTCCATCCATGTCTATCTCATGAGATATAAATCATTACCCAATGCATTGGAAGGAGATATAGGTCCCACCCATCTAATATTGAATGCATTCTTTCATGTGCCACAATATAAACATAAATCATTTATCATAACCCATGAATAAAATGGGTTTCATAAACATCATTCCATCATAACCTAATACACACAAAACAATTGGATATAATTTTATCATTAGAAAAGTGAAACCATGTAAATCATAGAGACATGATACTTGAAACATACACATGTGAAATAATTTCATCTTAGATGAAAATGGTTTTGATAAAACACTTGAAATGAATTCTTGAGAAAAAATATCCTTTTTTCTTCAAAATCATTTTCTTTTCACAAAATTTCATGCAATTTTAAAAGAAAAGGATTCTGTTTTAAATAGTAATGAAATGTTTTGGAGTAATCACCATGAAAATAAGGATTTATAAAACCATAAAAATCCTTTCATGCCGTATACGTTAAAAAAAACATTCTTCTCGTACTTTTTTCAGAAAAGTAAAAAAAGACCTTGTAGGGTAAATAAAAGAAATATTCCTTCTATACCATGGGGTAAAAGTCAAATGGGTAAAAAGGACTTTAAACATAAATGAATACACTTTTATAAAACATAGACATGGTTGATATCAACAACCCTAGTAAATACTTACGAATAAGCAATATCGGATAAAAATGAGATTTGCACAATTATCCCTTACCTTAGGTCTGATATGCTTCATACGTTTCCGAACCTCCTGTATAATGGTTTAAATAATTTCATTGACTTATTACAGAATCATATTCATTGCTATGATATCATATATGTTTCACTTATGACTTTATATTACCCGTTCTTTTGTAAATTCCATGTTAAAGCAGCGTTTTGGGTAAAATCATTTCATTTATTGTATGTGTTTCAACTTGTCGTTCTTGATATTATTACTTATATCCTGATTTAAATAATTCCAGAATGTAAAACATGATTTATATATAAATATATTCATCATATACACATATATATTATATATCGATAAAAGGAATGAAAAACACCGTTCATGGAGACGGTAGGCCGTACGTACGCATGAACATTGTTTTCATTTCATTATTGAGTTGAATGAAACTAAATAGATGACATGCATATATATATATATATATATACATAAATACAGTGTAACATCCCAAGCTTCCACTGTACGTTTCCCTTCGAATAATGCAATAGCGTGTGTTGTACGCAACCTCGAGCTCTAACACACACCACAACTAATTAAACTAGCCGTTGTGAATAGTAATACATACTTTTTGAAATTTTATAAATTTTATTTATCAAAATGGACTTCATTTTTGGATTCGGAATATTGAAATTAGCCTATGTTGAATTTTTGGTATTTTTCTGAGAACTTCTAAATTTTTATGAATAGTGAAAAATACTTAAAAACAACTTTTTTAATCAAAATAATTTATAGTGAAAAATTATACTATTTAGTGGTTTTAAAGTATAATTAGAATATATTTTTACCATTTTATCCAATGGAGGTCATTGGAATTAATTTAACATTAAAATCGAACATAAACAATTTCCAATCTTTTGATATAAATTGTTTCTTAGAAACACGCCATTTTTTTGTAACAGCGGGAATTAATTATAAAATTAATTAATGCAACTTATATGTTTTGAATTTTTTAAAATAGACATCATTTTTGAATTCGGAATATCAATTATAGCTTAGGGTGAAATTTTGGCCTTATTCTAAAAAACATCAATTTTTGATGAATAGTGAAACCACTAAGTGGTTGTTAAAAACTGATTTTTCGTTAAAATGAAATATTACCACTTCTGTGATTTGATTTTCAAAAATCCGACATACATGGTTGTCATTAAGAAGTAAAATGTGGTTCAATGAGATTAAAATAATTTTTTGGTGAATAGTAACTTTTAAGTTCTTAATCGCGATTAGAGGTAATTAGTGTAGTTTAAGGTAAAAATAATGTTTTAATAATATGAGATGAGCTTGACACTTGTCCTACTCCTATTGGATGAGTCATGGCCGACCAAGAAAACCCATGGGTCAACTTGGGGACCCCATGGAGCCACTTTAGTTGGAAAATGACATTAATATATATTTATTTAATGTTAAAATTAAATTGACACAAACATGAGTTGTTTTACTAAAACCGTTTTTAAGTGGGGTTACACAAGTCCAAATTTTGATTATAAAAATTAATTAGAAAGATAAAAAGATTTCCTACATCATAGTATTTTTTTTATAATTTTTAGACATTAAATAAATTAAATTATTTATGACATCATTATGATGCACCGATGACCTCATTATTTAACGATTTAAATAAAATGAGAAGATAATGCAAAATCCAAGTCCTACACCTGTCCAAAGCCTATTGGATGAGGAGCTTTCGAACCCTTATCACCTTATCCACGAATTATATAAGTGTGGGACCTTTAGAATCCGAAAACCATTGTGTAATAATGTAACATTTCAATCTTTCCAAAAGTGCCCCTCCTCTCCTCTTATAAAAGGCCCCCACCTCTACCACCTTATTCACACTTCCAAGCCTTTTGGTTCGGCCAACCTCTGCCCAAATACTCTCCCAACTTCTCTCCCTTCATCCTAGAAGCTTTACTTTAGTCAGAAAGCCATCCTAAGGAGTCCTTTTGATCAAATCAAAAGGAAGAACACGAAGAAGAGGTAACATTTTCATCACCCTCTTTCAAGTTTCTTTCTTCTTCCACTCCCTCTTTGTTTATTATTTCAATTCTAAAATTATAACTCCAGTATCTTCTATATAATGTGATGTTATTATAAATATGGAACAACCATATTCAGTATTCTACCCATCATTTGAATGACATGTCACCATACGTGCGTACGTACGGCTTACCGTCTCCACGTCGTGGTGTAATTGTTATTCAATATATTATTATTTAGATGGGTATAATAATGATATATAATTCATGTAAATAATAAATATAACATTATAATGATTCTGTATATATGATATACTATCAAATTATATATTATTTTAATATCAAAATAATGATATTGTCACTCGTGCGTACGTACGGACTACCGTCTCCACGAACGCGATGAGATTCATTCTCCGTCGTATCCATTCAAGTATAATTATCATTTGATGATTTAAAAATAATGTTTAAGGACATGATATCATTCTGGATATGAATAAGATACAACCTATCCATGAAAAACACGACTTACGTAACAAAACATATAAAAGAAAACGAGTAAGTTAACACCCGAAACAACGATAAATCTAAGATATTGTTAACAAAGCAATGTTAAAAGATCATATATGATATCATATGAATGTATATGATTCTTGTATAATTTAATAACAATTATTTCACCATTATACAGGAGGTTAACCTACCCCAACCAAGGAAAAGTACAAGGTAAGGGTTTACTTCACAACCTCTTCATTATCCAAGGTTGTTTATACATAATTATCTACTGGGACCTCGTTATCATCCACATCCATGTTTCTTAAAAATGTCTTTCAAAACATTTTTACTATTAAATGGAAAATGGGTTAAAGTCATTTATACCCTTATACGTTTTTGAAAGGAATCTTACCGTCGTTTTCCAAACAATGTACTTTTTGACCTTTTTGACAAATTTAAGGTAAGAATGTTTTTTTTACTTATACGGCGGGTGCGGCTATTTTCCGCCATTATAACTTCGTCGAAGCTTCCCTAACAAGCTTATAAGAATATTTTCAAAGTAAATGTATTATTTTATAATTATGGGACTTTTAAATGATTTAAAAAAGGAGAGATATTTCTCTCAAATAGCTTTGATTTCATCCATGTCAACATCCTTTGATGGGTATTAAGTTTAATTGAAATTGATTTATGATACAAAACTTCCATTGAACATTTTGTGAAATATTTGACTATGGATGTGTTATTATATACCATCCATAGTTTATGGAGAAATTATTGACATTTCGTATGCTAGTTTTAATACGAATATTTATGTTATGTTTAAACCTATTCATATGAGGAATGTATTGGACTTAATATGTGACGGGTGGAGCCCGCTATAGCTCCTCGATGCATCGGTAGGTCTCATGAGACAACTAGACGTGGAATTGGCCGAGGCCCTTTCCCAATTTGATTTATGGTTTTGGCCGAGGCCTTAATCATTTTAGACGTCTTGGCCGAGGCCTTGACAAAATGTTTCAGAATGTCTGGCATTATACATTCCCTCATTATGAAAGTGGTTATTGATATTTCATGTGATTATTCGTCTAGTAGAATATCCATGTGAGTAAGTAATGGCATTGTTTTATTTTACTTTTTCCATATTATGCTGATGTTCAAGTTCAATAAGGCTTTTGTTTTAGTTATACATTGCCTTAAATGCTTATGTTTTCTTATAAAAGATTCCGCAATATTGTTATCCTTACTGAGCATCTGAGCTCACCCCTTTCAATGTTTTAATGTTTTCCAGGATGTGAAGAAGTGTATTATGACTGACTTGCAAGAATAGTCAGTGAGGATATGAGTGTGGACTATGAAGACCATGTTATTGTAGTTTGTTTACTTTTTGATGTAATGAAAGACTTATGAATGTATCCAGTGTTTACAAGGCTACTAAACTAATCGGTCTTTCGAGACTTGATCTTTTGTGATCATGCCAATGTTATGAAGTAATGCACCGACTCTGGGTAGCTGGGGTCGGGGCGTTATAGTTGGTATTAGAGGCAGTTTAGTACTAACCTTGGAAGCTAGATTTAGATAAACTCTGATTAGATCACATAGCCCGAAGATAGACTTTGAGGATTAGTATAGAAGAACTTCCTAGAATTTTGGTATTGTAGAGATGTTATGAGTTTTCCGAGCAATACATCCCTGTCTGGATATGAGCAGGTAGAGGCGGCTCTGGCACAGATGTACCTAGGGGTAAAACCCGAAAACACCACTTTGAGATAGACTCGAACGGGAACTGGTGCACGACAACGGGCCTTGCTGCACTCTTGGTTACGACACTCCCGGGGGATATGCTTTGGATAATTCCCATTTTCTTTACAAACCACTATGAAGGGTTATGAGTATATACTTCCTCAAAGAAAACATTTTTATAATTATGGATTATATCCATAATTAGTTCAATTTATGTTAAGTGTTTTACAAGTATGGAATTATATATTTTGATTCATGAGCTAATCTAGTTTATGCCATTATTTAGAAATGGCGCCTAGTGGAAGGAATGGAAACCGTATCAATGCACGCACTCCGTGTAGGGATTTCCCTCCTGCTCAGGATAATTATGGTGGAGCTAGTGATACAACTGGTGCTGATCAGCTTCTCACCGTACTGGGACAACTCACGCAGATTATAAATAACAACCTTACTCGTATGGAGCACCCTGATCCACAACGTGGAGGATCAATGCTAGACCGTTTCATGAGGCAACAACCGCCAACCTTCAATGGGAGTACAAATCCTATAGTAGCTGAGCAATGGATAAATTCCTTAGAGAAAACATTCCATGCCTTGGGGAGTAGTGAAAGGGAGAATGTTGTCATGGCAGTTTACCGCCTCACTGGAGATGCCAATCAATGGTGGTCACTAATTCAAAACACAAAGGAAGATGATGAATTAACAAACATGGAATGGAAGGAGTTCAAAGAGCTGTTCTTAGAAAAATACTTTCCTCGAGACCATCGAGCGGATATGGAAAGGCAATTTCTTAGTCTGAGGCAGAAGGAGGATGAGAATGTCGCAAAGTATGAGGCTAACTTTACAAGGTTAGCAAGGTATGTTGCAGATTACATACGTAACCCAAGAAGTAAGACTGATCGTTTATTTGATGGGTTGAAACCATTTCTCCGCCGAGCTTTAGTATCAAAAACCTTCTCTTCATACGAAGGTATTGTCTCGTGCACTATCAAGATGGAAAAGGAATTCTCTAAGGCTTATGACTTTAAATCAAAGCAAGATAAGAAGAGATCCGCTGAAAACTCTGGGAAAGGAAATAAGGAAACAGGGAAGAAGGGTAGAAATGAATTTCCACCCTATGATAATTGTGGTAGGAAGCACCCTGGTGCCTGTCTAAAAGGAAAAGGAGTATGTTACAAGTGTGGTGAAAAAGGCCACCAAGCTCATGAATGCAAGGGAAAGAAAGCGGCTGTCAATGTGGAATGTTATAATTGTAGAGAGAAGGGACATTATGCAAATGAATGTCCTAAGCATCAGGGGAACTTACCTCAGAAGAGGCCAAGGGATCAAGGCCAGGCTTATGCTATCACTACTGCTGAGGTGGAAGCTCCGAAAGACATGGTGGCAGGTAATTTAATGGTTTCCTCAAGTTTAGCAAATGCATTATTTGATTCTGGATCATCGCATTGTTTCATATCTTCCCAGTTTGCTAAGAAAATTAGATATTTCCAATTTGATTTAACAAGGGAGTTGTCGGTCAAAACCCCTAAGGGAAGTATTGTTGCAACAAAGTTTTGTCGATTAGTTCCCATTAGAGCACCTAAATGTTCTTTACCTGCTGATCTCATCGTCATACCCATGATTGAATTTGATATAATCCTCGGTATGGATTGGCTTTCAGACCATGATGCAAAAATTTATTGTAAGAGGAAAGAGGTTACGATTCTTGATGATGATGATAAGGAACACCTTATCTTTAGAGCAGAATCGTCGCCACATAATTCTTATCTAGATCCACCCCCAATAGCTCAACTAAATTCAATTATTGGGGAGGAAGAGAAGGAAATTACTGAGGATGAGGAATGGAATATTCAAATAGAGGATGTACCTATTGTGAGAGAATATGTTGATGTGTTTCCAGAAGATTTACCTGGACATCCTCCAGAACGAGAAGTTGAGTTTTCCATTGATTTAATTCCTGGATCAAGGCCCATATCAAAGACCCCTTATAGAATGGCCACTGTATAATTAGTTGAACTAAAGAAACAACTAGAGGAATTGAGTAATAAGGGATTTATTCTCCCTAGTGTTTCTCCTTGGGGAGCCCCTGTTCTTTTTGTTAAGAAGAAAGATGGATCTATGAGGTTGTGCATTGATTATAGGGAGATCAATGATATAACAATAAAGAATAAGTATCCCCTACTGCGCATTGATGATTTGTTTGACCAACTTCATGGAGCTCAATACTTTTCAAAGATTGACCTTCGGTCTGGATACCATCAGTTGTGTGTGAAGAAGGAAGACGTTCCAAAGACAGCATTTCGAACAAGGTACGGGCATTACGATTTTACAGTAATGCCTTTTGGATTGACTAATGCACCCTCTGTTTTCATGGATCTAATGAATAGAGTTTTCAAGGAATATCTTGATGACTTTGTAGTGGTATTTATTGATGATATCTTGGTATACTCCAAAAGCCACGAAGATCATGAAAATCACTTACGCATTATCCTGAAGACTCTTAGAAGACATGAATTATATGGGAAATTTAGCAAGTGTGAATTCTGGCTTCATGAGATTTCTTTTCGTGGCCATATTGTCTCTAAGGATGGAATTTCCGTTGATCCTTCTAAAAACAAGGCAATCCAAGAATGGCCAGCACCGACAAGTATAACTGAGGTACGCAGTTTTATTGGTTTAGCAGGTTATTATCGACGTTTCGTCGAGAATTTTGCCAGATTGGCTAGCCCATTGACAAAGCTCACACGTAAAGGGATTAAATTTGTCTGGACAAAAGAGTGTGAAGAATGTTTTGAAGAACTAAAGGGAGGATTAGTCAATTCCCCTGTATTGACTCTACCATCGGGGAATGATGGGTTTGTTATTTATAGTGATGCATCGAAGAAAAGACTCGGTTGTGTCCTTATGCAGAATGATAAGGTCATTGCCTATGCATCACGACAGCTAAAAATTCATGAGAAAAACTCTCCTACTCATGATCTTGAGTTAGTAGCTGTGATCTTTGCTTTAAATATATGGAGACATTACCTCTATGGTGAAAAATGTGAGATTTATACTGATCACAACAGTTTGAAGTATATTTTCACAAAAAAAAGAACTCAACATGAGGCAAAGGCGATGGATTGAACTACTCAAGGATTATGATTGCACGATACATTACCACCCGAGGAAGTCAAACAAGGTGGAAGATGCTTTGAGTAAAAAAGACCATGGAGTTTTGAATGTGATGAGAATTTAAAGGGATCCAATTTTCTTGGATCCAGTGAAGATGGACATGGGAATAACTAGGGAAGGTGAAACATCAATGCTTTTTCAAATGGTTGCCAAACCATCATTACTAGAAAGGATTAAGAGTTCTCAGACCAATGATGAAGAATTTCAGAAGAAGATTAAAGGTGTGAATGATGGAAGATTGAGGGACTTTGTGTATAAGGATGGAATTTTGAAATTCGGGAAGAGACTTTGTGTTCCCGATATACCTGATCTAAAAAGGTAATTGCTGGATGATTCTCATAGTTCCAACTTCTCTATACACCCTGGGAGCACCAAAATGTATATAGATTTGAAGGAACATTTTTGGTGGGACAATATGAAGAGGGAGATTGCTGATTTTGTGTCGAGGTGTATGGTTTGTCAACAAGTGAAAGCTGGAAGGCAACATCCTGGTGGAGTATTGCAGCCTCTTCCCATAACTGAGTGGAAATGGGATAATATTACGATGGACTTTGTCATGGGACTACCAAAGACTCCTAGAAGGAATGATGCAATATGGGTCATTGTTGATCGACTTACTAAGTCAGCACATTTTCTGGCTATACGGGAGGATCTACCACTTGAACGTCTAGTAAGACTATATATTAATGAAGTTGTAAGACTTCATGGAGTACCCTTATCGATTGTTTCTGATCGTGATCCTCGTTTTACTTCAAGATTCTGGAAAAGTCTTCAAAAGGCCTTGGATACTGAACTTCGTTTGGGCACTGCCTATCACCCTCAAACAGATGGACAATCAGAACGGACTATTCAAACCTTAGAAGACATGTTGAGATCATGCTCTCTTGACTTTCAGGGTATGTGTGATCAATATTTACCACTGGTAGAATTTTCCTATAACAATAGCTTCCATGCGAGTATTCAGATGGCACCATATGAAGCGTTATACGGAAAGAGATGTCGTACACCAACTTGTTGGGATGACGTTGGTGAAAGAAAACTTGTAGGCCCAGAACTGGTGGAGGAAACGGTGGAAAAGGTGAAAGTAATCCAAAATCACATCAAAGCAGCTCAATGTAGACAGAAGAGCTATGCCGATAATCGAAGGAAGGATTTGGAATTTCAAGTCTGTGATCATGTTTTCCTGAAGGTATCTCCATGGAAGGGAGTCATACGTTTTGGTAAGAAAGGTAAATTGAGTCCCAGGTACATCGGACCTTTCGAAATTCTAGAACGAATTGGGGCTGTAGCATACCGATTAGCAATGCCGCCAAGTCTCTCCAAAGTTCACGATGTGTTCCATGTATCTCTGTTGAGGAAATACATGCCTGACCCAACGCATGTACTCACCTATGAGGAATTAGAACTGGAACCCGATATTTCCTATTGTGAAGAGCCCGTCAGGATTCTTGATGTGAGGGAGCAGGTGCTGAGAAACCGGACGACTCGTCTGGTGAAGGTTTTGTGGAGAAATCATAAAATGGAAGAGGCAACGTGGGAACCTGAGGAATTTATGATGAAAAACCACCCAAGTCTTTTTATGCAGTAATACCCTAGAAATTGCGAGGACACAATTATTTGAAGGAGGGGAGAATGTAACACCCCAAGCTTCCACTGTACGTTTCCCTTCGAATAATGCTATAGCGTGTGTTGTACGCAACCTCGAGCTCTAACACACACCACAACTAATTAAACTAGCCGTTGTGAATAGTAATACGTACTTTTTGAAATTTTATAAATTTTATTTATCAAAATGGACTTCATTTTTGGATTCGTAATATTGAAATTAGCCTATTTTGAATTTTTGGTATTTTTCTGAGAACTTCTAAATTTTTATGAATAGTGAAAAATACTTAAAAACAACTTTTTTAATCAAAATAATTTATAGTGAAAAATTATACTATTTAGTGGTTTTAATGTATAATTAGAATATATTTTTACCATTTTATCCAATGGTGGTCATTGAAATTAATTTAACATTAAAATCGAACATAAACAATTGCCAATCTTTTGATATAAATTGTTTCTTAGAAACACGCCATTTTTTTGTAACAGCGGGAATTAATTATAAAATTAATTAATGCAACTTATATGTTTGTAATTTTGTAAAATAGACATCATTTTTGAATTCGGAATATCAATTATAGCTTAGGGTGAAATTTTGGCCTTATTCTGAAAAACTTCAATTTTTGATGAATAGTGAAACCACTAAGTGGTTGTTAAAAACTGATTTTTCGTTAAAATGAAATATTACCACTTCTTTGATTTGATTTTCAAAAATCCTACATACATGGTTGTCATTAATAAGTAAAATGTTGTTCAATGAGATTAAAATAATTTTTTGGTGAATAGTAACTTTTAAGTTCTTAATCGCGATTAGAGGTAATTAGTGTAGTTTAAGGTAAAAATAATGTTTTAATAATATGTGATGAGCTTGACACTTGTAATACTCCTATTGGATGATTCATGGAAGACCAAGAAAACCCATGGGTCAACTTGGGGACCCCATGGAGCCACTTTAGTTGGAAAATGACATTAATATATATTTATTTAATGTTAAAATTAAATTGACACAAACATGAGTTGTTTTACGAAAACAGTTTTTAAGTGGGGTTACACAAGTCCAAATTTTGATTATAAATATTCATTAGAAAGATAAAAAGATTTCCTACATCATATTATTTTTTTATAATTTTTAGACATTAAATAAATTAAATTATTTATGACATCATTATGATGCACCGATGACCTCATTATTTAACGATTTAAATAAAATGAGAAGATAATGCAAAATCCAAGGCTTACACTTGTCCAAAGCCTATTTGATGAAGTGATTTAGAACCCTTATCACCTTATCCACGAATTATATATGTGTGGGACCTTTAGAATCCGAAAAGCATTGTGTAATAATGTAACATTTCAATCTTTCCAAAAGTGCCCCTCCTCTCCTCTTATAAAAGTCCCCCACCTCTACCACCTTATTGACACTTCCAAGCCTTTTGGTTCTGCCAAACTCTGCTCAAATACTCTCCCAACTTCTCTCCATTCATCATAGAAGCCTTACTTTAGTCATAAATCCATCCTAAAGAGTCCTTTTGATCAAATCAAAAGGAAGAACTCGAAGAAGAGGTAACATTTTCATCACCGTCTTTCACGTTTCTTTCTTCTTCCACTCCCTCTTTGTTTATTATTTCAATTCTAAAATTATAACTCCAGTATCTTCTATATACTGTGATGTTATTATAAATATGGAACAACCATATTCAGTATTCTACCCATCATTTGAATGACATGTCACCATACGTGCGTACGTACGGCTTACCGTCTCCACGTCGTGGTGTAATTGTTATTCAATATATTATTATTTAGATGGGTATAATAATGATATGTAATTCATGTAAATAATAAATATAACATGATAATGATTCTTTATATATGATATACTATCCAATTATATATTATTTTAATATCAAAATAATGATATTGTCGCTCGTGCGTACGTACGGACTACCGTCTCCACGAACGCGATGAGATTCATTCTCCGTCGTATCCATTCAAGTATAATTATCATTTGATGATTTAAAAATAATGTTTAAGGACATGATATCATTCTGGATATGAATAAGATACAACCTATCCATGAAAAACACGACTTACGTAACAAAACATATAAAAGAAAACTAGTAAGTTAACACCCGAAACAACGATAAATCTAAGATATTGTTAACAAAGCAATGTTAAAAGATCATATATGATATCATATGAATGTATATGATTCTTGTATAATTTAATAATAATTATTTCACCATTATACAGGAGGTTAACCTACCCCAACCAAGGAAAAGTAAAAGGTAAGGGTTTACTTCACAACCTCTTCATTATCCAAGGTTGTTTATACATAATTATCTACTGGGACCTCGTTATCATCCACATCCATGTTTCTTAAAAATGTCTTTCAAAACATTTTTACTATTAAATGGAAAATGGGTTAAAGTAATTTATACCCTTATACGTTTTTGAAAGGAATCTTACCGTCGTTTTCCAAACAATGTACTTTTTGACCTTTTTGAAAAATTTAAGGTAAGAATGTTTTTTTTACTTATACGGCGGGTGCGGCTATTTTCCGCCATTATAACTTCGTCGAAGCTTCCCTAACAAGCTTATAAGAATATTTTCAAAGTAAATGTATTATTTTATAATTATGGGACTTTTAAATGATTTAAAAAAGGAGAGATATTTCTCTCAAATAGCTTTGATTTCATCCATGTCAACATCCTTTGATGGGTTTTAAGTTTAATTGAAATTGATTTATGATACAAAACTTCCATTGAACATTTTGTGAAATATTTGACTGTGGATGTGTTATTTTATACCATCCATAGTTTATGGAGAAATTTTTGACATTTCGTATGCTAGTTTTAATACGAATATTTATGTTATGTTTAAACCTATTCATATGAGGAATGTATTGGACTTAATATGTGACGGGTGGAGCCCGCTATAGCTCCTCGATGCATCGGTAGGTCTCATGAGACAACTAGACGTGGAATTGGCCGAGGCCCTTTCCCAATTTGATTTATGGTTTTGGCCGAGGCCTTTATCATTTTAGACGTCTTGGCCGAGGCCTTGACAAAATGTTTCAGAATGTCTGGCATTATACATTCCCTCATTATGAAAGTGGTTATTGATATTTCATGTGATTATTTGTCTAGTAGAATATCCATGTGAGTAAGTAATGGCATTGTTTTATTTTACTTTTGCTATATTATGCTGAAGTTCAAGTTCAGTAAGGCTTTTGTTTTAGTTATACATTGCCTTAAATGCTTATGTTTTCTTATAAAAGCTTCCGCAATATTGTTATCCTTACTGAGCATCTGAGCTCACCCCTTTCAATGTTTTAATATTTTCCAGGATGTGAAGAAGTGTATTATGACTGACTTGCAAGAATAGTCAGTGAGGATATGAGTGTGGACTATGAAGACCATGTTATTGTAGTTTGTTTACTTTTTGATGTAATGAAAGACTTATGAATGTATCTAGTGTTTCCAAGGCTACTAAACTAATCGGTCTTTCGAGACTTGATCTTTTGTGATCATGCCAATGTTACGAAGTAATGCACCGACTCTGGGTAGCTGGGGTCGGGGCGTTACATACAGTAGAATTATTATTTCATATAATTCATTATTATTCATTATATAAACTTTATGATCATTCATGTATGGTTAACCTCGAGAATGAATCTCATCGCGTCGTGGAGACGGTAGTCCGTACGTACGCACGAGCGATGATATCGTTCCCATAATTATTGAATAGAATTGGAGTGGGTGGTTGTAACAGCCCGAGATTTTATGAAAAATATTCTTTTTAATTTTATTAATGTCTTGTGTTGTACGCTACACCAAAAGGAGCTTGCACAACACGCATCCTTGACTTGCCTTGCATTACATGCAATCGCGACCTTCCTCGATAGCGTGTGTAATACGCAATACCGAGTTTCACTAAACAACGATATTCTATTAAAATATTATTAAAAATAGTCGTTATGAATAGTAATAACCACTTTTTGAAATTCTGTAAATCTTATTTTTCAAAATGGACTTCATTTTTGGATTCGGAATACCGAAATTATCCTAGGGTGAAATTTTGGTATTTTTCTGAAAACTTTCAATTTTTGATGAATAGTGAAACCACTAAGTGGTAGGTTAAAAACTGAATTTTGCATAAAACTTAATTTTACCGCTTCTGTGAATGGAATTTCAAAAATCTGACAGACACGGTTGATGTCAGTAAGTAAAATGTGGTTCAATGAGATAAAAATAATTTTTTGGTGAATAGTAACTTTTTACCTTTTTTACCGCGGTTAATAGTAAATAGGGTAACTAAGGGTAAATATGATATTAATATTACCCTAACACATGTCCTAATTCTATTGGACAAGTGTAATTCGACCAAAAACAAACTTAGGAATAAAATATGACCATTTAGGCCCACTTGGATTAGATTAGGACATTTATTATTAATTTATTTAAAGAAGGGTTAAAATAGTTAAAATCAAAGTTTAATAAGAAAATCATTTTTAATATGGGGTTATACATAAGATAAATTCTACTATAAATATTCATTAGAAAGATAAAAAGCTTTCCTACATAATGGTATTTTATTTATAATTTTTAGACATCAAATAATTTAATTTAGTTATGACACAAAGATGATGCAATAATTATCTTATTTATGAAAAATTGACATAATTGATGTTATAAACACCAAAATAAATGTAATTTGAGATATTTTATGAATTCCACTAATTTTCTAGGTTACTATGATATATTAGTGTTGATTTAATCAACTTGGTTCGAACATATAATTCTGTTATGACTTTCACAAAAATCATATATCAAATAGTGTCAAAATTGACACAGAATAGTTTTTAAATAAAATATTATATTATTAATTGTTTTTTTATTCCTAAAAATCTAAGGTTCGGCCAAATGACTTAGATAAGGATATATGTATTAATAATAAACAATTTGGGGTTCGTTTCGCTTGATATAGTAAGTTTATTAACCTTATAGTATAAGAACACAAGAAGACACGGTAAAAGTAAAATTATTTAACTTAATGTTAAATCTAAATGATAAGGTTAAAATAGGAACCTAAACTTGTCTAAATTCTATTGTATGAGAGTATTTAGACCCATCCCCACCTTAGCCTCGAAATAAATCAATTTGGAGCTAATTAAAACCGAAATTGACATTATAATAAAATAATATTTTGAGATATTCCTAAGGTGCCCCTCTCCTCCCTTATAAAAGGGCACCTCCTCCCCCTCCTCCTCACACCAATTTGAGCACTCAAGCTCGGCCAACCCCTGCCAAAATCTCTTCTCCACTTCCCTAGAAACATCCTAGAGGTTCTGGTCTTCCTCAAAGACCAATTTTAGTTCCCTAAGAGGAGGTCTCCAAAAGGCGCTTCAAAGAAGAGGTAATTACCGTTACCAATTCTTTCATCTTTATTTCTTCTTCCACTTCTTCTTCTTAGGTTGTTTCATTATGAAGTAATAACATCAGTATCACTCATATACTTATATGTTATTATAAGTATGAAACAACCCTATTTCACCATCTATCTATCCTACGGAAAAAGAAATCACCGCGCGTGCGTACGTACGGAATACCGTCTCCACGCCGTGGTGTAATCTATTTTCCACCACCACCTTACATGGATGGGTATAATGGTGTAAAGAATAACTATAAATAGTTATTAAAACATCATATTGATTCTGATATATTGTATAATCCACTCTAATTCAGTTCAATATTTATGGAAATGATATCATCGCTCGTGCGTACGTACGGACTACCGTCTCCACGACGCGATGAGATTCATTCTCCATGTTAACCATTTAAGAATGATTATAAAGTATATATAAGAAATAATAATGAAATATATGACATTATAAAGTTACTGGATTTATGTATATATATATATATATGTATGTCATCTACTTACTTCCATTTCAAGACAATAAGGAAAGTAAAACAGCGTTCATGCGTACGTACGGACTACCGTCTCCATGAACGATGTTTTTCATTTTATTTATCTATCTATTATATATATATATATACTAAATATATATGATATATAAATCATATTTTATATTCTGGAAGTAAGTATATCATGATATAAGTAATAATGATGTCAAGAACAACAAGTCAAAACACCTACGATAAATGAAACGATTTTACCCAAAACGCTTCTTTAACATGGAATTTACAAAAGAACGGGTAATATAATGTCATAATTGAACCATATATGATATCATAACAATGAATATGATTCTGGAATAAGTCAATAACATGATTTAAATCATTATACAGGAGGTTCGGACACTTACAAAGCAAGTCGGACATAAGGTAAGGGAAATATCACAATCTCATTTTTATCCGAGATTGTTTATACTTTCTTATTTACTGGGGTGTATTTTATCATCCACATCCATGTTTCATCAATATGTAATATCATTTCCATCCACCTACAATTGTTTAAATCCATTTTTACCCTTCGGCGAGTTTTTAGTAAGGGATATGAAAGGAATCTTTTGTCGTTTTTCATACGTTGTACTTTTTGACTTTTCCGACAAAAGTACGAGAAGAATGTTTTTTTTAACTTATACGGCATGAATGGATTTTTAAAACATTACTTCAAAGAAGCTTCCTTTAAAAGTTTTCAAGTTTATTTTTAATCAACTTCTTTTATTTTAAAGTTGTATGACATGTTATGAAAGGAAAAATGTTTTTGAAGAAGAAAGGATATTTTCCTCAAGAATGGAGTTCAAGTGTTTTACCAAAATTATTTTCCATCTAAGATAATAAAGGGTTATATTTTTATCCCTATTATTACATTGATTTGATCATGTTGTGATGGGATTATTTTTATGAATTCCTTTATCTTATATGAATTGTTTTATGATGTCATGTTGTTTAAGAATCCCATTTTTTATTACATGGGTTATGCGATGATGTATGATTTATGATTATGTGGCACACATAAGAAAGGATTAATTATAAGATGGGTGGGACCTATATCTCCCTCCAATGCATTGGGTAAAGATTTTATATCTCATGAGATAGACAGGGCTGGAACGGTAGGTTATACCGGTTCAGTGAAACAGGACTGAAACGAGGGTTACTCGATTCAGAAATGGACTTTGTCCACTAAGATAGTCTTGGCAATTAGTCTTGACTAACAAGAAATGATTCTCTATGATTATGTGTGTATGCCACAAAGTTTCATGTTTTATGTTATGATTATTGGGATTACATTTTCACTGCCATGATTTATCCCATGATTATGAAATTATGCTCTCTTTTGCAGGTTATGATTTCCAAAATGCTATGTTCTTATGAATATGATGTGATTGATATTTATTTTGTTTACCCTTACTGAGCATTTGAGCTCACCCTTTTATGTTTTCTTTTCCCCAGGATATAAAGAAAGGTTTTAGGTAAAAAAAAAGGAGGAAGATCTTTATGGGAGATTTTGAAGATCTTTCACCACGATTAGAAGATTATAGTACGAGTTTCCAAAGACACTAAACTATTACGGTCCTTGTGTGTGTGTTTTTGTAATGTACTAAGTATTCCGAAAAAGTAATGTAATGTCAATGTACGTCAAGCTTCAGGTCTCTACAGTTGGTATCAGAGGAAAGGTTTAGTCAACCTTTGGAAACTAGGATGCGAAAACGTTAGTGAGATCCCTAGAGATATTTCTAAGGTATGTCTAGGGATGTCCCTAAGGATAAGTATACGTATAGGATATAGTACTAGAACTATGGTAATGATCTTAGAATTTAACCTAAGATGTTAGATATTGAAGTTACTCTCCCTTTATTATGATTTTTGCCTCTCACACTATTCTTTTTGGGTTTTAGAAAATGGCTGGAAACAAGATGATTCACGATAATGGAGGATATGTTGGACAATGGAATGATATTCTTTATGAGCAACCAAATTAAATGGGATTTGGAAGTCCAAACATCATTATTATGCCGAATCAGCAATCTCATAATATGATCAATAAAGTAAAATTTGGTAAGTCTCCTGACTCGGCTAATAAGAGAAAGATGGAGTTTCATGATGACCATAGAGGAAAGAAAGTTCAATTTCCCCTATGTAAATCATGTGGGAAGAGGCATCAAGGAGATTGTTTCAAGGGAACTGGAATATGCTTTGGGTGTGGAAAAGAAGGACACAAAGCAAGTAAGTGCAAAGGAAAAGGTTCAGATAACACCATGGATGAGGATAACGGTATTGCTACGACATCAAAAATGGTTAAGTGTTTTAAATGTGGAATGTATGGGCATTATGCAAACCAATGCCCTAAGGGAAAGACTCATGAAGAGAATCAGTATGGTCGTATGGGTAGTATTTATGTGGATGATGATGAAGAGACTACACATGATATGTGATGTGAAAGAATTGTTGAAGCTCGGTTAATGGTTTAAGAATGTAGTGAAATGATTACATGTTTATCATGTGTAATGTTGTATAAGAAATCTCATGGTACTATGGAATAAAGAGACATCTAAGGATTGTTACATTATTGTCTTTCCTTGAGTTTTAAAAGTGTTTTATTAATGTTACCAGTATCCAGGAAAGGTTATTCAGATATTTATAGAATGCAGATGATATGGGCATAATGAAGGGATAAGGAGAAAATTAAATGTTTAACAGTATTCATGAGCTCAAGATTGATATAAGGACTAAGTGATATCATGGTTTGAGTATATAAAATTTTGAGGATTTTGGTATATGGAAAGTGTTAACTTTTAACTGCACTCATGTTTTCACTAAGGTATTCAAGAGAATACACGATTAAGGACTTTGAATGTTTGGAATGTGACCAACAAGACATATCTTATGATATGTGGGGATCAACGACAGTATTAAATCTTTGGTAATCGTTGTCACTATATTATGAGAGTGGACTGCAGTATTATGTATAAGCCTAAAGATTAGACTGGATTATGTTGGACATAAGTTAGTATTGTTTAAGGATAGAAGATTTTCGATATTATTGATGGGATGTTATAGTAACGTAGTTTTAGAAAAAGGACAACCTACAGGACGGGCGACAGCCCATCGCTTCGGACAAGGCTGTAGGAATCGAACCCACAACCGAAGTGCGACTGGCCTTTATCGCCTACCACTGACCTACAGGAAGTCCCTGTTTAGTAGAAACTAGTGTTATTATATTAAGCAGTATGATATATGAGGTATAAGTCCATTTTAGGAACCATATGTGATTAATCTCACTATAGATCGACTTATGTATATAATTTTTGCTAACCTTTTGTTTGAGACAGATGGAATGACCTGTCATACTAACACTTCACGAATAACAAATTCAACTTCATTTTTTTAAGAGATGAAGTGGAAATTGTTCAAGGCATGAACAACAGTGAGATTGTACCAAAATAAAGAAAGTATTTATTCTGATTCAAATTTTCAACTTTAGGGAAATGATCTTGAAAACCAAAAAATGTTGTCCTAGTGATTTTATACCTGATGAATCAGATGGTACCTTAAATCGTCACAAATTTATGGATTTGTGATTACTGGCTTTTCCATAGCCATGTTCTCTACCACTCTCCATCAGAACATGATGGTTAGATTTCTCTTCCATATCCATATTTTCACCTATGTGGAAACCCATTGATTGGTTTATTTGGGTAACCGTTACGTTTCATACTTTTATTTTTAAAGATTGGTTTTGATATTCCTTTTTACGATGTGGGTTTCTATTAAAGAAACTTTCGAATAGTATACCATTTATAACCCCGACGAATTTCGAGGGCGAAATTCATTTTAAGGGGGGTAGAATGTAACAGCCCGAGATTTTATGAAAAATATTCTTTTTAATTTTATTAATGTCTTGTGTTGTACGCTACACCAAAAGGAGCTTGCACAACACGCATCCTTTACTTGCCTTGCATTACACGCAATCGCGACCTTCCTCGATAGCGTGTGTAATACGCAATACCGAGTTTCACTAAACAACGATATTCTATTAAAATATTATTAAAAATAGTCGTTATGAATAGTAATAACCACTTTTTGAAATTCTGTAAATCTTATTTTTCAAAATGGACTTCATTTTTGGATTCGGAATACCGAAATTATCCTAGGGTGAAATTTTGGTATTTTTCTGAAAACTTTCAATTTTTGATGAATAGTGAAACCACTAAGTGGTAGGTTAAAAACTGAATTTTGCATAAAACCTAATTTTACCGCTTCTGTGAATGGAATTTCAAAAATCCGATAGACACGGTTGATGTCAGTAAGTAAAATGTGGTTCAATGAGATAAAAATAATTTTTTGGTGAATAGTAACTTTTTACCTTTTTTACCGCGGTTAATAGTAAATAGGGTAACTAAGGGTAAATATGATATTAATATTACCCTAACACATGTCCTAATTCTATTGGACAAGTGTAATTCGACCAAAAACAAACTTAGGAATAAAATATGACCATTTAGGCCCACTTGGATTAGATTAGGACATTTATTATTAATTTATTTAAAGAAGGGTTAAAATAGTTAAAATCAAAGTTTTATAAGTAAATCATTTTTAATATGGGGTTATACATAAGATAAATTCGACTATAAATATTCATTAGAAATCTAAAAAGATTTCCTACATAATGGTATTTTATTTATAATTTTTAGACATCAAATAATTTAATTTATTTATGACACAAAGATGATGCAGTAATTATCTTATTTATGAAAAATTGACATAATTGATGTTATAAACACCAAAATAAATGTAATTTGAGATTTCTTATGAATTCCACTACTTTTCTAGGTTACTATGATATATTAGTGTTGATTTAATCAACTTGGTTCGAACATATAATTTTGTTATGACTTTCACAAAAATCATATATCAAATAGTGTCAAAATTGACACAAAATAGTTTTTAAATCAAATATTATATTATTAATTGTTATTTTATTCCTAAAAATCTAAGGTTCGGCCAAATGACTTAGATAAGGATATATGTATTAATAATAAACAATTTGGGGTTCTTTTGGCTTGATATAGTAAGTTTATTAACCTTATAGTATAAGAACACAAGAAGACACGGTAAAAGTAAAATTATTTAACTTAATGTTAAATCTAAATGATAAGGTTAAAATAGGAACCAAAACTTTTCTAAATTCTATTTTATGAGAGGATTTCGACCCATACCCACCTTAGCCTCGAAATAAATCAATTTGGAGCTAATTAAAACCGAACTTGACATTATAATAAAATAATATTTTGAGATATTCCTAAGGTGCCCCTCTCCTCCCTTATAAAAGGGCACCTCCTCCCCCTCCTCCTCACACCAATTTGAGCACTCAAGCTCGGCCAACCCCTGCCAAAATCTCTTCTCCACTTCCCTAGCAACATCCTAGAGGTTCTGGTCTTCCTCAAAGACCAATTTTAGTTCCCTAAGAGGAGGTCTCCAAAAGGCGCTTCAAAGAAGAGGTAATTACCGTTACCAATTCTTTCATCTTTATTTCTTCTTCCACTTCTTCTTCTTAGGTTGTTTCATTATGAAGTAATAACATCAGTATCACTCATATACTGATATGTTATTATAAGTATGAAACAACCCTATTTCACCATCTATCTATCCTACGGAAAAAGAAATCACCGCGCGTGCGTACGTACGGTATACCGTCTCCACGCCGTGGTGTAATCTATTTTCCACCACCACCTTACATGGATGGGTATAATGGTGTAAAGAATAACTATAAATAGTTATTAAAACATAATATTGATTCTGATATATTGTATAATCCACTCCAATTCAGTTCAATATTTATGGAAATGATATCATCGCTCGTGCGTACGTACGGACTACCGTCTCCACGACGCGATGAGATTCATTCTCCATGTTAACCATTTAAGAATGATTATAAAGTATATATAAGAAATAATAATGAAATATATGACATTATAAAGTTACTGTATTTATGTATATATATATATATATGTATGTCATCTACTTACTTCCATTTCAAGACAATAAGGAAAGTAAAACAGCGTTCATGCGTACGTACGGACTACCGTCTCCATGAACGGTGTTTTTCATTTTATTTATCTATCTATTATATATATATATATACTGAATATATATGATATATAAATCATATTTTATATTCTGGAAGTAAGTATATCATGATATAAGTAATAATGATGTCAAGAACAACAAGTCAAAACACCTACGATAAATGAAACGATTTTACCCAAAACGCTTCTTTAACATGGAATTTACAAAAGAACGGGTAATATAATGTCATAATTGAACCATATATGATATCATAACAATGAATATGATTCTGGAATAAGTCAATAACATGATTTAAATCATTATACAGGAGGTTCGGACACTTACAAAGCAAGTCGGACATAAGGTAAGGGAAATATCACAATCTCATTTTTATCCGAGATTGTTTATACTTTCTTATTTACTGGGGTGTATTTTATCATCCACATCCATGTTTCATCAATATGTAATATTATTTCCATCCACCTACAATTGTTTAAATCCATTTTTACCCTTCGGCGAGTTTTTAGTAAAGGATATGAAAGGAATCTTTTGTCGTTTTTCATACGTGGTACTTTTTGACTTTTCCGACAAAAGTACGAGAAGAATGTTTTTTTTAACTTATACGGCATGAATGGATTTTTAAAACATTACTTCAAAGAAGCTTCCTTTAAAAGTTTTCAAGTTTATTTTTAATCAACTTCTTTTATTTTAAAGTTGTATGACATGTTATGAAAGGAAAAATGTTTTTGAAGAAGAAAGGATATTTTCCTCAAGAATGGAGTTCAAGTGTTTTACCAAAATTATTTTCCATCTAAGATAATAAAGGGTTATATTTTTATCCCTATTATTACATTGATTTGATCATGTTGTGATGGGATTATTTTTATGAATTCCTTTATCTTATATGAATTGTTTTATGATGTCATGTTGTTTAAGAATCCCATTTTTTATTACATGGGTTATGCGATGATGTATGATTTATGATTATGTGGCACACATAAGAAAGGATTCATTATAAGATGGGTGGGACCTATATCTACCTCCAATGCATTGGGTAAAGATTTTATATCTCATGAGATAGACAGGGCTGGAACGGTAGGTTATACCGGTTCAGTGAAACAGGACTGAAACGAGGGTTACTCGATTCAGAAAGGGACTTTGTCCACTAAGATAGTCTTGGCAATTAGTCTTGACTAACAAGAAATGATTCTCTATGATTATGTGTGTATGCCACAAAGTTTCATGTTTTATGTTATGATTATTGGGATTACTTTTTCACTGTCATGATTTATCCCATGATTATGAAATTATGCTCTCTTTTGCAGGTTATGATTTCCAAAATGCTATGTTCTTATGAATATGATGTGATTGATATTTATTTTGTTTACCCTTACTGAGCATTTGAGCTCACCCTTTTATGTTTTCTTTTCCCCAGGATATAAAGAAAGGTTTTAGGTAAAAAAAAAAGGAGGAAGATCTTTATGGGAGATTTTGAAGATCTTTCACCATGATTAGAAGATTATAGTCCGAGTTTCCAAAGACACTAAACTATTACGGTCCTTGTGTGTGTGTTTTTGTAATGTACTAAGTATTCCGCAAAAGTAATGTAATGTCAATGTACGTCAAGCTTCGGGTCTCTAAAGTGGTATAATATATCAGAATCAGTATGATGTTATAATAACCATATACATTTATTCTTTACACCATTATACCCATCCATTTATGGTGTTGGTGGAAAAACAGATTTCACCACGGCGTGGAGACGGTATTCCGTACGTACGCACGCATGGTGATTTCATTTTCCATAGGATGGATAGATGGGGAAATAGTTTTGTTTCATACATATAATAACATATCAGTATATGAGTTATACTAATGTTATTACTTCATAATTAAACAACTAACAAAGACGAAGTGGAAGAAGAAATAAAGTTGAAAGAATCGGTAACATACATTACCTCTTCTTTGAAGAGCCTCTTTGAGACCTCCTCTTATGGCACTAAAATTGGTCTTTGAAGAAGACCAGAACCTCTAGGATGTTTATATGGAAGTTTAGAAGATAGTTTGGCATGGTTTGGCCAATCTCGAAGGCTCAAAGTGGTGTGAGGAAGAGAGGGAGGAGGTGCCCTTTTATAATGGAGGAGAGTGGAACCTTTGGAAAAACAAAAAATATTATTTTATTATAAAGTCATATTCAGTTTTTAATAGCTCCAAATTGATTTATTTAGAATCTAATGTGGGGATGGTTAGAAATCCTCTCATCCAATATAATTTAGACAAGTTTAGGTTTCTATTTTAACCTTATCATTTAGATTTATCCTTAAGTTAAATAATTTTACTTTTATCGTGCCTTCTTGTTTTCTTACACTATAAGGTTAATAAACTTACTATAACAAGACAAACGAATCCCAAGTTGTTTATTATTAATATATATATAACCTTATATAAGTAATTTGGCCGAACCTTATATTTTTAGGAATAAAATAACAATTAATAAAATAATATTTGTTTTAAAAACTATTTTATGTCAATTTTGACACTATTTTGTAATTGATTTTTTTGTGAAAATCAAAACAGAATTATTAGTTCGAAAAAAGTTAATTAAATAAAAACTAACCTGTCATATTAACCTATAAAATTAGTTAAATTCATAAAAATTCTCAAATTACATTTATTTGGGTATTTATAACATCAATTATGTTAATATTTCATTAATAAGATAATTACTGCATCATCTTTGTGTCATAAATAAATTAAATTATTTAATGTCTAAAAATTATAAATAAATTACCATTATGTAGGAAATACTTTTATATTTCTAATGAATATTTATAGTCGAATTTACCTTATGTATAACCCTATATTAAAAATTCATTCTTTATTAAACTACGATTTTAACTATTTTAACCCTTCTTTAAATAAATTAATATTAAATGTCCTAATCTAATCCAAGTGGGCCTAAATAATCATATTTTATTCCTAAGGTTGTTTTAGGTCGAATTAAACTTATCCAATAGAATTAGGACATGTGTTAGGGTAATAATATTAATATTTTTACCCTTAATTATCCTATTTACTTTTAACTGTGGTAAATAAAAGTAAAAAGTTACTATTCACCAAAAATTATTTTCATCTCATTGAACAACATTTTAGTCCATGATATTAACCGTGTCTCTCGGATTTTTGAAATTCAATTCACAGAAGTGGTAAAATTTAATTAAATTAAAAAAAGTCAGTTTTTTAACTACCACTAAGTGGTTTCACTATTCATCGAAAATTGAAGTTTTTCAGAAAAATACCAAAAATTCAGTCTAAGAATTATTTGATATTCCGAATTCAAAATTGATGTCTATTTTTCCAAATTCATAACATATAAGTGGCATTAATTAATTTTAAATTTAATTCCTGTTATCAAAACAAATAGCGTGTTTTTTAGAAACAAAAACAATCAAAAGATTGATACTTGTTTATATCCAATTTCAAAGTGAAATTAATTCCAATGAACAAAATTGGATTAAATGGTAACAATATATTATAATTAAAATTTAAAACAAATTAAAAAGATAATATAACCACATAAATTATTGCGATGAAAAAAGTTGTTTTTAATTAAAATATAGCATGTTTTTACTATTCATTAAAATATGAAAGTTATCAGAATAATATGAAAAATTTATCCAAAGTAAATTTTTATGTCCTGATTTCGAAGAAGAATTTTATTTTGTCAAATTTCACTTATAGACATTTCAAAAACAAGATTTAAGGTGGGTGCGTCATCAAAAGGCGGGAAAACTGCTATTTTTTAAAAATACATATTTTACACGATTTTTTTTTTGTTCTCATACCATATTCTAGAAAATGTGTAAGATGAATAATAATGTTATAAAATACAAATTTTTTTTAATACTATTCATAATGGCTAGTCCATAGTATTATAACAATATATCGTTGTTTAGTGAAACCTGGTATTGCGTACGACACACGCTATCAAGAAGGTCGTGATTGCGTGTAATGCAAGCCAAGTCAGAGTTGTGTGTTGTGCAACACTCCTCCGTTGTTTCTTATAACAGAATCCAACCATATTTCATTTATACATTGAATATATATATATAGACACTCAATGTTTCGTAGAATAACTCTATCAAAATTGTGTGTAACATCATCCAAGAATAGTGTTGTGTATAATGCATGCTCATACGGTGTTGTGTATAGCGCAAGGCAATCTTGTTATAGCTTACATCGCAAGAAATCAATGAAATTAAAAGAATATTTTTCATAAAATCTCGGGGTGTTACATTCTACCCCCCTTAAAATGAATTTCGCCCTAGAAATTCGTCGGTGCTATAAATCGTTTATTATTAATAGAAACCCACATCGTAATAAGGAATACTAAAACTTAATTTTAAAAACTAAAGTATGAAATATAATGATTACCCAAAGAAACTCATCACTGGGTTTCCATATAGAATAACATAGGTGAAAATAGGGATATGGAAGAAAAATCTAACCATCAAGTTCTGATGGAGAGTGGTAGAGAACATGGCTATGAAAAAGCCATCAATCACAAAGCCATAGATTTGTAATGATATAAGGTACCATCTAATTCATTGGATATAAGGGCACTAGGAAAACATTTTTGGTTTTCAAGATCATTTCTCTAAGGTTGATGAAATTGGAATTAGAAGAAATAATTTCATGATTTTGGTATAGTCTCACCGTTGGCGTTCATTGGACAATGTCCACTTCATATCTTAAAGAAATGAAGTTGAATTTGTCATTCATGAAGTATTAGCAGGTCATGTGATAGAATGATGAGTCATTCCATCTGTCTCAAACAAAAGGTTATAAAAGTTATCAAAAATACATAAGTCCATCTATAGTCAGATTAATATTATATGGTTCCTAAAATAGACATATACTTCTTATATCATACTGCTTAATATAATAATACTAGTTTCAACTAAACAGGGACTTCCTGTAGGCCAGTGGTAGGCGATAAAGGCCTGTCGCACTTCGGTTGTGGGTTCGATTCCCACAGCCTTGTCCGATGTGATGGGTTGTCGCCCATCCTACAGGTTGTCCTTTTTCTAAAACAACATTACTATAACATCCCATAAATAATATGGAAAAAACATCAATCCTTAAACAATACTAACTTATGTCCAACATAATCCATTCTAATCTTTAGGCTTATGCATAATAATACAGTCCACTCTCATATTATAGTGAAAATGATTACCAGAGATTTCATATAACAAGCATGTTAATACCATCATTGATCCCCATATATAATAAGATATGTCTTGTTGGTCACATTCCAAACATTTGAAGGCCTTACTCGTGTATTCTCTTGAAAAATGAATACCCATTGAATCTTGTTAAAAACATGAGTGTTGTCAAAAGTTAAATCTTTCCACATACCAAAACCCCAAAATTCTATATACTCAAACCTTGATATAACTATTTCCTTATATTAGTAATGATCTCATGAATACTGTCAAACATTTCATTTTCTCTTTATCCCTTCATTATGCACATATCAACTTTTTTCCAAAAATATCTCAATCACTTTCCATGGTTACCGGTACCATAAAATTATTGAAAACCACAAAAGACCAATACATAAATATTCCAATATTCCACGATACTATATACAACATTATTTTGGAATCCCATTACATAAACACTTAATCATTCCACCACATCGTTGTCATATTCAACATCGCCAATAGTGATCGCATGTGACTTCCCTTTGTCCTTTTCCTTAAGTGGTTTCTCATGTTGATCATCACTAACCCTTGTATTAGGGAATTTATTAGCATAATTCCCCATTTCCTTACACTTGAAGCATTGAAGTGTTGGTGGTGCGTTCTCTGCAGTCTTTTCTTTATTCACATCATTAGCAACCCTTTTTCCATTACTTCGACACTCAGATTCTCGATGACCTTATTTTCCACACTTAAAACATTTTCTAGTCCCTTTAAGACAATCTCCACCATGCTTCTTTCCACACTTTGAGCATAAGGAAACATTCATCTTCTTTTCACCATTATTCTGAGATTTCTCCTCGAACTCCATCTTTCGTTTCTTTTCAACACTATGAGATGGATAAGTAACACCAACTTCCATTTCTACCTTGATAGCACAACGCCCAATTTATTCATAGCTACTGACGTCTCTTATAGCTAATTCCCTTCCAAGTTTTGCTTTTAAGCCACTGAAGAATCGATCAACTTTACTTTCAAGTTGGATGATAAAGCCAGATGCAAACCTTGAAAGACTTGTAAAATTCGCTTCGTATACACCAACAGATTCATCATCCTTTTTCATTAGTTCAAGAAACGCTTTCTCCATATTTGTTTGAAGAATACGAGGGACGTACTTATTGAAAAATATGTTCTTGATCTCATCCCATTCCATGGATATAATTTCATCTCTTGGCCTCGTATTCTTGATAATATTCCACCATTGATCAGCTCCACCTTCTAAATGATATACTGCTATGATGAATTTTATAATGTTCAGAACATTGAATAACTGAAAATATCTTTTCAGTGGTACTGATCCATTGTTCAGTAACAAGTGGATCAGAAGACCCACTGAAAGAAGATGGACGTTGACTCATGAAGGACTCAATAGAATATTGTTCCCTTCTCTGCTCATTTGGAAGTCCAGAATGATTCATAGCTTGTGTAAGTATAGCAATAATATTTTGCACTCCATCTCCCATCGCATTTTTTTGTTCAGGAGGACAATCATTGCATTTTCCATTGCATTGATCAACACGGTTCCTCCGGGTTCCAGCCATCGTCTAAAACCCAAAAATAATAGTGTGAGAGGCAAAAATAATTCTAGAGAAAACAACATAATAAAGGGGGATTACCTTCAATATCTAACATCTTAGGTTTAATTCTAAAATTGTTACCATAATTATAGGACTATAACCTATACTTATACTTAACCTTAGGTACATCCCTAGACATACCATAGAAATATCTCTAGGGATCTCACTAAAGATATCGCATCCTAGTTTCCGAAGGTTGACTAAACCTTTCCTCTGATACCAACTATAGAGTCCCAAAGCTTGACGTACATAGACATTACATTACTTTTGCGGAATAATTAAGACATCACAAAAACATACTCACAAGGACCGTAACAGTTTAGTGTCTTTGGAAAATACGAATTTAATCTTCTAATCATGGTGAAATATTTTCAACGTCTCCCATAAAGATCTTCCCCTTTTTTCTTGCCTAAAACCTTTATTTATATCCTGGGGAAAAAAACATAAAAGGGGTGAGCTCAAATTCTCAGTAAGGGTAAGTATATAGAACATAAAACAATCATTAGACATTTTAATGTAAAAACAACATGAGCATAAAATCTAAACATCAAAATCTTGAGCAATGACATAAAACATGGCAGTGCGTAAGGCATAGATCATGAAGAAACATTAATCATGATAAATTAGCATGGTAATAAAACATGTAATAGTGGAAACCATTAAGCACATGATATGATTTCCATAGTATCTAAGGCATTGCTTCCAAGACCATCTTAGTGGAAAAATTCCCATTCTGAATCGAGTTAACTCTTCGTTCCAGTCCTGTATTACTGAACTGGTTTAACTTGCCGTTCCAGCCATGTCTATCTCCTGAGATATAAATCTTTACCCAATGCATTGGAGGGAGATATAGGTCCCACCCATCTCATATTGAAATAATTATTTCATGTTCCACAATATAAACATAAATCATTCATCATAACCCAAGAATAAAATGGGTTTCATAAATATCATTCCATCATAACATAATCCATACAAAACAATTGGATATAATTTCATCATTAGAAAAGTGAAACCATTTAAATCATAGAGACGTGATACTTGAAACATAAACATGTGAAATAATGTCATCTTAGATGAAAATTGTTTTGATAAAACACTTGAAATGAATTCTTAAGGAAAATATCATTTTTTCTTCAAAATAATTTTCTTTTTACAAAATGTCATGAAATTTTAAAAGAAAATGATTTTGTTCAAAATAGTCATGAAATATTTTGGAGGAAGCTTCAAGAAAATAAGTCTTTATAAAACCGTAAAAATCCTTTCATGCCGTATACGTTAAAAAACATTCTTCTCATACTTTTTTCGGAAAAGTCAAAAAGTACCTTGTAGGGTAAATAAAAGAAAGATTCTTTCCATACCATGGATTAAAAGTCAAATGGGTAAAAAGGAATTTAAACATACACAAATACACTTTTATAAAACATGGACATGGATGATATCAATAACCCTAGTAAATACTTATGAATACACAATCTCGGATAAAAATGAGATTTGCACAATTATCCCTTACCTTAGGCCAGATATGCGTCGTACGTATCTGAACCTCCTGTATAATGATTTAAATAATTTCATTGACTAATTAAAGAATCATATTCATTGTTATTATATCATATATGTTTCACTTATGACATTATATTACCCTTTATTTTGTAAATTCCATGTTAAAGCAGCGTTTTGGGTAAAATCATTTCATTTATCGTATGTGTTTCGACTAGTCATTCTTGATATTATTACTTATATCCTGATTAACATAATTCCAGAATGTAAGACATGATTTATATATAATATATATTCATCATATACATATATATATTATACATCGATAAAAGGAATGAAATGCACCATTCATGGAGACGGTAGGCCGTACGTACGCATAAACGTTGTTTTCATTTCCCTATTGAGTTGAATGAAACTAAATAGTTGAAATACATACATATATATAAATAAATCCAGTAGCATTGTTATTTAATATATTTCATTATTATTCATTATATAAACTTTATGATCATTCATGTATGGTTAACATGGAGAATGAATCTCATCGCGTCGTGGAGACGGTAGTCCGTACGTACGCACGAGCGATGATATCGTTCCCATAATTATTGAATAGAATTGGAGTGGATGGTATAATATATCAGAATCTTTAGGATGTTATAATAACCATATATAGTTATTATTTACACCATTATACCCATCCATGTATGGTGTTGGTGGAAAAACAGATTTCACCTCGGTGTGGAGACGGTATTCTGTACGTACGCACGCGTGGTGATTTCGTTTTCCATAGGATGGATAGATGGTGAAATATGGTTGTTTCATACTTATAATAACATATCTGTATATGAGTTATACTGATATTATTACTTCATAATTAAACAACTAAAGAAGAAGAAGTGGAAGAAGAAATAAAGTTGAAAGAATCGGTAACATACATTACCTCTTCTTTGAAGTGCCTCTTTGAGACCTCCTCTTAGGGCACTAAAATTAGTCTTTGAAGAAGACTCGAACCACTAGGATGTTTCTACGGAAGTGGAGAAGAAAATTTGTCAGGGGTTGGCCGATCTTGAATGCTCAAAGTGGTGTGAGGAAGAGAGGGAGGAGGTGCCCTTTTATAAGGGAGTAGAGGGGCACCTTTGGAAAAACTAAAAATATTATTTTATTATAAAGTCATATTCGGGTTTTAATAGCTCCAAATTGTTTTATTTTGAAGCTAATATGGGTATGGGTCGAAATAAGCTCACCCAATAGAATTTAGACAAGTTTAGGTTTCTATTTTAACCTTATCATTTAGATTTAACCTTAAGTTAAATAATTTTACTTTTATCGTGTCTTCTTGTTTTCTTACACTATAAGGTTAATAAACATACTATAACAAGCCAAAATAACCCCAAGTTGTTTATTATTAATATATATAACCTTATCTAAGTCAATTTTTGGATCCTTATATTTTTAGGAATAAAATAACAGTTAATAATATAATATTTGTTTTAAAAACTATTTTATGTCAATTATGACACTATTTGGTAATTGATTTTTTTGAAAATCAAAAATAATGATTAGTTATAAAAAATATAATTAAATCAAAATTAAAATGTCATATTAACCTATAAAATTAGTTAAATTCATAAAAAGTCTCAAATTACATTTATTTGGGTATTTATAACATCAATTATGTCAATATTTCATTATTAAGATACTTACTGCATCATCTTTGTGTCATAAATAAAATAAATTATTTAATGTATAAAAATTATAAATAAATTACCATTATGTATGAAATATTTTTATCTTTCTATGAAATATTTATAGTTGAACTTATCTTATGTATAACCCTATATGAAAAATGATTTACTTATTAAACATTGATTTTAACTATTTTAACCCTTCTTTAAATAAATTAATATTAAATGTCCTAATCTAATACAAGTGGGCCTAAATGGTCATATTTTATTACTAAGGTTGTTTTTCGTCGAATTAAACTTATCCAATAGAATTAGAACATGTGTTAGGGTAATAATAATATCATTTTTACCCTTAATTATCTTATTTACTTTTAACCGTGGTAAATAAAAGTAAAAAGTTACGATTCAACAAAAATTATTTTCATCTCATTGAACCAACTTTTAGTCCTTGATGTTAACCATGTCTCTCAGATTTTTGAAATTCAATTCACATATGTGGTAAAATGTAATTTAAATTAAAAAAAGTCAGTTTTTTAACTACCACTAAGTGGTTTCACTATTCATCGAAAATTGAAGTTTTTCAGAAAAATACCAAAAATTCAGCCTAAGAATTATTTGATATTCCGAATTCAAAATTGATGTCTATTTTTCCAAATTCATAACATATAAGTGGAATTAATTAATTTTAAATTTAATTCCCGTTATCAAAACAAATAGCGTGATTTTAAGAAACAAAAACAATCAAAAGATTGATACTTGTTTATATCCAATTTCAAAGTTAAATTAATTCCAATGAAAAAAATTGGAGTAAATGGTAAAAATATATTCTAATTAAAATTTAAAAACAATTAAAAATATAATCTATCCATATAAATTATTGTGATGAAAAAGTTGATTTTAATTAAAATATGGCATGTTTTTACTATTCATTAAAATATGAAAGTTATCAGAATAATATGAAAAATTTATCGAAAGTAAATTTTTATATCCTGATTACAAATAAGAATTTTATTTTGTCAAATTGAACTTATAGAAATGTCAAAAACAAGATTTATGGTGGGTGCATCATCAAAAGGAGGGAAAACTGCAATTTTTTAAAAATACATATTTTACACGAAAAATTTATTTTGTTCTCATACCATATTCTAGAAAATGTGAAAGATGAATAATAATGTTATAAAATTCAAAATGCAGTTAGTACTATTCATAACGGATAGTCCATAATATTATAATAATATATCGTTGTTTAATGAAACCTGGTATTGCGTACAACACACGCTATAGAGGAAGGTCGTGATTGCGTGTACTGCAAGCCAAGTCAGGGTTGTGTGTTGTGCAAGACTCATCCATTGTTTCGTATAACAGAATCCAACCATATTTCATTTATAAATTGAATATATATATATACACTCAATGTTTTGTAGAATAACTACTATCAAAATTGTGTGTAACATGATCCAAGAATAGTGTTGTGTATACTGCAAGCTCATACGGTGTTGCGTATAGCGCAAGGAAATATTTTTGTAGCTTACAACACAAGACATAAATGAAATTAAAAGAATATTTTTCATAAAATCTCGGGGTGTTACATTCTACCCCCCTTAAAATGAATTTCTCCCTCGAAATTCGTCAGGGTTATAAATCGTTTACTATTTATAGAAACCCACATCGTAAAAAAGAATACTCAAACATAATTTTAAAAACTAAAGTATGAAATGTAACTATTACCCAAAGAAAATCATCATTGGGTTTCCATATAGGAGAACATATGTAAAAATATGAATATGGAAAAAAAATCTAACCATCAAGTTCTGATGGAGATTGGTAGAGAACATGTCTATGAAAAATCAATCAATCACAATGCCATAGATTTATGACGATCTAAGGTACTATCTGATTCATCAGATATAAGGGCACTAGGACAAATTTTTTGGTTTTCAAGATAATTTACCTAAAGTTGATGAAATTGGAATTAGAAGAAATACTTTTTTGATTTTGGTACAGTCTCACCGTTGGTCGTTCTTTGGAAAATTACCACTTCATCTCTTAAAGAAATGAAGTTGAATTTGTCATTCGTGAAGTGTTAGCAGATCATGTGATAGAATGATGGGTCATTCCATCTGTCTCAAACAAAATTTTATAAAAGTTATCAAAAATACATAAGTCCATCTATAGTGAGATTAATCATATATGGTTTTTAAAATGGACTTATACTTCATATATCATACTACTTAATATAATAAAACTAGTTTCTATTAAATAGGGACTTCCAGTAGGCCAGTGGTAGGTGATAAAGGCCAATCACACTTCGATTGTGGGTTCGATTCCCATAGCCTTGTCTGACGTGATGGGCTGTCGCCCATCCTGCAAGTTGTCCTTTTTCTAAAACAACAATCCTATAACATCCCATCAATAATATCGAAAAAACAACTATCCTTAAACAATACTAACTTATGTCCAACATAATCCATTCCAATATTTAGGCTTATCCATAATACTACAGTCCACTCTCATATTATAGTGAAAATGATTACCAGAGATTTCATATAACAAGCTTGTTAATACAATCGTTGATCCCCATATATCATAAGATATGTCTTTTTGGTCACATTCCAAACATTCGAAGGCCTTAATCATGAATTCTCTTGAAAAATTAATACCCATTGAATCTTAGTGAAAACATGAGTGATGTCAAAAGTTAACTCTTTCCACATACCAAAACCCAAAAATTCTATATACTCAAACCATGATATAACTATTTCCTTATATCAGTCACGAGCTCATGAATACTGTCAAAAAATTCATTTTCTCCTTATCCCTTCATTATGCGCATATTATCTTTTTTCCAAAATTATCTCAATCACTTTCCATGGTTACTGGTACCAAAAAATTATTGAAAACCACAATAGACCAATACATAAATATTCCAATATTCCACGATACTATATACAACATTATTTTGGAATCCCATTACATAAACACTTAATCATTCCACCACATCGTTGTCATATTCAACATCCCCAATAGTGATCGCATGTGACTTCCCTTTGTCCTTTGCCTTAAGTGGTTGCTCATGTCGATCATCACTAACCCTTGGATTAGGGAATTTATTAGCATAATGCCCTATTTCCTTGCACTTTAATCATTGAAGTGTTGGTGGTGCGTTCTATGCATTCTTTTCTTTATTCACATCATTAGAAACCCTTCTTCCATTACTTCGACACTAATCTACTCGATGACCTTCTATTCCACACATAAAACATTTTCTAGTCCCTTCAAGACAATCTCCACCATGCTTCTTTCCACACTTTGAGAATAAGGAAACATTCATCTTCTTTTCACCATTATTCTTAGATTTCTCCTTGAACTCCATCTTTCGTTTCTTGTCAAAACCATGAGATGGATAAGTAACACCAACTTCCATTTATACCTTGATAGCACAATGAAAAATTTCTTCATAGCTACTGAAGTCTCTTACAGCTAATGCCCTTCAAAATTTTGGTTTTAATCCACTGAAGAATCGATCAACATTACTTTCAGGTTGGATGATAAAGCCAGATGCATACCTTGCAAGCCTTGTAAAATTCTATTTGTATACACCAACAGATTCATCATCCTTTTGCTTTAGTAAAAGAAACTCCTTCCCATCTTTGTTCGAAGAATACGAGGTAAGTAATTATTGAAAAATAAGTTCTCGAACTCGTCCCATTCCATGGACTCAATTTCATCTCTTGGCCTCATATTCTTGATAAGATTCCACCATTGATCAACTTCACTTTCTAAATGATATACTGCTAAGATGACTTTATCATGTTCAGAACATTGAAGAACTGAAAATATCTTTTCAATGGTACTGATCCCTTTTTCAGCAACTAGTGGATTAGAAGACCCACTGAAAGAAGGTGGGTGTTGCCTCAGGAAAGACATAATAGAATATTGTTCCCTTCTCTGCTCATTTGGAAGTCCAGAATGGTTCATAGCTTGTGTAAGTATAACAATAATATTTTTCACTCCATCTCCCATTACATTTGTTTGTTCAGGAGGACAATCATTGCATTGTCCATTGCATTAATCAACACGGTTCCTTCGGGTTCTAGCCATCGTCTAAAACCCAAAAAGAATAGTGTGAGAGGCAAAAATCATGCTAGGGAAAACAACATAATAAAGGGGGAGTACCTTCAATATCTACAATCTTAGGTTTAATTCTAATATTGTTACTGTAATTCTAGGACTATAAGCTATAATTATACTTAACCTTAGGTACATCCATAGACATACCTTAGAAATATCTCTAGGGATCTCACTAAAGTTCTCTCATCCTAGTTTCCAAAGGTTGACTAAACCTTTCCTCTGATACAAACTGTAGATACCCAATGCTTGACATACAAGGACATTACATTACTTTTGCTGAATAATTAATACATATCAAAAAATAGACACACAAGGACTGTGATAGTTTAGAATCTTTGGAAACTTGGAATATAATCTTCTAATCGTGGTGAAAGATCTTCAACATCTCCCAAAAAGATCTTCCCCTTTTTTTATTACCTAAAACCTTTCTTTATATCCTGGGGAAAAGAAAACCTAAAAGGGGTGAGCTCAAATTCTTAGTAAGGGTAAGCATACAGAACATAAAACAATCCTTAGACATTTGATTGTAATAAGAAACATGAGCATAAAATCTAAACATCAAAATCTTGAGCAATGACATAAAACATGGCAGTATGTAAGGCATAGATCAGGATGAAACATTAGTCATGATAAATTATCATGGGAATAAAACATGTAATTGTGGAAACCATTAATCACATGATATGGTTTCCATAGTAGCCAAGGCATTGCTGCTAAGACCATCTTAGTGGACAAAGTCCCATTCTGAATCGAGTTCACTCCTCGTTTCAGTCCTGTATTACTGAACCGGTTTAACTTGATGTTCCAGCCATGTCTATATCATGAGATATAAATCTTTACCCAATGCATTGGAGGGAGATATAGGTCCCTCCCATCTCATATTGAAGTCATTCTTTCTTGTGCCACAATATAAACATAAATCATTCATTATAACCCAAGAATAAAATGGGTTTCACAAACATCATTCCATAATAACGTAATCTATACAAAAAAATTGGATATCATTTCATCATTAGAAAAGTGAAACCATTTAAATCATAGATACATGATACTTGAAACATACACATATGAAATAATGTCATCTTATATTAAAATGGTTTTGATAAAACACTTGAAATTAATTCTTGAGGAAAATATCCATTTTTCTTAAAAATCATTTTATTTTCACAAAATGCCATGAAATTTTAAAATAAAAGGATTTTGTTGAAAATATTCATGAAATATTATGGAGGATGATTCATGAAAATAAGTCTTTTTAAAACTGTAAAAATCCTTTCATGTCGTATATGTTAAAAAACATTCTTCTCGTACTTTTGTCGGAAATGTCAAAAAGTACCTTGTAGTGTAAATAAAAGAAAGATTCCTTCCATTCCATGGGGTAAAAGTCAAATGGGTAAAAAGGAATTTAAACATACACGAATACACATTTATAAAACATGGACATGTATGATATCAATAACCCCAGTAAATACTTACGAATAAACAATCTCAGATAAAAATGAGATTTGCACAATTATCCCTTACCTTAGGTCCGATATGCTTCGTACATATCCGAACCTCCTGTATAATTATTTAAATAATGTCATTGACTTATTAAAGAATTATATTCAGTGTTATGATATCATATATGTTTCAATTATGACTTTATATTACCTGTTCTTTTGTAAATTCCATGTTAAATCAGCGTTTTGGGTAAAATCATTTCATTTATCGTATGTGTTTCAACTTGTCATTCTTGATATTATTACTTATATCCTGATTTACATAATTCCATAATGTAAAACATGATTTATATATAATATATATTCATCATATACATATATATATTATAGATCGATAAAAGGAATGAAATACACCGTTCATGGAGATGGTAGGCCGTACGTACACATGAACGTTGTTTTCGTTTCCTTATTTAATTGAATGAAACTAAATAGATGACAAAAATATATATATGTACATAAATCCAGTAGCATTATTATTTCATATATTTTATTATTATTCATTATATAACTTTATGATCATTCATGTATGATTAACATGGAGAATGAATTTCATCGCGTCGTGGAGACGGTAGTCCATACGTACGCACGAGCGATGATATCGTTCCCATAATTATTGAATAGAATTGGATAGGATGTTATAATATATCAGAATCAGTATGATGTTATAATAACTACATATAGTTATTCTTTACACCATTATACCCATCCATGTAAGGTGTTGGTGGAAAAACAGATGTCACCACAGCGTGAAGACGGTATTCTGTACGTACGCACGTGTGGTGATTTCATTTCCCGTAGGATGGATAGATGGTGAAATAGAGTTGTTTCATAGTTATAATAACATATCAGTATATTATTTATACTGATGTTATTACTTCAGAATTAAACAAATAAATAAGAAGAAGTGGAAGAAGAAATAAAGTTGAAAGAATCGGTAACAGACATTACCTCTTCTTTGAAGCGCCTCTTTGAGACCTCCTCTTAGGAACTAAAATTGGTCTTTGAAGAAGACGATAACCTCTAGGATATTTCTATGGAAGTGGGAAAAAGAATTTTGCAGGGTTTGGCCGAGCCTGAAGGCTCAAAGTGGTGTGAGGAAGAGAGGGAGGAGGTGCCCTTTTATAAGGGAGGAGAGGGGCACCTTTGGAAAAACTAAAAATATTTTTTATTATAAAGTCATATTCGGTTATTAATAGCTAAAAATTGATTTATTTCGAAGCTAATGTGGGTATGGGTCTAAATAATCTCATACAATATAATTTAGACAAGTTTAGGTTTCTATTTTAACCTTATCATTTAGATTTAACCTTAAGTTAAATAATTTTACTTTTACCGTGTCTTCTTGTTTTCTTACACTATAAGGTTAATAAACTTAATATAACAAGCCAAAATAACCCCAAGTTGTTTATTATTAATATATATAACCTTATATATGTCATTTGGCAGAACCTTAGATTTTTTGGAATAAAATAACAATTAATAAAATAATATTTGTTTTAAAAACTATTTTATGTCAATTTTGACAGTATTTGGTAATTGATTTTTGTGAAAATCATAACAGAATGATTAGTTCAAAAAAAGTTAATTTAATCAAAAATAAAATGTCATATTAACCTATAAAAGTATTGAAATTCATAAAAAGTCTCCAATTATATTTATTTGGGTATTTATTACATCAATTATGTCAATATTTCATTAATAAGATAATTACTGCATCATCATTGCGACATAAATAAATTAAATTATTTAATGTCTAAAAATTATAAATAAATTACCATTATGTAGGAAATATTTTTTTCTTTCTAATGAATATTTATAGTCGAATTTATCTTATGTATAACCCTATATTAAAATTTATTTACTTATTGAACTTTGATTTAAACGATTTTAACCATTCTTTAAATAAATTAATATTAAATGAACTAATCTAATCCAAGTGGGACTAAATGGTCATATTTTATTCCTAAGGTCATTTTTGGTCGAATTACACTTATCCAATAGAATTAGGACATTTTTCAGGGTAATAATAATTTCATTTTTACCCTTAATTATCCTATTTACTTTTAACTGTGGTAAATAAAAGTAAAAAGTTACTATTCATCAAAAATTATTTTCATCTCATTGAACCAAATTTTAGTCCTTGATATTAACTGTGTCTCTCATATTTTTGAAATTCAATTCACAGATGCGGTAAAATTTAATTTAAATTAAAAAAATCAGTTTTTTAACTACAACTATGTGGTTTCACTATTCATCGAAAATTGAAGTTTTTCATAAAAATACCAAAAATTCACCCTAAGAATTATTTGATATTCCGAATTCAAAATTGATGTCTATTTTTCCGAATTCATAACATATAATTGGCATTATTTATTTTTAAATTTAATTCCCGTAATCAAAACAAATAGTGTGTTTTTAAGAGACAAAAACAATCATAAGATTGATACTTGTTTATATCCAATTTCAAAGTGAAATTAATTCCACTGATCAAAATTGGATTAAATGGTAAAAATATATTCTAATTACACTTTAAAACCAATTAAAAAGATAATATGACCATATAAATTATTGCGATGAGAAAAGTTGTTTTTAAATAAAATATAGCGTGTTTTTACTATTCATTAAAATATGAAAGTTATCAGAATAATATGAAAAATTTATCCAAAGTAAATTTTTATATCCTGATTCCAAAAAAGAATTTTATTTTGTCAAATTAAACTTATAGACATGTCAAAAACAAGATTTAAGGTGGGTGCTTCATTAAAAGGCAGGAAAACTGCAATTTTTGAAAAATACATATTTTACACAAAACATTTATTTTGTTCTCATACCGTATTCTAGAAAATATGTATGATGAATAATAATGTTATAAAATTCAAAATGTAGTTAATACTATTCATAACGTCTGGTCCATAATATTATAACAATATATCGTTGTTTAGTGAAACCTGGTATTGCGTACAACACACGCTATCGAGGAAGGTCGCGATTGCGTGTAATGCAAGACAAGTCAGGGTTGCATGTTGTGCAAGACTCCTCCGTTGTTTTGTATAACAGAATCCAACCATATTTCATTTATACATTGAATATATATATATATATACACTCAATGTTTCATAGAATAACTCTATCAAAATTGTGTGTAACATGATCCAAGAATAGTGTTGTGTATACTGCATGCTCATACGGTGTTGCATATAGCGCAAGGAAATCCTGTTGTTGCTTACAACACAAGACATCAATGAAATTAAAAGAATATTTTTCATAAAATCTTGTGGTGTTACAAATATGGTCCAGGTGAAGGTATCCTTAAGAGAATACCGGCACTGCGAGCTCAACAGTGTCCTCAGATTTCAATTCTGAGAACCGTTTCAAACGTAACAAAAACCCACTTGCATGTTTACTGAACGTACCCAAAAAAAGTTTTGAAATTCATTCTGGTCACTCCGAGCCTCGAAATCACATTCCGTCAATTTTCCAGGACTCGTAATATTCTCATATAAGTAAAAACAATTAAATTCAATTAATGAGTCTTTACATTCTCCCCACCTCAAGGATTTTCATCCCCAAAATAAACATTACAAAAACTAGAAAAATAAGTGGTGGTACTGAGAAAAAATATGATTCTCTTACTCCCATTTTCACTCCTGGAGGTTCCCATGCTGCTAACACACACGCACCAAAGTTATCGATCGCCCACGAAGAAGTCTCTCCTATCGATACACAATCTCTACTAGAACCTCTAAAAAAGTCTCCCCATCATCGATGTCTAGCTCGCCCTAGTCAATGATGTGCGAAGGATCATATACGTATCTCCTCAGCTGAGATACATGAAAAACATCATGCACCTGGTCTAACTAAGGGGGAAGTGCTAGGTAGTAATCCACCTCGCCAACTCTACAGAGGACCTGAAAGGGTCCAATGAACCTCGAAGATTACTTGTAGCCCCAGCCAAATCTCTGCAAAACTCGTCGGGGTGAGACCCATAAAATGACATGGTCACCATCCTCGAACTCCAGAGGTCTCCATCTTCTATCGGAATAAAACATCTGCATGTTATGTGTAGTATTCATCCATTCTTCGATAATCTGCACCTTCTCCATGGTATACCATACCATATCTTTTCTCATGAGTTCTTACTCCCCAAGGTCAGTCTAGCACAAAGGTGATCTGCAAGGTCGTCCATACAGAGCCTCGAAAGGTGTCATCCCAGTGGTGGAGTGATAACTATTTTTGTATGAAATCTCCACCATGGGAAGGTGATCCTCCCAGCTGCGACCGAAGTCGAGGACGCAAGCACGCAACATGTCCCTGAGGTTCTGAATAGCCCGCTCAGTCTGGCCATCCATATGATGATGGAAGGTGTTTCTTAGACGAAGATGTGATCCAAAAGCCTCCTGCAACCCCTTCCTAATCCAAGAAGTGAAACGTGCATCATGATCAGAGAAAATCGTCAAGGGTACACCATATAACCGCACAATCGCTTGAACATAGAGTTATCCCATGATCTCTTCTGAACCCTACACTCTGATCGGTAGGAAGTGGTCCATCTTGGTGAGTCATTTGACGATCACCCAGATAGAATCATGAACCCTGGACATATGTGGGAGTACTGTCACGGAGTCCCTAGATATCCCATACCACTTCTACTCTGGGACCACTAAAGGCCAAACTAAGCCTACTGGTACCTGATGCTCTTCCTTCATATGCTGAAAAGTGAGGCACTGAGAGAAAAACTCTGATACTACTTTCTGTATTCCTGACCACCAGTGATGTCGTTAGAGGTCTTGGTACATATTCTCCACTTCTGGATGTACCGCTAGAGGGGATGTGTGAAACTCCACCAACACATCCTCCTGAAGCATCACTGGTACCATGGTACATCCTCTGAAAAGGATGACATGCTCACCACCTTCAAAAAATACATCAGGTGCCTTTGTTGTGGATATCTAAGAACGTCGAGCTTCGCAGTCAGTGTCCCCATGCTGCGCCTCCCTAACTTTCTGAAGTAGTCGGGGAGTGACTATAGGAGACTGAAGAAAATCTTCTCCATCTCGATCCACAATGTATATCTGCAAAGAAACTAGCTACTCTATCGCCTCACCTAGCAGTTGTATACTATATCTATGGCTGAGTGAATCTGCAACAACTTTCCCCTTCCCAAGAGTACAGACTATCTCAAAGTCATAGTCCTAGAGGAATTCAAGCCAATGTCATTGTCTCATGTTCAGATCCTTCTAGGATAATATATACCTGAGACTCTGGTGATCAGAATAGACCGTAAAATGCTCGCCCATCAGATAGTGTCACCGCATCTTCAAAGTGAATACCACTACTACTAACTCAAGTTCACGGGTAGCATTGTTCTACTCATGCGGTCTCAACTATCGACAACCATATGCGATAACTGCTCGCTCCTCTATCAGGACACATCTGATCCCGGTCCATGATGTGTCGCAGTAGACTACATACCCAACACCCACCTCTAGAAGCCACAATATGGGGGAAATAGCTAGCCTCTACCTTAGCTCCTGAAAATCCTGATGGAATCTCTCTGATCACATGATGGTTTTCCCCTTCTTCATCAACGCTGATAAAGGTACTGTAAATCTGGAGAAATCTGGCTCAAATCTCTAGTAGTATCCAGCCAAACCTAGGAAACTCTATACCTCTGTCACACTCCTAGGTGGATTCCAAGAAAGTACCGCCTCAATCTTCACTGGATCCACCACAACTCCAACCTCCAAGATGACATGTCCCAGTAAGTGAACCTCTCTGATCTAGAACTGACACTTCGAGAGCTTACCATAAAGCTGGTGCTCTCGGAGTGTGTCGAAAACTACCTGCAAATGATAGGATTGCTCTTCCTTAGTAGCCGAGTAGATCAGAATGTAATTGATGAAGACTACTATATAGTGATAAAGGTATGTCTGAAATATCCGGTTCATGAGTCCCATGAACACAACTGGATTGTTGGTCACGACGAATATTGTAACCTAGAACTCATAGTGTCCATTCCAACATCTGAATGTCGTCTTCTGCACATCCATGTCTCGTACTCTGAGCTGGTGATAGCCTAACCTGAGGTCTATCTTCAAAAACCACCGTTCTCCCATTAGCTGATCAAATAGGTTGGCAATCCTCAGAAGTGGGTTCTTGTTCTTCACGATCACCTGGTTCAGGAGCCGATAGTCAACACAAAGTTTCATGCTCACATCTACCTTCTTGGCCTACAAAATTCGGGATGCCCAAGGAGAAACACTGGGCTAGATGAACCCCTTCCCCTGTAAGTCATCAAGCTGTACCCTCATCTCACGAAGCTCCACGGGAGCCAACCGATACACTAGTGTAGATATCGATGCCTTCTTGGGGAACAATTAAATGTAAAAGTCCACCTCTCTGTGGGGAGGTAGATCTAGAGCATCATCAGGGAAGACATCTACATACTAGTCCAGCACTACAAGATAGCTCAGAATCTTCACATCAACCACTCCAAGGGTATGTCTAGCCAACTAATGAGTGACCGACTACACTCTCCTCCTGGTAAGTCCATCCGGTGCTACAAAGTCTCCCTTCTCACCGGTGAAGGTAAACTTGGTCCCATCCATGTGGAAAAACCGCACTTTGCACCTAATACGGTCCATCTGAGCATGGACTCTAGATAACCAGTCCATACCTAATATGACATCATAAGGCCTTGATGCCGCTACTAGGAGATCCCAGTTGAATCTCTCACCTCCTTGAGTAAGCTCACACTACCGGCACCAGTGCGTAATTGTAGAATCCGCTCTCGTAGGAGTCTTTATCTGTAAGGATCGAGCCAATGGCTCCATCAGAATCTTTGAGCTCCGAATGATGGCAGTGTAAATAAAAGAATGACTGGAACCTATGTCTAAATGTACTTCAACTATGATTGAGTAGACACAGATCACACCTCGTATCATCTCGGGAGCGTCGTGGTCATATGCATCACCTTCCTGGAGCTAAGCTCGCCCCTTTCCACCTCCTCCCCATGGTCAGGGTGAACCACCTGGTGGTGGTGGCGATAACATCTCGAATCATCGCCCACTACCAGCTGCGTGACCAGATCCTCTACCACGTCTGCCTGATCCCTACGAACCTCCTCGGTCGAACCTCTGTCTCTTCCTAGGCGGTCCGTCGACTGTCTGCTGATCATCCGTACGACGGTTCGGGCAGTCATGAGCCATGTGAACCTACCCGTTGTATGCATAACACTACATACTCCTCGCATGACTAGCTCTATCTCGGATGCCCCACACAACCGACCTAGAATCCTTTGGTCGTACCCCTATAGGTCTGGTCCTCTTGGACCTTTGTGACATCTATCTACTGGCAGATGTAGAAGACTCTGCTATGTGATGCCTGGTGGTGGGTCTCACTGCCGGTGACTGCTCATCAAGAAAACTCTCCACTAAGAGGGATCTCTCTAACACTCATGCCTGCCTCGGAATTTTGATAGAAATCATTGAAACCCTGATCTCCTACCTGAGACCCTCCTCGAAGGTCCGGGACCTGAATAATGGGTCACAAAAATATCAATGGAGTAGTGTGAGAAGTCAGTGAACCTCGCTGAGTGCTCAGCCACAGTCATGCCGCCCTACTGCAGATTAAGAAGCTCATGTATGCGCACTACGTGAAGGGTCACTGTGACAAACTCTTCTCGAAACGGGCTCTCAAAGTCTGCTTAAAGAATTGTCACATTGTCGTGAACCTGAAGAATCAAGATCCACCATCTGCCTGCTGCTGCTTTTAGCAGACTGGAAGTAAGGATCACCATGAGATCAACTGGTGTCCCTACCAGTCGAAAGACTCTCACCACAGGCTCTAACCAATCCTCAGTCGCCAGTGGGTCTGTCTCACCCCTAAACATGGGTGGGCTCTGGAGCTGTAACTCATGAAATGCGCTCAAGCGGAATGCACTCTCTGTTGCTCGGGCTGGTGGCATCGGTGGCCCAATAGGTAATGGTACTGCTGGTGCCTCCACTGGTGCCTCTACTAATAAAGGGCCCTTCACCGAGGCCTCATCGCTTGGTGGGATGTCATCATGTACTCTTCCTAGACCCCTAACTAGATATTTTTGTGTAGACATCCTGAAAAGACATAGGTGTGCCATGGTCAATAAGTTATACCTGGTGAGATGACTCAAGAAATCACAGAGAAAACTTTTCAAAACACATGTGCAATCAGTGTTTTCGTGAACTGACTCAGAAATCCAAATTCAAGGCCCTGGTGTATGGATACGTTAGCTGCCACACCAACACTAGATTCCCTAAACTGGTACCACACTCATAACACTTAACACTACTCTCATTAAAATATCAGATTCCAATGTTCTACGGTATAACTGACTCCTCTGATACAAATTTGTCACGACCCGTCCCTTGGGGCCCATTCCATGACTACCCCAATCCTTCCTTCCATAGGCCATGGGCTGGCCACTAGCACTAAAAGGCATATTCCCAAAAACTGGGAAGGCATTGCCTTTATAACATGTAAACTCACACAACTAATCACAAAGCAAGATACAAGCACAAAGTAAAACTATATAGTAAACAAGGTGTGTACAGAAAGAAAAAGGGTCCATAATACAAGCCCAACTTGAAAATACAAGATAACTGGGAAGTACTAGTAAATTGGAACAACTCATGTCAACACCCACCAAGGATCCTACCTGAAGGGTAGGTACAACTCTCAAACGGTCAATACTACGATACACCTTGTCTAACGTCCACCTCTGAGCTACCTCTAGTCCTGGTACCTTTAGCCTCGATCAATGTTCTTTTTCATCTACACCAAACACGACAAGGTGCAGGTGTATCCCATGAGGGGGTGAGTATAATGATACTTAGTAGGGATCCTGAGACCCTCGAAGGTCTCACAAAATCCAAAAATTATAAACCACAAAGCATGAAAACAACTGAAAACCCTACTTAGTTATATGCCCACACATATAACTAAGTTGTCAAATAAACCCATATCAATCATGAGGAAACACAAGGCCCAACTCAAAATCCCAAATCAGAACTATCCCAAGAAGGAAATAATACCACAAAGGAAACACTGTGATGTTAAGTACCACAAAGGAAACACCAGATAGAAGAATACCACAATGGTATCACCATGAAGGTAAGTACAACAATGGTAAGACCACATAGTATAATTCCAAAAATGTATCACCATGAAGGAATGCATCACAAAGGAATCCCACATAGATGATTACCACATAGGTAAAGTCTTTTCTCACATAAGGTATTACTTAGTTATGGACGTAAAGATGATCAGATGTAACTACTTAATCATCTTACTCTGTTAAGAGGCAGACCCACGTAGGATCCTAAATTGTCAGACCCATATAGGATACTAGTACAGCGGACCCACATATAATCATAGAGTAATCCCATGTGGATTTATAGAGTGGATCCAAGTGGGATACAGGAACACAGACCCACATAGGAACCCAAAGAACAGACCCACGTAGTATCCTAAGGCACAAACCCACATAGGATCCCTTTATCATCTTACAACCAGTTGTAGGGTTCTCGCACTAAGCTTGATTGATTCCAAGAGGGTACGCATCTCAAGATATAGGTTGATACTCCAACTTCCATGAATTCCCATGAAGAAGTATCCCAAAGGACCATCATTTAATTGGGGTCTCAACCCAACAGATGGTGCTTCAATCGGACGCCCGATCTGTACGTTATTGGCCTTTTAGTCCCGATGGCCTAGTTGGATTCGTGTTCAATACATCCCAGACATAAAACAACATTATTCAAAACTCAAATGGGGTATACCAAAAGTACCTTCTCGATCCAAGGTTTTTGGCACCATAGACGGTTCGTCAAATGAACACCCATAGCTCAAGTTTTGGTTGACAGAGTTGAAAAGCGTAGAAGCTGGTCTGGGTTGACCCGGGTCAGGCCCTGGGTCTGAACCAGCTTGCTGGGTCCGGACAGGCCGGCCGGTGTCACCCGGCTCACTGGGTAGCCCACGATGTTCAGCCCACGTTGGGCATCCTGCTGGCCTACGCTAGCCCGTGGTTGGGTGGCCCCGCGGTGGGGTTCACCCTAGCCATCGCCCAATGGGGAGGCACCCCGTGGGTTCCCCAAATGGCCTAACCGTTCGATTTGGGTAGTCGAAAGCCAGCATGATGTGGCGCCTGCAGCTGGTATGCGGGACCCATGGTCCCGCTTGACTCCCCGGCTAGTAGGACGGCTAGCACACCCGCACAGCATGGTCGTGCGTCGTGCCCCCACGATGACCGACTGCGAGCTAGCAGCCATCCTTCGTTATCACACCCTCGTGCCACGACTTCTGCCCACTCGGTGGCACGGTCACGTGCCACCACCCCTTTCACGCGGCCGATCTTGCGCCAGCCACTACCCTAGGTCTGCCATGGCCAACGGGCTACGACCCTTCTCAGGCGGCACATTCATGTTGTCGACATCGTTGCGGCCGACCAGAGTGTCGACTGCCATTCTCAAGACCCACTGATGCCAGTCACCAGGCACACCCTAATGACTCGTTCTTCATTCTAAAAACTCATGCACTCAACTTGGAAAATCTCCATCGATTCAAGACCATCATAAACCACAAAGATTGCGGAGTGGTCGGGCCGTGTACAATTGCCTCGCACTGTCTGCATTTGAACAGTAATAAACAGCATAATCGTTCTTAAATCAAGAATATTGACACGAACATGGTAAAGGGTATTCAATAAAACATTCCCTACCTCGATTTCTCATTGGAAGTGTCACGAGATGAAGTCGGTGAAGGTGATGAGGGTGCCAAAGATTGTCGCTTCCACAACACACTTCTGAAGTAAGGCTCATGTTTTGTCCTTGCTTTTCATTCCAAAGTATGTTCTTTATTAGACATGGTGTTCTTCATTGGAGAGATTGTGGCTTCACAATTCTCCCTAGATTACCTTCTCCAACAAATCCCCCAACTAATAGGCGAAATTCCAGATAACTAAAGTTATGTAAATTAATAAAATTAATGTTGGCACATTAATTAATTTTATGTTGGAACAATTAATGGGAAAAGAACCCAAGATTCACCTCCCTCATTAAGGAGGGGTTTCAAGGCACGGATGGTCCCCACCACAAAATTCAATTTGAGATGATTGAATTTCAAAAATTAAATAAAGTTAATTTATTTTATTTTCTCCCACAAAAATCACAAAAACTAACTTTCATCCTTGACCTACTGCAGTCGAGGTGGAGGTCTCCTTAAGAGAATACTGGCACTGCGAGCTTAACGATGTCCTTAGATTTCAATTCTAAGCACCGGTTCAAAAGTTATAAAAACCCGCTCGCACGTTTACTGAACGTAGATAAAAAAAGTTTATAAATTCATTCCAGACACTCGGGGCCACAGAATCACGCACCGTCAATTTTTTCAGACTCATAATATTCTCATATAATTAAAAAAATACAAAAATGTTTCGGGCCTTTACATAAGTAACCAAGACCAGTCAGTCACAAGACCTGAAGTGAACCTCTTTATGTGCCAAAGGAATTATAATAATATTGAGAGTACAAGATAGTACAGTGGGGAGACTATAACCTCATTATCAAAGTAGCACAGTGTAATAATAAAAGAATAAATAAAAAATTGAAGGATAATAATGATAGACATGATAGTGTAATTGAATCATCCAGACAGTAGTAACATATCAATCCAAAAGTGGTACCATATACAAATTTAGGAGTATGTGATGTAGGTATAAAAAATGTAAGCATATATACATACATGTTTATCAAAAGGGAAAAAATACCAAAAAGGACATCCAAATACCATCCCAAGGAAAGGCTTTGTATTATGCTCCCATGATCCCTTTCTATAGTCAATGAAGAATCTAATACATGGATCATTCCCTTGTCCCTACCTGTATCCATGAATTTTGTCTAGGTAACAGATGGTGGCCCAAACATGGTGTGATATACAATCAATAGGCCACTAGAAATGACATTTATTCAAACCCAGTCATTGATTATAAAAGAGAGAGTGTTCATATAGAAGATATAAATTCAAATAACACACATGAAATAATAATCACATCAGGACCAGACTCCTTAGGGGATGTTTGGATGAGCATACCTACTTCAGCTGATGTCGGCGAAGTCTGAACAAAGGACCTATATATGATCATTATCTACTACATATGTCCATGGTGCCTAGATATGATACATATGTATAAAGTGGGACCCAATTTGTAACCAAATAATCTATGAATAAATAGTAATAAAATAGGATCTGAGGTGTAACCAAGGCATCTGTGTCTTAGTTTTAGTAATATAGGTTCAAAAAGAAATAAATGAATCCTTGGCCATAGAAGGTCGAGCCAGCTCAAAGTACCTAGACCATGAATCCCATATATACGAGAAAATGTCTAATAAAAGGGTACACTTGGGGAATTATACTAGAATAATATCTAACCAAGTACATGGAGAATATCCACTATAATTATCTATCTAATCATGAATGGGTCCTAAGGAATGAATCTATATCACCTCATTTCCTAATACATCAGCCAAATCCAAGGACTTCATATAAAGAATTCTAATATTTATAAAAAATTTCAAGTGAATCATAACACTGCATTGAGGAATTCACATATAATAAGTCATTGACCAAATTACATGGTTGGTGTCTCCATTAGAAACTATAATAATGTATAAACACAGTATCCTTTGAGTGCTCTAGGAATTCCCTCAATTATCAAAGGATAGGTCAAGTTAGATCACAACTGGTGTTTTGGCTATAAAAATATAAAGGTGAATAAAGGCATAAGCATAGAGCACCCAAGGGGTTTCTCAAGTTGATTACTTTGTCCTAGAAATATAGTTAAAGGGTGTAATAGATCTTTTATATTCCAATTTAAACATATAATTTAAGTAAAATTTATTTTAGGGTCAAATAGTGGTTGAAACTAATGCACAACACAATGGGGACAATTATCAATCGTTGATACATGAGGGAAAATTCATAGACCACCTACCTTTTGGACATAGAAGAGCACTAATATAGTGTCAACCCTTGGTTCATTTTTAATCATAAGAAAATATATAGATAGTAAAATGACCTTAAAATACGACATATTATATTTCACAAAAACAATCCCGAATCTTGGGAGAAAAAATATGATAGGAATGAATCAGATCAAAGCTCTTACTAATGGCGATCCCACGAGATAAAAGGTGGTCTTATCAGAGTCTGGATGAAAGATATTCATCAAATTCTAATTTTATCCACAAAAGATCTTGTATGGTGGTCATATTCTATGTAGAAGAAGGATATATATAAAAATTAAATGGTTATTATGCTTTTTTTTAAAAAAAATCTATGGCATATTCTTGTGGTGAATATTTTTTCACGTTGTTAAAAGATCCGGATTTACCCATGGGGAAAACCAATTCTCTCTATGTAAGTGTTTTGTATAGACCGCAACAAAAAATGAATTGAATTCAAATTGTTACATTATTTCACATGATTAATTGGTCTTTTAGGATGCATTCAACCCTCTACTAACTTTTTTCCAAAACAAACCAACTGGACTAAATGCACAACTTCCACGTCTAATGCAAAAAGACAAATTTAAATAGGGTTTATTGAAATTTAATGAATACATACCTCTTATGAATAATCCATGATATTACACTCTAAATATATATTAAAATAATATATATTATATTTATATCATGATTAAAATTCAAGGGAGGATGTAACCCAGATCAATGTATGGGGACCAAAACTACAGAACTGATATTCTCATGAAAAATGAGACAGTTAACAGTTGAAAATAATGATTTTAATAAGAAATTATTTAAAAATAATCATTGAAATATTATTATGGGATCCTATATCATATTATATGAAAATTATTTTAGTACATATTTTTAATAAATATATATTTATCATATTGGAGGTGAAATAACATTCAATGCAATTGAAACTCGAGGTACGATATTTATGTTTCAATCTCATGGTTTATCTAGATTGTTTATGATTATGTTTTTATGATTAAATTTTAGGATATAATTATCAAACATTTTTTTAATATTCTTATCTTTTGGTCATATCTAGATTTTACATGTCTTCCATTCATTTTCCACTATTTAAGAACCCACAATATTGAATGAATGTTTTTAATTTAAACTGACTGTACTTCTATCTTTGGATGAGAACCAATTCTTATCCATTTCCATGTTTTCTAAAAATTATCTCAAGAATATTTTTACAATTAAGGAAATGTTTTTTAAATTTAGTTCACCCATGTTTTACTTTTTATGTTATTCATTAATATGAATTTTATTTTTATTTTCCCAACAAGGTAATTTTCTATTCTTTTACCAAAAAAGTTAAAGGAATTCATGATTTATTGTACATGACATGAAATAAATTTTCCTCCAACATGACAAACAAATAATTTTATGGATCCATTAAATATTTCCAAGGTTTTCTTTAATGAAAATTATTCCATAATATTTGGGATATTTTTATATTTTAATCCATTGAATTTAATCTAAAAATGGTATTTTCCTCAAGAAATATTATTATTATATTTTAAAGGGATTTTTCATCATTGATAACATCCTTTTATTTTGATTTTTATTTACCAGATATTTGGTCCAATGATACCATCAAATTTTATTCTTTTTATGGATTATGATGATGGTGATTTATGTATAGTTATATGAAACCAATTTCAATCCAATGGGTGAATTAAGATATAATGAAACCTTTTTATTCTCTGTGAGTTACGAAAAGATGTTATGATGAAATGATTATTAAATCCATTTCCTAGACATGGGTTATGAAATTTGTAATGTTTTATGGTATTTTTTCATAGATATGTATGATTTTCATTATGTGATGGGTGGGACCAAAATTATATATCCCTCCACCAAATTGGGTAAAGATGGATATCTTGTAAGATTATAAGGAATTGAATTGGGTGTGAACATTTTTTAGTAAGGGACTATATCCACTATGATAGTCTTGGGAGAGATCCTTGAATAAAGATAAGATGTAATTGGGAGTGAACCTAACCCACTATGATATTCTTCGGAGTGATCCTTGACAAAGGAAGTGATTATACATGATTGTGTGTATTCAAAAAACATATTTCATATTAAAATGTTATTATTCATGGAATATATTATTTTATTCCTTTAAGATTCATATCATATGAAATTATAGAATTTATTCCATGATACATGATTATAAAATATTTTAATAGGTGGTGACCATGAATGGTATATGATAAACCTAAGATTTCATAGAATGAAAAGACAGTTTTATGATTTATAATTTCTATTAAGTATTTTTCATGATAATATAGTTTCTCTATATGATTTTTATTGGTCACACTATAATTTTTGGTTTTATTTAATGGTTGGATCTTGAAGGAATCATGATAGCACTGAATATGATGGGAAATTAATTGATTTTCCCCCTAAGAAATCAAAAGTTATGGGAAATGTAATGAAAAATATATTTTATACTATTATGTAACTTTCTCATGATGTGAGGAGTGCTAAGCTTTCAAATGATAAAATGAGGGAACAAAATTCTGTTGAGTACTTCATGAGGCAACATCCACTATCATTTAGTGGCTCTCATGATCCAATAATAACTGAGAGAAGTAGCTATAAAATTGAATGTTATTTTACAATATCCAATGTTTTTAGAATAAATAATTTATATTATATTTTTATTATTTGTAAGGAAAATTTGATCAATAGAGTAATCATATCAAGAACATGAGGAAAAAGGAATAAATTGACTCTATTGAGTGGAATGAGTTTAGGAGCTCGTTATTTAATCTATAATTTCATTCTATTATTCATATGAAAATGAAAGAAGAATTAGTTAAGATAAAGAAGAAGGAATGGTGAATCTTTGTGTACTTATAATGAAAATATTACAAGATATAAAAGTCATGCTTCAGTTATCATCATCCAACCTGAAAATATGGTTGATCAATTTTTTAGTGGAATAAGACAATGTGTCTAAATGCAGTTAACCATAAGGGAATTTAGTAGCTAATAAGAAATAATTTAACATGTTACCATGGTTGAGATATAGATTAGAGTTACTCATTAATCTCAAGATTATTATAATAAAAGAAATCTTAGATTCAATGGAAATTATAAGAACGATGGGGGGAAGAATGTTAAACTTCCATTATGCTCAATGAGTGGAAGGATACAAAGAAGAAGTAATATTAAGGGGGACTGGTAAATTATTTAAGTGTTTAAAGGAAGATAATTGATAAATTAAATGACGAACTGATTAATATAAGTTAGCCAATTATGGAGTAAACACCACACAGAATGCTCGACCTACAATCTAGTGTTTCAAATGAAAGAAGCATGAATATTATGATAACTAGTGATAAAACAAGTAGGTTTATGAAGATGAAAAATCCCAAGAACATTTTTTTCCTAAATAAAGTAAAAATTATTATGTGATCACAATTTTCTATGAGGGGTATGAACATGATGTCGTGAAAGGTATAATTTTTCTCTATGATAGAACATGTAATGTCTAATTTGATTCTAGATATGCCTTCTATTTTATATCTGAATAATTTTCTAAGGGTATCATAATATTTCACCAGTTAATAAATGATGAAATATCTATGAAAACCAAAAATGGTGTGATTATAGTATTCCATGTCTATTATTCTTCCCTAATTGAAGCTTGTGGGAATGCGCTTCCTACAAATTTCATTATTCCCCCTCTTGTTGAATTCTATATTATCATTGACATAGATTGAATTTAAATACATAAATTCCACATCAATTACCAATTAAGGGGAGCCACATTTTACATTCTGGACAAACCTATTATTTTCTATCAGTGCGATAATAAAAATGAACATCTTATGGAAATCACAATCATTTATTTTGGTGTTGATTCTTATACAAAAGGGGTGATTATCTTATATAGTTGTGGAGATACTCAATATCGATGTTATGCCTATTCTAAGGGAGTTTTTTTATTTATTTATAGAACAGATTTATTGTGTTCCCCTGGACTGTGAATTTGAGTTTTTAAAAGATTACTTACAAGGTATTTCACCTATTTCAAATTTATCATATAGAATATCCCCGATTTAGTTTCAAGAATTAATGAAGGAACTCTTGGAGATTCTTAATAGGGGATTCATTCTGTCATGTGTGTCACAATTGGGCGATCCTATTATTTTTTTATGAATAAATATAGATCAATGTAACTCTGTATTGATTATCTAGAACTTAACAATATCATTATAACTAAAAAATATCATTTATCTTATATCGATGACTTGTTTTATAACTTATATTGAGATCAATAATTTTCTAAGATTCATATTCATTATTGATATTATTAGTTGAGGGCCAAGAAGGATCATATACCCATTATAATTTTCCATAAATCGTATGGATTCTATGAATTTATTTTTATGGTAGTGGGTCTTACTAATTCCCTTACTATCATCATGGAGTGAATGAATAAAGTATTTAGATATTTTCTTGATCTGTTTTTGGAAGTATTCATTGATGATATAATTATATTTTCAATTATAATGGAATAAAATGATGATCACTTGAGTATTGTACTGAAGAAACTAAGGAAGGATAAGTTTTATATGAAATTTTACATGTGTGAATTTTATCTATATGATGATTCATGTTTTGGTTATATGATCTCATGTGAGAGTGTATTGGTGTATTAATCAAAGAAATATGTTATTGAATGTTGGTCCAAACCAACCACTATGAATGATAACTTTATTTTTACTTGTTTGGATTGATTTTATCAATTATTTATGAACAATTTATCATGGACACCTAATACATTCACCAATTTATCTCAGAAGGGAGATATGTTCCATTCATTTGATGAATATAAAGAAAATTTGAAGGAGCTAAAGAGAATGTTAGTCAACACAAATATACATAAATTAACCTATATTGGAGAAGAGTGTGAGATATATAGCAATTAAGTAAAGAAGTGAATGAGATATTTCCTCATGTATAATGATATTGTGACATATTATTCCTCATGATAATTGATGGTTCATGTAAAAAATTACCCAAATCATGATTTGAAGTTAGTTTTAGTAATTTCTCCATTAACAATACAAGGAATTATCTTTATTGGTAAAGGTGTGATAAAAATATTTATCATGAATGTTTTTAGTATATATTCACTCATAGAGATAAGAATATGATCCAAAGAGTATTTTTAATGATTATTAAAGATTATGAGTCCTTTTTACATAACCATCATTGGAAAATAAACAATGTGGCCAATTATTTGAGCCAGAAAAATCATGATATCTTATATATGATTTGGATAAAAAAAGATCATATATTTCATGATTTGAAAAGGTTGGATTTTAGAAACATGAACTTTTTTTGGAAATATTATCTTTCTCAAATGAATGTTATACCATCCATCCAGGTAAAGATTAAAGAGATGAAAAGTGAAGATGTCAAAATGAAAAAAAGGTAAAATTTTTCATGAGTTCAACCTTGATTTTGATGGAATGATATGGTTCAGGAACAATGTTAGTGTACCAAAAATACCAAAATTTAATAAAGAGAAATTAGACGGAACTCATAGTTCATCATTCTATATTCATCCTAGATGTATCAAGATGTATAAAGATCTAAGCGATTATTTATAGTGGGACAACATGAAGTGATATATTGCTAAATATGTATCTTTGTGATTTATATTTATGTAATTTAAATGTGAGAGATAGAATTAAAATGAGATTTTATAAGCTTACCAATATCAAAATGTAAATGGGAAAATATAATCATGGATTTGGTAATTGTACTCCCCAAAATATCTAAAGGCCATAATACTATTTCAGTTATAGTCGATCACCTTAAGAATTCAGAAAACATAATTTCAATCAGATAATATATCCCCGTCTCCTTGAATTTCTATTATATACATTAAAGAAGTGTTAATGATTCCAGTATTGTCACATTCTATTATATCTGATCATCATATTATGATTACATCAAATTTTTATTGAAGTCTTCATAAAGATCATGATTTAGATTTGTATTTTAGTACAACTTATCACCCTCAGATAGATGATAATTTTGATAGAACCACTCAAACCTTGGAGGATATAATGGGTTCTTATTATTTGGGTTTCAAATGTGGTTGGGATCAGTACTACCCTCTATTCTTGTTTTCTCACAATAATAGATTTTATGTGAGTATTCAGATAGATTCTTATGAATACCAATACAGAATGATCTGTATCAATCCAATTTGTTGATATAAAGTTGGAGAAAAAAATATTTTGGTGATTAATATATCTATGAAAATGAGAGATAATGTTTAATCCATTCAGCAGTATATCAATGCTTCATAGAGTTTATAGAAAAGTTATGCTTACAATAATTAGTGAAATAAAAAATTCCCTAAAGTTCATAGTTGACAAGAAGGTATTACTAAAAATTTATTCATGAAAGAATGTTATGAGGTTATGAAATAAGGTAATTTTCAACCCTAGGAATATTGGCCCTTTAATGTTTTTGATCATGTAGGGATAGTAACAGATTACTGGGAACTTCCACAAAAACTCATTATGTGTTCCATGTATCTCTCATAAAGAAGTATATACTTGATCCTTCACATGTATTGAGCTTAGAGATAATACCAATAGAGCCTGATATTTTTAATAAACATCAAATGCAAAAAATTATGGATTATAGAGATAAGTTTCAATAGAACATGACTAATCACCTAGTTAATGTTCTTCAGAAGAATTAGAAGTTAAAGAAATCCACATTTGAACCCAAGGATGTGGTGTAACATAAATTTCCATGTTTTTATGTTTTATAGTGATGTAATTTAAATGGATCAATTCATTTTAAGGGGGTTATAATGAAATTACTCGTGATTTTATGATGTTGTTTTATATTAATAAATTTTATTATGTTGACATGATTCTCTTCAAGAAATAATGAGTTTAAATAAACACCAATTTACTTTTGAAATACTATTATCTTAATGTTATAGTTATCTCCTAGATATTGAATTGGTGTGTATAAATAAAACTAATAAAATTATAAAAAAATATTATTTGAAAATTTATAAATTTAATGCATTAGTTATCAATTTATTAGAAATTATAATAAAAATAATTTGAAAGTAAAGGAGATATTTTTCTGCAAATTTTTTTTTGTTCAAAAAACATGTTTTTAAATTATTAAATTAAATTAATAACTATTTGTGAATTATTTTAATGAAATTTATATATTATATATTCAATTAATTTTTTAAAAAATAATTTTTTATATGCATGTGATAGGAATAAATAAAGATTCATTCATAAAAATATATTTTTCTAAGAAAACGTTTTTATCTCATTTTGTGAATTTAAATTAAAATAAATTTATTCTGATTATTGAGAATTAATTTGATAAAATGGTTCCTATATTTGGAATAATAATTTTTAAATTTTTTAATGAGTGCTTTTTATTTTTTTCCCACCAATAATAGATAAAAAAGTTCAAATTTTTCACCATGGTTAATGTTAAAGGAGTTTTCTAGGGGGGGTTTAATCAAAGATATAAGGGTACATTTTTGCAATTAAACTCGTTGAAATCCTAGTTAATGGTATTATTTTGACCTCATAATATCCATCCTTCAAATATCGGTCTAGTTAGAAACATTTTTCTTGAAAATTACATTAATATATTTTTATATTTAAATAAATTCCAATTATGTCCTCACCGCACTTTTAAAAGGACTCCCCTCATTTCTCTTATTTACCGTACATTGAGCCTTATAAAAGAAAAAACATACACAATTATCCCCTAAAATTCAATTTACATGAATTAATATTGATGGTATTATTATAATTACAATCTATATGTTGTTAATAAATGCTCTAATGGAGGCATACCAAAGGAGAGGTAACCGCCTTACCTGGCCTCTTTCAGTTTATATATTATTCTACCTCTTATAAATATTTTTTCTTCATTAGTAAATAATAATTTATGTATTATAATTATTGTAAATTATTATTATTATTATTGAACCACTATTATCCAATCACTATCCAATCAAATGGAAATTGAAATTATCACTCGTGTGTACCTGTGGGTTATCACCTCTAAGTAGAGTTATAATTCCTTTTCCATCACCATCTTTAATGGATGGATATTATGATTGGTTTAATATGTATATATTATATAAATGATATAATTATGCTTTTAAATTTATAATGTCACATATTATTTCTTACCGTCTAATATATTGTGAAATGACAATGTCACTCGTGCATATGTGTGTACTACCGCCTCCATGAAGTGATGAGATTTGTTTTTAATTTTTTATCCAAATATATTTTAACAAGGATATATTTAATGAATATGTATGATATATAATATATAATAATTATTCTTAAATAGTGAATTATTATTTAAGTTTCTTTTATTCCATCTTTTGAAAAGTGAAAACAATGTTCATATATACATATGACCCACCATCTCCAAGAACAATGTAATTAATTTTTCTATCTCTATATTTTACAGATGAATCAAAGTATAAATATAATTAATATATATGATATTTATAAAATGATTAGTATTTTTGAGATAATTTATCTTTGATCAATGTATAATGAATGGAACTACCAAACCAAAATTCTCAAGAAAAATGAAACCGTTAAAACCCAGAAACAATGATTTTGATAAGGAATTATTAATAAATGAGTGTTCAAATGTTTTAAGGGGATCATATATGATATTATAAGTAATTAAAGTATTATATTACATAATTATAATAAATTTAAATTTATTATACAATATGTTAAATAAAAGTTTATTTAATTTTATGTTAAGGTAAGGGATTTATGTTACAATAACATTGTTTATCAGGATTGTTTACGATTAAGTTTTTTATGATGAAATTTCACAATATATCTCTTGATAAGATTTTGAAATATATTGTACTATAGTTTTGTCAATATATAACATGTTTCCTTTTAATTTCAATCACTTTACTAACCATGGATACAGAAAGAATGTTTTTAATAAAGATTGACTATATTTATCTCTTCGGTAAAAAAATTTATTATTCCATTTCATGTTTTGAAAATATTTTCTTAAAAATATATTTAATATTGTCAATATATTTTTTAAATATATTTTAACTCATCTTCAAAATTTATAAAAATGTTTTTAAAGGAGTATTATTGTTTGTTTCCAAACAATGTACTTTTAACTCTTTACCAAAAAATGTAAATGAAAACATTATTTTAACGTATATTGCATGAAATAAATTTCTCTCTATAATGAAATATCAATAGTTATAAGATTCATTTAAATGTTTCCAATATAATATTCAATGAAAATTTTTTCCTTAATATATGGGGCTTTTTTACATATTAAACAAGTACATTCAAAGAGAAAATGGTATTTTCCTCAAGAAATGTTCCAGTGATATTTTCAAATAATTTTTTGTCTATTTTAAATTTATTCAATGTTAATTATTCTTTAGTTGGTATATGATACAACGATACCATATAATTTAATTCATTAGATGATTATGACGATTAGAATTTAAATATGATTCTTGGAAACCCGTTTCATTCCCACATGATAATTATGTTAAGATGAAACCTTTATAAAACTCATTTCATTTCCATGGGTTACGTTATAGAATAATGAAAAATACTTACGAAACACATTTAATTTATATGGGTTATGAAATGATGAAGGATTTATGATCTTGTAGAACACAGATATATGATTATATTTATGTAAATGGTGGGAATATAAATATATGTCCATCTAATGCATTTAGTAAATATGGATATCTCGTGAGATAATAATGAATGGAATGGAGAGTTAACCAAGTTCACTAAGGTTATATATTCAATATAGTATTCTTGGGAGTGATCCTAGAATAATTATATGATGGAATGGAGATTGAACCCAATCTACTATGATAGAATTAGCATTAAGACTTGACTAAGGAAATAATTTTTCATTCATATGTTTATTCCAAAAATTTATGTCCTATGAAAATGTTATGATTTTATTGCTCATGTGATTTTATTCCTTTATAATTCATTTCTTATGAACTATCAAGATTTATTCCATGAATCATGATTATGTTATATGATATACATGGTATAGTTTTCAAATGTTATTCTAAATTTTTCATACCCTTATAATCATTTTATGAGTATGAGATAGTTACTATATCCCTTTATTAACAATACTAAGTATCATATCTCACCCATTATTATGTTTCCCTTCCCTAGTTTATGAAGAAAGGTTTTTAGTTTTATATGCATAAGAAGGGTTTTAGTTTTTAATAACCTAGTGGAAGATGATTTATATCTCTTATGAATAATTTTTTTATGTATACAAATTATAAAAGATACTAGATCAATATGATTCTATCATGGATTATAATGTTATTTATTGAATATCAAATATGATGTGATATTTACATATGAAATTAAGGAGTCGTTTCACACCACCATAAATTATTTCATTTGAATTATGTGGGATTGTGTTAAAATTTCAAAGGGATATATAGGAATCCATATAACATTCAAACCCAAAATTATCAATATTATCTTCACCCCCAATGAGAATTATCCCTAAAATATCTACCACACATGGAGTTCCATATTCTTATTAGGTTCCCCCTTATATCACCCTCATTCGGATACAATCTTGGTAGGGATAATTTTCACACGTCCACACCCATTTAATGATAAATTCATCCACTCTGGACTATATTATCATAATGTTTTACCATAATGGGTTTGACATGAATAAGTACAACACCAACCATTACTAGTAATATGTCACCCAGTCAACCATACCTCAAAATGTTAAATTGTAATGACTTATCATTGTATTGAGACCATAAATAGAACAACATGCCCCATTACCTAGAAACAAGTTACATGGATTATAAGTCCTTTTAAAAGGTACATGCGAATCCAGTATAACGGGGGAGATCCCAACACCATGAATGCCTAAATCTTCCCTCTACGGAATTAAACTATGGATGGAATATTTTTAAATTAAACTATACTTCCTTAAATCTATGAACCATAAAGTAATAATGTTACATGATGGAGAACATATGATAAATAATTATGGTTCCATTAATGGATAATATCTGATACATACAATAGATAAAATTGATGGAGAACCTAAGGTATATACAAATGTTTATATTCAGGTAGAACCACTAATACATATAGATGTTCACATTGATGAATATTTTAATTTACATACAAAATACCATGTTGAAATATAATAATGACCAACTATTGGAATTGTGATTAACGATTTTATTCTAGGATATGGGAAATATTAATGAATCATTTCATTAATCTATAATTTAATTTTAGAGTAAGAATAATTCCAATAAAAAAGGTTTAATGGGACCATCCCGCCACCATCTCAACCAACCCATATTCCTAAGAGTGATTGGTAGTAAAAAAACTAATGACCACTTGCATTTAGAAAATAGATCTACAAGACACATCTTATCACATATATTGGATTTGTAGGTTTTTTATTCTTCCATGAATACATACTGTTAAACATTAACTCAAAAAAACTACATTGATGGATTTTATTCTTCATAAATATTGATGATGTTAATAAAAATTCCATTTCACTCAAAATGATATATCTCTCTTTGATAACCATGTTAACTCTTTCTACCAATTTTATCCTTTTTTCTTTTGTTATCAAAATTCATTTCAATTTTGGTAATTATAAAATTAATATCTATGTATTTTCAAATAAAATATTATACAATTGTATTTGGTCTTGGTTTAAATAAAGTAATTTTTAAATTATTAAAAATGATATCTTTTTTATGATCCATTATTTATATTCAAATCAAAATTTCCCATTTAAATAGATAGTTTGTCTCAAGGAACTATTCTGTTATTTATTTTAAAGTGTTTTTTTAGAAAAATCCTTGTTTCCTTCATGAAAATTATTTTTGAAAGTGTTTTGTAATTCTACCTATTTACCTAAAATTTTAAGAATGTTTTATTAAAAGATATTTTCAATTATTTAACTTCCATTTTCCTATTAAAAATATATCACTTCAATAGAGATAGATTTTATGAATAACTCTTTAAATTACTCGAGGAAATATTACTTTTTGCATGACTGAATATTGAAATGAGTCCATAAAATCCCTGAATTTGGTTTATGTGATATAATTTGGAAATGATTTGAAACACATTTTATTCCTCTGGGTTCCTTATGATATGATAAATTATGGATTTAAAAGGCCACATATATTGATTTGTGATTGAAGTGTATGGTACTATATCACCTATAATACCCCAAAAAAATTAAATATTTTTTCAAAAGATAAATATATTCTATATCATATATCTCATTCAACACCATGATTAGTTTTTTTTAAATAATATTATTCCAATATGACCGTTATAACCTAGCATTTGAATTGGTGGGTATAAATATGGGTGATCGTGTAAAACCCAGACTCTAATGTACTAAAAATGGTGGTTAATATACTACATTGTCAAAAAATAAACTGGATCACATCCCTAACAAATAAAGAGTTTATTAGCCTTGGGAGACTAGATACACACATTATTTTCTAATTAAATATAAAAATAATAATATAATATAATAATTTTTGAGAACAAATTATTATTTCTACTAGAAAATACTATATTAAATTTTTAAACCACTTATTAGAATCCTAGGTAAAATAAAACATAATAAACTATTATCTCTAATATCCAGAAAGGGAAAGAATACAATAGAAGCTAGAAAAAATAAATCATGGATAATATGGTCGAGGTAAACGATAATAAAATATATCATATAACTAATACCATAAAATGGTACTAAATTTATGTAGAAAATAATAACATAAATAATCACATGGATAATAATAAATACTTTAATAATGATAAAATGATTACTGTCATACATCATAATCTTACCATCAAGGCCATGTGACAAGAAAAAATCTGTAATAAAATTGAGGTGTACTCTAAATACCCAAGCTTGTTTATATCATGAGACCTAATTATTCATTGAGAGGATATAATGGTATGATCCCATCACTTAATAAGTTTAATGGATTCATTATATGAAAGGGGTGAATAAAAATTCAATACATAATAAATATAAACATCAATAATGAAAAACTATCATATAAAATTTTAATATTTTCCATAATCAGTAATTATAACATGATCTTAAGGCTTACAAAGTAACATAGTGGTTGGTATAAAAATATTATATCCCCAATAGATAATAATATTAACTAATTAATATTTAAATATATAAAAATAAATTATAAAGATCATAGGAATATATATTGAATAAAATACATTTTTATTTTGAAATCATTAATATTAAAATATAGGAATTTTCAAAATAAAAAGGGAATTCCATTCCTATATTGTATATTAAAACAAAAATTCCTTTTACAATATCATTAAAAATTCAAAATTACATCATTTGGAAAATTGAAAGAAGATTCCTTTAAAAAAATTCATAAAAATTAATTAATGTTTAAGAATAATTTTAAAATATAATAGGATAATATTAAAATAATTTTTTAAAACATATCTAGAAAACAAGGATATGGATGGAAAATGATTTTTGATTGAAGATAAAAATAAAGTCAATTTTCAATATAAATATTATCTCATTCTCTTGAGTATATAAAGAGAGAAAAATGAAATTAAAAGCTTAAAATTTTAAAAACTAAACATAGGAGAAGAAAATATATATTTTTTAATATATATTTATCAAATAAATCTCAAATAAGAGACTTATATATAAATAACCATGAATAATGTTGTGATTATAAAATAAACCCTTGTTCCATGTATGTTGTGATTTGTTAGTGATTTTACCCTCACTTATAATAAATTTAATTTTATTATATTTATGTTGAATAAACATATACATAGTTATAATATCATATAGGATTTATTTATATCATTTTATTTCCCATTAATTAATACTTCATTATTAAAAGTGTCATATCTAGGTGTCATTTTTTTTGTTTATCATGTCTGTTTTTGTTTGGTAGTTTTAGAACAATCACCTTTATCATGGTTTTATGATATTAAATTTTTTAATAATTATATAAATATCACATATATTATTTATAGTCATATTTTTAATCTTATTTGAATATTGGAAATGAAAAATAGGTCACCTTACTTAATGGAGATGGTAGTCTACCCATATGCACGATTGATGTTATAATCATTTTTTTAACATGTGGATGGGGAAGAAGTTAAATGAAAAATTATATTTATATAATCATAATTATTTCATAAATATATTATAAATTTTTTATTACAAAATTTATAATAATCTATGAAAAGTATTTTACTTTGCTATGTTAAAATATTAAACCATATGAATGCATGATTATTATCCCAAATGGGCTGAAGTCCTTCTTTTTTTATTGATTTTTGATCACCCCCCTTTCAAGGGATGAGGGGGAACCCATACAAGGCCCATAGGCTCAGATATTACATGAATTATAGGTCTTATGAAATATACCGACTGTAATTGGAACTCCTCCTCCCAACTTCTTCATCATGATACCTTATCCCTACCTTCGCATGGTTGTTCGGCTTAGATTCTCGTTCATGCACAAGCTGATCCTGATGGAAATTCCATACCCTCTCATTCTCAAAAATCCACTAAACTTATACTATGGTGATTGCATCTTCTCTGAATCCCGATCTAAAGACTGCTCATTGAATAGTCTGTATGATCATTTATGCACAATTTCAGGTGGCCCGAAGGCCTTGAGGTGGACCGAAGGTCTTACTGACCTGAAGGCCATGGGAGGTCTGAAGGCCATAAAGGACACGAGGCCCAAACTAGTGGCCCTAAATTCCAAATGGATGAACAGTTATGGATTCTACAACACCAAATAGTGGATGCTACAGTACCTACTATAGTATTGCAACAACACCACTACAATAACCCGTAAATATGCCTCAGCCCGATTTTGATAGTTTCTTTATTATAGGATGTAAATAAAATGAAAAATAGTTTTCTTATAAAAATATTAAAATATAGTAAAATTTATGATATAGGAGTTTATATTTTAGTATCGGTACAATATATTTAGAGAAAGTTAAAGAAGAAAAAAATATAAAAGAGTTGTAAAATCCATTAACTTCTCTAAGAGAAACCACCTTTGGATATGTTATTAAATACCCTTAGGTTAAGATTTTAGGAATACCATCACCTCTAAAATGTGGATATATATGTTTTAAAGGGATTTTGGTAGGGTTTGGTATGAAATACCCAAAATTTTCATACATATATATATCAGATCCCAATATATTAATATTCATTACATAACATAAAAATCTACAATAGAATCGTATAGGTCTAGTGACATTGGAAACTTGGATAAATAAAAAAATAGTTATTAGGTGAACTATATAATATCCTAATAATTTATTCATAATTATAAAAAAATTTATACACAACATAAAAAACCATTCTTCATAACATGGGGAAAAGATAAATAATAAACCATGAGCTTAGATTATTAGTGAGGGTAAAAAATAGAGATATCAATAATCACATAATCATAACACGAGCATAAAGGTATAACATCATGATAATAACAATTCAAAACTATACCATATATATCATAGACCATAAAAAAGTGTCATCGAAAAAATCTCTATAGTACATAAGTCATGAATCTTAAATGAATCACTGAACATGATCCATGAGAGGATAAAATTGGAATAATGCATTTATTTGTGGAATTCAAATAATTATTGGAAATATTATGTCAAGGGTATCAAACAATACATTAATAACATGTTTTTAAATGGATAACCATCCTTATACATTATTTTGGATTGGGATAACCTCTCATGTGCTCTATTTAGAACATGGGATAACCTCCCTTGTATCATATTTTGGGCTTAGAATGACCCACAAAGTACCTTTTTTTGTCCTTGGGATAACCTCACTTGTATCATTTGATCTCAAAGAACATTAAAAATTACAAAATTCATTATATGAAGATATATTCCCCACACATTAAATAATCCATACATTTTTTTTCTATAAGATCATAAAAATTTCAACATATCAAAATTTATAGAAAGTAAATTGGTTTAATAAACATTTTAACATATAATAACCTTATTAAAATAATTTTTTATCATAAAGATTTCATCAATTCATTATATCATAACCCTTGGAGAAGGAATAGGTTTCATAAAATTATTATCATCATAAAAAATACATCTAGATAAATAATAAGGATGGCCTTGTTTAATAATATCCTTAGTAAAACATGATCAACACTAAATGTTGTGGTAATTCATGAATGTAAATTACATAAAAATACCATTTAAAATTTCTTCATGAAAAAATCTATTTCATTTTTAAATCAATTTTATTAAAATATAATAATTTATTAAATATTTTATAAATATTTTATTTTTAAAATAAACAATTAATATTTAAATGGAATATTAAGATTATTTAGTGGTTATGATCGTGTAAAATTCCATTCATTCCATGTATGCTAAAATAATGATTCATTTCACACTGTCGATGAAAAGTAAAAAGTAACTTCTTCAAAAAATTCAAGAAGATTCATTTTAATCCTTTTTGAAAAAATTAAAACACGAGTAACAATGTATCTAAAAAATTATTGGATTGCATTAATAACTTTATTTAAAACCTTTTTTTTAAATATGGATATGGGAGAAAAAATGTTTTCAACTGAAGAAGGAAATAAGATTTCTTTTCCTTCAAACATATTATTTTTGGTTTCTTTAGATCATAATGTGATGAAAGAGAAAAGAAAATATTTATTACCCAAGAATAAAAATATGATAAGAAAATTAATTAGTTTATTGATAGTTATATCCTAATATTATATCATTGGATGAATAATCCTAAATAATCATGATAAACAATGAGATTGTCACATAAAACACAAACATATATGGTAACTTTTTAATCATAAGACCGAGGAATTAAAGGACCATATATGGAAATTTAAATACCTATAAAATTAATAAGAAGCATCATTAAGTAAATTCATGTGTATTATACAAACTGCATAAAAGAAAAAATTAGTGAATTATCCATATGTCTTACAAAATAAAAGTGAGATGAAAATACCTTACCTCAAGTCACAAATTTATTTATAAAAAATAGATCATCAAATATAATAAATATAGTAATATTCTTCTTCTATTACTGATACATGCTAATATATATCATACCATATATGATTTACTACTGAACTTTTATTACCTGTTTACTAACAATTCCTTATTAAAATTACATTTTAGATAATAACTTCTTCGTTTTTCATGTATGTTTTGGTTTGCTATTTTCCATCCATTTGCATTGATCATGGTTATATAATATACACAATTTTAACAATTATTTAAATAATATATATTTATATATATTTATATGTGTTTATAATAATCTAAAAAAGATAGAGATATAATATGAATTGCAAAATTCACTGAAACGGGAGGTCGTATATACGCAAGAATGTAGTTTCCATTTTCCCTAAAAATGTAATGAAAATTATGTAAAAAATATAGAAAATTTATAGATTCATTTATATTTCATATATATCATATATATTAATTATTTATATCCTTATTTCCATCCACACCGAAAAATAAAATGAAAAACCTATCACATCGCTTCTTGGAGGTTGTAGTCCACATGTTTAGATGTGAGATTTTGTTTTTTTAAAATGGATTGGTAGGTAATAGGGTAAATGTGATATTATAATTATATATGCATACTTATATCATAAATAAAATTTAAATTTTTTAATCCATCATTATAATTATCAATGAGAGGTGGAGATAGAAAATTAATTACACCATTTCGCAAGGCGGTAGTCCGTCATACACATGATCGACAGTTTCGTTTCCTAATTAATAAAGGTGGATATTGATATAGGTGGTTACATTAAAATAACATATAATTACATATTAGATAGTTATTTTATTATATAATTATAATTAAATAATATTTAAAATATGTGGGAGAATAAATAAATTAAAAACACTCATTTAAGAATGATACCTCTTCTTCGGATAACCTCCATACGTTAACACTAAAATCATCAATTGAAGGGGTTTATAATGAAATTTAATAATCTAGAAAATATTTAGTGAAGTAATAAAGTTAGTTTTTAAACTATTATATAACCAAAATTCTTTATATGTTTTAATAAGAGAGGATAAGAAGATCCCATTTATAAGTGGGTGTTAGGAAACACTTGGAATTTTTGAAAATAAAAAGTTTTACTCATATATTATAGACACACCAAGAAAAATAAATTTATAATTATCGAATCCTAGATGATATAAGGTCGAAATATGGAAATAAAAATATGAATTGGTCATCTTTTTATGTCATTTAAAACCATATACTTTTAGATTTACAGTCAATAAACCTGTTTCAACCATGACCACAATAATTTTTTTTAATTACTCTTAATATTAATTATTCCCAAAATTTTAATTTTAAATTATTATATTATTTTTATTATTAAAATTATAAATATTCAATACATTTTTTCAAATTAAATTCACATTAGCTATAGAATTTAATTTTAATTAGACCTACAAACGGGACAAAAAATAGTATTCCAAAGCAAGAACATTCAAAAGTATGAAAAAAATTTATATAAAAAGTCTAAAAAAATTATTTATAATGACCTAAATTGGAATAATAATAATTTATTTTTAACAAATATTATTTTTTTTTAAAATTTCATACAATTAATATCTTTTTAAATGATTTAAATTAAAATTTATTTTTTAATAAAAACTAGTATTTCTCACTATTCATTAAAATATTAAACTATTTAGAAAGATCCCAAAAATTCATCCTAAGGTAATTTGAAAATAATGATTCCAAAAAATTTGGTTTTTTAAATAATTTTTTCTAATATTAGAAGAAATTAATTTTATTATTTATTCACAAGAAGTAATAAAAATCTATTTTTGAGAAAATTGTACTTTCAATGCGTATAAAGTCATTACCAAAAAAAATAAGTATTTATCTATCAATATATATTATTTATATAAAACCATTATAAATAATTTTCAAAATGTTGTTATTTATATTCAAACCACCAAGTTTCAAAACTAGGTTATAATAGTCATGTTTAAATAATAACATTAATAGTATATCGTAGTTTTTTTTATAAACTCAGTGTTATGTATAATACAAGCTATCAAAGAAATTAAATTTATTGGGAACACAATTTTTCCTAAAATGATGGGTTATTACATTTTTATCCCCTTGAAGTTGATTTTTTCCTATAAAAATATATCACTCTTTTACAAGATAATGGAGATACTTCTACCTCACTATATCCTCAAGTTCTCATGTAGCTTCTTCAAATAGGTGTTTTCCCCACCAAAAATTGCTCATTTGGGTAGTAAGGTTTTCTAGAACATTATATCTATGATCTATAATCTACATCAGTATTTCCTCATAATAATGATCGTACTCCAGTATTACAACTTTTGTGTTTAGTACATGTGAAGGTTTAGGTTTGTACTTACTCACTAGATATATATGGAACACATCATGGAATTGAGAGAGGTCTGGTGGAAGCATTAAGAAATAATAAACCATCCCTATTCGATCTAGAATCTAAAAAATGAGAATATATATAATGATTTGTTTTTCTTTATTTCAATATATCATAAATATATTCCATTGTGAGGTTCATAGGAAAACCTTCTCACCATCTTCAAACTCCTGATCGTTTCAAATATTGTAAGCATAACTTGTGTTTCGGCTCTGAGATACCATGAGGTCCTGTTAAATGGATCTAACATTCTATTAAATTCCCTCAGCTATCTCAGGTCCCATTAGATTTCATTCTACAACATAATCCCAATACGTTGGAGTTCTATAATTCTTTTCATAGGGGAATTTTTAAGGATCCATTTTATTGCTTGAATGGAAGCTATTATTGTATAAAAACTCAAATAGAAGAAGGTGTTGATCCTAACCACTATACAAATATATATAAAGAGATTATAGAATATCCTTTATGGTTTTAATTTTTCTCTCAGACCGACAATATATCTGATTGAAAATTAAATTTTTATTTCAAAATCACTTTTTAGGAGAAAGTGGGAAACCAGAATGACATCAACGACATAAAGAACAACCATGACTCCATGACCAAGATCATCAAGTCCAAATAAAATCAACTTCAAGAGAAATGAAAATCTCCACCCATGAATTAAAAACAATATGATCACCATACACCTTCCCATCGTTGCTCGGCTAGCTATCCCGTGCAAAAATACATTGGCCCGGTGCTGATGGAAAAAGCCATACCATCTCAAAACATCCAAATCCAGATGGCGATCAAAATTAGAACACTCTCTGCTCTGATCTTCTTCTAAAACAGTCCCTTGAAAATTAATTGGATGTAATTTCTTCTAAAACAAGTCCGTAGTGCCAGAAGAAAACACACAAAATGAAAACCACAAAAAACTCATCAATGCAACAAATCATAAACCAAATCCAACATATTCATCCCAAACCGTAATCCACTTAAACCAAACCAAAAATTATCCTAAATCATGAGCTTCACTGATCGTCCATGTTTCCTCCATAGTACCATGGACAGTCTGAAGCATGCCACAAAACCTCGCCAAAACATCAATATTGCTAAACTGAGAAAACCAGATTCAAACAGAGCAAGGCACCAAGGATGAGATGTGAAAATGACCCACTAACACACTTCGAAACTCAAGAACTCTAGAATACCACTACCACCGTCGCGCAATGAAAGGAAAGGAGATCCCCTGAGCAGATTCATCGATAGAATTCCAACACAAATACCAGAAACCGAAATAACACATGAGAAACAATAAAAAAATACAAACACAAACCATCACATAGATTCTGTTGTTTCCTTAAAAAACTTAGAGACCACAATGGACCACCCAGCGAACACACCGACGATGAGGCTACAACCATCAATCGTGGCAACTGGAAACCGACAGTGGTGACTACATCGTGACGCCTAAATAAATCCTATCTAATGAAGGGTGTGAGGTTGGAGGAAGGGTAGCATCGATGAGGATATCCGATGAAGATGGTTCAATGAGGTCGCATGACATCGCCATCCGAGAGAGAGAGAGAGACGTCGCAACCCCACCAATCAACGCTGAGGTGGTGAGCCGAGCCGATCCGAGTCATGGGGCGGTGGCTACAGGGAGAGAGACCTAGGGTTAGATCCCCTTAAAGGAACATCCACACAACCATTCTACCATATTGAATAATCAACTGACCGTCTATCTATGTATGATATGTAGTGTTAAAAGGAAATTTTATATCAAGAGCTTACTGAAAACTTCACCTGAACATTGAGGTAAAACTCCAATCCCGATAAAACATAATATAATATTGTACTCCAGAAAACCTTTCCTCTTATTTAATATATATTATAGAATGTTGTTATAGCAGGAAATATGCCTCGATATTTATGCAGATTGCTAAATTCATATCACGATCGACTATAACCCATATATCATTATTCCCTTTAGATGTTTTTGGGTGTCCGATGACAAAATCCATGGTGTTGTCTTCAGTTTCAATTCTTGTATGGGTAATGTTGGTATTATCCCCATAATACTTTTTTATTATCCTCAACTTTTTGACATACTAAGCATTTAGATAAAATCATAAATATAGCTCTCTTCCTTCTCACCCACATTAAAATACTCTTTCAAGTATCAATTTTTTTTAAATCTAGGATGAATAGAGAATGAATAACTATGATATTCCTCTAACAAATCCTTATTAAAATATTATATTGATATCACACTAACATAGTTCCCAAACCCTATCATTCAATCAGAATTATTGTTAAACTCAAGAACATTTTTTACTTTCTTTTGAAACTCTACGTATTCCTTATGTACCTCTTTCATCATTACTTATATAGATGGACGGACACTTATTTGAGTAAGATAGTATTTCTCCCCATGATTAAAGATTCCATATTCCATTATTTTCAAATCCAGAATCATTGAATATTTATTAATCCTCATCTTGGATAATCTTGAATGATATTTTTAACTCAAAGTATTGACCACCTTGTTCTCTTTCCTAGAGTGGTAGTGTTTTGAGCAATCAGAATCATTAATCAACTATAAAAAACTTCTCAAAATCATGTTAAAATATTTATATTTTAATATATATTTTAAAATTTTATTAACAATATATATATCACACCTTTCGGCATAAATATAATGCCTCAATATATTTTATGCAAAAAATATAGAAACAATCTTCTAATGATGAGTTGGGTAATTTTTCTTATGAACCATAAATTTTATTTAGAAATTTGATATTAAAATATCATTATCCCTGAGAATGAATCCATTTAAATTATTTAATTGATTACTATAGGATATAATACCATCTCTACATTTGGGTAATGTAATCACATGTGTACTGACTGACCTTCTCTTCTGTTCTTTGAAATTTTCCTTGTATTCATCCATCCAAAGGATCTTGGATGACCTATAAGTTTACTTCATGAGTGTATTGTCCACCCTTGATAAATTATCCACAAGATATTGATAATATCTATCTAAACCAATAAAATATTATATCTCAGTTACTTTTTTTGTTTTGTACTATCATGCAATTGCCTCCATTTTTTATTGATCCGCCAATATACCTTTGCATGAGATTATATGTTCTAAATAATGACACTTTTGTGGAGAAAATTCAGACTTAGGAAATTTTTCATATTTATTTTCCTTTCTCAGGGTCTTCAACATAATCCTCAAATGATCTTCATGATAGTACATTCTCTTTGAATATATAAAAATATCATCTATGAAGGATACAACAAACTAATCCATGTAATACATAAATACTCTATTCATTAAATCCATGAAGATAGTAGAGGAATTAGTATGAACAAATAGTATCACTATATACTCATATTGTCCATACAATGTATATAATGTTTTATTAGGTATATTATCCTTCATGATCCTCAATTGATAATATTAAAAATTATGGTTAATCTTGGAGAATTATTGAGATCTCTGTAGTTAATCAAAAAAGTCATCAATACATGGTAGAGAATACTTTTTCTTGATTACGATCTTGTTCAGATCCTAATAATCACTATAGAGTCACATCAATCCATCATTATTCTTAAAAAATATATTGGTTGAACCCTGAGGTGACACACTTGGATGAATAAATCCCTTGTTAAGATTCTCCTAAAGTTTATTGTTTAATTATTGATACTCTACAGAGGTTATTCTATATGGAGTTCATTAAATAGGTGTAGAATCAGGTATGAGATAAACTAATAATATAACATCAAAATTAATTATAATACTAGGAAACTCATTCAGAAATATATTAAAAAACTCCCTTATAATTGTCATATCATCAATGTTGAGTTTATCCCCTACCATCTAAGATAAACACACATTTTGAATATAAATCAAGAAACCTACAATGGGTTCAAATTCAATTGGAAATTAATATTTACAAGTACACTAATGAATGATAATACATAGGTTAAGAATATTAAAAGCTTCTTCCATTCACAATAAATTAATATAGGATTTATATGGAGATAACCAATCTATGCCTTTGATAAAAAAATCAATAATAGGGGGGATTACAATATTTTACGGAAGCACATTCACCTATAATTAAACCGTCAAAGAATCATAGAAAAAGGATGAAATCATCATTAGATTATGGGTTTTATTTTCTAATTCAATATCTTATCACTGAGGTTGTATTGGGATACACTTAAAAATTTATTCAGATATAAAATATTGGATAGATCCAGAATCAAATAAGACATAATCAGTTTAATATTGGATGGTATGAGTACCTTTCACGACGTTATTATCTATCCATCATCCAAAATAGTGATTGAATGAGATTTACCTTTTTCTCTCAACATAATTTATACTGCCATTGAGAATAATTGTAAACCATTTGATTTTTGTAGTGATTACCAGAATAACCACATCGTGAACTAGCTCGGATACCCTAGTACACTGATACCCAATCCTGTCCTAACATAAACGGGATGGAATTCCTGATCCCCACAGGTTGGTGACTACCACCTGGTATCATACAAGATGAAACTAAGAATAGTTATTCCTCATAATAAATATAATAAAGAGATACATATTAGTATTATCAAATAAAAATCCCAAATGAGACAATACCATAAGTCAAAGAGGTATAACAAAACCAAAGTAGTACCACAACAATGTGACAAAAGAACCAGATAAATAACCCATGTCCCAGTGAACACATCACTCCAAACCCAAAGATTCAACAACAATCACCATCTCCAAGTGGTTCTTTTCCTTTTGTTAAACCTGAAAGAAGGAAATAAATAAATGTCTAAAGGAAAAGGTAGGTTGTGAGATAAAACAATAGTAGGGTCCCACAAAATTTTTCAATATAATATCTAAAAATGTATAAACTAAATCATGATTCAAATTTCAAATAGAACATGTATATAATTACAAATTTCATATTTAAAACAAAACATGATTTTTATTTCAAAAGATGGAAAAATTTACCACAATGGAAGAAGTAAAAATTTTATTTAAATAACTATGCATGAGTAGATTAGTTTCACAATCAATTGAATATATATATCAAAGTAATCCAAAACAAGAAACATGGTCATTTTCTATAAGGCACGATAGTTCCATTTTATGGGATCCTCACATGTCTCATATCGGTGATCAAGATAATATGAACACACATCCCTTAGTCACTGGCCTAAAGGGACTCATCAATATCCCACTAAGGATAAGATCTACCAAACATGGTTTTTGTTAGATTTGTAAATCCCCAATCTATTTTCAATTCCCATACTAGCGTGTCTTTTTCCAAATAACCCACTAACTTCCCAGGCTCACATGTTCTCAATCAATCAATAAATCAATTGTGGGAAAATTATTTCAAAATTCTTTAAGATATAATTACTTTATTTCTAGTTTCAATATTAAGGTTTCACTTTAAAAACCAAAACATAGTTTTTTAATCAATTCAATATTTTCATGATTAAATCAACCATAAGTTTTTTTATTAAATTAACATTAATTCATTTCCCCTCAAATCAATTTCAAAAATTAATTTCTTAATTTCAATCAAATTCAAATAACACCCCAATTTTCAATTCCATTCGAATTGGGGGTTTCCCCCAAATTCATGACAATTGAATTTAAAATTACAATTCATATTGAATTATTATTTAAAACATTTGTTGAATTAAATTTAATTTAAATCAAGAAAATAATGGGGTTATAACATGGAAAATCTCAACGTATCTACATATGATTATCCTCAAATCATGTAACACAACCCAAGCAACGTGATTATTCAATGATGAAAAATCGTAACAAAGATCAAAGAATGAAACATTGATTCAAGATCCAAGACAATGTATTTTACTTCCATTAACAAAATGATGATGTTAAAGACCGTGTGGTGGAGAGAAAGAGAGAGATTGAAGGAACACACAATGATATCTTATATGAGAATAATTGAATGAGGTTCTCTAAAATTTTATCTTCTTTAGAAGAGGTTTTTAGGTCCCAAAAAGGTTAATTAAGAGATCCAAGAAACTAGGAAACTGGGATATTGTGAGTTAGGGTCGAGCGGGTGGTTATAAGGAGGTTAAACTTTTTCTAAATTAATTTTTAGAATTAAAAAATTCAGGAAGGATGTTTATCTAGGTTAGGATAGACGGTTATTCAAACTGCACACACTAACCATCCCACCCCCTCTGATTGGGTGCATGGTTTCTCCTCAGTGGGTGAATGATTTTTTGACCCTTGTACCAACCGTATGAAATCCCACTATTTGGGTATTCATGGATTTCATTAGGTGGATGCATGGTTTGGGAAAACCACGCGCCAACCATGAACATCCCAGGATCCCTCCAAAATTATCAAATTTTTTCCTGAATAACCCATAAATAAGACTCAACCAATGTATGATAAAAAATGCGGTCGAGGTGTAACTAAATGAATAATAGGATGTTATAACCTCCAAACCAAAGAAACATTCTATCAATAGAAATCCTGTCAAGAGGTATCCATGTCAAAAAGGCGAGGCCACTAATCTCTCATTATTGCCTCTCTCTCTCTCTATCATGAACCAATTTGGGATGCCACCCAATCCAGAAACCCGAACCAGCCTAAGACAATGTCAGAAGGACATTCCCAATCCACATAGGATGGAAAATAGTTCAAGACATCAAAATAAACTTATGGAAATGATTTAGCCCAAAATAAACCACTAGGATCAATAACCAAAATGAACACACAATATAACTAGAAATAACTGAACATTAACACATAACTTATTCAAATTCTGAAATCCCTGAAAAAATTGAAACTAAATACAAAACCAAAACCAAACCACAATAAAATGATCTCCACATGACCTCTTGGTTACTATCAACCACAAGACCAACCCACTCCAAATGCACAAGAAAACCTAAATCCGGATCTTATAAAATAGCTTAGGATTACCAATTATAAGTGGAAAAAGTAGGGTGTGATCATTTAACAAGTCAATAGGTAGTCACTATAGATTACACCCATTTCCATTCACGAAAAAGTCCACAAAAACTTATTTGGAATACATTCAGAAAATATTATTATTTATCACTTTAACGAAGCTAATATAGCTCTTCAAAATTTACATTTATAAAATATAAAAAAATTCCTTTTTAAAATAGATTCACATTCCCAAAACCCAGTTCAAAAACAAAATCCAAATGCAAGTCCATACTAAAAGATAAAAAGGGGGCTATGATGAATGTAAAGGAAACCAAATCAAACCGGAATAAACCAACAAGAATAATATCCAACATGCATCAGAAATAACCAAAACAAATAGATTGTTAATCATGAAAATTTAACAGAAATCTCTAGAAGAAATCCCCGGATGTACTCAGTTTGGATGCACCAGACAGTATATGGTGAAAATCCATATTTAATAACCAATTGGCCCCTCTAAACTAGCCAATCCAATGGCATGTCCTCTATGGCCTATCAGCAAATCCAAGGGGTACCAACCCATCTAATGAAGTTCAACAAGAAATTACTACATAACCCTCTAGATGATATCCATGAATCACATGATAATAGCACATGGTGAATGGGGAGGTCCTCACATGTGTGGTTCAACTAAATCCCACTACCACCATACTTTTATTAACAAAACACCGACACCACCTATGCAATGACCCACTCCTAGGAGGGTCCACCATAGTGGTTCCCATATCAAATTTCAATCCATACACATGTAATAACCACATTGTCACATAACATAAACTTTAAAAAAAATCCAATCCAACATGAGATGCCAAAAGGTCATTCACATCACATCATCTTTCAAATCATTTTCCAAACCAATATGAAATGCCAATAGGCCTTCACATCTCATAAAATTTCAATTCATTTTCCAAACCAACATGAAATGGATTTTGTGACATAAAATCACATCAAATTTCAAATAATTTTTCAATCCAACATGAAATGAAAACCATGCGTTCACATCACATCAACTTTCAAATCATTTTCCATACCAACATGAAATTCCAACCTAGCCTTCACATCACATCACATCAAAATATTTTTTGTCAAAACAAATCAAAACAACCATAATGTCTTTAAAATGTAAAATCAAAATCCATTTCAAAAATAAAGTCACTAAACTAAGGAGAAAATATACAACAACACTATGAGTTCCAAAAATGCTTCACTATTTTAAATAGGAATAATTTTATTTTAGAAATTACTATTTCCAATATATTTATATTTTCAAATCCAATGACAAATTAAATAGAAAAAATAAGGTTCCCCACATTTAAAAACAAGATTGAGACCATTATTAACTCAAGAAACCCGTTTTATATAGGATATTCACAATTTAACATTGAACTCATGCCAAAACCCATGAACCTTTCCAAATATACCAAAACATAAAGTTTAACTATTTTAAATCACATATGAACCCATTTTTATTCAAATCAATGAGAACACCTATTTTTCACACCCCCAAAAGATTTGGAAATAACCATTGAAAAACCAAAACCATTAAAACTGAAACAACGTTGGATTTACTACAACCACAAGAAGCCACACATAAACATAAAAACATAAAATTCACCAATTCCAATATACAACACCCAATTCACAACCCAACCACAATACCAAAACATAACCAATGGATAAAAACACCCAAATTCAATTCAAAAGATTAATTGATATTTTATTAAACATCTTTCATGCATTTAAATATAAGCATAATTAAAAAAAACCCTTTGAAAACCATTTTCACCAATTTTTCAAAATCAAAACACCAAAAAAATTTATAATAACACATAAAAACCATCGGAATAACATTTAGAAACTATTTAGGTAATAAAAAGAATCAAATAAAATTTTCTATAATGGAAATGGATGGAAACACCAACCTTAACTATGTGAGAACACAATGAATCTTCGGGAGAAGGAATAATTGAGCCCTAGAGACAATCTAAATGCCTAACATCCAAGGAAAACGACCCAAACATCAACCCTAACCCTCAAGGTTATCCCAAGAGAGAAACCACTAAAGAAAAACCAAATAACCAAAAGATGAGGAAGTGGATAAGAGAAAAATAAACAAAAACCACGAAGAACACATCATTGAACCTTGAAAATGAATCCTTGAAAAAATGACGGCCAAATGATGGAATATTGAAGACTCACATGATGAAACTAGGATGATAAAGGGGAAAATTCATGAATTAGGGTTAAATAAGTAGAGGTAAAAAAGAACAATTTCACACTTTTAATGACCTTGGAAAACTTGCATAGTTTGGCCACACGGTTTGACAAATCATGAACCAACCGTTCACACCATACTGAAGAATAGGGCATCCCAACAAGGTTTGGTCACATGGGTTGAAAAACCATGTGAGAATCTTGAAAAATAGTTCTTACAATCTACACAACCTCCCTATATTCTTGCCTCACGGTTTCATATAATAGTTCATAGGCCATGAACCTTTCCCTAGACACCAACCCTCAGGCTATATGGTTTCACATTGACCCCACACAGTTTAGGCAAAGCCACACTCAATCTATGAAAGTATAATAATGAATGAAGAAAAAGAACTAAAAAACCCTCTATCTTAACAGGGCACACTGTTAACCCTCAAACAATGCACTTAAAATGATCATCGGAAAAAAAATCCACTCGTAAACTCTAAAACTCAAAAAATTTAATCTGTTAAATCGATTCAAACCTCGAAAAATTGTTCAAACATCAAAAAAGAAAAACAAAAATAAAAATTGTGGTCAAGGTGTGACACTCTATCCCAAATATCATGTGAATCAAAACCATGTTTCCATAGTACTCAATCCAAAGGTTTCATCCACCCGTAAAGTAACTTGGTTTCAAAATTAACTATCCTGAATGGATTCTCAGTAATGGATATATCATGCTCAACATTAAGGTCACTCTAGCTTAGAAAATGAGATGGATCAAAAAGATAATTTTTCAACTGTGATACATGGGACACGTCATGTATCATATTCAATTATGGGGGAAGTGATAAATAGTAATACACTTTACCCACCTACTAAATAAACTCAAAAGGACCCACAAAACAAGGATTAAGGATCCATTTCCTCCTAAGACATCAATTACCCAAATGAGGTGAAACATTCAAGAATGCCTGGTTATATACTAAATACTACAATAGTCTAAAATAAAAATACACATAAAATTTTAATGGATATATACAGTCAACATCCACTGCTGTATTAATTAATTATTTTTCGTCGGCTCATGAACCAAGCTTAGTATGACGAAGGAACATTACCTAATCTCTGACCAACAATATCTTGATTTACAAGGTCATCCGTAAAAGGCAGAAAAAGGATCCATTCTGATCATGGACATGTAAATACTACTACTAGAAAAATGAAACAGCCCCAAATGGCCATCCCAAGATCCATAAAAGACATGACTATTGGCAAGAAGCATATACTCATGAATCTGTATAGATCTTTTTGTATGAACATCCATTTGTGAATGATATTCCATAATCAAATGATCCTGAGATCCCAATGCCTCTCAGAGGCCTCTCCTAAAGTGATATGTAAAACATGGATCTCTATTAGAGACTATTTCATATAAATATCTTTGAATATGAAAAGTATCTTTCACATAGAGATTTACCATCTTCTCAACATTGGTTGCATCACAAATGGGTAAAAAGTGAGCTGATTTTCTAACCAATCGATCACAATCCATACCATGTTATTATTTTTCAATGTTATATAAATATATTCCGACTTCAAAGTCATCACTAGAAATGGCTCAACCAAACCTGAAGGTCTATGATACTCGACCTTGACCTATTGGTACGTATAACAAGTAGAGAAAAAATCAGCAATGCCTCTTCACATACCTGGACACCATAATTTTTTATGCATATCATAAAACATATTTTTGGTTTCTGGGTGCAATGCCTCCTAGAAATTATATAAATCCCCCATCGTATCTTTTCTCACTTGAAAAGGTACAACATACTATTTTTAGAAACCTATTATACCCATCACAGAGAACGACCACTCAATAATAGTCTCTCCATCATAAAGAGAGTCTATAATGATACATAACTCATCACAAATATGACATTCCTAATGAAAAATCTTGAGAAGAGTGGGGGTCAACTGAACACTAGAGAAGAAAATATCGGCCCCTAATTCCCTAACTCCAATTTGCAACTCTGTAAAAAGATCTGTCAAGTTCCACTCTTTCGCTGATTCATTCATGGAGAAAGTCGTAAGTTTATCGATCATTGCATCAATAATGAAATTCCATTTCCCTACGGTATAGGTAATATCAAAATCATAATATTTTAGGTATACCATCCAAGACCGCTATTCCAGATTAAAATATTTTTATTAAATATATAACTAAGTTCTTGTGGTTATATTACATGTTAAATCTTTCTCCATAAAGTTAATACTTATAGCTCTTAATTTCAGGCGTAATAGCTGCATTCTCAATGTCATGGGTCAGTCAATTCTTCTCATGTGGCCTAAGCATCCACGATACATATGTAATGAAATTGTAACTATATATAGAAGAACAACCTAAACCCAAATATGATGCATCATAGAAGACCACATAGCCTTTCTTGGCCTCTAGATGAATCAACACCAGTGCGGATGTAAAAAATAAGGTTTAAGTCATCAAAATAACTCTAGAATTTCTCATCCCTGGTAAACATAAATCCCTTATGAGTTAGAATAGTCATAAAAAATACAACTTTTATAAATACTTTACAAACCATTGATAATATCTTGATAAACCCAAGAATCTATGAATCTTGAAAACATTCCATGGTTGCTACTATGTCATAACAGCTTTCACCTTCTATGGATCAACTAAAATACCATGTTTCAACACCAAGTGTCCTAATAACTTAACTTCATAAATCTCAAAGCTATATTTATATATCATAGTTTAAATTTAGTGATTTCTCGAAAATTATAAAACTGTTATCAAATAACACACATGATCATCCTTGGACTTAGAGTAAAGAAGGATTCCAGCCACAAAGGCCACCACAAAAGTATCAAGATACACATGAAGACCCTATTCATCAAATCCATAAAGACTACTGGATCATTGGATAGAATAAATGGCTTGAAAAGTTACTCATAATACCCAAAATTTCAAAAAAAAGTTGTTTTTATGAATGTTATATTTTTTTATTCTCAATTTGTGATAACCAGATAAAAGATAAAACTTCATGAACTACTTATTCCCTTTCAACTCTTCAAAAAAATTATCAAACCATGGAAATAGATACATTTTATTTACTATAATTCTGTTGGGTTTTTTGGTAATCAACACAAAGGCCACGTGATGCATCATGTTTCTTATCAAAGAGTACAGGCACCTCCTAAGGTGACACACTGTGTCATATAAATCCTTTATCTAAAAGTTAATCCAACTAAGTATTCAAATCCTTCATATTATCTGATTCCATATGGTTAAAAGGAAAAGATAATAGTTGAGAACTGGACATTAAATCAATAGAAAACTCTACACCCCTTACCAAATGGAAAACTAGAGAGTTCAGAAGTAAAAACACTATAACACTTGATTAAAACTAGAGGGAGATCATATTTTATGGATTCTGACTTCAGATAAAAAAGAAAAAATAGATATTACATTCCATAACTCTAGATAATAAATTCTAGATCATCGTAACCATGGGTCCCATTCTCCTTGAAAGATATGACACACTCTGTTAGTAATATTACGGTATACCTGTCAAAGATAAAAATAAATACAATCACTATTAGAAATGTTCCAAACCATACCATATATGAAATCAATAGTATTCTTTTAGGGAGCCATATACTCCCAATTAAGGTCAATATCTCTTAAATAGAACATGCATGAAAGAGAATAGAGACCCTAATCTCTCTTCATTCTGAGGTGTGTAGTAATATCCATCCCGTAAGATAAAATATCCATATGAAGATTTAAAAGATATACAAAATGATTCAAAATAAACAAATGAGATGAAACAATATCGAATAAGTAAATCACTAATGGTTAAATAATAGTGATGGTACCTCTCATAGTTGATGGACCTGTATCTACTTTATCTCTATGCTCTTTTATAATGTGAAGAGGCTTAATTCTAGATGTCTACGGCTACAACCCCCTTATTCATGAAGAATTTGATTTTACATCTACATTTTTAGGAGTTAATGATCCTATGAAACTACGTGGTGTATAATAGATATGACCTACATTCTATTAGTGACCCGAGCATTTGAAGGAACCACATAAATTAGGTACCTTAGTGAAAACACATTTCGATTTCCTAGGCTTGCCACACCAGTATATAATCAATTGGAATATTCCCAAAACTATAAGATATCTAGAATAACCGTACTATCAAGAACCACTATGATAATCAACACATTTCTTCTTCAATTTAAATGGACTCATATAAATTCTATTAGGAGAAAAAATTAATCCTATCAAATTTTGATTACTAGCCAGATAAAGCTCAAACATCAATGCTCAACCTAGTACATCAATATAATAAGAGAGTTTCAACAAGAAAAAATGAGAACTAACATTAGATTGATGTCCCATCTCTATCTATCAAGTCTTCATCTTCCCATTTGATAAAATATTAGTTGAAAACTGTACAAGATCATAAAATTAATTTACTTACTCAGTTATTATCTTCTCAACCAGCTCGAGTTTGAAAAACTATATAGCCTTAACTAGAAACATAGAATTTGGAATTAGATTGTTAGTAAAAATATATTTTAAGTCATTCCACTATAGTATATATTACTTCTTCTCCGTCACAATCATGTCCCACCATCTCCTGCTAGGTCATTCCATCTTGAAGGTGGAACATTTCACGTTGATTTTATTAGGTTTCTCCAATAACTCAAATAAAATTTCAATACTCCTCAACCAATCCTTGGCCTCTTAAGGATAATTTGAGAATTGGAATAAACTTTGATTCTTTAGAAGGAACTCCTGAGCATGATTTGAAGACTCCTCCCTTTGAGGTTCCACAGATGGATCCTAAAGGGGACTGGGTGCAAGTAAATTTCCTAGAGCGTTTACATCACACACAATACCATCAACTAGATTTTATTCCATCAGTGTATTTTATTTTAATTTTTAATTAGTAACATCATCATGGATCAAATTCAAATGTCTTCCCATAGGATTGAATCGAAAAAACATTAGAAAATAAAAAATAAGACATCTGATTATTACATATATCATCACTCAAACAAGAGAAACCATGTAGATTTATGAAATATGATAAGAAAAAAATACCTGTATTTCAACTAAACAAATAAAAAGTAGGGAAAAGAATAAATCTCACCCTCACGATTCTTTTCCATAATAACCCATGGTATCATAATGCTCATTATAATGAGAGATGTCTAAGAACTCATTCACAAATACCTCCTTAGTCTTGAAAAGATCATTCAACTGCATACTAACATTATGGAAAGATGAAAAACCTACAGCTTTGGTACCAATTTTTCATAAACTGGCCTAGATACCCCAGTACCCACATACTCGATCCAATATCTACATTTCCTAAAGGTATATCCTAATCCCCACAGGTTCGAAACTAGAAACTGTAATCATACAAGATAAAACTAGGGAATATTTTTTCATAAAAACATTAAAACAACAGATAAATATAAATATTCTCAAAGAAAACTCCATAAAGAGACAGTACTAGAAGTCAAATAGGTATAAAAAATCGAAATAGTACTACACAAAATTATTAGAAGAATGTGATAAACAATCCCAATCCAAGTGTCCACAATACTCTAAGCCAAACTAGTTAACAACAACCACCACCTTCATGTAGCACATTCCCTTTTCATGAACATAGAAAAGTGAAATCTATAAATGTATGAAGGAAATGGAAGGGTGTGATCTGAAATACCAATAGGGTCTCATCACTTTTTGAATATAAAATTCCAGAATAAATAAGCCTAATCATGATTTATATTTTCAATAGAATGGGCATAGAATTAAGAATTGAATATTTAAAACAAATCCTGATTTTCATTTCAATGTATAGAATCATTTCAAACAATCACTACTACAATGTTCACCGTTAGCAACCGCCAAAAGCGGTCGCTAATGGTCTTTAGCGGCCGCCTTGCGACCGCTTTTGGCAGTCGCTGTTGCTCCGTCGGTAAAGACCAATAGCGACCGCCAATGGCGGTCGCTAAAGGCCCTATACAGAAAACACGCTGGGCACGCGGGGAAATGGGAGGCGTCAAGGGGTGGCGACGGTGGGCACGCGGTGGACTGTGGCCGCCGGCCATTGCGGAACTACGGTGGTCGGAGGGAGAGGTGGCGACGGTGGTGGCCGAGTGTGGTAGGGGTGGCGGTGGGGGTTGCAGCGGGGAAATGGGAGGCGTCGAGGGGTGGCGACGGTGGTGGCCGAGGTAGGGGTGGCGGTGGGGGGCGACACCGGCGCTGCTGCGGAACGGCATGGGTGGCGGGTTGCAGCGGGGAAAATGAAGAAGACAGAAGCGGGGGCGGGAAAAATCCCGCTAAAATATTATTAGTGTTAGCGACCGCCATTGGCGGTCGCTACTATTATCAATAGCGACCGCCTTTGGCGGTCGCCCGTGTCCAGAGGCGCAGAAACCAGATTTTCTGGTAGTGAATGGATTAAGTTAGAATTTTATATAAAACAATTTATATAAATAACTAGGTATGAGTAAATCAGTTCCATAATAAATAGAATATATATATCAATGTAATCATAAACAAGAAAAATGGTCATCTTCTAAGAGATATGAAAGTTCCATGTTATGGGATCCTCACACGTCTCACATTTGTGATCATGGAAATGTTAACACACGCCCCTCAAAAACAAGCATAATATGACTCATCAATATACCAATAGGTATAAGATCTGCTGAACTAGGTTTTTATTATAGTTGTAAAAAATAAATATATTAGGTTCTACATGCATCAACCCATTTCTCATGAGGTTTAGAGGATCCCAAAAGGATTTTTAGGGGCTCTATGAACCAAAAAATTTGATATATGGTGATTCAAGGTTGAGAAGGTGGTTATACGAAGGCATAGGAATTTATAGATTAATTTTAATATTTTTAAAATTCTGGCTACATGAATAGATGGGTAGGGTCACACGGCTTGTCAAACCATGTGGCCTAACTGTGATCCCCTCTTATTGGGTTCATAGTTTCTTATATATGGTTTCATAGTTTTTAACCCATTATCTAAACATTAAAACACCAACTATTTGGTTTACATGGGTTGTACTTGGTGGGTGCACGATTTGGGAAAATCGTGCGCCAACCATGCACATCAAAAGTGCCCTAATTGTTTTTCAAAAATTCACCTGAAGTACCACAAGAAAAGATCCATCTAGATAATGATAAAAAGGGATAAATAGTACTTAAAAATAGTAACAGGATGTTATAACCCATACTCCTTACATTTGAAACACTATATTAGTGGTGGTGAATTCTATAGAGTTTTCTCTGAATTGGTATCGTTAGCTAATTATTCCTTTCCACATTGAAATTCAGCCGCTTGATAACCTTCCTTTTCAAAATTAATAAAAAATATTTTTCTCCTTAAGAGAATTTTCTATATTTTCCTTTAGAAAATAGATATTTAAAAAAATTTCATCTTCTTCTCCATATTATTTTTAGAGTTTCCTTTAAATTTATTCATTCTATTCATTTTAAAAACATGATATTTGAAGAACCTTTATTATAATATTTTTTAATGTAGTTTATTTTATATTTTGAAAAATAACCATTTTGTAAAAGAATGTTTTTGTTATTAAAGAAAAGGACTCAATCCATCATGCTGAGATTTGTTATAATGTCAAATGTTTATACTTCAAGAAGCCATATTTTTTCTAGAGTTTTGAAACATGATTGTGAAGTCATGAGTTAGAATGTTTTCATACTTTATAAAACTAATTAAAATGATGAATTTTTAATCATTCAGTTCTCAAAAATTAGGAAAACTCTCAGGATAAATTATTATCCTGAAATACAAGAATCATAATGATTGAATTGGTTCCAATGATCAAGATAAAGTCTTCATCAGATTCATGAAATTCAGACATAGAATATCAGATCCAGAAGTTAGAATGTGTGAAAATAATGTTGTTTTAATAAGTTCAGAGTTTCTAATTGGATTCATTATTGAAAACTTTCTATCGTTAAGGAAAATATTTGTAATTGAATTTCTATCTGAATTGGTAAATCCATCATAATAGGAATTCCATCATAATGAGAATTCTATCATAGTGATGATTCCATCAGACTAATTCGGAGAAAGAAATAGAATTCACAATGGTATGAGAATTAAATAGACCTAGTAATGGGTTAATAAGGAAACATAATTAATAATGAGATTAGAAGGAAATATATTCTTAGTGAGAAGATAAGAAAACTGATTTGTAATGAGAAGATTACGAAGAATTCTCAAAAGTAATATTCCATAAGTTTTATGAGTAGTTTAAGAGGTCAAACATGAAATATAATATTATAAAATTTTTTTTGAAATATTAAAATGATTAAATAAGTAAAAGATGAAGTTTTTATGTGAGATATTCTTAGAGTTTTTAAATTTTATAAAAGAGGGGAACATTTTCAATTTTTTAACATTCATTTTATGAGTCACCTATAAATACTTGCTCAAATAAAATATTAATTGTTTACTCATCACTTAAGAGAAAATATGGAGCACTGATGAAATCAAGTTAAATTCATTTCAAGCTAGAGATATCATGAGGAGGAATAGGCAACAGAATGTAATTTTACTAGATTTAGTAAGATCATATTGAGAAGATCATATTGAGTACAACAGAGAGATGTAATTGTACTGAAGAATATATTATTGATAATATGAGAATAGTTTTAGTTTTGAATATTGAGAATGGGTTCATTGAATTGATTCCATCATATTTAGTTTCTAATAAGATTTTTAGATGTGAAGATTGAAAATGGGAGAATCGTATTGACTTCATTGGATTGAGAAAATCAGATCTGGCCAAATCTAACTAATAAATTGTGGATATGTTTCAAAAAAGATTTATTCTTTTGATTGGAAAAATTATTATATAATAAAACTTTGTTAACATATGGATGTTAGTATAATCATTCTTATTAGGAGTTAGAAGGTGTCTAATGGGAGATGACACAAGTTGTATTCACTTCTTCATAATAGTGGATTTTAATAGACCCTCATGCATGGATATAGAAAGAAAGTAGGTTCAGACACCGAGGAAAAACCTTATAAATCTTATCTACTTTATTTATTTCATACCCTTTCATTCATGAGTATTTAATAAAATTTCATTATGGAATAATTCTTAATAGGTTCTAGGTGTTAAATTTATAAATGTTTTTAAACTCATAAAAAGTGAACAAGTGAATCAACCCCCATTCTCAGTTGTTATTCAGTCCTTTAGATCTTTAATTGGTATTAGATAAAAGGTTCCTTTTTTTAATCCTTACCATGGATAATATCAATTAAATTCACAATAGAGGAATTCCAATATATGATGGAAAAAATTATTATTGATGGAAAAATAAGAGGATTGCTTATCCCATATCTATTGTTCTGGAAGCTATTGCTATAACTACTATTGGTCTTCCACCAATTGGGAAAGATGATCATATGAAATTTTCTAATAATAGAAATATAGAAGTTGATGAAATGTATAGAAATTAAATCCCTCTATCTTTATCATAGATTTTTTATCATAATGTGATGGGTCTCAATACTTCAAAAGGTATGTGGAAAAAACTGGAATACAATATAGAAGGGAATACTAAATTGAAAGAAGGAAAGCTTCAAAAATGGAATAGTCCATATAAATACATCAGAAAGAGAGATGTTGAAACCATTGATGAATACTTCACATGGGTAAATGAAATTGTTTGAAACATAAGAGGATTATGAGATGTCATAGAATATCCAAAAATAGTGAAGAAATTTTTGAGAATCATTTCCAATAGGTTTGATTCTAAAATTTCCTATTTGAAAGATATGGTTGATTTATCTATTGATTAATTAAAAAACTTTATTGTTGCATATGAAATGACTAAATTTGTGATTTTTAATAATAATATGAAAGATTAAATGGAATTTGAATCTATGAAAATATGAAAATCAAATATTTTGAAGAAGTTGATCCATATGAGTATGAAGATAGGGATGATGAGGAGCTGATTGATAATATAATGTCTCTTATCTCTAAAAATGATAGGATGAAAAGAGAGGGAAATGGAGTTAATCTTACTCTAATATGTTTTGAGTGTGGTGGAATCAGAAATTTTTTTATGAATCACTTCAAGTATAAATTTTGAGAATTTCGAGATGATTCTGATGAAAAATCTCGATGGAAGAAATGGATCAGAAATGATAAATAATAAAAGTCATCTATTAAATACAAGAAAATGTTTACTGAAAAAATAACAATGTTGAGTGAGAAATTTTAATGAAAATAAAAGGATATTAATTCTTCTAAAGATGAAACTTTAGAAAAAATTTATAACCTCCTATGAATATTATGAGAAATTTAATGGATCCTCATATAGCGAAGAAGGTGGTAAAGAATATTATAGAGAGTATCCCCTCAGAAAGAATTATGATGCATGTATTGGGGAAAAACAATATCTCAAGAAATAATTCAGAATGATAAAGAAATATTGTGAATAAGTTTCTAAAGGAAGAAACATTTAATTAAGGATAAGTATGAATATATTCAAGATATATTATGTTACAAACATTGAATTGCTGAACAAGGAATGATGGTTGAGTATTTTAGTAAGAAGCTTGCAGTTAAGGAAGAATATGCTAACATCATTCAATAAAAACATATCGAGTATGAAAGTAACATGAGGAAGATAAGTGGAAATTTAAACAAATATTTGAAAGTAAAAGTTGATACTTCTAAAGTTGGTGAGAAGGATCAATATGAGAATTTGGTGAAATATTCACTCAACAAAATTGTATTTTTATCTTATTATTTTATAATATCAAGTTCCAAAAAAAGTTTTGGAAAAACATGGGTGGAGAAAGGAAGTGGGAAACCAATAAAATTTACAAAATTAGAAAACTCGCTCAAAAGAAAAGATGGTCCACATCCAGAGTATGTTAAGTTGAAAGAAGTTACCATCCTCAAAAAAGTTTCTTTAGAGAAAGATATTTATTGAATAGAAAATAATGAATTGATTGATATTTCTAGTGTTGTGGAATAAATGGGAATAGATAATATAATTCATGGAAGATCATATCATTAACAGAAATATGTTTTGAGAAATGTGGAAGAAATAGTGAAAGTATAATGTTTAGCTTTCCTAACTTATAGAAAGTTGAAGGGGTAATTTCTCAAGATGTTAGAAACTTTCCAACAAAAAATAAATTTGACTATTTGGAAGAGGTTTGTGGAAAATATTATTAGGATGGTCATCATGCAGAAATATGTATGACACTCATTCCGGAACAAGTTTTTATGATTGAAAAAAAAAATTAAGTTGAAAAGAATAAAGTTGAAGAACATGTTTTTTTATTTAGATTGATTTGAAAGTATGTAAAAGGAAAAAACCATGGATATATGATAGTGGTTATTATTCACATATGATAGGTGATATAAAAATATTAAAACATATTGAATGTCCCGATGGATGAGTAGTTAATGTTGGTAATGATATTTCAAAAAAAAATAGAGGTATCAAAATGACAGAGATTGTAGCAGAAAATTTGAAATGTAAGGAAGTTTTATTATTTATTGGATAAAAAATAAATTTTTTTGTGTAAGTCAACATTTGGAAGAATGAAAAATTTTTTTTGTTAGAAAACATTTTTATATCATAAAAAGTTTTAAAGATGGAAAATTTATTACAAAAGGAGAAAGAACTAGTGGGAATCTCTTCCAAATAAAAGAAATCAATTAATCCTATTACTCTGGTGCTGAAGTTGAAAACAATTGTGGCACTGAAGACTTTTGAAACATGCATAGAAAATTATGAGACACCATTATAGAGTTAATTTCATTTGTAACATTAAATAATTTAAAATAAGATTAGAATGTGTTTTTGTAACTTTTCAAAAAATGGAAGATAACTAACAAAAGTCATAAAAGAGTTGAGGTTCAATCTAATAGACCACTTGAGCTTATTCACTCCAATTTATGTCGGCCTATGATACATAAAACTATAAAAGAATATTTATATTTTATCACTTTTATTGATGATTTTACTAGGATAAAAAACATCATGTTTATTAAGCTTAAGTCAGAGGCTATTAAAATGTTCAAATTCTCTAGAAAAGATGTAAAGACATGTGGGTTTTAATAATATGGATAAGAATATAAAATGGTACATAATTTAAAAGAAATAATTATGAAACTTATCTAGGAAATCACATTATTAAATATTATTATAGTGATCCCTATACACTATAAAAAAATTGAGTAACATAAAGAATGAATAGAATCTTGGTGAAAATAGGATGAATTATATTAGTAGAATACAAATTTCCATGTTCTTGTAACATACTATGAAATTATAGAATAATACTTTTTCATATATATTAATATTTATGAATTATATATTAATTTCACTTTTAAGGGGATTCTATGTCCGATAGAGTATCTGGAACACAATAAAGAGTCTCTCTAAAATCATACATTACACACAAGATTGAGTTATACCGAAAAATAATTCATTATTAATATTATTATTTTAAATGGTAGTTATCACCTAGACATTGTATTGGTATGAATAAAAATAACTAACTATATTATGTTTATGCATTTTTATTAATTATTTTTACTTTCTTCTAATAAATTTTATGGGATTGAAATAAGAATAAATCCAATTTTAAGCATGAAAAGCTCTAATATTTTGAAAATGTAGTTTTAATTCTTATTGATGTTGAACCTTTATAAATTCTAATTTTTGAGATTTTTATAAGTTCTATTTGAAAAAATAAACTTCTTATATTGAATAAAGACATTAAAATTTACTTTGGTTGAATTTTGGTATTTTTTTGTAATATTCAATTTTTAATAAATACTGAAAAATACTTCATTTTAATTCAAAACATCTTTTTTTCTTATGATATATTTATATATTTAGATTATCCTTTTAATTGGTTTTAAAGAATAATTAAATAATTTTTTATCATTTAAACCAATGCAAGTCATTGGAATTAGTTTCAAATTAAAATTGGATATAAAAACATTGTAAACATTCAAACGTTTTTACTTATAAAACTAATTTCCTCAATCCGTCCATGAGATTAATTTTATAAATTAATTTTAGTCACTTTTAATCTTAAAAAATGGTTATACATGGTTTCAATAAGTATGAAAAAATATTATCTAAGAGGATCAATTTTTTGGTGAATAGTTTCTATAGTATTTTATTTAGGATGATTAAAGGTAAATCGGGTAATTGATGGTAGAATTAATATTATAATAATATAAAACATCACTAAAAAAGTACTAATATTATTGGATTATTTATTATCGACCATGAAAATCCTTAGGTCCAAATTGTTTCTTTTGGATGCCAGTTGGGATTGAAAATTACATTTATAACATTTAATTTAAAGGAAAATATGTCATAAATATGTCTCTCATAAATAATTTTTTAACATGTGATTATATAAGAGATATCATAAACTATTAATATTAAATAGAAAGAAAAAAATATTTCATATATCATGGTAATTTATTTATAATTTTTAGAAAATAAATAATTAAATTTATTAGTGACGCAATGATGATGCAATGATTGATTTATTAAAGAAGTAATCAAATAAATAATATTAATAATATTAAAATATAAATAATTATAAATATTTTATTCCATAAATGAATTTTATAGAGGGAAATAACATGTTAGGATTGAGTTAATGTAGTTTTTTGGATGGAATCGAATTGATATGATTTAAAAAAAGGCATGTAATGAATAGTGTCAAAATTAAAATAATTCATATTTTTAATATATAAAATATTTTATTAAATGATATATTTATTTTAAAAAATAAAATATTCAGTCAAAAAGTTTATATAAAAATAAAAATGTCTTTAATTAATTAGTAACTGGTCATCTGACATGATTTGGTAATTATTTTAACTCTCAAAGTGTATATTACAAAATAAAACAGTAAGAGTTAAAATGGTTAAACCCAAAAGATAAGAATTAATAATAATTTAATAAATTATATAAAACTAATTGGATGATTATATTTTTTCCCTTACACATACTTTTTTTAACTAAATCTACTTGGTCCCATTAGGAATCGATATTGAATTTATATTAATTTAGTAATTTTAATAATTCCAAGGGTTCCCCTCCCCTCTCCTATAAAAAGATACCCATTCATATTTATTAATAACACTTAAAAAACATTTGGATCATCCAAGATCAGCCCAAAACCGTTCAATAATCCATATACACATTCTTGATCCCTTAGTTTAGGCAAAAAACCATTCTTAGAGGTGATATTGTGTTAAGAAAGGTGATCATCTGAAGGAAAGGTAATGCTTTTATTTAAGTGTTTCAGTTTTATATCTTCTTCCACTACCTTCAAATTTCATTCACCGATGATCAAATAATAACTCCAGTATAATAAATATACTTAGATTTTATTAATTTAATATAATCACTTAAATCCATCACCACTTCCATTAAATGGAAAACTAATAAATCATTCTTGTGTTTATGTGAACTATCACCTCCACGAACTTATATAATTTGGTTTCCATAACCGCCTCTCAATAATAGTCATAATGATATAATTAATGTTTTTATATGATGCTAATGAAACATTTATCATTGTAATAGAATAATATATCAATGATGTTCTTACTTTCCATGCACAAAAAAATGATAAAGATGTTTGTTCGTACATGTGAACTATCACCTCCACAAAGCAATGTGAATAATTTTTATTCACCTCATCAATAGTATGATATATATATAAGTATATTTAAATAATTATTTTTATGTTAATTATATTATTATAATTATGGGAAGAAAAAAATAATAATTACCATATTTCCATAATGATCAATGAAAAATTGAAACGTTACTAATGCATACGTACGACCTACCGTCTCCATGATTATAACATTGTTCTTTTCTCATACCATAAAAAATGGATTGATTTAAAATTTGAATTTATTCATAAAAGTGATTATAATGCCTTGAATTTTATTCTGGAGATTATTCACTTAAGGAATAGATGGACTATTGACATCTTAACAAGTTCATTTTTGACTCAAGTATCGAATATCGATAAAATATAAGACGTGAATGTAAATAATTAATTAATTTTTATAACATGGTAATAAGTAATAAAAAAGAACAATATACATGTGAAAGGATATCATGTAAGTATAAATTAACCAAAGTTTATTATTTAGTAATATAAATATTATACTTGACGAGTTAGACTCTAGGTAACAGACTTCATTTAAATATCCTTTCATTGAGGAATATTTTAATGGTATACACCACCTTATTTTATATGGTGAATAATTAAACCATTTGAATTATAATTTCATTCAAAGGGTTTTTAAATGAATATTTCTCTATGTGTGTTTTACTAAATGACAAAAAGAATGTTTTTTAATGTATTACAACATTGAATTTTCCACCTTTGTGACCATTATTTGATATTTGGCTTCCTCTGCAAGCCAAAATGTTCTTAAAAGAAAAATAAATAACATATTCCCTTTTCAAGTATTTTGGTATTGAAAATCGTTTTACTAATGTTTTGATTATATCAATATATTTAAATTATATCTTTTGATTTCCACATTGATATGTTATTTTTTACCTTATGTATGTTTTGTGTGTTATGTTTATATCATGGTTCTTGGGAATTGATTATGTATAAGGGTGGTTCCATAATAAACTGGGGGTTGGTGATCCCGTGATATCTCTCTAATGCATTGGGTAATGATAAATATATAAATTATAAAATTTCACCAGAGAGATTTAGGGAATACATTGTGATCGGTATTCCAAATATAACCCCAAAGGTTACTCCCAATGTAGATATGAAAGCTACAATGTTAGAAAGATATGGATTATACAAGTAACCTTTATGATTTATGATTACTAAGATGTTTTTTAGGAATATTATTATTTCATAAGATATGTTAAAGAGATTATTTTTTATGGGTTAAAATTATGATTTTTTGAAAATGTTTTCATGAGTTTAACATATTTATATACTAACAGGTTAATTACTTATTTTATATCCCATAATGAGATTTTTCTGTTCATTATATGTTTTTGAAACGTTTCTCTATATGGTATAATAATGGGTAAGAGAAAGGAATAAGTCAAGAAGAATGTTATAAAGATTTTTATTAAGAAAAATAAATCCTGATTTATTTTAAAATGTGTTGGATTATGAAAATTTTGATATTGAGCAGACTTCTGTTATTTTTAATATTTGAGTTGTTATATAATAGTTATGGCCTAATTATCTAAAACAGTAAAACTAAAGATATTCTTAATGTGAATTCTTGATTTAACCCATGATTATTTAACATTAAAGTATGGGGACATATAGTTGGTATCATAGGCCATTTTAGACAACTTTATAGATTTGGATATTGTTAATAGCATATCCATAAACAATTTTTACTTCATGGTGAAATTGAAATGATATAGAATTTTAGGATCACCATGTCTCTTTGTCTAAGATATTACTGTTCAGAATGATTTTTTATAGAGGAAATAGGATAACAATGCTGGGATGACATCCAGAGGAAAACAACCCTCCAAATCAGCAACCTGAGATGGAAAAAATTGGAACTGAATAGTTTTTTCAGTGACAAAGTATTTAAATAAGGCTATAAATGGTGGTGGTATCCATCCATAGGATTATGCAGATCTTCCATAGAGAAACATTTCAATAGTGGATCATTTCATGAGGCAATATCCCCCATCATTTAGAGGATCACATGTCCCAGTACTAGCTTATGGGTGGATTAAATTCTTAGAAAATATTATCTATGTGTTGGGGTGTTCAAAAAATCAGAAAGATATTCTTGTTATTTACCATTTTATGTTGAATCCAACCAATGGTGGTCTATTGTTAAGAATATTAGGGATAGTGAGGATATTTATTCTCTTTATTGAAATTAATTCAAATTATGTTTCTTAAGAAATATTTTCCTAAGTCTGTTTGACATAGGATGGAAAAAATTCTTTGAATTGAGGTAGGAGGATGACACAGTGGCTTCTTATGAAGACAAATTCAATCAACCAGCAAGTTACGCTCCAAATTTCATCCAATATATTGATAGTAAAGTCAATCATTTTATCTTTGGATTAAAGAAAAAGTATTAAAGGGCTTGGCTTCTCATGAGTTCCAACATTATGAAAAACTTGTTGGATGTGTAGAGAAGGTAAAAATGCAGTTTACTAATGATCATATGTTCAATGAAAAATTGCCGAATAAGTGTTCTAGGTGTCTAGAGAAATGGAATAAATCATTAAAAAAAGTTTAGTGGTAAGAAAATTAGTTTTACAATTTCTGAACATTGTTAAAAAAATCACATTGGGGAATGACTTTTGAATTCTGGTAAGTTCTTATAATGTCATAAAATCGCACAAAAGGCTCGTAACTGCATAGAAAAGATCAAGGAAGTGGTAAGAAAAAATTTGATATATATTTTCTGTAAAATGTTTTAAATGTAATGAGATGGGTCATTATTCAACCGAGTGTTAAATGAAGAATTTGAATGATTGGAAGAAAAAAGACTATAAGAACAAAGGTGTGGTGAAATCCTTTGCAACTACTACAAAAGATTTTGGGCAATAAAATGAAGTTGTATTAGGTACATTGTTTGTTTATTAAGATTATAATAATTTTTTGGTTGATTTAGGGTTTTTAAAATATTTCATTTATGATAAATTTTCTCATAAATTGGAAATTCCACCATAAGAAATGAATATAGAACTTATGGTAAAAACAAATGGGGGAAATTATTTGGGAAAAAAAATTTAAAAATAAACCTATCCTTATATAAGAAAATAATTTACCTTCAAACCGTATTTTTTCCTCTTGTAGAGTTTGACGTTATTCTAGGTATGGATTGACTTTCTGTTTACCATACTATGATTTAATGTAGAGTTAAATATGTTGATTTTCATAAATACTTTTAGTTTGTGTACAAGAATGAAACCTTACTATTGATAAAATTTTAGGATATTGAGAAACATTTAAAATATTGAAATTAAAGTTAACATTCACATATTTTTGAAAACAAATGAACTATTAATATTAATGATGTGTCAGTGGTAAAAGAGTATCATGATGTTTTTACTGATGAATTTTTTAGTATTATACCTAATTGAGAAGTTTAATTTACTATTGGATTACTTCTTGATGCTAATCCCATTTCAAAATCCCTTTATCAAATGGCTCAAATTAAACTTTTAGAGTTGACGAAGCAATTATATGAGTTATTAGATAAATGTTTACTTTAACTTCGTACATCCCCATGGGGTGATCCTATCTTGTTTTATAAAAAGGATTATGGTTAAATGAGACTTTTCAATGATTATAGAGCCTTGAATAACATCAATATTAAGAACAAGTATCCATTTCTTCATATTGATGATTTATTTGATTATATCCCTGGAGTACAATATTTATCAATGGTTAACATGAGGTCGGGGTACTGTCAGTTGAAAGTAAAGGAAGCAAACAATCCAAAAACGGTGTTTTATACTAGATATTACCATTATGAATTTATATTTATTCCATTTGGATTAACAAATTCACCGTCTATATTCATGGATCTTATAAATAGAATATTCCATGATTTCTTTTATAAGATTTCAGTTGTGTTTATTGATGACATTTTGGTATATTCTAAAAGTTAATAGGAGCATGGAAGTTATCTGAGGGTTATTTTAAAAACCTTAAATGAAAATAAATTGTATTGAAAATCCAGTAAGAGTGAATTTTGGATGTAAAAAATTTATTTCCTTAGTCACATTATTTTAAATATGGAATAAATTTTGAACCTTATAAAATAGAATGTTTTGATGAATAGCCAAGACCTACAAACATAACTAAGATTCGCAGTTTTATGGGATTAGAATTATATTACCTGAGGTTTTTTAAAAATTTATCATTGTTATCTAGATGTATAAGTAAGGTTAATATAAAATTTGTTATGCTCATGTGGAAAAAATAATTTGATGATTATTTTTAGGAATTGAAAATAATATTGGCGAATGCCCCATTTTTTGATCTTCCTTCAAAAAACGGTGAATTTTTTATCTATAGTGATGCTTCTTTTAAAGGACATGGTTTTTTCCTAATATAGAATGATTAAGAAATTTCTTAAACTTCACATCAGTTGGAAACTCATGGCTTAAACATCCCTTTAGATGATTTGGAATTGTATGATTTTATTTTTTTTCTTTAATAATTTGGATGCATCATCTGCATGGAGTAAAATTTGAAATATATACTGACCAAAAAAGTTTGAAGTATATATTTAGTTAGAAAGAATTGAAAAATATAAAGAGAAGATGGTTGGAATTAATCAAGGATTATGATTTCATGATTCATTACCATCCATGAAAATAAAATAAAGTTGTTGATTCTTAGAATCAAAAAATTAATGCTATATTAACCATGATATATTTGGAAAAAGATCCTTTGGTTAATAATTTTGTGAATTCTGGATTGGAAGTTTTTGGGGCCTGAAATTCCTCTCTTTTGTTTTAGGTGAAATTGAGATAATCTCTATTAGATAGAATTAAGCAAGTATATAGTGAAGATAGTGAATTTTAGAGAAAGGAAGAATTGGTTTAGAAGGGTTTATTTTCTAAAATTAACATTGATAAAGTTTGTGTTTTGAGATTTTGATGAGGTTATGTGTGCCTTGTGATTCACAATTGAAGAAAGAGTTGTTATGTAAAGCTCATAGTTTTCCATTTTCAGTTCATCCTAGAAGCACTATGATGTAAAAAGACCTTAGAGAGTATTACTGATAGGATGGAATAAAAAGAAATATTGTTGACTTTACAGTGAATATTTTGACTTGTCAGCATGTGAAATCAGAACATAGGTTGCCAAAGGGGATGCTTCAACCATTTCCATCACCAAAGTGGAAATGATAAAATATATTCATTGATTTTTTAGTGTTATTACAAAAGACTTATCTAGGTGAAAATGTCATTTTGGTTATTGTTGAAATATTGAAAAAATCTTCTCATTTTCTTCCTATTTGAGATACTTTCTCTCTAGATAAACTTTCTTAGTTTTATCTTAGAGATATAGTCAGGTTACATAAATTTCCTCTCTCTATTGTATCAGATTGGGATCCCATATTCACTTCTTAATTTTAGAAAGGAATTCATATGTTGTTTGGTACTGAATTAAATTTCAATATAGATTTTCACCCATAATCCGATGGGAAGATAGAACAGACGATTCACACATTGTAGGATATGCTATGTAATTTTTCAATAGATTATTATGGAAGTTGGGAACAATATCATTCTTTGGTTGAGTTTTCTTATAATAAATTTTTTCATTCCAATATACAGTTGGCACCATTTGATGCATTATATAGAGTGCGATGTTTTACTCCAAAATTTGGGGATGACATATATAGTTACCCAATCCTTTCACACATAACATTACATGATTTCATGCATAATAATACGTCATATTACAATCCATGGATTGTAAAGTATACTATCCTGGAAGATGGGATACATAAAACATAAAACATGGGACTAAAAGCCCCTTCTTTATTTAATCTTCATAATGATATTCTAACATCCTTTGAGCCCTTACATCTACATAGGGTGCCCTAAGGATCACATTAACGAAGGGATGAGCTAAAATACTAGTAAGAGAATAAACATTAAATAAGGCTTTAACAAGTGGGTTAGAGATCATCGAATAATGATATAAAATGGAATATAGAATCATAACATATAAACATGGGATAATATAAACATTGAATCATTGAAATGTGGATGCAACATAAATCATGACTTTATCATGAGTCAAGGATCATTTCACATAGTGGAGCGCAAGTCACGGTTAACCACCACGACCGTTGCACATGGTAGCACAATCCAAGGATAATCGCTAAGATCATTGCACATAATGTGTCATGAGACTCAAATTTACCCAATTCATTAGAGCACTATAATGGTGCACCCATCTTAACATTATCATGATTATTCTTTCCACATATATAATCATACATAGTCAATCATAAACATAAGGTCACCCATGTAAATAAATGGGAATCATAATCATGTCATAAATAATAATGAATGGTCATATCAGAAAAGTGTCAATGAAAGAAAGGAATTAAAACATAAAAGGAAATTAATAAGGTAAAATAGGCATATATCACATTACGTTATGGCAAATAGAAATGAAAACATGTAAAAATAGTATTTAAAAAGTTTTATCATTGAAACATTATAGTGTGGTTTTAAGCAAAAAACCAACAAGCATTTAAAATCGAAAAGTGAATAATATTTTAGAAAAAAGAAAAAGTGATCCAAGAAGGTTTTCTCATTAGAAAAACTGGTTTTTTCTAAACAATTATGTCTTAATGAATATGGTATATTGCACTTGAAATTGGGTAAAAATTCAAGAAGTTCCCTTACTGGGGTTTACTTTTTGTGAAGCATTGATGAGGGAACCACTAAAACCATTTATATCCCTAAAATAGAATTATGATTGGACCTTGATACATGAGATTGGAGCATGAACAAAACCATTATAATATGTACATAAAAATAATAGATATCTTCATTTGGTTAAAAAGAAAGATAAAATAACCTGAATCAATAATGGAGGTTCAGGTAGAATCTATTATGGAATATTGGTATGGTACCAGGGGTACTTAGGAAAGCTTAATGAGAGATAAAGAGGTTTATCATCATTTATAAATCATATGTTTAGTATGGGGGAGGTTAAAAATCACACACCATCATTAGGAATTACTCTTAAAAGGAAAAAACATAGAGGAAATTCTTGTATAAAAGTGAAATAGATAGGATCTTTTACCTTAAGTCTGATGGTGTTCTTCACTTGATATTAATGACATGAATAATCAAATTAGGTTAATTAATTAATAATTTAGGAACGTAAAATAAATTTTATTGATTTAATATAACCATATTAAGTTCATTTATGTCCTTTTTTATGAGTTAATAGGTTCAATTTCATTATTTGGAAGCATTTTCTTCCTTGGTTTTAATGATCATTTCAATTATATTCATGTTCGGATAAACATGTATGATGAGAATGGTTGTCCAAAATTGAACTTATATAAAATTATTTAAAATACATTAGATTACATGGTAATAAAATTCATTTGGATATTTGGAATTAATGTGAATAATTATATAAAACATTAATGATAAACACTTGAATTAATTTGACGATTTTTTTCATAATTAACTTGTTTTGTATTATTATTTTTCATCATCTCTTGAAAAGGATTCTAGAACATAACATAAGAAAAACATAATATTTAATAGTATATTTCAACCCTAAAAATTGTTTTATTACCAGAATTTATGATGGTAATATAAATTGATAACCCGTCATCCTTGAATGTGATAAATAAACATAATCTCGGATAATGTTTTTGTTTCATTCGTATAAAAAATGTAAATGACAGATGATAATGAATCATACCATTAGAAACAAAAAATTCCAAGGCATGTATGTTATTGTATTTTTCATACCATTTGGATGAGTATGTGTTAGGAAATAAAATTTAACAAAGGAACATGAAAAGAAAATGAAAGAAAAGAAAAGAGGAATTTACCTCTTAATTTAATCTTCCTTGAGAGCATCTTAAGGGGAGAGTATTTGGTCTTTTGTGGAGAAAAAGGGCTGCTAGAAATGGGGGAGGATCTTTATGGGATATTTGGAATCATTTTAGGGAAGGAAAAGAGGCTTGCAAGGAGTGAAGACAAGAGTAAAGTGTGAGTGGGTTTTATAGTGGAGGGGAGAAGGGTCTTCTTAATATTTTAATCATTACCTTATTATTTTTCTATAAGACAAGAAATAATAATTATTCTTGTGACCAAAATTATTAATCTGTGCATGTGAGTTCAAAACCAAGGACCGTACATCATCCATGACTCAAAAAATAGTTTATTTGACATATAATGTATATATACGGTAAATTGCTGTATTTTACTAATAAAAAAATCCAATATTATAGAGAAGTACCCAAAACTCACCCTACCTATTTTTTGATGTGTAGAATCCAAAAATGAAATCCATTTTTAAAAATTAATTTTCTAAATATGATTAAAATAATTTTAAATTAAAATCATAATTTAATACAAAATCCAAATTTTAAAACTAAACCTGATTTTATAATGTTTTAAAAAAATTACACATGTTCTTATAAAATTATCTTAAAACCAAAAGTCATAAAAAAAATTTCTGAGTAAATTTTTAGAAAATACATTTTTTTCAATTATTAAATTATTCATAAATTTTTAAATAAATATTTTTGACTTATGAAAATACCAACTCTATCATATTGACACTTATAATATAGATAGATTTTATTTATACTTTACTTTGAAAAGTTACAATTTACTTGTCCAATATACTATCCATAAGTGTCATATTACTATTCATAAGGGTAACATTACTATCCATAACGGTCAGTTACTATTTAGAAAAATTTATATTTGTCTTATCAGACTCCAAACATCTTACTGATCACGACCGTGTATGTCATATTTTTGAAATTCAAATCACTGAGGTGACAATATTATGTTTAAAGGTCACATAGTACTTAATAGTTCATTATGTTGTGATTTCATGTGATTATATGAAATAATAATAAGAAGGTAATTTACATTCATAAAACTTTGGGTTGTAACATTATTCCCCCTTATGAAATTTCTCCCTCGAAATTTTGTTGTACATTCTAAGCTATAAATAGGTGTGGGTCCAATTCTTTAATTGCCTCCTCTAGTTCCCAAGTTTCTTCTTCATACATATGGTTCTGCCATAGTACTTTGACTTGGTAAGTAGTCTTGTTATGTATAAATTTATCTCTATGATCCAAGATCTTCTTTAGATGTTCCTCATAAGAAAATTCATTCCCCAACTATACCATCTCTGAAGAGAGTACAAGTGAAGGATTTGGTATGTACATCCTTAATAGGGATACATGGAAGACATCGTGTACTTTAGACATAGTAAGTGGAAGTGCTAGTTGATAGGCCACAACCCCAGCATGATCAAGAATCTCAAATTGTAATATGTACCTGGGACTTAATATTCATTTCTTCCCAAACATCATGACCTTATTCCATGAAAATATGCATAGAAATACCATTTCTCCAACAATGAACTCAATTTCTCATCGACAATTGTCTGCAAAACTCTTTTCTCAACTTTGGGATACCATTATGTGATGTTGAATGGTTTTAACCTACTATTCCATTTCTTTGATCATTTCCAATACTAGTAGCATACAATCAACGACTTCATCACAACCCGCTGGTGTTCAACACCTTTTCCCATAAAGGACTTCATATGGTTCTATTCAGATGCTCGAGTGGTAATTGTTGTTGTAGGAGAATTAAACTACTGAAAGATGTTATTTTAATCCTCTTTTGAAGTTCATAGAACTTTTTCTCAACATATATTCAAGTGTCTGAATTTTTCCCCCAGATTGACCATCGGTTTGAGGATGATACACCTGTACGAAAGTTCAGTTGAGTGCTTAGAGAATGTTGGATACTTTTCTAAAACTTCGAGGTGAATCTCGAATCCAGATCGGATATGATAGATAGTGATACTACAAGAATCCTTACCACTTTATTGATATATATCTGTATAATTTGATCCAATGAGAATTCTCCTCAAATCATGATAAAGTGAGTTGTCTTTGTAAGATGGTCCACAATGACCCATATAGTATTGTTTCATCTGGATGTCCTTTGAATTATAGTAACAAAGTCCATGGTGATGTTCTCCCATTTCCATGTTGGTGTGGGTAGTGGTACCAAAACCCCTATATAATTCTCTCTTTCAGCCTTTACATGTAGACATGGCAGACACTTTGATGTATACTCAGCAATCAGCATATTCATATTGTCCCACAAAAAGTTCTCTTGGAGATCTTGATACATCTTTGATCTCCTTGGGTGAAGAGGTGTATAATTAATAAGATAATTATTTATCTCTGGATTGGATGATACACATAATTGGGAATCAAATATTATATATCCTTCCCCATAAATCATAAACTCGCAGGATTCCCCATTACTAATGGATTCCACCCTTTTTTGAATTTCCATATCTTTTCATTGAGAATACATTATTTTCACTATGAGAGATTATTTAGCAAAAATTTGAAACATGATTGATGATACTCCCCCCTAAATGATTTTCATGTCCATTTTCTATGAATCTAAGAAGATTGGATCCTTTTTAATTCTCTTCATTTATAAAGATACATGATCCTTTATGCCTAGAGAATCTGCCACCTTATTTTCCATATCGGGATGATAGTGGATTGATAAGTCATAATCCTTGATGAGATCTATCCATCTCTATTGGTTCTTATTAATCTCATTTTGTGGGAATATATATTTGAGACTCTTGTGATCAATATATATCTCACACTTCTCCCTATAATGATAATTCTTCCAAATTTTTGACACAAAGATCATAGCTGCCAACTCCAGATCATGCATAGGGTAGTTTTTCTCATGTATTTTCAGCTTCCTTGAGGTTTAGGCTATCACATTATCATTTTTCATTATCACATATCCTAATAAATTCATTGAAGCATCATTTTAAACCTAAAATATTTCTCCACTTGTTGGGAGTTTGCGTTTTGGTGCAGTGACAATACTCTTTTTCAACTCCTTAATTTAGTCTTCACCTACTTGAGTCCAGAAAAAACTTCACTCCCTTTAATTTCAGCAGGGTCATTGGGGTTGAAAATCATGAGATGTTTTTCTCAAATCATTGATAATTCTCAGATAGACCCTGAAAGTTGCGGATCTCTGTTACAAATGTTTTCCTAAGCCACTCTTCAATTACCTTTGTCTTGGAAGGGTCCACAAATATCCATTTATTGGTGATAAAATTCCCCAAGAATGATACTTCCTCTATAAAGAACTCATATTTACAATACGTTTTATATAGTTTATCCCTTATCAAATTCTTTAACATAGTATTCAAATGCTCCTCTTGTTCCTCCTCGCTCTTGGAGTATATCGGAATATTGTTAATAAAGATTACCACAAATATTTCGAGGTAATATATAAATAATATATTCATTAAATCCATGAAAATCTTTGGAGTATTAGTGAGTCTGAAGGGAATTACTATGAACTCATAGTGTCCATAAAACATTTTGAAGGATGTCTTGGGAATATATTCCTTCCTCACCTTTAATTGGTGATATCCATACCAAAGTACCACCTAAGAGAAATAACTGGCCCCACAAATCTGATCGAACAAGTAATCTATCCATGGTAGGGGATGAATGTTCTTTATCATGAATTTATTAATCTCGTGATAATAATTGAATAGGCACATTGATCCATCCTTCTTCTTGATGAAGAGGACTGGCCTACCCCATGGTGAAGCACTCAGGCGTATAAAACCCATCTCCAGATTCTCCTGTAATTTCTTCTTTAGCTCTTCCAGATTTACAACAGTCATTATATATGGTTTCCTTCATATATTTAGGGTCCCAAGAATAAGTTCATTTTTTAACTCAACTTATCGATTAAAAGGAAGACCAAAAAACTCCTCAGGGAATTCATCAGTGTAATCCCTCACGAGGGACATGTCTTCAAGGATGATTCTATCCTTTGCCTCAATCATTTGATCTAGACATGATTTATTATAATAAATTAATATAAACGCTTAATAAAATTATTCTAAAAGATATTCATCTTTCTTTTGACACTTTTAATGAATTGGAGGATGATTCGATATGTGAAGAGTGATCTCCTTTTCCCGACATTTGATGTCAGCTTTGTATAAAGATAGCCAATACATGCCCAAGATAACATTGAACTCCACTAAAGGATGTATGACAAGATTTTATTGGAGGTTCATTCCACAAACATTTACTTTGGATGAGTTATAAATCATGGATGAAATAATATCCCCATTCACTATTATCACAGATAACATATCCTCCAAATTTTGAGGTGGTGTTTGAATAGTTCTACTAAACATGGAAGATATGAAATAATCCATAGAACCCAAAGAAAATAGTACAATAGATATTATTGAATGAATAATTAGTGTAAATATCCCCACATCATTTCTTGTCTCCACCTCAGAAGTAGTGATAACAAAAGTCCTTCATTATTGCCTCGAAGATTGTTGTTTATTTAATCCAATAACCCTTAGATGATGAAAATAATTAGCATATTTCCCATGTTTCTTGAATTTGTGACAATGCACCACTGGCTGAGCGCTTATCTAGGATATCTTATCTTCTTCTAAATTAGTGGCATTATTATATATTATCAGTAGTTTTTATCCAGATGTCCCATATTTTCTCATTTTAAGAAATTTCGGGTTCCCTTTAGACAGTACTTAGGATGCTTCATCACAAAATTTTTACACATGGGATGGTTGGGCTTCTTTCCATCATGGAATTTATTTGAGGAACTACCCAAATTAGATTTTATTTTCCAATTATTTTAGTTGGGACCATGATTACACTTATATTCTATGATCCCCATTTCATCCTTCAAGAAAAAATGGACAATCTCCTCATGGTTTTCAAAGTCTCAAATTGCCAATGCTTTTCTTAGACTCGACTTTAATCTACTAAAGAAACGATCCACATTTCTTTTGGTGTTCATGAAAAATTACATAGGCGTACCTTGAAAGACATGTAAATTTTGTTTCATACACCCTGATTGACTTATCTTGCTTCTACTTGAGTCTGAGGAACTCTATTTCCATCTTGGGTCAGAGGGTTTATGAAAAATATTGTTTGAAGAAAATTCTCTTGAATTCATCCCAATCTATGGAATCAATTTCATTTTAAGGATTCATATCATTGATAAATTTCCACCATTGATCATCTTCCCCATCAAAACAAAAGACTTCTAGTACGAATTTCTATTCATCTGAGAAGTAAAGGAGAAAGAGTATCTTTTAAATGGAGTTAACCCATTGATCCATGAGGAGGGGAGTAGAAGATCCACTAAACATGGGAGGCCTTTACCAAATGATGGATTCTATGGAAAATTTCTCTTTCCTTGGGGGGGGAGGGTGTTTCACGTGATTCATGTTATTATTCACAAATTGAGCCAGCTGATCAAGTATTATCATGATGTTTAAGGCAGCCTATCCCATCATATTTGGCATATCATTTGGGAAATATTTGCATTATCTATCACATTGATTGTCGAAATGTGTTATTATATTTCCCTCCATTAACTAAGAAAAATAATGTACAATTATAGGTATTTAATATTTAGCTATTGATCATAAAAAGCATAATTTGAACATAAAAGTATAAACATCTAAAGAAGATGTATATCCTAAGTTTTGATTCTATTGGTTTTAATTTAGGTTATCCTTGATCTATTTCAAAACTTATATTCTTAGGGGATTGTTTTATTCCCTTAATAATGGTTTGTACTATTCCCATGAATTTACCAAAGAATATCCCCTGGGAGTGTCACTCCAAGAGTGGAGCAAGGCCCATTTTCGTGCACCAGATCCCGCTCGAGTCTAGCTCAATGTGGTGTTTTTAGGTTTTACCACTAGATACATCTATGCTAGATCCACCTCAACCTGTTTGTATCCATACAAGGATTTATTTTATTGATAAACCACTTACTCCATATTTACCAAAATTTAGGGGTGTTTTCTTATACTTAGTCACATCTTTAAGGTTCTTACTAATGTTCACTATTATTAAACTCCAAAAATAACTATACCATCTTCTAATACCAAATACAGTGACCCAATCCTTATACACATAACCTTACATGATTTTAAGCATAATAATATATCACATTACAAGCCAAGGATCATAAATTTTGGTGTCTTGGGAGACTAGGTACATAAAACATAAAACAAGGGACTAAAAAACACATCTTTATTTAATCTTCATAAAGAGATCCTAAATTTCTTTGAGGCCTTACATCTACATAGGGTACACCAGGGATCACATGAATGAAGGGATGAGATAAAATCTAGGCAATCGAATAAACTTAAGAATAAGGCACCAACACATGGGTTAGTGATCATGACATAATGATATAAAGTGGCATATAGAATCATAACATATAAACCTGGGGTCCTATAAACATTGAATCATAGAAATTTGGAAGCAACATAAATCATTCATTTATCATGAGTCAAGGCTCATTACACATATAGGATCATAAGAAAAGGTTAACTACCAAGACCATTGCACATGGTAGCACACACCAAGGATAACCGCCAAGAATGTTGCACATAACGTCTCATCAGACTCAACATTACCCAATGCATTGGGGCACTATCAGGGTGAAACCATTTGAAAAAGTTCACTAATATGATTTCTACATATATAATCATAAATAATAAATCAAAAACATATGGACTCCCATGTAATGAAATGAGTATCATAATCATGTCATAAAGCATAATAAATGGGCGTATCATAAAAGTGTCCATGAAAGAATACTATTAGAACTTACATGGACATTAATATGGTAAAATATGCATACATCATAGAATTTAATGTCAAATATAAGTGAAAACATGTAAAAATAGTTTTTTTTCATTTAAACATTTTTGTACAGTTTTAAGAAAAACACTAACAAGCATTTTCAATAGAAAATGGAATAATATAGTTTACTATACTAGAAGTCATCCAAGATGGTTTTCATAATAAAAACACAACTTTTATAAAAAACATGGTTTCTTAAAACATATGGTAGATTTCACTTGAAATTGGGTATGAATTCAGAAAGTTCTCTTAAAGGGGTTTGCTTTTCGCGAATCCTTGAAGAGAGAACCACTTAAGAACATGAAAATCTCTAAAATAAAATTACGATTGGACCTTGATAAATGATTTTGGAGCATATAAACAACATTTATAATATTAACATAAAAAATATATAACTTCATTTGCGTAAAAATAAAGATATGGAAATATGAATGAATAATGGAGGTTCGGGTAGAATCCCATACAGAGTAGTGGCATGATATCAGGTGTACTTAGAAGGGATTAGTGAGAGAGAAAGGGTTTTCTCGTAATTTTTAAATCATGAGGAAAGTATAGGTTAGGTGCTAAATACTACCTTATGATTCGTAATTACACATAAAATGGAATAACATATAGGACATTCTTGAATAAAAGTGAAATAGAGAGGATCCCTTACCTTAAGTCTGATGGTTTTCTTCGCTTGATCTTGATGACATAAATAATCAAATTATGTTAATTAATTAATAATTAAAGAACCTAGAATACATTATATTGATTTAATATAACCTTATTAAGTTCATTAAAGTCATTTTCATGATCTAAAATGTTCAATTTCATTTTTTGAGAGCGTTTGGTTCCTTGGTTTTAATGACCAGTTCACTTATATTCATGTTCAGATAAACATCTATGATGATAATGGTTATCTATAAATTAAGTTATATGAAAATAGTTAACATTCATAAGATTATATGGTTTTAAAGTTAATTATGTTGTTTTGAGTGAATGTGAATTATTATATAAAACATTAATGATAAACGCTTGTATTAGTTTGGCGATTTTGCTCATAATTAACTTGTTTTGTATTAGTATTTTATATCATGTGTGAAAAAGGTTTCCATAACATCCCATAAGATAAAATAAATATTTAATAGTATTTTTTAACCATAAAAATAGTTTTATTACCAGACTTGAAGATGGTACTAAAAATTGACAACTCTCGGTCTTTGAATGTGATTAGTTAACACATCTTAGACGACGTTTTCATTTTTTTCGTATAAAAGAAGGGGAAAGGAGAGTTGATATTGAATTATGCCATTATCAAAACAAAAATATATAATATTTATGGAATTGGATTGGTCATTCCATTTAGATGATTATAGGTTAGGAACGTAAAGTATACGAATGAACTTGAAAAGAAAATGAATTAAAATAAAAGAGGAATTTACCTCTTGATTTAATATTCCTTTCGAGCCACTTAAGGGGAGAGGATTTGGTCTTTTTAGGAGACCAAGGGATGCTGGTCATGGTAGAATATCTTTGGGATATATTTTTGATGAATTTAGGGAAGGCATAAGGCTTGAAATGAGTAAAGAGAAGAGGGAAGTGTGGGTGGTTTTTATAGTGGACGTGAGGAGGGTTATCTTAATATTTTAATATTTAATTTTTTATTTTTCTATAAGATTATAATTAGTAATGATTATTGTGACAAAAAATAGTAATATGTGAATGTGATTGAAAACCCAAGGTTTTACATCATCCATGACTCAATAAATAGTGTATTAGAAATATAATGTAAATATACGGTAAATTAGCTTATTTTACTATTCACCAAAAAATTCAACCTAACCATTTTTTTACGATAATAATCAAAAAATGAAATACATTTTTCAAAAATTATTTTCTAAATATTATTATTTTAATTTTTAAATAAATCATAATTTACTTGAAAAATAAAAATTTTAAAACTATAACTGATTTTATAATATTTTCCAAAAAATGCATATGTTGTTATAAAATTATCTTAAAACCAGAAGACATAAAAACTATAATTTATGAATAAATATTATGAAAATACATTTTATGAAAATAAATTTTTGTAATTATTAAATTATTCATAAATTTTTAATTAAATATTTATGACTTATAAAAATGCCAACACTATCATATTGACACTTATAAGATGGATGAAATTTATTTACACTTTCATTGGTAAGGTTACTATTTACTTGATCAATTTACTATTCAGAAGGGTCATATTAATATTCATAAGGGTAACAATAGTATTCATAAGGGTTAGTTACTATTCCCAAAATTTTAAGTTTGTCTTATCAGACACCAAACATCTTACTGATCGCAACCGTGTATATTAGATTCTCAAAATTCAAACAAAAAAAGTGACAATATTATGTTCAAAGGTCATATAGTAATTAGTAGTTTATTTTGTTTTGATTTAATGTGACTATATGAAATAATTATAAGAAGGAAATTTCTTATGATAAAACATTGGGTCATTACAATGTAGGTGAAAGGATGGTTATGGGACCATAATTGGTAGAAGATATGACAGAAAAAGTTCAGTTGATTCGGAAATACATGATGACATCTTAGATTAGGTAGAAAATTTATGCGGATAACCATAGAAAGGAGGTTTCTTTTGAGGTAAGTGATCTTGTCTTTATCAAATTTTCTTCATGAAAAAATGTGATGCATTTTTGGTATAAATGGGAAGTTGAGTCAATGGTTAATTAGACCCAATGAAATCCTAGAGAAAATTGTATCAGTCTCCTGTCAAGTGAATTTACCTCTGATTTTATCCATGGTGCATAATTTTTTTCATGTTTCCATGTTAATAATGTATATGCCAGATCCATCTCATTTTATGAGTCCAAAAGTAGTTTAGTTGGATGAATATATTTTTTATGAGGAACAATCAATCCATATTCTTGACCATAATGCGAAAGTGTTTTGAAATAAAGTGATTCATAGGGTTAAGGTTTTATAAAAAACTATATGTTTGGAGAGGAAATGAGGGAATTTGAAAATTCTATGATGGATAAATACCCCCAATTATTTGATAAGTGGATAAAATTTTGAGGACACAATTTACAAAATAAGGGAAGTATGTAACATCCCAGGTAATTTTAGAATTAGACTATTTAATATCTTTTAATATTGATGAATTAGATATTAATTTTACATTAAATGGGATTCTATGTCCTATAGTGTTACTGATACAAAAAATGGGGTTCTATGACATGATATGCTTCACACAAGATTGAGTTATACCGAAAAATAGTACATTATTAATATTATTATTTTAAACTATAGTAATCACCAATCCATTGTATTTGCAGGAATGAAAATAACTAAGTATATTTTTTATAAATGTTTATTAAATATTTTTAGTTTCATACAATAAATTTTCTAGGAATAAAATAATAACAAATCTAATGTTAAGCATAAAAAGCTCTAATATTTTTAAAAGGTAGTTTTACCGCATACTGATGGTGAATGTATTTAAATTATAAATTTTGAATCTTTTATAAGTTAAATTTAAAAAAAATAACTTCTTTTTTTATGTAGGAAATTAAAATTTCCTACGATTGAATTTTGGTATTTTTCAAATAATATTCCATATTTAATGAATAGTGAAAAATTCAGCATTTTAATTCAAAATTATTTTTTCATATGATTTTTTTATGTAGTTAGGATATCCTTTTAATTAGTTTAAAATTATAAGCAAATAAATTATTTACCATTTAATCCAATTTAGTTCATTTTAATCAATTTAAAATTGGAATGGGATATAAAAACATTATGAACTTTTGAATGAATTAACTTTAAAAACATATTTCCTCAATCCATCAACGAGATTAAAATTTTAAATTAATTTTATTCTCTTATGTGAATTAAATTCTCAAAATGGACATACATGGTTATAACAAGTATGAAATAGTTTATCTAATTGGATTAGAATATTTTTTGGTAAGTAGTAACTTTAGTATTTTATTTACCATAATTAATGGTAAATCTGATAATTAAAGGTAGAAATAATATTATAATAATATAAAAGAACCCTAAAAATTGTCTTGATCTTATTTTATGAATTATTTTCGACCAATACAATCCTTGTAACTAAATTACGGTCTTTGAAGCAACTTGGGTGTCAAAATTACATTTAATTTAATGTAAATGAAAATATGTCTTAAATACGTCTCACCTTACTAAAAAAAGTAATATGAGGTTATATAAGTGATATATTAGACTATTTATAGTCTATAGAAAGATAAAATTTTTACCTACATCATGGTAATTTATTTATTATTTTTAGTAAATAAATAATTAAATTAAATATTGGCACAATGTTGATGTAGTAATTGATTAATTAATGTAAGAAACAAATAAATAATATAAATAATATTAAAATAAATATAATTTGAAATATTTTATGCCATCCATGAATTTTTTTTAATGTATATTACATGTTAGTATTGAGATAATGTAGTTTTTTCAAAGTAATCAGGTTGTTATGAATTTTTAAAAAAGACATGTAATGAAGAGTGTCAAAATTAACATAATTCATATTTTTAGAATATAAAATATTTAATTAAATGATATAATTTTTTAAATTCTATTATTGAAAAAAAATATTATATAAAACTAAAAACATCATTTATGACTCATTAAATGTTCTTTATTCATGATTTGGTAATTATTTTAACTCTAAAAGTGTAAATTACTTGATAAAATAGTAAGAGTTAAAAAGGATAAAAAAGGTAACAATTAAAAATTATTCAAAACATATCTAATTATGATTTGATTATAATATTTATACCATTAATCATCCTATATTATAACTAAATCAATGTTTTTACCCATTTTGAATTGAACTTTAATTTATATTAATTTAATACTTTTAATAATTCTATGGTTCCCCCTCCCCTCTACTATAAAAACGAACCCAATTTTATTTATTATCCACAATTTGGTTCATAAAATATCAACCCAAAATCTTTCATAGAATACCTCCCCATATTCTTGAGGCATTATTTTACATATAACACCTTTCTTATTGGAGTTAAGGTGTTGATAAAGTTGATCATTCGAAGGAAAGGGAATGTTTTTATTTAAGTGTTTCTATTTTATTTCTTCTTACACTACCTTCTAATATTGTTCACCCATTGTAAAATAATAACTCCAGAATACTAAATATATTGAGATGTTATTATGTAAATATAATCACTTAAATCTAACTCTAATTCAATTAAATGTAAAAGTTATTAATCATTTGTGTGTATGTGTGAACTATCACCTCCACGAACCAATATAATTTTTTTCCACAACTGTATCTCAAAACCGATCATAAATATGGAATTAATATTTTATATGAGGTCTATGTCATATTTATCATTATAATAGAATATAATATCAATTATTATCTTACTTCCCATGGTCATAAAAATTATAATTCCATGCATGCGTACGTGTGAACTATTACCTCCACGAAGCGATGTGAATCATTTTTATTCACCACATCACTTATACGATATATATAAGTATATTTAAATAATTATTATTATGTTAATTATATTATCATCATTCTGTAAAGATAAAATAATAACTAACTAATTTTCATAATGATCAATGAAAAATATAAAAGTTACTCAAGTGTACATATGACCTACCGTCTTCATGATTATAATGTTGTTCATTTTGCATAACATAAATAAATTGTTTTACATAAAAGTATAATTGATTTATAAATGTGATTATTATTATATGAATGTTATTCTAGAGATGATGGACTTAATGAACACTTGGACTATTGACATCTTAACAAGTTTATTTTTTAATAATGTATTGAATATCGACAAAACATCTGATATGATCTTAAATAATTACATAATTTTTATAACATTGTAATTAAAAGGTTTTCAAAAGGTATCAATTTCTATGTAGTGTTTTACTAAAATACAGTAGGAATGTTTTTTAACTTATATAGTGAAAACAACTTTTCCGTCATAGTGACCATAATTTTATATTCGGATTCTTATATAAGACAAAATTATTTTACAAGAAAAATAAATATCGTATTCCTTTTTTCATGTATTTTTTTATAGAAAATGGTATTTTGAATGGTTTGATTATATCAATATCTTGAAATGATATCGTATTGTTGCAAAGTATAAATGTTATATTTCCTTTATGAATCTTTTATGCCTTATGATTATGTAATTGTTCTTGGGAATTGCTTATGTATACATGTGATTCTATGATAAAATGAGGGTAGGTGATCTCGTGATAGCTCTCTAATGTGTTGGGTAATGAGATGAAGTTAAATGATAAGGTTTATCCTAAGAGTTTTATGGAATACATTATAATGGGTAACTAGAATGTAATCATGGAGGTTACTTCCTATATAGTTTTGGTTACTAAAATATACGTATGATATAGATTCCATAAGTTACTTATATGATTTATGATTACTAATATGTTTTTCAAGAATCTTATGATTTCATGAGATATGTTAAAGAGTTTATGTTTAATTGGTGAAAAGTATGATTTTTCTAAAAAAAATTCATGAGTTTAATATATTCATGGACTAAATGTTTCATAACTTATTTTATATTCATTAATGAAATTATTGTTCTCATCCCATGTTTTGAAATGTTTTACCCTTGGGTATAATGATGGGTATGAGAATATAAGAAGTAAATATTAATTCTACGAATATTTTTATCATTAAAAAGAAATCATGATGTATTTTAAAATGTTTTAGACTATGAAAAAATTAATATTGAGTAGACTTTTTCACATTGTAATATTTGAGTTATTATGTCATAGTCATGTCCAAATTCTTTGAAAATATAAACGTAGAAAGACCCTCATAGTTAATTATTGATTTAACTAAATATTATGTAATGTTAAAGGCTAGGGACTTATATTTATATTAGAAAGAAGCTGTTAGTACTATTGTACATGTTCAAAATAAATGTTTGTTGAGACTGAAAACCAACATGACTCCTTAAAAAATGTGTTATAATAAAAAAACTTAATTTAAATACTTCAATTTTTTTGTAAGTCCATGTATTCCCAAAATAAAAATTTTTAATTCGACAAAGTTGATGAGAAATTCAAGGAAGGACATTTTAGGGGTTATTCACCAAATGAATGATGTTAAAAAAATTGGAACAAACATTTAAAGAATTTGGTGGACTCAAATAATGTCAAACTAAGTGAAAATAAAAATTAATTAACAAAATTTATTCATAATTTTAAGGAGGATAAATTGGTGATTTGTGTAAATATTTAAATTAAGTCAAAAAATCATTATCATGATTCCAAAAATTCATGTGATGAATAATGTTCTGTTGGCAAAGAAACATTGAAATTTTATACATAATAAAAAACTCTTTGTGTCCAAAAACATTGTTATAAATTAGAAGGATCTAGTTTAGACAACAAGAATTTTTAGATTAGATAATAATACATTACATATCTCAAAAGATGATCCAAAATCAATTTCAGAATAAATTCAACACAAATAAATGGGGAATTAAATAAATAATGTGTCATATCAGATTGAGAATAATGGAACATGGAAACATGTTTCACGACTGAAAAATAAAATTATTAGTAGTACCAAGTGGGTTTATAGAAACAAGTTCAATGAATATGGAGAGTTTTTGAGAAACAAATCCAAAATAGTTTCTAAACGATATGCACAAGTAGATGGTGTGTATTTTGAAGAAAACATTTCCCTGGTTTCTAAATTAGAAACTATTAGAATTTTTCTTTCTGTGGTAGCACATCAGAATTAAAAATCTTATCAGATGGATGTATATTAGAAATTCTTAAATGGTGATATTGAGGAAGAATTTTACATTGAAATATATTTTGGGTTTTTACGTGATGAGGATGAAAAATGGTGTTTAAATTGAAGAATGCTTTTTATGGGAGGAAAAAAAACACCACATGCTTGGTAATCAAAACATGAATATTGTTTGATCATGTTAAATTTTTATAAAAAAATGTTTAAAGAAACTTATATATGAAATATGTTGAATCTGAATCTCTAATTTTAATTGTTTTTGTGGAAGATATAATTTTTCCTGTGGATAGAGATGATGGCAGTAATATATTTTCTGAAGAAATGAATAATATTTTTGAAATGTCAATATAGGGATAGTTAACTTTTAATCATGGATTAAAAGCTCACGAAAAATAAATATACATTTTATTATCTAAATAAATTTATTCACTGGAATTGTAAAGAAGTTTGGAATGATATTATCCAAATAAGTTTAAACTCATATTTCAATGAGATAAAATTTGACTAAAGGTGAATCCGACAAATGTGTGAATTGAAATGATTTTTGAAATCTAATAAGAAGTCAACTTTACCTTATATCCTCAAAACCTGATATTGTTTATGCCATGAATTTGTATGAATGGAATATAAGTAACCAGAAAGAATCACATATGTTGGTAGAAAAAATAATTCTAAGAAATGTCATAGGAACAAATTCACATGGGTTATTATAAAAAATAAATCATGAGATGAAGTTCCATTGTTAACTATTATGGATTGTGCTAGAGATTATAATAATAAAAAATCAACCACAAGAGGAAAATTTTTCTTGGGTGAATGTTATGTGTGTTGGCATAGTAAGAAACAAAGTTCTGTAACTTTGAGCATAGAATAATCCAAATATGGTGTAGCTAACCAGGATTTTACTCAAATGATGTGGATGAATGATTTTTTTGGAATATTTAAAAGTAAAAGAATCTATACCAATGAATATACTTTGTAATAATCATTGTATAATTGATCTTTCTAAGAATAATGTCCAACATTCTAGATCAAAATTCAATGATATAAAGATTCACTTTATAAAATATAATGTTACTTCTAGAGATGTTTTAATATAATAAATTTCAAAAAATTAGCTGATTGGAGATATATTTATAAAAGTAATTCCGAAATAAAGTTTTGTGAGATTGAGGATGCAACTTCATGTTCAGCCTATTTCTATTACTTTATAAACTACACAATGAATTACCCCATTCGGGTTTTGGATTATGTTGATAAAGGGGGATAGAAAGTAACAACATCACACATTGTATTATGTTTTTTCTTATCTTTCTTAAATGAATCTGAATATTTGGTTATCAAATAAAAGGGGGGAGAGAGAAAAATAAAAGCAGGAGAGGAAAAGATAGAATTGAGGGGGAGTTTATCTTTACATGGCCCCAAAATTTTCTTTCCATCGAGGGATGAAATTCCTTCAAAAAAAATTCATTATCATGTAGTATGGTATTGGGAAACTATATTTTGAGAAAGGAAATGTTTTGATATAATTAAAAAAACTTATATTTTTTTTACAAAAATTTAAGTTGGGAAAAATTTATGAGAGTTGGAAAATTTGTTAACAAGGATTTCCAACAAATATAAATGGGGGAGACTAATGATCTTTTGTGATAAATTTTTTTAACAATGTTTTCTCATTTTCTAAAAACTAAACATTTTGGTAAAAAAATGTTTCTGTTTTTCAGGAATCAAACCCTATCCATAATAATGAGATTTGTTATAAAGTGAGATGTTATTGTCTGAATAAGTTGTATTATTCCTGAAGTGTTTTGAAATAGGATTTTGAAATCAAGAGTTATAAATATTTCATACTTCCTAAAACCAAGTCGTAAATTGTTTTGATGATCATGGAGCTCTAAAAAAATTTGAAAAGTATCAGGATGAATGATTTTTTAGAAATGGATGAATCTTCATGATTGAATCAGTTACAGTGATCAAGATAATGTATTCATTAGATTCCCTAAATTTTTACATAGAATATTAGATCTAAAAGTCAAAATGTGTGACACTGATGAATTTTGAAGATTTTCATATTTGTAATGTGGATTCATTATTTAATACTATCCATCATTAAGGAAAATCATCTTAATGGTATTTTACATCATAATGGAAAAAATCTATCATAATGGAAATTCCCTCAAATTGATAATTCCATCAGAATGAGGATTACATCAAACTGAATATGATAAATAAATAAAATTCATAATGATCTGAGAAAGAAATAGAATTTGTAATGAGAGGAGAAGGAAAAAAAATTCACAATGAGCCGAGAGGAAAACATATCCATATGTTGCTGATAAGGAAAAGAATTCTTAATGATCTGAGAAGGAAATATATTTATAATGAGTTGATCATGAAGAATACTCAAAAATAATATTCCTTAATTTTTTTGAATAGTATAAGATTTCAACCTTGAAATACAATTTTTTGTAAATATCAGAGAAATTTAAGGGGGTTAATGAAGTCAAAGATGAAGTTTAAATGTGAGATATTTTGGCATTTTTAAATTTGAAGAATTGAAAAGAGTCTTCATGTTTCCCACTTTTGTTTTCTAAGTCACATTAAATACATTCTTAGATCATTCATTCATTGTTAAATTTTCACATAAGTGAAAAAGGTCGAGCATTGATGAAATAAAGTGAAGGTAAATTCTGGCCAAATATCTCATAAGGTAGTTCAAACAATAGAATGTAAGTTTACTTAATTGAGAGATATTTTATTGAGAAGATTTTCTTGAGTCAATCAGACTGAGGATGGTCGTAATGAGAATTTGAGAAATGATTGAGTTTTGTAGATTGGGAATGAGTTCATCATATTGAGTCCATTTTATTGAGTTTCTAAGTAGAGTTTGATAAGTGATGATTGAGTAAGGGAGAACTGTATTGACTTCATCATATTGAGAAAATGGGATCTAACCAAATCAAACTGAGGGTTCGTAGTGAGAAATTATGGAGTAGTTTCAATAAAGTATTAATTCTTTTGTTTGGATTAATGTTTTTATAAGAAAACATTATAAACTGATGGAAGTCTGTATAATATTTCCCATTAGGAGATAAAAGGTGTCTAACTAGAGTTAGAAAATGTTGTATTAACTTTTTCATAATAGTGGATTTCTATAGACCCATGAGACTGACTAGGACAAGAATGTTTGTTCTCGCAATAAGGAAAAACATTATAAATATTTTATTCTCAACATTCATTCCTAAATTTTCATACATGAGTATTTACTGAACATTGATAAGAAAATAAATAATAATAGGTTCTATTGGTTCAATTTCTAATCATATTGAAACTCATAAAAAGTGAAAAACCCGATTCAACGCCCCCTACTCAGTTTTTATTCGATTATTTGGAACATCATGATTGATGGGAAACTATAATCTCAATTGACACCATGATACAAAATATAAATATTTATTCATAGTAAATAATATTTTTTATTTAATTTTATTTTAGAGACTTGGTTTTAAGCCATTGAATAATAAAAAAACATTACTTTTCGGTTCGATGATAATACAAGAATCGTACCTCGTATGTATTGGAAAATTTTCCTCATAACTAACAACAAATTCATCATCGTTCTACATTATATATAATAATTAACTATATATTTTTTTATATAATATAAGGATAATATTTATTGAACAATAATCACTTAAAAAAATCCCATTATAGGGAGAAAATTTCACCTTATTGCCTCATATTCTTGATTACATTACACTATTGATATACTTCTCCCTCCAAATGACAGATGACCAAAATGGATTTTTCATGCCAAAAAAACTAGATAATATAAAATATCTTCTCAATTAAACTGATCCACTTCTCAAAATCTAGTGGATCAGTGTAAAAATTAAAAGAAGATGAATGATACCACGTGAAGGAATCAATAGGATGTTGATCAATCCTTTGCTGATTTGGGAATTCAACAAGATTCTTATCCTAAGAAAGTTATGTGACTATAACAATGATATTTTGAATTCTAGATCCCATTACATTTGGTTTATCAGGAGGTGATATGTTTATTTCATACATATGTTTTAGATTATTTTAATATATAATTTTCTCTAATTTAATTGAGGTTTTTTCCATCTTTGTTGTGATTGACTTGTGTAATGTTTTATGGTATAATAGAACAAACATTTGGGAAAAGGAATGAACATTGGGAAATTTATGTGGTGAAAGAAACTACACACACCAATATTTTCACTTCTATGACACTAGATTTTTGCATCAAGATTCGAACATTACATAAAAGGGGATCATGCTACAATACTAGAATCATATGTTTGTCACATCGTGTAAACATTAAATGATTTGAATTTATTGAGAGATAATACAATGCCACATATATTGAAATTTTTGATGTAATTAACACACTGATAATCCATTACACACCATATAAACTTTATATGATGTCAGTGTTTTGAGACAAGATCGTAGTGGATGAAGTTGATGATGCTGCACTTTTTATATCATGTACAATTTACACATCATGAACTCATTGGAATAATTAATCGTTAATGTGATATATATGAGGTTTGACATCGAAGGATTATAAAATCTAACATATGGCCACTTCTTAGAGAGATACATATGGGGAGACCAACATGAATGATTGCCAATGCATGAAGTGCCACTGTGGAACCCTGGTTTACCCCTCTTCTTCATCACTATTCCTTTTCAAGTATCTGTGATGATCATTCTCATCATGCCAGGCATGATCGAGTAGATAAATTTGTGTTGAGAAATGTTATTTTAAGGTAATGTTATATTAGGGATTATTTATATATTATTTTCTTATTATGGATTATATAAACTCTGTTTCCTAATTACAATTCTTCTTCTTTGTGCTTTAAATGACCACTGCCTACATTATGAGAAGTATTATTTTAATGCATCAATTATTTTGATTATTTTGTGTATGAAAATTATGAAACCTAGGTATATTATGTTTAAATTGGGTTTTGGGTTAGCTAATTCTATGATTGGACTTTTTAGATGACCATTCCAATGGTGCAATCACATGATTAATATATGGTACCCAGACCGTGGATCCATGATGACCCAATTCTAACAGCAAATATTATTGAAACCATAATGAATTGAATACCTAGTACACAAATATGAAAATCACTGAACCTAGAATGACTCATCTCCTGATATTAAACCTTCTTCGTGCTATATTATTTCTCCCTTACCAATCCATTAAACCATTTTATTTTTTAATTACCTTAATTTATTTAAGAAATATAGACCGTCCTTGTGGGTTTGATACTCAAACATTCCAAGTACCACACTTTTGATGTTATTTTGTTAATGTTTTATATTTTATTAGTTTTTTTGTAGCACCATTTTAATTTATTGATTAACTACAGGATTTTAGGAGAAAAATAATTACCTTATCCATTTAATTATATATTAACATGGTTACTTTTTGTTCTAACAATTTGATAACATAAAAATTTATAGTGTAATAAACAATAATCATTGTGGTGAACATAATAATAATGAAAAACGACTTATTGGATGTATAAATCACGAAATCTTATTTTTAATCATTAACACCATCGGTTTAACCTAGGTTATTCATGGTCATCATATATTTATATCCTTTAGGATGGTCTATAAATATTTTATGTAATTCGAAAACATATCCCTCGAGAGTGTCAAACCTAGTTTACAATAAGGCCCATTTCTATGAACCATGTTTTGATTGAGTCAAATCCTAATGCATCCTTTTTATAGTTATTACCCATAGGTATATCTATTTGAGAGGAATATCCACTTGTAGTATCCACATAGGGATGTAATTTCTTGGAAACCCCTCACTCTACCCTTCACCAAAATTATATGATATTTTTCTATACTTTGATATATCCTTAGAATTATCCATAGGTATATCCCTAGGGATATCACTAATATTTTATCATCCTAGTTTCTAAATGACAATATAAACATTCTCTGATACAATTAAAATGTCCCAATCTTCTCATACACAGATATCACATATTAATAGATTCTTATTCGTTATATAACATTACAATCCATGATGTAATTGTATAAATCTAGTTCCATTGGAATCATGGACACATAAACAATTTGTTCATAATTGAACAAAATCATCACCCCCTAGTTCTTCATAACTATCACCCATATTATACATATCATATATAATACCTTTCTTTATAACTTGGGAAAAGGAAACATAAAAAATTGTGTAATTATATTATCAGTAAGGTTAAACAAGGAAGATATTAGTGATCACATAAGAATAACATGATCATAAGGATTTGAGAACTCAAGAATAAAATTTGGAAATAATACCCTTCATATCATATATTATAATCTTGAGTCATGGAATAAATCTTGGAAATTCATAAGACATGAATCATAAAATAATCAATGAACATGATCTATGAGTGAATAACATTGTCATTACACATAGACTTTTGGTATTCACATAATGATAATAAATCATACATAAAGTCTCACAACCAAGACATTTATAACCTGTTAGTCTTGGGAAAACAACCCTTGTACCTGCTTTGATATTTGGAAAACTTCTCATGTACCTTATTTTGGGCTTGGGATAAAATCTTGTGTATCCTATCATGGGCTTGGGATAACACAAAGTATACCCTCTTCTATAATTATGATAACCTCTCGTATACCCTTTGAGCTCATATAATAGTAATAATCACCCAATGAAATGGGGAAGATATAGGACCCACCCCTAAAATAATCCCTAACCTTATGTGTCACAAGAAAATAAAATTTTTATCCTATCATACCCATATAATTTAAATGGATTTAATAAAAATTTAGTCATAAAATATCCAATGAAAAATAATCATGTTTTCATAAACATTTCATTACTTAATCATAGAATAACCTAGGGAGAAGAGAAGAGTTTCATAAACACATTTTCATTATAAAGATAAACCATACAATGAATGGATAAGTATTGCACCATTGAATCATATCACTAAAAAAAATTAACAATACCAATGATTATTGCCATTCAGAAATGGATATTCCTTGAAAAGACAATTAACACAATCTTAAAGAAAATATATGTCCAATTTTGAAATAAATTATTTAATATGTAAAAATTTTATTAACTATTTATGATTATTTTTTGAAAATAAACTTGTAAAGTTATAAGGGAACCTATTACTCATATATTGGTCATATTAGTGGTAAATTTATTTCATTTAATATATTTTAAAATAATGATTCTTTTCACATTTTTAGTAAAAAGTCAGAAATAACATAGTTGGAAAAACAATAATATTTCTTTTAATTTTTTGTTGAAATTCAAAGAAAGGTAATACTATATTTAAAAAATACATAGATAATAGTAAAACCTTATTTAGAAGCTTTTTATAAAATATGGACATGAAATAAAAAATGGTTTTCGACCAAAAAGAGAAAGATGGTCGATTTTCCATACCAAATTTCTTATAACATCTTATGATTTTAATGAAGGGAAAATGAAATTTAAAAAAAATTTATTATCTAAACAATGACCATATGAAAGGAAAATTTATGAGTTTATTTAGAGTTATATCATAGTATTTTATTATTGGAATCATAATCATAATCAAACCTGATAATTAATGAGATTGTTACATAAAACACTTACCACATTAGTAGCATTTGAATAATAGGCTTAATGAAATAATGAAAAGTAAATTGATATTTAAATACCCATAAAATAAATAATAATTATCAAAAAATTATTTCATTAGTGGTATATACCACACATAAAAGAAACACATGGTGAATAAGGCATTCGTCTTACAATAAATTAAAGTGAGATGAAAATCACCAACCTCATGGTTTTAATTTTCTGTTACATGTTAGAACCTCAATAATAATAAATATAAGATTATTATTATTATTTTATAGAACCATAATTATATATATAATTCTTTATATGAATTACTTATGACTTTTTTTAACCTGTTTATTAATAATTCCAATTAAAATCACATTTCAGGTAATAATTACTTCGTTTTTCATGTATGTTTGGGTTTGGTATTTTTAATACTAATACTTTGATCATGCTTCCATAATATTTATAATTTTAAACATGATATAAAATAAATTACATATTGAAAATATTTTTATTTAGAGTAATATATAAAATTTGTAGATATAAAATTAATTACACTATTCATAAAGACGGTAGGTCATACACACACATGAATGATCTTTAGATTTTCACGATGAATGGAATAAAAGAAAGGTAAATAATATATCCAATTTATAGAATATTTTATATTTAATTTATATCCTATATATTCATTAAATATATCCTTATTACCATATATTTCAATATAAAATGAATATTGTATCACAACGTTTATTGGAGGCGGTAGTCCACAATTATGCACGTGCGATATTATTATTTTCTAAAAGATTAGCATGTATAAAGGTAGATGTGATATTATAATTATAAAAGTATAATTATTTCATAAATATCACATAATATATATTTGTGGTAAATCAATTATTATATCCATCCATGAGAGGAAGTGATGGAAAACAAATTAAGTCAATTCGCAAGGCGGTAGCCCGCTGTGAAAACGATCAACTATATCGTTACCCATTTGAAGGAGGAGGAGATGCATATAGATTATTAAATTAACATAATAGTATCTCAGTATATGGGAGAAAATTATTTTATTTTATTATCATAGTTTAATAACATTTTAATGTGGTGGAATGAAAAATAAAATAAAAACACTTGGTTAATAATGATATATCTTCTTCAAACAACTTCTTTATGTAGCCCAAAAGGCCTTATTAAGAGTGTTTCATAACAAAAAACTACCAAATATTTGGGTTTTCACTACGCCACCCCATTAATAGTGGTAAAAATGGTTTTTTATAAGTACCGCTTTATCAGTGCTTTTATTAGCACAGTTAAAGTAGGGTTTTATCAGCGTTTTTTTAAGCGCAGATAACGACCCCCCTTTATCAGCGCATTTTTTACAAGCGCTGATAAAGGATACAATTAAAAAAAATAATTAAAAGAAATATATTAATATATTAATAAATAAATATATTGATACTCCTATAAATATAATATATATTTTTTAAATGTGTTTTAGAAAAAGATAAATAGAAATTTAAACTTAATATATTATATATTCAGTAAAAAAAGAATATGAAATAATTTAAAAAATATTTATAATTAATAATTTGGTTATTTTTATTGAATAATTGTCACTTAATAAAAATTTGAATATAAAATAAATAAATAAATAAATAAATAAATAAAATATCTAAATTAAGTTGAGAAAAGAACTTAAACTTCAAACAGTCATAACTTTTGATCCGGGTGTCCGTTTGAGCTCCACTACATATCAAATTGAATCTTTCTACGATCTCTAGGCCACCATTACCAGGTAAAACCATTTCGATGTTTTTAAAAGGCCAAAAAAATCACATAAGGCCTCCAAATATGAGTTTTTAGTCGGTGTACCTGGATTATTTAACATTTGATTGATTTTCAGGCTCATTTATGGGGGTCTTTTTGCCATTTTTTGTGGGGACTAAATTTATTCCCTAGAATATATTTCATATTGATACAATGGTTTTGAAATATTATCTTTTTTCAAAATTTAATGTTATTTATAATCACATATATAACAATATATACATATTTTTATATATTAAAACATAAAATTTTAATTTTATAAACAATTAATTAAACATATTTACATGTAAAATATATTTATTAAAATATGATACTTATCTAAATAAAAAACAATATACATTTTTTAAATACTAAATACGCATATTTACATACCAATATAATGTGTGTGTGTGTGTGTAAGAACCCAGACTTTCATTTCAGGTATTTTTTTCCTTTTTTCTGGAGTTTTTGAGAAAATAGGAGTTTTTGGAGATTTTTTAAGTACACGCTGTGTACTTTATGAGTATATGCATTGTACTTCACTGCCACAGAAGGTAGTGTGCTGGTCATGTCATGGGCACACAAATGGTCATGTGGAGTGATGTGGAGGCCGCCTAAAGTGGATTATGGAAAAGGAGAGTACATGCCGTGTACTCCAAAAGTACACACCATGTATTTTGTTTTTTTCATTAAACGCACCGGGGTCGCGTCTGACGGACAGAACCGTCTTCTTCTAGGCTTTCTTCATCTGAGAGAACCTACACGGCTGCTAATCTTCGACAAACCCCTGAGCCTATGTTCGTCCTCTGAATTGAACTCCGTTAGTTGCGTTGGAATCACATCGATGAGTTATCTCTTCTTCTAGAGCATTGTTTTCCGATTCCACCTCTTTTCCAAGATATCATTGGTTGCACGTTTTATGAATTTTCTTATATCTATGAAATTCTAAGGAAATTCAAACTTTTAAGTTCATGTATATTGATCTCCTAATCCCGAGGTAGGCGGTTTGGGGCTTTCTGTAGAAAGTCTTTGATTTTTATGTGCAAATTCCACCAATACCCTTGAACGAGGTATTGCGTTCTTACTGTTTGGCCCCTGTTGATTACCTTTTTTGCTTGTATTCCTATTTAGAGATTATTGTTTTTGAATAGGGTAATTTTCTGTGCTTTGTATTTATTTCCCATGCATGGTTTTCCTTTATTTGACCTTTGGGTCTAGTTTCCCTATTAGGCTGTTGTTTCCTTTTCCATGCCTAGTATTATAGGATGGTGTGACTATTGCTCTGATATGATGTTATGCTATAAAATTCTAGACAAGTAGTTTTTGAGGTTTACTTTGGCCGTTATGAGATGCTATGCTTGTAGACTTACACAGGGCCATGAGAACCTGGTGTATAGACCATAGGGAGAATTGACGTTGAGGGCTTCTCGAGAGTGTCTTTATAATTACGATGCGAGACCACATGGTGAAATTGACGTTGACTGCTTCACCAGAGTGTCTGTAGTTCCTCGACACGGGCCACTGGGGGAATTGACATTGAGTGCTTCCCTAGAGAATCTTTAGTATGATACAAGACTATAGGGGTGATTGACGGTGAGTGCTTCCTCAGAGAGTCTATATTTTAGCTGAACTAGAAAGGTGAGACTGTGTGTGCTTCCTAGAGGGTTGATTATAATTGATAGGTAGGACAAGAGGGGATAGGTTGTGGGTACATCCCAGAGGGTTACCTATTGTGTTATCAGTTTTGGCGATGCATGTTGTGTGTTGTTTTGAATTCTTAAAATGTGGATTGTTTACTGCATAGTTCTTGTTTACTGCTTTATGTACTATTACCTGCCATACACTCACTGACTGTTAGGCACAGATATTCGGGTGGTTTCCTTATGGGATTTAGTCTCACACCCTATTTGGGCCATTCTTCTTGGCCGAAACATATTATATTTCTGTAGGTATAGACAAGGGCAAGCACCCTTTGACTTCAGGTACTTGATTGCATTGGAGCTAGAGAGAATGGGACCAAGCCGAGGCTTGCGATGCTGAGGAGTTTCTCATATGATTTTATTTTTTACTTTGGTTTAGTATTGTATTCAACATTGTGACTTTTTTGGCTTCTTTCATAGACATATATGTATCATGCAACATTTATACATATTTAAGCTCCAATTGTTTCTCTATCAGTCTTCCTCTATTTACTGTTGTTGGATATTAGCTGCTTCTGCTATTGTGTGTTATTTAATTCTGCTGTGTATTCTGCCAATGAGGGCATAGATTCCCAACCATCACACCCAAGGCCCTCACTGCTATTTGGCATCCTCTGGAATTCGGGAAAATACGTTTGAGGCCATGTGACCAACCGGGTATGGGGCGCCACTGGGTGGCTTCTAGAACTAGGGCGTTACAAAGTAGTATTAGAGGTGTTCATTCTCTTGATCTACTGTTTGGAGCCTATATCTAGGGATAGGATGGAATAAGTACATGGTAATAAGATGTGCTCAGGAGTAGTTAAACCGTGTATAGGGAAAAGCTAATCTACCTCATTTAATTTCAATTTTTATTGTTTTGCAATTTTATGATTGATTTGTTTTTCACCGTTGGGTGACTCACATGTTTTGTGCGGTTACCGTTGATGTTACCAAGGTTATATTTCTGTCTCAACCCGATGAGATGAGGGTGTGCCATCTCATGCATCATATAGGCACTTGTTAGAAATCACATGCCATGCATTCTTGACATGCCATCTTGGATGCATTAGTGATTCCATGTTTTTGTGATAGATGTTGTGTAGAATATGCATTCTGTTGTGATATATTCCTTGAAAGAAATAACTGATGTTTAATAGGGTATTGTGTGTATGGGTTTTTTGAATGAATGCCATACTTTGGTTCTTGAGGTGTTATGGGCCCTCATGGACCGAAATTCGGTGGATCATTGAACTGTTTTCTTGTTTATAACATGTATGGGATGCCAAACATTGATTTGTGGGGAGTATGGGCCCTCACAGATTGAAATTTGGTACATTTAATGCTTTTTCTAGTGTTTTCTCAGTTCCGGAGTTGTTTCTAAGTCTTACTATCCATGAAAACCCAGAATAAACGTCGTGTAATGTTTATTACATTCCATGTGTTCTTCTATTCGAGAAGAAACAATTTTTTCTTAAGTACACACCCTGTAATTTATGTACACGCCAGGTAGTCTCTAACCGTGTTGTAGGCCGTGTGGGTAGAGACACATGATTGGAAAAGTCTGGTGGAAACACACTGTGTCCGCGTTGAACATGGCCTGTAGTATAATCCTAGGAACCCGGCCATGTAGTTAACAACAACGGTCAGTGTAGTCCCTTCGTATACACTTCGGGTCACCCTTGAACACACCGTGTAGTCTTACCCTGGTACCCGGCCGTGTCAGAAACAACCTGGGTTGCTGTTATCCTTTTACGTACACACCGTTTATGTCAGTAATAGGCCGTGTAGTTTGAGCTGTGTGGCTGAACGTGTCACTAACAACATGGGCCAGGTGAAGCTAGTCCAGTACACGTCGTGTCTACCTTGGACACACCATGTAGTCTTGTCTTAGGAGAGCTGGGTGGCTTAACCGTGTAGAAGGACTCAGGCAGGGGAAGAGGTTTGAAGAACACACCGTGTGTTTTTAGAACACATCATGTGTTTGGGGTGTTACACGACCAGTTTAAGAAAATGTACACGCCCATGTGACTAACTTCAGGGAACACAATTTTTAGGTAGTGCACACACCGTGTAGTCATGTTTTGAAAAACCTAAATGTCTTCTTCCTCTTGTTCTCTTTTTAAAATTTTTGTTTTCGGTCCTTGATAATTCTGATCTAAGGTGTGCACTTGACCCTACGAAGTCATGCCACCGAGACATCCCCCAGTTGTATGCTAGTTTCCAGGTGATGATCAGACACCATACATGGTTGATCAGGGACCACCTGCAAATCCTATTGTTTTTCTAGTCATGGCACGAACAGTTATACCTGTTACTAGTGCTGATGCATAGTTTAGGGAAGGCTTCATGAGGATGATGTAGACTTTTCAGGGAGTTCCTCCTCCTTCCTCGTCGACAGCTAATTTGACGTGGATTTTCCAGTAACAGCATCCTCCCACTTTCTCTGGGGAAGGAGGACCTCAGGCTGCAGATTCATGGCTTGAAGCCATGCTAACGATCCTTGAGCCTCTAAAGACGCCTCTCGAGAGGATAGTCAAGATCTCTACCTATATGCTATGGGATTCTGCCATGAGATGGTGGGATGTTATCTCACAGGTGGGTCATCAGCAGGGCATGGCTTGGGAGGAGTTCCATCACATCATCTATGAATACATCTATCTGGAGACCCTCAGGGCCGACCGAGCCCTGTATTTTATGAGACCTGAGTAGGGAACCATATCGGTTATGGAGTATTCCTCTCATTTCATAGAGCTTCATAATTTCACACCCTTCCTAGGAGGATATGGGATATTCCTGGAAAGGAAGTTTGAGGATGGCCTCAGACAGAACATCCTCTCTCAGGTGAATATCTTCAGGTTGACTTCCATCACTTCCATCATCAACCAGGCAATGATCCTAGAGCAGAATCTGAGGGAATCCGGGGTTGTGAGCCAGGGTGGCTCGACATCCAAAGTTAGTGCTCTGCCAGCTGATAGCTGGAAGCATCGCTGGGAGACTACACGGGGAGATCTGAGTAGGTGGGATGCATCTTCTGGTAGCCAGGTGGTGTGCTACCGGTGTAGGAGAGGCATGCATACGAGGTCGCAGTGCCAGAGGGACCCAGTGGAGTGTCGATCTTGAGGAAAGTTGGGACACCTTCTGCATTTCTGTCAGATCTTTTCACTATCATATGGTGACAGGGGATCTTCTATGACTCCTCGTACAAGAGAAGATCTGTTGGTTTCCCACTAGTTCGTGAACTAGAGTTCTTCTGGCCGTTCAGGCTGAGGTGGAGGACACAGTCACGGTAGTCATTCACCAGGCCACCAGCGACAGCAGGGTGGATCAGCTTAGAGTAGTCACACACGGTTACAGGGCCGCGGAGCTGGCCAGACTGTTGCGGTGGACCAGACCCATCTGGAGCAGGATCTCAGCTACTCTATAGTTCGAGGTATGATCCTAGTTGCATCGGTTTTGTCTTCATCTTTTTTAGATACTGGTGCTATGCATAGCTTTATATTTTTCAATGTTATATAGAGTCTTGGGCTCTATATATTTTCTTCTGCTGATGTTTTGACACTGGACACTCAGTTGGGGACAAGAACATCTGGTGTACATCAATGCAAGGAGTGCTCTCTTGAGGTTGGTGGGTGTCACTTCCTTTGGGATCTCTATGTCCTAGAGAAGAAAGGCTATGATGTCATTCTCAGAATGGACTGACTAGTTCCCTTCCAGGAATTCAGCGACAGTTATCATCATAGGGTGAGTTTAATATCACCAGAGGGTGGATCATTTCTTCATAAGGGTGAGTGGGATGTCCAGGCAAGTATAGCGGGTCTAGAGCATCATGGGTTGGGAGCATTTATAGCCTAGATTTCTAGTCTTTATCTGGATGACTAGGGGACTTCACAGTTAGACTTTCCACTAGTGGTGTATCGTTTCAGATATGTTGTTCCAGAGGACTTTTTAGGTTTTCCTATAGAGTGTGAGGTAGACTTTTCTATTGATCTTCTTCTAGGGGCGGTACCAGTGTCCATTCCTCCTTATAGTATGGCTACACCAGAGTTGCAGGAGCTCAAGAAACAGTTGGAGGAGTTGCATGCCAAGGGTTTCATCTGACCCAGTAATTCTCCTTGGGGTTCGCTTGTCCTGTTTGGGAAGAAGACAGGTGGTACACTTAGGCTTTGTGTGGATTATCAGAAGCTGAACCAGTTAACGGTCAAGAAACGATATCCCTTGCCTAGTATTGATGATCTATTTGATCAGCTTTGAGGAGCCTGGGTGTTATCAAAGATTGACTAGAGGTTCGGTTATCATCATTTTCACATTATACCCTTTGATATACCTCTCACAGCCTTCCAGAGCAGGTATGGTCTATGAGAGTATATGGTTATGTTGTTCGGCCTCATGAACGCACCTACAGTTTTCATGGCACTAATGATCCGAGTGTTCAATCCATACTTGGATTCCTTTGTGGTTGTTTCTGTGGATGATATCTTGGTGTATTCTTACACTCGACACGACCATGCTACTCATATTGAAAGCATTTTGATTACACTTAGGGAGCATTAGTTATATGCTCATCACTCAAAATTCCACTTTTGGATGGACCAGGTTCACATCTTGGGTCATGTTATCTCAGAGACAGGAGTGTCAGTAGACCCAGAGATTGTGAGAGTTGTAATTTCCTGGGAGCAGCCTAAGAATGTCTTTGAGGTGGAGAGTTTTATAGGGATGGATAGATACTACTGAAATTTAATACAGAACTTTTCACTCTTAGCAGCACCACTGATAGGTCTAACCAAGAAGGGTTCAATGTTCTTATGGTCAGATTCTTGTGAGTCAGCCTTTCAGGAGCTGAAAGGGAGGTACACTTCAACACCGATACTAGTCTTTCCAGAGCCGGGCAAGAGTGATACCGTTTATTACAATGCATCAGGTATCAGGCTAGGAGCTTTGCTTATGCATGAAGATGGAGTCATTTCATATGGGCCTCGGAAGTTGAGGCCACATGAGAAGAATTACACGACACATGATCTGGAGTTTGTAGTTGTTGTACATGCCCTACGCTGCTGGAGACATTTTCTTCTGGGAGAGCAGTTTGTGATTTTCACCGACCACAAGAGTTTTAAGTACATCTTCACTCAGAGTAATCTAAATTTGAGACAACAAAGGTGGTTTGAGTACCTTCTGTCTTTTGACTTTGAGCTTGCCTACACGCCATGGAATGGAAACTATGACAACCCTGATTTTATTACAAACCTAAACATGATTTATTACATAAAACATCACTTGATACAACAAAGAAGATCGAGAGGTTTAGTGTCTTTGGGGATTAGGATCATTACATAAAAACTTAAAACATGAAATACAACATCTTTATTGAAAACTTCCTTTACATGACCACTACATTCCCTCGTACTTAGCATTGCATGGGATAACCCGAGGACATGCATAAGAAAAGGGTGAGCTATAAAGCCCAGTAAGGGAGTACACATGGAATAACATGAGGAGTACAATACATGTTAGAAAATTGCCATATCAATAGAGCATAAAAGAAACATGAACATAAAGGCATGATAAAGCATGATAATCATAACATGGAAATGTAGAAACAACACTTAACATGGAACTAGCATGAGCCAAGGCTCATTGCACATAGAGCATGAGTAAATCCTCATTGCACATGAATCACGAGTAAACCCTCATTTCACTTGAATTAGCATGATTCAACACTAAATTCACATGACTTATCATAATACCATACTTTACCCAATGCATTGGAGCGCTATAAGGGGGCACCCTTCTTAAACATTTCATTTCATCCATAAGTGTGCCACATGGATCATAAAACATGGATTCATTAAACATAATCATTTATTCCATGATAAAGGAATGTGGAATTCATACATGAATCATTATAATAAATAAGTAAATGTTCATAAAGGTGAATACCCTTGATGGAGAAATGGGCATGGTATTCACTACACAATGGCATTGGCTTAGAAAATCGGTGCGATTTCGGCAGTGTAACGACGTGACATAAGAATTCATAAAAATAGTTGATGAGATAGGAAGGGGTTCCTAATCATATTTACAAGTAATTTAAAGTAAGGAGGTCTTATAGATACATGTACCAACAATTTGAATGGAATTTAGATCCATGATACAAAATTATTGCTTGAATGTAAATGAGGAGAGAGAAGTTCCTTTTGGAATTTCGGCATAGTAACGGGTGTACATGGGAGGAATTTTAAGAGAGAGAAAGGGGTCTCCCATCATTCCAAAATAAAGAGGGTAGTATGAGGGAGGTGAAAAACCATACCCCAATATTCATAATTGAAATTAAAAGGGCAATACAACTTAAAGAAAATTGGACAAAAAGAGAAAGGAAGAAGAAACCCTTACATGGAAGTGTACTTCCAAAGGCTAGAGAGATACTTTTTAGAGGCTTCTTGGAAGATTTTGGCACCTTGGGTGGATTATAGAGAGAGTAGGGAAGAGGTTTGAAAAACTCCAAAGGCTTTGAGTGGGGAGGAAGTGGGAGCTTGGGAGGGTTTATATAAGAAAGGTGAGGGAATTCTTTATTATTTAGGTTTGGGACCTCTTACAATAAATTAATCTGAACCACAAACCATAACATGGTTCTTTCCCATGTTTTTTGGAAAATAGAAGAGGAAAACAATATTTTATAAGTCCAAAGTCCGAACTTTTATAAATATTAGGGTTTCTTATTTGGAGGTGAGTCACACCCCCATGGAAATTAATTTAAAAAGACAAGGTGTTTAATAAGTCTTGAGGGGTCCATTAATGCTTTGAAAAGTAAGTCAAACAAACCCAAAATCACATTATTTTAATGGTAAAAAATATATTGGAAGAAAATAATGATTATAGTATTTTATTACACCACTATTGGGTCATTATGATGTCATAAAACACATTATTTATTTAAACGATATTTAATTTTGACCCAAAAATTTGACTGTCTCAGAAAATTAGGAAAAATTCACCCTTGGATAATTTCGACGTCCTGATTCCAGAAATAACATTTATTTTATCTAAATAATTTTCTAAATATGTTAATTTTCACTTTAAAAAAAATTGACATTTATAAAAAATTCACGGGTTTTGACAGAAATGGCTTTCAAACCTTAATAAAAATTTTAATTGCATTCATAGAATTATAAGGTCATTTTTATTTAATAAAAATTAATTTAATAATAATATTAATATTTTATTAAAATATTATTTAATTCAAAAATCCCTTAATTTAATAAAATAGAATTCTTAATTAAATAATTACTAAAAACACTATTTTTACTTTAGAAACTATTTAAAATGTATAAAAAATGATTAGAAATTATATTAATTATTATATAAAAAAATAATTTACATGAACATAGTAATACTTATTTGTTACATAACCCCTTAAAACAACCGCATAAGACCTAAGTGTAAGCTGTGCGATGGTAACGGACTCTTGGGGTGGCTCGGATAACATCGCTCGAGTGGTAATCTCCATCAAATTCCACTTTTCACGCAAACGGTCCGATTCGAGCTTGACATAATGAAGCTCAGATTGGGCTTGGTCAAGAGCGAAGCCCAAGGATGCTGCCTCTTTTCCAAGATCTAAAAAATGGGCTTCGTATGGAGCAATTCTACTGGATGATGCCATCACTTCTTTTTTCTGAGTAAAATTGGGTTCGTTAAAGCCTTATATTTATACTAATCACTTGATCACTATTCAACGACTATAAACGTAATGGTCATAACTCTTATCATAAAACCAAAGAAGTTGAAATTTTATAAAACATTTTATATAAAGAGACATTTAATAAGATCAAGAGGAATTTCCATTAATGAAACTTTGGGTTGTTACAATATTCCCCCCTTAAGAAATTTCTCCCTCGAAATTTTTCTTTTCCTACACTAAAACAAATGTGGGTAACTCAGCTTCATCATTTCCTCCAATTCCCAACTTTCTTCTTCAAACTTGTGGTTTCTCCACAACACCTTGATGAGGGGCATTGTCTTATTGTTTAGAACTTTTTCTCTATGATCTAAGATCTGCACTGGTTCCTCCTCATGAGAAATATCATCTTGCAATTGTACAACCTCAGAAGAGAGTACATGTGAAGGTTCTGGTATGTACTTCCTTAAGAGGGATACATGAAAGGCATCTTGTACTTTGGCCATGGCAGGTGGAAGTGCTAGTCGATAGGCCACAGCCCTGACAGAATCAAGAATCTTGAAGGGGCCGATATACCTTGGACTTAACTTCCCTTTCCTTCCAAACCTCATGACCTTATTCTATGGAGATATGCATAGAAACACCATGTATCTAAATTTAAACTCAATGTATCATTAATGATTATCTGCATAACTATTCTGTAGACTCTGGGATATCTTGATATGCTGCTGAATGGTTTTCACCTTCTTCACCATTTCCTTGACCATTTCTGGTCCAAGCAGCTTACGTTCACCAACCTCATCCCAACATGTCGATGTTCTGCACCTTTTCCCAAACAGGGCTTCATATGGTGCCATTTGGATGCTGAGTAGAAATAGTTATTATAAGAGAACTCAACCAGAAGAAGATGCTGATCCCATCCTCCTTTAATGTCCATTTAGCATGCTCTCAACATGTCCTTAAGTGTTTGGATAGTCTGTTCGTATTGGCCATCAGTTTGAGGATGATAGGTCGTACTGAAGTTCACTTCAGTATTTAGAGCATGTTGAAGACTCTTCCAAAACATAGAGGTGAATCATGGATCTCGGTCAGACACAATAGATAGTGGTACTCCATGCAGCCTAACCACTTCCCTGATATATATCCATTCCAATTGATCTAATGAGAAATCCTCCCGAATAGCAATGAAGTGTGCAGTCTTTGTAAGACGATCCACAACAACCCAGATTGCATTGTTGCCTTTGGATGTCCTCGGTAGTCAAGTGACAAAGTCCATGGTGATGTTCTCCCATTTCCATTCTTGTATAGGCAATGGTTTCATCATCCCCTTAGACTTCTGCCTCTCTGCCTTCACTTGCTGACACACCAGGCACTTTGATGTATATTCAACGATCTCCTTCTTCATATAATCCCACCAAAAGTTTTCTCGGAGATCTCAATACATCTTTGTACTCCCTGGGTGAATAGAGAAATTTGAACTATGTGCATCATCCAAAAGTTCCTTCTTCATCTCCAAACTTGATGGAACACATAGTCTTTTCCCAAACCGCACAATTCCTTCTTCATTAACATTAAACAATGAGGATTTTCCTTTTTTGATAGATTCCTCTTTGTCCTGAATTCCCACATCATCCTTTTGAGCATCCTTTATCCTTTCCAAAAGAGACAGTTTAGCAATCATTTGTGAAATGATTGATGATGGTCCCTTCTCTATTATTCCCATGTCCATCTTCATCAAGTCTAAGAAGATTGGATCCTTCTCAATTCTCATCATTGATAGAATTGATGGGTCCTTTCTACTTAGGGCATCTGAAACCTTGTTCGCTTTCCCAGGGTGGTAATGTATTGAGCAATCATAATCCTTGATGAGCTCTATCCATCTTCTCTGGCGCATATTAAGCTCTTTCTATGTGAATATATATTTAAGACTCTTGTGGTCAGTATATATCTCATATTTCTCTCCATAGAGATAATGCTGCTAGATTTTCAAGGCAAGGATCACAACCGCCAACTCCAGATCACGCGTTGGATAGTTTCGCTCATGGATTTTCAACTGCCTTGAGGCATAGGATATCACTTTATCATTCTGCATCGTCACACAGCCTAATCCCTTCTTCGAAGCATCACTGAATACCACAAAAAGTTCCCCACTTGTTGGTAAAGTGAGCATGGGCACAGTGATAAGCCTCCTTTTCAACTCGTTGAATATTTCTTCGCATTCATCACTCCAAGAAATCTTTACTCCCTTCCGAGTTATCTTGGTAAGAGGGTTGGAAAATCATGAGAAATTCATCACAAATCATTGATAAAATCCAACTAACCCCAAGAATCTACGGATATCAATTACCGATGTTGGCCTCTTCCATCCCTCAATTTCATCTGTTTTAGAGGGATCCACAGATATCCCATTGCTTATGATGATATGGCCCAAGAATGAGACCTCCTTCAACCATAACTCACACATGTTTTAATTTTCATAGAGTTTCTCCTTGCACAAAGTCTCTAGAACAGTTCTTAAATGCTCCCCCTGATCCTCATTGGTTTTGAAGTATATTAGAAGGTCGTATATAAAGACTACCACAAATTTGTCGAGGTAATCTCTAAAGACTCTATTCATTAAGTCCATGAAGATTTCTTGAGCATTAGTGAGTCCTAAAGGCATTAATATGAATTCATAGTGCTCGTATCTTTTGCGAACAGCAGTCTTGGGGATATCTTCCTTCTTCACCGTTACTTGATAATATCCTGACCACAAGTCCACCTTGGGGAAGTATTGTGCTCCACGAAACTGATCGAACAAGTAATCAATTCATGGGAGAGGATACTTGTTTTTTATCATGATTTTGTTAAGTTCACAATAATTGATGCAAAGCCGCATTGACCCATCCTTCTTCTTGATGAAGAGGACTGGTTCACCCCATGGTGAAGCACTTGGGCGTATAAACCCTTTATCCAGATTCTCCTGTAGTTGTTTCTTTAGATATTCAAGCTCAACGACAACCATTCTATATGGATTCTTGGATATTGGTAATGCCTTGGGTATAAGTTCAATTGAGAATTCAACATCTCTTCTAGGAGGAAGACCAGGCTGTTCCACAGGAAACACTTCCGCAAATTCCCTCACAATAGGCATTTCTTCAAGTATGGTTTCTTCATTAGACTAAATCATCTGAGCCAGATACGCATGCTCATAGGGCAGTAATATCCATGCTTGAGATGATGGAGCTAAAGGAGATTCATCTTCCTCCAGACACTTGTAAAGAATCAGGGGTTGATTCTCTATATGGAGTGTGATTTCCCTCTCCCAACAATTTATGTTGGCTCTATATAAGGAAAGCCAATCCATGCCAATAATTGCATCAAATTCCACCAGAGGGAGTTTGACGAGGTTTTCTAGGAAATTAATTCCAACGATTATGACAGGGGAGGAGTTATATTCATGTGATACAATGATTTCCCCATTTGTCGTACTAACCGACATCTTCACTTCCATGAGTTGTGGTGGTGCTGGGATTGTTCTGCAAAACTTTCAAGATATAAAAGAATGCGTATAACCTGAATAAAAAAGTATGTTCGCTATTATTGAATGAATAACTAGCGTACCTCTCACCACTTCATTTTCGGGGTTCACTTCGGTAGAAGTGATGGCAAAATCTCTTCCTTGTTGTCTTGGAGGTTGTTGGTTGCCTCCAAAAACCCTTGTATTAGGGAACTAATTTTCAAAATGACTTGGTTCTTTGCATTTGTAGCATTGAACAACGTGTTGAGGTTCAAACGGAGCATTCCTCTCCTTTGTCGCAGCCATGGGTCTTTCTTTCCGACAATTAATAGCTAGGTGCCCTTCTCTTCCACACCTGAAGCATTTTCTCATCTCCTTAAGGCTACTTCCAAGGTACTTCTTTCCGCACTTTTGGCAAGTGGGGTGCTGGATCTTCTTAGCACCGTTGGATTTATCCATCGGTCCACCAGCATTGAAGTCCACCTTACGCTTCTTGTCCCCATGATAACCCTGTGATTCCTCGATCTCCATTTCGACCTTGAGGTCACATCGGAAAATTTCCTCATAGCTGTCGAAGTCACGGATCGCTAATGCATTCCGCAGGCTAGGCTTCAGCCCACCAAAGAAGTGGTCAACTTTGCATTCGGGGGTAACGACAAAGTCGAAAGCGTAATGTGAAAGCCTTGTGATTTTTTCCTCGTATGCTCCAACATATTCTTCATATTTTTTCATGAGGTAAAGGAAGTCCCTTTCCATCTTAAATCAGAGGGTGTGCGGAAAATATTTATCGAAAAACATCTTCCAGAAATCCTTCAATTCCAACGCCTCGATCTCCTCCTAAGGCTTCGTATTTTTGATCAATTTCCAACATTGATCAGCTTCACCCTCCATATGATAAGCCTCCATGAGAACCTTCTCTTGTTTAGAACATTGAAGGATGGAGAAGATCTTTTTAATGGAGTTGATCCATTGTTCAGCGATCGTGGGATCATATGATCCACTAAAAGTAGGAGGCCTTTGTCTCATGAATCTCTTGATAGTGACTTGTTCTTTCTTATGGGGGGTTGAATGTTCCTCTTGACCCGTGTTTCTATTCAAAATTTGAGTTTTATGAGAGAGAAGTGTGACAATGTTCGTGATTCCCGCTCCCATTAGATTGGGCATCTCATTAGTATAGTCATCACACTGATCTTCACAACAGTTGTTAGACCGAGTCCTCCTATTACCGGCCATTGGCTGGAATAAAAGGAAAGTTAGGGGTAACACATAAAGGGTAATCCAAAGACAAAATTGGACGACTTATAAATAAACTTTTATTTCCTTACTCATGAGTCTATAGGCTTCAATATTGGCTTTTCATGATCTACTTTCTAACAAATATTCGTAGGGGAATTTTATTAATTACCTTAATAATGGTTCATACTAACCTTTTGAATTTATCAACACATATCCCTTGGGAGTGTCGTAACCAAGAGTGAATAATGGCTCATTGTCGTACACCAGTTCTCGTTTGAGTCTAGCTCAAAACAGTGTTTTCGGGTTTTACCGCTAGGATACATCTACGCCAGAGCCGCCTCTACCTGCTCGTATCCAGACTGGGATGTATTTGTTTGATAAACCACTTAATCAGTACTTACCAAAACATAGGGATGTTTTTATTGTACTTAGTCTTGAATCTAAGGCTTTACTAGGGTTTCCTAATCCAAAAAAATAACTAAACCTATCCTCTGATACCAACTATGACAACCCTGATTTTATTACAAACTTGAACATGATTTATTACATAAAACATCACTTGATACAACAAAAAATATCGAGAGGTTTAGTGTATTTGGGGCTTAGGATCATTACATAAAAACTTAATGCATGAAATACAATAACTTTATTGAAAACTTCCTTTACATGACCACTACATTCCCTCGTAATTAGCATTGCATGGGATAACCTGATGACATGCATAAGAAAAGGGTGATCTATAAAGCCTAGTAATGGAGTACACATGGAATAACATGAGGAGTACAATATATGTTAGACAATAGGCATATCAATAGAGCATAAAAGAAACATGAACATAAAGGCATGGTAAATAATGATAATCATAACATGGAAATGTGGCAACAACACTTAACATGGAACTAGCATGAGCCAAGGCTCATTGCACATAGAGCATGAGTAAATCCTCATTGCACATGAATAATGAGTAAACCCTTGTTTCACTTGAATTAGAATAAGTCAACACTCATTGCACATGACGTATCATGATACTATACTTTACCAAATGCATTGGAGCGCTATAAGGGTGCACCCTTCTTAAACATTTCATTTCATGCATAAGTGTGCCACATGGATCATAAAACATGGATTCATAAAACATAATCATTTATTACATGATAAAGGAATGTGGAATTCATACATGAAACATTATAATCAATAAGTAAATTTTTATAAAAGTGAATACCCTTGATGGAGAAATGGGCATGGTATTCACTACACAGTGGAATTGGCTTAGAAAATCGGTGCGATTTCGGCAGCTTAACGACGTGACATAAGAATTCATAAAAACAGTTGATGAGAGAGACAGGGTTTCCTCATCATATTTACATGTAATGGAAAGTAAGGAGGTCATATAGATACATGTCCCAAAAATTGTAATGGAATTTAGATTCATGATGCAAACATATTTCTTGAATGTAAATGAGGAGAGAGAAGTTCCTTTCTGAATTTCAGCATAATAACGGGTGTAAATGGGAGGCATTTTATGAGAGAGAAAGGGGTATCCCATCATTCAAACATAAAGAGGGAATTATTAGGGAGGTTCAAAACCATACCCCAACATTCATAATTGAAATTAAATGTGCAAAAAAACTTAAGGAAAATTGGACAAAACGAGAAAGGAAGAAAAAAACCTTACTTGGAAGTGTGCTTCCAATGGTTAGAGAGAGACTTTTTAGAGGCCTCTTGGGAGATTGGGGCACCTTGGGAGGATTATAGAGAGAGTGGGGTAGATTTTTGACGAACTATAATGGATTTGAGTGGGGAGGAAGTGGGAGCTTGGGTGGGTTTGTATAGGAAAGGTGAGGGAATTATTTATTATTTAGGTTTGGGACCCCCTACATTAAATTAATCCAAACCAAAAACCATCACATGGTTTCTGCCCATGCTTTATGTAAAAGGAAAGAGGAAAACAATATTTTATATGGCCAAAGTCCAAACTTCTTAAAATACTAGGGTTTCTTATGTGGAGGAGAGTCACACTCTCATTGAAATTAATTTAAAAAGACAAGGTGTTTAATAAGTCTTGAGGGGTCCATTAATGCTTTGAAAAGTAAGTAAAAAAAACCCAAAAACACATTATTTTAATGGTAAATCATATATTGTCCGAAAATAAAGACTATATTATTTTATTACATCACTATTGGGTCATTATGATGTCATAAAACACATTATTTATTTAAACGATATTTAATTTTTACCCAAAAATTTGACAATCTCAGAAAATTATGAAAAATTCACCATTGGATAATTTAAACGTCCTGATTCCAGAAATAACATTTATTTTATCTAAATAATTTTATAAATATGATAATTTTCACCTTTAAAATAAAAACCGACATTTATCGAAAATTCACAGGTTTTCATAGAAATGGATTTCAAACCTTAATAAAAATTATAATTGCATTCATAAAATTATAAGATCGTTTATATTTAATAAAAATTAATTTAATAATAATAATAATACTTTATTAATATATTATTTAATTCAAATTCCCTTAATTTAATAAAATATAATTCTTAATTAAATAATAACTAAAAACTCTATTTGTACTTCTAAAACTATTTACAATGTATCAAAAATGACTAGAAATTATCTTAATTATTATAAACAAAAATAATGTACATGAACATAGTACTACTTATTTGTTACATAACCCCTTACAACAGCCGTATAATACCTAAGGGTAAGGTGTGCGATGGTAACAGACTCTTGGGGTGGCTCGGATAACATTGCTCTAATGGTAATCTCTATCAACTTCCAATTTTCACGCAGACAGTCCCGTTCGAGCTTGACATAATGAATCCCCTCTTGACCTTAGTCAAGAGCGAAACCCAGGGATGCTACCTATTTTCTGAGCTCCAAAAAATGGGCTTCGTATGGAGCAACTCTACTGGATGAGGCCATCACTTCTTTTGTCTGAGTAAAATTGGGTTCGTTAAAGCCTTATATTTATACTAATCATGTGATCACTGTTCAACAGCTATAAATGTAATGTTCATTACTCTTATCATAAAACCAAATAAGTTGAATTTTTTTTAAAAAATGTATATAAAGAGACATTTAATAAGATCAAGAGGGATTTCCATTAATGAAACATTGGGTCTTACAACAACATAGTGGATGATGCGTTGAGAAAGAGGACTCAGATACAGGTAGTTTAGGAGGCCAGTAGTGAGTGGAATCTTATGGATCTATTCTCAGAGATACATTTAGAGGTGCACGACAGATAGGGTTAGTCTTTTCTATCTTATGTAGTTGTTACCTATACCCTTCTAGATCAAGTACGAGTGAGACAACTATCAGATTATGAAGGCCTAGTCCTATGGGAATGTGTGTCAAGAGAGGACCCTATTCATGGGTGGACCATAGGTAAGGATGATCTCCTGCATTTCCAAGGGAGTATATGAGTGCCAGAAGCCATACGCAAGGAGCTAATTTGGGATTTTTATTCCTCAGTTTTGGCAGTTCATCCTGGTTTCACCAAGATGTATCGTGATCTACACCATTAGTATTGGTGGCTAGGTATGAAGAGGGACATTTCTAGTTTCATGATGATGTCTTCCACTTGTCAGCAGGTGAAAGAGGAGCATCAGTGACCTTCAGGGATTTTACAGCAGTTACCCATTCCCGAGTGGAAGTGGAATGATGTCGTGATGGATTTCAGGACAGGGTTGTCGAGGTCTCCTTGAGGGAACGACAAATTATGGGTTGTAATTGATAGACTCACAACGGTTTCTCACTTCTTTCCGATCAAGGAGACCTTCAGTGTAGATGAGCTGGGAAGGTTGTACATCTGAGAGATTGGATATCTACATGGAGTTCCACACTCCATTGTTTCAGATAGGGAATCTCGTTTTACTTCCCATGTCTAGCAGGGGCTTCAGAAGGCTTTGGGCACACGGGTACTTTTGAGTACATCTTACCATCCCCAGATAGATGGCCAATCCGAGCGCATGGTTCAGGTTCTAGAGGAAATGATCTGAAGATGAATTATGGATTTTGGAGGTTCTTGGGAGAAGCATATACCTCTTATGGAGTTTTCCTACAACAATAGTTTTCAAGAAACTATTTAGATGGCACCTTATAAGGCATTTTAAAGTAGGGCTTGCCGATCACTCGTATGTTTACTAGAGGCAGGAGAGGCTGCTTTTCTGGGACCTCATCTTGTTCAGGAGACCACAGAGCAGATAGAGTTTATTCGGAAGAGGATGGCTACTACACAATCTTGACAGAAGTCTTATGATGATCAGTGGAGATGACCTCTGGAGTTTGAGGCCAGGGATCCGTTTTTTCTACATGTCACATCGAGGATGGGAAACAAGAGAATTAGGAGATATGGTATGCTTTCACCAAGGTACGTCGGGCTGTTTTAGGTGTTGGAGAGAGTTGGGACAATTTCCTATCAGTTGTAATTACCTCATTGGTACCAGGTTATGCATGAAATCTTCCATGTTTCTCAGCTCCGACGTTACTTATCAGACCCGTATCATGCCTTCCAACCCAAGGAAGTCAAGTTGGAAGTGGATGCATCTTTCGAGGAGCATCCAATCCAGATTGGAAATAGTTGTACGAAGGTTCTCCATGGCCTGTCTGTTCCTCTGGTACGGGTTCTATGGAAGCCCAGGCGGGTACAGGACGAGACATGGGAGAGGGAGGCCGATGTACGAGCTCAGTGGCCCAAACTGTTTGGGGTTTCTTCTTCTACTCCATGCTAGGGAAATTCAGGGACGAATTTATTTAAGTGGGAAGTTTGTAAGAACCATGACCTTCTTTTTCATGTATGTTTTCCTTTTTCTGAAGTTTTTTATAAAAAAGGAGTTTCTGGAAATTTTGGAAGTACACGCTATGTACATTATGAGTACATGTCGTGTACTTCATTGCCACAGAAGGCCATGTGATGTCCATGTCATGGCCACACAAACGGTCATGTGGGGTTATGTGGAGGACTCCTAAAGCGGAGTATGGAAAAATAGAGTACACGTCATGTACTCCCAAAGTACATGCCGTGTATTTTGTTTTTTTCATTAAACTTACTGAGGTCACGTCTCACGGACAGAACCGTCTTCTTTTAGGCTTTCTTAGTCTGAGAGAACCCGCATGACTGTGGATCTTCATAAAACCCCATAGCTTCCATCCTTCTACAAATCGAACTCCGTCAGTTGCATTGTAATCGCATTAGTGAGTTCTGTCTTCTTCTAGAGCATCGTTTTCCGATTCCTCTTCTTTTCAAAGTTATCGTGGGATGAACGTTTTATTCATTTCATTAGATCTATAGAATTATAATAAGATTCATGCTTTTAGGTTCATGTATATTGATCTACTATCCTCGAGGTAGGTGGTTTTTGCCTTTCTATAGAAATTCTTTGAGTTTTATGTGAAAATTCCACCAATACCCTTGAACGGGGTATTGTGTGTTTACTGTTTTTCCCCTGTTGATTTCTTGCATTGTTTGTATGCCTGAGTAGAGGTTATTGATTATTAATAGGGTAATTTTATGTTCTTTTGATGTATTTCGATGCATGTTTTTCTTGTATTTGACCTTTAGGTCTAGTTTTCTTATTAGGTTGTTGTTTCCTTTTCCATGCCTAGTATTATAAGATGGTGTGACTATTGCTCTAATATGCTGTTATGTTGTAGAATGTTATCCAAGTAGGTCTTGAGGTTTACTTTGGCTGTTACGAGATTCTATGCTTGTTGACTTACACAGGGCCATGAGAACCTGGTGTATAGACCATAGGGAGAATTGATGTCGAGGGCTTCTCCAAAGTGTCTTTATAATTACAATGCAAGACCACAAGGGGAATTGACGTTGAGTGCTTCCCCAGAGGGTCTGTTGTTCCTCGACGTGGGCCACAAGGGGAATTTATGTTGAGTTATTCCCTAGAGCACCTTTAGTACGATACAAGACTATAGGGGGAATTGACAGTGAGTGCTTCTTCAGACAATCTATATTTTAGGTGAACGAGAGGGGTGAGACTGTGTGTGTTGCCCAGAAGGTTTCTTGTACTTGATAGGTTGGAAGAGAGGGGATAGGTTGTGGGTAATTCCTAGAGGGTTACCTATAGAGTTATCAGTTTTGCTGTTTCATGCTGTGTGGTGTTTTGAATGCTTAAACTGTGGATTGTTAACTGCTTAGTGCTTCCTTGTTTACTGCTTTTGGTACTTTTACCTGCCATATACCCACTGACTGTTAGGCACAAATATTCAGGTTGTGGCCTACTGGGATTTAGTATCACACCCTGTTTGGGACATGTTTTTGGGACCAGACAGATTATATTGCTTCAGGTATAGACAAGGGCAAACACCCTTCGACTTTAGGTACTTGATTGCATTGGAGCTGGAGAGCATGGGACCAAGCCGAGGCTTGCGATGTTGAGGAGCTGCTCATCTACTTTTTTTTGTACTTTGGTTTAGTACCATATTCAACATTGTGACTTGTTTGCCTAATTTCCTAGACATGTATTTATCATGCATCATTTGTACATATTTATGTTCCAGTTTTTTCTCTATCAGTCTTCCGATGTTTTCTATTGTTGGATATTTACTGCTTCCGTTATTGTATGTTATTTACTTCCATCGTGTACTCTGCCAATGAGGGCATAGTTTCCCCACCATCACACCCAAGGCCCTCTCTACTAGTTGGTAGCCTCTGGAGTTTGGGGAAATGCGCTTGAGTCCATGTGACCAATCGTGTATGGGGCACCTCTGGGTGGCTTCCAGAACCGGGGCGTTAGAGTGTGTGTGTGTCTATATAGATACATACATACATACATACATACATACATATATCAAAATTTATATATTACTGTGTTTGTGTGTTTTAGAAAAATGATATATGTTATCTATATATTCATCATATAAATAGACTTATTAATATATAATAATGTAAATATATATAAATTTGTATAATTATGTATAATTATACTTACAAATACACATATATGTAATATATATACATGTGTATGCATGTGGTATATATGTATGTATGTATGTATTTATTTTTTTATAAACACACACAAAAATATTTAAGAAATATATTTAAAACTAATCTTAAAAATATATATTAATATATTAATTGATATATAACTAAATATATATTAATATATGAATAAATATACAGATACAAAATATAACTATATATATATAAATAAATAGATATAAATACATATTAATATACGAATATATATATATATATATATTAATATAAATATATTTCAATATATGAATATATATATAGATATAGATATATCATTAAATAGAGAACAATGTAACATGAAGGAGTGGTAAAGTGTCTAGCGCATAGGGAGGGGGTCTCCAGTTCGAATCCAAGGAGAGAGAGGGGTGAGCACACTAGTGTAGGGGTGGGGTTAGAATTGTTAAAGGGCATAGGAGGGCACTGTTAAAGGATGGTTGGTAGGGTTTGTCACGTGTTGGGGTCTTTTGAGCGTTGTTAAAAGGGGGTGGAGGGCGTTGTTAAAAAGGGTTTCTAACTTTTTGATATTTTTTAATTTTTTTTAATTTTATCAGTGCTAAGAAATGTGCTGATAAAAGACCCTTTTATCTGCACTTTTTTTAGCACTAATAAAAGACCCCTTTTATCAAAGCATTTTAGAGAGCTGATTAAAGGAGCATTATCATCTCTTTTCTTTGCGCTGATAAAAGGGACCCCCTTTAACTTTTATCATATTAACAGTGCTAAAAATCCGTTAAAAGATATTTCTAGTTCTAATAAAAGAGCACTCTACAGTAATGAAATAAGGACTCTACAATGTGGGTAGTGCATTAAAGAAGGTATTTTGGATGGTATGTTCCAAACCAAAATTCTATTGAAGTGTGAAGATAAGGTGGGACGGTTGCACATTTATAAGTGGGGGATATGACACTCATAGAATTTTTTAAAATAAAAATTATACAAATGTTTTAAACCAAATTAAAGGATAAAAATTGATCACTATCAATCCTTAAGTGATATAATGTTGAAAAATGGACATATAATAGAAATTAGACAGGTTTTTAGGTTATTTAGGCCTTTATATTTTTTAACCCTCAATAAACATGTTTTAACCATTACTATGGTAATTAGTTTTATTGTTTTTAATATTCAATATGAAAATAATTAATTTGAAATTATTTTATAATATTAATTATTTGGATAAAAAAAATTACCCATTTTTTCAAATTCAATTCAAAGAAGTGGAATATTTTAATTTAAAATTAAATCCTCATACGAGATGTAAATATGGTTTTCCAAAAAAATATTTCAAATAATGAAATGTTTTGATTACAAAATTATACATTAATTTGATTAATGTAAAATAATTTCGATTAATAATAACGCAATTGATTTAATTTTACCTTGAGACCATTTTAAAACAAAATATAATATTTTAAATAATTTAGATGAAAAGGAAGTTTTAAATAAAACCAAGTATTTGTCACTAATCATTAAAAAATTAAACTTTTTATAAAAAGGCATAAAATATTCCATAATATAATTTTGATTTTTTAATTCCAAAAATTATTTTATTTTCTAAAAATAATATTTCTATAAGTTTTAAAACTATTTTTATTTTTATTTTTCAAAAAAAGAAATATTAATCATTTTTTGAGTAAAATATATTTTCAATGCATATAAAGTCTTTACCAAAAAAATAATTACATATTTATCAATATAGTTTAATTATCTAAAATATTTATACATATTTATAAAAATATGGTTATTCATACTCATACATCCATGTTTAATGGCTAGGATATAATAATCATTATTAAATAGTAATATTAAAAGTATATTACAATTTCTTAATAAAGGGGTTTCCGTATAACAAAAACTATAAAATAAATTAGATTTATTATTAAAAAATATTTTATAAAATATTTAGGTGTTAAAATTTTCAATATAGATTTCTCAATAGGTGTGATTAAGTGAGGTGAATAGGTTCCATTTTATAATTGAGGTTAGTAGAATACTTATAATGTTTCATAGTGCTTAAATATTATTATTTAAGATTCTCAGAAACATGGATCCAAAGTGACTCATATTCGAATGAGATATGGGTATGATAGAAATAAAACTAAAATATGTGGTTTAATAAAGTTTTTATATCATATTAAACCTTAAAATTATTTATTAACCCTTTGTTAAACCCATTTTTACCTTACCCATAATAAACACTTTTTCAACATTAAAGGGTTTTAGTATTAATTATGAGGTAAAAATTGGATCATAAATGGAAAAGTTATAAAATTATAGATAATATATAATACTAATTGTCAAGTTCAAGGAATTTTATGATTTTTATACAATTTAATAAATATTGGTTTCAAAAAACACCCTTAATGTAATGTTTTAAACTATTAATTTAATTGGAATTTAAGAACGCCAAAATAGAAGTATAATTCTAATATAATTATTTAAAACAGCCTTATTATTTTATTTATATATATATAATTCATGATCATAAAAATTCTTCCAAATTGTATAACTTTTAATATTTTTCATACCAATTGTTTTTTCTATTAATTGAATAAATACTCTTCCAGCATTGCGTAATCATAAAAATTTATTATATAAAAAAATTATAAATAAATTTCCATCATATAAATAATATCATTATTATGAAATAAGCTTTAATATTTTTTCAAAAAATATTTTTATCCATACCTGAACATATAAGATAAATTTTAAAACAAGAGAGTGACATTTTTATTTTCCCTTCCTTAAAATATTATATAGGATATTTTCATGTAATGTTTACCATAAACAACTACATTCAAAGGCTATGGTGATAAGGGTAAAAATAAATTCATCTAATAAGAATTAATATGAAAAATTGTGGACTTGACACACAGTTATAACAAAGGTCAACCAGATTAACCCTTTTATTATGGCCATAATATTTTATTGTATTTACTATTTATTATGACTAAATGTTTGGTTATTATTATTATATTTTATTAATTATTTTGACTGAAAATATTAAATAAACATTACTATATTCAATAACAATAAGTTTCATAAATTTATTTTATAACCGTGCTACAAATCATGATGACTTCTTGTTTTTTGAAAAAAAAATCCATTTAAAACTAAATCTATTTTTATACCAAGATCAAGTATAATGTTGTTTAATATGTAATTAGATTGTTTATAAAAGTTAAAAATATTAATATGGATATAATTCAAAAGTTTGTGTGTCTTATTTAATGAAAATTAATGGATGTTTTAAAAAAATAAGTATTTTCCCTATTCAAAAAGCAATAAAACATTTTTGAAAATCATAAGATTTCATAAAAATCATATTTTAATATGATGATTTCAAAAAATGAAATTAATTTAATCATATTATATTTTCTAAATTTTGGAAATTACATTGTAATGACATTATCAAATAAAACTATATGTATTTCTGAAATGGTTTCTCTAAAAAGAAAAAAATAATATAATTAAAGACTAGGTGTTTCATTCTTCTATCCTTCAAAACTTACGTCCAATTTTTTTGAATGCCACCTCATGAATACATTTGGGTATTTATTTACTATAACTTCTTCAAGACCCCATGCCACCTCTTCAATTTTAAGATATCTCCAATGTACCTTCACTTGTTGAGTTGTTCGATTTCTCCACACTTGTTTTGTAGTGTCTTGAATCTAGATAATCTCTTCACAGTAAGATAAATCAGGTTACATTTATATTTCATAAGAGTTGAGAACATGTGTGGGATCTAAAATGTACTTCCCCAGAAAAGATATATCGAAACATTATATACTTTATAGAGGCTTGATGAAATTTCCCAATGGTAATCCATAACTCCCATTATTTTTAGAATCTAAAAAGGTACAATGTACCTGGGTCTTAGATTTCCTTTCTTACCAAATCTTATAACAATAATCTGTGGAGATAATTTCAAAAAAACATGATATCACAATTGGAATTAAAATTAATTGTTTTAATAATCAACATAAATCGTTTTCCTTATTTGAGATTCTTTATTATCAGTTTGAATACTCATCACCTTCCCCATTTCCACATTCAAAGGATCGGGGCCTACAATATTCCTTTCTTGATATTCATGCCCACAAGATTGAGTGTGGAATTTTTTCCCACATAATGCTTCATATGGTGACATTTTGATACTACTATAGAAGCTATTATTATAAGAATACTCTACCAGTGGTCATTAATGACCCCACATACCTTGAAATTAATGTGAGCAAGAACATAACATGTCTTATAATGTTTTAATAGTCCAATCAGACCACCCATCTGTTTGAGGATGATAGATGGTTCTCAAATTAAGAACAACATCAATATAATTCTGAAGACCTTTCTAAAATTTTGAGGAAAATTATAGATTGTTATTAGACAAAAAATTAATACTTACCCCATAAAGTCTTACAACATTATTAATATAGATTAATTAATACTCCCAAGGGGAAAATCGTCACTTATAGAGATAAAATATGATGATTTGGTAAGACAATCAACAATATCACATATGTTTTCATTTATTCTTGGATTATTTGGTAATATACACTAAAATTCTATAGTAATGTCATCATGTTTATATATATTAATAGGTATAGGTTACATGTCTTTTCTATGATGTTATCTTTCAGCCATTAACATTTGACAATCCAAATAAATTTATACAAAATAATCAATTCTCTAGCTTTAAATTACCTAGTAAAAATGTTCCTTAAAATCCATATACACATTGGTGCTACAAGGGAGTATATGGAGATTTGAGATATGATAAAAATCAAATAATTATATTTTCAACTCAGGTATATATGAAACAAATAACCTCTCTCCAAATTTAATAATGAAATATTCATATAAAAAGGCTTCCCATATCCAATAATTCATGAATTAAATTTTATTTTGAAAATTTTCATCATCAATTTAGGAACCTTTTATTTCTTCCAATTAAAAATATATTGTAAATCATTTGGAAAAGGAGTGAAATTTCTCCTTTCATAATAATTTCCATATACATATTTACTAAAACATCAAACATAAGATCCCTATTAATCCTCATCATATTCAAGACTATTATATTTTCAGGGCAATTCTACTACTGCCTTATTTTCCATCTCTGGGTGCTAGGGTATTGAGAAATCATAATCCTTATGTATCTCAAACCATCTAATTTTACTCATATTGAGCTCTTTAAAGTCTTATTTTTTTCTCATGAAGTATGGATCTGTTTATTTTTAGTCTAAATCTTTTATATTACCCTAATATTAATGATTAAGAGCATATTCAATGTTTCGAATGAGATTGGGATTGTTCAGAGCCTCATGTTATGAATTTTGGAAGGATAGGTAGAGGTTCATGGGGCATTCATGGTATGTGCTATCCATTCCCCTAATAAATGTTAACTATAAGGGGGGAAGAACTACTAGTTTAACCATATGAGGTATGCCACACATATAAGTGAGAAAATGAAAATAGGTTGATGTGGTAGAACACAAGACTCACGCATGATTTGTCTATCTGTGTGTGTAACCACTCATGAATTTATAGAAAAATCCTTTTCATATCTTTTATTATTTACAAAGAATATGTTAATTTTACATTTAAGAGGACACTTATTCCAAAAGTGCACTTCAAAAGTAAAAAAGGGTTTCTCGGAAATCTTACGTTGCACACAATGTTGAGTTATAGAGAAAAATAATACAATAATATTATTATAATTTTAAATGCAAGATAACGCATCATTGTTGTAACAGAGGGAATGAAAAAAAAACTCAAAAATTATTATACATGTTTTTTCAAATTTATTTACATTTATGCAATAATTTTTGTGTCTTAAAATAAGAATTACTCCGATTTTAAGCTTGAAATAATCTAATTTTTTTAAAATGTCGTTTTATCGCCTTTTGATGGTGAAACCTTTTTAAATCTATATTTTTTCAATTTTATATGTTCTATTTCACAAAATAATAATATTATTCAAATAGAGACATAAAAATTTACTTTGGATGAAATATTTTTATTTTTCTTATAATGTTTATTTTTTAATGAATAGTGAAAAATACTGCATTTTAATTCAAAACTACGTTTTAATGTAATGTATTTATATAGTTAGACTATTATTTTTAATTTGATTTAAATTTTTATTAGATTAATATTTTTTTCATTTAATCCAATTTTGGTTATTGAAAGTAAATTCAATTTGAAATTGAACATAAGCATATGTCAATTTTTTGATAGTTATTACTTCTTAAAATCCAACTTTTTTGGTTTTAACAACGAGATTCTATTTAAATTAATTTATTCAAATTATGTGTTTTGAATTTGGAATTTTTTTTCCATATTTAGAATCATGGGGTTCAAATTGTGTGAATAATTACCTTCTATTTTTAGACATTATGAATAGTAACTTCAGTAATTATTTTATTTACCATGGTTAAAGGGTAAATCTGGTAAATAAGGGTAAAAATATTATTACAATAATATTAAACTACCATAACACATGTATTAATCCTATTTAATGAGATATGTCCTACCATGATCATCCATGGGTCGATTTTGGGACCCCATGGAGCCACGTGGATATGAAAATGGAATTTTAATAGAATCAATTTAAAGTAAAGAGAAATATAACATAAACATCTATCTTTCACTAAAATGATTTTTATATGGTGTTATATAAGTGATATATTTGACTATAAATAGTCATTATAAATATAGAAATATTTCATAAAATTTTGGTGTTTTATTTATAATTTTTAGACTTCATATAAATAAACATATTAATGACATAATGATAGTGGAGTGAGTACCTTATTATTGAATGATTTAAATAAATGAGACTATAAATATTAAAATAATTTTTTTTGAAACTTGTTATTCTATCCATGATTTTTATGGATGATTATGACTTTTTATATTTGAAATAAAGAATTGTTTTTTTAAATAATCATGTTGTAAATGATTTTTAAAAACTCATGATATGAATAGTATAAACATTGGTATAAATGTGTTTTTAAAAAAAATACTATTTTAAATAATGATATAATAGTACTAAAAATATGATATTTGGCCAAATGACATATCTAATTTTGAATATTTCATTAACAAACCAATTGTGGATATTTTTGGATTTTATAGTAACTATATTAACCATATAATATGAATATACAAGAAGAAATGTTAAGAGTTAAATTAGTTAACTAAGGGTTAATGATAAATCATAAGGTTATATTTGTGATATAGATTTTTCTAAAGTCTATTGGATGTGATATTTTTTACCCCAAGGAATTTTATATTTGATATAAATGACTTTGGATCTATTTGAAAAGAAAATCATTTTATAATAAAATAATACGTCAAAACATTTCAAAAGGGTCCCTCCTCCCCCATATAAAAAGACACCACCTCTACCCATTTAATCACACCTCTAAAGCCACTTTAATCATCCAAATTATGAAAAAAAATCTCCCAACATCCCTCCATTACTTATATAATCCTTACCGTGGGCATAAGAAAATTCAAGAAATCTTTTTGGCTCAAATCAAAAGGAGTTACACGTTTTAGAGAAAACATCTTCCCAAAAATTCCTTTCTACTATTTTCCTTCCCCACTACATATTATATTCTTATTCATTGATTTCATAAGCAAAATATTATCCTAAATAAACTATGATGTTTTTATGAGAGGTATTTTAACTACACTTACACACCTCTCCTTCTAATAGATACGAGCATATTGTTTCTATGTACTGTGAACTACTGCCTCACGAAACAAGGATTGTTCTATTATCCCCTACCATCTATCATGGTGTCCATTGTGATGGAACTATAATTATATATGTTTTATATATTATATTTATATTGTCTCTATGATTCTGTAATTTTTATTTACATCATACCTTTTGGATTTCCATAATGTGTAAATACGATAATTTCATTTGAGGAAGTACGGACTACCGCCCCCTCAAAGTGATATGACTCATTCAACCATAAATTGAATGTATAAAGGTTGGAGTCAATCAAATTATGTAACATATATAACATATGATATTATACTAGAATTATAATATACATATGTGGTAATTATTTTTCATTCCTTTAATATAAAAAATAAATGAAAGTAGCATTCATGCGTACATATGGAATACCATCTCCATGAACGGTGCATTTAATTTCTTACGTCCAAATGTTATGGACTATTATAAATACATATATAGTAGATATATATGATATTTAAATCATGAATACCATTTTGGAGATGATATATGTTTGACTACATGTACAATTTATATCAAAACATGTTCATTTTTGACTCAAGCACCGAATATCGACAAAACGACCGACATTACCTTCAATAATTATGTAATTCTTATAATGTTGATGTAAGTGATATAAAAGGAATAATAAAATTGAAAAAATTTATGAAGAAAGACTAAATTAACATAATTTTATTATTCAAGAATATCAAGGAACATACGTGACATATCAGACTCAATGTAAGGGACTTCATCCCAATCTCCTTTCATTGATCCATATTTTGATAATATACACGTTTTTATTTTTTAAATTGTATAATAAACCCCTATGAATTTTAATTTCATTCAAATGGAATCTTTTTTTTATGTTGTGTTTTACTATATGAAAAAAAGGAATGTTTTTAACGTATGTGTCGACAACGACCTCTCTTCCGGTGTAACCGTTATTTGATATTTAGATTCCCTTTTAAGCCTTTATGTTTTCAAAATGAAAAGAAATCCATCATTGATATTTTGGGTTCTTTGGTATTGAATTTTTTTTTTGAAATGTATTGATTATTTCAATATCTTGAAATGATTTCTTTTTATTTCAAATGAAATGTTATTAGTGAAATTTTGATATTTGCAATATTTTATGTGTTATGATTATATAATGGTACTTGGACATTTGAAATGAGGTTACATGATAAACCAATTATGGGTTGTTATGTGATAAACCAAATGACAGGTGGTTCAGTGATAAACCAAGGATGGGTGGTTATGTTATAACGTCCAATGAATTAGGTATGGAAGTCGGGCGTATGACTATTCCATTTTGTGATATTAGTGGAAGTCGACTATATGGTTATTCCATTTAAAAATGTTTACGTCACTAGTTACCATTATATTATATATGTTATTTTTCTATGGAATTTATCATAAGATTTTGGTTACCAAATGGGTAAGCAATGAGATTATATTCAGTGAAGTATATTTACTACTTCTTAATAGTGAAAATTATTACTTATGATAAATTATTCATGGTTTTCATGTTATCCCAATACTGAAAGTTTTCATTCATTTTGTATCCCTTGCTGAGATTTTTATGTTCATCCCATGTTTTTAAATTTGTTTCACAGGACATAAATAATAATAGATTCAAGGTTGCTATTAAGTAAGAGTTATGCTTTTAAACCATGAAACGATGTCATGTTTATTTTTAAAGGGTTTTTATTTTATGAAGAAAAGGATAGTGAGTAGAAGTGTCTACATGTAATATTAATGATGTTATGTATAATTTATGACCTAATTATATAAATCTCTAAACCTAAAAAATCCAAAATGTAAATTAAAGACAAATTATTGGCTTATCTCAAAATAAATCTATGTTTAAGGCTGGGGTCTTATAGTTGGTATCAGGGGTCAGTTTATATAACTTTTTTATTTTTAATATTTTTAATCGAATATCCATAAAATATTTTTAATTGATTGTTAAATTAATGTGATATAGAATTTTAATATTACATCATTGCTCTATCTAAGATATTTTGGTTCAGAATGGTTCTTCGTAGAGGAAACAAGGCAGTTGTGTTGCGATGAAATATAGAGGGAAGTGACCTTTCCAAATCAGCATCCTGTGATGGTAGAAATTGGAATTGAACAGTTTTTTGCAGTTATGGATTAGTTTGCTCTGGTGATAAATGGTGGTTATGTTTATAGATGATATTTTTTATATTTTAAAAGCTGTGAGAAACATGAAAGTTTCTTAATTATTGTTTTGAAAACCTTAAATGAAATGAAACTATATGAAATGTTTAGTTAGAGTGAATTTTTTTTGCAAAAAAATTATTCAATTGGTCATATTGTTTCTAAAGATAGAATAATTGTTGACCCTTGTAAAAAATTGTTATTAAAGAGTGTCCAAGACATACCAAATTCACAAATATTTATAGTTTTCTTGGATTAGTAGGTTATTACCAAAGGTTTGTGGAAAAAATTCTCGATTATCTAGCCCACTAACAAAGCTAACATGTAAGGGAGTTAAGTTCATCTTGAAAAAAGAATGTGATGATTTCTTTCAAGAACTTAAAATAAGATTAGTAAATATTCTAGCTTAAGCCTAGCCTTCAAAAAAACGGGGAATTTGTTTTCTACAATGATGCATCATTGAATAGACTTGGTCATGTCCTAATTCAGAATGATCATGAAATTGATTATTCTTCCCATTAGTTGAAACCTCATGAGATAAATTACCCTACACGTGATTTGGAATTAACTATTGTTGTTTTTACATTTAAATTTGGAGGCCTTAATTTTATGGTGTAAAGTGTGAATTATATACTGATTATAAAATTTAAATGATTATATTCACTCAGAATGAATAAAACATGAGATAGAGGAGATGGCTATAATAAACCATTGATTTTGATTTCCTTATTTATTACCATCTGAGAATGGAAAATAAAGTGTCTGACGCTTTTATTTGATAGATTAATTCTACATAAACCATGTTATGCTTAGAATAATATATTTTGGTTTCTGATTTGATGAATTTTGGATTGGAAGTTGTTGGTGCGGGGAATTCATCTGTTTTGTTTTAGGTGGCAGTGAAATCATCTCTATCAGACAGAATTAAGGAAGCGCATAAAAAAGACATTGAGTGGTAGAAAAAGGTTGAATTGGTTCATAAGGGTAAGTTACCTGAATTTTACATTGATAAAGATTGTGTTTTGTGTTTTGGAAAGAGATTATGTGTGACTTGTGATTCACAATTTAAGAAATAGTTGTTCTTTGAAGCTTATAGTTCTTTATTTTTAATTAATCCAAGCATTACTAAGATGTACAGAGATATTCAGGAGTATTTTTAGTGGGATGGAATGAAAAGATATATTTCTGACTTTATTGTCAAGTGTTTGATTTGTCAGCAAGTTAAAGTAGAGCAACAATTACTGAAAGGGATGATTCATCCTTTTCCAATGCCAGAGTGGAAATAGGAAAATTTGTCCTTGGATTTTGTAGTGGGGTTACCAAAAAACATTTCAAGTGAAACAAAGAAATATGGGTTATTGTTGATCGATTGACTAAATCTACTTATTTACTTCATATTCAAGATACTCTATCTATACATCATCATTCTCGATTTTATATTAAAGGGATATTCAGGTTACATAGATTTCCCCTCCCCATTGTATCTAATCGTGATCCCAGAATCACTTATAACATTTATGAAGGCCTTCAGAGGTCATTGAGAACTAGAATAAATTTTAGTACAACTTTTCATCCTCAATCAGATGGGCAGTCAGAATGAACAATTCAGACCATGGAGGATATACTACGTGATTATTCAATGGATTACTAGGGAAGTTAGAATAAATATCTTTCTTTTGTTGAGTTTTCATATAATAACAGTTTTCATTTCAGTATATAGATGGAACCACTTTAGGTATTATATGTAAAGTGGTGTAGAACTCCAGGTTTTGTAGATGATGAAGGTGAATGGAAGTTTATGGGACAAAAATTGGTAGAAGAGATGCCTGAAAAGGTTCTGTTGATTCAGAAGCACATGAAAACAACTCAGAGCAAGAAGAAACTTTATGCAGATAACTGGAGGAAGAATCTTTCTTCAGATGTATGTGATCATGTCATTCCCAATGTTTCTCCATAGAAAAGTGTGATGCATTTTTGTAAGAAAGAAAAGCATAGTCTGAGGTTTATTTGACCTTATGAAATCATAGAGAATGTTGGATCATTATCTTAAATAGTGTATTTACCTCTAAGTTTATCACAGGAACACAATGTTTTTCATGTTTCATTGTTGAGAATGTATATTACAGATCTATCTCATGTTTTGAGTTCAGAGGTAGTTCAGTTGGAAGAGAATATTTCAAATTAGGAACAACGAATTTGAATCCTTGACTGAAAAGAGAAAGTATTTTATAATAAGGTGATTCATTTTGTAATGGTATTGTGAAGAACCCATATTTTTTAAGAGGAAAATGTGGGAATCTATGAATGTTATGAGAGAGAAATACCCCCACTTATTTGGTAAGTAAATAATGTTACGGGGACACAATTTCCAAAAGATGGGAATGATATAACAACCCTGGTATTTATAGAATTTTTTTCATATTTATTAATATTTATGAATAAGATATTAATTTTACGTTAAACAGGACACTTTGTCCAATAGCGTTTTTGACACGCAACAACGTGTTTTTTCAAAATCTTATGTTGCACACAATGTTGAGTTATACCGAAAATTAATTCAATAATATTATTATTTTTTGAAATGGATGTTAATGCCTAGCTACTGTAATGGAAGAAATGAAGAGAACTAACTAAAATACTACTAAACATGTTTGTTAAATGTCATAACATTTGTCCAATAAATTTTATAGTATTAAATTAAAAATGACTCTGATTTTATGTATAAAATACTCTAATTTTTATAAGTTCATTTTACAACCTTTTGATGGAGAAAAATTTTTGAATCGAGTTTTTTTTCAATTTTATATGTTATATTTGAAAAAATAAAATTATTCTATAGAATCAGAACAAAAAAATTTACTTTGGATGAAATTTTGGATTTTTTCTGAAAATGGTCATTTTTAATGACTAGTGAAAAATACTATATTTTTATTCAAAATGACCTTTTAATATAAATTATTTATATAGTTAGATTATTATTTTAAATTGTATTAATGTGTAATTGTTTATTTTTTTATCATTTAATTTAATTTCGGTCATTGGAAGTAATTTCACTTTGAATTTGGACATAAACACATGTCAATATTTTGATAGTTAATACTTCTTAAAAACCAACTTTTTGGGTTTGACCACTGGAATTAATTTTAAATTATTTTTCCAATTTTATGTTGGGAATTTCCAAAAATTGATTACATATTTGGAATCAGGAGATCCAAAATTTGTTAATAAGTACCATTTATTTTTAGACATTATGAGTAATAACTTCATTAATTATTTTATTTTACATGATTAAAAGTTAAATCCGGTAAAAAAGGGTAAACAATAATGTTATAATAATATTAAACAATCATAAAATGTGTATTAATCGAATTTTATGAGATATATTTGACCATAGGCATCCGTGGGTCGATTTTGGGACCCCATGGAGCCACTTGGATGTGAGAATGACATTTTATAAGAATTAATTTAAATTAAAGAGAAATATAAATAAACACGTATCTTTTACTAATATAAATTTTATATGGGGTTATATATGTGATCTCTTAAACTATAAATAGTCATTAGTAAGATAAATAAAATTCCTAACATAATGGAATTTCATTTATAATTTTTAGATATCAAATACATAAATATATTTATGACACAATGATGATGTAGTGATTACCATATTAATGAATGATTTTAAAAAAATGAGATTATAAATATTAAAATAATTTTTTTTGAAACTTTTTATGCCATCCCAATAATTTTATGGAAGATTATGACTTTTTATATTTTAATTAATGATGTTTTTTTAAATAATCATGTTGATAGAGATATTTAAAAGTCATGATATGTATAGTATAAAAATTCACATAAATGATTTTTAAAAACAAATACTATTTTAATAAATGATATAATAGTCCAAAAAATATAATATTAGTCCAAATAACTTAGTTAATGTTGAAAATGTCATTAATGAACCACTTGATGTATTTTCTCCTTTTATATTAACTATATTAACCATTTAGTATTAATATATAAGAAGACATGGTAAGAGATAAATTAGTTAACTTAGGGTTAAAGCTAAAAGACATGGTTAACATTGTGATCTGGACTTTTCTAAAACCTATTTTTTAAGATTTTATCTATCCAAAAACATCTTATATTTGAAATAAATGAATTTGGGTCCATTTAAAAGAGAAAATATTTTTGTAATAAAACAATACTTCAAAACATTCCGAAAGTGACCATTCTTCCCCTTATAAAAATCTACCACTTCTACCCATTTAATCACACCTATAAACCCCTTTGATCATATAAATTAGGCTCAAATAGGCTCCCATCATCCCTCCATTCCTCCATGAAGCCTTAAACTTGGAAAAAGGCAATTCAACAAATCCTTTTAGCTCAAATCAAAAAGAGTTACACGTTTTTGAGGTAGCGTATTCTCTAAAGTTCTTTTCTGTTATATTCATTATAAACACCCTATTATATTCCTATTATTTGGTCAAATAAAAACACAATCGTATTCAATAAGATAGGATTTTTTTATGATATTTATTCGAACTGCACTTACACACACCTCCATATAGTGGATACAAACATACTATTTTTGTGTACGGCGAACTACTACCTCACAAAAGGATGATTATTCAATTTACCCATACTACCTCTCATGGCGGCCATTATGGTGGTACTATATTTATATATGATTTAAATATTATATTTATATTAACTCTATGATTTTGTAATTTTTATTTTCAGCATAACTTTGTGCTTTACATAATTTGTAAATATGATAATTTAATTTGAGGAAGTGCGGACTACCACCCCCTCAAAGTGATATGACTCGTTCATTATCTACATAGAATGTATAAATAATGAAGTTGATGAAATTATGTAACATACATAACATATGATATTATTTTTGGAATTATAATATACCTTTGTATCATTTAGTTTTCATTTAATTAATATGAAAAGTAAATGAATGTAGCCTTCAAGAGTACGTGTGACCAACCGTCTCCATGAACGGTGCATTTCAATTCTTATATCCCAATGTTATTGAATATTATAAATACATACATAACGGATATATATGATATTTAAATCATTAATATCCTTCTTTATATTATTCAATTTTGACTACATGTACAATTTATATAAAAAAAGGTCATTTTCGACTCAAGTAAAAAATGTCGGCAAAATGACTAATATTAACATAAATAATTAAACAATTTTTATACCATTTAAATAAGTGATATATATGGAATAATAAACTTGAAAAGGTTCTAATGAAATTATAAATTAACTTAGATTTATTATTTAGGAGGAAAAAAGAACATACTTGATGAATCAGACTCAAGGTAAGGTACTTCGTCTCAATATCCTTTCATTGAGGCACATTTTGATAATAAACACCTTCTTATTTTATACAGTTAATAATAAACCCCTATGAAATTTTAATTTCATTAAAATGAAATGTTTTTTCTATGAAGCATTTTACTAAATGACAAAAGGAATGCTTTTAGCGTATGTAGAGAGAACGAACCCTCTGTTGCTGTAACCATTATTTGATATTTGGCTTCCTATATAAGAATTAATTCTTTCAATAGGAAAAGAAATCATATATTCCCTTTTTGGGTTATTTGGTATTGAAAATGGTTTTTCAAATGCATTGATTATTTCAATATATTGAAACGATTTCTTGTGATTTCAAATGAAATGTTATTACTGAAATGTTGATATTAGCAATATTTTTTGTGTGTTATGATTATATAATAGTACATGGACATTTGAAGGTTGGTTATGTGATAAACCAATGATGGGTGGTTATGTGATAAACCAAATGATGGGTGGTTTCATGAAAACCAAGGAAAATTGGTTACATTATAACTTCCAATGCATTGGGTATGGATGTTGGCCGTATGGATATTCAATTTATTGATTTGTGTGAATTTAGTCGTATGGTTATTCCATTTATGTATGTTATGTCCCAATTTAACTTTATATGATAGATGTTGCTTTATTTGGGATTTATGGTAATCTTTTGGTTTCAAAACAGGTAAATAATGAGCTTATATTTAGGGAAGTGTATTTACTTCTTCTTAAATGTGAAAAGTGTTACATATGATAAAGTATTCTTGGTTTTCATGTTATCATAATAATAATTGTTTTCTTTCATTATGTATCCCTTATTGATCCTTTTATTCTCATCTCAAGTTTTGAAATGTTTTCTATAGGACATAAAGAAAAATAGAGTCATAGATGGGATCATGGAAATGTTATGTTGTTAAAACATAAAACGATGTCATATTTCTTTTTAATGAGTTTTTTAATGAAAATAATAGATAGTGAGTAGAAGTGTCTACTTGTAATATTCTTGATGTTTTGTATAAGTTGTGACCTAATTATCTAAATAACTAAAAGGGTAAATATCCTAGATGTGAATTATATTCAAATTATTCGCTTATCACAAGATTAAATATTGTTTAAGGACATGGCCTTATTGAGTGACTAGTGTGTGAGGGGTTGAACAAGTTCGAAAGTCAGTGTGTATGGACCATGAACAATTTTTCTATCCATATGCTAGGACTTGTGAGTATTTTACCCACTTATAAAATACTAGTTCTTGATTGCAAAAAACATAGTATAATAGTGTAGAAAAATTGTATTCCATTTTAAAAGTGGGTGGAATTACCATTTACACTTCTATATACCAAAAATATAATCCTTTATTCCTCCCCCTAATTATTTGTTCCCATCAGTACTCGATCTCAAACTTGTGTCTTCTATAAAATTTGATTTTATTCCTATAATTAGAATCTGATTCAAAAAAAATTAATGACTATATCATGATTCTACATATCGCACAAAATACCTTCCATGTAGTGACTTGTAAATGTTAATTTAATTTTGTTAAATAATTAGAACCCTAAATTGGATGTCGTTACAACCCAATTTTCATCCTAAGAGTTTTTCTACCACAATGTGATTCACACCCTTAGGGTGCATTATATGAAATTCTTAAGAACATTATGGATTTTGTGTGTGATTATACAACCTTTTGAGTTTTTTTAAATTGTCCCTCTAAAATGAAATGGTGAAGTTGAATTAAATAAAGTGGTATGACACTATAATGGATCCCTTTAACTTGAATATGTAAATAAAAAACCATATATGGTGTGGTGAAATACATTAAGAATCGAAATTGGTAAATTTTTTATTTGATTAATGAATGTCATGTCCATGTCACCTTGTCATTATTTAATTATGGTTGTGGGAACTTGAATAAGTATTTTATCATTCATGAAAAAGGTCACAAACCTAAATTACATTGAAGGTGATACATTCCCTAAGTGATACTTTTATTACCACTGTGTTTTTACTTCTATAGACTCATGGTATGCTATCCCAATCATTGATGAATCTACAATGTGAAATACCACACTAGGATTCAATCATTGTCTAAGAATGTGAATACCCTTATTTGGCCCCAAGGATTGACATATAAATTTAGATATTAAATTAAATTAAAATACATGGATGATCCTACCTAGATTCATCTTGATTTTATGATCCACATTGAATGATTACATGGGGTCCTTTCAAGTCTCACTCAAAGTTATCATAGGACATGTTCATAGGACTTGGGTAGAACACCCCCTCCGGGTGTGTTTTCAAGAGTATACCCCTATGGATTTCAAACAGCTTATAAAGATGAAACTCCATGGAAATATATAAAATTATATGATTATTACTATGCATATAAATCTTGGTTTTATTCCTCGTCTCATTAACCTATAAAAATAAATGAAATGTAAAAAATATCAGAAACATTTACGGCGTATTCCAATGTAGGTAGTGGTAGATGGGTGTTCCATGAGGAATCCAAACTGACATGGTTATTTATTTACAACGATATTTGTTATACATGTACACTACTCATTTTATATTCATAGACCAGATATTATTAGACAACATTGGCAGGGGAATACTGAGTTGTACTTGCACACTGTTTGGGACACTGAAAAGTACCCCAAAAGACTTTATGGATATAGGTAGGGAAAATGGGAAGCACACCACTATAGATGCTTTATTTTAAATATTAAGATGGTGTTTGAGAGAATAGGATCTAGTTTGTGCTTATGAAGATTTTATAAAAATATTATGGTATTCTGGTATGTTTTTATTGCATATTCATGTCATATGACTGCCACCATGTTTTCTAATTATTTTATATATTATTGAATAGTATCATGACATCAAATTTTTTATAAGATACTAGAAAGTGTTTATTCCTATATTTATGTCTACATGACTTATTTAATATATATTTAATTATTTATCTTGTTAATTGTTGTCATATTTCCACTAATTATTTATTATTTACCATTGGGCTCTACTTTGATAAGGAGGGTATAGTTTTCCCACTATACAATTATAGATCCTACCTACTAGTCAGAAGCCTCTAGTGTGTGGGGAGGGACTCTTGGGGCCATGTGGCCAAAATGTTCTAGTTACTTATGAGTGAACTTAGTCTGAGATGTCACACCGTTTTATGAGAGGTTAATTTATTTGCATTACTATTTTTTGATTATGTAAATGTGATTATTAAGTATCAAAATTTCCTAGTGGTAATTTTCTTTCGAGTAGATAACCCATATATATGGAAAAATCTAAGTTGTTAGGGATGAGGATTTTTATTCTACTTTATTCATATGATATTTTTAATGATTTCCCCATTTGGTGATGCGTATGACTTGTGGTATTTATTATCCTTAAATATTTTTACCCATTTCCCAATATAAGAATGTGGTATTGTTGAATACATCATTATAGGTACATGATTATTAAAATGTCACACATATTCTATGCCATGATTATTTTACTTTGTTCATTTAATATAGTATGTTGTAGTATCGTGACTATTATGTTTGTTATTTTACTAACATTTCTATAAGACGAATAAGATAAATAATTGTTTACTTAATGTGTCTATATAAACCTAAACTACTTTTTCCCAATATTTCATGATGGTGGAATCTTAATTAACTGATTTTGAAATGTTTGGGTATGTAACCATGGTTACATGAGTAGAAAAATTAGTTTATTATCATTAAATGGTTAACAATTGTAATTTATAATGATATTACATATATAAATTTGGAATGGTGATCTTTATAATAGAATCATCATATATATATTTTTAAATCTTTAGTCTGGATGCAACTTTTCTGGTTATTGTTACATGATGTACCAATTGTATGTTATAAAGATTTGGAATATATAACATATGAGTGTTAACTCATCTAATAGGACCATGACACACACACACTCACACATGTGTGATTCTTTATTTGTAAAAGTTAAATGAAATGGTTTCCATAAAATGGGATTCTATATGAAGCTTAAGGAGAATTGTTATTTATAATGTAATTAGAACACTATATATCAGATCCACTATTATGAAACAAAATACTTATACTTTATTAGATATTACTCATGGACAGTTGGGAGAGTCTCCTGTGACTCTTTGCAATCATATTTGTCACATTGTCCTAGATTTCAGAGAAGTAAAATGGGCGGTGACTCATATATATGAAGTCCTTGTTCTTGTTCTATTCTTTTATCTGAGATCATTCCTTTTTTGAAACCCATTTTGAGGTGTAAATTTGAAATTGTAGAAACATTCCCCCATGATATTCTTGGTTTGAATGCTTGAAAGGTGGTAATGACCATCCTCCCAATGTGGTGGGACCTGTATCCCTAGTATTCCTTCATGTCGTGTAACATATGGAACCTCTTGTTATCCCTAATCGAGGAAATTATGGTTATTTTAAAGATGGTTTCCTATAATTAGTGTAGTCTATTAAGGTATCTCCATGACCTACCACTTCTATGTTAAAGAAGATGTATGTTTTTTGGTAGCTGCACCCTCTGACTTTTTTGGTGGATGGAGGTCCCTATGATATTGATTTGCGGATCAAGGCTATATTATATATCATTGAGCATCATGAGATGCCACTAAAAAGTAGATTTTTTATTTCAACATATATTATTAGAGGGTCTTCCAAGAGATGGTGAGATGTTTGACCCAAGATGATCAGCACCAGGTTATAGTCTGAAGAGTTTTATAGAATGACTTCTATAATTATTTCTTTCTTGAGATGTTGAGCATTAACTGAGCTAGGGATTTTGTGCACCTAGACTAGGGAACATTATCTATTATGGACTACTCCACAAATTTCATGGTGTTTCAACATTTAATTCTTGATCTCTTTAGTGAACAGTAATCCAAGGCTCGGAAATTTTATGTTGGAATTATATATGCAATCTGATCTCATGTGAACTTTTTCAGTTGACTACCATTTTTGAGATAGTGAATCAGATCCTCATAACCTAGTGATATCTAAATAATGTTGATGCTGTGATCTATAGTGGTTCAGCACCTAGATAGGAAATTGGAACATCTAACAGTAGGAATAATCATATTTTGATTTCTCATATAGGTAGTAGTATTAATTTTTTTCACTTGGAAAACCATGCGATATGTCCCCAATGTGATAGGATGGGACACATGATTCCCCAGTATTTTATGAACCCCGTGGAGCACCCAAAATGTGACATGATGGTTCATATTTAGTGATTTCATAAAACATTTCCATCAATGGCTAATGAGGGGTGGTATGCACTAACTTCACGTTTTGGAGTATGATCAATAGTTCCATGTTATTTCGAGAGCTAGATTACCACCATAAAATATTGCTAAATAGTTGGTAATGGTTGGGGGATCCGTATATAGGATATTTAATGCGAATAGGGAAAACATTCTTTTGGTTGTGGGGTTGTTTCTCAATACTACAAATCTAGCCAAATATATAATGTACAACCAACACCTAAGGAGTAGGGAACCTGTCTATCAATATTTTGGGTTACGATTTTAGTACCCTCCATTATAGTGTCTATTTTACATTACATATTCTCTTCACACTCTTTCATACACGTGTCTTTTATAAAAAGTATAGGCCTTGAGATTTAGTATTTATATGGTGTGATTACTCATGATACTCTGTTTAGAGTACTATCAATGAGTTAATACTAATTAAAGGATTTTCCTCTTGGGGTTCACATCAATCAATTTCTATATAACCTCTTTATCCTTGAGATGATAGTTTTTGATATCATGCTTGATATGGAATGGTTAGTAACTTATAAAACTTATGTTGGTTTCTATCACTGTAGGATTTCCATCAAATCACTCTTTGGAGGTAAATATATGCACAAATGAGAATAGGATGTCTAGTAAATTTGAGATGGACCATAGCATCATGGGATGGGTGGAGTAAGATAAAAATTATTAGTCATTTTATGAGTGATTAGGGAACATATTAGATAGATTTCCTTACCTGGGAGGAATGTTTCAGGGGAGTTTTACTAGACGAAATCTATGGGTTATTTCATAAGAAATAGGTGGAGATTACTACATAGATAGTATTAAAAGAAACATCGGTATATATTCCTCCTTATTGAATGGATCCAACTAAGCTTCTAAAACTCAAGAGATTGGAACTAGAATTTAAGGGATGTATATGACTCAGTACATTACGTTGTTGTTTAAACATGCTCTTTGACAAGAATAATATGGTAACTCTATGGTTATGTTTTGATTTATTAATGTTGAATCAACTTGTAGTTAAGACTTGTTACACTTTACCTCATATAGATGACATCTTCAGCCAACTATGAGGATCGAAGGAATTGTTTGAATATTGAACTATGGTTGGGTTATCATTATGTATGAGACATGTATAGTATTTTATAGTAGATATGGATTATACAAGTATTTATTCATGTAGTTTAGTCTGATAAATAGACATGTTGTTTTAATGGCCTTGATGGATCAGGTTTTCCACCCATATTTTGATTCTTGTATAGTGGTTTTTATGGATGATATCTTATTGTATTATCAAACTCAAAAAAATCATTCTAAAACCCTTGATATAATTTTGGGTGCTCAGAGATAGGACTGTATATATGATAATGTTACAAAATACCACTTCTATTTTATTATAGTTCACTTCATGTGTCACATTATTTAGGAATTTGGGGTATCTGTGGGTTTATAGAAGGTGATGGACATAGTTTCTTGGGAGAATACTGAGAAGGACTTTAATATAAAAAGTTTCTTGGGGATATCTAGATACTATAGGAATTTTATTTAAAATTTATCATAAATTGAATCACCTATTACTATATTGAAAATTAATGGTGTTATATTTTCATTGTCTAAAGCTTGTGACAATTCCTTTCATAATTTTAAAGGAAGACTTACCTCAGGGTCGATCATGATGTTACTGGATCCTAAAAAGTGGTTATAGGGTTTATTACGATGCATAAAGCATTATGATGAGACCCATTTTGATGAAAAGAATCCAGTAATTGAATATATGTCTCACCAATTGAGTCTTCATTATCATAATTAAACAACTCATTATCTCAAGATAGATGTAGTGGATCTTTCATTACACTGGTAGAGACATTATTTTCAAATGGAATGGTTCATTATATACACGGACCATAAAATTATGAAATAAATATTCACCCTAAGTTACTTGAATCTAAGATAGTTAAGGTCAGTTGAACAACTTTAGTGTTTTTAATTTTGATCTTGATTATACACCTACTAATATAAAATAATTGGATAACTCCTAAAGCCGGAAGACTCATGCACAAGTGGTTCAGGAAGATAATAGTGAATAACAGTTAATGTATCTCTTTTATATGATACATAATGAAATTTAGGAGTGTTATGAGGGGTATACAATTATGGAATTTGTTTTCACTTGTCCACTTCAGGATCAATTTAAGATGTGCTAGCTTTCTATTCCTACAGGCTTAATCCAAATGGAATGCATATAAGGTAATGACCTACCACCTAGTTGGGTCATTGATAAGGATGAGTTATATTATATTCATAGATACATTTGGGATCATATAGATGTTATAGAGTAATTAATGTGATAATATCATGCCTCTCATTGGAAATTACATCCTATACGTACAAATATGGACCATGATTTACGCATCCAGTATTGGTAGCTTGGAATGAAACGAGAGATTACATGTTTTGTCTTGGGGTGTTCCACCTATTAGTTGGTGAAGGTAGACCACTAGTGACCTACTAGTATTTTATATCCATTTCCCATCCCCATGTACAAGTGAGACGAGTTCACTATGGATTTCATTAAAGGATTACCAAAATACCCTTGAAGAGGTGAAATAATACTGGTTATCATGGATAGGCTGATGTATGTTTCCCACTTCATCACTATTAAGAATGAATTGTTGGTGAAAAAACATAGAAGGTTATACATGTCATTACCCATCCCCTGGGACCCACACAACAACCAACCAAAGCCCACCTCCCAAAGGTTAGGGGATAGAGACTAGTACCTAAGGAATTATCCCTAAGGGGGAGGCATTTTTCGAGTACCTGAACACATACACACTTACAACGCCATCCCACAATTATGAAAAGGGAAGCATGCATACCACTAAAATACCCACTGAGAGTAGAGGTATAAGCAGTATGTAATATGAACTAGGATAAAAAACTAACAAAATTCATGATGTAAACAAGTGAGTACAATATCCCTGATAATCCATCAACATAAGATTTAATCCTACATCGTAAAGTTCTCATTCACTTCTTGATGACCTGAACCTTCTCAATGGTAGCCCATACCATCTCTGGACCCACGAGTACTGACTCCCCTAGGTTTGTCCGGTATTATAGTGACCTGCATTGTTTCCAATACAGTGCCTCGAATGGATCCATACAAATTGTGGAGTGGTATCTGTTTCTGTATAATAACTCCACCAGTGGTAGTTGATCCTCCCAACTGTGACCGAAGACAGAGATTAAAGCATGAAGCATGTCCTCTAAAACCAAGATATTCTTATCTGTTTGATCATATGTATGAGGGTGGAAAGATATTCTCATGTGCAGGTGAGTCCTGAATGCCTCCTGCAATCCCTTCCAAAGCTGGGATGTAAAGAATGTGCCTGAATCCGAGACTATAATTGATGGGAATCCAGGGAGTCAAACAATATGTTTCATGTAGAGGCATCCTAATATCTCTAATGAACCTTTCTCCCGAATGGGTAAGAAGTGGAACAAGTTGGTGAGTTGGTCAACAATCACCTAGATAGAATCATGCCCCTAGGATGTGTGGGGTAGACCCATAATGAAGTCCATCAGGATAACATCCCACTTTCACTCTGACACTTCAAGCAGTTGACACAAGCCTTTTGGAACCTTATTCTCTATCATCATTTGCTGACATGTGAGGCACTTTGATACACACTCCGCAACTGCCTTCTTCAAACCCAACCACCAGTACTTAAGTCAGAGGTCTTGGTATATCTTTTCCAGTCCAGGATGTACTGTAAAAGGGGAGGTGTGGAAATCCCTCATAACCTCCTCACACGATGACACTGTCACAATGGTGAACCCTCTGAAAAAGATGATGTGATCCCCATATTTCAAATATACATCAAGAGCATGTCCTAAAGATAACAGAACACATTGGGCCTTGTAGTCAACATCCAAAAGTTGTGACTCCCTAATATTATATAAGACTAGGGGAGTGGCATCCATCAACAGAATATATGATCCTCCATCACCATCCATGTAGGATCTCTGCATAGAAGCTAACTACTATAACGCCTCACTCAGTAAGTGCAAATCGGATCTCTAGCTAAACACTTCTGCTACCATGTTCACCTTCCTAAGAGTATAGACTATCTCAAATTAATAGTTCTGGAGGAACTCGAAACAACACTACTACCTCAAGTTCAGGTCCTTCTAGTAGAATATATACCTGAGACTTTTGTGGTCGAAGTAGATTGTAAACCACTCCCCCATTAAAATGTGCCACCAAATATTTAATGCAAAGACCATTAGGGCTAGCTCTAGGTAATTCATTGAATAATTTTTCTCATGTTGGTTCAACTACTGTGAACTATAGGAGATAACTACTCTTCCCCCACAACTGAAAAAATCCTAGTCCAGTCCCTGATGAATCCCAGAACACTACATACCCAATGCACTCCATACAAAGGGATATACCTTCTATGTCAAAGCTGATAATGGTTCTGCTACCCTGGAGATGTCAGTCGTGAACCTCCAATACTACCTAGACAATTCCAAGAAATTTTGTACCTCGGTCATGCTCCTAGGTGGATCTGAAGAATGTACTGCCTCTATATTTTCTAGATCCACTAAAACTATAGCCTTTGGAATGAAATTCCCATAAATTGGACTTCTCAAATCCATAAATGAAACTTTGAGAGACTCCCATAATACTAGTTCTCTCAAAGTGTATCAAGGACTATCCACAGGTGTGTCGCGTTCTCCTCCTCAGATGTCGAGTAAACCAGAGTGTCATCAATGAAGACCACAACAAACTAGTCAAGGTAGGGATAGAAGATCCTATTCATGAGTCCCATGAACACTACAGAGGCATTGGTTACACAAAAAGGTATCACCATGTACTAATAGTGTCTGTATCGACATATAAAGATTGTCTTATGTACATCCTCATCCCATACACGGAGCTGATGATATCCTAATCTGATATCTATCTTTGAGAACACACTCACTCACTTAAAATGATCAAAGAGATCATAAATCATCGATATTGGATACTTTTTCTCCAGAATCACCTATTTCAAGAACCATGAGTCCAAAAATAGCCTCAAACTCCCATCTATCATCTAGGAAAACAATACTGTGGCTGCCCAAAGTGAAACATTGGGCCTCATAATGCCCTTCTCCTGTAAATCCTCGAGTTTCACCCTCAACTCATGAAGCTCCGTGGGAGCCATTCGATACATTATTGTGGATAAAGGTGCTATCTTGGGGGTATAAATCATTGTAGAAGTCTACCTTTATGTGAGGAGGTAATATCGGAACATCTTTCGGAAATACATCTTTGTACTCGTCAACCACTATGGGATTGTGAGGAATCCTCTCATCAACTGCACCAAGGGTGAGGCTATCCAACTGGTGAGTGATCAGATGCACCCTCCTTTGAGAAATATTTCCTACGCTGTAAGATCTCCCTTAAAAACAGGGAAGGAAAACCTGGTCCCATCCCCGTGGACACACTACACTTTGCATCTAAAGCAGTCGATATAAGCATGAACTGTGGATAACCAGTCCATACCAAGGAGGATGTCATAAGGTCTCAACGCTGCTACTAGGAGATCCCTTCCAGAACTCTCACCTCTCAGAGCAGGATCAATTATAAGAATTTTTTTTAATTGTTTAATTCCATCCTGTATGAGTATTTAATCACAAGGATCGAGCCAACTGCTCTACTGGAATCTTTGAGCTCTGAAAAAGGTATGTGGCAAGGAAAGAGTGACTGAAACATGTGTCTATAAGAACTAAATATAAGGTGTAAAAGACAGATATCATACCTATAATCATCTCTAGAGTGTCACGGTAATATCCCTCCATCACATATAGTTGGCCTAAACCATGTGCAGAAGCTCTCAGAGCCCATGGTGGACCACCTAGGGGCAGTGTTGGTAGCCCATCAAACCTCCTCCCACAATCTGATGCTCTGTCATCTCCCCTACCACATCAACCTCCCTAGGTACCACCCAGATCGATCTTTTGCATATGCATCAGTGATCCCTTGACCATCTGTCGGTCATCTGCATGTAGATTTGGGAAATCACGAGCCATGTACCCCTACCCGCCATTTGTGTAGAACAATATTCCCCTATAATGACTCCCTCCACCCTGGGGTCTTGTACCATCAATCCTACATCCTAGGGTGGTCCCTCGAAATACCCTATTCACATGGGCACCCATTTCTGGTAACTTCTAACCACAGCCAAAGACTCTGCTACTCGGTGTCTACTGGTAGCTCATGCTACTCGAACATACTCTTCCTAGAAGCTTTCCATGAGTAGGGATCTCTCTAGAACCCCATCCTATGTAGAGATGATAAGAGATAACATAGACTCCATGATCTCCTAGAATATCCCATTCTCAAAATCTTGAGCTTTAAAAAATGGGTTTCATTCCAAGTTCATGGAGTAGTGAAAAAGCGCAGTGGGTCTCGTAGAGTACTCTTCTACTGTCATACCACCCTGTTGTAGGTACAGTAGCTCTTTTATGCACACTTTGCATAATTTCACTGGAAAAAACTTCTCTCTGAAGAGTCCCTCAATGACTTTCTAGGTGAGGGTTTCCTCGTGGTGTGTCTGGATCATCAGGCTACACCATCTAACCACTCAGCCCTTAATAAGTCTCGAGGATAAGATCTCTGTCTAGTTGAGAGGTGTCCTCACTAGTTAGAAGACTCGCATAACCGCCTCGAGCCAATCCTCTACAACCTTTGGGAAAGTCTCACCCTTGAACCTAGGAGGTCTCTACCTCTGGAACATGTGTAAGGCACTGAGACTACATGCATCCTCTACCAATAGCACCTATAGGAACTGTTAGCCAATGGTTGGTGGCAATGCTAGTGCACCTTCTAGTGGGTCCAAATATTGTACTGGTCCCTATATTGATGCTCATTGATGGTCATACCATCCTCAAGGTCATGTGCTAGAATCTTTTCTGGATGTCTACATGGTGGCATCCTAAAAAAACAAGATGAACCACAATCAATAGGTTATACCTAGTGAGATGACTCAAGAAGGACCTGAGGAAACACTCAAAATCATATATGATGCATGAAACCATTGGTTTCATGTAATGAGTTGAAAAGTAGAATTCAGGATCCTGGTGTACGGATACGTCAACCTCCGTACCAACACTGGACTCCTCGAGCCTGAAATTTGAACTCGAAACATTCAACAATATTTCCCAAAAAAACTACAGACACTTGGTCCTTATGGTAGAACTGGCCACCTATGATAACATTTTTACATGATCTATCCCTTAGGGCCCATGGCATGACCACCCCAAGCCCACCACCCAAAGGCCAGAGGCTAGGGACTTGCATCGAAGGAATTATCCTGCAAGTGGGAGGTATTTGTATAGTACCTACAGACAAAAACTCACAACCCCAGCCCACAATGTTGTAAGGGAAACAGGTATACCACTTAAACAACCCCTGAGAGTAGAGGTACAAGTTTTAAGTAAAATAGGCTAGAATACAAACTCAATAAAAGAAAATCTTTAAACAAGTGAGTAGAATGTCTCTGATAGTCTGTTCTAAAAAAACCCTACCTTAAGGGTAGGTGAAGACTAGATACTAAGAGTTGTAGGAGAATGCCTCACTTGTTCGATCGCACTGGGAACCGCCTCCTCCTGGACCACCAAGGTCTCTATCAAAGCATCAGTCATCTACAAAAGAAATGACACGTGTGGGTAAATCCCGTGTAAGGGTGAGTAACAAAATACATAGTATGGACCCCAAAACACAATGAAAATACCACAAAGGAAATCACACATGATGTAATGGACAACTCACACTAGTATAACCTAAGGTATAGAAAGAAAGATTAAAAGTTGTAAAGTTGAATGTCTTGTTCTACGGAGGGACTCATCCCAGATGAGTCACTATGGTTTGTTGGGCCACTGAGTTATAATATTCTACTGGGCCACTAAGGTCCCCTCATCTGTCGGGCCACTAAGTTTCTCTTGTCCGTCGGGCTGCTGAGGTACGCTTCGTTACTAGGCCATTGAGGAGCGCTCGTCTACTGGGCCTATGGGTCCACTCGTCTACTAGGCCACTGAGTTCCACTTGTTTTCCTGGTTACTATGGACCAATCGGCTACTGAGCCACTATGGTCTGCTCGTTTCATTCTTCATGTCACTGGCAGTGATAAGATTCCCACTCACATCACACTTCATTATGAGAGAATCTACATATCGAGACACCATTCATATCTGAACATCCATGGAAACTCATTTTGAGCATTTCAAAAGGTCCATATCATCACGAGGTTCCCAAAGTAGCGAACATCTAATCAATAGGACACACATTTTGGATGTTATGGACTTTTTTGTAAAAGGGCCTGGTGGGGTCTAGGTTTAGGCTGACCCGGTCAGATTGACCTGACTCGAATAGGGTCCGACCTATCCCAGATCCAACTTAGTCTGCTGGGCCCGGATGGGACATGTGTCTGTCTTGTTGGGCCATGGGTCCGTCCCCCATGGCCATAGGTCTTCCCCACAGTGCTATCGTGGGTTAGGCCCATTGGGCTACCCGGGGCGGCCTGCCTGCTCCTGCCCAGCCCACTATAAGTGGGCCGACCTCTTACGGTTGAAATGCGGTGGGTGACCTATGTCTTCTAAATACCCCGTGGGTCACAGCAGGGTCCATCTTCACCGTAGTCCAGTTGGACCATAGCCCTCAACATGCGTGACGTGACATGGTCTCTACGTCCGTGTGCACCACTTATGGCTGTTGTTGGAGGCCCAATTCACTACTTGTGGTGGGATACCACCCCCACCCTTTGCACACTACCATCACCAATTACTATATGTGGTCGCTTATCACAGCTCATGGGAAAGATGTCATGGGTGTTGTCCGCCACCGTAGCGCACCGCCTCCCACATGCGTCTGCCATCTCGTAACTCCACGAGCACGCCAACGATCTCTTCCGTGGGCCACCGGGTACGCTTCGGTGGTCTGTTTTACATTTCGTAATGGTATTCGGGATCCTCAAGTTGTTTCCCTCCCTTCTATAACCTCATGGTTGTTCTTTTATAATTTCGGATGCTCAGTCATTAAGAACACAATAACGCCCACGATGGAGGGATCTGAGCATTGTTCATGTTTTCCCAAACCCTCCGTGTTAGAATTCAAAAATGATTTGGGACTAAGTGTTAATAATTAAAACATAGATAGTCCCTAAATAAATGCCCTGAGATAAAAAACCTATTGCAAAATCATGCACGCTCCATGAATCATTCCATTCATTTAATGATTCACATTCATCATGAATATTTCAAAATAGGGAATGAAAAATTATTCAAAGGACACACTCCCTAAATGTCAGATTGTTCATTAGCAAAGATCACACCACTAACTTTGTCGCTTTAAAATCCATAGTTGGTGGCCATTCATTGATCTTCGCTCACCAATACCAAATATCCAAGGGTTCAATGAAATTCTACAACGTTCCAAAGATCAGTCTTCATTGAATCCATTAAAGGTAGAAAAATCTTTTCAGCTTTTTCGTTACATTTTGTTGCGGTGTCGTTACATTATGTCATAAATAAAACAACATTATAGTTATGCTCATGTTTCAATTCCATTACATTATAATGAATTTGAAACTCAAAGTAAAATACAATTTGTTTTTTATTTTATTTTTCCTAAATAATTTGTTTTATTAAATTTGGTTAATTAGTATAAAAACTAACTTTTTACCTCATCCCACATGGTTGAGGTTAAGTCCTTTTTTAGGTTTAGTCGTTGTTTCAAATGAAATGGTGCCCTCGTATTTTTTATCCGGAAACCCATTTAGAAGATTCTAAGACTGTACATGTGATCTATTTTAAATAAACATAAAAAAGTTTGAACAATTGTTTCAGGCTCACTGGGTCATAGAATCAAGTTCCGTCTAAGCACCAAGTCGAGAAATATTCCCATATAATTTAAAAAAAATACATGGTATTATAGGAATTTACAATACATGTGAGAGATTATATTAAATCATGGGAGTTTGTGTACTATATAATTAGATAGGGATACCGATTTTAGATCATGGTTCTAGTAGGGGTTATAAAAGATTCTAGGTTCATAGGTTCAATAAAGAATAACCTAACACTCTTATGCGGACAGTTAGTCTGAGCATACTATAATGGTTTTAGAGGAAATGATTATGGAATGCTTCCTTGAAATTGGATGTTATTGGGAGAATAACTTATTGCTTTCTAAAATCTATTATTATAATATATATCAAGTGACTATACGAATGACTCCTTTTGAGGCCCAATATTGTAGACCCTACCTATCATGTCTAAGGTTGTTAGATGTCGGGGATGAAAAAATATCGGGATCATGTCTCATTCAGAAGACATCAAAGTAAGTATAAATTAATCGAAAATAAATATATATAGACCATTCTCCTATGATTTCTTATCGCCGCTACCGATCTATAGATTAATGGGTGGGAGATTATGTATTCTTATGCATCTCTCCTAGATTCGTTCATTGATGTATTTAGAGGTCTAGAAAGTAATTGCACATATTTTTCAAACTATTTATGATTTTGGAGTGGGTCATAAATGTGGATTATTGGATAAGAATCCATTAAAGATATGGGTCCATGATTTTTTTTAAAAAAATTATCAATTATATTTTTCTTATTCAGACTCATCTCAAATACTTCATCTTTAGGTGGTTGAGTATTATATTGATGATTACATTGAGGATTATAATATACATATCATTAATTATATAATAAAAAACTATAGGGAAGGTATGTTCCTCTAGTTTAGGTGGTATGTAAAAATAGCCATGTACAGGATGAGACTTCGGAGTGAAGGGCCAATATATGTTCTTAGTGGAATGAATTATTCTCAAATAAAGATCAATCAGCCTCAGGGAAACTTGGGAATGAGTTGTTTTAAGGAGGAGAGTTTGTAAGATCCCTATTTTTATCATGAGGTATAGATCATTGAATTATTATTTTTAAATCATTTATATTACCCTCATATCAAGGAATATGACAATATAGAATACGTCGAATGTGTTTAGGATCATTAAAGGCCTTCTGTTATGAATTTTATAAGGATACTATTTGTGATAACCGTATGACTTAACCATGAAGGCCACAATAGGATCCACATACTTAGTTTAACCATGATTGGGAGGATTTTTAACCATGTGAGAAACTATAGTGATGTGACATAGGTAAAATTCATGGCTGGAACATTGTATCTCTAACTATGCACCTAGCATGCAAGGGGGTGAAAAATATGGATTGTTTTTACACACCAACCATGAATAGTTTTTCTAACCATGTGCTAAGCTTTGCAAGGGTTTTCCCTACATGGAAATTACTGGTGAACAACTAGTGTATGGTAATTCTTATAATCGGACTGACCCATGCATCATTTTAAATGTTGTTAAAATTAAACTTTCCGTCATTACCCATAAATTATTATTTGTTATTACTCTACCTCATTTCTCATGCCCAGTAGATGTTTGAGATTCCCCTTACCTCACTTCTCTGATTTGAGAAAATTCATCTATCCATAGTATGATTAAACTAATGTTCATTATTTTTTATCCCTAAAGGTATGTTTATGATTCCCCTTTCATATTTTATTAATTTTATTCTACATATCAAAAGTTATTTTAGTGCGAGGTCATATGATCAATTTGAGTGAATCTATTTATTTATCTAATTCCTCCCATTCTAGATGGGATTAGAGTCCAATAATGGATGGGGAGTATAATTATGATATATGATAGGTGGTTTATCTCTTTTACCTAAATTTTTTGTGGTATATATCATTCACCATAGTATCGCATGATAGACCATCCATACAATATGTTTTAAATGTAAAATTAAATTTAATATATTTTTAGAACCTTAAATTGTTTGTCCTTACTATATAAATTTCATAATTGGAGATTTTCTTCCTTGGCATGAATCACCCCCTTAGGATGTGTCATATAAAATTCATAAGAACAGTATTCCTTAATGTGGGATTAAACCACCTTTTTAGGAATGTTAAAATTCCCCTCTTAAATGATGTTTTCTAATTGAATTAAATGGAATCGTATAACAAATTTCATTGTCCATTTACCATGAAAATGTATTTAAAATTCCTTGTATGGTGTTTTGAATTTACTTTAAAATTTAAATGGATAATTGATTTAAGTGAAAGGTTAATGGTAAAATAATGTCATCTAGTCCATGTAAATTGATGATTGTGGGAACCTAAATAAATATTGTATCATTCTTGACAGTGGTCATAACCCCAAATTACATTGAAGTTGAGGAATTCCATCAGTGATAATGGGATTCCCGTTGTGGTATTCCAAATATAGAATAAATGGAATCCAACTAAATCATTAATGTATTTTCCATGGGAATGAACACTATTGGATTTTGTATTTGCCTTATATTGTGTATACTGTTACTTGGAATCGTGGGATCACCTATATTTCCAAAAAATAAATTAAATTGAAACCCTTGGATGATTCTCCTTGGATTTACACTAATGTTACAGAATTCCAAGTATTACTCTTTGGTATCGTTTAATGTTTAAAATTGATGCTATGTAGGATATGTTTATATGGATTAGGTATAACTTCAACTTCATGGAGAATTTACATGGTTATACCCTTGTGCATTTAAACCACCTTATAAAACTAAAATGAGGTGGAACTATGGAAAATTATTTGACTATTAGAATGCATAGATGCCTTGATTTTATGCCTTATGTCCTGGTCTTATAAAAATAAATGAAAAGGTAATATAATCAGTGAAAATTTCAACTTATGAAAAAACTAGTAATATTGGATGGGTGCTCCACATGGAACCCAAACCAACATAGTTATTTATTTACAACATTATTTATTATAAATTCACTCTTCTCATTTTATATTCATAGATTGAATTTGTGATAAACAATGTTGGTGGTGGCCTATAAAGTTTTACTCAGACACTATTTGGGCCACTGATTGGTACCTATGTTGACTTCAAATATTCATGTAGGTACAAAGTGAAATACCCTTCTATGTATGACTGGTTTTATATAATAGGATGGAGAATAACAGAAAGTGACTGATCTTATGGTCATGATTCTATTATAGATGTCTTTTGTACCTTTTTATTTTTCGTATATCATGTATATATTGAATTCTTATAACCCACTACCCCTTGTATCTTACCCATTTTTTATAGTATCATGGCATCATATTTTTTATTTGATACTCACTACCACATATTTGGGTTTTCTCAGAGCCACCCATTTAACATTGCTAAAAAAGTGCGGATAAAGGGTATGTGTAACAATGCTAAAAAGTGTTGTTAAATGTACCCCTTTATCAGGGATTTTTTTACAAGAACTATTAAAGAGTGTATTTAAAGAAAAAATATTTCATTAAAAAATATATATTAATATTGATATAAACATAGAATATATTTTTTTAATGTGGTTTAGATAATGATAAATGAGAAATTTAAACTTAATATAAAAGATATTTAGTAAAAAAGATTATAAAATAATTTAAAAATTATTTATAATTTATAATTTTTCAATTTTTATCAAATAATATTCATTTAATTTCAATTTTAATATAAAATAAATAAATAAATATATTTTTAAATTAAGTTAAAGAAATAACTCAAACTTCAGACGGTCATAAATTTTGATCTGGGTGTCCTTTTGAGTTGTACCACATATCAAATCGAATCTTGCGATAAGTTCTATAATACTTTGACTGGGGTAACCCCGATAGATGTTCTTATAAGGACAAAAAAATCCAATAAGGCATCCAAAACATAGTTTTATGTCGGTGTACCCCGATTTAGTAACATTTGATGGATTTTTATGTGCATTTATGGGGGTATTTCTTCGATTTTTGGTGGGGGATAAGTTTATTGACATGTATTTCATTAATTTTGATATAATGGTTTTGAAATTTTATCATATTTTACAATTTAATATTATTTATAATCAAATATATAAAAATATATGCATATATTTTGATATATTCATACCTAAAAATTTAGTTTTATAAATAATTAATTAACTTTATTTACATATAAGATATATTTTTTAATATACAAAACATATATAAATAAAAACCAATAACCATTTTATTGAAAATAAAAAATATGAATACTTATATACCTATATAATGTGTCTATGTGTGTCTATATACATATATATATTAGTGTGTGTGTGTTTTAGCAAACTAATATATAATATCTATATATTTTGACATATAAATAAACATATTAATATATAATAGTGTAATAATATATAAATAAGAAAAAAAAATTATAATTATACTTATATATACAAATATATAATATATATATATATAAAAGTGTATGTTTGTTGTATATATGTATGTATCTATATAATTATTTATTTATAAATAAACACAAAAAAATTATAAATGTATTTAAAATGAATATTACAAATATATATTAATATATGGATAAATATATTACTAAATATATATTAGTGCATGAATAAATATATGGATAACAAATATAACTATACATATATATAAGTAAATAGATATTAATAGATATTAATATACAGATAAATATATAAATATAGATTAATATAACTATATATATATATTAATATAAATATATTTTAATATAAAAATAAATATAATTTAATATATATGTATATAAATAAATAGATATATCATTAAATGGAAAACTGAGTATCATTTAGGAGTGGTAAAGTATCCAATGCACAGGGAAGAGGTCTTGAGTTTGAATTCAAGAAGAGGCAAGGGAGTGTGTGCATGTGCAGGGGGGTTAGAGATCTTAAAGGGATGAGAAGGGCACTTTTAAAGGCCGGCTAGTAAGGGTGGGCACGAGTGGCGGTGGAGAGCAGTTTTAAAAGGGGGTGGTGGGAGTTGTTAAAATGGGTGTCCATTTTTTTGAAATTTTTAAATTTTTGGTAAATTTTTTTAATTTTGTCTGCACTTTTTAAAAAAGCGTTGATAAAATGGGAGTTTTTTAGTAGTTTTTTATGTGCTGATAAAAGGGACAACCATTTATATTCGCTCAGTGTAATTCTACTAAAAAAGCACTGTTAAAAGCTATTTATAGTGCTGATAAAGGCGCTATCTATAGTAGTGACTAGACAGTGTCTATCCCTATATTTATGTTTGGAAGATTTATTTTAGCTTCTTTGTATTATTTACACTATTTATTATTGTTATGTTTCTACTTATTATTTATTAGTGACTATTGTGATCCACTCTGATTAGGAGGTTATATTTTCCTTACTATACCATCATAGACCCTCACTCCAAGTTTGTAGCCTATTGCATACAAAGATCTGTACTTGAGGTGATGTGGACAACCGATTCAGGTTTATTGTTAGTGAACTGTGTCCTAGTAGTCCCAATATCATTCTATGAAAATGTTTATTGAAAATTATTATAATCCATTTATATCTCCCATTTTAACCATAGAAATAATGACATCATATCTTTATTGATAAAATCACTGTTGTAGTTAATGATTAATGAAAAAAATATTCAACTCATGTTCATGGGTTGAATAGTTTTTTTCATGAATCACTAACCACCTTGATAAAAAGGTAATAACTTTATCATTCTACATAAGTACACATCTAATTATATTCTTTGATGTTTCACTATATATGAAAAATAAATTATTTCCTAATGGTAGAGTCAAACTTGGATCATTGAACAATTTCCGATTAAATCCATTAAAAATTTCTTTACATTCTTTTTTTTCATAAAAACTGCATTTACATATGATCATGTTAACATGTTAGCCAATTGAGAAAAAGGTTGAGCACATCACTTGCAGTAACCTGCCAAACCAATTAAACTACATAACTAGATTATGTTCATTACTTTACACTGTTATTTTAATACCTTTTTATTAATAGGATAAGCAATGATTCTATCCTTGGGGACAATATGGAAAAGAAAATGAGCATCTTAAATCAAGAATTCAAACTTGATTAGTTAACCAAATAACTCATTTTATCTAAAATCCTTAAGAATGATTCATAAATGACTCTTATACTCTTCATAACATTTGGAGCATCATAATATATCATCAATAAATAACACAATGATATTATAATTATGTCCCTTTAAAACTATATTAATCAGATCCATAAAAATAGAGGGTTAATTAGTCAATCAAAATGGTATTACTAAAAAAATTAAATGTCCCTACATCACAGAAAAATGTTGTCTTCTGAATTTCAACCCCCTTACTCGAAATTGATGATACCCAATGTAAAGTTATATCATTGAAAAATATTGTGCTCCTTGAAGTTATTCACATAGGTCATCAATAAAAGGTATATATTTTTCTTATTCATAGTGATTCCATTGATTTCTTTATAATCATTGAATGACCTAATAGTCCCATCAATCTTTTTCCCAAATATAATGTGATCTCCCAAAGGAGAAACACTTGGGTATATAAATCCCCTCTCACAAATTCATGTAGTTAATTTCTTTACTACACTAGCTCCGCAATAGACATCTTGTTGGGAGTCTTAGATATATGGTTTTAACATGGGTGAGTTCAAAAGAATACTCAACAAGAAGCATAGGTGGATGTATAAGAACATCATCAGGATACACATTATTATAATATTTAAAATTAATTAAATCTTCTACACTAGGGGTTTCTTATCTATTGGTTGTGTATTATGTTATTCTCTAAAATTTTCATTAAGGAGAGCTACTATAGGTGGATATAGATATTATTTAGATGTTGAAATCTCCCCTTAAAGATAATAAATTCTACATATTAATGATGAATTTTAATATCCATATCATGGAAATATTTTTTACAATTTATTTTTAATCCTAATCCACACAAAGGATTATATAAAAGATATACATTTTCATAATAATAACACATAAAAATGGGGAACTTTTATGTTCCATAATCAAAACTAAATGAAATATTCTTTTTATGGTGAGGTTTCCTCTAGGATTCACAAATAATAAGTCCCTTCTTATAGTTCTAGATAAATATCCAATTTACATGGAAAATGTGGTTATTATAAACCAATATGTAGTTCTTGAATCAAATAATTCAAAAACTAATTTTGAGGATATGAACAATGTACCTTCTACAATGTCATTTGGAAATTCAACCTTAGTTTTAGTGATCTCATAATCTTTCCCTTTCTCCCTTTCCATTTTCTAAGGAAAATTCTATTGAGACCTATGAAATTAATTCTAATAGTACCACATCTCCTTACATTTGATGCATTAAACAATGGTAACATATTTCTGACCCTAATCATCATGATACCATTGGACTTTCTATCCTCACTTGAAGAAATTTCCCATTACCAACAATCATGTGCCACTACGTTTCTTTTTACAAATATTACTTGTTGAAAATTACAGACTTCCATTCTTTCCTTTTTCAATATTTCCTTTTCCATATTTTTCAACAACCCTCTTCTTATCTTTATATACTTAGATGTCATAATTCATGGAAAATTAATTTTCTATATTGGTAGCACATGATACTATATATTTGTATGATTAGAATTTTTATGAGAATAAGACAATTTAATGGAATAGATTTATCCCTTTTAAAGAAATAGTCAATCTTAATCTTAATATAAGGTGAAAAATATGAAACATTCTTTACTAACCTAGTAAATTTATCCTTGTAATTAAAAAAACATATCTTCCTTTTTATATAACCCATGAATTGTAACACCATATATTCTATTTCCCCATGAGTAAAATTGTTTTCTAAACAAATAATCATAATATCCCTCCACTTATTATTTTCTGTTTATTCCTGTTCTTTATTATTTTTAATAAAACACTACAATTGATCCAAATCCCCCATGATATGATAAACTACCCAGAAAACCTTATCCATTTATTACATCTTAATGTAATAAATACCCCCCATTGAAATTTGTCATTGCTTAACTAGAACTAGATTAGTATCTCAATTTAATAATGGAAGATAGTAAGGTATGAAGCATTCAAACATTGTTTCATTATGTTTCATATTTGCAGGTGAGCCATACAAGCAAGAATATTGTTCATAACCTCAGTCATACTACCCAATAAATTTATAATTAGTTCATCCCTAAATCTATCTCCAATTCCATCTCCAGTTTCATTGTCTTTATAGGATGAAAATACCTATATAGATAATATACATTGATATGGTTTTCATTACTTCTACTATGAACTATTTATAAACAATGGCATAAAATAGATTACATTATAATAATTTGAATCCTAATGTCTAATTACTAAACTTGTGAAACAATTGACATAAAATTAATATTTATTCATATATAATCTTATAATCCTAAGAGTATTTTCATTGGGAATATTTTTAATAATTTATAATATTTCAAAAGGACTTGTAAAGAAAATTTTAATTAACCAATTAATATCCCTCAAGAGTGTCAAACCAAGTGTGAAGTGAGGGAAAAATCCCCATGCACTATAATGAAGTCCATGAAATACTCGAGAACCAATTTTTGGGGTTATTACCCTAAGATTTTCCTATGTCAAATCTAAATCCACTTGTAGTATCTAAATATTATTTTTTTATTGGAAAACCACACAATATCAACCTTACCAAAAAAAATTATGATATTATTTTATTAATAGAATTTTCATTTGATATTTTTATAGGGTTATGTTTAGTAATCCATGTTTCCCTAAATCTAGTTCCCAATGTTTCAACTAGTCATTTTATGATACCAACTATAACACCCCAACTCTAATATCCTAGAGTTGATCATCATTTTATCACATTGTTACCAAAATACAAGGGATAAAATACCATAAGACTGAATAGTTTTTTAGTTTTGGGAGACTAGATAAAAACATGGTTCTCACATTATATCTAAAACAATGAAATATAGTATAATAAATATTGTGAGAACAACATTATTTCATATATTATATCCAAGAATTCATTCTTAGATCTCTTTTTTTGGTATCCTTGTGAATGGAAGACATAATAAAGGATGAGATATGATTCAAAGTAAGGTAAAGTGTTCAAAAAAATCTAAAATAAATAAAACATGGATAATATGGTGGACACAAATAATAATAAAATTTCTTAAATAAATAAAACCACAAAAGGGGACTTGATTCATTGATTATATAACAAATTAAATAATAACATGGATAAAAATATATAGGTTCATAATGAAACAATTCATAATGATGAACATTATAATCTTTCCATTATGGCCTTTTTCTAAGAAAACATATATAAATGGGTAACATGTATGATTAATACCAAAAATAGTTTGTCTCATAAGACCTACAGATGAATATAGTTATTGTAACAAAACATTCCTATCACTTAATAAGTCCAACGAATTCAATATATGAAATGGGTGAATAATAATTTAATACAAAATAAACATAAACATTCGTATTGAAAAAATAACATATGAAATATTAATATTTTCCATAATAAATAATTATATGATTATCATAAACCATACAAATTAATATATAGAATGGTATATAAAGATTATATAACCATTAAAGAAAAATATTCACTAAAGAGTATCAAAATGTATTAAAATAATTTAAAATATATCTCAAATATTTCTTGTAACATCCTGATTTTTATGGCCTTTTTTCGAATTAATTTAATCATTTAATTTTTTTCATTTCACGTAACACTGAAAATTGATCATTTTATATTAAAGTGTTATATTCGGATTGTGTTATATGAAACTCCATTTTAATCATGAACTACTTGAAACATAATTTTTTTCTTGATCTATATGAAACACTTAGTTTATCTTGCATTACATGAAACAATGACTTTTTTGATGGCTTGCATAACATGTACGACTGAGTTTTACCAACAATAATATATTATTAAAATATTATTATTTAATATAATAAGATATAACCTAATTGTTAAAATAAAATTTATGTATTTTATTAAATATGTTATGAAAATAATTTTTTTAAAACAAATATAATATGAATTCATAGTCACCAATTAATTAAATATGAATATGAAACCCGGTTGACTATAAAAAATATATTTATAATTTTTATAGAAAAAAATCATTTTACCATAATAAATTAAATTAATATTAATTAGTGAGAGAAATAAATTAATTATATATATATGTGTGTGTGTTACATATTTGTTTAATTATTCTTTATTTTCATCCAATTGATTTCATAGACATAATATACGAAGAAACACAATTTTATGTATACAAACCCATATTTTTGTAAAAGTGATTTTGTCACCTTTTAATGGAGAACCCTTTTGAAATACAATTTATTGAAATTTTATATATTTAATATGTAAAAATGAAAATCATATTCAAAATAGAAACATAAAAATTAGTTTAGGATAAAAATTTTTTTTTGTAAGGATTAATTTTTTAATGAAAAGTTAAATATTTTGAATTTTAATTTGAAAATGAGTTTTCAAATAATTTATTTATAAGGTAAAAATATTTTTCAAATTGGTTTAAAACTTTATTTAGAAATTATTTTTAAATATTAATATAATTAATGTCATTATAACAAATTTAACATTGAGATTGGGTATAAAAACATAGGATACTTTTAGATGCTTTTACTCTAAAAACCCAAAGTATTATCTCGTCAGTGGGACTAAATTTAAATTAATTTACTCAAATTCTATGATTTTAATTTGAAAAAATATATTCCATATTTGGAATGAAAATAATTTAAAATTTATAATATGTTCAAATTAGTTTTTGAACAAAATTATTAGTGAATGTCGTTAAAATTAATTACAGTGCTCAAGATTAACAAGGAAAAAAATATTAAATTTAAGGGCCCAAATGACCTATAACATTTACCAAAACCCATTATATAAACATATTTAAGCAATTAATATTACATATTTGTTTTTGGTTTCTTTTTTATGACATTTATTAGGTAAAAACGTGGGTACACCTAAGTTGTTTTCAAAAATGCTAACTAGGTCCTTTCACTTCCCTATAAAAGACCACCACCACTCACTCTTATTAAAACCTCTGAAACCAATTATTCTTGGCCAATATTTACCCAATGAACTTCCTAAAATACCTCCCTTACTACTTGAATGCTCGTTTTTATTATAAATCAATCCAAATAATCCTTTAGGCACCAACCAAATAGAGTTACCCGATTAATAGGTAATGCCTTCTTTCAAAATCTTTTATATTATTTCCTTTCTCCACACCATCCAATATATTTATTCCAGGATTTTAATACAAAACCAATATATTCAATATGATATTATGTTTTTATGCTATGGTTTTAACCTAAACATACACACACATCCATCTAATGGGTAACAAACATACTGTTTATATACATAACAGAATACTGCCTCCATAAACGATGATTGTTCAATTTTCCTTTACCAACTCTCATGGTGGAAATTATGATGGAAAATATTTTTATATATACCATTTATTATATTTATTATGTATTGAATCTTATTTTTTCCTTTTATAACTAATAATTTTTTTTCTTTCTATTTGGTGTAAATATGATAATTTCATTTGAGGAAGTGTGGAAAACTGCCCCGTCAAAGAGAATCCATTCATTCACACCCTACATGAAATGTATTAAGGACGACGTTAGTTAAATTATACGATATATATTATATAATAATTCTACTATAATATATATATATATATATAAAGATATTTATATGTAATTATCTTTCTTTCTTTCAACACCACAATAAAAACAGAAACAACGTTAATACGTATGTAGGACTGACCCTCTTTGTGAACAGTGTATTACATTCCATACATATATATATATTATTTATTATTATAATACAAATATAATGTATGTAAATTTAATTTATATCATGGTTTAAATTCTATAAGTCATGATATAAGTTTAAGGGGAAAAATCTAACAAATTAATACACATGTGAAGAACAAAGTGAATATTACCCGAAGTGAAACCTTAACATAGGATTGCTAAAAAGTGGGTAATATAAAGTATTAATAAATAAATATATTATATTAGATATAATAATATGGGTTTTTAAAATATTTTTTTTATATTTATATTTATAATACATTTGGTTTGTATGGGTATGAAGAGATTCAAGACAAAAGGTAATAGAATTTCATCTCAGTTTTATTTATGTGAGATACATGCTTTAATCACCACTAAATTATTTTGTGTGATGTATGTACTACTCATTAATGACTTATAAGTCTCGTATACTAAGTTTTATGGGTATTTACATATCCATATTATGATCTTACTTTCCTGGGTTTTTACGTTTCAAAACGTATCAAATGAGTAAAATAGTTGTGTCTCAATTTTCCTTCATTGAGACTCATGTTTGGTTATACACATAAATGATTTTTTGAGGTGTATATATTTATATCATACTTGTTATATAATCAATCTAATTATATAAATAATATTTTAATATTTATGTAATTTCCTTCTCTTACAAGTAGAGTTTGATCCCAAGTTACCAAGTGATTATAGTTTATTGAAACAACCTCATCACTTTTAACGATTTTCAATGATTATGTTTATTTGATGAAATATTATGATCCATATATCAATAAAAACATTATTTTAATTATAATATGTTTATTCATGATATATCCATGTATTAGTACCATTTTCCACTCTTTGATACTTATGATAATTAAGAAAATATTTTTTTTTCTATGTTTCTCTTTTCGGTTGGAAATATGTTTCATTTAAAAAACAATGTTTTAAAAAATGTTTTAATTTTTTTTTTCAAATGATAATTGAAGATAACTTTCAAGGAAAAAGGATTTTAAAAATGTTTCATTTTTTATATCTTTATTTGTATGTTTTCAATGTTTTTTCATTGAAAATATATTTCAAAATTTTTCAAGATTCTTTTATAAGTATTCAAGTAAAAGGATTTAAAAACATTTTGATTAATTATTTATATGTTCTAAAATTATTTTCAAAGTCATATTTTTCAAAATTTTGTCTACGTTGTTTTATATGTTTTCAAGCTTTTTTTTTCAGATTGTGTAATGTTTCTAAAAAATAAATTTTCATAAATAAAGAATATTTTACATATGAAATTTTATTAAAGGATCTTTCAAAATTATTTACCATCTACGATGAAATCCATTGGGGTCACCCATAAATTTCTACAGAAATGGTTCATTAATTCCATTCATATTCATTCTATGAATGGTTAATGTTTTTATGGAATGATATTTATGAAACTCATTTCGCTTTCATGAGTTATATGGTTTTTAAAACCACTTATTTTCATGGCTGATGATTAATAGACCTACCCATTTTTCATAGGTAATGATTTGAATAAATTTTTATGATTCTTATACCATTACATGGGGTTACAATATGATTAATATTTATAATCTTATAGAACTCAAAAATATTATTTTTTTATGTCTTTGGATAGAATTGTATCATCCTCTATTGGGTAATGATGGATGAATCGTGAGTATAAATGTTATGTGTGAACTTGATTTCATGTTCACAAGGTTATACATGAACCAGATTACATGTTCACAATTTTATTCATGGACCTAGTTTCATTTCCACAATTTTATGTGTGAACCTAATTAAATGATTCACAATGTTATGAGTAAACCTTATTATGTGTTCACAATTTTATGCATGGACCTAGTTTCATGTCCAAAAGTTTATGCGTGAACCTGATTACATGTTCAAAATGTTATGAGTGAACCTTATTATGTGTTCAAAATATCATGTGGGGAAAGATTTTCATGTCCATATGTTTATGCATGAACTTGATTACATGTTCACGATGTTATTGGTGAACCTTATTACATGGTCACAATATTATAAATGGATCTGGTTTTATGTCTATAAGTTTATACATGAACCTAATTACATGTTAACAATTTTATTAGTGAAACTTATTACATTTTAATAGTGTTATTCATAGACCTGTTTTTATGTCCACAGTCTTATGTGTGATCCCGATTATATGTCTACAATGTAATGCATGAATCTGATTACATGCTCACAATATTATGCTTGGATCTTTGTTTAATGTACACAAGGTTATTTTTGAAATTGATTATATGTTCAAAATGATATGAATGGACATGGTTTCATGTGCATAAGTTAATTTGGGGGCCTAATTTTAGGACCTTAACTCAATGTGTGAACCTGTTTCTACTTACACATGTTCAAAATGTTACGAAAAAATATGCATGCCTCAAATTCCGTGTCTTATTATTATGTTATTATTTCATGAATTATGATATTAATTATATTATACTCCATATATTATGAACTTGCAATATATATTATGATCTCTAATATACAAGGTATGATGTTCAAATTTTATTCTCATGATTCATACCCTTTTGTAATCTTATGCTTACACATTTCCTTTTATTAATCTGACTGAGCATCTAAGATCACCCCTTTCTTATGTTTCCTTTCCCCAGGTTATGAAGAATGGTTTTAGGAAAAAGTACTAAAAGATGATATATTTATGGGAGTTTTTGAAGATCATTCACCATGATATAATATTTTGTTTCCATGTTTCCAAAGACACTAAACTATCACAGACCTTAAGAATGTATTTTTTGTAATTTAATGAATATTCATCTAAAATTATGTAATATTAATATCTTCTAAGCCTGTGTCACTATTCATGGAATCAAAGTAAATGTTTTTTCAAACATTGGAAAATAGGATCAGAAAAATTTAGTCAGATCCCTAGGTATACATATAAGGATATTTTTAGGGATTCATATATGGATAAGTATAAGGATGAGTCAACATTTATGAAAATGTCCAGATGTTTGGTAAAGGATAGATTGTGGGGTTTTTATAGAAATACATCAATGTATGGATACTATAAGTGGATGTGACTTTAGAATATATTTACTTAGGGATAAAAAAACTGACATGATGTTCTGGGACTGACTCAGGGTAATCTGATACACGACATCGAGCCTTTCTGCACACCTGGTTTGACACTACCGTGAGATATGCTTTGGTAATTCACAAACTCTTCATGAACCATCATGAATAATTTAAATATAACTTAGGTATAAATAACCTTATATACACCAAAGGTTTCATATATTAAGTAAGGTTTCATACTTTGTACATCTTATAAGTGTATTTTCATGATCACGTGGTTTTCCACTATGATAAGTGTTTCTCACACTATGCTTTTTGGTTTTAGTAAATGCATGGAACCCAAAAGAACTTTTTAATGAGTTATTAAAGGGATAATGAAATGAACCCCTATGAAATCAAATGTTATGGAAGATAGAGTGCAAAACAACATTGAAATACAACCTTATCAATCCATGAGTCTTGCTAAATTTAAAAATGGCCAAAGAATGGAACAAAGTTTTCTTGAATACTTTTTAAAGAAATGTCCAGATTCATTTAGTAGAACAACCGATCTGGTAGTTTTTGATTAATTTATATATACCATTGAAAGTATATTTTTCATTGACTATTGTTAAGAATGCAAAAAAGTTGTGTTGGGGATTTATATCTTAGAAGGGTAAGTGAAATAGTTGTGCAACTTCTATAATATTATGAAGAAACAAGATATAACTAAATCCATGGATTAGGATGATTTCAAGAACCTATTTTTCAATAACTTCCTCATATTATTCATACAAAAAAGTTAGATTGAATATTACCATAAATCTATTGGTTGTGATAAGAAAATAATGATATAATTCAAAGGAAACTCTAAACACCATGGAGGGAAGAATAATATGATTAATTTATGATCAAATTATGGAAGGAATCATGAAGGAAATTGTCTTAGGGGAACAACTAAATGTTTTAAGTGTGGGAAGAAAGTTAATCAAGCATATGAATTCCATGGTAATGGGAATAAAGATAATGATCCAAAGAATGCATGTCCCACAATTTAGAGTTTCAAATGTAAGGAGTATGGTCATTATGCTAGGAAGTGTTTAAAACAAAATGTTAAGGATGACGATCAGCATCAAAAATCTTTTAAGATAAAGTATAAAAGTAAATCTTATGAAATTATAGTGGATGAAGTGAATAATGAAAATTAATGGTTGACTTATCCTTTACCCCCTTATTTGGGTAGTACATGTTTGATTTTGTATGAATAATACATACGATAATATTTTTTAAATACTTTAATGTGGTTTCATGTGATTATATCTATCAATATGGATTTGGGAGTAATAAAATAACATATAATGTTATATTTTTTCAATGATAATCCCAAGTATCCAATAAAAATGTTTTTGGTATATGATAATATCATATTTATGGAATAAAGGCTGAATTATATTTTTCAAGGGTTGAAAGGTTAACCATTTATGTAATGTTTTTCCAACTTCAAATAATGTTTTAGAGATTTATTTATTATCTCACCACATGGAGAATCATGTATATTTGATAACCTATTTGTGTTGATGGTAACTGAAGGGAACTAGGATGACTAGTCATGGATATCATGATCTGTTAATACATCAGGATTTAAAAAAATTTCTAACTCATATCTTAGGGTAAGAGATGAAGTGTAAATATATCAAGGCATAACCAAAGGGTGAGATTGCACATATTAAAGGGAATGAAATCAAGTATAACTTCTCAGGAAAATTCTTCAACTCTAGGGAAAGAAACCTAAAACTGAAAATGTTATCCAAGTACCTTCATTTATGTTGAATCAAATATCCCTTTAGATCATAAAAAATGAATGGATTTGTGATTCTTAACATTATCATAACCATGTTATCTATCACTATTCATTATAACATGAAGGATATATTTATCTTCCATTTCCATGTTTTCACTTTCCACCTATGTTATCTTATGTAGAAACCAAATTATATTTTTCTTTTGGTAATCATTAAGTTTCAGACTTTCCCTTTTTGAAGAAACTTTTTGTATTCCTTTTTATGATATGGATTTCTATGAAGGAAAATTTTATGTATTAATACTTTGATAACCCATACAAATTTTGAGTGCGAAAATTATTTTAAGGGGGGTCGAATGTAACACCCTGGGAATTTTTGAAATATTGTTTTTAAAATTAATTTAATCTTTTGATATTTTTAATCTCACACAACACTAAAAATAGTTCATTTTATATTAAATCACATTGTTTGGATTGCATTATAGACAACAAAAAGTTAATCATACACTACACGCAACATAAATTTTAGCTTTCTCAACATGGAAAACCAAGATATATTTCCTTACACACAACAATGACTTCCCTCGATGGCTTGCGTTACACGCAAGACCAAGTTTTACCGAACAATAATATATTATCAAAATTTCATTATTTAATATAATAAGATTTAAAATAACCACTAAATTATTGGTTATGAATATTATTAAATAATTCCTACAAATAAATTGTTAAGAAAAATATAAAATGGGGTCAAAGGTTACCAATTAATTACAAATGAGTATGAAAACCATTTGAATATAAAGAAAAATATAATAATTCTATGGTCATTAAACTATCTTAGCCAAATAAATTAAAATAATTTAAATTAGTGAGTGATATTTATTTAATATATATGATAAATATTCATAAAAATATTTTTTATATTCATTCAATATATTTCACAGACATAAGATATAAACAAAAAAAAATTTGCATAAAAACCAATATTTTTATTAAAGTAATTTTTCCACCTTTTAATGGATATCCAATTTTAAATAAAAATTTTGAAAGTTTTATTGATTTAATATGTAAAATTAAATGTAATTTTTTAAAATATAAACCTAAATAAATGTTAGGATAATTTTTTGGTATATTTCTATAAGGTTTAATTTTTTAATGAATAGTTAAATGTACTGAATTTTAATTAAAATGTGCTTTTTTAAAATTTATTTATAATGTTGAATTATATTTTAAATTGGTTTAAATGTTAAATTAGATAATATTTTTATCCATTAATATAATTTAGGTCATTATAATCAATTTCACTTTGATATTGGGTATGAATCTTTACCAATCTTTTAGATGTTTTTACTTTATACGCCTGTAGTGATGTCCCGTCAGTAGGATTAAATTAAAATTAATTTCATTCTATTATGTGATTGTCATTTGAAAAAATGGATACAATATTTTTAATAATCTTAATTTATAATTTATAATAAGGTCAAATTATATTTTTAGCAAATTTATTGGTGAATGGAGTTAAAATTATTTATAGTGATATTATTTAGAAAGGGAAGAAACCTTAAATTTAAGGGCCCAAATTACCTATACACATTTAAAAACCCCATAATATATATACATTTATTCCATAAACATTCAATTATTTATATATTTTTCCTTTTTATGACATTATTAAGAAATGAACTTGGGTACACCTAACTGTTTTCTCAAAATACCATGTTGGTCCTTTCCCATCCCTATAAAGGTCACCGACTCTCCCTTTTATTCAAACCACTCAAACCACTTATGTTTGGAAAATATATTCCCAATAAACTTCCCAAAATTAATAAATTACTCATTGAAACCTCCCTTTTGGAACAAATATATCCAAGGAATCCTTTTGTTAAAAACCAAAAGGAGTTACCCAATTAAGAGGTAACAATATTCTCTCAAGAGCCTTTATTTTATTTCTTTTCTCCACCACCTCCACTCTCATTATTACATGATTGTATAAAAATAGAAGTATATTCTATATAATATGATGTTTCTATTATATGGGTTAAACCTAAATTTAAACACACATACATCTAATGGTTAACAAACATATTGTTTATGTCTACGACGAATTATCACCACACTAAATGATGATTGTTCATTTTTACTTTACTGCCTATCATAGTGGATACTATGTTGGAAAATATGTTTATATATTTCATAAATTATTTTTATTATTTATTTATGTTTCTTTATTTCTTTTACTAAACATACTTTTTTACATTCCATTTAGTGTAAATATGATAATTTCGTTTAAGGAAGTGTGGACTACCTCCCCTCTTAAAGCGATGTGATTTGTTCACACACAACATGGAATATATTAAACATGGTTTTAGTGAACATATATAATATTTAGGATATAATAATTATACTGTAATAATTATATATATATACATATATATATAATTATATTCTATTTTCTTTCTTTCTTTCAATATGACAATAAAAACGGAAACAACATTCATACGTATGTACGGCTTACCGCCTCCATGAACAATGTATTATATTTCATACTTATATATTATATAAATTATTATAATAAAAATATTATATATGTACACAATATTATATCATGGTGTAAATTCATTAAATAATGATATAATTATAAGGACCAAAGATATAACAAATTAAGACCCATGTGAAGAACAAAGGGAATATTACCCGTAGTGAAACCATAACATATGATTGTTAAATGTAGGTAATATAAGGTATTAATAAAAAAGTAAATGGTATTATATATAAGAATATGGTTTTTTAAAATATATATAATAAATTTATATTTATTATAAAGGTGTTTTCAATTAGTACGAAATGAGTCAAATCACAATGTATAGGAATTTCATTTCACTTTTATTTCTGTACGATATATGACTGAATCCCCACTCGCCTATTTTTTGTGGTATTTGTACCGATTATTAATGAATTATATGAAATTTAATATTAATTTTAAGGTTATTTAAATATCTATTTTCTGATCTTAATTTCATTGGGTATAAGTTTCAAAAATTAACAAATCGGAAAAATAGTTTTGTCTCAATTTTCTTCATTTGAGACTCATGTTTAGCTATGCACCTAAATTATTTTTTCAATATGTATATACATCAATTATAAATGTTATATCATGAATGTAATTATTTTTATGATGTTTTATGATTCATGTAATTTCATTCTTTTACATAGAGAGTGTGATCCCAATTTACCTAGTGATTAGTGTTTTTTGGAACAATGTCGTCACTTTCTGAGATTGTCAATGACTATTTTTATTTGATGTAATATTATCATCCATATCTCAATAACACTCATGTGTTCCCTTATCCTATATTTATTCAATATATATCCATGTATTATTACCATTTCCATTCTTTAGTACTTAAGATAATTAGTGAAATGCTTTTAATAAAATTCTCATTATGTTTCTCTTTTCGGTTGAAAATCTATTTTATTTCAAAAACCATGTTTTCATTTTTTCTACAAATAATCGCTGATGAAAAATTTCATGTAAAAAATATTTTTAAAAATTTTCAATTTTAATATTATTTATTTATATGTTTTCAACATGTTTTCAATGAAAATGGGTTTAATGTTTTTTTCCAAGATTGATTTATATTTTTTCAAGTAAATGTGTTTGAAATAATTTTCATGATTTCTTTATATGATTTCAATACATTTTAATATAAATAGATTTTGAAAATTTTTCTAGTTTTATTTATAAATTTTTAAGCATAATGTTTTTCAAATGGTGTAATGTTTTTAAAAAATATTTTTTCATGAATAAATGATATTTTATTAGGAATTGTTTTTAAAATATTTTGAAAAATTATTTCCCATATAAGATAAAATATATTGGTGTTACTCCTGACTTTATAGAGATATTATTCAATGATTCCATTCACACTCTTTGTATGAATGTGTAATGTTTTGATGGAATGATGTTTATGAAACATGTTTCTATTTCACATAATTTATTCTTTTGAAACCCTCATATTTTCATGGGTGGTGATTATGAGATATACTTCTTTATATATGTAATGATATGATTAAATGATCAGTATTCATATCTAATTTCATGGGTTATGATATGATTAATGTTTATAATTATGTGGAACTCGTATGTAAGATTTTTAATGTCTTGGGTTGGATTTATATCTCTCTACAATTCATTAGGAAATGATGGATGACACATGAGTATATAGATTATGTGGGAACCTGATTTAATGTTCATAATATTATGTGTGAACCTGTTTACCTGTTCAAAATGTTATTCAAGTACCTAGTTTAATGTCCATATGTTTATGAATGAACCTGAATACATGTTCAAAATGTTTTGAGTGAACCTTATTATGTGTTCAAAATGTTATGGATGGACCTGGTTCCATGCCGCTATGTTAATGTGTGAAACTGATTATATATTAAAAATATTTTGAGTGAACCTTTTTACATGTTCACAATATAATTCATGGAATTGGTTTTATTTCCATATGTATATGTATGAACCTAATTACAAGTTTACAACATTATTAGTGAACCTTATTATGTGCCTGCAACTAGAGGGAAGCACCTTATATTATTCTGTTTCAATCAAGTGCCCTTGTGGTGCCCTTGGTCAGTGGGACCAAGGGAGATAGGCTCAGTTGTAACCCTCCAAATAGAGGGTTAAAACTCAATAAAAATTGCTCATGTGCTTTGGGTATAGTGATTAGAGGGGGGGTGTGATGCTAGTGGGTCTGTGTTCATGGATTTTATAGTATGGTTGATACAGGGTTCCTATATATAGGATAAGGCCCTAGTGATTCTCTACGGTCTCATATTATGCAGTTAGAGGGATTTGGTCATCACAAAAGAGAAAAATGGTTCAATACTGGTGGACAAGTCCCTACATGACATGGGTGCTTCTCCCTGGTCAATCATCTATTTCATCAGGAAATGTCATTGTATACTTGGAACCAACACCAAAGTGGTTCACACTTGTAGGGAAGGAAACATAATTTCTGATCACAAGGCTTCATTGGATATCTCTGGCTTTGAGGATGTATTCATTCAATCTATGGCTAGATTGAAAGCTAAGTGGGTCAACTTGATCAGAGGGAATGCCTTGGTCTTCACTATTCCAGGCCCCCTTATCGACCGACTTTGGGAGAAGGGGGTGAGGGTTTCTTGAGGTTATTTTGTGTGTATTTGTACTCTTTTCCTTGAATAATAATTTACATGGTGATGATGATCTTGTTTCTAGTTATACACATTCACAATGTTACAAAAAATGTGCATACCAAAAATTACATTTTTTATTCCTATGTTATTCTTTCATGACTTATAGTATTAATTCTCTTATTATCCATATCTTATAAAATTATAATATTTATTATGATTTCTAATATCAAGGGTATGATCTTGAAATTTTATTCTCAATTTCTACACCCTTATCATCATGTTATGCTTAGGTGTTTCCTTTATTTTCCCTTACTAAGAATATAATCTCACCCATTTCTTATGTTTAATTTCCCCAGGTTTTGAAGAATTGTTTTAGGTAGAAGTAATAATGGTGGAGATCTTTATGGGAGTTTTTGAAGATCTTTCACCTGGATAACAGATTTTGTTTCCAACTTTCCAAAGAAACTAAACTATTATGGTTATCATGGATGTATTTTTGTACTTTATTGAATATTAATCTAAAATTATGTAATATCCATGTATGTTAATCCTTGGTCGCTTTATTTCTTGAGGAAAATTACATTTTTACTCTTTAAATAACATAAATAAAAAAAATATTTTTAAAATATTAAATAAAATATTTTCATAAAAAATAACACTACATACTTCAAAGAAATATTCAAAGAATTTAAAAATCTTTGTGATAGAAAATTAAATTCTTTTCATGTATGTTAAAATATTTAGTTCACATTTTGAATAAAAATAAAAAATCTCCTCAAACAGAAAATGAAAAAGATATTTCTTTTAAACCATTTTATAAAAATTAAATCATGGATAAAATGGTTTTAAACTATCATAGTATAATATTAAAAATAATTCATGAATATATATTTAGAAATCATTTATATAGAATAGATATTATATTTGGATGAAGAGAGAAATAAAGTAAGCGTTCCTTAAAAATATTCCTTCAGAATCTTAACTAGTTGAAGAGAGGAATAAGAAAGGAAAACATGAAATTTATAGAAATAGTCATAAGAGAAAGAAATAAATTATATTTAAGATAATAGTATTAGATAACTACCCTATAAGATACATCGACAAAAATAATCATGAATTGTGATTATATTGTAAAATTAAACCTTAGCTCTGCTTTGATATTCATTGTAAGGGATTTTAGACTCCAATATAATTAATTTAAATTTATTATAATTACTCAATAGAACAATATATAAAATTATAATATAATATATGATCCATTTAGTATATTTCAATAAACGTTTGTTAATGTATATTTCAATATACATTATTTTAGTAATTATATAAATATTAAAATTATTCATTATATATATATAATCATTCTTGAAAGGCGAACAGGAAAAATGAATCACATCACTCTGTAGAGGTGGTAGTTAACATGTACACATGAGCGACACTGTCATTATTTTTTAATGATTTGAAGGGAAATAAGGTAAATGAAATATTATATTAATAGAATCATAATTATTACATAAATATCATATATATTAATTATTTCTAACTTTATATTCATCTATGTAGTGTGGTGATAAAAAATTAATTACACCACTATGAAGAGACGACACACCACATATACAGACAAGAAGTGTTTTTTTTTTCAAATGATTGAAAAGAGATTTAGAATGGGTTTCTCATAATCAAAATAATATATCAATATCTTGGTGACACTAGACTTTTTAATTTAGTATAGGTACAACATATTTATAATAAGTGGAAAAATAAATAAATTTGAAAGAGTTTTAAATTAAGATTATCTTCTCTATGGGAAACCTCATTTAGATATATTCTTAATGAACATTGTGGTGGTATTTTGGGATGATAATATCAACTAGAATTTGGAAACTAAAGATTGGAGAGAGATTTTTTTAGGGTTTTGTGAATCTAGATAGCTTGGTGGGGAGAATAGATCATGGGAGGAGGGTCCCTTTTATAATTGAGGTGAGCGACACTCTAGTAATTTTTCAATGTTTTAAAATATTATTAGGTAAATTTTTTGAAAAAATGGCTCAAATGTGACTTATATTGGTTTTTATATAGGTAATTTAAAAACAATACCACCTAAAGAGGTTTAATAGACTATTTAGTTCAGTTTAACTGTTAATTTTTTAAATAACCCTAAGGCAAACCAGTTTTGTACTTAATCGCGGTAACCACTTTTTCAAAATTAAATGGTTATAATTTTACTTATAGAAATTATATCATAAATGACTAGTGGAAGAAATTTTATAATTTATATAATACTACTTTTCGACTTGATTTTTTTAATTTTTTTAATAAATTAAATAAATATGATGTTACATAAAATAGAATTAATAACATTTTTAAAACTATTCACTTATTTTGATATTAAAGACATCATCATAGAAATGTAATTTGAATATAACCCATCAAAAATATCTATTATGTTTAATTTATCATAAAAATTCATAGATCATAGTAATTAACCCTATATTTTTTACTGTTAGTTTTTTAAAAATCTTTTATTTTATTTTTAGGTTAATAGATTAAATATTATATTGTTGTTGTGTAATAATTTACCGTAATTATATAATAAGAAACAATTATTAGTAAATCATCATCTTCAAAATTCTATAATTATTTGTAATATAACTCTTAATATTTGTTTACACCTTATTTATATCCCTAAGTGAACATATAAGAGAAATTTAAAAACAAGAGAGTGATATTTTGTATTTTTCTTTACGTAAAATATTATATATGTCATTTTCGTGGACATGTGTCCCTTAAAAAATTAAATTTCTAGAATAATGTAACAATATTTTTAACACCTAATCAAATGTTAATTAATATAAAAAATTGTTCCCTTATTACATAATTTTAATAGAGGTTAAACTAATTTACCCTTTTATCATGGTGATTAACATTTACTATTTTTACTCTACATTATGAATAAAATCATGATTGCCTTATTAAATAATATTTATTAGTCTCATTAAAAATATAAAATCCATTTTTATAGATGTAATAATATTAGTGGCAGAAATTTATTTTATAATAATTTTTCAAATCAAGGGGAAAAGGTTTTCTGAATGAAGTGCGTTTTAAATTATAAATGTATATTTTATAAAAATATAAAGTATAATTTTGATTAATATGATATTATATTATTTATAAATGATCGATATATTAATTTTCGATCGAATTCAAAACATTATGGGTAATATTCAATGAAAATAAATGAAAATTGTACAAAAAATGGCATTTCTCACAATTAACCGAAAAGGCAATCTTCTCTGAAAAATAAAAAATATCCTCTCTAAACTAATTTGTATATTTTTATTTCAAAAATGAAATTAAGTTCATCCAAATAAATTTATAAAATTTTTTAATTTGGGTTTTAATCACATTCTTGAATATAACTATTTGTATTTGTGTTATTGTTTCTCTAGAAAGAAAGAATACAATAATTGATTATTGAGGGTTAAAACCAACTTTATAAAATACATATAATAGTCCAAATCAATAAAACTATAGTGATTAATTATTAGTAATTAAGAAATCATTTTTTAGAGTCATTTTACGTTTCAAAAGATATTCCATCTACAATAATAGTTTTAGAGGATTTTTTGAGAAAATATTATAATTAATTGCCTCCACTTTCAGAATATTTATAAAATAAAATAAATATGATATCATCATATTTGTTTTTTTTAATTTTCCCGAAAATATTTATTATTTAGGGAATTGAGAAAATTTGGTTTTTACAATAAAGGATATCTTCATTTCAATTATTTATAAAGTCGTATATTTTATAATTGGTCTTAAATTTTAATTTATATTGTTGGTAAAATATAATCCAATGATTGTAATTTAAATCAAAATTATGTTTAATATTCATTTATAAATAATTTTTTACATAAAATAAAATTGTTATATAAATTATTTTTTTCATGTTGTTTTGAGAGATTATGTTATCAGTAATTTTTTTCACTTATAAGAATTGATTTTGATAAAATAGATTCCATATCTAGAATTATAATGACTTATTTTCCTAAATAGTTCAACTTTTTTTTGGTAATAATGAATATAGAACATTTGAAAATTTAACACAATAATAAATGGTAAATTAGGTTAGCTTGGGTTAAAACGATTTCAAAATAATTTAGAATCAACATAATACTTACATTGAAAATTTTTTATGAGAGGATTTATACCACTCCCTTTATATATTCTATATATTTTCATTTTTTTCCACTTTTCTTTGATAAATCCTTTATTGATATTTTTTAAAAATAATAATTCCAAAATGTCATGTTCTTTATTTTAATATTTTTTATATGTTTCTACAAGGATAAAAACAAATCATGAATGGTTCACTTCTAAAAATCATTCCTTTAACAACAATGACCATTATTAGTGATGTAAAAGGTTACCCATTTTCATCGCATTAGTTTTACCACAGATAAAGGTCCTAAATAAAATGATAATCGAACAAATAAAAAATAAAAATGAGTCAATTAAAAAAGTATTAAAATTATTCTTAATTAAATAATTATTGATAAAAATCAATTAATTTAACACACATATATAAAAATTATAAATATTAATTAATGGTATATATTAAATATACAGATATGTAAAATTAATAAAACTAAATAATAAAACAAAAAATAATTAAAAATAAGTAAATTTAGAAAAGTTTTAAATATTTTATTCATTAAATAACTATTTATAAAATGAATAAATTTAATATAAATATATATTATAAATATTAATAAATGGAATATTAAATAGAGACATATAAAATTAATAAAATTTAATAATTATACAAAAAATTAAAAAATGAATAAACTGTAAAAATTTAAAAAAATTAAAAATGAATAAATATTATTAATGATAAAAGTAAACAATGAATAAATTAAAAAATTATTAAAAAAATTACTAACGGAACAATTATGAATAAAAATGAATAAATTTAATTTATAAATATTTAAAAATAATATATAAATATATATTAATTATAAATATTATAAAATAATAAATAATAAATATAAATATTGAAACTAAATAAAATGACATAATTAAAAACATATTAATGTCTTAATCATTTTTAATGGTTTTTATAGAAAATTATACATTAATATAATTAATATAGAAATATATTCATATATATTCCCTAAAATATAATTTATATAATATAGAATATTGATGCTTCACATAAATAAAGTCATATATTTAGTGAATAATGGTTTATAACTTAAAAATAATGTTAGTTAAAAATTTTGACTAATTTCATTGAGTAATGGACATAATTTAATGTAATTTTCTCTTTAAATTTAACATATATCAAATGTGTGTTACATTTTTTTCACATAAATATATGTAATTAATTAATTTAACATGCTCAAAAATATTTATGTAAATAATGACCTCTTATATATAAACACATACACATAATATTGTGACAAAAGATTACATACCTTCCATTCCCTTCAAATTCAATAATGATTTGGTGATTCCTTCAAAATGTGGTAATATTATTTAGGATATCTGGACTTCTATAGACTTTGGTAATGCTCTAGCTTGTGTCTTCAAAGATAAATTGGTTAAAAAATGAAATCTTGCATCATATATCAATTTAGTTATCTTGATGTTGAAATTTCCTCCATTGAGGCCTCCCTTAAAGACATTTAAAACTAGAGAACTTGTAATGGCTTCTCTAATGAAATTTAGAATGAAGCTAATGTCTCACTTAAGCTCAAAAGTATTCTTAACCTTATTGATTCTATTTAGGATACTTTTAAGGCTAAATGGATTAATGATGGTGGCATAAAATCCAAGCTATTTAATTCCATTCAAAGAGATTAATGGATCTCCATACCTTTATCATTGATTAAAAATGGTGATTAAATTATGGAAAATAGGAAAGCCTTCTCAGATCATGTGGTTTATTATTATATGGACCCCATAAATAGATCATATGTCATCTATGATATTGAAGATAGTATCATTCCAAAAATTGTTAATTGAGAGGATAATTTTTGGATCACATATATTCCCTTGGATTTAGAGATTAAAGAGGCTATTCTGGTCTCAATTCAAAATATTCCACAAGTCTAGATAGCTCTGGTAATTTTTTCTTTCAATCCTATTGGGATATCATTCAATTTGATGTTTGCATAAGTTTTGCTAAATTTTTAAAGGTGCTTCCCTTCCTTACGAGTTAATGCTCAATTCCATGCCCTTATTAATAATGAGGATTATTTCAATGAGATTCATATCTACATGATGTTTTCTATGGAAACAACATCTAAAAAATCATCAACAAGGTTCTTTCAAAAAAGTATAGACGTTGTTTAAAATAAAATTGTTTCATCAAATTTTATGGATTTATCAAATGTAGGGCTATTCAATACTATTTATTTACTTATTATGAAAGTTTCAAACTTCTTTAGAAGTTCATTAGTGGGGGGAAGCATTTCCCTCAATCTTGATATTAAGAATTCATTTGATATAATAGACTGGGATTTCATCTGTAATATCCTTACTTGATTTAGAATTTATAGTGTTATCATCCATTGGGTCAAAAACATGTTAGGTTCAGCTTATATTACAATTATTGCTATCAGATACCCTAAGGTTTTTTTTCAAGAAGTTTCAGGCGAGGTTATCCCCTCTCTAATATTCATTATTCCATTGTTGAGGATTATCTTAGTAGGATTTTTCCCATCAGGGCTAGTAATGGGAAATTCAAATCCATCAATCGTGGAAGTGGAATTTATGCTCCTTCCAATCTCATTTATGTTGATGAAATCATCTTATTCACTCAAAGGAATAAATAAAATATCTGAAACTACATGATATCCATTTTTTATTTTTAAGTGGTCTTAGGATAGGTGGTCACATGGAATTAGACTTTTATTTACTTTGGTAGGGGAATTACTACTTCCAGAATGATTGAATCTATCAGAGAATTGGGCATTATGGAGGGTTCCTCGATTTTATTTATCTTGGAATCACTATGTTTTGGGGTGGAATGAAGGCCTTTTATTTTGACAGTATCGTCATTCAGATTAGAATAAATCTTACCTTTTAGAATGGTAAATCTATTTCTATGGATGGATGTATTTTTTTGGTAAAATATATCATCACTTCTAAGTTCATATATTGATTTTTGGTTTATTTATGGTCTATTTATCTTATAATTTTTTTATCTACATTAAAAATTTTATTTATTGTAGTTGTATTCTGAAAAATATGCAATCCACTTTTTCTTGGAAGAATTGTTTCTTACCTTATGACTCTAGGGGCTTGGGTATTAAAAATATTTGGTTTTTTAATCAGTCTTTGAAAATACATTTTATATGGATATTAATTAATGTTAAATAAATGATATTTGATTTCAATAATGATATATTTATACTAAATCGCAAAACAGGAATATCCTTCATATAAATTCCTCAGTTTTTCCTGCCTTCAAATCCATCTACTCTATTATTAATATTTACTATAGGTGGTTTGTCACTAGGGATTCATCCCTTAAGTTATAGACTAAAAATTGCACTAGTAACCCTTTAGTGGATTACCTAATGGATGATGATGTAAATTAGGATTTATCTCTTTCAATTTCAGAGTAATTAAAAGATTCGGATTCCTTGTCTTCTAATATTTTGGTTGTCATGCACAACTACGGGTTCTCACCCAGGGATGATTTTTGGGCATGGGAGCCTATCATGAGTGGTGTACATACATATAAAATGTTTTATTCACACCTTTTTTTAAAATATAGATATGAATTGGCATAAAAATTCATAGTAATTTCATTTAGCCCTCTTATTTTTGGACTTGTATAGTGTTTGGATCATGGGAAACCTCAAAATGATCATTATTTTCAGATTTTTGGAATCTGGTTATTCTCCTCTTGTCCCCTACATCATCAGCACAAGAATGATATCAAGAATATAGTTTTGATCTATTCCACAACATCATCAATGTGATGATATATTTTTAATTCATTTGAGATTTAACTACATCAGACTACATCTATCTGAGATTTCATCAAGTGATGGTTGGGAATATCCCTCACCACTCATCTCCTTTATCTTATTTAGGTTTCTACTAAAGAATTGAATATCATTATTTGGAAATATTACAATAAAAGGATACTTGATCAGGTCATGTTGGTGCTGCAAGATTCTTTGACTCAATTACTGGTCGCATTCTTAGAAGATAATCCCTCCCAAAAATGGATTTTACCATATTTAAGTTCATCATCTTTTTATTATCAGGTGGCACTATATTTCTGGTAATTTCCATCACCCTTATGTCATGATTAATGTTTTTTGGAAATATCCATCTGCAGGGTGGATTAAAATTAACCCAGATAGTTTTTTAAGAGGTAAACCAGATCCTTCAGGTTATAGTGTTGTTTTTAGAGATCATCATATAGAAGTCTATGGATGCCTTTTTGGTTCTTGAGTCTTTTATTATTCTCTTGAGGATTAAATATCGGGTGTCATTATTTCCATTGATCATGCTATGCACCTTGGAAAGAATAACATTTGGTTAGAATGTAACTCTTCGATCATTGTTCAAGCCATTAGAGTAATCTATGCTCATCTTTTAAATAATTGAACTACTCAATGGATTATTTTCATTAATTTTCTCTTATCCATGGATTACATCATCACTCATGTCTACAAGGAGTCCAGAAATCTTGCAGATGGAATTTCAACAAGGGTGCAGAAGGTAATCATCTGGCATAGTCTACTAATATTATTGAAAGTATTTCTCTTCTTTTCCAGAGGGAAAAGTGTAAATCTCCTCTCATTATAGTTGTGTAATTTGTACTCTCCTTATTAATAAAAGAGCTTTCTCTTCTAGGTAAGGTCCCATTTTCCATAAAACCTAATATTTATGTAATTTATTCAAATTTTAGTTTTCATTTCATAAATTTCATTATAAAATAATAAATTTAATATATATTATGTCATTAATAGATAAATTTTATTTAATTATTATTAATATTATTATAGTTAGGTATTATTTCATTTTAAATATTTTTTATTTTTTATTTATTTATCAATGTAATCATTTTCTATTATTATTTATATATATATATTATTCTTTAAGATTTTCAATATATATTCTTCATTATTTCATTATATATTCGTATTTTTTTAATAATATATATTTAATTAGTAAAAAATATATGTTTTTTAATATTTTTAAATTATAATTATTTTTAATTATTCAATTTCACTCATTCTTAATCAGAATGCATTTAATATTATATATACATCAACAATGCTAAAAATATATTTGAAAATAAATATTCATAAATAGATATTTATATATTTATATATTTATATATTTAAAAATCTAAATAAATAAATATAATTTTTTTAAAAATATTCCTATAATTATAATTTAATAATTATATATATTTAAATAATTATAATATTATATTTAATTTATTTAAATAATGAATATATTTATATATTTATATTTAATAAATATATATATATTATCATATAAATTTATAAATAAATATAATTATATAATTATATAAATATATAAAAACATTCCTTTAATTTTTTATAAAATTATAAATAAATAATTACATATTTAAATAATTATAAAATTATAAAAAATATTTAAATAAGAATAGATTTACACTATTTATTATAAATATTTATATATAATCGTATTAATATATTTACATTTTTATAATTATAATTATAAATCCTTTAACAATGATTTTGTTATCATTGATAAAAGTATATCTTTATCAGCACTAAAAAAGAACTAATAAATATTCCTTTTATCAACCCCTTTTAATTTAGCAGCGATAAAAGGGATCTTTATCATCTATTTTTTGGGAAGCACTGATAAAAGTTTCCCTAATCTACTTAAAATGAAACCTGTGACAATATTTAAAGCTTTCTGTGGAAGCCACCTACTACCGGTGATACTCCTTACCGAATCCATTTTCAAATCATGGCTTGAATAAGGGTACAAACAATTATAAGGCTCAATTCGAAGGAGTAAATGATTGAAGGGTCAAATGAATCCAAGTCCTGGATGAATTAATGGTTTGGAAATATCTCTAATTTCTCTTTGTAAATACTATGACCCCATTAGCCTAAAGCTCATACCATACTTTACTACATTATTACTAAGTACAAGTGATCCCATCCCAAAGGACCAAATAGTTTAGTATCATTAAAAAACTTGATACAAACATAATTATTTCAGTACAACATGAAATGATATATAACATAACAACACAAGTGTAAACACCCCTATTTTCCTAGATTATCCCTGCATGTTAGTCATAATATACCTATAAGATTCATAGAGAAAGATAAAACATATGAAGGGGTGAGATCATATGCTCTATTAGGGTAAGAATATAGTAGAAGCTATCATAAATAAATATAAAAATTAAGGAAAGGTTAATAATGAGGAACACATGTCATTAAGAAATAATATATAGCATAATATGGAAGGAAGAAAATGTGATCATATAATGTCATATAAATAATCACATAAGAATGAATGTTAACCATAAATATGCTACTAGTCGAATAATCACATGGATTATAAATAATTAATCTCATAATGAGGAATTCTTAATGTGGGACAACATAATCACAAAATCAAGGCTTTGACTAGGGAACCGTACATAATCGGGTATGACATCAGCGAATACCCAAACTCGTTTTCTCATGATACATACCAATTCATTGTAGGGATATAGAGAACCTGAACCATCACTTACTAAGTCCAATTCATTATAAATATGAAATGGGTGAAACATATTAAACACACACATTCATAATGAATCTATCATATGAAATTATAATAACTTTCACTTAAACATATTCATAACCCCTCTAGTTTAATATGATGAATCGAATCTAAATAGAACATCTATAGTCAAACTGATCATAAAAAAATTCAATTAAATATATTATATAGTATCATAAGTGATCAACCTAAATTAGGAATATGATCCAATGAAGGGTGTTGTCATAGATTAAAATACTCTAATAAAATCATTGAGAAATTCTTGAGAGAAACAAAACATTACCTTGAAATCATTTTTCATAAATTTGTGAAACTATAAAAGAAAACTTTTTCTTCGAAAATGACATTGTAAAATTATAAAGGATTCTTATATACAAAATTACATTATTATATTGACAAATTCCACTCATGTCATATTTTTTTAACAATCTTTTTTAATTTTGAGAAAGAAACATTACAATGGTAATTTTAAAATAAATCATTAGCTTTGACCAAATGAATCAATTGTGTGTATCAGTTGTATATATACATAAAACTAGTGTAAATAGGGCATAAAATTAAAATAATTCCCTTCATACATAATCATATCATGAAATAATCAATGGGGTAAAAGTTTAACCCAAAGAACGGAAATTTGGTTAAGAATTCCCTTACGAATTTGTAATCAGTCGAATAGTATGCCCCATAAAATGAATGATCATCAAATGAATCATTTAAGTTAATAAAAAAATTATATTCATGATATTATGTATTAAAGGGAATCATTTATGTAGTTCACAATAAATAATGGTTGAATAAGGAATATATCTCAATGAAGTAAAAGGGAGATAAGAAACACTTACCTTATGTCTAAAATCATTCAGCACTTATACTAAATGTCGTCAATAATAAAATAAGATTAATTAGTTACATATTTATAACATATTAAATATATATTTTATTTATTATAGTATTATTATGTTCATTTATTAAAATTTCAAATATCTATAATGTTTAATCTCATTGTTCCAAGAGCGTTCATTTCAGGGTTTTTTGGTCGGTTCCCATGAGAATAAAAATTTGAGTTCTTATCACATGGGAATAAATTATATAGATAATAATTTATTTATTATTAATTAAATTATATAATTTTAAATTTTCTCATATATAATTTTTTTATATAGTATGAGTATGGTTCATTAGATAAAGTGTTGATGGAAATGTCTTAATTTATTTTGGTGGTTTTTATGACAATAATGAACTTGTGTCATTTTATTTAATATTATGATTATATATTAGTTAAATTATTTTATATAACTTATTATATGTATATTAAAATCTTTATTAACCATAAAAATGGTGTTATGACCATCCTCAAAAGTGGAAATTGAAAATGAAAACCAATCGTCCACGAAGGTGGTGAAGCAACACGTCAGAGACGATGTTTCCATTTTTAAAATAAAAGTATTTGAGAAGGGAATTGGTGACCAATTATCCATTATCACAATAAAATTATAGTATATTTATGAAACTATAGTAACCATGCGACATTTGATAGGGGAGGTGGGAATAGGATAAGAAAAAAATGAAAATAAGTGAGAAAGATGGATGATTTTACCTCTTGAATATCATCAAAATGATCACCTCCTTAAGATGTATTTTGGTAATAACATAAGGTCCTGAACATGGGGAATAGACTTGGGAATGTAATTGGGTAAAATTTTGACATGATTCAGGGCTTATAAGTTGCGAGGAGAAGAGGTTGCGAGGGGTGGTATTTATAGGCGAGGAGAGGATTGTTCTTTGAATATTTTATTTATTTATTTATTATTTTTGATCATGACTATCAATAGTAGAGATTATTGTGACTATGTATAGTAACCAATGAATGTGATTTAGATATAATTGGTGCTTACATCCACAATGACTCATAAATTCTTGAATTTAACTTATAATGTTATTGGTTGTATCTCACTGTTCATAAAAAATATAATATTTTAGAAAAATATAAATAAAATCACCATAAAAAGTTTTTTCATGTATATTTATGAAATGGAATTAATTTTATGAAAACAATATTATAATTATAGGAAATTATATATTTAAATAAAATCATTATTTATACTAAAAAATCAATTCTAATGCGATAACTGATTTTATGACACTTTGAAAAAGTAATCATGGTCTCATAAATCTATCTTATGATTATAATAAAAAAATATTAAATGATTAATTTTTTTTAGAAAAATGATTTTTCATTTAAATTATTAAATTAATTATAAAATTGTAAATAATTATTTATATTTCAAAAAATTACCAACTCTTAATTTATCATTTTTAAAATATTTATTTAATTATTCGATGATTTAAATATATTGTATTTTTATTTATGAGATAAAAAAATTTATTTATAAATCTATAGGTGTTTTTTTTATTCTAATGGATAGATTACTATTCCTAACTATCAAATTACAATTCTGATGGTCATGTTTATATTTAAAAGTATATCATGGTTCATTTATGCTCAGTGTAACATACAACGTATTCTATCGAATAAATGGAATTTATTTAATAAGATACATACTATAAAATATTGGGGTGTTATATTCTTCCCTAAAAAAATCATCCTCAAAATTTATTGAATTTTACCTCATAAAAATATTTGGGTAGTTCTTTATCGTAATTCCCTTTAGTTCCCACATCACGTCTTCAATTTGATGGTTTCTCCGAAGAACTTTTACCATTCAAATCATTTGATTTCTCAATAATTTCTATTTAGTGTCAAGAATATTGATAGGGTACTCACAGTAAGACTAACCTGGTTCCAGTTCTTTTTTTTCATAGGTGAGTACATGCGGTGGGTCTATAATGTGCTTCCTTAACAATGAAATGTTAAACACATCGTGTACTTTTGAAAGGCTATGCGGAATTTCCAAATGATATGAAAAACCACCAGTTATCTCTAGAATTTCAAAATGTCCCTTATACCTAGGCTCAGTTTCCCTTTATATATAGTATAACACCCTTCCATGAAGATACTTTCAGAAAGACATTATCTCCCACTTGAAACTCCAAATAATTTTTTGGGTGTTCAACTTAACTATTTTTCATACTTTGAGGTATTTTGATATGTCCTGGAATATTATTTACCTTTGTCATTGTCACTTCAATATGTTAGGGGCCTCTAATTTTTCCACAACCTATTTAATCACAACAAGTTTTAGTACAACTTATCCTTCCATATAATGTTTCATATTGTTCCATTTGAAAACTTGAATGAAAACAATTGCTAAATAAAAGCCTACAAAAGGTAATTAATAATACCACATACGAGGAAAGTCAAGTGAGAATAATCTCAACATTTCTTCTAATGTTTGAATATTCATTTAAGATTATCCATCAGTTTTACAGTGATAAGAAAACTCAAATGAAGCTCAATATCCAATGCGTTATGAATAATCTTCCATAATTTTGATGAATAATTGTGATCCCGATCAGACTCAATTGAAAGAGGTTCACCATGAAGTCATAAAACATCATTAAAATAGATCCATCCAAGCCTCCCCAGTAGGGAAATTTTCTCTTTTAGCAAGGAAATGTGCAGATTTGGTAAGATGATCAACAATTACCCATATTGCATTATCTTTCTTGGAGTCTTTTCTAATCTAGTAAAATAATACATAGTAATTTCTTACACTTTCTATGTAGTAATATATAGAGGTTGCATGAAACCACCTGGATGTTTTCTTTTAGCCTTCTCCTATTTAAAAACAAAAAATATTGATATATAATATGCAATTTTCCTTTTCAGATTATCCCTAAAAAATGCTCCTTAAAATATTTAGATATATTAGTGCTGTTAAGGTGTATAAAGAAATTCTACCTATGAGAATCATCCAATAATTCCATTTTTATCTCATGTATAGAGGAAAACCAAACCCTCTTATGAAAATTTAAAATGCCATCATCATATATAAAATCTACCAATTTCCCATCATTGATAGCTTTAATTTTATTATGAGTTTTCTTATATTTACTATGATAATTTGTTAATTTTCCATCCAATATGGTTAGTCAACAATTTGAAAAATAAGTGATGTTTCTATTTCCTTGATAATTCAAATGTTCATATATACTATATCCACATACAAAAGATCCCTATGAATCCTTATTTTGTTTAGAAATCCATGATCGTTAATGATCAATGCATCTACTACATTATTTGACTTCCCTAGGTGGTAGTGTATTGATCAATCACAATCCTTGGGTATCTCGATCCATTTCCTTTACCTCATGTTGATATATTTATGTGAGAAGATATATTTTTAACTCTTTATATATATATATATATATATCTCACATATTTAACCATAGATATAGTGTATAAATATCTTCAAAGAAAATATTACAGCTTCTATTTCAAGATCACAAGTTAGATAGTTTTGTTCTTGAGTTTCTAACTGCCTTGATCCATAAGCAGTAACTCTATAACTCTTCATAAAGATACAACCAAGTCCTTTCATTGATATATCACTATTAATCATAATTCCCCCATTTCCCAATGTCATATTCAAGATAGGATCATTCATTAATATTCTATTCAATTATTTAAAAAAATATTAACACTATTTTTTACATAAAAACATAACCCCTTTACCTGTGATCTTGGTTAATGGGTTAGATAATCTATAAAAATTCTGAATGAAACGCAGATTGTAACATGATAAACTTATAAAACTACATGCCTCAGGTATATTAATTTGTGTAGGAAATTCCTGTAATTCCATTTTATTCATATAATTAATTGAGATTCCATTATTATAGAAAATACGGACAAGAAAAGAAACTGTTTGATGATAGTATTCATACCCGCTAAACATTCAATATAACTATATTCTTCTAAGAGTATCTATAAAAATTTTAAAGTAGTTCCCATGGCCCTAATAGCTTTTGGAGTACACCAATATATCATAAATAAATAACATAAAATAATTTTAATAGTACCCCTTGAATAATATGTTCATTATATCCATAAAAAATGATGGTGCATTAGTCAGTCCAAATGGAATTACTGTAAACTCGTAATGTCTATACCTTGTTAGAAATGTTGTATTTGGAATATCATCATCATTTACATATAATTGATGATATCAATAACAATGATCAATCATTAAAAAATAATGAGATCAATGACTTTGGTCGAATATGTCATTAATGGGAGGTAGAAAATACTTTTTCTTTATCAAATCTTCATATATCTCCCTATAGTCAATGATCATTCCCATATATCCATATTTCATCTTAATGAAATGAATAAGAGATCCCTAAGGTGAAATTCTTCGGTATATAAATCCCTTACCACTCAATTATCTTAGTAATTTCTTTATCTACAATAACTCCACCATGACCATTATATATGGATTGTTTGATATAGGTCCGACATCAGAGATTAAATCCACAAAAAAATCAACTTCTTGTCCAGTAATATGTATATGTAATTCCTCTTGAAATACATCAATTTATTCTTGCACAATAAGTACATCCTCAATTTTAATATCACCCTTTTCATCATTAGGTTTTATCTTCTCTTCTTTTGCAAGTATATCATTTAGAAGAGCTATTGGCAGTGGATATATATATGACCCAGATGATGATGTATCCCCTCTAAAGATGAGAAGTTTCGAATCTTTATAATGAATCATATTTTACATCCATTTATAATAAATTTTTTTCAATATATTTTTAAAGAAAATACATACCAAATATTATATCAAAATTAACACTAGGTATGATAGTAAAACATGGAATTACAACATGTTTATGTGTCATAATAGGAACATCTTGACACATTTTTTGTTAAAATAAGGGTTCTAATAGTATTTTTGACAGATAACTCCTTTATTAAGGTGAATTAGAAATATATAATTTTTATAGAAAACTATGAAGATATAATAGAATGCAACGATCAAGAACCAAATAAATCTTTTGATGAATTTGAGGAGATGATTAAAATACCTTCCACCACATCGTTAGGAACTTTATCTTCAACTATTGTGACTATATAATGATGTTCTTGTTCCCTTAACTTTTTTTAGATAATTTTCATTAATGTTTTTGAAAATCATGTGTTTAGTGTCCCATCTAATTATAGATGAAGCATTTCACATTGATAACTTTTTTCTCGCCCTTACAATCATTAGCATGGTTTCCTTTTTCTACACACTTATAACAAACTCCCATTCCCAATAGGAATGTTCCTAGATGTTTTTTATACATTTAATTTATATCAGAAATTTTTCTCTTCCCTTTTCCCATTTTTCATTATTTACTTTTATATAATACTCAAAAACCGTCCAATTCTCTTTCTTCCCTTAGAATCCACATGGCATGGTATGTTTTTTTTCATGATGGCATATGATTCTATATCCTCGTATGATGAGAATGTATTGGAGAATAGTTTTCATCATATAGTTTGATTATTAACATTAAATAAATAGTAAATCTTTTTTTGAATTACATATTTAGTCTGTGGCATGCCTTTCTAACCTTGTAAAGTTAGCTTCACACTTAGAGACATTTTGATCTTCATTATATCTAAAGACTCAAGAGTTGTATCTCCATATCTACTCATTATTCATGAGGGAAATATTTTCCAAGATAATATCCTTAAAGTCCTTCCATTCTATATTTTTAATCTCTTCCTCTTTTGTGTTTTAAATTAATAACCTTCACTTATCTACATCTCCTAAGATATGAGAAACTACCACGATAACCTTATCCCTTTCGTTACTTCCCAAAGTGAGAAATATATTTTCTAAGGAACTTATCTGTTTCTCTACTACAAATTGGTTTTTATCCCCACAAAATAATATAAGTTGTTATCACATGAATCAGTTTTACATTGTTACACCATGTTAGGGATCGAGATACTCCAAGTGAGTAATGTTAGTGTTCATATCCTAAGTTAGTTTTCCCAATATAGTTATATGTTTTTCAGATAAAATTGAAACTTTGGCACTAATATCATAATCTTCCATTGGAGGGAAATCCCTACATGGAATATGTGTGGTGATATGATTTATATTACTTCCATTAGGTTCCATTTCTATATAATAAAATATATTAGATTTGATTATGAAATTTTAAAACTAGTGAAACACTTACAGAATTTATGTATAACTAATCTCAAAATCATAAAATTGGTTAACATGGGAATATTCTCCATGTTAGTGTTATATTTTACTAGTATATGTTTTCTTAAATCTATTTTCCAAAGATTATATTAAACTTTATTTGTTATGAAATATAATGACCCCAACCCCAATAGACCAAAGCCAGTTCCATACTTTATTAAATTGGTACAATGTACATGAAATCACATTCCAAAGGACTGAATAGTTTAGAATAATTGGAACACTACATAAAAACATAAGAATTAAATTAAAACATGAAATAAAATAAAAAATAGTACTCTATTGGAAACACCCATGTTCTCTAAGACTGTCCCTACATGTCCATCATAATATACATCTTAGAATGAAAGGTAAATATAAAACATAAGAAAGGGGTGCGCTCAGATGGTCAATAAGGGTAAGCATATAGTAAAATCTATCATAAATAAATATAAACAGTATGGAGATATTAATAACTAAAAAAGCATTCCATTAAAATGTAATCATGAAAATAATATGGAAAGAATAAAATATGATCATATAATTCCATATAATTAATCACAAGTGAATGAAACATAACCATATCAATTATACTAGTAGAATAATCACATGGATTATCAATAACTGATTTCATAGTGAGGGAATGCATAATTAGGGGAATCATAAACATACATTCAAGGATTCATCCATGACACCACACATAATCGGGTAAGACACCAACCAATACGTAAACTAGCATTTCTCATGAGACCTAACGATGCCTTGAGGGGCTATATAGGGCCCCTCTCATAACTTACTAAGTCCAATAATTTATTCATATTAAAGGAGGGAAACATAATCAACATATACATTCATATTGAAAGTAGAATATGAAATTTTAATAACATTCCCCAAAAAATAAACATAATCATAAACCATCTAGTGTAATATGATGAATGGTATAAAAATAGAACATCCACGATCAAAATGACCATAACAATTCAATAAAATATTGTAGATGGTATCATAAGAGATAATCCTCATTTAAGAATAATATATGACAAACTGTGTTTTCATAAATTAAAATAATATAATATAATCATTGATCAATTATTTAGAGAAATACCACATTGAAATCATGAAATTTCAAATATAATAATTTATAAAAGAAAAAAAAATTATTTTAAAATGACATTGTAGACTTTTAAATGATTCCCCAAGACATTCTTTTATCATTAAATTGGGAATATCCACACATACCATATAATTTCTTTTAAAAGTATTCATTTTAAATTTAGGAATGGAAACATTTAAAAGAGTATTCTTTAAAAGCAAGTTTGAGCGCTAACTAAATGAGACGATTATGTGTATCAGTTGTAAATCCACATAAATTTTTTGAAATAAAACATAAGATAATAAAAAGTAATTTCAAACATAATAATAGCATGACATAATCAATGGGGTAAAATTTTTACCCATATAATGGAAATTAGATTAATAATTCCCTAACTACATTATTATCAGTCGAATCATATGACCCATAAAATTAATTATTATGAAATTAAAAAATTAATGACATGAAGATAAATAGATTCATTATATGATGTACTAAAGGTTGTTATGTACAAAACTCACTAGAAATAATAGTTGAATAGGAAATATATCTCCAAAAAAGTAAAAGTGAGATGAGAAGCCCTTAACTTATATCCAAAAGAGTTTTTCATTTGAACTTAATGTCTTGGATAATCAAATTAGACTCATTAATTAAATAATTCATACCCACTTAAAAATATTTTTGATTTATTATAATTTTTTGTATTCATTTATGGACATTTCCATGAGTTATAATTTTTTGTTTTATTGTTATGGGAGTGTTCATTTCTTAGTTTTATGGTCGGTTCCCTTGAGTATAAATATTTGTGATCTTCTCAAATGGGAATAACATCTCCAGAAGAGAAATTATTTAGTATTAATGAAATCTTATAAGTTTAAATTGGCTAATATAACATTTATTATATGTTATGAGGGTCATTAATTAGAAAAGTGTTTTTTATAAAAATGTATTAATTTATTTTGGCGGTTTTTATGACCATCCCGAACTTCTGTCATTTTCTTTAATTTTATATTTATATATTTGTTTAAAAACATTATATAACATATATATGTTTATTAAAATACTATTTAATCAAAATAATGATTTTATGACCATCCATGAAGGCAATAATGGAAAATGAAAACTCATCATCCATGAAGGAAGTGTATCTACACATCACATACAATGTTTTACCAACAAAAGACTTTTTATTTTATTAAATGGAAAAAGGATAAAAATATTATATATAGACAGTTAAGGGGGCCTAAAATAGTGCATCCCAATTGCATCATCCTAAAAGATTACAAACCCTCAGGGGAAAGAAACTGAGACTACAAAAAATACAATATGATCGACAAAATACACTTTTGAAGCAAGGAAGTCAGCAACAACATTATCGTCATAACAGGTGTGAAGGATGAACATCTGATTATTTATAAGTCACTTGAACCATCTGATGGAGTACTCAATGGGCCAATTAATGGGACCTTTTCTGGATAGAGATCTATAAATTTTCAATGAATCTATTTCAACCTCTCTAATTGGAATATTCCTCTCGTTGCAAAGGGAATATCCAATGAGAATATAACATGCTTCCACTTGAAGAGAGTCACCATTGGGAAGGACTATTAAAAGTCCACTAAAATGGATCCGTTTGTATCTTTAATAAATCTAACCCTATATAATAATCCCATGCAATAAGACCCATATGTGTTTAACTTTTTCCCCAATATATGGGGCTTCCATTTGACCCAATCCCCCTTAGCAAAGAATCCATTACTGGTTCAAGGGATCACAGGACAAAGGGACATGAGGGAAGGTAAATTTTATGATTCCATACCTAACATACCTAAACCAACACTGTGTTCAAAATTTTAAAGTTGGTGCCTCCTATGGTCCCTCGGGATGAATGATGGCATCTAGCATTTCTGTTCAACTAGAGGACCCAACACCCTGCAATGAAAATCAATGATCTGGATTTCCTATCTGGACCATGTCTATCCGCATCATTGAACCAAACATGGATATATGAAAATGAAGAGGTAACGACACCCAATAACCCATAAAACTGACCAAAATTTCCCCAAATTTCCTTTACTCGTTCACTATTGATGAATAGGTTGAGAGTGGACTCACATTTCCGCATACTATAGTATAGGTATCTAGAGGTTAGGTTAATCCCTCTACATTGAATACACTCCTTGGTTGGAAAGGAATTTTACTAGACATGCCATAAATGGAAGAAGAACTTCAAAGGCATCTATTTTCACCAGAAAATATCACCCCAAGGGTCTTTTATATAAGAAAATGATTAAATAGAAAGAAAATATTTTATTTCAAAAGAATTTGTAGCAGATCTAGTAAAAACACATTGATCCTAGACATTAGATAAGACAATGTTGTTAAAAAATATTATTATTATCATCCAAGGAGGTATTTATGATGATTTGATATGCATTGTCTTAACTGAAACTAATACTTGGACCTGGAAGGGTGGATATATGAGAATAGTTCCTACTCAATTCTGGAGCCAAAAGCTCAGATTAGAATTGTCAATAATCCATCAATAATACAGTAAAGAATAAAGAGATATTACCATACCCTCTTATGAGTTCAGGAAGGCTTGTATCCATATTGAAACCCATCTAATAAATAAGTATGTTGCATATTCTTTCCCCATAAAGTATTCCCCCTGAATAATCTTCCAATTCAGTTTGGCATGAATTCCAGATATAGTTCCAAAAATACTACTATGATTAATTCCACCTACATTATTTTGATTTGGTAGTTTTTTCAAGAATCCCAGTGATACATTCCTTTCAAGTGCCCATCCCAAAGGAAGGATATCATATTTTAATCTATGCTACTATTAACCTTCATTGGAACCTTCAAATTGGATGAAATATTCATTTGCATAGAGGGTAAAACTGAATTAATCAAAGTTATTCTCCCTTCAAATGATAAAAACCTATTTTTCTAGTTAATATTGTTTCCCTCTATCTTTTCAACCAAAAAATCAATGTGATTAATAAAAAGACTATTAGGAGACAGAAGGTTATCCAGGTAGTTTGTAGGAAAATTAGCTTTCTGTATGCCAAGACTGGATTCTAATGCCCTTACTCTCCACTCATAAAATTGATCAGGGTTGAAGAAATTACTTTCTAACGGTTGAAAATATGGCATATCCAATTACAATAAACCTAAAAAACATAATTAACCCCCTAATTTTACCTTATACCACCATTATAAATGAAGACTATGTTTTTTGGAAACATGAGATGTGATATACCTCTACTCATATTATTATTATGAAAATGATTCACCTTTCCATCCTCAATGTATTGATTAAAGTTCCTAATAAGGGAATATTGAGAAGTGATAAACAAATAGGAGGAGAGGGGGTCTCCCAGCCTCAATCATCTTACAGATTTGAATAATTCAAAATTTTTTCTCAACAATGAAGTAAAAACCCATGGACAGATAAAACAATGAAAAGAGAATATCAATGTCCCCCCTCAGTAAACCCATGCTTTGAAGAACCCTAATAAAAAACACCACTCATCTCTATCATATGTATTACTCATATCAAATTTTATTTCCAAATTTCTACCAAAACACTTTATATTGATATCACTAATCACTTCCTGAGATAAAGTAATGGCCTCTGGAATGGATATTCCTTTAACAAACCCATATTTTTCCTCGAACACCCAACTTGGAAGAATAAGGACATGTCTTTAGTGAGGACACCACCAAGAAATTTGTAAGAAACATTGGATAAGCTCATTGGAAGAAATTGATTCATAGATTTAGGATATTTAACATTGGGAAACTGAAATTTTTTCATTGCACATGCCAATCTAGGTATATTCACTCCAAGAAAAAAAAATTAAAAACACTAATCAAACTCCCTTTTACAATACCCCAAGAAGCACTATAAAAAGATATAGGGAATGAATCCGGACTGGGTGCACTATCATTAATCATGTCCCAAACCACCTCAAAAATTTCATCCTTACCTAGAATAGCCCTCAACCTATCATCTACATCTTCCTTCACTATGATGGGAATCAAGTCGAAGTGATATGGAAAGCCAATCACATAACCTCAAATCAAGATTGGGTTAGGGGATGCGAAGAGGGGATTGAAGAAGGAATTATCCATATATATGACCAAAAACATAAAAGTCTTTAGTATTCGAAACTTTCCCCATATTTATATTGGGATTCAAGGGATTGCATCTTTCCCTTATAGATTAATGAAAATAACTAGTGTTTCTATGACCTTCATATAGCCACTTGATTATAGACTTTTTAGAAGCAATGAGCTCTTGATTCAGTAAAAAATCTACTTGATAATGTTTATCGAATCTCACAGAACCAAAATAATTCATCATCACAATCATTTTAAAAGTTAAACTCTATTCGATAGATGTCACTATTAATATCCTTTTTCTCTTGATCACCTGGGGGGGAGACCCTTTATCTATGATTAAAGACAAACTTTAAGGTGTTTCAAATTATTATGAATTGAAATCTAGGGGTTATCTCTAAAAGGGAGATCCCAAGAGTTCCTCACAAAATCCAAAAAATATAGACTCTCGATATTGGTGGATGGAAGATGAAAGAATTAGTCACTCACGCTAAGAGACAACAAGACAATAAAAAGAGGGGAGAGATTCCAGATACCCCTTACCATGTTCAAGATTTTGAAGATTGGAAATAATGAAAGGTATACTCCATTCACTAGACAACAATCAAGCTGAATCCAAGACTGGTGATTCCATCATTGATTATTACACCATGTAAACGAATATCAAGAATAACCAGCATCCATAAGTCTATTACTGAGCTGAATTTCACAAAGTCCTAGCTTACTCTTATAAGAAAGGGATCATTGCATTTTTTCTTCTTCAAACTGGGAACAACATTGAAATATCAACCAAATATCCAAGGAAAATCTCCCAGTTGAAATATATATGTTTTACCAAATAGATATTCTATCATGATCATCACAATTTATCATAAACAACTGAAATTATGAAAACAATAACACAAAATGAAACTCAAATATTGATAAATTGATCTGATATAGAGATCATATCAACATAAATCCCATCCTTCCAAAAAAATAGATATAAAAATTACAGGTTGAATCCATAAGAAATCCCTACACCCTCAAGAAATGATAAAAACTACGGCCTTTAGGGGAATTCTTCTTTGGTTATAACACTGCAACCATAGAAAAAAAGTTATTTTGTAGTTCATTAAAAATGAAGTCTGATTTTTCCCGAGAGCCCAAACCATGTGCATTCCATATAAGGATATTAATCATCAAAGTATGAGGCATCTAGTACTTGACCAAGACTCTTGGATCTGAAGGATGTTTGATCACCTGGACAATGATTTGGATTTATACTAAAATCTAGTTTGAACTCCATAGGAAGAAGTATGGGACTGAGAGGTAGGAGAGTGACTTCTACACACCGGAACCTTCAGTGTAGATGGTAAGAATGTAGGGAGTGAGTGATACAAAGAACTATCATCCTTATGCGAGGGATAAAATCTGATCATTGGAAAAAAAGACTGTATAAGAGAGAATGGTAAATCCATAGGATCAATATCTCTGAAAATGAGTTAAGGCAAGGAGGGAGATGTCTAAAATGAAAAATCAAGACCCTTGGGAAAAGGAAGAAGTTGTAGTGGTCGAGACAGGTGAGATGGTGGTATTGAGGAAGGACTAGTACTTCAAATAGGAACCATGTCCAAGGATTAAGAGACCACCGCCACTGAGGGACAACTCACTAAGGAAGAAGAATCACCATGATCATTGGAGGATGACTGGATAAGAAATCCCTTACCATTGTCATTAGATCCCAAATCGTAATTTCTAAGAGAATGCTAATAAAAAGAACCTATTCCTAAAGAGGGCTTGATATTTCTAGAATAAACCACATGATCATGATCAACCCTCATACTTATAGACTTGCGACATTCAGGAGAAGAATGTCCTTACAGATGACAACTCGAGCAGAAATGAGGTGGAGAGGGAAACACCAAAGACTAAGACCAAAAATGAATTCCTTCAACATTGAGAAGAATATTGGATAGGAAAGGGTGAGATAAATCCATCTCAATGCATATCTGGGTATTTGATGCATCTTCCATCCTAACAAACAACTCATCAGAACATAAGAAGGTCCCTAGGGAATTCTTGATGCCAGTAAGAAACCTGGGATTCATGAAAGGTAGATTAAATCCTAGAAAAGAGATTCACACTAAAGACAAAGAGGGGTCTTTACCCAGATAAACATCCACATTCCAATGATAAATTATACACCACTAGTGACCAACCAAATAGGGTAAATTGCAAAAATCCATAACAAAATCCTCCCTCGAATCCAACACAATGCAGATTGATTTTTGGTTTAACATTGAAAACCTAGTTAGAGAACTCAACATCCACAAGTTGATGAATCATAGGAATATATGATGTGGAGGTTTATTAATCCCAAATCCTGCAAAAAGGTTCCATTAAAGTTGATCTAAAACTCCACGTATTGGAGCATCATGAATATTATGGAATGGAATTCCATCTTCTGACCGAGATAAATATCCCCAAGAAACCACCAATAGATAATAAAAACAATCCAAGGAGGAGAGATTCTGGCATACAGATTCCTTAAACTATGGTACATGAGGGGGGGGGGGTCTTCTCGTGGATGGAGAACCAAGAATCTAAGAGCTTGGTGGAATCAGATAATCTTTCAATGCCAATGCAACGATAATGGGTAATGTTGGAGAAGGAAGTGGTGCATAGGGCATGTTCCATATAGATTCAAAATCTATCTCTTTCTACATCCTGTTCCCAATACCATTATAGACAATGTTGTAATTTTTAAATTTTAAGGAGAGAAGAAGGGATTTGATGATAGAAAACCCATTAGCACAATAACATTATTATATATGTATAATAATGGATTTACCATTCCACTTTGTATAGGTATTATTAGGAGAGGATTAGAAAAGAAAATAAATTAAATGAGAAAGAATTTGGTTGTTACCTCTTGAATATCGTCTCCTTGAGAACCTCTTTATGACACTTGGATTTAGAATTTTGGTAATAGCAATAGGTCTTGGATGTGGGGAAGAGTATTGAGAATTTAATTGGTTATAATCTAGACAATATTAAAGGCTTATAAGGTGTGAGGGTAAGGGGAGGTGATGGGACATATTTATAGAGGAGAAAAGGGGGTTTTTTTTGAATATTTTATTCATTTATTTATTATTTTTTCTCAATAAAATCCATACTATTGATTCATGTGACTAACGATAGTAAATAGTACATGTGAGTTCAAACTAATAGGTTATTACATAATAAATCACTCAAAAATTCATGTATTTAATTTATAATGTTAAATACCTTAAATTACTGCACTTCACTATTTATCAAAAAATAAACTATTTTATAAAAATATCAAAAAATCACTCTCAACATTTTTTGATGTGTAGATTTCAAAGATAGACTACATTTTATGACAATAATTTTCTAAATATGGGAAATTTTATTTATAAATAAAATCCTCATTAATTTGATAAATATCAATTTTAATATTATAAACAATTTTATGACACTTTGAAAATTAATTATTGTACCATAAAATTATCATATAATTATTAAGAATAAATAATAATTTATGAATCTATTTTATGATAATAAATTTTATTTGAAATCATTTTATGAATTTTAAATTTATTTTATAAACATTTATGTCTCACAAACATACCAACACTTAGTTTATCATTTTTTAAAATATTTATTTACTTTTTCCATGATATAAATTTATCATATTTTCATTTATGGGATACCTAAATATTATTTATACACTCATAGGTTGTATTATTATTCTAATGGTGAGATTACTATTCCTAACCATCACATTACTACTCAAATGGTCATGTTAATATTTAATAGTATATCATGGTTCTTTTAAGCTTGATGTTTTATGTAACAAAAGCTATCGAATAATCTGAATTTTATTAAGAAGATACATATCCTAAAATATTAGGGTGCTTTTTCTCAGTTGATTCAAAGCTTCAATCCATGGTATGTTATTTTTTCCTCCTACTCGCTCATTGATTGATTGTTTGGCGATATATTTTTTTCATTATTTATTTCTATTTATTATCCATCACTGAATTTCCTTCTAGAATGAATTTATAAATGGGGTTTTTTTTTCTATAGACCCTCTATCATATTTTCATACTTCCTTGTATAATATTAAGAATTCCACATAGTTATTTATATCTTGTATTATATTAATTTTAAATGTTTCGAACATCCTTCTGTGGAAATATATCACACAATGTTCTAGTAAAAATTCTTCCAATGGTTTTTATTTTAATAAATAAAATGGATTTCATGATGTTGAGGTGCGATTTGTTTTCATATTTTCTATTTTGATGCTTCAGTAGTATTACATATAGAATTTTATTTTATGTTTGCAATTGTTTCTCTTTGTTTCTTATTGAAATCCTATATGAACATGAATATATATATATATATATATATATATATGCATTTTGAAATATAATATAATGTCCCCTTCTCGGAATCCACTAAACCGATTCTCCGAGCCATGTTGTAACATGACCTCAAGCATGCCACCCCATATTCCAGAGGTTGTTGACTAGCGGTGAGGGTAAAATAAGTCATGTGGGGAGACTATACCCTCTACAATTGAGTAATCCACAATAAATCACAATATTTATAGTGGAAACAATATGAAACAACCAAAAAAAAGAATAGACAAACATGTCCCAGAACTTTGTATAATGAAAATTATACATTAACCATGTCATGACATGATAATTGTGCCAAAGTGAATAAAAACCAAAATAACAACAAACTATTGAATCCCAAGAACGAGTCTCATATCTAATTATGGATCCTCATTTTTGCATATTCCAAGTACAACTCAACATCCTAGAATATAGACTTTGGTCTTGTACTGACCTGCAACCATGAAATCTAATCGGGTACCCAATAGCGGCCCAAGTAGGGTGTGAGTAAAAAATAGAGTAGGCCACCACTAACCATTTTTATGTACTATACAGTCTAACATAAATTTCAATCAATTATTAAGTAAATTAGAAGTTAAATGAAGAAGAACAACTTAGTATCCATTATCTAACAATAGGTATTCTAATCATTTCTATCATTTTTACTATATTTACTACTAATCCACATTCTTTACTTAGTCTATAATAATTATGTGTTCCATGGATTAGGCATATAAATCATCTATACATGGGTATAAGGGAATCAATAACCATGCATAAGGTAATAAGTCAAGTCCCTATCTCATTAGGGAAAAAAAGATTACCAAAACACATTATCCTCACCTCGAAGCCTCAGTCCAGGTGGAATGAAACCATTAGTGAAATATATCCCCATTCCCCTTCCCTAACTCATTCATTTTGAGGTGGAGTTTATACCTTTAGTCTAACTCAACCAAGGGGCATAGAACCTCATGTCAATATCCCACTATAAAAATATATATTCACATGATTATTAATAAATTCACCACACATATAACATTTCATTTAACACCCCACTATTTCCTAGTACGTTATCACATTAAAGTAATTCAATAGGTCGTGCTACACACAACAACGAGTTCGAGCGCACCACAACTTACCAAACTAGAAGTTAAAAAAATGGTTTTGAATAGTATTAACCTCATTTTGAATCTTATATACTCTATTTAATTGTAACATCCATATTATGTGTTTCTTAGACATTATATGAGAACAAATTCATTTTTTTAGATAAAAGAATTATTTTTCAGAAAATTTAATTTTATCGTCTTTTAATGGAGATACATTTTTTAATAAAATATTTGACATTTTTATATAATATATTTAATGAAATTAAATTCTTCTTTATAATTGGGATATAAAAATTTTGTTTTGATAAATTTTTGGTACTTTTATGATAACTTTCATATTTGGACAAATAATGATAAATGTTATGTTTTAATTGAAAACAAAATTTTTAATCGAAATAATTTATACTGTTAAATTATTCATTTGAAGGTTTTGAAGTATAATTAGATTATATTTTTATCATTTAATTCAATTTAGGTCATTATAAGTAATTTCACATTTAAATTTGACATAAACACATGTCAATCTTTTGATAGTTTTTACATTTTAAAAACCGACTTTTTGGTTTTGACAACGGGAATTAATTTTAAATTAATACATACAACTTCTAAGTTTTTAATTTGGTAAAATAGACTTCATTTTTGAATTCAAAATACCACAATTATCTTTGGGTGAAAGTTTTGTATTTTTCTAAAAACATTCAATTTTTGATGAATAGTGAAAAACACTATGTTATTGGTTAAAACTGAATTTTTATTTAAATAATATTTAATTTTATTTAAATTTATTTTTGTTCCAAATAAGTAAATAATACCTATATAAGTTCAATTTAATTCATTGGAGTAATTTTATAATGTTTTTATATATATAAAAAGATTATTGAACTTTTTACCGCCATTTACCCACCTCCTAGGAGCAATTTCAAATTTGCAGAATACGTAATTTTACCACTTCTGTGAGTTGAATTTCAAAATTCCTAGAGACACAGTTAATATCAGTAAGTAAAATTTTGTTCAATAAGATGAATATAATCTTTGGTGAATAGTGACTTTTGACTTTTATTAACCGCGGTTAAAACTAAATAGGGTAATTAGGGGTAAAAATGATATCATAGTAACCATAACACATGTCCTAATTATATTGGATAAGTATAATTAGACCAAAAACAACCTTAGGTATAAAATATGATCTTCTTTGTTCCAATTGGATTAGATTAGGACATCTATTATTATTTTATTTAAAGAAGAGTTAAGAGAGTTAAATTTAATGTTTAATAACTAAACCATTTTTAATATAGGGTTATACATAAGATAAATTAGACTATGAATATTCATTAGAAAGATAAAAATATTTCATACATAATTTTATTTTATTTATAATTTTTTTAAATTAAATAATTTATTTTATTTATGACACAATGATGATGCACTAATTACCTTATTAATGAAATATTAAAATAATTGATATTATAAATATCCAAATAAATGTAAATAGAGAATTATAATGAAATAAAAAAAATTCTAGGTTAATAAAACTTGTTATGGTTGATTAGATAAATTTATTTTTATGTGATAAGTATTTTATGACTTTCACAAAAATAAAATACCAAATAGTGTCAAAACTGACATAAATTAATTTTTAAAACAAATACTATATTATTGGTTGATATAATATTCCAAAATATATAAGATTAGGAAAAAGGGCTTAAAAAATATTATATATTCCATTAATGAACCATTAGAGATTTTATTGGAAGTTTAGAGTCTGTTTATTAACCATATAGTGTAAGAATACAAGAAGACAAGGTAAAAGTTAAACTATTTAACTAAGAGTTAATTCTAAAAGGTAAGGATAAAATGGTAACCAAAACTTGTCTAAAACCTATTGGTTGAGAGGAGTTCAACCCATAACCACCTAATGATCTAAATAAATTCATTTGGAGAAATTATAAACCGTAAACTATTGTATAATAAATTAATATTGTAATCTTTTCCTAAAGTGACCCTCACCACTCTTATAAAAGGGAACTTCCCCTTCTTTCCAAATCACACCTCCAAAGCCATTTGTATCGACCAAACCCTACCAAAATATCCTACCAAAATCCCTCAAATCAACCTAAAGTCCATAATTGGATCCCAAATCCAACCTAAATATCCCTTTTGATAAAATCAAAAGGAAGAACCCGAAGAAGAGGTAAATATTTCACCACCTCTTTCAATTTCATTTCTTCTTCCACTTACACTTTCTTTGTTGTTTACATTATAAAATAACAACTCCAGTATCTTATATATACTATGATGTTATTATAAAAATGGTACAACAATATTCATTATTCTATCCATCATATAAATGAGAAAGTCACCATACGTGCGTACTTATGTCTTACCGTCTCCACGTCATGGTGTAGTTTGTTAATCAAACACGTCATTATTTTGATGGGTATAATAATGAGTATAAATGATGTAAATAATAAATATAACATTGAAATGATTATATATATATGATATAACATCCAATTATATATGATTTCACCATCAATATAATTATATTGTCACTCGTGCGTACGTACAAATTGTCGTCTCCACTATGCGGTAAGATCCATTCCCATGTTCACCATTCAATGATGATTATAAAAATATATATTATCAATAAGTATGTAATATATGAAATAATAATTCTACTGGAGATATATATTTATATATTTATGTACATAAATATATCTTATTCACTTACTTTTGTTCAATACGATATGAAAACGGAAACAATGTTAATGTGTACGTACGGCCTACCGTCTCCATAAACAGTGTCTTCCATTTCACATATATATCTATTATAAATATTTATATTCTAAATATATATGATATATAAATCAATTTATATATTCTTTAATTATTTAAACCATGATCTAAATGATACTATCATGAATAACAAGTTAAAACAAGCACGATAAAGAAAGCGATTATTACCCAAAATGTTAATTTAACATTGAAATCATTATTAAATGGGTAGTATAAAGTCGTAAATGAATAATGTATGATATAATAAATATGAATATGGTCCTTTTATAATTTAATAACATATAATAGTTATTATACAGGAGGTTAAATGTACCCTCTACCAAAGGAAAGTGCAAGGTAAGGGTTATTTCCTCAATCCCATTATTATCCGAGATTGTTTATGTCTAAGTATTTACATGGAAATATTTAACATCGATACCCATATTTCAAAAAAATGTTTTCAAAAGGAATCTTTTAAGTGTTTATGGGAGGGTCTATTTAACTATATCATCATTTTAAATGTTTTAAATATTTATCTTTCTAAATCAATTCAATTAATGTACATGTTTTCAAAATGTTTTTAAGGATTTATTTATATGGCCATGAATGTTTTGAAATGATAATTCTTTTAAAAAGTTTCAATGTGTTATGGGACACATTGATTCAGAAATTTATTTTAAATTTATTTTTTTATAAATGTGTTACTTTTAAATGTTTTCATGAAAAAGGTATGTTTCTCACAAAGAGTTTTACAAATCATTTTCATCTATGTCAACATCTTTTGATGCATTTTAAACTTTTTTGAGGTTTATTTTTTATGATACAGATAATCCATATTTTATTGAATGTTTTGTGATATATTTGTCTACTGATGTGTTATTTTTATACCATTCATGGTTTATGGTTAAATTATTGAAATTTCGTATGCTAGTATTAATACAAATGCTTATATTATGTTTCAAACTTTTCATATGAGGAATGTATTAGACCTCATACGTAACAAGTGGAGACTGCTATAGCTCCTCGAAACATTGGTACGTCTCACAAGACTATTAGACATGGAATTGGCAGAGGCCTTTTCAAATTAGATACATGGTTTTGGCCGAGGAATTAATAATTTTTTGACGTCTTGGTCGAGGACTTGACAAAATGTTTTCATAATATCTGGCACTATACATTCCCTCATTATGAAAAAAAATGTTGATAGTTCAGGTGGTTATTTGACAAATAGAATACCCATGACTATGTTTTATTATTGAATTATTTACTCATATCATATTTCTATCATTAATTGTTTATGTTTATTATTTGTAAAGGCATGTGTTTTCAATTATTAACCATGCATATTGTTTAGGATATCTTTTGCTAAATTGTTTACCCTTACTGAGCATCTGAGCTCACCCCTTTATTATGTTTTATTTTCCTAGGATTTCAAGAAAGCTTATTTTGACTGACCTATAGAGATAGTCTAAGGGATATGAATGTGGTCAATGGAGACTATATTGTTGTTTTTTTCATTTTATAATGTAATGTAACTTTCATGGATGTAATCTATTTCCAATACTGCTAAACTGATCAATATTTAGGGACATGATTTCCTTTTATCATGCCAATGTATTAAAATAATGCACCGACTCTGGGTAACTGGGGTCAGGGTGTTTCAGTTGGTATCAGAAGAAGATTAGAAATAACATTGGAAACTAGATCTAGATAAACTATTATTAGGAAACATCACCCTAATATAGACTTTGAGGATTAGTATAGAAGAACATCTTTGAATTTTTGTACTATAGATATTTGGGAGTTTTCCAAGTAATACATCCCAGTCTGGATATTAGCAGGTAGAGGTGGCTATGGAACATATGTGCCTAGGGGGAAAACCCAAAAACACTTCTTTGAGATAGACTCGAAAGGGAACCAGTGCACGATAATGGGCCTTATTGTATTCTTGGTTATGAAACTCTCGGGGGATATGCTTAGGATAATTCACATTTACATTACAAGCCATTATGAATTATTTAGGAGTAAATACTTCTGCCAAGAAAACATTTTATGATTATAGATTATATGACTAATCTTTTCAACTTATGTTAGGTATTTTACAAGTTTGTTATTATGCATTGTGATTCATAAACAAACATATTGTATGTCATTTTTTAGAAATGGTGCCTAGTAGGAGGAATGAGAATTCTAGCAATACACATGATCACATGATTAAGAAGGATCATATCTTTCATGGTATTAATCCAAAATTTAAAAGGGGAAATAGTCTCCCAAGTATTCTCATCATACAAATAAATAATATCATGTGTTTATTAGATAAGTAAAGAATTATATGAGTCCTATGGATTTAAAGGGAAGCAAGAGAAGAAAAAGATGGAAGAAAGAGAGGTGGATAAAGGGAAGAGGGGAAAGAAGGATTTTCCCATATGTGATAACTATGGAATGAATCACCTTGGTAAATTCCTAAAGGGAATGATAGTTTCTTATAAGTGTGGAGAAAAAGGACACCAAGTACGTGATTGAAAGGGTAAGAAAAATGTTTTAAATGTACAATGATTCATCTGCAAGGAGTTAAGACACTACATGAATCAATTTCGAAATCATTTGAGTATAACCCAAATGTTTCTATTGGATAATAATCAAGTTAGGATATTACCAATGATGGAGAGGAATGATTAGAGTTCTTATATTGTTAAAGTATTGTGTCATTTGAGTATTGTATTAATCATGTACATGTTATAATAATTATAATTTTTATAAGGATTGTTGTACAGTACTATTTCATTAAAGACTTGAGTTTTTGTGGAACTAAGAAACACTACTAGAAAACTATCCTTTACCAACGGTTTGGAACCGTTGTTATAGGCCTCCAAATCGTTGGTGTAGCCTATACCAACGGTTTGGAGAATCGTAGCCAAGTAAGCCGTTGGGATAGGTCTATACCAACGGTTTTCTAAAAAACCGTTGGTATAGGTAATATGAAATCTATACCAACGGTAATGGAACCGTTGGTATATAAATTCCAAAAATAAAACATCCACTGGGATTTGATCCCAGGACCCCTCGTTTATCATTGAACGACTCAACCACTAACCTAACATGACTTTTGTGATCATAATTACATAAATATATATATGTATTCTCATAAGTATTTTAAATTTTGATTTATATAATGTTCTCGGTTAGTAGTTCTGGAAAATAATTAAAGAACCTATCCCAACGGTTTTCAAAACTGTTGGGATAGGTTATGGTGGGTTGAGTTTATTTAGGCCGAAGGTTGAAATTTTGGGTGTTTTTCCCCAACGGTTCTGGTGAACCGTTGGGAAAGAGGCTCAAAACACACCCTTTCCCAACGGTTTTGGTGAACCGTTGGGAAAGAGGCTCAAAACACACCCTTTCCCAACGGTTTTGTTGAAGCGTTGGGAAAGAGGCTCAAAACACACCCTTTCCCAAAGGTTTAGCAGAAATCGTTGGTATAGAAGTGTTGGGAAAGATCATCTTTCTAGTAGTGAAAAGTGACTCAATAGCAGGTTATTTTTTTATAAAATATATGGTTTAGAGAAATATAAACCATAATATGGTTATAATATTGAGTTAGTTATTTTGGAATAATATATGATATATTTAGATAAATTATATTGGATATTCTTGACTACCTTGAAACTGAATAATGATTTGTATATTCCATCATTGTTTGAGATTAAAATATTTTTGTATAGAGGGTGTATATCATGTATTCTATCAGGAATAAGGGAGAATGAATGTAATAACTAAGGATTTATAGTAATTTAGGGAGTTATAGTGTTGTAAAAGAATACATGATGAAGGTATTCATATGTTATTACATTGAAAAAAGGATCTTCATTGAGTTAACCTTCCTTATATGTTTTGGACTGTCAGTTTGGATAGAAGTATTTTGGATAATTATAAAGGTTGTAATCGATTAAGTTTGACATTGGATACTATTTTTAAGGTTAAATAAATTCTTGAGATTATTTTTGTATTGTCATAAAATGGTCATCCCAGAGGTCGGGTGACAACTCGTCATGTCTAGCAAGGCCGCGAGACTTGAACCTGCAAGCGAAGGGCGACAAGGGTGGATCACCTACCACTGGAATACGTGATTTCCTGGTTTGTATAATGTATATTTTTTAAATATTCTGACAAATAAATTGTTAATTCATTATTTTTAGAACCCTATACAATTAGTATATATAGTATAATTTATTTAATTATATTATCTTTTGAAGTGAAAGATGAGTTTGTGGTAGGAATTAGTTGAAGGATGAAACTCTACTTGTTAAGTATATTTTTTTCCTTTTATTATATTAATAAATTAATTCTTAAAATTTAGGGAAGGGATCTTAAAACCAAAAAAATGTGTTATCCTAATACCATATGTTATGTTGAACTAACGATATTTTAAATCATCATTGATTGGTGGCTTTAATGCCCTCAATTTTACACTTGTTTGTGATTGATAACCTCAATCACTCTCTATAAATATTTATGTTTTCCTCCAATTACATGTCTCTAATTTCCACCAATGTTCTCTTAATCAAGATCATAATTTGGTGGTGACTTTTTCATTCCCTTTCCCTCTTATTAAGAATAAATTTTATTAACTCAATTTCCAATGTGGTTTTTCCACAAAGGTTTTTTTCAATTTTTAACCATTTATTTTTGAAGAACAATTTCCAATTGTGAGGGGGAAATTTATTGAAGGAGGGGATAATGTATAACCCCATGATTTCATAGCACATTATCTCATTAAAGAAATTGTATAGCTTGTGCTACACACAACACCGAGTTCGAATGCACCACAACTTAACAAACTAGTTGTTCAAAAAATTGTTATGAATAGTATTAACTACATTATGAATATTATATACTCTATATAATTTTAACATCCATATTATGTGTTTTATAGATATAATATAAGAACAAATTCTTTTTTTAGATAAAAGAATTATTTTTCAAAAAATGCAATTTTACCATCTTTTAATGGAGAACCTTTTTTTAAATCAAATATTTGACACTTTTATATATTCAATTTAATGAAATTAAATTATTCTTTATAAGTTGGATAGTTTGGATAAATTTTTTCTACTTTTCAGATAACATTCATATTTTGAAAAATAGTGAAAAATACTATGTTTTAATTGAAAACAAATTTTTTAATTGAAATTATGTATACTCTTAAATTATTCATTTAAATGTTTTTGAAGTGTAATTATATTATATTTTTATCATTTAATACAATTTAAGTCATTATAAGTAATTTTATATTTAAATTTGACATAAAAACATGTCAATATTTTGATATTTTTTACTTTTTAAAATTCCCCATTTTGCTTTTGACAAGGGGAATTAATTTTCAATTAATAAATTTCACTTTTATGTTTTAAATTTGGTAAAAAAGACGTAATTTTTTTATACGGAATATAAAAATTAGCTTTGGGATATTTTTTTGTGTTTTTATGAAAACTTTCAAATTTTGATGAATAGGGAAAAACGCTGCGTTATTGGTTAAAATGGACTTTTTATTTAAATATTTATTTATATTATTTAAATTTATTTTAGGTCAAAATAGATACATAATTCCTATATAAGTTAAATTTAATTCATTGGAGTCATTTTATAATAAGTTTATATATATAAAAATTTTATGGAACGTTTTACCGTCTTTTACCAACCTTCTAGGAGCATTTGCAAATTTACATAAAACATAAGTTTACCTCTTCTCTGAGTTGAATTTCAAAAATCCGAGAGATACGGTTAAAATCAGTAAGTAAATGTGGTTCAATAAGATGAAAATAATTTTTGGTGAATAGTAACTTTTAACTTTTATTTTCCACTGTTAAAATTAAATAGGGAAATTGAGGGTAAAAATGTTATCATAATTACCCTAACACTTGTCCTAAATCTATTGGATAAGTATAATTAGACCCAAAAAACCTTAGGAATAACAAATGTTCCTATTTGGTCCACTTGTATTAGATTAGGACATTTAGTATTATTTTATTTAAAGAATAGTTAAAAGTGCTAAATTCTATGTTTAATAACTAAACCATTTTTAACATAGGGTTATACATAAGATAAATTCCACTATAAACATTAATTATAAATATAAGAAGATTTCTTACAAAAGGGTTTTTTATTTTTTATCTTTAGACACTAAATAATTTAATTTATTTATGACATAATGATGATGCAGTAATTACCTTATCAATGAAATATTAAAATAATTGATATTATAATTATCCAAATAAATGTAAATTGAAACTTATGATTAATTACACTAATTTTATAGGTTAATATGACATTTTATGGTTGATTTTATGAATTTTTTCTAAGTTTTATGGTTGTTATGACTTTCACAAAAACAAAATACCAAATTGTGTCAAATTTGACTTAAATTAATTTTTAAAACAGATTCTATATTATTAGAGGATATAATATTCCCAAAAACCTAAGGTTCAATCAAAGGGATTAGATAATATTATATATTTCATTAATTTACCACTATAAGTTTTCTTGGAAGTTTATAGTAAGTTTATTAACTATATAGTGTAAGAATACAAGAAGACACGACAAAAGTTAAACTATTTAACTAAGAGTTAAATCTAAAAGATAAGGTCAAAATGGTAACCTAAACTTGTCCAAAACCTAATGGTTGAGATTATTTCGACCCATAACTACCTAAGTCTCTAAATAAATTCATTTTGAACCATTATAAACCTAAAATTATTGTATAATAAATTAATATTTTAATCATTTTCTATAGTGACCCTCACCTCTCTAATAAAAGGGCACTTCACCTTCTCTAAAAATCACTCCTCCAAAGACATTTGTCTCTGCCAAAACTGGCCCAAATATCCTCCCAAAATCACTCACATCAACCTAGAGTCCTTAATTTGATCACAAATCCAACCTAAGGATCCCTTTTGATCAACTCAAAAGAAAGAACCCGAAGAAGAGGTAAGTATTTCATCACCACTTTCATGTTCTTTTATTTTTCCACTAATCTTTCTTTGTTGTTTCCATTAAAAAATAATAAATATGGTATCTTATATATAATTCAATGTTATTATAAAAATTATGCAACCATATTTGTTATTATATCCATCATATGAATGACAAAGTCACCATACGTGCGTAAGTATGACTTACCGTCTCAACGTCATGTTGTAGTTTGTTATTCAAACACGTAATTATTTGGATGAGTATAATAATGAGTATAACTGATGTAAATAATATATATAACATGTTAATGATTCTGTATATATGACATACCATCCAATTAAATACTATTTCACCATCATTATAATGATATTATCGCTCGTGCGTACGTACGGATTACCATCTCCATGATGCGATGAGATTCATTCCCATGTTCACCATTCAAAGACGATTATAAAAATATATATTATTAATAATTATGTAATATATGAAATAATAATTATAATGGAGATATATATTTATATATGTATTTACTTACATATATATTATTCACTTACTTTCGTTCAATATGATATGAAAACGGAAACAAAGTTTATGCGTACGTACGACCTACTGTCTCCATAAATGGTGCCTTCCATTTCATATATCTATCTATTATAAATATTTATATTCTAAATATATATGATAAGTAAATCATGTTTTATATGTTGTAAGTATTTAAATCATTATCTTAATGATACAATCAAGAATAACAAGTTGAAACATATATGATAAAGAAAGCGATTATTACCCAAAATGTTAATTTAACATCAAAATAATTATTAAATGGGTATTATAAAGTCATAAATGAATCATGTATGATATAATAAATATTAATATGGTTCTGGTATAATTTAATAACATAATATGGTCATTATATAGAAGGATAACTGTACCCTTGACCAAAGGAAAGTGTAATGTAAGGGTTATTTCCCCAATCTCATTATTATCTGAGATTGTTTATGTGTAAGTATTTACTGGGACATATTTATCATTGATACCCATATTTCAAAAAAATGTTTTCAAAAGGAATATTTTATGGTTTTATGGGAGGGTATATTTAACTATATCATCATTTTAAATGATTTAAAGATTTATCTTTCTAAATCCTTTTAATTAATATCCATGTTTTAAAAATGATTTTACGTATTTATTTATATTCACCTAAATGTTTTGAAATGATAATTCTTTTTCAATGTTTAAAAGTGGAATGCGACAATTTGATTCGAAAATATATTTTAAAGTAATTTTTTTATAAATGTGTGACTTTTTAGTGTTTTCATGAAAAAGTGATATTTATTTCAAATAGTTTTAAAAATCATTTTCATCTATGCCAACACCCATTGATGGATTTTAACCTTGTTTGAAGTTGAATTATTATGATACAAATCTTCCATATTGTATTGAATTTTTTGTGATATATTTGACTGTGGATGTGTTTTTTATACCAATCATGGTTTATGATTAAAGTATTGACATTTCATATGCTTGTTTCAATACGAATGTTTATGTTATGTTTCAACATTTTTATATGAGGAATGTATTGGACATAGTAAGTGACAGGTGGCACCCACTATAGCTCCTCGATGCATCGGTAGGTCTCATTAGACAACTTGATAGGGAATTGGCTGAGGCATTTCCAAATTTGATATTTGGTTTTGGTCGAGGCCTTAATCTTTTTTAGGCATCTTGGCTGAGGCCTTGACAAAATGATTCAAAATTTCTGGCATTTTAAATTCCCTAATTATGAAAATAATATTGATGGTTCATGTGGTTATTTGACTAGTAGAATAACCATGAATATATTTTATTATGGCATTATTTAATCAGATCATATTTCTACAATAAAGTGTTTGTGTTTATTATTTGTAAAGGCATGCATTTTCAATTATTCACCATGCCTATTGTTTATGTTATCTTCCCCTAAATTTTTTTCCCTTAATGAGAATCTGAGATCACCCCTTTATTATGATTAATTTTCCTAGGATTTCCAAGAAGTTTATTACGACTAACCTATAGGGATAGTCTAAGGGATATTAATGTGGTCCATGGAGACAATGTTGTTATTGTTTTTCATTTTATAATGTAATGTAATGTTCATGTATGTAATCTATTTCTAAGACTTCTAAACTGATCAGTCTTTCAAAACATGATTTCCTTGTATCATGATAATGTATTAAAATAATGCACCGACTCTAGGAAACTGGGGTCAAGGTGTTACATTTCATAATCAAACACAACAACTACAAATAGAAATCACATTCCATAACCATTAACAAGGGAATTAATTATATGATATAATCCATTACTAAATTTATCATTTACATTACATATCCATTTAGGCCAATTCCCATTATCATGCCTTAACCCATTAAGTATTTTCATAAATAACCATACATTAGTCCTTTTATCCCATTTATCACTTCAAATGAATTTTCCCACTTATTCATTTCAAGTTCAATTCTAATATCACATAGCACAACCACCTTTGTATATTCAACCCATTATTTATACCCCATAATTCCCATGAATTAACCCATTCTACATATAAATAAATTCCCTTATAAAATCCATTTACATGTTCTAAAATCAAAAATCCATTTCCAATTTAATATGTTTATCATTTCATATATACTGATCATTTAAACATTTCAACATAATTCATAACTCATTGGATAAAATCTCAATTTACCCAATTAACCCATATTTATTTGATTAAAAAAACCCCGTATACCATTATCAAAACCTAGGAACAAATATCAATATTAAATTTCAACTCAACTAAGCTTATTAACATGTTCAATAAGGGCTCTATGTTATTGAATGTCAACATTACACCTAACATTACCAGTCCCTAGGTCTGGGGATGTTGACGCTCCCCATGGGTGGCACTAAACAATTCAAATCATCCTCAACGAATCCCAAGAGGATATTGAGGAGTCATAATCATTATTTATCAAACCATTTTACCGAATATTACTCAATGTGAAAAAAGTACAACAAGAGGAAAGTAATATCTCAACACACATGCACAAATCATTTAAAAAAACTTTGGGCTAAAACTTCTAGACCACCTACCTCAAATCCTTTGATGAACACACTCTTGATCATATTATTAGATCCCAATCAACATTTTAATCCCCAACATAGGTTGCACAAAAAAAGTAGTGTTCTTGATCATCAGAAGAAGATGACCAAAGATACAAGTCCTAATTCAGAAAAGAGAGATAAGAGAGGTATTAGACACACCTAGACATTCGATTTGCATCTAATAATTCTCAAAATAGAAAATAATTGAAGGATAACCACCCTTGGGTAGTGTATGTAAATTTGGTTTGTCCTTAGGTTTGATAGGGGGATATATTAGGAAGAAATTAGGTGGAACATAAAAATACCATAATGGTAATTTTGTAAATTTTCCATACATTATCGGGCCACACGGTTTAGTCGCACAGTTTTACCAACCATGTGAAAGCCACTATCTAAATGAATTTGGGTCTTATGGTTACCTGGGTAGATTTCACAGTTTGATAGACCATGCTCTGACAGTTCATTATGCCTCTATCAAATGCGTCATGGTTACCTAGGAATTCTGAATGGTTTTCATAACCATGTGCATTTCATAGATTGGCATGTTTCTCCCCTTCCTCATGTTCTGAACCATTGGAAAACCCCCAAGAACTGAAATTATTCACAAAACCATTTTATTAACAAAAAATTACTGATTGAATCCAAAATTTAAATAGGTAAATACCACCATGAATTTCAAGATCATACAACCTCCCCACCTTAAAATGGGTCATCCTCGAGCCACATTCCCTAGAATCACTAAGCTACCAAAACAATAGATCATTACAATTGGATACATATCCAATCCTATTTTTCATGTTCCCATTGAACATTAAAATGCTACCACCAAATTCGAACTAGAGTCACGATCTTTCCCCACAAGAATTTCTCACTACAATTCAAAACATAAGCTGGATACTTCTTAAATAACATATTCACTTTAACTATACATCAACCACTAGAACGTCATAGGGAAAACCTAGATAATATTTTCTAGTTCAAAACACATGGAAAATTTTCACACAACATTATATCATCCTGTAGAACCAATCGACACCTCATAAGTACAATCCTCAACTCATGACCCGAGTCACAGGGAATAATTTTACACTATTTTCAAAACTATAATAGTGTCCAAAACCTAATATCACACAAAAGAAAACACATAGTATTTCAAATAAAATTTCCTGACTTACATTCATCCACCACTCGTGTCCGAAAATCCTATTCCATAACCATACATATAAACTCAACTAGAACTATCATGGAACTCACACATTTAGACTTATGAAAATGCTCGCTATTAGGGCTAAATCGTCCAAATAGACATCACTCGAGTCCCTCCAACCTGAATCTCCGATCATGTCATCAACCAAACACCTATCTTTTATGGTTATCTCCTTTCCCTAGCCTCTAACCTTTCCATTTTATCTTCCCATAAGTTTATTCCTTCACTATCCATTCGAGGACTAAGATCAACTTTTCCCCACTCAAGTATGGTTTCATTCCAGAAAGGTCCATTCCACCACAAATGCCAAAATGGAGACCGATCACAATTCATCACTTCCATTTCCATTTTCTATATCATGTTGGAACACCCCAACATGATTGTTCTATAATACCCATCCTCCACTAATGTCATGCTACTATTTTTCACCTTTCCATGGTTCTTACTAACATTAAGCCCATCACTATCACCCAATGCACACAACAAGGTCATTACCTAAAATCCATTAGAATTTCACCAATATGGAATCACTTCCCTCCATACCATAATCAGGATTCACCACCACCATTAAAGTTCCCCACACAACCAATCCTACTATTCATAGACTAACTAGGAAGGCTTGGTTTTCAATTAAATCCATTATTAAATTTGAAATGATATTTTAACCTAAAAAAATCCACTAAAGATGATTTATGACTTTACGAATATGCCCCCACTTCTAGCCAAGTCGAGCTATCCCCAGTTAACTCATCCTAGAATGCTTATCATAACCAATGGCATGAGTCTCCATCACATGGTCAAGGTTCCCTCAGTCTACAGGGCATTACAATACCATCGAAAGATACTTAGCTTAGTCTACTCCTGATTTGGTTGGATTTATATAACCCTACCTCTTTTTCCACAACCATTGTCATGTCTTAATATCCCCTTCAACTTCTTTTCCACAGGTTTCTTGAATTTATTTTGAACTACCCTAATATTGAATCCAATGGTTGGATCATCCCATCACCTTATCCAAGGCTCATTCGGCCTCTCTGGGGAACCCAGCATGTATCTCATATGTTTCCCATTGGCATCCCAGTTTGACTACATCTACTCAACATTTTCTTACAAGCATCCAAGAATGACTTATCACTACCCACCTTAAGAGTGTCGTTACCATTCATCTCCATGAGATATTTCAACCACCATGTATTACAATCTATCATAAGATAAACCCCAAATGTTTGACATTGATGTCTAGATTTCCCCAAAACAAGAAACGAACATCACCCAATGCATGTTCTGAATATCTATAAACAGAACCCATGATGTTTTTCAATATTCAGTCTATCCCATGGACCTTACCTGAAAACAAAAATAGTGTGCGCCCCGTCATCCAACTCCACATATAATACCACATGACCATAAACTCCATGATAACCTCATCCAACAACAATATCCTCAAGCTGATTAGTGTAAGTCTAGATCTTTTCAATGCACCTGGGATAATGTCAAGATGTTGGAAAAGAATGTTATTAGTTGAGTTATGATAAGAAGTTTTCAAAGGACTCCACCAAAAACATATCCATCACTGATTTCACCTTCTATTATGGGACGCCATGACATGACAAAGATCTCAGGATTCCCTACTACACACATCTCATTATCACTTAACCACCAACGCTCATGCATGATTTCCAAAATTCACTCACCACTACTCCATGACAATCTACCCAGATGTCGGGAACTAATGTTTCCTAGGGAAATACTTCTACCATAGTACTCAAATTCTTTTGGCGCATCCCTATAAGTTAATCGATGAAACACAATAGTCTCTCATGATTCAACCTTTACCTTAACATAAAGTAATGCCTGCTTACTCACCTAACCACACATCTTGGTTAGTTAGCCTCATCAGTCCTGAGGAATCCTATATATCTCACACTACAACCCAACCATTCATACAAACATTCTCATCCATGCACACACCCACACATTGGGTGTCACCATAAAAATAAAATAATTTAACCGCTCTTCAATCACCCTTTTCTCTTCCGCTCGAAAAAAACATTGATACCTCCATTAATCGACAACCAAACAGACAAGTCAGGAATCCCTATGGTACAACCCTTCAGAAAAAACTTAAATCCTATCAAAATTACTAGGGAGAACTTATGAAATAACTAGGTAACAAATATACCATTTATTGAAACTTGATGGAACTCATTATGTCTCAATTCCAACATTGAAGTATCTCCCATGCTTCATATTCCAAGGTACCCATAACATTGGGCTATCCTCCCATGTGGTCACCCTTTACTTTCTCAAATATATCAATATATAACCACTAGTCGAGTCGCATCTCCATACTTCAATCATCCACTCATACCTCTAGTCGAAACCCACACTTGGTAACACTCTCCATGTATCACTAACAAGGTCCAAGACATCCCGTGACTGACACACACACAAAACCACTAGGAACCCAGTACGACCACTCACATAGGTCACATTCAAGGTCAAATAATTCCAACTCCATAAACTTTAGTCATAATAAGGAAAATACATTGGCCATATTACCTCTAACACACACATCATGTTATGAACAAAACAATATTCGTGAATAACACTCTCACCCCCATTCCGATACACACTATGCATAGTGCACCAAGTAGAAATTAACTCAAAATTCTAAACAAAATATATTCATAAATATACATCGAAACCATGATCCCAACATCCTCTTGGGGATCCAAAACATAACTCGTAAGGATCCTACTCACAAAGTCACCAAAACCCAGTCACAATCCTTAAGGTCCATCAGGAACTCTGTTAAATCACGACCCAACTGGATTTCCACAGTCACCTTACCGAAAAACATTTCATGACCAAAAGGACACAACCATATTGAGGGTGCGCTAAAAATACTCTTATTCCATATCGTAAACAGAAAGGTCTCAGCAACCAATCCATGTAACAGAACTAGGACACTCTCACTTCCCCAAACCACCCATACAAGGGTCGAATAAAAAATAAAAGGAATTACCACTATCTGGTTTGCCTAAATTTTCATCATTACACATCATTTTTATAGTTAACTTCACTAATTTTGAAATCAAGAATCCAAATTTTAAACTCCCATTCACCCATTATTTTGAAGGTGGTTACCTTATTCCTGTCCATAATCCAAAACATTCTCTTCAACAAACACTCTGATGAACGATCGATAGGGTTAAACCACATACGTAAAAAATATTATACCGTTAAACTTAAAAAACCTATTTTGAATACACTATCCCAAAAATTATCATCACACATAGTACACTACACTCTAACAAATCTACCATGGGTCACAGTCAACATGGAGTAACTAATTTACTTATCATAGGTCATTAATCATACTCCCGTTTTTTAACCATTCCATTTTTAAAAACACTATTTTTTTATTTTAGGCACATTACCCTTTTCACAACTTATTACAATCTTCATTTTAACTGATTTACACATTTAATTTGGAAAACTTCATTAACCATTTTACCATAAATTTGAAATATTTCTCTTTTAGACACCATTCAGTCTTTACAATTTATCATGACCTAAAATTGTATCCTGATCAAAACATTTCGTTACACACACTATTCCCTAACTATTCATTTACATTATTTTCATTTTCCGACTTACATTACCAATATTAGACACCATTTACTTAAAATTTCACAAGGAAATAGAATTCATTCTAATATCTATGCCCCACACACCAATCCAGTGTGTGCCTATCATGATGCATGTCACCTATATCCTTGGGTTCCTAAAGTGATGCATGAATGCAAAACCTCATGCCTTCGGCCATGAGAAAAATATCATAATTCAGTCACATAACACAACATGTTCATCACACAATGTTTAAATATCATCAAATTGTAACAAAATAAATAAAAAACAACAACTCCCACCCAGGGTAACATGTGTTTCCCCCCATACATGGGTTAGATACTCCAAAGAAGGAGCTCATTACCAAGCCCATACATTTCATGTCCTCAAATATACCATCCCAAAATAATAATAAAAGTAAAGATAAAGGAAACTCTTATAATAGAACTTTTTAAGGTCACCGACCCATAAGACACTAATGCGGTGCCTCGAGTCGAGTCATCACATGACCTCAAGGACACCTCCCCATACTCTAGAGGTTTTCGACTAATAGCAAGGGTCAAATAAGTCACATGGGCAGACAATACCTTCATTACTAGAGTAAGACACTATAAAACACAATATAAATAGTATGATGAAAATGAAACAACCAATAAAAGAGAATAACCAAACATCTCCCAGAACTGGGTAAAACCTCAATTCAATATTAACTCTTTCCTTAAATGCTAATGGGGCCCAATGGAATAGAACCCTAAATAAAAACAATCATTAAATCCCTAGAATAGGTGCCAACTCCATTTCATGATACTCATCTGTTAATTTCCTATGTCTAATTCAAAATCGTAGTTTAGGGCCTTATCTCTTTTCCTAAATTGCAGCCATGAAATCTACTTGGGTACCCAACGGAAGCCCGAGCAGGGTGTGAGTAGAAAACTCAGTTGGCCACCACCAACATTGTCTTCAAAATATCCAGTCTAATAGATATTAAATGAATGTAAAAAATAAAGTTCAAATTAAACCAAAAATAACAACTCAATATCCATTAGTTGAGAACATATATTCTAAAAATTTATATAATTATTATTGTATTCACCACTTATCCTTCATCTTTACATAATCCACTATCTTCGTGTGTTCCAAAGGTTAGGCATATACATCATATACACATTAGACTAAGGTAATAAATAACCACTATTAATGGAATAAATCAAGTCCATATCTCACTAGGGATAAACACATTACATTATCACATTATACTCACCCCAAAGCCTTGGTCTAGGTGGAATAAAACCATTAGGTAAATATATCTTCCTCCCCTTCCATAACCAAATCATTTTGAGGTGGAGTTTAGAGCCCTAGTCTTACTCTACCCATGGGCATAGAACCTCATGTCAATACCCCAATATAAAAAGACATATACACAAGCTAATTAATCAACTTTCCACACACTTAATATTTCACAATCAAACACAACCACTACAAATTGAAATCAAATTCTATAACCCTTAACATGGGAATTATTTTTATACTATAATCAATTAACACATTTTCCATTTCCATTACATAGTTGTTTATCCCAATTCTCATTATCATGGATCAACCCATTATGTATTTCCATCAATTACCATACATTAGACCATTTATCCCTTTTATCATTTCACAATCATTTGTCCACTTATGCATTTCAAGTAAAATTCTTAAATCACATAGCACAAACACTTTTTTCATTCAATCTATTAGGTATACCCCATAATTCCAATGTATTAACCCATTCAACATATTCATCGATTGACTTATGAAACCCATTTAAATGTTCTCAAATCACAAAAAAATTGATATAATATGTTCATCATTTCATATATACTATTCCTTTAATCCTTTAAACATATTTCATGACACATTTGAAACAATATCAATTTACCCAATTAAACCACTTCCAATGCATGCCAAACAACCCCTTATACCAATATCAAAACATAGGAACAAATATAAATATTCTATTTCAAATTATTTAAACATATTAACATGGTCAACAAGGGATCTATGTTATCAAAAGTAAATTGTACACTTAACAATACCAGTCCTTAGGTTTAGGGATGTTGTCGCACACCATGGGTGGCCTTAAATCATTATAATCATCCTCAATGCAAAGAATATTAAATTTTAGGTGTTTAAATCATTATTTAGCCAACTATTTTATAAAATATTACTCATTGTGGCCGATGAAGAATAAGTGGAAAGCAATATATAAACAAAAATGAACGAATCTATAACCAAAAAATGGGATATAACTTATATACCACCTACCTTGAATCTGATAACCAACACACTCATGATTATATCCTTATATCCAGATTCAAATAACCATTGAAGAACCAACCTAGGATCCAGTAGAAAAGGAGCTTTCTTGATCTTTAGAAGAAGATAACCTAATATACAAGCCCTAATATGGAAAAGATAGATAAGATTGGGATTAGACTAACTTGGATCTTAGATCTACATCCAATGATGCTTCAAATATCCATGAATCAATGGATAAACACCCTTGGGGAGCATGGATTGATTTGGATCATCTTTAGGGTCGAGAGGGGGATAAATGATGAATACTTTGGGAGGAACATAGAAATTCCATAATACAATTTTAGTAATTTTTCCCAAATTTATTGGGCCTCATAGTTTACTTGATTGTTTTTACAAACCATTCCAAAACCATGAAAAAGTTCCACTGTACTAAAGAATATGGGTTGCATGGTTGCATGGGAAAGCCACATAGTTTGACAGTGAATGAATTGACCATGAATTAAGCCTCTGTCTAAGGATACATAGTTACATAGGAATTCTACATTATTTTCATAACTTTTTTCCAAATGTGCACCATGTATATATTGTCTTGTTTCTCCCCTTAACAATGTCTTGAACCATTGGAACCCCCTAAGACCTTACATACCACCCAGTAACGATTTTATTAACCAAAATGATATATTGAAACCAAAAAATAAAGAGGGACATTCCTCCATGATGTCTGGGATCTTACATCTACATATATATATATAAACACCTTATTTATGGTATATATGTATGTATATAGTCATATGAAATATAGTTATAAATCTGAATGTGATGAGTTTAAATGGTAATAGAACACTTCGTAGGATTAATTTTGGTTTTGATTCCATTAGATTCCATGGAAGATTTTACCATGGATCTTGATTATGTGAGTGGATTACTTGGATGAGATTTCTCCTTGGGTATTGATTCTACAGAACTCCTTGGGAATCCCCCCTTTGGATATAACATTCATTGAACCACATATGATATGATTTTTTGACATGCACCTAGGACTCCCCCAATGTATTTACCAAGTTTCCACTGTGATACACGTGGAACTTGATAAGGATTCCTTGGCCTTCTATACCTATAATCTATCCCCAAGGGGTTTGGATAACTTGATTACACTATAGGACCATTGTGGATGGATGGTTAAACTAAAAGGTCATGATGAATGATATTTTGGATTATATGGTGTGTCCAGGGTAAATGTTTTCATGGATGTACTACATGATTGTGGTGGATATTTGGAAGGCTATATGGATAACCCTGGTAAGTCTATGAACATACAATTGTTATTTTGGATAGGGTGACTTTTTTATTTCTATTTTTCCACTACCCTTCTTAAGGGATCCTTACTATTATTTGTAGGGAGCCTTATTTTTATGATAGTATCACTTGATAAATTTACTTTTAGTACTTCTATATCTATTATATATTTCACACTACTTTAGATTATATTGCACAACCCAAATTTTTTATAGACACCGTTGGTGATGGCCTACTGAGTGTTATCTCCCACCATGTTCCTTCCTCTATTAAATATTAATAGATACTTCATGGATATAGGTAGGGACCGAGGAAAGAAACTATAGCACGATTCTTGATTTCTTCGATAATTAGGGGAAGGGTGCATAGGGTCGAGTTTGGGTCACAATGTTAGTCAGAGATAGTTCTTTTTGGTCATTTTTTTATTTGTATTCATGTATTATATTTATTCCCATATACCTATTTTAGATGTTTGGTAGATACGTTATATGACACATCATTGTACATGAGATTACATTTTGAATCACTGTATTCCTTTCTTAGATATGTGTCTTGTATTTAGTTGATTTACTGCTTATTTTATTGACTGCTATATTTACTACGATTATGCTACACATTGGTAATAAGGGAATAGTCTCCCCTTGAACACACCCAATGACCTAAATACTAGTTGGAATCCTATATCATTTATGTAAAAGTGATTGAGGTCATGTGACCCACTAGATCAGTGCACCAAATAGTGGCATCTTAGTTAGGATGTTACAATGTGGTTTCACAGGTGTTCATTTTCCTACCTTACTATTTAAGGACATTTTTTATGGGATTAGGAAGGAATAAGAATTTGGTAATGTGATGTTCTGGGGAGTATCTAACCCACATATAGGAAAAAATAAAATTTTCTAAAATAGTAAATTTCCTTTTATGTATTTTTTCTGTTACAGTTTATTATGCTTTTCCATTGGGTGATGTACCTGTTGTTCATTTTTTATTATGATTCAAGATTTTATTATTTACTAATAATATTATGGAATCAATTTCATGCATAATTTTTGGCACATTTTAGGATTCACATGTCAGGAATTATTCCATTCCATATATGATGCATTTCTTGACTGCATGACTTGGTGATATGTTCCTTTTTTAATATATTTGATATTTCTGCTATTTTGACAGATGCTTGAGCAAGGATTTGGGATACATGGTTGGTACTCAGAGTGTCTTACATAACAAAAGAAGTGCTTTCATGATTAGGCTACAACATACCCCAAAATAATCCAATTGTGGCCCATTGATTCATAGTCCATTGGTCAAATGGACTGGAACGTGTTTTGGTGTGAATTAAGTGGATACCTTTTTTGGTTCATGAGGGGTATAGGACATTATGAAATATAAGTGGTAAAACATTTTGGTTCTAAAATTTAAATATAATTGTGATATAATTTTAACTAAAAATTGAAATTTAAATGTGGAAATAGTAAACTTTACCTAGACCAACCTTTTAAGTGGGATGTAGGAAGATTCTCTAGTGATGTCTCTGACTACTCTTTATTACTCAGTCATATATTTAAGAGTAGTTTGAGATTCAGACCTATTTATTTAATGGTTTTGACCTATCCTGCACTTTTTGAAGAATGATCTTCTAGTTATTGATCTTCTTTGAGGCATGTGTTTGGCATTGTAAATGCATGCCACCATGTGGACCTCCAGTCATATGATAGGAGTGAGGCGATGACCATACCATGGATGTGGTGATCCATGCGATACTGATGGATCTTCCAATAGTTCTATCTACAGAAACTATAACTTTACTAGAAAGTGGTTCTATGGGATAGTTTCAATAGGGGACTTGATCCTTTATGATGAATTTTCATGGACCAACACCACTTGCCTCTTCTATGGTAGAGTTGACATGTGTCTTTCCAAAGGCAAAAAACTCTCATGTTTTATTGGGATGGTTGTCTTTAGTCTGTTGATATGTGTATTAAGACTACTATATCTATATTTTAGTATCAAAAGACACCTCTTGAAAGGTGTGTGTAGCTCATTACATACATGATTTGGGGAGCAGAAAAGCATTGGTGGGATGTTCTAAGCCTGGATGACAGGTTGAAATATATGGTTTGGGATGATTTCTAAACCAAAATTTATGAGGAGTTTTTTCTTGAGATGTTGTGATAAGAGTAGGACAGTGAGTTCATGTGTGTGTAATAGGGTGCGATAATGATTATGGAGTATTTGGAAATATTTACAGAGTTGTAGCATTTTGCACAGATAAATCATGTTGATGAGCCCTTGAGCGAGAGACTCTTTGGGGAAGGTCTCATACCTACTACTCAATCTCAGGTCAACATGTTAAAATTGATCTCTATAACTAATATATGGAATTATAAAATAATTATAGAGAATAATATAAGGGAAGATAGGCGTGTAGAGAAGAGCACTGTAGTCTCTTGGCCAAGGGGATCATCTTTCACTGGTAGGAATAAATGTTTTGAGGCTTCTTTAGAAATGAGTAGTATCTAGGATGTTAGTTATAGTAGATTTTTTTTCTTTCATCAATGTGGAATATGCGGAAATGTGATAAATTTTTTTGAATGGGACCTATTAGAGTGCCGATCTTGCAGTAGGATGAGCCACATGCATCATTTTTGCAAGACCTTCCCTTTAGTCGTAAGTGGATGGTGGTCACCACTTACTTTAGGATTGGGAGAGGGATTTATATATCTGTGAAAGGCTGGGGGAAGGATTAGTAACAATCGATATAACTGAGGTGGTAGTCATGACTGAGACAAGAAGGCAGCAATTTTCCTAGACAATGACTGGGCTTACTCCAGGTAGTGAGGTTTTTCATAGGGCTGTTGTTCCAGCTTGATATATTCTATATAGCCTACCATGGAGGAGCATAGTGTTAGTCTATATACATTTATATGTATGATCTTAGTATCTTGTATTATTGTTTCTTCTCTTTTTTATATAGTTTATTCTGAAAAATTCATGTACGCACCTATTGGCTAAAGCCTTGGGCTTGTGACTCAGTTTTTTGATGGTGTGATGACATCTGACACTCTGTTGGGGATTATAATATAGATTTTACACTAGAACTAGGAGTGAATCTTGATATATGACGTTTTAACATCATATTAAATCTCTTTATCATTTATATGAACATATTTTAAGTAATAATCAAGATGGAATGGACGACTTAATATCATGACGATGTTGATTGGTATCACCAAAGGGTGAACTTCACATCACCATAAGGTTGATTTTTTTAATCATAAGGGTGAATGGGATGTCCAGGAGAGCCGAGATGGACCAGAGTAACAAGGTCTTGGAAGGATTATATCCTATATTTATAGTTTATATCTGACTTATCATTTAGTGCATCATGAAGATTTTCTAATAGTGGATGATCATTTGAGGTTCGTTTTCCTGGATGAATTTTTTGGTCTACCTCCTAAGGGATTGGTTTATTTTTATATCAAGATAGTTCCAAGAGATACACCGGTATCCATTACTCCTTATAGAATGGATATGACAGAGTTTCAAGAGCTCAAGAGTCATCTTGATTACTTGGAGGCAAATTGGTTTATATGATACAATACTTCTCTGTGGAGTTCACCGGTATTTTTTGTAAGAAAGTTGGATGGTATCCTTAAGCAATGCAAAGGTTACTAAAAATTGAACCATTTAACAGTTATGAACTTGTATACCATTCCACATATATATGAACTTTTTTATTACATTAGAGGAGCTTGGGTGTTCTTGAAAATTGATTTGAGATCCATACATCATCAGGTATGTGTTCGTACTGTAGACATACCTCATAAAACGTTTCACAATAGGTATAGTCTATATGAGAATCAGGTTATGTCATTTGGTCTCCTGATAATTCCCACAGTTTTCATGGTTTCGATGAAACAAGTTGTCCATCCTTATTTGGATTAATTTTTTGTGGTATTAATTGATTATATATTGTTGAATTCTCACAATTGGGACAACCATGCCAAATATCATGAGATCATTTTGGATACACTGAGAGAGCATCAGTTATAGGCCAAGATCACAAAGTTCCACTTATGGATGGATAATATTTAATTACAAAGGTCATATTATCTCATAGACAGTAGTATTAGTTGACTTAGAGAAGGTGAGACCTCTAGTTTCCTTTGAGAATATCAAGAACATATTTGAAATTCTGAGTTTCTTGGGGAAATATGTATATTAAAGGTGTTAAATACAACACTTATCTTGCTTCATTGAACCATAAAAATTATTTACTCAGTCATTTTCAAATTTTGTATGGACAGACTACTATGAGTCAGCCTTTTAAGAGATGAAAGAGAGATTGACATCAACATCAGTCCAGATTCTTCCAAAATAGGGTAGAACCAATTTAGTGTATTGTGATGCATTAATTATTGATAATTTAGTAGTACAAATGAAGTGGGATAGATTTGGGGCACATGGGTCTCTTCAGCTAAGGGTATATGAGAGGAATTACCCAATGGAAAATCTTGAGATGGTTGTAGCTGTTCATGTTTTTCACTATTGGAGACATTACATACTGGGAGAGAGTTTTGTGGAGTACATGGGCCAAAAAATCCCCAAGTATATATTTACAAGGTGTGGCCTTAGTTTGAGGCAATGATGCTGGTTTGAGTACCAACAGTATTTGGACTTCGATCTTGCCAATACGTCTAGCAAAGGCAATGTAGTGGTCGATGCACTGAGCATGAGGAATTAGATACCATAAGTTCAAGATTCTAGTATACAATGATAAAATATGGATTTGTTTTCATAGATGCACTTGGAGTCAAATAATATTTAGGGGCATACATTTATTTTAACATTATCTGTGAACTCAATCCTAATGGATAGAGTAAGGTTGAGGCATCCATCAGATTCTGAGGTCCTAGTCCTACAGGAGATTGTGGAAGGTGAGGATGTGCATCTTGGTTAGACTATGGTTGAGGAATAAATTATGCATATAAATGGCCGTGTATGGGTTCCCATGGACGTACGTGGGGAGTTGATGTCAGAGTTTCATGCCTCAGTTTGGGTAGTGTATCTCAGCATCACAAATATGTATTGTGATCTGTGTCATTAGTATTGGTGGTCGGGAAGGAGATATGAGGTAGCTAGTTTTTCTATGAGGTTTCAACCTATCAGTAGGAGAAGGCAGTAAATAAGCGACATAGTAGGATTTTATAGAAGTTACCCATTCATGAGTGGAAATGGTTGGATTTTGAGATGGATTTTATGACTGGTTTTCTATGGTCTCTTTGAGGTAGTGATGGTATATAGGTTTCTGTTGACATGGTCATGAAAGATGATCATTTCCCTCTGACCAAAGAGACCATTAGTTTAGATAATATTTGTTGGTTTTCTATCTGGTTAATAGGGTCCCTCATACTATCATTTCATATAGGGAATCATGGTTTATGCATCGTTTATGGTAGATTTTTCATTTTCATTTGGGTACACAGGCGTTTATGAGTACAAAATACCACCCTTAGATAGATGTCCATTCAGAGTTTATGACACTTGTGATTGAGTACATGTTATGACCATGCATCTTGGATTTTGGGGGATCTTGGGGAAGGAATATTACCCTTTTTTAGATCTCATACAACAATAGATATTTGGAGCCTATATAGATAGAACCATATGATGATTTTTATGGTAGGTCCTTCTGATCTCCACTGTGATGGTTAGTGGAAGTTGAGGCAGCTTTACTGGGACCACATATCATTAAGGATACTTCTGAGTAGGTCCAGTTAGTTATGAAGATTATGAATACAAAATAGTATTAGCATAAATCTTACAAAAATCACTATCGATGACCTCTAGAGTTATTTGTCAGAGATTATGTCTTTTTATGTATCTCACCTTGGATGGGACATTGGGGAATTAGAAGTTGGGGTAAGATTCTACCATGATATGTGGGTATGTTTAAGATTCTATAGAGATTTGGGATAGTTTTCTATTGGTTTCAATTACCGTAGAGGTACTTATCCATGCATGATGTCTTCCATGTATCACAAACACACTATTACCATTCAGACTCATCTCACACTCAGCATCCAGAGGAGGTTGATCTACTGGTCATTGCATCTTTTGAAGAGAATCCTATATGAGTTGATGAAAGGAGCATAAAGTTTATTTAAGGAAGGATAGTTCCTATTGTATGGGATATATGAAATCATTAACATTTATAGGATAATATTTGAGAATGGTAGGTAGATATATGTGTTCAGTGGCCAGAGTTATTCTCATACAAATCGTAACCATAGTTGAGATAGAAAATTTGAATGAAATTATATAATGGGGGAATATTGTAAGATATTGTGATTTATTATGAGGTAAATATTTTTTATTTTTCAGTTTACATGGTTGTTTATATCCTAATGTGTGTACCCAATGTGATCATGGGTGTATCAAGGGTTTTTGGGGTTTTTTCAAATCCTAAAACCCTTCCTTTTGGAATAATAGGACTGTCCGCATGGTTTTAGAAAACCATGCGTATTGGGGTAACACAACCATTCAAGGGGCTCCATAGTTTTTGATTGTTGATAAGACATGTTTTTTTCATGGTTAGGAAAACCATGTGCACTAACCATGAATGGTTATATATAAATAAATGAAGGATGAGAGATTAGTGCATTGTGAGGAAAAAGTTGTGGCCAAAACGTGTGGCCATGTAAATATCGGGAAAATTACCATTTCGACATTTTTTTTAAAACCTATATCTAATTTTATCTCCTCCTCCATTGGACATCCCACATTCTTGGAAGCTCATTTTGAAACCAAATCGTTGCTTTTTCTCCTGTTTCTTGATCCAAACATGGAATCGAATACCATTAATCTCATTGGATTCACAACGATATGTTATTCAATCGTTTTGTGAAAATATTAATATGAATTTATATCATTGGAATTATTTATGTTCAAGATAATATTAAATATTTTCAAGATTTTCATCTATTCTTTATTTTTCCCTCAATCCGGACTGAATCACAGATTGATAGTAGATGATAATTCTTTTACGGACCTATGATATGTGGTCTATACCTTTCATGAATGGTTTAGTTCTTTATTTTACTAGTTTTTGTTCTGTCACACAAATGATTTTTTAGAGGTTACCCTTTAATTAATTGAATAATTGAATTGGATCTTTTGTAACAAGCTAGGAATTTACACTAGGTACTTATTGTTTTTTGGATGTTGTTCCCCAAACTAGGCCACCCATGGGGCATGCCTTTGAAATTTCTCTATGTTATACCACACATGTAGGGTTCGTGTGTGCTTTCCTAGTTAGAGAAAGCCATTAATGAATTGAATTTAATTGAATTATTGAGATGATTATGAGATGGTTTTCCTCGTTTTCCAGGTTTACATGATGGGATTTTTTTATCTATTCTAAATTTGAATTGTGATATTATTTGGATGAACAAGTGGAACATTATGAAATGTGAATGTGATGAATTGAAATGGTAATGGAATCCTTCATGGGTATACCTTGGATATTGATTCCATTAGATGAATTCGATGATTCTACCGTGGATCTTGATTATAGTAGTGGAAGCCTTAGATGATATTTCTCCCCAGGTCTTGATTCTATAGGATTACATGGGCCCTATTACCCCTTAGATTCAGAATTCTTAGACTTGTGTAGGACACGGTCTATTAACATATCCTAAGTCTACACATAGGTCCTTACTGAGTTTCCACTAAGATGCTCTTGGGACTCTATGGGGATGCATTGATCTCCTATAAATTGGATACGAATCCATGGGGTTTGACATACTTGGTTACATAGAACAACCATTGTAGATGACTAGTTATGTGAAAATGATATATTGGGTTATACGGGGTGGCCATGGTAAATATTTTCTTAGTAATACGTCAGGGTCATGGTAGATATTTATCATGTTTTACTGATATCCATGGAAAGGGTATCAAATTATAGTTGTTAGACTAGACAGGGTGACTTATTTATTTCGGTTTTACTACTTCCCTTACTAAGGGAGCCTAATTGTTGTTAGTAGGGAGCTGTGTTTGGATAACAGTACAACTTGACATGCTCAATTTACTTCCATTACTATCTTTTTGTTATATACTGCATAGTAATATAGAATGTATCACACATACCATATTTTTTTAGACATCATTGGTAGTGGCCTACTAAGTGATTCTTACACCTTGTCTAGACCATCAATGGGTACTCTGGCAGACTTCATTGATGCAGGTTCGGATATGGGTAAGTGTCCACTATACGATGCTTGACATGTGTCATGTTTAGGAATAGATGAGCACTTGACTAAGCTGGGATCACTATACAATTAAAATATATTTATTTTTTGTATTTTTGGTATTTGGAAACATCTATCGCATTGATTCATGTATACCTATTTTGGTTACTTTGGAGATACAACACATGACACATCATTTTCTTTGTGACTACTTTTAGAATTTTTATATTCCCATCTTGGATTTTTTTTATTGTATTTGGATGATCTAATTATCCCTTTTTTAACTTTTATGTTTAATACTATTGTGATACACCCTGGTATTGAAGACATATCCTCCCCATGGACACACCCTAGGCTATTGCTGTGAGTCGGTAGCCTTTGGCATTTTGGGAGATGCACTTGAGGCCATGTGAACCACTGTTTTGGGGATATATAAAGTGGAATACAACTTGGGATGTTATGTATAAACATTAAATTAATCCTTATACAATAAAATTAATAATTAAGTGAAAAAATATCACATCGATTCGCAGGGCGATAGTCCACCATACACACGAGTGACGTTATTGTATTCCCTACATAATGGAAAGTAAAAAAGGCATATGTGATGTTATAATTCCAAAATTATAATTATATATATATCATATATAATAATTAAATAATTCACTATATCTATCCATGATAAGTGGTGATGGAAAATGAGTATTGTTGGTTCGTTAGGCAGTAGTCCTTTAAACACACGATCAAAAAATTCATTTCCCATTTGTGGTGGGAGGATCTTGTTGTTGGTCATGGAAATAACATATAAATATATAATTATAAGTAATATATTAAGAATATTATTTCTTAATGTATTAATAATATTTTTATTAGTTTGATAAAGAAGTAAAATAAAACATTCGGTTAAGGACATTACCTCTTTTTTAGAAAACCATTTTATGTTTACACAAAAAGACTTTGAAGGATGGTTTTATGATTACAAAAAGGATTATATGATAATGGTAGGGAATTTAAAAAGTTATTTCTAAAGTTATTTTCCACAATAATTAGTTTTTGAAGTGTGAAGATAAGAGGGGAGGTGGTGGCCTTTTATAATTGTGGTGAGTGGAACACTTTGTAATTTTCAAATATTCTCAATAACTTCATGTCAATTTCATGAAAATAAGTTTCCCAAATGGAAAAAATTTGATAATTGGAAGGTTTAAAGTCTAAATATGGCCATAAAATAGGAATTCGACTTCTTTTATGTCATATTAAATGATTATATTTTTAGTTTAACCACCTTTAAACTCATTTATACCTTAACTGTGGTAACTAATTTTTTTATTTTTACTATTCATTATAGTAAATAATTAATTTGAACATATTAAATCATATATATTATTCTATTTCCCAATATGGAATCCATTTTTCCAAATTGAACTTACAGAATTGGTAAAAGGAAATTTAATATTAATCTTATAGGTGTGTAAAAAAACGAGTTTTCAAGAAATCCATTTTTAAGGAAAAGGTGATATCATATGGACCATATGAAAATTAATCATAATTGTATAAATTTAATTTCATATTTATATATATATTCTATAAATTACCTTTAAATAAATCCTATTTAGGGGTTTTTTTAATTATTAAAAATTTAGAAACATTATACACTTTAAAATAGTTTTTAGAAAAAATGTTTTTTAAACCCTGAAAACGAAGTTATACTAAAATAAAGTATAAATCGGATTTAATTTTAGTTAATTATATTTAATATTAAAAAAATACTTATGTTAATTTGAAATAAAGTAAAATGAATAATGTGAATTAATTTATAAAAAATAAATTCAAATTTTATAAATATATATCCTTTTCACTATTCATTGATAAAATTATATTCTTAAAAAATACCATTTTTTCTATATTAATATAGATTTGATGATTTAAACATGATTCCCATTTTATCAAATACATTTTATAAATGTGGGAAAAATTATATTACTTTCCCATAGAAAATAAAATTAATTTTTTTAAAGAAAAAGTATTTTCAATGAATAAAATGACTTTTTGTAAAATTGAGTGATTAGTTGGTAAAAATTAATAAATAAATTTATATTTAGTTAGAAATTTATATAAAATTCATAATTTATTTATTTATATTAATATCCACTAATCCAATGGCTAGTTTATGATGATGACATTTAAATAATAATAATATAAATTTATATCATGGTTTATTTAAACTCAATGTTGCATGTTGAATTAACCTCTAATAATAGTGTTATTTTAAAATCCAAGGGTTTTATAATTACATTAAATGGGTTATGATAAAAAATATATCAATTTAGTATATGATTTTTGTTAAATATATATTTGTATTTTAGGGTTTTTTATATTTAGATTTATTTTTTGGAAAATTTAACGATTATATATTCTTAATCCCCATATATTTTATTCCCCTATAGTTGTATTTGGGATTTGAAATTATATTTTAAACTAGCTATGTTTTTGGACCTAGAATCAATATTTATGAAACCTGTAAAATAATTTCTTTTAAAATATTATTTTATGTTTTTTTCTCTCAATATTTTCCCTATATGTCCATGTTTTCATTAAAATATTTTCAGGAATTATTTAAATTTTATAAAAATATTTATTTAATTAAATTTTATTTATTTATGAATTTATTAAAAATATTTCTGAGTAATTTTATTACAGTTTTTATAATTAGGTAGTTTTTACTAATGGTGTGATCCAAATTTCTATTTTAACGTACCCCACACAAAGTGTGTTTCCTAGAATCATTACTAGTAATTTATTTTATACTTACTTTATAGGTTTCTATAGTTGTTTTCAAAAGAAATTATTTTTCTCCATATTTTATGAATTTTTATTCAAAAATATATTAATTGAAAATATAATTATATTCATAAAGGAATAAATGAAATTTCAAAATGTGAATAATATGTATATTCATATGTGAAATTAAAAGGATGTTATTTTAAATGTATTGATTCTATTTTATTTTATAATATATTGGTTTTCTAATAAAAACTTCATTTATGATGAATCAATAGAATTTATTATATGAAATTTTATTATACCATATATTGATATAATTCACTTTCATGTGATCATGTTCTATCGCAGTCTTCATTATCTATTAGATATTATCTTTCAACTTCATGTCCATATTTATAATAACATTAATGAAATTATATTCATTTATATTAATTTTGATGATTTTTCTTCTATATACTATATCTATATAAGTTTTTCATTGAAGGAATATTAATATAGAAATTATTTTTTCTTGGAAAATATTGATGGTCTATTTTCATGATTCAATATGGAAAATTGTTGATTTATAAGAAATTTTGAGAATGAATAGAATTAATAAATAAAAATATTTGTAATTTAATGGAGATAAAATTTATAGATGGTATGTATTTATATATAACCCGTTGATGAACTGATGTCTCTCATGAGAAAAAAAAGTGACCACATTAGATTGGTATTTTCTTTACACCTAAAAATTTATTAATAATTATTTCAGGGGTAAGATCCCTTGGTGAGAAGGTTCATGATAACATGGTTTAGAGGCCTTAAGAAATGTTCATTAATGTTTGGATTTATGACTTTCATTTATTAAGAATTCAGTTTCCATTGCCCATGTGATTACGAAGTTAATATTATCCATGGTTGTTTATTTAAGTAATGTTGTTTTTGTAGGATTGTAATGTTTTTTTATTATCCACTCTTCCTTATGGATTATGCCTTATTTACTAATTATATATCCCTTTGTACATAACCTATACTGAGAATCTGATCTCACACATTATTATTTTTTCATTTACCATAAATATAGAGACTGATATTAAGAATGATTTTTGTGAATATAAAATATTTTCTATGTAATATTTTCTATTTTTTCAAATAATATGGGAATAAATTTTGTATCTTGTTTTTATATACTACTAAATTGATCGATCATTAGTGTTTCGATCTCTGGTAACCTATACCAATGTAATAATGAATCACCGACTATGGGGAACTATATTTAGGGACTTATAGTGGGTATCACATAAAAATTATTTTAATTCTTGGGAACATGATTCAGAAAAACATATATATTTAAGATAACCCTATGATAAAATATAGGAATATATCAATGTATTGGGTAATATCATTAATATTTGGTAAATTAGAGATTATATAATTTAATATAAAACACATCTATGTTTTGATATATTAAAGTTGGGGAAGCTATAGAATTTATACCCCTAGTTGTAAAAACTCTGAGTGGGGTGGATTGGGTATCGACACAATTATCATCACTACAATATGAGTGGGCTTAACACTACACACTTAGCTAGAAACTCTCATGGTATATGATTAGGTTAATTATCATTTTATTAATGAACTATTATGATGAATGGGCGGATTTATCATATGGAATCCTACGATATTTCATAATGATATGGGATAAATCTAAAGTGTCATTGGTTTATATGTCCAAGGTTGTTCATTTCTATAAAGGCATAGATTCCCCATTTGATGTTTTATGTGATGGTATTTTATGCGAAATAAGGTAATTTTCAGAGTTACTTATGGGTATATAACCCTTTATTTTAGTATTTATTTTAGTGTAAAGGTCATTTGATTTAAAAACATTTTATACTTATAGGAAATAAGTAGAAATTTATTTATAACCATTAGGTTTTAAGTGGTATTTGATTATAATTTTTTTTAATTTTGATAAAATTGTTATTAGATTTTTCGAATATATATTTCAACATATAGATTACTACGAGAATAAACTGAGATTTGGTAATCAAGGGATTAATTTCATTTTTGAATAAGTTAACTATATTGGAAACCCATTATGATTAAGTTATATAGAATGTTTTTTTATTAATATGTTAGTATATTTGAATAATAATTGTTGAGTTATATTTTGGAATCCTATAATAATTTATTGGGAATTTATGGTGAATCAAGTTATTTATGGAATTAATTATCATAATTTAGAGATTTTTTGATAGGGTTTATAAATTGTATATATATTAATTTCAGTGTGATTAATGTTTTTTGGAGATAAATTCTAAATTGATCTTGAAATAATATGTCCTAAAATCCTTTTGGTATTTCGACTTTCAAAAGATTTTGGAATCTTTTTTGAATAGTTTTAAATCTAATTACTTATAGAGTGATTTGTGTTAAACTTTGGGTATTATAGTTGAGGCTTTGGAGATTAATTTATTATTTAATCATATAAAGTAGTATGTACATTATTTTTTATTTTATCTTTTGTTATCCATTTTAGTTTCATATAAGAGGAAAAAAGATTCATTATTTTCTATATTTTTTTAGACGATTAAAAGAATATTTTAGTGTTTCAAGCATGAAAAACTAATTTTGATCATTATAATTCACATTAAAGGATGAAATTATAATTATAGAATGGTATTAAATAATTTATGTAGATTTGATCATATTTTAATCACAATGTTAAAAGAATTTCTCAATCCGATGAAAACTAAAGATAAATTTATTTTCTCTTATATGGAATATAACACTGAAATATAAAGTTTTATCTTCAAAAACATGTTTTCTTGTGTGATTCTTATTGATATGCATGGAGAATATGTTTCCTATTCATAACCAAGAAAATTAATGTTTATGATAAAATATTTAACTGATTTTATTAGTATGGCATATTCAGTTTCGAAAATAATAGTTTAAAAGATGTAATTTATGTAATGAGGGAAGAATATATTAACCCAAGACAATAATTTTTATATGTTTTTTAAAAATAATAGTAAATTAAACAGAATTTCACACATGAAACATGAAGCTAAAAAATCTATGAAATTATGTTATATAAATAACCCTATTATACCATAGTCATTGAAATGACACGTTTAAATATGAGTAACCACATTATGAAATATATTTATATATTGTTCCTACTAAATAAAACAATAATGATAAATTATTTATTAATAAATACAAATTTTTTAATAATGTCAATTTTTTCTTAAAAAATATGTGTTCATAAATAAATATTTTGTTTCTTCTTGTTACCTAATATTATATTTAATTTATACCACTATTTGAAATTATATATGATAAAAATAATTTCATTTTTTATAACATCATTTAAGAATTAATTAATGGGGAAATTTTGTATTGTTTTTAAAAATATTGATTTTTCATTGAATACTATAAAATAAAAATTTTATAGAAAAGTATATTTTCTTTTCATGTATCTAAAAAGAAATTTTTTTTGAATAGATTGTAAAATTTCATGAATTAATTTTTATTAAAAATAATCTAACTAATTTTATTCAAATAAATTTTCTTTAAATTTTTATATAAAATGATTTCTCTACTTAAAATTCATTTTTCAAAGAACCATTTTTCAACGTGTTCTATGGGTTTATTTTAAAATCAATTTAATAAAATTATAGGAATCAGATTTTATAAAATGGTTTCCATTTTTTGGAATTATAATGTAGATAGTTGTTAAATATGTCATCATTTAATTTGTTCAAAATGAATATTAACAAAGGTAAAATTCAGTACCATACTAAAGGGTAAATTGGTTTAACAGGCATTTAAACTTATGTGAAAATGATTTAAAATCACATTAACAAATTAAATTAATCATTTATATGATTTGTTTTTGATCAAAACCTATAAATATTAAAAATATGGTATTTTTGTACCATTTGACTTTGATAATTTCCTTTATATTCTTGTTTTGTAAAAATAATTCTAAGATGTCACTTTTTTAATTTTAATTTCTTTAAAATATTTTCACAAGGATAAAAACAATTAATGAATTGTTATAAATGATTATATTCAAAATTAATATTTTTTTTATGATGGAAATTTATTTTTAATATATATATAGAAGAAGTAATTATGTTAAATGATTACGATACACTAACACAGTGCCTATAAGAGTCATAAAAAATTCAAGTAAATGATTTTAAAAGCATACAAAGTAGTATGTTTTTGTTGATTTCTAATGTTAAAGGTAAATTCTAGAAAAAATATAATATATTATTAATATTATATAATTTAATAATTTAATTTCATTATTTTCATGATATGTTTTTAATTCAATTGTGTGAATAGTCTAGAAAATTACTTTAATGATATACACTAATAAATAATATTTTATAAAATTATTTTAAAGTAAAAAAAATATTCTCTTTTGTTGTACGAAAGATATTGGGTCGATCATGTCAAACATTATGAATTTATGGATCAATTTTAATTTTATGGTAACATTATTTACCCATAAAGAGTAAGAAACAATAATACCACATTAATCGTCAAAAGAGTTAACAAGTGTTAAAACAAACATATTAGTGTTAAAAAACATTAAACATGTCTATATTTTTTATATGAGAGTATTTTGACTCATCATTACCCTATATTCAAAATATTTCAATTTGGTTCCACTTAAACATGGAAATTTATTTATAATAATATAATAATTTATTTAATTCAAATTGTGTGACACCTCTAGAATTTATGATTTATTTTCTTTTAAATAAATTCAAACTATTGATAGTTTGTGATGCACAAAACACCGAGTTTAAACAAAACACGTTGCTCTATGGGAATATTATTTAATCATTTTCATTATAATTAACACATTGAATTTGAGTGTATGAATATGAATAACTTAATTATGAAAAATACATATTTCAAACAAATTTATTGGTTATATATTGATTAGAAATAAACATAATATTTTTAAATATCAAAGAATTGCTTTCAGAAAAACTATATTTTTAGATAAAACAGTTTCATCGCTTCTTGGGAACATATGAAAAAAATAATTTTTGAAACTTATAGAAACGTTATTTGATTCAATTAAATATATTTTTTAAATTGTAATATCAAAATTATTTTAGGTTAATTTTTTGTGGGTTTTAAGAAAAGTTTCACTTTTTTGATGAATAGTAAAAAAAATAATTTTTATTGAAAACCACATTTTTGTTTAAATTATATAAAATGATAAATTATATTTCTAATTGTATTAAGAATAATAATAGTTTCATTATATTATAATAAATACCATTTAGGTTAGTGGAATCAATTTCATTTTTAATTATGATATTAAGACATTCTATACTCTTGAGAAATTTCTCTTTGAAACCCCACTATTTTATCGCATCTACATGTATAATTAAAAATTAAAATCTAAAACATATATAAATAGAATTTTGAAATATTATTATATATTTTTTATCTGAATAATATATATTATCAAATAGGTTTAACTTATTTTTTTGGAAATTATGCATAGTAAAATCACTAAAAATTAATTGCCATAGTTAAGATAAAAACATATTTATCAATGGATTAAACTAAAACAATAATGGTTAAAATAAGCTAATAACTTGTCCAAAAATAATTTTATAGAAATATTAATTCATTATCACCATTTATTTTTTATAATGAATCATTATAAAGGCCTGTGTCAAGATACTAATATTGGTGTAACTGATTCTTTTCAAAATTTCCATGTATGTCCTCCCCCCACTTATAAAAGGCTACTTAATATCTTTCCATACACACACACACACACAAACACACACACACACACTTATAAAGAAAATTTTATAGCACAATAAATACCCAAATAAATTAATAACTCCACTCCCAACATCATAGATCAATTAATTTGATCATAAATCAATCCTTGGAAGGGTTTTTTTGAAAACCTCAGGAGGTCGTCCAAAGAAGAGGTAACATTCTTAAACTATCATTTTTATTTTATTTCTTATTAAAAATAAAGAAAATATTATTCTATAATTATATTATAATAAAAATATAATATATAGTATACTTATTTTTTATTATGTTAATGTCATAACCTATATCCATCTTCTCTTCCATAAAATACGAAAGAAAATCATCGATTACGTGTACAAAAAACTATTGCATCACGAACCAATGTAAATTTTTATCCATAAACAAGTCTAATGGATGGATATAATGATTTATTTTATGTTTATATATTCCATTTATGATATAATTATAGTTATGAAATTATAATATTGCATATACCTTTTTAATTTCCATTTAAGTTAAAATATGACAACGTCGCTTGTGTATACGGCATACTACTACCTCGTGAAGTGATTTGATCCACTTCTCACTTTATATTTACTTGAAATGTAAGAAAGGGTAAATTTAATTAATATATGTAATATATTAAATGATATAAATTCTTTAAAATTAATATATCATACACTTCCTTACCCTTTCTCCTATTAAGGGAATGATATCATCACTCTTACGTATGTATAACCTATCACCCCCTGATGTGATGCTAATAATTTTCAATGACCTATATTAAAGAATTATTCTAATAATATATTTGAAGATTAAATATTATATTTATAACATTATTATCAATCTATATCTGATTTATTTATATTCTATGTTCATGAACTACAACTTTCAAGACCAAACATGCATGTGAAAATAAAGAAACAAATGATATATTATTAATAAACGGGTGGTAAAATGTTATAATAGGATAACATATAATATTAAAAATATTATTATGGTTCTGTTATAATTTAATAACATTATTAAAAACGTTATAAAATATGTTAAATTACATAAATCTAAAGGAATGTGTGAGCTATAGAACATCATTTATATTTCCCTCTATTGAAGCATATTTTTTTATTGGGCATCAAATTTATTTTATATAGTGTACACATTGCTCAATTTTCATAATATATCATGAATAATTAAAAAATAATTATATTTTATGCTTTAATTTTAATAACTTCATCCAATTGGGTTTTCAATAAATTTACCATGTGGTAAAGGATTTATTCTAAATTTCAATTTCATTGAGATATATTTGTTAATAAACACCTATTCTCATTTTTGTGGTGTATATAATACCAACATAGTAGTATTTAACATGAATAACTATTAATTAATGATAAATAAAGTTTTTCTTCATATTTATTCTCAATGGTTTTAAAATTTAAATGTTACCATCATGGTTAGAAAATTACTATACAATCTCACATTTTTGGGATTTTTTATTTATATTGAAATAATCACATTCTGGTTATCATTTTTCATTGTAAACTATATATATATTAAATATCAATATTATTTTATGATTGATATGATTATTTCCTAATCAATATACTATTATTACATAAGGTGTTTACTTTGAATGTTATTTTATTACCAATTGAAATATTGATACTTATGTACTCAATACAGATATTTGATGATAAAGCATATTGGTTCAGGAATTAAATTGACTGTTCAATATAAAAAGAATTATTTTGACATGCAGTTGTGTATGGGGACAAATTATAAATATCTCCTTGATGCATCAACATGTTTTATCAGAAAAATTAGTTGTCCAAATAAGATTGGGTTTTACCTGTATTTTTATACTGTCTTCTAAAATATCTTGGAAGTAGAGGTATCATGATCCATGAGATCATGAAGTCCAATAATTAATCATTTCATTTATTGGAAATTTACTTACTATTATTATAAAAGAAATTTTTTTCAATTATATTATCTATAGATGTATATTATTCTCATTTTAATTATTAAATTTCATGTTTTTTAGATATTCACCTTCCCATATTGATTTTTCATTATCCAATTATGATAGTCAATGTATTGAATAAATGGAATTTTTTTAGTAATTTAACATTCAATGATGATTATTTTTATTGATTCATGATAGATTTCATTATACTTAACCCTTATTGAGAGTTTTATCTCACCCTTATTTTTTTTATTCCCCAGATTATAAAGATAAATCCTTTGAATGAGTTTCTAAGATGCCAAGAATTTAATTTTAATTTTTTATATTACCAATTTAAAATGAATACAATTTATGAATATAGTTCTAAATAATGTATAAATTGATCAGTATTTTGGGATTTGACTCTTTTTATATAAGCCAATGTAATAAAGTAGGCATCAACTTTGGATTATTGGAGATGGGGACATTATAGTTTGTGTCATATGAATTTTATTAAAATTATTGGGAACTAGATTAAGGAAAAAATATATTTGGGAACATATCTCATGGATAGAAATTCAGAATTACAACAGAAGAACCTCGTAATGTTTTAGTGAGGAAGAGATTATGGGTCTTTTCCCAGAAATGCATCCATGTTTGGAAGATACAAGTGGATGTGGTTCTAGAAAAAATATACATAGGGGTAATAGCTTCAAAAACAGTTCATTATTATTGATGTTATCATCACCTAGTGAATGATAATACACCATAATTCACACCTATTTTGACACTCTTTGGGGATATTTTTTAGATAATTCACATTTTCTTTACAAACCATTATGAATGATCTAAAAATAAAGATACCCCCAAATAAAACAACATTATGATTATGATCTTAATAGTATTTTTTATTTATTTTATTGATACACCGTATTTAGAGATATACCTAATGGTTTAAACATCATATTTTTATGAGATAATCAAGTATATTCCATTTTTTTTGAAATGGAACATGGAAGGAAAAGGGTATCAATACTTGTGGAAAATGTGACGATTAACCTACATATCAAGACAATATAGATGGTATTATACCTAAAAATATAAAAAATATGTTATTTCAGCTTAATTTGGTTATAATAAACAACTGTTCCATGATGGAGAACTTGTTATTCCATTCTGTGATTCTCTTATATTGGATTGATTCATGAATTAGAAGTCCTAATCTTTTGGTGGGAAATACAGACCAGTGGTAGTTAAGAAATAGATTATGTCTATGGGAAAGATATTTATGTTTATGGAATGGGAGGACAAGGAAATTCTTTCACTTTTAGTTTACTATCTCAGAGGAGATTCTAATTAATGGTGATCATTGATCCATAATACTAGGGATGAAGAAGAAATAAAACATATTTAACAGAATTATTTTAAGGAGACATTAACCAATAAATATTTTCATTGTGTGAAACAAACTGAAATAAAGAGGAAGTTTCTTATATTAATGAAAATGTTAGAATATATTTTTTCAAAGTATGATTCTACATTTAAAATACTATCCAGGAAAGCGGTGTATTACATAAAAAACACAAAGTGCAACATTGATCATTTATTTGAAGGTATTAATCCATGTCTCTAAAGGGAATTGGTCTCTTAGACTTTTTTATCATATGATGAAATTGTTTTATGTGACATAAAAATAGATAAGAAATTTTTTAGATCTCATATGTTAAAGGGAATCAAGAAAATTGGAGGTCAGATGAGAACCATGAAAATGGGAATGTGTTAAAGAAGAAGAAGAAAATGAAGTAATTTACTTCTTTTGAGAACTGTGGAAGGATTCATCCTGGGAAATTATAGAAGGGATTCAGAGTTTTTTATACATGTGGAGATAAGGTTCATTATGCTAAATAATTTAAGGGGAAGAAATAAAACAATGTTATTCAGTTTTTTTACTATAGGGTTTGGGGAACTATAAAAACGAATTCCCTAATAATAAAGGGAATATACCATATATGAGGATAAGGGGAGAAGACCAAGCTTATATTGTCACTAAAAATCAGGTGGAAGTACCAAATGATGTCCTAGAAGTTACATTAATCCAATATTAAAATTTATATAGTGCATTATTTGATTTGGTATCCTCACAATCTATTAAATTTTCCATATTTTCCAAAAAAATATATATATCTCATTAACACTTTAAGAAGGGATTTATCAATAAAAACTTCTTCTGGAAGTCCCACTGAAACAATTATATTCCAAGAATCCCCCATTATAGAAAATAGACATGATTTATTTTTATAACTGTATTATCATAACTATGTTTGACTTTAAAATAATCTTTGTTCGGGATAGTATTTTTAAATAATATGTAAAAAATTTGTTTCAATAATACAGAAATTATGATTCATGATGAAGGTGTAGAAGTCCATATATTTTGGTATATATATCATTATTTGAGAATTGTTTATATTAACCCCAACATATCTACTGAATGAGATTCTTTGGGAAGAGGAAAAGATAAAATCTAGGGACGGAGAAGGAAATATTCAAATTTAGGATGTACCAATTTTAAAAGAATATGTCGATGAACTTCATGAGTAATTACCTGGACATCCCCAAGAGTATGATGTTGAGTTTTCCATTTATTTATTCCCAAATATAGGACCAATATAAAAGACTCCCTATAGAATGGAAACTATGGAATTAGTGGATTTAATAAACTATTAGATGTGTTGTTTGAAAAGAGATTTATTCACCCAAGTATTTCACCATGAGGATCCCCTATTTTATTCATTAAGAAGATATATAGATCCATGAGGATGTACATTTATTCTAGGGAAATTCATAAAATTATGATAAATATAAAGTATCTACTTCATTATATTTTTTACTTATTCAATTAACTTCATGGATCCAAATATTTTTCCAAGATTGAAATTCATTTTGGGTGTCATCAATTAATAATAAATAAGGAATACATTCTAAAGACTACTGTCCGAATGAGGTATGGGAATTGTGAATTTATAGTAATTCCATAGGGATTGACAAATGAACCATCTATTTTATAGATCTAATGAATAAAGTAATTAAATAATATCTTGAGGAATTTTTGTGGAATTAATTGATTATATTTTTTTTATTTTAAAAAATATTAGGACCATGAAATTTAGTTGACAATCATTCCTAAGTCACATAGAATGAAATAAATATATAATAAATTTAGTAATTTCGATTTATAGCTATAATAAGTTTCTTTTATTGGACATAATATCTCCATCGATGAAATATCTTTTGATCCTATGATGAAAAATGTAGTTAGAAAATGTACACCACCCAATAGCATAACTAAGGTAGGTAGTTTTATAGGTTTTATAGTTTAATAGAGTAAATTAATTTATAATGTTTTTAAAAATGGATAAACGATTAACAAAGATGACATTTAAAGGGATTATGTTCATTTGGAGAAATAAATGTGTGGAATGGTTTGATGAACTAAAGAGTAGATTGGTCCATGATCTGATTTTTACCCTATAAATTGGAAATGATGGGTTTTTGATATATAATGATGCATCAAATAAGGTAATTTTTTGGGTACTAAAAAATGATAAATTTATCTCATATTAATTAGGGAAATTTATGAATCATGAACAGAACTACCTAACCCATGATCTCGAGTTAGATGTAACATCCCAAATCGAACCACTCGATCCATGTCTGAAGGTCACAAGACCTCATACATGCCTCCCTATATGCAAGAATCTTACAACTAGTAGCAAGGGTCCAAATATGTTAATGGGGAGACTATACCCTCCGTATCATTTCATCAAGAAGGATTATAATTAACAATAATTAAATAATAATTAAATAATCTGGGTAAAATTATGAAACTGAATAAGTGAGATAGATATAATCATAACTCCCAAGTAGAAAGCCTGTCCAGAGTATAAGAAGTAGGTAAATTCAAGAATAGAGAATAAAAAAACATCTACATTTACTATAGTGTTCATATCGACCCGTTCCAACTCCATGCTCCGCCACTCGACCATCAACCATAGAGCCATTTCCCTTCTCCAGATATCTGGTCATGAAATTTTCAAACACAACGAAATTCCTGAGTAGGGTGTGAGTACAATAATCAGTAGGAAACCACCAATTAATCTTTACCATAAGTGAAAAATATATATAATAGTGTATATCATGACATAAGTAAATTCTCGAAAAAACATTCATGCGTATAGTCATCACGCACTCAGAAAGCCAACATGAACCCCGACCCCATGTGCTTCATCTAATTATCAGTAAGGACATCGAGAATTCACTTACCTCAATCAAGGAATCCAAGATAAACACATCTATTTGAGATTTTTCCTACGAACTCCTCATATTCCGCAATGTAAAAAAGCTCACCCCACCCTTCTCATAGTTCTGTAGGAATGCCACAATTTCTTTCAAGTTGATACCCAAAAAAATTAACCTTTTAATCAAACATGACCCATGTCCATAAGAAGCAATGGCTGGTATCTTCTTGAAGGAAACTAAAATTTCCCCTCTATAGGGGTATCCATGCCCATATTTATAGATTTTAGAACCACATAAATCCAAACCTAAAGGATCCACCTCTATATATCACTTCCTTCTAGCAAGACACTATGTTTCCCCTTTACAGTATATCCACGTCTGTCTTTAAGGATTTTAGGACTGTATCAGATGGGTACCCACATTAACCCAGTCTCAAGGATCCACCTTAGTACCTCAATAGCAGTAACAATATTCCATTTTATGTGAAACAAGGAAACAATATATATTTTAGTAAGTAATGATAAGCCCCACCATGATCAATTCCAGGATAGTCACACATTAACAAGTAATCTCACAACTTCTCACACACCCAATATCATCTTATAACAAGAATGTGTTATTCCAACCTAAATTTCAGATTAGGATAAATTCATATATACAAGGCCTATAAGGGTAAGGAACTTCCAAACTCAATGTATTCAATGTGAATGGCTGATCCATCAAAGGTATCATCACTCAAATATTGTTCATACACAAACGAAAAAATATGATCATATGCTAAGGAATAATTAAACCCAAACCAACTATTTTATTTATATAATAAATAAAATATTACATGTGATAATACATTCTCTCTCCGAGAAAATTTTCAAATTATCATTCTAATCTAGTGCATGCACTCAGAATATTCTCCATAATAAAAGTTTTCTTCTCATCATTTGTTATAAATTATCCTTTTATAATAGTACATTGATAATATTTCAAAAATTATCCCTTTATAATTTTCTCTAGTTTATTGATCCCAAATTATCATTTTATGATTATGTTTTGATAATTTCCTATAAATTATCCCTTTATAACCATCTCATGATAATTTTTCACAAATTATCCTTTTATAACCATTACTTGATAATTTTTCATAAATTACTCTAATAATTTATTTCTCGACATTCTCTCATAAATAATCCTTTATAATTATCTGTTCATATTATTTTATAACTTAACCTATTATAATTTTTTTTTGATAATTTCTTATAAACCATCCTTTATAATTATTATGTTATAATTTATTGTAAATTATTATTTATATTTATATTTTGATAATTTTTCTAAAATTATGCTTCAAATTCTTATTTTGATAATTTATTATAAACTAGAATTTTTTTAATTATATATTGATATTTTATAAAAAATTATCCATTGGTAATATCATAATTGTCATTTGATAATACCACAATTAAATCTTGACAATTTTAATAAGTATCCATTTATAAAATGAAAAAATCATTCTTTATAATTATTTATGATTATAATTTATTTTAAAAAATATATATTTTTATAATTTTAATGGTTATATCATTGGTATACAATTGTTCAATTATAGTTGGATAATTATTTATAAGAATACCTGATAATTTATTAGTAAACGACTTTTTAAAATCTATTTAAATTATTTTTTACAAAACACTTAATTATATTTTGATTAAGCATCATATTTATATTTTTGTTATTCTAACTGAATATCCTTTGAAATTTTTTTATTTTTAATTTGATAATTTTATGTTTTATCTTTTTAATTTATCTTTTTTAACAATTATTTTAGATAAAATGATAAAAAGAAGAAAATAATTTTAAAAAACAAAACCAAAATAAAAACCTTATATGCATAGGTGAAGAATAGATCCCATATTGTATCCAGGATTTGAAAAATAACTAATGAAAAAATTATGGAATACCTCATCGGTCATTCCAAAGGGAGTTTTACAGTTGCAGAGATTCAATTGAAACTACCCACAATGAAAGAAAAATTTTAGAATATTTAAAACCAAAAAATCACCACAATCAAAAAATTTAATTTTAAACGCACATTATAATCCACGATTTATCCAAAAAATGAATTTGGAGTCACTAATTTCACCAAATAAAAACATTTCCAATTTAAACAGATCAAAACGGATGATATCCTAAGGTTTTAGATCAACCCATATGTTGAAAATGGTAGAATCCAAATGCATAGAAGATGGTATTAAAAAACAAATTTTAATTAAATTAATAGAAATATTACAATAAAATATTAAATAACTTATCATTAAGTGTGATTTGACCAATTACTTGACGTACAAAAACATTATGTCCCTATTAAGGTAAAAACCACATCTCAGAACAAATGATGGTCTTATATTTCTCAGAAAATACACTATTTGGGTGATATTCAACTATTTTATGAAAAAATATTATAAAAATATTGAATAAGTTATCATTGCATGTGATCAGAATAGTATTCTGAAGCACACAAATCTTATGTCTACCTAGGGGAAAACCTACATTTCGGACATAATAGTATTCTTAGATTTCTTATATGATGCATCATTTTGTGTATATTCAATTATTTTAGAAAATTAATGTGTGTGTAATATAATATATCTAATGTTTTTATTCCATCTACATGGCGGTTCTAGGAGACTTAAAATCACAGTCAAACTCTACTCCTGACTCTGAAAATATATTATAGAATATTTCAATGTGTTTACTAGGATTTTACACATACACAAAGCCCTTAAATCATTAATTATGTTTTTTTATTGAATAACTATATTTCTACATTAAAATAATCATAAATTATAATCAAAGAGGGTTTTATAGCCTTTAAAATTTTAGTATATTACAATTCTTCCCTTCTATTGAATTCTCACCCTCATGAAGTATCTCTAGAATCCATTCCTAAAAAACTCATGCCACTGTGCTCGAACATCAGAATCTATTTTTGATGTCTCCACCTGGGACCATCCATGATGACATCGATTCCAAACATGTGGTATCATTTTCCCTTAAAGGAAATTCTCACTCCAATTTGTAATCACCACTAGACGATCTACATAAGATGCTTCAGGTTCCAACTCAATAACCACATAATATATAACATGCGTAGGATCAAGAATATACCATTTAAGCTAAGAAATGTGGAACACATCATGCATCCCTTAAAAACATGGTACAAGATAAAAATTGTATGCCACTATCCCCATTATTCAATGAACTCAATGGGTCCCAAAAAACATGTTACTAGCTTTCTTTTCATCCTCAAAATTATATGGGCTAACTGATGTCTGACTCTCAAAGATACCTTATTACGCATAGAAAACTCTATAGGTCTCCCCATATAGTCCAAATAAAATTTTTGTTTGATATTATTGGTGGTAAATATCTTATCAATCATAACCAATCTCTTATAGGCCTCTCAAACCAAACCAAGCCCCAACAATAGCATTACCTACCTCATTCCATCAACTAGTGATCAATGTGGCCTCCCATAACGAGCCTCGAATAGTGAAATCAAAATCTATGCTTGGTAACTATCTTAAATGAAGACTCATTCAAGGCTAGGTGATAATGGAATGATCTAATGAAATCATTCAAGAAATATAAATTAATATATTACAATATGCATATTGTATGTTCAGACATTCCTTTGGTAGGACGATGGTACACTATTCTTAGTCCCGGATAAGCCTCTGGGGATTTCTTCAATCCCTTCCTGAATTTGTACATAAAATATGAATCTATATCTGAAGAAAATATATAGGGGACTCAATGTAGGTGTATGATCACCTATAAATAGATATATCTAACCTCATCCACTAAGTGAGTCTATATAATCAATAAGAAGTGTGAAAACATTGTTAGCCAATCAAAAATTGAATAGACAACATTATGACACCTTAGGGTCATGGGTAACCCTATCAAAAAGTCTTCATGACGTACCCCCCATACCTAGTGATATGAATTCCACAAAACTTCTATCACTAATGGAATTAATGAATACCTATCTCTCATATCCTAGGGTTTCATATAGTTTTTCAATGAAAGATAAGTGAAAGGTATGTTCAGGAAACATAACAATACCAATAAGTTATGTCTTGATAGAGCACACATATATAAGGAAATTTCTAGCATTAAATAGTGAAGAAGCTCAAAAGGATGTGTTCATAGATTCACCTTGTATAGTAACAAGTTCTTAATCACCATCTATTAGTGCATGATCTACTATATAGGCATGTCCTATCTCAGCTCTATTGCCCTATCCATGACTAACATTAGTCCCCACTATTTGGGCCTACATCTGTGGACCCCAATTGGATCTCTAGTCTGAAAACCATTCCTTCCTCGATCCTATATAGAATATTTCCTCACATATTTGTAGAAAAATTGTTGAAGATGTCATATCTTTCCACATTTTTGGAACTTGATATGAGGTGATAGGAAGAATTTCTGAAAATTTCCTTCCACCTCGTAATTGAAGAACTATAGACAACTTTGTTTCACAAGTGTAGTTTTAAATCCCTTGTTATGCCCTAGAAGTCTACCGCCACAACTGCATGAAACTTCATCCTTCCTCTTCCTTCTTCCAAAAGTGTCATAGGATGTTCCACCAGGAGGAGACCTGCAACTCTATCCCCTCCCATACTTTTTTATCCACCAGTTCCTTATAAAGTATCCCTGTGATTCACATCACATGAGAAATGATTTAAATTAACCTTTTCCAATGTTCCAGGTTTTCATTGGTACAATATAGATTCAATTTATAGATAAGAAAATATTCAAAGAAAAGGGTTTTGAATAATATCCATGGAAAACCCTCGTATCTTCTCAAAAGTTTCACTACACCCCAATAATTCTTTGTGGGTCCTAGAAGCATGAAGGATGAAAGATAAACCTTCCAAAACTCTAGTTTATTAGTGATATAGAAATCATATTCGATGATTTATATATATAACTACATATCCCATGATTAGATAATTCTTTTAAAGGATAGAGGATAAAAAATCTAAAAGTATCTGAAATAGTATACCACCGACCTTTGTGTAAGGACTTCTAGCTGGAGTGGGCCTAATAGATGTAGTACCGCGGAAAGTAATAAAACATGGTCAAGAATATTTTGATTAGTTGGTGGTCTCAATAAACATCTTTGAGGCAACATCTTATATAACTTAAGGAACATTAGGAACAAAGAAAGTCCTAACCAGTCTTTAGGATGAGAAAAAGTCTTCTCAAAGATCCAACCCTCAATCCAAGGTATACTCCACCTAACAAAAATTCTCATGTTCATCCCAACACATTTTTTCCATCATCATATATATAATAACACACAAAATGATCAGTTAATCTAATTAAATCCAATAAATATATGTCACACAACATGTCAATATATATATCCCACAATGAAAATATCCGGAACAGATAGTATGATGCAGTAAATTTAATTAAATAACCACTATTAATATAACAATAGTTATATATATGAAATGAAAATTGTTCTTCCAATTCATGATGCATGAACATACGAAAAATAAAATATAAACATCATGTGAATCACCCAAGATAAATTTAATTAACTTTAACAAGAAAATATAAATTCCCATTTTTTGGTACCACAAAGGTCCTATATATAGTACTATCCATTCATTGTGATAGTTCCCTTACCTGAGTCCCAACCATACTAGATCCTAACTATCCTATACTAAATAAAGGGAAGATATAAGGAATTATAGTAAACCTCGTCTGCTAAAATTTTGTGACATCCCAACCAGAACCACCAGCTTAGTTTCAGAAGGTCACATGACCCCATGCTCACCACCTCATAAGAAAGAGGCTGAAGACTAGTAGAGAGCATATAAATATGACTGTGGAGATTCCACAAGGTTTGTAACATTTCATCGATCATGATAATAATAAAAAATTATATAATAATAATTAAATAAATGAATTAAAAATAGGAAACTGATTAAGCGACAAAGATATTAAAATAGATCCCAAGCGGTAAGCATGTCTAGAGTATAAGATGAAGGTAAACAAAAGACTAGTAAAAAAATAAACTTCTTGAGGGTACTCCGGTGTCCTTCCCTATCTATTCTAGATCAATGATCCTCTACTCAACCATCAACCATATGGACTTTTCCCTTCACCAAATCACTTTTCATGAAATCAAAAAGTGCACTGAAATACTTGAGTAGGGTGTTATTAAAATACTCAGTAGAAGACCAATATTGATTCCATACCGTATATACATAATATATGTAATACTTTATATCATGATATGAGTAAATTCTCAATAAAAATACATCTGTTGAGTCATAATGTGTTAACCAAGACACCATGATCATTGGACCCACCAGCTTTAACTCATTGTTAACAAGGATACCAAGAAGTTGCATACCTCTATTTAGGAAACCATGCTTCCCATGCCCAGATGGTGGTTGTCATAAGAATAATTCATGTTACACCATTTTGAATGCTCACCCATCCTTTTCTGATAGATTTTACAAGACCACCACACATTCCATCATGTTGATACTCAACCCACAAAACCCTTTTGTCACAAATGGCCCATGTCTATATGAATAAATGTATGTATCTTAAAGAAATCCAATATTCTTTCCCCTCTATAGGGGTTTCCACACCTGGCATTAAGGATGTTAGGACTGCATCAGGTTGGGTAACTGACCACTGATGATTTCCATTCTATAGGGGTATCTATACTCACCGTTAAGAACATTTGAACCGTATAACTCCAAATATCAAGCCCCCACCTTTGTATCTTAGTGCCTTCCATCTTGAAACTATGCTTCCACCTATACATGGGTAGACACACCTACCATTATGGATGATAAGATTTCATTAGGTTGGGTAACCGCATACACCCATCCTCAAGTCTCTACCGAATTATCTTGAAACCTCTAACACGACTCTATATTTTATGTAAAAAACAGATAATATTTGTCATGGAAAGGAATGAAAAGCCACACCATGATCAAATTTAATATAATCACTCAAAAAAAATTAATACCATGACTACTCACACACTCTCATAAAAAGAATCAGTTAGTCCATCATATACAACATATCATGATAACACTGAATATAAAAGAAATTTATGGGTAAGGAAAATCCTACCACAAAGTCATTGATTTCAATGGTTGGTCCATAAAATTCGGTGTCACTTGAACTATGTTCATACACTAATTGGAAAATAGGACTTCACACCAACGAATCCTAAAACCAAAGCTATATATTTTATATCTAGAAGAAATAAAATATTAACTGTGATAATACTCTCTCTCCCTCTTAGATAATTTTTAAATTATCATTTTAGTCTTTCATATTCACTAATAATATTATCCATAAGAAAAATCATCTTCTGATAATTTCAAGTAAATTATCCTTTTATAATTTTATTTTGAAAATTTCTCTCAAATTATCATTTTGTTGTTATCTCTTGATAATTTATCAAAAATTATCCTTTAATAATGATCTTTTTATAATTTCTCATAAATCATCCTTTTGTAATTATCCCTTTAAAATTTATCAAAAACTATTCTTTTATAATTATTTATTGATAATTTCTCATAAATTATCTTTTTATAATTATTTCTTTAGAATTTCACATAAATTACCCTTTAAAATTACCTTTTGGATCATTTATTATAAAACATATTTTTATAATTATCTATTGATAATTTATTATAAATTATCCCATATAATTATCTTCATATAATGTATTATAAATTATCTTTTATATTTTTCTTCTGGTTATTTATTATAAATTATCCGTTATAATTATCTTTTGTTAATTTATTTTACACTATAATTTTTATTATTATCTTTTTATAATTTTAAATAATTTTTTTTCATAATCTCTCAATAATCATTTGATAATTTTAATAAATATAATTTAATAATCTCATTATTTTCTATTGTTAGTTTTAATAATTGTCTAATGAGAAACTGAAAAAAATATTTATTGATAATTTTTTCGATTATAATTTTATAAAAAAAGTTCTTTTGATAATTTAATATATTATCACATGGGAATAAACCATTTTATTTATCACTGGTTGGTTATTTATAGTTATCCATGATTATTTCCCCATAAAAATATTTTTTTTAATTTTTAAAAATTATTCCTGACCAAACATGTAATGATCTTTAGATAAAACATCATATTTATCTTTTGATAATTCCAACTAATTATCCTTAAATTTTTTTTAAATTATATTTGGATAATTATGTGCATTAAAATATGAATTTAACACATATTTTTTCCCACCATATGAGAAAGAAGAATAAAAATAAGAAAATAATTTTTTAAAAATAAAACCAAACACAAAAACTTTTGGGCACAGGTGAAGAATAGAGATTATCACATGCCTTGGATTGGAAGAAGAATCCATGAAAATATTGTTTAAGATCTCACCGATCACACCAAAATGATTTCTAAGGTTTCACATATTTTATTGATACCACCCATGAAGGAAAAATGGTTTGGATATTTAAAACACAAAAAATCATGACACTCAAAAACCTAATTTAAAACAATCATTTTAATTCATTACTTAACAAGAAAATGACTGTAGAATCATTCATTTCACCCGATAAAGAATTTTTCAATTTAAAATGGATCAAAACATTTGACATCCAAAGGATACAGATAAACCAGTATGTTTTCAATAGTGGATTTTGTGAGAATAAAATAATAATTTGTACAAAAAATGATTTTTTATGAAATTAATAATATTATTATAATAAAAAATTAAATAACATAACATTATGTACCATCTAACCAAATGTTTTACTTGAAAAAATTTTATATTTATCCTAGGGTAAACTCTATATCTTAGACCTAAAAGTGGTTCCGAATTTCTCATATGACACACTTTTTGAGAGATATTCAAATATTTTTTGAAAAAAATATAATAAAAATATTAAATATGTTATTTTTGCATGAAATATGACCGAACATCCAAAACACACAAATTTGTTTTCTCACATAGGGTAAATGTCAGACCCAGAATTTTGAAAAAAAAAATTATTTTGTTATTTTATCTGAATTAGAATTTTTTTTTTGAGGTGTGGGCTGAGACTATCACGAACCGGCCTGAGTCGACCTTGAACAGATTACTTGGGGCCCTTCACAAATAGTCCCAAAAACATTCTTGATCCTCCCAGGATGGAAAAACTCACTAAGGGAATTAGTAATGTATACAAGGGAATGATTTCTCCCAAATATAAACAATAAGGCAAACAATAGAAAGAATAGAAATCCCAATACACATTTACATAAAAATTTAACCTACATCATTTATATGACAAAACTGAAAGTAGAACTGAACGATACAACTAAAAAAACTAGATCTGAAGAATATCTAACTCCATGTGACCTCTCTGAACACTCACTAACATAACAGTCCCATGTTTCTTAAGGTGTATGAACTCAACCTGAAACCAATACAAGGGAGAAACATAGAAGAAAACTATATGTGTGAGTATTAAAACATAGTACGTTAGCACAATATTTTACTCCCAATGCACTTCCTTTAAAATAAAAGAAACATAAATTTCTTATTTGAAAGAAATATATATAATTATGCATTCCAAACAAGGTTCCATGCTATGGATGTTATCAGACAAAAGCATTCAATTTTTGTACACAATAATGCTATAAAAATTTCCAAAGATATGCAACTTCAAAATGAAATAAATTTTGAAGAGGGAAGATTTAAAGAAAACACAATTTTAAATAAAACACACATGCTAAGGAATTTTCAAGCCAAATACATCATATACAGATGGTGAATAAAATATATCAAATGAGAACAAGTCACAAGAACATCCCTAGGCACTAGCTAGTTGTGGGCCCCATGTACCTTGTATCTCGATGAAAAATAACCATAATAAATATCCATTCTTCTGTATGAGCCACTAGTAGGGAAAAATACCCGTAACCTAGTGGTCCCCATAATCATCATCATAGTTGAGTTATTGTTGTCATCATCAAACATTCTACGTGAATCAGGGACAATTCCACTCCATATCACTAGCATATTAGTACATGTCTGCCCACCTAGATACTCAGGTTTCTCTATTTGTGCTCAATGAAGTTACCCATGTTATCACATACACTTTTAACATGAAAATTTTTATTCCAAATCATACACTTGCCAAATATCAGTCAACCATGTTTTACATATCATTCATGGGTCAATAAACAAATTAAAATTTTCATAAAACAATTTCAAGATGTATAATGAGGCTTTTCACATAAAATCTCTTTAAAAATGTCCCTTTAAGGCGAAAAATCCACCCATACCATATCAAACTATATTTTTCTTCCCCAATTAAATTTAATAAATCAATATTATGAATCATAAAATGACCACAACGATACAGCATCGAATACACATGAAAACCATTTTAACCAGAAAAATGTCAAACGGGTCGTTAAGTATTCTTCACAAAAACAACATTTATCAAAATAAACAATTAAATTATTCATAAATAGGTGTAAAAAACCATTGTAGTAAACAAAAATATATATATATATAATCCTTAAAAATTTAGGGTACACATTCAAAACTCGTCCATTTCTATAGATATTCCAAGCATGCCATTTATCGGGAACACATGCCAAAACACCCTAATAACTCATAGTAATTTTATTATAAAACCCAAAACTAGACTGTAAAATACATAAGGAACCCAAATACATTTATTCAAATGCATAAAATATTTTTCATAAGCCAAACCAATCATTTTATATCACCATGAGCATAAAAAATCCAACCAGGAACCTTCCCAGAAAAGTGGCATGAAGCATTTAATTAAACTCTTTATATTTTACACTAAAAAGGTTATAAAATCAATTTTCATGACAAAAAGTTATTCAAATTGATAAAAAATGTTTTAAAAATCACAAAATAGGTGTTAAACATGTAAAACATTTAAATAAACAATTGGCATGCACTCTTATAAAAAAATAGCAAAACATTTCACAAAATAAGGAATAAACACCAGCGTACACACCAAATAAAGTTATTAAAGATTTATAACACAATAAAAATAATGTTAAGAGTGTTAAAAAACCATGAAAAATATGACTCATAACTAAAAAGAACATGTACAATGGGAAACATACCTCACACCCTTGGAGAAATGGAAACGCACACCCGATATCACCATCCGATGGTTTATAAACCCTAACCCTATGAATACCAGCCCCAAACGAACCAAAACCCCGTAAGAAATAATGTGATAACATAAAAATAGGTCATTTAGGACCAGGTAGGAATAGATATCCAAGAAATAATAGGAGGATGAGGAAGGAGGAGAACGGAGAAGGAAACTCACCTTGAAAACTAGAGAACTCTTCATCTCCCATTAGATCAACAATCATAGAGGAGAGGTAATGGCATGGAACTCCATTTCAAGGCTCCTTAGGTTTGGAAGAACTAAGGAAATAAGTTTTTTGGGGGTAAATAGTAAAAATTAATGATTTTTTAAAGAAAAAAATTACCTTTTAAAATCTGGATGATTTGAGAAGCCTTGAGGATGTTCACCCTAATCTGTGATGAAGATGAGGTCCAAAGAGAAAAAAATGGAACTTGGGGGGGTGCACATATGATTTTTGGGCTCATGTGAGAGGTGTAATGACCAAAAAATACTAAAAAATGTATAATATATAAAATAACCCAAATATTTACTTAAAAATAGAAATGGGCTTAGGGTCTGAACCAATACCTGAATAAATAACCCAAATATACCGTGACTATGAACTCGTAATGGGTTCAATTGGATATGGTTGTTTGAATAGGTCATGTTAATCCATGTGGGAAGTGTAATGGGTGAAGAATGGTGAAAAAACAAAGTAGTTATACAAGAATGTTATTAAAAATTTAGAAAATGGGCTCACAGTTTGGCCCAAATCTTGAAGCAACTAACCTCTTATCCAAAAACCCCCAAACAAGCAATGTAAGACCCATGTTAGGATGATTAGATGTAGATGTAACTTCTAAAACCAACATTAAACTCACCCAATACCCATGAAATGTTTCGGGATTTCCAACGAACCCGATCAAAACCAAGACATGAGAGACCGAGTATGATAATTCTCCCCACCCCATTAAAGATTTCATCCCCTAGAAAGCCGTAACAATTTGAAGCTAAATGATCAACACCTAAGGATTCCATTTCAACATATTCCATCCTCTGAATAAAATGAAATTTCATCGATCATCTATGGACACTAAGTTTCTTTCCCATACAATACACTAACTCACTACCACTTCATGAGAATCAATATAAAGATCAAGACACCTCCTCAACAACCAAGCCAAGAATTAGATTGTTGGGCCTTCTCCCAATGAACCGAACGATGACCCAAACAAAAGTGAACTCTTGAAATCCAATGACTTGGAAGGGGGAGGCATGAACTGGATACCTACCATTAATTTAAAACTACTATCTGAAAAATCCTTAAAGAAAATATCTTCGAGACCCTCAATGTGTCTTCCCACCAATAGAGACCAACTAGAATTAAAAAAATAAAATCAAAATGAAATAGAATCAGGTCTCACCCACATAGGACCACCAAAAATCTTCCACAAAACTCTATAAACTAGTGTTAGGATGATTACAATTTGACCATTTATACACCCACTCCAAAAAAGAGGGGATACAAATTTGGCCAAAACATTCAGAACAGATCAAAACACCCCTACTCAGGGTGTGAGGGGGAAGGGTAGATGATCATTGGGCCACTGAAACCACAAAATAAAGAGAGGAACCACACAACAATCACCAATTTTGAATAGGTAAAATCAAGACCGCACCTGATTCACAATGGCAGTACACATAGGGACATTGGTTGGAAACACACATCCAAGAAGGCATAACCATAGACACTGTGTCTGGTGTAAGTCCACCATTCTATTTGTGAAAAAAAATGAAAATAAAAATGATGATAAACCAAAATAAAAACATAGAAACCATCTTACCACAATGGTGAAGAAAGGATCTTAGTCGAGCTCTCCACACCTATGTTGATTTCCTGAATGTGTGAAAAGCTTCACTCCAAGGCATATAGCTAGAGACATGTTTTTTGAAGCATCTGCTACACTACAACCAAATGATAAGGATCAAAATTCCCCACAAAACTCCCTTTCCCAACAATATACCTTCATCTAAATAGGAACTCATAGATACATACCACCATTATCTCTCACTCTAAACAAGGATCATAATGGGCAAGGAATAGAGAAAAACACATAAACAACATCGATAAAAATTTCTATATCCAAAACAATTATAACAATAGTTTAACACTTTAAATCAAGCCCAAACAACACTATATTCCATCAATAATGTTGAGGAATCCACCGAGGATGTCGATTTAATGTTTGAAATGAATCTGTAGGATGATCAACAGGATGTATTTCCAATATATAACCATCCATGGACACATCACAACATCCAAAATATCCATGGAAACCCACTGAACATTTATCCAAAGCTGAGCCACCAACAATATCCCATCATAAGACACACCATTAGTATCACATCCTGCTCATGAGGAAGTAGACTAAAAAACCACACTTATAAAATATGAAAAAGAAACCCACATAAACACTAGTTTACAAAAATAAAATTTTTAAATTAAAACACTTTCGAAAACAAACTTACTTTGTGGATTTTCTCATTAACCAATGGTGTTTCATCAAGTCTCACTCACATGCACATTATTGTTCCACCCTAGGCACCCAACCACTATGCCGCACCAAGAATCTATCAACATATCTATACAAAACCATGCATGTGAGAACCCATGAAAACACCGAAGGATAAAACAAAAATAATAATTTTACAATACAAAATATTCAACCCATTTCAAAAATCATGTACCTTCCATAGGCACACTAACCTTCAAGTCAAAAACCATTTTCATATTTCTACACGACAAACCATTTTACAATGTTTGAAAATGAAACCTTGTAGGTATCCATCAAAATCCTCTCCAATTATTCAAAACATTTTTCAGAATCTAAAAAAACATAATTTTTTATGAACCATTTGATTTAGAACCCATTTAATTTATTTTAAAACAACTACCAAAACAAGAATTCCATTCAAACATCCCTTTCCCATTTTCAAAAATATAGAATGTTCACTTTACTTAATATGAAAGCCACAAAATCCAAAACCCTTTTTAGGAACACACCAACTGCTCAAAACCAATTCCCAAAACCAATTCATCATATTCAAACACTCTTTAATAGCCGAAAACATTATATTTTAAATTAATTTTCGGAATCATCTTAAAATAATTCATTCCTTCCAACCATTTTATTTCAACAAACCATATATTTAGAATAATGAAACTCAATATCATTTAATAATTCCAATTTCCCCCCAAATTTTCTTTTATAAAAACCCAACATGCTCAATACCTTCTTATATTAATCATTAAAATCCCACTTCCACAATAATCCCACAAGGATTTTCAAAAAAAATTCAGAATTCAAGAATGGTCTAAGAGACACACAAAAGTCAACTAGTGCTAGTGGGTGAATTTACCATATGGTTGGTTACCATATATTAAAAAGACCACAAACATGGAGACCCATATTAAGACCATGATTGGACCCAAATGGCTTTCCACGACCAATGAACTCATGAACTCCATTTCCTCAACTCCCCTTTTCATATCCCAATTACCAAACAATCCCTAGGAACCAAAGAAACTAATAAAACCAGACTTCCCATAGACACCCGATGATCGGAATGAGCTAGAGTTTGTGAGGATATTATCAATACTACCCCTCAAGTTCCAAAAATACTACTACAGCTACCATGAAATCCTATAAAAAACAAGGTCACTCTAAAAAGAAAGGTCTTCTAGGAGCCGGCCACCTTTGATACTATTTTTCATGAACCAGCAAAAGTCATCCCTGAACCGATCACTCGGTTCACTCCATGAAAAGTTTGGAAAGGTGTTTCAAATCCTCCCATGATGAAAAAATGCACCGATGTAATCAATATATAATACAAGGGAATGATTTCAATCAAATATAAACAATATGAAAAAAATGGAAAGAATGGACAGCCCAATATACATTTATATAAAAATTGAACCAACATCATTTAGAGAAAAAAACTGAATGTACAACTGAATGATACAACTAAAAAGACCAGATATTTCGACCAAGAAACTCCATGTGACCTTTATTTCACTCTCCAACACAATGATCCCATGTCACTCAAGGAGGCCAAACTCAAGTTGAAACCTGCATAAGGGCTAAAAACAGAAGAAGACTATATGGGTGAGTATTAAAACATAGTAGGTTAGCCAGATATTCTATTCCAAATGCACTTCCATTAAAAGAAAATATAAATCAATTTCAAGTTTGAAATACATTATATAAAATTATTTTTTCCAAACAGGGTTCCATGCTATGGAAGTTATCATACTAAATCCTACATGTTTTATAGACAAGAATGCTATATCCATTTCCAAATATATGTAACTTCAAAATGATTTTTTTTTCAAGATGGATGATTTAAAGAAAGTAAAATTTTAAATAAAACACTCATGATACTTAATTTTCTAGCCAAATACACTGTATGCCAATAGTGAATAAAATATATCTAATAATCACAAGTCACGGGAACATCCCTAGGAACTAGCTACTTGTGGGCCCCATGTACCTCATATCTCAGTGAAAAGTAACTATAACAAATATACATTTTAGGGAATAATACCCATAACCTATTTGTCCCAAACATCATCATCATCATAGTTTTATTAGTGTTTTCATTGTCATCCTTTCTATGTGAAATAGGGACGAAACCACTTTAGATCACTAGGATACTAGTACACGTCCGCCCACTAAGATACACAGGTTTCCCTCCTTATTCTCAATGATCTTCCACATGTTTTCATATACACTTTGAAAATGAAAATTTCATTTCAAAATCATACAAGCACCAAATATTGATCAACCATGTTTCACATATCCTTCATGTTACAATAAACCACTTAAAATTTTCATAAAACAATGTCAAGAAGTATAACGATTATTTGCACATAAAATCCATTTAAAAACAAACCTTTAAATAAAAAACAAACCAATACCATATCATACTATATTTTTCATCCCAATGAAATTTTATAAATTAATTTTATAAATCATAAAATGACCCTAATAGTACAACATGGAATACACATGAGAAAATGTTTTACAAGAAAAATTCCAAATGAGACTTTAAGAATTATTCACAAAAAAAACATTTATCAAAAGAAAAAATTCCACTATTCAAAATGTGGTGTAAATAAACCATTGGGAGAAACAAAAAATTTACATAATCCCCTTAAAAATTCATGATACTCATTTAAAACCCATCCATTTTGGTAGAGATTCCAAATAGGCCATTTCTCGAGAACATAAGTCAAAATATCCTAAAAATCCATAATAAATTCATTATAAAACCAAGAAATAGATTGGAACCCAAATTCATTGATTCACGTGCTGTAACATTTTTTTAAGCCAAACCAATCATTTTATATCACCTTGAGCAGAGAAAATCTAAGTGGGCACTTTTCAAAAAATGTGGCATGCAACATTTAATGAAACAAATTATATTTGACACTAAGAAGGATATAAAGACAAATTTTCTTGAAAAAAAATAAATTTAAATTGATAAACCAAGTTTTAGAAATCACAAACCTAGTGAAAAATGTATCATTACATTTAAAAAAATATTTGGGGCGAACTCTTATAACAAAAAAATATACTTTTCTTAAAACAAGAGATACACACTACCTTACACACCAAATAATGTTATTTAAGGCTTATAGAACAATAATATTAATGTTAAGAGTGTTAAAATACCATAAAAATATGAATACTAAATAAAAATGAGAAGTGAAATGCAAAACCTCTCTCAAATCCTTGGCGGAATGGAAACCCACATCTTATATCACCGTCCGAGGGTTTATAAAACCCAAACTTATGAATACCTACCCCAAATGAAAAAACCACATAAAAATCATTGTATAACATAACCCTAATTTGTGAATGTCTAGGGAGGAAGAGAGAGCCAATAAATAATAGAAGGAGGAGGAGGAAGGAAGAGAAATGAGAAGGAAACTCCCCTTGGTAACTAGAGAACTATTCGTCTTCCCTTAGATCTACACCCTTAGTATATAGGGAATGGCTTGAAACTCAATGGATCGACTTCAAAGTTCAGAAATAACTGAGGAATGCATATTTTGGGGGAAAAGAGTAAAAAATTAATGATTTATAAAAGAAAAAAAATTAACTTTTCAATTCTAGATGATTTGAGAGACATTGTGGAAGTTTGCCCTAATACCCGGTGAAGATGAAGTAAAAAGAGGGAAAACTAAACATGTGGGTGCACCTAGGATTTGTGGGCTCGAGTGAGAGTTGTAATGATAGAAAAATAGAAAAAATGAAGATGGTATAAAAGAAACAAAATATTTTAAAAAAAACTGGAAATGGTCTCACGGGTTGGCCCAATACCTGAATAAATGACCCAAATATACCATGATTATGAGTTCCTAAATGGTCTAATTAGATATGGTGGTTTTAATATATCTGGGGAGGCTAGGTGGTAAGTGTAATGGGTGAAAATGAAAAAAAACGAAGTATTTATAAAAGAAACAAAATCTGTTATTAAATTTTGAAATGGGCTTACGACTTGATCTAAATCATGAAGTTGCCACCCTTTTCTCCAAAAAAATCAAAACAATCTATGGTGAACCCATTGTAGGATAATTAGACATAGATGAAACTTCAAAACTGGACATTCACCACACCCAAAACCCAAGAAAAGGAACAGAATTTTGAACAAGTTAGATTAAAACCAAGACATGAAAAACCTTATGTGAGAGAGCCCGATTGAAAATTTTGAGTTTTTGCAGATAAAGGAATATTTTGGCATTGGAATCGTCTAATGCACCGGTAATGCATGATCAAAGTTGCACGAATTTTGCTGAGACACCATGTGGTTTTCCCAATGTTTGAGTTAAATATATAAAAATAAAATGAAAATTTAAATAAAGACAAAGTAAAATAAGAGAAATAAAATGAAGTTTAATAAATTATTTTCAATATAATAATAATGGTAATTATTATTGTTATAATTGTTATTGTTAATGATTTAATTATTTTATTTTCATGAATATCATGAATATCATTATTATTGCTGATGATTCAATTTGAGAATATTATTATTATTATTATCTTGGTCAATATTTTAAATAAGATTATTATTATTATTATTATTATCTTGGTTATTATATTAATTAAGAATATTATTTTTAGTATTACCAACACTATTATGATTAAATTATTAATGATGTTAATGTTATCATCATTTAAGACTATTATAATTAGTTTTTTTATTATAATTATAATTGTTATCTTTTTATCCTTATTTTTATTATTATTATGTTCCTCAAGTTTATTAATATAAGGTTTATTATTATTAAGTTTATTATTAATTTTTTATTAATTATTTTGGTTGTTATTATTATTATTGTTATCATAAGTTATTAAAAAAATGTTATATTTAATTTTTTTGGTTAGCCTTCCCACTTCTGAGCCTCACCCTCCCTCTTTAACCCTACCCCCATCGTGACTACCTCTCCCTCCCCCACTTATTCTTGTGCGACCCATATCTACATGGAAAACCTCCCAACGACCTCCTCCTCCATCCAGAAAACACCACCCTCGCATGGGAGTTGTTCTTGCCTGCACCTCCCAAACTACCACCCTCTCTTGGAGCACGCACCTCCGTGGAATAACGAACCTAACATTTATTAGTCTCACCAACTCCTTTTTGTCTAGCCACCGTCGTTCCCCAGCCCTCCATCCTAGGTCGGTACACCCTCTTCTGTCTAGTGAAGCCTTAGTCAGTGTAAAACCCCCTTCCAGTGTGACCTTGTTTCAGAGCAACTCATTTCCAGCAGCCCCGTCCTCACACAGAAGCCTCCCAAACCCCCACTTCCACTCCTCATCCTTCAATGCAAGTGTGAACAAACTGGGTGGCCTTCATTTAACCTCCTAAGGTTTTTCGGTTAGGGTTAATTTTTTGTTGTTCAATTCTCATGTTTTTCTTCCAAATTCTTGATTTAGGGTCTATTTTGAGTTTTTTCGTGGTCTGATTGGGGAGAAATTGATGTTTCACAACAATTTTTGGCATTTCAATGCTCGAGGTATGTGGTTTTGTGTCCTATCATCACTATATGAAATTAATTATGCTTTTTGTGTTTATAATTATATTCATTCATTTAATTATGTGGTTTGAATAGTATATTTGGAATGATTGGTGTGTTGAAAATTTAGAAATGAATTTTTGATAAAGTAAATGAAAATGTTTTATGTGTGATTTAATGTAATGTTTTTAAGATGGATTTTACGTGATTATTGGATAGTGAGGAATGCATCTCCATGGTCACTAAGGTGTGTGTGTATTTTAATGGATATTTTCAAAGGAAAATGAATCGCATTGGGAGTGTTTTACTTTTTTTGACTTCTGTGTATAATTTTTGAAGTGTTTGAAAAGGTAAAAGCGTGATTTAAAAATATTTTAATGTATGAGTGGTTTTATGAAGAGGATTTTTCCATTGATTTGGTAAGTCTTAATTGTATATTTTATTTTGTTATATAAAGGTGAAATTTGGGAACTTTGTAAGTGATGCCAATGCTATTTGAAAAAGGGATTCTCTATAGTGTGTAATTTGACAAAAGTTATGTTTTTTAAAGAGGGGTGGTTTGAATTAATTGTTTCGTGTTTATGTGAATCTAGTGGTGTGTGGATTGTGAATGCAAAATTTGACTCGAGCATAATGGAAACACCTGGTATCATGGTGGGCTGATTAGTACTGTTACACTAGATGATACATAAGTGGTTTATCGTGGTTTCTTATAGTAAGATTGAAGATACAACACTAACTAAACATCTATGATGATTGGAAACCACTAGGTTCTATGTGTGATCCCAACTAGTGTCTTGTTCAAGAGAATTTAGATCATTGTGGTTCCTAAGCTAGGTTTTCACAGAGATATAATGTCTCTAGGGTCCCATTTGTGCTAGCTAACTTAGGGGATTTTCCTTTGGTGCTCTAATATTCATGACGTAGTCCCTTCCTTTGGCATACAGAAGAACACTTGGGTGGGATTGTGTTCATTAAGAATTTCTTCTTCCACTTTAAAGATGTGTTTGTGAAATGGGTTTTCTTCAATTTTTCCTTTTTAACTTTTAGCTTTTAAACCTTTTCCCTAAAAGTGTTTTAAAATCATAAATTTGAATACGCATGTTAAATTATCTCTTTGATGTTGTGGCATGGAATCCTTTTATTGGGTGTTATCCTATTGGGATCATGGATCACACGCTAAATACACTTTTTGGTTCATGTAGACCTTGTTTTTTAAGTATACTAGGTTGAGGAATCATGCTTAGTAGTGGTGTTCCGGGATGTTGATGGCCTTCTCCTACAGGTTGGTGTTGGTTTCTTGGGGATGTGGCATCACAAGTTTTGTTTGAGGTATATATTGAGTTTTTGTTTATTCATTGTTGTAGTTTCCTTTGGTTTTTGGGTCTAGTTTCGAAATTTAAATCTAAACAATGTTTAAGGGCCTATTTGGTTTTTAGTTTAATTTATTTACATTGTTTATTTTTTTTTTGGTGTATTATTTCGATAAAATCATTCCTTTATATTATTGTTGATACCCATGCACTTGTTCCAGCCTGTGGGGATCATAAATGCCCCTCAGTCCTTGCCATAGACCAGGTCAGTCATCGATTAGAAGGTGACCTGATTTGGTTCATGAATAAATGGTATTAGAGCTGGTCAACTCTATTGGGTCATGTTCCTTTAGGAAGTGTCAGGGTGGACCATATTTAAGGGTCTGAAAAGTCAATGTTCTAGCTACAAGTAGGGTTTCTAGCCAGCACTCCTCATGGTGGGACTCAAGTTACCATGGGAACATGAGGTTTTTCTGAGCCATTAGACCTTGTGGTTAATCATGTTAGGGGGAAATGAAATGGGAGCAGGGTCAACAGTCACATCGAGCTCATAGGGCTTGACAAGACATGTGGAGCAAGGGACATTACACTAGTACACTCTCCATGACAGTGGAGTGATTTGCATATGGACTCAAACCGTATGTCCAAGTCACCTTCAGGCTATAATTTTCTCACGCATTGTCTTGGGTCCCATTGGGTTTTGGAAACCAATTTGAAAACCTTTTTCTGAAAATATATGAAATCTAAATTTTTAAGTAGTAATGACTTGATTTTTAAAGTGGTGGAGCATGGGTTTTTAAAAGTATTTTTAATGTGATTTTAGAAAGAGTATTTTTTTGTGAAATGGAATTTTTATAAAATGATATTGGATTTTTATTATATAAATTAGTGGATTTATTAACATGATGGTATAGAAAACAGGGATGATACTAAAATCATTTTGGGATGATTTTTTCAAATGAATTTTTTAAACTATTGAAAGGTGTTTTGAATGTAATATAGTGTTTTGGAAGTTATGTGTGGAGTTTATAAATGGTTTTTGATTTGGTAAAAAGTGAGAATTTGGAATGTTTTATGAATCTTTGGAACCATTATTTAAAATGAGAAGAGTCGATTTCTTAATTAAATAGTGTTGGATAAGAAGTGATTTTTCATGAAATTAGAAGTGTTTTGAAATGGGGTGAAAAGTTTTGAGATTGATGTGTAATACTTGAAAGTGAGCTTTTATGTGAATGGTTGGTGTTTTTCCAAAAAGGGTTTTTATGTTTTGAATTGGGTTTATCCTTGTAACTTCTAGTTTTTAAAAGTGGGGTTTATGTAGATTGTAGTCTTGAAAAAAGGAAAGAATATTGTTCTAACCGTTGGAATTTTCATGGGCGACCATAAACCTGAGATATATATGGAAGATGAATTGGTTCCTGGTTCGAACGAGATCATTCATGTGTAAGGCCCATTGGGTTCCATTAGAGAATGGGAAGAACACCGTCTCATTTATATATTCTAATGTATTTTTAAAGAATGGATAGAGTGTTTGATGATCTATAGATGTGTTGTGTGTCATTTTTTGTTTTCAGAATCTTGCAGTCGGGTGTTTTGTGTTTTGGAAACCTGTATTGTTTGGATGATGTGTCATGTTCATGTCTTATCGGAAAGACTATTTAAGTCATTCATTAGAGGTCTTCATTGAGAAGTGTTTCCAGAGGTATATGTAGTGGTTTTCCCCCTACATCGGGTGTTTTCTCATGGTATGATTGACCAGATGACCCATTTTTAGGGTATGTGGTTCTTCATACAAGTTAGTGTATGCCCCTATCAGAATCTAATACGCTTTTGAGATGCGTCCATGGTGATTCACTATTGGATGGCCCTCCAATAAATCAAAAGACTTTCCTTTTTGAGTGTTAGTGTCGTGTTTATCCCATTTTTTTTGGTTAAGTAGATCCTCTAACAGAAGGAGAGTTAATGTGATATGGGTTTAGTGAAAATTGTTTTAATTGGGAAAATTGGTGGTCAAAAGTGAAGGTTTACATTGTTTGTTATTTAGGTCCTGTCTAGAAGTGGTGAAAGAAATATAGTGGGGAAGTGTGAAGGAAGTTTAGAGTTATCAGTACTGACTGGCTTCTTGAATTGCTTTGTAGCTCATTTATCAGCCATAAGGGTCATGTTTGGGGATATCTTAAAGCATGTGTTCTCTTTGAAGTACAAGGGTGGATTTCATAGAATCCATCTAGAATCCATGTTTTTAGAGGAGTGTTTCCTCCTCTTGGGTAGTTGTAATTTTTTTCATGTTCAAAGGTGGGTGTTTTTCTAGCGTCTTTTCTTCAAAATTTTCATGGAAAAGGTGAAGAGGTGATTCATGTGCATCATTTTAGCCCCTATTTTTGTGGATGGGTCATGTGGGAGTAGTTGGATGTTAGTGTGTGTGGGGTTTGTTGTCATTGTCTCGGTTGAGATGTGGTTTTGTTTGGAGCCAAAAAAAGAATCACCATTCAAGAGTCTTCAATGCCTGACTGTGAGGTTGGAGATGCTTCAAACAACAGGGGTCCATCCATATTCCCTGCAGGGAAGCTAGTGCATGGTTAGGAACCCTAGTAGTTAATGGGACCCTGGACTTATTTTTGTCATCAGTGATGAAGGGGCAGGTAGTTTAAATCATTTCCTACAGTTGTTCTATTCTAAATGACCGGTTTGGGTGTGTGAGGTTTCCCATGGCTATGAGGAGACGTGTCGTCTCATTACCTTAAAGTCCATGTGGTTGTGTCCCACTAAATTTAATCTATTTTAATTGTCTGTATGGGGTTTGTTTGGGTAAATATGTCTCAATTTTGGTTAGTTCTCATACAGGGATGTGAAGATATTGGTTTTTCTTCAGCTATGGTTTTAACGCCCTAGTAGTTAGACCCTTCCATCCCCGCCCCTTGTGGTGGGGTGTTTGGTCAGTACTGATAAGTCTTCGAGTTTTGTGTTTCTATTGGCTCTAACAGTAGTGAGACCCATTTTGGGTCTCATTTAAATTCCCTAGGAATAAATTGATGTTAGACTATTATTAATGGTGGGATGTTTGTTCTGTCCTCCCTGTGTCAGTTTTCCAGTCTTGTCTCAGGGGTTGGTTGGTTCCTAATAGTGGGATGTTTGTTTGGTCCTCCACCTATCAATCATTTGGTTTTATTTATAGAGATGAATCAATGGTATATTATGGGATTGTTATTTAGGTGTGGTTCAATTTTACTTGTTTATTTTGGACAAGTTTTGTGGTGTCCGTTTATAGTTCATGAGGTTTTTTTTGGTGTGAGAGGTTGGATTACATGGATGTGAAATACCCTTTCCTTGATCAATCAACTGGAGATCTTTTATATTTTGGGGGCAAGAATCACATGGCAGAAAGTACATTTTGGGACACCCAAGCTTATTTTGCAGGTATTTACTCTTTATTATCAGTGTTCTTACTTCTCTATTGTGTCGTTGTTGGGAACCACTTTGAGTTAGGAGGTGGTACTTGTTCTATTTTCTAAGTATTTTTGTGACTTTTCAAGGTTAAAAATTTCTGTTGGGGAGAATTGTCACACAAAACTTTTGAAATAACTTTATTTTGTTATTTTATCTGAATTTGAATTGTTCTGTCGAGGTGTGGGTTGAGCCCGATTGAAGTTTTTTTATTTTTTCTAATAAAGGAATATTTTGTCCTTGGCATCACCTAGTGCATGGGTAAGGCATGGTCAAAGCTTCATGGCTTTTCCTGGGTCACAGTGTGGCCTGTTCTATGTTCGAGTAAAATAAATATAAATTAAATGAACAATAAAATAAGGGGAATGTAAAATAAGATAAATAAAATGAAGTTTAATAAATTATTTTAATATTTAAAAATAACCGTTATTATTATTATTAATAATATTATCTTGGTTATATTTTAATTAAGTATATTGTTATTATTATTATCCTAGTCAGTATTTGAATTATGAATATAATTATTATTATTAAAATTACTATTATGATTAAATTATTAATGATATGAATATTATTATCGTTTAATACTATTATAATTAATATTTTTATTATAATTATTTCAATTATAATTATTTTCTTTATTATTTTTATTAATATTATGTTCATCATGTTTATTAATATATGGTTTATTATTATTAAGTTTATTATAAACATTTTATGAAGTATTGTTGTTATTATTATTAATATTAATATTATAAATTATTATTATAAGTTTTTTGGGGTTGGATTTCCCCCCTTTTGTGCATCACTCCTCTATGTAACCCTACCGACCTGCTGCTTCATCGGGCGAATACGCCCCTTGCGCATGACCTATACCTAGAAGCTCCTCTCTAACCCTAACCCCCCCTTGCAGCATGCACCCCAACGACACAACGGACCTCCCTACCCTTGTCTGCTTCTTCTCCTCTTAGCTAGGAACCATCGCACCCCATCTCTCCTATCCATGTCGTGTCACCCTTGTCCTTCCGAAAAGTCTCATCTAGAGCGTAACCCCCTACTAGTGTGACCTTGTACTGGCACAAATCCTTTAGAGTAGCCCACTATTCACATGGCAGCCTCTCAGACCCCCTTGCCGCTCCTAATCCTTTAGTGCAAGTGCGAACTAACTGGGAAACCTTCCTTCCAATCTTTATTGTTTTCAGTTAGGGTTCATTTTGTTTGGGGTTCAATTATCATGGTTTTATTCTGAATTCTTGATTTATGTTCTATTTTGATATTTTTTGTGGTCTGATTGGTGAGAAATTGATGTTTCACACCGAGTTTTGGAGTTTAGACACCCGAAGTAGGTTTTCCCATGCCCTTGCATCACTAGATGAATTTAATTATTCTTGTTTGAGTTTATAAATGTATTCATGGGTTTGATTATATTGTGATAATGGTTTTTTTTGGAATTTTGTGTGTGTTTATAAGTAGGAAATAAATTTCTGATAATGGAAATGATAGTGTTCGGTGTTTTCCTTAATGTAATGTTTTCAAGAAGTATTTTAGGGGTTGTGTAGATGTTAAGAAATGTGTTTTCAAGGTCTTTGATGTTTTTGTATTCTTTAATGGATATTTGTAAAGGAAAGTAAATCACTTTGGTCATGTTTTCCTTGTTTTTCATTTTGTGTTTAATTTTTGAAGTGTTTGAAATGGTGAAAATATTATTTTAAAAATAGTTTAACGTATGAGTGGTTTTATAAAGGGTCATGTCCTATTGTTTTGGTTAGTATTAACTAGGAGTTTTCTTGCGTTATAAAAAGGTGAAATTTGGGAACTTTGTATGTGATGGAAAAGTTATTTGAAAAAAGTACCTTATATGGTAAGCGTAAATTGACTAAGGTGATGTTTTGTAAAGATGGGTGTTTTCATTGAAGTGTTTGGAATTTACGTAAATGTAGTGGTGTGGTGTGTGTGCATGTAAACATTAACTCAAGCAAAAGTCAAACCCCGAGTATATAGGTTGGAAGACTATGACTACTATTCTAGATGATACAGAAGTGGTTCATCCTAGTTTTTTAGCAGGATTGATGCTACAACAACAACTAAATAGTTGTGATGATTGGGGAGCATTAGGTTATGGGTCTGTTCCCTACCAGTGGATCGTTCATGAGAATGTACGTCTTTGTGGTTCTTATGCCACATTTACACCATGATATGATGTATTTAGGGTCCCATTTAGGCTAGATACCATAGAGGATTGACCCACTATGATCTACTATTCATGACGTGCTACCTTCTATTGGCATACAGAGGACCACTTGGTTGTGTGTGTGTGTTCTTTATGAATTTACACTTCCACATTAAATTACTATTTTTGAAATGGTTTTTCTTCAAGATTTCCATTTTAACTTTTAGCTTGTATATGTTTTACTTAATAGTGTTTTAAAATCATAAATTTGAATAATCATGTTAAATTATCTCTTTGATATTGTGGCATGGGATCTTTTTATAGGGTGGAATCCTATTGGGCTCTTGGCTCACATGGTACATAAACCTTTGGGTGTATATATACCATATTCATTATGTATCCCAGGTTGAGGCATCATTATTAATGACGGTGTTCTGGTTTGTTGATGGTATTATCATGTAGGTTGGTGTCGGTCGCTTGGGGATGTGGCTTCTCATGTTTCTTTGATGTTTGTGATGAGGTTTTGAATTATCATTATTGTAGTTTCCTTTGGGTTTTGAGTCGAGTTGTGAACTTCAAATATAAACATATTTTAATTTCATATTTGATTTTATATTTTTAGTTTAATTTATTTATCTGTTTAGTTGTTTGGTGTCTATTATTTCGGGTAAATCTTTCCCATAAATTATTTTTTAAACTCGGGTACTTGTGCCAGACCATGGGGACCAGGAACACCCCTCGGGCCTTACCGCAGACCACGTCAGGCATCAATTAGATGGAGAACCTACTTGGTTCATTACATTAAACTTCACATCCCATACATAACTCCCATATTCTTCATACGACACCCCATTTGAGATATTAAATTATTTTGGAAAAATCACACTTGCTTAGTATAATATATTTAATATTATTATTCTATATGCATCAAGCCTCATCAGGCCTTAGAATCACACACTATCCTAGTTACGGACTTAAAAAATATTTTATATAATATTCCAAGTTGTTAACTGGACCTTTAATCTTATTCAAAGCCCTAAAATCGTTTATTAGGTTTTTTTGAAAAATTACATTTCCCCACAAAAATAATCTTAAATTATACTCAATGAGGGTTTTTATTCTATTTATGAATTTAGTATATTTCATTATCTACATTGATATTTTCATTGATGATATAGAGAAAATATCTATATGGTAAAATATATGATATAAACATGGATCATAAAAACCTAAAATAAATCTTTTCATAGAAGGATCTCAAATTGAGTTAGAGGTTATAGATCAAGCTACTCAAATATTATTATTTATAAATACAATACAACCTAGGGAAATAAATAAGGTAGTAGATTCATTGTGTAGGAAAGATCATGGATTTATATCCCAAATGGGGATCGAGAGGGATCCTATGTTCATGAATTTTGTAATGACGAATATGAGAATTATTAAAGATGGAGAGATATAACTTCTTTTTAAAATTATTTGAAAACCAAATTAATTTGAAAAGCTAAAACGTTATTATTCTGATGATGAGAACTTTCAGAATGGGTTTCCATTACTAGGTATTTTTTTTAATGACAAACCAAAGAATCATAGGAAGAGTGATGTAATATGGGTTATTGTTGATCACCTAACTAAATCTACACATTAACTCACTATAAGAAAATATTTACCTATTGAGAACCTCACTAGACTCTATATTAATATTGTTGTAAGACTTTATGGAATACCTGTTTTAATCATTTCTGATCATGATCAATTTTTTAAATCGAAATTCTGGAAGAGTCTTTAGAAGGATCTTGATACTGAGATACATTTTTGAACTTGCTACCACATCAAAATGATAGGAATTCTGAAAGAATTATTAAAACAATGGAATACATGTTGAGTTCATTATCACATGACTTTTAGGGAATTTGGGATCAGAATTTACCTCTACTATAATTTTCATATAATAATAGTTTACATTCAAGTATTCAAATGACATCATATGAAGCATTATATGGAAGGAGATATTTGATACCAACTTATTGAAATGAAATTGGAGAAAGGAAACTTATTATTTAAAAACACATTTTATAGATAAAAATGAAGGTAAATAATATGCAGGCTCATATTCAATCATCTTCATATAGGCAAAAGAGTTAATCCTTTAATTAGGGGAAGGATTTGGAATTACAAGTGGGAGATAATGTTTTCTTAAGAGTATCCCCATAGAAGGGTTTCATAATGATTGTTCGGAATGAGAAATTTTTCCCTAGATATATCATAACCATTAAAATAATTTAAGTCATTAGAGGTTTTTATTACCATCTCTCATACCACGAAGTCCCTCAAATGTACTTGATGTGTTTTATATATAATAGTCATATAAGAACATGCCAGACCCAATACATGTGATCATCTCTGATGAAATTTAATTGGAACCTGATATATCTTATTGGAAAAGATACCATCCAAATTACTGATACTAGAAAACAATAATTTAGAAATAAGATTGCTTGATTGGTAATGGTATTTTGGATAAATCATGAAACGGAAGAAATAACCAAGGAAACAGTGGATGTTAAAGAACTACCATCATCTGATTAGAATGTAATATCAATGAAATTTTAATGTTGAAATTTTTATAGGATGGAATATTGTAAAATGAAGATAAATTATGATATATTTCCTTTCAAATAAATTCAATCTCTTCGATAGTTAACGATGCATGCAAATCTGGCTTTAAATGAAACAAGATACACTATGAAAATATTCATTAAACATTACTGTTATAAATTGGCTGTTAAATTGGTTAGTATAATAAGAATAAAAAAATATAAAAAATATATATTTTAAACAATTTTTTATGTCTATTGATTTAAATAAAAATACGAATAATTTTAAAGTATATGAAATGTATTCTAAAAAACTATATTTTTCAAAGAAAACGGTTTTATCACTTATTGCGCACTTATAAAAAAATTAATTTTGGAAGCTTTTAAAAAATATATTTTATAAAATGATAATAATTTTTCAAATAATAATATACAAATTATCTTAGGGTAAATTTTTCATATTTTTCTGAAATTTTTCATTTTTTTGATGAATGTCGAAAAATACTGACTTTTATTGAAAAGTACCATTTCCATTAAATTATAGAAAATTTTAAATTATACTTTGAATTAATTTTAAAGTAAAATTATTTAAATTATATTATAATATTTATAATTTATTTTAGTTAAATAAATTTAATTTTTAATTTTTATATTAAAACCTTCTATACTTATGAGAAGTTTCTCTTTAGAAATCTTCTTTTTTGTCGTGTTTGTGGGTATAATTTAAAATTATGTTATGATACTTCATTGAATTGAATTTGAAAAAATGAATTCCAATTTTTTAATCATAATAATTTATATTATATAAAAAATATAACTTAATTTTTTTAACATTTTTTGACACATATAAGGTTTAATAATAACCCAATTTGGATGTTTTAAAAAATGATACAAATGTGGGTGTAATTGATTTTTTTTAAAACATTACGTGTCATCTCCCCCACTAATAAATGAAACCCCTTATTCTTCCACATTCACACTTCTAAAGACCTTTGGTTTGTCCAATAACTTCCCATATAAATTTATTAATCCCATTTCAACATCCTATATCCACCAATTTGATAACAAATCCATCCCATAATAGATTTTGTTACAAACTTAAAGAGATCGTTTGAAGAGGTAGTGACATTATTAAATGATCATTTTTAGTTTATTTCTTCCTCGACCTCCTTAAAATATTATTCAACCATAATAGCATAATAAAACCATTATATAACATATAATTACATGTTATTATGTTAATTTCATAACCTCTATCCATACCCACTTTAATCAATTGAGAAACAAAATCGTCGATCGTGTGTACGGTGGACTACCTCATCACTAACTAATGTAGCTAATTTTCCATAAAAAGCTCTAATGGTTGGATATAATGATTGATTTATTGTTTATATATAATATTTAAAATACAATTATACATATATATATTTATAATATCACATATACGTTTATATTTTTCATTATGTTTAAAATAATATAATGTCTCTCATGTGTATGTTAGACTACCACCTCACGAAGTGATGTGATTTGTTTTTCACTTATGTTTTACATTGAAGGTAAGATAATATAGATTTAATGAATATATGTGATATATATGATATTATATGAATTCTTAAAAATTAATATATCATTCACTTCCATACCCTTACACTCTTTAATAGAAGGATATCATTGCTCGAGCATTTTACTGACCTATCTTCTCCACGAAGAAGTGTGACTCATTATTCATTCCCAATATTCAAGAATGGTTATAATAATCTATCGAATAAGTATATATTATATCAATGAAATTATTATCATTTTTTATCTGATATATTTATATCCTAAATGCAAGAATGAAAATTTTCATGACAAAACACTAATGAGAAAATATTGCAATTAACTACCTTAATAATGAAATTAATGAACTATTTTTAATAAACGTGTACTAAAATGATATAATAGTGTAACATATGATATTAAAAATTTGATTATGGTTATGGTAAAATTTAATAAAATTCTTAAAACCATTATAAAAGATCTTTAATCACATCTAACTAAAATAAGGAATGAGGTAAGGGACTTCGTCTCCATTTTCCTTTACTAAGGAATATTTTATTATCACACACCTAATTTGTTTTATATGGGTCACATACTACCACTTTTTAATATTATATAATTATTTCAAAAAAAAATAATGGTATATTATGTTTTAATATCAATTAGTTTATCCAATCATATTTTACTTGAATGTTACCAATTGGTAAGGTATTTCATCTCAATTTTCATTTCATTGAGTGAAATTTTTTAAGAGGAACATATTCCATTTTATGAGGTGTATATATAGTGGCCAAAATTTTCTTACATGACTATTAGATAAATTTGAAGGTAAAATACATAATAGTAAAACATTTAGTGATCTAAAGGTCTAGAATCAAGGGAAAATTGGGATCATACCTCACTTGAACATAATAATACACAAAACTTTTTTTAAATTATTATTATTTATCATTATAAAGATTTCATTTTCCCTTCTATACATATTCTAAACAGATGATATATATCAAATAAATTGGTGATAAAAATCCCATCAAGAGGAGGAATAAGGGACTTGAATCAATATAACATGTGTGACCATAATTATCATTATCACATCATAAACAAATGATGATCATAATAATCATGAGGGAAATTTTTGATAATGTCATGAACCATGTCAATGCATAAAAATTAAAGATCATGTCACATTGTTCAAATACCAACATAGTTTTTAAAAAATATAGCATCAGTTCCATACATAACATATGTGAATATAACATAACATCATCATTGAGAACAAGACAGAATCATGTTCATGTATAATACTCATTATCTAATGAGATAGATCAAATTATATAATGAATTAGAGGGCTATATAATTTTGATCCCACCCATCACATCACAATATTTACATAATCATGCATTCCACATATAATGTATAAAAATCGTAGTCATGAAATAACCCATGTAAAATAATTATTTTCACAAGTATTTCCTTGAGAAAAATTTCATTAACTTAGGTTCCCAAAATGAATATGGGAAAATATATTTATGATAAACAAAAGTATTCTTGAGTAAATAATAAACAAATCAAGTACAATAAAATATGTGTTTTCGAAAGAAATTTATTTTTTTGAAAATAATTATATTTGGTTCATAAATCATGGCTGAATCATGTATATCCCCAAATGAAAATATAATAATTGTGAATGAAAATTTAAGAAATCTTATAGGGATACCCATACTAAAATTGATCCAAAATAGGGGTAACTTCATTAAAGGGTTTTTTGTTAGAGAATCCCCTAACCTTAAATCCCTCTTTATTTCCCCACCATTTTACCTCCTTTATAATTAAAATATATTTATTAAATAATTTATCGAGAAGTGAATCATTTTCATTTATACCACTATTAGTCAATATAACCATTTTATTATATTTCAAAAATTAATTGGTTAATATAAAACATTTTTATTCACATGAACCTTGTCAAACTGTAAAGGTGGCTTAAATACACTAAGGAATCATGATGGAGGAAAAATATCATCATTCTGCATAATTTAAAAAACAATTATTCATTATTTTTTTAGAAAAATTCAAAAAGTACCTCATTTCAAAAACAACAAAAACATTCCTTCCAAACCTTTTTATAAACTATAAAAAATGGGTAAAAAATAATTTTAAAATATAATAGGATAATAGTAAAAAAAATTTGAAATTTTTTTTAGAAAACATGGACAGGGAATGAAATATTCCCTAGTCAAGACTTAAATATAAACAATCCTAAATAATAATGAGAATGTGAAATAACTCCATAAAACATTATAATTTATAGAATAGTTTTCTACATGAAATAAATAAAATTATATAGATTTAAAAATACCATAATTTTCAGGATAATAATGATAAAAAATATTCATTGTATGTATATTCACCAAATTAAAGAAATTAGTAGTGTATAAGATAATGTGTCCCACAAAAATTAAAATGAGACTAAAATCCCTAACCTTGTGTTTCCCTTTAAGTTGAACATCATTTAGCCTCAAGTATAACGGTTTTAATAATATTATTAAATTATAATAGAACCATAATAATATTTATAATATATTAACTTCTAATGTTATCCTATTACATGTTTTTTAACAATCTTTCATCATTGTCACTATTTTTTGTGTTAATTACCAAGTTTTTCATGTATGTTTTGACTTGTTACATGTTGTTACAATTAATTAGATCACGATTTAATTATCACCAGAATGTAAACCATGATATAAATAAAATATATATTAATTATATATTTATTTATAAAAATCAATAAAATTTGGATACAGGAAATGAAATACACCGTTCTGGAGATGGTAGGTCGTACGTACGCATGAACGCTACTTCTATTGTTTATCGTATAAAAAGAATGAAAAGTAAATTATATATATATATATATTATAAATATATTATAAATATATATATATATATATATATATTTCATATATTTTTATTAAAACCATCTATTATACATTCCATTTATAGTGTGAACGAATCACATTTCTTTGAGGAGCCAGTAGTCCACACTTCCACAAACGATGTTGTCATATTTAAACAAAATGGAATGACTGAATTAATGTGCTATATAAAAATTAAATAAGCATGAAGAACACATAAATATCATATATATATATATATCTTATACAATGAATTATCATGATAATTCACAACCATGAGAGGTGGTAAAGTAAAAATGAATGACATCGTTACATGAGGCGATGGTTCACCATACACAAATGGTACCCTTATTAAAAATTTGAGGAATGTGTGGGTAGGTGTAGTTAGAAACCTTAAAATAAAAAATATCAGTACATTGAGTATATATTTTTTCATTATATAATCATGTAATAAAAATAATTTAAGGGCTTTAATAAAGGAAGAACATTTGTTGATGAATGTTACCTCATATTTGTGTATCTTCTTTTTATTTGCACAAAAGGACTTATTTTTTTAGATTTATAACATAATTGAGGATTATAAGATGAATAAAGGAATGTTTGGTGGATTAATTCACTAGTTTTTATCAATCTATAAGGTTCAAAGTGGTGTGAGTAAGTTAGGGAGGAGGCACTCTTTTATAATTGAGGTGATGGGTTCATTTAGAAACCCTAAAAATGTTAAATTAATAGAAATTAATTATCAAATTAAATTGGGTATAAAGTGAGTTATTTATATGATAAGATGAGTATTGGTTGATATCCTCTCAACTAATAATTTTTTGACATGTTTAGGTCATATTATTACCCTCATCTTTTGGTTTTAACCCTCAGTTATACCCTTTAACTCTTACTGTGACAACTTAGATTTTTACTCGTTAAGGGTTAATATAGTTACTATAAAATGAAAAAAGAATCATAAATGAGTCATGTATGATATTTTAAACATTATACCAATAATTTTGATTATGTTTAGGTTTTTATGTTTTTTTATGTCCTTTAATTATATATTAATTATTTTAAAATATCACTATTGTCAATTTTGAACTATCCAGTTCTATAGTTTTTAAAAAATATCAATACAAGAGATAACTTTGAACCAAACCTTTAAGCCATACCTATTTTGTATTGTTCATATATAAATTTTTTGGATGAAATTAATTATATAAAATTATATTTAATTTAATATTTTTACTAACCTTTATTTGATATGTCCCCTAATTAAATAATTACAGTATCATCACTGTTCGAACAATAATTTTATTATTTCATCACTGAAAATATAAAATAAATTATCATGATGAATATTAATATTTCATATTTCTAATTAATATTTATATTTGAAGATATATTTTGAATAACCATATATAAAAAATGTAAAACATATTAAAAACATGATTATGACATATTGGAATTTCCTTATAATAAAATACTAATAAAGGCTTAAAGTAATCAAAGTATCTCAATCTGGCTATAAAATTGTCTCAAGGTTTATTTCGGTTTAAAAAAACTCATAAAATAATATTATGAAAATTTTTAGCATAATTTCATAATATTTATAATAATATTTTTACCCTTAATTACCTGATTTACGTTTAACCATGTAAATAAAAAAAATAAAAAGTTACTATTCCTAATGTCAAAAAATAAAAGGGTTGAATTTTAATAATTTGGATAAATTAATCACAAATATGGAATCTATTTTTCCAAATTAAAAACACAGAAGTTGTATTAATTAATTTAAAATTAATCCCATTGACAGAATGAGGAAACATGTTTTTTAAGTGAACACGTTCAATAGATTGAAGTGTTTTTATATCAAAGTCAATGTAAAATTGATTAAAATGAAATAAATTGTATTTAATGATAATTATGGATCTATTTATTATTTAAGATAAATAAAATATATTATTAAACTCTATCAATTATTTAGATTCAAAATCTAGTTTCAATTAAACTGCAATATTTATTATTATTCATCAAAACAGGAAACTTATTATAAAAATACCAAAAATGAACCAAAATTAATTTTTTATATTGAAATTTAAAAATATAAGTTTATTTTGAAAAATAAAATGTATAAAAGGTAATGAAAATTGAATATTAAATAGGTTCACCATTAACTGGTGGTAAAAATATATTTAGAAAAATATAGCATTTTAATGCGTAATACTAAGTTCATTAAAATCATATGCCTATAAAATATGTTGGATGAATGTACAAAATATATGATTAATAATGTTTTTTAATAAAATTCATTCCTTATATTTTAACTACTAGGTTATAACATTCAGAAATTTAATATATCACTGTCTTTTTTGAAATCGTTGTTCCATGCAACGTAAGAAAAAAATTATTTAAAACGAAACTGTATAGAAAAAGTTTGGGGTGTTTCCTTCTCCTCTACTTTAGTAAATTAAGTCCACACAATTTTAATTTTCACTTAAAAAATTTATGGTTTAAACTTTAAAATTATTTTGTGGATAATCAACATCAGAAATAAGGTTAATAAAACACCTTCTTAATAAAAAGGAAATGGAAATGAGAAGGTAACCACAAAATAAGGATTTTGAAAAGAATAACATTAGTAGGAAGTGAAAATATGGAATAATAATCAAACTATCATGTTATAATAGAGATTAACAGAGGACATGGTAATTAAAATATTAACCATCACAAAACCATTAATCTATTATTGGTTAAAAGAAAATTTACTTAAAAAAATGGAATGTAATAAAATAAATATTTGCTTCCATAATATTTTCCCTATAGTTGAAGGTATCCATTACTATTTAGATAATCACTTGAGAAAATAAACATAATTGATTAATTTCAATGTCATAACCATAATATCATCATCTGGTTGTGTGTTGATCTATATTCACTTCATCCCTTATACCAGGAAATTAAAGGCCGAGATGGTTTTTTCATTCCTAAAGATCTTTTATGAATCATAAGATCCTAGATTAATTATTTAATCATTTAAATGTTTAATAAAACCTAAATGGTTTTCCAAGGTTATAAAATATGATAAATAATACTTTAACCTTACATAATAATATCCAAAGTTAAACATAACCAATTACTTAAATAGTTACCTTAAGACTCATCCAAAATACATCGTCCCATATTCAATGATCAAATCCTTATAAGGAAGGTCACTAAATTTCAAAAATCAACTCATCATGATATTTCCAAAAACAACATAATGTATCTCTTTTTTAGCACATACCACATATATAAATACATTTATCACCTTAAAATCTTTGTGAAAAAATGAATTATTCCATATCCTATAAGAATAAATACTATAATAAGATCCTTTTATATCTTATATTTCTTATAACTTGAAAATAAAATACTTCAGTTATTCTACTTCAACTGTAGTAACAACATAAGTTTTACCCTGATCCATTTTCTTATTCTGAGGTATATTTCATTTAGGCATTAAAAAATCATTTGTATAATGCCCCATCTTTTTTAAATTGTAGCAATGAACATTTTCAGCTTCTTTATTTTCCTTGAAATCACGAGCATGATAAACTTTCTCACCACACTTGAAGAAAAGTCATTTTTATTTTATGTAGGAACCATGGTATTATCTTCTATAAGTATCAGAAGTTAGAAAATAATTCTTCCATTTTTTCCATTTTCTAACTCCTGATCTGATGTAGTATTATTCTCTTGATTGCCTTTGAAGTTATAAAAATTTGATATTTATTTCTCTATATTTATAGCGCATGATACTATAGTCTTATTTGATGAGAAATATTGGGAGACCAGTTCCCTTTGGAGGAATGGTTTCAACCTATCAATTAAATGATCAATATTACTTCATGGGTTATGTATGTAGTTCATATCATTCCTTCCAAATAAACTAAAGATTGATTCATACATAGAAACATTCTCTTACTCCTTTTGTCTCAAAATCAGCATTTTTCTATCTATATCCACATTCTATTCATGGGGAAAATATTTTTCAAAGAAAATTTTCTTTAAATTCTTCCATTCCAAGTTTCTTATTTCATCCTCCTCATTCGTGTATTGAATAAATGAAAACTATTGATCCACATATCCCGAAAGATGATGAACTACCATGATAACCTTCTCTATTTTATTACTTCAAAACAAAAGTAATATATTTTCTAAAGAACTTTTCCTCTGCTCAGATAGTAATGAATTTTTAATACCATTTAATAACAGAGGTTGTTGTCTCATGAAGTGGTATTACATTTTTCCCCCACATTATGGATCAGGATTCTCCATATGGTTCAGGTTATTGATCATAACCTATGTTATCTGTCCTTGTATAGTTATTTTATTCAGCACCAGTTTCAACTCTAGAAGCAATACCATTATCATGCATAGGGGGGAATCCATACATGTATTACATTTATAGATACAGTTTACATTCCTTCTTGTAGGTTCTATTTCTAAAACAATTCATACAATTTATTAGATCATAACATTATAAAACATAATTTAAAATAAAAAACATGTGAATCACGTAACCTAAATTAACAATTTAGGTATAACTATTCTCTAAATAATATATTTCCAATTTTTTTCATCAAGTTCTATTCTCTAATATATATTTTCCTAAATCTAGCTCCCAGGGTTTCGATGAACCGTCCTCTGATACTAACTATAACAACCCTGAATCTAGTAGCCTAGATCTAGTGCATTAATTTATTACATTGACATAAGATAAAAGGAATCATATCTTGAAGGACTGAATAGTTTATTAGACTTGGTAAAATAGCTACATAAATGAAATCCACATTACATTGTAAAGAATGAAATATAATATGAGTATCATTGATTATTCCATTATTCAACCTTTGTCAAACCCTATATATGAGTCGTAGAATACTTCTTATAATCCAAGCAAAAAAATAAAACATATGAAAGGGGTGAGCTCAAAGGCATAGTATGGGAATGTTTACCATTAAATATTTGAGTAAATATGGAATAAAAAATAGGTCAAGGTAAATAATGAAACACATGCCATTTAAATACTCACATGAGAACTGAAACAAAACCATGGATATTATACTATTTTTATAATCACATGGAATATCAATAACCAATATCATAATAATGGAATGAATAATGTTAGTCATCTGAAACATACTGTCAAGGCCTCGACCAATACATCTAAAAATAAGTGGGTAAGGCCTCAAACAAATCAATATATAAAAATAAATGGGTAAACCCTTATAGATATCCACATATTCTTTGTATCAAGAGACCAATCGATGGTTCGATTGGATATAGTGGGACCCAATTGTTACTTACTAAGTCCAATGAATTCCTCATATGAATGAGGAGATATATAAACAACATATACATTTGAAATGTAAATAATTATCCCCAACGAGTAAACATAATCACTAACCATTCTGAGTAATATGGTGAATGGTATCAAAATAGCATATCTAGAGTTAAACTGATCATAAAAAATTTAATACAATATAAAACAAATTGATAATATATCAACCTATATAAAGAATAAAATTACAAAAATAATGCTGACATAGATGAAAATACACTAATAAAATAATTAAACAAAATAGTCAGCGGAATACTTTTTTTTACATTGAAATCATTTTTTTAAAAGGTCAAACAATTTTAAAAGATTTTTTTTATTTAAAATAACCTATTAAAATTGTAAAGTAAGCTTCAATACACTATGTAATCATAATGGTGGAAAAAATAAAATCATGTCACATAAGTTAAAAAAATATTCATTTTTTTTTGGAAAAAGTCATAAAATACCTCGTTTGAAAAATGAAAAAAACGTTTCTTCTCAAAACGTTATATAAAAATATAAACATTGGTAAAGAAGAATTTAAATTTTTTTTGGATAATTGTAAAGTATTTTTGAAAACATTTTTATAAAACATGATCATGGACAAAAATATTTCTTAGTCAAGACTTAATCATAAACAATCTCAAAAAATATTGAGATTGTGAAATAACTCCTTACATATTTATAATCAGTAGAATATTTTTCCCAATGATAGAAACAAAATTATATGGAAATGAAAATAAAATATTATTCAGGATAATAACCATAATACACATTCATGAGAATTATATAAACCACACAGAAGAAATTAGTAGAATATAAGGAATGTGTCCCACAGAAATAAGAGTAAGAGAAAATTCCCTTACCTTGCATTTCCTGTTGGGTGAATGTAATTTAAAAACCGATATAATTGTTTAAAGATTGTTATTAATATATACCAGAATAAAAATAATATTTATAACATATTAACTTCTTATAATATTCCATTTCCCATTTGTTCACAAACTTCCTTTATTTTTACTATATTGGGTGTTAATTCCCTATTTCTTCGAGTATGTTTTGTCTTGTTAGTTGTTTTTCCTATTAATTTGATCATTATTTAATAAAATATATCATTTAAAATATGAATGAAATATCTTATATATTTATTATATATTTATTATATATTTATTTATAATAATCCATAAAATTTGGATAAATGAAATAAAATGCACCATTCATGGAGACAGTAGGTCGTACATACGCAAGAACGCTCCTTCCATTTCTTTTTCATATTAAAAGAATAAAATGTAAATAATAAATAGATATATTATAATTTTAGTAATATATAAGAAATATAAGTTTATTAAAACCATATTTTATATATTCCATGCCTAGTGTGAAAAAATCACATTGCTTTGAGGAGGCGGTAGTCCACATTTCCATAAATTATTTTATCATATTTTCATAAATTGGAATTAATGAATGTATGTGACATATAAAAATTCAATAAGAATGAATAAAACATAAATATATTATATATATATAATATAAAAATATAATTTCCAGTATAATTCCCATCCATGAGAGGTAGTAAAGGAAAAACAAACAATATCATTTTTCGAGGCAGTAGATCACCTTAAAAAATGGTTAGTTCATTAACCATTTGGTGGATGTTTATGCTGGTGAAGGTATTAATTTTAACATAAAAAATATAAATATATTTAGTATACTAGTGTTTTTATATAATAATTTAACAAAAATAATTTTAGTGGTTTATGGAAGAAATAAAACAAAAGCGTTCATTGATGAATGTTACATATTCATTGTGTAAATTTTTTTTATTTGAACAAAATGACTTCATTGGTTGAATTTAAACCAAAATCAAGGCTTCTAGAATGAAGTTAGATAAGTTTTTAGGAGGAATAGGTTGGTTTATTTCAAGTTATAATGCTCAAAGTGGTGTGGGGAAGTGAGGGAGGAGGTTCCCTTTTATAATAGAGGTGATTGGAACTTTTGGAAACCCTTAAAAAATTAAATTAATATATATTTATTTTCATTTTAAAATTGCTAAAAAGCGAGTTATTTTGAATAAAATATGAATATAATTCTAATTAATCTCAAATAATAATTTTTAGAAATATTTTGGTTACATTCTTACCCTTATTTTATGGATTTAACTCTTAGTTAAAACTCTTAAATCTTACCATGAAAACTTTCATTTTTTTACTCTTTAACAGTTAATATAATTACTATAAAATTCATAAATAACCATAAGTGAGTCAAGGATTACATTTTTAACCTTGTCAAAATCATTTTTCTGAGTTTTATTTTTTTATTAATTTTATATCTATTAATAAAATATTATTTGTTTTAAAATATCATTAATGTCAATTTTGAGATAATCTATTTCATGAATTTTTTAAAATATCAATACCCAAGTAAAAAATGAAAAAATATTTTAGCACATCCCAAATATGTCTAGGTCATATAGAAATATTTTTTATAACATTAATTATATCAAATTATATTTATTTTTATATTTTGAATAACACTTTTGTAATATGTCCATTAATTAATTATTTACTGCATCTTCAATGCGAAAGCCTTTAATTTAATTATTTTTATTCCCTAAAAATTAGAAATAAATTATCATGATAATGAAAAACATTTTATATTTCTAATTACTATTTATAATCTAATATATATTTTAAATAAACATATATAAACACTATAATACTTATTAAAAACATGAGTATGATATTTTGGAAATTCTTTATAATAAATTAATTACAATGATTAAAGTCATCAAAGTCAATCCAAGAGGCCATAAAATCGGCCAATGAATTATTTTTCTTGAAAAAAAACACATCAAATAAAATTAGAATAAGGGTTGGTATTTTTTAATAATATTTATTATATTATTTTTTCCCTTAAATACCCAATTTATCTTTATCCATGTTAATAAAAATGTACTAAATTTACTAATAATAATATCCAAAAATAAAATGAAAGTTATAAAATTTGGACTCATTTATCCATTATATTAAATCAATTTTTCAAAATTCAAAATAAAAAAGTTGTAGTAATTAATTTAGTATTAATTCCATTGATTGACAAGGAAACAAGTTTTTAAAGTGAAAATGTTCAAAATATTGAATTGTCTTAATATCAAATTTCAATGTGAAATTGACTCCAATTACATTCATTGGATTAAATGATATTTTTTTTATCAAATTATACTTAAAAAATAAGAAATATAATTTTATTCTAAAAATTATTTATACAAAAATGATATATTATTTTAAAATTCATTATTATTTAGAAGTGAAAATGATGGAATTTATTAGGGTATTTAGACATGATTGTCAAAGATGTTAGAACAACATATGATTTGGGTGAAACTACACCACCATTGTTCAACCCATTATAATGGAAATTATTCATCTTTCATAGAAGCTGATAACAAAGATGGAAAATTGGGTTGACAAGCTCTCTTATATGAGATTCATCATCAATAATGCATTTTGCAAAGCCATATACCTTTTTGATAGCCTCGAAAATAAAGCTTTGATAGAAGTGGGAAACACATGATACATAAATCTCCCTTGGGACAATATTCTAGTTTTTTTACAAGACAAATGTAATGTTCCGTCTTTCCGGCTTCATTAACTTTCCTTTTCCCTTAATAAAGAGCCTCTGAGCTCAACTTTATAAACAAAATTAAAATGAAATATTTGATCACTATTCATCAATACATGAATCTTATCTGAAAAATAACAAAAATTAATCCAATGTAAATTTTTATATTTCAATTTAAAAGAAAAAATTAATTTTTTTCAAATAAAATATATAAGTGTCAAAAATTATATTTATAATATGTTCTCTAATAGAATGTGGTAAAACCCCCTTTAGAAAAACAAATCCTTTTAATGTGTAAAATTGAATTTATTCATATCGTATTCCCCTAATATATTTTGTATGAATTTTAGAAACATTTGATTCATAATTGGGTTAATATTATTCATTCCCACCATTTTTATAGGTACGTTATAAAACTTATGTATTTGATAGATCATGGTATATGTTGAACTCAGTGTTGCAACGCAGGCTATTATATGTATTTCAAAAGAAAATTTACAATATGATATTAGGGGTGTTACAATGTTGGATTGACTGAACCTTTTTTTTCATTTCCTTCACAACATTAGGTCTAAAAATATTTCAATTTCCATCTTCATCCCAACAAGTATGAGTTCTACATCCCGGAATATATAGATCTTCATATGGAGATATTTGAATACATGTGTGGAAGATATTTTGGAATAGAAATCATCGAATGGGGTATGTTGATACCATTATTATATAAATATCATTAAGAAAGATATCATCATTTCCTCATGTGTCTAAATAGTTTTTTTAGATTGGTCATTAGTATGGGGGTGATAGGTTATAATGAAATTTAATTTAGTACTAAAATAATACTGGATACTTACCCATAATATCTATTTGAACCTTATATCAGGATAATAAATGATCAAAAGTGTCACCCCATGCAGCCTCACCATGTACCTCACATATATCAGGGGAAATATTTTAGGTGATAAATCTTCCTAAAAATCAATGAAGTGGGTAGTCTTGGTGAGTCAATCAACCATAACCTATATCACATTATTTTCATTGAATGTATTTGGGAGGAAAGTGAAAAGGTCAATAGTCACAATCTCACATTTCCATGAGGGTATAATAAATGGATGTATAATCCTATTGGACTTATATCACTTTGTATTATTTTTATGTCATTTCATGAATATGGAGATATACTCAACAATCTCTTTCATTATGTTATTCCACAAGAAGTGTTTTCATAGATAATAATACATATCGGTACTTCCCAAATGGATGGATAATTTTTTGTTATGCACATTCTCCCATACCTCATTATTTATATTCAGTGATACATGCACACAATGTCTAGTTCCAAACCAAATCACAAAATTCTCATCAACGTTTAACTCATGTATATTCTCTTCCTTAACTTCTTTTTCATTCTTTTAAAGATCCAAATTATCCATTTCTGTGTCCTTGATATTCTCTTGGATATATAGTTGTGATATTGTTTTGGAAAGGTAGGATGTATTAATTTCTATTATTATTTGAGGATAAATCCTTTTAATATCCATGAAGATATGGTCTTTTTCAATTCACATGATAGATAAAATATTTGGTTATTTTAATCAATGATCACTAATGAACTTGTTGGTCTTTTATATATGTTACTGAATAAACCATTCATACTCCACAGTAATATCTATGCATATTTTTTGACACTCATTGAGACCCTTCTATGAGAATATATATTTTAGTCTCTTTTGATCAGTATATATGTCATACTTCTTATCATAGTTATAGTTCCACAAAATATTCAAGGTGAAAATCACCTCAGCTAAATCTAGATCACATGTCAAGTATTTTTTCTCATGGATCATTGACTATTATGGGGTTTAGGATATCACTTTATCATTATTCATGTGTAAAAAAACTATGAATTTTCTTCAATTCATCATTATATATCACAAAACATTCTCCATTTGTTGGTAGTGTGAGTACAAGTGCAATGATTAGCCTCTTCATAAGATCCTTAAAGCATCCTCACTTTCTTCCATCCATACATACTTTAACCATTTCAATTTTATCTTTGTTACAAGGATAGGCAATCATGATAAATATATCACAAAACATTAGTAGTACCCTATTAAGACAAGAAAAATAGTAGTAGGTCGGAAAAATTCCTCAATTACATTTTTCATTGAAGGGTCTACATAAATTCCATCATTTGTGGTCATGTTATCCAAGAATTTGGATTTCTACATCCAAAAGTCGCACTTGATTAACTTATCATACATTTTATTCTTTATTAATTTCTTCAACGCATACCTTAGATACTCTTCTTGTTCCTATTTCCTCTTAGTGTAAATGAGAATATCATCGATAAACACTACCACACATTTTTCAAGGTATTATCTAAAGACTCTATTAATTATATCCATGATTATTTCAGGGGAATTAGTATGTCTGAAGAGAATCGATATGAACTCATATTTTACATAAATTTTATGGAAAGTAGTCTTGTGAATATCTTATATCATAAATTTTAGTTGATTATATATATAATGAAGATACACCATTGAGGAATATTGAGATCCTTGTTTTTTATCATATAAGATATCAATACATGGTAAAGGATACCTATTATTTATGATGATCTTGTTTAGCTCCCGATAATCGATATAGAGCTGCATTGACCCATCATTTTCCTTGAAGACTAGTAGTGGATCACTCCCGTGGGATTCACTAGGGTTTATGAACCCTTTGTCAATCTTTTCATGTACCTAATTATTTAACACATCCTGTTTGACTAGGGCCATCCGAAAGAGTAATTTGGAGATTGGAGTACTTCCAGGTATGAGTTCTATTGATAACTCTACCTCACAATCTTGGGAAGTCCGTAAAAATCTTTGGGAAATATATAAGTGTATTCCCTCACAATTGGCATTTTTTAAAGGATAATACTTTACGTGAAGTCAACCATTTTGGAAATGTATGCTTCTTCAAAGAGTATTTTAACCCACCCCATTGAGGGATTTTCTAGAGGAGATTCATAATGTTTCTTTCATTTGTATAGGTGAAATGAATAGTTTGGGATATTGAAATAGATTTCATTTTCCTGTCAAATTGAGTGTTCTCTATATAATGATATCCAATCCATGCCTTCTATAGTGTATAATTCCACAATGGGAAAAATTATGAAAGTTAGTCGAATAATTTTCCATCATATAGTAACATGAGAAGATTCCAACACTTGGGATGGTGTTATTTAACTACTAGGTGTTTTTAAAGATATCTATAATTCATTTTATTGAGGATTCTATTCAACATTTATCAAAAAATTAAAGATATAAAGGAATGTGTAGAACTATAATCAGATAACACTTCTTCCATTCCTGAGTGGATATAAAGTGTTCCTTATATTACGTTATTTTCGTAATCCGCCTCCATAATTGTGATGACATAAGCTTTCACGTTATCTTTTGGATTTGGTGGTTGGTAAGGATAATTACCCTCAAGGACCCATGGTTTAGTAAACATGATTATATAGTTCCATTAATCTCTACAGTTGATTCATTAAACCATGGATGGTGCATTAGTAGGTTCCTTCCTTTCAAACATTATGTTAGTTGAATTATTTATGTCTCTTCAATATTTATGAGCTCAATATCCTTCTCTACCACACTTGAATAATTTCACCATAACTTTGAGTAAATTACAAGGAAATTTCTTCACACATTTTTGACATGATGATAGTTTAATCGTCTTTCCTCATTTGTCATTTAAGCCACCATATTAATACTCAATTCATCTCCTCTTATATCCATAACAATGGGACCATTATCCAAAATCCATTTATACATTTAGAGAACATTTAACCACTTATTCATAACTCTAAAAGTCTTAGATAGGTAGATCCCTTCAAAGGTTTGGTTTTAATCCACCAAAGAATCTATCTATTTTTCTATAATTATTGATAAAAACCCACAATAATAACAGGAAATCCTTGTGGAATTTGTCTCATAAGCTATGATATATTCAACTTTCATTTTCTTCATATCTATGAATTATATATCCATATTAGTTCAAATATTTTGAGTGAAATAATTTTTTAGAAGTATTTTTATAAAGTCTTAACACTATATCACTTATATTTTATCCTTCTTCTTGGTATTCTTTATCAATTCCCACCATTGATCAGATTCTCCATCTAAAGGATATATTTCCAGAGTCTCCATCTCATTTAAATAATAGTAGAGCACAGAAAAGATCTTCTCCATTGAGTTTAACCACTATTGCACCACAAGTAGATAGAATAGTCCACTAAATGTTGGTGGTCATTTCTATATAAAAGTCTCAATATCATATTTCTTTTTATTGAGTAAAGGAGGATATTCTATATGGTTCAGGTTTTTATTCAAAGAATAAGAAAACTAGGCAACTGTTGAATTAATGTTTTGAACTCCACATCCCATGAAATTAGGAATGTTGTTTGGATAATCTTTTCACTATCCCTCATAGGGGTTGTTGGATAGATTTATGATAGTTCCCAAAACGTTCTAAAATACAAATGGTTTGAAAAAAATATAAGTCAATAAATCATTATTAATTGACACTTCTGAGAAATTAATTCTAAATTAATATCTTATGAGATCGCTATGTTTATCCTTTTTATGAAACAAAGATTCATGGAAGTTTACATATAATTCGACATATCCTAAGGTTTTTCACTAACATTATATATGTCTAACTCACAAATTACCTAAACCATTCCTATGATACCAACTATAGATACCCTGCTTTTCCAACATGACTATTAAATTAATTTAATGATATGAAACATAATTTTTATACATTCTAGGATCAAAAGGTCCAGTATCATCGGAAGATTAGGATCATACACGACTTGAACATAAAAAAATTTAAACCTTTATTTAAATTATTTTTCTTTGTCCTTAAAAATATCTAATGTTCTCCTTAGTACATTTAGTCGCCTAATGATATACATCAATGAAAGAGGTGAGCTAAAATCCCATCCATAGGTATAAGAAGGTACTTGAATCAATATTACATGGGTGATCACAATAATCATAATCACATCATAAACATAGGATCATCATAATAATCACGAGGAAAACATTTGACAAATTAATGGAATGCGGAAATGTATTAAAATTAAACATCATGTCATAGTTTTCAAATACAACACATTGTTGGGAAAAATCTAGCATCATGTCCACACATAACATATATGAATAAATCAAATGATCATCATTTTGAAGAAATATAGCATCATGTTAGAACATTATAATCATTATCTCATGATATACATAACATTAACCAATTCATTGGTTGGATATATAGTTTATGGCCCACCTATCACATCATAATATTTACCTAATTAGGCATGCTATATTAAACGTATAAGAGTCATAGTCCTGAAATAACCCAGGGAAGGAATTGAGGTTCATAAGGATTTCATTAAAACTATTTTCATGAATAAACACGGGGTTCCGAAATTAACAAGGTAAAAAATATTTAGCATAAGAATCATCATTATTGAGTGAAGAAGAAACAAATCAAGTGGTGTCGAAGATATGTTTTGGAAGTAAAATTATTTCTGTAAAAACTTTTTATCTGGAATATAAATCATTGTGGAAATATATATATCACCTAATAAAAAGGATAATATTTAAAGGATATTTAAGAAATATTTTAGGAATAATCATACAAAAAATTAAGTGAAATAGGGATAAATCTATGAAATGAAGTTAGGTTCGAGAATCCCCTTACCTTAAATCCCACTTTATTTCGTCGGTTTTGTGAATCTTGAATAATAAAAAAATATTTCTTCCATCATTGATATAAAAGTGAATTATTTACAGTTTTACCACTATTTATCTTTTATAATCATTTTATTATATTTTGGAAAATGTATTTTTATTTATAAAAATTAATTTTCAAATACACAATGAATAGAATTGATAACTATGAAATTTAATAGATTTTTGGAATAAAAATATGCGAATTATAAAATTATATTATATTGAAGACAAAACTATTTTTTAATAATTTTTTAATAGAAAAGTTATGAACTATTTTTTTAGAATACAATATAAGTTAGGTTCCATAAATTCAAGTGTGGGTTTATAAATTCAACAAAATAGTTTAAAAAGTATTATTTTACTCAAGAAATAATATTTTTGTTAATCCCAATATTTCATGCTTTTTATATTTATTCCAATATCATAATTTTTTAATAAATTTATGGCATTCATAAAAATTTTATATTTCAATATTAGCACAAAAAACCATTTTAGAAAATATATAATTATTCCAAAAGTTCATTTTGGTATGATGAAATAAATAATGTAGTGTATTTTATCAAATTCAAATTCAAATTTTTTAATTTAATTTTGAAATAAATCATATATTGTATATATAAGTAACATTTTTAAGAAGAAATGTTTTTGTTGATGCATAAATAATTATTTTCTTTACTTATTATAATTAATAAAATGATTCACTAATTAGGATTCATTTATTTTATTATAATATTTTTAAATTTTTATTATAATAATGAATTATTCTATTATATTTGATGTGTCATGCCTCATAATATATGAAAAATATTTAATTGTTTTCAAATAATATATATTCTGAAATCAATTTATGTTACACACTTCTATGAATTCTGAGGCTTTCTCAATCACCACAAAACATCTCAGATCATCATCCCAAGAGTCTTCATAAATAAATATAATTGATTTTATACATAATTCTCTATATATGTTTTGTTGACTCATTAATAGATATTACTTCAATTTGAAATTGGGTATTTAATCTCCCATTGATCAAAGATGGTATTACATTAATTAATGATTATTTATAGCACTTTATATACTCAAAATTGATATTGATATGGAATAAAACCTCCAAAATCAGCATAATTATGAAAATATATTACATTTTTTCTATTCCAAGGAATCATATATTTAATATAAATTACAATTATATATATGAATCCAAAAAGTTATTCCAATGAGTTCAATAATGGAAACAACTAGTCCATCATCTTTAGTTACCTTTATATATTGAAACACATGACATTGCAATTCACATAAACTACACTCATATGTGATAGTTTCTTATCATAGATGAATTATTATGAGTTTATAATATTTAAAATCTTAGTCTTGGAACATTAATCTCAATACTTGTATTTATTATAAATATTATCAATATCTTTTTGAGCAAAAATATACACTTGATTTCATTTTTATTCTACCACTAAAGTAAAATAAATTAAAATAACGATGAATTATTTTATCATTATATGAATTATTTTGAAATCAAATTTTTGTCCCTATTCTGATCTTAACTAAATCACATAACTATTATATAGAGATTTATGGAAGTAGACACAACCAAGATTAGATCCAATATTTTGTATACACTATCTCAACATGGGAAAACAATTTTAAAAAATAATAGATACTTCAGTAAGAAATCAGATTTTTCCATAAATTCTCAAGCATGTGACACAATATTCCCTTCATCATTCTAGGTGCATAAATAAAAAATGTATCATGATAAGATTAACCTTCACACATTTTGATGAATACATTAAATATATCTATGTTAAAGATTGATTAATTCCCTATTTTACATATTAATGATCAACTTATACCCCTTTATTAACATGTATAAATTAATAAAAATAAGGATTGATAGGGTGATTGGAATACCACATGATATTTTTTAATGGGTCATCCAAATATTCAAGGTACACATGAATTATATATTTTAATGAAAGAAAATATTATGATAGAATTTTTTATATATCTTGTCCCCCCTTAAGGGGTGAACTGTATCCTTATTTTTCAAGGGATTTTTTATAAACAAAAACAACAAGATGGACAGTTCTTGTCATCTTGTATATAGTTGTAACAAAACATATTGTATCCCTCTTTAAACAACTACTGAAATTCACTACATGTTATTTAAAAAATCGTGAATATATGAGAACAATGAATATAATTCTCTTCTCTTTATTCATATCATAATGATTGGTATTTTTCAATCAATATTGATATTTTATTCTTTCAATATTAAACTATTGGTGATATTTCAATCTTAGATCCACTTTTTTATTTACAAATTTGAATGTTAGTGGATATTATATTCATTTCATTATTTTCATATTTTATTTTGTGTAAAATGGGATCATTAACCTTTTTGAATAATGTACTTTCAGTTAATGGTTATTTATCATTGAATTCAATCTCCATCAATATGTCTTCACAATATGGAAGAAGAGACATGAAATATAATGTAGCATATGAAACTTTCCTACGTCTCTCACACATCATTTCAACAATTATTTGTTTATATTTATTAGATAACCTCTCATGACATTTTTGTTCATCTTATTTTGAGTCAAGCTATTTGGATTCAAAATATTTTTATTTCTTTCCCTCTATTTATCCACAATTAATTATATTGGAAAAATTGTATGGAATTAATTTCTTTTGAATAGATTTTTTTTAGAATTATACATTGTTTCTTAATAAACATTTTGTTACTAGAATTGGAATCAAATTTTAATGTTCAACCATTGATCCATCCACTAAACTAACTCTATTATCTATCTCTTCTATTGATTCCCTTTTTGATTTCAATATTAATTGCATATTTTTAATTTTTATTGTTTATTAGTAATGATCTATTGTGAATAACTTCAATCAATAATATGATCATTTTATCTCATATGGTGGGAAGTCTATTGAATCATTCTTTTTTTTCTTTGAAATCAAGGTATTATATCTATTTTAATTATTTTCCTTTTTACTTAGAAACAAAAATCAGTCTCCCTTAATTTTTCCCTTATTCCTTTTTCTATTATGGTCTTCATTTATTCCTTTTAAATTGATTTTTTATGTGTTATAATATACTGTAATTCATCACTACTATGACCAAAAACATAGTAAATGACATTGATTATCTAAAACCTATCAAATCTAGTTTTCATCAACAAATGTTTCTTATTCTTTTAATTTTGTTCAAAAATAATTTATGTTTTGTTTTTCTTAGTACTGCCTCACATTATATAGGCATTCATAATAATCATAAGGTGATACTGCTTCCAACACTTTCGTCGGGGCGCGCGCGTCCATCCGCTTGGGCGCAACAGGCGTGACTTTTTGTTACCCCGCATTCTTGCTTTCCAAAGGCAGACATCATTCGTTCTTTATTCAGGGACATCTACTCCTTGATCAAAACCGGGATGATGGGATGTCGGTTCTTCCTTCCGTGGATTCCTCCTCGGAACTCATCACCTAGTCTGGGTCTCCCTCATAGATTAAATATGTTGTTCGTGAAACACATCCTAATGCCATGTTTCCATCGATGATAGTTAATTACACTGCTTCTGTCATGACATTCCATGGGGTCCAGTTAGGGCAGCAACCTTCAGTTAGGGCAGTAGTCACATTGAGACATCCTGGGTCTATCTAGATGCTGGGGAATTGGAATGTCTGTCTTTGGTCCCTTATTATAGGGATTCTCGAGGGCATAGAAGCCTGAGGAATCCCACATTGAGTGCAGGGAATCATATTCCATTGGCATGTATATGAATTTTTCCTCAGCTTCCTATGTTTAACACAGGGTATGTTTCAAGTTTAACATCCAACAAAGATGGTTCAGGCTGATCAGAACACTAGCTGGAGTGGATCAGATTGGGGAACCCTTTGAGGGATCACCGATATTGGGGCCAGCACATGGCTGGCTTCCCGAGTACTGTGGGCGAGGAATGAGATGGCATTATCTCGCATGGGATGTGGTGACCCGAGTATGAATCAGGATGGGTGATGAAAAATTGAATGGATCAGAGGGAGAATGAAATGGGACCATCACAAGGGCGACGATGAAGTTGGGCTTGATCCTCGAAGAGACCTTCTATGTATCCATGTGGCAGGGAATCAAAGTCTGTGTAGTTCAGTTGGTGAGAATCGAGGTGAAGGGGGTTGGAACGACCAACGGGTGATGGGCTTGAACCTCAAGGAGGCTTCCTACGTACCATTCCTTGACATGGATCAATGTCTATATTGTTCGAGATGGGGGCTTGGAACACCGACATGGAGACGGTCGGGACCAATATTTGGCAGGAAAAAACCTCGTAAGGCTTCCTACGTACCATGCATTAACATGGATCAAAGTCCACATAGTTCAAAATAGATGTGTGGGCGCCTACACTCATGGCTGCCCAAGGTGGTGGGTGAACTGACATGAATGGGGTCAGAACGGATGAGTGTTGGGCTTGAACCTCATTAGGTTTCCTACGTACCATGCCTTGACATGGATCAAAGTCCTCGTAGTTCAAGAGTGGATGTTGGTGAACTGACGTGAAGATGGACTTTGGTATAATGGGTGTTGGGATTGAACCTCAAGGAGGCTTCCAACGTACCATACTATGACATGGATCAATGACTATGTAGTTCAGGATGGAAAGGGGATGTTGAACTGACACGAAGGGGTGTCAGAACAACTGGATGGTAGGGTCACAATGGCTTACCGCTGGATTGGGATGTAGTTTAACGTTATGAGGGACGAGGGCATGTCGGAGAACCGATGTGAATAGGGACCTTGGTCAGATGGGTGATGGGCTTGAACCTCAGGGAGGCTTCCTACGTACCATGCCTAGACATGGATCAAAGTACTCATTGTTCGGGATGGATGTGGGTGTCGACGAACTGACGTGAAGAAGGACCTTGGTCCAATGGGTGATGGGCTTGAACCTCAGGGAGGCTTCATACGTACTATGCCTTGACATGGATCAAAGTCCTTGTATTTCGGGATGGGTTTGGGTGTTGGCAAACTGACGTGAAGAAGGACCTTCATCCGATGGGTGATAGGCTTGGACCTCAGGGAGGCTTCATACGTACAATGCCTTGACATGGAACAAATTCTTCATATTTAATGATGGGTTTTGTCAGCGAACCGATGTGAAGGTGAACCCAGGGGTCTACTAGTTGTGGGCTTTAACCTCGTGGAGGATTCCTACGTACCATGCCTTGACACGGGTCAAAGTCCTCATAGTTCGGGTGTGCAGTTTAACGTCATGCGGGACAGGGGCATACAGTTTAACGTCATGTTGGACGGGGCCATATAGTTTAAATTCATTTTGGATGGGGGAATACATTTTAACATCACGTTGGACAGGGGAATACAGTTTAACATCATGTTGGACAGGGTTTGGTGTCATAGTCAATGCTTAATCTAAGCCCATGTGATTCATGCTCGGTGTGAGAAACAAGAGCCAGTAGAGACATGAAGATCACATCGTGAAGGGTGCGTCCGTGAGAGGCGAAGAGGGGATTACATGTTAGGTGGCCAATGGTGTAGGGACTTACTCCAGGATGGTGGCTCGAGGGTGACAAATTGAAGTGGGAGAGGGATTCGGGACTGAATAAAGGAGGTTCCTCATTTCCTATCATGGCCTCTGTTGGCCCCGGCGGTGCGGAAGTACGGAGGTGCATGGGTGATACCTTTTGCAAGAAGGGATAGGGGATTACACCAGGATGGCTGCCCTTCCCCATAGAAAAACGCCACTCCAATAAAGAGGATATCATCCCATGCGAGGGGTGATCCCATCCCCATGGAGACGAGTGGCGTAAAGAATGTCTGAGCCGGGGGACCCTGCGTGCGAAGCATGGGGCCTGATCACAATTTAACATCATGTGTTGAGGAAGAAGGTATTTGGCAGTTTAACATCCTGCAGCATGGACGAGGTGGGTTTACTCCACACCCCTAGGCCTTACATGATCGATACTCTCTGCTCCTTGTGGGGGGGGGGGAAGGTATCGGCAATGCCGTGTAGAATGGGGGTCGCAGAGTGATCCATCGAGGGGTCCACATTAGCATGGCTATGTGAAGAAACAATAGCCATTAGCGTGCCTATGCGAAGAAGAATTTGGCGAAGCATCGCTACTGGAAGTATCGTCCAGGGGACTTTGAAGTCACATCATGCAAACCTGGAGGGTTGCACGTGAGAAGGAATTTCCAAGCACATGGGTCCACAGGTAGGGGCCTTGTGGAGCTTGGTTTCTCTACATACTGGAGTGCACTTGAGAAGGGGTGTGCTTAGTGAAGTGTGGTGGCTTAGCCTTAGCATGGGGCGGAGGTGAAAATGGTAGGTGCCTCACGATGTAGGCTTCCTTAGCCTTATCATGGGGCAGAGGTGCACATGATAGGTGCTTCGCGAAGTGGGAGGGTGTTTGCAGAGCACTGCCTCACTGAGCATAGGTGCCTCACGAAGAAAAGTTCCGAAAGGTAGTGTGTTTCTCGAAGTACAGTGACCATTCCTCGGCATGTGGATCACGTGTACAGGAGGGGTGTTTCGCGAAGCATAAACGCTCCCCGACAACCTGGGTCCCCTTGGGGATCCCCTTCCTTCATGAATTCCCTTAGGCTTCTTGAAGCGCATCCCTCTCGAAAGATGTGCTCAAAACGAGACAAGGAGGAGGCATCTCACGAAGCAAAAATATCTCACGGAACTCATGATTTGCAGAGAAAATAGTGATTCGCGATTTGGGAGCTGAGAAGCCGAAAGGTCGGATTGTACATCTGGGGGGCTCAGGGGGAGCTTGGTATATATAGGCAAGAGGCACCACGAAGTAGAGCTTACATGGTGTGAAGAGGGATTTGTTTTCTTTGTGGCGGGTCGTGAACGTCAACCGGGTTTGCGGAGGGGTACCGCCTCCTTTGCTTCATGGCGGGCTCGCGGATGTCAGGAGCGTTCATGGAGGGGTACTGCCTCTGTTTCTTTGTGTAATCCATGCGAACGTCATAGGCGTTTGCAGGGCGTACCGCCTCTGTTACTTCACGGAGTCCTCGTGAACATCAGGGGCATTCGCGGGGCGTACCGCCTCTGTTGCTTCGCGGCCTCCACGTTGCTTGGGGTGGCTCCGCGCTGTGGATTCGCAAGGCAGGTAGCGGAGCCTCTCTTTCTTTCTTTCTTTTCATCAAATATTTTGGCGCCAAAAAATGCCTCCCTTAGACTTGGAGACACGGAGTGATCAAGGGTTGAAGTATGAGGGAAATCCCAAAGTATATCGGCCATTCGCGGTGCTACCTCACGAAGAGGGCGCGTGAGGCGGACAGGGGCCGCACGGTCCGGACGCGCCATGAAGCTCTGCGCGGGCTGGACGAGCCACTAAGCCTTGAGGTAAGCTACATATAAATAGCGGTGCTGACCTCTCTTTTTTCCTATCCCTTCTCCGCAACTTTTTCCTTTTTTCTCTCGATTCTCGAAGCTCTGCATACTCAGCGACTGCTCACCGTGAATCGAGCTTCATGGTGAACCGTGAGTCTCTGACTCTATGAAATCACCAAGAGGCGTTCTTGTAGGCCGAGGCTAGGCTACACGATTCTGCTTCATGAATGAGCTCCGCGAACAGGCTTCGCGACCCGAGCTATAAAATATCCAAAGCCTTTAAAAACAAATGGCCCAGCATGAAGTTGCCAAGGGGGTGCTTGTGGACGCTGCTCGGAGGGATGAGATGGCTAACTGTCTGGGCCTAGGGGAGCTAGTCCGAAGCCACTCAGACAATAATTCTTGGAAGGAACTATTATTAGAGAGCCAAAAGAACTATCCATTGTGCAAGAAGCTTCCCTTGAATGGCATCGGGATGAGGGATGATGTCTTCATTCTTTAGGCGAGTAGGGACGAACCGGTTTGCTGGTTTAGAAGCACCCCACTCCAGCGTCAATGGTTCATGGCGGCTGATGGACATGCACAAGAAGACTTCACACCTGTCACCGCCGACTATTTGTACAACCATCTGAACTACATTGATGGGAAGCCATTGTAGTCGGAGACGTCCCCTCCCATGTACCTCACAATACTGAAGGCGGCCTTGAGGGATTCGAAGAAAGGGTGGTCCGATGAGTGGGACCTGCACTAGGGTGGCAACTTCACCAATGATTGGGAATGGGCCTACTGGGTAGGCACTTCATGCGAGGATTTTGGGGCCGAGATGGGGATAGTGGGCTTGTATAAGGCGGTATGGGCCTCCCAATTCCACATTTATCAATCGAATCAGCTGATGCCAGAGCTGTTGAGCAGATGGTCATCTAGGAACAAAACTTTTCACCTACATCATGGGGAGGTTGGAATCCATATCTGGGATGTCCATCAGATTTCGGGGGGTCCTGATCTCAGGGGATATGTATGATGAGTTCCTCCCCTTCATGAGTGTGTTGGAGGACCCGGAGCAGATGCAGTTGTTGGCGCTGGCACTGATGGGACTGGTCCCTGGGGAGGATAAATAAGCAGTGAGAGATGTCCACTTTAATAAGTGGTTCAAGAAGTTACTGAAATTCCCAGGGGACCGCGAGTTTCCCCTGAGGCCTCAAACATTCCCGAAGGGGGATCAACTGGACAAGGAGAACTCGTATTGGTGGCTCTTGGAGGATAGCCAATGGAAGACCTGGGGTTTTAGTGTCATCACTAAATAGCGGCCGATAGTCAAACTTGCGGCGTTTATTACGGCCCTTATCTATGGTTGGATCCTACCAGTGATGGATACCAACATGGGGGTGTGGCCCACTCATTCATCATGGAATCTCTGATGGCCACAAGAAGTCGGGTCATTCTGGGGATTCAGATGCTCGCCTGATTGTATAGGATGTTACGGCATGTTAGCGAGGGCAAGAAGCTGATGGGGATATGCGGTCCCTTCCATCATCTGTATTGGTGGATCACAGTGCACATTAGGGGGGCTTACGAATATATGAACCCCATATCGCCTATTGGGTCAAACTTCCGCCCATCCATCCTAAATACTACCGTGAGCATTCCAGCCAAATTAACCGTGTTGTTGGTACTAAACCGAGAGTGGGAGGCAGATGAGTTTAATTTCCACCTATTTCCATTGCCGATGGGGGTACTCACTGATGACGGTCAGGGAACGGAGGAGCGTCGGGTCTATCTACTGGCCTTCCGAGGTGGAGTCTTGGTGGCACGGGTGGACCGTGAGCCGCTCTGTGAGTCGTACACCCTACACCAGTTTGCGAGGTAATTTCAGTGCATGCAGTGGCTGACCCCGCAGGTCTACTGGGAGGTAAGTCACGAGGAAAACCTGTGTGTAAGGAGGCAATTGTGGCTCATGTTCACACGGGAAGATGGGGAAATGCGAAATGCATTTCCTCCACCCACTGTCACCTTCGGACTAGGGAAAGACTACGCCAGAAGATGGGAGGTCTCTTATCCGGGGGAAATGCTGAAGGATCCACCCATTCGAGCTGGTGATGGTGGGCCTCCCCTATCCTGAGGATGGGGTCGGAGGGCAGAAAGGGCCTATCGTAGTGGAGGGGATGTAGTGGCGGTGAGACCTTCACCAGTTGAGGATGAGACAGCAGCGGCGGATCCAACAATGGTAGTGGACCCGGTGGTCCCGGAAGAGCAGATCTATCTAGAGGGGCGGCCACCGAGGGGATTCCATAGGATATCTACTCAGGCTCCGGGGAAGCAGCTGCACCATATCGACATGCCAGAGAATGCTATTTTCCTGGACGCTTGGGACATTTTGGACATCAACTGGAATCACCTCAGTCCGCCTGGGATGTGGGAACACCTGAACCGTCTTGGGGTGGATTTACCGTGTATAGGCCATGTCCGAGCCAGTTTCGTGATGTCTCTGGCAGAGGCGGAGTAATATCTGGATGAGATGGAGGACGTTTTACCTTCCAGTGGTGCCCTGCGTCCAACGACAGACTGGGTGAGGGTACTGTTGGATTAGATATTTCCCCCACAACTGTCAGCCGCCTAATTGTGGGAGCGCTTCCCCCTATCAGAAGATTCGAACGAATCCTCTCGGGGCGACAAGGCTAGTGAAGAGAGCCCATTGTAGGAAGTCGAAGTGGGCGATCAAGACTCGGATCTCGACAATTTCGCAGAGGTTCTTGAGGTAACATTCCAAGTTTCTTCCCTCGGGGTCTGCTCTTAAGCCATTATAGACCTCTTAACAACATCTGAACTGTGTAGAAGGACCTGGTACATAGATCCTGTTCTCTCCCCTTAGTGGGTAATGATGCATGACCCTCAGAACCCGCACCTATGGACGTGTCCAGTTCGGTGTCTGGCAGGGCTACGGCACCCGAGGTGGCTCCTCCAAAATCTCCGGAACTTATGAAAATATACGGAGGGCCACGCTCTGGGGTCCCGTCAGTATCAACTCAGGAGCAGTACCAGGAGTAAAATCTCTATAAGTCCTCTCCACTAAATTCATTACTTCCATATTTCCACACATTGATCATGCAAACTTACATCCATTCCCTTGTCTGTTGCATATAGTTCTTCGACTTTCATGGGCCGTTGCAGCGAGGTTGGTTCAAATTGCTGGTGGTGCCCCTCCCAGAGGCATGCAAGTAATCATGGTGACAGTTTCCCATCCCACCCGAGCTACAGCTTCCCCCATCATTGGAGGGACCAACAGCCGGGTCGTTCCTGAGGTTATTGAGGTGGGGTCCAATAATAAGGATCTGTCGGTCAACCCGAGTCCCGCTGCATCTGATCCAACACCAGATGTTGCGCCTGATCCCACACCAGATGCAGATCCCACTGAAGTCTTCTTGCGGGTGTACCCCACATACGAGCCTGAGAATCACACAGACTAGGATGAAACGGCCTACGATGAAGAGTAAAGTAAAATAGTCCACCGCCGATCATTGAATCTGATCATGGGCTTCATCAATGACACCCCCAAGCACTATGGCTGGACGAGATGGACAGACATCGCTCATGGTTGCACGAACTGTGTGATGGGGGAGTGGATTCCTGGCACCCTCATCTACTCATCTGAGATCTTATGGCAGAGAAGATCTGGGAATATGATCATGGGCTCAGCGTGGCCTGGCAGCGGAGGAAGGCGACGAACATCAAGAAGCTCCAGGAGGCTGAAAACAAAGTCCAACACCTAAAAATCTGGCCGGTTGAACACTCAGCCTCTCTCAATGAACAATCTGAGTTGATCTAGCTATTGAATTCCCAGCTAGCAGAGGCAGGGGAGTGTATGAGGAAGGCTTCCAAAGAGATGGTCATCATTCAGGCTGACGTAGAGCAGGCCCGAGCTGAGGCTGATGAACTGCACCCCATCGCTGCTGAGGAGGAACGAGAGCTGAGTCGGCGACAACAATTCCTGGACGCCACAAGTCGAAGGGTGGCGGAGCTTCAATGCTCTTTTGATGGGGTCAATTTATCCATGGGGGTAATTGACCCCCAAGTACTGTAATGATTACAAGCCCTTAAACATACTTTAGTTCTTTGATTCTCTTTTAATGTCATAGCATGAACGAGTCCTGTTTTTTTCACTGGTTCATTACATTCTCATGATGTTTATGGAACATCCAACGACAATTCCCTAATCTCATGTAGGTTGGGCCCTATGTGAGAATAAAAAGATAGTCACCTCATCACCCCATCCAAACAAATCATTGAAAACCAAGCTTCGGGCATCCATAGTTTGGATAACCGGTCCAGATTTCCCAGAAATGGGAGAGACCTGACTGGAGAATGAAGTTCTCAGAACAACCGAACTACCATTTTTCCAGTGTGCTCGTGGGCACAAATGGTACAACACTAGGGGAGCTGAAATTGGTCCGAACAGATGGGAATGCGAAGTGTGAATCACGATACCCAAGATTCGGAACATTGTGGGGGTGGCGTGACAATGAAGGATAACTGTTGAACGTGGAAGAAACACATTATCATTATTGAATTATCCTGAAACAGGGATAAAAAATGAGGGCTAACCGTTAAACATGTTCAAAAAAATGAGGCCTAACTCACAATTCTATCCATTAGTCTTCCGGAACATTGGCACAGGACAATAGGCGGGCCATAGGCCGAGCATCCATACTGTTAGGGGGTTTCTCCAGACATGAAAGTGGAAAAGGGTCTGAATAAGGGGGAACACAAAGTGTTGAATGTGGAGTAAGGTTTTGTTCAAATAGAATCCAACACTCTTGAGTTTACGCCATCGTGGTGGAAGCACACTGGATGGATGCATAGGTTTGATCGTAGATCATTCTTTCTTTTAGAAAGGGCCTCTGTGGTGAGGGAGTCGTCGCTTCCCAATGTCATCTTGGGGCATCCTAAACTTGTTCAGGGTAGAGTTACAGTTGTATGGTTCCCTACGAGGGGTCCAGCCAGGGGGACCAAAAGGGGGAAAGCACAGAATTTATGACTCATGGGGGATAGAACCTAGGCGAAATACCAGTTTGTCAGTACGTATCCCATGAGGGTGGGAATCAAGCCACACGTAGTTCTAGAAGCACAGTTTAACGTCATGTAGGATGATAAGATGCCTGGTTGTGCCGGTACACATCCTACCAAAACTATTAAACCCACATGAGTCATGCTCGATGTGGGAAACATGAAGTAATGGGGGAATTTTGGGACACAGGAAGGGGTTGGTTAGGGCGAAGGGACGCTCGATGTATACCGGCCCAATTATGCTAACATTTCTATGAGGCGCACATAGATGCTCGAAGAGATAAATCCGAATATGTCCGAATTCCACTTGAACATGAGGATGTGGAAATGTGTGAATCATGAAGCTCGAGATTTGGATCACAATGACAGCGGCGTGACGATGGAGGCTAACTGTTGACCATGGCGGAAACGTAGCATCCATATCGCATTAGCCTAGAATGGGGACAGACAAATGAGGGTCAACCATTAACCATGTTCGAAACATGGGACCATGTCGCAAATGTTGGCAGTGATCCGTAGGGACGTTGGCCCAAAATGATTGGAGATACCTTAGGCCCAGCATCCATGGAGAGACATTAATCCTAGCATCCATGCCATCTGAGGGTCTTTTTGGATGTGGAAGAGGATGAGGATCTGGATGGAGAGCTATGGAAGCTTAGTCATGGAACAAGAGGAATGTCTCCACGAAAATCCCACACTTCGGGCTCTTTGTTAAAATGCGTCTAAATAAGTTAATGAGACATATTAGATAGACGGAGTCGAGTCCCTTCCCAAAGGGAGATCTTAGTTCAGGGTCGTAGAATTCGGACCATGGATGAGAGAAAACATAGGAGGCGCGTGGTGGGGCAACTCGAATACCCTACGTGAATGGGAACCAGGGCTTCTGATCGCCACATACTTCTCGAAGAGTGTATTTAGGTCGAGGGACCAAAAACGTGAGTTGATCTAGGCCTGAAGCAATGTGCAAAGGCGTTCCTACATACCCCATGAGGATGGGGATCAAGCTACACGTAGTTTTTGAAGATGAAAGGGGCACGTGGGTATGGCCCTCACACCAAGAAAAGCGGTATTTGATAAATCTTGTTTGTCCTTTAAGGTGAGGGATTTTTTTTGGTGAAGCGACAAGCCTAGGGTAGCGAGCCCCGGCATCGCCGCAAGAATCATGCTGTAGTAGGTGTTGACAAATGGCATGGCACGTGACTGATACCAAACGTGACGTCCTCTATGGTGAGGTCATCACAATGCGGTGCCATTTTTCGGTGTGCGGCCAGGACGATAATGTCATAGTTTAGGGTCGTGTGATAGGACCAAGAATTCATTTTAACATCATGTAGTGCAGACATAGCAGAGACGATGCTAGGCAGGGAATGTGTATGCTCCCGTGCAACATAAACGACGTGGATGAGGACATGATCCCACATCACACCATACGCAATTCTGAGATAGGAACCTCGGTCCTAGGGGCCCAAAAAGGGGTAATTAGGAAATGGGCATGAGGAACTAGATCCAAACTGAATTGGACCCGAAAAGGAGACGTCCGGGTGACCCCACGTATCCCAGAGGTATGAGGATCGAACAACATATAGCCCTTAATGAAGATCTTAGTTTATGGTCTTCGAGCTCGGATCGTGGGAGCCCTGAAGGACGCCGTATTGCAGCTTTGTCCCCCTGAAGTGCAAAGGTTCACTGAGGGATAGCGCCAAGAGTGTTGAGTTTCCACTTGGACACGACCTGAAGGGGCTGGCGTGACGATGGAGGATTACTGCTGACCATGTTCCCAACACAGCATCATATCACGTTCACCTGAAATGGGGACAAATAAATGAGCATCGACCACTGATCATGTTCGCAACGTGGGATTTGTATCAATTTTTTGTCCAAAACCCTTGGGGGCATTGGCCCGTAATGGTAGGAGAGCCCTTAGGCATGGTATCTAGGCCATTCATGGGGGTCCCTCCGGGTGTGAAAGATGATGGAATCCCGAATGAAGGGGAACAAGAAGCTTGATAAGTTGAAGGAACTTGACTAAGCTGAATCTGACACACTGGGTCCTAGACCAGAGTAATCTTCACACATGGGAGATCCACTGCAAGGGGTTGAGGGACTCAACTTGATGGCAGCCAAGAGATGGTGGATTCCCGAGAGAAGTGGGGCATGGTGCCAAGAACCTAGTACCACACCTATATATCCACCTCATGGAGAGGGACAGGCCAAGGGGCCTAGGTGACCGAGAGATCATTAAGAGGTGGGGTTGGACCCGAAGTCTAGACATTCGGGTGGTCCTACATATCCCATGAGGATGGGAATCCAGACACACGTAGTTCTGGAAAGTTTCCTTTTAATGTCATTTGGGGAAAGAAATAGGAGGGATAATTTTTTAGAACGGGTTTCACGTGGTGCAGCTATTGCAAACCCGGCATGAACAAGGACATAGTCCCTTAATATGACACGTAGTCTCATAGTCATGGTCCCAAAGGCGGGACATATAAGATGAATTAGAAGAACTCAAACTGGACCCATAGACTAAAGGTCTGGGCATTCCTACGTATCCCATAAGGAAGGGAATCAAGCCGAACGAAGTTCTGAGATGTTCTTAGTTTGGAGTCTTAGAGCTCGGACCATGAATGGGTGGTAGATTTCCGAGTAAGCGCAGAACTTAACTCGATCCCTAAGAACATGTGAGTCAAACTCGGTGTGGGAAACAAGGGAGGAAGATCCTTATTGAAAAACCTCGAACGCGCGCCAAAGGGGAAATCAATGCGGAGCCCAAAATGACGCCCCTATCGCGGCTTTGTTCCCCTAACGCGCAGATGCGCACTGAGGAATAGTACCAAGAGTTTCAAAGTTCTAGTTGGACATGATGCGGTGGAGAAGGGTGTGAATCTCTTAACTGTCATTTTTGGCTTATTTGGGTTAGCGTGGCGATGGAGGTTAACTGTTAACCATGGCGGAAAAACAGTCTCCATATCGTGTTAGCCTAAAGTGGGAACAACAAATGAGCATCGACTGCTGAACATATTCTCAACGTGGGATTTGTATCAATTTTTTGTCTGAAACCCTCAGGGGCGTTAGCCCGTAATGGTAGGAGAGCCCTTAGGCGTGGTATCCAGGACATTCTTGGGGGTCCCTTCAGGTGTGAAAGGTGATGAAATCCCTAATGAAGGGGATCAAAAAGCCTGAAAAGCGGGCGAGAACATGTCCGAGTAGAGTCTGACATTCCAAGTAATAAACCAGAGTACCCTTAGGAACATTGGTGAACTGCCAAAAAGGGTCGACGAAGTGGCTCAGGAGGGATAGGTACATGGAGTGGTCATTACAAAACTGACGTGAATGAGGAAATAATATCATACCCTGCCATATATTCCCCTCTATATGGAAGGGTAGGCCAAGGGGCCAAGGTGAAATTGAGATTTCTGGGAGATGGGGATGGACCCAAAGCCTATACATTCGGGTGGCCCTACGTATCCCATAAGGATGGGAATCAATCCATACATAGTTCTCAAGATGCGGTTTAACATCTTCCAGGACAAAGAGGTGAGTAGGATACCTCCACACAAAGGAGGTGTATGGTATGACAAATAAACCAACGTGAATGAGGCCATAATCCCACACCACACCATACACTCCAACAAGAGAGGACCTGGTCCGGGGCCCAAAAAGGCCATGGGGCCTGATAGTTGGGCTTTGGTAAGGAAGGCCTGTCCAATTTGTATTTTAACGTCTTTCAGTGAGGACGAGGGTTGGGGAATAGGATTACCTAGACAGGGGAGGGGTATGGCATGATGAGTAACCCAACGTGAACGAGGACGTAATCCCACACCACACCGTACACACTATGTATGAACATGGGATATGGGGCCCGATAAGGCCAAGGGGCCTGAGGATGGGCCTCGGTTAGGAAGGCCTGATCAACTTGCAGTTTATCGTCATGCAATGAGGACAAGGGATTGGGGCCCAAAAAGGCCAAGGGTTCTGAGACTTAGCCTCGGTCAGGAAGGCATGACCAGCTTGCAGTTTATCGTCATGTAGTGAGGATGAGGGATGGAGAAGCTGTTTCTTCTGGGGGTGTGTATGGTACGACGAGTAACCTGATGTGAATGAGGATGTAACCCCACACCACACTGCACCATCCCATCATAGAGAAGTTGGGCCAAGGGCCCAATGGTTGGCCCTGCCTGGAAAGAGTTCGTCGCTTCAGTACGGGGCGGAATGAACCACTACACTCAATGTTTGGGACATCATGGGGTGGACCTAAAGATCTAGGGCGGTTGTTTACCATTTTCGAAACACATCGTCTCTATGGTGACCTGAGAAGGGAGCAACAAATGAGCATCAACCGCTGACCACATTCAAAATGTGGGACTTGTATTGGCTTGTTGCTAGACATCCTCAAGGGTGTTGGCCTGATGTGGTAAGAGAGACCTTAGTCCTAGCATCCATACCATTCAGAGGCCCTTCCGGATGGGTAAAGTAATTGAATCCTATTCATGGAGTGGGTTAAGCATAACTATACCCATCTACGAAAGAGGCGAACATCTCCAGGGAGGGGTAAGTGCAGCCGAACCGAGGCTAGCTTGACGTGCATTGGGGAAAAAGTATGCACCCTACCATATGTCATGACCCGAGGGGATGATTCTGGATTTTGGGCTGGGCCAACAGAGAAAATGTCGGGACATTCCTACATATCCCATAAGGATGGGAATTAAGCCGTATGTAGTTCTTGAAGGCCATGCAGTTTAACGTCATGCGGTGAAGACGGGGAAGGATTGAAGAACAGGAGTGGACACGTGGTGTGACCATTATAATCCTCATATGTGTGGGGCTAAGGAAGCCTACTCCACATCATGTGAGGACCCTCTGAGGAAACTATACCCAGGGGGATAGTCAAAGAGAATAGTTTGAGGTTGGGCTCAAAATTAAGCGTTTGAGTGTTCCTATGTATCCCATGAGAATGGGAATCAAGACATACGTAGTTCTGGAAACACATTTTAACGTTGTGTAGGAAAATGAAACGCATATCATCCAAGGATATGTACGGTGTGGGGAGTAACCTAATGTGAATGAGGACATAATCCCATACCACACCATATAGTCCCACAAGAGAGTCTGGGTCAAGGAAGGCCATGGGGCCTGAGGTTGGGCCTCGGTCAGGAAGGTTTGACCAGCTTGCAGTTTAACGTGTTGCAGTGAGGACGAGGGACAGGGGCCCAAGGAGGACAAGGGGCCTAAGGCTAGGTTTTGGTCAGGAAGACCTGACCAGCTTCTAGTTTAACGTCTTACAGTAAGGATGAGAGAGATCTTAGTTTAGGGTCATAGAGCTCGGGACCGTTTTGAGTTTTATTGTCATGTGGGATGATAATGAGCAGTTTAATGTCATGATAGATGATGACGTAGTTTAACGTCGTGAAGGATGATGTCGTAGTTTAAGGTCATGTAGGACTGGACAGTTTAGGGTCATGCAGGGCCATCGTGCAATCTAGGGTCATGCAAGACCGTCCAGTTTAAGGTCGTGTAGGACCATACAATTTAAGGTCGTGCGGGACCGAGGTGCAGTTTAGGATCATGCGGGACCATCCAGTTTAAGGTCTTGTAGGACCATATAGTTTAAGGTCGTATGGGACCAGGGTGCAGTTTAGGGTCATGCGGGACCCAGAGGCTCATGCAATGTATTGCTTGAGGAACATGGCGTTGGTGGGAAGAGTTATGTGCTCACCATCCATGGTTACCAAGGAGTATGCTCCATTGGGGTAGACATTATGAATAATGTAAGGCCCTTCCCATTTGGGCTCCATCTTGGGTGGTTTCCTACCTAGGATCATTGGAGCTCAGAGGGACAATACTAGGTTGCCTTGCAAAAAAGAGCAGCGGAGAACCTTCTTGTTGAAGGCTCTGGCTATCTTATTCTGATACCTTTCTATATTGTGCAGGGCATGAAGTATGTTCTCGTCCAGTGCTTCCAATTCAGCTAGACACATTTCGGCCACCTTATCTGGCACCTGCTGATCATAGACTACAGTCCATAATGATGGAAGATGGATCTCGATGGGCCAGATGACCTCAGCCCCATACAACAGGGAATATGGAGTCACCTGGGTGAAATTACGAGTCATCGTCCGATATGCCCAGAGGGCGTTGGGGGGCTTGTACGGCGAACTTTTCTTGTTCTGACCAACCATTTTCTACAAAATGTTAGAGAAGTTTTTTTTTGAATTCCTCGATCTGTCCATTTGCCTGTGCAGGATAGTGAGAGGTATGGATCGAACAGATAATGTACTTGGCATACAATTTCTTCATCTCGGCTACTCGAAAGTTGGTGCCATTATCGGTGAGGACACTAGGAGGGACTCCAAACCGGTGCATGATATTAGAGCTCATGAAGTCAGTGGTGGAATGGGGCTTGACCTCCTTCAGTGGAACTGCCTCTGCCCACTCGGAGAAGAAATTTGTAGCGGTCAGGACGAACCTACACTGGAGCGCTATTTCCAGTGGATATGGTCCCACGACATCGAGTCCCCACACCGAAAATGGCCAAGTGTACTTGGTGGAGTAGAGAGGCTCTGGCGGCCAATGCAAGAAGTTATCATGGGCATAGCATGCATTTCATTTCTTGGAAAACTCAATACAATCATGGATCATAGAATGCCAGAAGTACCCCAGTCTCCGGATCTGATGGGACAGCTTCGGCCCAGCCTGATGGGCATCACAAGAGACGGCATGAACCTCTTGCATGACCTAAGAAATCTCCACTCCTTGAATTCCATGAAGGAGAAAACCATCAAATCCCTTCATTTAGAGGACCTTCTCAAGACCGGGACCACTCTGGAGGGTAAACTGTTGTGTGCGGCATCGGATTCACTCGCACTCGGCATGTTCATCCAGGAGGCAACCATTTTGGTGATACTTGAAAAAAGGTGCCCTCCAGTCGGGAGTGGCCTCAACCACTACATCTAAAGAACCTGGGGTTCCTGACATGGAGGATCCAGAGGTAAGATGTCTTACCCGTAGGCCATCGTCATCCTCTGGGGTGACGGGGGTGATGACTCTCTGGTGTGCCACATGTTTAATCAGATCATCCTGCTCGGGATCTGCAAGTGATGCAGCTAGGCCGGCCAAAGTGTCTGCTCGGCCATTCTATGACCGAGGGACATGGGTAACCTCTGGTTGAGAAGGGATCTAGGCCATTAGATGGAGGGTTCACTCCAAAAATGGCACGATCTCTGGCTTTCTGACAACATACTCACCATTGACCTACTTGGGGACTAGTTCAGAATCCCCTTTCATGTGAAAATGGGGAAAATGATCTCAAGGTCCAATACAAGGCTAGTGATGAGAGCCTGATACTCTGCCTCGTTGTTGGTGTAGCCTTCTGACAACAGGAATGAGTATGGCAGAATGGCCTGTGTCGGGGTTATGAAGACGATACCCAGACCCACTTTGTTGAGATTAGGATCATTGATCCTCTTACCGGTGGGGCTCCAGGAGGCACCGTCGAAGTGCATTTTCCAACATGAGACGACATGATCGACTGAAAGGATTGCCTCATCAAGAAAATCTACGTCCAGGGATTGAACTGCGGAGGTTGGATGGGCAGCTAAGAAGTCTACCAATGTCTGCCCCTTGATACCCTTCTGGGGCACAAACCTGATGTCGAACTACTTGAGGATCACCACCCACTGCTCTAGTCAGCTAGTAAAAATGGGGCAGTTTAGAATTTACTTTAGTGGTTTCACCCGAGTGACCAACTGTACCTCATGGTGCTGCAGGTACTGTCGCAATTTCTCTACGGAAAACACGAGTGCAAGGCAATTCTTTTAAATGGGGGAGTATATGGTCTCTGTATCGAGGAGTATGCGTCTGAGGTAATAGAGGTTGTTCTCTGTCCCCTCATAGTTTTTATGGGTGAGTAAGGCATCAAGAGACTGTTCCAGGGCGGTCACATAAAGGACCAACGGCTTTATGGCGATGGGTGGCATCAGGACCAGAGGTTGGAGCCAATACTGCTTGATTTCGTCGAAGGCGACCTGGCACTCTTCATCCCATTCATAGGCGAATCCTTTCTTCAAGAGCTGGGAAATGGTCTTACAGTTTCCATCTAGATTCACAATGAATCTGCGTATGTAGGTTATGTGGCCCTGAACACCTCGAAGCGCCCAAATATTACTCGGGGGAGGCATCTGGCTGATGGCCTTGATCTTCTCTGGGTCGATCTCGATGCTTCGGTACCTTATAACAAAGCCATGAAACTTCCTGGAGGTGACCCCGAAGGTATATTTAAGCGGGTTCATCTTCAGGTGGAGGGAGCAGAAGAAACTGAACACTTTCTCAAGGTCCTTGAGATGGTCCTGGGGCTGGTGAGATTTGACCACCAGATCTTCCACATAGCACTCCACCAGTGTTCTGAGAATTGTCCTGAATATGCGGTGCATGGCACGCTGATAGGTGGCACCTGCATTTTTCAGGCCAAAGGGCATAACCTGGTAACATAAAGTACCTTGAGGGGCCCTGAAAGCGGTGGACTCCTCATCTTCAGGGGCCATCCAGATCCAGTTGTACCTGGAATACCCATCCATGAAAGAGTGGGCTTGGAACCCAGCCATAGCATCAATCAACAACTCTGTCACTGGGAGGGAAAATCATCCTTCGGATAGTGGCGATTGAGATCACGGAAGTCGATGCAGATTTTGATCTGCCCATTCTTCTTCCTGACTGACACAATGTGGGCCATCAACTTGAGTTGTTGTATTTCCTTGATGAATTTGTCATTGATGAGATTTTCAACTTCGACATCAACCATGGAACCGTGAGAAGGGTGCATCTTTCTGGGAGGCTGCTTGAACCTGCGATGGTTTTTCGGGAGACCAAGGCAGTGGACGGCTACCTGGGGATCTAGTTCTAGCATCTCGTTGTAACTCCAGGAAAACACATCTTGGTGCTTCTTAAGGAAGTTCACATACCGCTGCTACTCCTCGAGGGACATAGAGGAACTGATCAATGTGGGTCTCAGATCTAACTCGCTACCAAGGTTCACCTGTACCAGTTCATCAACCGTGGTAGAGACGCCTTCGTCAAAGGTGGGGGGAGCATCTTCTAGATCCTCTTCTCCACTTGTTGAGGTATCCTCCATGGGGTGAGTCGCATCTGAGCCACCAGGATCCAACGGGAGGCTAGTGTCGGCCTGGGCGGCATTGGTCATCACATCAAGAGACTCATGCGCCCCTGAGACCATAGTGATGAAGTCAATTTATCCAATTTCATCTGGTCTTCGACCCAAGGGTGCACGCTTGATGACATCAAATAAGTAGTGGTGCGTCGGCTTCAGTCGGTTGATTCCAGCCTGGTGAAAGAGACACGTGTGGCATACCTCTGTTTCCATGATCCTGACATCTCGATACCGTATAGGGGTAGGAGGTTCCGGAATCACCTGAGCCTGGTTGGTGTAGAAGTACGAGGTGATTTTATACCATTTCTTGGACCTAGTAATATTTCATCCTCTTGTACACAAAATGACAAAGCATTTCCCCATGTCGGGGGTAGTGGCCTCCAACCGAGGGATAGGGAAGAAGTAGGCGTCATCCAGACCTGCCCTGGGACCACTTGTGACCGGGGTGGGCTCAACATCACTTTCCAGAATCTTCTTATCCTTGCTCTTGAAATAGTCAGCATCCAGATAGAGGGCTTCACAGGAGGAAAAAGGAGACGCATCTCCTTGGAACATGCCTACTTGACCATTGAGAGAGTATCTGAGGCATTTGTGATACGAGTAATGGACCGATGTATGTAGGTGAAGCCGTGGCCTGCCCATTAATGCGTTATACGCGGTGTCCTGGGAGACAACCTTGAATTTGGTATTGGAAATTAAGACACCGAGCTAGGTCTTCAAATGGATCTTGTTGATCGAGGTCTCTACGGTCCTGTCGTATCCCAGGATTCTGAGGTTGGAGGGAGTTATATCGTCCTCAGACAACCCCAGCTTCCACGATGTCCGAGTTAGTATTAGGTTAATCCCAGAACCCGTGTCAAAAAGACAGCGACAAACTTCCACACCATTGAAGTCCCCAGTGATATATAGTGGATGAATGTGACCCTCTATAGGAGGGTCCTTGTCTTCACCAGAGAAGAAGATAACTGTCTGGAATTCGGCGTTCACAATTGCCTCGGCATGGATGGGTTCTATAGCTTCTACCTCCATCTCAAACTGTAGGGGGCTACATAGGGCCTCGACAAGTGCCTCATGCATCTCAGACGACAGGAGAAGAGCCTCCAGGATAGGAAGCCTCGCTGGAATGATGGTAAGGGTCTTTAGAACATCATACTTTCAGTCCAGACACGTGACTCTGCTTACAGGAGGCCTCTCTACAATTAGAGGCATGACGGGCCCAACCGGCTGGGCTGGCGGCTGGCTAGTTCTAGGTACGCCCCGTTTCTCACTGGTCGAAGCCTGAAGAGCAGCTGCTGGATGAGGACCTGACAACTTAGATTGACCTATAGTAGGGCGAGACTGGCCGCGGTACGGACAAGGAAGCTCTGCCCGATCTAGTAGCACAAACGGTGGTGGAGGTAGATTTGAGGGAACTAGATGAGGAGTTTGAGCATGCTGAGCTCTACGCTGAGCCTGCTGTCTGGTTTTAGTAGCATGTATGGCCTGGCTATAGGTGCCAACTGATTCACCTCGACAATCCATGTAGTCGTGGCTTCACCGGCGTTGATGTCGACCGTGGACATTGGGGAGGTTCGCCTGGCGTTCCCCCTCGTCGGGAGTCATATAGTGATTTACCAACTCCACTGTATTAACCGAAGTGTATCACTGACTGTCGCTTGAGGAGTCATCCACAAATAGGTGGATTCTGTTAGGAATCCCCATCTCAGGGGGCATCAAGTCACCGAGAGTGCGGGATGATGACAGAATTGGTGGATCACGCTGCTTCTTCTTGCGCCGCCGCTTCTTACTCTTATGGGAAAAGGCCAGCTGAGATGATGATGTAGATGAACTGGCTGTATCTTCTGGAGGATCTAGTTGATTCAGGTGTTCCAGAATAATACCATGGGCGTGGGTGACTGTTTTATGAGCCATCCAGTTTTCATACTTCTGGGATCCATATTTGGGAACCTGATGACACTCGCCTTCGTCGTCGCTACTGCTTTTTGACTTCACAAAGACACCCGCCACTTGTACCGGGTCCGAGCCCTACCTGACTATGTTGTTATCGACCTGGTCTTAGAGCTAGTCTTTAAACACATCACATTTCATGAGGGTGTTCCCCATGATCCGGTGATAGGGGCGGTAGTTGGGGTGATTGGTGAGATTCGCCTCTACTGGCCTTCTGCGCTCAGGTAAGCGCACAATCCCCAGCTCTAGGGCACTATGGAAGTAAACAGGGACCTAATTATTGTTGAACAAGTAAGTTTGGTGCCTTCTTTCTGGATAGGGGCCTCTAAGAGCATGGACCTGATGAGGGGATGGAGGGCCCTGCCGAGGAGGCGAAGCCTGATTGTCCCTCCTAGGTGACGGTGGCGCATTGAACGGGGGAACCTGCCGATTCTGAGGTGGTCACTACTGGGCAAGAGGATGTACCTGAGGTGGTGGGACTCTGCGAGGTTACAGAGCCGGTTCCACTAGAATCAATTATTTCTACCTAGGGGCTTATATTTGGGCCACTGTGGCAGGCTCGGCTCTGGCATCCCTCTTTGCTGGGATCACAAGGGGTAGCAGATGCGCCTGACTGGCCTGTTGTAGAGCTTCCTCGAGGCACTGGGCCTTATCTGAGAAATCTCAGAACCCTCCTGGGTAATTCTGGGTGATGTAGGAAGAAACCAGTTCTGTTTTGACAATCCCTATGCACATCGTTAGTAATTTCTCCTGAGTCAGTGGCATGTCGAGGGAGTATGTGAGCCCCTTCCACCGGGCGATGAAGTCCGCGACTCGCTTGTCAGGCCTTTTCTTGCACTTGAAGAGGTCTACGATGCTAGTATTTCATGTGGTGGAGCGGAACTGGTATAGGAATTGTCAGCGAAGATCCTCCCAGTTGGTCACCGATCTGACCGGGAGCTGGCTGTACTAGACGAACTCAGGCCCTCCAATGTCTGCACAAAACATCAGTGCTTGGTGGCCTCCTATTGTGCTGGGGTCCCCAACATGGGGCCACACCTGGAGGAAAAATGGGCCAGGTGCTGCGGTGGTTCCATGTCCCTTTAAAGGGAGAGAAAGTGGGATTTACAAAACCCAGCGGTGCAGGCATATCATCCACCCACGTTGGATACCGCTTGCCATCTGGTGTTACTGCCACCTACCGTGTTTCCAACGCCTCGAGGCAGGAAATGAGTGCCTCTATAGGATCATCCGGGCGGGGGTCCCTATCTTGACGGGGAACCCTAACAACAATTGCGTTGCTGGTCTCTTAGACATGGTAGACGGCTTCAACGTCTCATGGAGCGACTGGAAAAGCGGGTTATGGGGTAGCTATGGTAACCCAAGCTGGATTCCTCGGATTGCCTCACTGTTTGGGAGGGTTTGGTGAGACGTGTCGTTCCCTCTTGCTGTGAGTTCCAGATTCAGCCCTGTATGCAGGAGCGATATTATCAGGGTTGCCTGGAGGAATCTCTAAGGGGGGAAGTTGTTCCTGCCCCTGATGCCCCGACCTTGGATCACCATAGTCAGGTCGTCGCTCTATAGTGCATTTGGATAGGAGTTCGTCGACCAGCCTCTTCTGCTCAGCAGGTTTCTTGTGCAACACGGCCTTCTCAGGGTCTTTGTCTGTCTTCTGCACTGAGGTGGACGGGTCGTAGTGCTTGCCAATTCCGACATGCTCTTTACCCTTACTGGCATTCCGACCGAGTACCAATGACTCGGTGGGCAGATGGAGGCCTAGGAGGTTCCTCTGTTGACGAGTAATCCTTCCTCATGGGTACAATAGTGGTGTTACACCCTCATGGGGTAAGTCTCCATCAAGAAACTCCATCTCATCCTCCTTGTCCACTATATCAGCCATGTGGACCGCAACCCTTCTTGGGGGAATGTCCTCAATGTCGCATAACGAGTCATGCTGCCGCCGAATAGGACTGAAGTGGAGGGAGGCATACTGTCCCCACCCACGGACATGCACGTACGGGGTAGCTTCCCTGATGATTCTGTGGAGTACCTTGAAACTCTGAACGCATTTTTGTTGGAGGGTATTCTGGTGACCTGGGGACTCAGGATGCTGGGCCACGGGGAGTGCGGACAAATCGACCAGACAACATTGCTCACCGATTTCCTCAAAGTGAACTTGGATCCTGGGGTACAATGTCCGACAATAATGAAGACGGAAGTGCATCACCCATAGAGATTGACGGAAGCACTTGACTTCTTCTGTTGTGAGGGATTCTGGCGCACAAAAGTTCGATGCTGCCACTGGCAAGAACTTCTCTGGTAAGTGGTTCGCTGCAAGAATGTTCCAGAATCTCCTGGGCTTGGATTCAGGGTCTGGCCCCATATTTCCCCACTCATCAGCCAAAGGTGGCTGAAGAACCAGTAGCAGTACTGAGGCAGACCGCTGGGAAAGTAAACTGGGCGGCGGAGAATATAGAGAACGAGCCAACTGGCCACCGCATTTAGGGCCATCTTCGGGAGAGGCTACCGCGCCAAGTAGTGGGCACGGGAGAGGCTTCTGCGCCGAGTGTCATTGGCATGGGGAATGCCTTCATTCAGGTTGGGGGTAGAACGGGGTATAACTCCATGACGAGCTTCGAAGTGGGGAAATCCCATGCTCTATAGAATAGTGGTATGGGGAGGACCTCTGTACGGGGTGACATCACCGTGGGTTGGTTCGCGGAGATCACCACTCATGCCTACGACCCGGAGAGTCAACCCAGCTTACCCATGGGGCGGTTGGGGCCTCGATTCCGGTTGGGCGTAAAAGTGCCCCTAATCGATGTGGGTAGGGAATTTATGATATGAATTGGTGGTGGCTCGGGCCACAGTAGCTTTCAATGCTAATGCCCCTTGACGGGCATCCTCAGCCCAGGCCAAATGCTGGCGTCGAGTTAGGAGAGTCAGTGCGGGTGGTGCAGGCACATAGCATACCCGCTCTTCTGGCAAGGATGGGCGGCGACACTGATGCGGCTGGGTGGGGGCCCTTTCTTGGAGCCCTTGAATCAGGACTCTGACCGGGCTGAGCCATACGTCACCCACCTCATCACCGTAAGGCAGGGAGTCTTCAAGGAGTTCAGGGGAAAGGCTCCTGAAATGATTGAACTCTTGGGTGGGGAGCAGGGGCTCCCTACCCGGCCCTCGAGGGTGGCGTTGACGGTGAGGCCAAGATGCTTCCATGTCAAGGTGGGCCATATACCAGGTTGGAATTATGCCCTCCTCCTCGTAACGACGTACAAGGTCATTAATCACCCTTTATTTAATGACTTCCATTGGGGAGATGGGGCATGGGCACCCCACGTTCATGGATGTAGACGCCGTTTTGGTAGTAGTGGAGCCACGCAGAGCAGCTGTGCTAGTGTTGTCCCTGCCCCTGCATAGGCGGGTGGGCGGTGATCGGGTCCCTGTAGCAACAACCTGATTCCTGTGAAGTAGGGAGATTAACTCCTCAGCACTGCGAGGAAAAGAAATCGACAAACAGTGCCCCATCGCCATCCCGTGTTTTGTGGCCAATAAGAGGGATCCACGCCGACAACGTTGTAGAACGGAATTCCCAACATTCTACTGCCCCAACTTATAGTTATTTTCACGTGAGGCCCGCTATTTTCTTGGTGGGACCCGGGGCCAGATATCTGGATCCGGTGACACTTCAATCTACTGATGTCTCGAGTGCTACTAATCATTATATTGAGGAGAATATATCCACGTCAGGTTCACCATTTTTATTTCAAGAGCTTTCACCGGGGCACGCGCGTCCGTCCTCCTGGGCGTGAAAGGCACAACTTTTTGTTACCCTGCATTCCCTCTTTCCAAAGCGGGTAGCATTCGTTCCTTATTCATGGACATATTCTCCTTGATCATAACCGAGATGATTGGATGTCAGTTCTTCCTTCAGTGGATTCCTCCTCAGAACTCATCACCTAGTCCGGGTCTCCCTCATAGATTTATTATGTAGTTCATAAAACTCTTCCCATTTCCATGTTTCCATGGACGCCGGTTATTTACATTTCTTCTATCTGTACATTCCAAGGGGTCTGGTCAGGGAAGCAACCTTCTGTTGGGGGAGTAGTCACGTTGAGACATCACTGGCGTGTCTAGATGCTGGGGAATTGGAGTGTCTGTCCTTGGTCCCTTATTATTGGGATTCTCGAGGGCGCGGAAGCCCGAGGCATCCCACATCGAGCGTGGGGAATCATATGCCATTGGAATGTATATGGCGTTTTACTCTGCTTCCTATGTTTAACACAGGGTATGCCACAAGTTTAACATCCAATAGAGATGGATCGGGTTGATCAGAACACTAGCTGGAGTGGATCATATTGAGGATCCCTTTTAGGGATCACTGATATTGGGGCCAAAATATGGGCAACTTCCCGAATACTTTGGGGGAGGAATGGTATCAATGATCTCACCGGGATGTGGCGGCCTGAGTAAGAATCATGATGGGTGTTGGAAAATTGAATGGAGTGGAGGGGGAATGAACTTGGACCATCGCAAGGGCAATGGTGTAGATGGGATTGAGCCTCGAAGAGACCTCCTACGTATCTCTGTGGTAGGGAATCAAAGTCTTTGTAGTTGGGTTGGTGAGAACCGACGTGAAGGGGGTCAGAACTACCAATGGGTGATAGGCTTGAACCTCATGGATGCTTTCTACATACCATGCCTTGACATGGATCAAACTCCACGTAGTTAGGGATGGGCATTTTGCACACTGACACAGAGACGGTCGGGACCAATAGTTGGCGAGCATGAACCTCGTAAGGCTTCATACGTACCATGCCATGACATGGATCAAAGTCCACGTAGTTCAGAATGGATGTGTAGGGGCTTACACTCAAGGCTACCCAAGGTGGTGGGTGAACTGGCGTGAATGGGGTCGGAACGACAGAGTGTTGGGATTGAACCTCGTGTGGTTTCCTACGTACCATGCCATGACATGGATCAAAGTCCTCGTAGTTCAGGAGTTGATGCTGGTGAACCGATGTGAAGATGGAACTTGGTCCAATGGGTGTTGGGCTTGAACCTCAGGGAGGCTTCCTACAGACCATGACCTGACATGGATCAAAGACCACGTAGTTTAGGATAGAAAGGGGTTGTTGAAATGACATTAAGGGGTGTCGGAACAACTAGATGGTAGGGTCACAACGACTTACAACAGGATTGGGATGTAGTTTAACATCATGCGGGATGAGGGCATGTCGGAGAACCGATGTGAATAAGGACCTTGGTCCGATTGTGATGGGCTTGAACCTCAGGGAGGCTTCCTACATACCATTCCATGATATGGATCAAAGTCCTCGTAGTTCAGTATGGGTTTTGTCAGCGAACTGACATGAAGGTGAACCCGGGGGTCCACTGGTGGTGGGCTTGAATCTTGTGGAGGCTTTCTACGCACCATTCCTTGACACGGGTCAAATTCCATGTAGTTTGGGTGTGAATTTTAACATCATGTAGGATGAGGGCATATAGTTTAACGTCATGTTGGATGGGGGCATACAGTTTAACGTCATGTTGGATGGGGGAATACTGTTTAACATCATTTTGGACGGGGGCATCCATTTTAACATATTTTTGGATGGTGGCATACAGTTTAACATCATGTTGGACAAGGTTTTGTGTCATAGTCAATGCTTACTATAAGCCCACGTGAGTCATGCTCGATGTGAGAAACAAGAGGCAGTAGAGACCTGACTATCACGTCGTGAAGGGTGCGTCTGTGATAAGCGAAGAGGGGCTTATGTGTTAGGCGGCCCATGGTGCTGGGACTTACTCTATGATAGAGGCCTAAGGGTGAAAAGGCATAGTAGGAGAGGGATTCAAGACCAAAGAAATGAGGTGCCTCATTCCATATCATGCCCTCCACTAGCGCTGGCGGTGGGGAAGTATGGAGGTGCATGGTTGCTACCTTCTGCAAGAGGGGACAGGGGCTTACATCAGGATGGTCGCCCTTCCCTACGGACAAACACCACTCCGATAAATAGGACATCATCTCATGTGAGGGGTGATCCCATCCACATGGAGACGAGCGGTGTAAAGAATGTTTGAGCTGGGTGACCTTGCGTGCGAAGAACAGGGCCGGATCACAGTCTAACGTCATGTGTTGAGGACAAAGGTACTTGGAAGTTTAACGTCCTGCAGCTCAGACGATGTGGGTGTACTCCACACCCCTAGGACTTACATGGCCGGTACCCTTTGATCCTTATGGGAGGGAAGGTATCGTCAATGCCATGTAGAAGGGGGGTCACATAGCGAACCATCGAGGGGTCCATGTTAGCATGGATATGCGAAGAATAAATATCCATTAGCTTGCCTATGAGAGGAAACATTAGGCGAAGCAGCGCTACGGGCAATATCGTTTAGGGGACTTTGAAGTCACGTCGTGAAAACCTGGAGGGTCGCACGAGAGAAAGAATGGCCAAGCAGAGGGGTCTACAGGTAGGGTCCTTATAGAGCTCGGTTTCTCTATGTAGTGGAGGGCACTTGCGAAGGGGTGTGCTTCGCAAAGTGGGGTGCCTTAGCCTTAGCATGGGGCGAAGGTACAAATGGGAGGTGCTTCGCGAAGTGGGGTTCCCTAGCCTTAGCATGGGGAAAAGTTGATAATGGGAGGTTCTTCATGAAGTGGGACGCTGTTCGCGGAGCACATCCTCGCGGAGTGTAGGTTCCTCACGAAGTAATGTTTCGTGAGGCAGTGTGCTTCGCGAAGTACAGTGACCCTGCCTTGGCATGTGGATCACATGTACATGAGGGGTGTTTCGCGAAGCATAAATGTTCCGCAATAACCTGGGTCCCCTTGGGGATCCCCTTCCATCGCGAATGCCCTTAAGATTGACGAAGGGCATCCCTATCAGAATAGGGTCTCAAAACGAGACAAGGTAGAGGCCTCTCGCGAAGCAAAAATACATCACGGAACTCATGATTCGCAGAGCAAAGAGTGCTTCACGATTTGGGAGCTGAGTAGCCAAAAGGTTATATTGTCCATCTGGGGGGATCAAGGGGAGCATGGTATTTATAGGCAACAGGCGCCATGAAGAAGAGATTACGTGGCGCGAAGAGGGATTCGTTTTCTTCGTAGTGGGTCGTGAACATCAACCGGGTTCGCGAAGGGGTACCACCTCCTTTGCATCACGGCGGGCTCGCGAACGTCAGGGGCGTTTGCGGAGGGGTCCCACCTCTGTTGCTTCACGGCGTCCTCGCGAACATCAGGGGAGTTTGTGGGGTGTACCGCCTCTGTTTCTTCATGGCGTCCTCACAAATGTTAAGGGCATTCGCGGGGCGTACGACCTCTGTTGCTTCGCAGTGGCCACGTTTCTAGGGGCAGCTCCGCGCCGTGGCTTCGGGAGGGAGGTCGCAGGGCCTCTCTTTCCTTCTTTCTTTTCTTCAAATATCTTGGTGCCAACAGATAAATTATACCAAAATATAATAGACATCTACCAAAACATTGAACGTCACCAAAAAACCTATTAATCATGTTTTCCTCACATTTATTATAATCTATATCTATTTTTTCGACGTTTGTACCTTGCTATTTTTGGAAAATTACATCAGTCGTTTGGGGTCTTGATAGGGAATTTTTTTTGCATATATTCAAATATCTAGAATTGATTCATTGGTGGATTTATTTGAACTTTATTAATTCTTTTTTTTAAAAAAAGTTTTATTTTAGGACCTACCCTAGAACAATAATTGGGATTTCTAAAAATTGAATTAATTAGACAATGGGTTACCTTCTTCCTAGATCTCGATGTAGATGATACTATAGTTCAACAAAAGCCTTATATTAAATATTTCTATGCATTTAAAGAGACATGGTTCCCCTATGATGTTTGTATGCATAAAAAATAAATATTAACATTTTGTGAAGTTGTGAAAATATATGTTATAGTTTAATTAATTATACATCGTGTTTAAATCACATTACATTATGGAAGTTATTCCCACCATCAAATGATGTAAAATATTATTCACATTATTTTTTATATATAATCAAAAAAATTCTCCATGCCTTTGGGTACATAAATGTATGGATTTATCAATTTTCGTAACCTTCATAGTTTTGACATCGAAATGGACATCTTTGATAGTCATAGATGTTTTGTGTAGATTTTGAAATCCGTTGATAAATTCTTGGTGAAAAATAACTTTCACAACATTCATGGTACCATTTTGTTTCGATACATCATAAATGAAAGAAATATTTTCAATTTAATGTATTTCTGATTGCTTATTTTCTTCTAAAGAGACTGTGAAATAATTTCAAATGCTTAATTTTCTTCAACGTACATCCACCATACTGTCAAATTATTATTTAATCCATGACCTTTAATAATTTGGCCCATTTAAAATGAACACTATATACCTAAGTATTCCAAAAAGATCTATCTTCATATTCCATTAAATTTTTGGGTAGAATTATAATTTTTTTGATAGACTCATCCAATTCAAACCCTTAATAACATAAATTATTATCTTCAAAAGGATTACTTTTAATAGTTGTTATAGAAAAGCTATTACCGCTACATCTAGAATCATATAATGGCCAATCTTTATTATCCTTTAAAATTAGTCTCTACTTCTATATGTATCTTTTATTTCTATCCCATAGTGTTTTGGGAGAATAATCCATACTATTATCCACAAAAAATATTATTTTTATCAATCCATGGAATTTAAAATTTTCAATAATATAAGAATCCTATAGTAAATTTACAAAACCTATAAAATAAAGAATAAAAATTCATATAAAAACCATGATTTCTTAATACCACATGAAGTTCCCAATGTATATTATAGGGTTACTGAGAGTGGGAAAATTGTAATAGATAAATTTTATTATGATTTCCATGTCTCTTTAATTATGGGTAGTTTTACTCAAACATCTTCCATGGTTAAGAGATATAGTTCTTTTTTATGTACACACAACCCTTACCATGATATGAAATGTAGAAATATGTATTTTTAACCACACATAAGTTTTTTAAATAATTTTATTATAAGAAGGGAACATCATCCTTTTTGTGTTATACAATAATTGATAAACTAATTATCACTAATATATTATGGTGATAAAAAGTGTCTAATAAATTGGAACACTATTATTGGACATGTATCACCATCATTACATAAGGTAGGCATCATTCACATCAATTAAATACATATGGTTAGCTTCTTTATACTATACCCCACAATCTTTAAGTCCCTCAAATTATTGGGGGTTTTTATACACATACCACACGAATTCAAGGTTCCTTATAAAAAAAACGAAAATGTATTCAATAAAAAAGTTATAATCTGAAAACCACATTTTGATTTACCATATCCTTCAAATAAAAAACAATTTAATATTCAGTAATAGGTGATTCTCAATCCCATAAGTGTCTCACCTCCTTAGATGATTTGAATAATTAGCATTAGATATTTCTATTATCAATTTCCTTATATAATACTATTGTATTAGATCCTCCTCATATAATTTCACATTACACATGTTCCTATATGGATGTAATTTATTATTTTCCATTAATACACAATATGAATTCTTTATGGTCATAATGGTATTTTAATTTTAAAATTATCTAATGTAGTAATTTATATCTTCTTATTAATTATTTTATTACTAAAATGATCATAAATATTAAGTAAATATCATTCTATGTATATTTTCATTTCTATTCCCCTAAAATCACCATTATTTAATTATTTGATATTGTCACCAGAAAAGATTCTCATTTGAGTTCTCATTCAAATATAGTCATGGCCCCTCAATTTTATCTCTTTTCGACCCAAATTACCTTCTTCATGTGATTTAAAATTTCAAATAATATTTTAATAACCACAAACATCCTATATTTTGTATTGACTTCATATATGAATTGAACCATTTATCATTTCCACATGAAACTTTCATCATATGGTGTGGAACTATCCTAAAACACTATATTTTATTCTATGATGGACAATATTTAAACTCAATGAAAATCATGGTCCTTATTATGATATTTTATTCCTAAAATAATAATATAAAAATCTTGGAAAAACTTGACTAAAAAATATCCAAAAAAATAATTTTACATTTATTATGTTTTTTTAGATATTTAATACTCATATTTCATTCCTATATATTTCATGTGGTTCAATCCATAGTGTATTTATGTACCTTGGGAAATCATCATTATTTGGTGCGTTCACCCTATGAATTATATTACAACAAATTATTCACTCATATCAATCTTTTGAGGTCACATACCAACCTTATAATGGATTTCATTAACCTTACGAATCCATTTTTTCAATATTATGATCACTCACATCATCCTTATAAGAAGGGTGTCCTATATTTCTCAATCTCAGGATGAGTTCCATCAATGATAAATGTTTCTTTTTCTATTATTATGACTTATAATGAATCATTAATTAATAAAACAAAAATTATGAGTTTATTTATAATGATTAAATTTTCTTAAATTCCTATGATATTTTAGGGTTAGAGTTTTAGTGAATTATAATAAAATAATATTTATACAACCATTAATAAAAATATGGATACTTCCACCGAAAATCTATTTTTTCACATATTTTGGTTTTTTAAATTTAAACCCATGTTTCATTCAAAACTCATTCACTTATTAAATTATTAATCCATATATTTGATTGGAAAAAAATAACGTAGTTCCTAATCATTCACAGTCCCTGTGAATGACATATTAAATTAGTGGATAAAAAATTTCTCAGTAACGTATATAATAATATATAATCATGTTAGTAAATTTTAAAAATTATGATATCCAATAAAAGATTTTTCCCTTCTTACATAATAATATTTAAGTTCAAATAATCAATTTATTACTCATGAATTAATAATCAATGAGATAAGATTTTCATTGGAACATATCATTATAAATCTTAAATGAAAAAACATTATCATTGGAAATATTTAATTAAAAATCACAATCATTATTGTTTCTTACAAATTGTGGGATTTAATATGTGCAATTTTTTTTGAAAATATGTCTTACCATTAAAAGGTACATAAATAATCTTTTATACTAAATCTCATTATCTTATCACATGAAATAATAAATATGCTTTGAATAAAAATTTTAAAACATAAAATATTAATGCAGGTACAATGAGACATCATCTTCAAATAACTCTTACATGCACTATTACAAATGGAAAGACCTAAATGGTTAATTCCAATATATATTTCTCAAAGAAATAAATCATTATAAAATGTATTGGAGGGATATAATGTGATCATATATGATTATGAACTATATCCAAGGACCATGAAATATATAAAACATATAAAATTGTAATTTTCATCATAAAATATAAAAAATTATTTTAGTTAACACTCATGTAGAAACACTTTTGAGATTTTAAAAATAATGATAAAATAACTTTTACCTTAAAAGATCTTTAAAAAAATATAAAATAACAAGAATTGTGAAATTATTAAGAAAAAACATTTAAAAAATATTAGAGGAGGATACTTAATTAATAATGATCCCACTAGAGTGAAATTCAACATATGTGTTAATATTAAAAAAATAATTTCACACTTTTTTAAAAATGAAAAAAAACTCATTTTGAGAAAAATTGAATGTTTCTATATAAAACCATGAAATGAAATTACGAAGTTGTTTAAAATTAATTTGAAAATAAATTTCAATATATTTATAACATACATGTAACAATTTAATGGACATTTACATGTATGATAAAATATAAAAAAACATTAAATCTCTTCTAAAATAGTTTTTAACCAAAAAATCCAATACCATGATGATGACTCTCCACATAAATCCTTTAAATCATAAATAATAAAATAATATTAATTATTTAAATTATTAATAACAATTTTAAAGATTATTCCCTCATTATTGTCCATTTTATTTTATTTTTTTACCATGACTTATATAGTTACTTAAATACTTATGTTCGTGTCATATCTTTTGATGATGTTTGGTTTATAATCCAAAAAAAACACTTATTGAATAGACATAGACAATGGGGTAATTGATCTATTAAAATTATAATAATGACACTTTCATCATTTTTAAATTATAAATATAATTTTTGAACATTTTAGGAATGTTGGACATAAATAATGAATTCCATCCATTTGTGGATGTGGTGTCAACATGTAAACACACATGATGTTTTCTTTTCCCATTATATTGAAAAAGAGGTGAAAAGGGGTCATTACATACACATAATAACATTTTAGTATATGTTATATATTTGTGTCAATGTATCATCATGGTTATATAAATTTTTATGATCTTTAAAAATAAATAATCATGAAAATAAATAGTTAAGGGTCATGCCACTTCTTTGGAAAACATCATTTGGATTACACCTTATAAATTATAGGATGGAATATTTGAGAAACTAGGACCTCTAGGACTTTTGGGGGTACCTTGGGAAAAAATATTTTTATTTATTGTTTAATTCAATCAAATCAATGTATGTCAATTAGAGAGGATAAGGTTATAATTTTCTATGTTTAGAGAGTTACACTATTGTGATTTTACATTACTCCCAAATAATATAATGTCTTATTCACTGGAATGTGGCACAAAATATTTCAATATTTTAAAAATCATATAAAAATATTTTTTAAAATTTTTATCCAAAAAATGTAATTTTGAATATAAATAAAATCAATTTTTTACTATTATTTCAAGAAAATTTAAATTATTCAATTTTTAATGAAATTGATTCCTTGAAATATTATCCATCACCAAAATGGGATGGTATTTTTTCTGTTGTAGACTTTTAAGGGTCCCATGTTAATTCTTCAATCAGGGTGTCATTCCAAAAAACATTATCCATGTTAGTTAACTTATTTATTAATTCCTTTTGTATTTGATCTAGAATCTATATTATATTTTCTTTAGAATATGATTTTATTCAAACTATACCACTTTAGAAAAACAAATCTTGATATGTATTAGGTATATATTCCCTTAATAATTAAACTTGAAACAAATAACTTACATGAGATAGATAATAAAATAAATCTAATTATTATTTAAAATATCCCATTATTTCTAGAATTTCATACGTACAAATAAACCATTGATATAAGATTTTTTTTTTGTAAAATTTTATAACACATTTCAAGTATATATTTTACAAAATACATGATCACCTATCAAAGAAGGAAATTCATTCCTCAGGTTATCATCAAGAAACATCTATCTACTATGTGAAACCCTGATATGTTACAAACTCATCTTTACCATCTCATTAATTTAATATAAAAGTTATAGTCCCAAAAACATCATTCAAAAACATCACCCCTACATCTGGAAGATAGACATCTCTTTCAATATAAGGGATCAAATGGTGCAACCTCTATACTAGACTAAAAATATTAATTATATGAACATTACAGTAAGTATAGATATTGAATCCATATTAAGTGGTAATCCAATGATAAATATTGAATAATATACTATTATTTTAGAAATGGTTTTTCATATTTTCCAACTGATTGAGAATGAAAATTTGTTTTGAAACTTAATTCAATACCTAATGACTTTTGAAACAATTTCTAGAAATTTAAGAAAATATGGACTCATTATCAAATATAATAGATAGTGGGATTCCATGTAATCTAAACTATAAAATACCAGCTTTTCTAGTGGTCTTGAAAGGAGGTAAGAATACAACTAGAATTAGGTGACATTATCAAGATAATGAAGGGCCACAATAAATACCAACAGATTTGGAAACAATTGGGGCACACTTTTAGATATAATTATAAATCAACATTTTAACAATGAACGATAAACCTAAAATTCTCTTATATAATGAATGATTATAAATAATAAAACCCAATGTAAAACCATATGAACACAAAATTTGAGTAAAAATAGAACGTGTAAATATAACTCTCAAGACAAAATAATTATAAGCATCAAGGCCAGACAAGAAACTAATCTAGGTATGACCTGAAAATATCTAATCTCCAACTCCTCCTTCCAAACATAAGGTATCATGGTCAATAACCAGAGAGTATTGATACCATTACCATCCATGTATCTCATTATATAACATCTAAAATGCACAAAAGTGTCTAAGTTGGGGGTGAGTATAAACTCAGAAAGAATTCTTTATAGAGTACCTATCATAATCCATTAGGAAAAGAATATATTATCATAATTTATATAAATAAATATTAAAAGTTTCCAAAATATTATATAATAACAAAATTAAATCAATTAAGAAACTTTTTTTAACACGATCTTTTCAAAATATTTATGTTTTTCCTAAACCTTCCCATGTTCACACCCACACATCCATTAATATACATTACTATACAATCAATAATGATGTTACTATTTATTGTGGCACTCCAGGACTATAACCCATTCAACAATGACAGTTATTCTTCTGACCAAACCCATCCCCTATGAACACACACCAATCCATTATAACAATTCATGTCAAACAATTTCTCATAAATAATTTTTCCTTTAAAAACAATTTTTAAGCACTTTCAAGTGTCAAATTAATTTTATAATTTTAAAATAATCATTTTATATTCACAAAATAAGGGATTTTTATAAACTTTATTAAATTATCTATTTTTCAAAAACACAAAAAGGTTTCTATTATAAAATAACATAATGTTTCTATAAATAAACCAATAAAACCCTGATAAATAAACTAATACTTCTTGTTATTGAATAGTGTAGATTAGAGAAAATCTACCTACCTTCAATTAAATTAGTTTTCATAAATTATTTAAGAAGAAAGTACCAATACACCTTCTTCCATCCATCCCTCTAACAAAACCCAAGAATATATCATTAGGACTCATCCAATGTCTTATATCCAAGTATTAAAATATTGATACATGTTTCTAGTCATGAAAAATCAATGATATCCAAGATGAGAAGCAAGAACATGATATAATCCTTGATTTATAGAATCACAGACTAAAAGAACTGTTGAAAACAATGTGCAGACATCAAAGGTATCTGTGAAATGCCTACAGATTCCATAAACATAAAGAGGAATGAACTTCCATTTAATAATAATTTCGACCTCCGACCATGTAAAATCTAACTTGGTCTGGCATAATTTACAATATTAATTAGTAAATTACATCGTGATTCCATCTAGGGGATGCTAAAATTGAAAACCCCAACACCCTGGTTTCATTTTCATTATAAATTAATTTTATCTTATAAATCATCATTATGATAATATAATATAGACAAAATTTGTTTTAAGTATTAATTTATTCTTATAAATACCTTCCTGACATATTTAAATCATAAATCATTCTGTGAGGAAAATATTTCTTGAACAAGGATCCAGTACCAATAATGTCATTTATTCTTCCTCTCAAACATCAGAACCATTCTAGAGGCTACCAAAATTACTCCAATAATAAGATAAAAGAAGAATATGATGGTGTACCTCAAACCACAGTTGTTACATTCTCCCCACCATTGGTCTTTACATCCATGAGATTTTAAAAGTGAAATTTTATTATAAGATCTTGTTCTATTGCACATGCATTTACTATTTAGGCTCATATGTTTCTTCCGAAATTTGACCATGCTTCCATAATACCCATACCAAACAAATGAATTCCCTATGTTAGAGCTTCTCGATTCTATCAAAAATCATTTTTAGGACATTAATCAACATAGAATATATTTCAAGATCAATATGGTACTATTTATTTTTGTGGTGGTAATCAGGTTATTGCTTTTTCAAATAAGACACATGAAACACATTATGTGCTGAAATTATCCTTGGAAATAAAGATAACTAATATGCCACATCACCCGCTCATTAATGTATCCAAATAGGGATATCATATCGAGGAGAGAAATTTCATTTTTTACCAATACAATATTCTCTAGCCTTGGATATGTTTTCATGAAAACATGGTCATCTACCTCAAATAAAAATGACAATCGATGGATATTAACATAAAATTTATAATGAATATAGGTTATATCCTTTCTCTATATGATTATAAAAATATTCTCAATTGTATGATTCCATAATCTATGTTTTATAATTTATACATTACATATTTCTATTAAACAATGTAGAGAGTGATAAGAAAACCATACAATGATTTGATATAATCTATATGTATCGAGGTCTAGTAATATTTATTTTTTGAGAACTCCACTAACAGTACATACATCTTCCATAGGCCTTTAAAATTAATCACACAATCTCTCATCATGTATTATAACTTTTGGATCATCCCATCACATTTATCATATATTTGGGGATGAAAATCTATGATCAAGGTCAATTTTGTTTTAGGTTATTACTTTAAGGATTTAAAAAATTGTGCTGAAACAATTGGGTCATATTTAGATATAATCGAGATGAGAACAACATGCATCAATAAAAATTATCAAATGATGATTTTGGGTAAGTCATCTATTGTATTGGATTCCAAAATATAGATTATGTGGCCCAAATTCATGAGTTGATCTTCAAAAAACCATATGAATTTATATTCCATAACCATTCATGGTATGAATGTGAAAAAATCCACAACTATATGATCATATTTCTATATGGGGATTGATAAATAATTCAACATCCTAGCTGGTTGTTGGTTTACCACCTTCACTATCCCATAGTTGAGAAACCATCAAAAAAAATTTTCCATTACACTATTTATTCCATTCCACAAAAATTGTTATCCTAACACTTTATATATATATTCTAGATTCTAGGATAAACAACCAATAATGAATGGTGGAAGGAAGAATGGATTTGTTCCTCATAATAAAAAATTATCAAAATCTAATATCTAAAAAAACACTAACCGCATATCATGCTTCCATCACATAATAGTCTCCCCACTATTGAGTTTTTTCCTCCAATATATACATTCTGGATTATATGTTTGAGAAAATATAAACTGATCTAACATATCAGAAATAATAAAAACCAAAAAATAAAACTACAATGTCTCCTAAATCCAAACATCCCATAAGAATAGCAATTATAACCAACAATAGCTTCCATTGATCCAATGTATCTTTATCCAACTGATTATATGAATTCCTTCTTAATGAATCTATTATGGGATCTCCTTTTTCTAGTTTATACATGATGTTGAATGAAAATATCTATAGACATTACATCCTGATATGTTCATTAATTTCATATATCATTTGGATAAAATTTGTTTTAAGATATTATGATTAGTAAAAACTATGAATTTATAACCAAAATGAAAATGATTCCATGTTTTAAAGAACAAACATTAGCATCAATTACAAATATTGTGTTTGATAGTTATTCAAATGAAACCATAAATGTAATGTGTTTTAAGAAATAACATGATTTCCATGCATGATAACACATCCCAACCCAGATCACGATGTAGAAAAATTGGCCACATAACCTTGTTAGACTCATGAAATATGAGGATAGATTCTAATTAAAGTTAAACCAAAATCTCTTGGAAAGATTTTTTAACATCATCATTCAATTGGAATGGAGTACCTTTTCTTTTCAAATATTATATTGGTGATTCAATATGTGAAAATAATGGACAAAGCAAGAATTATATTTTGTTGAGCCATGTGAACTGCATATGACAATAACATTATTCTTTGGTTACCAAGAGATAAAGAGCTCTATATTTTTATGATATAGGAAACTTCCATTTTTTAACTGGCATGACCACGAAAATATACATCATTTACCAGGATGTCACACTTTAAAAGATTAGTATAAAGGTGATTTCTCACAAGAATCTCAAAACTATAGTTAAATGTTTCTCATGATTGGATTTGGACCAATAACGCAATATAGTATTATCAAAAAACAACACTAAAAGGAATCAATATAAATTTGAATGATATAATCATTAAATCCTATAGAATTTCTGGTGAATTTTTTATACCCATGGGTATAACCACAAATTTGTACAGAACTTATCGGCTATTAAATGTTGTTTTTTAATATACTTTTTACAAACACATAGTTGGTGATACCCTTATCTTATGTCAAGTTTTTAAAACCATAAATCTCTCCTCAATTGAAATTTTTTTTATCAATTTATCGTATATGATACCAATTATTTTCTATAACATAGTTAATATTATGATAATCCACTAAAATCATAAGAGTTACATCCAACTTCTTCAAAAAATGAATCGGTTTTTTCCATGGAGACATTTTTATTTGAATGAAAACTTTTATTTGAAACTCTTACATATGTACTTTCAATTCCCTTAATTACATCAAAGTCATCCTATAAGACCGAATTGAAATAGTACTAGTCCCTGATAAGAGATTAATGGAATATTTTACTTCTCTTTTGGGTGGTAATCTAGAGAAATTGTCTAGAAAGATAATCGAAAATTGTCAATGATATGTGGAAATTATCTATTCCCAATTACATCTAATGGTACTAGTGTAACTATTTCCAACTGAAAATTTATTTCCCCAACCACCAATAAAAATAGATCATTTAATCTTGTATTCATAGCCTAATATCCTCTAAAGAGATTTTTAATTACATTGGATGTTTTGAATATCACCAACCAATAAAAATAGTCAATGTTGGTATTTAATGATGTCATCTAACACGTTCCATAAATCATATCATAGATATCCTTTTCAATAACTAATAAATCCTAGGATAATTCCATTAGATTTATAGTTAATGCACACTCTATACACCTAAAGTTTTAACACTATCATTATCATTGAGGTGTTAAATGTATGATAAATGGAAGGAATCATCTCAACATGTAAACCCATATGATCAATCACGTGATAATCAATGATGGAGTGGGATGCACACATACCCAAAAAAATTCATATGTTTATAATTTAAAATAATCATGCCTTGAACTGTTCATGGTCAAGAATGATTATCCATGTTCATTTATTAGGTACCATAATCTTACTAACTAGGTTATCATTGATCCTTACTTCCATTAGGAAAATGGAAAACTTGAAGAGTTATGAGGTTCATGTAATCACCTCGGATAACTTGGTTTCATGGATGAGAATTATTCTAGTGAGAGATACTCATTAAATCCAAGGGTGTCTGAGAAATGATAGGTGGATCCCAACACTAGACATTGGAGCATTATTAAAATGTCATAGAAGATATCCCATTTAAATATAGTACAGACAATATATTTTCGGTGGTGTTAAATCATGCTTATTATAGGAATTAGGACAACATTGGAAATAAATAGGAATTAAATTGGATCATTGAGAAAAATTAACTAATCCTATTATTTAATTTTACGATTCACTGCCAGCATGAATGTAGGTGTCCCTCTTCTACTAATTTCATTCATTTAAGATCCCACATAATTATGTGGTGATAAAAAGACTTCCTCTAGATATAATTCTATAAATATCTATTTTTGTTGCCTTCTCTATATTTTGTATTCTCGTATATTCCATAGTACAATGAATAGATATATCAGACTAAATATATAGTTTCAGTATAGAATCCATGATGAATTCATTGAAGTTTATAGTATTGGTAAAACATGTAGCAATTCATACTATGTTTATAAACTTATTTGTGTATTTAATCATTGATTTATACTCATACTTCATGCTAAAAAATAATGTTTTCATTGCTATCCAAAATATGTGGGGTAGAATTATTAATTTGACAACTCATAAAACTCTTCCCACATAATTTACATGTTGGATTTATGTTGGATTGATATATCCCAACACCATCATAAAATACCATAAAATATATACTTATACAACATTACCTTTAGATCCATTAGTGTACCAAGAAAAAAAATTCTATTCTACAAGTTGACTTACCCTTGTGCATTATTAGTTTTGGGATACCCTCAAATAATAGGTGGACATTGTTTTTGAAACTGTACCAAATGATCCACTTACATCAGTTCATCATTTAAATTTTTCTTTTCAACAACATAAATAAATTGCCTAATACGCTATGCATTGGTTCACTAATTGATCATTTGAAACCATATTATATACAACCCCTTCCTTTTGGCTAATATAGTTTCTACCTGGTTCCATTTTCTATGTTCAGAACAATATATCATTTAGTTAACACTATCTAGAAACTGATTGATTAAAAATGTTACAAATCACCATTAACAATATGAAATAATCATTCCTTCTAAAATAAACCATTTTAACAATTTAAAAAAAATATTTGAACAATATATGAACAATACAGTCATAGTGGTATGTCTTAATACTAACTCATGATATGATACAATCTGGGGCTAAACCCATAAAAATGAGGTTAAAACACACATCAAAGTCTCTTAAAACATGTTTATATCCATCTATACTGAAACATTGATCTCAACATAAAAAGGATAGATACATCATTTTATTTTCCACATTTCATGTTCCAACAATCCTTTATCCTTTCAACCATCCAAAGACACATATGCAATGTCCAACGATAATTCCATTATAACATCCCAAACCATCTCATTTACATGATATGAGGCTAGATTACTAATATCTTTAAGTGAAATCCCCAATTCACCAATTGAAAAAAATAAATGATTTGGATTTAGAAAATATTATGGGATGATTTTCCATTTAAAGATAAAATAACTTATAAATACTGAACAATAAACGTCCATTTATATTATATGATTCATGTGAATAAATAATACAACCAAAAGTTAAAGAAGAAGAAAACAATATTAGAGTGGAAAAATAACATAGAAAATTAACTATTAAAAATGATTACAAGACTTAAGGAATCAGAAGAAACTAATCCAGGTACCACCCGAACAAGCTCGAAGCTAAAAATACTCCTACAAAACTCAATGTATCAATGAGATTCACTATAGAGGTATGATATATTTCCATTATATGTATCATGGTAGAGGAAATATTCAAAATTACAAGAGTTTCCCAAAATTTTGGGAATATATACACTTTCATAATTCCCACGATACTTCTTATCTCATGCTACTAGGGAAAACTGGTTATCACAGTTTTTATAGAACAATTGGAAAAATTTCAAACAACATATATACGGCCACAAGTAGAGTCATGTGAAAAAACCATATAAAATAAATTTTTATTACAAATATACATGGAATAACCTATCCACTATTCAAACACAAATAGAAACATCCATCCACAAACATGACCATACACTCAATCATGGTATTAACATTGATAGTGGTACTCCATACAAAAAACCTATTGAAACCTGATATTTGTGATTTGGACAAAACCCATCCACATTAATTATATTCCATCCCATTATGACAAATAATTTCATAACCTTTAACCTAAAAATTTATTCCTTTAAAAATAATTTCCTAAAACATGTTTCAAACGTCAATGTTATTTCATTATTTTAAAATTATAAATAGTGAGTGTTTCTTAACACCGTGATGTTTTCCCTTTTAAAAAAGGTTTTACTTAATTAAATCACACAATGTTTCTATAAAAAATACAATAAAAACCATTCAAACAACCTTAGACATAATTTTTCAAAATATTAGAGATGAGAGAGAAGCAAACTACAACAAATTAAATTGATTGAAACAAATTATTTAAGTTGAAACTACGGATCTCTCATCTTCCTTCCATTCCATTAACAAAACCCAAGTAGATTTCATAAGAAATAATCCACACAAATAGATATACTTATTAAAATTTTGATATATAGTTACATTTAATAAAACCCAAATATATCCAAGATGAGAAGGATGAATGGGATTCAAACCTTGATTTACACTATCACACGGTCGAATATCCATTGGAAAAAGAGTGTAGATATCAAAGGACTCTGAAAAATTCCTATGAGTACCTATAAGTCAAGAGGAATGAAAAACTATGTAAGATAAATTTCAATTGCTATCTATACTATAAATACCATGAATCAAACTAATTTATAGTCTAAATTAATTATTTACAATGTTAATTCATGAATTATTCTCTTTATCCAAATAAATCTGATTCCTTAGTTAATTTTTGTTAAAATGTCAATTGTATGATTTGAATTTTTCTTTTGATGTAAGAATATCATCCAAAGAGATTTTATTGAGTAAAGGATTCATATGGATTATGACTAATAATATTTACATTTTAAAACCCATTTTTAGTGATTATATTTCCAGCATAGGAATCCAATAAATAGAAATTAGTTTATTTCTCCTCTCACACCTACAAACCCATCCAGTGGCCACCCCAACCACTACATGCATAAATAAAATTAAAAATAAGACAATGTTCCTAAAAATAGTTTACTACCATGACTATCTCCCTAAAGTAGAGTCTAGAATACTAATCCAAATACATACTATATACAACAAGAATAAAATATATATATTTAGTAAATAGATCAATAATAACACAAATATAATTATTAGAGTATTTAATCGGTAATGTCACCATGAAATCCATGGATACAGTTTCCCATTTAATTTCAAGAATTGAATGAGGCTGAAGAATACCATTTGATAGTTTTCACATAGATTGAACTTGTTTTCGATTATAACATTTCATGATAAAATCAAAATATCATTCTACATTCCCCCCCCCCACAAATATTATTCCTAAAGAAATATATTTATTGCAGTATTTCCTGGATAAATAGAAAAAAATTATTTGATCTATTTAAAAAATACCTTCTTCTACTACTGATCACTTGGAACACACATCCTCTATCGAAATATCACAACACCTTCATTTTCAAAGATAAATTCAGGAATGTAACTCTTCATAATGAACTCTAATTTTTCTTTCAATCCCCAAACATCCATCTAAGAATTCATAATTCTATAAGATAAGGATAACTATAGTAAAAACAAAAACCAATAGTATGAGAGTATCTACATGCACATTTTCTAGGCTAAAATTCATGAAATCAATAACCAAAGGATGAAGATCCAAACTTTTCATAACAATAGATGGATTATTGTTTTGGAAAAAGGTATTTCTACCTTATTTTCATTACATTGATAAAGATAATGATAGAATCATAATATAGTATTCATTAAATCTAAATCATATTTCCCGTGTTCAACTCCTTTTGAGTGAATATATACTTTAATCTTATAAAGTTAATATATATTTCTTATTTTACCCCAAATTAATGTTAATTATAAATTTTTAAATAAATTAAAATTAAAAAAAATAGATCATGCATATGATATTTTAACTCTTGGATTTTCAATTTCAAACATTTAAATTGATTTACACATTCATCTTAATATCAAACATCATAATGTATATAATATCATAGCCTTAAACATTTCATAATCTTGAGATAAGATAAGTGTTTTACTTTCTCTAAAATTTAGTATCCTTTTTGGTGTAGATTTTTTGAGAATTATTTCATAACTCATATATAATAAAACCGTAAATTACAAAGTGGACGCATCCGACCATTATCCATTTTTACCATAATATTAAAATTTTAAAATAAATAATGAATTGTTTTCATGGAAAATATCCATTACTTTCAACTTGAAGTCTTCATTTCCCTTACCCAAACTTAAAACACATTAAAATATTTTAATAACATGGGATGATCATAAAATCCAATTAAGGGATATAAAAAAATGAAACCATTGGTTCAGTAAAAACATAAAAAATAGTACAAAATTTACCAATATCTTCGTAATTATTTGTGAAAATGAGATAAAAATTTTCAAATGAAAAATAAACACACATTTTTCTCAAAGAAAATCATTAAAACCAATAGTAATCATGTAAAACTCCCTTAGGTGACTTAGATCACCATATTCATTAAATTGTTTCAAAACACATTCAATTGATGTTGCCATATGTTCAACTTGTAAACATTTCACTCTTAAAAATTGAACAACCATATAGTTGACTTCCATACCCAATGAATTGAAGGGATTTCATAGAACCACCCATCCCTAAAGCTATTACAGGCTCACCCGACACTATCTAGGCCACCCTATGTATAATATATAATGAGGTCACCTAGTGTTATCTAGGAATCCACATGTATAATTTGAAATAGGCTCACCTAGTTCTATCCAGGCCACCCCATGTATAAGTTGTAATTGGAACACCTAATGCTTTCTAGGCCACACCATGTATAATCTATATTTGGATCACCTGTTTTTGTATAATAATTATATACCATTTCAATGAATAAAACAATTTCATCATACAAATCTTTAAAATTATAATTATTTATTTATAAGTTGAAAAAACCATGGAAAATAAATGGGTTTAATTTCAAAATCTTCAAAAAACAATTAACCCATGGAAAAGAAATGGGTTCCATAACAATGTCTTCAAAATAATCTTAATCCATACAGAGAAGGAATGAGGATTTTATAAATCCTAAATACCCCAGGGGATGATAAGTAAAAAAATGGTTTGTTATTTTTTATGAATTTAAATATCATTAAAATATCATTAATAACATTATTGAGGAAGATAATATTTAAATATTCCAAATAATCTCATTCCACTCATGTATGACTTTTCACACTATGAGACAATATGTTTTTAAAGAGAAAAGTTCAAAATCGTAAAAAATTTTTATCTCCAATTTAAATTTGAAATTAAATCAATTGCTCAAAATTGTATTAATTGATTTATAATTGATATAATTATACATTAAACCAATTTAAAATATTATTTATCAATATAAATGAATTATTTTAAAAAATAGTTTATAATTACCATATATTGTTTTCACAATTCATTAAAAAATGAAACCTCTTAGAAAAATACAAAAAATTCACACAAATTAAAATTTTATATTTCTATTTCGAAAAAAGTTTATTTTGTAAAATAAAATTTATAAAGCTTTCAAATTTTAGTTTTAACACATGTCTCCTATTAAATTGCTGTGAAAATAGTTTTTAGAAAAACATAGTTTTTAAGCGTTAAACTAGAATTATTTTTTATCCTATGCCTATCAAATCTAATAGAAGAGTTTTAAAAATATTATAAACTTATGTAAACTTAATATAATTATTATTATTAATAGTCAACAATATAATTTCCAAGAGGTAAATTCCATATTAGATAATAATTTCAACAATATATTATTGTTTTATAATAATCGGCCATGCGTGTAACACAAGTTTTCCAAGAAACTCAATTTTATGTGAAATGGAATAAATATATGGTGTTTTGTATAATGTAATATAAAATTTAAATTATATGTAAATTAATATATCACCAAATTTAAAAAAATTTGGAATCAATTATTTCCTCAAATATCAGGATGTTGCATCCTAACCCTAAAAAAATTGCATCACAACAATTTGAACATTAACTTGGTAAACAATGGTTGGATATTTGAAAATATCATTGTTGAAAGGATCTTATTCTTAAATTTTAGGAATTGTTTTATCTTCTATGAATATAATTAAATATATTTAGTTGATATATTTCTATAAAACCAATTTCATCCACATAAAATTCCAGGAAATATGATGAAAATCCCAAAAAAAATAACTTTAATAAAAAAAGATCATATAAACTGGAAAGGTTGTCAATACATTAAAACTTATGTCCAAAAGTAAAGGCTTAAATTTCATTAAACTAAGTACTTAAATAAATATTAAACCTACTAAATATTTCCCATAAAATTCATTAATCACATTTTAATCATATTAGTTAAAATCAAAGAAAGAGTGTGTAACCTTGAAATTAGAGTCAAATTTCCAAAATACCGAGATCCTTGTAACTTTGATCACTTTACCTAATGTACCAACATCAAATTCAGTGGCATAAAATGGTTTTTCCATACCTTTCGGTTCCCGATCATGATGATTTCCACCCGTAGTAAGTAACTTTTGACAGAAGTTAGTATAATTTCCCAACGCATTATAGATAAAATACATTATTGTTGACTGTATATATGTTATCTCACTCATAGATTTTTCAAAACTATCATCTTTGTAGTCACAACCCTTGTGAACATACATACCACACAAGTAAAACTTTCATGAACCTAATATACACTATCCAGAATCACTGTTTCCACACATGGAACAAGTTTTAGTCTTACCTCTATAATTCATAGTTGGTTGATTCTATAATTAATACAACCTTGATAATTTCTTAATCTTGTCATCTCCTGACACATAGGTGTCAGAAAACTCCATTTTAACTTTCTCAACACAATGAGACACTTTCCCATAAATTTTAAATTCTCATGAGGCCAATGATCTACATTGACATGGTTTGAATATTGAGTAAAATCTATTAATTTTACTATTAATATATTGAATAAAATACAGAAGAAATATGTCCAATATTATGATATTTTTTTTCAAATGAGGCCACTAAATCAACCTCGTATTTTCTTTAATTATGAGAATTTCTTCTCTATACTAAGCCAAAAAACCTTACATATTTATCAAGGAATAGATTCTTAAAGGTTTCGCATTCCCTGGATTCAAGACTCTCTTTATCTATAGTATTCCTAATCAAAAACCACCATTTAACATCTTCAGCATCAAAATAATAAATGTATAGGGTTACATTTTGATGTCCTAAACATCCCATGAATTCAATTATATTCTCCGCGGTGTTGATCCATGCTTAGGATACCACTGTTTCATATGATCCAATGAGTGACATGGGTGTTTCTCATAAAATTATCTAATATAGACATTCTCCTCCATGGTATATTGATTTCCTCTCTAGAATGGATACCACCACCATTAATTGATGGTGTCAACCGATCTATCACGGAAAAAAACTATTATGTTCCCATTATATCCATTTTAGGATTACATTTTTGATGGATGTTTTCATCTCAGTTCCTTACCAATACTATATTCATATTTCCTTTGTGTAAAACCATTCTAAACAGAGATTTATCCAATTAAGCATAATGGACATCATAAAATTATTTATCATTTCTACTTAAACAAAATGTAAAATCTTCTGAGGGATTTTTTGGACACTATCCAAACCTCTAATTTTGTCTAAACCTTTACATTGATTATAAATATAAGTCCCCAACATTAAACATTAAATAATCTTGGGCTAAGTCACTAATTTAACATTCTCTCACATTGAGGATCGTTTCAGGTTTAGAGTTTTAGAGAATTAAGATAAAACTCAAACATAAAAAAACTATAACATAAAAAGTGGGCACTTACGACCACTATCTATTTTAACATAATATAATAATTTTAAAATAAATCATGAACTATTTTCATGGAAAATCTCCATGAATTTCAACTTGACTTCTTCATTTCCATTACCCATACTTAAACCCTATGAATTTTTTTTAAAAAAACATGGGATGAGCACCGAAGCTCTGCAAGGTATATAAATAAAAGGATAATTTTAGTATAATAAAAACATGAAATATCATATAATATTTTCCTTTAATATCAATCTTCTTTGAGAATTGGAAATAATCAAAATTTACATGTAAAAACACACATCTTTCTAAAAATAACTTTCAAAAACCATAGCTATAAATTAAAACACATTTAGGTGACTTAGATAATCATATTTATTAAATATATTCAATACCCTTTTAGTTAGACTATCCATTTAGAAGACTTAAAAAAATTTCACTGTTATAATTGAAATTACCATACAGTCAACTTCCATACCCAATGCATTAGAGGGCTATTGTGGACCCACCCAACCTTTAAGCACTATTACATAAATGAGTTTTGGCATTCATTTGTTATTTTCATGACAGTTATTAAGATATTTTATGGAATGTTATATAGTAAATAACTATTTAACACCCTATAACTAAAACCAATGCTATAAATTAATAATTTATTTACCATTTTTCACAATGTTTATCTGATAAATAATTTGATTAAATGTTATTCATGTCTTTTATTCAATAGTCGACATGAAAAACAAATTACCCAATTTTTTCATGTCATTCATCCAATAACCTAAATATGAAAAAAAATTAAAAAATACCACATTTCTTCATCCTCTGCCATAGTAGTAAAAAACAAACATGAACTACAGAAAATCCAGAGAAAACTAGCAAAAGACACATATAACTGAACATTCCAATTTATAATTTATATTACAAATAAACTTAAAATAAATCAAACCTATAAAATAATTATCCCATTTAATTTTTAATTGTTTCAACTCCTCTTCACCATATGGTTAGGGGTCATAAAAAAGATACAAAATAATAAAAAAATCATTTTACTTGAATCTTCAATAAAACATATGAAATATTAAGAAATAATTTATAAAGAAATATAACCTTATTAAAATTTCTAGCTATCTAAGTTGAAATTATTTCACACATAAATAATAGAACATAATATCTAGAGTCTTTTACACCTTCTTTTTTATGACTCTTTTTAGAATATATTTTAATTTAAAATACCATTTTTAAGTAATATATCAAAAATTTAGTAATTTTAAATGGAAATTACCATTATATTGAACAAATTTGATCTGGAGATCTTTTTTTGTGTCATCTCATTAAATAATTTCCATGTAATATTTGAAAATAAAATGAACAAAATTAATTTTATTCATTATAATATAAACATGTATTAAAATAATCAAACTTATATTCTCAATACATTTTGAAAAATTTCTCTCACTACACCATGAATAGAACATAGCCAATAAAATGTCCTATCTCTTGAAAAAAACCAACATCCAATGACCACTGATATATGAGAAAATATAACATGAGTTGTTAATATATTAAGTGATATATAAAACCTTTTATGAAAAAATGTTTCATACTCTGGAAGATATGGAGACATATAACACTGAATAATGTCATTCTTTTGATATCATTCAGCTATATAAACTGTTATTTCTGAATCATCCGTTGTCAAAGATAAAGGATAAAATAAATATTGGTCCATAAATCCATATAGAACTATTTTTCCTTACTATGTAAAAATTAAATATAGATACATAATACAAAACATAGATAATTATAAATTTTCCTATAATTAAAGGAATATAAATTTTTTAATCAACTTACATGGAAAAAATTTACATCATGTTGATTACCAATTGATCTCTAACTACAATCAACTAAATATCATTTTTCAAAATCCATACAGTCATTGCACGCCCAAAAATAAAAGTGTAAATTGGAATCACATATACTTCAAATAAAAAATTTGAGTATGTTAACAATCTATCAGGACTAATAAAATCTATATATGAATTTATTTCACATAGAATTTTTTATTATCTATACATTATTTATTTACCTTTGAAGTATGACTATAACAAATTAGATAAATATATAAACTGTAAAATGATCAACTATATTAACAAAAGAATGAAATAAAAGATAATATATATACATACCTATATGGTAATATATTAAAGTAGTCTAGATAGGGAATCTAAAAATTAACCAATACTTTGTAAAAATGTACTCACCTTATCAATAATACATGGTATTTTTGTCGATATATTTATATAATATCATTTAAAGTGACCTTATGATGCTCTATCTCAATCAGATGATGATTAATGGTATAAGTAACATAATATATCATCCCATATACAAAAATATGATGACGATCATAAAAATATAATCCTTAGTAACTTAGAAACTGTGGAAGAGGGGGTATATTAGTAGGATAAAGAGTGGGGTATATAGATATATATGTATGACTTGGATAAGGAGCAATGGGATCAGCTGGCGGAGGTGGAGGAGTATGATAGGTAGGGCAAAACTATCCTTGAATGTCTGGAAACATCAACTGTACCAGTGCTCGGATCCTGACCTCCATCGTCACTTGAATATCCTAAACATTTTCTTAAAAATATTTAATTTTCTTATAAACATGATTCATTGATGAAGCTTCCAAACATTGAAACACTTTTCTTATCAATAAACCATCCATGTATCTTCATACATGACAAAGATGTTTAGGCTTTACCTATGATGTAGCTAAAAAAATATTTCTACCCTCCACAATAAAGACCCCATTTGTGCTCTACTACATAATAGAATCCTATATAGAATATTTGAAAAAAATAATGAATCAAAATTTATAAATATTTTATTTCATTTAAGTAAATAAATATAGTAAACATATTACAATCTTGTTAGTTACAACTCCTAACTCTTCTATAATTTATCGTCATTTTTTCTCCTCTAAGCCCTCATCCATTTTTCATGTCTAGCGAGGGGACCTCTGTAGACCCTATAGAATCATCTCTCAACTTTTGAATTTTTTCTACTAGCATATGTTATTCTAAAAATTTATACCCACCCCAAGATAACATATGAGGTTATACATTTTGATGTTGAATATCCTAATGAGATCTCTTTTATTTCCTTAAATTATGAATTATGAATAAATAAATCATTAACATGGTCATTAATATAAAAAACATCTAAAAAGAAACATTACATTTAACAAAAAATATTCTCATTATCTACATTCAAAAAATATCTTACATGTATATTCATCTATAAATGGATATATATCAAATGGTTTTTTATTTTTTCTGTCCCCAAAAATGAAATGTGATGTGAGGGATAATTTAAAATCCCTCCATCTCTTAGTATCCAATGATAAAAATTTATTCTTAACTCCTCCAGTATTAGGTATGTAATATGTCATATTATAATAAGGGGAAAACATATATTACTATAAAAATTTCAAGATAAGTAAACTAATAACAAACAATATTATTAAAAAGGTCTCCCATAATAGTGATACTATCACTTTTTCAACACTTTTCCAATCATTAAAAAAATAATATCTTTTCTTTTGACATGTACTGATAAAAAATTCTTAATTTTTTTAAAATTTGAAACTCTTGGAATATCATTACCATCAATTTATATTAGTATCCTCCATTCCAGAATAAGAGAAATTGATTATTTTAGTAAATGTTTGATGCCATGTTTACAAGCCCTTGAACACTTTTTTCCCTATAGAAGTAGATGTATCATGTAAAGAAGGATAGGGATGCTCATCAATATGAGCATATATAACATCCTCCCTATAGGCATGAGTATGATCATATCTAGAAATTTGTTGTGGATTGGTGGATTGATCTGTCCTTATCCTACGTATCAAAGAACGAACCATTTGTAAAAAATATTCAAATCCTACAATTACATACAAATGTAAAAAAAATTAACAATTATAAAAAAAGTAAACTAAATTAATCTTAAAAAATTTTAATGTATTTTTTTATTGTTAACATAAATGATAACAAAATTAATGAGAGATTAAATGATGTAAATGAATAAAAACTACACAATATTAATGAGATATGAAATGTCATAATAGAAAATTCACGAACCTGGTAAATCATTATTACAACAAATTTTTTTTTAGAATATACATTTATATAATATATTTTTTTGTTTTTATTTAAAATGATAAATTTTAAATAATAGGTTTTCAAAAAAAAATCTATTAATTGATATGTTATATGAGGTTAATAAGGGAAAACTATAAAAACTAATATAAATAAAAAAATTAACTTATTATATCTAATATGTTTTTTAATAAACAAAATAAAATTAAAATATCTTACTAATGGAATTTTAAAAAGTAAACCATAATTCAACATATGTTAAATATAATATTAGGAATTTACTAAAGAATTGTTTTCATAAATTCCTTCATAATGATCATTCCATATGGAATAAATCTTGTCTATGACATGATTATCAATATTATTTTTTAATTGTTCAATGGAAGTAGGGATCTCAAAAAAATCAACATATTTGTCAGGTTTTTTATCACCAACATACTATTTTTTTCTCATAAAACAAGATATCAATGCATATCATATTGATAAAGAACATATAAAATTTGTTTTTCATGTGTTTTCATGTTAAAAGGATCAGTTGTGCCAACCAATTTATTCAGATTAACAAGTGTATTTCCAAATTCATCAAACCATACAATGCTGTTACCGATAAACCATTTATAATTAAGCACTAGAACTTGAAATTTAATGTAATCAAACTCCCATATTTCGTCAATGATTCCATAATATTTAGTTGATGTTGAGATTGGGTTCCTGTATTTGGAACTCTAAAATTTCATTGTTTATGTGAACACCAACACACTAATATTATGAACAACAAATATTTTGTCTTGATATTTCATTTGAAAGTTATAGCCATTAATGTCATACACGGTCAATGTTATGAAATTTAAACATGGACCACCCACTGACCATCTCAATGTTTCTAAGGCATCTAAATTACTAGTCATTCTCTCTTTAAACCATGTTAAAATAGTTATGTTATTCTCATTCAAAATCCATATATATTTCTTCTTTGGATAACATTGTTTCAACCCATTAATATGCAATGTTATATATGGTTCAGATTTATATATGTTATTCAGGATGTATAAATGTAACTTCTTTATATTTTCACATGTCAATGATTTGAGTTTTAGGGTATGGATCCCCTTTCCCCCATAATTAAATCATTCATGGAAAGATGTAGGCAAACCGATGTACTCCACTGCATAAAAATATCTTGTAACAACTCTACAACCTCCTCTGAAATATACATCTCAACAATGGTTGATTTAGGTCAATATGGATTCTTATAATATCCCTTCAATATATTCAAATACCTTTCAAAATGATACATCCAATTTAGATATAGTGTCCCACAAATCATTAATTCTCTCACCAAATGAAACATTAAATGTATCGTGATATCATAAAAATAGAAGGAATATACATTTCTAATTGAAAAAAGTAATGAAACCGCTTCATTATCTAAAGTGGTCAAAGCATTCAAATAAATCACCTTGTTTTAAATTGGAATTTAATAATAACACACCTTTATGATAGTCATTCTGACTTGAGTGGAAAATATTACATGTATTGAAACTGGTAGTATTTGTTGCATCATGGCACGATTGTCATTAGATTTCATACATGTAAACTTCAAATCCTTTAAAAACAACTTTTTTACATTTCAAGAATAACGACATGAAACATTGATATCAAAAAGACATTTGAAAATATCTAATTTTATCCCTTTTTTATAATATATTAGGAGTTGGGGGTAAAAATGTTTTCCTTCCATCAAGAATGGGAGAAAACAACTAACGTATTCCTATTAAGAGTAAATCAATATTGTATCCAACCCGTCTTTAGTCATTCCTTTAATATATAAAAATTTTCCAATAAAACTACCATATATATTCTTCTCCACATTATTGACATCAATTTTATGATTCACCCCATGATATACCCAAATGGTAGCTCAAAAAATTCTTACCATTTCATCTAGATATTTCTAGCATTACTAGATTTATGATTCGTTCTGAATGTCACATATATTTTTTTCACACTCTCAAAATACTAGTTAGTGGATAATAGTTTTAATGCAATTTAAAATTCTTGTTAGCCTTTGAAATTATTTACTAATCTTTTATAAGAGAGATCCATAGAAAAAAATCTTTTGATATCCTGTGTATATTATTTTTCTCCCTAGATGCAGTTGATAATATGATGCCTATTTTTCACAACTTTCACAATCTTTATTACCCATAAAACTATATCCAAAAAAATTCCATATATTGGGAAGTCATTTAATGTGAATATAATCCTCTCTTAGAGTTGAAAATATTTCATTTTATAAGAATCATACACCTTTATACTATCCTCCAATAACAGTTTCAAATCATCAATTAATGGTGAAAATAAAAAGTTCATATCATTTCTAGCTATTTTGGTCCACAGATCATTAAACTCCTTATAACATATTTTTTCTTCATACAAAATTCTAGAGATAATTTTTAAATTACCAAAAAATAGATCACAAACTCTATGGGTTTCTAAGGATTTGATATATATTCATTCTATCTATGCATAGTCAATGTATATGATTTATAACAACATTTATGATTATATGAAACTAGTGATAAATTCTCATCCATTGTGGATAATCTAATGGCTGATTTATTTTCCCATCACATATCTTCTCATCAATATTCCATCTTAATCTTTTTTCAACATGTGAATTAACATATAAATTATTCAAATGAGTAATTATAGGAAGATTGAAAAATTCCTTGACATAGGTCTTTGTATCTTCTAAATCATTCTTTGTTTTTTATTTCAACTTAAACGATGAACTCCCACATTTAGAACACACAGAAAAAAATTAGTCCTTTTTATATAGCACACAGTCATTCAGAAATGCATGTATTTTTTGAACACTAAACCCATTGGGAATAATATTTTCTTCCGATTATAATGTGAATATGGAAGATTATTGTCATTAGAAAGAATATCTTTCAAAAATTATAGAGACTCTGTAAAAATATTGTCACTCCATCCATGATTCTCTTTCAAGCTAATCAATCATAACACTATTGATAAAACTACAAAGTCCACAAAACCCAGATAAAATGGGATTTCATCATCTCTATATTAAACCTCAATTATAAATTCTTTCTCAACTTTCTCTACCTCAATATCAAGAATCATTTATTTAATTTAATCAGACATATCATCTTTCAAATCAGTTTCATCAAGGTGAAATGGAAGGATCTGTGCCTAATCTAGAGGAGCCTCCTGCTGTTGCAGCTGTTGGAGAGATGGAATTGATTGTAGAAGATTCTTCAGAGGAAGAAAGACCTAATGAGAATACTGTTGTTGTACAAAAGTTTGTACCCATTGAGGGGGAGCAACAAACCAAATTTGGTAGTGTTTTAGTGTCTATTGATATTGTGGATTGGGCAGAAGACCCAGGTTTTGTGGTTTGTGGATTGGAATATCTTGATTCTGATAATGACGCATATCTAAATAGACCAAAAATCAATTATGATGTTCAGACTGAGTTGTTACATGAATATGTGATCAGAATGCATGATATGGACAAGCTAAAATTGGATATCAAAATCAGTTTTTTGGAAGAAATAAGGAAAATGGAAGCTTCACTGGTGGCATCAATTCAATCGATTATGAATGGATCAGTGGCCAGCATAGTATCTGAAAGGGAACCTGTTGTGGTTTCACCTACTGATATGATCACCAGGGCTGACCTTGAATCCTTAAAGGATGAGCTGAAAGAGTCATTTAGTGCTTCTGTTGCTGAGTTGAAGCACTTTTTTGTTGAAGAGATGAGCAATTTTGAAAAATCATTTGAACTCTCTCTCGACTGTAATGTCTCTACCTTTGTGGCAGAGATAGTGGATGAAGTTACAGCTTTCCATACTCAAGTATCTAGATTGTAAGAGGATGTTGAAGCTCTAAATAAATCTGTTATCTCTTTAGAATCTTACATGAGTTCAAAATCTCAAGCAGACAAGGACTTAGCCGATGTCAAAAGTGTTGTGAGCCAGATGGTAACCATGTTTGAAGGTTTTAAAAACTCCATGAAAGATCATGTCAGCACCCAGGATTCCCAAGTGAAAAATCTTATCAGTGGGTTGAGTAAAAACTTCAAGGAAACCGTATCATTCTCTGTTAGTTCTCTTGCCTCTGGACCTTCAATAGTACTTAACCAAATTTGAGTTGTGATGAAGGAGGAGCTTGTTTCAGCATCAACCAGTGGCTCTATGGACTCATCTAACCTGATTGAATTTGTGATTTCAACTAGAGAGTTAGCTCGAGAAATAATGAAGATAGTCCAAGACTATATGGGATAAGCTTCTACCTCTCAAAAAGAAGTGAAAGAAAAGGTAGACTACTATTTTTAAAGGATTAATACCAAACATCAACTAAACAATAACTTCAAACTTCTGTTAGAAAACCTGAAGTTACTTCCTTTAAATCAAGCCTTTAGGGAGCAAGTCATCAAGCTAAGTGAATTGACTCCATCCTTGGACAAATTCATGGAAAACATGGATTATTTCATATCTTCTATGGAGCGTGGAGGAGGCATAATTATGGATTTCAGAAATCTATTATTTCCTTTCTTACATGTTGATGCTAGGCCAGTGATTGTACCTCAAGCTTTACCTACCTCTGCCTCTACTACTTCTCCTATTCAGATGACTCTATCCCAAGCCATTCAAAGCCTTACTCCTATGATCACCCAAAGAACTCCTCAATATAAGCCAGGAACAGTTTCAGTGGCTCAGCCTCCTATGATCATTTTTGGAATTCCTAAGCCTTCACCTGCATCCTCACAGTCTGAATCCTCTTCCTATCCAAAGGGAAAATCTCACATTGAGGATATGGATTGACAAGGTGGCTAAGTTATTTGATAGAAATCCCTTGTATTTTCTTTCCATGTACCTTTTTGAAACTTGTAATACAACTAAAGTTTTTTTCTTTTTCAGTTTATTCATTTTCTCTTTGTTGTTTCCCACTTTTCGATTATCATAAAGGGGGAGAAATATTATAATAGGGAAACATGTCTGGGTATACTAACTTTTATGCGAAAGGGGGAGAAATATTATCTAATGAAGAGATACTATTATTTGCAACTCTGATACCATTGCATTTAATTCTACCTCTAATACATTATGTTCTATAATATACTGTATTCTATGATACAATTGAATTTAATGATATATCCTCTAATACAATTAATCATTATTTTAAAACTGTAATATCATAAGTTTTAATTATCAAAAAGGGGGAGATTGTTGACCTCTTCTGTTTTGATAATCCCAATTATGCTTTCACATACTTTGATAATCCAAATCAATGTTTATCTATTTTCTAATTCTATCAATCTATGATATTCTATTATTAGGATGATAATAATTTTAAAATAGTCCTTGAAATATGTTAATCAATGTTTATATATGTTTATATAATTTTTGAATTAATTCAAACTCAATCGGATATGTTCTGCATAAAACAGATAAGTATTTAGTCGCTAATTTGCTTATAGCTACAGATAAAAATCTACTGGTACTTAGTCTACCAATAGACATAGTCACCGATAAACTAAGGTCACTGATACACAAGGCTACAAGTATGTACAAGTTCACCGATACAGACAGCTACCAACATAAACATATCTACCGATATAAACAAGTCCACCAGTATGCATAAGTCTACCGATACATCAAGATACTGTTACACTAGAGTTACCGATAGAGTAAGTCTATCGATATAAGAAAGTCTACCGATATGAAGCTATCGATACAAAAAAGAGCTACTGAGAGAAGAAAAGTCTACTGATAGATGAAGTCACCGATATATACCTAGACCTACCGATACAAGTTCAAACAGCTACCGATACAAGGAGAAACTGGTACATGATTAAAGAGCTACCGATGGAAGGTCACTGTTACATAAAGTAAACGGCTACCTACATAAGGCTACTGATGAAAGACTGAAAAGTCAAACTCTATACTCTCAATATTATTTATTTGTTAAAGAAACTATTATATTTCACGATTTTAATGAAATTAATGTTATTTAATGTGTATTGTTGGCATGTTAGGGAACCTTACCCAGTACCCATAAAAAGGTAATCATTCCTTTTACAAGAGCTGAAAGATATAAAAGGACGGAAAAAGACCATGAAGAAAAAAGGAAGAGAATTAATAAATCAAGAAGGAAAGTGAAGGGTGAAAAAGGCAGGGGCTGAACATCATTAAAATCATGGTGCATTCACACAATAGAAAAAGCTACATTCATACTAGAAGATCACTAGACATACCCGAAGCCACTCATTCGAGAAGAGAACACAAGCTGCATCTTGAGTGAATAACTACATCAAAAACTTCATACACTCAAGATGATAAGTTGAACGTGAAAACCAAGGTACAAAACGACACTCTATTTTTCAGAAAAAAACTAGAGAAGGCCTCCAAAGCATTTCTGATAAATCAAAAGAGCCCAAAGCTGCACTTCACATCTCTAAGATCATTCTAAAATATTATCCATTCTTTTATTGATTCTTTTATTTACATTTCGAGCAGTGTGTATACTCTGTATATTTCTTACACACACTGTCACCTATGCTAAGCTGGAGAATTTATAAATCCTCATTCAAACTCTATAACTCCCTTGAATCCCACTTTGAATAGTGGTAGAGGTCAAGTAAGACCTGGACAGACTGTGAGCTGTTATTTGTTTTCCCACGAAGAACTGTGGTAGTGGTATTTATACCTGGACAGTCCTTTCACTGTTGGTTACCCTGATCCAGGGTGTGGATCAAATTTATATATAAATTTTGGAGGACTATCTCTCGGCATGATACTGAACCTCTTGGTTATATTTGTTGTGCATTTTAGTTTAAGTCTAAAGTATAAAATATCTAATTTTTATTTCGATGTTGTTACATTGAAATGAAGAACTATTTTGAAGTTACTTTGATAGGTAATCTAGAAAGTGTTTGTAATTATTGTAAATCATTAGATAAGTTTCAAAAGCTAATTTAATCTTCTGATTAAATTAACTGAGACCTAATCAATCTTTTGAGAACCTAATTTAACCTTTACAGTTTTACAAATTCAGTACAGTTTAACTTGTTTTATAAATTAGTGGATTTTAATAGAAATATTTTTAACAGAAATTTTAATTAGAACTCAATTCACCCCCTCTTGAGTATCCACTCTAACCAATAATAACCAGTCATATGAATCTTATTCCCTAATTTAATTATTATAAATGTTAAAGGCAATGAAGGTTCATTTTCTTTATTATCCTTACTTAACATCTTATATAAGTCAGTTTTAGGGAATAGTATCCCAGTAACTCATAAACATTAGTCATAAGGTGTTTAAGGTTGAAACATTTCATTCAAATGTGTGTTGGAGAATTTTTGGGTCATTTATACACATTATATTCTTAGTTTAATCATTAAGAAGTTTGTTCCCTACTTAATCACTATAGTTAATTTTAACTATTTTCCTTAGTCAATATGATCAAAAATAAGTTGACCTTATTAGACTAAAAATTTTATAGAGATTAAAAATATTTATATAATTTTTTTCATGTTCAATTCACATTAGTGGGCAAAATAACATGGAAATTAATCCCGCAGATTCTGCGACACAATGATTTTTTAAGGATAAAAGATCAGAATATTGAAATGTTTTTATATCCAATTTCAATGTGAAATTAAAAATATTTGACTAAATTTGATTTATTGATGTATAGTTAAAATAATAATACTTTAAAACCAACTTAAAATATAGTTTCTCTATAAAAATAAATGAGACAAAAAAAGTAGTTTTAAATTAAAATGTAGTGTTTTCACTATTTATCACAAAATGAAACTTCTCAGAAAAATTCAAAAATTTCACCCAAACTAAATTTTGATTTTTTTATTTAAAAAAAGTTCATTTTTTTCCTGTAAAATTTATAAGATTTTTAAAATATAGTTTTGACATCATTCTTTCATTAAAAGGCTGTAAAACTAATTTTTATAAGAAATACAGTTTTAAAGCATAAAACTGGATTTATTATTATCTTATGTCACGAACTAGCCGGAGTACCCTTGTAACCTGATAAACAATTCGGTCATAGAATAACCTGAAGGGAATTCCCAATCCCCGCATGTTAGTGACTAGCACCCGGAATCATACAACCAACAAGTGGGCATGATTTCTGCCATAAGAACACAGAAGAAAAGATAAAAGACAGTATGCATATCAATAGGAAAACTCCACCGAGTGTAAAAGTACCATATCACAAAGGGGCATAAAATACCATGTACTATGACCTAATTATATAAATAGGAAAACAAACCCATGTTCTCTAGGGACATAACTCACCACTTCCAAAGCATAATAGCTGGATCCACCTCCAAGAGATTGCTTCCCTTTATTTGAGCCAAGAAGAAGAAAGTATACAAACACCCAAAGGAAAAAGTAGGGTGTGATCCTATGCCTATTAGGATACCACCAAAGATTCCATAACAGATTCCAAATATAGATTTTTCAAATAAATTCATTTATTTTTCTAGAATAAACAGGTTTGGCAATTCAAAATCATATTTATAAAAATACATGCTACACATTTTCAAAATGATTGAAAATAAATTCAAAGCACAAGCTTTACTTTACAAGAGATGGAATATTTATAACATGACGGATTATGTAAAACATTTATATAAAATAGTTTATATAAATTCAATAGTAATGTAAATAAGTACCAATAAACATTGGCATACATTTATATCAAAAATATAAATAAACAAGTGAGCAACACAGTTATCTACGAAAAGGTAAGATAGTATTAACCAGATATAATATTCAGAACTCTCTGTGTAAACTCAACCAAATGTGTATACACCCATCCCTATGACACTATCCAAAGGAGACTTTTCACCAACCCATCGGGGATGTGACCCACCACAAGTAGGTTTTAGAATATTGTTGTAGTGTAGAGTGTATCCAAATAACTCACTAACTACATAAGTCTTGGATGCACTATTAAATTATGGTAGAACTATTTTCATACTACATAAAAATATTTTCAATCCCATTCTTAAATTTCAAATATTAAAATTTCTTTAAATTTAAAACCAAAATAGGATTTATTCAAAAACATGCATTTTTTCAGAATAAAACCCCTGGGTTTCTATCAAATCATTTTAAGCCTTTTTCATGAGATTGAAATCCATTCAGAACTAATACCATCTATTTCACAATTAATATCTGGAATTAAATTCTACAATTTAATGAAAAACAATTTCATCAAATCTATAACTTAAATTCAACAATTAAAATTATCCAATTTTCATACACCCCTTTCATTTTAAGGGAATCAGGGGTTTTCCTTGCTTCCATGCCAAAACCATTTCAAATACCAAAATTCAATTGAATTGGGTTTTATCAAAACAATTGAATGCAAGGTTGACCATTTGAATTTAAATCAGTAATTTTAATAAACCAATCAATACAATGATAATAAATTTGGTAAAAAAGGATGGAATGACCTTCCTCTTTCCTGAATAATGACACTCGCAACATCACCCATCAATGCGAACGAAGGTGTAGAAGACCTAAAAACTCTACCTAGTAGCTTGATCCAACATCAAAAGACATGTATCCATTAATCACAAGATGACCCATTGAAAAACCAATATGATAGGAAGAGATAAACTTGAATAACATGGGGGAACACTTACTTGGGAATCGTACCGCAAGAAGAATGAAGATACAAAGCTGTTTGGTACGATCTGGAAGGAGATGAGTCTCTCAAAAATGCACCAGAACATCTCAAGGAAGAGAGCCAAAAAGTCTAAAACAAAAAGGGTAGAGAAAAAAAAGCCAAATGAGTGACTATAAGTTGGGAACAGGATGAGTCGCAATGTTTACCAAGGGGTCATGATGTTTAGGCCATGCTGGATAAGTATGCTAAAAAAACTCATTGCCTCGAGTGAAAAATAGATATTTAATCCCTTCTTGACATGTACCTCAGGTACAAAGTATATATCAGCTCACAACATGGTCTCTACATACACAACATGATGTCCCTATCCATGATACACAACTAGATGAATTACACGATGTGTACTTTAAGTTTACGGTGTGTACCTATTCGGAAGTCTGCAGTAAACCCAGTTAAATCACATAAAAGGATTTTTAATCAAAAGGGAAAATTGAAAATGTGTAAAATTTCCTCATAAAGGTAACACGATGTTACAAAATCCCCACCATAAAAACTTTTTTCCCCTAGAAAGCATATTAATAATCTTCCATGCCAAAAAGATGAGGCCACTACTCTCTCATCAGTGCCTCACATTCTCACATACTGTGATTATTAGAGTTAGGCTGCAATAGCACATGAACCAAAGGAATCTTCCTCCCACGAAGTAACTTGGTCTAAGAATCAACTATCCTAGCTGGTTGCTCAGTGAAAGTTAAATCAAGCTATATCTCAATAACACTCTTGATCAAAAATGTGAGATGGATCTGATAGATACTTTCTCAACTGTGATACATGGAACAATTTTTATATTGACATCATCTATAGTGGATGTTCCAAACAATACACAACCTTCCCCACCTGAATAGAAACCACAAAAGGCCCCACAAGGCGGGGAGAAAGCTTCCCTTACCGCTCAAGCCGTCAATAATCCAATCAGGGTGAAACATTCAAGAGCACCTGGTCACCATATAAAAATTAAAATGGTCTATGCCGTCGATCAACATAAGACTTATATCATATTTTAGTTGTCAAAATCCAATTATATATTAGCTAAATCTTTTCAATCATCTCCTGCACCAAGCATCGTCCAACCAAAGTACCTTCACCGACCTCCAACCAACATAGCAGAGATTTAACAGGCCCACCATACAAGGCCTAGAAAGGAGCCACACTGATTTTATACTAGTAAATGTCGTTATAAGAGAACTAAATTAGTGCCAAGTGATCATCTAAAGACACACCAAGGTTGAGGAAACATGTAAAAATCATATCCTCTAGAATCTGTATAGCTCTTTCTATCTGGTCGTCCGGCTACATATGGTAGCCCATGCTTACACGAACCTAAGATCCCAGTGCCTACTGAAGCCCTATCCAAATTTGATAAGTGAAATGAGGATCCCTATCAGAGGATATATCATATGGAACTCCATGTAAATAAATAATCTCTTTCAAGTAGACATTGCCTAACTCATCAACTTTGGACCTATCTCGAATGGCAATAAAGTGTACAGACATGGTGAGCCTTTCAATCAAAACCCATATTAAATTATTCATTCTCTGGTTATGAGTAAACCAAAAAAAAAGTCTATATAGATCTCATCCCACTTCCAAGTAGGGACTAGAATTGGTTTTAGTAAACCCATTGGTTTCTGGTGCTAGGCTTGCACCTGTTGGAATGCATAACAACAAGAGACAAACTAAGCAATGTCTCATCTAATACACGAACACTAGAATTATCACATCATGTCATGTAATATCTTAGTGGTTCCTGGGTGCATGACCCATTGATAATTATAGAAATCCCCCATCACAGCCTTTTTTTCCACTAAAAGCACAAGGAATTAGTTCTGATAGAATAGAACATCGTATTTGAAGAACAACCACTATGAAAATGTCTACCCACCATAAAAGGGATTTTTTTAGTTCTAAAAAACTCATTATCATGATCTTTATCTTGAAGATTCATCTCAAGAAGAGAAGACGTAAACTACACATTGGATAAAGAAACATCATCCCCTTCCTCCTGAACTCTAATATGAAACTGTGGAAAGAGAGCCATTAAATTCCAGTCTTACAAAGGTTCTTTCACTACTTGGGGTGGAAGTTTCATGCTCAATTCATCAACAAAAACATTCCCTTTACTGCGGGTATAAGTGATGTAAATGTCGAAATAATTCAGGTACTCAACCCAACGCCTTTGTCAAAGATTCAAATCTTTTTGGGAGAAGATATAAATCAAAATTTTTTAGTCTGAAAACATGGTCAAACTTTCTCCATAAAGGAAATTACACCAAATTTTAATCACGTGCATCATAGTTCCAAGTTCCAGATCGTGGGTAGGATAATTATTATTGTGTGACCTAAGATGAAGAGATCCATATGATACTAAACTATCACCAAAATAAAAACCCAAAATAAGCTAGAACCTAATGCATTACAGAAGAATACCTAACCCTGTTTGGATTCTGGAAGAGTTAAAACCAGCATAGTAGTCAAGAAGTATTTAAACTCGATAAAAGATCTCTAAAATTTATCATCACTCACAAACTTCACCCTCATCAAGGATAGAGCATTCATTGGAGAATCCAAATTCGAGAAGTCCTTCAAGAACCTATGGTAATATCTAGATATGCCCACGAAACTCCGAATCAAGAATACATTTCATGGTTTATCCCACGTCATAACAACCTTCACTTTCTCAGGATCAACCGATACACCCTGTTTAGATAACATGTGTCTCATGAATTTCACTTCCCAAATCAAGAAATCACAGTTTGAAAACTTTGAATAAATGTGGTGATTTCTTAGCAGATTTATAATTATTATCAGATGATTCACATGATCCTCCTCGAACATGGAGTAAATAATAATTTCTTCCACAAATACTACCACAAAGGTATCCATATACTCATGGAAAATCTTGTTCATTAAATCCATGAAAACTGTACAACTATTCTTCTAGCCAAAAGGCATTACAAGGTACTCAAAGTTCCCTTAACTTCTCAAAATGGAGGTCTTAAAAATGTCAGATTATTATTTCTACAACTTATGGTAACCATATCAAATGACTATATTTGAAAACCACTTTGCCCCTTTTAGCTAATAAAACATATTTTCAATCTGTGGAAATAAATATTTTTTCTTTATTGTAACTCGATTGATCTTTTGATAATCAACACATATGTGATGAGAACCATCAGCCTTCTTAGAAAATAGAACCGACACTGCCTAAGGTGACACCCTTGGATGAATAAATCCTTTTTCAAGAAGATCATACAACATAAACTTCATCTCTTTCAACTCATCTGGTGCCATGAGGTAAGAGGGGATAAAGACCGGTTGGGTACCAATCATGAATTCAATAGAAAACTCAACCTATCTCACTAGTGGAATAGTAGATAAATATGAAGGGAACACATAAAAAAACTCAGAAAAACCGGAGGAATATCACCACCCATTGAGTATCGCCCCAGGTAAAATAACACATTCCTCAAGATTGGATATGACGGTCTGACTCTACCTGACCCTGGGTCTCATTCTCCTTGAAAAACAAAGGTCACACCACTGTGTATAGTAAATCTAAGCCATTGAAGATGAACAAATTCATGATTTGTTAGCAGTGAGACAATCTATCCTTAATATGACATCAAGAAATTCATATCCAGAATAAGAAAAATCCAAGCTATCTCGACATCAAATCGAGATAAGACACATGTAGGACTACATAGGCCATGTTCTCTCTTCATACTAATTGGTGTAGTAATATAAATTGCACAAGATAGTTTCTCCATAAGAAATATTAACAAGGTTAACAATATAGGTTTAAATAAAATAATGAGTTGAACCAGTATAAAAAAAGAGTAGTCACTAATGAGGAAGAAATGGTAATGGTACCTCTCACAGTCGATGGACCCATGTCTGATTCCTTTGGAGACTGTTCCACTGCGTGAAGAAGATTCATTATGGATGCCTGTGGTTGGAACCCTTTTTAACATGAAGCATTTTATTTCCCCACAGTGTTAAGAGGAGCTGACAATATTATCCCACTATGTGGAGAAGTGAATTGATGGAAGAACCTATGTAAGTGTTTTGAACACCCATAGGAGCTAAAGTTCTTGGGCGCTTCAGTTCAAACCCTCTTAGAATGTCCTGGATTTCCACCCTGGTAGAATGTCAAAGAACTTCCTCCGAGAGATATTGGAGGTTTTTAATGACTATATCATCGATAACTACAATGAGGATACTTACGCTTTTGTTTTCCTTTTAAGGAACATAAACTTACACTAGGAGAAAAAGGAACTCTCATCAGCCCTGATTTTCCAGGAAATTGCATCTCAACTATCATCACCAAATACATCACATTAGTATACGTGGGTTGATTCAGTATGAAAACTTTATAATGGATGTGTAATCAAATTCCCAACTCTAATATTTGATCCTTCATCTTCTCATTAGATATTATCTTAGGTGAAAACAAAATTATCCTAGAAAAGATATTTCAATACTCGGTCATGGTTTTGTCCACTTTCTCAAGCTTAAAAAACTGTACAACCTTGTCCCACACCTTGGAATCTAGATAGAACTAATTAGTGAAAAGAATCTTGATTTCCTTCCACTATAAGCCCTCATGTTTCTTTATCATCACCATTGTGTCCCTCCATATCCTACTCAGTCCCTCCAGTGCGAAGCTGTCACACTTCACCCTGATCACTTCTGGAATCTCTAAGAACTCAAACATACATTCTATCTTGCCCAACCATTCTTCAGCATGTTGAGGATCATTGGAGCCTTTGAATACTGGTGGATTATGGTTAAGGAACTATTGAGAATGATTCCAAAGATTATCCCCCCAAAAGGATCCACAACTGGAGCCTAAGCGAGAACTAGAGGTGGTCTCTATCCCAGAGAATGGATATTTCTCACAATTACCTCAACCATATTTAGATAAACAATAAGATTTACATAATTTGGTTCAATAGAAACCTTTTCTTATATCTGGTTCACAGGTTATCTCAAGGGAATGATGCTACAGAACATTAACAGATAAATGGAGACAATTAGATTAACACACAAACTATGTAGAATGAAAAAATATTTTTAATTAAATGGAAAATAAGAGTTGGATTTCAACCTATCCAAATATCTATAAGGAAAATACTAGAATTAATCCCCATGATCTATTTCCCTAACACCCCTAGATACTTAAGGTTCAGTGTAGTGAGAGTTGTCCAGACACTCAATCACAACTACATTCTATGTCCCAACATGATCTCAAGAACTGCATACTGACTTCAAGAAAAAGGATCAATATCCTCCATTGATACAGATTTTTCATGAACTAGCCTGGGTACCTTATTAGCCCGATAACTGAGTCGGTCCTGACATAACCCGATGGGTGTTCGTAGTCCCTATGAGTGACGATTAGCACAAGGCATCATACAACCTACAAGTGGGACCGATATCTGCCTCAAGAACACAATATCAAAGATAAAATACAATATGCATATCAATTAGAAAACTCCATTGAGAGTAAAAGTACAAGGACACAAAGAGGCATAAAATCCAAATTACTACATCCTAAAGTAATAAATAGGAAAAATTCCCCAAGATCCCTAAGGATACAACTCCCCATGTCGAAAAATGAACTGCTGAATCCACTTCTAAGTGATCCCTTCCCTTTTCTCGAGCCTGTAAGAAGAAATTCTACAATCACCAGATGGAAAAATAGGGTGCGAGTCTAAGACTAGTAGGATTCCACCCAATATTCTATAACAGAAGCCAAATATATATTTCCCAAATAAAATCTTTTATTTTTTCTAATAAATAGGTTCGGAAATTCAAAAACATATTTATACAAAACATGCTATACATGTTCAAAATGATGGAAAATACATTGAAAGAACATGATTTACTTTAAAATAGATGGTATATTTGTAAAACAATTAAATAAGTAAATGATTTACATAAAAAAGTTTATATAAATTCAATTGGCATGTAAAGTATTTCCATTAAACATTGGCATTCATTTATATCTCAAATATAAATAAACAAGCGGGAAGAATGGTTATCTTCCAAAAGATATGATAGTATTAAACAACTATGGGATTATTCACTCTCTGTATGGAATTTGAAAAATGTGTACACTCACGTCCCTATGAAATTGGATAAAGGATGCACATCAATAACTTTTCGGGGATGTGACACACCAGAAGTAAGTTTTAGATCATTTTCGTAGCATAGAGTGTATCCAAATAACTCACTAACTACCTTAGGCTCCCATGCGCTCTTACATGATGGGTGACCTAAATTAAGACTTCTTAAAAATATTATCAGTCTCATTCATCGATTTTAAAAATTCCAATTTATTTTCTATTTTAAACCAAAATAGGTTTTATTCAAAAAAATTCCTTTTTTCCTTAATATAAAACCACTAGTTTTTTATCAAATCATTATAAGCCATATTAATGAGCTTTAAATCCATTAAAAACTAATTACATCATTTTTTCAATACATTTACACAATTTAATTCAAAAATTTAATTGAAAACATTTCCATCAAATCCATAATTTAAATTCAGAAATTTAAATCATCTAATTTAAATAAACCCACACCAATTCAATAGAATCAGGGGTTTTACATGTTTCCTTACCAAAACCATTTAAAATCCCCCAATTTAATGGATTTTTGTTTTATCAATGTAATTGAATGCTAGGTTGAACATCTAAATGAAAATTAATAATTAAAATAAAAAAAGAAATACCATGGAAAACAATTTAAACAAATGGGACGGAACCACCTACCTCTTCCCCAAATAATGACACTTGCAAGGACACCAATAAACAAGAAAGAAGGTGTATAATACCTTGAAACTCTACCAAGTAGCATGATCCAAAACCATAAGAAATGTATCAATCAATTTGAAGATGATAAATTGAAAACCCAAGAGGAGGAAACGAGAGAAACTTGAAAAACGAGGGGAACACTTACTCAGGAATCACACCTCTAGAAGAATGAAGATCTGAAGCCATTTGGTTCGATTGGGAAGGAGTTGAGTCTCTAAACAATGCTTCAGAACTACTCTATGTCAAGAGCCATGATGTCTGGAAAGGAAACAAACGAGAGAAAAAGACGAATGTGTGACTTTAGGCTTGGTGTGGGATGAGTCATGACATGTACCAAGGGGCACAACGAGTTGGCCACACTGGATAAGTATGCTGAAAACCCCATCACCTTGGATTTAAAAACTGATATTTAATCCATTCATGATGAGTACCTCTGGTACATGGCATGTACCAGCTCAAAATATGATATCCAAATTCAGGAAATGATCTCCCAGTCCACGATAAACAACCAGCACCAACTATACGACATGTACTTCAGGTACCCATAGTGTACCAGTTCACCAGTCTGCAAAAAAACTAGAAAATTTACATAAAAGGATTTTTTACTTAATGTAAACATAGAAAAGGTGGAAAATAACTTGATCAAGGTAATGGGACGTTACATATTATGCATATCAAATCTATTAGATGAATTTCATGAAATTATAAATTTTTTTGTAAAAATAAAATAGTTAGTATTATTTAACCCTCTAACATAACTTCTTGGGATTAACTTCGATATTAAATAATATTTTCAACAATAAATTATAATTACATAAGAGTTGGCCTTGAATGTAACGTGTGTTATCAAATAAACTTGATGTTATGTGTAATGAAATATATATTTTGTATTTCATATAACAAAATATAATTTTTGAATTGCAACAAAATGAAGGAATCAAATTAATTAATTAAATTTGAAATAAAATATTTCATAAAATTTCGGGTTGTTATAATGTACCTTCAATGAATCATCACTATAAAAAGAAAACTCTCTATTTGAAGAAGGAAAGTTTATCACAAGATCATTAATGAATATTCATTCAATTCTTGAAAATAATAAACAAACTACATTTTTATGATTAATTTAACTCCTTTTCGTGTTAACTTGGTCATTATGACAAATAAAATAGATTAATTTTGTAAAAAAACTCTCCACATTGACTAGATAATCCAATTAAAAATTGAATCTCCATGAAATTTTGAGGTATTGAACCCTATTTTTCTACCTTAGTTTTACGTGGATCAATAGCTATGGTGTCAGTAGGAAAAATATTCCATGGAATAAAATCTATTGTAACCAAAATTGATATTTGGTAAAATTTCTATACATGTTTATTTCTTTTAATTTATATATATCAATCCAAAGTCGTTTCTAATGTTCATAGTAATGTTTAGAGTAAATCATAATGTGATCAACAAAAATTTCAAAAAATTCTTCCAAATTATCATAGAAAAATATATTAAGAGGATCTATCAATACATCAGGTAATTATTCAACCTTAAAGGAATAACCAAAAGAAAGTAATTCCCATACCTAATTTTAAATTCTTTATTTATAATGTATTTATCCTTCACTTTCAACTGATGATATCCAATCATAATATAATTCCTTCAAAAATAATATTATCCATTAAGCCGGTCATGAAAGTCACATATATTTGGTAATAGATACTTATTCATAACAGTAATGTCAGTTAGTGATACATAATCAATATAAATCCTTATAGATGCATCATTCAATTTAAAAGAAAAAAAATAAAAGAACCTTAATTTGAGGTGTTAGGATGAATAGAACACCTTTCAACTAACTCCTGTAAACACTTTTCAATTCCAATAACTCTAATGGATATATTTAATACATGGGTTGTAAAATTATATTAGATACATTAATAATATAAGCAGTGAATTCAACCTCCTGATCTATAATAACACCATTAAAATAATTATTAAACAAATCCACATGAACATTTTCTACTTGATGACCACAAATTTGAACAACTTCACTATTTTTTAAAATATTTACAGGATATTAGTGAGTATTATCTTTAATTATTTTCTCATAACCATGATTTGTTATCATAGGTATGAACTCATTCTTATATATGAATTCAAACACACTTTGAAAATAAAATATAACTTTCCTGTATATATAATATATTATTTCTCGATAATCTAAAATCCAATCCATATGAAGAATAATAATAAACTCAAGTAAAGGAAAACAACAAGATTTTCATAAAATATCATTACACATATTAGTATAGAAAGAATCTAATAAATATTCTTTGTCATTTATACATCCATATAATGTTTTTAATAAAAGTTCATTAACTATTTCTTGAGTTAATATTTCAATTTTTTTAGAAAATTCCCCAGAAATAAAATAATGTATAGACCCTGAATCAAACAAGGATTTTTCATAATTTCGGTAAACAAGTAATATACCTATCACAAATTCATCTAATTACATAACATTATTGTGTATTATTGAAATTATTTATCACACCCTTTATAGTATAATATTGATGATTCCAAAAATTGATGCTTTTCTTCAGACACACGTAATACAAATATACCATCTCATTGAGCATAAAACCTTTGAAAATTTTTCTTAATATTTAGAGAAAATATTTCCCAGATTGAATTATGTGAAATTATAATCTAAATTTCCCATGATAACACATTGATAACAGTTTTCATATTTCATAAGATACTCCATACGATGCTCTTTACAACACTTATCACAAGTGGGATGTTTAGAGAACATACCTTTTGATTTCATCTATAGCGACCCATAATTTACATACATTTATATTATTTCAGAACTGAAGTATATTCATTATAACATATAATAAAACCATAAAATAACCATATAGGAATAGTTTCTTTAGATACAAGGAAACCTAAACAACTGGTTCATAAAAAATCTACATTGCCTCCCGGTTATTTCTTCATAACAAGACTCCATTTTGAAATTTCAAACACAATAACCTTATTCTTGCCTGGGGAAAAGAAACATATGAACAAGAGAGCTCAAACGATCAGTAAGGGTAAAAAAAGAAATATCAATCATATCATATTCATAAAATCATAACATTTGAAAATCTTATCTTTCTTATAAAAGATAACAATATCATGTAATAGGATAAATCATTAAAGAGAAATGTAAACCCAATAGTAATAACATACGATATGAGATTTTATTTGGATTATAAACATAAGCATATAAAATCATTTCATATTATTCAAGGCTCATTGCCAAGAACATCATAGTTGACAAAGTCAATTACTGAACCGATTTCACTCCTCATTCCAAAACTATATTACTAGACCATATTTACTTTCAACTCCATTCATATATATCTCTTGAGATATAAATCTTTACCTAATTAATTGGAGGTATATGTAGGTCCCACCCATATCATAATGAATCCATTCTTATGTGTGCCACTAAAACATAAAAACATTCACTATAGCATAACCCGTGAAATAAAATGGGTTTCTTAAACACCATCCCATCATAACATAATAGATAAATGGATAGCATAAAAAAATTTCCATTATTTAAATAATAAAATCAATGTAATATAAGGTATAGAAACATAAATCCATGTGATCTTGCAAATAAAATAATTTTTGATAAGACACTTGAGCATCAATCCTGAAAAAAAAAATCCTTTCTTCTTCAAAAAAACGGTTTCCTTCCTCATAATACAACACAATTTTAGAAGAAAAACTTTTATGTCAAAATAAACTTATAATCTTTTAGGGGAACCATCTAGGAAATAAATCATTATTAGAGCTTAAAAATCCATTCATACTATACATGTTAAGAAAAATTCTCCTCATACTTTTGTCGAAAAATTCAAAAAGTACCTCGTACCGAAAATGAAAAATGATTCCATTATTAGCATTTTGTAAAAATTTAATCATGGGTAAAACTGATTTTAAACAATTATTGAAGGATATAAAGAACATTTTGAAATAAATATTTAGGAAAATTGATGTGGATGATAAATAACCCCGAGTAAATACTTAGGATTAAACAATCTCAGATAAAAATGAGATTTACAAATTTATCCCTTACCTTAGGTATAATATGATAAGTATGTATACAAAACTCTTGTATACATATTTAAATAATTTTGATAATTTATTCCACATTAATAATAATTTTTATGATAACAATTATGATCCTATTTACATTTGTTTGTTAGTAACATTTCATTGTTACTTGTTATTCGGGTATTAACTGCTTTATGTTCTTATACAGGCTTTGTCGGATAAGTTCATATTACTATTTTTAGGTTGTAGTTATATCATTTACATAATGTTATTATAATAATATATATCATATTTATTTATTTAATTAATTTATATTATCATAATTTAATGAAGATTATGTTGAACAAATCACATCACAGAGTGTAGATGGTAATCCGTATGTACGCATGAGTGACGTTATTGTTCCCATATTGGTGAATGGTATTTAATTGGATGGTGTTTAGTATCTCAGAATTTGTATCATGTTATAATAGTCATATATAAGTATTATTTACACCATTATAGCCATCTATGTATGGTGGTGGTGAAAACCTGATTACACCACAGCATGGAGACCGCAGTGATTTCATTTTTCGTACGATGGATATAAGGTGAAATAGGGTTGTTTCATATTTACAAAAACATATCATTATATTATCTATACTTATGTCATTACTTTATACTGAAAAAACTAATGAAAATGATGTATAAGAAGAAAAAATTTTGAATGAATCTGTAGAAGAGATTACCTCTTCCTCGATGTGCCTCCTTTAAATTTCCTCTTAGGGAACCAGAGTTTGTCTTTGAAGAAGATCCGAACCTCTATAATAAAATTGAAGAATTTGATAAGTAAAAACTGGATGTGGTTTTCCCATATTTAAGGCTCAAAATTAATTGGATAGGTGAGGGAGGAGGTTCCCTTTTATAATTGAGGTGAGGGGCACTTTTGGAAACCGAAAAAATATAAATTTATAATAAAATAAAACCCCACATAAAAACATCCAAATGTCCATGTTTTGAAGAATATATAAGATATGGTTCTAATATCATCAACTAATAAATTTTAGACATGTGTTTATTTCAATTTAATCATTATCATTTTAATTAACACTTATTTATTTTATTTAATTTTAATTGTGGTAATAACATTCAAAATATTTAATGCTTATAATTATTTACTTATAAAGTGTTAATTGACCGTAAATGGATATTTTATGAAATCCTAGACCTTATAATTATCATTTTTAACTTTTAAAAAAAATAGTTTTTTAAAATAATTTTATAAAATGTTATTTTTATAAAATGTCAATAGTGTAAATATTCACACTATTCATTTATTTGACATTATATTAAATTCACACAGAAGATAAATTCAAACCAAAATTTATAATACAATAATAACATGTCAAATTAAACTATAAAATTCATGGATCACATTAACTAGTTCATATGATAATTCATTTAATATTTTTAATACCATTTATTTGATATTTCTATTAATAAAATAATTTCTATATCACTATTGTATCATCATTAATGGTAATTATTTAATATCTAAAAATTATTAATAATATTCTATTATGTAGGTAATTATTTTATATTTCCATAGACTATCTATAGTTCATATTTTCTCCTAGTTACTCATATATTTAAATTACTATACTTATATAAAATTCGACTGTAACATTTTTTCACATTCATTATATTTTATTACATTCATGTCATATTCATAGGTAATGGCCATAAAGAGACTCGATTTGCAAAAATAGTTGATAAGGGTTGCAATTAGTCATCCAATAGGATTTTTACAGTTGATAAGGTAATTTTCTAATATTATTCTTACCCTTAATTACCTAATTTACATTTAACCATAGCAATAAAATTAATTACCAAAGTCACTATTCATAATGCCCAAAAAATAAATGTATACTACTAAAATCATTTTGACCTATTGATTCAAATTATGGAATGCATTTTTCAAAATTCAATACATAGAAGTTGAAGTAATTAATTTAATATTAATATTGTTATTGAAATTAGAAATCTAGTTTTAAATGAAAAAACTTGCAAAAGATTGAAATGTTTCTACCTATGAATTCTATGTCAAATTAATGATAATTACATAAATTATATTGAATGATAAAACATATTCTATTTATACTTTAAAACATTTAAATATTTTATATTTACCATATAAACTATCTTGATTAAAAAATTCATTTCTAATTAAAAATTAGTGTATTATTACTATACAACAAAACATGAATGTTTTGAGAAAAATATCATAAATTTAACCAATGTAAATTCTTATATCCTAATTCAAAATAAAATTATTAATGTTTCAAAATCTTAATTTAAAATGGGTTCTCCATTCAAAGTTGTAAAATTAACCATAAAATAGATTTGTATATATCAAATAGGGTTTCACCCATACCCAATGAATAAAACATCCATTGGATGAATTTCAAAAATATTTTATTAATTATATAAAACATATATATCTCATTAATTTCATTACAGAAAATAATTCACTCAAAAATAAAACTATCTAATTGATTTATATTTTTCCAAAAAAATTGGCAGCCAATGAATTCATAATGCATTTTGATAAGTTAGTTGTAATTATTCATGTTTAACTAATGTCTAGGTTATAAAGGTAATTTGAAAATAAGGGCATCTCCTTATTTTTTTAAACACAAGATTATGTGAAAATCATGATACAAAAGAATAAAAATTATTTAATGAAAATATTTCATAAAAACATTTGGGTGATACATTCTATGCCATTGAAACTGAATTTTTCCCTCGAAATTCATCACATGGAAACAAACATATAAGGATACCTCTCCCTAATATTATCCTTAAATAGAATGTAGCTTCTTCAAATTGGTGGTTCCTCCACAAAACATTAACCAAGAAAGTGCTCTTGTTTCATAAAACTTTTTCTCTATGATTTAGAATCAACATCAGATGTTATTTATAAGAAATACTTTTCTACAGCGGTAAGACATATGATCTTAGTACATTTGAAGGATCGAGTACGTACTTTCCTAGGAGATATACATGGAACACATCATGAACATGAGAGAAATTCAGTTGAAGCTCCAATCGGTAAGCAACCTTCCAAACATGATCCATAATTTTAAAAGGACTGTTATACCTAGGGTTTATCTTGCCCTTCTTTCAAAATATCATTACTCTCTTCCAGGGAGATATTCATAAGAATACCTTGTCACCCACTTCAAACTCTAGGTATTTTCTTCAGTTGTCAGAATTAATTTTTTGTCGACTCTGAACTGCTCTTTTGTGTTGTTGAATAGATCTGACCTTTTCTACCGTTTCATCGACAAGATCAAGTTCTAATAACTTTCTTTCCCCAAATTAAACCAAGAAAGTTTGAGATATTCACTTCCTTACATAGAGGTATTCATAAGGAGTCATTTGAATACTGGAGTGAATTCTATTATTGTATTAAAATTCCACCAATGGTAGGTGTTGACCTCAAGCACCTTTGGAATCCATAGACCAAGTTCCTAACATGTATTCTAAAGTTTGAATTTTCTTCTTAGACTGACCATATATCTTAGGATGATAAGATGTGATTAAAATTAATTCTATATCCAGAGCATGATAAAGACTTTTCCAGACCATCAAGATAAACCTCAGATCCCGATCGGATATAATGGAAAGTGTTACTCCATGAAATCTTACAACTTCCCTTACATATATCCTGAAAAGTTGATCAAGATAGAAATCATATGTAATATCAATGAAGGGTGATGAATTCTTAAGTAAATCCACTATAAACCAGATATCATTATTTTCTTTGGATGTTTTGGGAAGTATGATGAAAAAGTCCATAGTGATGTTTTCCCATTTCAATTCAGGTATGGGTATTGGTTGTAACATCCTTGTAGACTTACATCTCTTAGTCATAACTTGCTAACAAACGAAGTATCGAGCGACATATTCAGAGACAAATATTTTCATTCCATCCCACTAAAAGTAATCATTCAGGTCCATGTACATCTTTTTTGGTTCTAGGGTGAATAGAGAATGAAGAACTATGACCCTAAACCAATAGCTCCTTTTTTAATTCTGGTCTGGAAGGAATACAAACCCAATTCATGAACCTTATTATTTCATCACAATAAAGTTTGAATTCGGGAACATTTATCACCTTCTTGTGTTACTCTACATCATTCATCAGTGCCTCTTTAATATTCACTTGTATTGATCATTGAACATTCATTTAAGAAAGATATGATTTCTCTCCTTCCCTTAAAAATTCAAGATCCATCCTTTGAAAATCCATAAATATTGGATCTTTTGTAACCTCATCATGGATAATCCATCAATGTCTATTGGACTCAAATCTTCTTCCACCTTATTCACTTTCCCATTGTAGTAATGTTTTTATAAGTCATAATATTTAATCAACTCCAACCTTCTTCATTGGCACATATTCATCTCCTTTTGTGTGAAAATATACATTAAACAATTATGATTGTATAAATATCATACCTTTCTCTATAAAGATAATTCCTCTATTTATTTAATGAAAAAATCACCGTAGCTAAATCTAAATCATGATTTGGGTAATTTTGGTCGTGAATTTTCAACTATCGTGGGGCATAAGCTATCACCATATCATTTTTAATGGGAACACATCCATGAACCTTCTTGGATGAATCACTATAGATCACAAACCTTTCTCCACCATATGGTAGTGTTTGTAGAGGTGCACTGGTTAACCTTCTTTTTAACATTTTGAAATTCTCTTCACATTCCTCCATCCAAATGAACTTAACTCCTTTCCAAGTTAGCTTGGTTAGTGGATTAGATAATCATTAAAATATTCAATAAAACGTCAATAATATCCAGCCAAACCAGGAAAATTCTGGATCTTAGTTACCGTTGTTTATGTCGACCATCTTTCAATAACGTCTATTTTTGCTGGATCCATAGATATCCCTTCCCTTTAGATTATGTGACCCAAAATGAAACATTATGAATCCAAAATTCCCACTTGGAAAATTTCGAATAAAGCATCTTATTTCCCAAGGTCTTCAGTATAATTATCAAGTGTCCTTCATGTTTTTACGTTCTATTTGAATATATAAGAATATCATCTGTAAGGACTACCACAAATTGATCAAGATAGTCTCTAAATACTCTATTCATCAAGTCCATGAAGACAGTGGGGAAATAGTAATACAAAAAAGAATCACTATAAATTCTTTTTTTATACCTTTTATGGAATGTTGTCTATGGTGTATCCTCATTTTTTGACCCTCAATTGATGATATCATGAACAAAGATAAATCTTGGAAGGGTATTGAGATCCACGTAGTTGGTCAAATAATTCATCAATGCAGGGATGGAGATATTTTTTTTAATAGTGATCTTGTTAAGTTCTCGATAATCAATGAAGAATCTCACTGATCCATATTTCTTATTAACAAATAGAATAGGTGCTCCCCAAGGTGATGCACTAGGGCGTATGAATCTCTTATCAAGATTCTCATGGAGTTTCTTCTTCAATTACATCAACTCAATTGGGACCATTCTCTATGGTTTCCTTTAAATAAGCATTGCACGAGGTATGGGTTGTACTGAAAATGAAACTTCATGATTTGGTGGATAAACTGGGAATTCCTCCGAAAAGACATCAAAATATTTCCATAAAATGTTCGTATTTATAATCATGAGTTTCTCCCAAACCATTCAAGATAAATAACATTCATTTATTAGAATCAAGACCCCTAAGATGGATGAAATTTATATTGGAAGGTTATATTAATCCTTACATCGATAGATGATCATAGATTGATCTTGAATATAAAATGTGGATTCCATTCCTTGGAAATTGATTTGAGATCTATATAGATCAATCAAATCCATGCCAAGAATCACATCAAATCCCACTAAACTAATGTAACACCCCAATCTTCTACGGTACGCTTCTCGTTGAATAATGTGATAGCGTGTGTTATACGCAACATCGAGTTCTAACACACCACAACCAATCAAACTAGCTGTTATGAATAGTAATACCTACTTTTTGAAATTATATATATTTTATATTTTAAAATGGACTTCATTTTGGGTTTCAGAATATCGAAATTTTCCTAAGATGAATTTTTGGTATTTTTATAAAAGCTTCCAATTTTTATGAATAGTGAAAAGTACTTAAAAACAATTTTTTTTAATAAAAATAATTTATAGTGATAAATTATATTATTGAGTGGTTTAAAAGTATAATTAGAATATATTTTTTACCATTTTATCTAATGGTGTTCATTATAATTAATTTCATTTTGAAATTGGACCTAAACAATTGTCAATTTTTTGGTATATTTTGTTTCTTAAAAACACGCTATTTATTGTGACAGCGGAAATTAATTATAAAATTGATTAATGCAAATTATATGTTTGGAATTTTGTAAAATAGACATCATTTTTGAATTTGGAATATCAATTATAGCTTAGGGTGAAATTTTGGCATTATTCTGAAAAACTTCAATTTTTGAAGAATAGTGAAACGACTAAGTGGTAGTTAAAAAACTGAATTTTTCATAAAAATTAATTTTACTACTTCTGTGAATGGAATTTCAAAAATATAAGAGACACGGTTAATATCAAGAAGTAAAATGTGATTCAATGAGATGAAAATAATTTTTTGGTGAATAGTAACTTTTTACTTTTATTTACCACGGTTAAAAGTAAATAGGGTAATTAAGGGTAATAATGATATTAATATTACCCTAACACATGTCCTATTTCAATTGGAAAAGTGTATCTCGACCAAAAACAACCTTAGGAATAAAATATTATCATTTAGGTCCACTTGTATTAGATTAGGACATTTATTATTATTTAATTCAAAGAAGAGTTAAAAGGGTTAAAATCAATGTTTATTTACTAAAAAAAATTTAATACAGGGATATACGTAAGATAAATTTGATTGTAAATATTAATTAGAAAGATAATAATATTTCCTACATAATTATATTTTATTTATACTTTTCAGACATTAAATAATTTAATTTATTTATGACACAATGATGATGCAGTAATTACCATAATAGTGAAAAATTAAAATAATTGATATTATGAATACCAAAATAAATTTAATTTGAGACTTTTAATGAATTACACTAATTTTCTAGGATAATATGACATATTAGGATTGATTTAATGGACTTTGTTCGAAGTAATCATCCTATTATGAGTTTCACAAAAATCAACTATTGAATAGTGTCAAAAATTGACATAAAAGAGTTTTTTAAAACAAATATTATATTATTAATTGATATTAAATTCCTAAAAATATAAGGTTTGGTCAAGAGACTTATATAATTATAGGTGTATCATTAATGGACTACTTGGGGGTGTCTTGGATGTATATAGTAAGTTTATTAACTATATAATATAAGAATACAAAGTGACATGGTAAATGTCAAACTAATTAACTAAGAGTTAAAACTAAAAGATAAGGTTAATATAGTAACCCAAACCTGTCTAAATTCTATTGGTTGAATGGTTTTAGACCTATCCCCACCTTAAACATTTATTAATAAACTTTTGAGCCATTAGAAACCGAATATAAATTTATTATAAATTAATATTTCTAGCTTTTCCAAAGGTGCCCCTCACCCCTCTTATAAAAGGGAACTCCCCATTCTCATTAATTCACACCTTCAAAGCCTTTTAGTTCGGCAAAACCCTTCCCAAATACTATCTCAACATCACTCAATACAACCTAGAGGCCTTATTTTGATCATAAAGCCAACTTAAGGATCCCTTTTGATCAAATCAAAAGGAAGAACCCGAAGAAGAGGTAATGACTTCACCACCCTTTTTCGAATTCCTTTCTTATTCCACTTCTTCTTCCTTTGTTGTTACCATTCTAAAATAATAACTCCAGTATAATATATATAATGTGGTGTTATTATAAATATGGTACAACCATTTTCACTATTCTATCCATCCTTTAAATAACATGTCACCATACGTGCGTACGTACGGCTTACCGTCTCCACTTCGTGGTGTAATTGTTATTCAATAAATTATTATTTGGATGGGTATAATAATGATGTGTAACTCATGTAAATAATAAATATAACATGATAATGATTCTGTATATATGATATACCATCCAATTATATATTATTTTAATAACAAAAGAATTATATTGTCGCTCGTGCGTACGTACGGACTACCCTCTCCACGAACGCGATGAGATTCATTCTCCATCATATCCATTCAAGTATAATTCTCATTTGATGATTAATAATCGTATTTAAGGACTTGATATCATTCTTGATATGATTAATATACATCCTATCCATTACAAACATGGCTTACATAACAAAACATATAAAATAAAATGAGTAAGTTAACACCCGAAACAATGATAATACTAAGATATTATTAACAAATCAATGTTAAAATATCATATATGATATCATATTAATGTATATGAGTATTGTATAATTTAACAACAATTATTTCACCATTATAAAGGAGGTTAATCTACCCCAACCAAGGAAAAGTTCAAGGCAAGGGTTATTTCACAATCTCTTCATTATCCGAGTTTGTTTATACGTAATAATCCACTGGGATCTCTTTATCATCCACATCCATGTTTCTTAAAAATGTATTTCAAAACATTTTTACTATTTACAAGAATATGGTTTAAAGTCATTTATACCATTGTTTGAATTTTTTTAAGAGTTTTATAAAGGAATCTTTCCGTTATTTCCAAACAAGTTACTTTTTAACAGTTTCGACAGAATTAAGGTAAGAATGTTTTTTTTCTTATACGGCGGGTGAGGCTATTTTCCGCCATTATAAAATCGTCGAAGCATCCCTTAAAATCTTATAAAAATATTTTCAATGAAAATTTTTTATTTTATAAACATACGACACTTAAATAATTTCAAAATAGAAAGAGATATTTCTCTAAAAAGAGTTTTGATTTCACTTATGTCAACATCCATTGATGGATTTTATGTTTATTTGAAATAAATTTATTATGATACAAAACTTTTGTATTGTATTGAAAGTTTTGTGATATGTTTTACTGTGGTTGTGTCATTTTTATACCATTCATAGTTTATGGATAAAGTATTTACATTTTGTATGCTAGTTTTAATACGAATGTTTATGTTATGTTTAAACCTTTTCATATGGGAATGAATTGGACTTAATATGTGATGGGTGGAGCTCGCTATAGCTCCTCGATGCATCAGTAGGTCTCATGAGACAAACTAGTGTCTTGGCACAAGGCCTTGACAAAATCTTATTTGTAGTCTTGGCACGAGGCCTTGGCTATGTGGTTATGATAGTCTGGCATTATGCATTCCATCATTATGAAAGTGGTGATTGATATTGCATGTGATTATTCGATTAGTAGAGTATCCATGTGAATAAGTAAATGGCAATATTTAATTTTATTTTTTCCATACTGTGTTGATGTTCAAGTTTAAAAGGATTTTGTTTTAGTTATACATTGCCTTAAATATTTATTCTTATTTACGAAAGTTTCTGCTATATTGTTATCCTTACTGGGCATTTGAGCTCACCCCATTCTTATGTTTTATTTTTCCCAGGATGTGAAGAAGTAATTTATGAATGACCTGCATGGATAGTATGTGGGGATATGAGTTTGTAATATGGAGACTATATTGTTGTAGTTTTCATTTTTATGATGTAATGTAAAACATTATGAATATATCTAGTGTTTACAAGGCTACTAAACCAATCGGTCTTTTGAGATTTGATATTTCTTGTGATCATGCCAAGGTTATGTAATAATGCACCGACTCTGGGTAACTGGGGTCGTGGCGTTACAGTTGGTATCAGAGGAAGTTTAGTACAAACCTTGGAAGCTAGATTTAGATAAACTCTGATTAGAGCATGTAGACCTAGGATGGACTTTGAGGATTAGTATAGAAGAACTTCCTAGAATTTTGGTATTGTAGAGATTTTGTGAGTTTTCCGAGCAATACATCCCTGTCTGGATACGAGAAGGTAGAGGCGGATCTGGCACAGATGTACCTAGGGGTAAAACCCGAAAACACAACTTTGAGCTAGACTCGAACGAGAACTGGTGCACAACAACAGGCCTACCTGCACTCTTGGTTAAGACACTCCCAGGGGATATGCTTAGGATAACTCTCATTTTATTTACAAATCATTATGAAGGGGTTATTAGTATATACTTCCTCAAAGAAAACATTCTTATGATTATAGATTATATCCATAAATAGTTCAATTTAGGTTAAGTGTTTTATAATTTTGGGATTATGTATTTCGATTCATAAACTAATCTAGTTTATGCCATTGTTTAGAAATGGCACCTAGTGGAAGAAATGGAAACTGTATCAATGCACACACTCCATGTAGGTATTTCCCTCCTACTCAGGATAATTATATTGGAGCTGGTGATGCAACTAGTGCCGATCAGCTAATCACTATACTGGGACAACTTACTCAGGTTATGAATAATAACCTTACCCGTATGGAGCACCCTGATCCATATTGTGGAGGATCAATGTTATATCTATTAATAAGGCAACAACCACCAATGTTCAATGGGAGTAAAAATCCCTTATTAGCTGAGCAATGGATAAATTTCCTAGAGAAAATATTTCAGGCTTTGGGGAGTAGTGAATGGGAAAAAGTTATCATGGCAATTTACCGCCTCACTGGAGATGCTGATCAATGGTGGTCATTGATTAAAAATACGAAGGAAGATGATGAAGTATCAAATATGGAATGGAGGGAGTTCAAAGATCTATTTTTAGAAAAATACTTTCCTCGTGACCATTGAGCAGATATGGAAAGGCAATTTCTGAGTCTAAGAAAAAAGGAGGATGATAATGTCACAATGTATGAGGATAACTTTACAAGGTTAGAAAGGTATGCTGGAGATTATATACGTAACCCAAGAAGTAAGATTGATCATTTCTTTGATGGGTTAAAACCATTTCTCCATCGAGCATTAGTCTCCCAATCCTTCTCGTCGTACGAAGACATTGTCTCATGTGCTATCAAGACCGAAAAGGAATTCTCTAAGTCTTATGACTTTAAAGCAAAGCAAGAGAAGAAGAGACCTGCAGATCAATCTGGGAATGGAAATAAGGGGAATAAGGGAAAGGTTGAATATACATCATGTGGTAAATATGGAAGAAACACCCCGGTACTTTCTTGAAAGGAACGGGAGCCTGTTACAAGTGTGGTGAAAAAGGCCACCAAGCTCGTGTTTGCAAAGGGAAGAAGGAAGCTACCAATGTTCAGTGCTACAATTGCTGGGAGATGGGACATTATGAAAATGAATGTCCTAAGCGTCATGATAACTTACCTTAGAAAAGGCCAAGGGATCAAGGCCAAGATTATGCTATCACTACTGCTGAGGTAGAAGCTTCGAAAGACGTGGTGGCAGGTAATTTAATGGTTTCCTCAAGTTTAGCAAATGCATTATTTGATTCTGGATCATCGCATTGTTTCATATCTTCCCAGTTTTCTAAGAAAAATAGATATTTCCAATTTGATTTAACAAGGGAGTTGTTAGTTAAAACTCCTAAGGGAAGTGTTGTTGCAACAAAGTTTTGTGAATCAGTCCCCATTAGATTGAATAAATGTTCTTTATCTGATGATCTCATCGTCATACCTATGATTGAGTTTGATATAATCCTCGGTGTGGACTGGCTTTCGCACTATGATGCAAAGATTTATTGTAAGAAGAAAGAGGTTACGATTCTTGATGATGATGATAAAAAACACCTTATCTTTAGAGCAGAATCGTCACCATCTAATTCTTATCTAGATCCACCCCCAATAGCTCAACTAAATTTAATTATTGGAGAGGAAGATGATAAAATGACTATGGGTGAGGAAAGGTATGTTCAAATAGAGTATGTACCTGTTGTGAAAGAATATGTAGAAGTATATTTGGAAGATTTACCATGACATACTCTAGAATGAGAAGTTGAGTTTTCCATTTATTTAATTCTTGGATCAAGGCCCATATCGAAGACCCCTTATAGTATGGCCACTATGGAATTATTCGAACTAAAGAAAAAACTAGAGTAATTGTGTAATAAGGGATTTATTCGCTATAGTGTTTCTCCATGGGGATCCCCTGTTCTTTTTGTTAAAAAGAAAGATGGATCCATGAGGTTATGTATCGACTACAGGGAGATCAATGCTATAACAATAAAGAACAAGTATCCCCTACCTCACATTGATGATTTATTTGACCAACTGTATAGAGCTCAATACTTTCCAAAGATTGACCTTCGATTTGGATACCATCAGTTGTGTGTGAAGAAGGAAGACAATCCGAAGACAGCATTTCGAACCAGGTACGAGCATTACGAGTTTACATTAATGCCTTTTGGATTGACTAATTCACCCTCTGTATTCATGGATATGATGAATAGAGTTGTCAATGAGTATCTAGATGAATTTTTTGTGGTATTTATTGATGATATCTTGGTATACTGCAAAATCTACGAAGATCATGAAAATCACTTGCACATTATCCTAAAGACTCTGAGAAGACATGAATTATATGGGAAGTTTAGCAAGTGTGAAATCTGGCTTCAAGAGATTTTTTTTCTTGGCCATATTGTCTCTTAAGATGGAATCTCTGTTGATCCTTCTATGACCAAGGCAATCAAAGAATGGCCAGCACCGACGAGTATAACTTAGGTACGTAGTTTTATTGGTTTAGCAGGTTATTATCGACGTTTCGTCCAGAATTTTGCCCGGTTAGCTAACCCATTAACGAAGCTCACACATAAAGGGGTTAAATTTTTTTGGACAAAAGAGTGTGAAAAATGTTTTGAAGAACTGAAGAGAAGATTAGTCAATGCTCCTATATTGACTCTACCATTGGGGAATGATGGGTTCGTTATTTATAGTGATGCATTGAAGAAAGGAATTGGTTGTTTCCTTATGCAAAATGATGGAGTTATTGCCTATGCATCACAACAGTTGAAAATTCATGAACAAAACTATCCTACTCATGATCTGGAGTTAGCAGCTGTGATCTTCGCTTTGAAGATATGGAGGTACTACCTCTATGGTGAAAAATGTGAGATTTATACTGATCACAAGAGTTTGAAGTATATTTTCTCACAAAAATAACTCAACATGAGGCAAAAGAGATGGCTTTAATTACTCAAGGATTATGATTGCACGATACACTACCACCCGGGGAGGGAAAACAAGGTGGTAGATTCTTTGAGCAGAAAAGATCATGGAGTTTTTAACAATATGATAATTGAAAGGGATCCAATTTTCATGGATCTAGTGAAGATGGACAAGGGAATAACTAGGGAAGGTGAAACATCAATGCTTTTTCAAATGGTTGCCAAACCATCTTTACTAGAAAGGATTAAGAGTTCTCAGACCGATGATGAAAAATTTCAAAAGAAGATTAAAGATGTGAATGATGGGCGATTGAGAGACTTTGTGTATGAAGGTGGAATTTTGAAATTCAGGAAGAGACTTTGTGTTCCCGATATACCTGATCTAAAAAGAGAATTGTCGGATGATCCTCATAGTTCCAATTTCTCTATACACCCTAGGAGAACCAAAATGTATAGAGATTTGATGGAACATTTTTGGTGGGTCAATATGAAGAGGGAGATTGCTGATTTTGTGTCAAGATGTATGGTTTTTCCAAAAGTGAAAGCTGGAAGGAAACACTGTGGAGGAGTCATGCAACCTCTTCCCATACCGGAGTGGAAATGGGACAATATTATGATGGACATTGTCATGGGGCTACCAAAGACTCCTAGAAGGAACGATGCAATATGGGTTATTGTTGATCATCATACCAAGTCAGCACATTTTCTTGTTATAAGAGAAGATCTACCACTAGAACGTCGAGCAAGACTATATATTAATGAAGTTGTGAGACTTTGTGGAGTACCCCTATCGATTGTTTCCGATCGTGATCCCCGCTTTACTTCAGCATTCTGGAAAAGTCTTCAGAAATCCTTGGATACTGAACTTCATTTGAGCACTGCCTACCACCCTCAAATAGATGGACAATCGGAATGAACTATTCAAACCTTAGAAGACATGTTGAGATCCTACTCACCTGACTTTCAGGGTATGTGGGATCAATATTTACCTTTGGTAGAATTTTCCTATAACAATAGATTCCATTCGAGTATTCATATGGCACCATATGAAGCGTTATATAGAAATAGATTTCGCACACCAACCTGTTGGGATGACATTGGTGAAAGAAAACTTGTAGGCCCAGAACTGGTGGAGGAAACGATGGAAAGGGTGAAGGTAATCCAAAACCATATCAAAGCAGCTCAAAGTAGGCAGAAGAGCTATGCCGATAATCGAAGGAAGGATTTGGAATTTCAAGTTGGTGATCATGTTTTTTTGAAGGTATCTACATGGAAGGGAGTCATAGGTTTTGGTAAGAAAGGTAAATTGAGTCCCAGGTACATCGGGCCTTTCGAAATTCTAGAACGAATTGGGGTTGTAGCTTACCGATTGGTAATGCCGCCAAGTCTCTCCAAAGTTCACGATGTGTTCCACGTATCTCTATTGAGGAAATACATGCCTGGCCCAACGCATGTACTCACCTATGAAGAATTAGAACTGGAACCCGATCTGTCTTATTGTGAAGAGCCCGTCAGGATTCTTGATATAAGAGAACAAGTACTGAGAAACCTGACGACGCGTCTGGTAAAATTTTTGTTGATAAACCATAAGATGGAAGTGGCAACGTGGGAACCCGAGGAACTTATAATGAAGAACCACCCGAGTCTTTTCATGCGGTAGTATTCTGTAAATTTCAATGATGAAATTATTTGAAGGAGGGGAGAATGTGACACCCCAAGCTTTTACGGTACGCTTCTCTTTGAATAATGTGATAGCATGTGTTGTACGCAACATCGAGTTCTAACACACCACAACCAATCAAACTAGCCGTTATGAATAGTAATACCTACTTTTTGAAATTATATATATTTTATATTTCAAAATGGACTTCATTTTTGGTTTCGGAATATTGAAATTATCCTCAGATGAATTTTTGGCATTTTTCTGAGAACTTCCAATTTTTATGAATAGTGAAAAGTACTTAAATACAATTTTTTTAATCAAAATAATTTATAGTGATAAATTATATTATTGAGTGGTTTTAAATTATAATTAGAATATATTTTTTACCATTTTATCCAATGGTGTTCATTATAATTAATTTCACTTTGAAATTGGACCTAAACAATTGTCAATCTTTTGGTATATATTGTTTCTTAAAAATACGCTATTTGTTGTGACAGGAGGAATTAATTATAAAATTAATTAATTCAACTTATATGTATGGAATTTTGTAAAATAGACATAATTTTTGAATTCAGAATATCAATTATAGCTTAGGGTGAAATTTTGGCATTGTTCTGAAAAACATCAATTTTTGATGAATAGTGAAACTACTAAGTGGTATTTAAAAAACTGAATTTTTCATAAAACATAATTTTACCGCTTCTGTGAATGGAATTTCAAAAATCCGAGAGACACGATTAATATCAAGAAGTAAAATGTGGTTCAATGAGATGAAAATAATTTTTTTGGTGAATAGTAATTTTTTACTTTTATTTACCATGGTTAAAAGTAAATAGGGTAATAAAGGGTAAAAATGATATTAATATTATCCTAACACATGTCCTAATTCTATTGGACAATTGTATCTCGACCAAAAACAACCTTAGGAATAAAATATTATCATTTAGATCCACTTGGTTTAGATTAGGACATTTATTATTATTTAATTCAAAGAAGAGTTAAAAGAGTTAAAATCAATGTTTATTTACTAAAAAAAATTTAATATAGGGTTATACATAAGATAAATTCTATTGTAAATATTAATTAGAAAGATAATACGATTTCCTACATAATTATATTTTATTTAAAAAATTTAGACCTTATATAATTTAATTTATTTATGACACAATGATGATGTAGTAATTACCATAATAATGAAAATTTAAAATAATTGATATTATAAATACCCAAATAAATATAATTTGAGACTTTTAATGAATTACACTAATTGTCTTGGATAATATGAAATATTCGGATTGATTTAATTGACATTTTTTGAAGTAATCATCCTGTTATGAGTTTCACAAAAATCAACTGTTGAATAGTGTCAAAATTGACATAAAAGAGTTTTTTAAAACAAATATTATATTATTAATTGATATTAAATTCTTAAAAATCTAAGGATAGTCCAAGAGGCTTATATAATGATAGGTGTATCATTTATGGACCACTTGGGGGTCTCTTGGATATATGTAGTAAGTTTATTAACTATATAATATAAAAATACAAAGTGACATGGTAAATGTCAAACTAATTAACTGAGAGTTAAAACTAAAAGCTAAGTTTAATATAGTAACCCAAACCTGTCTAAATTCTATTGGTTGAATGGTTTTAGACCTATCCCCACCTTAACCTTTGAATAATAAACTTTGTAGCCATTTGAAACCGAATATGAATTTATTATAAATTAATATTTCTAGTTTTTCCAAAGGTGCCCCTCACCCCTCTTATAAAAGGGAACTCCCCCTTCTCATTACTTCACACCTTGAAAGCCTTTTGGATCGGCCAAACCCTACCTAAATACTCTCCCAACATCCCTCAATACAACCTAGAGGCCTTAGTTTGATCAAAAAGCCAACTTAAGAAGTCCTTTTGATCAAATCAAAAGAAAGAACCCGAAGAAGAGGTAATGATTTCACCACCCTTTTTCGAGTTCCTTTCTTCATCCACTTCTTCTTCCTTTGTTGTTATCATTATAAAATAATAACTCCAGTATCATATATATACTGTGATGTTATTATAAATATGGTACAACCATATTCACTATTCTATCCATCCTTTGAATAACATGTCACCATACGTGCGTACGTACGGCTTACCGTCTCCACGTTGTGGTGTAATTGTTATTCAATAAATTATTATTTGGATGGGTATAATAATGATGTGTAACTCATGTAAATAATAAATATAACATGATAATGATTCTTTATATTTTATATTCCATCCAATTATATATTATTTTAATATCAAAAGAATGATATTATCGTTTATGCGTACGTACGGACTACCGTCTCCACGAACGCGATGAGATTCATTCTCCATCGTATCCATTCAAGTATAATTATCATTTGATGATTAATAATAGTATTTAAAGACTTGATATCATTCTGGATATGATTAAGATACAACCTATCCATTAAAAACATGTCTTACATAACAAAACATATAAAACAAAACGAGTAAGTTAACATCTGAAACAATGATAATACTAAGATATTATTAACAAATCAATGTTAAAAGATCACATATGATATCAAATTAATGTATATGATTATTGTATAATTTAATAACAATTATTTCACCATTATACAGGAGGTTAACCTACCCCAACCAAGGAAAAGTACAAGGTAAGGGTTATTTCACAATTTCTTCATTATCCGAGGTTGTTTATACATAATAATCTACTGGGATCTCTTTATCATCCACATCCATGTTTCTTAAAAATGTATTTCAATTTTTTTTTACTATTTAAAAGAATATGGGTTAAATTCATTTATACCCTTTTTTGACTTTTTATAAGTGTTTTATAAAGTAATCATTCGGTTGTTTTCCAAACAAGTTACTTTTTAACCGTTTCGACAGAATTAAGGTAAGAATGTTTTTTTTCTTATACGGCGGGTGAAGATATTTTCCACCGTTATAAAATCGTCGAAGCTTCCCTTACAAGCTTATAAGAATATTTTCAAAGAAAATGTTTTATTTTACAAATATATGACACTTAAATGATTTCAAAATAGAAAGAGATATTTCTTTAAAAAGAGTTTTGAATTCACTTTTGTCAACATCCTTTGATGGATTTTACGTTTATTTGAAGTAGATTTATTATGATTCAAAACCTCTATATTGTATTGAAGGTTTTATGATATGTCTGACTGTGGATGTGTTATTTTTATACCATTCATAGTTTATGGATGAAGTATTTACATTTTGTATGCTAGTTTTAATATGAATGTTTATGTTATGTTTAAACCTTTTCATATGGGAATGCGTTGGACTTAATATGTGACGGGTGGAGCCCGCTATTGCTCCTCGATGAATCAGTAGGTCTCATGAGACAAACTAGTGTCTTGGCACAAGGCCTTGAAAAAATCTTATTTGTAGTCTTCGCACGAGGCCTTGGCTATGTGGTTATGATAGTCTGGAATTATGCATTCCGCCATTATGAAAGTGGTTATTGATATTTCATGTGATTATTCGATTAGTAGAATATCCATGTGAATAAGTAAATGGAATTATTTAATTTTATTTTTTCCATACTGTGTTGATGTTCATGTTTAAAAGGCTTTTGTTTTAGTTATACATTGCCTTAAATGTTTATTCTTATTTATGAAAGTTTCTGCTATATTGTTATCCTTACTTGGCATTTGAGCTCACCCCTTTCTTATGTTTTATTTTTCCCAGGATGTGAAGAAGTAATTTATAAATGACCTGCAGGGATAGTATGTGGGGATATGAGTGTGGAATATGGAGAATATATTGTTTTAGTTTTCATTTTTATGATGTAATGTAAAACTTTATGAATATATCTAGTGTTTCCAATGCTACTATACCAATTGGTCTTTCGAGATTTGATCTTTCTTGTGATCATGCCAATGTTATGTAATAATGCACCGACTCTGGGTAACTGGGGACAGGGAATTACAACTAAGGATCACAAGATTTGTAGGAAGTAGTTTCAAAAAAATTAAACCAGAGAATAATTATAAAATTATGATGCGATTGTTGTGCCATTAAAAGTTTTCACAGCTAAATCGACACCTAATTGATGTGATAACACATATACACCCTTAAAAATTTATTCAAAAATAAAAGGGTGGGTGGATCTAGAATCATATAAAACATTTTCTACTTTAGAGTGGATGGTAAGTGTACCTTTCACCTCTTCAACATCGCATTCGATGTCGTCGATAGTGATTGAATGATACTTTCTATTTCCATTGTCCTTAAGTGTTTTTTGACTTCGATCATCATCAATAACCCTTGGATTAGGGCATTGATTTGTATATTCTCCATTTCCTCTACCTTTTAACATTGATGTGTAGGAGGTACATTATGTGTAGGCTTTTCTTTGTTCGCATCATTAGATATCTTTTTTCCATCAATTGAGCATTCAACTACCCGATGAAATTCTTTTCCACACTTAAAACATTTACTAGTCATTTTAAGATAATTCCCTCCATGTTTCTTCCAACAAATTCAGCGTAAGAGAAAACTCATCTTCTTTTTAGTTTTGTCCTATAATTTTCTTTTGAATCCATTTTCCTCTTCTTTTCAAACCCATATGACTGATGGGTTACTCCAATATCTATCTCAACATTGAGAGCACATAGAAAAATTTCCTCATCTATATTAATGTCCCTTCGGGGTAATGACCTTTGGAGACTTGGTTTTAAGCCACTAATGAATTGATCGATTTTACTCTCAGATTGGATAATAATTCCAGAAGTGTTCTGTGCATGTCTTGTAAAATTTTCTTCGTAGGTACCGACAGGTTCATTATCCATTTGATTAAGTTCAAGAAACTCCTTATCCATCATTGTTTGAAAAATACAAGGAATGTACTTGTTGAAAAATAAGTTCTTGAACTCATCCCATTCCACACACTAAATTTTATATATTTTCCTCGTATTCTTGATAATATTCCACCATTGATCAGCTTCTCCTTTCAAGAGATACACTATTAAGATGACTTCATAACATTATATGTAACGCCCCGACCCCAGCTACCCAGAGTCGGTGCATTACTTCGTAACATTGGCATGATCACAAGAAAGATCAAATCCCGAAAGACCGATTGGTTTAGTAGCCTTGGAAACACTAGATATAATCATAAAGTTTTACATTACATTTCAAAGTGAAAAACTACTACAACAACATAATGTTTCCACAATCCACACTATTATCCCCTCATAATATCCCTGAAGGTCATTCATAACTTACATCTTCACATCCTGGGAAAAATAAAACATAGAAAAGGGGTGAGCTCAAATGCCCAGTAAGGATGACAATATAGCGGAACATTCAAAATAAGCATAAACATTTAAGGCAATGCATTACTAAAACAAAAGCCTTTTAAACTTGAACTTCAACATAGTATGGAAAAAGTAAAATGAAATAATGCCATTTACTTATTCACATGGATATTCTACTAATCGAATAATCACATGCAAAAATCAAAAACCACTTTCATAATGTTGGAATGCATAATGCCAGACTATCATAACCACATAGTCAAGGCCTCGTGCCAAGACTACAAATAAGATTTTGCCAAGGCCTTGTGCCAAGACACTAGTTTGTCTCATGAGACCTACCGATGCATCGAGGAGCTATAGCCGGCTCCACCCGTCACTTATTAAGTCCAATGCATTCCCATATGAAAAGGTTTAAACATAACATAAACATTCGTATTAAACTAGCATACGAAATGTCAATAATTTCACCATAAACTATGAATGGTATAAAAATAGCACATCCACAGTCAAACATATCACAAAACCTTCAATACAATATAGAAGTTTTGTATCATAATAAATCAACTTCAAATAAGCGTAAAATCCATCAAAGGATGTTGACATAGATGAAATCAAAACACTTTTTAGAGAAATATCTCTTTCTATTTTTGAAATAATTTGAGAGCCATATGAAATAAAACATTTTCTTTGAAAATAATATTATAATCTTGTAAGGAAAGCTTTGAAGATTTTATAACGGCGGAAAATAACCGCACCCGCCGTATAAGTTAAAAAAAACATTCTTACCTTAATTCTGTCGAAAAGGTAAAAAGGGCCTTGTTTTGAAAATGACGGAAATATTCCTCTTATAAAAAGTCAAACAAGGGTATAAATGACTTTAACCCATATTCTTGTAAATAATAAAAATGTTTTGAAATACATTTTTAAGAAAACATGGATGTGGATGATAAAGAGATCCCAGTAGATTATTACATATAAACAACCTCGGATAATGAAGAGATTGTGAAATAACCCTTACCTTGTACTTTTCTTTGGTTGGGGTAGGTTAACCTCCTGTATAATGGTGAAATAATTGTTATTAAATTATACAAGAATCATATATATTAATATGATATCATATATGATCTTTTAACATTGATTTGTTAATAATATCTTAGAATTATCGTCGTTTCGGGTGTTAACTTACTCATTTTCTTTTATATGTTTTGTTACATAAGCCATGTTTGTTGTATATTATTCATATCCATAATGATATCAAGTCCTTAAACATCATTTTTAAATCATCATATGATAATTATACTTGAATGGATACGATGGAGAATGAATCTCATCGCGTTCGTGGAGACGGTAGTCCGTACGTACGCACGAGCGACAATATCATTCTTTTGATATTAAAATAATATATAAATGGATTGTATATAATATATACAGAATCATTAACATGTTTTATTTATTATTTACATGAGTTACACATCATTATTATACCCATCCAAATAATATTATATTGAATAACAATTACACCACGACGTGGAGACGGTAATCCGTACGTACGCACGTATGGTGACATGTTATTCAAAGGGTGGATAGAATACTGAATATAGTTGTACCATATTTATAATAACATCACAGTATATATATGATACTGGATTTATTATTTTAGAATGGTAACAACAAAGGAAGAAGAAGTGGAAGAAGAAATGAACTTAGAAAAGGGTGGTGAAATCATTACCTCTTCTTCGGGTTCTTCCTTTTGATTTGATCAAAAGGGCTCCTTAGGTTGGCTTTATGATCAAACTAAGGCCCCTAGGTTGTAGTTAGGGATGTTGGGAGAGTATTTGGGCAGAGTTTGGCCGAACCAAAATGCTTTGAAGGTGTGAATAAATGAGAAGGAGGAGTGCCCTTTTATAAGAGGGGTGAGGGGCACCTTTGGAAAAGCTAGAAATATTAATTTATAATAAATTCATATTAGGTTTCTAATGGCTCCAAAGTTTATTATTCAAAGTTTAAGGTGGGGATGGGTCGAAAACAACTCAACCAATAGAATTTAGACAGGTTTGGGTACTTATATTAACCTTATCTTTAAGTATTAACTCTAAGTTAATTAGTTTCACTTTTACAATGTCTCTTTGTATTTTTATAATATATGGTTAATAAACTTACCATATACATACAAGAGACCCCCAAGTGGTCCATTAATGATGAATCTATCATGATATAAGTCTCTTGGCCGAACCTTAGATTTTTAGGAATTTAATATCAATTAATAATATAATATTTGTTTTAAGAACTCTTTTATGTCAATTTTGACACTATTCATTAGTTGATTTTTGTGAAACTCATAACAGATTGATTACTTCGAAAAAAGTCAATTAAATCACTCCTAATATATCATATTATCCTAGAAAATTAGTTTAATTCATTAAAAGTTTCATATTACATTTATTTGGGTATTTATAATATCAATTATTTTAATTTTTCACTATTATAGTAATTACTGCATCATCATTGTGTCATAAGTAAAATAAATTATTTAATGTCTAAAAATTATAAATAAAATATCATTATGTATGAAATCTTTTTATATTTCTAATTAATATTTATAATCTAAAAACCAACATATATAACCCTATGTAACAATTTTTTTTCTAAAAGATATATGATTGTGTCATTTTTGTATTCATTTTAACTTAATTAAAATAAAGTGTCATTATCACTTACAAGTGGATCCATGGGGTCCCAAAATCGACCCAAAGATTCCCATGGTCGACCATGTATCAACCAATAGGGTTAAGACACGTTTTAGGGTAATTTAGTATTATTATAATATTATTTTTTAACCCTTATTTACCGGATTTACCCTTAACCATGGTAAATAAAATATTTACCACAGTAATTATTCAAAATGTCTAAAAATAAAAGTTACCTATTTACACAATTTGGACATCCTGATTCCAAATATGGAATCAATTTTTCTAAATTCAAAACACAGAAGTGGCAGAAATTAATTAAAATTAATTCCCGCTGTCGAAACAAAAAGCGTGTTTTTAAGAGGTAATAACTATCAAAAGATTGACACTTGTTTATGTTCGGTTTAATTGTAAAATTATGTCCAATGACCAAAATTATATTAAATGGTAAAAATATATTCTAAATATACTTTAAAACCACTCAACTTCACAATTTATCACTATTAATTATTTTGATTAAAAAAGTTGTTTTTAATTAAAATTTAGTAATTTTCACTATTCATCAAAATATGAAAGTTATCCGAAAAGTACCAAAATTTCACCCTAGGATAAATTTGATATTCCAAATCCAAAAATGAAGTCCATCTTGAAATATAAAATATATATAATTTCAAAAATTAGGTATTACTATTCATAACGGCTAGTTTGATCGGTTGTGGTGTGTGTTAAAACTCGAAGTTGCGTACAACACACGCTGCTGTTTTATTCAAAGGAAAGCGTACCGTGGAAGCTTGGGAAGTTTCATTTTAATTTTTTTGATGTCTCCATTTAGTCAAAAAGTTTAAAATATTGTATTTAAAAAGGTTTCACTATCAAAAGTTGATAAAAGTGCAATACTGAAAATGAATCTGTTCTTACATTATGTCTAAGAAACTCATAATATGGATTCTAAAATTATAAGGATTATATAAAGTTTAAAATTTAGTTAACACTATTCATAACCTCTTCTGAACAGCTTGTTTGGTAAGTCATGGTGTGATTGAACTTGGTGTTGCGTGTAGTGAAAGTTATTGAATTATTTTGAAGAAATAACACACTATAAAATCTTGGGGTGTTACATTCTCCCCTCCTTCAATAAATTGCGTCCTCGCAATTTGAAATTGTTCTTCGAAAATAAAAGGTTGAAAATTGAAAATATATTTGTGGGAAAACCCACATTGGAAATTGGGTTACTAAAATTTAGTCTTAATATGAGGAAAAGAGAAATGAAATGGTCACCACCAAATTATGATCTCGATTAGGAGAACATTGGTGGAAATTAGAGACATATAATCAGAGGAAAAACGTAAATATTTATAGGTAGTGATTGAGGTCATCAATCACAAACAAGTATAAAATTGAGGTCCTTAAATTCATCAATCTATGATGAATTGAAATACCATCGGTTCAACAAAACATAGGGTATTAGGATAACACATTTTTGACGTTTCAAAATATCCTAGTTGAAATCCCACATCGAAAAATGAATTAATGAGGCCTCTATTTAAAATAAAGAGTCGAAAGTATGAAGATTACCGAAAATAACACATACTAGGGTTCCATGTAGGAAAATATGGATATAGAAGAAAAATCTAACCATCAATTATCTGATGGAGAGTGGTAGAGAACATGGCTATAAAAAGGCCAACAATCCCAAAGCCATAAATTAGTGATGATTTAAGGTACCATCTAGGAAAACATTTTTGTTCAAAGTTGCTTTTCTTAATATTGAGGAATTTATTTATGAGATTGGATAAGATCATAAGGAGATATACTTACTTTATAATTAGAGTTTTATCCATTAATAAATTTCTACCACAAACTCATCTTTCACTCTAAAAGATAATAGAATGTAAAAAAATTCTATTTACACTATTCGTATAGGGTTCCAAAATAAACGAATTTATAATTCATCTACATGATCTTTTAATAAAAACTACATTATTTAATCCAGGACATCTCATGGTCCAGTGGTAGGTGATACACCCTTGTCGCCCTTCGGTTGCGGGTTCAAGTCTCGCAGCCTTGCCGGACGCGACGGGTTGCCGCCCGACCTCCGGGTTGTCCTTTTATGGCAATCCAAAATAATCCAAACTAGAACTATCCAAAATACTTCTGTCCAAACTCACAGTCTAACATTTATAAAGAAGGTAAACATAATATAGATCCTTTTTACCCCGTAATAGCATATGAATACCTTCATCATGTATTACCATATTCCTTATTGATTACATTCATGCTCCCTTATTCCATATAGAATGCTGGATATACTTCATCAATCCAAAAATGTTTTAAACCCCAACAATGATGGAATATACAAATCATTAATCAGTTCCAAGGTAGTCAATAATATCCAATATAATTTATCCAAAACAATCACATATTATTCCAAAATCACTACCTCAGTATCAGAACTATATTATGATTTATCATTCTCTCAACCATATATTTTCCAAAAATTTATCCTGCTATTGAGTCACTTTTCTTTGTTCCACACAATCTCAAGTCCTTAATAAAATAGTACTGCAGTACAATCCTTATATACTCCATAATTATTATAACAAGTACATTGTTGATACAACACTCAATTGACATAATCAACATAAAAACTCTAATCATTCCTATTCATCTGTGGTAGTATCATAACTTGATTATTATCCAATAGCATCATTTGCGTCATAGTCTGATGACTGGGATATAGGTTCGCGTAGTGTCCAAACTCCTTGCAAATGAAGCATTGTACATTTGAAACCATTTTCTTACCCTTGCAGTCACGTACTTTGTGCCCTTTTCCTCCACACTTATAACAAACTCTCATTCCTTTCAGGCAAGTTCCAGGGTGTTTCTTTCCACAGTTACCACATATGGGAAAATTCTTCTTTTCCCTCTTCCCTTTATCCATCTTTCTCTCTTCTATCCTTTTCTTCTCTTGCTTCCCTTCAAAGCCATAGGACTTAGTAATCTCTTTACTTATCTTATCAATACATGATATTATTTCTTCATATGATGATAATACATGGGAGAATATTTCTCTTATAAATTCTAGCTTAAGACCATGAAAGATATGATCCTTCCTTCTCCTTGTATCATGTGCATTTCTGGAGTTCTCATTTCTTCTACTGGGCTCCATTTCTAAACAATGGCATACACTAGATCAGTTTATGAATCAAAATACATAATCCCATACTTATAAAACACTTAACATAAATTGAACTATTTATGGATATAATCCATAATCATAAGAATGTTTTCTTTGAGGAAGTATATAATCATAATCCCTTCAAAATGATTTGTAAAGAAAATGAGAGTTATCCTAAGCATATCCCCCGAGAGTGTTGTAACCAAGAGTGCAGCAAGGCCCGTTGTCGTGCACCAGTTCCCGTTCGAGTCTAGCTCAAAGCGGTGTTTTCGGGTTTTACCCCTAGGTACATCTGTGCCAGAGCTGCCTCTACCTGCTCGTATCCAGACAGGGATGTATTGCTCGGAAAACTCACAAAATCTCTACAATACCAAAATTCTAGGAAGTTCTTCTATACTAATCCTCAAAGTTCATCTTAGGTCTACGTGCTCTAATCAGAGTTTATCTAAATCTAGCTTCTAAGGTTTGTACTAAACTTCCTCTGATACCAACTGTAACGCCCCGACCCCAGCTACCCAGAGTCAGTGCATTACTTCGTAACATTGGCATGATCACAAGAAAGATCAAATCCCGAAAGACCGATTGGTTTAGTAGCCTTGGAAACACTAGATATAATCATAAAGTTTTACATTACATTTCAAAGTGAAAAACTACTACAACAACATAATGTTTCCACAATCCACACTATTATCCCCTCATAATATCCCTGAAGGTCATTCATAACTTACATCTTCACATCCTGGGAAAAATAAAACATAGAAAAGGGGTGAGCTCAAATGCCCAGTAAGGATGACAATATAGCGGAACATTCAAAATAAGCATAAACATTTAAGGCAATGCATTACTAAAACAAAAGCCTTTTAAACTTGAACTTCAACATAGTATGGAAAAAGTAAAATGAAATAATGCCATTTACTTATTCACATGGATATTCTACTAATCGAATAATCACATGCAAAAATCAAAAACCACTTTCATAATGTTGGAATGCATAATGCCAGACTATCATAACCACATAGTCAAGGCCTCGTGCCAAGACTACAAATAAGATTTTGCCAAGGCCTTGTGCCAAGACACTAGTTTGTCTCATGAGACCTACCGATGCCTCGAGGAGCTATAGCGGGCTCCACCCGTCACTTATTAAGTCCAATGCATTCCCATATGAAAAGGTTTAAACATAACATAAACATTCGTATTAAACTAGCATACGAAATGTCAATAATTTCACCATAAACTATGAATGGTATAAAAATAGCACATCCACAGTCAAACATATCACAAAACCTTCAATACAATATAGAAGTTTTGTATCATAATAAATCAACTTCAAATAAGCGTAAAATCCATCAAAGGATGTTGACATAGATGAAATCAAAACACTTTTTAGAGAAATATCTCTTTCTATTTTTGAAATCATTTGAGAGCCATATGAAATAAAACATTTTCTTTGAAAATAATATTATAATCTTGTAAGGAAAGCTTTGAAGATTTTATAACGGCGGAAAATAGCCGCACCCGCCGTATAAGTTAAAAAAAACATTCTTACCTTAATTATGTCGAAAAGGTTAAAAGGGCCTTGTTTTGAAAATGACGGAAAGATTCCTCTTATAAAAAGTCAAACAAGGGTATAAATGACTTTAACCCATATTCTTGTAAATAATAAAAATGTTTTGAAATACATTTTTAAGAAAACATGGATGTGGATGATAAAGAGATCCCAGTAGATTATTACATATAAACAACCTCGGATAATGATGAGATTGTGAAATAACCCTTACCTTGTACTTTTCTTTGGTTGGGGTAGGTTAACCTCCTGTATAATGGTGAAATAATTGTTTTTAAATTATACAAGAATCATATATATTAATATGATATCATATATGATCTTTTAACATTGATTTGTTAATAATATCTTAGAATTATCGTCGTTTCGGGTGTTAACTTACTCATTTTCCTTTATATGTTTTGTTACATAAGACATGTTTGTTGTATCTTATTCATATCCAGAATGATATCAAGTCCTTAAAAATCATTTTTAAATAATCAAATGATAATTATACTTGAATGGATACGATGGAGAATGAATCTCATCACGTTCGTGGAGACGGTAGTCCGTACGTACGCACGAGCGACAATATCATTCTTTTGATATTAAAATAATATATAAATGGATTGTATATAATATATACAGAATCATTAACATGTTTTATTTATTATTTACATGAGTTACACATCATTATTATACCCATCCAAATAATATTATATTGAATAACAATTACACCACGACATGGAGACGGTAAGCCGTACGTACGCACGTATGGTGACATGTTATTCAAAGGGTGGATAGAATACTGAATATAGTTGTACCATATTTATAATAACATCACAGTATATATATGATACTGGATTTATTATTTTAGAATGGTAACAACAAAGGAAGAAGAAGTGGAAGAAGAAATGAACTTAGAAAAGGGTGGTGAAATCATTACCTCTTCTTCGGGTTCTTCCTTTTGATTTGATCAAAAGGGATCCTTAGGTTGGCTTTCTGATCAAACTAAGGCCCCTAGGTTGTATTGAGGGATGTTGGGAGAGTATTTGGGCAGAGTTTGGCCGAACCAAAATGCTTTTAAGGTGTGAAGAAATGAGAAGGAGGAGTGCCCTTTTATAAGAGGGGTGAGGGGCACCTTTGGAAAATCTAGAAATATTAATTTATAATAAATTCATATTCGGTTTCTAATGGCTCCAAAGTTGATTATTCAAAGTTTAAGGTGGGGATGGGTCGAAAACAACTCAACCAATAGAATTTAGACAGGTTTGGGTACTTATATTAACCTTATCTTTAAGTATTAACTCTAAGTTAATTAGTTTCACTTTTACAATGTCTCTTTGTATTTTTATAATATATGGTTAATAAACTTACCATATACATACAAGAGACCCCCAAGTGGTCCATTAATGATGAACCTATCATGATATAAGTCTCTTGGCCGAACCTTAGATTTTTAGGAATTTAATATCAATTAATAATATAATATTTGTTTTAAGAACTCTTTTATGTCAATTTTGACACTATTCATTAGTTGATTTTTGTGAAACTCATAACAGATTGATTACTTCGAAAAAAGTCAATTAAATAACTCCTAATATATCATATTATCCTAGAAAATTAGTTTAATTCATTAAAAGTTTCATATTACATTTATTTGGGTATTTATAATATCAATTATTTTAATTTTTCACTATTATAGTAATTACTGCATCATCATTGTGTCATAAATAAAATATATTATTTAATGTCTAAAAATTATAAATAAAATATCATTATGTAGGAAATCGTTTTATATTTCTAATTAATATTTATAATCTAAAAACCAACATATATAACCCTATGTAACAATTGTTTTTCTAAAAGATATATGCTTGTGTCATTTTTGTATTCATTTTAACTTAATTAAAATAAAGTGTCATTATCACTTACAAGTGGATCCATTGGGTCCCAAAATCGACCCAAAGATTCCCATGGTCGACCATGTATCAACCAATAGGGTTAAGACACGTTTTAGGGTAATTTTGTATTATTATAATATTATTTTTAACCCTTATTTACCGGATTTACCCTTAACCATGGTAAATAAAATATTTACCACAGTAATTATTCAAAATGTCTAAAAATAAAAGTTACCTATTTACACAATTTGGACATCCTGATTCCAAATATGGAATCCATTTTTCTAAATTCAAAACACAGAAGTGGCAGAAATTAATTTAAAATTAATTCCCGCTGTCGAAACAAAAAGCGTGTTTTTAAGAGGTAATAACTATCAAAAGATTGACACTTGTTTATGTTTGGTTTAATTGTAAAATTATGTCCAATGACCAAAATTATATTAAATGGTAAAAATATATTCTAAATATACTTTAAAACCACTCAAATTCACAATTTATCACTATTAATTATTTTGATTAAAAAAGTTGTTTTTAATTAAAATTTAGTAATTTTCACTATTCATCAAAATATGAAAGTTATCCGAAAAGTACCAAAATTTCACCCTAGGATAAATTTGATATTCCAAATCCAAAAATGAAGTCCATCTTGAAATATAAAATATATATAATTTCAAAAATTAGGTATTACTATTCATAACGGCTAGTTTGATCGGTTGTGGTGTGTGTTAAAACTCGAAGTTGCGTACAACACACGCTACTGTTTTATTCAAAGGAAAGCGTACCGTGGAAGCTTGGGAAGTTTCATTTTAAATTTTTTGATGTCTCCATTTAGTCAAAAAGTTTAAAATATTGTATTTAAAAAGGTTTCACTATCAAAAGTTGATAAAAGTGCAATACTGAAAATGAATCTGTTCTTACATTATGTCTAAGAAACTCATAATATGGATTCTAAAATTATAAGGATTATATAAAGTTTAAAATTTAGTTAACACTATTCATAACCTCTTCTGAACAGCTTGTTTGGTAAGTCATGGTGCGATTGAACTTGGTGTTGCGTGTAGTGAAAGTTATTGAATTATTTTGAAGAAATAACACACTATAAAATCTCGGGGTGTTACATTATATTACTGAAAATATATTTTCAGTGGTACTGATACATTTTCCAGCCACTAATGTTTCATAAGACCATCTGAATAGAGGTGGATGTTGTCTCACGATAGACTCAACAAAGGGTTTCTCCCTACCTTGCTCGTTTGGAATCACATCATGATTCATAGCTTGAGAATGTTGTGTGGGAATGGCTATAATATTTTTCATTCTATCACCCAAAAAAAATTTATTTCTGGAGTACAATCACTGTATTTCCCATCACATTCAGCATTTATGTGATTCCTTCAGGTTTCAACCAGTGACTAAAACTAAGAGGCATAGTGTGAGAAAAACTAACCATAATAGGAAACCCAAATAATCAAGAATAAAATTTCAATTAGGACACATTAGGTTTTATCCTAGGTTATTCATGGTCATTTTCAAAACACTAGGATTGTATCCTATACTTAGACATATCCTTAGGGTTCTTACTAATTCTTTCTCATCCTAGTTCGCAAAGATAAACTATACCTTTTCTCTGATACCAACTATAGTGAACCATACTTTACATACATTGATATTTATTCAGAATTCAAGAATATTTATTACAATATATAACAAAAAAATGACATGAACATATAGGTATTGTGTTTTAGAAACTAGGAAACATAAACAACTACTTTATAAAACATCTACATTGTCTCCCATTTATTTCTTCACTACTAGACTAATTTTTGGAATATCACACTTAATACCCTTCTTCATGACCTAGGGAAAAGAAGCATATGAACGACTGATCTCATATTCTCAGTAAAGGTAAGATAGAGAAATATCAACCGCATCATATTCATAAAAACATTTCATTTGAAAATCTTATCCTGTATATAAAATATAACAATATCATGTCATTGGATAAATAATAAAACTGAAATGTAAACCCAATAGTCATAACCTAAAAATGATTTTTTTTGAATATACACATAAGCATATAAAATAATTTCATATTAGTAAAGGATCATTTCCAAGTCCATCATAGTAGACAAATTCCATTACTGAACTGAGTTCACTCCCCATTCCAGCCATGTATTACTGATCCAAAATTACTTTCCATTCCATTCATGTATATATCATGAGATATAAATATTTACCCAATGCATTAGAGGGAGATATATACCCCACCCATATCATAATGAAACCATTCTTACATGTGCTACAAAAATAAAAAAAACATTAACAATTGCATACCCCATGAAATAAAATGGTTTTCTTAAAAATCATTCCATCGTAACATAATCCATAAATTGATTTCATAAAAATAATTCCCACATTTACACAATAAAATAAAATTAATAATTGGGATATAAAAATTAACCTATATATTCTTAGATGGAAAATAATTTTTTTAAAACACTTGAGCTACATTCATGAGGAAAATATCCTTTCTTTTTCAAAAATGTTTTCCTTCCTCAAAATACCACACAATTTTAGAACAAAATATTTTATGTGAAAATATCCTTGTAAGATATTAGTGTAAGAATCAAGGAAATAAATCATTATGAGAGTGTAAATATCCACTCATGACTTTTATGTTAAAAAATTCTCCTCATACTTTTTCCGAAAAGTGTAAAAGTACCTCACATCAAAAATGACAAAAGATTCCATTCATACCATTTAGTAAACATTTACCAATGGGTAAAATTGAATTTTAAAAACTATTTAAGGATATAAAGAATATTTTTAAATACATATTTACGAATCTTAGATGTGTATGTTAAATAACCCCTAGTAAATACTTACTAATAAATAATCTCTAATAAAAACAAGATTTTCAAATTTAACCCTTACCTTATGTTCGATATGACTTGTATGTATACGAACCTATTGTATAATGATATAAATAATTTTAATGATTTATTAAATAATCATAATCATTTTTACGAACACATTTATGATCATATTTTCTTATTTTTGTTATTAACATTTCATTGTTAGTCATTATTCAGGTGTTAACTGCTTTATGTTCTTATGCATGTTTTGTCGGATAAGTTCTTATTCCTATTTTTAGGTTACAGTTATATCATTTAAAACATGGTATTAGTATAATATATATCATATTTAATAATTCAATTCAATTATATAATCTTTGTTTAATGAATATTATGTAGAATAAGTCACATTTCACTGTGGAGATGGTAAATTGTACGTACGCACGAGCGATGATATATTTCCGGTAATTGCTGAATGGTATTGAATTGGATGGTGTATAGTATATCAGAATTATTATCATGTCATAATAATAATATATATTTTTTATTTCTACCATTATTCTCATCCATGTAAGGAGGGGGTGAAAAACGGGTTAGACCATGATGTGGAGATGGTAAGCTATACATACGCACGCACAATGATTTTGTTTTTAATAGGATGGATAGAAGGTGTAACAGGGTTGTCTCATATTTATAATAACATAAATGTATATGGGTGATACTGATTTTATTACTTTATAAAGAAACAATTAATAAAAAGGTAGTATAAGAAGACTCAAATTTGAAAGAATCGGTAGAAGAGATTACCTCTTGTCCGACACGCCTACTTTAAATTTCCTCTTAGGGCCCTAGAGTTGGTCTTTGAAGAATGCCAGAACTTTTAGAATGAGAATATGAAATTTGATAAAGAGTAAATTGTAGGTTTCTTCCAAGCTTTAAGGCTCAAAATTAAGTGAAGAGGTGAGTGAGTAGGTGACCCTTTATAATTGAGGTGAGGGGAACTTTTGGAAACCTTAGAAATAGTAAAGTGTAATTAAATAAAAACCCACAAAAAACCCCATAATGTACCAATTTAGAATATGATATGAGATAGGGTTTTAATATGATCAAAAAATAAATTTTAGACAATATTTTATATCAATTTAAGCATTATTATTTTAATTAACACTTATTTATTTTATTTAATTTTAATTGTTGTAATAAAATTCTTTATATTTAATGGCTATAAATATTAACTTATATATTGTTAATCAACTATAAATGAATATTTTATGAAATTTTACACCTTATAATTATCATTTTTTTTATTTTTAAATTTTTTTATGGTTTTCTAAAAATTTAATAAAATTTTATTTCTATAAAATGCCCATAGTATCAATTTTGATACTATTAATTTATTTGACTTTAAATAAAATTCACACAGAAGATAAATTAAAACCAAAATATTTAATACTCTCCTAACATGTCATAGTCTCCTATAAAATTTTTGGTCTCACCAATTAGTTTATATGATATTTCTTTTAATATTTCTAAAACCGTTTATTTTATATTTATAATAATAAAATAATTTCTATATCACTATTGTGTCAACATTAATAGTAGATATTTATTTTCTAAAAACTGTAAATAAATTTCTATGATATCGATAATAATTTTATCTTTACAAATACTTACTGTAGTATATATTATATCCTAGCTAGCCACATATTAAAATTAATATACTTATATTAAATTAGATTGTGACATTTTGTCACATTCATTAGTTTTAGTTACATTTATGTCATATTCATAGGTAATGGACATAAAGTGACTCCATTTCGAAAAATAGATAATAATAGTTGAATTTAATAATTCAAATATATTTTTACAGATGTTACGGTAATTTGATAATATTCTTTTTATCCTTAATAACCCGACTTATTTTTAACCATGGAAATAAAAAAAATTATCAAAGTTACAGTTCATAATTCTCAAAAAATAAATCTAGACTATTAACATAATTTGGGACTAATTATTACAAATATAGAATCAATTTTACAAAATCCAAAACAAAGAATTTGAAGTAATTATTTTTAAATTAATCCCATTTTTGAAATGATAAAACATGTTTTAAAAGTTTAAAGATAGAAAAAGTGAGAAATGTTTTCACCTATTAATTAAATGTAAAATTAATTCTAATGAAATATATTATATTCAATGATAAAAATGTAATATATTTATACATTGAATGCATTAAATATTATTATTTACCCATATAAATTATCACAATGATAAAAGTGGTTTTTAATTAAAATTTACAATATATTTTCTATTTATCAAAACATGAAAGTTATCAGAAAAATATCCAAAATTTATCAAGAGTAAATTTTTATATCCTTCTTAAAAATAGCTTTATTAATGTATCAAAATATTAATATAAAATGGGTTATCCATTCAAAGGTGTAAAATTTACCTTAATAAAATTATATTTTTATAAATCAAATAGGGTTTTATTCATACCCTATGACTAAAATATCTATTGGATGAATAAAAAAATATTTTATTAAGTATATAAAACATATATATCTTATTAATTTTATTACAAAAAATAATCCACCCAAAATTAAAAATATCTAATAGATCTATATTTTTTATAAATAATTGACAACCAATGAATTCATAATGCATTTTCATAAGTTAGTCATTATTATTCTAGATAACCTATCAGTTAGGATATAATGGTAATATTAAAATAAGGGAATCTTGAAATTAATTTAAACTCATGATTATGTGAAAAGAAAGCTACTGATGAATAAAAATTATTTAAAAAAATATTTCAAAAAAACATCTGGGTGTTATATCTTTGATGGATGATTTATCATTTCTTTCCCCCTAGAACATTTCTTATCATTATTGTCGTAAATGTATGAAATATCTATCTCAAATATATAATCACTCTGAAAAATTCTATAGTATAATTTTAAGTCATATTTTTTGAAATCATCTTCACAGATATGGTTTCTATCCTTAGTAAAAGATATCTATTATATTATCATGGTTAAGAGTGAATTTTTTTTCATACCTCACCAGTATGGTAACATTTTATTCAAAAGTAGGAAATTATTACTCAAAAATTTTCTTTATTACAAATATTTACATTCCTTAATATGTCAACTAGCATTTTTGAATTAATTCTTAGGAGAAATATCATTTAATATTGTTCCCTCCATGGAATTAGTCTCATCGTTTTTCTTTTCTATTATTAATCATATTCCACTACTAATTAGATTCATCTTCAAACATATAAATTTAAATTTTTACATATTTATGTTTATAATAAATTAAAAACTCAAATATACTTTCTACACAATTGATCCATCACATGGATGGAACTGGATATGAGGGTCCACTAAATAATGGAAGCTTCCATTTCATGAAATTACCTATTACTAAAATTTTCTTATAAAATATGATTGGCCACTCTATAGCTTGGTTACCATTATTAATAGCCTATATAAACCAGATTAACATAGATAGAAACTATTTTTATGTAATTTCAACCATTATAGGTTTATAATTTGAAAGGATTTTATCATGTTGATACATATCTAGTTCTTTTACCCAGTTTTTTATGGAAAAAAATTCTAAAATAGTACTAGATTAGAAGAAGAAACATGGATTACCTCAATGTTTTCATAGGATAATACATAGAATATATAAACATCAATAAAAAATATTTTTAAAATAATAACATAAAATATACTATAATCTAAACCTTTCTCTAATTACAATAGTAATTACCCATGCATTAATCAAAATATAATTATGTGTCTAATAGAAATGGCTGAATTTTCATACATTATCATGATAATTTATGTTTATATATTTATATATTTATGAAAAAATCATACATATCTTACCCTTAGAAATCAAAGAAGACAATTCCACTCAATATCATTTTTTCCCAAAAATGGATTCTTAAATTAGAACTACAATTTTAATAAAAACATATTCACCTAATTAAATATGAATCAACAAAGTGGAATAATAGACATTGATATTTTTCCTACAGATATATAGGAAAAATGAAAGTCATTTTAAAATTTAAAATGAGCACAGAAATAGCTACCATGGATGAAAAAATAAACTAACCCCTTATTATAATTTGAAAAAATAAATTCCCATAAGAAAATTTTCCATTTTACATAATAAAAATTGATAAAAATCATTCATTTTCTTACCCATGAAATAAAGTTAATTGGATAAATATTTTAATAAACATATCATAAAAAACTTAATGACAAACTCATAATCATGAGAGTTTATTGTGAAAAATCATTATTCATAAAAATATATTTTGAAAAACATATTTTTCACAATTGAAATGGGAATATTGTTTTCGTTAAAGAAAATATCATTAAATTACGTTATTAAAAACATATTAGCCTTATTTTAAAATATATAATTTTGAAATATTTACCTTGGGAGATCATCATAATCTCACTGTTATAATCACTCATATAATTAATTTAAAAAATGGATTATCTTACATATTTAATTCAAACATATATTTTGGATAAAATAAAAAAATTACCAAATTATATGGAGATAAATATAAGGATCTTCATATAGTGACAAGAAATTTTTTACGCATATTAATAGATAATTTTTAACATAAAAATACTATACAAAATAACCTAATGATCAAGAGGCCTAGTGTCTTTGGAAGACTATGTTCATAAAATATCATGTTGAACCTAAAATAAAATATCTTTAGTTAAATATTCATAATGATATCCTAAATAAATATTAGATCCTAAAACTACATAGTAAAACTTATAGAATATATAAATAAAAATAGTGTGCTAAATAGCCTAGTAAGAAGATAAATATGAAATTAATGCATAGCATAACAGTAGAAATGCATAATATGATATCTTAAAAGATAAGGATCATGAATAATCATACAGGGTCATAAAATAATTAACATATAATGATAATATCATGTATGTACTGGAATTTGGAAACAACATGAAACATGAAAAAAGCATAATTCAAGCAAAACTGCCACTACAACATCACATTTTAGATAGATTCCAATATCTTCACCCATAATGACATGAACCTGCATATGTGTGCAACAAATGGAAATCAAATGAATGGTATCAAAATTAGAATCACCTATTGAATAAAATAGGTTTCAAATTCATTCCTTATATGAAAGTAAATTTACATTTAACAATGACTACAATGTGATTCACTAATTATATATTTTTTAAATTGAAATTTGAATAAACAAGAATTAGTGTAAATTTTTTTATTCATTTAAAACAAATCATGATAATGTGTAGATAATTACGTATAAAAATATACTTCCAAAATGGTATTTTAATAAATCAATATAATAATTTTGAAGAAATAATGAACATGAAATTTTAATTTCAAACCAGTGGTAAACCAAATTGGATATCCCTAATATATTACTTTTTTTTATCAAATTCATGATTGTGAATAAATACTTTAAATATGTAATATATAAATTGGCTATGGTATAGAAAAGTTATCCTTAATAAATATTGATTTTAAAAGAAGGAAATTGTGTGATGAATTTAAGACATGTATCAACCAATCATGGAAGGAATAATAATATATTTATATATTTAAGAGATATATATATACATATAATTTAGAATCATTCCATAGTGGAAAATATATTGATTGTGAGTTCATATATGGAATGTTCATTACCCATAGAAAAAAGGTGGTTTAGAGAGACCCCCTTACCATATCTAGAGAATCATTATGCACTTTAACATATGTTTGTGAATAATCAAATTATATTTATTAATCACTAAATTCATAATATTTTACATCTGTTTTTTTAATATTATTATATATTCTCTCATTTATAACAATTTCATTGAGGTATAGTGTTGTATTTTGTTATTGCATGGGAGTTCATTTCATGGTTCCAAGGTCAGATCACCTGTGCTTAATCATTGAAATTTTTTTAAAATGGGAAAAAATCCATAAATGAAATGAATTTAAATTATATTCATGTGCATAAAAAATTTAAATGGTCCCAGAAATCAATAAATTTTATTACTTTTTGTAAAAATATTGATGTAATACAATTAGTTCATTTAGGCAGTTTTATCGAACATCACAAAATGGATTTGTTTTATTTAATTAATTGAGTGTTAATTAATTTAAAAACAATAAATAAATTATTATATATTTATTATTATTATATTTAATAATTATAATAATTTTATTACTGGCTTTGAAGGTGGTGGAGAAAAATAAATTGTGTTACTCAATGAGGTTGTGAACCACTAATATTGTGAAAAAACATTTTCATTTAAGGAACATTTGAGGTGTGTCTGGAAGATTGAAATTGAATAATAATAATAATAAATCATTATATCAAGATAACTAAATTACCATGTTTTGTTGTATGTAAAAAATATATGGGTAATATAAGAAGAATAAAATTGAAATTGGCTAGTCTAAAAATGTACTTCGTACTTTGATAGTATCCTAATAGGATATCCATTAATGTTTTTAGAAATGGTATATGAGTAAAAAATAAGCACTAATTTATATGGGAGAGTATTGGTAATGAAATTCAGGATAAATATGGTAGGATCCACATTTTAGAATATTTGAGAAAAATGGTTGGTATTTAATTCGAGAGGGAGGGGTGTTTTTGAATATTATATTCCTTAGTTTCATATTTTGTCTCAATAAGACCAATAAAAATGATTATTGTGACTAAAAACAATATATATTTCGTGTGAGTTTGAACTAATGGGGTATTACATCACTTATTATGCAATTTATAGCGTATTTAACTTATAATGGTAAATATCTTATTTGACCGTATTTCCCAATTCACTAAAAAATACAATATTTTAAAAAATTACCAAAAATAAAGCCTAAACTTTTTTCAATGTTTATATTGAGAAAATAAATCCATTTTTAAAAAATAATTTTTTAAATATGGGTAATTCATTTTATAAATAAAATTCTTATTTATTTGAAAATTTCTAATTTTAATATTATGATCAATTTTCTCACCCTTGGTAAATATAAATATGTCCTCAATAAATTATATTGTTATTAAAAATATATTATTACTAATATAATGTTTAGGTTTATATTATAGTGTTCATGTTAATATTCCATTAATGAGATTTTTAGCGTTCATATTGGTTCCCTACTTTCTATAAATACCTTATATCATATTAATTTTTCATTCAGTTATATTTTATCTCAAGGTTATATATATATATATATATATTCAATTTCAACATACTATTTCATTCCTAATATTCTACTTCATTTCAATAATATTTTTTCATGAGTGATATTATGCTGCTGGATCAATTAGATCAAATTTTTCATATTTTAGTCATTATATTTTCTATTTTTATCTCATTGTAATATTTTAAATTATTATGTTGTTATTGATTCTATATATAAAATGTTAAAATATATAAAATAAAATTTTATTGGTTTTATCATGTGGGGAAATTACTTTATTTAATTATAAATTACAAAATATGGAATATCTATATATAAGGTAAATTCTATCAATTTGGTTTGGGGTCATTACATTCACTTCCATATAAAAAATATCTCCCTTAAAATTTCATTTTATATACAAAGGTGGAAACCTGTGAGCATACTTCTTCTTCATTTCATCCTTGGATTTCTATGTCTTCTCTTAATAATTAAAGTTCCTCTATAATACATTGACTATGTGATTCTTCCTTTTTTCATAGATCATTCTCTCTATGACTCAAAATCTTCACCAATTACTCCCCATAAGAGAGATATTATTCAATGTTTACAAACAATGAATTTTGTAAATGTGATAGATCTGTTTTGTTCTTCATCCACAGTGACACAAGTAATATTTTATGTACTTGATAATGGGTCTTTAAGAGTTCTATTAAATAATTTGAGACTCCAATTTCACTAAGAATCTCAAAGGGGTTGATATATCAGAGATATATCTTACCATACATCTCAAATATCATGAATATATTTCATATAGATATGTGTAGAAATATATATCAATAAAATTGATTGATAGTTCTATTCAATGATTCTTATGATTTATCTCGACCAAATTTGAATATATATGATTTAGTACTGAGGGTCCATGACCTTTTCTACTATTTATTTAACCATTTTCTATCCCACTATCTTATGTTTAAAAACATAATTTCAATATAAATGTGTTCTAAATATCTTCCCTTAAAGGGATTCAAATGGATAACTTTTGAGGATTGATTTAAATCTATCAATGTATGATAACTCAACCAGTGAATGAAATTTATCCCATCATACTTTGAAGTCCATTGTGAATTCTATAAACCTATATTCCGGTTCATAGATAGTCTTCTCATATTATCTATTAGTTCAGTGGTGATTTGTTGTATAAAATTTAATCACTTTGTTTAGAGTATGTTGGAGAATCAACTAGAACATAAAGGTAAATCTCATATATTAATTAGATACAATTAATAATGGTGTTCCATGTAGCATCACCACAATTCTGATGTAAATCCTTTTATGTAGATGGTAACACCCTTAGATTTTAAAAGAAGAACATTATATTCACTATACTATACAATACACAACACATAGCTTAAATTAATATGAAATATAATTATTTACTTAGAATAATTAAAACCTAGCCTTTTAATTTCTAGGTTTGAATAAGAGTAACCACATTACAAAATAAATATAAATATCATACTCAACATTTATATATTAATTAATTATTAAGAAAAAAACATTCAATTTTTGTTAATGTTATAATATGCTTCAAAAATAAATTTCCTTCTAAAATAATTTTTATTGTTTTTTAAGAAAAAATATTATATTTAATATTTTCAGCTTCTTGAAAATGTTTTTTGGAAAAGAGTTTATTTTTTGAAATCATCATTTAAAAATTACCCTATAGTGAATTTTTGATAGTATTCCAAAAAGATTTTAAATTTTTTAAATAATAAAAAATATAGATTTTTATAGAAAACTATATTTATGTTTCAAGAATTTAAAAATTTTCATTTTATTATAAAATTATTTAAAACTAAAATTATTTTTCTTATATTATGATTAATCCAGTTGTTTTCATTGGAATCAATTTGATTGTACAATTTTGTATAAAAATATTTTTTTTTCATAAAAAGATATTTTTATAAAAAATTGTTTTCTTATGAATTTGTTTCTTTTTCCTTAAATTAATATTTGAAATTTTTAGGAATTTCATTTGATAAAATTAATTACATATTTTGAATCGTGATTTTAAAATAAATTAAATATTTACCAATAATTGTTACAAGTTAAGAATATTTATGGTGGAAAACATTATAACCCCGGTAAAGGGAAAATCAATTTAAACTCGGATAAAACTAAGTGTTAAGGTCACCATTTTTTAATTTTAACTCTTATTAGATGAATTATAATCTACTATTATCTCCTAAGGCTATAAATATTGTTTTTATGGGAAACATTTCTTGGAAAATCTCCTTTATAATATATAAATAAATAAAAATAAAAAATGTCACTCTCATACTTCAAAATATCTCTTCTGTGTTGACATAGAGAAAATAAAAAGTTGTGATTAATATTGACATTTTTTAGAACAATAAATTTACCTTTCAAGATAGTTATTTAATTTTAGTTTTATTTAATTATATAATTTTCTTAAACTCTTACGCAACACTGACAAAATATATCATTAATTAATAGAAAAATAAAATAAAATATTTAAAAATTTAAAAATTAATATAATTTTGGTTATTTATAATTTTCTATGAATTATATATATTAATATAACCTTTTTATATATTTTTTTTTATTATATTGGAATTACATATTTTTCTTTTTGTATTTAGGATCAAATTATATTAATAATGTCAGAAATAAAATTTAATAATATTTTATTAAAATAAAATATTATTAAAGTTTCTAAAAATCATAAAAATATTTAAAGAGAACAATTTGGATAATATATGGAAATATAATTTTAATCTTGGCGAATTATGAGAAAATTTTCACTTTATAAGTAAAATTATAACCCGTTAATAATGAAAAGGTTATTATTGAGATTAAGGCTAAAATACATTTACTAAGGGGTTAAACCAAAAGATAATGTTTAAAAAACTACAAACCTATCAATATTTTATTTTTTGGTGATATTTAAGCCACATCCAACCAGATCATTTAATATATGTCTATTTGGAAGAATTTATCTAGAGAATGACCTTTTAATATTTTAATATTTTTAAAAATTTGAAGAGTTCCCCTTCCCATTTTTCTAATAGGGACCCCTAACTTAACTTATCTACACCAAATTGAGACTTATAGATCGACCAAACCATAAAAAATTATATTCTCCACAAATTTTAACACATTCTAGGTGTTATAGTCCTTCTAAAAACCAAGCCCTAGGATCCTTAAGAGGTGATCTGAAGGAGTTCTTTCAATGAGTAGGTAATTTCCACAACCAAACACATTATTTTTAATTATTTTTTTACCTCATATAAGTATATGTTATTTATTTTAAAACATAACTTAGTTGTACTAATTATATTTAATTTTTTTATGAATATTAAACCACAATTATCTACCTTTCTCTCATCAAATGTGAAGTTAAAGTATCCCTCCTGTGTATGTAGACTTACTTTCTCCACATAACAATATAATTAATTTTTCATTACCATATTTTATGGATGTCTATTATGATGATATTAATGTTTATATATTGTATTTTTGAAAAAATTATTCTTTTGAAATAATTATATCATGTCAAACTTCTTACTTTACAATCCCATATAAAATGTTAACGTTGCTCGTGAGTACATGTGGACTACAACCTGCAAGAGCCGATGTGGCTCATTTTTCATTTAATTATTTTATGTATTGAAATGATGATTTATGTTATTAAAATATATGATTTATATTTTTTATATTGTTTTTAAAATTGAAAATTTTTACTTGCTATTATGTCGTTCAATTTGTCAGAAAGTGAAAACAACTTCATGCGTATGTACGACCTACCGTCTACATGAATTATGTAGTACATTTATATGTATATATAATTATATATATATATATATAATTTATATCTTGATTAAAATCATAGATATTATGTATCCATGATTAATTTGTAAGGATCAAAACACAAAAATAAAAATTCTTATGAAAAAAATGAAATAGTTAACACTAGAAACTATAATTTTAATTATGAATTATTTATAAATGGGTGTTGAAATGTTATAAAGGGATTATATATTATTTTATAAGTTTGTTAATGATTCAGATAAATAATTATACTTAATATAAATTTATTATCATCAGATAGATTACTTACAAAGTAAGTTGAACTGGTGCTAAGGGACTTATGGTTCAATCCTATTTTAATCGAGATTGTTTATGATTTACTTCTAATTGAGTAAATTAAATGATAACTTTATTATAAATATATTTAATATTATTTCCTAATTTAAATTTATTTATAATACCTTTTTTATTTTCATTTCCCTCTCTTCATGAACATGAGACACTGAAAGAAGGGTTTTAAGGAAAATAGACCTTATTTCTCTCTCCAATCAAAAATAATTTCTCTCCCATATCCCTGTTTTCTAACTAGTATTTCTAGAATGTCCTTATATTGTTTAATTATTATTTAAAATATTTTTTACCCATTATTTAATTTTTATAATTTTTAATATCAATGTATTTTTTTCATTTTCTGAGTAAGGTACTATGGACTTTTTATTGATGTTAGGAAATGAATCATTTTTTCACTCGCATGGTATGAATGGAATTTACAACCATCATGAAAAAAAATTATTTTAATACTAAATTAATATTTTCAAAATATATTTTTTAAAAAAATATTTTAATTTTATTTTTAATTTTTAGATTTATAGAACGAATTTCAATGAAAAAAATTTATTTTTATCACAAATTATTATATGTGATATTTTGAAGATATTTTAATATAAAATAACATCATTTGATACTACTCATACATTAATGGGGTTATGATATAAACATAACATCCACATTCATTCTTTGGATGGGATATGATGATAATTATTTATGGATGATTCTATTAAACTCATTTCTTTCACATGTGTTAGTTTATTATGATGAAAGCATTATGAAACTAGTTTCTTTATATAGGTTTTAATATGATGTTGTTAAGAATGTTTTATGAAACAGATATTATTACCATGTGTTATGTAATAATGAATTATTTATGAACATATTGAACATATATATATATATATATATATTATTTTGATTATGTGATAAGTAGTCATATAATTATATGGTCATAAAATGTATTGGGAAAAGATAAATATATCATGAGATAAACCAAATTATAATGGGGAGTGATCCTAGATAATTTAGGTTCTCTGTCAAAAATGATATTCTTGGGAGTTAAAATTTTTTACTATGATGGTTTGGGAATTCAAACATATAAACTAAGATAGTTTTGGAAATATTACTAGACTACTCAGGTAAATAATTTATATTCTAATGTATATTCCACAAACTTATGTCTCTTTACATTGTTATTTTTTTCGGTCTCATGTTATTTGAGTCCATTATGATTCTTATCGTATGAACATACATACATTATTACATGATTCAAGAATACTTTTTATGATATTAAATGTTTGGATTTTAAAAGTTATACTCTTATTCCCATACCCTTACTTTCATTTTATGTTTATGTGATCATTGATATCTCCATTTTTACACTTACTGATAATATAAGATCACACATTTTTATGTTTCCTTTCCCCATGATATGAAGAATGGTTTTATGCATGATATATAATATATGGGTGATATAAATAAATAATAATGTGGGAGGATATGTTGATATCCCATGAAAAAGTTTTCCATATTTCTATGTTTTCAAATATATTTGACCTATAAAATTTTTGTGTGGATAACCATGTTATGTAATGAATATGATTCTAATAAGGTGTAATATTTATTCATAAAATGTATGGTTTTATATATCTATATTTAGATAATTTTTTAGTCACCATAATAACATAGGATGAGAGAAATATAGTGAGAAAACATAGGATAATCCATTGAGTTGGAGAATTTTATATATTATTTTAATGAAAAGAGTGTGTTTTTATAAGAAAAAACCATTCCTAGATACTACATGTGGATGTTGTTTTTACATTATTCATCTTGGGATAATGATGCTAAAAATAATTGGTCAATCACATCTCAAACATAGTTCTGAGGAATATTGATTTTTCCTTTACTGTACATTACATTTAACAATTCTTATGGATACACTTGGGTTAATTAACATTTTATTTGACAACCATTGTGGAGGAATTTAATAGATGACAACCAAGAATGGCATAGTTTAATCCCAAGGTGTTATATATTGCAATGAATTTGTCTCAATTTATACATTATATAAATTATTTTTTATGATATCTCACTATTTTTATTAGTTCACACTCTATGGTTTTTGGTTTTAGATAGTTTTTAGAACTAGGAGGATTGGTCTTTATAATGAATATGATAGAATATGTAAAGGTCTCACTCATGAGAAACTAAATAAAAATAGAACTAGAGAGTTAAACCTTGTAATTATTCCTAATATTTTATCACAACGTATGATTAAAAATATAGACTACATTGAGTTTTGTAACACATTAGGTATAAAAAAGAAGAGATTTTAAGAAAATTCATGTGGTAATTACCATAGAAGAAAGAAATTTTAATTTTATTAATGAGAATATTGTGAGAAGAAGAAACAAGGAGAATGTCTCAAAGGAAAGGGAATAAGTTCTTTTGTGTAAATGATGTTCATAGAAAAATGAATTACTGAGGAATTAAATGTATTATGTTTGGGGATCTAGGAAATTATCTAAGTAAATGACCAAATATAAGGTTTAAATACTAGATCAAGGAAGAACCTATTTGATTGTATTCATTAATGTGAAACAATTGAACTATCTATGAATTAGGATTGAATAATAATTTTTTAGAAGTGTTATATCAAAGATACTTTTTTACAATCATGAAACGTCTATAGATTATTTCAAAATATATTTTTTTTAAGGATTTGAAAACATATGTTGAATGGTACTGATAACAATGAAAATTGATTTAGTGGTAATATGATTTTCTTAGAGAATACATGATTATTGGATGAATAACTCTAAATAGGTTCTTGATATAGATGTAATAATGTTTAGGTCAGATAAAGAGATGATTTACCTTGATGAAGTAAATGGGATAGTATTGGTAAATATGTAATTGGTTAGTAATTTGATGATAAATTTAGTTAGGTCATATTTTATGAAGATTATTAAATTTTTGGATTTATATAATATATTTAATAATCTATGATATTATTTAATGAATTATGATAGTGTTAATTTTTTGAAACATATATGTTTTAATTAATGTTTTATGTCAATTCAAGTTTTTATAAATGATTAATCAAGATATTCACTTGTTTTCTATGTGAAATTATTAGATAATTTATGTTGTCAGTGGATAAATTTTTGACCAAATATTTTTGATTTTTTGTATATTAAATTTGAGCAGATATATTTTGGTGGAGTCACACAATTATATATTTCTGTAATTGACTATGTTAAACATTGTGGGATATTGTTGTTGTTTTAGTGATTATTGTATTATATTTATCAATATCAGAAAACATGTGATCACCATTTTGGGTTTTTTATATATTTTGAGAAATAATGTATTATTGTTATTTTTTGGATAAAATAATTTAAACAATTCCACTTTCAGATCTTAATGCATAGAAAAAGTTTCTTGAGTATTCATTTCATAGAGTTAAAGACGAAGTGTAAATTGATCAAACCATAACCAAATAATTAAATTTTGATTATGATATGTAATTAATTCCATTTAGAATATTTTATAATGTTCTCTATCGTGATGGTAAATTAAACACTAAACATTTGAAAAATGATCTTGAAATAAAATTTTACACTTTTACAATCATTTATAATGAATTTATGGTCTCTTCACCCATCATCGATTTATTGTATTATAGTCATTAACATTATCTTTAACATATTATCTATCACTATCTATTAGTAATTGGGAAATTACTTTAACCTAAAAGTCCATATTTTCGTTTCGTGCTAATTTTAATCTATTTGGAATCCTAGTTTTGTGCTTTTATAGAATACCTTCATATTTCCCATTCCATATTATTAAAAGGATGTTTTATTATCACTTTTTTCAATATGGTTTTTCAAAAAATGAAAATTGAGATTTCAAAACCTTGATTGTCAAGAACAAGCTCAAAATATGAGGTCCAAATTTATCAATGGGAATTTAATTTGACACCATTTAATTTTAAAATAATAACATTATGTTCACTAGTATATACGATACGCAACATAAAGATTAAATTTCCATGAAAAAATATCATTGAATTTTGACCATAAAATCATAGACATGTATTTGGAAGGTATGACTAGGAATACCCACATTATGTAATATTTATAAGTTTCTTACTCAATACTAAAGTATTGAATACTTCTTACCGAATAAAAATTCAGTCTTTATTAAAGTCATATTTTGATTCAAAAATAATTTTTTAATAATAATTTTTATTATTTTTTTGAGAAAATATTATAATAAATTTTTTCAACTGTAAGAAAATGTATTTGAGAAAAATAATCATCATCTTTTTATTCATAATTTAACAATTACCTTAGAGTAAATTTTTGATAATTTTCTAAAATGATAGATTTTTCATTGAATATTAAAAAATATTAAGTTTTATTGAATATTCTATTTTTGTTTCAAGAATATATAGTGTGTATTATTTTTAAATTAATTAAAAGTAAATTTATTTATATTTTATTATTAAAAGTAAAATTATTTTTAGTGTAATCATTTTTTTGGTTGAATCTGGAAAAAAAATTTAACTTAAAAGAATTTTTTTTTTCTGAAAAAAATGTTTTTATTTGGGTTTTTTGTTTTTCTTTTAAATTAATTCCATCTACTTATAAGAATTGATTTTTATAAAAATTTTACCATGTTTAGAATCTACAGGTTCAAATGTATTAAATATTTTCCATTTATTTTTAAACATTATTAATAGTAACCATGGTAAAATTTATCACCTCAATAAAGGGTAAATCATGTTAACCTAGGTTAAAAAAAATATTAAGGTCAAAATATTTCATAATAATTTCTATTTCATGAATGGAAGTTGAACATCCTTAACTAAAACTCAAAATTTAATTTTTTTAATAAGAACTTATTAAGTAAGGTGAGCAATATAATATTTAAATTAATGAAAAATTAAAATATTTACTCTATTACATTGAAATATATATTATGGGTTAATATAGGAAAAAAAGAATGTTTTGAATGAATCAAAATGGTTATTTTTATATTAATGAAAGTATATTCATGATATTAATTTAATTTTAATTCAAATATTTTATTTAATTACATTAAAGGCTTTCATAACGCCTACACAACATTTCTTCACTTATTCTAGAAATAACATAAATGTATTAAAAAAAGTAAAAGTAATATAATTTTTGGGATTTATAGTATTAGAAAGATTTTTAAATTAATATAAAATTTCAATGTTTTTTTTAAGGATTATAATTCAAATTCAGTATTTTTCTTTGTGGATTTGGTGTCAAATAAATTGAACAGTTTAAAAAATTACATTAATGACATTTTATGAAAATAATATCTTTTTAAAAAAATCAAAAAAGTAAAATTATTTAAATAAGACATGGTGTATATGATATGGTCTAACAAGTCTTCTGTAACACCCCAAGCTTCCTTGGTATGTTTCCTTTCGAATAATGCAATGACGTGCATTGTACGCAACTTCGAGATTTTAACACACCACAACCAATCAAACTAGCCGTTATGAATAGTAATACCTACTTTTTGAAATTATATATATTTTATATTTCAAAATGGACTTCATTTTTGGATTCGGAATATCGAATTTAGCCTAAGGTGAAATTTTGGTACTTTTCGGATAACTTTCATATTTTGATGAATAGTGAAAATTACTAAATTTTAATTAAAAACAACTTTTTTAATCAAAATAATTAATAGTGATAAATTGTGAATTTGAGTGGTTTTAAAGTATATTTAGAATATATTTTTACCATTTAATATAATGTTGGTCATTGGACATAATTTTACAATTAAACCGAACATAAACAAGTGTCAATCTTTTGATAGTTATTATCTCTTAAAAACACGCTTTTTGTTTTGACAGCGGGAATTAATTTTAAATTAATTTCTGCCACTTCTATGTTTTGAATTTAGAAAAATGGATTCCATATTTGGAATCAGGATGTCCAAATTGTGTAAATAGGTAACTTTTATTTTTAGACATTTTGAATAATTACTGCGGTAAATATTTTATTTACCATGGTTAAGGGTAAATCCGGTAAATAAGGGTTAAAAAAAATAATATTATAATAATACTAAATTACCCTAAAATGTGTCTTAACCCTATTGGTTGATACATGGTCGACCATGGGCATCTTTGGGTCAATTTTGGGACCCCATGGATCCACTTGTAAGTGATAATGACACTTTATATTAATTAAGTTAAAATGAATACAAAATGACACAAGCATATATCTTTTAGCAAAACAATTGTTACATAAGATTATATATGCTGGATTTTAGATTATAAATATTAATTAGAAAGCTAAAAAGATTTCCTACATAATTATATTTTATTTATAATTTTTTGACATTAAATAAGTTATTTTATTTATGACACAATGATGATGCAGTAATTACTAAAATAGTAAAAATTAACATAATTGATATTATAAATACCCAAATAATTATAATATGAAACTTTTAATGAATTAAACAAATTTTCTAGGATAATATGATATATTAGGATTGATTTATTGGACTTTTTTCGAAGTAATCAATCTGTTATGAATTTCACAAAAATCAACTAGTGAATAGTGTCAAAATTGACATAAAAGAGTTCTTAAAACAAATATTATATTATTAATTGATATTAAATTCCTAAAAATCTAAGGTTCGGAAAAGAGACTTATATTATGATAGGTTAATCATTAATGGACCACTTGGGGGTCTTTTGGATGTATATAGTAAGTTTATTAACCATATTATATAAAAATACAAAGAGACATTGTAAAAGTGAAACTAATTAACTTAGAGTTAATACTTAAAGATAAGGTTAATATAAGTACCCAAACCTGTCTAAATTCTATTGGATGAGTTTTTTTCGACCTATCCCCACCTCAACCTTTGAATAGTCAACTTTGGAGCCATTGGAAACCGAATATGAATTTATTATAAATTAATATTTCTAGCTTTTCCAAAGGTGCCCCTCACCCCTCTTATAAAAGGGAACTCCTCCTTCTCATTTCCTCACACCTCTCAAGCCACTTGGCTCGTCCAAACTCTGCCCAAATAAGCTCCCCACATCCCTCTCCTCCTCCTTGAAGCTTTCCCTTAGGCAGAAAGCATTTCAACAAGTCCTTTGGTTCCAACCAAAGTGAGTTACCTAAATTAAAGGTAACGATTTCTCTTAAATTATTTTCATTTATTTTTCTTCTTCAACCCCCAAACTCTTTTTATTTCCCTTCTTTTGTAACAACACCAGTATCCTCAATATACTAGGATGTTGTTATAAGAAGTATTCAAACTACACATACACACAACTCCATCTAATGGATGATGAACATAATGTTTCTGTGGATGGAAAACTAACGCCTCACGAAACGATGATTGTTCAAAAACATCTTACCGCCTCTCATGGTGGCCATTATGATGGAACTGTAATTAAATATGATATTAATGATATATATTTTATATATAAGCTTCTGTAATTCCATTTTATTTCATACCATTATTCGTTTCATGTCGTATATACATACGATAATTTCATTTGAGGAAGTGCGGACTACCGCCCCCTTAAAATGATATGACTCGTTCATACCACACATGGAACGTATAAAGGATGGTGTTAATGAACTTAAGTAACATATATAAAATATTATATTATACTGGAATAGTAATATACCTATGTATCATTTGGATTCGATTCTTTTAAAATAAAAAATTAAAAAATTAAATGGAAGTAGCGTTCGTGCGTACGTACGGACTACCGTCTCCACGAACGCGATGAGATTCATTATCCATCATATCCATTAAAGTATAATTATCATTTAATGATTTAAAAATGATGTTTAAGGACTTGATATCATTCTGGATATTAATAAGATACAACAAACATGACTTATGTAACAAAACATATAAAAGAAAATGAGTAAGTTAACACCCGAAACGGCGTTAATACTAAGATATTATTAACAAATCAATGTTAAAAGATCATATATGATATCATATTAAAGTAAATGATTCTTGTATTATTCAATAACAATTATTTCACCATTATACATGAGGTAAACCTACCATCGACCAAGGAAAAAGTACAAAGTAAGGGATTCTCTTATCTCACTTTCAATTCCGTGAGATTTCCATTGTTCGCCACTAAATTATTGAAAGTGGTGTATTGTGTACTGCCATTTGATATATATTCATGATTATATTTATATTCATGTTATTCTGTAAATCATTTGGTGGTTATTAACTTTTGGCCATACGACTCAGTTGATTAACGTGGTAAGGGGTTTCTTATCTCACTTTTAATTTCGTGAGATTTCCATTGATCACCACTTAATTATTGCATGTGGTGTATGTGTACTGCCCATGATTGTATTCATTGTGTAATATACTTTAATTTATGGGTATTTACATCATCAGGGTATGATACTTCTTTCATGGGTGTATGTTTCGTATGTTACCTAATCGATAAGGGAATTTGAGATTTCAATTTCCACTCATTTGGCTTTACGCATATCTCATTGATTATATTACCCCAAGATTATGTGTGGAATCACTATTAAATTGATTATGTCATAATTTCCACTCCCCTTCCTGTGGATATAAGTTTGATACACATAATCACTCATTGGTAATTCTCAATTCATTGATATGAATTTGATAAGAGTAATTTTAACTCATTCTCCATTTGTTGAGTTAAACATCCAATTCGTTGGTATTGTTTTTACAAGAATATGTGTGAATATCCTTTGATTGATTTACACTGAATATCCAATAATATTTAGTGTATTTATATTTGTCACACATAATTATGTCGTTGATTTATCCTTAACCTAAGGATACAACCTTTATGAGAGATTTCATCTCAATTTACATTCCATTGAGACTTCTTTGATGATATACACAAAATCACTTTTATGTGGTGTATATAATGTAATTTGACATAGTATATCATGAATTCCTTTATTCTCATGATATTACAATGTTTTGATTAACTCAATTATTTGTATTCAAGTGTCTCTCTTTTGGTTAGAAACTCTAACCAAAATACCATTTTAAAATGTTTTAAAGAATTATTCTTCTAAATCATGCTCATTAATGTCCATATTTTAAAAATGGTTTTAAGGATTTATTTATATGGACATTAAAGTTTTAAAATTAAAAATCCTTTTAAAAAGTTTCAAAGTGGTATGGGACACTTTGATTCAAAAATCTATTTTTAAATGGCTTCTTGACAAATAGTGTGACTTTTAAATGATTTCAAGAAAAGGGGGATATTTCCCTCAAATAGTTTTGATGATTATTTTCATCTATGTCAACATCCTTCATTATTCATGATTGAGGTTAATTTGATACAATACAATCTTCCATATTGTATCAAATGAGTTATGTTTGACTGTGGATGCTCTATTTTTATACCATTCATAGTTTATTGTGAAAGTATTGACATTTCGTATGCTAGTTTTAATACGAATGTTTATGTTATGTTTAAACCTTTTCATATGGGAATGCATTGGACTTAATAAGTGACGGGTAGAGCCCGCTATAGCTCCTCGATGCATCGGTAGGTCTCATGAGACAAACTAGTGTCTTGGCACAAGGCCTTGACAAAATCTTATTTGTAGTCTTGGCACGAGGCCTTGGCTATGTGGTTATGATAGTCTGGCATTATGCATTCCAACATTATGAAAGTGGTTATTGATTTTTGCATGTGATTATTCGATTAGTAGAATATCCATGTGAATAAGTAAATGGCATTATTTCATTTTATTTATGCCATACCATGTTGAAAGTTAATATTTAAAAGGCTTTTGTTTTAGTTATACATTGCCTTAAATGTTTATTCTTATTTATAAAAGTTTCCGCTATATTGTTATCCTTACTGGGCATTTGAGCTCACCCCTTTTCTATGTTTTATTTTTCCCAGGATGTGAAGAAGTAAGTTATGAATGACCTGCAGGGATTTTATGGGGGGTTAATAGTGTGGATTGTGGAAACATTATGTTGTTGTAGTAGTTTTTCATTTTATAATGTAATGTAAAACTTATGAATATATCTAGTGTTTCCAAGGCTACTAAACCAATCGGTCTTTCGAGATTTGATCTTTCTTGTGATCATGCCAATGTTATGTAATAATGCACCGACTCTGGGTAACTGGGGTCGGGGCGTTACATCTTCCCTTGGCCGTTTATTATCCAATTTTCTCCTTATATGTAAAATTATAATCCTTTAAGTGTGAAAGAGATATTAACATGATTGAGGTTAAAATATGTTAACTAATGGGTTGAACTAAAAATAAGGCTTAAAGCACAACATAATAGTATTTTTTTGGTTTGATGATATTCCATAAAAATAATCACTTATATTTGATTATATATTTATTTGAAAGAATTTGGATATAGAATGAACTTTTTATATTTTAATCTTTTAATAAATTCCATGTTTTCCATTCTCCCTACGTATAAAAAAGGGAACCCCTACATTCTATTATTCATATCATTTTTACCCATATAAATTGATAAAACCTAAAGAAATTATATTTTCTGCATCCTTAGATTCATTATTAAGGTGTTTGTTATCCTAAATGTGAAAACTTATGAACCTTAAGAGGAGATCTAAATGAGCTCTTCCAAAGTAGAGATAATCGGCATGACTAATAACTTTATTTATACTTCTTATTTTACATCTTATAAATGTTTTATATTTATCATTAAAAAATAAATTCAGTATTCTCAATAAAAATAAAAATTATTATGATTATAAATCTACCATTTTCCACCCTTTTTCCATCAAATGGGAAGTAAAAGTGTTGCTTGTACATATACATAACTTACTGTATCCACATAGCGATACAATTATTTTTTCATCCCCATATCTTATGGATGGGTATTCTGATGGGTTTAGTTTTTATATAAAATATTTCAGAATAATTATGCTTCTATAATAATAATTTAATATCTACCTTCTTTCATTCAAATCTGTTATAAAAGGATTATGTCGCACGCACGTACTTGTAGTCTACCACCTCCACAATGTGATGTTATTCATTTTTCATTTACACATTAAAAGATTGATAAAAATTATTTATTTGTTAAATATATAAGATTTATATGATATAATAATTATTCTGGAATGTTTTAGTATTATTTACCATTCATTCCCTCCTACTGTTGAAAAATTAAGACATCGATCATGTGTAGTACGAACTACTATATCCCTCAATTGTGTAATTAATTTTTATTTCACTGAAATTATAAATATTTTTATAATGAATATATATGTTATTTAAATCATGATAAATATCATGGATATGAAGAACCATGACTAATTTACAAGAACTAAAACTAAAAAACTAAAATTCTTATGAAAAAATTAAATAATTAATACATGGAAACAATGATTTTGGTTAGGAATTAATGATAAATGGGTGTTAAAATGAGAAAAAGTGTTCCTCTATGATATTATAAGAATGAAACTTATTCTGGTACATAATTATAATATATTTAAATATGATATATAGGATGATTTATTATTTTTAATGTAATTAGACTAGAAATAAATTGATTTTCATTTCAATCCAACATTAATCGGATGGCTTATGATTGAATTTATGTTGAGGACATTATATGATAATTATATTTTAAACTCTTTTAAATTTAATCTCTAATTATTATATATTTAAATTAAATTTTTTCCTTTCATTTTATTCTATTTAGGAAGTTGAGAGAATGAATGAAATGTTTAAATGAAAATTCACATTGTATATCACTTCTGTTAAAAATACATTCTCTTCTATGTCCACAATTTTTAAAAATGTATTAAAAAATAGTTTATATTCCCTTATGATTATTTAAATTAATTTTTACCCATTATTTTTTTTACAGAATTTTATAAAATGATTATTCTTATCTTCTTATGGACTTGGTGTTTAGTATTCTTAGTGAAAATCTTAAATAAATCTTGGTTTTTACATACACTATATAAAAAATAATTTGTATCTATCATGAACTCACATTTCCTTGAAGATTACAATAAAATTTTCCAAGATTATTTTCATGAAACCCTCCCTCTATAGATAACATAATGAGTTGATAGAGATAATGACACCTGATTCTCACCTCTAGTAGGCCCCAGGTTGGAAACTAGCACCGAGGGTATAAAAATCTCATGAAATGGGAGGCATAACCCTCTATAATAATATAAAAAAAAGGAGATAATATGATTATTAACAGACAATACATGTAATGATATAAAAGGTACCAGAACCATCCCCAAATCATGTATAAATAAAACTGATACATATAAAAACACAGAAATATAAAATTCCCATAAGCAATGCTAAAGTAACAACACCACAACTATGCAATTTATGAGCTAGTAATTCCCAACACAGTCCACATAATCCTTTAGGAAACATAAAAATATTTTACATACATAGGGTGATCATACATGTATACTAATTATAAAAACCAATGTTTCATATGAACATCTGAAAGAAGTATACAAATGAACCTCTGAGTAAAACAGTAGAACCAACAACTAATAAATAGGTCAAATATCTTTTTCAGCCTCTCCAAGTCATGGTCAAAAAATAATGCATGACAAGTAATAAAATATAATAAGAATAACATCGATATTGGAACCCCTTACTGCTTTCCCACTAGTATTCCAATATAACACTCCAATGTCTTATTCCATAGAACTCCCATCATTCCAAATACAACACCACCCTAAAACCACAATCACATGACATCTCACCTGTATATACATGGGCCACCACCCCACAATCATGGTCACAGTACATCTCACCTACAAACACCTAGTCCATCATATCAAAACCACTACCATAACTAGATTAGTTGGGCATCATGAACATCTATTAAATCAAACTTCTTCCCTCCTTATACCATGAAAGACCCCCACAATAATCATCCCAGAAGCATGGTCATGTCACATCTCCCCCGAAAACACCTGGGCTACTTCCCCACAAGAACTTTGATATTTTTCTTGAAAACTCTTGAGCTATCACAACCACTATCTAATCCACTATAAGACCTCCATAATTCACATCCTTCGAATTAACTACAATAACAGGAAGAGATAGAAAGAAATATTGGGTACACAACCATCCGTCCTCCTCACCAGATTTTAGAAAAAACACCCCCTATGTGACTATGTAGGTTTTGACACATAGTGCTTGATTTGGGTGGGGTGCCTATATAAATAAAATGGAATATAAAATTATATACATATAGCCGCAAACAACCCCACCTATGGTTTTATAGAAATTCACTACCCAACTCACATCATACCTAATTTTTCTACCACCTCAAAATGAAAAATGCTACACAAGACATATCTACAAGTCACATCACCAACAAATTCTATTTAATAATAACATTATTTTCATTTTTTCTAAAAAAACTTTAACACACAACCCACCATTTAATTATTCATCATCAATGTCCAATACATTTCATGTCAATAATTATTAAACAATTAATTTATTTGAACAATACTTGGGTATCTAACATAGAGTAACCATACATCACAAGAAGTTAATCACCCCAATCGTACCATTACCTAACCACCTTAAAATTATAGACAAACAACCACCACATCACCACCCCAAAATAATGACCAAAAAACTATATCTAAGATCCAAAATCATAGATAAACAACCAAAACCTCAAATCCCACAAATCCCGACCAAACATCCACATATATTCCACAAAATCATGGCCTAAAAACCAAATCACTATCAAAAAATAATTTCCAAACAACTACATTGACATCCCATAAAGAACAAAAAAATATCCACCTCACTACCCCAAAAGCACGATCAAACAACTATATCACTATCCCAAAAGTATTACCAAACATACGTCACCCCCCACACACCCCGACCGGACATCAACCGCACATAAAAACCATTTAATATATTTACAAAGGGGATTTTATCACATTTCACTTTATTTTGGTGGAGGTATCAGACAATCCTTAATCCCGAGGAAACCATTTTATGAACCAAATATAATTTGTTAGATGATATCAATTTTTGGGTGATATAAAAATAAAAAAAAAAGTTTTCAAAATAGATATCATCAAGATAAACTGAATCCCCTAATGAACAAAATTTCCATCCAAGAATCAAGCACGTACTGTCACATAGTCAAAAATATTAATCAGGCTGTTAAAAAATGTAAATCAAACTTATTTACCCTTGAATATCAATTTAACCGATAGATACCTTTGATTAATCTAGAATAAAAATCTCCCATAGATAAACAAAAGAAAACACCTCCCACATGACACACAATAAAGATAAATGAGGGATTCCATACCTTAATGAAGCTTTCATACTCTCTATGCACTATAAGGAGAGGAAGAAACTCCCAGCAACCATAACCAGACCATGAGATACTATGGATCAAACTATACCACACCCAAATACCATCAAAACACAAACCAACACACACCCCAAACCAAAACAACAACACAATAGTGAATCAACGAAAGAAGAATAGAATAAAACCCTCAAGGAAAGGGAGAATATCCTACCAAGTATTTCAAAATGCAATCCATCGAAACCAATGAATCAGATAGAAAGAAAGAGGTCTGGAGGAACTCCTCAGGGAGACTAGGGATCTTCCAATAGAAGAGATTATGGAGGCAGTGCAATAAATATAAATTTTACTGATAAAGTGACTTAAAACACACAATCCCATAGGTCTCACATCATATAAACATTACACAGTGTGAAATTGTTGGGTTTCTGAATATTTCCATCTTATTCAAAAAATAGAGTTTCCTCAATGGATTTGACACCGGGATTTGTTACACATTATAAATTACACTTACACGGTGTGTACCCTTTTCATAGGCTACACCTTAGCCATGTATAATCCACGAACCACCCAACTACATAAGCCAGAAACCACAATTACACATCAGGTATAGAATACAAGGTGTGTATTTCTTATAGAACCTCTACTGTAGCTCCATCCTCAATAAAAAACTCTGAAAACCCCCCTTGAATACCTCCAACTACTAAAACAGGAAATGTAATAGACCAATAAGGAACTAACTATAACATCAGATACCTCCCAAATGATTATCTCCCTCAATAATCTCAATATAAACATAAAAAAAGGGGTCTGAATAACCACCCCACAAGATACCTCTATGGAATCTCTCCATAACTTAAATGATACCAGTAACCAAACATGACAAAAAATTGGCCACAAATCATCTCTCATAAGTTCATCACCATACAACCACATTACCACAACCATACAACCTCCACAAAGCCCAAACCAACAACCCCTACAACCAATAGACTACACCACCCTAAACACATGAATCTATAAATTCCATCCTACATGTAAAGTTAATATCTACTTCAAACCACACTGACTTAGACATACGTATTTAATTTAATCCATTTAATGCATCTTGATTAGAAAATAGGTCCTCGTACTTTTATATTTTAGGAATTTATCACACATCATACAAAAAACATAGGAAAACATCTCATATCACAAAATAAAAGGATCCAAACATCTTATCACAAAGAAAAATAAATAATTAAATACTAAAAATAATGTTGGGTACTAGGAATGTATCTACATATCTTGCTCCCAGTTACTCTCCTCAAGGACACAATTCCTCCAAAAACATGAACAAAGGGAACGGTTTGTCCACGTAAAACATTCTACTAGAGATCCTGCATCAATATAACTACTTCATAAATGTCACATCATCCTCATTATCAAACTCTCCTCAGTCAAAAACCTAAGATCCACTATGAAGATATCGTTGAATATGAGAGATATGGAAGACGTCATGGATAATCTATATACATTATGGAAATTCCAACTGATAAGCCACCAAGATAACTCGCCCCAACACCTCAATGGTCCCAACAAATATAGGATAAATCTTACTCCCCCTGCCAAACCTACACTCCCCATGTCGAGGGGAAACCATCAAGAACACATGGTCTCCAACCATGAACTCAAAGGGCCTCCTACTATGATTAGAATATGACTTATTCCACTTCTTTGCTAATTTCATCCACTCACTTAATATTATAACCTTATGGATCATATTATGAACCACATTGGGACCAAGAAGATCAACCTCCCTAGCATCCGTCTAGAATAATAGAAAATGTTAGGGTCCCCCCCACAACACCTCATACAAATCCCTAAAAATGGGAGAATGATAGAAATTATTGTATAAAAACATGACCAATGGTTATTTACATACCCAAGATCCCCCAAACACCATGATTCACACCCATAACATATCCTCCAATTATTTTATGGTCTTCTCTATTTTCTCATCCGTCTATGGGATGAAAATATTTTGGAGTCATAACTATGTACCAAAAGCATGTAGTAATTCCATAGATACTTTCAAGGTAAAATATTTATGTAAAGACCTAGAATTTCCATGTATTTTTTTAAATATATGGGAATTTTACGAGTCTATGAAAATTGATGGCATGTGATTCCAAGGCCCAGAGTGCCGAGAATTAATTTCTAAAGTTTTGTTCATGTACGTTTAGTAAACCTGGGAGCGGGTTTTTCATGTCTTTGAACTGGTGCTCATAATTGAAATATGAGGGCACTGTTGAACTCGCAGTGCCAGTTTTTGCTTCATGAGACTTTCACCTCGACAGTAGATGGTCGAGGGTGAAGGTTAGTTTTTTGGTTTTTTGTGTTATAATAAAATAAAAATGAAAGTGTGTGACATTTTTTATTTTTATTCGCACCACCCATGTGTGTGTTGGGAGGTGGGGTCCACTGGAAATAAATCTCTATGTGGAAGATGAAAAGTGGGGACCACCGGACCTTATCCTCCCATGTGAGGTTATGGTGGTGGGGATGACCTGAACCTAACCTTCCATGTGTGGTTATGGTGGTGGGAACCACCCGAGGCCTAAACCTCTCAACTCCCATAATAAATTAGTGATAGCCTCTTCAACTCCTCCTATATTTAATTGTGCCAACCCTCCTTAATTAATTGTGCCAAGCCTTGGTATCCTCCTTTTTGAATTTTTATGCCAATGAAACCCATGAATTGTTTCCAATTAAGTAAGGAAAATGATTTCCAAAAACTTAAATAGATAAATATATTTTATTTGTTTGAATATTCATTTTTTGGAAAATTATTGGCAATGGATGATTGGGAGAACATGGGAGAAATATCTCCAATGAAGAACGCTCCCCCAAAGAAGAACGCCGACCTCCTTCGACCTACTTCCTCGGGACTTCATCCGATGTGGGACGTCCTCATCTACGACGAATAGATGACCGTACTACCTTCTTGCACCAATGACATCAGGTGAATTAGGTAGGGGTTTATTTTCAGGATAATTATTTCCATGTACTCCCTTCTTTTCTTGTGTGGGTTGGGAACAAACATTGCGGAAGATTATGGTTTCACGTTCATGTTTTTTTCTATGTGAACCACTTGCTACCACTCTAAACGCGGAGGGTGTGGGCCAAAAAAACAGGGCCCGACCCCTCTGTTGTTCTTCTTTGGTGTATTCTTCTAAATGGAGGAAGGCGACGAAGACGGCGGAGGAAACGACGCCGCCACCCATGGCCTCGCTGTGATGCCCCAGCCGACCCGTGGACTCCTTGATCCGCACCGCCATTTGCCAAGCCAGGCCGCCAAGCCGAGCCATGCCCCCGTCCAAGATGAGCCCCACCGCCATCCCTCAATCTGCGATGTCGTCCAAGCCGAGCTAGGAGACTTCCGCCGAGCCGCGCCGCCATCCGATCCGAGCCGCGCCACCGTCCGTCGAGCTGCGCCACTATCCGTGTCGAGTCGTGCCGCCATCTGCCAAGCCACACTCCCTTTTGAGCTGAGTCGCACCATCGCTGAGCCGAGTCGTGCCTCCGTGCTGAGCCTCTAAGCCCTCCAAACCAAACTACCACTGAACCGCAGACGGTCCGCCGATCCATGGCTAGTTCGCACCCCTCACGGCCAGTCCATGCCCCTAGCAGCTGGTCCGCCAACCCATGGCTGGTTTGCGCCCTCTCTGCCGGTCTATTCCCATACGGCCTATCTGTGCCCTCGCTTCCAGTCAGTGCCCTCATAACCGGGTCCTCCGCCCTCACGGTACCCCTCGGCTGAGCCACCCCAACGTTACCCTCGCAACCCTCGCGGGCCAGGCTGGACCCAATGGGACGGGTCGACCTGAACCGGGTTGGCCTAGGACAGGTCGGTCCGGGTTGATCAGACAGGGTCAAACTAGACCTGGTCACACTACGACCCCCTTTTACATTTTTTGTCCATATCTTTGGAACCAGACGTCTGTTTGATGAACCATTAGTAGCGTTGGGAATCATGGAGAGAGACGATCCCTTTGAATATATTCCACAACGTATTGGATTGAGATGGGGAATGATTAGGTTAGATCGAGCATGAATCAAACTGGGCCCCCGGGACTAAAAGGTTAATAACTCACAGACTGGGTATCCGATTGACAAGCCATCTATTGCTTTGAGATCCCTATGATGTGTTAGAGCATTAAGATACTTCTTCGTGGGAATTCGTGGTAGTTGGAGTATCGACCAGTAGCTTTTGGGTCGGATCCTCCAAGAGACGAGTGAGAATTGTGTGAGAAACTTGTAACGGGCTGAAACTTGATGACTGCTGATCGTTTCGACTCAAAGTGACTTGATTGGCCCTGTGGGGAGTGCCTTGGTGACGCGGAAGACCCATAATAGAGATCCCCTTGGTGACACGGTAGACCCACGATACTTGATAGAGGAGGAGTACCTCAATAGGCCATGAGCGGGAGTGCCTCTGTGTGATGTGACAGACCCACAGTGGGGAGCACCTCTGTGTGACGCGGCAGACCCAAGGAACTCGACAGGAGAAGTACTTCAACCATCCAAGGTTAGTCGGAAGCACCTATGTGTGACGTGACAGGCCCACTGTACTCGATAGAGGAGGAGTTCTCCAACAGCCGAGGGTTCCAAATGTTACATGTTACTACTACCCCTAGAATAAATCTTGGTGTGAGCTTAGTCAGAACCTTTGTGTTTCTTCCTGATTGAGATGAATTACTTGATAATTTAGGTATATGTATGGGAATATTCCTAAGTAAGGTTATATGTGTATTTTCATACTTTGTGGTTATCCTTGATGGATTTTGTGAGACCTAGAGGGTCTTGGGGTCCCTACTGAGTATCATTATACTCACCCCTGCACAGGTTATGCCCGCACTACGTTGTGTTTGGGGAAGACGACGGACAATGATGACTGAGGACTAGAGTAGCAGGTCTGGATGGTACCTGGAGGTGGACCTTAGGACGAGTGGGTGCACAGAGGAGACGGAAGGACGAGGAGTGCTGAGGAGGTGATATGTACCTACCCTTCATGTAGGAACCTCGTAGGATGAACCAACAGTAGACTTTCTCTTTCTTCAGTTGTATTGTATCACAGTTGTATTAGTACTTTTCAGTTGGGATTTTATTCTGGCCCCTTTTAATTTCAACACCCTTTTTTATATTGTTTACTTAGTGTTTCATATCCAGTTTTTTTCTTTCTTATGTGTGTGTTTATAGGTGATAAAGTCAATGCCTTCCCAGTTTTAGGAAGTTACGCCTTCAGTGCTAGTCTCCAGCCCCTGGGCTATGGAAGGTGGGCTTTGGGTAGTCACGGTAAGGGCCTCAGGGGAAGGGTCATGAAAAATTGGTATCAGAGGAGTCGGTACTACAACAGAACTTAGGACTGTGATCATTCTTTTCTATGGAGAAATAGTGTTAAGCTTAATGAGTGCAGTTTTTAGTTCAGGGAGACTATTGTTGGTGTGGTGGCTGACATATCCATACATTAGGACCCTGACTTCTGATATCTGACTCGGTGCATGAAAACACATATTGCATGTGTGTTTTCAAGAGTCTTCTTTGTGAACTCTATGAATCAACTCACTTGTTCAGATCACCAGGTATAACTTATGACCGTAGCACACATGTTTCATTTCAGGATGCCTCTACATAGACAGCCTTCTATAGTTTTGAGAGTGGTATGCACATATTACCCACCGAGCGATGAGGCCTCGGTGCAAGGCCCTTTTTCGGTGGAGGTACTAGCAGAGGAACTAGAGGTACAACTTTCCATTGGGCCACTGATGCCACCAGCCCCAACAGGAGATGGTGCACACTGCTTGAGCGCGTTTCACGAGTTCCAGTGCCAGAGGCCACCTGGGTTCAGGGGAGGGATGGACCCGCAGGTGGCTGAGGATTGGATGGAGGTCGTGGTGAGAGTTTTTCTACTGGTAGGGACACCATCCGATCTCAGGGTGATCCTTTCCACCATCGTTTTACAGGCAGTAGCAGTTAGATGGTGGAGCATGATGCTCTAGATTCATGACGTGGTTACTCTTTTCTGGGAAGACTTCGAGAGCCTATTTCAGGCAGAGTTTGTTCCAGTGACTCTTCACGTAGTGCACATACATGAGCTACTTCATTTATAGTAGGGCAGCAGAATAGTGGATCAGTATTTAGCGAGGTTCACTAACCGCTGACACAACTCCACAGAAATGTTGTGGGGCCCATTCTTCAGGGCCCAGACCTTTGAGCATAGACTCAGGTGGGAGATTAGAGCTTCAATGATCTCACTCAACATCCCGATGCAGAAAGGAGTGTTAGAGAGAGCACTCTTAGTGGAGAGTTTCCTCACTGAGCATTCACCAGCAGTGAGACCCACTACCAGTCATCACTTAGCAGAGTCTTCTGCAGATGGCAGCAGATAGAAATCACAGCGGTCTAAGAGGACCAGACCTATAGGTGGACAACCGTAAAACTTAGGATCGGTTGTGCGGGGTACCTGAAGCAAAGATAGTCATGCCAGGAGCATACAGTTTTATGTATGTGGTGGGCAGGGTCACATGGATCGTGACTACTTGACCCATAATTCATATGATAAGTAGATGGTCGAAGGACCGCCCAGGAAGACACAAATATTCGACCAGGGAGGTCCACGGGGAGCAGGCGGACGTCACAGAGGAGCTCATCATGCTGCTGGAAGAGTGAAACCATTTGAGATTTTACTACCACCACCACAAGAAGGTCCACCCCGGCCATATGGAGCAGGTGAACAGGGGAGATCTCATCTCCCAGAATCTAAGGCTAATGATCATGGCGCTCTAGAGATGATACAAGGTATGATCTATGTCAACTCCACCTTAGCTGCAGTACTTATAAACAGAGGTGAAAGTCATTCTTTTTTTGACACTTCCCACGTTCGGAGCACGGAGATTCCAATACAGTCGTTGGGTTGATCCTTATGACTATATACTTCTACGGGAGAATATTCGACGATTACGCACTGGTTCTGGTAGTGTGAGCTTACTCTAAGAGGCAAGAGCTTTGGCTGGGATCTCCTAGTAGCGGTGTCGAGGCCTTATGATGTCATCTTGGGTATGGACTGTTTATATATAGTCCATGATCAGATTGACTGTATTAGGTTCAAAGCGAGGTGTGTCCGCACGGATGGGATAAGGTTTACCTTCACCAGCGAGATGGGAGACTTTGCAGCACATGATGGACTTACCCAGATGAGAGTTCAGCCGATTACTCATAAGTTGGCTAGTGTTACCCTCGAATCAGTTGATGTGGAGAGTTTGAGATATCTTGTAGTGGTGGACTAGTACGTGAATGTTTTCTCTGATGATGTCCCAGGTCTACCTCCTCATAGAGAGGTATACTTTTACATTAACTTGTACCCTGGGATGACACCGATATATACACTAGCGTATCGGATGGCTCCTGTAGATCTTCGAAATCTATGGGTACAAGTAGAGGACTTGTAGGGTAAGGGGTTTATTCGGCCCAGTGTTTCTCCTAGAGAAATACTTATTCTGTTCGCCAAGAAGGATGATGGGAGCTTGAGGCTTTGTGTCGACTACCGGCGCGTGAACTAGGTGACCGTGAAAGAACAAGTACCCACTCCCATGTATTGACGACCTCTTAGATCATCAGATGAAAGCATGGTGGTTCTCAAAGATAGACCTCAGATCAGGCTATCACCAGCTCAGATTTCGAGATGAGGATGCATAGAATACAGTCTTCAGGTGTCAGTACGACCACTAAGAGTTATTGGTTATGCCATTCGGCGAAACCAAAACTCCAGAAGTGTTCATGGGACTAATGAACATGATAATTCAGTCGTACATTGATCTCTTCATAGTAGTTTTCATCGACGACAATCATATCTACTCGACTACTGAGGAGGATCATGCCTATCATTTTCAAGTCGTACTGGACACACTCCAAGATCACCAACATCATGGTAAACTCTCTAAGTGCCAGTTTTTGATATGAGAGGTTCACATTCTGGGACACATCATATCAGATGCTGGAGTTGTATTAGATCTTGCGAAGATTGAGGTAGTACTTTCATGGGAGCCACCCAGGAGTGTGATGGAGGAACGGAGTTTCATGGGTTTGGATATATACTACCAGAGTTTTGTGCCATATTTTTCTAGAGTTGCAGCACCACTATAAGCATTGACAAAGAAGAGGAAACAATTCGTTTAGTCAGATAAATTCCAGCAGAGTTTTCAGGAGCTGAGTTAGCGGTAGAATAGTTCCCAAAACATGAGGCTTCTAGAAGAGGGCGTAGGGTACGTAGTCTACTACGATGCATCAGGGATCGGACTCGTATGTCTCCTGATTCCGGAGTGACTAGTGATCGCTTATGGTTCTACACTGTTGATACAGCACAAGTAGAACAGTTCTACCCATGACCTAGAGTAAGTAGCATTGGTCTTCACCTTAAAGATGTGGAAACACTATCTGATGGGTGAGCATTTTACCATGTACTCTGATCACAAGATTCTCAGGTATATCTTATCTCAGAAGGATCAGAACATGAGACAACGACTTTGGAATGAGTTCCTCCAGGACTATTAATTCGAGATAGTCTATACTCCTAGGAAGGGGAACATTGTAGCAGATTCACTCAGTTGGAGGTCTGGTATACAACTTCTAGGCGAGGCGATGGAGCATTTGGCCGCTTTGTAGATATCCTTCATGGAACGTGATAGAGTAGCTTTCCTTCAGTCTGTTACAGTCACTCCACCACTTCTTTAGTGATTTCAGGTGGGGTAGCATGGAGACGCTGACTATGAGACTCGACGTGCTCAGATATCCATAGGGCAGGAACCTAATGGATTTTCTGAAAGTAGAGAGAATTCCATCCTCTTCAGAGGACATACCATGGTACCAGTGTCACTCCAGGAGGAAGTGTTGACGGAGTTCCACACATCCCCTCTAGCGGTACATCTATGAGTGGGGAAGATGTACCAGGATCTCTGACAACAGCACTGGTGGCCGGGAATGATGAAAGAAGTTGCAGAGTTTGTCTCTTGGTGCCTCACTTTTCAGCTAGTGAAGGCGGAGCAGCAGGTACCATCAGGCTTGGTTTACCCTTGAGAGGTCCCATAGTGGAAGTGTTATGGGATATACATGGTCTTTGTGACAGGACTTCAACATACATCTAGGGGACATGACTCGATTTGGGTGATCGTTGACCGACTCACCAAGTTGGCCCACTACCTACTGATCCGAGAGCATGGTTCAATAGAGATCTTGGGATGCCTCTATGTGCAACAGATTTTGTGGATACATGGAGTAACATTGATGGTTTTCTCTGATCATGACACATGTTCTACTTCCCGGATATAGAAGGGGTTGCGGGAGGATTTCGGGACACAGCTTCGTTTGAGCACCGCCTTCCATCCTCACACAGAAGGCCAGAATGAGCGGACCATTAAGACCCTCAAGGACATGATGTGTGCTTTTTGTCCTCGACTTCGGTCGTTTTTGGGTGGATCACTTGACTTTGGTTGTGTTTTCATACAACAACATCTATAACTCCACCATTAGGATGACACCTTTTGAGGCATTATACGGGCAACCTTGTAGATCACCCTTGTGCTGGACTGACCCCGGGGAGTCAACCCTCATGGGACCAGAGATGGTTCGGGCTACCACAAAGATGGTGTAGATCATCCAGGAGTATATGAATATTTCATAGAGCAGGTAGAAGTTGTATGCTGACAGGAGACATAGACCTCTGGAGTTCAAGGACAGTGACAACGTCTTTCGACAGGTCTCACCTCGATGAGGTCTATAGAGATTTGGCTGAGGTGGCAGGTTATCTCTAAGGTTCATCAGACCTTTTGTGGTTCTCAGCAGAATTGGCGAGGTGTCATACCACTTAGCTCTTCCACCTCATTTGAACCATGTGCATGATGTCTTCCACATATCACAGCTGAGGAGATTCGTGCACGACCCTTCTCACATCAGCAACAATGGTGAGCTAGACTTCGATGATGGGGTGACTTTTACAAAGGTTCCAGTAGAGATTAAAGATCGACAGGAGTGGGTCCTTTGTGGATGGTCGATACCTCTGGTGCGCATTCGCTGGTAGCACGAGAAACTCTAGGAGAGCACATGGGAGTGGGAAGACCAAATTCATGCTCAGTTCCCCAACTTCTTTACCTAGATTGAGTTGTGGATTAAGGGGACATAGAGACCTGAGGTGGAGAGAATGTAAATACCATGAATTTACATTTAATTGTTCTAAATATATGATAATTTTACGAGTCTAAGAAAATTTACAGTGCTTGATTCTGATGCCCGAAGTGCCCAGAATGAATATCTGAATTTTTTTTCGGGTATGTCTAGTAAACGTGCGAGCGGGTTTTTTCAACTTTTGAACCAGTGCAAGGAATTGAAATATGAGGTCACTATTGAACTCGCAGCACTGGCATTCTCTTAAAGAGACTTTCACCTCGACGGAGGATGGTCTAGGGTGAACGTTAGTTTTTGGGTTTTTCATGTAAGAATAAAATAAAAATAAGTGTGTGACATTTTTATTTTTATTTGCCACACCCATGTGGGTGTTGGGAGGTGGGGTCCATTGGAACTAAAACTCGATGTGGATGTTGGGAAGTGGGGACCACCAGACCATAACCTCCCATGAGAGGTTATGGTGGTGGGGACCACTCAAGGCCTAAACCTCTCAACTCCCACAGTAAATGAGGGAGAGTCTCTTCAACTCCTCCAACATTTAATTGTTCCAACCCTCCTTAATTAATTGTGCCAACACTTGGTATCCTCTTTTTTGAATTTTTATGCCAACACAACCCATTAATTGTTGCTAATTAATTAATCCAACTGATTGCCAACAAATTAAATAGTTAAACAAATTTAATTTGTTTGGCTATTCATTTATCGGCAATGTATTGGCAAAAATGGATGGGAGAACTTGGCAGAAGGCTCTCAAATGAAGAATGCTCTGCTAACGAAGAACACCGACCTCCTTCGACCTTCTTCCTCAGGACTTCTTCCAATGTGGGACATCCTCATCTAAGGTGAATCGATGACCGTACTACCTTCTTGTGCCAACGACATAAATAGATTGAGTTATTGGTTTATTTGCATGATAATTCTTTCCATGTACTCCCTTATTTTCTTGTGCGGGTTGGGAACAAACATTGTGGAAGATTATGGTTTCACATTCATGCTTCGTTATTTGTGAACCACTTGATACCACTCTAAAAGCGGAGGGTGCAGGCCAAACAAACACGGCCTGACCCCTCCCCCGTCCTTCTTTGGTGTATTTTTCAAAATGGAGGAAGGCGATGAAGACAACGGAGGAAACGATGCCACCACCTGTGGCCTCACCGCGCCAACTTGGCTGCCTCGCGGCCTCACCGAGCCGCGCTGCCGTTCGCTAAGCCATGCCGCAAAGCTGAGCCATGACCCCGTCTGAGCCAAGTCGTGCCGCCATCTATCGAGATGCGCCACTGTCTGCCGATCCGCACTACTATTTGCTGAGTCGCACTGTCATCCGAGTCGAGTCATGCCGCTGTCCGAGCCAAGATGTTCCATTGTCCGCCGAGCCGCATCACCACCTGAGCCGATAAGCGCTACCGCCGAGCCGAGCCATGCTGTCGAGCTGAGCCGCCCCACCCTCCTAACCAAAATTCCACCAAAACACATCTGGTATGTTGACCCGGGGCCAGTCTGCACCCTCGCTGCTAGTCCGCTCTCTCGCGGCCGGTCTGCGCCGTTGTCCTCCGAGCCGCATCGCCACCTGAGCCGAGAAGCGCCGCAGCTGAGCCAAGCCATGATACCGAGCTGTATTACCGAGATGAGCTTCCCCACCCTCCTAACCAAACCTCGACCAAACCATGGCTGGTTTGTTGACCTGAGGCTGGTCCGCACCCTCGCGGCCGGTCCGCGCCCTAGCGGACGGTCTACGGCCTCGCGGCAGTCCCATCCCTCACGGTCCGGTCGTCCGCCCTCGCGGTACCCCTCGGATGAGCCAACCCCGTGGTACCTTTTCATCCCTTGCGGTCTGGGCCGAACCCAATGGATCGGGTCAGACCCAAAGGGTCGGGCAGGGTCGGTCTGACCGGGTCGGACCAGACCCAAGCCCACTACGACCCCCTTTTACTTTCCTTTGGCCAAATCTTTGTCACCAGACGTCCATTTGAAAAACCGTCAGTGGAGTTGGGAATCATGGAGCAAGACGGTAACTTTGATTATATTCCACAGATTTTTGGATTGATATGGGGAACGGTCAGGTGGGATCAAGCATGAATCCAACTGGGTCCCCGGGACTAAAAAGCCAATAACTCACAGACTGGGTGTTTGATTGACGCACCATCTATTGCGTTGATATCCCTATGACATCGCGGACCATTGAGGTAATTTTTCATGGGACTTCGTGGAAGTTGGAGTATCGACCTGTAGCTTGTGGAGCAGATCCTCCTAGAGACGAGCGAGCATTGAGCGGGAACCTAGTAACTGGTAGAGACTTGATGACTACTGACCGTTTCGACTCGGACTGACTCGACTGGCCCAGTGGGGAGCACCTTGGTGACGCGGAAGCCCCACTGTAAAGAGCACCTTGGAGTAGCAATATACACACAGTACTCGATAGGGGAGGAGTACCTCAGCAGGCCATGAGGGGGAGTGCCTCTATGTGACACAATAGACCCATGGTGGGTAGCACCTCTGTGTGACGCGACAGACCCACGGTACTCGAAAGGAGGAGTACCTCAGCAGTCCAAGGTTAGTTGGAAGAGCCTCTGTGTGAGGCGGGGGGCCCATTGTACTCGATATAGGAGAAGTTCTCCAGCAGCTGAGGGTTCAAAATTTTATTTGTTTATACTACCGCTAGAATAAATCCTTGTGTGAGCTGAGTCAGAACCTCTGTGTTTTCCTCATGATTGAGATGGATTACTTGATAACTTAGGTATATGTATGGTCATATACAGAAGTAAGGTTATCTGTGTATTTTCATACCTTGTTTTTATCCTTGATAAATTTTGTGAGACCTAGAGGGTCTCGGGGTCCTTAATGAGAATAGTTATACTCAACCCTACAGGGTTATGCCAGCACTTCGTTGTGTTTGGTGCAGATGACGGACAATGCTGGCTAAGGACGAGAGTACCAGGTCTGGATGATACCCAATGGTGGACCTTATGATGAGTCGGTACACGGAGGATACAGACAGACGAGGAGTGCTGAGGAGGCGATATGTACATACCCTTTAGGTAGAAACCTCATAGGACAACCCAATAGCTTACTCTCTCTTCCTTCAGTTGTATTGTATCACAGTTGTACTTGTACTTTCCAGTTGGGCTTGTATTCTGCCCCTTTTACTTTCAGAATTATTTTGTTATACAGTTTACTTATTGTTTCTTACCCAACTGAGTGCTTTCTTGTGTGTGTGTTTACAGGTTATAAAGGCAATTCCTTCACAGTTTTAGGGAATTAAGCCTTTGCTGCTAGTTTCCAACCCCTTTCTTATGGAAGGCGGGCTTGGGTTAGTCACAACATGGGCCCTAGGGGACGGGTCGTAAAAATTTATCCCTATCCAAAAATGGACCTTGGAAATCCATGAAATTACACCACCTTATCCATATATCACTTTTCTAAAGCACCAACTACAACCAAATAATTAGTCGCTAAGAAGTTGGATAATTTTTCCAACTAATCCACAATCACCCAGATAACATCACAACCTCCCTAAGATCCGGGTAAGCATATGATGAAATCTATTGAGACTTGATTCCATTTTCATTCCATAACATCCAATGGCTACAAAAAAACATATTGGATCTCAATGATATAATTGTAAATTCAAGAAAACCAAACACCTCTCCATAAAATCCAACACCACATGTATCATCATGGACCACAAGAAATGTATCCTCAATCCACGATACATCTTGGAATCGTATGGGTGTACTACTAATGTTTATCTGTGAGAATCATGAATGACCTTCCTACATAGAACCACTAGAAGAAAAAAAATCACATGAAACAATATTTGTTTTCAACCATCCCCTGATCATCCTATGACCATCGCTCTAAAGCATCACTGTGGCCAATATGATCTTGGATTAATTTTTCCTTTATGTCTCCCTACTAAGAATCCTCCACCTACAACCTAATATAATACTACAATGTCATATAAAAAATATCATCTACCATAATCCCTACTTTCGTCGATGTAGAAGGCTTCTAATGTCCCAATCACTCTCCAAGCATCACCAGACACTCAAATATCAACATTTCGTGACTTTCTACTCAAAGTTTCCACCACAACATTCCCATTTAATGAAGAATAAATGATCTCCAAATAATAATCATAAAAAATTCCACCGACCTCAATTTTTATAGATTCAGATCATGATTATAAAATATATACCTCAAGATTTTTTGATTTGTGAAGACCAAAATGTGGTCCCCAATGAGGCAATGATGTCAAAACATCAGTGTATGCACAACTGATGCTCACTCCGGATCAAGGGTTGTATAGTTACGCTCATGTAGAAAAAATTTCAAGACATAGAAGACATCAAAACCTTATTCTGAATCAACATGAATCCCAAGCCTATATGAGAAGTGTCACAAAGTGATTAATACATCACACTATCATCTAAAACTAACGTAATGGAGCATAGACCAAATTACCCTTCTTGTAACTGAACTCTTCATAGAATTGATTAGCCCACACAAAATTATGGTCTTTCTAGGAAACAAATGTCAATGGGGATATAACTTGAGTTAAATTAGGAATACCCAATGACAATAGCCTTCTGGACCAAAAAAAATTATGCACCACTACCATGTTCTTGGGTTCTTCCCAAGAAACAATTTCCTCGATATTTGACAGGTCGACATCCACACCACACTGATACTCCAGATGACTAAGTAAATACACCTCTCATGTAAAAATGATACACTTGGACAACTTCCCATAAAGATGTTGGCATTAAAGAACATGAATGTCAACTATGAGATTCTGGGCATGCTTATACTCTAAAATCAAGTAAATAAATATATCATCGATAAATATGATAATGAACTGGTCTTGGAACTCATATAATATAGAGTTCATAAGCCACCTGAACATAGTTGGTGCATTTGTAACCTCAAATTACATGAATAAAAACATGAAGTTAATATACCTATATCTAAAACATCTAGAATAGTGGTTCAGAGATATCCCTTACCTTTTGTCCAGATGAAATTTTTCTTACCATTTTGAATAGTAAAATTAAATTCATTAATTACATTATTCAAAAACATTTAAATCTATATTTTATTTTTTATAATGATATTCTGTTCTATTTAAAACTCTATCAATGTGATAAATTTTCATTTCATTTTTCTATGGGCGTTCAGTTCAAGCTTCCTAGGTCGGATCACTTGTGGATAATAAAGGATGTTATTTTAAATTGGGAATAAAAACCCAAAGTTAAATTTAATGATATTAATGTATTTGAAAAAATTTGAATGGTCCCAAACCTTTTTATATGCTCAAATATATTAATGGTTAATTTCGTAAAAATGATAATTCTATAAGGTTGCTTCATATTTGTGGTTTTAAGGACTATCGTGAACTAGGTTGATTTTATTTAATTAAGAGAATATAAATTCATTTGTAAATAAGAAATAAATTATAATATATTTATTTTCATATTTTTTAAAATTATAATATTTTCATGAAGAACCATGAAGGTGGTGGATAAAAACAATGTTTATTTTTCACAGATTTGGTGGAGCAACCATATTGTGAACAACGCCTTCATTTAAGAATCAATTAAGGTAATGGAAGATGAAAAAATTTATACCATAATAATTACATATTAGTATATTTATTTTAATCAGGATACTATATTTGGGTGTATGCAGAACATATGTGGGTGGTAGAAGAATAATAGTGATGAAAGAGGTTAGTTGAGAATTTTCCAAAATCCTTTGGTGGTATCAACATTGGATGACCCTTCATGCTCATTCAAATTGTAATGGTCCGAACCTCTATGGTCTATTACATTGTGAAAATGTGGGGCTGATGGTGTTCCGGGAGTTCAAGGTGACTTATCCCCAACACTTTGCCAAATTTCCAGTTCAGTGAACAGTGCTTGTAGTTTCATGAACAATGACGGTAGGTGTACAATGTTTCACAGATCGGCTTCACAGATCAGTTTCACAGATCAGCTTCATAGATCGGCTTCACAGATCGGCTTTAGAGATCGGTTTCACAGATTGGTTTCACAGATTGGTTTCACAGATCGGTTTCACAGATCCGTTTCACAGATCCGTTTCACAGTTTCACAGATCGGTTTCACCCATCAGTTTCACAGATTGGTTTCACAGATCTGTTTCACAGATCGGTAGATGTACAGTAATGTTAGGTGAACAATTCTTCTAGCTTCCTATAGTTTTGCCCCTATTGACGCTTCATTTGACGTAAAATACATTTAAATACTTATTTTAAGGACTCTTATGGCAGATTCAAAGGCCATAAAATCCTATATTAATTACTCCAATGTCGCATGATGTTTTTACTTGGTCAAACTGCGTGGGTTAATGCGATTCGATTTTAATGTGGAATTAAGCGTATCTTAAACCGTTGACCCATTAAATCTTAAAAAAGGACAAGATATATTCCTCCCTTTTTCTTCCTCTTTTTTCTCAGCTATGAGACGCTTGAACCTTTTTAATCCTTCTGGTAGAAGTTTCACAGTCAAACTTTACTCCTTGGATTGGTTCCGCTCTATTTTGATGCAACCAAGCTACATCGATCATTCTTCCATATAAGGTATGTTTTATCATCATTCCTTCGGGGATCATCTTCTCATGTTTCTCCTTTCCATATTATAGCATGTAATCTCCATGATTCTAATGGAGTTTTCTTGGGTTTTGGTTGGTACAATCATATCATGGTATCCTCGGGTGGATGCAGTTGTCGCGGGAGGAAGCAATCGTAACCCATTGTGTGGAAAAGGAACGAGAAGAACTGTTTGATGAAGGGGATTCATTGCTTCCCTATTCTTTTAATTGAAACTGTATCATTAGCTTGTTTTGACCCAGTGGATCACAATTGAATTGGATTAATAAATATTTTAAATGGATAAATAAATTGATGCCTATCGTATGTTATTGCCTCCTATTTTTCTAGATAGTGTGATGTCTATGCTTGCTTTGTTTAGCTGTTTGTTCTTGATGGAAATCGGTAATGAACGTAAAGAAGGATTAATTAATAGTTGTTGGATAAATATAAAGAGGCATGAAAATGAATCTTGTTCTTGTTGTAATTTTATGTTAATCAAATTAGTTCAGTAAGCATGATTATTTCTTTGTGATATCTTACTGATTAGGGTTCCCAAATTTGGAACCTACGTTTAATAAATCTGTTAATTCACGACTGATTAAGGAACCGATTTTTTGATAATCCCTAAAAGGGTTTTGAGTTACCCTCCTCATTGTAAAAGGGCCAAGAGCCCTATTGAGGTGATGATGTTTCCTGATACTTGTGTTGTGATGTGACCCTGGAGGGGTGATGTGATATGTGGAGGCCTAGAGTCTGTTTTGGTTTGACAGCGGATGATTCCTAGAGTGGCGAGATGCATCGGTTTATGTATGTGGGTGTCGGGGAGGACACCAGGGATGATGGATTGGGATGGATGTGATTGTTGGATGCTTTCGTTTTTTCATTTGTTGTTTATCATCTTTACTTTTTCCCACTGCTCAAGGAAGTTGGTCTTGCTTACCCTTCTTCCGAAAGAGGCGAAGACACATGGGGTATGCCACTTGCTTTCCATGTTTAGCCTCTCAAGGGAGAATGGGTCTATGCTCTTGGTATAGGCGGCAAAGACTCGACGATTAGTACATCAACTCACCGTGTTGGGCCCCCTTGTGTTTAGTAGCATAGGGTGATTTTCTAGAATTCCTGGGAATATGGGAATGTAATTCTGTAATGAATGTTTGAATAATTGGTGTTAACTCATGGGGTTGGATTTCGCTAGAACTTAATAATGAAGTTGTAATTTTCAAAGGGACAGTTGACTTTGGGTGTCGTGTTAATGGAATTTAAGGTGGAATTCTTCATGGTTAATTAATATTTAAAGATTTAATTAACGTATAATGGAACTGATAAAAAGGGAAGGAATTAATATAATAAATCTCATTAAAAGGTTATGTGCTTATAATATACCTAGTCTTAGAAGTAGCAGCCCGGAGTCTGAGAGACGTTAGCTGTAGTTGTTTCTAAGAATCGGTTATGCCCATAGTGTGGTTGTGAGATATAGTATATTCTGTACTTTTTGTGTTTCTATATGCTACTCCATCCTGTCAGTGAGGGAAACTGACACCCTAGGTATTCTGAGCCCTGGGGGCTGTTTTCCCCAACATTCTGGTGGGAGGATAAATGACTGACTACCCCATTTGGCTCCGCTCTCTTCTCTTGGTAGTTACTTGTGCTGATAAGCATATTGGTTAGTTTTCCCCATATATGAGTGTAGAGGTCTATAATGGCTTGTGGTTATTCACACACATATATTCTTGATATTGTATCATATGGAGTAATATAGGTGTAACGTGTATAGGCTTTTATGGCTTGAGGATCCTTACTCGGTGTATGGGTTGTAATGGCTTGAGGTATAATACTCGACGTATGATACATGTTTTGCGAGCTGTGGTGGCTCCCGAAAACTACCTGGTTACTTTTGGTTGTGAGGATAGTGTAGTGCTTTGCCCAGGTGTCTGTGGGCAAGCCTTTGTGGTGCATGTGGGGCAGATTGTAGAGCGTAGCCCAGGTGTCTGTGGGAAAGCCTTTAGAGGGAGATGCACAGGATGTACGTCGTTGTGAAAAAGCGGAAAACTAGTGGGGAAGTAGTAGCGGGGTAACCTTGATATTATTTATTATATGATATATTATTGTATGCGTTACTTGGTGAGAGTAGCCATGGTGAGTTTGGGAACATAGTATACATGTTTAGGTGACGAGTTAGTTTCACTTGTTGTTCACTATGATTTAGTACCCTTTATTTACTTTTGCACGAGATTCTTCAGGGAGGATCCTACTAAGTATACTATTATACTCACCCTATGTATATATAAACTGTTTTTCAGGTCACTTGGATCAGGTTGGAGATCAGGCTGGTTACTACTAGCTTGTGGTTGCAGGAGCTGTTCGGGCTTGTGGTCGTTGCTGTTTTTACTTTCTTTTGGGTACTTGAAGTTTTCCATTTTAGTTTTAGTACTTTTTCATGACATTACATATGTGCACTTGGGTTTTCTTTTATACTTCAGTTCTGAGTTTGAGTTGGTTGGTGTTTATCTTATCTCTCTCTTCTTCATGTGTTCTCTTAGAGGGTAATGCCTCCCATTTGTGTGTTTATTATATGCTCTGTGCTAGTCGCCAACCTACAGCCTACTGGAGGCAGGACTCGGGGGTCATTATCTCCCTTATCACATTGCTGGCCCCAGAGGGGTTCACTTTGTGGGGAGGGGGTCATGACATAGTGGTATCAGAGAGAGGTTAAGGGATAGGATGGAGTTTGGAGTTAGGAACATGTGAGGTTGCATGGCTTGGTAGGGAAACGATGCCAGTCATGTTTATCATGTTAGGTAAACACTAGAGACCGGCTGACGCATAGTTGTTTAGGGCCCCCTATGATCTGATGTATGAACCTTTAAGTTTACAATGGCTACTAAACAATGTGATACTAGTTGTAGGGTAGATACCTGGGAAAGGATTATGCATCATTCTTCTTTGTGCCCATGTTTGAATGGGTAGACCTCGGGATAGGTAAACCTAAAATTAAAGAATGAAAAAAATAAATTAGTTAATCTTGAATCTTCTATATTCCAGGCTTAGGAGCTCTAACGGTCTATTATTTTACAGGTATTGCTCCAGGTCAACGTCCTCGTCAGGTTTGCACAGAAAATGTCCAACAGGCTGTTCCAGCAGATCGCCACAGGTTAAAGGTTGACGACGATGACACCCAGAGGAAGACACTCTGAGAGTTTCAGCGCCAGAGTCTATAGAAGTATGAGGGCTCTGTTTCAGATGCATTCATAGACGACTGGTTAAAGGAGCTCTAGTTCGGTTTCAGTTCGATTCGTGCTCGTAAAGAGCACTGGGTGTCCTTGGTTGTGATAATGTTGCGTGGAGCTGCGAGGTAGTGGTGGTTCTTGTTCCTTGGGATCGTGAGGAGTCAGTGATCTCATGGTAGGAGTTTCGAGACAAGTTTAGAGTCGTGTATCTTTCTTTGACTGTGAAGGCGTCTAGTCGCCAAGGGCTTCTTACTCTTCGATAGGGGAGCTCTAGTGTTCAAGAGTTTGGAATCCTTTTTAGGAACCTTTTACGATATGCTTCAGACCTACTACCATATGAAGAGGCCAGGGCGAGGCATTTCGAGGAGGCTTTGCATCTAGAGATCCAACGCCAGGTCAACCCATTTATGCTGAAAACATAACTTGAGGTTCTATAGAGGGAAGAGGTTCTTGAGAGGAATTTGGCCCGGACTGGATCATCATGAGAGGGGAATCGACATGATTCCTCACATAGCAGAGCTGTGGTATGGGGTTTTCAGTTTTTAGGGCGGAAGAGTTTCCATTCACCCAGGGGTAGGTCACATCCCTTCACATCTCCTTTCTACATTGGCAGCAACTCTCAGGACTATGCCAAAGGATCGTGTGCTTTTTTTTCTTGTGGTGGTCATGGTCATCGGCAGTGAGAGTGCCCGACCATTCAGAGCGGTCATCGTGCACCAGGCGCTATGCCCCAGGCTCCTCTGTTGAGGCAGTTCCAGCCAAGGCATCAGCAACCAGTTGCACTAGCTTTAGATCAGAAGAGGTTAGATGGGGTAGGCAGAGGACAACCCCATGATGCTCCCCATCTTCAGAGAGCACAGTGAGGCCATGGTGCTGGTCGTCATCAGGGTCCGAGAGGCCGTGGAGGCGGTCGTGTTCAGCTTCATTATCTAGCGTTACCAGCTCCAGGAGATCCAGACGTCGTTCGAGGTACCCTCTTCTTGTTTTCTACCTTGGTGTATGCCTTGTTTGATTCAGGAGTGACACACTCCTTCATATCACCTACCCTTATCCGTAATTTGGGACATAAGGTAGAGAGACTTTTAGTGCCCTTGGCGTTGACTACGCCAGTTGGAGGTCGAGCTGACTTGTTTGAAGTATGTAGAGACTGTCATCTAGTGTTGGGGTGACACCGCTCTTCAAATGATTTCCTATTATTACGAATAAAACCATATGATTTCATCCTCTGCAGGGATTGGTTGTATTCGGTGTAGGTTATCATGGATTTATTCAGGAAGAAGGTCGTCTTCATTGGTGCAGATAGAGAGCCAGTGGTGTTTTTTGGTGAGCGAGACCCTCAGATGGGTCACAGGAATATTCCATCATTATCATCCATGATGGCTAAGTTGATGATGAGATCTTCATAAGTTCTGCAGTTGGTGTTTCCTAGGGTCGTTGAGGAGTACCCTGATGTATTTCCCGAATAGGTTGTAGCATTACCCCCTCGACGAGAGATTGAGTTTGGGATCGAGCTGCAGCATGGAGCATCTCCTATCTCTATGTCTCCATATAGGATGACCCCTTCTAAGTTATGAGAGCTAATTATATAGCTTGATGGTCTGTTGCAGTTTGCTTTTGTTCGGCCAAGTGTGTCACCATGGGGTGCACTGGTGTTGTTTGTGAAGAAGGCCAATGACAGTTTGCAGTTGTGTGTCGATTATCGCTGCTTAAACAAAGTGACAATAAAGAATCTCTATCCTATTCCATGGATTGATGATTTTTTTGATCAACTGAAGGGTGGAAGTTTGTTCTCAAAGATCGACTTGCGGTCAAAATATCATCAGAAGCATGTAAAGGATGAGGATATCCCAAAGACTACTTTCCGTTGTCGTCATGGGAATTATGAGTTTGTTATAATGCCGATCAGCGTGACAAATGATATAGTTGTGTTCATTGGATTGATGAATACTGTGTTCTATGAGTTCCTTGACAAGTTTTTGGTGGTTTTCATTGACGACATCCTTGTGTACTCAAAATCTGAAGAGGAGCATGCAGAGCATCTACATGCTGTTTTGGGAGTTCTTCATAAACATCAGATGTTTTGGAAGTTGTTGAAGTGTGAGTTCTAGGCATGAGAAGTCCGTTTCTTGGGGAATGTTATGTCCCAATAGGGAGTATCTATAGATCCATCTAATATAGAAGAAGTTGTGTCTTGGGCATCCCCCCAGACCATTTCAGAGGTGTGAAGTTTCCTTGGTCTCGCAGGCTAGTATAAGAGGTTGGTAGCCAATTTCGCCCAAGTTGTGACTCCTTTGTCAGCTTTGACCAGGAAGGATCAAGAATTCATATGGAATAATCAGTTTTAGGTAGGTTACGAGTATCTAAAGGAGAAGTTAGTATGTTCTCTAGTTCTTGGTCTTCTAGCTGAGGGAGTTCAGTTTGATGTTTTTTGCGACGCTTCGATCTGGGGCTAGGGTGTGTCCTCATGCAGTAGAGGTGAGCTGTTTCTTATGGGTCTTGGATGTTACATCCCCATGAATGCAACTATGCCACCCATGACCTTGAGTTGGAATTTGTGGTGTTTGCGTTGAAGTTGTGAAGACATTACCTCATTGGTGAGTGCTTTGTGGTTTTTACCGATCATAAGACATTGAGGTATGTTTTTTCCCAGCGTGACTTGAACTTATGACAGCGTCAGTGGATGGAGTTCTTATAGGAATATGACTTAAAAATTTTGTATACACCTGGAAAGGGGAATGATGTAGCTGATGCGCTGAGCCAAAAGTCACGTAGTGATGCTATGCGTGAATCCAGAGATTCATGGAGTGTAATGGAAGAACTGTCATCATTACATCTTGTTATGGGAGAAGTTAGGGGTAGATTTTGTCTTTTTTAGATGACCGTACAATCATCCCTGGTGCAGAAGGTGGAAGAGTCCCAGTTGGGAGATCTAGAGGTGGAGGTTTGGAGAGACCAAGTTGTTTGTGGTGAGGCCCCTGATGGTTGGTCTGAGGATGAACAACATTGAGTGTTATATCATGGAAGGATTTTAGTTCCCTTGGAGATGTGTGAGACGGTTCTCGGAGAGTTCCATAGTTCGCCTTTAGCAGTACATCCTGGTGTGTCAAAGTTGTATCGTTCCTTGAAGATTTTGTTTTGGTGTCCTGGGCTGAAGCATGTGGTTGCGGAGTTTGTCTCTCGATGTTTAGTCTTCCAGAAGCTGAAGGCCGAACACCGTGTTCTTGGTGGTCTTCTTCAGCCATTAGAGATTCCTCCGTGGAAGTGGGAGGACATCTCAATGGACTTTGTTACAGGTTTACCTCGAGCTCTGGGAGGACATGATACTATTTGGGTGGTAGTGGATCGTTTAACAAAATTGGCCCACTTCATATAGATCAAGGAGTCGAGCTCAGTGGAAGTTTTGTCGAGGCAGTATCTGGAGGAGGTGGTGAGACTTTATGGAATCCCTAGGACGATCATTTCTGATCGAGATCCACGTTTTACATCTAGTGTCTGGAGAGGTCTCTAACATGCTTTTCATTCTCAAATATGCCTTAGAACTTCTTTTCATCCTCAAATGGATGGTCAAAGAGAGAGAACCATCCAGACTCTTGAAGAAATGTTACTCTCTTCTATTCTTGATTTTGGAGGTTCATGGATGAGGAACTTACCCTTGGTGGAGTTCGCATAAAATAGTAGTTTTCACTCCACCATCAGTATGGAACTGTTTTAAGCCTTGTATGGCCGGGCTTTTCATTCTTCGCTGGGCTGGACTGGGGTCGGAGAGTCAGCAATTCTCAGACCAGAACTAGTGCAAAATACTACAGAGATGGTTCAGGCGATTCGTGAGAAGAAGAAGACATCGCAAGATCGTCAGAAATCATATTCTTATCAAAGGAGGAGACCCTTGGAGTTTAATGTTGGGGATCATGTGTTTTTGAAGGTAACTCCCCGTTGTGGGCAGTGAAGGTTTGGTCATGGAAGTAATCTTTCTCCCAGGTTTGTTGGGCCATTCGAGGTGTTAGCTTGTGTTGGAGCTGTAGGGTATTGAGTAGCACTTCCCCCTCATATGAGTCGGATACATGATGTTTTCCATGTATCATAGCTACATCGTTATCTTCATGATGACTCTCACATTATTGAATGGGGAGTGATTGATATTGATGATGTGAAACCTTTGAGGAGCGACCTGTGGAGATCTAAGACCGCAAGGAGTTGTGGGCGTTCTATCCCCTTAGTTCATGTCTTGTGGTGATACGGTGGCTTGGAGGAGAGTACCTGGGAATGTGAGTCACAGATACATGCTCAGTACCCAGAGTTGTTTGATGTTAAACTCTTTTCATGCAATGATGTTCCCTTCATGGTTAGACCTTTTATGTTTTATTTATAAACTAATTTTGTTCCTTTTGTGGCATACTCTCTTTTGAGAGGTATCTTGATGGGTGGTTGTTTAGACCCCGTTTCTTTTATTTGTCTCTTTAGGTTGGTTTTGAATTCTTGAGGACAAGAATGTTTTGAGAGGTATCTGATGTAATGGCCCGAACCTCTCTGGTCCATTTGTGAAAATGTCGTGTTGGAGGTGTTCTGGGAGTTCATGGTGACATATCCCCAACACTTTTCCAAATTTCCAGTTCTGTGAACAGTGTTTCCAGTTTTATGAACAGTAACAATAGGTGTACAGTGTTTCACAGATCGGTTTCACAAATTGGCTTCAGAGACCGGTTTCAGAGATCGGTTTCACAGATCGGTTTTAGAGATGAGTTTCACAGATCGGTTTCACAGATCGGTTTCAGAGATGAGTTTCACAGATCGGTTTCACAGATCAGTTTCACATATCAGTTTCAGATATCTATTTCAAAGATCGGTTTCACAAATCGATTTCACAGATCAGTTTCACAGATCGGTTTCATAGATCGGTTTCACAGATCGGTTTCATAGATCGGTTTCACAGATCGGTTTCACAGATCAGTTTCACAGATCGGTTTCAGAGATCGGTTTCACATATCAGTTTCACATATCGGTTTTAGAGATCGGTTTCACAGATTGGTTTCACAGATCGGTTTCACATATTGGTTTTACAGATTGGTTTCAGATATTGGTATCACAAATCAGTTTCACAAATCAGTTTCACAGATCGGTTTCACAGATCGGTAGGTGTACAGTAATGGTAGGTGAACATTGCTTCCAACTTCCTACAATTTTTCCCCTTTTGACACTTCCTTTAACATAAAATACATTTAAATCCATATTTTAAGGAATCATAAGGCCGATTCAAAGGCCATAAAATCCTATATTAATTATTCCTATGTCTTGGGATGTTCTTACTTGGTCAAACTGTGCGGGTTAATGCGATCCAATTTTAATAGGGAATTAAGAGTATCTTAAACCGTCGCCCCATTAAATCCTAAAAAGGGATGAGATATCTTCCTCACTTTTTCTTCCTCTTTGTTCTCAGCTATGAGACACTAAAACCTTTTCAATCCTTCCTGTAGGAGTTTTATAATCAAACATTACTCATCGGATTGGTTCTACTCTATTTTGATTCAACCAAGTTGTATCGATCATTCTTCGATATAAGGTATGTTTTATCATCATTCCTTCGGGGATCATCTTCTCTTGTTTCTCATTTCCATATTATATCATGTAATCTCCATGATTATAATGGAGTTTTCTTGGGTTTCGGTTGGTACGGTCAGATCAGGGTATCCTCGGGTAGATGCAGTTGTCACTAGAGGAAGAAATCATGACCCTTTGTGTGGATAAAGAATGAGAGGAATTATTTTAGGTAGGGGATTCATTGCTTCTCTTTTATTTTACTTGCAACCGTATCATTAGCATATTTTATCCCAGTGGATCATAATAGAATTGGCTTAATTAATATTTTAAATTGTTAAATAAATTGATACTTATCGTATGTTATTGCCTCTTGTTTTTCTAGATAGTGTGATGTCTATGCTTGCTTTGTTTAACTATTTTTTCTTTATGGAAATCGGTAAATAACATAAAGAGGGATTAATTAATAATTTTTGGCCAGATATAAAGAGGAATGAAAATGAATCTGATCCTTGTTGTAATTTTATGTTAATCAAATTAGTGTAGAAAGCATGATTATTTATTTGTGATAGATTATTGATTAGGTTTCCCAAATTTGGAACCTATGTTTAATACATCTTTTAATTCAAGATTAATTAAGGAACCGATTCTTTGATAATCCCTAAAAGGGTTCTGAGTTACCCTCCTGATTGTAAAAGGGCTAAGAGCCCTATTGAGGTGATGATGTTTCCTGCTGCTTGTGATGTGATGTGACCCTGGAGGAGTGATGTGATATGTGGAGGCATAGAGGCAATTTTGTATGTGACAGTGGATGACACCTAGAGTGGTGAGATGCATCGTTTTATGCATGTGGGTGTTGGGGAGGACACTAGGGATGATGGAATGGGATTGATGTGATTGTTGGATGCTTTCTATTTTTCATTGTTTGTTTATATGCTTTAATTTTCCCCACTGCTCAAGGAATCTGGTCTTGCATACCCTTCTTCCGAAAGAGGCGAAGACACATGGGGTATGCCACATGATTTCCGTGTTTAGCCACTCAAGGGATAATGGGTCTACTCTCTTGCTATAGGAGGCAAATACTCGACAGGTAGTACATATACTCACCGTGTTGGGCCCCCTTGTGTGTAGTAGAATAGGATGATTTTCTAGAATGCTTGGGAATATGGGAAAGTAATTATGTATTGAATGTTTGAATAAATGGTGTTAACTCATGGGGTTGGAGTTCGCCAGAACATAATAATGAAGTTGTAATTTTCAAAGGGACAATTGACTTTGGGTGTTGTGTTAATTGAATTTAATGTGGAATTGTTCATGATTAATTAATATTTAATGAATTAATTATTGTACGGTGGAATTGATAAAAAGAGAATGAAGTAATCTAATAAACCTCTATAAATGGTTGTGTGCTTATGGGATACCTAGTCTTAGAAGTAGCAGCCCGGAGTTTGAGAGACGTTAGCTGCAGTTGTGTCTAAGACTAGGTTATGCCCATAGTGTGGTTGTGAGATATATTATATTCTGTACGTTTTGTGTTTCTATACTCTACTCCACCCTTTCAGTAAGGGAAACTGACCCCCCAGGTATTCTGAGCCCTGGGGGGTGTTTTCCTTAACATTCTGGTGGGAGGATGAATGAATGACTTCCCCCTTTGGCCCTTCTCTCATCTCTTGGTAGTTACTTGCACTAGAAGGCACATTGGTTAGTTTTCCCCATATATGTGTGTAGAGGGCTATAATGGCTTGTGGTTATTCACACACATATATTCTGGATGTAGTATCCTATGGACTACTATAGGTGTAACCTCTATAGGTTGTGATGGCTTGAGGATCCTTACTCAGTGTATGGGCTATAATGGCTTGAGGTATAATACCCGACGTATGATACACATTATCCGAGTTGTGGTGGCTCCCAGAAAATAACTGGTTACTTTTGGTTGTGAGGATGGTGTGGTGTTGCGCCTAGGTGTCTGATGGTAAGATTTTTTGGTGCACGTGGTGCAGATTGTGGAGCTTAGCCCAGGTGTCTGTGGGCAAGCCTTTGGAGAGACATGCATATGACGTATGTCGTTGGGGAAAAGAGGAAAACCAGTGGGGAAGTAGTAGCGGGGTACCTATGATATTATTTATTAAATGATATATTCTTGTATGTTTTACTTGGTGAGAGTATCCATGGTGAGGTTGGAAACTTAGTATACCTGTATAGGTGATGAGTTACTTTCACTTGTTGTTCACTGTTCTATAGTATGATTTCTTTAATTTTTCACGATAGTCTTTGGGTAGGATCCTATTGAGTATACTGTTATACTCACCCAACATATATATAAACTATTTTTAGGTCACTTGGATCAGGTTGGAGATCAGGCTGGTTACTACTAGCTTGTGGTTGCAGGAGCTATTTGGGCTTGTGGCCGTTGCCGTTTTTACTTTCTTTTGGGTACTTGTAGTCTTCTATTTCAGTTGTAGTACTTTTGCATGAAATTACATATGTGTACTTGGGTTTTCTTTTGTACTTAATTTCTGAGTTGGAGTTGGTTGGTGTTTATCTTATCTCTCTCTTCTGCATGTGTTCTCTTAGAGGGTAATGCCTCCCAATGGTGTGTTTATTATACCCTCATTGCTAGTCGCCAACCTGGGGCCAACTGGAGGCAGGACTCGGGGGTCATTATCTCTCTTCTCACATTTCCAGCCCAGGATGGGTACACTTTGTGGGGAGGGGGTCATGACACAAATTGTCTTTGGTGTGTTAATATGAACTAATGTTTGGGATGGGTGATTGGGTAGTGAATTTGGTAGAAAATTTTCATGCTCGAAAGAATAGAAAATGTGAGGAGAATAAGAGGTGAGTGGTGGTATTTATAATGGAATGATGTGAATGTTTTTGATTATTATATTCATCAATTTTTTATTATAGATCAAGACAACTTATAATGACTGATCTTGTGACTATATTTAGTAAATGGTATATTTTATTTCGAAAGAAATGTTCTTACATCATCCCCTATTCAATTATTAGTGTATTTAACTTATAATGTAAAATAATCTATTTTACTATATTTCAGGATTCACAAAATATTCATTTTTTAGGAAAAATACCAAAAATTAACTCTAAATTTTTTTTGATGTTTATTATACAACATTTAAAACCAAATTTTGAATATTTTCAAATTATATGTAATTAACATTAAATAATATTCTTACTTATTTGAAAATTTTCAGTTTTGGTATTATAATCATTTTTCCGACCCTGGAAAAAATTATTTATGGTCTCGTGCAATTATATTATAATTATAAAAATTATTTTATTAATTTATAAACTCATTTTATGAAAATAATCATTCATTTAAATTCATTTTTTTATTTAAAAAATTAAAATAAAAGATATTCATTTAAAAAAATGCATCCACTTATTTTATAATTATTTAGATATTTATTTACATGTATCATGATATAAGTATGTCATATTTTAGTTTTCTTAGAAAAATAAATATTATTTTAAACTTAATAGGTGAGAATAATGTTACAATGACCATATTAAGATTATAATGGGAAGTCTACTATTCCAATTGTGAGAATTTTAATCTTCATATGTCTTCCCAACAATCTATAAATATGTAATATTTTATTAATTAATCATTAACTTCTATTTTATATGAAGGTTATATAAATTTTTCATATAAAAATAAATATTTAAATACAAATATTCTATGTCTATTTTATAGTTTTGTTTGTGAGTGGTTTTATTCTGGTGTATCAGGCATTTCCAGTATTTTATATTTTAGTTATCTATTTTTCTATATTTATTCCGAAATAAAATTTTCAATTTTTATGGTTATATTTATTCTATAAATGTAGTGTAAAGAATAATATTATAAAATCTACTTGGTTTTTTCATGTCTTATAAGAAAATTATTTAATGATCAATTGGTAAATAAGACACATTTATATAAGAATAGAAATTCTATTGATAAAATTTTGGCTCACTACACACCCATCATCATGAAAAATGTTCAAGAACAATAACATATCCTAAAAAATATTGAATTTACATAAAAATATCATAAATTATTCTATTTCACTTAAATTATGAATCACATTCATACATATGGTAAAATTAAGGATTCAATTATATTATAATTGATTACACTTGAAAAAAATACCAAAATAATGAGAAAAATAATATTCACTTGAAATAATAAGAGAAAAAGTAGAATAACATTCCAAACTAATTATAGTAATGGAATTTTTAAATTATGATGCTCTTATAGATATTAAAAAAAATATTATTTTCACAATTTTCTTAAAATGATAAAAAATAAACTATTTTGATAATATTTTAAGGAATTCTTTTAAATATTATTTATAAAAATTAAGACATGATTTAAAATTAATTTAAAAAAATGTTACTATTTTGATAAATTAAATGAAAAAATTTATATAACATGTATATAAAGGTAAAATAGTTGAAAAAATAAGAAAATTAAACAAAAAGAAAAAGACAAATCCATTTCTTAAAGTTAAACACGCAACAGAAGTACAATAAATCTTGTATCATAATAAAAAATTAATTATTTTCTTATATAAAATATTTTTCCATGTTTATTATCTCATTAGTATCCTTATTATTTCATTTATATCCAAATATTATATAGTTTTTAGATCTTCTAAGTTTATGATAGTCATTTTGAAGTTGCTCTGTTCATAATCTCAAAATAATTTTTTTTGGTTGAAAACTTTCAAAGTGAAAAAAATTTCATCATATAAATAATATTAATATTGATATAATTATAATTTGTATACATTAAATGAAATTTTATAATAGCTTAAAAATGGAATAAATTTATAATAAATATCATTTATTTTTAGAGGTAGTGGTCCACACATATGTACAAGTGACAATTTCATTTCCCATAAAATGAAAAACGATACAAAAAAGGTTTAATCCATAAAAATAATAACATTTTTGTATATGGAATAAATTTATATAATCATATCAGTGTGGTTATAAAATATTTAAAGGAGTTGGGAGAAGAAATAGTCATGAAAGATGTTTGTTAAGAGTTATACCACTTTGCTATAAAAACATATTTGGCTAACATATTTTGACATAGAGGTTAGACATTTTGTAAAGATGGGACCACTATGATGTGGGGAGGGATTTTGGTAATGTAATGGCTCGGACCTCTCCAGTCCATTACTTTGTGAAAATGTCGTGTTAGAGGTGTTCCGGGAGTTCAAGGGGACTTATCCCTAACACTGCCAAATTTCCAGTTCTGTGAACAATGTTTCAAGTTTTATGAACAGTAACGGTATGTGTACAGTGTTTCACAGATCGGTTTCAGAAATCAGCTTCAGAGATCGGTTTCATAGATCAGTTTCAAAGATCGGTTTCAAAGATCGGTTTCACAGATCTGTTTCACAGATCGGTTTCACAGATCGGTAGGTGTACAGTAACAGTAGGTGAACAGTGTTTCCAGCTTCCTACAGCTTTGCCACTTTTGACGCTTCCTTTGACGTAAAATACATTTAATGCCTTATTTTAAGGACTCTTAAGGTCGATTCAAAGGGCATAAATTCCTATGACATGGTATGTTTTTAATTGTTCAAAACGCGTGGGTTAATGTGATCTGATTTTAATGGGGAATTAAACGTATCTTAAACCGTCGCCCCATTAAATCTTAAAAAGGGATGAGATATCTTCGTCCCTTTTTCTTCCTCTTTTTTCTCAGCTATGAGACTCTAGAACCATTTCAATCTATCCTGTAGGAGTTGCATAATCAAACTTTACTCCTCGGATTGGTTCTGCTCTGTTTTGATGCAACCAAGTTGTATCGATCATTCTTCGATATAAGGTATGTTTTATCATCGTTCCTTCAGGGATCAACTTCTCCTGTTTCTCCTTTCCATATTATAGAATGTAATATCCATGATTCTATTGGATTTTTCTTGTTTTTTGGTTGGTATGGTCGTATCATGGTATCCTCGGGTGGATGCAGTTGTCGTGAGAGGAAGTAATCGTGACCCGTTGTATAGATAAAGAACGAGAGGAACTATTTGAGGTAGGGGATTCATTTTTTCTCTTTTCTTTTACGTGCAAACATACCTTTAGGATGATTTATCCCAGTGGATCACAATGGAATTGGATTTATAAATATTTGAACTGGGTAAATAAGTTGATACTTATCGTATGTTATTGCCTCTTATTTTTCTAGATAGTGTGATGTCTATGCTTGCTTTGTTTAGCTGTCTGTTCTTGATGGAAATCAGTAAAGAACATAAAGAGGGATTAATTAATAATTGTTGGATAAATACAAAGAGGCATGAAAAGGAATCCGGTTCTTGTTGTAATTTTATGTTAATCGAATTAGTGCAGTAAGCATGATTATCTCTTTGTGATAGCTTACTGATTAGTTTTCCTAAATTTGGAACCTACGTTTAATAAATCTGATAATTCAAGATTGATTAAGGAACCACTTGTTTGATAATCCCTAGAAGGGTTCTAAGTTACCCTCCTAATTGTAAAAGATCCAAGATCCCTATTGAGGTGATGATGTTTCCTGCTGCTTGTGTAGTGATGTGACCCTAGAGGGGTGATGTGATATGTGGAGGCATAGAGGACTTTTTGGTTGTGACAGCAGATGATGCCTAGAGTGGGAAGATGCATTGATTTATGCATGTTGGTGTCAGGGAGGACAGAAAGGATGATGGAATGGGATGGATGTGATTGTTAGATGCTTGATGATTTTCTTTGGTTGTTTATCTGGTTTACTTTTCCCCACTACTCAAGGACGCTAGTCTTGCTTACCCTTCTTCTGAAAGAGACGAAGACACGTGGGGTATGCCACGCGCTTTCCGTGTTTAGCCTCTCAAGAGAGAATGTGTCTACGCTTTTGCTATAGGAGTAAAAGACTCGACGGGTAGTACATCTACTCACCGTGTTTGGCCCCCTTTTGTTTAGTAGCATAGGTTGCTTTTCTAGAATGACTGGGAATATTGGAAAGTAATTCTGTAATGAATGTTTGAATAAATGGTGTTAAATCATGGGGATGCAGTTTGCTGGAACTTAATAATGAAGTTTTAATTTTCAAAGGGATGGTTGACTTTGGGTGTGGTGTTAATGGAATTTAATGTGGAATTGTTCATGGTTAATTAATATTTAAATAATTAATTAACATACAGTGGAACTAATAAAAAATGGAAGGAAGTAATCTTAGATGTTAATGCCTCCCATTTGGGTGTTTATTATACCCTCGGTGCTAGTCACCAACCCGGGCCTACTGGAGGTGGGACTCGAGGGGTCATTATCTACCTTCTCACATTGTTGGCCCAGGAGTGGTACAGTTTGTGGGGAGGGGGTCGTGAGAGAGTGGTATCAAAGGTCTGGTTGAGGGATAGGATTGAGTTTGGAGTTAGGCACATGTGAGGTTGCATGGGCTCGTAGGGAAACAGAGTCAGTCATGTTTATCAAGTTAGGAAAACACTGGAGACTAGCTGAGACATTGGAATTTTGGGACCCCTATGATCTGATGTACGGACCTTTAAGTTTACAATGGCTACTAAACAAGGTGATACTGGTTGCAGGGTAGAGACCTAGGAAAGGATCATGCATCATTCTTCTTTGTTCCTGTGTTTGAATGGGTAGGCCTCGGGACAGGTTAACCTAAAATGAAAGAAATAAAACAATAAATTAATTAATCTTGAATCTTTTATATTCTAGGATTAGGAGATCTAATGGTTTGTTATTTTACAGTTATGGCTCCAGGTCGATTTCCTCGTCAGTTTTGCACAGAAAATGTCCAGTAGGCTGTTCCAGCAGATCGCCGTAGGGTAGAGGTTGATGATGACGACACTTGGAGGAAGACACTTCGAGAGTTTCAGTGCCAGAGTCTGCAAAAGTTTGAGGGATCTGTTACAGATGCAGTCACAGAAGACTGGTCAGAGGGGGCCAAGATCATCATCAATTAAATTCATGCTCGAAAGGAGAACTGGGTGTCCTTGGTTATGACAATGTTGTGTGGAGCTGCGAGGAAATGGTGGTTCTTATTCCTCGAGATCGTGAGAAGTCAGCGATCTCATGGGAGGAGTTTCGAGACAGGATTAGATTTGAGTTTCTTTCTTCAACTGTAAAGGCGTCTAGTCACTAAGAGCTTCTTACCCTTCGACAGGGGAGCTATAGTTTTTGAGAGTTTAGAATCCATTTCAGGTGCCTTTTATGATATGCTTCAGACCTACTGCCAGATTAGGAGGCCAGGGTGAGGCATTTCGAGGAGGCTTTGCGTCCAGAGATCCAGCGCCAAGTCACCCCATTTATGATGAAAACAAATATTGAGGTACTGGTGAGGGAAAAGGTTATTGAGAGGACTTTGGCCCGGACCGGATCATCACGATAGGGGAATCGATATGATTCCTCACGAAGAAGAGCTGTGTTATGGGGTTCTCGATTTTCAGGGCAGAAGAGTTTTGGTTCAACCGAGGGTAGGCCCCAGCCCTTCACATCTCGTTTCTCCCAAGACAGAAACTCTCAGGACCATGCCAAAGGATCGGGAACTTGTTTTTCTTATGGTGGTCGTGGTCATCAGTAGTGAGAGTGCCCGTCCATTCAGAGCGGTCATCGTGCACCAGGCGGTACTCTCCAGTTTCATCTGTTGAGGCAGTTCCAACCGAGGCATCAGTAGCCAGTTGCACCACCTTTAGATCATCAGAGGGTATATGGGGCATGTAGAGGATAGCCTAATGATACTCCCCGTCCTCAGAGAGTATAGCGAGGCCATGGTGGTGGTTTTCATCAGGGTCAGAGAGGCTGTGGAGGCGTTCATGGTCAGCTTCATGCTCTAGCGTTACTAGCTCCAGGCGAGCCAAACGTCGTTCGAGGTACCCTTTTCTTGTTTTCTACCTTGGTGTATGCCTTGTTTGATTTAGGAATGACACACTCCTTCATATCACCTACCCTTGTCCATACTTTGGGACTGAAGGTAGAGAGGCTTCCAGTGCCATTGGCTTTGACTACGCCAGTTGGAGGTCGAGCAGACTTGTTTGAATTATGTAGAGATTGTGAGCTAGTGTTGGGGAATCACCGCTCTTGGGGATATTTCCTATGTTTACGAATACAACCATATGATGTCATACTTGGAATGGATTGGTTTTATTCGGTGTAGGATATCATGGATTTCTTGAGGAAGAAGTTCGTCTTCATTGGTGACGATGGAGAGCCAGTGGTTTTTGTTGGTGATCGAGACCCTCGGATGGGTCACAGGCATGTTCCATCCTTATCATCCATGATGGCTAAGTTGATGTTGATTTCTTCAGAGGTTTATCAGTTGGATTTTCCTAGGGTCGTAGAGGAGTACCCTGATGTCTTTGCCGGAGAATTTGTACCACTACCCCCTCGACGAGAGATTGAGTTTGGGATCGAGCTACAGCCAGGAGCATCTCCTATCTCTATGTCTCCATATAGGATGGCCACTTTTGAGTTACGAGAGATACATATACAGCTTGATGGTCTATTTTAGTGTGGTTTTGTGCCAAGTGTGTCACCATGGGGTGCACCAGTGTTGTTTGTGAAGAAGGTTGACGACAGTTTGCGGTTGTGTGTCGATTATCGTCGCTTAAACAAAGTGACAATAAAGAATCGCTATCCTCTTCTATGGATTTATGATTTATTTGATCAACTGAAGGGTGTAAGTTGGTTCTCAATGATCGACTTGGGGTCAGGATATCATCAGATGCGTGTAAAGAATGAGGATATCCCGAAGACTTCTTTCCATTGTCATCGTGGGCATTATGAGTTCGTTGTAATGTCATTCGGCGTGACAAATTCTCCTGCTGTGTTCATTGGATTGATGAATGCTATGTTATGTGAGTTCCTGGACAAGTTTTTGGTGATTTTCATCGACGACATCCTTGTGTACTACACATCTGAAGAGGATCATGCAGAGCATCTACATGCTATTTTGGGAGTTCTTTGTAAACATCAGCTATTTGGGAAGTTGTCGAAGTGTGAGTTTTGGGCTCGGGATGTCCATTTCATGGGGAATGTTGTGTCCCAATAGGGAGTATCTATGGATCCATATAATATATAAGCATTTGTGTCTTAGGAATCCCCCAATACAGTTTAAGAGGTGCAAACTTTCCTTGGTCTCGCAGGCTACTACAGGAGGTTCATAACCAATTTCCCCCGAGTTGCAACTCCTCTGATAGCTTTGACCAAAAAGGATCAAGCATTCATATGGACTGATCAATGTCAAGAATCTTTCGAGTTTCTAAAAGATAAGTTAGTATGTGCTTCAGTTCTTTGTCTTCCATCTGAGGGAGTTCAGTTTGATGTTTTCTACGATGCTTCGCATCTGGGGTTAGGGTGTGTCCTCATGCAGCAGAGGTCAGTTGTTTCTTATGGGTCTTGACAGTTACATCCCCATGAACATAACTATTCCAACCATGATCTTGAGTTGGATGTCGTGGTGTTTGCGTTGAAGTTGTGGAGACATTACCTCATTGGTGAGCGCTTTGTGGTTTCCAGCAATCATAAGAGTTTGAGGTATGTTGTTTACCAGCGTGACTTGAACTTACAACAGTGTCGGTGGATGGAGTTCTTAAAGGAATAAGACTTCGAAATATCGTATACACCTGGAAAGGGGAATGTTGTAGCTGATGTGCTGAGCCGAAAGTCACGTAGTGATACTGTGTGTGAATCCAGAGATTCATGAAGAGTAATGGAAGAACTGTTAGCATTACATCTTGTTATGGGAGAATTTGGGGGTCGATTTTGTCTTTTTCAGATGATGGTACAGTCTTCCCTGGTGTAGAAGGTGGAAGAGTCCCAGTTTGGGATATCTAGAGGTGGAGGTTTGGAGAGACCGAGTTGTTTTTGATGAGGCCCCTGATGGTAGGTCGGAGGATGAACAACACCGATTGTTCTATCATGGAAGGATTTTTGTTCCCTTGGAGATGCGTGAGATGTTTCTCAGAGATTTCCACAGTTCGCCTTTAGCAATACATCCTGCTGTGACAAAGATGTATAGATCCTTGAGAAGTCAGTTTTGGTGGCCTGGGCTGAAGTGTGCGGTTGCGGAGTTTGTGTCTCTATGTTTAGTCTTCTAGAAGGAGATGGCCGAACACCGTGTTCCTGGTGTTCTTCTTCATCCTTTAGAGATTCCTCATTGGATGTTGGAGGGCATCTCAATGGACTTTGTTACAGGTTTACCTCGAGTTCTTGGAGGACATGATGCTATTTGGGTGGTAGTGGATCGTCTAACAAAATCGGCCCACTTCATAGGGATCAAAGAGTCGAGCATAGTGGAAGTTTTGTAGTGGAAGTATCTGGAGGAGGTGGTGAGACTTTATGGAATCCCTGGGATGATCATTTCTGATCAAGATCCTCGTTTTACCTCTAGGGTGTGGAGAGGTCTCCAACATGATTTTGGTTCTCAACTATGCTTTATCACTACTTTTCATCCTCAAACTGATGGTCAAACAGAGTGAACCATCCAGACTCTTGAAGACATTTTATGATCTTGTGTTCTTGATTTTGGAGGTACATGGATGAGGCACTTACCCTTGGTGGAGTTCACATACAATAATAGTTTTCACTCAACCATCGGTTTGGTGCCGTTTGAAGATTTGTATGGCCGGCCTTGCCGTTCTCCATTGTTCTGGACTGGGGTCGGATAATCAGCAACTCTCGGACCAGAAGTTTTGCAGAATATAATAGATATGGTTTAGGCGATTCATGATAGGCTGAATACATCGCCAGATCTTCAGAAATCATATACTGATCAAAGGAGGAGACCCTTGGAGTTTAATATTGGGGATCATGTGTTTCTGAAGGTGACTCCCCGTTGTGGGCAGTGAAGGTTTGGCCGTGGAAGTAAGCTTTCTCCCCGGTTTGTTGGGACTTTCGACGTGTTAGCTCATGTTGGAGCTATGGCATATCAAGTAGCACTTCCCCCTCAGATAAGTCAGATACATGATGTTTTCCATTTATCATATCTCTGTCGTTATCTTTATGATAACTCTGACATTATCAATTGGGAGAGATCAATATTGATGATGATGCAACCTTCGAGGAGTGACCTGTGGAGATCCAAGACCGCTAGGGGAATGGGTTTCATGGGAGTTCTATACTTGTAGTTCGTGTCTTGTGGCGACACGGTGGCCTGGAGGAGAGTACCTGGGAACGTGAGTCACAGATACATTCTCAGTACCCAGAGTTGTTTGATGTTTAACTCTTCTCATGTAATTATGTTCTCTTCGTGTTTATACCTTTCATGTTTTATTTATAAACATATTTTTTTCCTTTTGTGGCCACCTCTCTTTTTAGAGGTGTCACATTGGGTGGTTGTTCGGACCCTGTTACTTTTTTTGCCTCTTTAGTTTGGTTTTGAATTATAGAGGACGAGAATGTTTTCAGAGGTATATGATGTAATGGCCCGGACCTCTCTGGTCCATTACATTGTGAAAATGTGTTATTGGAGGTGTTCCGGGAGTTCAAGGTGACTTATCCCCAACACTTTTCCAAATTTCTTATTCTATGAATAGTGTTTCCAGTTTTATGAATAGCAACATTAGGTGTACAATGTTTCATAGATAGGGGTGATGCACTTGGGCTACATTATTTTCTCCCTCTGTAGGGGTGACCGCATTTGTTGTTGTTGTTATGTGTGGGGTGTTATTTGAAAAAAAAATCGTAATTTTGGTGGTGGTTTTACAGATAGTTTTCACAGATAGGTTTCACAGATCGGTTTCACAGATCAGTTTCACAGATCGGTTTCACATATCGGTTACATGGGTCGGTTTCACAGGTTAGTTTCACAGGTCGGTTTCACAAATCAGTTTCACAGATCGGTTTCACAGCTCAGTCTCACCGCTCAGTTTCTCAGATTGGTTTCATAGATCCGTTTCACAGATCGGTTTCAGAAATCTGTTTCACAGATCGGTTTCACAGATGGGTTTCATAGATCGGTTTCATAGATCGGTTTTATAGATCTGTTTCACAGATCGATTTCACAAATCGGTTTCACAGATCTGTTTCACAGATCAGTTTCACAGATCCATTTCAAAGATCAGTTTCACAGATCGGTTTCACAGATCATTAGGTGTACAGTAATAGTATGTGAACAGTGTTTCCAGCTTCCTACAGTTTTCCCCTTTTGACACTTCCTTTGACATAAAAAACTTTTAAAGCCTTATTTTAAGGACTCATAAGGACGATTCAAAGGCCATAAAATCCAATATTAATTATTCCTATGTCTCGGGATGTTTTTACATGGTCAAACCGCATGGGTTAATGTGATCTGATTTTAATGGGGAATTAAGCATATCTTAAACCGTCGCCCCATTAAATCTTAAAAAGGGATGAGATATCTTCCTTCCTTTTTCTTCCTCTTTTTCATGGCTATGAGACGCTAGAACCTTTTAAATCCTTCCCATAAGAGTTGCACAATCAAACTGTACTCCTCGGATTGGTTCCGCTCTATTTTGATGTAACCAAGCTGTATAGATCATTCTTCGATATAAGGTAGGTTTTATCATCGTTCATTCAGGGATCTCCTTCTCCTATTTCTCCTTTCCATATTATAGCATGTAATATCAATGATTCTAATTGATTTTTCTTGGGGTTTGGTTGGTATGGTCGTATCATGGTATCCTCGGGTGGATGCAGTCGTTGCGATAGGAAGAAATAGTGACTCATTGTGTGGATAAAGAACAAGAGGAACTGTTTGAGGTAGGGGATTCATTGCATCTCTTTTCTTTTTTGTGCAACAGTATCGTTAGCATGATTTATCCCAGTGGATCACAATGGAATTGGCTTAATAAATATTTGAATTGGATAAATAAATTAATACATATCGTATGTTATTGCCTCTTGTTTTGCCAGATAGTGTGATGTCTATGCTTTCTTTGTTTAGCTGTTTGTTCTAGATGGAAATCAGTAATGAACATAAAGATGGATTAATTAATAATTGTTGGATAAATATAAAGAGTCATGAAAACGAATCTGGTTCTTGTTGTAATTTTATGTTAATCAAATTAGTGTAGTAAACATGATTATTTATTTGTGATATCTTACTGATTAGGTTTCCCGAATTTGGAACCTACGTTTAATAAATCTGTCAATTCAAGATTGATTAAGGAACCACTTGTTTGATAATCCCTAAAAGGTTTTTGAGTTACCCTCCTGATTTTAAAAGGTCCAAGAGCCCTATTGACATGATGATGTTTCCTGCTGCTTGTATTGTGATGTGACCCTGGAGGGGTGATGTGATATGTGGAGGTATAGAGGCCTTTTTGGTTATGACAGCGGATAATACAAAGAGTGGTGAGATGCATCAGTTTATGCATGTGGGTGTCAGGGAGGACAACCAAGGATGATGGAATGGGATGGATGTGATTGTTAGATGCTTTCTGTTTTTCTTTGGTTGTTTATCTGCTTTACTTTTCCCCACTGCTCAAGGCAGCTGGTCTTGCTTACCCTTCTTCTGAAAGAGGCAAAGACACGTGGGATATGCCACGTGATTTCCGTGTTTATCCTCTCTAGGGAGAATGGGTCTACGTTCTTTCTATAGGCGGAAAAGACTCGACGGGTAGTACAAATACTCACTGTGTTGGGGCCCCTTGTGTTTAGTAGCATAGGATGATTTTCTAGAATGCCTGGGAATATGGGAAAGTAATTTTGTAATGAATGTTTGAATAAATTGTGTTAACTCATGGGTTTGGAGTTTTCTGAAACTTAATAATGAAGTTGTAATTTTCAAAGGGACAGTTGACTTTGGGTGTGGTGTTAATGGAATTTAATGTGGAATTGTTCATGGTTAATTAATCTTTAAAAAATCTATTAACGTACTGTGGAACTAAAAAAAAGGAAAGTAAGTAATATAATAAAGTTCTTTAAATGGTTATGTGCTTATAGGATACCTAATCTTAGAAGTAGCAGCCCTGAGTCTGAGAGACATTATCTGCACTTGTATCTAAGACTAGGTTATGCCCATAATGTGGTTGTGAGATATAGTATATTCTGTAATTTTTGTGTTTCTATATGATTCTCCACCCTGTTATTAAGGGCAACTTACACCCCATGGATTCTGAGCCCTGGGGGGTGTTTTCCACAACATTCTGGTGGGAGGATGAATGACTGACTACCCCCTTTGGCCCTACTCTCTTCTCTTGGTAGTTACTTGTGTTGTTAGGAAAACTGGTTAGTTTTCTCCATATATGTGTGTAGAGGGTTCACTACTGGAAAAAAGGCCTATACCCACGGTTCAAAACCGTGGGGATAGCCCCCAAAACCGTGGGTATAGGCTATACCCACGGTTTTGCGAACCGTGGGCTGGAACGGCGTCGGGATAGAGGTCTTGACCTATACCCACGGTTTGGTAGAACTGTGGGTATAGGTGTGTCACACATAAGCACCACACTGTACAGCGTGGCAAGGGAGTTTTTCCCACGGTTTGAAAACTGTAGGAAATATATTCGATTCATTTTTAAAAAACCGCGTTTCGTTGGAATTTTAAAAACCCACGTCCAGCAGGTTTCGAACCCTGGACGCAAAGACTACAAGCAACCCGCAAGACCAACCGAGCTACTGTCTTTACTTGTAATACTAATATATATTTATAAATATATATAAATATAATTAACTTCACATTTTCAAAAATATTCTGCCCCCGGGTTTCGAAACCGCGTCTCCTACCGTGCCCCGGCCAAGCACCGCAGCAATGACCAACCGAGCTACCTTCTAATTCTTTATAAAGCGTATACATCTTTATATATATATTAATATTAGTTCTGTTATGAAAAATAAATGCCGGCAGGAATCGAACCCGGGCTTCATGCAGAATCTCCTGAGAGCGCCGAACAAAGGGACCGACTGGGCTAAGGCATTTTATTGTCATTTCAACATATATTTTTATATTTGTATTTATATTAATAAAAATCGTGTTCCCGCCAATTTTTCCCCATTGTCCCGCGTAATTTTTTTCCCCGCCTAATGGCGGGAAAGCTATACCCACGGTTTTCAAAACCGTGGGTATAGGTCTTGAAAAAAATAAACCCCAATACCCACGGTTTTGAAGAACCGTGGGTATAGGTCTTCTGGAAAACTCTACCCCCACGGTTTGGCCAAAACCGTGGGTATACACCTTCAAAAAAAAACACCTATACCCACGGTTCTTCAAAACCGTGGGTATAGGTCTTCAAAAATAATCTATACCCACGGTTTTGTGCAAAACCGTGGGTATAGGTGATCTATACCCACAGTTTTATGAAACCGTGGGTATAGGTCACCATTTTACACCTATGCCCACGGTTTTGTGCCAAACCGTGGGTATAGGTCCGTTTTCCAGTAGTGGTTGTAATGGATTGTGGTTATTCACACTCAAATATTCTGGATGTAGTATCCTATGGACTACTATAGGTGTAACGTGTATAGGTTGTGATGGCTGGAGTATCCTTACTCGGTGTATGGGATGAAATGGCTTGAGGTATAATACCGGACATATGATACATGTTATGTGAGCTATGGTGGCTCCCAAAAACTACCTGGTTACATTTGGTTGTGAGAATGGTGTGGTGCTTTGCCCAGGTGTTTGCAGGAAAGCCTTTGTGGTGTACGTGGTGCAGATTGTGGAGCTTAGCCCAGGTGTCTGCGGGCAAGCCTTTGGAGAGAGATGCACAGGACGTATGTCGTCGGGACAAAGCGGAAAACCAGTGGGGAAGTAGTAGCGGGTTTCCTTTGATATTATTTATTATATGATATATTCTTGTATGTGTTACTTGGTGAGAGTATCCATGGTGAGGTTGGGAACTTAGTATACTTGTTTAGGTGATGAGTTAGTTTCACTTGTTATTCACTGTGCTTTAGTTTGCTTTCGTTACTTTTTCATGAGATGCTTCAGGGAGGATCCTACTGAGTATACTTTTATAATCACCCTACGTATATATAAAGTGGTTTTCAGGTCACTTGGAGAAGGTTGGAGATCAGGCTGGTTACTACTAGCTAGTGGTTGTAGGAGCTGTTCGGCTTGTGGTCGTTTCTGTTTTTACTTTCTTTTGGGTACTTGCAGTTTTCCCTTTTTGTTGTAGTACCTTTTCATGACATTACATATGTTCACTTGGGTTTTCTTTTATACTTCAGTTCTAAGTTGGAGTTGGTTGGTGTTTATCTTATCTCTCTCTTCCACATGTGTTCTCTTAAAGGGTAATGCCTCCCATTTGTGGGTTTATTATACCCTCGGTGCTAGTCGCCAACCCGGGGCCTACTGGAGGTGGGACTCGGGGGGTCATTATCTCCCTTCTCACATTGTCAGCCCAGGAGGGGTACACTTTGTGGGGAGGGGGTCGTGACTGGTAAGGTATTTGGTAAAGGAATTGTCTTGATAAATGTATCCTAGTTTGTAAAAAAAGATAAGATAATATTTTAATATTTATAAGTTAAGGGAGTGACATTCTTGTAATTTTTGAAAGTTATAAAAAAATATAAAGGTATAACACTGATAATTTTTCAGTAAATATATCAATATTTTAATATGAGAGTATATTAAAAAATTAAATTAATTCTAGAATATTTAATAATATATATTGTGACAGTATCACTACGTTGAACTATTATTTAACTTGGGTTACCCTTTCCCGCATTGATAAAATTTTACCCCTGTGTATATTTATTATGACCAAAAAAGAAATTACATAATTAATAAATTTGAACCTACTAATTCCAAATATAAAATCTAATTGTTGTGATTCCATTTATAAAAAGGGTTTATTTTAAATTAAACCCAATGCATAATATAATGAGGTTTTTATATACTTGGATGGAAATGACATAAATTATGAAAATCTAAATTCATTAATATTAACCATTAAATAAACATTTTTTTGAAAATAAAATAATTCATAATTTATTTGAAATTATAAAATATAAAAAATAGTAAATATTATGAAATCAAAATTAAAAAATTTAGAAAATTATTATTTATATAATAACATAAAATATATTCAAATGCATTTAATTAGAATCACTATATTTGAATAATATTAACTCATCTCAAAACATCATTTAATGATTATTTATTTTCTAATAAAAAAACTTGTTCAAATTATTCTCCATGGATGAATCATCCACTCTTTAGTGTTGCTTCTTCATCTCTTACCATTGATTGTACAATATCAATTGGAGAAAATTTCTTCTTTTATCCATTAAATGTTGTAGAAAAGATATCCATATCCTCAATACATATATTCGCATTGAAATAATGTCATAAAACAAAATAATTATCACCAATAAATTGAATATTTATGTTAAAATAATTTTTTAATTTTATAACATTTCTAGCATATAAATGAATCCTAAGATGAATCCTCGAGATATCTTCAATAAAATATTATACTTTGTCATGTTAATTTACAATCAATATGGATTATGTTCACTTAACTCTTCTAATTCACCTCACACGTATTGGAAGGTTCTTTATCATAGTTGCAACATTACTATTTGAAAAAAAATGTATAATCATTCCCGGGAGAGTCATAAAATTATATTGAATATATTTTTCAATAGTTTATCCTATTTTAAAAGTTTTTACAGTGTTCTGTGTACATTATTTATGCTCAAGATTTCATCGTATATTAAATATAATGGAATTGATATGATGTTTTTTGATAGAGTTATGTTGTTAGATAATTATTTCATGGATTTTATGATTAATAATTTAAAATACATGTTCATAGTTTCTCTATTTATGTTGATATTTTCTTTAAAAGGAATATCATTATCAATAAAATAATTAATTTACTCTAAAATTATATTTTAATATAGATAACAATGTTCATCGTCAATATCATGTATTATAAATATGTAATTTTTCATTTCCATTTATGATTATAATTTAAAATTACAAGAAATATAAGTGGTTAAATTGATTTAAATATTACCGTGATATAGATAATTAATGAGACTGAATGTCGAAAAAAATTATATTATAATATGATTATTTTAGAGGTAATGAAATTATTATTATTCAATATATGATTGGAATTTTATCTATAATGTCTGAGAAAGTTAATTTTAAATATTATGAAATAAATTTCCTCACAACATTCACAAATAAGATTAAGATCAATTTTTTAAACATTCATTCTCTTAAAAAGTATGGGTTACTTCATAATTCCAGGGGATTCCAAATATTATAGAATATTTTTTGGGGTAGGTATTTTCATAATTTATGATAAGTGAACTGAATCATATCTTTATGTTGTAATGGATGGGGGAAGATTCCATTTATAGAAATGAAATAGTGGAATTTCTACAAATACACAATCCTTATTGAAAAATGAATGTAATATGGCCTGTAAATTTACTCAAAAAGTAAGATAATAATGAATATAATGGTTTAAATTTCTATATAAATATTTAAATGAAATTTTCAAGATATATTGTTTACATTATTAATTATTTAACCATTTTCCCTCCGTTTTCCCTTTGTCATCTTAAGTACTTTTCCTCATCAGTAACATATATATATATTAAAATTCAAATAACCTATTATTTAATATAAATATAATTATTTTAAAATAGGAATAACACTTAATTAATTTAAAACTATAAATATTTTAACCTAAATCTTATTGGATAACATATAGTTTATTTATGATGAATATTGTTTTACATTGACACATTCGAAAAATTTATAAAATTTAATGATATATCCTACCAACTACTACTAATTCGATGAATGATACTTTATATTTGTATTTAAATATTTCTGTTTAATCAAAATCATTCTTATATTGGGAAATTAATTTTTTATAAAATAATAATTAAAACATAGATGAATACATTTTTTAAGAATAAAACTTATTTATTAAAAATGAAGATTATATTTTTTTCATTTTTTAATAAATTTATATTCTATATTAATGAAATAGAAAATTTCTTTTTTTATATCAAATTAATAACATGTACATATAGGATTCATTTCAACATTGACATAACCATCTGTTATATTTTAAAAGAATGATCATATATCTAATTTCTATATATATAAAAACCATTTGACATTCAAATTACCCAATTTGAATATAATTTATTACATAAAAGCATCTTTTAAAAATATTCATCTATATCCCTCAAAATTTATTTTATATTAATAATAATACTCATGATTTATATTTTTACAGTCAATGTAATAATTTATATAAGTTATTGTGATGTGAAATAATTTAAATGAGAAACATTTTTATATATATTTTTTATTAACCTCTTATCATTTTTATTGTATTATTTTATATATAATTCTGATAATAATGTTTATTCAATTTGATATTTTAATGATACAATATTATTAAAAATGTATTTAATATTTTATATTGGAATTCAATGTGATAAATTTTATTAAAATCATGTAACATATTTATATTAAAGTAACTATTGTTACATTTAATTGGATTCGTAAATAATTGTAAAAAACTTGATATTACACAAAAATTTATGGGGAAATTGGGATCAACAATTTCAAGATATAATTTTAGACGAAAATCAGTACAATTATAAAAATATAATAAATATTATCATATATATAAGGTATATTTCATGATGAAAATTATTATCATTTCATCCCCAAAAAAATCCTTCTTGAAACCCAAAAATATATTCAGTCATAGTGATATATGTTTATATATTCAATGTTTTTTCTTCCAAATTTGGTATCTGTATTATTTTTTTTCAAATATATAGTATAACATAGTTTAATAGATATTAGTATTCTAATTTAACATGATCTATGAATTCTTCCTAGTAATAATCATATGTATAACCATAATAAATCAATTAGTTGTCACAAATCATTGAATGTTATTGTAGTATGATTAATGTGAAAAATATGATCCACAATTTATTTATATAAAAAAATAAATTTTTTTAAATATTAATTGTGCTTCCAGTATATTTTACTCTGTGATTTTAACTAATGCGAGAATTGTTTCTTCCAACATACTACTCATTCCAAATACCTCATTAATTATGTCATTATTTCCAAAAACATAATAAATATTCATTAATTTTTTTCTATTATATATAAAAACACTAAAAATACATTATATAATATGTAATAAATCTATTACAAATACAACCTCATATATAATGACTTATCCTTGAAAGATACTAGTTTTTTCTATTAATGTGATATTTATCCAAACACTATATTTCTGGATAAAGTAATGGTTTTAAGGTAACACCAACCTCTGATTAACTATAATATTCAATATTAACCAACATTCAATTAATATATTTTCAACTAATCCATTGTGAACATAAAAATGAGGATTCTTCAAAATTAATATTTATATTTTATAACATCATTTATTGATAACCAAATATGCGGTTCAACTATAAAGAAATTATTATATCTCCAATCCAAGGAAACCCATGTTAATATTTTCTTCTATCATTATCACCTCTTATAGAGATCATAATTTCTATTTATTTTATAGTGGGAATTATAATATATTATATCCCTACCTAAAACATATGTGAAGAGGAAAATAAGTAATATATGAAACAATAACACATTGGGTATTTCTTTTATATATCACACTTCCAAAAATACAATTAATTAACATATGAAGCCATTAATTATGGTTTCTTCCAATAAGTTTATAGATTCACCCTTTGTTTAATATTTTTATATATTAATATTTTTACATTTATCCCTTTTTTTGTTAATTTGTTTTTTCAATATATATATTTTTACATAAAATGTATCTCTAAATTATTCTAATGGTTGGTTTTGAATAGGTTGTAACTACTAATAATAAATTAATATATAAAATAATCTTTTATGACATTAAGCTATTACACCATACAAATTATTTCATTTAGTAATTACAACGATGAGGTATACTAATCTTTCAGTGTGATTAACGTTACTAAATTTTCTTCATAATATGTTAGGAAACACATATTTCTTTAGTAAACAATTCAAATTCATGATAAAATTTAGAAGCACCAATTCCAAAAGCATAATTATCATTAGAAACATCCTAAAGAATGGATGATTTATCATTGAAATTCATTAAACCATAATAATAATTTCCATTGAAATGGAAAAATATCTAGATCTTTTCCATAACATGTGAATCCATTGGTTATATTTTGAGTCTTTAAAAAATTATAATAGTATATATGATGTCTATTTTTGACATTTTCAAGTATAATATTCCACTAGTACATAATCAAATATTATATAATTTCATAGTCTGTACTTATTTATAGTTGTATGATTTTATCAGAAAGGTAATAGAATTATATAATTATCTTTAGTCAAAATTCTAAAAAAATGTTTTAAAATTCAATTATATATTTTCTCATAAATAAAATATATAATCTACTATAAATAAAACATCAAAACTCATAAAGTTGTTTAATGAATCTAGTTTACACTATTGAACAATTAGATCCCTATAAAAAATATTTTGGAACTTTTTGAGGATCTAGGGTAATTCTTTCAACATCATGAATAATTGATATTAATACATTACCACAAATATATTTTTTAGATCCTGGTCAAGGAATCTAGTAAAAAAATTCTTATTAATTAGATTATCATGCATGAATTTTAACATCATGGTTAGATTTAGAATGCATGATTTACCCTTTGTGAAGGTATAACATCCATTCACACTGTGGATACCTTGTCTATTGTAGTCAAAGAAGTATTATTTATATTATCAAAGGATATTTTTTATAGTAATAAGTTAATATAGTTATGGGTGATTAAATTAAAAAACTTTGAAATAATTCCCATATAATTTTATATATCTCCAAATCATAGGTTTAACTACATGAGCAGTTCTATTTGAGAGTAAAAATAGAGGCAAAATTTTGTGAGGAATTGAATAACACCTCATTAGGATTGTTACAGAAAACAAAAGTGTATAAATCCTTCATCAAAAGGTATCTACATTACATATTGGGAATTGTTTTTTAAATATTAAATTATATACTGATATTGATTTATGTAAAATCAATTCTTTATTAATGTTTTCAGAAAATTATTATTCTATTTTATATAACTCCCATTATGCTTATCAAAATGATATTCTTGAATCCTTGAATTTTATCCTATGAAGTTTATGGTAGGAATATGTAACATTAACATTATTCATATAAACATTTGTAAAATATTCACTAATGACTGATGAATATGGTGATGCCAGATGATGATGGTGATGAATAGACTATTGTCTCATTGTCATTTATTAATTATTATTTTATCTCTCTATTTCACCCCCCTCTCTCTTCATATCTCATTACTTCATATATAAATGGTGACTGGGGGTCCGTGTGAGAAGTGAGGTATAACTAATTTAGAGATGGAAGGACATTCATAGTCACATGAACTATTTCCTAAAAGAGGAATTCCCCCATTTTCATAGTCATCCATACACGATAAGGGAGATAACCTGATGTCACAACTAATTTTTCACAAATGGGAATGTCTGACAACCATAACAACTATACATATATGAATGGTAATCCATGCATCATCATAGCTAGTGTTGTGTGATGAGAGAAGTCAGATTGTGGTCATGGTCATCTTTATATAAAGGAAATATTGGTCGCTTCGGTATCAAGGGTTGTATGGGTGAAACTGCTAACATGGACCACCATAGTGAGATTGAGTCAGTTAAAAAATAAGAACTATATTAACACAATATTTCAAGATCATAATAATAAATAATGGCATAAATCCTAGAAGTTAGTTATTAATAATTATAAAGGATTAAAATAACATGAGACAGGAGATCATAACACTCATATAAGATCCTAGCCTAAAAGAGTGTCATAAAGTGTGGAATAATCATAATCATATAAATATTATGTTGTATAAATCCACTGAGACATTCATCACATGTTAAAATTAGGATAACCTATTATACCCTTTTTGGGCATGGTATAACCACATGTACACCCACTTTTGGTCTTGTGATAACCTCCCATGTATTATTCGAGTTCATAAGAGATCAATAATTTCATAATGCATTGGACTATGATAAAAAAACTTCAAATCACATTATATTAATCAATTAATATTGATTCTACCTGATCAAGAATACATTATTAATTTTATTGTAGCATATTCCATGGAAAAGAAATTGGTTCTCATCAATATTTCAAAATGTAAACATTGGATCACATATCATTAAAATCTGATAAATCATCAAAGTATGTTGTTATAGTTGAAAATAGATTAAAAATATAATTGGAATATTCCTTGTGTAATATTACATTTTCATTTTGAAATTTATTATTTAAGATATAAAAATTTCCCAAATAAAAATGAAAATATTTTATTTGAAAACTACTATGGAAAATGTTAAAGAAATAATAAAAGTAAAGAGTAGTCCTGATGGTGGTAAAATTAATCAATATGAAGGATGCTGAAACAATTATTCCTTTAACATTTTTGGTAAAAATTAAATGATGCCCTATTCGTAAAATGAAAATGGGATTCCATTAAAAAATTATTATAGAAAAAAAATAAATTTCTTCACGAGAAACTTGGACGGTGGCGACAAGATCTGATTTGTAGCGGGTTTCCTCCTGGTGGAATTGTGATGTTTCTCTATATTTTGGTATTTTTTTCAATCTTTTTTTATTTTGGAGGATTTTTGGTTCAGGGTTCTTCGTTCGTCCAATGACGATTAGGCTTATATTTGTTATTCTATTGGATTTGTGGTAGTTTGGGGTCTTGATATAGGTTGGTTGATCAGTTATTCAGTATTACGAAGGACATCTGGTTCTACTGCATGAGCTGGTAGTGGCTAGTTTAAATGCTAGGTTATGTGATTTTGCATATATGGCTTATGAAGTTTTATTCACCTACCTTTTGTGTTGTATGTGGGTTAATTAACATGAATCAGTGGAAAGTGTGGTTGTGCTGTTTGAAGATGAATTGGTGTTATTTTCTAATCATGATGAAATCTGGAAATTTGGATGTGTGTCTGTTTCAGCACCTGTGTGAGTTTGAAAAAAATTTAGGTTTCTTGTGGCTTGTGGCCTTGATCCAGGGACTGGCCCAGATGAGGTTTTGAGCTGGGAGTGTTCTCCTCCTCATCTCTATTTGGAATTGGATGTTTGAGAGGGTATGGTGTTTACCATCAGTACCGGGCCCATGCATTCTTACACTGGACAGCTATCCGAGTAGCGACTAGAAGATGGACACTGATCGTATTGTTTCTCTACTAGGGTAGGGATTTTCCTTTCTCTTGAATTGGAGTGTATTTCCTCTTTATGATCCTGGACCACGGAGGCATGTTTGTTCTTAATGTATTTGATTTCGTTCTGGTTTCCCACTTTTTCTTCAAAAGCGCTTATGAAATAAAAATATAATTTTCAGTCTTCTAGAAAAGACCATTTGAGTTTGATAAACCCTTACTACATGGGTACCATTCTAATTAAAACCACTAGAATGAAATAATTTTAACTAAAACTTCATATAATGTAAATTAAGATCAATAAATTATATAACAAAAAAATTAATATTATTAAAACCTCATAAAAATAAATCAGTTTGTAATATCAAACATGTCTCAATAAAACAATATTGAGATGAAGAACACTTAACTCATGTTTGACCTGATTTTTAAGCACCCTAACCTCCATGCATAATTAATATATCTTTAATTATATGAAAAAATAATATTCATACATATAATTTCTTGTATGATCCACCTATGAAGTTTCAACACCTGTTTATTAATAATTTTGTATTAAAATCCTTGTTTTTGAGCGGTAATTTTTTATGTATGTTTTGGTTTATTAGTTTTAGTCCTTTCACATTGATAATGATTCCATACTCAATATAATAATATTAATGTTTTAAAAATTATATATTATCATTATATATATATATATATTATAATCACTTTTATAAATCGATGTTGAATAATGAATTACATCACTTTATTGAGATGATAATATATATGTGCACACAAGTGGTGTTTCCATTTTTTGGTTTATGGAATGAAAGTGTAGAAAATAATAAATAACCTCACCATATTTATTATTATATAATAAATATCATATATATTCATTGAATATATCCTTAATAAAATACATGTTAAGAAGAAATGAAGACGGATTCAAAATGGTATATAGAGTTGGTAGTCCACTTATACAAATGAGTTATGCTATCATTTTCTTATAGATGGGACGATGAGAAGGTAAAAAATATATTATAATTTCTAAAGCATCATAATGTCATTAATTTCATATATAATTAATAAATTCATCATAACAACTTACCATAATTTATGGTGATGATAAATTGAACCTATCACTAAGTAGATGCGATAGTCCACACTTATGGACAAGAAATACATTAATTTTCATTTTTTTATGATGTGGTGGAAAAATGTCTATGACATAAACATAATATGATATTATATTTTTAATTCATTATTAATCATGTTTTTATTTATTAAATATATTTCTATGTGGTGGAAGAACATATAAAATTGAAAGAATTTGGTTAAGATTTCTACCTCTTCTTTATGATACTTCTTTGGCATACACCTTACCATTCAAATATTGATCTTAAAAAAAGTCTACAAGATTAAGGATAAAAGGAAGGAATATATTATGGTTTTTGGATTAGCAATTGGATAATTTTTAAAGATAACATTTGTTGAATAATTGGGGATAAAAGGTAATATATTATATTGTATAGGAGGGACCCATACAAAATTATATAAAATATATCAACAATACATGGTCACTTTCTGGAGAATGTAGGGAAATGAGAAAAAAATTAATATAAGGTAATATATGGTTGAATTATTTTGAAAAATATAAATTATGAATTTTGTCAGTAATTTCTACCATTATCTCGTAGTTCAAGCCATGGTAAACTAATTTTACCCATACTTGTGATAAATATTTATTACTGATTTTACTATTCATTTTGATAAAAAAATTATGTTGAATAAATTAATTTATATTAATTATTTTGATTAAAAATATGGAATCCAATTTACCATTTTTAGCTTATATAATTTGAAAATTTTAATTTTAAATAAGTATGAAAAACATAATAAAAACATTCTTTTAGAATAATTCATTTATAATCATAAAACTGAATTTAATTTCATTCTTGAACCTACAAAAAAATTAAATGAATGTCAAAATATTTTATAGAATATATATTTTATTAAATTCATTGGAACTATTAATTTATATTTATTTATTTAATTTATTATGATGAAATAAAATTTTGTGAAATTATTTTTTGGGGAAATGTGTTTTAGTCTCAAAATTAAAATTCTAGAAAAATAAATTAAATTTTGATTAATTTTTAATTATTTAAAAATATAATAATGAAGGGAGAAATATATTAATTTTTGTAAAAATTAATTAAAAAATGGTACTTTTAAATATTTGACTTCACAAATATAAATGGAAACTAAAAATTGTTATTTTTCTAAATTATGCAAAAAAATAAATATTTATAGAAAAAATTAAAAATCATCAACCAAATAAAATCATGGAATTATTATTTCAAATAATATATTAATTTCCTTAAATAAAATCCAAAAAATAGAAATTAATTATAATTTCCTCACACAAAAAGAATTAACATCCATTTATAATAATAAAATAATATATATTCCTAAAGTGAATTTACTAAAAATTGTGTACTTATTTAGGACATATCAATAAATTATGTTGCCTACCTGAATGGCCTGAAAGATTTTTTCCTTGATTTTTGAAAATCCCTATTTCAAGGGATGTGGGGGGAACCCTTATAGGACCCGTAGTCTTTGAGATTACATTGCCAGTAGGCTTGGAGACACTGTAAGACCCATAGATCTTAAGGAAATCATACAAACTATGACTATATGAAACCACCCATCCCCAACAACTACATCATGATTAGTTCTCAACCATTGCATGACTATTCAGCTAGATGTTCTATGTAGAGATGCACATGCCCAGTACCGATGGCAAATTCCATTCCCTTTCATTCTTCCAAATCTGTGAGCCCTGCTCTGGTGAATATGTCTTGCTCATGAATCCTCCTCTCAACTTGGTTCCCTATAGAATCTTTCTGGGCCTCAGCATATCTGGTGGCCCTGAAGGCCTTGAGGTGGCCCAAAATCCATACTGAACCGAAAGACTGGGTAGCTCGAAGGCCTTAAGGACTCCATGCCCAAACCCAAAGACCAAGGTGAATAGTTCCAACGGCTACTGTACCGAACAATAACTATTATAGTAACTGCTATATTAACTGCTACAGTACTGCACAATACTACTACAGTAACCCAGAATTATGCCTCATGTGCAACAAATTATATTTAATTATCTTAAAAATTTATAAATATTTTTTCATAATTTGTTTATTCCTTTTCACACCGCCAATTTAACATCTCGGTTATAAAGTTTATTTTTTAAAAACAAATTAGTATATTATTGTTTGATTAAAGATCAGTGTTCTATGTTAAGATATATGTTTTACATTTTATTCTACTTAAATTAATTTTTGGGTTGTTACATTATCCCCCTTAAATAAATTTTTTCTTCACAATTTTATCTTTTTAATCAAAGGAGTAATAATAGATTTTTTTAAAAAAACCACATCATACAAAGAGAAAATAAGACATCCTTCGAAAAGGTTATGTGGGAAACATAATGTTTACTTAATATAATATATACTCCGATTTTAAGATATGGATAAAATTAGTGTAAAGTGAATATATTTGTATAGAAGGGAAATATAATGTCTATAAAATAATAGTGAGTGATAAAGAACATATTCATGAATATTTTCATGACAAAAAATTCATAAATCTACAGGGGGTGAATAATACCATCAATTCATAAAAAATAATGTTAAAATGATATTATAATTATTTCAATAACCTTTTCCAAGATATGATGGATTATTTTATTATCAAGATATAGAACATGAGAAAATGTATTACATTATTTATTCCACTTAATAAGGGTAATTTATTTCATTGGTTATTCTTTAATCAATTTAAACTTTGATATCATGTCTCAATCCATTAAATTATTATTAAAGATGATTTTTTAATGATTGAATCACAAATTATAAATTTTAATGGATAACTTGATCCTTAGAATAATGAGAATTTATTCCTTTTCTATATAGATATTTAACAAAATCATAGTTGTTAAAATATGTTAAAAAATATGGATAAATCATCATATGATGAAATAATACATTATCCCTTATAACCTCAAAAAACACAAAAAGTTCAACATTAACCATTCAAGAAATAGATAACAATAAGAGACCTAGAAAATATTTCTAACCAAAATTAATGAAAAAAATTTAATAATATTTAATAATAAAGATTCAAATTAATAATTATCCTTAAACAAAATAAATTATATCCTAATTGCACAGAAAAAATAAATGTCAATAAAATGATCATATATTCACTTAAAACATACTATTATTTTACAAAAAAACCTAACTCACCATTAAACATCAATGAAAACATAAATTATTCAAAAATTAACTCTCATATTATTCCCTAAATAAAACTATAAACGATTGAATATTTTATTTAAATAAAAACTTAATATAAACATAATCAATGATAATATAAAGAAAATTCATTAAATCATTAATGAACTATAACATCACATACACTATCTAATTTTTCATATCAATATAAGTAATATCATTATCCCAACTAATCATTATTATCACAACATCAAGAATATATTACTGGGAATCTATCACAAAATCATATGTTTTTGAAATGACAAACATCACATTTACCCTCAATGGGTTTTCTTATTTATTGGTAATATTCATCATATGGTTGAAAATAATTAATGAAAAAGTAATTCATATCTATATTAAGATGATTTAATACTGGGGCAACTAAATTATTTTTTCTAAAGAACTCCAAAACCCGAATTTGAATATCCAAATTTAGAGACACTTCAATCATTCCACTTTAAAAATTATCATAGAATACCGAGTTACTTGGTCTGATTTGTATCCCTTGGATTAGGGAATTGACACAGATAATTCCAATATTTTCCACACATTAGGATTTGAACTATAAATGGTACCATATGATATGATTTTTTTTCTACATTGATATATTTAGAGTTTGTAAAAAATTACTTACTATATTCCCTTATTTTCAACACCCTAAATATATTAGTAATCCATTGAGGAAATTAACATGGCTCTACTTCCCATATTCTTGACATGTTGAATGACAAATAACTATTCATCATTGTTCATAATGAACCACTAATTTTCTCTTATTTTGGTCATCTGGTAGGTCACCTCTGTTGGGGTTCTTATTGATATATCATGATAGAAGGTATGAATGATCACATCATTCACATTATATCTCATATTTCACCTCGGTTCTTTTGAAAAAAATTATTGCTTTTTCTCTCACATCCAAAAATTTATAAAGGTTCCAACCATTGACTAAAAATAAAATTTTTAATTTGTGAAATATTATTAATAGTTAGTAATCGTATAATCCTTAAAAAAATTAGGATGTATAAATCATGGTACATTATTTTCAATCTATGAAGCCTTAGGTTTATCCTAGGCCATACATGGTCATTTTATCTTTAATTACATAATAATAGGTCCCAACGAAAACTTAAATTAACCTAATATTATCCCCTAAAATATTATATGAATTTGTGAAGTCTTAGGCAAAATCATTATGCACCAGTGATGACTGATTTATTAACCAATCTTCCCCATTAAATGTTTTTAACACTATGTGTATTTTGGGCACATTCATATCCAATTGAATGCACCTAAACCTGAATTTATTTTCTATATTAAGGGATTTTCTCATATACATATATTTTCCATAATGGGTTTCATTAATTTTTGCTCAACCTAGTTTTGTAAAATAAGTAAACCTTGCTCAAATAATATAATGACCCTAGCCTTTTACACATATTGTTACAATATTTAAGGGATATATTGCCTTAAAATACAATCCAAGGATCATATATTCTAGTTTATTTTTAATATTAGCTTCATAAAACTAATAACATCGAACCAAAATAAAAACATATTTTATTTAGTCTTCATAATGTGTTCTTAACTTCCTTTAAGACCATTCATCTACATTTGATAACCTAGGGAAGACATGAATAAGGGGATGAGATAAAAATCCCAATAAAGGAATAATAATATGATTAATGCATATCACATGGGTTAAAGGAATAACATTATTACATAATAGAATGTAACATGAATAAATATATGGAACCATAACATATATAACACATATCATGTAATCAAGGAATCATTGAAGTGTGTAAAAAACATACGACATGAAATAAGAATGATTCAAGGAAAACCACCAAGACCATTGCACATGGAGGATCATGAATTAAGGATAAAAACCAAGAAAATTTCACATGTAGGATCATGAGTCAAGCCTAACCACCAATATTGTTGCACATAGTGGACCAAGTCCATTAAAGGAATCATGTCTACTGTGTGCCCCAACATGAAATCTCATAAGAATAAACATCACACAATGCACTGGAACATGATAGAGAAAATATTTTCAATAAAGTTACCATATATTTCATTGTTTTAAATCTCACGTAATTGTTACATTTAGATAAATTTCCACATTTTAGGATATTTGTTGTATTTTGAGTTTAATCGTAAAAATGGTCAATGTTGGATTTTTAACAGTTTCAAATTATTTCTATATTTTGGCAATAACATTTTCTAAATTAATCCAAATTTAAAAATTAATTATTTTTAGGATTCTACACATCTAGGTTTTTATTTAATCCTACTTGTACAAAAACTGAATTTACCATATGGAAGCTAAAGAGAAGCTAAGTGGTTAGATAATGAAAATTGTTTACATATCTATAAAACTTTGTTGTGGGGTCTATAATGCATGAATTTTGGGTCCAATTTCAAGAAAGTTCTATTGGTGGACTCAAAAGGAGTTTTTAAGAAGCGTTCATACATGCTAGAATGCGTGAATTGGGGATTTTAATTTTCATTAAAACATCCTAAACCAGAGATTTTTATTTTGAATAGTCAGAGTGGGTAGAATAAATTGTCAGAGTAAAATGAAAATAAATCTCAAAATTCATGTACAAATACACTGAAACATGGATGATATATGTCCAAGATATTTATGAACAATATTGAAGAAGGGTGTTATACATGAATAGTTCATTTAATGGGTCTACAATTCATTACTTTTCAGGGAAAAAATTCTACCTATAAAAGGAGGGGAGATCCTCCCCTTCAATGTGTATCATTCCATCCCATTCCTTCCCGGACATCAAGGAGGAGAACTTTTCATATTTCTCTATTTTATTTCATTTATTTTCCATATACATGTAATTACTTCATTTTCCCAATTAATCTTGATAACTCATACCCTGATGAAGTAAACATTTTGAGTGATTAGGGAAGGGTTGGTTTTCTATTTGGTAATGCTTGATTTTATGGACATACTTAAATGAAATCTCTTAATTCTTCATAGTTGGTTTCAATTTCATATATCACATTTTATTATCAAGTGCAATCATTCTAGAATTTTTGTTCTGTTATTGATTTTTTCCTTGGTAAATAATCATTATCTCTCTCCACTTATTTGTAGTTTATATATGATAGAATAGACCATGGATTATTAGAGAAGTACTCAATGATCTTTAGTACATGTAAAATAGGTAGTGGATGTTCTTGACTTTTTGGGATAAACAAGACTCGATCATTTATTTCCCCAGTTAATTGAGTATGTTCAATAAAACTCTTTTTCACATAGAAGGAGGGTTGTCCAAACTGATATCTTGGTAAGGTTTCTTCTCACCATCATAATTTCACCATGTAAGTGAGATAAAACGACTGTGGAAAATAAATTTAATCAAATCAAAATAAGTAGATTGAATTAAATTAAACAAGGATATAATTTCTAATGGGAAACTGACATTGACCTAATCACCCTTCTTATATCATAGCTTTCAATCATTTTAATTTGAAACATCCTCTTAATCATATTTTTATTAAATTATTATAAAAACACACCATTATTAACCTAGTTTAAAAGTGAAAAACATTGTTGTGTGCACCTATATTCAGGAGAAATGCTAGTGTTAATCATTAGACTACACTTAGGGAATTTAAAAAAATCTTGTTTGGTCACACCCTATGTCAAGCGTGCATCAAACTTGGCACTGTTTCCCGAGAGGCAGTGCCACAAAAAAAACAAAATTGAATGACCCACAACTCGAAAGAACCATTAATTGAATTTAATCCAGAAATTGAAAGAACATTAACCTATCTAAGAAAAAGAAACCAACCATGAATCTTTAAGGAATATATCTCTCAGTTTCAAGTGAAACTCTTAGTGTTCACTCTGAACCAGAAATCATGGCTGGAAATCCCAATCGAACTCTGCATGATCTATTTACACCTTAATTTTCCATTCAAAATAACAAAATCATTGCACCCACTACACCAAAAAACTTTAAATTAAATGTAAATATTATTCAGGTGCTTCCAAAATTTTATGTTCTTATAGGAGAGGACTCAAATCATCACATGCAATAATTCAGCTACACTTTCTCAAGTTTCAGGACAAGAGGAACACTTGATGACCAATTTCAACGGAGTGTGTTCCCCTTCTTACTCAAATAAGTAGCTAATGAATGACTTTACAATCAACAACCTATGGAGATAAGTGATTGGTAAGACCTAAAAAATAATTTTCATGCAATGATTCTTTCCCACATCCATGATCACTTTCATCGAGAAGAATATTTACATTAAACGACAATCAACTGAAGAATCCATCTACGAGTACTAGGAGTGTTTCAAGAAGCTATGTTCCAGCTTCCCATATCAAGAAATGGATGAACACAAATTCTTTGTGTTCTTCTACCAATTAATTATCTATAATGATCAAAATATTCTAGATGCCTCATCTGGGGGATCTCTAATTGACAAGTCACATATATATATCATAGTACTAAATGAGAAGATTGCTCAAAAATCACAAAAACTTCGAACAAGTGGGTCAGGAACAAGAAGAATCCATGAGGAGAGAACATATGATTCAATAGAATTAATCATAAGTGGGAAGGGAGAACTCGCCATATTAGTGCGATAGAGGGCTGGGAAAGAAGAGAAGGAACAACAAGAACTAAATCAGGTAAGTGGTTTATGATCTTATAATTATCATTACACTGACCAATGTCTAGAAGTGTAGGGAACTGAATTTTGAAATTATACCTATTAGCAAAGGTAATTCCTACCAAATCCACCATGTCATCCCCAAAACCAACTAGGATATGGATTCCAAAAGACCCAGTATAGACCTCAATTTCAATAGCAATGCCAAAACCCCCTCTATTACAGTAGTTTTATAAACATCCCTTTCCACAATAACAACCCTTTCATCCACCACCATTCCAATTAAAGACATATGATAAATCATCCACCAGTTCACAACCATCAATTGAGAACCAACAACTACAGTCAGATGTTGATGGTCTTAAATAAAATGTGAATGAATTATCAAACTAGATAAAAATGTTTTGGAAATTATAACCAAGAATATAGGGAAACGTCCATCCCTAATAGAGCTCAATCTTAAAGATAATTTCAATGAAGTCATTATACTAATTGGAAAAGAAATCCCACCTCCATCCAACCTTGAACCTAAAATAGTACAACATGTTCTGAGGGATAATGATGTTGAAAATTTAGAAAATCTTATGAAAATTCACCAAGAAGGAGAAAAGGAAGAGAAGGGGAAGAAGGATAGGCCATGAAATAGGAGAAAAAATTGACAATGAAAAGGAAACAAAGGGATAAAAAAGTCTTACCCCCACCATTTCCATCAAGGCTGGTTGAATCAATAAAATTTCATGGAGAAACGATTCATAAACAAATTCTAGATACTTTTTAGAATGTGGAAATAAATACCCCTACGAGAAGCTATCAAACAAATTACAAGGTATGAAATTTTCTTCAATGATATTTTCACAAAAAATAGAATACATCATGGGAATGAAATAATCAACTTTAGGAGAAGTGTATCAGCACTTATCACACCACAGATTCCAACCAAATGTTATGATCCACAAAGGTTTTCTATTCCATGCACCATTGGTTCATCAAATTTATCTAATTCATTGTGTGATCTAGGTGCTTCAATTAATTTATCGCCTTACTAAGTATAAACTTATTTGAATATTGGATACTTAAATACCATAATAGTGGTTGTCCACCTTGAAAACGGATCCACAATTTTTCCAGTTGGAGTTCTAGAGGATATCCTAGTGAATGTCAAGGATATCTTATTTCCAACTGACTTCTATGTGCTAAATATGGTAGAAGATAGGATCCTATCACACTCACCTGTCATTTTGGGGATATATTTACTGTGATATCCAAAACCATCATCAATGTCCTTGACGGTACACTCACAATGTAATTTGGAGATTGCACTATCCACTTCAACATTTTTGAATCCATGAGGTACCCCTCAGATGATCACTCCTTTTTTTATCTCTCCAATGAATTTAGTAAAAAACTCATTAAAGAATCAAGTATGTGAGATGAATTCTTAGACATAGGAGATAATTTTTTCCATAATGAACATGTGAATTCCCAAAACAATGGAGATTATGATTTTTTTTGGGAAGAAGAGGGAAAATCTAATTTCGTTGATGATTTGTTGATTGATGATGAATATGATATTTTTTCTTGTGTATAGGATGTCGAAACAATAGAAGTGGGTAATTCTAGTTTAATTTCATCCCTGGAGCATCACCCGGAACTAGAATTAAAACCACTCCCCAATGATTTGAAATATGTGTACCTTAGTGATGGAGAGAAATTACAAATGATAATAGAAAATAGTTTTTTTTTAAACCCAAGAAATATATTTGGTTGAGTTTTTGGGAGAGAATATCTAGGAAATAGGGTGGTTAGGGGATTTCTCTGGAATAAACCCAATAATATCTTATCATTGGATTTTTCTTAAGGGAAATTCCAAACTTATTAGACAACCTCAAAGGAGGATGAATCCCACCTTGATAGAGGATGTGAAGAAGGAAATCGAGAAGCTCATTGATGCTGGGATAATCAATCCCATTTTAGATTCATAGTGGGATTGCCTCATTCATGTCTTTCCTACAAAAACTAGCTAGACCACTGTAATGAATGATAAGAATGAGTTAATCCCTATGAGAATTCGAAATAGGTGGAGAGTATGAATTGATTTTAGGAAATTGAACCAGGTCTCTCAAAAACATAATTTCCCCATCCCCTTAATGGATCAGATGTTATAGAGATTGGTAGGTAGAACTCATTATTTCTTTTTAGATGGATTTTTAGGTCACTTCTAGGAACCCATTTCACTCGATGATCAAGAGAAGACGACATTTACATGTCCCTTTGATACTTTTTCATATAAAAGGATTCCATTTGAATTATTTGATGATCTAGGTACATTTCAAATGTGCATGGTAAGTATATTTTATAATCACATTGTATACTGAATAGAAGTTATCTTAGATGATTTCATATTTTTTGGAGATTCATTTGATCATTGTTTGAAAAATAAGGAAAATGATTTGAAAACTTGAATTGAAAAAAATCTTGTCTCAAAGTTTTAAAAGTATCATTTATTGTTAAAAGATGAATTGTACTTGGTCATGTCATTTCCCAAAAAATAATCGAAGTGGGTAAATCAAAAATTGAAGTGATAAATTCATTTCTATACCCAACTTGTGTGAAATATGTTAGATCATTTTTAGGAAATTAACAATACTACATGAGGTTTATCAATGATTTCAGTAAGATTTCCCTCCCTCTCTATAGATTACTTTTGAAAGATTGTGATTTTTATTTCAGTGGTTCATGTAGGGAATACAATGATGAGTTGAAAAAGAGATTTATTTCACCACCTGTAATGCAGCTTCCAAATTGGGATGAACCATTTGAGCTACTTTGTGATGCTTCCAACCAAGCAGTTGGAGCAGTACTTTATCATAAAGTTCAGGGCAGAACACAAGTCATTTCATATGCCTCAAGAACATTAGATGTGTCCCAATTCAATTACACAACCACAAAAACATAGTTCTTAGTATTTATTTTTTTCTTTAGAAAGATTTAGATCATATATTGTTGGAACTAAAATCACTGTGTTTTATAATCATGCATCTCTGAAGTACATGATAAAGAAAGATGATGCTAAACTGAGGCTAGTGAGATGAATGATACTGTTATAGGAGTTCAATATATATATCAACGACAAGAAGGGATCTAGGAACCAAGTAGCTGATCACTTAAGTAGACTTCCAAACACTGATTAAATTGAAATTCTTTAACAACCCACTTAATGATAAAATTCTAGAAGAAATGTTGTACACCATTGTAGTAGTAGTGAATTGGTATGATGAAGTGGAAATATATTAAATAATCTAAATTGAGAAATTGAAATAATTTTTTCATGATGCATGATATCTTGTTGGTTTTTAGTGTTGATTTAATATATCTCATGGGTATGTGTTTTGGATTTGATTTGATTTAATATTGATGTTTACATGTCGAGGAGTCCAAGTGCTAAGTATGGGGGAATTTATAAAGAAATTAGTTTCAATAAACTTATGTTGTATTTCATTGTTTTAAATACCACCAAAGTGTTACTTTAATTTAAATTTCCACATTTTATCATATTGGTGGTATCTTGTGCTTAATCATAAAAATGTTCCATGTTGGATATTCAGCAATTTTACTATATTTTTTTGTATTTTGGAGATAATTTTTTTTACATTAATCTAAATTGAAATATTATTTCTTCATAGGATTTTACACATCTAGGAATTCATTTAACCCTCCTTAACCAAAATCTGAATAGATTATATTGAATCTCAAAAGAAGTTCACAATTTGGACAATGAAAATTGTTTACAGATCTGTAAAATTTTGGTGTGGGGTCCATAACGCATTCATCATGAGCCTATTTTCTATGAAATGTGGTGGTTTTAAATGTAAAATGTTTTTTAACATATTTCATGGTTGATAGGATATGTGAATTGTCTATATTAATTGTAATTAAAGAATCCCAAATTGGAGGTTTGCATTTTGAAGAGTCTGACTGGATGGAATAAATTTTCAAATTAAAACGGACATAACACTCAAAATACATGTCCAAATATGCTAAAATATTGAGGTTATTTGTACAAGATATATATGAACAACATTTAAGAAGGTAAAAATGCGTGAAGAGGCCATTTAATAGGACTAAAACACGACATATGCCGGGGTAAAAATTCATCCAATAAAAGGAGGGGAGCTCCTTCCTATCAAAGCATCTCATTCCATCCCATTCCTTCTAGGAAACAAAAAATGAGATCTTTTTATCTTTCTCTATTTTATTTATTTTCTTTTCTATAGACTTGTACTGACTTCTTCTTCCCATTTCATCTCTATCACCCTTACCATGGTGGAGTAAACATTTTCAATGATTGGGTAATGGATGGTTTTATATTTTGTAATGCTTGAGTTCTTGGACATAATTAAATAAAATTTATTTCTTCTTCATGGTTTTTTTTTCAATTTCATACAACTGATTTCATTGTCAAGTGTGAACATTCTTGAATTATAATTTCGTTATTGATTTTTTCGATGTTAAATAATCATTATCACCCTCCACTGATTTCTATTTTATATAATATGGAATAGACCAGGGATTATTGGTGAAGTACTCGATGATTGTTAGTATGTGTAAAAGGGTTAGTGGATGTAATTGATTGTTTGGTTTAAACAAGATCTGATCGAGTATTGAACAAGTCAATTGAGGATATTCAATACAAATATTTTTCACGTGGAATGAGAGTTTACCAAACTGAGATCTTAGTAAGGTTTTTTCTCATTATCCTAATTTCACCAAGGATGTGAGAAGAAACGATTGTGGAAACTCACATTAATCAACTCAAAAGAAGAGGTTTGAATTAAGTTGAACAAGGATTAAGTAACAATTAGGAAACCAACCCCAACATAATTACCCTTATTATAACATAGTTTTCAATCATTTGAATTTTAAATTTCCTTTCAATTATTTTCTTATTAAATTATTCTAAAAACACACCATTTTTACCCTCATTTAAAAGTGAAAACTATTTTGTGTGCACTTATATTCATGAGACTTCTTAGGGCTAATCACTAGACTACACATATGTAATTTAAAAAAAATTATCATGCCCTACAGTAGGCATGTGTTATAACACTATCTGGGAGAACCCATCATAACATTTTCATTCATATGTGTGTGAAAGGAAGAATAAAACATAAACATATGGGTTTCCCATGGACAAAAATGGGTTTCATAACCATGTTATGAAGCATAAAAAATGGGTGTATAATAAATTTTCACATGGATTTAAATAATAAGTGAAAATTAATAAGCGATAATAGACATAGATCCTAATAAAATATGTCCAATTTCAATAAAATCATGTAAAAAATATTGTTTAAGATTCTTTAGAAATGAAACATTTAGAACCGTTTAAGGGAAAATTTTAAAGATTATTTAAAAGGAAGAAAGGTATAATTGTGTTTTTCAACAAAAAATGAACAAAGATAGTTGTTTATGATAAAATCATTGATTTTAGATAAATTATGGTGTATTATAAATGATTATGGAGTGTAATTTAATATAGGTGATAAATCATGAAGTTACCTTTAATCGGTCTTGCTTATTAAGAAGAATTTAGAAGGGAACCATATGAAAGCATGTATTTCCCCCTAAAATAAAGAAGAATTGATAATGGTACATATTTTTTGAACATAAAAATTGAATTTAGAAGAATTAAATTTGAATAATTAATAATTACATTAGGTTAAATAAAAAAGTGTGTAACCTGATGGAAAAATGAGGGTTTAGAGAGAATCTCTTACCTTATGTCTAAAAGTGATTTTCACTAGAACATAATGTCACAGATAATAAAATTAAATCCATTAACTAATTAATTAATAATATTTTAAATGTGTATGTAATTTATTATTTTTTTATTATGTTCATTTATGGCCTTTTTTTGTGTTATAATATTCAATTTTATCATTCGGGGGTGTTTGTTTCCATGGTTTTCAAGATTGGTTCACTCAAATACATGTATGAAAGCTCTTTTGAAATGAGAATAGTTATCCAGAATTGAAATTATATGTTATTAATGATTGAAAATAATATTAAATGGTCTTACATATCATTTTTTTCATATTTGGGGATGATTTATAAGATAAAATGTAAATGAAAACATTTTTGATTATTTTGAATTTTTTATCATCACGAACTAGTTTTGTTTTATTAATTAATATTATATATATATATATTTATATATACTATTTTAAGAATAATAAATGAGTAATAATAAATATATTAAAATATTTTTTAACCATAAAAATTGGTTTATGACTAGCCTTCAAAGGTGGTAATTAAATTTAATAAACTGCATCCTTGAATGTGATAAATAAACACATTACAGATGAAGTTTTCGTCTTATTAGAACAAAAGAGAGGGGAAAATAATTGATGATAGGTTGTTCCATTAACACAATAAAATTATAATATATAAAATATTCTATAGTAATTATGTCCCTTGGATATGGGGAGGTGAGGAGATTATAATAAAAGAAAATAAAATAAAAAGAGAAAATATGAAAATGGAAGAGGATCTTATCTCTTTAATTCCTTCTCATCGAGAACCTCCATTAGGAACATTATTTTGGCCTTTCATTGAGAAAAAATTCTCTTGGACATGGGGGAGATACATAGTTAAAGGTTTTGGTAGAATATTGACAATCTTAAAGCCTTTTTTTGTGTGTGCAGAAGAGGTGGTGAGGGGTGGTATATATAGTGGAGAGGGGTGTTTGTTTTGATAATTTTATTATTATTTTATAATTTTAGCTCAATTATATTAATATTTTGAACCTTGTAACTATATTTTTTAAATAAATATGGGGAGTTTTGTATTATAGTTATTACATCATCAATGAATCATTAAATGGTGTATTTAGCTTATAATGTTATATACTATTAGTACAATATTTCACTATTCAAAAATAATTCAACTATTTTAGAAAAATCAAAAACAAAATATCCCTAGCCATTTCTAAAATTATATAATTAAATAATTAACTCAATTTTATTAAAATAATTATCTGAATATGATAAATTTAATTATTAATCAAAATCATCATGTACTCAAAAAATATCGACTTAAAAATTATAATATATTTTTGAACACATTGAAAAATAAATTAATGTCCCATAAAATTATCTTATTATTATATAAAAACAAAATACTAATTTATAAATATATTTTGTGAAAATAAATTTTGTTTTATGTTGTTACACTAATAAAAAAAATTTAAATAAACATTTATGTTTCATAAAAATACCAATACTTAGTTTGTAATTTAGAAACATTAATTTAATGGTACCACGAGAGAAATATATTATATTTTCATTTATAAGATACCCAAATTTTATTTATACCTTGATAGATGAGGTTAATGTTCTATTATATTTGATACTATTTTTAATGGTCACATTACTATTCAAAAGGTCAAGTTAATATTCAATTGGTGTAGGTTCCTTAATTTATATAAGTACTTATTCTTTAATTAACTCCAAATTTTAATGTTTGTATAGTGTTCTCAATGTGATTTCTCTGGGATTTATACTATGTCATAGATAAAAGATGGAAAATATCATTGATAGAATCATGGGTCATTACATTATTCCCCCATTATGAAATTTCACCCTCCAAATTTCATTTTTTTATACATGAGAAAACCCCAAGGATCACTTTCCAAGCTTCATCACATCAATGAGGTCTTCAATATTTTCTATTGGCATTATCTTTAAGGATAAAGTGTTAATGTGTCAATATGTTACCTTAAGATATTTTCAAAATAATGTAATTTATTTATAAAAAAACACAACTGTCTTGTATTATATCGATGGAATCATTGATAAATCAAAATGAAAGTATTTCTAATATATAGTTTTGAAACAAATTTTTGAACATATTTTTATACAACAATCTTACTAATTCACCATCATATATTTAAAAATAGGTATTTTTTAAATCAATTATTATATTTTCCAAAATCCATAAATCCATAATTAGATACATATAGGATGCTTAGAGGTCCCCTTATTCTGAATCATCTAGAAAATCATTGATTGCTTCATGTGTTTAAAGAAAGAGAAGAATTTGAGAAGACACTGATCGTAAATCACATGCATATCATGGTAAGAATGTTTAGATCATAATATTCTCTAATAGATGGTACTTGATCCTTGAAATAATTGGGAGATTTTAGAGGTATTTAATTCCTTATAATGTTTTTTATGTAACGTGGTTATTGGAAAAAGATTCAAATTACATGAGCATGAAATCTGGACAATAATTGTAAGGAGTTCTTCAGGAAGAGAGAGATGAGTTGTTCATGATTTTCCTCATTCCATCATTTAACTATGAAAATGAAAAAAATTAAGGGGCATGAATAATTATATAATAATAATATAAAATGAAAAAAATGAACATAAAGGTATAAACATGTAAATTTAAATCATAAACTATCTTTTTATTCCCTATTTTAAAATCAAGGTTATCAATGGTAATGGAATAATACCCAGGGGTATTAATAATGTTTTCTAATTATAATCTCCAAAAGACTAGACCATCCTCTTATACCAACTATAATGAACCTAACCTTCTAATCATGTTATTACATGATATTAAGAATAACTACCCTTAAAATACAAAAAATAATCATCATGTATTTTCAATATTAGGTATATAAAACTGAAAACATGAAACCAAAATAAAAACTTCTTTTATTTTATCATTATAACGATCTATTCACTTCTTTTGAGACCTTATATCTTTATAAGACAACCAGGGGAATACATGAAAAAATGGATGAGATAAAAATCCAAGAAAGGGAATAAGAATATGAATAAAGAATAAAATATGGGTTATAAGGAATAACATGATGACATAAAATTATATCAAACCTAAATACAAATATAGAACAATAACATATAGAACATGGGATCATGTAATCATGGAATAATATAAGTTTAGAAACATACAACTTGATATATGCATGATTCAATGATAACCATTGAGACTATTGCATATGGAGGATCGGGAATCAAGGCTAACCTCCATGAGAATTACACATGGGGGAGCATGATTCAAGGCTAGCCACCATAACTATTGCACATGGAGGACCGAGTCCCATAGAGGAATCTAGTTTAATACATGTCCTAATATGATTCCTCATAAGGCTAAACAATACCCTTTACATTGGATCTCTATTTGGGTGCACCCATCACAACATGTTTATGGATATGCATTCCACATGAAGAATCAAACTTAAACAAATGGGTTAACCATTTAAAGAAATGAGTATCATAACCTGCTATAAAGCAAAAAACTGTGGGTGAATCATAAAGATGTCCTTGGATTTAAATAAAAATTGTACATTCATACTGTAAAATTAAAATATATGATGATAAAATCTATCCAATTGAATTTAAAACATATAAAAATATTTTTTAATAAACTTTATAAATGAACCAATTTAGTGTGGTTTAAGGGAAATGTTTCAAGATCTTTTTAAATTTGAAAAGGAATAATTGTTTTTATAAAAAAATGAAGAAACTAATATAGTTTTTATGGTAAAATTATTTATTTTAGAAAATTAATAGTGTAATAAAATAGATTATGATGTTCAATTTAAAATGGTTGAGAAATCGAGAAGTTCCCCTTAATAATTCTTACTTATTGAGAATAATTGAGAAGGGAACCTTTTAAGACAAGTATTTAACCATCAAAGAATCAATAATTGAGATAGGTACATATGTTTGGAACATAAAAATAGAATATAGGATAATTTCATAACAATAATTAATAATTACATTAGTTTAAATAGAGATAAAGTGTATCTCGTATGAAAATTGAGTGTTCAGAGAGAATATGTTACCTAATGTCAGAAAGTGTTCTACATTTGAACATAATGTCCATGATAATAAATTTAAATACATTGATTAATTAATTAATTAATATAATTTTAAACAAGTTTTTTAATTATTATAATGTTATTAAATTCATTTATGTCCTTTTTGATGAGTTATATGATTGAACTTTTTCATTCGGATGAGTATGTTTCCTTGTTTTTCATGATTTGTTCAGTTGTATATAAGTATCAATGATCATGTAAAATGTGAATCATTTTCCACAATTAAAATTATATGTTATTAATGAACTTCCATAATATTTAATGGTATCATATATCATTTTTTAGAGATATTAGGATGATTTATTAGATAAAATGTTAATGATGGTTTTTTAGATGATTTTGGAATTTTTTTATCATCACAAGCTAATTTTTTTTATAAATTGATATTATGTATATAAAATGGTTAAAACCCATTAATAATCCGAAATAAATATATTATAATATGTTTTAACCATATATATGGTTTTATAACCAGTATTTTATAGCAGTAATTGAATTTGAAAACTCATTGTCCTTAAATGTGATTAATCGACACATCACAGACGATGTTTTCATTTTTCAGAATAAAAGGAGAGGGGAAGAGAGTTGATGATGGGTAGTTCCATCAACATAATAATATTATAGTATATAAAATATGTTATATTTAACATGTCACTTGTATAAGGGGAGGTGATTACCAGATAATAAAATAAAATAAGATAAAAAGAGAATAAATGAAAACAAAAGAGTATTTTGCCTCTTGAGTTATTTCTCCTTGAGAACCTTCCTTGAGGCACTTGCGTTTGATATTATATTGAGAAAAAAGGCTCATGGACGTGGGGGAGATAACATGGATGTGTTTTGAATATAATTCGGACAATATTCAATGCATTTTAGGTGTGAGGAGAACAGGTGGTGAGGTGTGGTATTTACAGTGGAGGAGAGTGGTATTTTTTTAAATATTTTAATCATTGTTATTTTTTATATTAGATAAAAACTATAAGTAGATTAAAACTTATCAGAAAATAAATTAAAAAAATTATTGGATTTCAATATAATATTTTTCAAACTTCTAGTGACTTAATAAATAGCGTATTTAAGTTATAATATTACATACAATAAATTACCGTATTTCACCAGTCACAAAAAAAATTAAATTATTTTAGAAAAATACCAACAATTATCCTGAACCATTTTCTGAAGTGTAGAAATAAAAAATGAACTCCATTTTATGAAAATAATTTTTTATATATATTATATTTAATTTTTAATTAAAATAATCTTTTACTCAAAAAATACCTATTTTTAAATTATAACTAATTTTATAACACTTTGAAAAATCGATTACGGTCTCATAAAATTGTCTTATAATAATACAAAAAATACCAATTGATGAATATATTTTTTGAAATTAAATTTTATTTTAGGTCAATTACATTAATTATAAATTAAATAAACATTTATGTTTCATAAAAATACCAATACTCAATTTATCCATTTTAAAACATTTATTTACTTATACCTTAATTTAAACATATCATATTTTCATATATATGACACCTAAATTTAATATATACTTTTATTGGTGATGTTTCTATCTTATTGGCCATGTTTTTATTCTTATTGGTTGCATTAATATTATAAAAGAAAAGTTATTTTTACCTTATTTTAGGTTCATTAATTCTTACAAATACTTCTTATATCATTCATTATAAATTTATAAAGTTTGTATTGTGTTATCTAAATTATTTTTATCTAAATTATAGTATATAAAATAATTATGATATGGGAAACATCATTGATATAATTATGAGCTGTTATAGATACAAACTATAGTGAACCAAAAAATTCATATATAAATATTCAATATTTATATTTGAATGTACATTATATATCATTATAATCCGTGAAATAAATATAATTATTTAGTGTATATGGAAACATGGATACATAAAAAAGCTACATAAAATATCTATTTCATATCTAAAAATTTTCATCACACCAAGAACCCTCATTTGGCATCATATACCTAAACCCTTTCTTTATATCTTAGGATAAATAAAACATAATAATGGGTGACCTCAGATACACAGTAATGGTAAAAAAGTGAGATATCAGTCAATATTCATATGTAAGGATATTATAGTAACAATTATATGAGATAATGAATTTAAAATTATAAATTCATAAAAACATTATTGATCATAATCACAACACATAGAATAAATCTTTATATTTCATAAGAATTAAATTATATAGGAATCAAAGAACATATGACACATGAGCCTGAAATTAACATAAGATCCTATAAAATAAGAGTGTAAAAATTTATATAAAAATCATAATCATTGAAATATTGTGTCTGGCATACACATAGAGATATTTATGAAATCATTAAATTTATTATTCAGCAAATGAAACATGATCATCTTCATCATGGTTGACCTATGATCTTTTTTTAATAAATAATATTCAAGATACCAATAAATATATCAAACCTAGATGGTGTATTCCATTAATATTAGAATGAATATTCCTTTATATAGACGTAACAATATATTTCCTTTTCTCAGTTGTCCCTTGACTACATGCATCACATTTAATTCCCTTCATAGAGGGAATAGACACAATGTTGATATGAATAATATGGGTCTTACTTTCATTTTGATGTTATCAATAAGGATGAGTGTTTTTCTCTAACTATGAAAACACCCTTATTTAACCTCCATGCGAAGGTAAAATATTAATTCTAAATATATAATCTTTCATGGTATTCTTAGGTATCATTGAATATTTAATTTATTAGTAGTAACATTATGTGGACTTTTCTTGTCAACATTATCCATTAATTCTCATTAATCACTTTGTGCCTTATGATTCTACTCTAGTATTTATTCTTTAGTTAGTGTAACAGACCAGAAATTACCAGTGATACGCCCATACCCTTTTCACTTTACACACCATAATTTTTAGATTCTTTGGTTTTCAATTTTTGAAAACCTCCCATGAAATTATATTTATTCATGAATAAATTTTTTATTATATTTATTATCTACATTAATTTGTTGTTATTCAAATTTTATTGATCTTACTAGATCCTATAGAAAAAATACATCTATAGATTTTAAAATATACATGGCATGCTACGTAGTTTGACATGGCTTATCGGGTGTGATGTTTACCATATCAGTCCTTATATTTTTCTCAAGGATAGGTTTCTCCTTTTGTTTCTTATGATTGGCTCCAGTCATTGTGATTTCTATATCCTATTAATAGAGATCCATGGTGTGAAATATACTCCCACAAAATAATCATCATATAATCATTTGTGTAACACCATTTTTGTTCTCCCTAGGTTTTTTAATCATCAGTCTTCTTTTGATCTTCACCCTAGGTTTACAAAAATGTCTAATTTGTAAAAAATGGAAATATTCTTGGTAATTCATTCATCCTAATTATTTAAGAAGGTAAGATTATCTCAAGTCATCAAATTATGTTGTATTATCTTATAAATCATATTACAATCATGCATGAATGATTAGTAAATTAATAACTCTTCATTGTGACCTATAACACATAAAATGCCATCGGGGATCATCACACATAAAAATCTATTTGCAATAGGAATATCATTTCATTTATTTTCTGGATTTTTTTCAATGCTAATTTTCTCCCCATTGTTGTAGGCTTTCTTTTATATTCAAATATAATTTTTTTACCCGTAATCATATACATTGTTCTAGAATCTATCAGAAAAATAGTATCCAACAATTCATAATCTTTTTTTGAGTAACAGGCTTGCTATATTGGAATGATTTCATATTTTTTGGTCATCATTCAATAGTTTGGATTATTTAGGGGAATAAATAATTTTAAATTTATATTTCTACAAAAAAATGTTTCATTGGTCTCTTAATTTATCTTATTTATCCACTTCTTCAGAGGTAATTTTCTTAAAACTACATTTTTCAAAAAAAAAAATAGGATATATAGAAATAACATTACATAAATTTTATGGTACCTTATTCTTAGATAATTATTTAGATTGAACGTTGAATTATTTCAATTTTTTATTAAAACCATCTAGAATTATTTTAAGATAATAATACTCTTTTGATGTTTGTGTGGTATCAAATCTTATATAAACAACCCTTATTTAATCTTATAATGAAGACACAACATAAATAGGTTCATAATTTTTCTATTTGACATGAATCTCAAGAAAATTTATATTTGGGATGTTATTATCATTGTCTATTAAAATTGTAATATCCTTATATTCTTTCATGATCCTCACAACTTCTCTCTTTTATATTTTATTATTCTCTTACAATGAGATCTAATGATCATTGATCTTATTTTATTTGATTTCATGTTGAGAACTATTACCCTCAATGATATATTTTTTAATTTATTTCAATGTATGGATTTTTTCTTTTAGCCTCTCTGTGGTATCATATATAATCTAGATATATTGAAACAAATTTTTCCTAAATATGGGACATGGTATTAAATTATAATTGATTCTTACACTTTAGAATTTAAATTTTTTTGATGAGATCAATGAATGTCACCAGCCATTGTGCTTTTAAAATTTCTAATTTCTTATATTCTTCTTCTATATGGGAGATATCTTCTTGAAAAGTATTACTATATAGTATTAAACATTCATTTTCTGAGAAATTTTCATTACCACTTTTTATTGGGTTTTATATTGGACAATACTAGTATAAAAAATATAATACATATTCATTAGCTTCTAAGGTATAAATATTTTCCATATATTTGGTAGTATATGGAACTACCGGATCATCTTCTAGCATTTAAGACTCTTAATTCATAGAATTAAAACATGGGGAAGCCGGTGACTATTCCTATTTAACCAAGATGGTTTATTTTTTCATCTTTCTTAATTATTTCTTATTAAAGTTATTCAAGGTCTTGCCTAAGATATAAATTTGATTTTCTATAGATACAACTCCTCAAATATTGAACTCCGTTCTAAATTGACCAGAGAAATCCAATGCTTTAATAAGATTCATGTTAGAAGATCATATAATTTGTGTGTCCCACTCTAGTAAAAATTATTAGGACAACATTAGGATCACTTCACTAAAATGTGGGTGATTTAGTGTGGAATTACTATTTATAACATAAATACTTTTATACCCTTTTTATACCATTTTAACTTATTCAGTGAGTCTTTCTCTTATTTTCATCATCTTTTCTTAGGAATTGGTCACATGAAATAATAAAGCACAAATAATCCTTGTATTTTTATTAATGTTCACCCCCAATGTGAATGAATATGTTCTTTGTGTATGGTGGTTATTATCCCCACACCAATGGGGTTATATCAAGTCCTCGGTCACAACAATTTGAATATATATAGTACATATAATATCAAAATTATTCTATACCTAATTCTTTAATAAAACAATATGTAATTGAATAATTGTGTGGTTTTATATTTAATCAATATATAATATCAACAATTATAATTTTATTTGTTCTTCTATATTATTTTTGGTGTAGAAAAAATTTGTATAATTGAGGAAAATAGAATGGGACACTATTTTGTCTAGAATATCAATTCTATCCTCATACAAAAAATCATGATTTTAATATTTCTTTATAGATCTCACTTGGTACTACCTTAAATCATACTCATCATTGCTTTAAAATGATTATTTTATTCCAAACTCAACTTTGGGTTATTTGGTGTCTTGGTATTTCTTCACTTAACAAAATATATGAAATATTTCTCAAGTATCTTCCCTTTCTAAATAACTCAAAGATTATTCATCATCATTAAAAATAATAAAAACATCGTTTTTCCTCTTTTATATGGACAAAGAATGGAGTCATATTACCTTCACTCAAATAAAAGAGTTTGGGATCAATTATTCATGCTAGTAACCTAGCACTCAATCACTATTATATTCCACACATAATATTACACATATGTTTGATTATATTTTTTATATGTTTCATGTTGGTTCTTGTACATAGATATTAATTATGGTATTGAGATAGGAGAACATCTTCACAAATCAATATCTCTCATTAATGCATCCCTTTCATGGACTACGGTGAGGGAAACTCTATATTTTAAAAAATGAGGTAGAATTCACAATGTTTCAGCAGAATATATCGGCTCTTGGTCATGGGGTACTTATAGAGGAATTTTAACACCTAATCAAATCATAGTAATACCACATCAACCAAAAATATATGTCTCAGATATTTCTGATTGATATCTCATTTTAATATTTTATATCACAATTTATCCAAAATCTACTTTTCATAATGAGATTTATGGAATTACATATTCACTTGTTATATCATCACATGAATGTTTCCATGAACACATGATAATGAAATTTCAAAAACATGAAAGGAACTGTGTTGATGGTTTGGGATGAGGAATACTCAATAATGTCTTATTTTTTATTTGGTGTTCACATGTGTGGAATTTATTATATTCCACAAGTTGTCATGATACCTCGATAAGAATTAAGATATCTAATAAATCCTCATATAGATCAAGGTAGGATTTATCATTGTTTTATACTAATTAAATAAATCACAAGAACTAACCCAAAATAATATTTGGATGAATAAAATGGTGTGCAGGCGAGAGGGTCTTCAAATTAGTTCCAATCGAATGGCTGTGATATATTCGTAAGATTTTGAAAATGTGAATAGTAATGTGGTTCTTTTATCCCACATCGATATGCACTTTGGATTTTTGACACTTTTTAAGACAATTCACTTCCCTATCCAGCCAAAAGAGTAAAACTAGGGTCTTATACTAGGCTTCCCCATAGTTCCTCCTCAATTCACGACACATTTCACTTCTTAAGCATACCTTCCCATGTACTCACCCTTTCCTTCTCATGTGTAGTTAAATTGTATCCATTATACTCCCATGTAGACATGGATAGAAATTTTTTCTTTGAAATGGATTTCAATTTTTTGTAAAACATGCATAATATATTTAGTAATTACTAGGTGTTAAATTTCCTAACCAACTCAAATTCCTACTACAAAAAGTATAATTGTGAAAAAATATTATTATATTCTTATTTTTTCTTGGAATTCAAAATTTTTCAAAAGATAATGTGAATTTTTTCAGGAAATTAAATATTTGAATATTATTTAGAAATTAATTCTTCACATGTTGATGAAAATATTTTTGCTCTTTATACCATTAAGGATTTTCCTTGAGAAATATGATCAGTTAAAAAATTACCAAAATATACTCAAATCTTCAAAAATATAACATGTTACTTTTTAACTCATTATTGATCGATATTATTCAAAGCATTAACTACTTCATTCATTCTTGTTGAAAATATTATCATCATAATTCTATTCCCAATTAATTTCACATAACTTCTTAGGAATATCAATCTTCAAAAAATACCATACATGGGAACACCAAACATTCTTTTAATCTGGTCTTCTTCTTCAATTCATATTGATGTCATGTGATTCATCACTTAATGAATTATTGTCAATAATTACAAAAAACACACACAAACTATTATAATCAATATATCCATTTTATTTTTTTGTTAATTTTAATGTAGACAATGGTATTTCAAATTATTCTCTTCATTTATACTCTCCTTATTTAATTTTCATCTCTCCCCCATTAATTTTATCAAATAAAAGGTATATAAGAGGGGATTTTATCATTTATTTATTAACAAATGTTCTGTAAATTAATCATATATATGTCTAAATTAGCGATAGTTTGTGTAGAATACAAGAGGGTCTAATTTAGGAAACAATGTTGTCCATCCGTAATTTATAATATGATAAAAACTAATATAGAATAAAAAGTTTCTTTCCTTAGAGATTATTCATTTATTTGAAGGTTCATAGTGATTGGTTTATAGAAATTGATAGAATGAAAGTGAAAATTATATTATACAACTTTTATAAAAAAATGAAGATGTATTCAACCCAAAATCCTTTCACTCATCTCAATACAAAATTAAAATAATTCAATTATAATATATTGGTAATGTTTATAAAATTAGTGTTGAAACTTATTTAATAATATTTTATTTTCATTTCATTGAATTATTTATGTTCACCCCCAAAAGATTAAAATTATTCTCATTCTTATCAATAAGTATGGGAGAGTATGCCCACACTCCTCATCAATGAGTTCATTAACAAGTACATTCTAGCGATATTAATTATTAATGGAAAATAATGGTCAAGAACTTTTCCCAAATACTCCCCCTTAAGGGATAATCTCCACTTTCACTACATGATGATGGGTCATTACATTAGTTTATATTTTTAATTGAAATTATTGGGAATGCATTTTTTTCAACGTTATCAATGATGGTGACTTAAAATTTACTATCAAATTATAGTATCTTGATAAAAATCATCACACTTTATCTCTAATATTATACAAAAAATATTCCTCCATATATCAACAGGGATATAAAACTTTGATGATGCCTTCAATAAATATTGGAATGAATATTATTGCCTATATTTATAGATATATAATTTCATTAACTTATCTTTCCCCCTAAATATGAAAATCAACATTAATTCCTTACATGTATTAAAAAACACAAATTATATGAGAATTAGATGGATCACCTTTACTTTTTTGGGAGAGAAAAAAGGATAAGAATTGTTTCTCAACCATGAAACTCACTTATTTTCTATTCAATTTGAGGGTGAACACATCATGATGACTCTACTAAAATTCAAATTAGTCATGGGTAGGATGGAATTTTTACTTTATTAGTTGTAATTGTTTTACTTTTTTGTTAAAACTGAACTTGAAGGTGAATTAATAACCATTTTCCTTCAGATAGTTCTTTAGTATGTCTTCTTGGGCTAGTGTTATCAATGGGAAATCATAAAATATGGGTCTATGTATTATTCACCTTCCATACAGTTCCATTGATATTTTTGGGATATAAATTATTAAAAACCTCTATTGAAATTAAATTTCTTCTTCTAAAATATTTTATTTTTATTTATCATCTACTTTCATCTATGCTTCTTCAAATTTTCTTTATTTTACCAAATATTTTAGAAAAAATACAACTATATCATTTGGAATACGAACTGGATTCTTAGAACATCCAAAAGGATTATTAGGTGTTCTCTTTACCATATTAGTCATTTTATTCTTATATTGGATTGGTTTCTTCTTTTTTTGATAAATTTATTCCCCATTCACTATGATGTCCATGGCCTACTCATAGTGATCAATTGTGTGACCTATTCCCCCAAAAATGAAAAATTATATTCTCTTGAGCATTGTGTAACGTCCCGGATCTGGGTGCCACACAATGGGTTCCCTAAACCCAGTTGGTCACATGACCTCAGGCGCATTTCTGCAAATTCCAGAGGCTACCGACTAGCAGCGAGGGCCTAGGACCGACAGTGGGTAAACTTTTCCGTCATTTGTCAAAGTGTAGCATAGTGGAAAAAAATATAAACATACAAAAGCGGAATCAGAAAACAATATAAACCTGAAATGGAAAACAGAACTCAAGTAAATGATTACCAACGGTCATATATATGATGATGCAACATGTCTCTAATTCTATGAAAGCATCCAAAACAGTATACATTGCAATATGATACAATACAGCACAAAATAAAAAGTACAGCAAAACAAAACCAAGCAGTGAAACAAAAAATCAGCAGCATCAAAAGCCTAAGCTCGGTCCCATACTCTCCTACTCCTCCGCAGCAATCATGTAATTGTGTAGGGACCCTTTCCCTTATCAACACCTGCAACAATATAATCTATTTGGTCCCATGACATGACCCAAACATGGTGTGAGAAATAAACCCTAGTAGGCAACCACCAAAGGCCCGTTCCCAATTTTTAGTGAAAAAGTGAAACAGTAGTGTGTAATAATGAAATGTAGTAAACTAGGAAGTACTCAAAAATAACAATTCCTACCAGTTACATTTCCATTTTAATATTTATTTAACAATTCAATATAATTTAATTCTGAGTTTTTCAAGACTCGCCCTCGACCAACAATCTCTTATACCAGTTCCATAGTAGAAACCACAACATGTTATCTTCAAACAAAAAAATGTCCTCAAACATGCACGTCCTTATCCTCAGGCAAGAAGAAAAAAAACCTTAGGTGACTTCCCTTAGGAAAAACAAATATTATCCTTATCTATACGAGATATCTCCCTCAGGCATGGAAGCTACTGCCCATAGGCATAAGAAATGTTTCCCTCAGGTTAAACAAAAAATTTCTTGAAGGCTAAAAAAACACTTCCCTTGGGAATTACATAGGAAAATCAAGTAATTGGGCCGATCTGAACAAATAATCATGCAATTTTTATATGTTTCCCCTCAAGAAAAACCCAAAAAATGCTTTAATAATGGCATACCCATGGGTATCCTGGCCAAAAATCTTAACAAGGGAAATGTACCCTCGGTGTGGCCCTAGATCAAAGAAAAAATTTCAAACAACGATTTATAATTATTAGTTAGATTACCTATGAAATTATAGGTATCGAAATATTCAATGTCTCACCCATATGACACCGGAAACATGGGTTCATGGCACAACGATACACAAAATCAACTCGACGGTTTGAATTTAACATAAGACCACCTACCTCGATCTCCTATAATCGATATACGTGAAAGGCGCCTCCCAAAACAACCAAGAATGACGTAGATATGAGATAAAAAAATTACCCGTTCTAACCTAAATAAGTTCCTCTAGGGAAATAATTGGGAGGAAGGATTCATGAAGAGGGAAGACCTTACCTGTGCAGTTAAAACGAGATTGAAGGCGGAAGAATCGGAGTCCTGGTGAGCAATTGGGAGCTTCTCCAAGTCTCGGACTCCTCTCCTACTTCTCCTGGAGAGTTCTCTACCTCCTCTATCAAATGAAGAGGCTACTGCATATTTTTAAGAAAAAACATAACTACACTATGTGTACTCTCAAGTACACGGTGTGTAGTATCCTTTTTAACTATTCCACTGGTGGTTACTTTCTGCCGCCTCACTGTTCATCTATCGACTAATTACATGGAGTGTATTTCTAAGTACACGGTATATATTTTTCATTTTAATTATTCCTCTAGGGACTAATTTCCACCACCTCACTATTCACATACGGACTGATTACACGATGTGTTTTACTAAGTACATGGAGTTTAGTTAGTTTTTACACCTTTAATTGATGATAAGCCTACAGACCCTCAATTCTCATCCCACACAGCCAAAGTACATGGAATGTGAACAAAATACATGGTGTGTACCCATAAATTTATGATTTCTCCCACATTTCCCTTATTTTCTCAAAAACACTTAAGGAAATGGAAAATATGAAACATATACCTCAAGAATAAGAATAAGGTTCTTAAAAACATCCCCCTTTAAAGAAATTTTTCCCAGAATTTCCCTTCAAAGGGTGGTGAAGGTATAGATGAAAACAATTCTTTCCAATGAGCAAGTATGTCGGTCTCCCGCTCCCAGGTTTTGTCCTAAACTCAGCCATGCTGCCATAGCACCCGTACGAGAGGAACTGACTGGCCTCGTAAAACCTTCACGCTCCTATAAACAATATGAATCAGATGATCCTCAAAGGATGCATCAACCAGAAGTTAATCCTCCTTGGACTGAAAAACGTGAGGTGCTTCTGATTGATAACGGCATAGCTGAGATACATGGATGATGACGTGCATGGCCTGGTACCTCTGTGGTAACTACAATCGATAGGCAACCAACCCAACTCTCTCCAGAATCTCAAACGGCCCAACATACCTCAGTTAAAGTATACCTTGTCTCCTGATCCGAATGTGTACCAACCTCAGTGAAAGATTCAAGAAAAAATTATCCCTGAACACGAATTCTAAGTGTCATCTGTGGCAATCAGCATATGATTTTTGACGAGACTCTGCAGTATCCATCTGCTTCTGAATCAATTGGACCTGCTCTGAAGTCTCCTGCACGAGACGTGGTCCCAGTAAAGCTGTCTCACTAGCTATTATAATTCCTAATGAAGTTTCTAGCATCATGAAATCAAAAGAATAAGAAACACAAATTCCAAGGCTCTCCAAAACGGGCACATATATTAGGCTATGTGAAGCACCAGTATCGAAAAGTGCCGAAGATAAAACATAAGTAACTAGAATAATACCTATGAAAATGGAAGGTTTGGGATCTAGGTCATGTTGGGTCTATTGCACTGCATATTTCTACCCAATGTCGCAGCCCTACGACACAGCCTGGCTACCCAGAGCTGACCCACCCTGTTGTCTCTGAGATCCTGGTGTGTGGCTACCATGGCCATGAACACCACCTCGACCCGAACATCCTGACATATTCCAATTCCCTGACTTGTATGAAGCTGCCAGATGTGCTCCTGCATGTGGAGATTACACAGAACCCCTGTCACTAGTACTTAGTAAAAACGCCTTGCAAAAACTTTGAATATGACCCATCATGCTATAAGCTCGACACTCTACTGGGTCATGTGGACACTAAGGTCTCTTGTTCCCCTCTTTACCACACTCGTAGCACATTACCTAACCACCTAAATAATTCTTCTCGCTAGTACTACCATTGTGAGATAAATCCATCTGCATCTTCCTGTTTCTAGTAGAAATAGTACTAGAGACCGATGTCGAACCACCCGGGTCCACACAGCTAGATTCCCACAGGTTCCGCTCAGTAATCAATACCTAGTTCACAATAGCATACACTAAAATCAAACCTTAAAATATTCACCAGTTCACTAATGTCATATCGAAGACCATCCTCAGAGCATCTATCCCTCAATGTCTCATCACCCACCAGAACAAGGGAAAAACATTGTAGCTCAGTGAAGCTAGAAAAATAGTCCATCACTGACAAGGCACCATACTGAAGATTCATGAACTCTCGAGCTCGACCTAACCTTAGCATCTCTGGAAAGAAAAATTCATATAATACTACATGAAAATATTCCCATGCCATGTCTTGGTGACGCTCATTCTGGGTGGTATCATCCCACCATTTCTTGGCAGAATCATGTAGCATGTAAATTGCGAGCTTCGCATTCCTCCCAGGAGGCGTCTCCAGATGCTCGAAGATTGTCTGCATTGAATCCAGCCATGACTCCACAGCCTGTGGTCCACCATCCCATGAAAACATAGGCGGATGCTACTACTAGAATATACATGTTAGCTCTACCATAGATGTGGCAACTAGAAGTTCTCCCTAGAAGGTCTGTATGAACCGTATAAAGCCTTCATGGAACTACGAATCCACACTTATGCCCGGAATAACAGTTGGCATCATATTTGGCACTGATGGAAGATCCATCGGTATCCCATGGCCTACTATCTCTGGAGTATAATCATCACCACTCTCTTGGAAAGAAACTCATGTTCATCTTAGTGGCATGACTCTACAAAGTCAAACACACTCCTTATATTAGGATCATCAAGGACTATGAATTGAAACATAAGAAGGGAACATGATAATGAAAACATTAACGTTTTACAAAACAAGACTACACGGCTTGTATAATAACTACATGGTGTGCTCCAATAAGTCTTTCACATGGGCGTGTACTTATGCCAGAACTGGTCATGTAACACCCCAAACACATGGCTTGTTTTCCAAACACACGGCGTGTACTTGAATTCTCTCCCCCTGCCCGAGTCCTTCTACATGGAAAAGCCACACTTTTCTCGTTAGAACGTGACTACACAGCATGTTTGTTCCAGAAACGATGTGTACTCGATAAGCTTCATCGACCCATGTTGTTCATGACCTAGCTAGATACATGGCTCACACTACACTGCGTGTTCCAGATGGACATGTCGTGTACTGTTTAGGTTCCAACTGTCCATGTTGTATCTGACACGTCTGGATACTGGACTGATACTACACGGCGTGTTCCATATGGACACGGCATGTACCAGAAGAGGTAACACCAACCTGTGTTGTTAGTTACATGGCTGGATTCGAAGATTACACTACACGGCGTGTTTATAACTGAAACGGTGTGTATCATGAAAGGTTTATCTATCCGTGCTGTTAGTCACACCGGCGAACACAGGGTCAACACGACATAGCATGTACAACTGGTAAATGGAGTGATCCCACAATAGTTTACCTATCCCGTGTTTCTTCCCCCAAGGCCTATGACACGGTTAGAGAATACACGGCATGTACGTAAGGTACACAGCTTGTACTTAAGAAAAATAGTTTCTTCCTCAACAGAAGAACACATGGATTTTATTCAAAACTACAAGAAATGTATTCTGGGTTACTTCATATAGTAAGGCTCTAAAACTACTCCGGAGCCTAGAAAAATACTGAAACAAACACCAAAGTGCCAAATTCCAATCCGTGAGGGCCCATACTCCCTGCGAATCAAAGCCTGGCATCTTATACATGTAATAACATGCAAAATAGGGAAATTATCAACCAAATTTCGGTCCATGAGGGCCCATATTCCCCATGAACCAAATTTTAGCATCCGTAAACCCAACCATAACATGTACCAATACCCTATCAACTATAAATATATCTATCTAGGTACCTATCACAACAACATGCATTTTCTAGCACAACATCTATCACAACAACATGCAATTTATAATGCACCTACATGGAATACAAACTATGCATGACTTGTGATTATAACATGTGTCTAAATTATGCATGAATGGCATACCCTCATCTCATCGGGTTGCAACTAAATAGAACCCAATTATAAAAATATAAATAGCACCCCATAGGTGTGTCACCCAACAGTGAAATTCAAATCAACTATTGTAATCATAAACAAAAAATCAAAATTTAATTCGAGGAAATCCAGTATTTACCTGTACATGGGGTAGCTACTCCCAGACACAGTTTATTACCAAATCCCTTATCAATATATCTCTGTTCATTGTATCCAAAAAATAAAATAACCCAGAGAAAATAAAATCCTCTGATACCACTTTGTAATGTATCGGATCCCGGTGCCACACAATGGGTGCCACGAACCCGGTTGGTCACAAGACCTCAAGAACATTTCCCCAAACTCCAGAGGTAGTTGACTAGTTGTAAGGACCTAGGACTCATAGTGGGGAAAGTAAGCCCTCATTTGTCAAATTGTAGCGTAGTGGAAAAATATAAACATACAAAAGCGGAAGCAGTAAACAATATAGACCTGAAATGGACAATGAAACTAAAGTAAAAGATAACCAACAGTCATATATATGATGATGCAATATGTATTTAATTCTAAGGAAGTATCCAAAATAGGATACACTGCAATCTGATACAATACATCACAAAATACAAAGTACATCAAAACAAAACCAAGCAGTGCAACAGGAACTCATCAGCATAGCAAGCCTAAGCTTGGTCCCATGCTCTCCTACTCCTCTACATTAATCATGTACCTCTGTAGGCACCCTTTCCCTTTTCAACACCTACAGAAATATAATATATTTGGTTCCAAGACATGACCCGAATAGGGTGGGAGAAATAAATCCCATTAGGCAACCACCAAAGGATCATGCCCAACTATCAGTGAAAAAGTGCAACATTGATGAGAAATAATGAAATGCAGCAAACTAAGAAGTAGTCAAAACTAACCATTTATAACAGTTAAATTTCCATTTTAATAATTATTTAAAAATTCAGTACAACTGAATTTTATGTTTTCCGAGACTCCGCCTCAACTGACAATCTCTTATACCAATGCCACAGTAGAAACCAAAAAAGGCTATCTTCAAAGTAAACAACTTTCTCAAACATGCCTGTACTTACCCTCTATAAAGCAAAAATGAAACACTTAGGTGACTGTCCTCTGGAATAAAAAGTATTTCCCTTAGGCATATGAGATATCACCCTCAGGGATGAATGCTACTGCCTACAAGAAAAATAAATGTTTCCATGAGGTTAAACAAAACATTTCCCTAATGTTAAACAAAATACTTCCTTCAGGCATTCCATAAGAAAATCAAGTAACTAAGCCAAGACCAATGCATAAGAATGCTATTTATATATGTTTACTCTCAAGAAAAACTCCAAACATGCTATAATCATTGCATAGCCACGAGTATCCTGGAAAAATGACTAAACAATGGAAACACACCCTCAGGGTGGCCCTAGATTAAAGAAATGATCTCAAACAGTTGTTTATACTTATTTGTTAGACTACCAACACAATTCTAGGTATCTCAACAGTCAATGTCTCAGCCATACGAATCCCTGAACATGGGCGCGTGGCACAACAGTACACAAAATCAACTAGACAGCTGGAATTTTACACAACAACACCTACGTCGATATCCTTTGATTGATATTCATGAAAGGCGCCTTCCAAAACAACCAAGAACAACATAGATCGGAGATAAACGATTACCTGTTAAAACCTAAATAACTTCCCCTAGGGAAATAATTGGAAGGAAGGATTCAATAAGCGGGAAGACCTTACCTGCGCGGTTCAAACGAAATTGACGATGGAAGAATTGGAATCCCGATGAGCGATTGAGAGCTTTTCCAAGTCTTGTCCTCTTCTCCCGCTGCTCCTGGTAAGTTCTCTGCCTCCTCTATTGAATGAGGAGGCTACTGCCTATTTTTAACAAAAAAACATGACTACACAGCATGTACTCTCCAGTAAATGGTTTGTACTATTCTTTTTAATTGTTTCACAGGCGGCTACTTTCTGCTGCCTCACTGTTCATCTACCGACTGATTACACGGTGTGTATTACTAAGTACACGATGTGTACTATCCTTTTTAACTATTCCCCTAGTGGTTACATTCCCCGGACTCACTATTCACATGTTGACTGATTACACGACATGTATTACTAAGTACATGTAATGTAGTTAGTTTTTACACCCTTAATCACCTAAAAACATACACGCCCTGTATTCTCATCCCACACGGACGAAGTACATGGCGTGTGAAAAAAATACACAGTGTGTGCCCATAAATTTTTTATTTTTCTCACGTTTCCCTTATTTTCCAAAAAACACTTAAGGAAAAGAAAAAGAATAAAACCATATATCAAGAATAAGAACAGAGTTCTTACACATTGTATAATTTATTTCCTCTTGGTTTTGTGTTTATCATCAGTCTTATTCTTCTATTACCCTAATGTTGATTTACTATTATTCATTGAAAACTAATTTAGAATGTTATTTATTATGGTTTTATCCTGATTCTTTCCTAAGGTAGAATTATCTATGACTTTCATCTTCTATAGAATTTTCATATGAATTATTTTAGGGTCATGGTTGTATTATTTATACTTTATTACATCCTCAATGTGACCACTTCTATAGAAAATACCATTGAGTTTATTTAAACATTAAAATGTATTTGTAATAAGAAAATTATTTCATTTCTAGTGTGTAATTTCCTTCATCAATGTTTTTATTCCCCCTGTTGTAGTCTTTATTTGATTTTTTGAAACTAGAATATTATATTCTTGAAATCATTTTAATTGTCCCTGAATCTATCATAGTACTAATAGTAGAAAAAAATGTTGATATTTTCTTTATTGAGTAATGTTCTAGCTAGAATAGAAAGCCTACTAATTTATTTTCATCTCGTTATTTAGAAATTATTCAATATAAGAAAAAATTATTGTACAATTATACTTATTCAACAAAAATAAACTGATGCTCTCATCATTTCCATTTATCAACAAATTTTTCACAGGTTTTTATTTGCAACCTGAATTATTTTTAAAAACATAAAGAACACGAATAAAATTCTTTTAAGTGTATAGTACCTTCTTCTTGTACATTTATTTAAATTAAACATTGTATGATTTCAACATTTTTCTTTCCACTACATTGAGGTATTTTAGCATATGAATTCTCTTTATAAGTTTGTCTAGTATAAGCTCTTATAATAACACCTCTTCATTCATCTTGTTTTGAATACTCAATTTATACATGTTAATAATTTGTTATATTAAATTTCATGCATTACAAGATATCATTATCTTGAAAGGGGAATTTATAATATATATTTTTTCAATATTAAAAAATTTTATATTTAGAATTTTTTTTCTCATGCTCCATTGAATTCATAATATCTTCACAATATTTCAAGATCTTTATAACTTCATCATAATGCTTTTTTCTTTTTTAATAATGTGCCATGCTCCATGATCTTGTTTTCTTTTATTTCAAGATGACCATTCTTGATATCAATGATTTTGTCTTCTATTTATTTCAGTTCATAGAACATTCTTTAAGCCTTTAAATGGTTTCATTATTTGTATATATTTCTTCAAACAAATCCTTCCCAACTCTAAAACATGATTCTTCAAACTCCTGGATTCTTACTCTTTTAAAATTAAATTATTTGTGGAGATAAAAAAATTCATAAACCATTATGCCATTTCACTTTCTTTATTCTTAGATTCCTCTATATGGGTGGTCTAAGACTTCATAGTCTTCCTATAATATTTTCAATTTTCATTTCCTAAGGCATTCTCTTCACCCCTAGTTCTTATGTTATTTTGTAGAATCATGGCATAACCTATTTGATAACTATTTAATATAATCTAAGGTATGACTATTTTCCATATCCATGGAAGTATATTAAACTAATAGAACTTATACTTCAATCTTAGAATTTTATCCCTCATAATTATATCATGTGGAAGATTTTTTTTTAACCAAGAGTTATTTCATCTTCAACTATCTCAATTTTTTTTCTTTATATTCTTCTAGGTCTTTCCAAAGAAATAATTATGATAAAAATAGATACAACTCATCTATATTTCAACTACCTTAATAAATTATTAGATAAATTCAATATTCAATATGATTCAAATAATGGAATACAATTAGAGGAGTGACCTAACATGATACCAATATTTTGGATCACTTGGAAATAAATACACTAGGATGGGGTGAGCCTATTTATCACATCAATAATTTTATCCCATTATTATAACTCTATCACATATTTAGTGAATTGTTCCCTTATATTTTCACATATTCTTACAAATCATGAAACCAAAATAAAAAATAAAAAATAACACCGTGGTTTTTAATGAGTTTCTCCTCCAGTGTGGATTATTATGTCCCCAGTGTATTGTCGTTATTATCCATAATGCACACTACGTTTTTATTTTGTATGAATGCATAAGAAAAGTGATTACATTGGAATGATTTTTATAGAACCAACTAGGTATAATGAAAGATATATATTTAAATCCTAATTAAAAAATTGTCATAATTTCCTTATAGTAGTGTTCGACAGTGTGTAACCCCTCATCTTTAATAAACACTGATGAATTTTGATACATTTACTCTTCATACAGTAATCTATTGGGTGCCTCTTCCCTATAATAATCAAATGGTTTTCACAAATATTATTTTAAGATAATACAAATATGTAGTGGATTGGTAAAATCATAATTTTTATCCTTTTAATATTTTATATAATAAATATGAAATAGAGTAGTATTTTAATTTTATTTTTCTCCAATACACAATTCTAACAATTAAAATTCTATTGATTCGTCTCCATAGTTCATGGGGTTGAAAATATTTTTGAAATTCAGTGGAACTGAAAATTACATTTTCATTTCTATAATATTAGTTCTATACACGTGCTACAAGTCATGATTTTACCATTTTTTCACTATTATAACTTTATACTACCTTGATTCACACTAAACATTGTTTTCAAATGATTAAATTATCTCAAAATCAATATAGGATTACATGGTTTCTCGGCCTTTTGTTATCTAACATTATATGGGATAACTTACTCAGGTATCCCCTCTTATGGAACAACTCAAAGATCCTTCTTTTCCCTAGGAGATAAGACGACTCACATGATTTTTCTCCTTCATGAGAACATAACATGTGGACACTTATTCATCAAAAAAATCTATTGTGGTTCACATGTTTTAATGAGAATCCACTATTACCGACTCTATTATCATCCTCTTATTGGTTTATAGATGTGTTTTCTTCTATTGTTGATATTCTTTAAAATGTTTCTTACACATGTATTTTCTTCACACTAATTAGAGCATGAAACTTATTCACATATATAGAATCCTCATATATTCTTCCTTCAAGAAGACTATGGTGCAAGATACTCTTTATTTAAAAAATTGGATAATTATAAATGTTTTGCTGGAATTTATTATATAGGATTCTTAGGTATTTATAAAGGAATTATTTGGCCTCCAATTATGAGATTACTACTCCATCAACTAAACTAATATAAATAAGATATTACTGAATAAGATCTCATTTTATGATTCTAAATATCATGTTATTTAGAAAATCTCTATGTGACAGTAAAATATATTGTATCTCATATTTTCTTACTATATAATCATGTGAATGTGGACAAAATCATAGGATAAATCTTCTGTGCACAGATTAATGACACTGTGATGATGGTATATGATACTGTGTAATCAGAAGTATGTGTTTTCTTCTAATTGGTGTTTTCATGTAAGGTGTTTCACGTATTGTAGATGTCAGCATGATACCTCAAAAATATTTCATATATTTAGTACATCTTCATATAGATTGAGATAATATTGATTAGTGTTCACTACATCCTATGAAAGTCACAAGAAACACCCATCAATCATCCTAGGAGGAAGATGATGGCATAGAGGATGGAGGATCTTTTGATCAACACATTTTGAATTGTTATGGTATATCCATATTTTTTAAAATTAAATAATCATAATGTGGTTTTATGATCCGACATTAAACATTACGTCTTGTTTGCAACACATAGAAAAAAATGTGATTTCATATCATGCTAGAAGTGTGTAACCAATGTCCAATAACGGGTGACACTGTGTTGTCACCCCATGACATAGGCCACAACACTGAATACGCATGCCTTACTGCATGTTCACCCATACCTTACACTATAAAGGTGGTTTTCATCCACAATTATACACTAGTAATTGACCATTTTATTGTTAGTGACTATAATATAATTATTAATTATCATGTATGAAATATACAAGACAACACAAATTATTTTATTAAAATGATTCATCATAAAAAAATAATAACGTATTTTTCATTTTTTGTGGACTTCAAAAATATTCCCCAAAAAATGTTTATTTATTCATAAAAATAAATAATTTCCTTTTATTTATAAAGTAATTCTTCACCTATTAATGAAACTTTTCTTTCTAATCCCACCATTATAACATGTTTTGAGAAATATTATCGGTTACTAATCATCACAATTATTTCACTTCATCCAAAATAAAATTATCTCTTTTAAACTCTTTGTGTACAAACCTTATTCAAAACCTCCACTACTTCCATTATTATTGATGAAACACTGATCTTCATAAAAAAATTACAATCTAGTGATTATAATTTATTGGGAATGTCAATATTCACACATTACCAAGATTGAGATGTAAAAAATCATACTTAAATATAGAACTTCTTCCTTAATTCATTTTGAAAAAATGTGATTCGCCACTTAAGGACTTATTGAAAAAAAAAAATAGAAACACAAAGTAGGTTATCAAAACCGTCCACCAATAATTGGATAAAAAATATATATACACATAAAAATCTAAATATTAGAACATGCATGCATACATCCCAAGTAACTAAGATAATAGATGAAACACATCACATCATATCTAATATAAACATGGTAGCTTCTAAATCCTACTAACTCCACCATGATCATGGTCCATAATACCAGTTCTTAAAGGTCACCAATATATACACAATATATAAAGTAACACCAATTTTATGGAAAATGAACCATTCTCGGGTGATTTTAGAAATTCCCAATAATATTCATTAAAAATAAAAGGGGGAATAGTTATCATGATAATAACTAATAAGACAGAATAATATAACCACCCATTATAACCCAAAGGAAACACAATTGTTGAGGAAAACATTATACGACTCACGAAAATGGTCATTCCCCTATTTAGTAGGTGTAACTAAGGAAAAATCAAATTCTCACTCCTCTACATTATGTGATCACTTGAATAGGTCTCACGTGTTAGGGGAAGACACATCATTACTCAATGCCCTTCATAGAAGGCCGACTCAATTATTATACTAAATGGGTAACACCATACAATACCATATAAATCCCTAGTAAAAGTGATGTGTTTGTTTAATAGGGAAGGTATGCTAAACCATGGACTGTAGGATTCCCACTCAAATCACCATTGATATGAATGTTGGGTGAATATAACTATCACAAAATGCACAACACTCATGAAAAATCAAATAGAAGGTCATGCTTCAGAATAACAGTAGGGTAGTCAAGACTCATCCACCCCACACACAATATAAGATCTCATTTTCCTACATTTACTCAAAATAGGTAGATAAAAATATTTGGATGATTACTACTATTGGAAAATAACCATCTAATAAAGGCAACTTCAGTGGAAGTGAAATCAGATAACCTGTGCTCCATAATCTTCTATGTATGATAACCATACATGTAATTCAACCGCAATCATCACCTAGAAAATAAATATAAAATAATCATTAGATACCCATGAATTTATAGTATATGAAACCATGCTACGGGTGGTGGAGTACTAAACATAAAACCTAATACATCTCTTTTAAACTAAATATCCCAACACAAATAAAATACAACAACCACTCTATGGATCTTGCACCACATAGGTGGGTGACATCATATAAGATGATTACTATCATATCCAAAAACGTTAACCATTATATCTATAGAGGAAGTACATAGAACATCACAACCCCAATATGGAGGGCCCATGAACCACCTATAATGTGGGAAATTTCCTACATTAAATTAATATAAATAGTTTCACCCTATCATCCCTAGGGGGATACTAAACCCTATTTACATGTCTCATAGGATGGGATCATATTAATGTATAAAGTTAATATGATACCTGACCCTACATAAGGAAAAGGGGAAAGAGAATCAAGTCCCTAAGTCTACAAGGGGATGGGGAATATTGAATCCACATAAAATTTATAAATCAATCCTTGACTACGTATATAGGAACAAGAAATATTTCTGAAACTAGATGTCACACTAAAAAAACTACATTAGTATTGACATTAATGGTCCTGTGAAAGGGATATTCAAGAATTCACTTGAAACATCAAATTTTCCCCTTTGGTCATAAATAAGGAAAAAATATGAGAGAGATAATGAGAAAAGATATCCACTATTGAATGATGATAGTATATAGTGGATGGCCTAATAAGAGAGAATAAATCCCACACCTATTTCATCCAAATCCAAACCACATACCCTAACACCATCTCCAAGGTGTATAGGGATAAAGAGATTCATCCACTAGTCTCATGATTATCTGGGACGCACCAAAATACTCTAATGAGAGTATGTTACAACTTAGTAATGGTCGAACATTGTTTTTTTCACTCAATCCTGTAGAATATCTAAGGAAGTCAACAACTACCATAGGTTATCGAACACTGAATACATGTGGGAGTCTCATGCCCGATATCCTTCAACACTATAGGGCATCCACAACTCTCTCACTAGATCTTCTCTAACATCTATATCCTATCATAATCACACATGTGTTATGATATGAAATCAAATTGAAAAACACCAATACAAAGACCTATCATATAAAACAAGACTACACAATCATGTTCCATGCCTACAAAAACTCAGAATGGAGTTCACTAATGTTTTAATTTGTATTTAGGGAATGAAATGAAGAAAATAAATATAAAAGGGGAATCACATGATGTGAACTTTGTATACACAATTTACACTCCCAAATCTACAAATTTTTTCATTATCAAGGGCATCTTGATGTGTACATACAATGTGAATTGGGTGTATTTCCCCAATACAGAGTGTACTTGTACATTACAATATGTGGAATATGAGTGTCTCTATTTGTACTTGGATGAACCCCATGCCATATTCTCTTTTTTCAATCATTTTGTACATATGATCTAGTTACCATTGAGAACATATTTCCAATCCATGGTGTAGAAACAAAATAGACAATTAGTTTTTTAAGACTACATGTCATGTTATTGAAAATTCTAAATAAAAAATGAATTCATGAAAACAAAATTAGTTCTGAACACCATAAATTTGAACCAACACAAATAGAAAAATGAAAACTATGAAATTCAAAATCCAATACATAAAATTGGATTAATTTATATATAAAATGAGTAAGAATTAAAAATAACTTGTCTTACCACTTTAATAATCTTCATAGATTCACAATCTCTCATTTATGATCTATAATCCATGGTTGTTGCATCCATATATGGGAAATGATTATCTAGGTTAAATTTTATTAATCAGTAACCTTCTATAGGATCTCAATGTCACTAGTATGGATGGAGAATGGGTGATTTCTTATTTGTGAATCTATAAGGGGGAGGGAGGTGAGATTATGGAATATTAGTTCCCCTTATTAATTAAATGTAAAACCCATTAAATGGGCTTGACCTAGGTATCAAAACATGAATGAATTTTATTCATTACCAAGGTAAAACTCGCATTCAAGAATTAACAAAAAAAATGGAATTATAATATAGGTATTTATTTTTGATATACCATAATTGTATCCCATAGATATAATTATCATGAATTGAATCACTATTAAATTCTCTGAAATAATTTACCAAATGGGAATTTTCCCAAATTCATACCATAGGTTAAGATAAATTTACCCAGTCAAGATTTCAATATCAATAATAGAGGGAGGGGATGAATCAGTGATGTATTTTTCATTTTTTCTTTCCTTAATTATGAAAAAACCTTCACCTACTATTAAATATTTCATTCCTTTCTGAACAAAATTCAACCACAAAACTATAAGAACACAAAAATTTACAAGGTTAGCTACTCAATAATAGTATCTACATCTTTGGTATGGTTTGGAAACAATCCAAAACCAAACAATCCACTAGAAAACAATCCTTTGTTGTGGAATAAAATGAGTAGGATATTCCCTTACAATCGTGTAGAACTATTTAAATAATCCAATAGTGTGTGTGATTCTTTTAAGAAAAAATAATGCAATTCAATGTTTCAGTGCATCTTGTTCTGCATCAAAAAATCTGATCCTTCAAATCAATTCTTCTTTTTCCTACCAAGAAGCTGGTAGAAACTTCCTTGAGTCCTCCATGAACAATCAAACTTCCTCCGTGAACTGCTTGTATCCTCCAAGAACTTAATAGAACCATGTGATTGTATTTATTGATGGAAATCCTTCCTCCTTTCCATACTAGCCCTGCATTTCGGATGCCAAATTATTTTATGAACTAGTGATACTTTGTGAATGACTAGTTCCTCCACCGACCACCTCTCCTATGTGGTCTCATTCCCTTTGTACACAATTGTTCCCTAAAAACATCTTCCACATAAATTCCCCATGAATCTTCTCAATCATGGAAAATGATCCCCATTAATTTCTTATTTTAATACAGAAACTGTTATTTGTGAACTACTTACCTTCACATAATTCTTTTTTATGAACTACTTCAGACTTCCGCAACCCACAGTGATGATCTCTTCTTATAAAAATAACATTCACTTAATGATGGGATTATGTTCCTTTATATAGGAAAATAACTCCTAAAATTTCACTAACCCCATTTCACTAATGTTTCAATGCGATAGAGTCATCACCGTGTACTACACTCTTCCTATGAACCGTTTTCCTTCGTTATCCACGTATCACCTTTATTCATTCACGACGACCGATTCCATCTATAAACAGATCACCGGATCCATTCTGAAAACAAAATTCCTTCCATGTAACTCAATCCTCCCAGGAATCATGAGCCTCTTGTGAAATATTTCCCTTACATAGCCTACGTACCATGCTTCACAGTCTGTATAATGTTGCTATGTGTAATCCTTCCTTTGTCTATTTTCTATCACCGCTCTATATACCTTTTATGCATTCTGCAAACTATCCTTCAAAGTTTGAAAACTATGCTTCACTAACTCCTTTGATAAAACTGATTCCATTACCATAAAATAAATTCCCAATTTTGAGGATCTGATATTTGGAAAACATAGAGAAATAGAACCACCTAAAATATCATATTTAGCAACAACATCAATGCTTTTTTGCTATCATCTGGATTATTGGAAAGTTAGATGCTTTCATTGTCAAACTTATCTATCATTTTTATAACCATTGATCAATTGTATATAGAATCATCATATTTTCTGATGAATGTATTGAAACTTCCACGTATTCCAGCAACATATTTATTTCCAATCAAACCTAAAATTGATTGGTAGAGTCTTTTCTCCCCCTTTCCTTCATAAGTCCTGCATCTCAAGTTCTCCAAACGACCTATGATTTTTTTGAAATACAAATCAGAAAAGCATCATCATATTTTCCAATTCTTTTACAAATAAAATTGATTTAGACTTTTTGACAACAAAAGAAAACACTCTTAATAAACTCTTATTACTTTATTCTCCATCCACATTAGTCCCAAAATAAACATAATATTCTAAAATAAATAAAACTTATATTTTTTTCCAAGCCACTTCACACGTGTAAATTACTGTTTTAAAATTTTAAAAGGTACAATTGTTCAAAATTATAAAAATAAACTATGTATTATAAGTAATAAAACCTTAATCATTATAAAATTTCAAAAATCACTAGTAGAAAAATTTATTTTCATGTCAGATGTTTTTTATTTTAATTTTAGTTTTTTGATAATGTTATTCTCACTGACGTTAAAAGTTAGAATATAGATCTTGGTTTTTATAAACTAATGTTGAAAAGTAAAATTTTGACCTTTAAAAATCTATTTTTTGGAAAAATGATATCCTTATTAAGATTACATAACGGTTTTAATTTTTTTTGATAAAAATAAATGTGAAAAGTATCTTTTAACATTAATTTTAAAAAAACCCAACATCTAATAAAAAAAATACTTTTCACACAAATTTTTGAAATTAATTAAATTTAAACATGAATAATATAAATATCAAAACATAGTTTGTTTATTATTCTTCGTTTTGAATGTTCATAGAGTAAAAAAGACTTAAGTATCAAAAGTTATGGTTGTTTAAAGATTGAATTCTCTATGTTTTAATAGATACTACTCATTTCACAAAACAATTATGAAAAATGATCTAAATATTTAGAGACATGAAATCAATAAAATTAACTTAATGCTTCAGCATAATTTTAATTTATTTTGGTGATTTAGTTTGAATTGATATGTTGTTTGTTTTTGTTTCTCTAATTTTTAGGGAAGAACTCATGTGAAAATGAAAATTGGGATTAAAAGAGAATTTTTCAATTCAATTGGTGAATGTAATGTAGATATTTTGTATTTATAACTCTACTGGATGAAGTATTCATAATTAGAAAGAAATTTATTAGGATGTTTTGTGATGAATAAAAAATAGTAATGAAATTAATATATTAGAAGAGATAACATGTTCAAATCATTGATTGAAGATGTGTTGAAAATTTGATTGGTTTGAAGAGGTAAAAATGTTGAAATAAATAGAGTAAGGATTAATATGTTATACAGTAAAATATTTTCAGTGGAATTGCATTAAAATATAGGTGGTATTTTTAAAAATGAAATTATTTTTGTAAAAATCATTGAAATACTAATTCATGTATTTAAAATACTACTTTAAACATCATTTTTACATATTACAAATGATAAAAAAGTTATTGTATTGGGGTTTTAATGACTTTTTTATTATATCATCTTGAAAGTATCTACTCATCACTTTTCATGTCGGTTTTACAAAAACACAAATTTCATATGTAAAAAATAATTTTGACATAGGTATTTATTAACAACCAACATCAAAAGTTAAGAAAAAACTTCTTACATCAATTTTTAGTAAAATAGGAGATGAAATAATAGAGAATATAAACACTAGTTCATATATTGTTTAATATTATTTGATGTTATGAGCTCAAATAGAACAAAATATTTGGAATAAAAACATCGAACATCTATAAGAATAATACAATAGAAGTAAAACATTCAATATCCACATATTATTTTGTTTAGTACATTTTTGGTCTACGACCATTAAAATATAAGTTCTTATAGTGAAATAAAAATTTATAAACTTTTTTAAATATTTTTTATGTATAGAAGAATTTAAATATAACTTTTTTCATCAGTTTATGTGAAAAACCAACATTAAAAGTTTTTTTAGAGAATTACAACATCTGATGTACAGAACTTTTGATCTATAAGTTTGTTTTTTCTTCCATGAAAAGTAAAATAAAACTTTTTAAAATTAAATAAAACGTGGTAAATAGGTTGGACATGTATTTTGTGAAATAATAACATCATAAGTCACTTTTAAAATCGGTTCTAGAAAATATTGACATTAAAAGTATACATGGGGAATTCAAACTTCCAAAGTTGATGAATTTTGATCTAAAAGTATGTTTCTGCTCCAAATCTAGTAAAATATAATATTGGGAATTAAAATACATCTTAATAATCATTTGTATCATTGGATTAGTAATAATATTATGTTAAAAGTTATTTATAATGTAGTTTCTAGAAAAATATAGTTATTAAAATTCATCCATGAGGAATTTTAACATAAGATTTTCTCGAAATGACTAAAAAAGTGGGTTTTAACATCTTTACTCAATAAATAATTTTTATTTTCATATATGAGGACATTTAACATTAGTTTTAAGAACCATAATTACAACATAGACTTTAAATAGTAATTTTCTAGTCATTAATTAGAACGTGTTTATAAAAGTTGTAATTTGTTAGGTAAATTTGTTAAAGATTATCTATCCATCATACCAAACCAATTGTGTATTAACTGAAATAATCAAAACTCATAGATAAATAAGGAAGAAATAAAAAAAATTATTTAATTTACATTCAAATCATTTAAAAGGGAAATCTATAGATTCTGCATTGTGGATGTCCCCAAAACATGTATAGAGATTTAAATATTTTTATGTAGTTTTTAAATGTTAAATTTTGGATTGACGTCCTTTGGATACAATGAGTAAATTGAAATTAACAATTTTATCTTATGTGTTATTGGAAATGATAAGATGGATTCAATGGAATCTTTCTATATTGATGTACTAAAATATAATTTATATTTTCAATATTAGCTATGTGATTATAGTAATTATTTGTATTTAATGAATTATAGGTCATTAAAATTAAATAAATAAATATTGAATTTGGTTATTAAGAGAAATTCAAAAACATGAAAACATGGTTCACGTCAACTTTGAAGGGAATTAATGGTATATAAAATTAGAAGATGAAAATATATTTTGGAATCCATGGTTTCATCATGTCATCCAGATAATCATGATCATGATTACCCAACCAGAGTTTTTTCATGACATACCTATTTTAATTAGAGTGATTGAAATTAAATGTTCCACCCATGTAAGAATTTAACTGCAATTTTCTCTCCATATAAAAATTTTGATATTCAAGTAGGTCAAAAATTTGAGATTATTCATTAAAAAAAATTGAGTCTATAAGAAATTAATAAAAAGTGAAAATAAGTATTTAATTTACTTCATTATTGAATTTACATGTACAACTTGTGTTTTTTTTTATTCTTAAGTCAGAGGTTTCAAAATATTTCATGTGTTTTAAAAGGGGTGCATATTTTTATTATATTTTCTCTTTGAAAAATATATAGCCATTCATTTGTGTAAAAAATACTAGTAGAATATTTTAAACATATATTTAGTATCATTATATTCACCATAAACTCACAAAAACATACTCACCTAAATAAAATGGCGTTTCTATATATAATATTAAATATTTGGTGGTGATAGTAGATGTCTTTTTGTTGGAAAATAAAACGTATCTTAATTATGTTATACTAGAAATTAGTGAAATGGTTCACATTAAAACCACTATTTAAACAAGATAAATTTATATATTTTACTATATTGTATATATTATTATAATTCCTCATATTTTAAATATTATGGTTGTTTTAAATCTCTTGTTTAATCAAATTGAACAAAAATAATATTGAGATGTTTGAGTAGAGAGAACATTGTGGAATCTTACTTGGTTATTCTCTAAATTTAAGAGGTTATTATCCTTTAAATGATGTGAAACCAAATATTATTGGAACTGTTTATGTAGCAGTTCCAAAAAAATAAAAAAAAATATTAATAAGGAAACATGTTTAAGAAGTTATTATGTTTATTTTTAAATTGAGAAGAAGTGTCAAATTTCTAATAATAATAAAATACAAATGAATTATAGGTAAAAGAACATGATAAATACATTTCCAATGATGAAGATAAATATTGAACATTTTTTCAAAAGATAATAAATTTATTAGATTTAAAAATAATAATGATAAATATGATTAACTTATTAATACTAGAATTATTTGAGGACAACAATTCACACTTCATTACTCTCTCATGTTGAACCAAGATATGTGAAAGATGAATTATAGAATAAAGAGAGTATTGATGATATAAATAATAATTGAATATGGTTGAGAAGAACGGATCATGGTAATTAGATCCCAAACCAAAAAACAAGAATTGGATGATAATAAATTTGGTGTTTCAAAATAAGATAAATAAAAGAGGATAATTTGGATGGAATAAAGTAATACTTGTGAGGAAAGGGTACTCACTAGTATAGATGGATTATCTTTATAAGACATTCATACCAAGTTATTGGCTAGAAATTATTATTATAATTGATTCTATAATTGAAAAATGGTAATATATGTTTTTTCAAATTGATGTCAAATACACTTTCCTCAGTTGATTATTGTAATAACAATGGTTCATTGATAAAACCAATAGATTCGTTCTTGGTAAAGATAAAAAATATTATTTCTTGTTAAAAAACATTCTATATGATTGAAAAAAAAACAATATAATATTATGTAAATTTATATTTCTGTTTAAGGTGGTTAATGTTCATGAATGTAAGAGTGGATTTCAACCACTGTAATAAAGGTAATAAAGTGGTATCACATAGTGTAATGTTCTATGTAAATGTAATTTTTTATATATAAAATAAAAACATGTTTGAGTATATATTTTTTGAAGAAAAATATGTAATTTGAAATTCACATTCTTATATAAATGGTATTCATTTTAGGCATTAATATTTCTTAATATAAAGATCATATCATTATTTCTCAAGAGAAAATTAAATGAGAAAATAATTTAATTTTAAAATTGAATATTTAGATATGGATTCCAAAATAGTTTCACTAGGAACCAATATATATTAGGATGTAAATGGAAAAGTATAATGAGCTAACCTTGGATGACCTAACTTGTCACCTGAGTTAGTCTTCCACACATGTCAACATGAGTTCCTGATCACCATAAGTTGGTGAAAGGCACTGGGCATAACCAACTATCACTTGGGAATGATTTCTATATAGGTAAACCAGAAAGAACCATCAATAAAATGGAATTTCCAAACCAATATCATTAGATTAAATAGTAAAATATAAATTTTTTCCATAAACCACAACATACATCATAAACAAAACATTCCACAATAGGACATATACATGGTATCTCAAAATAAACATCCCCTACTCAAAATTGAGTGTACAATGCCATACAATTCACAATTAAAACCCAACGAGTACAAAATAACAGAAATACACCACATGAGTCCATACATTATTGACCATGTATCCTCCAAAGAACACTAAATAATCTTAATCAAGAATATCCAAACTAGAACATGATTCTCTTTCCTTTACCTGTTTCATGAAAAATGAAATCTACAAACACCCAAAAGGGGTCAAGAAGGTTGTGAGGAAAAAATTCACCTAGGATACCACCATGAACCTACTTATGGAATTTACCCTTAAAACCAATATACTAGTTTGAAAAAATATAAAAACTAAACCACTTGAAAACAAACCAATTTCAAGTAATCCATTAAAACACCTTTTGTTTTATATCTGTAGCAAAACACGGTGTTCCAAATAAATTTCCAAAACATAGATCAAATATATTAACAATGAAACAAGAAAAAACATGAAAACACATAACCAAGGATTCATAAATAACATGATCATAATAATCCACATTATATAACCATGTATCAAATAATTAACAAATGGGAAAAATACCTATCAACACGTTAAATGGAACTAATCAAATTCATAAATAATAAAAACCAATCTAGCCTGAGTAAGTTCACCTTGGAGATTCAACCATAATATCTAACATGAATGAGTGAATATGTATTCTGGATAGGTGTAAATTTAAGATCTCTTGGTCATAATCATGTCTAACATGGATGGTCACACCATCTTACAACCTAAAGGCTCTCTCTGTTCCTTGGAATCTAAATAGGAGTCTTAAATGGTTCTCTCTTTGAAGTACCACATAGTCCCTTGAACAAAACCGCCAATAAAATCCCAGTTATCCCATGTTCTCATCAATTAAAACACATCCACAATAAAGTTCCAATATCAATCAAGCAATAACACAAACCCCTTCTTAAGAAAAAATGATCAATTTAGAAAAATACCCCTTACCAAGGTAAAATAATTTCTAAATCATCTTTAAAAAACAATTTGAAATCAGAAAAAAATCATTGAGAAATTTTATCAAACACATGGTGGGAATTAACACCACCCCCTTTTTCAAAACCCCAACTTAAACACCAAAATTACCATAATTATTTAAGAAACACATAAATCATGGAATATAAACTAATAATAAATCATTTAAATTTATATTTAATCAAAAAAATGAAATTTTATTAATAATTTTATGGTATTACATGGAAAGTTTCCTTAAATATATAAACTTACCTCAAATTCGTTTCAAATATTATCTCCCATGATAAAGAACACCTAGAAGAGGCAGAACCATGAATCACCCCCTAATTCATAACATATAATACCAAAACACTCCATCATAACCTGAGATTTTTCCAACACCAACCCTAGGGTTCAAAAAATAAAATTGAATTTAAGAACTAGAATAAGAGGGGGATGAGGAAGAATAAATCAACTTACCTCATGAAAGGATACATAGAAACCAAGGATAAATCCACACCAAAGGAGGGAGGAGAAGATACAAGACAAGGGTGAGGGGTATTCATGATGGAGGAGGATAAATAATGGCAAACCCCTTAAATTTTGACGTGGTTACAAAGGTTAAAATATAATTTTTAATGTGTTGGATATGGTCATGTTATTTGGTCACATGGTAATTAAAACCATGCCCTAAATGTTAAACTTCCACTGTAAAACAGAAAATAGGCCACAAGGTTTTCTTTAGGGTTTCAACCTGTTTTATAATCCATTCTCAAACCATGAGAAACTACACATTCAAAAATTATAGAACCCCTCGTATGGTTGTGGCACGGTTCGAAAAAAATATGTGCTAACCATGTGCCCTGGCCTGCTTCCCAATAACCCCCATTATCAACCCCAAAAACCCAGGAACTCCATGAAAATACACCAGGACAATTAAAACTCAAAATTAGACATAATAGTGAACTAAAATTTGTCACAAACTCTCAACATGACACTTTCTTTCCAATAATGTCCAACAAATTTTCAAGAAGAAAACATGTGATTCCATTACCCCCACAAAACCTTCCCACACCCATGTATTGGTAAAATCACCACCATAATTCCATATTACACAGAACAACATTATCACTTTCTCATAGAAAACCCTTTTCTATACATCCATGATATGAATTGACTACTCCACCCTAGTGGTATTAGGATTTAACTACCAATTTTCCCAATCTATCACATGAGACAGGTTTGGATGATATCTATTCATATAGAAGACATATAAGCTGACATGGATCATGTTTAGCCAAGGTGGAAGCTCTAATATGTATGCTACCTTTTATGATTCTCCACCACTTGAAAGGACCTGACATAACAATGCTCCAACATCTCCTTCTTTCCCAAAGAGATGGTAACCCAACTAAATTTATACACGAAGAAACAAATGATCACCAAAATGAAACTCCAATTGAAGATGAATACGACCATCATAGGAATTTCAGAGACTCGAAAATATCACTATCCATTTCTGAATAAGTTTAACTATCTTAGTTGTCTTTTGGAAGAGGCTCGATCCCACCCAAGAATGCTCGACCACCTCAGCCCAACACAATGAGTATTGGCATTGATGCATATATAATTCCTCAAATTCTTATATATTGATTGAATATTAATAGATATTATTATATGAAAACATTTAAAATGGTATGTGACCTTATAAGGAACCATCGAAGTCATGATCACATGCCCCCAATATGTCTTTGAGAGTCTGAATGGTCTACTCAAACTGGCCATTCATCTATGGGGGATATGTGGTGCTTAACCTCAATTAGAATCCCAGATTCTCTTGGAGTCCCTTACAATAGAGTGATGTAAAATGGGCATCCTGATATAATAATACCATCGAGGGAACACCAAAAATATGAAAAAACTATTGAACATACAGGAGTCTGAGTTCCTCTATCTTTTTCAAGTCACTAATAGGTAGAAATGGGGTGGTTGCATCACATGACCGACAATTAACCATATATCATATTTCTCAATAAGATTATGACTTATCCCAAACACAGAATAAATAGAAATTGTATCCCATTTACATAGTAGAATTTGAATTCGCTAGAAAAACAAGGTTGGTATCTGATGTTCAACAATGATTCTATGGTAGGTCAAGCATATAAAAACTAAGTATGCCATGATATATCTCATCTTGGGCCACCAATACCATATTCTCTAGCTATAAAGAATCTTGGTTTCCTGGGGGTGAATAGAACAACTAGAATGATACACCTCATGCACCACCTCATACATTAATCTAAAAGGATGAAACAATGGATATTAAAAATGAATATAACAATTGGGAGACTAAGATCAATGACTGGAGGTCTCGCCACCATTTAAAGCACTACTAATATGTTTTTAATGTCGGATTGGACACTTGTTCAGTCCAAACTCACTCAATGAGATAGTGACAAACCTACACACTCTATAAAAATACCTTCCCTCTGTACCGCTACATGTACATCCCCAAATTAGAAAATAAGATCATCACACCCCACACATCCATTTATTCTTGAATAGTATGCACCAGAAGCTTCCTACTCAACATTTTAGTGAGCAAATTTACCTTCTCAAGCATCTTCACTATCTAAAAATAAAAAATATTAAGGTTATCCACCCAATTTCTATGTTTGAGGTGTGGCTCCCTATGAGTTAATATGTTCTTTAGACTATTAGGATCTCAATACATTATAAAACACTCTTTTAAATGTCATTGTCACTACCTATTTTACTCATGAAAAATAACCATCAATTATAGGTCATGGGTGGGATAATTCTTCTAATTTGGGCACAACTATTGGATGTCATAGGACACCACATGGTAATATTGAATAATAAAAACCCAAAAAAACTCCAAAAAAAAAAATAACAACACATAATTTATCTCAAGATCGTGAAGAATAAAGATAATAGAATATTTCAATTGTGACTGTAAATAAGAAAAAACAAATTATAATATAAAATCCAACTGAAACATAACCCCATTATTAGTAAAATTCATAAAGGGGGAATGTATCCAAGAGAATTATCAGATAAGACATATATAATACTCAAGAAAGCCCCCAAATCTATGGATATCGAACAAATTTTTGGACTTCTCCCAAGAAAAGACTTTTTGACCCATCTTTTTATCCAATGATAATCCTACCCTAAAAATAATTGAACCAGAAACATCACTTCTAGAATATAAAACTAGGAATTAGGAAAATTGGAATAGATGATTCTCTCCCAAAACACCCAAAATAGTCTCAAAATTGTATCCATAGTCCTCTTCCATATTAGAATACACCAATATGACGTCTACAAATATGACTACAAAGGTGTCTAAAAAGAAATGAGATATCTGATTTATTAGTGCCAAAAAATAGTTGTTGCATTGGTAAGACCAAATTGAATAATCAAATTATAAAACATTCTAGGTCTACTTTGAAAAGTGGTCCATAGAATATCCTCTTCCTAGACCCTAAACTGATGGTTCCTTAATCTCTGTTCAATTTTATAAAAGTAATAGGCCCCTCTAAGTTCTTTAAAAAGATAATCAATTATACGAAACTCATATTTATCCTTTAATATCACCTATTTATTCTTATGTTAATCTTATCAAATTTAGTGTCTACAATCCCTCTTCATTGAAAATAGAACTTGAGAATCCCACAGTGACATGATATGGAGAATAAACCCATTTTCCATATGATCTTTGAGGTGAACATTCAAATCCTTTCGCTCGACTGAATCCATCCAAAAAAGTTGATAAGGAAACCAGTCTCATTCTATATATAATATTGATGATAAACTCAACCTATAATTATGGAAAAGATCACGTGAAATTCTCTAGAAAAAAATCTTTATACCTATCCAGGACCACTAGTATTCCACTTGAGGAATTCTAATCAATAGCTTCATAGAACTACCATAAAAAATAACATCATATCAACTCCAAATCAGAAGCAATTGTTAATTCCCTCTATAAAAACAAATCCCAATCTCCCTAAAAGATATGAGTGCTCCTATTAAGCGTAAGGAAGTAAACCCCACACTGATTGTAGTCAACTATAACCGTAAATTTAATTAACCAATCTATATCGATAATGATGTTGAACACATCTAGGTCTAAAACATGGAAGTCCCAATTGACCTCCAAGCTAGCTACCACAACATGTCACTCATGGAACTAGAAGCCTTGGTATTTTTTCAAATCCAAAGGGGTTAACGAATCCTTAAAATATGTCATCATATAAAACTTCATACCTAAATAATTAATTACCTTAAGTGAAATGAAATAATGTGATACACATGTGTTTAATAAAATGGATACCATATAAGAAGAAAAAACAATGTACCTCAAATGATGGTTGGTCCAGAATTTGAGTCCTCTAAAATGACCTATGCTACATGATGTTTCCCTAGATCAGATCTTCCCTAAGAAATATTACACTATTGAGAATCCACTTTACCCTGAGGATTAGATCCCACAACCATATAATTCAATGACTAAAACAGATATTATTTTGATAAAACTGAGCATATAACACCCCCACACTAAGAAAAGTGAAAAAAAGAATTTATATTCCCAGACATCCCACACCAGAGGAACAACCTTAGAGTCTCAGGTAAATTCATCTTGGTGTATCCTCACTTACCACAATTATAATAGAACAGTATTCAATGATTTTTAGGGTTCATTGAAGTTTATCCTTAGGATTGATGGGAACTCTTACCCTTTCCTCTATGAGTCTCATCCCACTTCCGCTTATGTTCGGAAGATGAACTCTAGATACCACCCATAGAAGGAACACCATTGAGACCTATATTTCAAATAAAATACGCCTCTAACATTGATTCATTTTCAGCCACCTTTGAACAGGTTGGTAAACATTGAATAATTAACATAGATATAAACTCTGTCCTCAAGCCCATCTCAAAATACTGATCCGTGATGTATACATTTTCAAGGAAATGAAAAGATACAAGAACTAACATGGAGAATCTAATGGTATAAATCATCAGTGAACTATCACTATGATCCAGCATCAGAAACTCATTATACATCACTAATATCAACATCTCTATGTAGAAATGCTGTGTAAAAACAACTTTAATAGTGTTCAATGTGAGATCCTCTTGATTTCTTGAAATCACAATTGACTCCAATAACTTCCCACCCAGTATTTCTTTCACGTACATAGAAAATAAAACTAGTTAGGTATTAGGGTTCTTTAGGAACTCAAATATCCTCTTGATATTTTCCAACAACTCCTTAGTATCAATGAGTTCATTTTCTCCATAAATAACTGATATATTCATCCTCAAAAACTTTTGGATGTGGTCAATGTTCAACCTCTGCTCTTGCCGTCCCATTTAACCCAAATGTTATCTCATTTGAATAAATGAATCCTATAAATATGGATCAACAAATGTTTTTTCCTATGATGTATTCTTTTCAACACCCTCTATATTCATTGATGAGGACTTTCTGGGTGGAATTTTCTATAAGTCACAGAGCATAAGATTCAGAAAGAACACTCCAACATAAAATTGCAACAAAAGTACCAAAAGAAAACCCCCAACATTGTAATAACTATAACCTCAATAGGATGTATAAAAACATCACAAAAATAAACTATAATTATGTTCAAAATATAACTAAAATCCCAAACCATTGATGGAAATTTGTGGTTCTATGTGAAAAAGAGATGTCCAAGCACTCTCTCTTTCATACAGATTGAGTATGGATGGTTTTATCTCTAGAATACAACTAAATCCCAAATAAATAAACTCTGATAATAATAGTTTTTAGTTAGAAAATCCATATCAAACCTTCCTTCCTCCTGATACAACCCACTATGCATCCCCAAGTGTGTTCATGATCTTCGTGGGTTCGAGATACGCGTTGGTCATAACCCACTATCTATTGGGAATCATTTCTATACTAGTAAGCTGGAATGACCCATCCATAAAATAGGATGTCCAATTAAATATCATGAGAGTCAATATAAATAGATAAATAGATACCATAAACCATAACATACATCATAAATTTGCATTCCAAAAAAATGTGTAGATGTTCTGTTCAGAATAAAAAATCCAAACTCAAAAGGATGGGTAAAATGATAAACAAGGTCCAAGTAAAACCTAAAATGTACAAAATACCTTAATGATTCCAAATTATACCATCCATATGAGACCATTTATCCTTCTGAAAACACTGAATTATAGTAATCTATAAAATTAATCCTAGAACATGGTACCTTTACATTTACCTCTGTCTTGCAAAATAAAATTTTTGAACACCCAAAATGTGATAACAAGGATATGAGGAAAAAATTCAAATTAGATTCCACCATAAATATATTAAATTATTCTAACCATGAAACCAATAAACTAGATTGGGAATAATTTCATAAATAAACCACATGAGAATAAACCAATTTTAGGTAAACCATTAATCACCCTTTCGATTTCATTTCAAAAACAAAATGTGGTTTTCAAAAAAAAATCCAACATAATGGCACAAATATGTCAACAATCCCACAAGGAGAAACATGCTCAACATAACACTGGAGGCATAAATAAGGTTAACATACTCATCCACACCATATAAGTATATAATGGAAAATGAACAAACTGGTATAACACATATCTTCACATCAAATGAAAGTAACCCAATACATAAATCCTGTAAAACAATCCCAAATGAGTATGTGTGCAACTCCCTAACCCGAGTTACCCAAATTCAGTGCTTTATGAAATTACAATAGAATGATATAAGGAATCATATAACAAAATACCGACCAGTTTAGTAGCCTTTGATGTACTAGATACATTCATAAGATTTACATTACATCATGAAATAAAAACATCAACAACATTTTGTCCCATTTTGAACACACATATATCCTTAGACTATCACTATAGGTCAATCATAAAATACTTCTTCACATGTTGGGAAAAATAAAACATTGAAAAAAGTGATATCAGATGCTTAGTAAAGATAAAAATATTGTGGAAACTTTCATAAATAATCATAAACATTTAAGGCAATGATTTAAAATAAAACAGGAGCCTTTTAAACTTAAACTTCAGAATAATATGTCAAAGATAAAATCAAATAATTTTGTTCACTTATTCACATGGATATTCTACTATTTGAATAATCACATGAAATATCAATAGCCACTTTCATAATGATGGAATGCATAATGTCAGACTTCATAACCCCATGGTCAAGGCCTTGTGCCGAGACTACATATAAGATTTTGTCAAGGCCTTGTGCCGAGACACTAGTTTGTCTCATGATACCTATCGATGCATTGAAGAGCTATAGTGGGATCCACCCATCACTTACTAATTCCAATTCATTACACGTATGAAAATGTTTAAACATAACATAATCATTCGCATTAAAACTAAAAAACAAAATGTCAATAATTTATCCATAAACCATGAATGCTATAAAAATTACACATCTATAGTCAAACATATCACAAAACCCTGAATACAATATGAAAGATTTGTATCATAATAAATTAACTTCAAACAAGTTTAAAATCCATAAAATTATGTGGACATAGATGAAAATGACTTGTAAAACTCTTTGAGAGAAATATCCATTTTTCATAAAAACATTTAAAAGTCATACAATTTAGAAAGTAAGACATTTAAAGACATTTTTAAACCAATGTGTCCCATACCACTTTGAATCTTTTTAACATAATTAACATTTTAATAACATTTATGTTCGTATAAATAAATCCTTAAAACCCATTTTGAAAACAAGGACATTAATGAGAATGAGTTCGAAGAATAAATATTTAAACCATTTAAATTGTTAATCTATTTAAATATTGACTTCTATAAAACCATAAAATATTCCTTTTGAAAATAGTTTTATGAAACACGGATGTGGATGATAAAGAGGACCCAGTAGATACTAACATAAAAACAACCTCGGATAATGAAGAGATTGTAGAATTAACTCATACCTTGTACTTTTCCTAGGTTGAGGGTGCCTTAACCTCTTGTATAATAGTTAAATAAATTTTATTACAGTATAAAAAATACTATATACATATATATGATATCATTTATGATTTTAATATCGCTTTTTTAATACTATTTTAGTAATATCATCGTTTTGTGTGTTAACTGATCTGTTTTCCTTTATATGCTCTATTATGTAAGCCATGTTTTTAAGGATATGATGTATTTTATTCATATCCAGAATGATATTAAGTTCTTAAACATTATTTTTTATCATAAAATTAAAATTATCCTTTAATGATTGTGATGGGTAATGAATCTCATCGCGTTCATGGAGACCGTAATACATACGTACGCACGAGCGACAATATCATTATATTGATAGTGAAATCTCATGTAATTGGATGGTATATCATATATAAACAATAAATAACATGTTATATTTATTATTTACATTAGTTATACTAATTATTGTACCCATCCAAATAATGAATTGTTTGAATAACAAACTACACCACGACGTGGAGACGGTAAGCCGTACGTACGCACATATGGTGACTTAGTCATTCATAAGATGAATAGAATAATGAAAATGGTGGTAAAATTTTTATAATAACATCACAATATATATAAGATACTGGATTTATTATTTTAGAATGGAAACAACAAATAAAGAGGAAGTGGAATAAGAAAATAACTTGAAATAGTTGATGAAATATTTACCTCTTCTTCGGGTTCATCCTTTTGATTTGATCAAAAGGGATCCATAGGTTGTATTTATGTCAAAAGTAAGGCCTCTAAGATTAATGGAGGAATGTTTTGAGGATATTTGGGTAGGTTTTGGATGAGACAAATGGATTTGGAGGTATGAAATTAAGAGAAGAGAAAGTGCCCTTTTATAAGAGAGGTGAGGCTCACTTTAGGAAAAGCTTGAAATATTATTTTATAATAAAATAATTTCTGGTTTATAATGGCTCAAAAATAAATACTTTAGATTATAAGGTGGGTAAGGGTCTAAAAAACATCAAAAAATAGGTTTTAGATAGGTTTAGGTCATCATATTAACCTTGTGTTTTATATTTAACTCTTAGTTAAATATTTTGACATGTACAATGTCTCTGTGTATTTTTATATTATATGGTTAATAAACATACTATAGACATTAAATTGAACCCAATGTGGTTCATTATTAATATATATAACCATATCTAAGTCCTTTGGCCAATAATTATATTTTTAGGATTATTATATCAATTAATAATATACTATTTGTTTTAAAAACTCAATTATGTCAATTTTGACACTATTTTTCATTTGATTTTTTTGAAATCCATAGAAACATTATCACTTAAAATAAAATTTAGTTAACCAATCCTAACATGTCATATTAACATTAAAAATTAGTTTAATTTATCTTAAGTGTAAATTTACATTTATTTGGATATTTATAATATCAATTATTTTAATATTTCATTAATATGGTAATTACTTCATCGTCATTGCATCATAAATAAATTAAATTATTTAATGTCTAAAAATTATAAATAAAATACCATTATTTAAGAAATAGTTTTTTTTCTAATTATTATTTAAAGATTAATTTACATTGTGTGTAACCCTATATTAAAAATGGTTTCATTATTAAAATTTGAATTTAACTCTTTTAACTCTTCTTTAAATAAAATAACAATAAATGTCCTAATCTAATTCATGTGGACCAAAGAGGATCATATTTTATTCCTATGGTTGTTTTTGGTCGAATTATACATATCCAATAGAATTAGGACATGTTTTAGGATAATTATTATTTCATTTTTACCCTTAATTACCCTATTTACTTTTAACATTGGTAAATAAAAGTCAAAAGTTACTATTCACAAAAAATTATTTTCATCTTATTGAACCATATTTTACTTACTGATATTAACCATGTCTCTTGTATTTTTTAAATTCATCTCATAGAGGTGGTAAGATTATGTTTTATTCCAATTTGAAAATGCTCCTAGGAGGTTAGTAAAAGACGGTAAAAGATCAGTTTTTTTAAATATTTCTAAACATATTATAAAATGACTCTAATGAATTAAATTGAACTTATTTAGGTATTAGGTATCTATTTTGACCTAAAATAAATTTAAATAAAATAAAAAAAATATTTAAATAAAAAGTCATTTTTAACCAATAAAGTAGTGTATTTCACTATTCATCAAAAATTGAATGTTTTCAGAAAAATACAAAAAATTTACCCTAAGCTAATTTCAATACTCCAAATTCAAAATTGAAGTCAATTTTTAAAAATAAAATTTATAAAATTTCAAAAAGTGGGTATTACTATTTATAACGGCTAGTTTGATTGGTCGTTGTGTGTGAGAATCTCGAAGTTGCGTACAATGAAAGGGATTGCATTATTCAAAGGAAAAATGTACCATGGATGCTTGGGGTGTTACATTCTTCCCTCCTTAAAATAATTTCATTCTCAAAATTTCTATAATATTATCGCATAAAAATATTCGGGTGGTTCTTCATCATAAGTGTTTATGGTTCCCACGTTGCCTCTTCCATCATATGGTTTCTCCATAGAACTTTTACCCGATGATTCATCCGGTTTCTCAGCACTTGTACTCTTGTATCAAGAATTTTGACAGGATTTGCACAATAAGAAAGATCATGGTCCATTTCAATTTCCTCATAGATAAGTACATGCGTTGGGTTCGGCATGTATTTTTTCAACAGCGATACGTGGAACACATCATGAACATTGGAGAGACTTAGAGGCATTTCAAAACGATAAGCTACAACTCCAATTCATTCTAGAATTTCAAAAGGTCCGATGTACCTAGGACTCAATTTATCCTTCTTACCGAAATGTATAACAATGTTCTATAGATATACCTTCAATAAAAAATAATCTCCTTCCTGAAATTCCAAATCCTTCCTTCAGTTATCGACATATCACTTTTTCCTACATTGAGCTGCTTTGATGTGGGTTTTGATAACCTTCACCTTTTCTATTGTTTCCTCAACATGTTTGGGGCCTACAAGTTTTCTTCCACCAACATCATACCTACAAGTCGGTGTGTGAAATCTCATTCCATATAACGCTTCATATGGTGCCATCTTAATACTTGAATGGAAGTTGTTGTTATAGGAAAATTTTACCAGAGGTAAATATTGATCCCACATACCTTGAAAGTCATGTGATCAAGATCTCAACATGTCTTATAAGTTTTTAATAGTCCGTTCTGATTGTACATTAGTTTGAGGGTGGTAGGTAGTGCTCAAATGAAGTTCAGTATCCAGGTCCTTTTGAAGACTTTTCCAGAATCTTGATGTAAAAAGGGGATCACGATTAGAAGCAATTGATAGGGGTATACCATGGAGTCTTACAACTTCATTAATATATAGTCTTTCCAAATGTTCAAGTAGTAAATCTTCTCTTATAGTATGAAAATGTGATGACTTTGTAAGAGGATCAACAATGAACCATATTGCATCATTCCTTCTAGAAGCCTTTAGTATCCCCAAGGAAAAGTCCATCGTAATATTATCCCATTTCCAATCAAGTATGGGAATATGTTCCATGACTCCTCTAGGTTGTTTTCTTCTAACTTCTACTTGTTTATCAACCATACATCTTTATACAAAATCAGCAATCTCCCTCTTCATGTTGTCCCATGAAAAATGTTCCTTCAAATATCTATAGATCTTGGTGCTCCTAGGGTGTATAGAGAAATTGGAGCTATGAGCATCATCCAACAATTACCTATTTAGATCAGGTATGTTGGGAACACAAAGTCTCTTCCCAATTTTAAAAAATCCATCTTCATATATGAATTCAATCAATCTCCCATCATTCATAGCTTTAATATTCTTTTGAAACTCCTCATCACCAGTCTGAGATATTTTTATCCTTTCTAGTAAATATGGTTTGGAAAACATTTGAAAAATAATTAATGTTTCTCCTTCCATGTTTATTCCCATATCCATATTTACTAGATCCATGAAAATAGGATCCTTTTCAACTCTCATCTTGTTCAAAACTCCATGATCCTTTATGCTAAAAGAATCTCGTACCTTATTTTCCGTCCCTGAGTGGTAGTGTATAGTGAAATCATAATCCTTGAGTAGTTCAACCCATTTCTTTTGACTAATATTGAGTTATTCTTGTGAGAAAATATTCTTTAAACTTTTGTGATCAGTATAAATCTCAAATTTTTCACCATAGAGATAGTGTCTCCATATTTTTAGAGTAAAGATTACAGATATTAACTCAATATCATGAGTATGATAGTTTTTCTCATGAATTTTTAGCTGTCATGATGCATAGGAAAAAACTCTATCATTCTGCATGAGGACCCAACCAAGTCCTTTCTTTGAAGCATCACTATAAATAAAAAAACTCATTGTTCCCTGATGGTAGAGTCGAGATAGGAGGATTGTATAGTCTTCTCTACAGTTCTTCCACACATTCTTCACACTCTTTTGTCCAAACAAATTTATCCTCTTTACGTGTGATCTTGGTTAATGGGTTAGCCAACTAGTAAAAATTCTGGACTAAACGTTGATAATAACATGCTAAACCAATAAAACTACATACCTTAGTTATACTCATCGATCGAAGACATTCTTGGATTGCCTTGGTCTTTTAAGGATTAACAGAGATTCCATCCTTAGAGACAATATGGCCAAGAAAATAAATCTCATGAATCCAGAATTTACAATTTCTAAACTTCCCATATAATTCATTTCTTCTAAGGGTTTTTAGAATAGTGTACAAGTGATTTTCATGATCATCATTTCTTTTTGAGAATACCAAGATATCATGAATAAACACCATTACAAATTCATCAATATATTCCTTGAAAACAATATTCATTAGATCCATGAAGATAGAGGGTGAATTAGTCAATCCAAAGGCATTACTGTAAACTCATAATGCCTGTACCTGGTTCGAAATGTTGTTTTCAGAATGTGTTACTTCTTCACACACAACTGATGATATCCATATCTAAGGTAAATCTATGAAAAATATTGAGATCCATGAAGTTGGTCGAATAAATCATCAATGTGAGGTAGGGGATACTTGTTCTTTATTGTTATAACATTGATCTCCCTATAGTCAATGCACAATCTCATAGATCCATATTTCTTCTTAGCAAAAAGGATAGGGGATCCCCATGGAGAAACACTAGGGTGAATAAATCATTTATTACTAAATTACATTAGTTTTTTATTTAGTTCCACTAATTCCACAGTGGTTATTCGATAAGGGGTCTTCGATATGGGCCTTGAACCATGAATTAAATCAATAGAAAACTCAATTTCTCATTCTGGAGGATGTTCAGGTAAATCCTTTGGAAACACATCAACATATTCTTTAACAATAGGTATGTCCTCTATTCAAACATTCTTTTCCTCGCCCATAATTATTTCAATCTTATCCACCCTAACAATTGAATTTAGAAGAGTTACTGGGGGCGGATCTAGATAAGAATCAGATGGTGACATTTCTGCTCTAAAGATAAGGTACTCTTTATCATCATCGGAATTTGTAACCTCTTCTTATTCCTATAAATTTTCACATCATGGTCAAAAATCCAATACATACCAAGGATTATATCAAATTAAATCATGGGTATGATGATCATATCAGCATATAAAAAACATTTATATTCCCTAGTGGAAACTGATTCACAAAACATTGTTGCAATGATACTTCCCCTAAGAGTTTTGACTGACTACCCCCTTGTAAAATGAAATTGAAAATATCTAATTTTCTGAGAAAACTGGGAAGATATGAAACAATGTGATGATCCAGAATCAAATAAAGCAATGTATAAACTTGAGGAAACCATTAAATTTCCTGCCACCATATATTTCGGAGCTTCAACCTCAGTATTAGTGATCACATAAGATTGGCCTTTCTCTTTTGGCCTTTTCTGAGGTAAGTTCCCTTGGCACTTAGGACATTCATTTGAATAATGCCCCTTTTCTCTACAATTGTAGCATTCAACATTGACAGTCTCTTTCTTTCCCTTGCAATCACGATCTTGGTGGCATTTTCACCTCACTTGTAATAGACTCCCATTCCGTTCAGGAAAGTACCAGGTTATTTCTTCCCACATTTACCTGATGATATATATTCAAATTTTCCCTTATTACCCTTATTTTAATTTCTAGAGTGTTCACCAGATCTCTTCTTCTCCTAATTTTCATTAAAGTCGTAAGACTTAAAGAATTATTTTTCTGTCTTGATAGCACATGAGATAATATCTTCGTATGATAAAAAGGATTTTGAGACTAATGATCACTAGGGAAATGGTTTTAACCCATCAAATAATTGATCAATCATACTCCTTGGGTTACGTATATAATCTATAGCATAGCTTTCTAACCTTGTAAAGTTAGCCTCATACTTGGTGACATTCTCATCCTCCTTTTTCCATAGACTCAGAAAGTGTCTTTCCTTATCCGTTAGATGGTCAAGATGAAAGTATTTTTCTATGAAAATATTTTTAAACTCTATCCATTCCATTTTCAATACTTCTTCATATTATTTTGTGTTTTGTATTAATGACCACCATTGATCTGCATATCCCGTGAGGTGATAAACTGTCATGACAACATTTTACCCTTTTCTAATCCCCAAAGCATGAAATATTTTCACTATGGACCATATACATTGCTCATATACTAACAGATTTGTACTCACATTGACTGTTGGTGGTTGTTACCTCATGAAGCGGTCTAACTTTGATCCTCTGAGTCGTAAATCATAGTGCTCCATACGGGTAAGAATATTTTTCATAACCTGAGCGAGTTATCCCAGTATGGTGATAATTTTATCAGCACCAGTCACATAACTGGCTACACTATAATTATCTTGAGTAGGAGGGAAATCCCTATAATGATTATGTGCGTTGATACAGTTTTCATTCCTTCCACGAGATGCCATTTCTAAATAATGGAATACAGTAGATTAGATTATGAATCATAATATATAATTCTAAACTTGTAAAACACTTAATATAAATTGAACCGTTTATGGATATAATCCATAATTATAAATATATTTTATTTTAGGAGGTATATACTCATAAAACCATCGTAATGGTTAGTAAAGAAAATGAGAATTATCATAATCATATCCCCCATGAGTGTTGTAATAAAGAGTGCAGCAAGGACAATTGTCGTGCACCGGTTCATGTTCGAGCCTATCTCAAAGTGGTGTTTTTAGGTATTACCCCTAGGTACATCTGTGCCAGAGCCGCCTCTACCTGGTCATATCCAGACAGGGATGTATTTATTTTAAATTCACAAATTTTATACCGTACCAAAATTCTAGGAATTCTTCTATACTAATCTTCAAAGTCTCTACTAGGGCAGTATTAACTAATCAGTGCTTTTCTAAATCTAGTTTCCAATGTTTGTACTAAACTTCCTTTGATACCAACTGCAACGCCCTGACAACAGTTACCCAGAGTCGGTGCATTATTACATAACTTTTGAATGATATAAGGAATCATTTCCTGAAAGACTGATCAGTTTAGTATCCTTAGAAGTACTAGATACATTCATAAGTTTTACATTACATCATGAAATAAAAACATCAACAAAATTTTTTCCCCTTTTGAACAAACTTATATCCTTATTCTATCCCTGAAGGTCAACCATAAAATAATTCTTCACATCCGGGGAAAAATAAAACCTAGAAACGGGTGAACTCAGATGCTCATTAAGGATAACAATATAGCAGAAGCTTTCATAAATAAACATAAACATTTAAGGCAATGAATTAGACTAAAACAAAATTTGTTTAAACATAAACTACAACATAATATGGGAAAGATAAAATCAAACAATTCATTTTAATTATTAACATGGATATTCTACTAGTAGAATAATCACATAAAATATCAATAGAAACTTTCATTATGATAGAATGCATAATTCCAGACATCATAATCACATAGTCAAGGCCATGTGCCATGACTACAAAAAATATTTTGTCATGGAATTGTTACAAGACACTAGTTTGTATCATGAGACCTATAGATGCATCAAAGAGCTATAGCGGGCTCCACCCGTCACTTACTAATTCCAATGCATTCCTTATGTGAAAAGGATTAAACATAACATAATAATTTGTATTAAACCTAGCATACGAAATGTAAATACTTTATCCATAAACCACGAATGGTATAAAAATAACACATCCATAGTCAAACATATCACAAAAATTCAATACAATATGGAATATTTCTATCATAATAAATCAACATCAAAAAATTTTAAAATCCATCAAAGGATGTTGACATAGATGAAAATGATATGTAAAAATCATTGAGAGAAATGTCCCTTTTTCATAAAAACATTTAGAAGACACACAATTTAGAAAGGAAGAAATTTAAAGACATCTTTGAATTAAAGTGTCCCATCCCACTTTGAAAATTTTAAAAGTAATTTACATTTTAAAAGCATTCATGTTCATATAAATAAATGCTTAAAACCGATTTTGAAAACACGGACATTATTGACAATGATTTAGAAGAATAAATATTTAAACTATTTAAAATGATGATCTAGTTAAATATTACCTTCCATAAAACCTTTAAATATTATTTTTGAATATATTCTAATAAAACATGGGTGGGGATGATAAAGAGGTCCCAGTAGATACCCATAAGAAAACAACCTCGAATAATGAAGAGATTGTAGAATTAACCCTTTCATTGTACTTTTCCTTGTTTGAGGGTACTTTATCCTCCTGTATAATATTTAAATAATTGTTATTAAATTATTCAAAAACTGTATATATAAATATGATATCATATATGATCCTATAATATCACTTTATTAATAATATTTTAGTAATATCATCATTTCGGGTGTTAATTGATCAGTTTTCCTTTATTTTCTTAGTTATGTAAGACATGTTTGTTATAGATATGATGTATTTTATTCATATCAAGAATGATATTAAGTTCTTAAACATTATTTTTAATCAAAAAATGAAAATTATTCTTGAATTATTACGATGGGGAATGAATCTCATTGCCTTCGTGGAGATGGTAATCTGTATGTATGCATGAGCGACAATATCATTATATTGAAGGTGAAATCGTATGTAATTGGATGTTATATAATATATACTAATTCAATAACATTTTATGTTTATTATTTACTTCAGTTATACTCATTATTATATCCATACAAATAATGAAGTGTTTGAGTAACAAACTACACCACGACGTGGAGACGGTAAGCCGTACGTACGCGCGTATGGTGACTTTTCCATTCATATGATGGATAGAATAATGAATTTTATTGTACCATTTTTATAATATCATAATTATATATAGAAGATACTAGATTTATTATTTTATAATCGAAAAAACAAATAAAGATGTAGTGGACGAAGAAAAGAACTTGAAAGAGTTGATAAATATTTACCTCTTCATTGGTTTCTTCCTTTGGATTTGATCAAAAGAGCTCCATAGGTTTGCTTTATAACAAATTTAAGGCCTCTAGGATGAATGGAGGAAAGTTTATAGGATATTTTTGCATGTTTTGGCAGATCCAAATGTCTTTGGAGGTGTGAAATTAAGAGAAGGGGGAGTACACTTTTATATGAGAGGTGAGGGTCACTTTTCAAAAATATTGAAATATTATTTTATAATAAAATCATTTTCAATTTTTAATGTCTCCAAAATAAATTATTTCGAGGCTAAGGTGGGGATGGGTCAAAAACTCTCAACCAATAGATTTTAGATAGGTTTATGTCATCATATTAACCTTATCTTTTAGATTTTACTCTTAGTTAAATAATTTGACATTTACCATGTCCCTTTGTATTTTTATATTATATGGTTAGTAAACATACTATAAACTTCCAAGAAAACCCCATGTGGTTTATTATTAATATATATAACTTTATCAAAGTCCTTTGACCGATCTCTAGATTTTTAGGAATATTATATCAATTAATAATATAGTATTTGTTTTAAAAACTCAATTAAGTCAATTTTGACACTATTTAGCATTTGATTTTTTTATAATCCATAAAAACATTATCACTTTGATTAAAATTTATTTAACCAATCCTAAAATTTCATGTTAACCTATAAAATTAGTGGGATTAATCAAAAATCTCAATTTACATTTATTTGGATATTTATAATATCAATTATTTAAATATTTCATTAATAAGGTAATTATTGCATCGTCATTGTGTCATAAATAAATAAAATTATATAATGTCTAAAAACTGTAAATTAAATTAATTTTTTTAGGAAATATTTTTATATTTCAAATTAATATTTATAGTGAAATTTATATTGTCTGTAACCCTATCTTAAACATGGTTTAGTTATTAAACATTGAATTTAACGCTTTTAACTCTTCATAAATAAAATAATAATAAATGTACTGATCTAATCCTTGTGAACCAAAATGGATCATATTTTATTCCTAAGGTTGTTTTTGGTCGAATTATACTTATCCAATAGAATTTGGATATGTCTTAGGGTAATTATGATATCATTTTTACCTTTAAATACCTTATTTAATTTTAACCGCGGTTAATAAAAGACAAAAGTTACTATTCAAAATAAATTATGTTCATCTTATTGAACCCAATTTTTCTTACTGATATTAATTGTGTCTCTCTGATTTTTTAAATTTTACTCACAGAAGTAGTAAAATTATGTTTTATGAAAATTTGCAAATGCTCCTAAGAGGTGGGTAAAAGACGGTAAAAGTTCAATAAAATTTTTATATATCTAAAATTATTATAAAATGAATCAAATTAATTAAATTTAACATATAATGGTATTATGTATCTATTTTTACCTAAAATAAATATAAATAAAATAATTAATTATTTAAAGAAAAATTTTGTTTTAACCAATAACGTAGTGTTTTCACTACTAATCAAAAAATGATAGTTTTTAGAAAAATACCAAAAATTCACCCTATGCTAATTTCGGTATACTGAATTCAAAAATGAATTATATTTTGAAAAATAGAATTTATAAAATTTTAAAAAGTGGGTACTACTATTAATAACGGCTCGTTTGACAGGTCTTGGGGTGTTAGAATATCAAAGTTGCATACAATGCAAGCTATTGCATTATTAAAAGGGAAACATACCATAGAATATTTGGGTGTGAAAAAGTGTGCCTCACACCTCTAACCATAAGGACTAAAAAAAGTGAGTAAAAAGATAATACTATCTAGTTAAGTAATAAAATATTTCTCAGTCATCCTTGTGCCCAAAATAGAAGCTCACATTGTCTTTCTTACCCAAGGATCTCTCAGTCACATAGAAACCAATTTAGAGGCTTTCATGGTACTCCCTTTGATGTCTCACATGGCCCCGTAAATAAAACCCTCACTCACTCCCTGGTTAACCCATGTGATACTCAATGCTGAAAAATCCACACACAATTTCCCATATTAATCAATCTATAACACAACTTATTTCAAAAAAAATCCTGATCAATTTAGAAAACACCCCTAACCAAAGTATAATAATTTAAAAATACACTTTAGAAATCCACTTAAAATAACAAAACCAAATTTATCCATTTTATTAAACACTTTGTGGGAATACTAGCCACAACTATTAGGGAAACCCACACTAAGAACCCAAATTTCTATAATGATCTATGAAACAAATAAAATATTGAATATGAACCAATAATAAATCAATTAGATGGAAATTTAATAAAAAAAAAATGGTGATTAATAATTTCAAGTTATTCTATGGAGAACTCCCTTAAATTGAGACACAGTCCTTGAATTTTGTCCAATGCTCAATGCCCATGGTTAGGACCACTCAGAACTAGTATAACCAAGAATCACCCAACTATTCTCAAATAAATCAATCCAAAACCCCCATAATAACCTAAATTCATTAAAAACCACCCAATAGTTCTAAAACACCATGTGAATTTAATAAGTAGAAAAAGGAGAGAAGGGGATGAATAAATCAAGATGAATTCAATTTAACTCAAGAAAAGACACTAATATACCAAGGATAAATCAAAATCAAAGGAGGGAATCTCTAGGATATGGGTAATGGATTCACACAATATATGAGGATAAGTATGGTTTAAACCCCTTAAAATTAAATAAGTGAATAAAATATCAAAAACTACAATATAATTTTTTGAATAAAGCCACAAGTTTTAGCTGCACGATCAGGAAACACTTTCATTGACCATGAGGTTTCTAATTTTCACCTGAAATAGGTTGTACAATTTGATTTGTGGCATCACATGGTTAGAAAAACTATGCTCAAACCATAAGAAACCACATTGTCAAATAAAATAGTACCCCTCAAAAAGTTTGAATATGGTTTTGAAAAACCATGTTCTAACCATGAACCTCGACCTTTCTCCCAAAAAAAACTTGGTTTTGAACCCCGACACCTTGGAACTCCAAAATCACACTAATGGATAGATACAACACAAAATTAGATGTACTAGTGACATTGAAGGTGTCACATAAAAATATTATTCTTAATATAATTCTAAAAGAAATTTGTACGTATTCTATACATGATAGCCTCATGAATAGACTATATAAATGTAGTTACATTTTGTGTTAGGTATTAAAGTGAAACAAAAGAGTCTTATTTAATTTATAGAAAAATATTATTCAAAATAATAGTGGCATGATAAGATAAGGATTTGAATATGATTTTAATATAAATATTTATATGTTTGAATAAGTAGATTTTCTTTGAGATGGACACATTGACGATAAAATATCAACCTCTATTGAGTTTTTTTAGTAGTGTTTATATTACCAAATAAAGAAATAAATATCATTATAATGTAGTACTATTGATTTATAATCATTAATTGTAACTCAAGGTACTACTTTATTTATGTAAATTATGACTTCAATATAATATCTCAACATGGTAGTTAAGATTCATTTAGAAGTGTATATGTGAAAAAACCTAATATTTTAATATTTATTGAATCAAATACCATATTTAACACAGATTTATTCACAATATATTTTATGATATGATATTTTATATCAGAAGGCTCTGACTGATAATATAAAATCATATTCCCTGATAGGTTATATGATTTTATATTATCATTCAGAGCCTTCTGATATAAAATATCATATCATAAAATATATTGTGAATAAATCTATGTTAAATATGGTATTTAATTCAATAAATTTTAAAATATTAGGTTTTTTCACATACACACTTCTAAATGAGACATTAAAAATATTTTGGATTATTTTTAGAGTTGAATCTAGTTCCTATCATGGTTTAAGGTGAAGTGATTTTATCCCTTATATCACATGTATATTGGATTATTGTTAAAAAAATGGGAAGAAATATAATACAATCCTCTCTCTATGTTTATTACTTAATTGATTTAAAAAGTGTGAGAACAATTAAATTAGGGAGAATTTATTTATAGTTATTTTACCTAATGGGTGAGATATATACTATTTAGGTTGGTTATGTATATAGTGTGTTTTAATATGAAAAAAGATATAAAATCATCATGTGATCAATTCTAACATGCTTTTTGAAGTTGTTTTATAGATAAAGTTATAAAAAAATTTAAGTGATAGTTTGGTGAATGGTAGAGTAATTAATTATCTCTTGTTAAATATTCTTATTTATTATACTAATTTTTCATTTCTATGTATAGAATTATACATTGATAATTCAATTCTTTATGCGATGATTTTAATTTTTTTTATTTTCTTTGGTAAGGAAAACATCATAAAGCTGATATTATTGAGACCAAGAGTTTCTTATATGTTGATGTTGAGACTTGAAGTATTTGTAAACTTTTTGAAGATTTATATGAACCATGGATTGTTTTTTAGATCTATAATTAGATAAGTTCCCCTAGCCATGTAGTGTTTGTTTTTTGAATATGAGTTTTAAAAGAGATATAGTGTTTGTGTTTATTTATTGTATTTTTTACAATACATAAATAATATTAAAATACATATAAAATAAATTCTATTATGTTATTTAAATATTTTTTATAGTTTGAATTTTTTTAAAGAGTCTTGGAGTTTATTGGATGAAATCTAGAGTTATTTGGTGTTTATAGATAATTTATTCTAAACTTTACATAATTATTTACTATGTAATGTCTCTGTATTGAGATGGGATAAAAATCAACAAAGAAAAAAACCTTACTCAATGATTATGATTTTTATATAATATAAATTAAAATAAAGAAATGGTAAATTCCCTTATAGTATTTATAAAATCATTTTAAGGATATATATAGCATCATTATGAGGTTCAATAATATTTTTTTATAAATCAGGATGAGTTAAAGTGTAAAGCTACGTAGTGATATGTAATATTCTCTAGAACATATAAATGTTAACATAGCAGAAACTTCTATAGCATTGTATATTTTTGAGTCCATATATAATTTTTTATGTGACTATAGAATTGAAAAGGTCCATAGATTCAATTCTTTCATGTATTTTTTATAAATATTATACGATACGTAATAAATGAATTCGATGTCTAAATTTTTATATCACAAATGAAATATTTATATTTTATGCTTGTGATATTTTTAATTAGCATAAATTTTAGTTATTTAAAATATATTAGGTTTTTGTAGAAGAATAATTTTCAAAACATTATGTATAATTTTTTTTATTAAATATTTTGATTCATAAAAAATTATTTTATAGAATAAATATCATAGGGTTAAATAATGAATCTTTTAGTAGAGATTTGTTCAAAATGTCAACATTTTTGTGATTTCCTGATTAAAGGATTGGGTTTAATATTTATGATATGTCACACTATGATTAATATCCATTATATTTATGCCTTTTGTAGTTTTAAGAATGAAATAAATGCTTCATTACAATGACTAGAGTCATTCCATGACATGAAGTCCTAGAGAGATGAATAAATTTATTGTTCTATACATAAAAGGTTTGTCACACTACAAAATGATATATATTTCGAAGAGAATTCACTAAAAATAATTTTCCACATTATGAGGAATGTATACATGTTGTGATTATCCATAAAATTAAAAAAAATTATAAGAAGAATAATGATAATTTGTGTGGTAGTTAGTAGTAGTTGATGGAAGTTAGTCTTTAAAAGTTTTATTTAAAATTCAAAATTGAATGTGATGATTTCAAATACAATTGGAATGAAATATAATAATTATTGGTACTGTAAAAAATATAATAACTATTAACTGAAAAAGGAATACATATAAGAGATAGTGGGTAGTATAGAAATATAAATTTGAAAATTTAATCAACTAGTACAAGAAGACAAATAGGAACAAGTAAAATAGTAATTATTAATATGGAGACAACTCATTAAAACTATGATCCTAAAAATTAAAAACATTTTTTTAAATTTGGATTCCATATATTTATTAGTAAAGGATCATTTTACACAGTTAAGAGATGTATGTATAATACATGTTATGCTATAAATATTTCTTGTATGATATATACCTAATGATAATTATGGACCATATAGACTTTAGTGTATCCAAAACATGTTGAGGACTGGTTAATAAATTTGAATACTAAAGCTTATAAAAACTATTATGTGTATAATTTTTCTTTAATTAGTGTGGGAAAATAGATAAATTCATTAACATTATTAGGATATAAATTTGTTTTTCAATGAAATTTAAATGGAATTAAATTAATTGAATCACCCCACCAAACCCCCACACTAATGAGTGAATTGTCACAGAACATGAGTACCCTTTTCAATCATTCAAATATAGCTGGCTCAAGTATTAAATTAATTTCCAAATAAAAAGAATGTCATCATGCCCTCTATAGTTTGATTATTACCCCCTATTAAATCTCATAAATATTCTTCGAACATATTATGAAAATGAAAAGTAGAATAAAAAATAAAAAAAATATTTAAAATATGATAATTATTTACATTAATTCTCATGAATAACTATTTACAAATATGTTCATGTAATTAATATAACTCTTATAAAATAAAATGTTGTCCAATTAATTTTTTAATCAATGGATGAATATAACATCTATGAAAATTGAAGAAAAAAACTCATGAAGTTTTTTTTCCTCTAAAAAACACTTATTTTAGTGTTTTATCCTATACTTCCTTCATATGTATTCTTCCAAATTTAACGTTAGTTATTTCTCCATCAAGTGACCTTTAATATTTGTCTTAAACCTTTGTCAAATGAAATAAAATAGTTCCCTATTACATCACACAATCTCCATATCTCTATTATCATGTACTATTATAATGTCAAATATCCAAATCTATAGATATATCTATATCACATAGAAAAAAATTAGAGTTGAGTCAAATGAAATATCCTTTGGTTCTTTAACTTACACTTATTATATGTGAGATTCTACAAATGATTTTGTTCCTTCTATAAATATTAAATCATTTTCAAAATATTTCATTCGTAACTCCTTAACCTCATTAAACTAAAAAATATCCCTCTCCCCTATACTAATTATATCCTATTTTAATAAATTGATAAACTTTTATTATTTGTCTTCAATTTACCCATTAAAGTGACCTAAATTAATAGATTTTATTCTTTTTTATAAAATTTCTATGAAATATAATTAATGTATTCTATAAATACTTAAATAATAATATAACATAAGTGACTAATCCTTCCTATAATTCTAGATATTTTTCCTAAAATTTAATTTAATGATTTTTCAATACAAAATCTTCTCCATAAGGATAGAGATGATAATGATTTATTAATTCATAATAGAATCTATTCTCTTTGGTTAATGAAAAAATACGTTATTTTAAATGTTCACTCATTATCACTCTGTATATATTATGATACCCATAACAGATTTATAATGGTTTTGTTTACAACATTAACAATGCATATTGTAGTGAATAAAAATAATCAGTCAACTTTAACAACATAACCACTAACACAATGATATACTAATTTAGTTTTTTAGGTGATAGACAATGAAATCATTGACATAAACATAAAACACTAAAAGTTATGAATTATAGTTTATGATATCATTTATTTTCTACTAATTTTCCAAATTCAATGAAACATTTCATAAAATTATCAAAATTACTCTGAATCCTATAGAATAGACTTATGGGAAAATATATTTTTAGTACATTAAATGTTTTATTATCACTTCAATAGTGAACTCTAGTCGTTGAAATATGATAATGGTTTATATTTTATATTACCATAATTCTTAGTATTCATCATATGATAATCCAATAAAATCTAATATTAAATAAAAATAGATCCACCTAATATAATTATCTCACATATTTATATAATTAATTATTGATTATATAAAAATTTGTTAGGTATTAGACTTTTATCTATGCAATTCCATAAGTTTTTGTACAATGGATGATTACATATCTTTAAAATAATCATATATTTATCTATAAATGTGAACAAATGGGGTCATAATACACTTATTATTTTTCCCATCAATTCATGAATAGTTGTTTGAAAATATATTTCTATCCCTTTTCTTATCAATAATTTCCTAATTATATTCTTAAATAAATATTATGAAATGAATTATGACATGTTTTCAATAATTTTCTATAAGATGGTTTAATAATGAGTAATTAGTGAATATCATAACTCTAGAACCAATATAGAATGATTTATATTTATACATGGAATACATAACTAAAATAATATATCCTCTAGTACAATATTAAGAAAGTTAATATCTATTTAGATTCATTCATATAGAAACCCAATTATCAGATACATTTTATTAAACGATTTTTAATATAATGTTCAAAAAACTACAACATATAAATCTATATGAATAGTGTCACGGGGAGATTTGATAGATGATATATTAATATCAAAATAATCTAGTACATAATTATTTAAATATACAGAATGCGATCCAAAATCTCATTAATAATATATTAATACATTGGTTACCCTAGGGAAATACATGATGGTGAATTAATATGTATGATTCAAGAGACGTATGATGATATCGTAAAAAAATTATCATTAGGATCAAATCATGGGATAATTTAAATAGTATCACAATATCATGGAATCATAAATTTGGGGGAATAACATAAAGCATGACATAATGAGAAATAAAAAATGTGGAAGGCTAACTACTCATGCACTATACATATTAACTCACAAGATGAAAGAAATACAAAATTCATTACTGTGATATAAAATTATGATCCAAGCAATAAAATTCTAATATATACCTGAATATTTGTTTTAGAAAATTAAACCACACATAATGAGTACACATATGAAAAAAAGAAAAAATTATTTACAAATTATTGTCTCAAAGCCTAATAAAGGATGTATCACAAAGATTCTAAAGTGAAGAAGGAATTAGTTACTTTTAGACATTCATATTTTTCATAATATCTTATAGGTATTAGATATTTATTTCAATTGAGGAATAAAAAAAAATTCCATGGAGAAGTAAAAAAATAAAGAACCTCTGGGGAAGTATTTTATGAAACTGTTAAATAGTATGTATTGAAGGCAATATCAGTTTCTTCATAAAAAGATAAGAAACAAAAGTTATTTTCCATAAAATAAAATTTGTTTTTTTAGAACATATATCTTTATAAAATTTTGGTGGAGTGATACATGACATGTAATAATAAATAGATAAGTTACTTTTTTATCATTTTTCCACAATAATGAAGTTGGAAAGGGAACCTCAAAATATTTTAAATTCACATAAAGGAACAGAATGTTAAACTAATTAAATCATTTTAGAACATATATATATATAATGTAAATATATTAGAATAATAGATATATAATATGAGTTTTAGAGGGGGAAGTCATAAATTTCATTAAGAGAGGGTGGTAGATAATTTCTCTTACATTATGTCCCACTTTTTTAATACGTGTATCTAAATTATTGAATTTTAAAATTAAGTGTGTTAAATAAATTATTTAATACATTTTCTGAGTATAATTATTAATTTTATTTGATTTATATTTGTTTCTCATTTATTACATAGTATTTCCATGCATTAAACACTAGAGGTTGTTTTGTCAACTTTTTCAAGATTATTTTGGTGTTTTGATCATGATCAAAGATATTTTTTAAATAGTTCCATAATCATTATACATGTAGAGTTTTTTAATATTTATTTTTCTATTAGAATAAAAATTATATATATTGATATTTTTTACAATATATATTCAAAATCAGATAGGTATTTAAGAATGTTTTTTTAATGGTTAACATAATGATTAAATTTTTTCACTTTTATCATTAATATAAAACCTAATTTGACATTTAAGAATAATGGTAATTTTAATTATTATTTTATTTATTCATTGAGAAAATTTATAAAAGCATTCATTTTTTGATATTATGGAAAATTTAACACATCATCCATGAAAGTGGTGAACAATCAAAACTATGAGGGATGATTTATGATTAGAATTAAACAAAGGGAGATATTATGATTATTGATATTACATAAATATAATAAGATTTTGGTAGACATATGATACCGATGTCACTATATAATTATCAAATGATGTGATTTATAAGAGGTATTAATAATGAAACATGAATGGAAAAGTTAATATATTTACCTTTCCATTCAATATCCTCATTTAGATAACATCGTCATCCTTCTTATATTTTCATTTCATTTAAGAAAACCTATAAGAATCAGGAAATAGTTTTGGGGTGATATTTTGGAATATGATTCAAATACAAGGGTATTATAATGTGTGGTGAAATTCAGTGGTTAATTTTTGTATTCATAAGGGTAAGAGAACATAATTTTTTATGAAAACATTATATCATCAAATAGTATCCTAACGATTGATTCAATAGTAATAGGATTATTACTCAATACTATAAAGAATAAATAAATAATCATCTAAATTTTAGGTACCCCTAAATCTCATTTTTATAAATAATTAAAAATAAGGTACTTATAAGAAACTTATATGGCATTTAATTATTCTACTACATATATTATTTTTTATAAAAAATAGTAATATTTCATAAAAATCATTTTTGATGTCTAAATTCCAAATAAGCATAAATGTTTTCAAAAAAACATTTCTAAATATGATATATTTAATCTTTAAATAAATATCCTATTTATAAAAACATTCTAATTATTTATGATATAATCATCCTTTTTACCCTTAGAAAATTGACATAGAACATCATAAAATCTAATTGTAATTTTAAAAAAATTAACTACTATTTTATAAAACTATTTTTAATAAGGATATTTTATTTATTAATTTTAAATTTATCATATGTATACTAATATGAAAAAAAATATTTTTATTATTTTTATAATTATGTTTTATTATTGATAAATGTTTATTTTCTGTTTTTTAAAACATATATTTAACATTCCTATCATATAAATTTCTTATATTTTCATTTTCACAAATACTAACATATATTTTATTAAAATATAAATATTACAATATTTATTTCTACTTTAAATGAAATTGTATATTATAGCTTGTGATACACACTACACAATCTTAAATAAACCTTGATACTTTTATTAAAATAAAATATTACAATGAAAGATAAATAATAATACATTAGGAGGATGTATTATGAAACAGAATAAAGAATAGTAAAAGTGGAGTGAATGTAAATGTGTATAAAAACAACAAAAATAAAATCAGTATCTTCATGTTTCTCAAGGTGTATTTTGACCCCAACTATAACTATCAAAACAAGGAAAAGAATTTTGAATATAATGTACAAGAGGAGAAATAAGTAAATGGATAAATTTTTTTGATGCATATAAGGACATATAAAGGAATTCAATATGAAAGTTATATACATGGTCACTAGACAAATAATCATTATTTATATATATTTGTTAGATATTTTTAGTGTAAGTGTTTTTAAAACTAATAGGTATGTATTATTCTTATAAAAATTAAAATAAATATAATTCACAACACTCACATAATTAGTAATTTATATTAATTAGATTAGAAAAACATAATTTTTTAAGAAACCATTTTTCAATAAAAGAATCATTGCATTATAATTTTTTAAATGAATAATTTCTTTTACAAATAATTTAACTTCTATAAAATTATAATTAAATAATAATAAATCAAATTTCTATAAAAATGCTTTTCAAGAAAATAAATATATTTAATATGTAATATAATTATAAAAATAATAATATTTAACTGTGAAATGAATGCTTAGTATGTTGTAAATCTAAGAAATATTTTTATTCAAATAAAAACTATTTTTACTTATTCTCTCTTAATTAAGTATTTAAACTTTAACTATTATTTTTTTTTGAAATTTAAATAACTCACAAATTGTTTAAAATAATCCAATTCATTCAATTTGAATAAAAATTCTAAATTATTTTTCTAAAAATTTCTTTTTTATTCGTAACGAAAACATTTTCTTATGATGGTTTTAGATTTGGTTTCCAACATATATAAATATTAATTTTTACCTCTTATACAAATTAAATTTATAAAAATGTATTAAAAGTTTGACATCAACACAATTAATGTTATGTAATAAGGTCATCTTATTATTTGGTCATAATAAATATTAAAACCCATTAAAATATGTTACCATGGTTATGGTTCAAACATGTTTACCAGTGTTTAAGATGAAAAATAAGTGTAAAATTTCAACTTGAACTTGTATAAATGTTGTTGTTTTATTTTTTTTAAACCTTATATTATCTTAAATTCTATGAAATTAATATTTTTTCAATTGTATAAAAAATGAGTTAATATTATCTAAATCATTTAAGTAATTCAATTTGATTCCATCCTATAAGTTATAAAAAGCTTATGGCAAGATCCTATATTTTTCAAGGTATGATTCCTTTTAATTGTTTGTGGCATATTGTGTGAATTTAATTCACAGCTCGATTTAATTCAAACCTTGAATAATTATTCCCCATGTAGATGGTTTTCACCAAATGTCTATATGTTAAGAATGTAGTTTTATCCATGTTTTGACATGTCATGAAAGTATATTACACCCCTTGTAATCATCCTTCACCATGTCTCGACATGTCATGAAATTAGTCTACACCACAGGTAATTAGATTCCACTACATGTAATTAGATTACACCACTTGTAGTTAGATTACAACACATGTAATATTCATCAATTTTTTTAAATGGTTTCAAAGTAATTTCATAGGAAAAATTGTTAATTATGTCACGACTTGTACATGACAGGAAAAGGGAACTCAAATCATGTAATTTTAATGCTGAGTTTATAAAATTCATGACTCCAGCATTTCTTGAACCTCCAGACTCAACTCTCCTCCACTATAGGGAGTTGTAACCCTCTCTTATTCACTGCATAAGTCTTATGGACATCCTCTTTCGACTGAATCTCCTCCAAGTACCTCTGCTATAGACATAAACACCTTTGTGCACCACCGTCATTAACCAAAGACCCTCCGCACATCTACCAGGTTTGGGTGTTCTTCTTAATTAGATATATCTTTCTTTTATGATCCTATTCTCGAATAAAACATAGATGAGTATCTAATTTTGGATCTTGATATAGATTTATTGAATATAGATCTGGGTTTGTTGGATCTAGATCTGGATTTGTTGAATCTAGATCTGAGATTATTGGTTCTAGATGAAATTTTTTTAAATATATATAATCTAATTTTATTTATATATAGATTTATGTGATCTTGTTTCATTTAACTATGGATTTAGTTTTCAAATAAATACTAAGATAATATTTTCATTCTAAACTAATCTCCTTCAAATTGGGATTATCCATCGGGAAGTGTTCATCACCATTATTGAGGTAGGTTGTCTAAAGTTTAAATCACATAGTTGTGATTTTTAATTACATATATAAAAGTTATAAAATTTCTTGATCTATTTATCAATTATACTACCAAATATAATTTATTAATTTGGTGAATTAATTAATTCTAGAATTTTTAAATTGTGAGATTTATGTATCATTTAACTAGATAATTAATTAGATGATTAATTATGTGATTTTGGTATTTAGGAATTTATTATTAATTGGTTGAATTAATTATTGTGATATAGATATTGTTCAAATTTAATTCTTAATTGAATAATTATTTATTAATATATTGATTTTTTTAGTAGGGATAATTAATTGTAGAATTAATTATGAGATATTAAATTGTTGTTTTGAGATAATTAATTGTACAATTAATTATGTGACATTGTATTTTTATTTGAGATAATTATTTTTAAATTTCATTATGTGATATTGAGTTGTGATTTGAGATAATTAATTTTAATAATAAGAATTTGATATTGATTTGTGGTTTCAGATAATTACTTAGACAAGTAATCATTTGATATGTTGTTATGATTTGAGATAATTAATTATAGAATTAATTATGGGATAATGATGTATTGAATTGAGATAATAAATGGTAGATTAATTATGAGCTATTAATATTGCAGATTGAGATAATTAATGATATATTAATTATGTGATATGAAAATTATGGGTGTGATTATTTAATTGAAAAATTAAATTGTGAGATTAATGAAGTGAGTCAAAGTAACTAATTAATTGGAGAATTAATTGAAGGGGATTAATGGAATTAATTAATTTTGAATTAATTAATGAGTGTTGACATGTACAATTAATTGGGTAATTAATTGTTGGGGATGAATGTAATTTATTATTTTAAAATTAATTAATGAGGTTTGACATGTACAATTAATTGGTGAATTAATTCATGGGAAATGGCATGTTGATGAAATTGAACAATTAATATTAATTAATTGGAAAACTTATTAATTGGGATTGGTGTGTTTATGTAATTGAAGACATAAGATTAAGAAATTGGAGATTTAATTCATTGGTATTTGTGGGTTGATGGAGTTGAATAAGTTAAATTAATTAATTGGAAAATAAATTAATGGTGACGGTTGTGTTGACGCAATTGAATGGGTTAAAATTAATTAATTGGTGAATTAATTAATGGGTACTATTTAGTTATTTCAGTTGAAAAATAATAAATCATAGATTAATTATGACATATTGAAGTCATGAATTGAGATAATTAATGGTAGATTAATTATGAGAGATTGACGTCTTGAATTAAGGTGATTAATGATAGATTAATAATGAGATATTAATATCATAGATTGAGATAATCAGTGTCAGATTAATTATGAGATATCGAAATTGAGGGTGTCATTATTTAATTATTAAATTAAATATTGTTATTTGGGGTGTTAGACATGGTGTTCTACACTAATGGGATTTGGGGTGTTAGACATGGAAGTATACACCAATAATATTAAAAAAGAATAGGATTCTTGATGCTATACATAGTGATATTCACTAATGGGATTTGGGGTGTTAAACATCATGTTATGCACCTATAATATAGATAAATGAATGGTATTTTGGGAATTAGATATGGTGTTTTACACCAATGCGATTTGGGGGTGGTAGACATGATTTTTTATAATGATGATAGATCTAAATATGTTGTTGAGAAATGGGGTGTTAGACATGGTTATATACACCAAAGAGGAATAATAACAAATCATATTTTAGGTGTTAGTCATGGAGTTCAACACCAATGAGATTTTGGGTGTTGGACAAGGCATTCTACACTGATGGGATTTTTAGTGTTAGACAAGGAGTTTTATACTAAAGATAAATATATATATAAATTAATTAAGAGTTGAATATGTGACATGATTCAAACTCGATACTCTCTATGGTTAATAATTATTAATTGATAATGTGATAAATATTAAATTATGAATTGTAATTATTTTCTTTTTACAACTTCATACACTTGATATTGATTGGATTTGTTTTAGATGCTATTGGTAGTGTCCTACTGAGTTGTAATCACACCCTACTCAGGCTACATAATTGGTACCCGAATAGTATTTATTTTTTCTAGACAGGTTAAGGGAAAAGGAACTGCGTTATATTTTTCATTAGGGATAGAGCTTGTATAAGGGAACCATATGTTGTTTGAGACCCAATTGTGAGTAATTAGTGTCATTATGTTTTGTTATATTTTAAACATTTGACATGGAATGTTTATCTTTGAGTTAAATATTGTATTCCCATTTTGGTTTTCTTGTGACATTAGTATTTTTCTATGATTATATATGCTTATGTTATTGTGTACCTACTTCCTCTGGTATTCTAATCTAATAAATGATGGTATAGTCTCCCCATGAATGACTTATAAGACCCTCTCTACTAGTCAGTATCCTATGGAACAAGGGGAGGTGTGTTTGAGGTACTGTGGCAGTCCATCTTGGGGCACCGATGTGTGGATCCTGGGATGAGAAGTTAAAAATTGGTATCATATGTCTAGTTTTATGTTCTTATTATTTTATCTTAATATTTGTGAAAGGTATATTAATGACTTGGAAGAGTGTGGGATTTGACTTGAGCTCAAGAATGGGAGTATCTACATAGTGTATGGGGGAGAACCCAAGTACCCAGGATTTGATTCTTGTTATTACTATTTTCTATTACAATTGAATATTATCTCACCTTGGGTGACACACCTATTTTTTATTTTGCAAATGCTCATCAGTTTAGGCATGCATGGGAAAATGAGTTCTGGGAAAGTTGCTGAATTCTAACTCTTTTTCCTTTCTTGTGAAATTGAACTGAAGCGGTGCCTAACATGTAATTGAGAGATATTGTAAAATGATTTAAAATTATAATAAATGGATGTATAAATGATAAACATTAATAACAATAATATTTTTACCCTTGTTAACTAAAACCTATGTTTATGATGGTTATGGGACATGATAGAACCACTGTTTTGATTATATGGTGGGAAAAGGGGAAAAATTGATATAGTTTTTTGTAAATCCCAATTATTAGCTATGCTAATGTGTAAAATAATAATATTTTTTTTATTTATCCCTTTACATGGTTGGTTTTTGTAATTATAATTCCCAGGCTTGAGAACTCGATTATAGGTTGTTTGTGGAACCATATGGATTAGGATCAGTGTAGTGAGATGTTGGTGGGAATTGAAGCCAGAGACTTTCGATAGGTTAAGGTGTTTCCCTAGTGGGACGAAACATCAGTAATGATGGATTTATGGTGGTGATTCATGAATGAACTATTACTATACATTTAATTAGTGGTGATCATGTCCCCTTCCTTGACATCATCCTGGGAGTGCTGAGAAAGCTATGAATTTATGCCTAGCTACGTAAATGTGTTTGGTTAGACATAGGACCCCATAGAGGTTGTATTTATGAAGCAGTATATATATGGAGCTGTATGGTGTGAGGTACACCATAAATATATCATGGATGAAGTTATAAAATGGGATTAGAGGTCAATGAATACTATGGGCCATGGCATGCAGTGGTTGAGCTGCTTAACAAGGGGTGTTACCAATGCTTCGAAGGTATGGGGCAATGTGTCAAAAACAAGGTTCATAGAGGAATACCATTAGATAGATGTGATGGAATCAAAATTATAATGAGAAACTTGTAAGGAGTGTGTTTAAATTCCTCAATAAAAGGTCGAGTGAGCCATGGAGGTGGTGGAAGTACGTCCTTTCTAGACGGGGTTTGATGGAAATACTAAGGGAAAATGTTGGATTGTTTCTTGGGGTTTTTGGGAATAGTGAGTTGGAAAAAATCAGTTATGTTAGGTAATTTGATCATGACAATGATGCATCCTTTGAGGAGAATTAGATACATGTATTGGGTGACATTGATAAGGTGTTGTGTGAAAGGACTATATAGATTGTTTGTGTATTGTGGTGACATAGACGAGCTCAAGAGGAAACATGGGAGAGAGAAGTAGATGTGTTGGCTCAGGTTTCTAATCCATTTTACTTGAAATTTTATAAATTTAGGGGAGTACATCTTAAGAAGAAGCTATTATAAGGTAGAGAGATTGTAAGAACCCGACTTTTTTAGAGATTCTTAGGAGTACATCTCAAGGGCGAGCTATTATAAGGTGGGGAGATTATAAGATCGCATCATTTTCCATGTATGAATCCTTTTAATTATTTGTGGAAGACTATGAGAATTTAATTAATGGTTTGAATGAAATTATACCTTTAATAATTACACCACTTGTAAATGGTTTTACCATATGTCGACATGTCATGAAAGTAGTTTTCTCCTTGTGTTGACATGTCACGATATTAGATTATACACCCTGTAACTCTCTTTCACCACGTTTCGACATGTCATGAAATTGGATAACACCAGGTGTAATTAGATTACACAACATATAAGATTACACCATGTATAATTAGATTTAACCTTGTGTAATCTTCATTAAATGTTTTTTAAAAGGGGTGTGATGGGATTTCATTGGAAGAATCATGAATTAAGGCACTAATTTTATACAATGTAAATGGGAATTAACTTCATGTAATTCTGTTGCTCATTTTATTAATGTCATGACTCCAACATCGTGTGAACCTCTAGACTGACCAATCCACCATTGTAGTGCCTTCAAATCCTATCTTTTTTCCACATAATCCCCACACACCTCCACCTTAGACCAAATCTCATAAGTTAACCTCTACCATTGACATAATCCCCTCTATGTGCCGCCGTATTTGATTGAATTCCCTTTGCACATCTCTTGGGTATGAGTGTTCTCCACATTTAGATCTATATTTCTATTCTTCTCCACTTCTATGATAAAAGGAATATGATTATCTAATGTAGGATCTAGATCTAGATTTATTGATTCAATATATATGCTTGTGGGATCTACAATAGATTCATTGAATATAGATCCTGGAATTTTGGATCCAGATATGGATTTTTTGAATCTAGATATAGGTTTCTTTGATTTGGTACTCGATTTAAGAGATATTGTTTCAATTAACGGTGGATTTTGGTTTCAGATCTTGACCTCAATCATCATCACATTCTATGTTGATATGTTTAAAATTCATATTATCAATTGGCATGCATTCATTAACATTCTGTAGGTAGGTGGTCTCAAATTCAAATACCACACTCATGATTTTTTTTTGCATATATTCAAGTTTTAGAATTTCTAGATATACTAAGAACTTGGATTTCAAAATAGAATTAATTTGTTTAGTGAATTAATTAATTAAAGAATTTTGAGATTTAGGGATAGTTGAATGAGATAATTAATTAGAGATTTAATTATGAAATTTTGGGATTTATGATTTTGATAATTAATTTTGGTAATTAATTATGGAGAGACATAGATTATGGAAATTTAATAATTAATTGATGATTTAATTTTTGATATATTCAAGTTATTGTGTATGGAAAATTAATTATAGAATTAATTATGTGATATTAATTAGTTACATTGAGATAATTAATTATAAAATTAATTATGTAACATTGAATTGTGATTTGAGATAATTAATTGTAGAATTAATTATTTGATATTGAGTTGTGATTTGAGAAAATTAATTCTAGAATTAATTATATGATATTAAGTTGTGATTTGAGATAATTAATTGTAGAATTAATACTGTGAAATTGAGTTGTGATTAGAGATAGTTAAATATAGAATTAATTATGGGATAATTCTATCTTTAATTAAAATAATTAAAAGTATAATAATTAAGAGATATTAACATCGTGGATCGAGATAATTAATGATATATTAATTATGAGATATGGAAATTATGGGTGTGATTATTTAATTGTTAAATTAAATAATGGGATTAATTAAGGGTTTAAAAAACAAATGAATTAGTGAATTAATTAAAGGGGATAAATGTAATTAATTAATTATGAATTAATTAATAAGGGTTTACATGAACCATTAATTGGAGGATTAATTTAATGGGATGAATGTAATTAATTAATTTTGAATTAATTATTGATGTTTGACATGTAAAATTATTTTTAGATTTAATTAATCAAGATTGGTATGTTGATGCAATTGAATAAGTCATATTAATTAATTTGAAAACTAATTAATGGGGACTGGTGTGTTGATGCAATTTAATAAGTAAGATTAATTAATTAGAAAATTAATTAATGGGTATTGATGGGTTGATGTAATTGAATATGTTATATTAATTTATTGGAAAATTAATTCATGGGGTCTATTATGTTGACACAAAGGAATGAGTTAAAATTAATTTATTGGAGAATTAATTGATGGGGTCTGTTGTGTTATTCAAATTTATAGATAATTAACTGCAGATTAATTAAGAGATATTGATGTCATGAATTGAGATAATTAATCATAAATTAATTATGAGATATTGATGCCCTGAAATGAAATAATTAAACATAGATTAATTATGAGATATTAATATCATGTATTTAGATAATTAATGTTAGATTAATTATGATATGTGAAAATTGTGGGTATGATTATTTAATTGTTAATTTAAAAAAATTGGATTTCGGGTGTTAATCATAGAGTTATACATCAATTCGATTTGGAGTTTTAGAAAAGACATTCTACACCAATAATATAAATAAATGATCAAGATTTTGGGTGTTAGAGAAAATTTTCTACACCAATGGGATTATGGGTGTCAGACAAGACATTCTTCACTAATAATATAAATAAATGATTGGGATTTCGGGTGTTAGACCGGTAGTTTGGCACCAATAATATAAAAATGTGAATGGGGTTTCTAGTGATAGACATGGCATTTTAAATCGATGAGTTTTGTAGGTTCTATACAAGGCATTCTACACTGATGATATATCTATCTGTATTGTTGATAATTGGCATGTTTTACACAACATTCTAAAAATATGATAAATAATAAAAAATTGTATTTTAGGTGTTAGACATGTTGTTCTAAACTCTTAATATTTTGGGGTTTTTGACATAACTTTCTTCACCAACGGGATTTTTAGTGTTAGACACGGTGTTCTACACGAAGGATAAATATGTATAAAAAATAATTAAAAAATGAGAATGTGACATGATTCAAACTGAATAGTCTATGTGGTTAATAAATATTAATAAATAATTTGATATTTGTTCAATTATGAATTGTAATTATTATCTTTGTATGAATTCCTATACTTGTTATTGACCGGATTTTTTTAGATTCCATTGTTGGTGGCCTATTGAAATGTACTCACACACTAATAGGGATGCCGGATCGGTACCTAAATAGAATTTATTATTTTAGGACAGGTTAAGGGAAAATTCCTTGGGTTAGATTACTGATTGGGGATGGAGTTTAGATGAGGGAACAAGACGTGGTTCGGAACCCACTTGGGAGTCATTAGTGTCATTACATACAGTTTCATTATAGACATTTGACATGCCTTGTTTCCCTTCGAGTTAAATATTTTATTTTTGTTTTGGTTATCTTGGAACATTGGAATTTTTATATGATTATATATTCTTCCAATATTTTATATTTATATATTCTTGTGTTTTACACTGATAAAAGTAGGTATAATCTCCCTATGAATAACTTACTAGACCGTCGTTTCCTGTTGGAAGCCACCAGCATATGGGGAGACATTCTTGAGGTCATGTGGAGGCCCATCTCATGGAACCGGTACATGGCACATAGGCCAGGATGTTACAACACTTATTATCCCCCCTTATTTAAAATCATTGATCCATATAGATCCTAAAGAACCTAAATACACCTTCCTAGATATATTACCCTATTTATTAATCTTTCTCCCACCCTAATACCATTATAAGAAGTTTGTAAGTTTAATCTAATGGAGGACTCTAAAAAGTGGTAATCCTCTTACCTGTATCTTTAAAATTTTATTTCATCTTAAAATTTCTATAATTATGTGGTATAAATCCTAACAAATTACTCCAAAATCATAAATAAACATCTATGTTATTAATATTATGGGACAACTATTTTCAGCCACCTTTCCATCAAATGGAAAATTAGAGAATTACTCGTGTATACGTGCATACTACCACCTCTAAATACCGAGGTGATTAATTTTCCAACACCACATCTCATGGTTAGTTATAATGATAATTTAAAAATTATATAGAACATTTTAGATAAATGTTTTATTATATAATGATAAAATATAATCAAATTTAATTTTTTTGGTTCTATTTTTATATCGAAAGTATCGTTCATGAATACATACATAATACTATCTCTGTGAGTGATATATTTTATTTTCAATATTTATATTTTATAGATGGTTGAAAATTATATTTAATAAATATTTATTAAACATATCTCATGAATAAAAATCTATAAATTATATATTATGATTACACCTTATCATTTTCTTACTCATTTATTCCTTATAATATGCTAATGTTCGGGTCGATTTTTCCATCAACATGAGTGGTGTCATAATTTTTATGAAATGCATGATTAAGGAATTTTGAACAATATTGATATTATATAGTAATATAATATAAATGACATGATTAAAATTTTGTATATTTTTTAACCGTTATCAGGATTTAAGGACCATTATGGACAAACTAAAACATATGTAAAACATGATTTGACACGTGAAATAGTTATGATGAAAGATTATTAAGGAACAAGTAAGAAGATTTTGTATGTAAATCATGTGTAGTTTTATAAGTATGTATGTGGTTATTTAATATAATAATAATTAATTGAAATTGATTATTTCGGAGTATATAATTTTTCCAACCAACAATAAATCTAAGGAATGGGATTTGTTATTCAATATCATTATAATCAAGATTATTTATTCTTGATTTTCAATTGAGAGAAATTATATGATCTTTATCTAATAAAACTCATCATATTTCTTATCCTCTAGTTATATATGGATGTTACATATTCTATTTTCATTTTAATATCTTTGTTGATAAACATGGTTGATAAAAACAATTTATGAAAAAATGACCTTAATTCCTCTTTGGTCGACATACTTGTTCTTAGATGACCATGTTTTATAAAACAATTTCAAGAATGATCATTTCTATGATCAAATGATTATTTAATTTCATTCATTAACATATTTCTCTTTCATTTCAATATTTTAAATTGAATATTATTGTCCATTTATGAATGAGGTAATGTTAATTTCTAACAATGGCATGAAAGGAAGCATTATTATAACATTTACCACATAGATTTATTTTTCCACCATCATAACCATTTATTCCATTGAATCATTCATTACAATATTCAATGGTTATTTTAAATTAAATTAATTTTCAAAAATTTTGTGAATATTTTATTTCAAAATATTATAATAAGAAAATGATACTTTATCATGTTTTGAAACAATGTTTCAAATGTTCTCTTAAAATAGTTTTTATCCATGTCAATATCCATTGATGAATATAATAATTTACAAGATATAAAATCTAATGATATCATCCCCCATATTAATCTAGATTCCTTATGATCATTATGTACTATTTCTTATTGGGTAAAACAAATTGAGTTTCATATTATAGTGTTAAAATATAGATATTTATCTTTATTATGTATTTTAAATATTTTCACCCCTTTTTGGTGATAAATTCATTTGACTTAGTAAGTGGAGGGCGGATAATGTTATAGACCTTTGATTAATATATTAGTATATTGAGACAACTTAGAAGGGGTATTTAGTTTAAATCTTCCCAATTATTTATGATTCCTTTGTATGAGGCCTTAATAGTAATTTTATGGTGTCATCACACATGGACGTAATGATATGATTATAATTTTTAGAATTATGAATTTTATCATTTCAAAATATTTTTTTCTTATATGTGTGATAATTTTATCTTTTATGTCACCCATAGATATATTCCCATTTTATGATAATATTTATATTTATTATTTTATTGTTTCCTAACTCTGATATAATATCTATGCTTTATTTATTCTATGATAGATTCTGTTGTGTGATTTTCCTTTTTGAGAATATGAGTTCAATGATTTATTATGTTTTGTTTTCCCAAATATACCAATATGGGATATATGAATGATCTAATGGATATACTTGATGAATTAATAATTTTATTATAAGAATTCATGTTTTCAATGAAAAAATATTTTAAATTTAAGAATGCTAGTTTTTTGGAATAAAATAGACATTGAGTAAACATCTCTATTTTTTATTATACGGGTTTGATATATGAGGGTTTTTAGGAAATCTCAAAAACCAAGAACTGAAATGATTATTTAAATATATGAATTTTCAATTGTTATTATAAATAAGGTAATTTAGGGTCGCTAATGTTATTGGATATTATAGTTGGTGTCATAATAATGTTTTAGATAACTCTATATTTTAGGATGTTATTTGATCATATTATATAATTAATCTATAATATTAAGGTTTAGTATACTATGGATAATTATTTTTATTGACTATTAAATGAAATTAATAATGATATCTCAGTATTTGTCATTATCATAATATAGTTTATTATTTTTTCATTTTTTAACTCAAAGAAACTGTTTTTGTTTTAGGATATGTTTGGAATCAACATGAATCATGTTAACAAAGAATGTGAATGAAAATGTAATGATTTTATAAATAAGAAACTGAATAGGATTAGATCTAGATAAAAAAACTTTGGTTATTCCTAACTAGTAATATATATATATATATAATTAATTAATTAATTAATTAATAACCAAGAACTAGGTTTTTTTTCTGACCAATGAAATATAAGGGAAATAGTTTTTATCTAACATTAGGTTATAAATATCTCATTGGTAGACAGATATAACTTCCTTTATGTCAATAAGGTGGGCATAATAATATTTGGAACTAACTCTAAGGAATACAAATATATTTTGAAAGTGGAGAGTATAACTATTATGAAATTCAATAACCTAGGAGGAATTATTATGAAGGAGACCATAAATATTGTTTGAATAAATGATAATAAAGGTTATATACCATGGATAAAGGAACATAAAAAACAAATAAAAGATATGTGTTATTTGAATATTTTTTATGTTTAATGTAGGAAACATTGTTGAATTTGTATTGATTATTCTATTGATATGATTCATATTTTTATTAAAGGAGGGAATTTTTAAGGAATATGAAAGAAATTATTCATTAAATAATTATAATAAAATTTGATTGATTGATGGGTCTATATATAGTAAATCAAGATTTATGATTTATTTGTATTTTATTTAAGGGTTGATAAAGTTATGTATATCCATAATTTTTAATTAATTAATAATATTATAATATTTAATGTAATGGGAGTACTTTTGGAGACATTTATTTAGTTTTAATAGATGTTTTAGGTATATGTAAACCTTTACCATATCTTTTGTTTTAGGGAAAATTTTATTAGAGGAATAATCATTATATATTTTTTTGATATTAGTTGAATGATATTGAAAAACATTTGGATTCATATGAAATTTGATGATGAGGTAGTTATGGATTGTAAAGATAAAAAGGTTATTATATTTGTGGAAAATTATATGATTAAGCTAAATTAAATTATTTCTTGGTAGAAAGAGGTTTTATTTTTAAGAATAAATTTGTGTGTGTCAATTAGTTGTATATATGATCTAATTGTGGATTTATGGTAATTAAATTTATTAATGGTAACTAATTGAATAATTTGGAGACTATATGTTTAAGAAAGTTATATATTTGATATGTTAATTTTTCATTGATTAGTGTTTTTTGGAGATAACTGTTAAATTTATCTTCAAAGAATATTTGATTAAATATATTTGATTTTATGGTGTTTTACTTACTCAAGAAACCTTGGAATCTTTTTTAGGCTAATAATTTATTGAATGATTTATGCTTCTGTTATTATTGTCAATTTGTAGATTAATATAGTATTTACTCATATAAATATTTCTTTATATTTGTTATTATATTATCATGTTATTGTAATATTAGGTTTGGACATAAAGAATAAAATTTCATCATTTTAAATATCCTGTATTTAGATAAAATTTATATTTAATGCTTCAGTCATGAAAAATTTATCATGAATATTCATTGCTTAGACTAAGAGACTAGATGGATGTGAGAACCGATTAAATTAAAAATTGAATGTTAAAATTTAAATTATGTATTGGTAGGAAATAAATTACATACATTTTCTTAAAATATCTACGTTATTGGTAAAATACTTTCTCATATATAACATCTTTTATATGGAAAGTGTCAGTCAACTTTCAGGGAATTATATAAGAAACTCATTTATAAATATGAGATGTATAATGGTACATTAATTTATGAAATATCATGTTTCCGGATATAGAAAAAAATAAAAAGTAAAAATAAAATAAATCATTTATTTTATTACTATCAAAAATTAATTTTAGAGAGAATAAAATCAAATAGTGAGGATATATTTTTTATTAAATGGGGAGAATTTAGCACCGATAAATTTCAATATGTATTTAAATTTTAAATTAATATAATGTTTTATAGTTTTTGATACACACATTTTCAAACTAAAATGTACCATGATACTTTTATTTAGATTTAAACATTAAAATGAAATATAAATATAAAATAATTATATGCTTGTAATATGAAACAACGTGAAGAAATGTACAAGAATATATATATACCATAATCATAAAATATGTATCCTTATGGTTTTAAAATATGATTGTGACCCCAACTAAAACTAAGAAAATTAGTTAATGAATTACGAATACAATATACATGATTATAGATAAGAAAATGAAAAACAATTGTAATCTATGTAACAATATATTGGAATGTAATATGACAGTTATATATATGGTACTTGGATGAAAAGTCCTTGTATATATACACATAAAATAGATATATTTATATGAGGTATGTCTAAATGCAATTGGAATTTAATTTTATTATTTCAAATAAAAAATATAATAATTTACAACAATTATATAGTCATAAATTTATAAGAATCATACTAAGAGCACTTGGTGTTTTAAAAGCACATTTTGTTTAATAAAAGTAGTTTTTCATTATATTTCAAAAAAATATTTATGAAATTTAAAATATTAATTTGATAAAAATTATTTCATTTTTTCTCATAATAAATATTATATTAGAGATACTATATTGTAATTTTAAAAAATGTATGATTTTTTTGAATAGTGAAAATAATAATTTTAAAAAAAATGTCACTTTTTTGACAATAACATATAAAATAATAACATTAATTTTTATGAAGTATTTTTTCCTGAACAAATTTACACTTATTATTTAATAAAATCTATATAATAAAATAATTTTGAATTATAAATCCTTGTTTATCAGTTTGTAAATCTTTGTAATGTTTCAGTTTAAAAAAAATTAGTTGTTATATATTAATGAAGTATTAAAAATATTCATTTTGGTTTTGGTTTTTTATAGAAAAAATATTAATTTGAAATAGAATAATCTAGTTAATTCTCTTTTAATCAATAATATACATGATTTTTCTGTAATATCATTTCTATTCATAAAACTAACATTTTTCAGAAGATATTTTTACTTCATTTTAGAACATATAGTTAAAGTAATTTCAAGCACTTTTACAAATTGAATATTTAAAAATTGAAACTAAATATTTAATTTTATTAATTAAAATAATGTAATATAGTAAAATAATGTTTTGGTAATAATGATTATTAAAAATAATAAAAAAAATTACCATGGTTAAAGTTGAAATGGGTTCACCGAGGGGTTAAAATAAGAGATAAAGGGGAACAATGCTTCTTAAAATTGTATAAATTTTATTATTTTAATATATTTATACATAATAAAATCATGAAATATATTTTTTAGATATTTTATTTAACTTTCACAAGAAACTGACTTTATATTATTTGAATCTTTTTTGTAATTTCATTTTTGTCTCACCCATTTCTTTTAAATTGGAATATCTTTTTATCCTTTATTCACAAAAATTGATCCATTTAGCTTAACCAATCCCTAGGGAAGAACCTTACAAGTTTCCATAACTCTTTTTGAAATTTTTTTCGTACACTAATAACATATGAAGGACATTTATTGTTTAATCCAAATAAAGACTCTCAAAGAAGCGGTAATCATCTTACCCTAAATAGTCAATGTTTATTTCTTCTTATACTTTATGTAAATATTGTATCCATAATAAAATAATTAATCATATATAATAAATATAATTATATGATATTATGAGTATTGGATATCCATTTTCTATCTTCTATCCACATAATGGAAAATGATAGTATCGCTCAGGCATACATGAAAACAATCTCAATGAAATAACTATGTGATTTACGTTATAACATCAACTCTTGTGGTTAGTTATAATGAAATATTTATTGAAGAAATATATATTTATTTTTTAATAAAGGATCAGGAATGGAAAAATATTATATAATTTATTTACCTTTTTCTCTTTATAAATTGGATGTATCGTTCCAATGTACATACTGACAACCATTCTCATGAGTAGTATTTTTTATTCTCAGTACCCATATTTTATAGATATTTATAAAATTATATATATTGAATAAATATAAAATATATATAATAAATATTTTTAAAAAAATATATATTATGATTATAACTTAGCATGGTCAAACAAATTTGATCAAGAAAAATTCACTAGTTTTTGTTTACATGAGTGCTGTAAAAATGTTTATGACATAAGTAATTAATTAATTTTAATATAAGTGATATTATGTAATAATAAGATATAAATGAGGAAATTAAAATAACATAGAATATGTGCCAATGATAAATATACATTTCTACTGGGTCATCTGAAGGTTGTAAGGTCTGGGTGGTCATTCTTGCATCCGTCTGCTGGGTCATCTGGGAGGCTCATAATCAGGATAGGCATGGTAACATGAGGTCACCCTTGATCCTGTATGTAAAATTGAGGGTGATGATACAGAATTTGGGTTCATTGTTCTCGATGAATCTGTTTAGGGCATTGTTTTGTGGTCTTACACATCTGCCATGTAGTCTCAAGAGGAATTAGGATATGTGGATTATATGGATAAATCCATTACGTGACTGGTATTTGAATGTAGATGGATCTTGTATGGGGGGGATAATTAGAGGAGGAGGGTTCATTTGGGACCAATAGAGTTTAGTTTTATTCGGGTTCAATGAATTCTATGGTATATGGGGTTCTTTAGGGGAAGAGGTGCAAGCCCTTGTTACTGGACTTGAGATTTGTAGGGAGTAGGATATCCAGGTGGAGGAGATTGAATCCTATTCAGAAATTCTGGTGACTTATATTCAGAAATAGTGGGACTCTCCTTGGATCTTGATTTATATTCTTTGGAGGTGCAACACATAGTTTAAACATAGACCAAACCTTCGACATATTTGGAGGGAAGGTAATTTTGTTGCAGACTTGCTTTCTCGGTTTGGGAATCCGGCTGATATTCTTCTGGTTTATGACAGCCTAGGTTCCCTATCTATGGAGTGTAGGACGGTGATCCAAGGGGATGCACTGGGTTTACACAACTTCCATCCTCCTTGAGGAGTTTTTTCAGTGTACTTATTTACAGATTTAATAAAAAGATAAAGTTAAAGTATGTTAATGAACGAGTGATAAGATTATATAGGTAAACGATGTATGTTATTATAAGTGTTAATGTAGTAAATCTAAAATTATTATTAAGGATTATATAATGCACCCCACCATTCAGAAGTCTCAGGTAATGGATATATTTTCAATCCCATTTTACTTGAAGTTTTTTATGCAAGAATTTTTATTAAGGGAAATTATATGTTAGTTATATTTTAAAACCAATAAATTTTATTTTCTTGTATTTACTTATTAATTATACATGTTTTAATTTAATTTTATTCTCTTTTACAATGAATATGACAAGGAAAAGTGTTTTTTTGAAATCATACCTTATTTCATATTTGTTCGATGAATTTTTATTCCATGTCCATGTTTTATAAAAAAAATTAAAGAATGTTATTTTATATGTTCGAATGAATATTTTATGTATGTTTCAACAATATTTTACCTAATATTATATTTTTAAAAAGAAATCATCTTTTCATTTTCAGAATGTGGTACTTTTCAATTTTTACTAATGTTGTGAAAGGAATCATTATTTTATCATTTACCTCATGAAATTAATTTTCTATCGTTATAACCATTATTTTGCATTGATGACTCATTTACATAATTCCAAATATATTTTCAAATGAAATAATTGTCTCTATATTCCTTAAATTATTTTATAAAATATTATTCAAATAAAATTAAATTTATATCTAATTTACAAATAAATTTTTAAAGGCTTTTTAAATTAATTTTTATCTATGTAAATAGCCATTGATTAATGTCATGATTTAGTATAGATACACTATAATGATACTATCCACCATAATACTCTAGAAATATTATGATCTAGAAGTTTTATGCTTTATAAGGAAAAATTATTCACAATCTAAATTGTAGTTTTAAAATATGGATATTTATGTGGATTATGTAATGTGTTGAGCATTCGCCCCTCCGTATGATGAATTTAGTGGAATTTGGAAGTGATAGTTGGGGCCTGTTATATCCCTTGATTCATAGGTATGTATTATGAGAAAAAAATACCATCATATGTTTTGTATTTATTTCCAATTATCAAGGATGTCCTTCCATGATTCCATGGTGGTATTTTTATGATTTATTTCCGTAAGGAATTGACGGTTAGATTACGATGTCTAATATTATGAGTTCCATCCTTATAAAATTAATAATTATTATACATGTTATTATTTATAATGTTATTAAAACTATAAATATATATTCCACTCTTATGATATTAATTATATATAAGGCCCCAGCCTTAAACCTTACTTAATCTTGAGTTATTACAAGATTACACATTGAGGATCTTTTCAGGTTTAGAGTTTTAGAGAATTAGATCATGAAACTTGCATTACATTCCACATTTAAACAAAGTGGTTACATAAAAGATAATATTCATTCTTCCCATCAACGGAAACATATTTAAAATAAAACATGGATTCTTTCGTGACACATCCTTGACACTATCATCACATCATGTACCTTTCCCTTGACCTGTGAAAAACATTTCAAAAACATGGGATGAGCATAAAAATCTCAGAAGGGTTATAAAAATATGGAAAGGAAACATGAGTTCATATATACAAAAGAATGAAATCATACTTTACCCATAAAACATGGGCACTTTAACATACCTCATCAAACCATGAATTAATCATTGAAAACATGAGACATAAAGGTAACTCGAGGCATTCATAACATTCTTACGTTGGGAGTAACCCACTTGGTTACGTTTGGAATACCCATCATAGTATATTCCCTAAATCTCTTCGGAGAAACCTTAACGTTTCACTCCTTCGTGTTACCCAATGCATTGGAGAGCTATATCGGGCTCACCCGCCCTTAGTTTATCACGGAACCACCCGTTTTCATAACAATTCCCAAGAACCATAACATTAACGTATCTCATAAAACATGGATAAAGGAAACATAACATTTCCACATTTCAATCACAATATAACACTTTAGTATATTGAGATAATGAATCCATTCAAAAAGAAACCATTTCCAAAACCATTTAAAACATTTAGTAAATAGATTTTGAATCAAAGTGTCCCATACCACCTTGAAGCTTTTAAAATTTTAAACCATTAATATCTATATAAATAAATCCCTAAAACCATTTTGAAAACATGGATATTAATAAGAACAAATAATTAAAACATTTAAAGCGATATTTTGGTTAAAGGGGTTCTACCAAAATTAGAGACACTTGAATACAATAATTGAGGAATAACATTTAGTCAGAACTTTATAATATCATGAGAATAAATGGATTCATGATATAATACTCCAAAGGACAGTATATACACCATATAAGAGTGAATTGGTGCATAACAACAATGAAGTCTCAATAGAAATGTCAAATCTGATGAATTCCCTTATAAAGAAGGTATCCTTAAATTAAGGATAATTCAATCTCAAAATTATGTGTGAAAAATATAAATACACCCAATATAAGTGGATATTAAGTGTAAAACAATAAAATTTCATTCACACATATTCAAAAGATGACATATTCAATAACTACATGTTGAACCAAAAGAAATCGAAATTGGGTTAAAAAGTTCCCTTGGTAAAATTCGACAGCCTAACGGCGTCACTTCAAAAATTCAGAAAATGAGTTGATGAGAGATAAAAAGGGTATCTCATCACTTGGACATAAAATGTACATCAATAAGGATATATAAGAACATATCCCAACAATACAATATGTAAATTAAAATACCCAACAAAATAAGTCTTTCAAAAAGAGGAGGGTGAAAGGGTCCCTTACCGACTTGGGTATCTTTCGAAACATACACCCCATGAAATAAAGACAATAATTAATTGATGTAAATACTCATAAAAAAAATTATATTACACAAAGTGTAGAATAATGGTCAGTACATACACCACTCAAAGGGAATTGTGGCAAATGTAGCATAAATCTCACGGGAATAAAAGTGAGATGAAAAATCTCTTACGAAAACTCGGCAGCCTAACGGCGCCACTTAAAACATCCAAAATGGATTGATGATAGAGAATAGGGTCTCTCATCATATAAAAATTACATTAAAAGTAATATAAAATAACATCCCAATAACAATAAAGTTGAGCTTTAAAAGTAATGACATAAAAGAACGTACTTAAAAAGAAAAAGAGGAGTAGGATCCCATACCTCGGGTCCGACTTGACTCAGTCGTTCTTTAACATCCTGAATAACAAACTTGAGTTAATTTCCACATTATTAAGAACATTTTTATTGTTCATTATTTCTTTTTAGATCACTTATTTCTATGTTATAAACATTATGTAATCATTTAAGTTAATAATATTTGTTTTGTCGATATTTGGTTCTTAAGTCGAAAGTTGTCTTCTTACAATTACATGTTGTTCGTGTGGTCAAATTTTTATTATATCCCGAATTTTATTCATGATTTAGATATAATATATGTCATATATATCTAGTACATGCATGCATTAATAACATTACATAATCATTTAGAGGTAAGAAATGAAATGCACCGTTCATGGAGACGGTAAGCCGTACGTACGCATGAACACTACATTCATTTATATTTCGTATTTTATAGAATGAAATAATAATTATATAAAGGTATATTTTAATTCCAGTATAATATCATATATAATATCATAGTTCCATCCTTTATACGTCCCACATATGGTATTTAACGAATCAAATCACTTTGAGAGGGCGGTAGTCCGCACTTCCTTAAATGAAGATATCGCGTTTACCCATAATGGAAACCATAAATGTATTCCCAAAATGAAAAAAAACAGAATATTAAGGAAAAAATAAACATATTATATATCATATATAAAAATAGTGACATCATAATAGCCACATTTGAATGTGTTAAATGAGTATTGAACAATCATCGTTTCGGGAGGCAGAATTTCGCCATCCACGGAAACCGTATGTTCATTAACCATTTGATGTAGTTGTGTGAGAGTGTATCTCGAATAAATCTTATAACAACATCCTAGTATATTTATTATACTGGTGTTGTTACAAAAGAAGTAAATAAAAATATTTTAGGGGGTTGGAGAAACAAAATAAAACAAATGAACATGAGAGAATGAATTACCTTTAAAAGTGTAACTCCTTTTGATTTGAGCCTAAAGGCTTACATTGAAAGGATTCTTCCAAAAGGTAATCCTATAGGATGAGGAGAGGGATGTGGAGAGAGTAAATGGGAAGGTTTTGGCCGAGCCAAAGGCTTGAGGAGTGTGTGAAATGAGGTAGAGGTGGGGGCCTTTTATAAGAGGAGAGGAGGGGCACTTTTGGAAATCATGAAACTATTATTTTATTTTCAAAAGTTTTTCGAATTTCTAAGGTCCCAAATTAATATATTTCTAAGATAAGATTATAAGGCTTCGAAATATTCTCATCCAATAGTTTTTGGACAAGTGTAGGTCTTAGAGTTTATATTATCGTTTCATTTTATTTAAACTGTTCATTAATGAGGTCATCGCTGCATCATCATGATGTCATAAATAAATTAATTTATTTAAAGTCTAAAAATTATAAAAAAACTACTATGATGTAGGAAATCATTTTCGATTTCCAATGACTATTTATAATAGAAAATATGATCTTTATAACCCCATGTAAAAATTGTTTTCGTAAAATAACTCAAGTTTGTGTCATTTTTTACTTTAACATTTAATAAAAAGTTATTTATGTCATTTCCCAACCAAAGTGAATCCATGGGGTCCCCAAGTTTACCCATGGATTTTCTTGGTCGACCATAACACAACCATTGAGGGTAGGACATTTTTCAAGCTCATCTCATTTTATTAAAGCATTATTTTTACCTTAAACTATACTAATTACCACTAATCGCGATTAAGAACTTAATAAGTTCCTATTCACCAAAAAATTATGTTAATCCCATTGAACCAAATTTTACATATTAATGACAACCATGTATGTCGGGTTTTTGAAATTCAAAACACAATGATGGAAAAATTTCATTTAAATGGAAAAATCAGTTTTTATAAGTACCACTTAGTGGTTTCACTATTCATCAAAAATTGATGATTTTCAGAAAATTACCAAAAATTCACCCTAAGCAATATTTGATATTACAAATTCAAAAATGAAGTCTATTTTACAAAATTCAAAACATATAAGTCACATTAATTAATTTAATAATTAATTCCCGCTGTCAGAGCAAATAGCGTGTTTTTATGAAACAATATGTATCAAAAGATTGACACTAGTTTAAGTCTGATTTCAAAGTGAAATTAATTCCAACAACCACTATTGGATTTAATGGTAAAAATATATTCTAATTTCACTTTAAAACCAATTAAAAAGATAATCTAATCATATAAATAAATTAGATTAAAAAGAGGTTTTGAATTAAAATACAACATTTTACACTATTCATTAAAAAATGAACTTTATCCGAAAGATGCCAAAAATTTACACAAAGTAAATTTTGATCTCCCGATTCTAAAGAAGAGTTTTATTTGGTCCAATAGAATGTATAAGAGTGAACAAAACTATATTTAATGATGGTTCGCCATCAAAAGGTGATAAGTGAACCTTTAGTGAAAACTAGGGCATATACGCCTAAAATTGAATTCTTTCCGTATTTTAAGCCTTTATCCTTCATTGGATAAATGTAAAAACATTTAAAAACATATATAATCATATTTTAGTTATTTCTATCCATTCCCGCCAATACAACGGCTACATGTTAACTACCATTTAAAATAATATTATTTTATTATTAGAGTGCAACGTAAGATTCCCAATAAACTCGTTGTTGCGTGTTGGGTACGTCGTCGAGCATAGAATCCCCTTTAAAGTCATATTAATATTTTATTCACAAATATGGATAAATATGAAAATGTCATATTCATTATTTAACTGGGGTGTTACATCCTTCCCCCCTTTTGGGAATTGCGTCCTCGCAATTTTTAAAATTGAGCTTGGAAACATCCTTGAATGTCCCACATCGGAACAAGAGTCGTTAAAACGGTCACTTTAAAATAAAGGAAGATAAGTACAAAGGTCACCCGAGTTATCCCATACTAGGTTTCCATGTAGAAAAATATGGACATGGAGGAGAAAACATAGGGTCATGTTCTGATGGAGAGTGATAGAAAACATGTTTAGGAGAAAGTTAACAATAAGAAAATCACAAACTTATGATGGGGTAAACGGTATTCGATTCCCCAGTAGGAAAAGTTAATAGACAACATTTTTGTTTTAAGATACTTTTTATTGGGGAATTTATTCATAAGGAAACATAATCACTTATCATGTTGACATTCAACTTTTATTAGATTCCTTACACAAACTCATATTTTCTCCAAAAGGCGAGTATTTAGGAAGACTTGTTCACATTAAGAGTACTATAATCAACTTTTAGAGAATCACCTAATCCACAAAAGAGAACTATATAATTCCCATGTCATTAGAATTTAACCAAAACCAAAACCAAAAAGGCTAGTACAAGATCAGATAATCCAAGAAAACGATAACCCTTTATAAAAAGAAAATATATTCTTAACCTCCAAAATTTTTCCAACAAAACCCAAAGTTCAAAGAGGACCATTGGATAAACAATTTGTCAATAAAATTATTCAAAGTAAACCAATCTACGATTGAAACCCAAATATTTGAAGGATTTAGTCACATAGTCTTCCAATTTAAATCGTAACATTTATCTCCAAACGACATCAGTTGCTCCTAAAGTCTCGTATTGAAAAGTAATTAACCTAATCACATATCATCCATGATAGGTTAGTCATTTTCATAAATAACCCGAAATAAACTTACTCTTAATTCATAAAATCATATAACTAGAAAGAATCAGTCAAACTAACCAGGGACTTCACGTAGTCTAGTGGTAGGCGATAAATACCAGTCGCACTTTGGTTGTGGGTTCAATTCCCGCAGCATTGTCCGACGCGACGGGTTGTCACACGGTCTGCGTGTTGTCCTTTTTCCAAAACTATATAATTCTTAAAACATTCCCCAAAATGAGATAAAATCTTCATAAATGATCATAACATATTTTAACCTCAATTTTATCTCATGCCTTTCACTTCAATCATAACATATAGTAACCCATAATTATCTCAAAAGTAAGGATCATATAAACCCAAATGGTTCTTTATAACTATGTCCACAAAAGAAAAGAAAACTATTCCTTGAATAAAATTGAATATATTAAACATCAGGGTTACACATAATATAAAAAGTCTTCTAATGTAACCCCATCATCAAAAGAGACTTAATACTCTTAATAATTTCACCATAACTCTTGAATCCCTTTTATGTTGACATCTTACTCATTAAACATTCTTCATGATCCATTAACCATTCCTTTCCAACTTATTCCGAAATACCTATTTCCTAAAAACAAAATCATGAATCATATCCTAAGTTTCCAAAATAGGAAAACAATAGTCACGAAATAATACATACCTTTGATTGGTCATTGTCAGTTTCTTCATCCTCAATCGGAATGGCATTAGGTATTGGTAAACGAACATTTGTAAGCTCTTGGTGATCCCATTCACAAAACTTCTTCATAGGACATGTGTTTGCATAATGACCATGCACACCACATTTAAAACATTCAATTGATCCCTCAGAAAGAACTTCTTTCCCTTTCCTCGAATCAACTGGATGCTTCCTTTTTCCATGGCAGGTTCTTGCTTTATGACCGTCATTTCCACATCTATTGCATATTTCTGTCCCTTTGAAACATTTTCCTAGGTGTTTCTTCCTAAATCTTTGACACATAGGTTTTTTGAACACACTTACCTTTATGATTATTACCTGTACTTCCGTAGGGATTTGTTTCTTGCATATATGATACCTTAGAGAAATCTCCAAGGTTTAGGTGGTCAATCATGACTCTAGATAGTTAGTTGAGGATAATCACAAGAGTTCTCATTGCAGCTCCCATATCATTCAGTTTCTTGCTCAAAAAACTGTCACAGTTTCCTTCACATCCACTATTACTTTGGTGCCTGCTAGATCCAGCCATTTACTAAAACCAAAAAGGTCAATGTGAGTATATCAAAAAAAACCATCATGTACTAATGAGGAAGATAAACACTAAGATATACTTACTCATTCACTTTATCCAAAACTAGGACTCTTTTTGAAATCATAACCATTATGGTAATGTCACTTATGCTTAAAGAATACCCTAACCTCTAAAGCTATCTAAACCGACCTCTGATACCAACTATAATGCCCTAGCCTTAAACCTTACTTAATCTTGAGTTATTACAAGATTAAACATTGAGGATCTTTTCAGGTTTAGAGTTTTAGAGAATTAGATCATGAAACTTGCATTACATTCCACATTTAAACAAAGTGGTTACATAAAAGACAATATTCATTCTTCCCATCAACGAAAACATATTTAAAGTAAAACACAGATTCTTTCTTGACACATCCTTGACACTATCATCACATCATGTACCATTCCCTAGACCTATGAAAAACATTTCAAAAACTTGGGATGAGCATAAAAAGCTCAGTAAGGTTTATAAAAATATGGAAAGGAAACATGAGTTCATATATACATAAGAATGAAATCATACTTTACCCATAAAACATATGCACTTTAACATACCTCATCAAATCATGAATAAATCATAGAAAACATGAGACATAAAGGTAACTTGAGGCATTCATAACATTCTTACGTAGGGAGTAACCCTCTTGGTTACGTTTGGAATACCCATCACATTATATTCCCTAAATCTCTTCGGAGAAACCTTAACTTTTCACTCCTTCGCATTACCCAATGCATTGGAGAGCTATATCGGGCTCACCCGCCCTTAGTTTATCACAGAACCACCCATTTTCATAACAATGCCCAAGAACCATAACATAAATGTATCACATAAAACATGCATAAAGGAAACATAAAATTTCCACATTTCAATCACAATATAACACTTTAGTATATTGAGATAATGAATCCATTCAAAAAGAAACCATTTCCAAAACCATTTAAAACATTTAATAAATAGATTTTTGAATCAAAGTGTCCCATACCACCTTGAAGCTTTTAAAATTTTAAACCAGTAATATCCATATAAATAAATCCTTAAAACCATTTTGAAAACATGAATATTAATAAGAACAAATAATTAAAACATTTAAAGCGATATTTTGGTTAAAGGGGTTCTACCAAAATTAGAGACACTTGATAACAATAATTGAGGAATAACATTTAGTCAGAACTTTATAATATCATGAGAATAAATGGATTCATGATATAATACTACAAAGGACAGTATATACACCATATAATAGTGAATTGGTGCATAACAACAATGAAGTCTCAATAGAAATGTCAAATGTGATGAATTCCCTTATAAAGAAGGTATCCTTAAATTAAGGATTATTCAATATTAAAATTATCTGTGACAAATATAAATACACCCAATATAAGTGGATATTAAGTGTAAAAAATAAAAGGTCATTCAAACATATTCCAAAGATGACATATTCAATAACTACATGTTGAACCCAAAGAAATCAAAATTGGGTTAAAAAGTTCCCTTGGTAAAATTCGACATCCTAACGGCGTCACTTCAAAAATTCAGAAAATGAGTTGATGAGAGATAAAAAGGGTATCCCATCACTTAACATAAAATTTACATCAATAAGGATATATAAGAACATATCCCAACAATAAAATATGTAAATTAAAATACCCAACAAAATAAGTCTTTCAAAAAGAGGAGGGTGAAAGGTTCCCTTACCGACTTGGGTATCTTTCGAAACATACACCCCATGAAAGAAAGACAATACTTAATTGATGTAAATACTCATAAAAAAAAGTATATTACACAAAGAGTAGAATAATGGTCATTACATACACCACTCAATGGAAATTGTGGCAAATGTAGCATAAATCTCACGGGAATAAAAGTGAGATGAAAAATCTCTTACGAAAACTCGGCAGCCTAACGGCGCCACTTAAAACATCCAAAATGGATTGATGAGAGAGAATAGGGTCTCTCATCATATAAAAATTACATTAAGAGTAATATAAAAGAACATCCCAATAACAATAAAGTTGAGCTTTAAAAGTAATGACATAAAAGAGCGTACTTAAAAAGAAAGAGAGGAGTAGGATCCCTTACCTCGGGTCCAACTTGACTCGATCGTTCTTTAACGTCCTGAATAATAAACTTGAGTTAATTTACACTTTATTAAGAACCTTTTTATAGTTCATTATTCCTTTTATATCACTTATTTCTATGTTATAAACATTATGTAATCATTTAAGTTAATAATGTTTGTTTTGTCGATATTTGGTTCTTAAGTCCAAAGTGGTCTTCTTACAATTACATGTTGTTCATGTGGTCAAATTTTTATTATATCCAGAATTTTATTCATGATTTAGATATCATATATGTCATATATATCCAGTACATGCATGCATTTATAATATTACATAATCATTTAGAGGTAAGAAATTAAATGCACCGTTCATGGAGATGGTAAGCTGTACGTACGCATGGACGCTACTTTCATTTCTATTTCGTATTTTATAGAATAAAATAATAATGATATAAATTTATATTATAATTACAGTATAATATCATATATAATATCATTGTTCCATCCTTTATACGTCTCACACATGGTATTTAACGAATCAAATCACTTTGAGGGGGCGGTAGTCCGTACTTCCTTAAATGAAGATATCACGTTTACCCATAATGGAAACCACAAAGGTATGCCCAAAATGAAAAAACACAGAAGCTTAAGGAAAACATAAACATATTATATATCATATAAAAAAATAGTGACATCATAATGGCCACCTTTGAAGGTGTTAAATGAGTATTGAACAATCATCGTTTTGGGAGGCAGAATTTCGCCATCCACGGAAACCGTATGTTCTTTAACCATTTGATGTTGTTGTGTGAGAGTGTAGCTCGAATAAATCTTATAAAAACATCATAGTATATTTAAGATACTGTTTTTGTTACAAAATAAGTAAATAAAAAGAGTTTAGGGGGTTGGAGAAACAAAATAATACAAATGAACATGAGAGAATGAATTACCTTTAAAAGTGTAACTCCTTTTGGTTTGTGCCTAAAGTCTTACTTTGAAAAGATTCTGCCCAAAGGGAATCCTATAGGATGAGGAGAGGGATGTGGAGAGAGTAAATGGGCTGGGGTTGTTCGAGCCAAAGGCATGAGGAGTGTGTGAAATGAGGTAGAGGTGGGGGCCTTTTATAAGAGGAGAGGAGGGGCACTTTTGGAAATCATGAAACTATTATTTTATTTTCAAAAGTGTGTCGAATTTCTAAGGTCCCACATTGATATATTTCTAAGATAAGATGATAAGGCTTCGAAATATTCTCATCCAATAGTTTTTGGACAAGTGTAGGTCTTAGATTTTATATTATCGTTTCATTTTATTTAAACTGTTCATCAATGAGCTCATCGCTGCATAATCCTGATGTCATAAATAAATTAATTTATTTAAAGTATAAAAATTATAAAAAAACTACTATGATGTAGGAAAGAGTTTTATCTTTCCAATGAATATTTATAATAAAAAATCTGATCTTTATAACCCCATGTACAATTTTTTTTCGTAAAATAACTCAAGTTTGTGTCATTTTTTACATTAACATTTAATAAAAAGTTATCTATGTCATTTCCCAATCAAAGTGAATCCATGGGGTCCCCAAGTTGACCCATGGCTTGTATTGGTCGGCCATGACACAACCATTGAGGGTAGGACATGTGTCAAGCTCATCTCATTTTATTAAAGCATTACTTTTACCTTAAACTATACTAATTACCACTAATCGCGATTAAGAACTTAATAAGTTACTATTCACCAAAAAATTATTTTAATCCCATTGAACCACATTTTACTTCTTAATGACAACCATGTATGTCGGATTTTTGAAATTTAAAACACAATGATGGAAAAATTTCATTTAAACGGAAAAATCCGTTTTTATAAGTACCACTTAGTGGTTTCACTATTCATCAAAAATTGATGTTTTTCAGAAAATTACCAAAAATTCACCCTAAGCTATATTTGATATTCTGAATTCAAAAATGAAGTCTATTTTACAAAATTCAAAAAATATAAGTCACATTAATTAATTTAATAATTAATTCCCGCTATCAGAGCAAATAGCGTGTTTTTATGAAACAATATGTATCAAATGATTGACACTAGTTTAAGTCTGATTTCAAAGTGAAATTAATTCTAACGACCACTATTGGATTTAATGGTAAAAATATATTCTAATTTAACTTTAAAACCAATTCAAAAGATAATCTAATCATATAAATAAATTAGATTAAAAAGAGGTTTTGAATTAAAATACAACATTTTACACTATTCATTAAAAAATTAACTTTATCGGAAAGATACCAAAAATTTACACAAAGTAAATTTTGATGTCCCGATTCTAAAGAAGAGTTTTATTTGGTCCAATAGAATGTATAAGAGTGAACAAAACTATATTTAATGATGGTTCTCCATCAAAAGGCGATAAATGAACCTTTAGTGAAAACTTGGGCATATACGCCTAAAATTGAATTCTTTCCGTATTTTAAGCCTTTATCATTTATTGGATAAATGTAAAAACATTTAAAAACATATATAATCATATTTTAGTTATTTCTATCCATTCCCGCCAATACAACGGCTACATGTTAACTACCATTTAAAATAATATTATTTTATTATTAGAGTGCAACGTAAGATTCCCAAGAAACTCGTTGTTGCGTGTTGGGTACGCCATCGAGCATAGCATCCCCTTTAAATTCATATTAATATTTTATTCACAAATATGGATAAATATGAAAATGTCATATTCTTTATTTACCTGGGGTGTTACATCCTTCCCCCCTTTTGGGAATTGCGTCCTCGCAATTTTTAAAATTGAGCTTGGAAACATCCTTGAATGTCCCACATCGGAACAAGAGTCGTTAAAACAATCACTTTAAAATAAAGGAAGATAAGTACAAAGGTCACCCGAGTTAACCCATACTAGGTTTCCATGTAGAAAAATATGGACATGGAGGAGAAAACATAGGGTCATGTTCTGATGGAGAGTGATAGAAAACATGTTTAGGAGAAAGTTAAAAATAAGAAAATCACAAACTAATGATGGGTTAAACGGTATTCAATTCCCCAGTAGGTAAAGTTAGTAGAAAACATTTTTGTTTTAAGATACTTTTTATTGGGGAATTTATTCATAAGGAAACATAATCACTTATCATGTTGACTTTCAACTTTTATTAGATTCCTTACACAAACTCATATTTTCTCCAAAAGGTGAGTATTTAGGAAGACTTGTTCACATTAAGAGTACTATAATCAACTTTTATAGAATCACCTAATCCACAAAAGAGAACTATATAATTCCCATGTCTTTAGACTTTAACCAAAACCTAAACCAAAAAGGCTAGTACAAGATCAGATAATCCAAAAAAGGATAACCCTTTATAAAAAGAAAATATATTCTTAACCTCCCAAATTTGTCCAACAAAACCCAAAGTTCAACGAGGACCATTAGATAAACAATTTGTCCATAAAATTCTTCAAAGTAAACCAATATAAGATTGAAACCCAAATATTTTAAGGATTTAGTCACATAGTCTTCCAAGTTAAATCATAAAATTTATCTCCAAACAACATCAGTTGCTCCTAAAGTCTCGTATTGAAAAGTAATTAACCTAATCACATATCATCCATGATAGGTTAGTCATTTTCATAAATAACCCAAAATCAACTTACTCTTAATTCATAAAATCATATAACTAGAAAGAATCAGTCAAACTAACCAGGGACTTCACGTAGTCCAGTGGTATGCGATAAATACCAATCGCACTTTGGTTGTGGGTTTGATTCCCGCAGCATTGTCCGATGCGACGGGTTGTCACACGGTCTGCGTGTTGTCCTTTTTCCAAAACTATATAATTCTTAAAACATTCCCCAAAATGAGATAAAATCTTCATAAATGATCATAACATATTTTAACCTCAATTTTATCTCATGCCTTTCACTTCAATCATAACATATAGTAACCCATAATTACCTCAAAAGTAAGGATCATATAAACCCAAATGGTTCTTTATAACTATGTCCACAAAAGAAAAGATAACTATTCCTTGAATAAAATTGCATATATTAAACATCAGGATTACACATAATATAAAAAGTATTCTAATGTAACCCCATCATCAAAAGAGACTTAATACTCGTAAGAATTTCACCATAACTCTTGAAGCCCTTATATGTTGACATCTTACACATTCAACATTCTTCATGATCCATTAACCATTCCTTTCCAACTTATTCCTAAATACCTATTTCCTACAAACAAAATCATGAATCATATCCTAAGATTCCAAAATAGGAAAACAATAGTCATGAAATAATACATACATTTGATTGGTCATTGTCAGTTTCTTCATCCTCAATCAGAATGACATTAGGTATTGGTAAATGAACATTTTTATGCTCTTGGTGATCCCATTCACGAAACTTCTTCATAGGACATGTGTTTGCATAAGGACCATGCACACCACATTTAAAACATTCAATTGATCCCTCAAAAAGAACTTCTTTCCCTTTCCTCGAGTCAACTGGATGCTTCCTTTTTCCATGGAAGGTTCTTGCTTTATGACCTTCATTTCCACATCTATAGAATATTTCAGTCCCTTTGAAACATTTTACTAGGTGTTTCTTTCCACATCTTTGACACATAGGTTTTTTGAACACACATACCTTTATGATTATTACCTGTACTTCCGTAGGGATTTGTTTCTTGCATATATGATGCCTTAGAGAAATCTCCAAGGTTTAGGTGGTCAATCATGACTCCAGATAGTTGGTTGAGGATAATCACAAGAGTTCTCATTACAGCTCCCATATCATTCAGTTGCTTGCTCAAAAAACTGTCACAGTTTCCTTCACATCCACTGTTACTTTGGTGTCTGCTAGATCCATCCAATTACTAAAACCAAAAAGGTCAGTGTGAGTATATCAACAAAACCATCATGTACTAATGAGGAAGATAAACACTAAGATATACTTACTCATTCACTTTATCCAAAACTGGGACTCTTTCTGAAATCTTAACCGTTATGGTAATGTCACTTATGCTTAAAGAATACCCTAACCTCTAAAGTTATCTAAACCGGCCTCTGATACCAACTATAAGGCCCCAGCCTTAAACCTTACTTAATCTTGAGTTATTACAAGATTACACATTGAGGATCTTTTCAGGTTTAGAGTTTTAGAGAATTAGATCATGAAACTTGCATTACATTCCACATTTAAACAAAGTGGTTACATAAAAGACAATATTCATTCTTCCCATAAATGGAAACATATTTAAAATAAAACACGGATTCTTTCTTGACACATCCTTGACACTATCATCACATCATTTACCTTTCCCTTGACCTGTGAAAAACATTTCAAAAACTTGGGATGAGCATAAAAAGCTCAGTAAGGGTTATAAAAATATGGAAAGGAAACATGAGTTCATATATACATAAGAATGAAATCATACTTTACCCATAAAACATAGGCACTTTAACATACCTCATCAAACCATGAATAAATCATAGAAAACATGAGACATAAAGGTAACTTGAGGCATTCATAACATTCTTACGTAGGCAGTAACCCTCTTCGTTATGTTTGGAATACCCATCACAGTATATTCCCTAAATCTCTTCGGAGAAACCTTAAAGTTTCACTCCTTCGCATTACCCAATGCATTGGAGAGCTATATCAGGCTCACCCGCCCTTAGTTTATCACGGAACCACCCGTTTTCATAACAATTCCCAAGAACCATAACATAAACGTATCACATAAAACATGCATAAATGAAACATAACATTTCAACATTTCAATCACAATATAACACTTTAGTATATTGAGATAATGAATCCATTCAAAAAGAAACCATTTCCAAAACCATTTAAATCATTTAATAAATAGATTTTTGAATCAAAGTGTCCCATACCACCTTGAAGCTTTTAAAATTTTAAACCATTAATATCCATATAAATAAATCCTTAAAACCATTTTGAAAACATGGATATTAATAAGAACAAATAATTAAAACATTTAAAGCGATATTTTGGTTAAAGGGGTTCTACCAAAATTAGAGACACTTGAATACAATAATTGAGGAATAACATTTAGTCAAAACTTTATAATATCATGAGAATAAATGGATTCATGATATAATACTCCAAAGGACAGTATATACACCATATAAGAGTGAATTGGTGCATAACAACAATGAAGTCTCAATAGAAATGTCAAATGTGATGAATTCCCTTATAAAGAATGTATCCTTAAATTAAGGATAATTCAATCTCAAAATTATGTGTGACAAACATAAATACACCCAATATAAGTGGATATTAAGTGTAAAACAATAAAAGGTCATTCACACATATTCAAAAGATGACATATTCAATAACTACATGTTGAACCCAAAGAAATCGAAATTGGGTTAAAAAGTTCCCTTGGTAAAATTCGACAGCCTAACGGCGTCCCTTCAAAAATTCAGAAAATGAGTTGATGAGAGATAAAAAGGGTATATCATCACTTGGAAATAAAATTTACATCAATAAGGATATATAATAACATATCCCAACAATACAATATGTAAATTAAAATACCCAACAAAATAAGTCTTTCAAAAAGAGGAGGGTGAAAGGTTCCCTTACCGACTTGGGTATCTTTCGAAACATACACCCCATGAAAGAAAGACAATAATTAATTGATTTAAATACTCATAAACAAAATTATATTACAAAAAGAGTATAATAATGGTCAGTACATACACCACTCAAATGAAATTGTGGAAAATGTAGCATAAATCTCACAAGAATAAAAGTGAGATGAAAAATCTCTTACGAAAACTCGGCAGCCTAACGGCGCCACTTAAAACTTCCAAAATGGATTGATGAGAGAGAATAGGGTCTCTCATAATATAAAAATTACAGTAATAGTAATATAAAATAACATCCCAATAACAATAAAGTTGAGCTTTAAAAGTAATGACATAAAAGAGCGTACTTAAAAAGAAAGAGAGGAGTAGGATCCCTTACCTCGGGTCCGACTTGACTCGATCGTTCTTTAACGTCCTGAATAATAAACTTGATTTAATTTCCACTTTATTAAGAACCTTTTTCTAGTTCATTATTACTTTTAGATCACTTATTTCTATGTTATAAACATTATGTAATCATTTAAGTTAATAATGTTTGTTTTGTCGATATTTGGTTCTTAAGTCGAAAGTGGTCTTCTTACAATTACATGTTGTTCGTGTGGTCAAATGTTTATTATATACAGAATTTTATTCATGATGTAGATATCATATATGTCATATATATACAGTACATTCATGCATTTATAACATTACATAATCATTTAGAGGTAAGAAATGAAATGCACAGTTCATGGAGACGGTAAGTCGTACGTACGCATGAACGCTACTTTCATTTCTATTTGGTATTTTATAGAATGGAATAATAATGATATAAAGGTATATTATAATTCCAGTATAATATCATATATAATATCATAGTTCCATCCTTTATACATCCCACATATGGTATTTAATGAATCAAATCACTTTGAGGGGGCGGTAGTCCGCACTTCCTTAAATGAAGATATCGCGTTTACCCATAATGGAAACCAAAAAGGTATGCCCAAAATGAAAAAAAACAGAAGATTAAGGAAAACATAAACATATTATATATCATATATAAAAATAGTGACATCATAATGGCCACCTTTGAAGGTGTTAAATGAGTATTGAACAATCATCGTTTTGGGAGGCAGAATTTCACCATCCACGGAAACCGTATGTTCTTTAACCATTTGATGTAGTTGTGTGAGAGTGTAGCTCGAATAAATCTTATAACAACATCCTAGTATATTGAAGATAATGGTTTTGTTACAAAAGAAGTAAATAAAAAGAGTTTAGCAGGTTGGAGAAACAAAATAAAACAAATGAACATGAGAGAATGAATTACCTTTAAAAGTGTAACTCCTTTTAGTTTGAGCCTAAAGTCTTCCTTTGAAAGGATTCTGCCCAAAGAGAATCCTATAGGATGAGGAGAGGTATGTGGAGAGAGTAAATGGGCAGGGGTTGGCCGAGCCAAAGGCTTGAGGAGTGTGTGAAATGAGGTAGAGGTGGGGGGCTTTTATAAGAGGAGAGGAGGGGCACTTTTGGAAATCATGAAACTATTATTTTATTTTCAAAAGTGTTTCGAATTTCTCAGGTCCCACATTGATATATTTCTAAGATAAGATGATAAGGATTTGAAATATTCTCATCCAATAGTTTTTTGACAAGTTTAGGTCCTAGATTTTATATTATTGTTTCATTTTATTTAAACTGTTCATTAATGAGGTCATCACTGCATCATCATGATGTCATAAATAATTTAATTTATTTAAAGTATAAAAATTATAAAAAAATACAATGATGTAGGAAATAGTTTTATCTTTCCAATGACTATTTATAATAAACAAAATTTTCTTTATAACCCCATGTAAAAATTGTTTTCGTAAAATAACTCAATTTTGTGTCATTTTTTACTTTAACATTTAATAAAAAGTTATTTATATCATTTCCCAACCAAAGTGGATCCATGGGGTCCCCAAGTTGACCCATGGCTTTCCTTGGTCGGCCATGACACAACCATTGAGGGTAGTACATGTTTCAAGCTCATCTCAGTTTATTAAAGCATTATTTTTACCTTAAACTATACTAATTACCACTAATCGCGATTAAGAAATTAATAAGTTACTATTCACCAAAAAATTATTTTAATCCCATTGAACCACATTTTACTTCTTAATGACAACCATGTATGTCGGATTTTTGAAATTCAAAACACAATGATGGTAAAATTTCATTTAAACGGAAAAATCAGTTTTTATAAGTACCACTTATTGGTTTCACTATTCATCAAAAATTGAAGTTTTTCAGAAAATTACCAAAAATTCACCCTAAGCTATATTTGATATTACAAATTAAAAAATGAAGTATATTTTACAAAATTAAAAACATATAAGTCACATTAATTAATTTAATAATTAATTCCCGTTGTCAGAGCAAATAGCGTGTTTTTATGAAACAATATGTATCAAAAGATTGACACTAGTTTAAGTCTGATTTCAAAGTGAAATTAATTCCAACGACCATTATTGGATTTAATGGTAAAAATATATTCTAATTTAACTTTAAAACCAATTCAAAAGATAATCTAATCATATAAATAAATTAGATTAAAAAGGGGTTTTGAATTAAAATACAACATTTTAAACTATTCATTAAAAAATGAACTTTATCGGAAAGATACCAAAAATTTACACAAAGTAAATTTTGATGTCCCTATTCTAAAGAAGAGTTTTATTTGGTCTAATAGAATGTATAAGAGTGAACAAAACTATATTTAATGATGGTTCGCCATCAAAAGGTGATAAGTGAACCTTTAGTTAAAACTAGGGAATATATGCCTAAAATTGAATTCTTTCCATATTTTAAGCCTTTATCCTTTATTGGATAAATGTAAAAACATTTAAAAACATATATAATCATATTTTAGTTATTTCTATCCATTTTAGCCAATAAAATGGCTACATGTTAACTACCATTTAAAATAATATTATTTTTTTATTAGAGTGCAACGTAAGATTCCCAAGAAACTCGTTGTTGCGTGTTGGGTACGCCATCGCGCATAGCATCCCCTTTAAAGTCATATTAATATTTTATTCACAAATATGGATAAATATGAAAATTTCATATTCTTTATTTACCTAGGGTGTTACATTATATGTCATATTTTACAATTTTTTATCTCTTCCACAATATTCAAGATTTATTTATTTTATAATAGCTTCTGATGTATTCTTTCCTTAAATGATTACCTGATCTCAAATTTTTTTGTTTTTATTTCTTAAAGAAACTATGAACAGATCAAAACAAGATTTTATGGAAATATTTGAAGATATTATAAAGTTATCAAAAGAATTTTTGTTTTGGTTGAAATGGGAATTTAAATTTAAAAATATGATTTTTGTGGATTAAAATGGATATTGAGTGGAAGTTTCCATATTATATGTTAATGGTATGATATGTAAGAGGTTTTAATAATTATCTAAAAATATAAATTTAATTGATCCAAAAAATATATTAATGTGAATATATTTCTATAATTTAGTAAATTATGGGATTTTTAGGAACATGGGATTATAATTTTATAATTCCATGGGTAAGGTTATGATTTTCAATGGTCAGTTTTTTATTCTTAGCAGTAAGATCACTATCTCAGTAGTCATATAGGTTTTCAAAATCAAAAAAATTATTATTGTTTCATTCATTCACCATTTATATCTATTTCACCTAATTTTATATTCTATATTTCTAAAAATAGTCAATAGAATACAATTTTTTTTTCTTTTTTTAATATTTATCATAAGAATGATTATTATAGGGGAAAGAATGATAAAAAAATTTAATTTCTTGTTATTTTATTTTTCTATGTTTATTTTCCCTCTCTAATAATTCAATTACATGAGACACATTTATTCTATAAATGTAATAATCTAAATTAAATTAATATATTTTTTTGGATATCATTATGATTTTCATGTATTTTATACAAAATTATATACATGATATAACAACCCTTTATTGATTAATGATGATATTTAAATTTATAAATTCTTGGGTTATTACATTCTTCCCTATTATAAAATTTCACAAAATAAATTTCATTTTGTACACTAAGATGAAAAAATGGGGGTATTTCTATTTCATTTCTTTATTATAATACCATGTTTCTTCTTCATACTTATGGTTTTACTAAATATAATTTAATAGGTGAGTTGAGTTATTGTGTAGAACATTTCTTCTACTATATAAATCTCCACCGGTTAATCCCTCTAAGAGATATAATAATATTACTTTACCACCTACTGGATAGCACATTTCAGGTATATGATATATACTTCATCAATTTGGAATCCTGGAACACATAATTCATTTCATATTTCTTGACTGTGGTTGTCGGTTCATAGGTCAGAACTCTAATATGGTCTAGAATCTCAATGAATACAACATAACTAAGACTTAGCTTTTTCTTATCCACAAAAACCATGAATCTTTATAGTGGAGATATATAAATTAAATGAGTATCTTAGACCTTAAACTCTATAACTCATAAAAATTATCAATATAACACTTTTGTTGAATATGTGTTTCTATAATGTGTTGTTAAAAGACCTTAACCATTTTCACTATATCCTCAAATAGTTCCAAACCATGTAGATATAATTCAGAAATAGAATCCTAGAAAATGTTTGTTATACCTTTCTTCCTTAAGAGGTATTTTTTAGGATTCATTTTAATTATCTATTGAAATATGTTATTGAATGACAACTGAACTAGAGGAAAATGGTGATTCCAACATTCTTTAAAGTCCATAGAGTAATCATTCAAAATATCCTCATATATATATATAGTCTATCTAAACTTTTCATTAGACTATAGGTGATAAAAAGTATTATAGTTTAACTATGCATTAATTTCATGTTGAATACTTTTCCATAAATATGTGGTGATCCTCAAATATCAATCATATATAATATATATTTTTCTTCTATATAGTTTTAGAAAATATCTATTATTTATCATTTCATAATTATTGAGTGATAATTCCTCTGTATTGAAGATGATATGAGTAATATTTTCATGGTGTTCTATTACAAAACATATGGAATTATGCCCTTCAGACGTTTTCAAAAGGCATATGAAAAACGTTTAGGGTGTTGTTCTATCATTTCTATAATGGAATGGGTAATAGTTGAAGGATCCCCTATGAATTTTTATCTTCTACATTCACTTTTTGACATACCAATAACTATTATATATATTTCACAATATCTTTAATCATTTTTTCCCAATATTAGTTTTCTTATATATATATACATACATATATATATATATATTCCAAAGGTGGATATGACAATTTTAACTATGAGAACCCTTCAATATCTCTATTTTAATCACATGTTCTTTAAGTACACATAGTCGTGTCCCAAATATAAAAACTCCTTATTTATAAATGATTAATACTATTGATTTCCCCTTTCCCACACCATCCACATTTTTATGCATTTCCATATCATACCTTCAATATTACATAATCTTTCCTATAATTGATGGTTGAGAAATACTTTGATAAAGGTAGGATGGGGTTCCTTACTTTTTTATTCCCATGTCCATCCATTGCATGTATAATAATATTGTATCCCTCTCAATCCTCATCATGGATAAGGTTCAATGATCCTTTCTACTCAAATATATTTACACTTTTTCACCTTCTAGAGATGAGATTGAATTGATTAGTTATAATCCATGATCATCTATAACCATCATCATTGTTGAATATTGATCACATTTTGTGTGAATATATATATGTTGTGCTTATGACATGTATATGTGTCACATTATCTTTCTAGAGATAATGAATTCATATATTCATTTCCAAGATTACGACAACCAACTATAGATCATGATTCAATAATTCTTCTCATCCACCATCAATTTTTTTGTGGCCCAAAAAATTGTTATATATAAATTTTCATGAGTACACAACCAAAGACCTTATTTATAGTATCACTATAGATCAATAATTCTTCCCCACTAATGTGTAGTGTCAGTATATGTGTGAGGATAACCCATTTCCTCAATTCCATGAAACTATTTTCATATTCTTCATTCTAAAAAAAATTGTGGTAACATTGTTAGTGGGATTTATAATCATGATTGGTTCCTCACAAATCCATAGTGATAACCAGATAATCCAAGAAAACAATTTATCTATGTTATATATGATAATCTATGTCATTAAACAATCAACCTTTTCTTTGATGAATCAATATATATCCTCATAATTGTTATAATATTCCCCAATAATGTGAAAATATCCATCCAAAAATCCTTCCCCACTAATGTGTAGTGTCATTATATGTGTGAGGATAATCTATTTCCTCAATACCATGAAACATTTTTCCCTTCATCATTCCAAATAAATACATCTAAGTTGTGGTAATATTGTTAGTGGGATTTATAGTCATGAGAGGTTTCTCAAAAATCCTGAGTGATAACCAGCTAATCCAAGGAAATAATTGATCTTGTTATATATGATAATCTAGGTCATTCAACAATAAACTTTTTCTAGGATGAATCAATATATATGCCCATAATTGTTATAATATTCCCCAATAATGTTACAATATCCATAAAAATATCATATTTACTATAAATGTTATATAATATATCCTTTCTCAAAACATCTAGCATGATACTCATATTCTCCTCATGTTACTCCTTAAATTTAAAGCATATAAGAATATCATATATATAAGTACTATAAAAACACTCAAGGTGATATCTAAAAACGATATTAATAATTTCAATGAAATTTACTAAGTATAAGTGAGTTTGAATGGAATTCTAATGAACAGATAATCCCATACATTGTAAAAAAATAATTTTTGAGAGTAACTTCCTTTTTTCCATTAATTTATTATCTCTTAACGGATGCCCCACCTTAGAAAAGTATCATTAAACATATATATTATTTAATAAGTAATCAATCAATTTAATTTTTAGTTTTTCCCTATCTTGATTATGTTCAGTTCGTGATAATCAATGTAGAGGTTCATAGACCTGACCATATTCATAAAAAAATTAATAAAGAATGACATGGTGAAACAATTGGGAATTTAAATCCCTTTCTCATATTCTCTTGTTGTTTGTTCTTTATTTTTTATAATTTTATAGGGAAACTATATATATGGAGTCATGGGTTTTTATATAGATTTTTTTATAAGTTCAATTGAAAACTGAACATATTGGTAAGCAGTGATAATAGGAATATCTTTGGGTAATACATCAATGCATTTCCACACAATGGGAATGTTATCAAGGATAATACTCTCCCTTTTTTCAATCATTTGAACCCAAAAATATTAATCAAAGGAAAAAATATCCTTTCATAAAAATATGTTTCCAAAGGAGATCCATCCTCCTCCTTACACTTGTACAGAATTGATGGATTATTTGGGACTTGTTAGATTACTCCATTCCCATGATAGTTTATGTCGTCTATATAAAATTATATCCAATACATTCCAATTATAGAATTAAATTCCTCTAAGAAGATATTACGAGGTTTTATAATAGATTAATCCCACCAATTCTAACTAGGTAGAGTTATATATTTTATTCAAAATAATTTTTCCACTTCTTATATACATCAACTATGAATCATATATGTCTTAAGGTGATATTACCATTTTTCTACAAAACATTTCTGATATATATGAATATATAAAACAAAATAATAAAAAAATCTATAATCTTGATTAAATTACATGTCTACCATTAATTACTTAATTTTCATGATCTACCTCAATAGTAGGGATAAATTATAGTAACACTTTTCCTCTTAGATTTGGAGCTTATTATAAATAGTTATCCTTGGTGACCCTTGGAATATAGTTTTGACTCGCATAGTGTATATGTTCCTTGTAGATGAAACATTTTAACATAGGTTATAGATTGGTCAGACCCATATTTTATTCCATCATGTGAGTATACTCATTCATCTCCCTTTAACATTCATTATCCTGATTCCAATCCTTTTTCACATGAAAAATCATTTTGTTACCTTATAGATATTCCCAGGATAATTTATCCAACACTTATGAAAAGTGGGAAGTTGTATTTTCTTCACTCTATGAGATTTAATTGTTTATTCTCCACAATTAACCTCTATTACTTTATTTTACCTCTATAACCATATGACCCATTATTCCACATCTCAAGTTTAGTTTTACATTAGACAATTTTGATCAATAATGTCAATGTATGAAATTGTAAAATTATATTTTTGTCTCAGCATTATACCATTAAATATGTGGTCAAACATATATTAAGGATTGATGAAAAAGATTGATATTTTCCATGAAATCCTTATGATGTATTCTTCATATGATCATATGGATTCCTTATCACATTATTTAGTCTCAGGCACTCATTTTCCTTTTTAAGATGGAGAGTTCTAGATTAATATAAACTTGAAAAATATTTTAATGATTTTTTGAATTTCCATTAATTTGATATTATCCTTGAGCTTTCTATTCATTATTAGTGTCCACCATTGATAAACTTATCTCCCTAAGTGATATATGGGTTGTATAACATTCTCTTTCTTGCATAATTATGGGAAAAATAATTTATTTTCAATAAAATTATAAATTTTCTTCACAATTAAAGGATTGGAATCTCCACTAAATGTAGGAGGCTTTTGTTTTATAAAAACCCAACAAAAACAGTTTCATTATTAATAAAAATAGAGATCTCAATATGATTTGTGTTTTAATTAATAACAAGTGTTATTTTTTTTACGTAATTCTATGATTTTTTTGACTACCAGTCCATTAAAATTAATCATTTTCTTTGAGTAATCATTACATTTACAATCAAATAGGTATTTTATAAGGATTTTTCCTAATAAAATACATTTTTAGTAATAAGGGAATTCTAATTATGAGAATAATTTAATTAATTAGAATATAAAAAAACTATATATTTAGGAGTAATAAATCATAATTGATTTGTATATCTTAATTTATGCATTTTGAGGTTTAAATATTGGCTTTCCATGGTTATTTTTTTTAATATTTCTCTATCCTATGTAGTTTTATATTACATAATAAAGTTACATAATACCACAAAAATATATATTCAAATACTTCATAAAAGTTAATTAAGAACATCTGAATCAACCAAATCCCATCCCCTTACAGTGTAAAAATAGGTTTGATGTTTGATCCTCTTAATGTGTTCTTAGTGAAGGTCTATTGAATACCAAACCAATGATTTTTCAGGTCATTACCCTTTGTTTCATCTAATCTGGATCCTATATCCACATGTAATATCTAGATAGGGATTTTATTAATAGGATTCCACACAATCATTATATTACCATAACTTTAGGATCATTTACTACACTTAGACTTATCCCTATATATTTGATTAATGTTTTTCCTTAATAATTCATAAATATAAAATCCTTTAATACCAATAACAATAATGAAAATATTATACACATTTTACAAAATACTTTTTTACATTATGTTCCATAAAATATAACCCATAAATCTAAAGGCCTAGTGTCTTTAGGAGATTAGATACATGATATATTAACTTTAAATAAATCTAATACATTATTATTTAAATACATGTAATTACTTATTAAATCCCATTGATATCATATCACTATATAGGGTACTATAAAGAAATTCATAAATTAAAATAGTGAGATATAAGTCCAAGTAATGAAAACATGAGACTAATTATTGATAATGAAGTAATATGTACAAGTATAGAGACATATCATAATATCATAAAGATAAGTATCATAAGCATGGGATCATGGAATACTAAAAATATTATCATAAGATTATATAGTCATAAATTTGTATAAAAAATATAAAACATGAAATCATATGAATAAATCAAGGTTTATGGCATAGAAATCATAACATAATGACTTAGCATAACTTCTTATAAGCCATACATGGTATCCCATGAGATGAAAAAACTAAAAAATTCTTTAAGGGATATATAATTCTCATCTCACCTATTCCATAATTATATTCACAGGAATATGTGTGCCACATAACAAAATCATACATAAAGAATAATCATAACAAAAATCTTGAAAATATAATAGGTTACATTTTCCTATCACAAATCATTATGAAATTATTTATCATGGATATACCTAATTGAATAAGGAATTAATGATATCTAGACAATAATATTTGGATAAAGGATCCTTTTTCATAAACATGTATTTATATTGAGGAAAATTAATTAGAAAGAGTTGAATATGTAGATAAAGAAATGAACATCAATATTAGTTTCCTTTAAGAATGGGGTAAATAATATTTTAAAATATTAAGATTAATCTATATTCCATATTACTATAATGAAACCATAGTATATTCCCATAAGTTTATGAGTGTTTTAAAAAAACATAGAATATTTAAAACCTTTTATGGAGTGATAAATGATAGGTACGATGCGCCCCACATTTGTTTCGAAGGAACCCCTACAGTAGTTAATAAGGGACGGTTCAAAACTCCCCTTGATAGCTTGGATTTTTGGGTGGAGTTAGTGGTTTACCCTTTTCATAATCATTTTGTGTTAGAAAAAACCTATGTGGGTCGATGACCCATCAGGATCACCATATCATTAACTGAGGTAGTCGAGTCTAAAGGGGATGGAGGATGATGCATCCCACATTGGTTTTAGAGGAACCCTTGGATTGGTTAATAGAAGAAGGTTTAAAACAGCTAGAAACATCTTTTTTTTGGGTGGAGTTAGGGGTTTCCCCTTTACAACATCAATGAATTAACACAAAAAATAATTTTCCATTTTAGTGGGTTCTCTTAAAAGAAGGAATTGACAAGGGAACCTTAAAAACTTGTAAATCTAATGAAAATAATGGTTTTTTAAATTAGGTATATATATAAAGAAAAATATATACAATATATAAATGAAATAAATTAGATTAATATAGATATCAAGTGTCTTATACATATAAATAATAACCAAAAATATAATAGGGTTGTTCGGATACTCCCTTACCTTACGGACAAACTCTCTTGGCATGTATGTATAACTTCTTAAACAAAAAAAATATGTTCACAAAATAAATCATTCATAAAAAATTGCCTATGTTTTTAATTTTTAATGGTTCATTTATTTATATATTTATTTCATTAATTAAATAGTTTTTTTATCACATTATGCACTTGAGGTTGTCTAATCATATTCTCGAAAACTATTTTCATATTTTGATCATGGGAAATATTATTATTAAATAATTTGGAAATATCAAAATATGTAGAGTCATAAATTATTTATCATTCATATTAAATAAAATTTATATTTTTAAATGGATATGTAAAATATATTCATGAAAGTAATAGTATATTGATATGCTTGTTTTGGATAGTGAAAATCAATATGAAAATTATTTATTATTATCATTAATATAAAAACCAATTTTTTTCTAGAATGATACACATATTATAAATATTTTATTTATTAATTGAATAAATTTTTAAATCCATCCATTTAGAAAACGTTTCATATCATCTATATAGTCAGTGAACAAGCCATAATATGGGAATTGATTTCTTCTAGAATTGGATAGAGGTAGAGAGAATGATAATTGGGAATCCCTTGATACAATAACCTTTTCTTTGTAGATATGAAATGAATTTCATTATATCATTTGGTATTTGTTTGATTTAGAGGGTGTATAAGAAGAAAGAAACATGAAATAACATAGTTGATTCAATTACATCATCCATGGATATCATCAGTTATAAAACATCTTAATAAATCTTTGATTGATATTTTGGTGTGAACTAGACAACTAAAAAATAGGGAAGAGGGTAGCGTTGATATCTGAGAAATTATTTGGAGATCTAAGGGGTTAAGAATGTGTGAAGAAATATGGTGGTGAAGGGTGTTATTTATATGGGTATTAACATGGTGTTTTATAATAAAATATTAGTGTAATGTCCTGACATGGTTGCCACTCAAATGTTCGCTGGACATGGTTTTCCATGTGGCCTCAATCACTCATCCCCATATTCTAGAGTCTTTTGACTAGATGTAAGGGCCTAAGGTGTGTATTTGGGGATATTTTTTCCTCATGTCAGTGTAGATCACATTAGATATAATAACATATGGATAAATAATAGCAAAATAAATATAATAAACATTGAAACAAAAGTAAGAATAACAACAGTGGAATAAAAACTATCATAGAAACTGTAAACTATATCATACCTAAAATATGATTTAATTTAATGTCTATTGAAATCATAGAAGTATACATACATTTTAGTATGACATTAGTACAATATATACTATACCAAATAATAAAAAAATAATCAAAAAATATCCAAGTCTCCCAAGATCTATCTCAATCATCTATTACCAAGCTCCAGCCTAAAGCAAGCAATCAAGTAATATGTTTGAGGTGGGATTCTTCCCATTTTCCATACGTAAAATAATATAATCTTTTTGGGTACCAATTATGTATTGGATAGTGTGTGAGATAAATCTTAATAGGCCACCACAAATGATGTATATGAAAACATTTTATATGAATTTAAAATAGTGTAAAGAGATATAAATTAAAAAAATGATATATAAATAACTCGAACTTATGTAAGCCTTAGATGGTGTCAAAATAATTATCCGTTTAATTAATTTATTATGTTTATTTTATTATAAGAATTATCATTTATAAAATGTATCAACAATATGGTGACACGATGTAAAAATAATAGAGGATCTTAGGTGTAACCCAAGAATTATTTACCTTAGGCACCAGCACAACTCATAATAGTATGAAATGTAGTATAGCTATATATGGGGTTTTAGGGTAGTACAAGGGGATGTCCTAAGGCATTCCACTATAAAATATTCTCACAGAGTCCATGGATATCGTCCATAGTAATTGTGTGCTAAGCATGACTAGGCCCAATGGGGTAAATCTATGGTGTAACGTGTCCAAATAAATCAATTTGAATGAATGGAGTGTCTCCATGATATTCTCATATCCTGAGAGATAGTGAAGGGATCCTATGGAATCATGATGGGAATCCTATAATATACATTGACCATATTCCAAGGTTGGTATCTCCCTTGGAAACCGACTCCTTAATTCGAAATGGAAGCCCATAAGTTCTTAAGCCATTCCCCTGATAATCAATGTCTTTCTCATGATTGACTGCTCCAATGAATATAAAATGGTCCATATAAAATAGGCACTATATATATATAATTTTTCAATTTATCTCCATGTGATAATCATTCCACTTTGTATTTAAGTATGCTCATTCAATTACATTTCATTAAACATGAAATGGTGTATTAAGGACATGAACCCATTATAAATTCAATTTATCGTTAAACTGGAAAAGGTGATATCGATAATTTCCTTTCATTTAACCATTAGAAGAATTATTAATTATGTAGAAACACATACCTTAACAAAGGTCAAGTTAGAAGAATGAAAATGTCATCACAAAGGAACGATACAAAGGTCACCATAGAATAAATGATGAAAAAAACCTAAATGCGTGGTCCTCATTGAGGTCTCAACCTCCAATGGTATCAAGTGAAATTATTTGGTCCATTTATTATAATCAAGATAATTTTATTTATGTAATTTGAATTTAATTGGAAATTCCTAGTGAAATTGGTGTGCACACAGTGGGAAAAAATTTAGACTGTGAGACATTGAGGGATGATTCATAAACCACCTACCTTATGCATTTAGTAGACTCCTCATCTAGAATTAGAACTTATTTTATCCTGAATGAGAGGAAAATGGAATAATGGATGAATGACATAAAATTAATACATATGAGAAAACATCAAAATATTTTCTTCTAGAGTGTGAAAAAATAAAAAACTAAGCCTATAGACATAATCACATAGAAATTGGGATCTAATAAGACGATTGACACTTGAATTTGAGACTATATGGAAAATAAATCCATTAACCTAGGTGGAAGCGGAGGAAGAGATTCTCTTGGAGAAAAATGAGCCTCCTTTCACTAAAAAAGAGGAAATAAGAAGGAGGGGAAGGAACATATAATGAAGATAATAAAATTGACATTTCATAATTTTTAACTTGGACACATGGTTTTTTTCCAAACCATGCACCAAATGTGCCTGACCCACTATACATTGATGCATTTCACATGGTTTATGTGCAAGTTTTGGGAAATCATGTGAAAAATGTGTGATTTACATCTGTTAAAAATTTTCGGGCCTCTACACGGGCTTAACCCTAGGTCGAACAGTTAGGGAAAACATTTCATCCCACTACTACCCACTAAAACTCCATTCATATTTTGTATAAAAAATGTGGGATGGGTTACATGATTACTATTAACCATGTAGCCTAGTTCTTCCTTCCACCAAAAGCGATTTTGGGCTCCAAAAAATATTCAAAAACCCTTGTTTCCTCTATAGACTCACTATTAATCTATATTAGGTAAAAACCAAAGAGTTAAACTAAAAATTAAGGATTCATACCACATAGAAAAAACCAGGTTCTTATAGCCATCCCCCATAAAGGAACTCATCCCCATGTTTCACTTTCTAGGGGTAGAATAGTGTCTAATAATAACTCCAGCCACTAAACATGTATATCAGCCTCCAAATCCCATGTATCATCCTATACACGATTGTGCCACCATATAACCCATAATTAAGGGATAAAATATCCTCAAAAGGAATTATTGATCCGGTAAACAATGTGTATGGGATACTCCTCAAGAGAAGAATCATCATCTAACTCAAAATTATAAGGATCAAAACTATGAGACGTGTTAGCATTATAATGAAAAATCTATGAAACATGGAATAAATCATTTATAGAACAATACATATAAGGTAACACAAACTGATAGGCATCTTGACTGACTCTAACCCCATAGGTCATTGATAACAATTGATATACAATTTTCTCCAAGACTAATTAGTTGAAAAATGATTTTTGATCAAAATCGATAAGCCAATAAAACAATCTATCATAATGTATTCCCATTTCTATTCTGAGACTGACAACGACTCTAACAAGCCCAGAGGTTATTGGTAATCCTCCTTCATTGCCTGAAAAGTATAAAACCTAGTGATATAACCTTCGATCTAACATTTTACCCCGGGCCACCAATACTGGAGACACATATCACAATACATCATGGAGACACATGAATGAAATTCCAACTGAGAAGAATGTAACTCTCGCATCAGTTCATCTCTCTTATCCATAGAAACTTAGATACTCCCATATATATGTTGGATGTCATCTCCATTTATTGACCAATCTACAGGCATGTCCTCACCAGAAATAATCTTTCATAATATTGATACATCTGGGTCTAAAAATAGCCTTCTATTCACATTATAAATGACTGAATAGGTAAATATTAAGGCTGAAAGAATAGGGTTCTCATGAAACTTTTGAAAATATACATGCATATTTGAAAAGTGGGTCCTAAATTTCCATTAATCAATGAATTCCTGTAAGTATTGTTTTTGTGTTTTCTAGATCAACACATTAGTAATTAAATTTCCATTTCTAGTCATACAGGAAAGCTCAATGTCAAAGGGTCAAAGGTGTTTGAACCATATTCTCTATGTAAGAATCATGTCATTCTATGTAAATATATGTTTGATTCTCTTTAGATTATTATACATTAAAAAATTCCCATACATCATATATTCTCTATAGTAGCCAAATACATTGAAAAAAGCTTCTGGATAAATGTCTTGTGTTGGGTAGTTATGGTTGTGAGGGATCATCTAGTGAGACCCATATGCATCAAATCTATCCTCCTACATCTTATTTTCACCTTGACCAATGCATGATACATCATAGAACCCCATATAGGCTCTTACAGGATATGGGAGAATTAAAATTTCTTCTACAGTAAGAATTAATTTTAAACCTAGAAATTCATTCTCACATGCTTCAGACCATAATAACTTAACCCCCACCTAAGTAGTAAAAATAAGAGGTGTAATAATGTGTGAAAAGTTATATATTAAATTACATTAAGATCTTTTCATCACCAAGAAACTCCATATATCAAACATGTTCTTAGGATTATCCCATGTCAATACTCACCTTATCTTATTCATCTTATAATCTTTATTCTGAGATAATATGACCCACTAAGTGATGTTTATTGATCCAAGAATGGATCTTCAAAATCATATCATATAGTTGATTCTCTCTCAGTGTATTCAAAAAAATCTCCAGATGCTTGGCACTTTCACTCCAAGTATGGGAATACACCAAGAAATTTCCTATAACAACCATGACAAGGGAATCTTGATAGGGGTGGAAAGCCCTATTTTTAAAATACATGAAAAAATGGGTGAATTCATAATATTAAATGATATAACCAGATCTTCATATAAGCTGTAAAAACATGGGAATGATTTGAGTGGTATATATGACGGCTTGACTTACACCAGATAATTTCTCGATCTTTGGTCGATATTCATTAACACCCTATCTCCTTTAAGCTAGTAAAATAGATCATCTATTCAAGGAAATGGATACATGTTCTTAACCATATGATGGGTCAACCATTAATAACACATACATTAACTAAGGGTCCCATTTGACTTCTTGGTGAAAAGAAAGGGTGAACACAAAGATGGAGTGTTGCATCGGATAAGAACCTTTGATTCTAAATTTTCAAACTATATCTTTATCTCCTAGATCTAAATAGTTTACATCTTATATTAAGCAATAGATACTGGAGTTGATCTTGGAACGGGATGGATCTTAATCTCTACCCATCTCTCAAGAGTTAATCCTGAAAAGCTTCCATGAAAGACATCCATGAAATGATCTATTGTCGAAGGAAATTCATCCAAAAATAATCCATACTCCTATAATAAAAATACAAAAATTTTGGAGGTCACACCACATATACCATGATTTTCCTTTCAAACTCTTCTATTGTAGACATCCCATTTACCCTTATGAAGTTATCATTCACCCTCTGGTTATGTAAACGATACCCTAGAGTAATAGTAGTCTTGATAGGTGTGATTCGGAACCAACTTGTCCATCTCAATAATGATATAGAAGTATGTTCTCTTAAGGAATAAGATGTCCTGTAAGAATCAATAACTACCTACCTCCAGGTGAAAATATTTATATTGGTGAATACTCTCTATCCACACACCCAACTATGTATCAAGGTGAATCATCCCATAAAAGTAATGAAATTCATGCCAAAGACACTCTATGGTCAATAATGAGATAATGGAGTTATAATCACCTATATATAATAAATTAGTAACAATATTAGATTATAAAATAATTGTATCTCATATAGTCGATGGTCATGAACTTTGATCCTTGGGTGTTAGTTGTAATGCATGAAGCTGGTCTGAACCACAACTTCGTGAAATTGTTGTAATACACTTACTAGGTCCACTATACTAGAACTAATAATTAGGAGCCTGGCTAACATGACCATGACCTCTAATTTGGCCTATTTTCCTGGTGCTACATTAACTCCCAGCCTAACGTGGCATAATAGATCCCACTCCGAAAGGTGAAGATGCATGGGGTTTCTTCCCTAAGAAGTAGGAGGAAAGGTCCAATAGAATAATTGAATCTGACCCATCTAGCCTCAAGAACAACACTCAAGTGGGACTCTATCAAATTAAGGATTCAAATTATCCCACATTCCAAAATTATGTAATATAACAGAGCTATTAGTGTGGTAACTCTGGCTTCCACTGCTCTACTGAGAAACCTCAAGCCTATGATTCCTGCTACCATAAGAACAACTGCCTTATCTCAGAACTGAACCAATGTTTCTGGTATAATCTCTTTATATCATGTTGCACTAATTGATAAGAGCCTAATTTAGGATCTCAATAAATTATATAGGTTAAATACATTCACCTGCGAGCGGATTGCACACTTGACCCCATCCTCAAAACCTATCACTCGTGATAGCTCATCACTGGGTTGAAGTGATTCAAAGTGATGCAACTCATTGAAACATTTTGAATATATTATGATGGGTATTTCAACATTTTATAGGTGTATAAATTCTCTGAATCAATAATGTCTTAGAATCCACGGGAGAATTTATTCATAGAAGGCACTCCGGAATTCTGCCTAGATTATGCCCTGATGACAACCATCATGGGAAATCACATACCACCAACACATGGCTGAGTCATGTAGCATGTAGGTGGATATATTGAACATAATATCTATAGAATTGTCTAAATTCAAAAATAAATGTGAGATATTATCTAGAAAAGACTCAGCGGACTAAGGAATGGCATCCCCTGAGGAGTTGAGAGGATGTCGTCGCTAGAACTCAGGAGTCAGATCAGAAATTGTAGTTGCAGGTCATAAAGAAATCTACATAGTTGATATACAACATAGGAAACCCTATCTAATGTGAGAATTAGTTCCCAATTCAGGAATAGAATGTGGGGCTATAAGTGGAACTCCTGGCATTAAGACTGGTGATTCAGGGCCCACTATCTATAGAGAATAGTTGTCGCCACCCTAGTGGAGCATGACTCAAAAACATCATGGTTGAATATATAAATAATATTTCAATTAAAAACCTCAGAAAAATTTATAAATTAGATATAAAAACCAATAGAAAAAAGAATAGATCAAAATAAAAAGGGTTCATTACCCAACTTACTTTCCCAACTACCATATAGAAGTTTAGGGTTTTGGTAAGTGTTCAATTTTTTGTAATAGGGGTTTTAATATATGGAAGTTTCAATTGAAATTTAATGAAAAAGTCACTCATTAAATTATAGTTGGAATCTCCATTTACTAGAAATAATTAATTAATAAATAAAAATGTACATTTTATGTTTTCATATGCTTATATACATATAACAGGGTTCGATTAAATGGATCATCATTCCCAGCTAATAACGGCTCATACATTTTATAACAGAAATCCCTACCCGTTTAATTCAAATTAGACATATTAAAATTAGTATCATAATGTAATGGGTAAAAATATGATAGATCATTTCATTTAATTACCCTTTCCAATCCATAAGGGCCCATATACCTTATAATTTATATTGATGATCCTATAATCGTAGACATAATATGGATCATGTTATGAAGGGTACAAAGATTATAATGAATGAAAATGGATATTTAAGATTACATCATCAACCTATATAGGAATACACTATTTAGGTTCCTGTGGAAATTTAAAAAAACAAATTTCCTTTCACTATAGAAGATGTTAGTAGCATAGGAAAATACATAATGACCATGGGTCACTGAATAATCATAGGAAATGCATGAAATAAAATCAGTAATGAACCTATGTAAAAAAGGAATATGCATCTAATGTAAATTATATATGAAAATAATAATTCATGTAACAATTCCCCTTATTGTACCAGGACAAAGAATAATTTATATAAAATATATCAAATGTAACAATTCATGTGTATCACCCAATGGTGAACACATATCAATTGTAGTGGTAAAAATAAAGAAAAAACATTTTCCCATTCCCATAAAACATAGTATTTACCTAGAATGTGGGTTAGCTACTACAAGGAATGACTTATTACTATATTCCAACACATTATTATTCTTATATATAAATTTCCCAAATAAAAAAAAGACAAAAATCTAATATACTTTGTGACATCTCATCCAGGGTTCTACTCAAAGGTTCCCTAAACTAGTTCAACCACATTGGCTCAAGCGTGCCTCACCATATGCCAGAGGCTATTGACTAACAGTGAGGGAAAAGTGTGTGTCCCTGGGGAGACTATTCCATCATGTAAGAGTGAATCCTAGAAGTTATAATAACATATAGAGAAATAAAAACAGAAGTGATATAGTAAACATGGAAGTAGAAGTAAGAATGAAAAAAATAGAATAAGTATCAACCAAAGAAATTATAAACCGTATCATAAGAAAAAGATAATGTAATCTCATGTATCTACAAAATGGAGAACCATAAATATGTGGTAGTAGGAAATCATTATATTATATACTATGAAAAATAATCAAAAAGAAGAAAAAAATGTCCAAAAATCTCGAGCTCTAGCTCAGTAATATGCTACCCAGCTTCATCTTGAAGCTAAAAATCATGTCATGTGTCCAAGGTGGGACACGTCCCATTTTCTATTTCTGTCATTGTATAATATTCATGGGTACCAAATGTGGCCCTAATATGGACTAAGATAAACCTTAATAGGAATCCAATTACCAAATCTATACTGATAGAGTCTGTGAATATAAAATGATTTGTGTAAATGTATATAAGTGTAAACACTTCTAAATAAATAACTCATAACTGCATCAGACTCAGATAATGTTTGAAAAATTATCCATTTAATTAATTAATTATATTCTTCTTATAATAAGGATGACAATTTATAAAAGGTATCATCGGTACAGTAACATTATTTAATAATAATGGATGATCAACGTTGAAACCAAGGCATCCTTGACCTCAGGGATTGAGTAAACTTATAATATAATTTCATGCATTATAGATATAAAGGGAGTCTAAGTGTAATCCAAGGATCAACACCCAATGAATTCTACTGTAAATGAGTATAATGGAGTCCATGGATCTTGCCCATGGTAATCACATGCTTTTCATAACTGGCCCCAGTGGGGTGAAACCAAGGTGGCATGGGTCCGATGACATCAACCAGAATCCACAAAGTATATCAAAGGAATTCCAATGTCTATAATGACAGTGAAGGGATCCCATGACATCATACAAAGAATATTTTAATAAATAAAGACCATTTTCCATGGGGAGTATCTTCATTGAAAACTGACTCTATGAATCAGAATGGCATCCTCTGAGTGCTCAGTACATTCCTTCCAGAATACAAGGTAAGCTCATGCTTGAACACTCCTATAAAGATAAAAAAGTCCACATTCAATATTAACCTTATAAATATATCATTATTCAATTTAATTGCATTTAATACTCATTCAATTTATTCATTATGTAGGATTATTTGGTAACCATTCATTAAACATGAAAATGTGTAACAAGGACATGAAACCATTATCAATTAAATATATAAACAAACAAGGCAAAGTGATATAAATAATATAATTCCACATTATCCATTAGAATATTTATTAATTATATAAAAACACATAATTTATAAAATTTCAACTCATAATAATGCAAATAATGTCAAAGAGGATCCCAACATGTGTCACCAACATATAAATTAAGAAAACCATCTAAATGGGTGGTATGAATTGATGTATTAACCAAAAATTTTATCAAGTGATATTAAAAAGTCTTTTGATTATATTATAGAAAATTTAATTCATGGTAGATTAATTTAAGAGGAAACACCTAGTGAAACTAGTGCGCACGCAATGGAAACAATTCATAGATGGAGAGATATTAAGGGGTGAGTCGTAAACCACCAACCTTATGTCTATACTACTCTCCTCATCTATTATTTCCCCTTTTTTAGAAATAAGAATAATAAAATGGATGAATGGATGAACACCCTAAAAATATTTCATATGATCCTATATCAACATAGCATCATATATGGGATGATAAATGATAAACTGAGCATACAGATTAAATCACATACTAAGAGGAATCCAATGACATGATCAACTCTTGATTTCGAGTCTGGATGGTGAAGCAATCCAAGAACCTTAGTGGAAGAGAAGAAGGAGCTTCTACAAGAGAAAAATGAGCCTCATGTCACTAGAAAATATAAAATAATAAATAGGGTTAAAAATTCATATGGATGAGGGAATAAATGGACATTTAAATATTTTTACATGGGTGTCATGGTTTTGTTTATGGTTTTCCAAATTGTGTTCCAACAAGGTGTGACCCACTATCTATAGAGGAGTTCCAAATAGTTGTTGTCAAAGGTTTGGGAATTTTTACTAAAATCATGTGATTTTCCTATATTAAATATTTCACAGCATTCAAACAAGTGTCTAACCGAGGTCTAATGGTATGGGGAAACTATGTATCCCACTACTATCCATTAAAAACCTACATTATTTAGGTGAAACCATGAAGTATGGGAGGAACGATTTCTATTAATTGTACATCATAGTGCTTCCTTCCACTATCCAGGGTTTCATGATCCAAAAAAAGAACCAAACACCCTCGCTTCCTCTATATCCCCACAAGACATCCATATTAGGACAAAACAAAAGAGTTAAACTAAAAATGAAAGGATTAAAACATCATAAGAAAGAATGGGTTCTTAAAATTAGAGTAATATGTTATATAATAATGTAATGACCAAACAAAAGAATCAATAGAATGTGGTTTCTAACATTATAGTAAATTGGAAAATAAAACATTCATTTAACTTATAAAATCCTCAACAATTCATTCACATACACTATTACAAATTATATCACTTAAAAATTACTTATATAGTATTTCATTATTCATGTATCTATTTTATTATTTATAAAAAATAGAAATACATCAACATAATAATTTTTTAACTTAATGATAAAAAATAACATCTATTTAATAAAAATAATTATGAAAATATTATAAATTTAACTTTAAATAAATTTTTTATTATTAAAAAATTATTAAAAAAATATATTTTAATCATTTTTTGTCTGTTAGAAAATTTTAAATTAGACATAAAAAAAAATATATTATCCATTATATGAAAACTACTACCAGTTTTAAAAATCATTTACTTAAGTTAAAACTTATTTCATAATTTTAAATTTACCATGAACAAATATTTTTTGTTCAAAAATAAAACATAAAGGTTTTACAAAACAGATAAATACATACTTTGTTTCAAATATTTATTTCATAATTTTTAAAACAATTATTTAATTTTCATAAGATATAAAGTTTATATATTCTTTTCATAGGATTCACAATATTCATTTATTATTTCATTCTCCAGGTTTCTATTTCTAATGGATAGATTACTATTCATAATTGTCCAATCTCTATTCCAATCGTCATATTGGTTTTATACATCCTATAATTACAACTTAATTATTTCAATCATCATTCATGTAAATTCCACTAAAGATTATATTCAATAGTTTCAAAAATTATGATTATATTATTAATGTTTTGTTTCCTTTTTTTAAATAAAATTTTCCATATTTTTTTATGATTATTCTTCCGTTTTACCACATTCAATTTTATTCAGTGTATTTATTTCTATACATGCAATTTTCTAAATTTATATTATAATTTATATTTTATTTTCATTATGTAGTGGATGTATTTTATACTATATTATATTAATATATATGAAATGCACATAATTGTTTATAAGGTAACTTCCATATAGTAAATTCTATGTTTTTAAATTACATCTCTAATAATTGAAATTATTCTTTTTCTATATTATCTATATATAAAAGACCCCAATATTTAGGTAAATGGTATCACACATAACCACAAAAGGAGTAATCCCTTAAAATAATATAATGATAAAGTCTATAATGGACTTCTCCTTAAGAAATTTGAAATACTCATTACTTTGTTGGTGTAAAAAGAATTTAAAAACATCATCTAATATATAACATACTATTATATAAATTATAGAGAAACCATGAGTAAATATTTTATGGGATCCATTATAATCCATTAAAACTTTTTTATTTTATCAATGATATGGGGCTAAATAATTACAATGGCATCCATTTATATTATTTCAATATCTATGCCAACCATGGAAAATATGTGTCTTAGAAAAATTCCTTCATTCACCATAAAATGGAGTATCTCCTAGTTCACTATAATGTTATATTTTATTCAGAACTATGATAATAGTGGAAAAATTTGAAATCATTCCTAATAATTCACATCAAATATAAATAGGTCACATATTTATATTTAAAAAAATATTATCCATAATGTTTCATAACATGTACATCCCGCACCAAGTTAATGTTATTATATAATTACATATATCAAAATTAATAATTCTGTATGAAACTATTTTATATTTGTATGTGATTACAATTATATTATAATCATATATAGTAATATAAACATCATTATATCATTAATATCCATCCAAAAATAAATTTAATGAATGACCTAAACATCTATCCATCATTCATCAATTGAATGTAATGGGAAATGGTCCATTCTAGTGACTTTATTCAATTTCCTATTAGAGTGATCCAAGGCCTGTCATATAAGGATATTACAACTATTTTTTAGGAATATTCATTAAATTATAAAAACACATTCCTAATGACCATTGCATTTTATTTCCTTCAGAAACATGAAACTCATTCTTCTTAATTCATGGAAGATCTTAAATATCTACCATGAAGGTATTTCCCTTTAATGCTCATACTTAAAACCATTATTCATAACTTTGGGAAAGGAAACATAAGAAAGGGTGATCTCAAAAACTCAATAAGGGTAAATGTAAGTGATATCAATCTATCATCATATGAAATCATAAGATAATAAAAGGGTCTGTGCTCATGATCAAAACATACAAATATCATACCAACCTATCATATATTATAAACACGAGTCATGGAAATATATATTTTTCGTTCATAAGGCATTAACCATAAAGTTGATAAATCATCATAAATCAATCTTGAACCATAATATCATGTTGTAAAACTCTATCACCATCATAAATATGTAAAACCATATCATGATTCAAGGATAACTACCAAAATCATCAATATAGTGGATCAATATGCACCAGTTTCCCATAATGGAATAGGATGCACCGATTTCCCATTGTGGATTAGGACCCACCTATTTTCCATTGGGGATAGGGACACACATATTACCCACTATGGATTATGAAACACATATTTTTGACTATAGATTAAGACACAATTATTTCCCATTTTGGGTCAATCCCTTCGACCTATTTCCCGTTTTATCTCATGAGATATAAATCTTTACTAAATTCATTTAAGGGAGGTAAAGGTCTCACATGTCACACAATAAAAAAAACTTATGTGTCCTATAAGATCATAAACATTCATAATAACATAACCCATGAAATAAAATGGGTATCCTAAAAATTTCATCATATCATAACCTATTAAATATACATAGAAATAATAATCATTTCATAATGTCATAACCCATGAAAGGAATTGGTTTTAATAATAATTGTTTCATGGTATAAACCATGGAAGAGAAATGGGTTACATAGGAAACATGTCATATTAAACATTAACCATTAAAATAATGAATAAGAATGGTATCCATGGATAATATCCCCAGTAAATAATAAACTATTTCAAAGGATTTCATCTTTGATAAAAAATTATTTTGAAATATCACTTGGAACATTTGTAAAAGAAATTATCATTTCATATTTGAAAAATTATTTTTAAAACATAAAGTATTTTGGAAAAAAACTTCTTTGAAAATAATTTTGAAAAAATAATGTAAGATTTGTATTAATTAAAACCATTTTATTTAAAAATGGCATCCATATTAAATGAAGTAATGTTTAAAAAACATTTAAAATAACTTTTCAACATAATACATTTTAAAAATAACATTCTTGGATTTCAAAAATAATTAATAAAAAAATTTCTTAAGAAAATATTCTTAAAAATGTGTATATGAAGCATTAATGAATGGATTGGTCACGATATTACAAAATTCCATACATAACAGATACATAAAAAACAATTATTCCTTTCACATTATCGGTATATGTCAAAAACATCTTGATTAGAAAATAAACTTCTTTTAAAAAAATAGTCAAAATGTAAAAAATGGGTAAAAATATCTACTAGAAATAATTGAACAATAATATAAAATTTTTGGGAACTTTTTTAGAAAACATTATTTTTAAAGAAAACATATTTCTAACAGAAGAGAGAAATAATGTTGAATTCTCATAATACATTTTCTTAATTATCTTGAGTATCAAAGAGTGGGAAAATGGTACCATTACATGAAGATATCATGGATAACAATAGGAGAATAAAATTCATGAGAGTTGTTAAGAGATAGAAAACAATATTTCATCATTAGAAGCAAAATCATAAACAATATTGATAAATGATTAGATTTTAACATAAAATTATAACAACTTTGGTAACCTTGAATTGTAATCCCCATGAAAGCATAAAAAAATTGAATATAAAATATCACTAGGATATATAATTTCATGATATTACATGTCAAAGGTTATGTATATACACTGCATGAAAGAATATAGGTCCATATCGTAGCACACGTCTCAAAGAAGGAAAATTGAGACAAAAATCCGTTCATAATTTGATAACTTTCAAACCAGAAGACCCATAAAAGATATATAAATAAATTTATAGGTAAAGATTAATAAATTTTAGTAGAAGAGTTAAAAAATACATTAATGGGTAGTATATACACCACATAGAAGAAATAGGTGGTGAATATGTCACGAACCAAATTGGGGTTCCACCGAACCCGACACCTTGATCGAGCACATGACATAGCCCAAAGGTTCTTCCTGGTTCCCATAGGTAAGAAACTAGTTCCTAGTTATCAAAGATACACTTTTTTTAATGATTTCACCCATGAAAACAACCATCACAAATTCTCAAAAATAAAACATCACACCAAGATTAATATACATGACCAAAAGAGACAAAAATTTGAAGTTAATTTTTTTTTGAAAATTATCCAAAACCCAAAATATAAAAATGGGAGTGGAAATAAATATACCATAACCCAAAATCTACATTAAAAAGATGCCCATCACCCATAATACACCTTTACCATCATATACAAGAGGGGAACACTTGCAACCAGATCCACCATCACCACCACAAAACATATTGAAATTACTTGGGTCAACAATAACAAGTCCAACATACTCCCTAGGGTGTATGTAGGGTGTGGGGAAATACCCAGTAGAATGAAACCCAAAAAATATTTCATTCTGTAACATTAGAAGGTAAATTTACAGGAAATTTTTAATAAATAGATTTTAGAACATTTTAAAGAAAATATTTTAAGGAAAATATTATCATGAAAAAAATACAATGAAAATAAAATGAATGAAAAGTATACTGTATGTCCATGGTAAGAACTTCATCACAAGAGAGAACCATAGGTAATATCTAATGATATTATCACCATGGGGACCCTATGAACCTCATATCAATATGATAATTGTATAGAAACCATGACCCACAATGTCATCTTGCAAGAGACACTAGAGAAGAATCTATCCAATGTTCTAGTGGTTTCCAATCATCATCATATCTTAGTTAGTGTGGAATATTCAATCCTACTATAAGTAATCGAACCTCATCCACATCGATCCAATTAGAATTCTAGTCCTAATCCTTCCACCTAGATACCTAGGATTCCATTTTTTCTGAATTCCATTTCTAATGTCAGTTAAACCACTTCCTTCACATGCACATACATCAAAAAAATAAAAATACTATGGAAACAAAAAATTTCACAATAAAACCCCTATCAAATCCACAGACACACCAAAACCATTAATAAATACACTTCACATCACTTACACAATTTATAGAGCACATTTAATAATCACAACATGGAAGAACACATAAAAAAATCTTTTATAAAACCATATTTCAATCCATACGCACTTTGATACCATTTGAAAACACAGTTCTCACAACGCACATAACATATATAATACATTTATGAGGCAAAAAAATCATACCAAAATAATCTTATAATTATATTGTATAAAATCAGCAACATCGAGATTGGAAGCTTATGGAATCTATTGGAAAACCACAAACACACCCCAAGAGGACCTTATAAAGGAATGAACCGACCATAAACACCAATATTTTACCCAAAAACTCAAAATTATACACTTATTTGTTCATCCAATCTTCTAGAGAAATAATAAATCTAGGGATGAGGAAGAAGAACCCAAGAAGATGGAAGAAACCAGTGGATAAAGGGAATACTTAATGATTATTTGAAGATCACACACCAAATAACCAAAGGAATGAGGTCCAAGGGATCCAAGAGGGATATGGGGAGGATACTAGGTCTGAAAATCACAGATAAGGTGACCAAGGAAAGATTTGGTGTCAAATTCAATGATGAAAAAGTGTGTGTTACACATTTTTAATGACCTGGATATACTGAATGGTTTTCCAAACCATAAAGCAACCATGTTGTCTCCTATATCCAAGAGGAAACATTCCACACTATTTTCATGGGGAGGAAACAATCTCATACAACAGGCTATGCATCCTGAACAATGCCACTATCTAGGGCACATAGCCTCTTCTACAATGGTGCATGGTTTCCCTTAACTATGGGTCAACCATGCACCACCTCCCATTAGGTCCAAAAACTCCATTTTTCACAAAAAACTCATAAGAAAGATATGGTAACACGATTGGACAAAAAATAAACAATGGAATACCTCAAAAATAAGAACATGGATGTGATATCCCCCCATCCCCCATCAAAACGTTATGCCCTCTTAAAGTCATCCTAGAGTCTGATTAGAGAATGAAAATTGATACTACTCCTAAATCTAAGACTTCTTTCCCATGTATCATGTGCATCATTAACATGCATCAAAAGCACCCAAACCAATGGTATGGACTTCCCCAATTAACTTTCCCTTGGTATTCTAAAATCTATATTGGCTTCTCAAATAGATAAATTGGGTTCCAACTCTATTTATTCCCAGTTCAACATATGAGATAGATCCATATAATACCTTTTTAGCTATGAGACAAATAACATGTCATGAATCAACATCAACTAAGATGAAAAGGATATCATGTATTTTACCTTACCAACTATCTTGATAACCACAAAAGGTCAAAAAGACATGAGAAGAAGCTTCCATTTATTACCAAGGAAACCGTGACCAAATTGATGATCCACTTTCAATGACACCCATTCATGCATTGATAATACCAAGCCTCAGCACCTATGGTCGACATAAGATGTGTGGTGACTCTATGATGTCAAAATTCACTTCTTGATAAAGAAAACATTCCTAGAAATCTCTTTAATGAGACTTTGTCCCAATAATAAGATGTCACTGACCTCAATGTAAAATAAAGGTGAATGGAATGTATAACCATAAATCACCTCCAATGGATCCATCCTTGTTAATGATTAGTAACTGTTATTATATGAAAACTCAAACAACCCCAAATTGCTATCCCAAGCGACTCCAAAATCCAACACACATGCCTGGAGCAGTTCTTCCATGATCGGGATCAACCAATCCATATGACCATTCATTTGGGGATGGTATGTTCTACTCAACAATTCCTGTGGACCTATTTCCTTATAAAGTCATTCCCACAACAGGGTGGTGAAATGGGGATCCCTGTCTAAAATAATAACCGACGACACACCCCAAAACCTCAATATCTCTTGAAAATACAACTGACCCAACTCATCCACTTCAGCTGTATATCTTATCAAAATGATATGGGATGATTTGTTCAGAATTTTAATCACTACCCAAATCGTGTTCCTCCCTTGGGGTGTATGAGGTAAGAAAATATTGAAATACATGGAGACCTATTTCCACTTTAAGGTTGGAATTGGTAATGGATTAATCAAACAAGAGGGCCTTCAGTTCTCTACTTTAACTTGCTGACAAGTGTAATACTGAGATTGAAAATCACTTATATCATATCTCATACTTGGCTAATAGAATTGGAAACATACATAATAAATTATATTTCTGAACTCTCGATGAATGGCCCACCGAGATTGGTGGCTATCATGCATCACCACCTTCCGTAATGACATCATTAACAAAAACTAACCCTTAAAATAGATAACTCTATTAAGAGATAACAACCATGAAAAAGGCACACTCCCACCATTTAGGAACTACATAATCCATTGGCATAACCCATTACTGTGATGATCATTATGATTAAACTCCAAAAGGTAAGGTTTCAGAAGAACAATACGCAATAAAAACCTTCATTGTGAACTCAAGATTCCAAATTCATCTGGGTAAAAAGACCCATAAATGTTTTACTTTTTTTTCTATATTCCACATAACTATGCCCTGATATTGCGGACACAATACCTGAAGTAAATCTCCCTGAATTCCATATATTGACGACTAGCATTGAGTTCCTAGGGTGTGTCTATGAGGATAATATTCCCTCATTGATCAGAGTGGAAAAGAACTATATATATATATATATATATTTGAATTAAGAAATGAGAATACTAAGAATCATAAATAACCAATAGATGGATGTGGAATAATTATAATAAAGAATTCCAGATAAATAAACAATAATAAGAATCTGATTAATTACCACATACAAGTAATTATGAGTCTATGTCATGTAGAAATACAAAATTAAGTATGTAGGGGTAGGGGATAAAAGAATAAACCCCAATCTAAAAATAAAAAAAAATAAAAAACTATCACTATCAACTCGAATATAGGCTTGGTCCTCGAATCCAAAACTCTATCCTAGAGTTCTCAATCAATCATTGGATGTTGGATTCTTCAATTTATCAATACCTAAAACCATAAAGTCTTCCTAGGTGCAAAGGTCATCCCAACAAGGGTGTAAGATACAAATATTCTTAGGCTGCCAATAATAGTGTCTAGGTCAATCCATTCGCAAAGTATGGAATGAATAGTATTCCATAAGATATAAATTAATTAATAAACAAAAAATATAATTAAATTTATTGGACCGGGTTCCACTTGCACACTCATCTAATTAGCCTACATTAGCCTAAGCTAGTGATTAATAAACAATGGATCCTATAAATGTATATGGGAGAAGGCATATTATCATCAAGTATGTGATTGCGTTTGACGGACACAACCCTACAATTTCAAATTCAAAGGATCGTTTCTTATAAAAATACATCCATTTAACATATTAATTCAATTATTAACCTCTTTATAAAATATAGTGAGTCTCCCTAAGCCCGACCTTGTAAATTTGATACGACTCTCCAAGTATTGCTCGAGGGGTTTGGTTTATGTCCAATTCCAAGGATTCTATACAAGGTGACCAAATAATGTACTCTTATGTGTCACTCCAGGGATGGCATAAAAATTTCAAGAATTAACCCCCCAAGTCCATACTTGGAATCACATGTAGGGTCCATACTCTCTCTCTCAAGGCATGGTATAACCATTGTTACATAGAGGCCACTAAAGGGGTCTCCCCTAGAGAACCAGTGTCACTCGTTTGGAGGAAAAATAGATAACCCATGGTGATCCTATCCCAGTCTTATCTAGTGTTTCTCCAGACATGCTTTACACGGAATTAACAATTTTAACGAGGAACAAGATTCTGTCCAAGGGGCCTTTAAATCAGAACACCTTGTTTCACCCTCAATACTATGGTGGAAGTATTAAACATGAAATTAGATCCTATTAGGAAATATGGTCAATGAATCTAATTAAAAAATCATTTACATGTTAAGGGATAAGTATAATCACTCAACCAATTAAGCTAATTCATCAAATTCATTTATCCCATGTGATGTAGGGTATTAATTGAATGGTCAAAATGATAAAAAAATGATTTTACAATGAAAAATAATTATTAATGGAAATACCCCTCAAGGGGAATTAAAAAAATTGATAATTATGGGGAAATTTTCATGTAGAGTAAGGTACACCAAGTTGGGTAGTGAAGGTCAAAGTGATCATTCCAAGGGGTTGATTCTTTCTTAGCTCATATTTTAAAAGGGATGATTAATATTTTAATTTAATTTAATTTGAAAAATTAGAGGTTATTCTTGAAAGGTCTGGATAGTGGAACAACAACACATTTTTTTGGAATGAAAATAAATGAGGGAGAAGAACTTAGAACACATTCCATAGACTCATAAGGAATCCTTCATCCACTATTGACCATTGATTCAAGAAAGGATGGAATATATCAAAGAAACAGTCATATTCCCTAAAATTGGGGAAAATAATCTTGCTCCAAGATAACACAATAGATGGGATAGATAACAAGAATAGAAGGAATATGATTTATGATCTCACCTCTAGATTTCTAAATTATCTGATGGTGAACAATTTTGAGATCATATAGAGGAGGTACCTTGATCCATAGAAAAGGGGAGGGAGATCTTAGTACGTGGGAGGAGAAGCTTCATCTACTGGATAAGAAGGGGAGGAAGAAAAGAAATTAGTTATTTTATATAAGAGGTGAGAAATAAAAATTTCACATTCAAAAACAAGGGTGAATGATTTGACCATAAGGTTGGTCAAACTATGAACCCACCATCAACCATTTATTGCTTAAAAGGGTCACTTTATATGGTTAGGCGCACATTTTACCAAAATGTGCACAAACTGTGTGAAACCAATCTATCCCAAACATTACATGGATGAACAGGTGTGTGGGGGGGGGGTCTCAATATTTCCAAAAAAAATCATGCGACCCCAGAACCCTATTTTCAACCACGACATGGTTTATGGAAACCATGTGGGATGCGCTTCCCAGTTTCTAGTAACCATGTATCCAAGTCTTTTCATCCAATTTCAAGGACCTAGGCTCTAAATGAGATCCAAAAAAACCCAAGACATCCTTGATCCTTTTAGGAATCATTAGTAGGTCCATATAATGTTATTTGAACCAAAAATAAATGGTCTATACCTTTGGGAAAATCGGAGACGTCACAACCTCCCCACATTAAGACAACTCATCTCGAAGATACCATTTCAGCGGTTGTAACATTTCATCATAGAAGAGTTACGACAGTTGTGCATATACATCAGCCCCCCACTCCCAAGTCTTATCTGGTGTGTATTTGTGCTACTGTATAACTCGGACCAAATGAAGTGACTTTCTTTAGAGAGCCTTCATGCTTTGATCAATGATAGATATGGTACACTTCTCAATAGAAGCATCTACATCCATATCTATATTAGTAGGGTAACAATAATGAGATAGACCATAATGATGATATCAAAGCTGAGATACATGGAACATGAAATGCATGGAATGGTACCTCTGAGGTAAAAACAACTGATAGGCCACCAGCCAAACTCTCTCCACTATCTCAAAAGGCCCGACATATTAAGGAGATAAACATTCCCTATATTCAGATTTGTCTATGACCTAATATATGTGATACATATAGAAATACCCAATGTCCCACCTCATACTTTATAGGTCTATGAAGATGATCAATATAAGGATTCATCCTAGACTAATCTATATAATATTCTTTTAAATCAGCTAGGCAGTCTCTTAAGTCTCTTAAACGAAATGGTGACCCAGTATAGCTACCTCACCTACCTTTATCTAGAATAGAGGCTAATGACATGGTCTACAATGAAGGTATTAATATAGAGCCATATAAATTATTGCCTAAATTTTTTTTTTGGAAAAATCAACAATAGGTATATACCTTTCACAAAAACATCTGAAGTCGAGGATTCATGCCCAAAACATATCCTCTAATACCCAAATCATATTCTTGGGGTGTCTGTCGATATGTGTGTGATACGCTATACCCAAAAGAACACACAAAACCAGTTCCTTTTTCATCCCTTTCCATAACCATAAAGTAAACTAGGAATCCTGATTTAAAATAATATAATGGGGAACACCACAAAGTTACACTATCTCTTAGATATATAGCATCCCTAACACATAAATAGATAAGGTCTCCCGAATCTGTAGGAATTGTTCAACCTTGGTCAGCCCATCGATGATCACCCATACTGTATCTATGACTCGAGGGGATCTTGGAAATACCATCACAAAATCCAAGGATATGTCATTCCATTTCCACTTCCAAATGGGGAGAGGTAGTCGAAGACCACCAGGCTGCTGGTTCTCTTCCTTCACTTGTTGATAGGTGGAGCATTGAGTGATGTAGCCTACTATCTGCCTCTTCATACCTACACCCAAATACTGATGACACATGTTTTATTATATCTTTGTAATTATAGGATGAACTACCCATATAGAGGCATGAGATTCCCTCATCATCTATTTACTTATGTCTAAAGCCACCCATACACAACCTCAGAAGAGTATGTTTTCACTTCCATCAACAACCCAACCAAGAGGTGGGTTCTATTTGAAGATTCTCTCCCTTAAGAAGATGCCTTCCAAATTTGATAACTTCCTCATCAAGACCACTCCAAAAGGTAGGATATCACTATCCTAACTCATATAATATGCAATCCATGTAGTTCCTAAACCTCAAGATGCATCTCAAAGAATAGTTTCATCAACTACCACTCATTATTGTCATCTTTGATGGCTTATGTCTGAGTCTTCTGTTTTAACACATCGACTATGGTACTTCCATTTCTAGGTGTGTATGCGAGCTCAAAATCAAACAATTACAGGTATTCCACCCACATATAGTTTCTCATATTCATGTTTCACTACATGGAGATAAATTTTCTACTTTTATGATCTGTGTAAATAATTAATCGCCCTCCCAATAATTAATGCATCCAACAACGTAGGTCATGAACCATTTCTACCCACTTGAGTTTGGGTATAAGGTAATTCCTCTCATGTGGAATTAGTTGGTGGGACCATTATGCTATAACCCAATCAACATGCATTAGAACTACACCAAATCCAATTCCTGATGCTTCATAGTAACCAATATAGCTTCTTCCAAGCATTGGATGAATCAAAATCAGAGATGAAGTGATTCTACCCTTTAGATCTTGAAAATTTGTCCCATAAGATTTAGTCTAATAAAATTTATCTCTCTTCTTGGTCAAGACCATAAGAAGAAAATCTAAGTGTGAGAATTACTAGATGAATCAATTATAATATCGTGCCAAACCAAATGAGCTGTATATGTCGAAAAATTTCTTGGGTTATTCCAAGGAAACAGTGTTGCTCACCATCTTATGGTAATCTGATATGCCTTCCTCAGATATTATATGACATAAGAATTGAATCATGCTAATCTAAATGTGTAAGTTACTAAGATTTTCATATAGTTGGTTCTCACTTAGTGTAATCTGAATGATCTCAATATGATTAGAATGGTCGAGTCTAGTGCATGAGTACACTATGATGTCATATATTAAGGCAACCACAAATGAATCAATACACTATTGGGAAACCTAATTCATCAAATCAATTAAATTTTTTTTCACATTCTTCAATACAAACAGTATAAACAAATAAACATACAAGACATACCTTCTATAGAACACTGTACATTGTATGTCTAATGTCCTCATATGCACCTGAGGGTATCCCAACCTCAAATAGATCTTATAGAAAAATTTCATTCCATAGAGATGGTAAAAGAGGTCATATATATGAGGAATTGGATATTTATTATTTACTATATATTGGTTCAGTTGACAGTAATCAATGCACAATATGATCTGACCATCCAACTTCTTGGAAAAAAAGATTGGTGAACCCCATGGTGATGTTCTAGATTAGATAAATATATTTTTATCTATGTATTCAAGCTACTTCTTGTGTTCTTGGAGATCAGTAGGTGACATCCTATATAGAGGAATGGACATTGGTTCCTCACACATAATAAACTCTACAGAGAACTCTATTTCCCTCTCAGAATGTAAGTTATTGAAATATTTAGAGAATATGACCCAAGAATGATACATAATAGGAGGTAATCCCATGATCTTCATTCCCTGATCGCTCATAAATAGGTTGAACATCTAATATGTTACTCCTCTAATCCCGTTACGATTGATTCTAGCATGACTTTTATAGAGTTCCCATTTTCCCTTATGGATATATGTGTTACCATTGCATGTTGTGAATGACACTAGGTAGTGATAAAAATCCACATAATCTCTATAAAAAACAAGAAAGTCCATACAAAAATGATTTTGATTCTAGTCTTCTAAAGTATGATGAATCTATATAGAAAATAATACCCATTAATTTTTAGGGGGAACACCATTTATTTTTGTATACCCTCAGCTCAAACTCTTAAATGTGATTCAAGTTTCATAAAACCACTTGAGTTCTGTATCACTTGTCTTAGACTTCACATAGTTGTATATGGTAGAACATACAACGAAGCACCTGGTTCAAACAAGGAAGATACTAAAATAGTTTCAATGAGAATAAGAACTAAATATATAGATGGCCATGGACTCTGATTCTCTAGCATAGGTTTCACTACATTGATGTGGTTTGAACTGCTTCCATGAGATTATTACTGAGTAGCCTGACCAAGTCCACTCTACTGACGTTGGAGGTATGAGGCCAAATTTCCTTGGCCACAACCACCTACTTGGACCAAATGGCGTGTAGACGCCCATCTTCCTACCTAAAGAGTAGTCACTCATCCTCCATCTGATGGTGGTGTTGGAATATAATCCCTCTCTCTGGGAACTCAGGGAAGAAACTGCTAGAAATTCTAGAGGTGACCCAACCTTTCTCACACCCGACACTCGATATTATTTCTCATACATTATGTATTTTTGTGTCCTGTCATGCTGCAATGGTGAACCATCCCATGGATTTCAGTTCATACCACCTATCTGGTAATTCTCCCATATTTACCCAAAATTGTTGATTCCTATGGTTGGATATACCAATTATCTACCTAGAATATGATCTTATTTGTTTCACATCACCTGATTCCCTCAGGTGCCGCTCAGTGATGAGATCTTGGTTCACTATCTCTGAAATGATGGTCAGCTGAAAGACATTCACCTTAGAGAGAATGGCATAAGAAAGACCATCCTTGAATTTTCATTATAGTAGGCATCTCATCACCAGTCAAGTTCATTGAAAATTTTTTTAATTCAATGAACCAATTTGATTATTCAATCACTGATATGTCACCTTTCTAAATGCGCATGAATTCTCGAAAGTGATCGGTTCTCAATGTATGATAGAAGAATTCATCAAAGAAGGTTGTCTATAATTCCACCCAGCCAAACCTTTGATGTAAACCATCATGAGTTAGAATTTCCAAAAAATTGTTTTCCAAATCACGTCGCATTTAAGTCATGAGTTTGACCCTTCAATCTAGAGGCATATCGATATGTTCACAGATTGATTGCTTGAACTCAAGACATGATTCAGTATCTTGATGACCTCCATCCCCCAAGAAGGTTAGAGGATGCCATTATTGGAATTTTCAATCAAATCTAACATATAATTGATATTTACAGGTGCATCGACAACTGATTTCATGAACTGAATATGGAAATCATATATCTAGTCATCTTCACTAAGTGGAGGATCTAGAAAAGGTGCCTTAGGTTGAACTATAGGAGGTATCATGGGTGGCTTAAGGACCACTCTCTATGCGGTATCCTCATTATCAATTTCTTAGCATACATCATGAGGTCATCATGGGGGAATATCTCTACAAATTCTAAGATCATGCCATAGATAGGATTTACAATAGATAGGGAAATTGATAAAGAAGGGTAGTTACAATGCATACCTATAAACATGCTATAAACGCTTATCCAACTCTAGGATCTATGTATGGGTGATCAAAACGAGTCATACCAGAAAAATAGCAGACAAAGAATACTTTTCACTAAGTTAGTTTAGGGTTAATGTCTCTTATTACATAAGTATGTGTCCATTTAATTTTAAGTATTGTGCTCATTTTACAACATTTATGTATTTAGATTCCTTTTAAGTTGGAGAATTAGATGAATCAAAATATGAAATTTATAAGGGACCATACTACATATATATTGGATGGTGGTGTTTATTTAATCCTTACCACAACCTGTTCTCACCCATGCGATAGAGGGCCCATGTCACAACGTGCCATAATTGGATGCTTAAGGCGTCTACTTTAACTTATGCAGGAAAAAACAGTTTTGTTAATGAATATTAATTGTCTTATAATTGTGTTTTTCTCATTCCTTCAAGTAAAAATACAACACATTTATATATTATTAGCAGGCACTACAAGACATCACAATGAGACACCTTGAGAAATTACAAGAAAAATAGGAAATGCACACTGTAAGTTAAATATGGAATAACATAATGCATGGAATTTTAAATCCAAGGGTTCCTAGTATGATTCATGATTCAAATATTCCCTTGTATCATCAGGGAAAGTCCAAAAAACTCCACAAAAATAATTTCAACATTAATAAAATCCCAAGACAAGTGAGTCACCAAATGTTTAAATCTATTCAAATTTAATTACACAATTAATAAAAGCATTTACCCAACCCATTAATTACATATTTCTCCTATACGTGGGTTCTATAATCCTAGAAATAATATCATAAATAAATATCAATTTTCTAGTTTCTTTTCTAAACCCAAATAACAAGAACAAAGTAAAATAACCTTGGATACAACATTGTAGCATACCACCCCAGATGCTAGTTAATGATTCCCTAAGAAGGTGTCCATAAGACCGCAAGTGCACCACCCAAAATTCGAGAGGCTTATAAATAGAAGCGAGGGACTAGTTTGTGTCCATTGGGATACTTTTCCATCATTGGAAAGTGTGTAGCATAGCAAAAAATATATGGATTAAGAAACAAGAACAACTAGAAGCAGAAATAACCAATGGATGACAAAGGGACAAAAATAATAAAACATGAAATCTAAATAAACCAAAAGTTAAAGCTGATTAATAACCAGATACAAGTAATGAGTATGATATGTCGTGTAGATATACAATAGTGGGTATGTAGAGGATAGAGATGCCAGCATAAACCATATACTAATAATATTTACCAAAATAAAAAAAACTACTGTAACAATAATTAGAGCATAGGATCGGTCCTTTGCTCCTAAACCCGTTAAAAGAGATTTTAATAAAGAATTGGTTGTCAAATTCTCTCCATTATCAAGACCTACATCTATATAGTATTCGTGGGTGCCAAAGGTTTCCCAAGAAGGGTGTAAGCTAAAAATCTTAGAAGGATTCCACCCATGGTGTCTATGACAATCCATTCATGAAATATATAATGAGAAGCGTGACATAAGAAGTAAATGAGTACATAAAATAGATAAACATATAACTATATTTAGACCAGGTCTAACTTGGACACATGTCCAATTTAACTATTGCAACCTAATCCAGTGAGTCTCAACCAGGGGATCCTACAATGGAAAAGTAAGTAGGATAATATTGGGGAAGGCAGACTTCCCCCAATCATGTGAATGGGAAATTCAGGCATGTCCCAATGTTTTTAAAACGAAAGGATCATTTATTACATGAAAAAAGTTCATTTAACATTTTAATTCAATTAAGAACCTATTTATAAAATATAGTCAGTCACCATTAGCACGTCCTTATACATTCAGTAAGTCTTTCTATGTATCGCTCGAGGGGTTTAGTTTTTTTCCAATCTCAAGGAGTTCATCCAATGTGACCCAAGAACAAAGATTCATGTGTCAATCTAGGAATGGTTTGTAAATTTCAAGAACTAACCTCTAATGTTTTACCTAGTATCACATGTTGGGGCCCAAGTATCTCTCAAGGAATGGTACAACCATTATTCCTTCAAGCCCATTCAAGGGGTCTCCCCTTGGATTCCAGTGTCACTCTTCTAAATGAAAAAATTGATAATTCCTAGATATCATATCCTAGGAATAACTATTGTCACTCATGGTAATTTTTATAAGGAATTAGAAATTAAAACAAGGAGGAAAGAGAGTCCATACAAGGGTTACTTATGTTGGAACCACTTATTTCGCACTTGACACTATGGTGAAAACATTAACCATGAAGTTAGATCATATTATGAATATGGTCAAGACGTCCCATTAAACAAATCATTTAATGCCTAATGGAAAAGTATAAGAAATTAACTAATTCAACAAACTCAACTAATTTATTTAAGAATGTGTGGTAAGGGATTAACTAATGGGTCAACATGCTAATTAATTTAATATACCCAGAAAGGAATTCATTAATGGAAATACCCCTCAAGTGGAATTAGGAAAATTTAGAACAAGGTTTAAATTGGACTCTAATGTAGGTCACACCCACTTGGGTGGCATAGGTCAAAGAGATCAACCCAAGTGGTTGATTCACTACTAGCTCCAATCTCCAAAGGCATATTTAATCTTTCAATTTAATTTAATTTGAATAATTAGAGGTGACTATATAAAGTTCTATATCATGGAACAACAACACATTTTATGGAACTAAATGAAATGATGGAAAAGAACCTAGACCACCTACCTTAGCCTCGTTGATTTTCCTTTGTCTAGAATCGACCTTTGATTCAATATTGGTTGGAATAAATAGAAGAAAATGCTAGATTCCCTAAAATGGGGAAAAAGATCATTCAAAAAGATAGCATAACTGATGGGATGATGAATATAAAATATAAGGGAGATGATTGAACATATCACCTTTAGATTTATGTTGGAACCTACGATGAATGATTTAGAGATTGGACATAGGATTTACCTTGATCACAATAAAAAGGGGAGGCAGAGCTTCATATGAAAGAGGAGAAGATTCAACTAATAGAGAAGAATGGGAGGGAAAAAATAAATATGTAAAATCATTTAAGAGGGGATAAATCGTAATTTATCCCACAAGAAAAATGGGGCAGGTTTTAATCGCATGGTTGGCAAAACATTGTGGCTGTCGTGATCCAGTTACTACTCCCAAAGGGAACCTCTCATTGATAAGTGAACAATTTACCTAACCATGTGAAATCCATGCACATACTGCTCTTTCTCAAACCTACAATTGGCTTCATGGGCGTTCACTTGGGGACTCATGCTTGTAGATAAACCATGTGGCCCCTAAAACCCCACTATGTGCAACTCCACAGTTTAGGGAAACTGTGTGAGCTGGGCTACATTGTTTCTTCTAACTGTGTTCCCTTGACTTTTCATCCCATTTTGGGGCTACGAAATATGAATGATCCCCATACACACAGGAAACCTCCTTGAACCTTTTAGGCATCATTATTATGACCATACAAGGGTATTTAAACCAATAAATGGCTCGTACCTTCGGGAAAAACTAAGATGCTACAAATATCCACTAAAAAATTACATTGTTCCAAGTGTGATCCATCATGGGTGAGCCAAGATGAGATAAGTCTCTCACAGACCACCTATAATACCCTTCTAGGCCCAGAAAGTTCTATATTTTTTTAAAAATGTTATTCTTCTCCCATAACATCACCACAATGATCATATTTAAGTCTATTTAAACCCCTCTCTCTGAGATCACATGAATAAGAAACATTACCTCCCTAATTCAAAAGATTCACGTAGAGAGAATTGAATATTGGTGATGGCCTCAAAGATTTTCCAACAAAATCCTTTGGTGTCTCTCATTCTCTTCTTTGGTCTATGAATAAACAAGGATGACATATATGAATACCACAACCATGAAATTTATATACTAATAAAAAACCCTATTCATAAGAACCATAAAGACTGCTAAAGTTTTCATCAACCCAAAAGGCATGATCAAATACTGAAAATGGGCATACCTAATTCATAATGATTTCATAGGGACATCTGCCTCTCGGACATTGACCTAGTGGTACCTGGAATGCAAGTTGATCTTAGGGAACCACCATCTCTCCCTAAGCTGATCAAAATGGTCATCAATGTTGGGTAAAGGTTTTTTATTATTGATTATCACTTTATTGAGCTTCTGATAGTAAATAAACAATCAGAGAGATCCATCAGTCATTTTTCCAATAAAACTATGGCGAGCTAAGGTGAGACACTGATGTGAATGAATCATTTGGAATCAAAAATAATTCCATTATACATTTAATTCTCTCAAATAGTGGGGGTTGTACATTATGTGAGAAGAGATATCAGCTATGTTCATAGAACCAATTCAATAATGATCTCCACATCCCACTCCTGAGAAAAACCTGAGAAGCTGTTGGGAAACACCACTAGGAATTCATCCACCACAAGATAAAATCCTCCCATTAAGTCTCTGTCATCATCCTCCAATATGAGTGATGAGATCTGAAAAGAATGGATACCCAAATCGGGAAGTATAATTCCATCATGTACCAACCGAGGATCCCATTCACCCTAAAAAACCTAGTTTATCCCATCATGTTCCACAAAACTAACTCACCATTGATAACAATTGATGTGTGCTTAGAAACGCACCAACCAATCCATACCGAGTATTGTGTCAAATTTTTCCTTTTCTAATACCATGAAATACAATTCTATATTGACCCCTAATATGGTGACGACACAATATGGACACCTAAAACACTAATCTCACTTCTTTACAAGTCGTTTCACAAACTACCACACATACTACATTTGATAAATATGAAATTTTAAGAAATACACATGACAAGTCGGAATAAAAGAAACTGAGGAACCTATATCAAATAGAGAAGAATATATAGATGATTCAATGTGAATGGTACCTAAAACATTCAAAATTCCTACATCAGATTCCACTGGTCCATGATCCAGAGTATGAAGATGCTTCGTCTCTACCTAATCTTGTTAATAACCACTAAACGGTGTCTCTACCTTAATCTTACTCTATCTAGAAGAAGATCCATCCCTACTGCCACAACTAAAAAATTGGGAACCCTCCATCATGGATGAAAATGGCTAGGATAAAATCCATATAAAGGTGATTAGAAATTCACTACCCTGGTATAGACGTGTGAATACGTAAAACTGCTGCAAGTGAGACATATTTCCACACGGATGGAATGCTCTGGGTGGAGCTAGAAACATGGATCACAGACGTCTATCCTTCACCCCATGATGGCATAAGATTGACCTAGCATCTCAAACCCCATATGAAGACAGTCAGGAAGGATTACCTGAACTACCACCCCTTCTTCTATTGCTCGTCTTGCTTCCTCTTCTTCTTAGATGAACTACCACTACCATGGACCACTACTGACACTAATCTAGAGAAACCAAAATATACACTATGATCGTTATCCACCATCAAATCATGATCATCCACCTCAGTATAAGTCTTCAACTCAAACAAGACGACTTGGGATCATACATCTAATCTTAACACTATTTCAAACCATTAAGCCTTTAGATACTCATTTTAAACTACGTTTGGTGCGGATCAAACCAAATTTGTGAAAAAGTTGGCATACTCTAACATAGTATGATCCTCCTGATAAAGATATATAACATCTTGGGTCTCTTTGAATGAAAAGTTATTAGGGGAATAATGCTCATTTAATACAATATTAAGATCATTCCAACCCATCTTCTCATACTTCCCCACCTAAACTACTATGTTACTACACATATGACTGGGAACTTATAACTACAATGCATCGTATTTCACCTTTACTTCCAAATGAGTGTCAAGAAAACAAAACATCCTCTTGACCATCTCAAGGCCAACCTCTAATTATTGATGAACTATGATACCTCAGATAGTATAATTATTGTTCTTGAAGAAAACTTGATCCTTTTCCTTTCATATTCCTAGTTCAAATCCCTTAACCTGATAAGGATCAGAGCCCACTCCTAGACCCAAATAATAGATAACCCAAACCATGGATTCCACTAGCCTTCGATCAACTAATGAGGGAGAACTATCTTTAGACTCTTCCTGCAGTTTTATAAGATGTCCTTAGGGATGAATGTTACAACCTCAATGAAAAACCACAAGGAGGACCAATCAATACACCATTATTAAAACTTTAATCAAGAGAAAACAATTTCCAAACCATTCCATAAGTTAGAAAAAAACCATATCCATAATAATAACAAGCTCAAAAACGTAACCCTCACCCAATGTCTACGGACACTCTTCATCTTTTACATCTTACCTAGAGGAGAGTTCAAACCAAATCCCAATGTCCCATGGAGACCCTAGGTAAGTCATGAGTATTGTTTCCCATACACCCCACATGAAACTAGAACCTCAGGCCCCAAAAATCTTAGATCCTATCTATCTGAACTCCCCTGAATAGCATGACCCAATGAAAGGGTAAATCCTATCTCTAATACCATTTTTTTATGAACCGTACTAGGTATCAATCCAGCCTAGACAATAACCCAGCCCATGACATAGACCGAATGGAATTCCTGGTCCCCATGCACTAGAAACTAGTTATTGGGTATCAACAATGAAGTGTTTGGGAATTATTTGACCCATGAGAATCAATGATAACCAAATATCAAAATAAATCATTCCAGCAAGATCAATATCCACCACCAAAATATATACAACAATTTAAAGTTAAATAGTTTTCAATATTAACCAAAAAAATACCAAAATGGGAGGGGATACAACTATTACACATCCCAGCCTCCAAGAAAAAAGAGGGATATAACCCTCAAACCACCACCACCAACACCTACAACAGAACACTAGAAACCAGATCTGCAATCACTACCACAGAACAATCTTTAATTACCTAGGTCAAATAATTAATGGTATATATACAACCGAGGGTGTATATAGGATTTTATCCAATTCCTATTAGTATGACACACAAAAGATATTTTATTTAATAACATTACATTACAAATTAACATGAATGATTTATGAAAGATATTGGAGACAATTTTAAGGATATAATTTTAAGGATATTTTTTCAAGAAACATATTCTTTGAAATAGAAATTAATTAAAGTTACATTATATAATGATGGTTAGAAACATATCATAAGTGATTCCCATGGGTAAACCATAATGGTACAACACTAGTGGGACCCTAAGAACCTCATATATTGTTAATAATGGTATAAGAACCACGAACCACATTATCCCCATGCACAAGCCACTATAGAGGATTATATATAATATTCTAGTGTTATACAATCATCCTTATATTATATTTAGTGATTGAGAATCAATCCTTTTAGAAGAAACACAAGCCTCTGCCTCACCGATTCAACTAGTATACTAGTCCTATTCTGCCCACCTAGATACATTGGATTCCCTTTTTTATGAATATCATGTCTCGTGTAACATATACCATATCTTTTACTTCAAAAAATATCCATAAATAAAAACACATAAAGAAACAACCAATTTTAATAGGAAAATTCTCTATTATATTCACGCACACACCAAATCCATTTCAAAATACACTTTGTACAACATACACAGTTTATAGAACACAATTAAGATACACAACATGGAAGGACACATGAAATACAACCAATTTATTTTAGAAGAGCATAATTCAATCCATACAAACCTTGAAAAAAAAAATTAAAAACTTATTTTCACCACCTACACAATCTATAGAACACATTTAAGAGGCAAAAAAATCATACCAAAATTATTTAATAATGCTAAAGAATGGGATCATATACCTCAAGTAAGGAAACATCCAAAATTAAATGAAAAAACAATACTAATCCACAAGGGGACCTATAAAAAAATATAACCATAAAAACCATGATTTTATCCAAAATCTAATTAATTAGCCCTTATTAGTTCAACCAATCTTCTAGAGGAATTATAACTCAAAGAGGGAGGAACAAGAACCTAAAAAGAGGGTAGAAACCAAGGGATAAAGGGATTACATGATGATTCATTTAAGATAATACACAAAATCCACAAAATGAAAAAGGTACAAGGGATCTATGATGGATAATAAGAGGTACATGCGGCTAAAAATATCGAAAGGGACGAGTAAGGGAGTATTTGGGTTTAAATTCAAAGTGGAAAAAATGTAAATTCCACATTTTTATTTATCTGGACAAGCTGTATGGTTAGCCCATATAGTTTTCCAAACCATAAGGTCTCCACTATCTAATAGGAAACTATCCACACAAAATTCTTGGGGAGGTCTCATGCCCATGCGGCATGGACAATGATGCTATCCAGGGTGCACAATCTCTTCTAGGCTATTGCACAGTTTCCCCTAACCATAAGTTTACCATGTGCTACCATCTATCTCATCCCAAAACATTATACTTCACTAAAACTACTTATAAATATAAGGGAACAAGATAAAAAAATAAACATTTTAATACCTCTAAATAATATCACGAATATGATAGAATATGGAATGCATCTCAAAGAAGTAAAAAGTGAGACATAAATCCATTACCTTATGTATTGACATCCATCATACATGTTAAAACCACTATGTAATAAATATAAGTTTAAAATATGTATTTTATAAAACTATATTCATATATATCAAATCATATATGATTTTTTATGACTTTATATTCCCAATTTTTTATTGATTTTATGAAAAGTTATGTTTCTGGTAATAACCGTCTTGTTTTTCGTACATGTTTTGACTTTTTATTCATGGTCGTATTACTTATATCATGATTTTATAATCTATATAATGATAAAAATGATATAAATATCATATAAATTCATTATATATGTATTTATAGTTATCCATAATCTTTATTTATTGGGAATGGAAAACACAATTCCTGGAGATAGTAGACCATACATACGCATGGACATTGTTTCCATTTTATTTTTTGTATTGAAAGGAATAATATTAAATAATATATATATATATATATATTATATATAGTCATCATAGTATAATTATTATGGCATAAAAAATAAATATCTTTATTAAACCATCCTTAATACATTCCTTGTAAAGCCTAAAATAATTATATCACTTCGCAACATTGTAGTCTACCGTACACATGAGTGATGTTATCATATTCTCCAAAAATGGAAAGAATGAAACTATATGATATATAATAAGTCTAGAATCATAATTAATCATAAATAAAATATATATCATATATAAACTATAATTTTATAATTATTCCCAACATTTAAATGTGGAAATGGATGAACGAATGACATCGGTTTGTGAGGTGGTATCCCACCGTACACATGAATGATGATTATGTATCCCATTTGATGGAAGTTTGTAAATTTTTCTCTCATAACCATAACATAACAAAATCTTAGTATATTTAATATAATTATTTTATATAATTATTTTATAAATCTAATTTAAGAGTTCTGAGGAGGAAATAAAATAAAAACATTCGTTGAAGAATGTTAGCACTTCTTCGAGTATCTCTATTTGGTTTTAACCAAATCCTTTCATTATATAGATTCTAAACAGAATTAATACATATACAATGATATTATTTAATTTATTATTATATTTTTACTATGATTTTTTGGGCCAATGGGTTTGAGAGTCATGAAGAGAGGTGGTTGGGGGAGTGGGAGGCCTTTTATAAGCGGGGTCAGGGATAAAATTGTAAATTTATTGATAGAGAGAATTACACCCAAGTTTTCTCCATGTAGAATGGATATAATAAAAATTCAAATTATTCAATAAAATTTTCCAAAATCAATCAAAATAATTGGTAAAAATTAATTTAAAATTAATTCAGTAGATGTGTGGATAAAGTGGGTTTTTAAAGTGAAAATGGTCCAAAGTTTGCAATGTTTTTATATTAAATTTCAAAATGAAATTGATTAAAATTCAGATAATTATATTAAAATATGTATAATTTAACAAATTATAATTTTTAACCAATTTAAAATATAATATTAATATATAAATAAATTATATGAAAATTTAGTTTTCAATTAATATTTAGTATTATTTCACTATTTATAAAAATAAATAAACTTCTCATAAAAATACAACAATTCACCCTAATATAATTTTTAAGAAATAATTTAAGAAATGAATTTAATTTTTTCAAATATAATTTAAAAAATTGTCAAAGTCATATTTAAAATTTGTCTGTCACTAATGGTGGTAAAATTACCTTTTAGAAAAATATATATTTTTATGCATACAATTTTATTTATTATTATCTTTTTTCTAGAAAAAACAAAATGTGAGTGTTAAATAGCTGGTTGAATATATAATATATAAATTTCACTATAATAATTCTTCAGGTTTTTTTTTAAATTTATTGATATAAAACTTTTTTGTGCGTAGAAAAATAGATTTTTAGAAAAGGAATTTAAATTTTTCCAAAAAGTTCTTACTCTAATTTCTAATTAATTGGTAACCAAAGAATTAATTTTTTATACATGTGTAAAACAAGTTTCCATAATTTATTTAATATTATTTGTAAATTTCATTCTAAAATTTTGGTTAATATTATAATAATATTTTTATAATAATTTTAGAAATATATTCTATCTCGGTAAAACAAAGTCTTCCATATATTACAAGATTAACTTTGTTTTTCATGTACTGCAATATTAAAAAAAATTAGTGTTAAATTACATACATAATATAATACAAAGATAGTTTTTATTTAAATGAAATTAGGAATGATCAAGGCTATTATTACTGAGTAAGTGAATTAAAACAAACATATAAATAAAATGAATGTTATTATCAACAATCTCTGACAGAAATATAGAAATTATATTCTAAACTCTTGAATGGTTTTAATAATAAAAATAATAACTAGGGGATTTATTTTTGAATTTATATTCTTCAAGATTGATTTGATGGATGTTCTTCCTTATATTATTTTAATGAATATCTATTATATTTTTTGGATGAATACTTTTTTGAATATATATTTTTTCTTAGTATTATTTATATATGCATAAAATTTCAAGTAATATTTATACCTACCAGAAAATAATTTTTAAAATCCAAAAGGGTGAGTAATTATTATTACATTGAAATAAAGAGAAATAATATAAGGTCATAGAGATAAATAACATTCAGAAAAAAGGGAATATGTTAAGATAGTTCTATATTTTTACCAAAAAGTTCAATAGTTTAAAATTAATAAGATAGAGTAAGTACATTTATTTTAATGCTTAACTATAGTTTTATCCTTTTAATGTCGTGATTTCTTATTTATAAAAAGGGTGAGTTTTGTTTTTGAATATTTTCTTTCAATACAATCAAAACTTTTTAAAAAAAATTCATGAAACATTATTACACTTTTAAAATTTACTAACATTCATACATATTAATTTTTCCTAATATTTTTTTTGAAAGAAATAAATTTTACCAGATGTAGAATGCCCATAACACATGATGGAACATTATAAAAATATTTGAATGAATGAGATGGGAAAGAACCTTCATAGTTGGGTATACATGATCTTTAAGTTTGTTTAATGATTAAAAAATTCATTTGATATAGATTTATAAAATTCTATTAGTTATAGTATAACTAACCCAATCAATTGATGTTATAAAAAACTATTTAAAAAGCCTTATACGATAGAGCAGAGATTATTTCTAGATGAACATCCATAAAATCTACTGAATGAAGAAACTTATTTCCACATGTTGAAATTTATTTATTCTATCAAACAGAATCCAAGTACACTTTAGATGTGTATATTACTAAGAATACCATATAATGAAATTGTGCATCAATTTTCAAAAGAAGATTAATTTCATAATATGTTTTTGCAGTTGAATCCAAATAATGTTCAATATAACCTCTAGAGAATTACCAATAAATAGATGTTTTATTCAAGGTAGAGGAAGTTTTTCATCATGAGAAATATAATTTTTCTTTGATGATTTTTGTAACATAATTTAACAATTTAATGCGTCATTTTATTCCTTATAAAGTTTTAAATAAGGTTCTTATTTGTTAGGATTCTTTTAAATTTCATTGGTTCTTTGATCCATTAATATTTATTTGTTCAATCCAGTTTGATCAACGGGTTTTTAGTTTTCGAAAGGTAGTGGTTATTCTGATATTTCTAATCTAGGGTTCATAATTATAGGGAAAACTAACATTTTTAAATCTTGGTATCTATTGATTATTTTGTTAAGGAATATATATTATTATGTTTCGTTTAATACCATGTATTTATTGATTCTGATTGAAACTCACATTATAATGTAGGTTAAAGTGTGGTAACGTTCTTAGGAAATTAGGCCTATATTTTATTACCCCCCTTAAAAAACATGTTTTATGTTGTTATTCTTATTAACAATATATTTTTAATATTTCCCACTTTTAATACATTTAGTAAAGTTTCATACTATTTATTAAAATATTTTCTTAACTTTTATAATGTAATGTATCATTAAATAATATTTTTAATTAATTTATTATAAATAAAACAAAATAATTATATTAAATACCATTATAAAGAGGTTATGTATATTTTATGTTTTATTTTTTAAACTAAATTTCACCCCCTATTGTACTAAAACTATAAACTTAGGATCTTGTAAGGAATTGAAAAATATATACTGGGGTAATATTTCTCTATATAAAATAGTAAATATGAGAACATAAATTTCTCATGAAATTGTTACATGAGGTTTCCATCCATTGGAATTACCAATATCAATGAGATAAAATTAATAAAGAAAACAAATACAAAAAGTCATAAAATAAATTTCTTATTTTAAAATCAAACTACTTAAAAAATTTATAAACCATATAAAATAGAAAAACTTCCAAACATTACACAGATAAAAAAATGTATCATGATTTATATACATTACAAATAAAATACAAGTATAAACACAAAGAGGCGATTCTTCTGAAATGAAAGGATGATGTGGAGGAGTATAAAGGAATAGAAATAAAAAATTTATGGTTTAAAAATTCTCATTAAATTTAAATAATATCACTTACCCGAAATCTAATATGTCAAATATCACTATGAGACTAAATAAAAAAACAATATTTTAAAATATAACTATATAATAATTTATTTTCATCCTCTTAATAATTTCATTAGTAATATACAGATTTTTTTTCTCCCATGCCAACACATTTTTCATTCGTACAAAGCTAATTTCAAAATGCAGGTGGTTGATTGGTACATTAATAGTATATCATTATGTTGTACATAAATCTAGTGGATGGAAGGTTTGGCTCACTATACTTATTATTTGGGATTGTTTCTTAGACAAGAAATATCATACAAATTTTATACATGTTAATTAATTCTTTCTATGAAAAATACATGTTACATGTATGACATTGAAAAAAAATAATAATGAATTTAAAAGGAAACTTCACATGGGAATTATGTTATCTCTCTTGATCCCTATATTTGATTACTATATAATTTGAATCCATATTTGTCGGTACTCTAAAGTTTATTTCTATTTGTGGAGGAATTTGAATCCTTTGAATAGAGTCAAGTTGTGTTGTTGTATTGGGATCAATATCATGAGACGGTCTTTATACATATATTTATGGTTGAATTTTGAACCCATATAGTCCAGTTACACATAACAAGAAATGTCATACATTTTATAGTCATGTGATAAGGACCATAGTGGTTATTTTTATGGATACGAATGCATGAACACCTATAAGTAGTTTAAATTAATTTAGAGTGTTATTATAGTTTAAATGTATATAATAATTGTATTTCTGGGAATTACACATAATAGTCCTTTTCTGATTTATCATTTCTTTTGATAGATGAATAGATGAGGGAGTAGTTGAGAATATAACATTGTATGTGGTTATTACATCTACCTAATATTAGGACATGATGGAATCTTATGATCATAATCTAAAGAATTTAGAGATGTGTATTCTATTTATCATTACATAAGTAAATATGGACCCACAATAAAATATTTCACTTTTTTAACATGAACATATCTGTTAGTAAAAGTGCATTTTCTATTCGTAAAGCGTTTTACCAATATATATGTCCATGTCACTAAACTGTTGGTCAAACATATTTCGCTAAATCTTTTTGTGATAGATAAAATAGATCTGTTTCAATTATAATAATACCAAAAGATAATATATATGTTGGTTAAAGTGTTTAGCAACAGGTTATGATGACAAATTTATCTAATGGTAATAATATTACCAATATATAATATTTATTTTATAAAATACATTTACATACAAATTATAAATTTTTATTTTCATTAAAATTTAATCTCTTCTTTATTAATTTATCATATGTAATACATATGTTATAATTATTAAACCGAAGAATATTTTAACACGTTTAAAATTACACAAGAATTAATGATACTGACAGTGAAATTCAATACAAACAGAACCTATGGAATCCCCACCAAGATCAATCTTTGACCACCCTGCCCAGCACTACCCCCGCCACACATAATTATGTTCCATAATTCTATAACTCGACAACCCTACCCAAGCCCCCACCACGCTGGATCTCCCCCAAATAGGATCAACCACCCCAGCAACTCCATCTAATCATCGCCAGTGACTCCAGCACCAGTCCATCCATGTAAACTCTATCCACTGACAATATATGCCTTCTAGAGCCTCATCCATGCCATCTCTAGTCTATTCCAGCTCATCCAGCTCTATCCCCATCCATGCCAGCTCCATTCTATGCCAGCTCCAGCTCCAGCTCTAACCGATCTATGCTGGCTCCTATTTTTTCCGGCTCTAGCCCCAGCCCCGTCCATAGTAGGACCAGTCTATGCACAAACAGATAAGGAGAGGTATAAATATATGTGATAGAAATATATTACACCATAGTGATAAAGGTATTACTTAAACAACAAGGAATAAACATTAGTGTTAAACTTCTTACAATTGTGTTGAACTTCTTTTTGACTTTCAACAAAGAGAATACCTGCAGAACTAGGAAATAAACATTCAAATATATCATTTTATCTAACAAATAATTCATTAAAACAAGATGTGTAACATAAAATTCAACCCAAAACCTTACAATAAATACAAATAGAAAGGAAAAAAACTAGAATAAAATAAAATACAAGATGCAAAATTTGGAGTAGGGAAAAAGCAGGAAACAAAAAATTAGAAGAGTGAAACAGGGGGACAAGAATCTAGAGGTAGTAAAATATACTAAATGTCCAAAAAAATATGGTTCAAGAAAAAAACATAGAACATGTAGGATAATAGAGGAAAAATATTAAACAACTTAAAATCATTTAAAGAAAAAAATAAAGCAATGGAAGTCCATATTGGATTTGTGATTGGGTGTTGTTTTGAGGGCAGAGGAAAAATTGGGGAATGAGTAGTGACTCCTGGATTGGTAAAGTTACACTACCGATATTATCAATTTTAAACAAAAAACAAATACTAAAAAACTCAAGGAACAGGTCATGTGACTCCAAATAAAAACTTCAAGAGCACAACATACATATGTCCCCATCAATCAAATTGTTGAAGATGTTTCATGGGAAGATACTGGAGGATTCCACCTAGATTGTAGGTAACTAAATTTGATTCCCCTCTATTATGAATATAATGAACAACCTCTTTTACCCCCAGGGGGACCTACTTCCTCATATGCTACTTTTTTATCCTGAATCATATTATTATCATGGTTGTTTTAATTACTTAGTTTTATTCTAGCCTAATAATTTATCATCTAATTTCAATGCTAATTCCATCAACCATGTTGATCAAAAAGATAAAAAGAAAACTAGTTAATGATTTTTAATGGAATGTGCATATAAATGTGACTACTTCAAAACTGCGAATAAATTAACAGTAGGAAAAACACATCAGAATATCAAACCATGATCCAAATCCAAATCCATAAAACAATGAAGGTCCTTAAAAAAACTAAAATTTCATGGGTTGTGGAAGTGGCTTACTGGTCAGATTCTACAAGCTACATGGGCTACCTGCCCTCAAATAAAATTCTAAGTACATGTACACCTTTCCACTGGAATGCCAAAAAAGAACCTGAGAATCAAGGAAAAGACAACAATACTTAAAATGATGGGTCACAACACTCATTAGTACACAAAGAGCATACTAAAAACGAGCCAGCTCTAGTACCATCGAGAAATAAGTCGGGCCAGCTCCAATACCAGTAAGAAACCTTAAGTCGTTGTTATGACACACCCTTAAGCTCCAATATCTACATCACAATCAAACAAAAAGCACACAAAAATTAGTAAAAAATATCTCCATTAATTGAAACCAAAATATAAATAAATGGAAGTATAAAAAAATTATTTTCATGGTGAGCATTTTTCATCATTACCTAGTCGAACACCTTTTGTAGATACTAATTGAGTTTTGGAGTTCATGAAACTGAAATCATTTGGTAAGTGGGATTTTTTATGAGTTACTAGGAAGGTTTCATTCGAGTAATGGGTCACTAATTTAATGTGAAATGGAGCTACATGTCAATTTGAAAGACACATCAGATCATATATCTTCTCTCTTCACAAAAAATAATGACAAAGATAAGCTAGAATCAAGAAATCACGAACCGGTTCTGACCTTTTGTTCCCACAGATTGATTAAAGCTTAAAAGACGTGCAAAAGATCTAGTATCTAAAAAACATGTAAAAACCATGGAAGGTCATGTGGACTCATTTATTGTTAACAAATGTTATGCAACTCATTCTTTGGAATTAAGAATTACGAAGATGATGGGAAGATATTAATTCAGAACTGGATTCCTGGAAAACTTAAAACAAAAGCTTGTTATAATCTAAAGCAGATAAGTTCTGACCAAATCCTAATATATGTACAAATCATGAAAATCATCAACAAATAAATGAACTATGAACTCCAAATTTAATGTACAGAGATAAAAAATTAAGGCTAAGCATGCATGTGAAACATCATAGAAAACCCACTGTTTGAAATATCATAATACATTTGAAAATTCTTATTTCGTAAATTTTAAAAATACAAAAAATCATATATATGAATTCTAAAACTAGTAGTAGATAAATAAAAATGAAAATTATAATGATGGGGTAGAACCACTTCACAAAAAAAATCTCGGAAGAGTCCCTATGTGTAATCCAATGATAACATAAAATCCCCTACAAATCACTAATTCATATTGTATAATTATTTAAAATTAATTTCCCATGTAACCAAAACTACTATATTGATGACCAAAATAAAACCTAGTTAAATATCACTATGATCATTTTAAATATCAATAGATTGAAATCCATAATTCAAAAAAAACTAAAGAGGCCAAAATACAAGACCCAAGTTAAGAAATATATAAGGAAATTATTGTACAACCAATATCATCAAACAAGTAAAAAAAAGTTTTAAAAAATATAACCCCACTGGTCTTTCTCATCCTAAAAATATTGGAACCCACGAAATTAAGATTATTTCACTATGAATTTAGTGAGGTCCAAATCAGTGTACCCACTAACAAAAAAGAAATAAAAAGAAGAGAAATAGAAGGATAGATAGGATGTGAAAGAGTAGCGTACCATGGAATTAATCATTGAAGAACAACATATTAAGTAATGATCACAGAGAAAGGGGGATCTTAATGTAGATAGAGAAGGACACACACAGGGATCATTCAATTGAGTAATGGAATGTGAAGCATCATCCCATAAATTTGGGGCTTACAATTTTAAGAGAGAAATGAAAATTCTTCCACTTTGGGAAGAATTATTTTTAAAAGAAAGTATTGCATGTGCACAAGGTACCTAATGAAAATTCCAGGTTCCCCCTCATTAAATCTCAATAGGTACTTCATGTGCCCCCACCAATTACATTGTTCCACATACAGTCCTAGATGTTTATGAATTACCACCTATTAAACTTACCTGAACCCCTGAACCAACTACCAAAATGAAATCCATTTCTAAAAACACCATAAATATCATCTTAAAACATCAAATTCAAAGATTTTATTCCTATAGAAAAACTTTTATCACTCTTTAGAACCAAAATTCAAATTCTCTCTTACATTCATAATTCTTTTTCCAACATGACCAAGGTTAGGGTCATTAAAAACCAAAAACCATATTTTTCATCCCCCAAAAGTAAAATATATCACCAACCAATAATATCCAAAGCAGAGTTATTAATGGAATGGGCAATGGCTTCACCATGACGCATCTGTAAAGGCGCACAGTGGCGCACGCTATGGTGTGCAATGGCGCACAGTAGCATGACGTGCGCCACTACGCCAACCTCTTCTATTTTTTTCAGTTATTTAGCTTGTGTCTATCGAATAATATCCCAATCCTGATTAAAAATACCTCAAACATACCTCACGTGTGTCCTCCCCCATTGTGCACCCTTATCCTCTTCCCACGACAATCGTGACCCATCCCCTGTTGGTCCAAGTCGAGTTGTGCGAGTCATCTATCATGACACCCACTTCCTGACCGAGACTGACTGAACATGATGACCCTTCCCTCCTCGTTTAGGGCAGGTGAACGCACACGACGCACCTTGAGTGCGAACATAACCCAACAAAACAATTTTTTTATTCAATTTTATTGATTTTTTTCCAGTTACTGATGTCCGACCCCTCTGTCTGTCTAGGGTAGGGTGGGGCACTTCACTTATTTTTTTATTCTATGTTTTCTTTTTCTTTTTTTTGTCTATTGTTTTTAGATATATGGTTTAAAATATTTAATTGTTTGCTTTAAATATTTGGGGAATTGTGATTTATTTCAAAATGAGAGAACCTCACTCCTTAAATATTGTATGTTTTAATCTTTGTTTGAATTCATAATTTATGTGTGTGATGGATGAAATATGAATTATTGACCCAAATATTTTATATTTATCTAATTATTGTATAATTTATTATTTTCTATTGTTGATATATGTGTATATAACTTCTATGCACGACAAGTTATTATTTCCATGCGCCATGCGCCGCACCGTGCCATTTTGCATCGGGGGCCCTTGTCGTTGTGTGCTGTAAATAACTATGCTCCATATTCTCCAAAAAACTGAGTTCACTTTGCTCTCCCTAATCAACAAACTCATGTACTCACCAAAAACTCAATGAATTTACCCTAAAATGAACACATACATAAGCATCCCCAAACCATTATAATAAAATGAGTATACCAAAATACATCAAGATATTAGAATAATCGTTCTTAAAATTCCCAAAATTCAACCACTGAAATACATCTCACATTAGAATATAAATATCTAAAAATACATATCACTAAACAATGACCTGATACACACATAGCCTATAATACCATAAAATTCTAGCCATCATAGGACTCGCAAGTTGCCAACACTCAAACGCCCCTTCATCTTGAGGTTCTCCCCATCATAATACTTAACTAGGATTTTCTTATATTTATTTTTCACAATTCGAGTCAATCAAAACTATTTAATAACAAAACTAGTTTTCAAATTCCATTTCAAAACAAAATCTATGATACACATTCATTGATAAAGATATTATTATTATCATCTGGTCAATTTAAAATTTTTATCAATTCTAAAATAAATCCTACTTCCATTAAATTTTTAACACACTATATTATGATATCAATTCTCATTGGTTATTTTGAAAACAACATCAACAGTTTCACAAAATCGGCCTAGTGAAATTATGCCATTATGTATTATTTTTTATAGAAAGTATAAGTATATATCAATGAAAAAATATCTCTATATTATATCGTGCTCAAATCATTCATTGTACTCATCATGCCAATAATCACTTGTTTTTTAATAGAAGAATTATTAGGTAACCAATAACTAACACCATGATAACTATATGCCACGAATGGAAGAAAATAATGATTTAATCATCAATAAAACATAGTGAAGAAACACCACGTTTTTATATTAAGAAGTTGTAAAGGCTTGTTCTATCTAGTATTAACTACTGGAATTGAAATATTATATCTATGAGTAACAGAGGAATAATCTCAAATTAAAAACACTTGCATGGAATAAAAATAACAGGAAACCAATTTTAACAATTTTAATGAAGGAATAATATAGTATTTCCTTGTTATGAAATGTTTAACCATAGATCGTCTCTTAAAAGAAACTATATGAAATTTTTCAATGAAAAATAATTACTGATTCATATTAACATAATAATCACCAATATGTGTATATAGAAAATCACTATGTATATGGAACTCATGTTTTTAAAACTTCATCCAAATCCAATGTCTTACAGGCCTAGAATATACATGCAACTAAATAAGCTTACATGACACTAAAATGTCATTCAAACTCATAAAATATCCTAAACATGATGTTTCGATTTTCTAATTTTCTAACTCATATATCTGCCCCATGTAGGCTCAAATTCCCTATATGGTTGTCATGTAGATGGAATGTCATACGGGAAAATAAATATCTTATATGGATTCTGTATAGATAAAAATATCCTAAGAATGCTCATAAAATCAAGACAATTTCCCCACAGTTTCTTCCAGCTTTCTACAGTTTTTCCAGATTCACTTCAAATCTATCAAGAATCCATTGAAATCAAATTCATGCCTTCAAAATGACCTCTAGAAATCCTTGAATGAAAATTAAGAATCATCCGCCTTGAATGCAGGCTATCTTTTTTCCAACAAAGTGTGAGTACAACCATACAAATCAACCCATTTTTGATTGATAGAGAAGTTGTGATTGATACCAAGGTGGGTCAAATACCACAACCGCCCTTTCTTCTTTAGCTATGTCTACAAGGGGTGAGGTTTCTAGGGTGTTCCCTAGTGTATCCCTCATTTTATGCCCTATCAAGGTGAAATAGTTACCACCAAAGAGAGAGATCACTACCCAACCAGTCCCTCTCCACCAGCTTGAGGTTGCACAAAGAGAAGTTGAAATCCTAGAAGCTTCTAAATTTTTTATCCAAAGAACAGAAGGAAACAACATTAATAGGACTTATAATACAATTTCTATCCTTGGATTCATAGCCATGAATAATGTTTTCCAGAGAAGAAAACCCTGGCTCTGCACAATCCATGATAAGTTTATTCTCAACCAACATAGGGGATTTTCTTTTGCAATCCAATGAGTCCTGTTGGAAAAAAATGGGGAAGCAAAAACATAGGGGGAGGGGATAGTCCTCAAGTGGGAGCATATTCAGTGAGGCCTTGTGAGGGAATGCAGATATATCTCCAGAAGGAGATCAACAGCTACAAGGAAACCACTAGGAGAGTGATCAGAAGCAGAAAAATCTCTTCAAGGGGGATAAGGGATGGGAGATGGAGGAACCCCTATGTCAACCTGTCCATGCCTCCTAAAATGGTGGAAGATGGAGGTCCATTGACCTTGGAGACCACAAAATGAATAGAAACCGGCCATCTTCTATTAAATAATACACTTCCATAATCCCCCATCGTTGAGGATAAATAGATTCTGAAAGGGATGTGGCAACCTTAGTATGTGAATCCACCCAGTCGAATGCTTAAAATCTCGATCTTTGTCGAAATACACTATCCAACGAAAGAGGTCGAACTGATGGGTAGCACATAACTGAACATCTAGAAACCAGTGTTTGTGAGTAAAATGAATCCATGATAAGGACTAGGAATTGAAAAAAAAACGATGGTTACTCTGCTTGAGAAAATACAGTGAACACCTAAAATGCATCTATGCAAAATCGAAGCATCAAAATTAATAAACCTAAGTAACCATTCTCAGCACAGAGTACCAAAATGAGAAAAATAACATGGAATGATGAAAAATACAAGATCAATATAGAATGTATTCATAACATGAACACGATATAAACTTATAAAGAACCAAAATTAAATAAGATACTTTAAATGCTACTGGAGGGTGATTGGGGAACCTATGTAGAGAAGTGAGATGCGAGAGAGAACCGATGAAAAACTGATGTCTCCGTGGGGATATTGGGTATCCTATGAATGCTGGATGGGAATAGTGAAGGGGTTCCTTTGAGGAGATCCGTGAGGGACACCAGCCACGGGGAACGTTGACCGCGGGGAATAGAGAGGTTGGGTTGGGGGAGGGAGGTAGTGTGGAATGAGAGTGGCAGGGTGGGAGTGGTTCCTGTAAAGAGATCTGTGAGGAAAGCCGGCCGTGGGGAATGCTGGTCGCGGGGAATGCTGGTGGTGAATAGGGAGGTAGGGTTGAGGGAGGGAGGTTGGGGAGGACGATAGTGGTGGGGGGGAGGGGTGATCTCGGACCAATTAATTTTTTTTCATATTTGTCTATTTATTTATTTATATATATAATGAATAAAGTTATTAATTTATATAAAAAATTATATTTTATAAGGATTATGTATGTATGTATCAATATATATTTATTACCAATAAATATTACTAAATTATAGATATTTTAAATAATTATATGTTTTTCTTATCAAAATGATATGCCTGTAATGGGTAATATATAAATATAGCCAATTTTTTTAAAATATTTGATATTATTGAACTATTTATTGGTTAATGATTTTTTAATGGTAAAAGATTTACTGGAAACAATAACTTATAACAACATATTCATTTATTGGTAAATCAATTGCTGGTATTATTATGATAAGACAAAAGATTTAAATGTTAGTAAAAGATTTGTTGGTATTGTGCTAATAATGTAAATAGATATATCTGCCAGTAAAAATAATTGTTGGTACCTATAGTTAATATCAACCGAATTTAATATCGGTTGGAATTAATCGTTTTTTCCCTCAGATATATTATATATCGGTAATTTTATGTTGGAAAAGGTCACTTTTTTTGTAGTGACCATTCCATTCTCATTTCATAAATAATGATGGAATAAATTATGCTCCTCATAGAGAGCATGTGATACATATCAAATAATGGGGTTGGTTTGTTTTAATTGTAAAATAATAAGGCTTATTAAGTATGGATGATCTTATATATCATGGATGAGATTGTATGGAAATGGTGTAGGGTTGTAGGGATTGAACTTCAAGGAGGGTTTTAATGTGGATTTGATTTATATATATTGTTCCACATAATTTATTATAATTAATCACGTTTTTATAATCAAAATTATTTTTATATTTAATAATTTAGAATTATTATTATTTTAAATTTCAATTTATCAAATTTTCAAATGTAATGTTAAATTATTTATTTTGTTTTGTTTTGTTTCTTTTATAATTTCTTTTTTCTTTTTTATTTTTTTATTACCTGATAATTATTTATGTATCTATATGTGAATTTCTCACTTTAATTCTTTAATTTTTTTTTCATTTTATCTTTTTCATATTAAAAATTTTATGTTGCAAAAATTAAATTTTGTGTTTAATAAATATAGTGATTTTTTTATAAATAATTAATTTTTCAATGTTTTAGTTTTCATTTAATTCCTCATTTTTATTACTTTAATATGATTTTGTAGTTTATTTTTTCAAGCCTTTTTTATTTATTTATTTTTTAGTTGTCATGGTGCTTCTAACAAAACGTATCAAGGGGCCTAGTCAGTCTAGGAACCATTTATAATGGTTCAAATTGCCTTATTAAAGTAGTCTCAGTAAACATGTTTAGTTTATGAAGTAACAAGATGATGCATCTACAGTCACATAATTGATCATGCAAAGGAATTTTCAAGTGACAACATACCTCAAAATACCAATATCTATAGTAATTATAGTGACCATGAGTAAATAGTTAAATATATCATGAATCCTCACCCTTATGGTTATTTTACTGACTATAATCCATGAATTAAAAATAACACAAGAGGAGTGGATGTGAGCATAAAATGAAAGTTCCTATACTTGCATAACTAAACTTGCTACACCTATTTCTTCATCCTACATTGAAAATATTGTAACTATCCGTATAAAGAAACATCTAGGTACAATGATAAACATATTTTGTAAATATTATTACCAGAAGAGGATAACGAAATCGAGCTATGGAGATTTTCTATTCTACTTGCCTCATTGATCTAATTTGAGAATGAAAGAGATATTATGGGTGACTCAATTTATTATGAAATCTGAGTTGAATCCTCAAAACCGTAGAACCATGGTATGATATTTTATATTTAAATGAACTATAATTCACTAAATGTATAATTCATTCGGTCTGATTGAAATTGGATTTCTCAATTTGAAGAAAAAAATTCAATGTTAATGTTAATAAAATCCAATCTGAAGAAGATCAGATGTTAGGGATGGGAATGTAATGCCCCCACCCCAATTACCCAGAGTTGGTGCGTTATTGTGTAACATTGGCATGATCACAAAGATCAAATCTCTAAAGAATGATTAGTTTAGTATCCTTGGAAACACTAGATACATTCATAAATTTTACATTACATCCTAAAGTGAAAAATCACAATAACATAGTCTCCATAGTCCACACTTCTATCCCCTTCAAACTATCCCTGTAGATCAGTCATAAAATATTTCTTCACATCCTGGGAAAAATAAAACATTGAAAGGGGTGAGCTCAGATGCTCAGTAAGGATAACAATATTGTGGAATCTTTCATAAATAGAAATTAACATTTAAGGCTATGTATAACTAAAACAAAAGCCTTTTTAAACTCGAACTTTAGCATAATATGGAAAAAATAAAATTAAATAATTCCATTTACTTATTCACATGGATATTTTACTAGTCGAATAATCACATACAATATCAATAACCACTTTCATAATGATGGAATGCATAATGCCAGACTATCATAACCATGTTGCCAAGGCCTCATGCCAAGACCACAAATAAGATTTTGTCAAGGCCTCGTGCAAAGACACTAGTTTGTCTCATGAGACCTACCGATGCATTGAGGAGCTATAGCAGGATCCACCCGTCACTTATTAAGTACAATGCATTCCTCATATGAACAGTTTTAAACATATCATAAACCATAACATAATCGTGTCACATAAAACATGCATAAAAGAAACATTATATTTCCACACTTCAATCACAAGATATCAATACAACACATTTATATAATAAAAACTTCATCAAAACCATTTTCAATACCAAAATAATAGATAAGTAAACATGGTATTTATTTTTCCTAAAAAAATTTATGGCTTATAGAGGATGTAGAAACTCAAATAATAGTAATGGCGGTAGAGAAGTCGTTGTCACTGCATACGTAAGAAAAACATTCCTTTTGTCTTTTAGTAAAAACGCTTTGTATAAAAATATTCCTTTTGAATAAAAGTAAAAGTCAAAGGGGTTTATACACCGTATAAATGAAAGTTGTGTATAAAACCAAATATGCCTCAATGAAAGGAGATTGAGACGAAGTCCTTAAAAATGTCATTTTTAAAATAAAATAGATCTATTATGTGTATTCACTATAAGTACACATAAATAAAGTACAAATACAAGATAATACATAATAATATCATGAAATAATTTCAAAGTAGGAGATTAACACAAAGAATGGAAATTGGGTTAAGAAATTCCCTTACCTCGTGTCCGACTTGACTCGGCCAGTATTTAACCTCCTGAATAATAAACTAGAGTTAATTTATAATTGCTTAAGAAACTTTTTCAAGTTTATTATTCCTTTTATATCACCTATTACCATGTTATGAACATTATGTAATTTTTTATGTTAATAACAGTCGTTTCGTCGATCTTTGGTACTTGAGTCAAAAATAGACTTCTGAAAATTACAAGTTGTTCATGTGGAAAAATATCAATTATATACATAATTATATTAATGATGTAGATATCATATACATCATATATATCCATTATATACATTCATTTATAATATTACATAACATTTAGAGGTAAGAAATGAAATGCACCGTTCATGGGGACGGTAAGCCGTACGTACGCATGAACGCTACTTTCATTTCTATTTATTATTTAATAGAATTAAGTTATAATTATAAAAAGGTATAATATAATTCCAGTATAATATAATGTATAATACCATTTACTCCATCCTTTATACATCCAACATATGGCATTAATGATTCAAATCATTTTGAGGGGGCGGTAGTCCGCACTTCCTAAAATGAAAATATCGTGTTTACCCATAATGGAAACCATAAAGGTATGACATAAATGAAAATAAATAAGCTTAAGGAAAAAATAAAAAATAATATATATATAATATATGAAAATAGTGTCATCAAAATGGCCACCATTAGAGGTGTTAAAAGAATATTGAACAATCATCGTTTCGTGAGGCAGTATTTCGCCACCCACAGAAACAGTATGTTATTTAACCATTAGACGAAGGTGTGTGTAAGTGTAAACCAAATACTTATCATAAAAACATAATTATATATTTTAGATACTGGTTTTGTTACAAAATAAGGGAATAAAAAGAGTTTAAGGGGTCGGAGAAGCAAAATAAAACAAAACAACAGTAGAGAAGACATTACCTTAAAATCGGGTAACTCTTTTTGATTTGATCCAAAGGTTTCTTTGGGAAGACTTATGCGAAAAGTGAGGCTTCTAGGAGTAAGGGAGGGACGTTTAGAGAGTATTTGGGTAGAGTATGGCCGATCCAAATGGCTTGATGGTGTGAATAATGTGGTAGAGGTGGGGGCCTTTTATAAAAGGAGAGAAGGGGCACTCTGGGAAAGATTGAAATGTTACTTTATTAGGAAATACTTTTTCTGATTCTAAAGGTCCCAAACATATATATTTCAAGGGTAAGGTGATATTAGTTCGAAATAAACTCATAAAATAGGTTTTTGACAAGTGTAAGTCTTAGATTTTACATTATATTTTCATTGTATTTAAATCTTTAATTAATGAGGTAATCGCTGCATCATCATGGTGTCAAAAATAATCTAATTTATTTAATGTTTTAAAATTATAAAAAATATATCATGATTTAGTAAATTTTATTATCTTTATAATGAATATTTATAGTAAAAAATATGACTTGTATAACCCCATTTAAAAATTGTTTTAGTAAAACAATTCATGTTTGTGACATTTTTATTTTAACATTAAATAAAAAGTTTTTATTGTCATTTTCCTACCAAAGTGGCTCCATGGGGTCCCCAAGTTGACTCATGGATTTTATTGGTCGGCCATGACTCATCCAATAGGGGTAGGAAAAGTGTAAAGTTATTTTCATATTTTTATAATACCATTTTTACCTTAAATTTCACTAATAACCTTTAATCGCAATTAATTAAACTTAAAAGTTACTATTCACCAAAAATTATTTTATTCCCAATGAACCACATTTTACTTCTTAATGAAAACCATGTATGTCAGATTTTTGAAAATCAAATCACAAAAGTGGCAATGTTTCATTTAAACGAAAAATCAGTTTTTTAACTACCACTTAGTGGTTTCACTATTCATCAAAAATTGATGTTTTTCAGAACAATCCCAAAATTTCACCCTAAGCAATAATTGATATTCCGAATTCAAAAATTATGTCTATTTTAAAAAATTACAAAAATATAATTTTCATTAATTAAATTTATAACTAATTCCCGTTGTCACAACAAATAGCGTGTTTTTAAGAAACAATATATATCAAAAGATTGGCAATTGTTTATGTCCAATTTCAAAGTGAAATTAATTCTAATTAACACCATTGGATAAAATGGTAAAAATATATTATAATTATACTTTAAAACCACTCAATATAAGAATTTATCACTATAAATTATTTTTATTAAAAAAGTTGTTTTTAAGTATTTTTCACTATTCATAAAAAAATTGGAAGTTCTCAGAAAAATACCAAAAATTCAACATAGGCTAATTTCAATATTCTGAATCATAAATAAAGTCCATTTTGAAATATAAAATATATATAATTTCAAAAAGTGGGTATTACTATTCATAATTGCTACTTTGATTGGTCGTAGTGTGTTAGAATCTCGAACTTGCGTACAATGCAAGCTATTTCATTATTAAAAGAGAAGCGTATCGTGGAAGCTCGGGGTGTTACATTCTCCACTCCTTTAATAAATTGCGTCCTCACAATGTGAAATTTTTCTTTGAAAATAAAAGGTTGAAAATAAAAAATACCTTTGTGGAAAACCCACATCGGAAATAAGGTTAATAAAAATATAACTTTAAAAGAAAGAAAGATAAGTACAAAGGTCACCCGAGATAGCCCATACTAGGATTCTATGAAAATATGGATATGGAAGAAAAAAAAACCATCAAGGTTTGATGGAGAGTTGTAGAAAACTAGATTAGGAGAAAGTTAACCATAAGAAAATCACAAATTTGTGATTTCTTAAATGGTCGTTGAATCCCCAGTTGGAAAAGTTGACCGGAAACTTTTTTTTACGTTACCTTTTATAAAGTTAAGGAATTTATTTAGGAGATTTACTAAGAATGTAAGGGAATATACATTCTAGTCATGTAGACTTTCATTCTTTAATAAATTTTTACCACAAACCCATCATTCACTCTAAAAGGTAATAGAACTCGAAAATATTCTATTTATCATAATTGTATAAGGTTCCAAATATTAACACATACCATTTAGATTAGGAAAACTTTTTGTAATAACCAGGGACATCATGTAGGCTAGTGGTAGGTAATAAAGGCATGTCGCACTATGGTTGTGGGTTCGATTCCTACAGCATGGTCCGACGCGACGGGTTATCCCCCAACCTGCAGGTTGTCCATTTCCTAAAAATATAGTATTTTAATATTCCAAAAATAATCTTCAGAAATGTTTTAACATTAAACAATACTATCCAAATTTTAACTTAATTCTTTCTAAACTTTATAGTTATCCAAAATACCTTCGTCCAGACTTTCTAAAGAAGGTCTCAAAATTCCAAAATAAATTATAACATCAGATTCCCCAAACAAAGTAAAGTTTCTCCTATTGTAACATACTGAAAATATGATTACCTTCATCATATTAAAACCTTAATTAAAACAACAAGTACTGCAGTACAATCCTTATATATATCACATTATTCTTATAACCATAATCTAGTTCTTGAGTCCAAAAAGACAAATATAATAATTATTCAACTTCATTAGTAGTAACAGCATAAGCTTGGACTTGATCCCTTGGCTTTTTCTGAGGTAAGTTTCCCTGACGCTTAGTACATTCATTTGCATAATTCCCCATTTCCCTACAATTGTAGCATTCAACATTGATAGCCTCTTTCTTTCCCTTGCAATCACGAGCATGGTGACCTTTTTCTCCACATTTATAACAAACTCTCATTCCTTTTAGGCAAGTAACAGGGTGATTCTTCCCACAATTATCACATAATGGAAAATCCTTCTCTCCCTTTTTCCCTTTATTTGTCTCTTGTTCCACCGTTCTCTTCTTCTCTTGCTTTACTTTGTTGTCATAAGACTTAGAGAATTCCTTTTCTGTCTTGATAGCACACGAGACAATATGTTTGTACGATGAGAAGGATTGTGATACTAAAGCTCGACGGAGAAACGGTTTTAACCCATCAAAGAAACGATCAATATTACTTCTTGGGTTACGTATATAATCGGTAGCATGTATTTCTAACCTTGTAAAGTTGGCCTCATACTTGGCGACATTCTCATCCTCCTTTTGTCTCAGACTCAGAAATTTTCCTTCCATATCTGCTCAATGGTCATGAGGAAAGTATTTTTCTAATAAAATCTATTTGAACTCCCTACATTCCATATTAGATAATTCTTCATCTTCTTTCGTGTTTTGAATTAGCGACCACCATTGATCGGCATCTCCAGTGAGCCGGTAAACTGCCATGACAACCTTCTCCCTTTCGCTACTCCCCAAGGCGTGTAATATTTTCTCTAAGGAGTTTATCCATTGCTCAGCTATTAATGGATTTGTACCCCCATTAAATATTTGTGGTTTTGTCCTCATGAAACGATCTAACATTGATCCTCCACGTTGTGGATCAGGGTACTCCATACGAGTAAGGTTATTATTCATAACCTGAGTGAGTTGTCCTAGTATGGTAATAAGTTGATCATCACTAGTTGTATCTCAAGCTCCACAATAATTATCTTGAGAAGGAGGGAAATCACTACATGTGGTGCGTGCATTTATAGAATTTCTATTCCTCCCACTAGGCGCCATTTCTAAACAATGGCATAAACTAGATTAGTTTGTGAATTAAAATACATAATTCCATACTTGTAAAACACTTTACATAAATTGAACTATTTATGGATATAATCCATAATCATAAAAAGAAATGTTTTCTTTGAGGAAGTATATACTCATAAACCCTTCATAATGGTCTGTAAAAAAGATTATAATTATCATAAGCATATCCCCTAGGAGTGTCGTAACCAAGAGTGCAGCAAGGCCCGTTGTCATGCACCAGTTCCCATTCGAGTCTAGCTCAAAGCGGTGTTTTCGGGTTTTACCCCTAGGTACATCTGTGCAAGATCCGCCTCTACCTGCTCATATCCAGACAGGGATGTATTGCTCGGAAAACTCACAAAATCTCTAAATACCAAAATTCTAGTATGTTCTTCTACACTAATCCTTAAAGTCTATCTTAGGCCTATGTGATTTAATCAGAGTTTATCTAAATCTATCTTCCATGGTTAGTACTAAACTACCTCTGATACCAACTGTAACACCCCGACCCCAGTTACCTAGAGTCGGTGCATTATTGCATAACATTGGCATGATCACAAATATCAAGTATCGAAAGACTGATTAGTTTAGTATCCTTGGAAACACTAGATACATTCATAAATGTTACATTACATCATAAAGTGAAAAATCACAAAAACATAGTCTCCATAGTCCACACTTCTATCCCCTTCAAACTATCCCTGTAGGTCAGTCATAAAATATTTCTTCACATCCTGGGAAAAATAAAACATTGAAAGGGGTGAGCTCAGATGCTCAGTAAGGATAACAATATTGTGGAAGCTTTCATAAATAAACATTAACATTTAAGGCTATGTATAACTAAAACAAAAGCCTTTTTAAACTCTAACTTCAGCATAATATGGAAAAAATAAAATTAAATAATGCCATTTACTTACTCACATGGATATTCCACTATTCGAATAATCACATGAAATATCAATAACCACTTTCATAATGATGGAATATATAATGCCAGACTGTCATAACCACGTAGCCAAGGCCTCGTGCCAAGACCACAAATAAGATTTTGTCAATGCCTCGTGCCAAGACACTAGTTTGTCTCATGAGACCTACCGATGCATCAAGGAGCTATAGCAGGCTCCACCCGTCACTTATTAAGTCCAATGCATTCCTCATATGAAGAGGTTTAAACATATTATAAACCATAACATAATCGTATCACATAAAACATGCATAATGGAAACATTAGATTTCCACACTTCAATCACAATATATCAATACAACACATTGATATAATAAAAACATTATCAAAACCATTTTCAATACCAAAATAAAAGATAAGTAAAACATGGTATTTATTTTTCCGAAAAAAAGTTATGGCTTTTAGTGGAAGCCGAAACTCAAATAATAGTCACGGCGGTGAAGAATTCGTTGTCTCCGCATACGTAAGAAAAACATTCCTTTTGTCTTTTAGTAAAAACGCTTCATATAAAAAGATTCCTTTTGAATAAAAGTAAAAGTCAAAGGGGTTTATACACCGTATAAATGAAAGTTGTGTATAAAACCAAATATTCCCCAATGAAAGGAGATTGAGACGAACTCCTTACAAAGATCATTTTTAAAATAAAATAGATCTATTTTGTGTATTCACTATAAGTACACATAAAGAAAGTACAAATACGAGATAGTACATAATAATATCATGACAAAATTTGAAAGTAGGAGATTAACCCAAAGAATGGAAATTGGGTTAAGAAATTCCCTTACCTCATGTCCGACTCGACTCGACCATTCTTTAACCTCATGAATAATAAACTATAGTTAATTTACAATTTCTTAAGAACCTTTTTCAAGTTTATTATTCCTTTTATATCACTTATCACCATTTTATGAACATTATGTAATTATTTATGTTAATAACGGTCGTTTTGTCGATCTTTGGTACTTTAGTCAAAAATAGACTTCTTAAAATTACAAGTTGTTCATGTGGTAAAATATCCATTATATCCATAATTATATTCATGATATAGATATCATATACATCATATATATCCATTATATACATTCATTTATAATATTACATAACATTTAGAGGTAAGAAATGAAATGCACCGTTCATGGAGACGGTAAGCCGTACGTACGCATGAACGCTACATTCATTTCTATTTCTTATTTAATGGAATGAAGTTATAATTATATAAATGTATAATATAATTCCAGTATAATATAATATATAATACCATTTACTCCATCCTTTATACATCCCACATATGGCATTAACGATTCAAATCACTTTGTGGGCGCGGTAGTCCGCACTTCCTAAAATGAAAATATCGCGTTTACCCATAATGGAAACCATAAAGGTATGCCATAAATGAAAAATAAAGAAGCTTAAGGGAAACATAAATATAATATATATATCATATATGAAAATAGTTTCATCAAAATGGCCACCATTGGAGGTGTTAAAATAATATTCAACAATCATCGTTTCGTGAGGCAGTATTTCGCCACCCACAAGAAACAGTATGTTCTTTAACCATTAGACTAAGGTGTGTGTAAGTGTAAACCAAATACTTATCATAAAAACATCTTAGTATATTGTAGATACTGGTTTTGTTATAAAATAAAGGAATAAGAAGAGTTTAAGGGGTTGGAGAAGAAAAATAAAACAAAACAACATTAGAGAATACATTACCTTAAAATCGGGTAACTCTTTTTGATTTGAGCCAAAGGCTTCCTTGGGAAGACTTCTGCCAAAAGTGACACTTCTAGGAGTAATTTAGGGAAGGTGAGAGAGTATTTGGTTAGAGTTTGGCCAAGACAGATGTCTTTATGGTTCGAATAAAGTGGTAGAGGCGGGGGCCTTTTATAAGAGGAGAGAAGGGGCACTCTTGGAAAGATTGAAATGTTACTTTATTATGAAATGTGTTTTCGGATTATAAAGGTCCCACACTTATATATTTCAATGGTATGGTGATAAGGGTTCAAAATCGACTCATCTAATAGGTTTTTGACTAGTGTAAGTCTTATATTTTACATTATCTTTTCATTTTTTTTAAATCGTTAATTAATGAGGTAATCGCTGCATCATCATGGTGTCATAAATAATTTAATTTATTTAATGTTTAAAATTTTTAAAAAAACTATCATGATTTAGGAAATCTTTTTATATTTCTAAGTAATATTTATAGTCAAAAATATGACTTGTATAACCCCATTTAAAAATTGTTTTAGTAAAACAACTCATGTTTGTGACATTTTTATTTTAACATTAAATGAAAAGTTTTTTATTGTCATTTTCCTACCAAAGTGGATCCATGGGGTCCCCAAGTTGACCCATGGATTTTCTTGGTCGTCCATGACTCATAAAATATGGGTAGGACAAGTGTAAAGGTATTTTCATATTTTTATAATACCATTTTTACCTTAAATTTCACTAATAACCTTTAATCGCGATTAATTAAACTTAAAAGTTAGTATTAAAGAAAAATTATTTTAATCCCAATGAACCACATTTTACTTTCATAATTACAACCATGTATGTAGGATTTTTGAAAATCAAATCACAGAAGTTTCAATGTTTCATTTAAACGAAAAATCAGTTTTTTAACTACCACTTAGTGGTTTCACTATTCATCAAAAATTGAAGTTTTTCAGAACAATCCCAAAATTTCACCCTAAGCTATAATTGATATTCTGAATTAAAAATGATGTCTATTTTAAAAAATCTCAAACATATAAGTTGCATTAATTAAATTTATAACTAATTCCAGTTGTCACAACAAATAGCGTGTTTTTAAGAAACAATATATTTCAAAAGATTGGCAATTGTTTATGTCCAATTTCAAAGTAAAATTAATTCTAATGAACACCATTGGATAAAATGGTAAAAATATATTATAATTATACTTTAAAACCACTCAATATTATAATTTATCACTATAAATTATTTTTATTAAAAAAGTTTTTTTTAAGTATTTTTCACTATTCATAAAAAAATTGGAAGTTCTCAGAAAAATACCAAAAATTCAACATAGGATAATTTCGATATTCTAAATCCATAAATGAAGTCCATTTTGAAATATATAATATATATAATTTTAAAAAGTGGGTATTACTATTCATAACTACTACTTTGATCTGTCGCGGTGTGTTAGAATCTCGAACTTGTGTACAATGCAAGCTATTGCATTATTGAAAGAGAAGCGTGTCGTGGAAGCTAGAGGTGTTACTGGGAAAATTGAAACCGTGAACTAGATGTGGGGAGATCATAAAATGATAACTTCACTAATGAAGAATGTGTTGACACCATTATTAAAGAAATATTAACATGAGAAATAATTTCATTCAGGGAAAACCCAAGTCCAAGCCCATGCAATGTTGTTAATAGAAACCAAATTAAGCCATGGATGATTCGATCTATGCTAGAAACTATGTTTTGTTGTTGGATATATGATCACTAATAGATATCATGTATGTGAATAGTGTGGAATTAAATACCACACAGTTTCCAATTCGATAGTTTGTGGTGATGAGTATCAAAGAAAACAACAGTCCTAATGTTTTTGATGGAATTTACTATCAAAATTATGATGAGGGTGATGAAGAGATTTCCCCATAATTAGGTATGATTATTAATTCCATTTTATGTCATGCTAATAAAGGCTTGGTTGAGCATGAACATTTTTTCAAGATCATCATGGGTGTTTTAGATTTGTTTAGTTTGGATGACTATGTTACACTGCACTAGTATGCGCTACAATGGGCCATAGAATGTTTGTCTGAAGTCACAAAGGTAGTGAATGGTACCAAAAAATTGGTCATTTCAATCCCTAGGTTCCCTAATTCAAAAATAAAGTTATCCAAGGAATTTCAGTGGTTGAGATCTAAGTTATTTTGAAGTTTATGTAGATTATAAGAATGATTATGTTGATTATGACATGCTTGATGACAAACTCAACATATATGGGTCAGTTGAATTTTTTTGAATGGTTTTTTTGAGTATCATATATGTGACATGGGAAAATAAAATAGTATGGGTGTAATTTTTCTTGTGTAAAAAAACTCATTTCAGATATAGGATCAAAATATGAAAAGGAATAAATTCAGTTAATTGCAAAGTGGTTTAAGAGAATGAATTTGATAATTATACAAATCTAGCACTCGTTAGACATCCATCAAGAAAAAAGACTAGTGGAGAAGATATACTAAGGATTTGTTACTAGATCTTGATATTGAGTAAGGAAATGTTTTCTCTAGTGGTGTTTTCTCTTATATTATTCTTGGCTATTTAATTTTAGTTCCTACTATTTTTAACTAAATAAATTAGGTGATTCAAACTGCAATGAGATAAAATTTATTAATCTATTTTGTTATTCTTAATAAAATATTATATTATAATTTATCCTTGTAGTTATTTTTGTAATAATGTGTATCATTTCATGCTTCTCAATAATTTATAGGTGGAGGTAGTAAAATCATTGATCTTTTATCATTGTAAAATGTATCAAAAAATGGAAAAGGAAGATATATATCTTCTCTATTTTGTATACATTAATTACAATGTTTATATTGAGAGATAAAAAATAATATAATATCATCGAGATATAGAAGTTCACCTAAGTGATGGATTAATTAATCTATAGTTTTTCTCTATGAACTGAATAGTTTTAATTAGAATGAGTAAGATTCTGAAAATTTTTAATCAGATTAAAATAGTTTGAAATTTTTAATATCATGAACACTATAAACTCTCCTTTTTTTTTTGTTTTCCCTGTATTAATAGAAAAAATACTCTATAAATATTCATTAATTCAAACTCATCTTCAACTTTTATGTTTTATTATCATGTTGTTTTTTCCATTTTTTTGTAACACACTTTCATACCATCCTTCTCTATAGACACGACACCCAATCACCACCATACTAATTCATAGTGGAGGTAATAATTAATTAATTTTATTTGATTTGATTTTTGTTAATGACCAATCAAATCAAATATAGTTTTAGAATCAGTTTCATGGAAGGAACATACATCTAAAAATAGGAAAAAATAAAAAATCATTCAAAATATCACAAAAATTTATTTAAAAAGAAATTAAAAATTTTCATATAAATTATATTAAAAATTTATCAAACTCAGTTTCTATACTTGCATCTTCCCTGAATTTCAATATATATTCACACTCAAGAATATAAATAAAATAATGAAATTCCAATGCCAACAATTCATAAGAACTTGTCTATCTTAAATAAATACAAAGAAAAATTAGAAAACCCAAAACCCATGATGTGGAAATACCTAATATTTTTTATGAAAATATAACCATAGTCTATCCTATTGTACCAACCCCATATAGTCCTAGTATTATATAATTTTAATCGCAAAAAATTTCAAAAAAACCTACATGTTCTAGGATATCCGATTGGACTATAAACATTAAATTCAACTAGTACCATGTCTTTATGCCACCCTTTTCACCAGTCTGTATATAGAGTATTAACATAACTTTATTATAGATATTTACAACTCATATAAATAGTTTTTTCCTAGGTTCTAGTGAATGAGAGTTTATTTTGATATTTTTTCCCTTATTTATCAATGTTAGGTTAGGGACACGATCTCATAACCTATATAAAAAAATATTATATACTTGAGATTTTAATTTTAATTCTTTTATATAAAAATTCTATCCTAGAAGATTCACAATTTATGTTTAGAATAAGATCAATGGTTTTTACAAATATGATGGACAGTTATTCCTTGATGTTTGGGATATGATTAGAGACTTACCAAGAATATGTCCAAACCACTAATTGGTTCCACCCATTTGATAGAATCATTCTTTAATTATCTAAAAATATATAATCGAAATGTACTGGAATAATTTTTTTGAGGTGAATTATCTAATTCAACTACTGATGAGCACAAAAAATCACGCAAAAAAATTGACCACAAGTCCCAATAAAAGTGTATCCAGAAGTAAACCATTCATAAGGATGAATATTGTACCCAATATTTTATAGCTTGCTATTGAACACTTAAAAACAATGAAATTATTGTGGGATATTATCCATGCTTAAAATTTTAGCCTAGATAGTGATCTCCCTAAGAATCCCAGTGATAGTGAATAGTTTTTTGATTATTAGAATTGTAATGAGGTTTATAATAGACTATTCTAATAAAAATAGTTAATTTGTTACAAAAACCTACCTAATCATTCATGTAATGAACAATGTTAAATCAAATAGAATGGTGCTTCGATATTGCAAACATATCCTAAACCATAATTTCAAAATCAATAGAGGGATGAATTTTCAAATAAATAAAATTTTCAAGGGGGATTTTAATCCATGTGTTGAATAAATTTTATTTTCAAGATAATAGGCACAAAAAAAATAATCAACAAATAGTCTTAGAAATTTTCATATCCAAATGGGTTAGTTAGAAATATACTTAGGTAGGAGAGGGAATGTTAAACTACGTAATAAAATATAATCAACCCCCAGGTGGAATTTGGTTTCATAAAAAACAAGGTTAGGTCTATACATCTCAAGAACTAGATTTTTAAAACCCAAGTAAATAATAAATAAATGATCTAGCTAAGTCTATAATTCAAAACAGAGAACTATAAAATACTATAAATATAGAAATATTTGATCAGTCTAATTAAATTGATAAATCAATACTTTAAGAAAATTAAACATGTGAAAATTAAGGGGTTGTCATTAAAGGTGTTAGAAAAAGGGTGATAAATGATAAAAAAAGATAGTGAACCACGTATTTCTTCAAATTACACCACTTTCATACAATTTCCACATTAGTTGAAATAGAATAACGAACTAGATTATCTTATGTTTCATCAAATTTTTATGTGATTTAATTTCAATATTCATATTCTAAATGATATGAACAAGTTCTATTTGTACAATGAAATTTATCAAAATATTCATAGGTGATAAAATGTATTGAGGAGATAGTTCAACAATTTATTTTAGTATGGATTACAATGAAATTTTTCAAAAGAATATTCCTCCCAAATTGAAATATATTGTCTATTTTTAATTTATTATAGAATTATAGGAATTGATGAGATTAGGATCTTGGGTTTTATAGGATCTTTTATTTACCATATTCCTTAATACATGTTTTGAATATGGGACTTAGAGTTCTCACCAAAATAAATGTGAAACTATAATTATCTAAAAATTCATATACTTGTCATTATATGAGGGTACATGTTTTTTAGATGATGTATGTAAACATTATTTATCCATATAATTCCTCTTTATTATGATGGAGTGAGATACTAAAGTTTGAATCATTTTAGTAAGGTTATTCTGAGGCATTGTAGGGTAATTATTCATTTTCTCAAAGGGTATGTTATCACTTCACACTAAAGATGATAAAGAGGAATTTCAATTTCCTAAATATTTTCCTTTTTTGGTATGTTTTAATCATATAGATGATTCTATGGTGGTGTTGAAAGATGAGTTTTGGAGGCAAAATCGTCATCCTTATAATGGATTAATTAATGGGTCTATCAATGAACATGTTAATGGTTGTTTTATGGAAATTGAATCTATATAGAAATTGGAAAGTTTATGGAATCTTGAGATCCAAATTAGGATATAATGTCCAAATACCATGAGGTGGTCCATACTAACCAAATGACTCTATTTGAGCGTGTATCATATTTATTTTACAATTTCACGATGTTTCCATTTAAATAACTCTGATTCTACTTTTTTATTTATTAAATTCTTATAACTATAACTATATTTTTTCTTCGTATTTAGTTTATGAAGTGTTCTAATGGATGGGGTTATGTTTATGGTTACTATTTACTCACCATATAGTAGAAAATGAGTTTTCCTTGTTTAATAAGAATCTAACCAGATTATTTAAAGATGTTTTACTAGAAGTGTAAAATAGGTGTTTACAACTTCATTAATATACTTTAATGATAAATTTATTTTCCATTATCATAAATAATTTTTAGTCAAGAATTTGGAGATTTTCCATATTTTATGTAAGGTTTTTAAATTTTAGGGTACTACTACTAGTTCTTAAATCACTGAAAGTTATTGAAAGTTATTAGTACTTATGAATTCCCCAAGAATTGAGGAATAATGTAGGATTAAAGCTGTTATTATATAGTCAATGTTGGGTAGTGGTATTCATTTTTAGTTTTTACTAGTGAAATTCAAGGATTTGAATCCATTAGTGATGAAAAACATTGTATTAGATGTTTTATTTTTAGAGTATTTTTTTCCAGATACTATAGAGTTAGTGTAGTTGAGTGGTAATTCTAGACTTTCTATAAAAAATAGTAAAATAATAAAAAATAATGGTTTATATGAATTAAATTATCATGGATAAAAAATTTATGTGGGTGAGTCTACAAATACATTAAATTCAGCTTTGTATTGGAGGCACCCCATGATTCTATTGATTCTCCATATTATTATATATTTAAATAAATTTTTCTCTCTATATTGTGTGTATCCCTTAATTAATAGACTAGTGTTTTCAAATCTTCATCATCAAAATACTTCTCATTCTTTGTTTGTTTTTGTTTGAAAATTTCTAGGTCAACTAACCATGAGTTGAACTAGCATTTATAGTATGTAGGTTTACTGTGAGATGTGGTTGTGCAATAGGTCAATTCACTGTGATAAGAGATCGTAGTCTGTTGAGAGATCTAAATTCTAGTGGAAGAGTCATTATAATGTTCAATTTCATAAGGAAATTCTAGTTAGACCAAACTTCATTAAAAGTAACTGAACTCTAACTCTATTTAATTTAAAATTATTAAAACTCATTGTGTTATCTTCATTTTCTCGGGACATGAAAATTTAATTAGAGTATTTATTCAATTATTTTAAGGTAGGATATATTTTTTTTATTATAACATACAAAATTATATATATTAATGGATAATTTTTTTTGTTAAATTATCTTAAATCTACTCGTGGTTTCATTAAGTTCATTAAATAAATTGATTATTGAGGTTTTCAAATATATATTTCTGTCTTTGTTAAATACCTATTTTCATTGTAAATTTTCCAAATTGCCTCTATTTTTTCTTCAATTTCATTCCAAAATTTTACGCTCCACTCAAAATCAATCATGAAAACACATGTAGAATAAAATCTTGTTGGATTTATTTTACCATGCTTTAACTATTAGTACATGTTCTTTAAAAATATTTTTCATGTTTTGTAAATTTTTATGATTTAATTAAATGTGAAAAACAGATTTTTGAACTTTTTTGTAAACATTCATTGGGATATTTCCCTATGTAGCATTTCCAGAACTTTTTAAACATAATTGTTTCATTTTCTTTATACCTTGGATTCAAAAATGTGGCCATTGTTGATATTTAAGTATGGGAGAGGTGTGTAAGTGAAGGTTAAAATGTAATTCATTGAGGAATCATCAAAACCCCTTTAAAAAATTTCATATTTGTGATTAATAGGTATCTCTTAGCCAATTTAACTGGGGAAAATGTTTTATAAAATTTTAAGGATGTGATGACACTTTGAGAAGATTAATACTTTTTTACTTATTTATTTAGTTAAGAAAATCATTTTTGTTACTCACATGAAAAAAAAAATTATAAAATATTTGGAAAATTTTATATAAGTATGGATAAATTTTATCTTTTTAATTATAACTTAACTCTTAATGTATTCATGCAAATGGATAATGAAATGAAAATAATAATCTATGGTGAAAACATCATTATTTTATTATTTTCATTATTTATTCATTAACTGTCGTATATTTTATTTATTCGACAATGAAAATTTTACTCCACCCTATTCACTAGATTTCCATTTCATTGAGTCTTCGAAAATTATATTATTAGTTTTCTTTTAGGTAAATAAATGACTGGATAATTAGTTGAATGAAAATTTAAATTTCTTAAATTCAGTTTAAATTTTCAATTTTAATGAATTTTGTAAAATAGTAACCAATTTTTCATCAAATAAATTTAATTCGAGAGGGTATTCACATTTTCAACTTTATACAATCTATGAGGGGAAATCATTTTTAAAATCAATTCATATTGATGTTTTAGATTTTCCCTTTTTATAATTACTCTCTAGCATCAAATGTGACAAAAATATTTTTTTTGGGCATGAAATAATCAAAATATGAGGGAATTTTAAATGGATTTCATTTAAATATATTCTTCCACATCATTTATTGTAATTAATTATATTTTTATTGTCAAAATGTTGATTTTATTTTATAATTTAGATGGTATATTTTTTAAAAAACTATATGATATTTTCTTATAATGTTAAATTCTGTATTTAATTATTTAATTGTTTTTTCGCTTCTATTTATTATTTGATTAGTAATGTCTATAATATATTATAATTTTGTTTATGCTTATATTGGAATTTCCTACTTTCATTCTTTTATTTTTTTATTAATTTCATTTTATGTTTTTCATAATAATATTTTTAACACATTTAATTTATTTTTAGTTTTTATAAAATTTATTCATTTATAATTTATACATAATTAATTTTTTATGTTTTAATTTTAATTTAATTCAAAAAAAATAATTCTTTAATCTATTTTAGAGATTAATATTCAATTTGTTTTCCTTTTATTTATTTTTCACCAGTATTAATGTTTTCAACTGAACACATGAAGAGTTATGGTCAGTATATTAACTGCAATGAAAAGGGTCAACTTACAATATAAAAATAGTCCTAGTGATCTTTTCATGTTTACGCTATTGGAAGATGGAGCCCCTACAATAACTTATGTTATACCACAATGTAATTTTCAAGTGACTCCATGTCTAAACCTACAATATTCCATTTTTAGTATAACAACCATGGGGCCTTGAATCACATAACCCCACATACTCACCATCATGGTTATTTTACCAACTACAATACAGGAATAGAATATACCAAAAGAGTGGTGATCATGAGTGAAAAATGAAAGTGCCCGCTTGTGAGAAACCCAACCATCTATTGTTTTTTCTTCATACTATTGTGCAGTTATCATAATGAGCTATATAAAAAACATTAAGGTACCATTAGAAGATTTCATGGTAATTATTATTACTGTAAGAGGAAAATCATTTCATGATTAGTAGTGTTTTTATTCATATTTCCTCAGTGAAATGACTCAACATTGAATAATATTTCAGGGATAAATGAATTTATTTTGGAATATAATATTAACCATTGGTAATGATGATCTTTTTCTAGGTATTTTTTGTTTTAATTATCTTGTCATTTCAAAATTAAGAACACCTCTGTCTCCATTGAAAGTGGGTTTTGAGATTTAAAGATAAAATCTCAAGGATTATCTAAACTGATGATGATTAAAAAATGATTGGATCTTCATAGTGGGATAACATTGACCCTAAGTGGGTTTTATAGAGATCATTAACTAATATCTTTATCTACTATGAAGGAAGCGTCACTATTATTAATGAAATCAAAACTGAGGCATGAAATTTGAATTTGGAAAACCAAAGTCTAGGCTCATTAAAGGTTTTTAGTAGAAGCTAAGATGATCCTTGAATGAATCAATAAAGGCTGGAAATCATGGTTTGTTATTGTATTTATGCTCAATGGTGGGTTATTTTATAGTTAATCCTAAAGGAGGGATCCCATGGCATCCAATGCCACTAGTTACAGAGATAATTATTAATTCACACAATGTTATCTGTGGTTTCTATTAATGCATTTTTTTATCAGAAGTTGATGAGGGTGTCGAAAAGCATTATAAAAAATTTTATTTTATTATATTGGCCATTGGACATAATAATAATAGAGGTATGGTTGAGATCAGACTTTTTCTTCAATATTACTGAAGACGGTACAAAGACTATTTGCATAAGGAATGGGTTGTTCTACATTAGGCCATATATAGTTTGGTCCAAGTAAATGGGTCATATAAGGGTTTTCCAAAATTATTCAGTTTGTTGAATGTGTTTCAAAATTAAAAATTTAATAATCAATGTCATGAAAATCTCTATGGTTGAAAACATCATGTTGTTTTTGGGGTTTACTTGGATGATCGAGTGTATGAACATGTCCTTACTACCAAAGGTGGAACATCTGGATATATTAAAATTTAAGAAAATAGTTTGGTTTGTGTAACATAAAGGTGATAAGGGATATTCAAATAGGTGATGTGTAAAATTTCAAGGGTAACATCAATGTCAAGTAGGATCTAGGAGTAGGAACTAAAAATAAATAATTACATGTTATGGAAAATTGAGGTAGGAGAACAAAATAAATTCAAAGACATGTTTAAAATTCATTCAACATTAATAAGGATCATAAAATATATGAGATGGCTGAGTAGGGAGAAATTATTAGAGTTGGAGATTAAAAAAGTAGGTACGATCTCTATAGAATGTATCTCCTCTCTTCTTTTTTGGCTACTGGATTTTAGTTCTTTATATTTTTAAAAAAATAGATTAGGTAATTTTGAATATAATTAGATGAAATTTATTAATCCATTCCACTCTTGTTAGAATTATATTTGAGTATAAATTAATATTATATTTTTTCCTTTAATTAAATTATGAGTATCATTGGAGACTAGTTCGGAAGCAACTACTTACTAAAGTGAATTTATTGAGCTTTACGAATCAACTAAAGTACTAAAACCTTGAAATTTTTTTTATCAATTTTTAATTATTAAGTGATTGATTATTATTTTTAGATAGTGAGATTAAGAATAATTAATGTTACTTTATCTCTGGATTTTCACTTATGAATGATCTCAACAAATATTTTTTTCTCTAAGAATTGAATAGTTTTAAATTCTTTAAGTAAAAAATGGAAAACAATTTTAATCAGTTCAAAATACTGATAAATCCTTAACAATATAAATTTTTTCAAATATCTCTATTTTTTGTTTCATTTCTCTTCCTCCACACATACTTTACCAATTTTCACTACTTCATATACCCCTTATATTTTCATATAGTTTTCTTTTCATGATTTTTTGATTGTTTTGTTTTAGTTTATTTGTTTTCAACATTTCTATACCAACCTTCCCCATAGATATAAAAAGTTTTCACAGTATACTAGGTTGTATTAAAGTACATAAATAATTAACTATACATGGGTATTTTCAAGAACCAATCACCTAATTGTATTATTATATATTCTATTTTGAAAAGGATTTAGAACCCACATAGTTCATGTTTAAAAGTTACAGTTCATATAAAAGGAATTGTCATTGAATTTATTGTAATGTGGTAAGGATGACTATTTGAAAGGTACCCAATAACTTTTGGTGTGGGACTTACACATTAGCATCTCATTTTTTTATTCTATAATATGATCCAAATGAAGGTATTTTTTGGAAAACCATAATGTGGCTCTCAAATAAATGTATACGAGGAAACCAAGAAGGGTATTTCAAATTGAGGAATATATATGAGTCAAGATCAGTATATTGAATAAAATCATTCATTGAGATGAGGTCTAGAGTTAATGGTCTCATAACTGAAATTCTATATGACCATGTATGATATGACTGATTTGAGACTCTTTATTTTTATTATGGGTTTCTGAAATCAGCTAATTGATCTAGTGGATAATTAAAAACCATAGGATTACAATAATCTCAATAGGTTTTGTGTGGTATAAGACACCATGATATTTTATAGTTTGTTTTTTGGGTAAACTAAGTAGGAAATATGGGAAAATGGGCTCCTGGGTAAGTGACCTTGGTGAATAGGCACCCTAACAGGATAAATGGATGAGTAGGCTTCTTGGAAGTGGTGTAGAGAAACTTATAACCCTAGATGAAGACTTAGAATATGTTTTTCCCATAAAATAGGATTGGGAAGAGTTGATACATCGGTGAGGTTCAAGGTAAAGTGGGAGCATAATTAGTTTGACATGAAAAATTAGATCCCATATGGTGAGAGCCAAACTACTATAATGCTCAAGTGGTTGGTTCCTGGGTGGTATGGTGATCAGGTTTTATGGTTACTTGTGTCATGATCCAGTGAAAAGGTAATGGGTGTGTACATTCAATATCATGTCCCTATGTTTTGATTTTAAAATCATTTCAATAGAGGGCACAATGGAGACTTTGTCATATAGGTTAGATTTCTGTGCACTTAATTTCTCTTAGATGAGCTTATGTATTGATATTGGAGGAAATTGAGTTCATTATAGGATTCACATTCCCCAGGATCCCCTATATAACAATAAACGCCTTAGGATCTTGGTTATTCCAAATGGGAACACATATAATAGTGCTTATAGAAGAGATTTATTGAAATATTGTGTATTATGGATTCGTGAAAGGTGTATTGAGAATAAAAATGATGACTGTGTTTGAAATATCTAGTAATGGTGGCCTGAGAACATTAAAGACGTTCACCTATGAAATATTTACACAATAAGGAATGGAATTTTAATGATGGGAATGTAAGAAGGATTCAAAAAATTTTCCACAGTATAATGAAGATAATCATGTGATAATTCCCTATGAAATACTTGGTTAAAAATTGTTTCATGAATATAAATGGTAGTGTGTGTGAGGATAGGTATCATGTGTTGAGTCTAGTTAATAATTAACAATCGGGAATTTGCAAAAAATAATTCCATCTTCAAAGGACCATAAATTTTGATCCCTAAATATAATTTTTCTCAATGTGTGGTAATATATATAATGAAAAATGGACTACGCCCTTGTATAAGTGGTTTCCCAATATATTTTATTTTACAATGTCAAAAAATATTAATATAACCTTAAAAAGTGACTTATGTTTTAAAAAACCCTTTTTTAGCAATAGATGAAATAGCTGGTTGACTCCCTTTGGGGGAGTTCTCACTACCATTCAAAAAAGTAATGTTAGCTATTTGGAGGTACAACATGCCTCAAAATTTGAAAAATAATTTTTCACATAGAGATACCATTTTCATCTCCTAGTTGTATAAATATATTTTCATTCTGACACATGAATTGGGTAATCTGAACGTGTACCAATTTTTTCATAATATAGTACATGGAACATATTTCTTAATGAATAAAATATGGTATAAAAGATATATTTTTTGGAAATAAAATTAATCTAGTTTTGGGTTAATATAGGAAACTTTTTCATATTTCTTGTACATTTGGTGTGCTTATATAGATTATTCACCAAAGATGGGATGATCACCCTGTGATTGATCTAAAATAAATTCATTTTTATTGAATATAGATGAATGACAACTCATGGTTATTTTAATTTCCATATTATGATCTCCACTGAAGACTTTTGTATGTTCTAGAGGTTGATATAAAGTTAAGGAATTTGTGTTAACTAATATAATAATCAATTTATTGAATATGATATAATGGTATTGGGTAAATAGTAGAAACCTGGAATGAATTGGGAGGACCAAAATTATACGATGGTATAGAGAAAGGATTGAAAGTGGAAATTGTATATGGATCTGAGAAAATATATTTTGAAATATTTATATGTCTCATGAAAATTTGAATCATGCTACTCATAATTAAAAATAATGGAATTTTAATTTAGGTATGGGATTAGAACCAGTTGAATAACCACGGTTTTACCCAATATAAGAGGCATTCATTCTTCTATAATGTTTCAAAATGTATAGATTATGTAGAGACCAGATACTAATTGGTAGAGGTTCTAATGTTAGAGAATGAGTGTAATTGATATGTTATGGATGAGAATAGAAAAATGTGTCTTGAAATCACTCTGTATCCTATATAAATATTAATTAGGCCATATATAGTTATTGATAACCAATATTTAGGTCAATATGGAACATGTGTAAGATAAAATATAATAGTTAGTTTCTATTTTAGAGATGTTATAAAATACCCAATATTAATAGATAAACCCATAAACTAATAATTTTTACATAGATCTAGATGATGTGTAGGTGAATTTGGTCATATATAAAAGACCAATTTAATCAGTTTAAGGTATTATAGAATGTTTCATTGAGGAATTCAATTTATGGTCATTCAATGGGGACCATATACTCAATATCAATATTCTAAGAAGGTATTATCAGCTTAAGGAATTAGTATTTTCAAAAGGGTAAATTAAAATCAAGTGAATTTTCCCTATAGACTATTTCAAATCAGACATAAAATGGTATAATAACAAGATTTTATAATCCAGATTTTAAAATGGGTATGATGCACAATAGAGTAAAATCATGGGTAGTTGAATCTATATGAATATTTAGTTTATATAAATGTTAAATCATACCCTAAGAATATCAGAGTTAATAGGGGATGAAGATTTTTTAGAATAAGTTAAGCATTGTTAATATAAAGACAATCACTACAGTATCATGAAATAGTGTATTGTCCTAGGTTAAGTTGTGACATTCCTCTATGACCAAAACATTCCCTAGGGATTAATTAGTGGATCAAGGGATAATCTTCTATGAAATATCAATTCCTGAAAAATTCCACTAAGATTATTCAATCACCCAATGAACAATTTCTATGAAATGGAAAAATAAAAGGATACACTCAATGTATGTGGGTTCATGTAGGAGAATATCTACTCTAGGATTTGGGATGGTAATGATTTAAATATAAAATTTATGATATGGTTCATATATAAATATTTATTTAAGAAGGGTTTGGTAACCTTAATTGTTATCCCATTGTGAATTCAACACTTTCTCAGGGTGAAGGGATATAACATTAAATTTATTTGGTACATAATTAATTTAATGGGTTGTATACTAAATGCAACTTGAGTGTCTTATCATGAATGATAATGTAACCATGGTATATATTAATCCCCCATTAATGGTTAAAATAATATGTAAAATAAAATTTTCCAAGTTCAATGTTTATATCAATAATTAAATGTATTTTTCTAGGGAATGTTTTTACCCCCTAAAATATTTTTTCATTTTTTATTTTATAGAATAAAATTTTCTAATTTCGTGATGGTGAATGATCATGTGATCATAGATTCGATTTTTCTTAAGACACCCTTTGAAGGTTTTACACATGGTAATATATTATGTATTTTTTTATTCTTATCCTCTATTTGTTACCTCATCCATGAAAGAGGAAGAATTAATGAGTGGAGACTTGACTTTTGATCATGATTCATTTCATTGGATTTAAACATGAATATCCTTTGAATATCCTTTTATGTTTCTTACACTAATACATTTTCATAATCCAAAAAAGAATATTCCTTAGGAAGTAGAGACTTATAATTTTATGGGGCTCCATTTATGGGTTATCTTCCTAACAAGAATTTTGGTCACATTTGATATTTTTTATGATATAACTTTTGGAAAATACATGAAAGGGTAATGCTTAGATAAAGGATACTATAATTTTCAATAGCCACTTGTTATAGGTTTTCAATAAAAATAGTATTTTGTATCATTTATTTTATATTTGAAATAATTAATTTGGAGAATTTAGGTATTATTTTTAAAGTCATAGTTTTTTAAACAATATTTATTGAGGTTTAAGGTGGTTCGACTTTGACTAAATGATGTGTCTTTTATGGTTGTTATCCTTGGACCAATGACACACTTTTTATGGTTTTTCATCTATGACCATGGTTCCTTATAGTTTTAGGTAAAATGATTAGGAACTATATTAGTATTTATATATCATGGGATACTGATGATATGTTATCCATTTTAGAGTCATGAGGCTACAACTAAATTCCCAATTTGAATATGTGGGACTAGGCTTTGGGGTCACCAAATGAAGTATCTCAACTCATTACATCGATTTCTTAAGAGGAAACACATACTTCAATATGAAAGAGAACTTGACTTGGGTGTTGTAATAAGGATTAGATAATGCATATAATGAAAAAATTTGTATCATTGAGGGTATTTGGATAAACATGAATAATATTTTTATGGAATATATAAATAACATCAAAAGAATGTTTCAGTTAATGAGAAATAGTGATAAGTAGGAATAATTAAACCAGTATTAATGTATAGACAATCACAAAACAGTCTAGAAATAGTTCATGTACTAAAGGGGGCGTTTTCTCAGTGATAAAAAAAAACCAATTATGGTTTACATAGTAAATAGAAGGAAATTGGGAATTTAAGTATTAAATGGGTGGTCTATTAAGATCAATGATGCACCTATATTACAGTTATTGTGAAAGTTGAATCCAAGAGGATACGATCAAGGATTTGGGTTACTATGAAGAAAATATGAAATCATGAAATTTGATTTATAATTACTGAGAAACCAAATATATGAATTATCTTTGTGTAAAAAATGATGTTCAAGATGGGTTTGATCAATCTAATGGTTATGTTACCATGTATTGAACACATTCTCAGGGATAGGGAACATAACATTTTATATTCAAGGTACCTATTAAATTCACTAATTGTACTTCTCAATTTGCATATACATTTTTATAATGAACTATAATGTATCCATGTTAACATTCAATCTCAATTAGAAGTTGTAAAATAATATTTTCTCCAAATATTTTATAGACTAGTGGGTCTGTTGAACATATAATGACTAATAATTTATCCAAATTATTCTCTCATTGTGATTTACGCCTTTTTAGTTATCCCATAACGATTTCTTAACCACTATATATGATTGGGATTAGTGTGAAGGAACATGTATTTTTCTCAGGACACCCGTTTTGAGTTTTTGGCATAACAATATATTTATTTTTACCTACTTTATGAGCATTCTATTATTTCATATTCTAAGAACGGCTTAGGAATAGTGATCAGAGACTCAACTTGTGACTAGAATAACCTTTGGGGTCTTCATCATGGAAATACTATGTCTCTTTCCTTTAGAATTTTATGGTCTTTCAAAAAAGTCTAATGAATTTGATGTTTAATGTCAAACAACATTGACAAAGTGTTGTTGGGTTTTAATGTTATGTATATTTTACCAAGTTTTTATAAGGTATATGATAATAAATATTTGACCAATATTTGAGGTATTCTATTTAGAAACAAGTTCAAGGTAATATTGACATGAATGTAGATCCTTATGATATTATAGAAACATTCAAGAATAGGTAGACATAGTTAATGAACATTATGATTGGATGGAATTTTTTATAAGATTATGATAAGAGTTATATGAACCACAACATAATAAGTGATAATAATAATCAATCTGCATACAGTTCCTAGAGAAAATATATCATCCTAGTATATATTCTAATATAGAACGAGCTAATCTGAATAAGGTGACCATTGATCAGGAAGGGGTTTCATCATGTTGAAATTTATATCTTCACCTAGAATAAGTCATTTTGGAATCATTAAATATATTTATATGATAGGAATAAATCCACACAGAGTTATTAAAAAGGATTCTTAATTTATATTTGTCTCCTGAATGAGAGACAGATATTAAAGGGATGATTACCCTAGTGCGATAAGCAAAGAAACATGATGTGAATAAGTTTTCAGTAGAATAGTAAACTAAAAGGAATATAAAATAAATTATATCCATGGGAAGAAAAATCATGTCCTTTTAAAGGTCTCTTCGCAAGGATAGAGTCCTTTTAAGTAGTTTAATATGTTTTTAGGATGATGATAAGGGATTTAGGCATCACTATGTATCATGTGATAACATGAATCAAGCTAGAAATAGATATTATAAAGGGATTTTCTTTTCATATTATAGGTAAAACATGAAATTAGGGAAGTAATATGTTTCAATATATAGTAGAATCACTTATGAGATATTTCCCTTCATTAGATTTATCAATAACATAAGGGTGAATTTTTTAGTTTGAGCATATATATAATAGACCGCTTTGAGTATATTAAGTCAAATGGGATGGACCGTGGATCACATATTTTAAGGTCCTATTGTAAGGACCCCATTTCATTACTTTTAAGGTTTTATTTATATGTTAAATGATTCATATATTTTATGTTTATATTTCATGGACCAATGTTTCATGCAGTTTAAAGATATATGACTTGAAGCCATGGCAATAGTTTATTGAATATATATGGGTATATAATTATAAGATATTTCAAATCCTCTTGAACCTGAGGGAAGAATATGTGGTAAATAATGTCTAGAATTTTATAAATGAAAATTTTTGGAATTTTTACTATTAGCAATAGCATTGAACCTACACAATGGAAAACCCATCATCATGTCCTCGAGAGGTAATGTTGATATTTTGGGTAACTCTCTTTCTGGATCAAAAATAGTCCCTAGAGAGTATATAGATGCTAAAAGTGAATTATTATACATACTATTTATTAATAGTAAACTAATATTTGAATCTTAAATCCTTGTTAGGGTCTATATAGATTATTCGAGGAATCAATTACCAATTACTATGATAGAGGAATCCAAGATGAGAATCTCAACTCGAAGTTGTGTGTTTCCAAGTGATGTATCAGGAATAAATGAATTTTGGATTCCTAAATGATTGTATCATATTAATAAATTTAGTTCATAATGATTAAAATATTATTTATTTGATGTAGTTTAGTGGAAGAAGATATTTTCCAAAAGATTTTCAAATAAACTACAATTTTACCACCATGTGTTAGATAGGATTATATATCAAAAGGAATAAAACCTATTGTAATAGGATAGGAAATAATGTCTAAATATAAATGGTATAACATTATAATACAAATTTTTTGCTATATTGGTCATTATTTTTGTGAATATTATGCTCCTATAATGAATGGTCCCCTACACAAAGTGGTTATATAGTTTAAGGTCACATGTTAGAGACTACTCTGATCTATTTAATTTCTTATAGTATGGATAATTTACTATATATTTTAAGTTCGTGTGTAATGGAAATATTTTCATGTACTCTAAGATATTAAATAAAGTTCCATATCTAAGAAATGTTTAGTCATTTTTAATTGAAATTTTCTTTTAACATTAAGGTCATGTGAAAATGTCTTTGATCCGATGTGGATATTATTCAAGAAATGCTTATGTAATAATGATAAAGAATCACATTCATGTCACATTGGTATTTTGAATATATAAGAATATCATGACTTTATCTATATTTTTATATATATAGTTTTTAAGGATAATTTATCCTTTAATCATATTTCATTAAAACTAGTGGTTTGGACAATAATTGGATTGATATTTCATAACGACCTCCTTAGATCTCTTGATCTTCATATGTTGATAGAGGTAGTACTCTAATGAACTAGTAAAATATAAAGCAACATGCTTAAGGTGAATGGAAAAGATCACTTTTGATTTGTCACTATGATATGGGGGGATTGAATTCATTCAAAAAAAAATTTTCTTCTCATGTTGTTCAGGTGGATTGATTAAAAAATATGATGTCACTAGTTCAATTATCTTCCCATCTATCTTCTTTAGAAGAAAATAATTAATGATAAATAACCTGTTAATTATATTCCCTAATAAATAAATGTAAGGTAATAAATTGGAATAAAATATGAAATATGCATACTTAGGTCTCTTAATACTTGATATATTTTTTTCACTCGAGATGGGGTGGCCTAGAAATTGGTTGAGAATGGATATGTGTGGCTACATAGTCTTATGATATGGTCACTACACCATTTTTTGATATTTTTTTATGAGTTATGTTCATGGAATGGGAAACACCCAACAGACCCCACATCTATAATAAGAGGTATCACTACTAACATTCTTTTCAAAGGTTAGTGGTAATTTAGGTTTCTTACAAATGTCTATTAGTAAGTAATATTGGTCCAGAGGATTAAAGGAAATGCTCATCCTCCCCTACTGGGTGGAATTATTTCATACTCATAGAATCTATTATAGATTTAATTCATTTTCATCATTGTTTCCAAAATCCAAATATATAATAGGTTGCCCTTATTATAGCAATCATTAAATAGCATAGCTCGACAAGAATGACTATCCATATCAGAGGTATCATATTGATGTTAACATTGTATGTATCAAAGGTTCTCTATCAATGATACCAACTATATATATCAAATTTTCTCTATAATTATATTATTATTACTTAGAGATGTCTTCATATGGATCATTATGTACTGAAGACGCCTAGTGGGGAACTCTAGAGTTTATCATCATCCAGGAACATAATATATATTTTTGTGGAATCCATTGATCCCATGAATGGGGATTCATATATGTCTTTCTAAAAAGGATCATAATCCATATAGTTTTTTTACACCAAATAGGGAATGTTATACCTTTTATGGTTGAGTGATAAGGACTTATATATATCGTTTAACATCATGTGGTAAGGAATAAAATGAAAACAACCCTAGTAATGGTTAATGTGGGATATATGTATGATTTGAAAATTTTGTTTTCACTAAGAATAATATTACACAATAAGGAAGATTTGATATAATAAGGGATGTGGACCTATGTGGGTGGGAAACTATGGTAATATATCTAGTAAAAGATATTAGATAATATTGTGAAATAATATTAGCCTTTAATTGGGGGTATGATACTACCAAGAATATAGCTCAATGAAAAGATGGTCAACAGGGGTTGTGGACGTAATAAAAAGGATGTACCGACTCCTGAAAATATAGACAAGATAGGGGAGGAAAAAATTATATCATAATGAATATAGCATAATGAGGAATAATATGGAATATTTATGTAAATGGGTTTTATCCTTAGAGTGGATTATTATGTTTCCCATCCAAACATAAATCAAAGCCTATATAGATTGAGTTAAATAGATTAAATTAAAATGATAAGACCATACCAATATATTTAATACCATTAGGTAAGGGATTTTGTTATTTTAACATCATGTAACTAGGATGTAGGCCACATAGTTTAACATCATTTTTATGGGGGGGGGTTCCGGTAGTTCAATGGTGTGGAAATGGGATATTTTCGTATAATTTATTGTCAGGTGACTAGTGCTTTTGTGTCATTAGAGATACAATAGTAGATTATAAAGTAGGGATTACACATATAAGGTCACCCTGAAAATATTAAATGAGAATAGATCACTTTTGGGAGAGGATAATATGATTTGTGGGGCTTACACCATGGAAGGAAAAAGAATGAGGAATTTTATTGGAATTAAGGGAATGATTAACTCATATCACTGAAATTATGTGAGTTATGCTCGGTATAAAAAATAATATAAAATGGAGTATCAAGAAAATTGCATGAAATCATGACATTGGGATAGAATAGGGATTACACATAGAGATTAACTTATCCAATTTAGGGGTGGGTGAGGAAAGGATTCAAGATACTCATCCTTGATGATTCCACTATTGGGGTTTGAAAATATATGAAAAGGTTACATTAGAAAGTAGAATGTGTTGATGATGCTCATTTTAGGCACATAGGTGGATTTTCATCAATCTATATTTTATAAGAGTATAGGTATAGCTTATTCTAATTATGGTTGCCTCTCCCATGGGATGAACTATGGCATCCACCCAGCATCCCATCCAATCGGGATTGGACATTGTCAAACCATGTTCTCTATTTTGTTTTAGATGAATATACACTTATGTAATTAATGTTTTTATCCCCATGATTAAGGTAAAATAGGATTAAATATCCCATAGTGACCCTATATATTGAGGTAGAAACACAAGATACATATTTTATCAAGGGAATGTAGGATATGTTGAGGATAATTCTAGGACTTATAACTGATTCTATGCATTAGTTGGATTTATAGGACGAATAAATGATGAAATATACAAATATAATCCTTAGTTAAAGGGATATCATGTTCTATGTAATAAGTAATCAATGTAATATCTATAATAAAATCAACAAATAAATCCTTCTTAATAGGGTTTATTAGAAGGGATTCTCCCTTGTGGGTCCTTAACGAATGGATTACTTTAATGTAAGGATCATGTTATGTTACACCTTATTTTAGGGACTTGGGAGAATGATTAATTTATTTATGTTTCACCCTAGATGGTCACCCATGTGGAGGGTCACCCTAGTGGTGGATGACCTAGTAGAGGGTGGCCCTATAAGAGGATCCCCCTAATAGTTGGTCACCCTAATGGTGGTGTCACCCTAGTGGGTCAACCATGTAGATGGTCTCCCATGTAAGGGGTCCCCCTAGTATAGAATATTACTATTACAGTGTCTCCATAGTAGAGGGTCCCCCATGTAGAGGGTCTCCCTAGAAGAGATTTTATCTAGTGACGGATCACCCCAGTAGAGGTTCACCTTAATGGAGAGCCTCCATAATGGTTTGCCAGCCTGTTAGGGGGATTCCCTAGTAGAGGGTTTTATGGTTCATTCATGTGAATGTGGTGACATGTTTCATTCAACCAATTGTGTGGGGACAAGTTGGAATGTGGTTATTTTTAGGTTTTCCCATTGGAATGTCTCTACCACCACTTAGTTTAATTTCCTTGGTTATTAGAGTTCCATAGGATACCTAAGAGAAACTTTGTATACCCAAGAAAATTTACACATGGAGGATATCTCTATCTCTTATAAGTAGGAAAGTCATGCTCTAGTGAATTGATAGGGGTTAGATTTGTAAAAAATATAGATTATTTGGAAAATGATTATGGGTGAGAGAGATAGTGCACATAAGTGAGTGGTGAGACAAAACAACCACTATAGTAGGCCCTAGGAGTTCCAACCTAGGCGACCAAGGGAGACCCACTATGAGGATGCATTGGATACAAGGGGATACCTAGGGGAAACCATTGGGATTTCACATTGTGGTTTATATACTTATTATCTTATAACATAGTCCAATAAAATAATCACTAACAAATCTCCCACCTAAGTATTAGATCTGAATAGAATGATGAGGATTGCTTTCTAAAGTAAATATTCTTCTTACAAAATAGTGGAAAAGGGAAATTTGTATATGTCCACAAATATTTACAGGTTTAAACATAATATACCATCTATGAATTCCATTCTACATAGTGTGGGAGATGTGTCTAACATCATTAAAAATAATGGTGTCAGCCTCACCACATGGGTAAACAATTTAATGTCCTCCATGATCTTGTCTCCTATAATGATTCAAGGTGAGTGATGATACATTATACCCAAGGATATGGTATGTAAAATGTCCACACTAATTGGTTTATATTGAAACGTCCCCAGGGTGATGCCACCTAGGTGAGGTAACATTGACATTACCAAATGGGTAAAGCCACCTATGTAAAGGAATATAAGAAATTCCACCTAAGTGATTTTTTTTAATTTGTAATCTTTTTTTCAATATGGATTCTCACCAAGACATTAATAACATTTATGGTTGTTTTTTATTTATCATAATTTACAATAGTGATGGGATATTGTAGTTTTTATATGTTTGTAATGTTTTTATCCACCCATGTATTCTCAGATAAATATTTTTCTTCTAACATTAGGATTATGTTTGTCAAAATTGAACAAGGATGATATAGGGATCAAAAATACTTCTTGTTAGGTTCATAAAATATTATGAAGGAGTGGCATTAAGAGTGAATAAAATAAAACAACCTACCTCTATATAGAAATGGGATAATAATCGATGTCGATATACCGCACCTATATATCTACCTATTGAGTTTCTGTATTACAAAGTACACAAACATAGGTGGTGAACATATATTTGAAAGGGTGATTATATTTCTGATGTGACCAATAACTTATCTTGTGTGACTCATTGTAACTAGACTTATCTAATAAATAGAACACTAATTATAGATTCTAAAAAATATTAATACTCCTCCATCTCTCCTCGTACATTTCTTGATCAGACCATGGGTGGGAAGGACTAATGGGACCTTTGTACAGGGGGATGATTTAGGGATGATTGGATGTGGGATTAATGGGTCTAGGTGACATGTATAGAATTTTTTACCCCACTCAATAATGATTCCTTCTATGAGTCTCTATATATTTTCCAAAAATATTTCTATATGATTAAACATCATGTCATTAATCTTCTGGTTCATTGAAATCCCCAGACTAATACATTCTATTTCACCCATAGAGATGTTGGAATCTTCTTATGAGATATCTTAAGGATTTTAGGGGATCATATCATGCGGGATATGTGTGATTAATTTTTCACCATCTAATAATCATAGATAGATCTCCAATGGGTGCCATAATTTTTTGCAGAAACTATTGATACTAGACAACGATTCCATAAAAAAATTACTTAATACTTGAGATAACATCTAATTATATACTTGTATGAGTATTTTAATAACACAATATTGTAAATTTTTCACATGAAAATGACTAATGATATTTCCTTCCTTTTAGATTGGGGGGTATTCGGAAATAATTTAAGGATACTGAATTGAGTGAATAAAACAAATGAGGATATGATCTCAACCCATTAGTCAGAGAGGATACTCATATCATAGGGTTATTATCCATGTGGTTAATCTTTCATATCTTCTAAGTGGACAATACTAACAATGGTGTTCGACCATGTAAGTTTTTTATACCGGAAAATTTGGAAATAAGGGAGCCCGTGGGTTTTAACATTCCAATATTGGTGAGGATCCATTTATTATTTTAGAATATTCACACTAGGATGGCCCCTTATGCATATAAGGGTCATTTAATAAATTTTCGGGCTTTGTGGTGGATCATATTAATTATTATGATCTCCTCAGTATATTGGAGAACCCAATATGTGTATTTATAATGTTTTCCACTTACTTTCTAGAATCATGCCTTTATTAGTGAATAATGAATCCACTCTCAAATTATTTAGAATTCTTGTTGAATTAAAATTCATTATATATAGATAATACTTATTTAAATGATCATTGATAACATAAAGGGGAAACATAATCTAAAGTCCAACATGATGTCCCTAAGGGACATCTTATTAGTTGATTGGGTTAATTGTGATAACATCTTTAAAACTTATAAACCAAGAATCTTTAAATAAATTCAAATTTCCTAAATAAAAAATAATTATGCCTCAATTTAATGTTTTATATAAAAAACAAGATATTATAATGAAAAACATTGTCTATGATGCTAAAATAAACCATGGGTGTTGTGATCAATATTTCCTATTAAGTATTCATTTTTAGGAAATTACCTAATTATGACCATTATTGGATCTAAACACACCCTGAGGAAAAATTATCAAAGAATATCACCAGGTTTTACATCTAATCTCCTTCAAGTAAATGAAAATAGGTGATTAAGAATTAATCCAAATATTAAATGGTAAATGTGTCTTTTAGGAGTTTGAGGTCTTCAAAACCAATTGATTTTATTCCATTGTGGTCTAAACCAATTCTTCAAGAATTTATTCCAAGGAAGTATAGATAGAGACAATATCTAGATGCCTCATACATAATCATGGGTCCCATTAAGTGAGTATTAAAAAGGAAACTAAGGATTCTTATGGATATAAGAATAAGTCAATATATGATAATAAAGAAATACGCCAGGAGGCCCTTGGGTTTTAGAACACTAGTTCTTCCATGGAAATATCTCAGGGATTATTTTCCTTATGTCAGAGTAGCACCTATATCTCATAAATTGGAAATGTAATAGGATTATCCCAAATTTAACTTTGAATTTAATTCATTTTAAGTATGAAAACAGATTAAAGAGAAATACATTATGGTATATGATATAGATTTTAATAATTAAATATCTCAAAGGGTGAAAGGCATAAATGATTGTGTTGTATTAAATGGGATCTTTATCAGTCTATGACTAAATAATGGGATCTAATTATTGATTAATAAGTAGTAATCTTTCTAATTATGAGTTTTTTATGCTTATTATTTGAATATTACATAATATAAATCTATATATTATTCTTATATGGATATAAAGTGGATTGGTTGTAGATAAAATCAACATCATAAATATATAGTTGGGTGACCCTTCGAGAAGACAACAACAAGGACATAGAGGACTATAAATTTCTTCTTATCCATGAAACAATTCATAAAGTATAATGTGGATAAATCCCTTCTATTATTCTTCTACCAATATATATCCTTCAAGAAATGGGGGCAAACAATCCATTTTAAAAATCCAAACCCAATCGAAGAGTGAAAAAACTAGCCAAATGTGTTCCCTACAAATAGATTGGTTGGGTTTTCAGGCCTTCATTGTTTTCTAATATGCATGTGGATATCCATGTGAATCCCAATGGTAACATATTGGATTATTAATTAAAGGGTCTTATCTTTCTAAAAGGTCAGAGTAAAGTCGTGAGGATACTTGTAAATGTGTGTCGAGTGTGACTAAAAATCCCTCTTCAAAAATTGTATCACCATCTACGAAGAAGTACTGATAGTAATGGATTTATTATTTTTATTGTGGATATTGAAGGATAACTTGGAATCCATCAACTCTACTACCCTTCCCTCTAAACTTGGAGATGATTACCATGAGTTAGTACTACTAAAAGAATAACTTAAACCTATTCCCAATAGTCCATCTAACTAGGATATTACCGTTCACTCATCCAATTAGTATTCATCATGGGAGATGACACATTTATGGTAAACTTATTTATCACCACTTAAGATAGGGTTATATGGTAGGAAAATACTAGGTAGTTCCTCATGTTGTGTGGATTCTCACCACCTAGGTCATTGCGCCTGCATATAGGTGTATGTGTTTTTTTCTTCTCCCTTTTTGAAACTTAACACACCAAATAACTAGTATTTATTTCAATTTCTATATAACCACCAAAATAAGTATAATCCCCAATATTGGAATATCATGTCTCATGGATTACAGTCTCAAAGGGTAGAGACATGGTTGATTTGAGTGATCTCATTACAGATTGAATTCCATTTTTTTGTAGTGACTCTAAGATATACAAGAAACCCATGATTATAATTGAACCAATTACCATATTTCATTTATAAAAATACAGAATTTTACTTACCATACTGTTTTGGATGAGCTGAATGAACATATTTATTGACATCAATATTTCTTCATTACTTTTATTGGAGGCTTTGATTATAAAAGACCATATTTTACTACACAGTAATTCGTGGTTTATTGCATAAAAGAACACATAATGCAATCAAAAAAGTTTGTAAAACCTATTATATTTGGGATACTAGGGACATACCATAACAAATTGAAATAAGAATATTTATAAATTATTGAAAACTTCATTAACATGATTCTAAAATTCCATTATTTCTCTAAAACTACTCTTGAGGACCTTGAAATGTATATAAGAAATGGGCGAGATATAAATACCAATAAGGGAATAAAAAATATATCATAAGTTGAAGAAGTAAGTTTTATTAAAAATTAATATCATTGTATTATAATTATCTGAGTGTCATAATCTAGAATTAAAAGGCAAGACATATCATGATAATACAAACAAAATATGGCAATGTGGAAGCAACACAAAACATGACACTATATATATAATTCAATTTAAAAAAAGAAAACATAAAATAGTTTTCTTAATTTAACCTACACACACAATAAATTTCATCTCCTTAGATTAAAACATTACCCCATGCATTAGAGGGATTTATAATTCTAGGCCCAACCATCACATTCATATCATGTGCATGCATAATTGTTCAACAAAAATCACTCAACATAAGATTGTATTTAATCAAATTTAATCCTAATATTAAGGATTGTTTTATAAATACAAGTAATTACCCAATAAAAAAATTATGTGTACATTTAGTTGAATACTCATGAGTGGAAATGGGGAGTAGTATTCAGAACAAAAAAATCATGGAAAATCAAAGGAAAATTTCAGTACCATAACTGGAATTCATAATGATTCCTTTGAGGGATTAATGAGACTGAAATAGATCACTCATAAAATAAAAGCATAAGTAAAGTAATATGGATATGTGAAAATATATACCAACCTGAAATTTTTTAAAACAAAAGGAATAATAAAAAGGTGGTTCATGAATAAAGAGGAGAAGGAGGATCCCTTAACTTGAGGGAAAACTTTTTAATGCATTATAAGATCTTATTAAGTGATTAAAAACCTTAGAATGACTATAGAGGGAGAACGGTAGAGTAATTATGTGATCCAAGGGTTTTTATTCAATAGAAATGGTATTTTGGTTTGGTTTATATATAAAAGTATAGGTTATTTCATTATTAAATTCTTAATTTAGGTTTTGGACTCTATATGATAATGTAATAAAAACCAAAATCCATCCCTTGGTTTTTCACATAGTCTCTGAAATTTTTTTTTTTTTATTATGTTACACGTTTAATAATTTATATTAATAAAATAAAACCCATGGTGATGTTGAATGAGTCATGATTATAAGGAATTTATTTTAAAACCATAAAATATAATATAGGTTTTAGATGATTAATTAAGGGATTATAATGTCAATAAAATTACATAAAAAACTATATTAAAAATTCTAAATATATATTTGATCAAGGATTTCTTTTATGAATTATATTACAACACTTTTTCATCATTATGATGTCATAATATACATCATATATTTATACCATATTTAATTTTAACCTAACAATTTGACCATCTCAAAAAATTATGAAAATTTTTTGTTGGATTATTATGATGTGAGTAATTAAAAAATAATATTTATTTTATACAAATAATTCTATAATTTTTATAATATAAACTGATGAATAGAAAATCCACATATAGTAAAAAATATTTTATTTTTTACAATAAAAGTTTTCAAACCATTATAAAATTATCTTTTGACTTCATAAAATTATATAATAATTTATATTTAATAAATTTTATTTAATAATAAAATTTTATAAAATATATATTCTTTCAAAAAAAATTGATATTAAAAACAGGATTTTCTTGATTGAAACCATATATTTCCCAAAATACCATTAGAATTTCATTGTATCAAAATCTAATTTTTCTTGGAACCCATTATTAAATCATTTAAAAAGTAATTTTGACAAGGAAAAATATAATCATTAATTTATTGAAAATAAAATATAAAAATTCATACTTTTAGGGTCTAGATACATATCCCTTTATTAAAAAAGTGGACAAGGTTACGATAAGGTGTGTGGTGGTGTGATTTTCATGGGGTGGTTTAGTTTACATGGATTGGATTGTGATCTCTATGAGCATGAAATTCTCCCAAAAACAAATTATTCTGTGAATTATTTGTTTAATATCAAATTGGTAATGGTCAAATTAAAAGACCAGTGATGTTTTCTCCCTCATATTCTCTAATAAATTAGCTTCATAGGGTATGATTCTATTGGTCGAGGTCATTTCTTCTTTCAGATATGTCAATTGTACTTTATCATAACACTTAAAATAATAATTTTAATGGTCACTATATAACAACAATAATATCAAATTTTATTATTCTTAATGTTTTTTTAAATAAAATATATTATATGATGGTTTTAAATAACTAAGTTAGTGCACATGTTTTCTATATTTTCATTTCATAATAAAGAGTTCAGTCATTTAAAAATAGTTTTTTATTCAAATAATGTTCACCTATTTCATTATTACCCACTCATATATTACACCATTGATATATTCATTTAGTACAGTAAAATTTATTCGGATACCTTTGTTTCATTATAACATCCCGACCCAGGAGCCACTAAATTGTTCCATGAAATGGTGGGACACATGGCCTCCAGTGTACCTCCCCATATTCTAGAGGCTACTTACTAGTAGTGAGGGCATAGGGTGTGGATGTGATGTGACTATGACCTCATGTTATAGTGTATAATAATGGTAATAATAAGAATTATCATTTTTTTGAAGCTAATAAAATAACTAAAAAAAGACTAGTGATACATATATAGAAGACTATAATAATAAATATTCCAAAATCAGTCATATACAATATTTTTATCTTATCTTGTATCTAAAAAGTAGGAAAACATGTATAAAGTCATACATTATAATACATGTATAAAAAAATAACTAAAATAAACAAAAAACTATCTATAGATATTCTCATGATCCTAGCCCGGTCATGTTCTCCCCATCTCTAATGAATTTATCCAATCATGCATCATATTGTGGGTGATTTCCCCAGTCCCAAACAATATCCATGATGTTTTTCAGGTAACCCAAAGGTAGCCTGAATTGAGAGTTAGGTAATAGTTATTAGTCCCACACCAATAGTGTCTATAACAATTCCAGTCTATATAATATAAACAATATCAATTTTCAATATATCATAGGTATAAAAGTAATGAATGTAAAGTTTCACATGAAAAGCTGATAATGTCTTTCCAAATATGGATTTATATGAACTATTGTCAAAATACAATAACAAGGGTAGTTAAAAAGCATAATAAATTATTAAAAATATTTTCCATCCCAACAACTGATAACTGATACCCATACCTGGGTTCTATGTAATGAATATAAAAATAATATCCACAATGTCCACACTGTGTAATAAAATGTATTGCATCCACACAAATTGTTCCATGTAAACATGTTTTGGGCCATGAAGGATTAGATCCATTGTATAGAATACCAAGGAATCCTCATCGAGTCACAAGAGTAAATAGATAAAAATGTGGTAAATACATGGGTGGAGTATAAGGAGCTTGTCAATAGATCATGACAAATGTGAGTCCAAGAACACCGGATCCAACAAGTAAAAAGGCATGTGGCATCCTTTGGAATCAGGATCCAAGGAGTAAATATTTCCAAGGAATCCACTAACACAATCAATGAAAATTTCATAGATATATTAGTGAAATCCTGTGGAATCAGGAACCAAGGAGCTCATCCAAGGAACCTACTAACATAAAAATTCATTCAATAATAAATTCACAAAAATTCACATTAAATGAGTTCATCCCACTCATTTTATCATTTTACATTTAATTACTTAAAACAATTGATATCATGTTGTAACTTGTAATGGAGGAATAACAATCTTCTAATCATTCATACAATTCCCACTCAGTTTATTAAGGCTCCCAAAACAAGTTGAGAGCTCACACACACATAGTAGGGTAGTATAAAATAAGGAAGATACAAAGGCACATCCCTTCGATAGCTTAGGATGGGGTATCCATCTCCAATGATAGAAATTGAACTATATTGGAAACCTAACTAGTTCCAAACAATTATAGTAATATTTTCATTTAATTTTAGATGTAATTATGGAATGTTTGGCATGTGTAATAATTGTAACTGGGTATATAAAACCACAAACCATGAGGGAAATGTATAAAAAACCAACCATATTCCCATGGCAGAACACTTTTCTAAAATCAACCACTGATTTTTTCTAGATTGAGATAAAAAATGAATAACAGAAGAAAACCCTAAAAATATGTAAAATAATGTTTCACAAAAAAAACACCGTTGAGGAGAAAAGAAACTATGAAAGGTGGAAGAAGAATAGGGAACTCAATAACATGTATCCAATTAGACTGATGGTGGAATAAATGGAGTTCAAATAAAAAATTGACACCAAAGACTAGCCCTTTTCTTGAGAGGTCTTCATGATTGTCTCTCCTGTGTGTGAGACGTGAGAGATTCTATCAAAATGTGTCCATGCATCTTATTTTTAAAAAATTAATTGATAATTTAAATGAAATTTAAATTATTTACATGTAATGTAATTATATGGGTATTCCCCTTAGGAAAAACACATTACACATTATGAATTTTCATGTACATACCATAACCCATCTTGTAGTCCCAATACATGTCATGTATTTGGCATGTATTCAACCTTCACCCCTACCACTTGTTTTTAAAAATAACCCAACTTTCTTAGGGGCATAGATTCAGGGTCGAAGCCAAAAAAAAGACAAAAAAATATTTTAACTGTGAAAAAAGGGATCATTATCATAGAAAAACATGGGATTTTACATTCTTCCACATTAAATCAATTTATCCCAAAATTTAACTTCCAAGGGTGGTCAAGAATCTCTTAATAATAACTCTATCCACTAATCATGTATTTCATACTCCCACCCCCATGTCTAATTATGTAAATGACCATACTACCATAACACACATACTAGAGGAACATAATTTCAATGGAGAAACATTGTGCTCCTATAAATGATACAAATAAGATGCTCCTAGAAGGACACATCTAATTATAACTCCACCTAATCTAGCTATATAGTGTGAGATGGATCTGAATGATAATGGAACAGATGATATACATGGAATATTTCATGCATGGATTAGTACCTATGAGGTAACTACAACTAGTAGTCTACTAACCCGAATCTCTCCAGAATCTGAAATGGGTCGACATATCATGGTGAAAGCTTACCTTTAATCCAAATATGTATGTTTCCAAGCACCAGTTAGACACATAAAAGAGACATGATCCTAGATTTCAAAATCCAAAGGTCATCGATGGAAATTGGCATAAGACTTGTTTCTATACTACGTAGTATCCATCTGTTTTCAAATTAATTGGACCTACTATGATGTCTCATATATGAGGAATGGTTCAAGAAATACTGCCTCTCATACCACTAACCAACACATAGGTGATCGACATGGCCTACCATAAAAATCCTCATAGGGTTCCATCTGTATCATCTCCTGATTGCTATTTTTGTAGGAGAGACAAACAAGGGTTTATTACTCCCCCAAAAGACCCAAAAAATCAAGTATGCATGCTCTAATAATGTCCTCTAGAACATGTATGGTGTTCTATAACATACCATCAGCTCTATGGTGATATTTCATGCTCCGAAGCACTTGTGTTGCTGTCTTCCAATAAAAGCCTTTCTAGAATAAAGATGTAAATATGGAACCACTAACTAATACCACAGTATGAGGAACCCTATGAAAATTCAAAATATCATAGATATAAATTCTCTAACTCTCATCTACTAATAATGTATCCTTGATCGATAGGATATGAGTGACCTTCATGAGCCTATCCACAACAACCTGTTTAGCATCTCTACCTTGAGGAAACATCGGAAGCATGGCCAGAAAATCCATTATACCATCTTCAATTTCCACTCAAAAATGATTAAATACTATAAAATCCCAATATTTAATTGGTGGTCTACTTCCTCCTACATATAAGTGGAATACCATATGATAAAACCAGCTACCTCATGTTTTATTCCCAGCCCCCAATATTGGCAATGTAAATACTGATACATTTTACTAATGTTCGGATGAACTACCCATGATGAGTCATGGAACTATCACATCAGATACATACATATGTTTTATATATCCCAAAAAACCTTGAATATGTAGAATTTCATCATTTCCCATAGTCTAACCAAGAGGCTGATCCTAACCTACCACACTCATCAGTGGGACTAGGCCCTCAGCATTATATAAATGTATCATCCTCACTCTATCCAGAATAGTAGATGTCATTTACTATGATGGGAGAAATGTTTGGTAATTAACATCATGAAACTCTAAGTGCATCTTGTAAAATGGGTCCATAAGCTTCCGCTCGATAGTGGCATCTTTAACTACATGTGTCTGAGTCCTCCTTCTCATTACATCGACAACTACATTCCCCTTTTTGAGAATGTAGGAAAGATCAATGTCAAAATACTGTAGGTACTCAACCCATATTTTCTTCCTCAAATTTATTTCATCCTATGTAAATATATACTTGAGGATTTTATGGTCCTTTTACACCACAAAATTCTCTCCAAACAAATAATACCTCAAGCAGTGCAAGGCATGTGTAATTGGAGCTAGCACAAGATTGTGTGTCGGGTAGTTCCTTTTTTGTCGCCTCAACTAATGAGAACCATATTCCATGCATTGATCCGATGAAATCATAATTGACCTAGACAATATGTGATGCATCGAAGTAAACAATATAGAATTTTCCTCGCTTTGGAATAATCAAAACAAGTACGGAAGTCATTCTCCCTTTTAACTCCTGAAAGGCTGTCTCACAGGTATCTATCCAAAAAAACACCACAAACTTATTAGTAAATCCCACAAGGGGTTCTTCTAATCACGATAATTACAATATGAAATACTTTTAATAAAAATATAGCCCTAATAAATTCCATATATCGAAGACATTCTTGAATTTCTCTTTAGAAACTATAATTCTCATATTATACAGTTTGACTAATACTCCTATCTCTAAGATAATATGACCCATGATGTGAATCTTAACTATCTATAATTTTCATTTTGGTGGATTATAATTTAATTAATTCTCTCTTATTGTATCAAAACCAATCTCAAGATGTTTTGCATGGGAGGGTCGATTTTGGGAATAAACCAAGATATTTTCCATGAATAGAAACATAAACAAATATAGGTAAAGATGGAAAACTCAGTTCATACCCATCATGAAAACATATGGTGTGTTTGTGAGACTGAACGAAATAACTATATAATAATATATACCATTACTACTATGAAATTATATACATGGTATTTTACAGGTCATACAAATACCTCTTGACTTCCTGACCTCAAATTAATCCTCTAGAAAACCTCTAAACCTTAGAGCTAGTCAAAGAGATCATCTATCTATGGAAATTCAAACTGGTTCATAACCATCATCTAGTATAATTTAAAATAATCCACATATGGAATAATTGTTCCGTCAATACTTCTCACCAAAATAACTGACAAACCCCATGGATATGTATTGGGTCATATGATCACATTTTCATCCAAATCAATTACCTGTCTCTAGAGCTCCTACAACTCCATAGAAGCCATTGTATAAGATGTAATGGATACCAGTGTAGAAACATTCACTTTCATTGATAGAAAAAATTCACCTACCTCTCAGGAGGTAAACAAGAAATGTCACTTAGGAAAACAACCCTGAAATGATTAGCCACTAGAGGTAAAGTTGTATGATGCATTCCATGATAATCCAGATATAAAATACCAATATGACTTGTCATCCCTACCATCACTTCATATTTGAGTCTTTATTTATCTACCTAAACATCTCATTCACCATTTTTAATAAAAACTCAACCATCTAGTGATGTCAAGGTCAATATTTCATGATATAAATCGACATGAGATCAATAAGTTATTTAATAGTTCATTTTGAGTACGAAATCAAATTGTGGCATCTTGAGGATAGAAAGATCCCATTTAAAGTGACACTAACCTATCTCAAGGGGTAATCCATATACTAGTGTACACCCTACATTAAATTTCCAAATGGATTATCAAACATCATAACACCATAAATAAACTAAATTCCAATCCCAAGTCTCTCCACAACCAGTACAAATATGAAACTATGAGAACAACCTATATCAAAAAAAGAGAAGATACTATTGTAGAGGCTACTATGATTACACCTCTCACTGTATATAACCTGAAACTATTATCATTTGGTGTAGGTTTTACATAACATATCTGGCCTAAACCGCGTCCCCATGAAACAAAGTCACTACCAGACAAATTCCCACTATACTGTTTAGGTACAATCAGTTTCAGGCTACCTCATCCACAACCACTACCTCGGCTGGATCAATTGGTAATAATCCATCTCCTAGCCTCGTGGGAATCTATGAATCCTTCCCCTGAACCTATATCCAGATTCAATCCCCATCCACTAACTACTAGATATATGGTCCTATAAAAATGTTTTTTGTGTACCATCCTACTGAATGATCAACACTTGATTGGGTCTCTATTATGATGGTTCCTCATATATCCATGTTTTGCACATCGATGATAGAAGGCATAACAACCAGAACTAATAGCCTACCTGGTACCCTACACTTGAAAATCCAAAAATGGAATTTCCTTCCACTAGAAGCTGAACTACTAGTTCGAGATCATGGAATTCCCTACTCCTCACCTTTGTATTTCCTTAGGTTCTACTCAGTAATAAACACCTGATTTACTATCTCTTTAATATTAGTCAATAGAAACATATTTACCATTAATAGAATAGAATTATTGAGATATTTATTGAAGTGTGTCTCCCTCTATGTCTCAACAACAATATAAATCAATGAAAAATACTGAATATCTGTAAATCCAGCCAAATATTCAATAAAATTTATTTATCCCTACAGCAGATGCATAAAATCCCTATACCTTTTCATCTCTCTGGGTCTCATGAAATAAGTAATTACAAAACCAGGATAGGAAATCCCTTTAAACCATATCTTTAAGCACATCATCCTCGTTTGTAATATCCCACCTGCAATTAGCTTCTCTATGAAGAATATATGTCATGAGATTCGCACACCTCTCAGAAGGTCTCTTCAGATTATCAAATATTGAAAACATAGTCTATATACATGTCTCAATAGCCTATGGACCACCATCCCCTAAAAACATGGGAAAATTATACTTCTAGAACACACACACCAACTCTTCCATCGATGTGGTGGGATATGGGGATCCTTGAATGGTTTGAATAAAGTACATAAGACTCTCAAAAAACTATTTCCCAGGACACAAATCTAGTACTACTACTTGTGTATCATTTAGAACTATAGGATGTTCTACTAGTTTCCAAGGTTATACCACCATTGAATCATGATCATCTTTACCCTCTTGGTGCATGAATGGAGGTTTGGGTGGTGGAATGTCTTTACAATTACAAGAACACACCTTAGAATAGATTGATAATAAAATGATAATATCTAGAATCATATGAAAGGTCAAATAATTACTTTAAAAAGACACACCCCTCTATTTTCTCCTAAATCTAGTATTGGGTAAAAGGAAAAATGGAAAAAAACATCAAATACACTATCTTCTATGCACTCTAATAGCCGTGTTAAGGTAACATTCTCCGTTTCAACAATTTAAATTTCATTTTAATTTCATAATTATTTTAAAACTATCTTAAAATGGTTCAACCAAATGGTTCGGTAATTATTATTCAAAAGGGGCCATACACTTTAAAAACCAAACTATTGAATACACTTAATCCAAACTATAACATTCTTTAGTCTATATGACCAATGCTCCCTGACTCAACATGCCATAATTGGTTTCCTAGTGTGTCTATTTTTGACTATGTAGGGAAAGACTATTTAGGTTATGGAAGGCACTCTATGTACCAAGAATGTTTCCTAGTCGCATTCACAAATCATTTACAAAACAATAGATATATCATGCAAGGTACGCATCATAATTTCTTGTATTCAAAAAATTCACCCTATATGGCATTGAATAATGCATGGAATGTGAATTATAATAGGTTTGTAAAATGATGCATGAGATGGAATACCATCATATCATTGGGAAATAAAAAAATACATAATTTTTATGAACATCAAATAGAATTTTCATCACCTAATGGTTGAATAAAATCAACTATAATAGAAAAAATCTATAAAAACATGATTCAATCCAAGAAATTTGGTTCTTTTTCTATACATGGGTTAGCTACTCCAAGGTACTACTCATTTCTAAATTCCAATAACTCCTAGTCCCCTATCTATTTTATATAAACAGTAAATAAAAAAACAAAAAAAACTCTACCATAACACTTTGTAAAATCCTAACCCAGGAGACACTAAATGGTGTCCTGTGATGGTGGGTCACATGGCCTCAACCACGCCTCTCCATATTCCAGAGGCTGATGACTAGTAATGAGGGGATGGGGTGTGCTTGGGATATAGAATTATTTAATCTCATAGTATATAAAAATTGTAAAAATCATAAAAAAACAAGTAGTGGAATAAGAAAAAATAACTTAACAACATATAGAAGAAACACATCTAGGTTACTATAGTAATAAATAATCCAAAAGTAATCATATACAATATGATGATCATGTCATGTCTCCACAATGAATAAAAATATATATTCAACCATCCAATATAATACACATATAAAAAAGCTAAAAAAATATACAAAAAGATAGATCTAGATAGCATCAGGATCTTATCACTATAATATGTTCCCCTCCTCTAATGCAATGATTGAATACAGTGGGCATTTACCACAGTCCTTGCTTAAATCCATGAGGATTATTCGAGTACCCAATTATGTCTGAAACTAGGTGTGAGATAAAACACATTAGCCACCAATAATGGTGTTGATAACATATCCAATCCGTGTAATATAATGAAACCATTGAGTAATATATCACAGGTATAAATGTACTAAAATTAATGTGCCACTAGAAAAGGTGATCATGTCAATCCAAATATGGATCCCTTTCAATAATTTTGAAGATCTCTTAATAAGGGTACCTGTAAATCATATAATAGAAGGTATAATATTTTCTTTCCTAATAATTGATAATCTATTCCTATACAAGTTAAATTTATAAATCATAGAGAAAATATCCACAATGGACACACCATGAAACAAAATGTAAAACATCCACAAAAATTGTTTTGTGTAAAGTGTTTTCTGACCATGAAGGGTTGGATCCATGGTATAGAAGACCAATGAATTCTAATTTTGTCCTAGTAGAATATATATAGAAACATTGTAAATACATGTGTGGGTTTCAATGATAATATAAATATAGAATGTCTAATTAGAGTCTAAAACAATTTGATCAAAGGGTTAGAAATGCTCATGCATCCTATAGAATTAGTATCCAATGAGTAAACATGCCCAAGGAATATAAAACCACTATCAAAACACATGGAGTAGAAATTTTCCAGGAATAATATGGAATCAAAATCCAAGTAGCTCATATAATTAATCCACTACCATAACAATTCATTCAGTAATCAACTCAATAATATTCACATTTAATTATTTCATCCAACCCATTTCCAAATTTTCAACTTATGAAATTAAAACAATTCACATAAATTAATAACATTGCAAGGAGGCATAAAGTTTATTTAATTTTTTATATATTTCATATTTTTTATTAAGCCTCCAAGAATAATTGTTGATCACACACACACACCAAACAGGGTGGTATAAAATTTGGAAGATAGAAAGGCACTCCCCATGGGTGGCCTAGGATAGGGATAACCACCTCCAATGATAACAAAGTATGTTGGTAGGAAACCTAAGAGGTTTCAAACAATTATATAAATACATTCATTTAATTTTATGGGAAATTATACTAATTTTAGTGTGATGAATAATTACAACTAGGCATATAAAACACTAAAGCTAAGGGAAAGGGATAGAACACCTATTGTATATACATGGTAGAACAATCATCCAGTTTCAACATCTAATTCAACCCATATCAAGAAAAGACTAATTAATGGTAAAAACCCTAAAAACAAGTCATATCCCGTAGCAAAAAAATAATTCTATAAATAATAAAAGAAATAAATAATTTTGTTTGAGGAATAGGGAATAGAATGGCATGAATATAGCATGACTTACTGTGGAAGAAATAGAGTCTATATCATGAAACGACACCCTCTTGGATTGATAGGGCTTCATGGGAGGCTCTCTCATGCATGAGAGGTGAGGGATTCTATAAAAATAAGTCATTTTCCCTCATTCTAAAAACTATACATTGGTATATGAATTGTATGTAAATTCATTACACATTGTGTAAATATCGGGGTCTTCCCCGTATGAAAAATCCTTTGATAATTATGAATTGGGCTTTCCAGGCCATTACATTTCATATATTGAATACACACCATGTATTATCAATAAACATCATATATTTTTCCTATAAAAAACATTCATCCCCACTTCCACTTCATTCTCAAAACAAATCAATAGGACTACAGGCTTGGCATTTGGTTCTAAGACAAAAAGAGAACCTCAACAAGAGTTTAACCAAAAACAATAATGGGTTGTCCTCACAGAATAACCTAATATCTTACATTCATCGTGTCTTCTAGTACCTATGGTACTTCCTCAAACTTGAGGTTCTACCAAAACTCTTTGACTAGGGGTGTTTTCTTGTTTCTTATAACATTTTCTCTATATTATATAATCTTAAGTTGCTACTCCTCATATGATATATCATTTTAAAATGATTCCACCTTTGGATTTAGTACATATAAGGGATTTGGTATGTAATTCGGTAAAATGGATATATGAAACACAAATGGGTTAAAGGAGCACAAATGGGTTGATATATCTTAGACTAAGGTCTCCCTTATTTCCAAAACATAATAATTTCTTCCATGGAGGATTATGAAGGAGAACTATATCTCAGACCTAAAAATCTTAATCATGTTAATGATTTTCTATATAGCAGTTCTTTTTAATTTTTTTGGTTTTCATATTACGTTTAATGGTGTGAAACTTCTCTATCATTTCATAAATAAGAAGAAGTACCACTAGATTCCCCTCTCCAACATTATCCAATTATAGTGGATTCCAAAACCTCTTCCCATACAGTACCAAATAAGGTTACTTTTGAATGATAGAATGGAATATTATGTTATATGAGAAGTCCAATAGGGAAATGTGTTGGTCCCAAAATCCATGAAAAAACATTGAACATTATCACATACTATCCTTAGGAGTTAAAATGTTTTTTCAAACTAAACATCCATATAAGCATGATAAGTAGTTTTAAATCTTATTTTTGAATCCAATTATTTCTGATGGTTCCTAAAAATATCATAGTAATGTTTATATCTTGATTGATAAAATAGATTTTACAACTACAGGTAGTTTTACAACTTCCCTTACATATATCTTGGTTTGTTTTTTTATGAGGTAAGTATTCACTGATAGAAATGAAATGTGCCAACATTGTATAGTGGTCAAGTAACGCATAGATGTTTTTATTTACATTAGGTGTCTTGGAGAGTCATTAAATTAAATCCATGGTTATTTTCTCCCATTTTTATACTGTAATTGGAAATGGTTTCACCATACACTTAGTTTTATTTATTTTTCCTTGACTTATATGAATACAAGAATTGAGATATAGAATATAAAATATATACCTTCATGTTGTCCCACAAGGATTTTTTCTTCAAATATCTATACTTCATAGTATTTTCTATATGAATAGAGAAGCATGATCAATAAACACAATCCAGAAGTTTACATTTCAGTTAATTTTTCGTAGGACACATATCCGGGTTACAAATAATATAACTCAATATTTAGAAAAGTTGGACTCTAAAAGATTCAATTACTTATTCTATTGAAACTTTTCATCCTTTTAAGCCTCCTTGATCCTCTTAATAAGGATTGGTTGGGATTTTATTTATTAAAGGTATGATGAAGATCATCTTATCATTCCCATGACCATCATTTTCAATTAAATGAAGATTGAATCCATTTTCATCTAAATCATGGATAGAGTTATGTGATCATTTATACTCATAGAATATGATACTTTTTTCATTCCCCAGATGGTAATGTATTACACATTCATAATCCTTGATCAGATATAACCACATTCATTAGTAAATATTAATCTATTTTTATGTGAATATATACTACCAACTATTATGATATGTATATATGCAACACTTTTATTCATAGAGGTAATGTCATCATATATTGAATGTGAATTCCACAGTATCCAATTTTAGATCATAATATAGGTAGTACTTCTCAAGGATCATTAATTGGAAGGAGGTCTAGTCTCTCACTTTGTCATCTTTTAGGAGTACACAATCCAATCCCTTTTTGTTTGCATAATTATAGATCACAAATCCTTCCCCGTGGGTGGGTAATGTGAGCATATGAGTATTGATTATCCACTTATTTATCTATTTAAAACTTTCTTCACATTCAACATTCTAGAAAATCCTGACACGTGATCTTGGTTTGTATGATTCATAATCATGAGAAGTTTCACACAAATTGATGATAGTACCAAACTAATCCAAGAAAAAAATCATATTTTTGTAATAGATTTATGAATTTTATATCCTTAAATTTATTTAGTTTTTCAATGATACAAACATATCCCTTTACCAGCGATAAAATTTCCCAGGATAGTGAATTTATCCAGTCAAAAATCACATTTATTATAATTCAAAAATAAATTTTCCTTTAGAAAATTCTTTAATATAGAAATCAAATACTCCTCATTTTCCTACTTGATTTTAGAGTAAATAAGGATTTATTTTATAAATACTAAAACAAAGTTATCAAATTTATCTCTAAGGACTCTATTCATTAAGTCTTTCAGTGTTACTATAGAGATATTGAATCCAAATGGAATCACTATGAACATGTATTTACTATATCCTGTATGAAAAGTTGTCTTGGGAATATCCACCTTATTCACCGTTACTTGATAATATACTGACTGAAGATAAAACTTTGAGTAATAACGGGATCCACATAGATGATCGAACAAGTCATAAATTAATGGTAGATGATACTTATTATTTATCTTTATCATGTTAAATTCATGATAATCAATGCTAATGTGCATTGAACTTTCCTTCTTCTTAGTAAAGAGGATTAGTTCAACACATGATGAAGCACTTGGGAATATACACCCTTTAAATAGATTCTCTTATAGTTACTTCACCAACTCCTCAAGTTCAAAAAAACCATTCCATACAGAGTTTTGGATATTGGTATATATTTGGGTATAATATTGATTGAAAATTCGACATCTCATCTAAGAGGAAGACAAAACAATTTTTCAGGAAACACATAATTATATTCCATCATAATGGGAATCTCTTAAAAGATGATATTTTCCTTATTCTTAATCAATTGAGATAGATAAGCTTTCTCACAATTTAGTAATATATATGCTTGAGATTTTGGTTCCAAAAATGATTCATCATCCATATTGAGCTTGTATAGAATCAAAGGGTGATTTTTTTCACATAGGGTGATTTTCTTATCTTGTAAATATATGTCATATATATAAAAGGAATGAAAATACAGGCCCATAATATAAATAAGTCTCACTAAAGTATATATTACAAGGTTTTCTAGGAAGTTCATAGAATAAATTGTAATAGGGGAGGATTTATATTCTTGAGATACAATAATTAATCCATTCACCATCTTTATCCATAACAAAAATTTCATGTTTTGAGATAGTTGTTGAATAGTTTTTACAAACTTGTGTGACATGAAATATTGCAGAAAACTAGAATAAAAAATTATTTTCACTATTATTTAATGAATAACTATCATATCTATCCCCATTTACTTATTAGGATCCTCCTTAGTAGTTGTGATTTAAAAATTTATCCCCTTTCCTCTAGGATCCAAATGTTTTTTCCTTCAGTTTTTATTGAAATCCATTAGAATAGGGAAATAATATTCATAGTGTCTATATTCATTTTAGTTTAAACGTTGTAAAATAGGCTGATGGTTGAATGGATTATTCAATTATTCTATAATATTAGTGGTTTTCTCTCATAATCAATCACTAGCTTGGTTCCCTTCCTTCTCAAACCTGATGTATTTCTTCATCCACTTTAGTCATTTTTAAGGAGGCAACTTTAAATACTTCTGAAAAGTTGTATTATTGAATTTATTATACCCATATGATTTTTCCATATTAATAAACAAATTAAAAACCATTCTCTACTTCTTGTCTCCAGTCCCATTATACCTTTGAGATCCACCTATATTTCTTTCAACTTTGAGGGAACACTAAAAAATCTCCTCATAAATTTCAATGTGCTGAATTGATATGGAATTTCAAAATTTTGGTTTTAGCCCTCCAAATAAAGGGTGAACATCACTTTTTGGGGAAATAGAAATGGAAGAGGTATATCATGAAAGACTTAAAATGTTTTCCTCATACTCTTATAAAGATTTATCAACCTTTTTCTTGAGGTGATGGAATAACCTATCCATTTTAAGTTGAACAGTGGACCGAAAATATTTATCAAAATACATTTTCTAGAATTATGTCAACAATATAAATTCAATCTAATACTTGGACCTCATATTTTTTTTACCAAAATATTCCATTGATCATCTTCTACCTCCACATGATAAATATCTTATATGGACTTTAATTTCTCATAATATTGAAGGACAGAGAATAACTTTTCCCATGCGTTGATCCACTTCTATTTGATTAAGGGATTAGAATATCCATTGAAATTCAGAGTCCATTGTCACATTAATGTCTCTTTAAAAAAACATGTATTTAGAGAATTTTCTCATTCCTACTAATTTATGTTTTGATTAAAACATGTATAAATTAAGAAATAATTAAAAAAAAGATTCAGGAATCTATCTCCCATAAGGTTAGAAATTTAATTGGAGTAATCATTACATTGTTCTTCACATTGGTTACAAACTCAGTTCCTTATATTCCCATCTATTAAATAAAAATAAAGGGAAAATTTGGGGTGAGTATTTTTAAATATATAAAAACATATATGGTAAACCATCAACACTAAAGGGATAACTCATAAATGACATGCATTCTTTCACTTATGAATTTCTACGTTTCAATCTATGATATCCATGATATATTTCCTAACACAAAATCTTATAGGAATATTTTTTCCCTAAATAATTTTATATAAGGATCTTAAGAAGAATATTCCCCAAGAGTGTCAAACTATGTGGAAATTAAGGACTATTTTTTATAAACTAATTACTCCCTTGGTCCATCTCAATGTTCCCTTTTCAGAGTTATTAACCCTTTATACACTAATTAAAATCCAATACCACTTGTAGTTTACTGAAATGGATTTTTTTTGAAACCACGTAATCTATTATTTAAAGAAATTTAGAGATGTTTTCTTATGTTTTATTTAATACTTATGTATTTTAATATAGTTTTATAATCCTAATCTCAATTAATAGCTACTCTTTTTCTAGATAAGAACTCTGATAAACCATATTTTACTATAGTATAATTCATGTTTCGTTACATAAAGGAACACATAATAAAATCAAAAAAGATAATGAAGCCTAGTTTTCCTAGGGAATAAGTTACATAGAATAAAAATATGAAACATGAATACAAATACAATAATGAGAACTTCTTTAACATTCTCCAAAAATTCCATCATTCCTCTAAAACTAGACTAGATAACATGGGGCCATACATAAGATTGGGGTGAGATATAAGTCTTAGTAAGGGAATAAAAAATCATTGAATAAGGTAAATCATCCCATGATAGTCAAGAATCATATCATGGTATCATCAAAGGGGTTATAATTTTAAATATTAATAATTAGTCATGAAATAACAGGATGGTATAAAGGGGATAAAGGAATGTTGAAATAGCTTAAAACATAGAATCCTAAACATAATTCAAGGATAACCTCCAAGAGAATATAACAAAATGTTATTAGGATAACCACCCATACACTGTACAAGGAATCTCATGAGATTAAAACATTACCCAATGCATTAGAGGTCTATTTGATTATAGTCCCACCCTCCACATTAATATCATGTACATGAATAAGTGTTAAACATAGATCATTCAAAATAAGATCATATTTCACCATATTTAATACATTTATTAAAGAGTATGATATGAATACATGGAATTAACCAATACATGAAGTATATGTATGTCTATCTAGATACCCTTGAGTGGAAATGGTGATGAGTATTCACAACAAAACTGTTTGTCCTAGAAAATTGTAAAATAATTTAGGTAGCATAACAAGGATACATAATTATTCATGGGTAGATTTAGTGAGAGATAAATGGGTGTCTAATCATTTTCACATAATTTAGTTTAGTAAGTGGGATGTGTAAAAATATTTCACAACACGAAAAAGTGGAAAACAAAAGACATAATATAATGGTGATGCTTGAATAAAGGAAAGGGGATGATCCCTTACCTTGAAAGGATGCTTATAGAAGATTTAGAGTAGATTATTAACATACTAGATCCATCTTGGGAGGAATATAGAGAGATAAATGTAGAGTAATGATGTCCTCCAATAGTTTTTAGAGAATAGGAATGTGATGTTTCATGCATTTATATAGAAAAATAGAGGATCCTTTATTAATTTTGAAATATAGGGTTTATACTCTATATGATAATGTAATAAACAAAACATACCTTGTTTTTCCCATATATTATAAAAAATTATATTAGTTTCAAAAATTAAAATGTTTAATAACAAATATAATTTAAATAATACTCTTGGTGATGTGGAAATGATCCATCTTTATAAAGAATTGATTTCAAAACATATAATTATAAAATAGGTTTTGGGGGATTCATTAAAGGTTTAAAAAATTAATATAATAACCCCAAAATTTATTATTTTAAATTAGAAATAAATATTTGTTCTTTGTTACATTTTATGGAATATATTGCATCAATTTTCTATCATTATAATGTTATAATACACAATGTATATTTATACAGTATTTAATTTTGACCCAAAAATTTGATTATATAAAAATATTAGAACAAGTTGTTTTTGGATAATTTCTATGTTAATATATCAAAAATAATATTTCTATTATCTCAATGGTTCTCTATATTTAATAATTTTTGAATTTAAATAAAAAATCCTGTAGTTATTGAAAAAATACTGGTTTTTTTACAGTGAAAGTTTCACGACCCTAATAATAAGTATTGTTGATTTTATAAAATTATATTGTCATTTATTATTTTTAAAACCAGGTAAAGATAGAATAAATCAAACTCATTTTTATTAATAGTTTTTATTTATTATGAATATTTTAAGTAACTTTTAAAATAAGGAAATATTTTTAAATAAATACGTTTATTATATTGTTTTATTTCAAAGTATATTTTATAAATTTTATAATTAAAATTTGAAAAAATTAATATAATTTTGTTAATAATCATAAATAAATATACACATTCTGAAATATTCAATTTTTTAATAAAATATTGATTTTTAATGAATAGTAAAAAACAAATTTAAAAAAAGTCATTTAATTTCAATAAATTTTGTCATTAAAAAGTCCCATTATGTCTTAAATATAAAATAAAGTAAGATAAGTATTATTTAGTTTTTTTTAATCCACTTAATCAATTTTTAATGAACATTATATTGGTTTTTTGTATAATGTTTGGGTTAAAATGGGTTTTTAACTGTTTTAATATGTACAATGTTTCTCCATTTTAATTAATTAAGATAATAACTAATGATAAATTTATTAAATTAAATTTATATATTATATACCAATAAATATTTATATAGATTCATAAAATGATTATTATTAGTCAAAGAGTCAATATAAAATCATCTTTTTCTTAAAAAATACACATCTTGAAAACCTTCTTTTTCGTCAAATCTATGGTTTTTTTGAAATTAAAATTTTCCATTTATATAATTTTTTAAATAGAATAAAGAATTATAATTACAATAATTTATATTTTTTAATAAATTCAACTTAATTTTTTACCATAATCAATAATGCAAATAGGAATAATTAATTACAGCGGTTATGGTAGAAATGGACTTTTTGGGGTAAATTAAAGAGATTAGGGTAAAAATGACCTACAAACTTGACCAAAACCTATTTTTGTTAAAATTTAGACATTTTAATGACTATTAATAAATAATAATATTTCTTTCCACTTTTCATGTAAGAAATTTTGGTACACCCTTCTCTTTTACAAAATTTCAATTGTGCCATCCACCTCACTTTTAAAATGCACCCCTCTCCTATATTTTTCACACCATTAAAGACAATTGGTTTAGAAAAAACCTACCCAAATCTTGTAAAAACTTAAATCTCCTAATCCTAGAATTCATATTTTTTATAAATCTATTCATGAAAAACCTTAGGTATAATCCAAGAGAGGTGGTCCAAGAAGAAGTAAAATTTCAAACTATGCATTTTTATTTTCTTATTACACCTCCTTAAAATATTATCCATTTAAGATTATATAATAAAAAAGTATCTACAAGATAATGATATGTTTTTAAGTTAAATTATAAACCTATATCTATCTTCTCTTCCCTCAAATTAGAAATGATAACGTGGCTTGTGTGTATGGTGGACTCCCAAACCACAAATTGATCTGAAACGTTTTCCTTGAACACCTCTCATGGTTGGGTATAATTATGGATATAAATTAAATATAATATATTAGGGACATTATTTTTACACTTTAGGAATTATATCATATATAATTTTTTTCTATTTATTATGTTGGAGTATGATAATGTTTATCATGTGTATGACGAACTACCACCTCATGAAGCGATGTGAGTCATTTTTCACCAACTTGTTATAGGGAGTGTTATAAGTGTAAGGTTAATAAAATACATGTGATATAATTACATAATTATGGTATTAAAGAAATTATTATCATTTTTAAAGGAAAATATATCATTTTCATTTTTACATTTTCACTCACTAAAAAATGCTAACACCATTCGTGTACATGTGGACAAGTGCATTTATGAAGCAATGTTATTTTCTTTTCATAAAGAAAACTCATGGATGATATATATAATTTTGTTTAATGAAATAATATGGTATATATGATATTATAATCATTCCAAAAATATAAAATATCACTTTCATCCTTTCCATAATGATCATTGTAAAATGGAAATGTTACTCATGCATACGCACGACCTACCATCTCCATGTTTGTAACGTCATTAATTTTTCATCACTATATTTAATGATTGGTATTAAAGAATTATTTTTGTATAAATATGATAACTATTTAATAATTATTTTTCTAGATACGTTTATATAATTACCTCTTCTATTATTGTCAACCTACCAAAATTATTTTTGACACATAAGATGAATACGGTAAAAACATCCTATGTAAACATAATTGATTAAGTAATTATATATAACATGGTAATAAATGAAATAAATTAAAAATTAAAAATTAAAAATAATCTCAAGAAATGAAATAATTAATATACTTTTATTATTCCATAAGATAAAGACATACCTGATAAGTCAGACTTAAGGTAAGGTACATTGTATCAATTTCCTTCCATTGAGGAATATTTTGATGATATACACCAATATTATTTAATGAGGTATATACACAACCACTTTGACATTTTATATCATCAACTTTTATACATTCAAAGTTTTTAATTATTTTTTAAAATTATTCTTTCTTGTGTATTATTATTCAAATATTTTCATAATGATAAGGGATATTTCTTTAAGAAAATTATCATTTTATGTTTTCCTACTAAAACTATTTTTCTTCCATGTGAAAGCTTTTCAAATGATTTTATTATGAACTTGAGAGTTTTATAATGGAATTTTTTTATTTTTTTATTTTTTTTTTTAAAAAAACAATCATTTAAATAATGTTTGAATATGTTTTCAATTGAAAAAATGATTGTTCTATTTTATTATATATGGATACAAAACAATTTCTCCCTATATAACCATTATTTGAAGCTCATGTAACAATATAATATTTCATGTTTTATTCAAATAAAAACCATCTTTCCACTATTATGGGTAATTAATGTTTTTAAAAATGTTTTTTAAAATAAAATTGTATTTTGACATCCGAAAGTTTTCTTTAAATGTGTTTAAAAGTTAATTTCCACAATTTTATGATTAAATATTGAAAGATTAAATATTATTATTCATGATATAGTCCTTGGAAATTGTTTGTGATTCATCCACCCAAATAAAACTGAGTTATCCTTTTATAAATTATATTATGGGTGCACCATTATATCATTATACTAAATTGGGTAATGAATATTTTAATGGGAGAATTATATTGGATGTTGGTTGTATGGTTATCCTAATTTTTAAGGGTTCTATAAGGGTTTTATGAGTTGATGTACTAATGGAACATTATTAATTTCATATAAGTACAAATGAGTATTCAAGGAAATAATTTTTTTCAAAAGGTAATATAAATGATCATTTTAAAATAAGGATTTTTTCTATTGTGAGTATAAAGTTATGTTTTTATGAAAATGATTTTTATAGGTTTAAATGTTTTCACTGGATTAACATTTTTCTTATTCTTATATACATAATTGAGATTTTTGTGCTAATCTAATGTTTTTAAACTATTTTTAATATGATTTATGGATGGTTATTGGAAAGTACAAGGTCAAGTTGATAGTAGTGATGATTTTTTCTTAAAAAATATCATATTCTTATTTAAAAGTTTTATATTGTGTGATATTTGAAACTTATAGAAATATTACACTCAGTATTATATAGTTTTTTAGGTATTATTTATGGCCTATTTCTATAAAATTCATAAATTTAAAAGATACTAAATTGTAAGAGATTGAATTTTTTAGATAAAAATAATATTTTTTATTATTTTAGGATGTGTTCTTAATATTAGTATTAGAAAATGGTTTAGTTAATTGTAGAGGAAAGGATAATATTTGTATCATGTCCTTGAAAGATTTTAATTTATTGTCAATATGAAATGATATATCATTTTAATATTACATTATTTCTTCATATAAAAAGTGTTAATGTTTTTTTATAGATTAAATATGGAAGTTGTAGAGGGAAGGAACATAGAGGAAAATAATCTATAAAATACGTATCATGAGTTGGATAGAATTGGAATATAATAGTTTGTTGTAGTGATAAATTGGTTGAAACAAACTATTAATGGATGTGGCACCAATTCCAAGAGGAACACAATCTACTATGCAGAAACATGTCTATAGTGGATCATTTCATGGTGAAATGGCACCCATAATTTCGTGGATAATCTAACCCTATGTATGTATAATGATAAATCAAATTACTATAGAATATTTTGAGGTAACAGGATGTTTGGAAAACCAAATAAGAAACTCTATACATTTATCAATATGAAGGTGAAGCTGATCGATGATGGTATTTAGTTATGAATTCCAAAGTGAATGATGATCTTGATTCTAGGTAATGATAAATATATAATGATATTTACATTAATAAATATTTACTTTAGTTTTTTGACTCTAGATGGAAAAATGTTCATGGAATTGAGAAAAAAATATGTAGATTCTATGGCCATAAGTGAAGATAATTCTACCAGACTAGACACGTATGTGTGAGATTTTGTTCAGGAAATTAGTAGTAAAATTAATAGATTTTACTCAGGATTGAATACAATTATATGAAGATCATTGGAAACGTGAGACTATAAATTCTATTATAATGTTGTTCATTGTGATTAAAAAGGAAAGATGGAGTTTTATGCCACTTTCATGCCTCGTGATAATGAATGTACGACGTGGTTAGGATGGAAAGTGATGGGGAAAAAAGAAATATAGTGGTAATAAAATTAACTTCCTATATTGTGGAAAGTGTGGTAAAAAGAACATTGGGAAATTTATTATGAAATCAAGGAAGTGTTATAAATGTGGAAAGCGTGACCATATAGCCCATTATTTCAAGGAATATATTGTTAAACCATCAATGAATGGGCTAACCAAAAATCACCGAATAGTGAAGTGTTTTAGTTGAAATGAATTTGTAAATTTTTCTAATGTTTTCATGATGGTACTAACTCATGATGGAAATCCAAAATATCATAATAAAAATGGTAATAAAAATTAATTTTATAATATTATGGTTGATGTATTCCCATCAAATGAAATGGTGAAAAGTATGATACTTGTTTATTAAAATTATATCAATATCCAATTTGACACTGTATTATGACATTAATTCATTTTCGATAAATTATCCTTTAAATTAGTAATATAAACTCATGAAAGTAATATATAACTTTTGGTGGAAAATCTATATTCTTGTATTAAAGAATCCATTATTTATAAGAATATTATAGTTGTTATCATTGGGATGGTATATCCTTATAATCATTTTCAACTATCCATAATAGAGTTTGGTATCATTTTGGGTATGGTTAATCATTCTATTTATCATGCTATGATAGATTGGAGATCTATGAAAGTTTTATTCATTGATTTCATGCCTTTGATAACATACCAAGTAGTGGATAATTTGTATTGGCATCATAGTGAAAGTTATCTAATACTTATTTTTTATAAGAAATAAAATCTTCAAATTAGTTATGTTTCAGTAGTTAATGAATATATGTATGTTTTTATAGAGGATTTTCATGGTTTAATTGATGATCAGAACGTTGAGTTTAATGATGACTTTTTTCTTGATTCTAATCATATATCTTAACCCCCTTATTGAATGGATCCAATCGAACATTTATAATTGAAAAATAAATTGTAGAAGTTTTTTATAAAGGTTTCATTCTCCCTAGAACTTCACCATAGGGTGAAACTTTTTTTCATAAAAATAAATATGGTTGAATGAGTGTTTTCAATGATAATAGATCCTGGAATAACATCATTATTAATAAAAATTATCCACTTCCTCATATAGATGAATTATTTGATCAGATCTAGGGTGAACATATTTTTTTGATGGTTGACCTAAGGTCAGGGTACCACCAAATAAATGTGAATGAGGGTAACATTATGAATACTGCATTTATGAATTAATTTGACAACTATTTATATATATATATACCCTTTAGGTTATCCGATGCACCTTCTATATTTATGGACAATATAAATGTAAAGACCCGTAAAATTCAAGGAAATTTTTTTCATAATTTTCTTTGGAATTTTACAAGAACGCAGTTTCTGACGGCACCTGATTCTGAGGCCCGGTGTGCCTGAAATCATTTTCCGAAGTTTGGCTCGGGTACGTTCAGTGAAAGAACGAGCAAGTTTTCCTAACTTTTGAACTGGTGCTCGGAATCGAATTCCAAGGGCACCAATGGAATCGCAGCACCGGTATTTTCTTAGAAACACCTTTTCCGGAGTTGCGTTTTCTCGGATGTGGTTTTTAGTTTTTGGGGTCAAGTTAAGAAATAAAATAAAGTGGTCCCACACCTTTATTTTATTTCACTTAAAGCCACTTAAAGCCACTTAAGCTAAGTTAAGCGGAAAGGGTGGAACCCAAAATACCCTACCCACATGGTATGATATTTGTGAGGTGGGGCCCACAAGAGTCCCACCGTTTCTTTTCCTCTAAGTAACGCACCCGCGAAAACCCCTTTTTAATTGAAATTCAACCGGTGCGTTTTCTTAAATTCATAACGCCCCTATTAATTGGGCAGTTAAGTCGGTACCATTAATTCACCGAATTAATGGTTCGTTTCTTAACTTTGTTTTTCATTCATTGGAATATGAATAAAAAAAGACCAACACATGTCTTTCTTGGGTGTGTCTTATTGAGAGGATTTGGAGAAACTCTATCTTCATCCTCCTTCGCGAAGAACGCGAAGAATGCGAAGAACGGGAAGAACGCGAAGAATGCATCATCGCCGATGAAGAATGCCAGCCTTGGACGAAAGGCGACGAAGAACGTCGAACCCTCGGAGATTGACGATGCGATGCCAAGTACCGCGACGCCGACGATTCTCCTCCTGCGATGTTCTTCTGCAATGTTCCTTCCCCGCGATACACTTCAATCAACAATCGATTGAGGTAGGGGATTGCGGTACTTTTATTTTTTTCCTTTGTGGATTATATCCTCAACATGGATTTAATTGGTTCAATTAAATCTATGTGTTTATAAACCTCGGATATCGTCGACGCGACGCCGTGTACCGCGATGACAGCGACACCCCTTCCACGACGCGACGATCTTCTTCTTCCGCGACGGTCAATTCCGCGACGAACTCACGTTCGATGAAAACGTTGAGATAGGGGTTGATTCTTTTAAATATTTGTGATTTATACCCACGGACTATGATTAAAATTGTTGCGAGACTTTTAAAACCGCTAACATGGTGGGTGCGGACTAACGAACAAGTCTGAACCCACCGCCCCTTTTGTTCTTGGTGTGCGAAATGGCGGGTGTCGACAAAGCATGCCGCACGGGTGATGTGAGGTCCTCGCAATGAAGGACGGACCCCGGGAGGGCCTTTGGAAAAGACGTCGTGAATTTCCGACCACCGAAACTCGTCCGGTGGTGCGCGGAGCAGCCCGCCGGCGCGCCTCGCCGGCACGACGGCGCCAGCGGCGCGCCGCCGGAAGGAACCGCCGTGGCTGAAGCCGCGGCGGCAGCATGCGGTCCCACGACTGCGCGGGACCGGAGGAGGAAGGGACATAGAAGACTGGCCGCGTCCGCTGGCAAGGGCGGCCCCACGCGGGGGCAGCACGCCCCCCGCTCCCCTCGGCCGTAACCGGCCGAGCCGACCCGCCTGGCGGCCGGGCCGCGCCCGCGCCGGCCGGGCCGGGTCGCACCCATGCCGTGCCGGGCAACCCAGGCCGGGCCTGGCCGCACCGGCCGGGTCGGACCCGGACCCGGGTCGAGTCGACCCGGTTCGGGCCGACCCAGGGGGGTTGGGTCGGGTCGGTCCGGGCCCAGACACCCCCCCCCATTTTCGGACCTTTTTGTTCTTTTGCTAATAACTTGTGCTACGGGCCTCTGATTGACGAACCATCAACGACGATGTGATCCTTGGATCGAGACGGTCATTTTGGTATATTTCACTCAAGGTTTTGGAATACTTTGGGTTCATCCGGGTTGGTTCGTACACGAAACCAACCGGGCCCTCGAAGCGGAAATGCCCATAACATGAGCTCCGGACATCCGATCAGCGTTCCGTTGGCTTTGATGGATTCCTCTTAGTGAGACAGATCTTTTGGCATACTCCTCTAGAGGTTTGGATGTAGGTGGATTACGGTCGGGTTGGTTTTCAATTAAAAACCAACCGGGCTCCTGGGAAGAAAAAGACAATAACTCTCAGACCGGGCGTCCGATTGACGCGCTGTCTGCGACGTTGAGTTCCTGTTGAAGATACAGAACTTTTGGATACATCAACTCTGAACTATGTGTCAGTTGATGTATCAGCCTCTCAGCTCGTGGAGCGGACCCTCCCGAACGAGTTTGTTGTGTGCGGGAACCCTAGAGCTGGCTGCGACTACTACGACGACGACTGTACAGAGATCCTCAGTGGATTCGATGGCGACGACTACAGCACTCAGCGATCCTTTGTGGATCAGTGCTACCGATCCTATGTGGGTTCGATCCTGTGTGGGTCATCTTTCAGTGGTCCTGTGTGGGCCAGCACCTACAGATCATGTGTGGGTCTGATCCTGTGTGGGACTTTGCGTGGGTTAGTTACCTATCGATCCTGTGTGGGTCAGATCCTTTGTGGTTCATTGCGGGGGTTAGTACCTTTCGATCCTTTGTGGGTCTGACAGCTTAGATGAATCAGTGGATATATCTGATCATCTCTATCATCATACAATGAAGTATACATGTGTGAGCTGAATCCTGTTTTGCTTTCCTATGTGGATCGTGTTGTGCTATCCTGTGTGGATTTAGGTTTTTCTTTCTTGTGTGGACTAGGTTGTAGTTGGGCTCGGATGTTGGAGCCGAACGAGAATTGATGACTTAGGTATATGTATGGGCATATACCTAAGCAGTGTCGGATGTTACTTTGTGATTGTATCTTTCCTTTGTGAATTATCCTTTGTGGATTCTGGGAGACCTTCGGGGGTCTCGGGGTCCTTACTGAGTAGCTTATACTCACCCCTGCACGGGCTATGCCCGCACTACGTTGTGTTGGTTGCAGACGATGAACAGCGCTGATTGTGGTTGAGGCTTGCGGAGCAGGACGGTACCCAGAGGTGGACCATTGGGTGAGACGTACTCGGAGCGGTCGGATGGACCCGAGGAGCAGTGGAGCCTATCTGTACCCACCCTTCAGGTAGGATTTCCAGTGGACAGCTTGGCTTTGCGGCTTTACTTTTCAGTTGCTATTTTTCCCTTTCCAGTTGTACTTTACTTTCAGTTTGGGTTTGTGTACTGGCCCACTTACTTTTCCGCACTTACTGTTGTACCGAGTTTTTACTTAGTGTTTAATTCTGCTTGCTTGCTCTGTGGTGTCTGATTACTTTACAAAGGCAATGCATTCTATTTTTACCGAGAATTACGCCTTGGTGCTAGTCGCCAGCCCCTGGCCTATGGAATTCGGGCTTGGGGTAGTCACAGCACGAACCCCGAGGACGGGTCGTGAAAATTGGTATCAAAGGAGTTTGGTTCTACCGCAGAACTTGGGACTCTGATCTTTTTCTATGTGAAGAAATAGTGTTAAGCGTATTGGGTGTGGTTATCAATCCAGGGAGTCCAGTGTTGGTGCGGCGGCCGACGTATCCGTACATCAGGACCCTGACTTCTAATTTCCGACTTAATGCACGAAAACATTGTTTGCATGTGTGTGTTTCAAGTTTTCTTTGTGATTACTTTGTGTCAGCTCCCCAGGTATACTGTTCTGACCATGGCGCACCTATTTCGTTTTCAGGATGGCCCCACAATGGCATCCATCTAGGGTTCCGAGAGTTGAGTGTGACGATAGCCCACCGAGCGACGAGGCCTCGGTACAGGGCCCTTTGACAGCTGAGGCACCGGCGATACCTCTACCCGCCGAGCCACCGATGCTACCAGCCCCAGCCGCTGACGATGCACATCACCTTAGTGCACTGCATGAGTTTCATCCACATCAACCACTGAGGTTCCGCGGGGAGATGGACCCCCAGGCAGCCGAGGACTGGCTGGAGGCAGTTGTACGAGTTTTCCGGTTAGTGAGGACACCAGCAGACCTCATGGTGATCTTAGCAGCAAGCCTACTGCACGTGGCAGCGGGCTGATGGTGGAGCTTGATGCTCCAGGTTCACGATGAGGCATCTCTTCTCTAGATAGAATTTGAGAGCCTCTTCCAGTCAGAGTTCGTCCCGGCCACCCTCCGTGCGGTGCGCATCCAGGAGCTTCTTCAGGTGCGGCAGGGCAGCTTGACGGTCGCCCAGTACTCGGCGAGATTTACCGATCTCTCTTGCTACTCGACATACATGGTATGGGACCCATTATTCTGGGCCTGGACATTTGAGAAGGGATTGAGACATGAGATCAGGGCATCGCTGATCTCCCTCAGCATTCCGACTTAGGCAGGAGTACTGGAGTGAGCCCTTTTGATCGAGAGCTTCCTTGATGAGTCTACACCAGCACTAATGCACCAGAGTCCTCTGCAGTAGGCAGTCGGCGGATGAATCATGGGTCCAGGAAGACCAGACCCTTAGGCAGACGACCTCAGGACACTAGCTCAGCTGTGCAGGGCACACAGCGTGGAGTCAGTCTTTCGAGAGGTAGGCAGTGCTACGCATGCGGCGGGCAGGTCCACATGGCTCGTGACTGCCCGACCCGCCATGCCGAGGAGCAGCAGACGGTTGAGGGGCCACCCAGGAAGAGGCAGAGGGTCGACCGTGGCAGTGCACAGGGAGCAAGCGGATGAGGTAGAGGAGCTGGCCGAGCAGCAGGTAGTGGGCGACGCTTTGAGGCTCTACCACCACCACCACCAGGAGGTCCACCCCAACCACAGGGAGATGGCGGGCAGAGAGAGGCATAGCTCCAGGCAGCGGAGGCCTACGACCACGGTGCGCCCGAGATTATTCGAGGTACTATCTGTGTCTATTCCACCCTTGATGCAGTTCTTATAGACACAGGAGCGAGTCACTCTTTCATATCGGTTGCACTTGTTTAGAGCTCGGAGATTCCGACAGAGCCGTTGGCTCGATCCTTACGGCTAGAGACTCCTACGGGAGCAGACTCGACGATTACGCACAGGTTCCGGCAGTGTGAGCTTACTCTAGGAGGCGAGAGCTTTGGCTGGGATCTTCTTGTAGCGGCGTCGAGGCCTTACGACGTCATCTTGGGAATGGATTGGTTATCTACATTCCATGCACAGATTGACTGTATTAGGCGCAAGGTGCGATGTGTACGCACCAACGGGAGCAGGTTCACCTTCACCAGCGATAAGGGAGCCTTCGCAACACATGATGGACTTCCGCAGAGGAGAGGACAGCCCATCACTCATCAGTTGACTAGCCTCATCCTAGGAGTAGTTGACGTGCGGAGTCCTAGTTTTCCTGTAGTGGTGGATTAGTATGCGGACTTCTTTCCCGACGATGTTCTCGGATTTCCTCCTCACAGAGAGGTAGACTTTTATATTGACCTGTACCCCGGGACAGCCCCGATATTGACTCCAGCATATCGGATGGCCCCCGCTGTGCTTTGAGAGCTACGGGTACAGTTGGAGGACTTGGAGGGCAAGGGATTTATCTGACCCATTGTTTCACCCTGGGCTTCCCCGATTTTGTTCGCCAAGAAGGCGGACGGGAGCTTGCGACTGTGTGTCGACTATCGTCGCCTGAACCAGGTGACAGTGAGGAACAAGTATCCGCTACCGAGGATTGATGAACTCTTCGATCAGCTCAAGGGAGAACGGTGGTTCTCAAAGATAGACCTCAGGTGAGGCTATCATCAGCTTAGAGTTTGGGACGATGACGTGTAGAAGACGACCTTCAGATGTCGGTATGGCCACTATGAGTTCTTAGTTATGCCGTTCGGCGTAACCAATGCACCGGAAGTGTTCATGGGCCTCATGAACTAGATATTTCAGCCATTCCTCAATCGATTTTTTGTAGTCTTCATCGACGACATTTTGATATACTCGACGACTGAGGAGGAGCACGCCTATCACTTATGGGTTCTACTAGACACACTCTGAGAGCACCAGCTTTATGGAAAGCTCTCGAAGTGTCAGTTCTGGATACGTGAGGTCCACTTCTTGGGGCACGTCATCCCTGAGACGGCAGTTGCAGTGGATCCTATGAAGATTGAGGTAGTTCTAGCTTGGGAGCCACCCAGGAGTGTGACGGAGGTTCGGAGTTTCTTGGGATTAGCTGGATACTACCAGATATTTGTGCCAGACTTCTTCAGAGTTGCGACACCACTATCAGCTCTTATGAAGAAGGGAAACCCCTTTGTGTGGTCAGACAGATGTCAGTAGAGCTTCCAGGAGTTGAGACAGAGATTGACCAGCGCACCTATCTTGATGTTGCCGGAGGAGGGAGTAGGGTACGTAGTCTACTATGATGCATCAGGGACTGGACTCAGATGTGTCCTGATGTAGGAGAGGGCGGTGATCGCCTATGGATCAAGTCAGTTGAGGCCGCATGAGCAGAACTACGGTACCCATGACCTAGAGTTAGGAGCAGTGGTCTTCGCTCTAAAGACTTGGCGACACTACCTGATGGGTGAGCGCTTTATAGTCTTTTTTGACCATCAGAGTCTCAGGTAAATCTTATCTCAAAAAGACTTGAACCTGAGATAGCGGCGATGGCTCGAGTTCCTCCAGGACTATGAATTTGAGATAGTCTATACTCCTGGAAAGGGGAACTTAGTAGCTGATGCTCTCAGTAGGAGGACGGGCATTCAACTACTTGAGGAGGTGACAGAGCAGCTAGCCACTTTGCAGATATCCTTCGTAGATAGAGATGGAGCATCCTTCCTTTAGTCTCTCACAGTCACCCCTCTACTACTACAGCGGGTCAGAGAGGCACAGCATGGGGACGCTGACTGTGAGACGCGGCGTGCGCAGATATACTCAGGACAGGCACCTGATGGTTTCTCCTTTGGAGCAGAGCACGACGTCCCTTTCATAGGATGTACCTTAGTACCAGTTTCATTATGGGAGGAGGTGCTAAGAGAGTTTCACACTTCTCCCTTGGCGGTACATCCTGGAGTGGCGAAGATGTACCAGGACCTCAGACGAGAGCACTGGTGGCTGGGCATGAATAAGGCTGTGGCAGAGTTCATTTCTTGATGCCTCACCTTCCAGCAGGTGAAGGAAGAGCATCAGGTACCATTAGGCTTGTTACAGCCCTTGGAGGTCCCGAAGTGGAAGTGGGACGGCATATCTATGGACTTCGTGACTGGACTTCCATGAACTTCCAGAGGTCATGACTCCATTTGGGTGATTGTCGACTGACTCACTAAGTCGGATCACTTCTTACCCATCAGAGAGAAAGGCTCAGCGGAGAGCTTGGGACGTCTCTACGTTCAGGAGATTGTATGGCTTCACGGTGTGCCATCATCTATCGTCTCCGATCGAGATGCTCGCCTTACTTCCCGGATTTGGAAGGGGTTGCAGGAGGCATTCGGGATGAAGCTACGTCTGAGCACCGCCTTTCACCCTCAGACGGATGGTCAGATGGAGAGGACCATTCAGACTCTCGAGGACATGCTCCGCGCATGTGTCCTCGACTTTGGTCGCAATTAGGAGGACCACCTACCCTTGATGGATTTTGTGTACAACAACAGCTACTGCTCCACCATCGGGATGGCACCATACGAGGCGTTGTACGGCCGACCTTGCATATCTCCTTTGTGCTGGACAGACCCTGGGGAGTCAGCACTTGCGGGACCGAAGATGGTCCAGGCCACGACAGATAAGGTCCAGGTCATCCAAGAGCGGATGAGGACAGCTCAGAGCCAGCAGAAGTCTTATGCTGATAGGAGGCGGAGGCCACTAGAGTTCGAGGTTGGTGACCATGTCTTCTTGGGTGTCTCACCTCGACGTCGATTATGGAGATTTGGCCGAGGCGGAAAGTTGTCTCCATGCTTCATCGGACTATTCCAGGTCCTCAGCAGGATTGGAGAGGTGTCTTATCACCTGGCTCTACCATCTCAGTTGCACCGGGTGCACGACGTCTTCCACGTATCCCAGTTGAGGAGATACGTGCACGACCCGACACATATCATTGACCATGGGGAGCTGGACGTTGATGATGGGGCGACTTTTGCAGAGGTCCCAGTGGAGATCGAGGATCGATAGGAGTAGGTCCTACGTGGATGGTCGATCCCTCTTGTGCGCATCAGATGGCAGCACGAGAACCTCCAAGAAAGCACATGGGAGCAGGAGGCTCAGATGCATGCTCAGTACCCACATTTGTTTTCCTAGTTCATGATGTATCTTTATGGGGATGTAAAGCCCTGATGTGGATGTGATGTAAAGACCCGTAAAATTCAAGGAATGTTTTTTCTTAATTTTCATTGGAATTTTACAAGAACACAGTTTCTAACGGCACCTGATTTCGAGGCCTAGTGTGCCCGGAATCATTTTCCGAAGTTTGGCTCATGTGTGTTTAGTGAACGAACGAGCGGGTTTTCCTAACTTTTGAACCGGGGCTTGGAATCGAATTCCGAGGGCACCAATGGAATCGCAGCGCCGGTATTTTCTTAGAAATGTATTTTCCGGATTTGCGTTTTCTCGGGTGTGGTTTTTAGTTTTTGGGGTTGAGTTAAGAAATAAAATAAAGTGGTGTGACAACTTTATTTTATTTCACTTAAAGCCACTTAAATCCACTTATGCTAAGTTAAGAAGATGGGGTGGAACCCAAAATATCCTACCCACTTGGTAGGATATTTGTGAGGTGGGGCCCATATGAGCCCCACTATTTCTTTTCCTCTAAGTAACGCACCCGCGAAAACCACTTTTTAATTGAAAGTCAACCGGTGCGTTTTCTTAAATTCTTAACGCCCCTATTAATTGGGTAGTTAAGTCGTTACCATTAATTCACCGAATTAATGGTTTGTTTCTTAACATTGTTTTTCATTTGTTGGAATATGAATAAAATAAGACCAATGCATGTCTTTCTTGGGTGTGTCTTGTTAAGAGGATTTGGGTAAACTCTATCTTCATCCTCCTTTGCGAAAAACGTGAAGAACGCGAAGAACGCGAAGAACCCGAAGAACGTGAAGAACGCGAAGAACACGAAGAACGCGAAGAACGCATCGTCGCCGACGAAGAACGCCGGCCTTCGACGAAAGGCAACGAAGAACGCCGAACCCTCGGAGATTGACAACGCGACGCCATGTACCGCGACGCCGACGATTCTCCTCTCGCGACGTTCTTCTGCGACATTCCTTCCCCGCGACACTCTTCGATCACCAATCGATTGAGGTAGGGGATTGCAGCCCTTTTATTTTTTCCTTTGTGGATTATATCCTCAACATGGATTTAATTGGTGCAATTAAATCTGTGTGTTTATAACCCTCGGAGATCATTGACGTGACGCCGTGTACCGCGACGACAGCGATTCCCCTTCCGCGACGCGACGATCTTCTTCTTCCGCGATGGTCAATTCCGCGACGAACTCACGTTCGACGAAAACTTTGAGGTAGGGTTTGATTTATTAAAATATTTGTGATTTATACTCGCGGCGTATGATTAAAATTGTTGTGAGTCATTTAAAACCGCTAACGCGGTGGGTGCATACTAACGAACAAGTCTGAACCCACCGCCCCTTTCGTTCTTGGTGTGCAAAATGGCAGACGTCGACAAAGCAGGCCGCACGGGCGATGCGAGGTCCTTGCAGTGAAGGGCGGACCTCGGGAAGGCCTTTGGAAAAGACGGCGTGAATTTTCGACCACCGGAACTCGTCCGGTGGTCCGCGGAGCAGCCCGATGGGGAGCCTCACCGGCACAGCGGCACCGGCGGCAGGAGGCGGTGGCGCCCGGCGCGCCACCGGATGGAACTGCCTCGGCTGAAGCCGCGGTGGCAGCACGCGGTCCCGCAACCGCGCGGGACCGGAGGAGGACGGGACGTGGCGGCTCGGCCGCGTCCACTGGCAAGGGCGGCCCCACGCGGGGCCGCAGTTCCCTCACGCGGGGGCAGCATGTCCCCCGCTCCGCTCGGCCGTAACCGGCCGAGCCGACCCTCCTGGTGGTCGGGTCGCGCCCGCGCTGGCCGGGCCGGGTCGTGCCCAGGCCGGGCCGGGCCACCCAGGCCGGGTGGGTCCTCACCGGTCGGGTCGGACCTAGACCCGGGTCGGGTCGACCCAGGGGGGTTGGGCCAGGTCAGTCCAGGCCCAGACCGCCCCCTATTTTCGGACCTTTTCGGTCTTTTGCTCATAACTTGAGCTATAGGCCTCCGATCGATGCACCGTCAGCAGCGATGTGATCCTTGGATCGAGATGGTAATTTTGGTATATCTCACTCAAGGTTTCGGAATAGTTTGGGTTCGGTCGGGTTGGTTCGTACACGAAACCAACTGGGCCCTCGGAGCGGAAACGCCCATAACTTGAGCTCCGGACGTCCGATCGACATGCCGTCGACATTGATGGATTCCTCTTAGTGAGATGGATCTTTTGGCTTACTCCTACCGAGGTTTGGATGCAGGTTGAGTATGGTCGGGTTGGTTTTGACTTAAAAACCAACCGGGCCCTTAGGACGAAAAGGACAATAACTCTTAGACCGGGCATCCAATTGACGTGCCGTCTGCGACGTTGAGTTCCTGTTGACGATACGGAACATTTGGATACATCAACTCTGGACTATGTGTTAGTTGATGTATCAGTCTCTCGGCTCGTGGAGCGGACCCTCCCGAACGAGCTTGTTGTGTACGAGAACCCTATAGCTGGCTGCGACTACTACGACGACGAATGTACAGAGATCCTTAGTGGATTCGACGGCGACAACTACAGCACTCAGCGATCCTTTTTGGATCAGTGCTACTGATCCTGTGTGGGTCCGAACCTGTGTGGGTCAGCGCTCAGCAGTCCTGTGTGGTCCAGCGCCTACAGATCCTGTGTGGGTCCGATCCTGTGTGGGTCTTTGCGGGGGTTAGTTACCTATCGATCCTGTGTGGGTCAGATCCTTTGTGGGTCATTGCGGGGTTTAGTACCTTTTGATCCTTTGTGGGTCCGACGGCTTAGATGAATTAGTGGATATATCTGATCATCTCTATCGTCATACAAAGAATTATACATGTGTGAGCTGAATCCTGTTTTTCTTTCCTATGTGGATCGTGTTGTGCTATCCTGTGTGGATTTATGTTTTTATTTCTTGTGTGGACTAGGTTGTACTTGGGCTCGGATGTTAGAGTCGAACGGGAATTGATGCCTTAGGTATATGTATGGGCATATACCTAAGCAGTTTCGGATGTTACTTCGTGATTGTATCTTTCCTTTTTGGATTATCCTTTGTGGATTCTGGGAGACCTTCGGGGGTCTCGGGGTCCCTACTGAGTAGCTTATACTCACCCCTGCACGGGCTATGCCTGCACTACGTTGTGTTGGTTGCAGACGACAGACAATGCTGATCGTGGTTGAGGCTTGCGGAGTAGGACGGTACCTGAAGGTGGACCACTGGGCGAGACGTACTCGGAGCGGTCGGCTGGACCCGAGGAGTAGTGGAGCCTATCTGTACCCACCCTTCAGGTGGGATTTCCAGTGGACAGCTCGGCGTTGCGGCTTTACGTTTCAGTTGCTATTTTTCCCTTTCTAGTTGTACTTTACTTTCAGTTTGGGTTTGTGTACTGGCCCACTTACTTTTCCGCACTTACTGTTGTACCCAGTTTTTACTTAGTGTTTAATTCTTCTTGCTTTCTCTGTGGTGTTTGTTTACTTTACAAAGGCAAAGCCTTCCCTTTTTACCGAGAATTATGCCTTGGTGCTAGTCATTAGCCCCTGGCCTATGGAAGGCGGGCTTGGGGTAGTCACGGCACGGGCCCTGAGGACGGGTCGTGACAATAAATATAGTATTTTTTATTAGTTATTTGATATTCTTTTGGTTGTGTTCGTTAATAAAATTTTGGTGAATTCTAAATTTCAAGATGAATTTAAATAAACCTAAGTATTACCATTAAAACTGTAAAAGAAAATACACTACATTTTAAATTTAGTATGTGTGAATTTTGGTTGAAAAAAATTTGTTTCTTTACACATATTATTTATAACGATGCCTTAAATAAGGACCATATTAAAACAAAAGATTTTTAATAATGTCCATGAACCAAAAATACCCTGTAGATTTAAAGATTTCTTGTATTAGTGGATTTGAAATGGAAATTTTTTTAAAACAATTCTCATTTTCTAGACCATTATATGAGTTACCTCAAAATATAGTGAAATTAACCTAGACAAAATAAATTCATGATTCTTTTCAAGAACTAAAATAAATATTGATGAATGAAACATTTTAGTCGCACCTTCCAAAAATAGATATTTCTTTATCAGTAGTGATTCTTCGTTGAGAGGACCCGACTATGTTCTAATACTAAATAATATGAAAATTCTTATGTTTCGTGTCATTTGATATCTAATGAAATAATTTTTCCAACACATGATGTAGAATTATTTTCATTGGTTTTTTCTTTAAAAATTTTGTCGAATATTTTATATGGAGTAAGGTTTGAAAGATATACTAATCAAAAAAGTTTAATTTATATATTAACATATAGATATTTGAATATGAGACAAAGAAGATAGATGTAAATAATCAATGATTATGATTCCATGATTCATTACTATTCTGTAAAATAAAACAAGGCGGATAAAGATTTGAGTTAAAAAAAATATTTTTAAATTAACCAGTATACATTTAGAATGAGACCCTTTGTTTAATGATTTGATAAATTTTTTTCTAGAAGTTATGGATGCAGAGACATCTACTTTTTCAGGATTCATTATATTCCACTTTGTCATAAATAATTTTTTAGCTCAAAATGAGGATTAATCATTGCAGAAAACTACATAATATATTAGAAGAGTAATTTTCCATATTTTAATACTTGTGAAGATGGTTTTTATGATTTTTAAAAATATTAAATATTCCTTATGACTCATAGTTAAAGAAAGATTTATTGATTTAAGTTCATAGTTATTTATTTTCCATTCATTCAGGCAGCACTAATATGTATAAAGACCTTCAGGGGTATTAGTTGTGGGAGGGAATGAAAAGATATATTTATGACTTTATCATGAAGTGTTTTAATTTTCATTAGGTTAAATAATAATAAAATAATTATTCAACATTTTCTAGTTTCATAGTCGAAATGAAATAATATATCCACTGTTTTTGTGGTGAGATTACCAAATACTTTTCAAGGTAACTATGCGATTCAAATTATTGTTGATCAATTAACTAAATCAACACATTTACATCACAATTGATATATATAACTAACAAAATTTATCAATTACATACAATTGAGATAGTTAGGTTACATAGAGTTTCTATCTCTATTGCATCAAACCATGATTGTCACAACCCGTCCTCGGGGCCCGTGTCGTGACTACCCCAAGCCTGTCATCCATAGGCCAGGGGTTGGCGGCTAGCACCAAGGTGTAATTCCCTGTAAAAAGGGAAGGAATTGCCTTTGTAAAGTAAACAAACACCACAGAGCAAGCAAGCAGAAGTAAACACTAAGTAAAAACTGGGTACAACAGTAAGTGAGGAAAAGTAAGTGGGCCAAAATACAAACCCAAACTGAAAGTAAAGTACAACTGAAAAAGGTAGTACAGCAATGGAAAAGTAAAGCTGCAGCCTCGAGCCGTCCACCGGAAGTCCCACTTAAAGGGTGGGTACAGATAGCCTCCACAGCTCCTCGGGTCCAGCCATCCGCTACGAGTACATCCCGCCCAGTGGTCCACCTCCAGGTACCGACCTGCTCCGCAAGCCTCAACCATGATTAGCGTTGTCCGTCGTCTGCAACCAACACAACGTAGTGAGGGCATAGCCCGTGCAGGGGTGAGTATAAGATACTCAGTAGGGACCCCGAGACCCCCGAAGGTCTCCCAGAGTCCACAAAAAATAATCCACAAAGGAAAGATACAATCACGAAGTAATATCTAACACTACTTATGTATATGCCCATACATATACCTAAGTCGTCAATTCTCGTTCGGCTCCAACATCCGAGCTCAAGTACAACCCAGTCCACACAGGAAAATCACAACCTGATCCACACAGGAAATCATAACGTAATCCACACAGGATATCAAGTCAATCTTATCGAAGATAAGGATTGAAAGTAAAGATTCATCTCACACAGGTATACTTCTTCGTAAGACGATAGAGATGATCAGATGTTGCCAGTAAATCATCTAAGCCGTCGGACCCACACAGGATCGATAGGTACTAACCCCCGCAATGACACACAAAGGATTGATAAGTAACTAACCCCCGCAATGACCCACACCGGATCGATAGGTAACTAACCCCCGCAATGACCCACACAGGATCTGTAGGCACTGGCCCACACAGGACCTCTGAGCACTGACCCACACAGGATCTGACCCACACAGGATCGGTAGTACTGATCCACGTAGGATCGCTGAGTGTTGTAGTCATCGTCGTCGAATCCACGGTGGATTTCTGTACAGTCATCATCGTCGTCGCAGTCGCAGCCAGCTCTAGGGTTCCCAAACACAGCAAGCTCATTCGAGAGGGTCCGCTCCATGAGCTGAGAGGCTGATACATCAATTGACACATAGTCTAGAGTTGATGTATCCAAAAGTTCCGTATCATCAACAGGAACAAAACGTCACAGACGGTGCGTCAATCGGACGCCTGGTCTGAGAGTTATTGGCTTTTTCGTCCCAGGGGCCCGGTTGGTTTTTAAGTCAAAACCAACCTGAATATACTCCAACTACGTCCAAACCTCGACCAGAGTAAGCCAAAAGGTCCGTCTCACATAGAGAAATCCATCAAAGTCAACGGCACGTCAATCGGACGTCTGGAGCTCAAGTTATATGTGTTTCCGCTCCGAGGGCCCGGTTGGTTTCGTGCTCGAACCAACCCGGCCGAACCCAAAGTACTTCAAAACCTTGACCGTAATATATCGAAACGACCGTCTAGATCCAAGGATCGCATCACCGCTGATGGTGCGTCGATCGGATTTTTTTAGCCCATGTTATTGGTAAAAGATTGAAAGTGGTCTGGAAGTGGGGATTTCAGGCCCGGACCGACCCTGCCTGAGACCCCCTGGGTCTCCCCAAACCGGGTCGACCTGCCCCGGGTCCAGGTCCAGCCTGCTTGGGCACGGCCCGGACCGGCTGGCGTGGCCCATCCCAGCCTAGCCGCGGCCCGGCTCGGCCTGGGCACGGCCCGACCCGGCTTGGGCAGCCCGGCCCGGCCTGGGCAGCCGTCTCAGTGCGCTGGCGCTAGCCAGGTGGCTCAGTCGTTTCGGCTGAGCGGATGGGGGGGGGGGGGGCGTGCTGCCCCCTTTTTGTAACAGCGGCCCCCATGATGGGGGCTGCTCCTCCTGTCCATTCGGGGGTTACGAACCCCCGGCTCCTCCCTTGACCGGTCGGCCCGCTCCGGTCGTCCGGCTGCTGCCGCCATGGGACCGGCATGGGCCGGTCCCCCTGCTCCGACGCCGGCGGCCCAGAACCGGCCGCCGGTCCCCGCTCCACCGTGGCCTAAGCCGCGGCCTTGATCCGTCCGGTGCGTCGTGACGGCGCTGCACACCTCCACCGCGGCCCCGCTCCGGCCGCGGTGTCTTCAAGGTTCTCCAGCACGGCGTGACGGCGCCGCACACTCTTTCCGTATAATCCCTCATGGTGTCGTTGCACCGCGCTGCTTTCCTTCGAACCGCATCAATCACAATGTACAAGGGAGGAGGGTCGGCTGTGTTTGTGCGGTCTGGCCCCCTCCTGTTAATCGATAGCAAGCGGCATAGTTTCACGAATAATGGAAATGAAGTATTCACAAACAAAAACAAAAATCCCCTACCTCGAGCATAGTTTGAACGGAGGTTCGTCACGGAATTGTACGTTACGGAAGAAGGAGTCGCGGAAGGAGAGGGTCGTTGGCATTTCTTGATCTCCGAGGAAGGCGTCTCTCACCGTCGTCCACCGTCGGAGGTTGGCGTTCTTCGTCGGAGATGGTGCTTTCTTCGCGTTCTTCGATGAAGACCGAAGAACCTCAAGACTTTTATTTTTCTCCCAAAGTCTCAACACAACAAAACCAAACAATAATAAAATAAGCATCTAGTCTTATTTTATTACTCAAGTCTTAAGAATTTTGAATTTCAAAAATTGAATTAAACCACTTAATTAATTAATTCCATTTAAAAGGATATTTATAGGAGTTTAGGGAATATGAAGGGGTGGGGTTCGTGTGGGCCCCACCACCCTCATAACCTCCCATGGGAAGTTGGGTGGTTACCCCAACTTCCACTCAAAGGTTTTAACCACTTAGAAAGAAAAAATAAAAATTGTACCTAAATTTTTATTTTTAATTTCCACAATTTTTTAACAACTTCTCCCGTGTAAACGCAACTCTAGAAAAGGTGTTTCTAAGCAATTACCAGTGCTAAGATTCCCTCGGTGCCCTCAGAATTCAATTCCGAGCACTGGTTCAAAATTTAGAAAAACCCGCTCGTTCATTCACTGAACGTACCTGAGATAAACTTCGGAAAATGATTCTGGGCACACCGGTCCTCAGAATCAGGTGCCATTAGAAACTACTTTCTTGTAAAATCCCAAAGAAAATTAAGAACAAATTTCCCTTGAATTTGACGGGTCTTTACAATGATCTCAGGTTTACACTTAATTTCTTAAAAAGAATTTATAAATCATTTGGTAAGGAAACAAATTTTAGTATATATTTTTATACTCAAATTAACGGTAAGACTGAATAGATGATTCATAACATGGATGATATGATCCATTCTTATTTAGTGGATAATAAGGATATTTGGGATCAATATCTTTATTTGGCTGAGTCTTGTTATAATAATTGTTTTCATTCTAATGTAGTGATGGAACCATTTGATTCATTTTATGAAAGGTGATGTTGGAAACCAAATTTTGGGGATGAATTGGGAGAAAAAAAGTTGATGGGACTAGAGTTAGTAAAAGAAATAGAAGAGAAGGTTTAGTTATTTCAGAAAAATATGGGGATGTCTCAGAGTAGGTTGAATATTTAGGTGGATATTCTGAATAAATATATCTCTTTCAGGGTAGGTGATCATGTCATTCTGATGGTTTCTGCATAAAAAATTGTTATGTATTTTGGTAAGGATGGTAAGTTGTGTAAATGGTTTATTAGGTCATTTGAAATCCTAGATAATATAGGAACAGTTGTGTACTAAGTGGATTTTTAAATGATTTTATCTCTCATACATTATATATTTCATGTTTCGATGTTAAGAAAATATGTGCCAGGTTCATATCAGCTTCTAGGCCCTAATGTAGTTCAATTGGAAGGGAATCATTCTTATAAGGAACAAATAATTTGTATTCTTGACTTTTGATAGTATGTTTTCTGGAGTATAGTGATTCAACTAGTTATGGTTTTATGGAAATAACATATAGTTGAAGAGGAAAAATTAGAATCAGAATATGCTATGAGGTAAATATATCCAAACTTCTTTATTAAGTGAATAAAATTATGAGGATTAAATTTCAAAAAGGGGGACGAATGTAAAAACCCATGTATAGATATAATAAATAACTATCATGTTTATTAATATAGTTTCATTCAATATAAAAATATTAAGCCTCTTTTAAATCAAAAAGGAAATAGTTTTAATTGAATGCCTTTATTATAAGGATTTATTTAAATTTTTAACTTCTAGAGTTTATAATTTAATTTTTTAAAAATTAATATAATTTTATAAATCATTATAAAAATATATACATAGTGTGGAATTTTGTTCTTTTTTGGAAAATATTGATTTTACAGTGAATTCTGAAAAATACCAATTTTGTAAAAAAAATCTTTCATTTTCCAAAAAAAATAAATAATTTAAAATTTAACTTATGATTTTAATATAATTTAATGTAAAATAAGTATTATTTACTTATATTTAATCCAATAAATTATTTTTTAGTCAATTTTATATTATATTTTAATATATGTTTTCTTTTTTGTTATAAAAACATGTTTTCTTGAATATTATTTTAATGTTCACAATGATTCTCCTTTTAAATTAATTTAGATAATACCTAATGATAAATGTTTTAATTGAAATTTATAGATTATATGTAAATATATATAGAAATATGAAATCATAAAATTATTATTATTAATCATGGGGTTAATATAAAATCATATTTTTCTTTGAAAATGGACTTTTTACAACCCCCATTTTTCATCACATTGGCAGGTTTTGTTTTAAATTAAAAATTTAGACTTCTATAAATTAATTTCTATAAAATGGATTCCATATTTGGAAATAGAAAAATATATATTATCTGATAAGATTAACTTAATTTTTTACCATAATGAATATTAAAAATAGTAAAAATTAAATATCGCTATTAAGGTAAAAAAAAGATTTCACAAGGGTTCAACTAAAATGATAAGGGTTAAAATGACCTAAAAACATGTCATAAATCAATTTTATGACCACAATTAGTATTTTTCATGTCTAAGGTTAGATGATACTTTATTTTTTAATCTTTTTCAAGTGAAAAACAAGGGTAAAACCTTTTCTTATAAAAAAGTAAAAGTGTGTAACTCACCTCACATCAAACGGGACATCCCATCTTTTATATTATTGACACCTTAAACCCCTTTTGCTTTATTAAATCCCTACCCATATAAAATACCATCTTGCATCCCGTAATCCTAGAATCCTTTTTTCTTTATTAATCCTTTTTATTAATACCTTAGGTATAATCCAAAAGAAGTTTTCTGAGAATAGCTAAAATTCCAAAAAAACGTGTTCTTTTTTATTATTCTACTCCCTCCTTAAAATTTTCTTTATTTATGATTATATAATAATTCATATATCTCCCATATAATAATATTTTGATATATAATGAAAATGATCTATATCCATATCCTCTTCCATAAAATAGGAAACAATAATATTTCTCTTATGTATAGAAGACTCCTTCCTCATGAACAAATGTGACATGTTTTCCATCAACTGTAACACCAAAAAAATTTACTACACATTTTCTTTTTAAATAAATTTAATAGTTTGAATTGCATGCAACACCGAGTTCAAACAAGACCATGATCTATTAAATAAGTGAATATTATAACCTAGCTATTAAAATGGTATGAATGAATAGTATTAACCATATTATGAATCTAATATTTTGAACATTCATCTAAATGATTTTATAGGCATAAGATATGAATGAATTCAATTTTACGCCTTAAAAATCAATATTTTTATAAAGGCAGTTTTACTATCTTCCAAATAAAAATTTTTACACTTTTATATATATTATTTGAAAAAAATAGATATATTAATTTAAATAGGAAAAGGAAAATTTATTTTGTTGGATTTTTTGATATTTTCTTGATAAGTTCCATGTTTTGACGAATAGTGATAAAATATTGCATTCTAATTGAAAAAAAATTCCCATATAATTAATAATATTAAATTATAGTTTTTATTGGGTTTTAAGTATAATTAGATAATTTTTTTACAATTTAATCCAATTTATGTCATTGGAATCATGTCCAATTTGAATTTGAATATATAAATATTTCAATCTTTTGAACATTTTCACATTAAAAACATGTTTCCTAATTCTATCAATGAGAATAATTTTAAATTAATTACTGTTACTTTCTTTTTCATTATGAAAATTGGATTCCAAATTTGGGATAAATTGGTCCAAATTATGTAAATAGAGCCCATTTATTTTTGGACATTATGAATAGATGCGTTAGAAATTATTTTATTAACACAGTTAAAGGTAAATATGGTAATTAATGGTAAAAATAGTATTATAAATATCATAAAATTAACCTAACACTCATCCTAATATTATTGTATCTCTTATTATTGAAAAAATATTTCTTGAGATGATTTTATGGCCTCTTGGAGCCACTTGTATGACATTAAACATTTATTAGTATTTTATTCTATGGAAATTAAAATATTTCATACTCATGTTTTCAATAAGAATTATATTTTTAATATATGGTTGTTCATAATAAATATTACAATTTAATTATTATTTGGAAATATAAACTTTTTTTTAATCAAGATAATTTAATTTTAATTTTCAGGGAGTAAATAATTAAATAAATTCTTTCACAATGATGATGCTGTAATTATTTAATTAATGAGCATATAAAATAAATGTTGTTAATAATTTTAAAATAAAAATAATTTGATATAATAAATATCATCCATGAAATTTATATATTCTCTAGACATATTAGGTATGTATTAACTGTTTTGGTTCGAAGTTATCATGTGTATTGGTATTTTTTAAAAAGTCAATAAATGAATAGTGTCAAAATTGACATTAATGATATTTTAAAATAGATAATATTATATTAAATGATATAAAATTAATTAAACAAATTAGGAAAAATTATTTTTATATTAATTAAAATATCTTCCATTACTCATTTATGGTTCTTTTTGTATATTATGGAAACTATATTAACCCTTAAAAAGTAAAAAATACATGTTGTTGGGGTAAATGTTAGGGGGTTTAACATACTGTTATAGAAGAAGGATTAGGGTAAGAATGTTACTTAAAATTTCCTAAAGTTAATGGTTGAGATGAGTGTGACCCATACTCTTATTATATTTTAAATAACTCACTTTGGATCCATTTTTAAATGAAAAATAATTTATATTAGTTTAACTTTTTTTGAGTTTCTGTAATTGCACCTTACCTCGATTATAAAGGGGAACATCCTCCCTCACATCCTCACAGCACTTTGAGCCTTATATCATAAACCAGTCATGCCCATTCTCCTCTAAAATTCAATCAATTCATTTTAAAATCCTTACTTTGGGTATGATTTCATCCAAATAATTCCTTTTCTACAAATCAAAAAATTATACCCAAAAAAGTGGTAACATTCATCGATGAATATTTTTGATTTATTTATTCCTTAAAACTGTTAAATTATTTTTATTTAATTATTATATAAAAAATTATCCAAAACATACGGATATTTTTTATGTTATGTTTTTTACCTACACCTACACATACTTCCATTAAATGGGTAAGGAATATACCATTCATGTGAAGTGAACTACAACCTCGCAAAATAATGGTGTTCATTTTTCCTTTACCACCTCTCATAGTTGGGAATTATAATAAAAACACTATTTTTATATGATATATAAATATATTTATTATATTTAGGTTTTCTTCATACTTCTATTATTTTTATATAGCACATACCATCACTCTTTCCATTTATTATAGATACGATAACATTATTTGTGGAAGTATAGACTACCGCCTCCTTAAAAAGATGTGATTCGTTCACACTATACATGGAACATATAAATTATGGTTTTTGTAACAATATATGAAATATATCACATATATGACATATATATAATACTATAATTATATTATAGACATATATCACTTTTATTTCGTTTAACATGATAAAAAATAGAAGTAGAGTTCATGCATACGTTTGACAAACTGTCTCCATGAAAAATGCAATTCATTTACAATATACTAATTTTGAATATTATTGTATATAAATGTAAAAATAATATATTTGATATTTAAATCATGTATTAAATTTATGTTATGATTAAATGCTAGTCTAAATAATAGTAATAACCTGTAACAAGTCAAAACATACTCGAAAAACTAGGAAATTAACACCTAAAATTATGACAATAATGGATGATTTTTGACAAACGGGTAATGAGATATTATAAGAAGTAAATATATTTTAAATATGATTATTTATATGGTATAATTTAATGACATTATTAAAACCATTATACAGTAGGTTAATTTATATTCACCCAAAATTAAATTCAAGGTAAGGGATTTTTGCCTCACTTTTATTTTAAAGGGACACATGCCTTATACCCAAATAATTTCTTCAGTGTGGTGTATATACATCTCGTGAATGTCTTTTATGAGTATTATCCTAAATATTATGGTATTTTCATATCCATATGATTTTATTTATTTATTGTGGAATGAAGTTATAATGATTATAATTTTTTAGAGAGTTATTTCACAATCTCAATATTATTCGGGATTATTTATGTTTAAGTCTCAATTTTGGAATATTTTCTTCCTTGTAAATGTTTTCTGAAAAAAAAAATTAACAATAATTTACGATTATCCTCTGATTTGTAAAGAGTTTTCAACCATTTTTGACTTTTATACAATGTTTTGATATGAATTTTGTTTTTCTAACAAGGTATTTGATTACTTTTCCGACAAAAATACTGAAGGAATGTTTTTTATCATATGAGAAATGAGTGGATTTTTCTTCTATTATGACTCCTTTGTGTCTTGAATCCAAACATTACAAGTATACAAGGTTATTTTCAATAAGAATTATTTCATTAAAAATTTATGACATTTATAATAAATGATTTCATGATAAAGAAGGTTATTTCTCTCATCAATTTTCAAAAATTTTATTAATGTATTTTCATATGTGTAGACATAATTTTTTTAATTTTATGCTCTATTGAGGTTGAAATATTAGCATTTTCCATATTTTATTAAATGGTTTGTGATCATTTTTACATTGGATTTGCTATTTGGATGTCATTCATCATATTATTTAGAATATATTGTGATTATGTTTTTTTATTGGGGAAAGTTATTTTCATTTCATATATATATGTTGTTTTTTATTCAAACCATTCATATGAAGACTGCATTGGAATTCGTATGTGATTAGAGGGTCCTAATATTTCCCCTTGATTCCTTGCTATGTATAATAAGGAAAATAGATATGGATTTGGCTGAGGCCTTACCCATTAATTGTTAGATATGGATTTGTTGGAGTCCTTGCCTTTTTATTTCCATATGTCATGTGTAAGGCCTCGAGGGTATGTTTTAGATGTCCAGCATGATTCATTCCATCATTATGATATTAGGTATTGATATTCAATGTGATAATTCGACAAGTATAATACACATAGTTAAGTTTCCTAGATCATGTCATTAATTAAATGGAATGTGTTTTAATTATATACCATGACATATTGTTTATGCCATATTTACTCACACATTACGTTGTATGCTTACCGTTACTGATAATTTGATCTCAACCATTTCTTATTTTTCCATTTTTCTCTAGGATTATAAGAAGTATATAATGACTAATATGAAGGGTTACACAAAGGGGGATAATGAAATACTCAATTTAACTCTTTTTATATTTTATATTTTAAAATGTTATGTGTATTACATTTATGAATCTATTTTACCTAGACTAAAAAACATTTTAGTCCTTTGGGATTCAATTCCTTTAATATGATACCAATTCAATAAATTATGGCATCGAATCTAGGCTACTAGGTTGAGGATATAACAGTCGGTATCAGAAAATTTTTAGTGGATACCTTGGGAACTAGATTTAGGAAAACATAGATTAGAGAACCAAACATTATGACAGAATTTGGAAATATATGATTTAGAGTTTAGTTATGCCTAAATTATCAATTTTGGTTATGTCATTCACTAGTTTGGATATTATAACTTTTGTTTCATAATGTTAGGGTCCAATAAAGTGTATGTAATTTCTTAGAAATAAAACATAGTGGAAGGAATGAAAATTGTATCAATACACATTATCAATGTTGGTATTTCCCTCTTATTCAAGATAATGATATTGGAGATATAGATGCAATTGCTACTAGACAACTAATTACTATTCTGGGAAAACTAACTCTTCGTATGAGTAATAACTTTACTCATCTGGAGCATCCAGATCTATAATATGAAGGAATAATGTAAGACTGCTTCATGGAAAACAACATCCTTCTTTCAATGGGAATACAAATCCATTTGTAGTTGAAAAATGGATATATTATTTAGAAACTATAATCCTTGTTTTGGGATGTAAAAAAAATGATAATTTTATCATGTTTTTTTATCATCTATTAGGATTTGCAGATCCAAAGTGGTCATTGATTAAAAACACAAATGAGGAGGGTGAAAAAATAATTATAGAATGGAAGGGTTTTCAGGAACATTTATTGGGAAAATAGTTTCCAAAAAAACATTAAGAAGATATGGAGAGATAATTATTGAGTCCTAAAAGATTATAAAGTAATGTTGCATATAAAATACATAACTGAAGGAGTAAGATGGATAATTTCATTAATGGGTTAAAACTATGCCTACAAAGGGTGATGGCCTCCCAAAATTTATCATCATATGATGTCCTATCAGGAATGAGAAATAATTATGAAAGTCATATGACTTAACATGGAATAAATTAAATAGATTAATGGTGGATTAGGATTAGAATAAAGATAATAAGGGAAGTAATGATTTTCCAATAGGTGATACTTTTGAAAGGAAACACACTATTGTCTGCTAAAAAATGTGATTGCCTTAAGTTTGGTGAGAAAGTACATCATGGTCCTGATTTCAAGGGAAAGAAATAAGATATTAATGTTCAGTGATACAATTTTAAATAGATGGGACATTATGAAAATTATTTTCTTAAGAATCAAGGAAATATAACTCAGAAGAAGTAAAGGGATCGAGGTCAGGCTTTTGTTCTAACTATAGGTGAAGTGGAATAATTAATTTATTTCATTTTCTAGTTATAAAAATCATAAGATATATAAGGTTACAATATTTCTTCTTTTAGTATTTTGAATAATGCATGTTTTTCTTAAGGTTTTAATGTGATTAAGTTATTCAAGTGGAATTTTATAGTAAGAACTACATTATTTGGTTTGGGGAAATATCATGTTAAGTTGATTTGGGAAATTTAGTGACTTTACTTATAAATATTTGGTCTTTTAATTTATACAAATGTTTTTTGGATGAGTGTTAAGGTAATTACTTAAAGAATTGGCTGAGTTGAACATTGTATATTATTGTTTAATTTTAATGTATGATTTATCATATTGGATAACCTGTTCTAATAAATTGGATTTATATAAACATTTATAAGCTACCAGAACGACTAGTGGATATTATGATTCATAAAAGTGATTCAGCAATGAAAAATTCATCTTGATCATTAATTTCTACTTACAAGGGATGAAGTGAAAAGAAACCAAATCACAACATAAGGATGAGATTATGAATATGAAATGGAAATTATTCAAGTAATTTTGTTATCTCATGTTCTTATATAAATAGTAAAGGAAACCTTCAACTATAGGGAAAATATTTTTGAAGAAAAACGTTTTTAGTTTACATTTTCTTATGAGAAATCAATAGCATTTTAAACTATCAATAATTAACAGTTCTGTGATGGTTAACATTATAATGACAATTTTCTCTATCACTCTCCATCATAACTTGATATTTTTATTTCTATCCAAGGATTACACTTCTCACTAATTTTCACCTATTAGAAATCTTAGTTATGTGGTGACCTTCACATTTCCCTTCCCCTCTTATTAAGTGGATGTTTTATTAAACCTATGTATAATGTGGGTTTCACATAATGGAATTTTCAAGTATCAGCCAAAATTTCTTGAAGTAAATATTTAAATTTTGAGGAAATAATATATTGAATTAGGGGATAATGTAACACCTCAATATTTTTCTATACATTTTATTTTTAAAAAATTTTAATAGCTTGTATTGCATGCCACCCCGAGTTCAAAAAACATTGTGATATATTATATAAGTGAATGTTGTAAACTAGATGTCAAAATGGAGGTAATGAATAGTTTTAACCAAATTATCATTGAAAAAATCAAAACATTCATCCAAAATATTTTATAATAATAATATATGAATGAATTCAACTATATGCATTAAAGACTATATTTTTTTAAAAGATAGTTTTTCCACCCTTTAAAGGAAACCCTATTATAAATCCATTTTTTGAAACTTTTATATATGTTATTTGAAAAAAATAAACTTAATATTTTAAATTGGAATATAAAAATTAAATTTGTTTTATTTTGTTTTTTTATTTTTCTAAAAATATTCATATTTTGAATAATAGTTATAAAATATTGCATTTTAATTAAAACAATTTCCGTCCAAAAAATTTAAGAGTGTTAAATTAAATTTTATATTGGTTTTATAGTATAATTAGATCAATTTTGTATCATTTAATCAAATTTAGTTCATTGGATGAAATTTTCCATTGAATTTAGATATGAAAAATTTTCAATCATTTGAACATTTTCGCATTAAAAATTCAGTTCTTTATTCCATCAACATAATTAATTTTAAATCTTTTATTAAAAAGTATGTCATTGGAATTTTGAAAAACTAATTCCATATTTTGGAAAAGTCGGTAAAATTATGTAAAAAGGTACCCATTATTTTTGTACATTCTTGATTGTAACATTAGTAATTTTTTTATTTACACTATTAAAGGTAAATTGGATAATTAATGGTAAAAATAATATTATAAATATTAGAAAATTACCCTAACACTTTTACTAATTTTATTGGATGTGTTATAGTCAACTAAAATTAACCTTGGGATGATTTTATGGCCTTTTTCATCCACATGGATGACTTTATGCCTATATTAGTATTTTATTCTAAAGAAAGACCAATATTTCATACTCGTGTTTTTATTAAGTATTAGATATTTTATATATGGTTATTCATAATATATCTTTGGCAAAGGTCATTGTAAATAAAAAAAATTATATTCATATTTATAAATATTTTTAATTTTTAGGGAATAAATTATTAAATTAATGGCTCACACAATGATGATGTATTAATTGTTTAATTAATGGACATACCAAATAAATGTTATTAAAAATATTAAAATAAATATAATTTCATATAATTAATGTAATAGAAAAAATTTATATATTACCTAGACATATTAGGGATGTGTTAAAGGTTTTGGTTTAAATTTATCTTAAAAACGTTATTTTAAAAAAATTTATGAAATGAATTGTGTGAAAATTGGAATTAATGATATTTTAGATGAAATAATAATTTATTAAATGACATAAAATTAATAAAAAATAAAAATCATAAAACTAGTTGGGAAAAGGTTTAAAATTAAATTCATGACTCATTATGGTACTTTTGGAATTTTATTGTAAATATAGAAATATTAAAAACGTAAAATAGCCCATTTTCAATGGTAAGAGTTAAATAATTTTAATAAGGGTTGAAGCCAAAAGATAAGGTTATTAATTTAAACTAAGCATAACTAAAAATTATTGGTCAAGGTGATTGAAACCAATACTCAAATTATATTCATAATAACTCACCTATGATCAATTTTTAATTTAAAAATAATTTATATTAATTTAATATTTTTTAGGTTTCCAAACATGCCACTCAGCTTGATTATAGAAGGGAACCTCCTATCTGACTTCCTCACAACTTTATGACCTTCTATCTTAACCAAAAACTACCCATTTCTCCTTCCCCATTCCCACCATTAATCCTAGAATCTGTACTTTAGGAATAAATCCAAAAAAAACTTCTTTTCTGAAAATCAAATAAAATATACCTAATGAAGAGGTAACGTTCATCAACAAGTATTTTTATGTTTTTCATCCATAAACCCCTTAAATTATTTTTAAAAAATTAATATATAATAACAACAGTATAAAAAAATATACATAGATTTTTTGTGTAATCAATTTGAACTAAAACTACACACACTTCCATTAAACAGGTAATGAACTTACCGTTCGTGTTCGACGAACTACCGCCTTGCAAAATGATGTCGTTCGTTATTCCTATACCAACTCTCATGGTTAGTAATTATGACAGAGATTATGTATTTATATTATATATATATATGATATTATTTATTTCAAAAAAATTAATTATTCATATAGCACAAAACATTATTCATTCCATTTTGTGATAATACAATAACATGATTTATTTAAGTGTGGACTGCCACCTCCTCAAAGCAATTTGATTCATACACACTATACATGCGACATATAAAGGGTGGGTTTAGTCAACATATGTAACATATATGGCCTATATATAATTAATTAGTTATAATATATGTATATATCATTTTCTTTTCATTCTTTTAATATGAAAAATAAATAGAAGTAGTTTTCATGATTACTTATGACCTACTGTCTCAATGAACGGTGCATTCCACATCATATCTTGAAATTTTATGGATTATTATAAATACATGTATAATAAATATATTTAATATTTAATTCATATATTGAATTATTTAGATGATTAAATCATTATATAATTAACCAAAACAACAATTAATAAGTCAAAACATTCTAAAAAAACTAGCCAATAATTACCCAAAATAGTGACAATAATGGAATATTGTTAACAAATAGTTAATGAAATATTATAAGAAGTTAATATATTATAAATATTAATATGGTTCTATTATACTCTAATAACATTAGTAAAACCATTATAAATGAGGTTAAAGGATGTTCACCCAAAAGAAAGAACATGGTAAGGTATTTTGTCTCATTTTTTTTTGTGGGACACATGACTTATACACTACTTATTTCTTCTATGTTGTGTATATTGTACCCAAGAATTTATTTTTTGAGTCTCATCCTAAATATTATAGTGTTTTCATATCCATATATTTTTCTTTATTTCATGTTTCATACAATTCTACCGATTATAAAGTTGTAATGAATTATTTCAAAATCTCATTATTATTCGGGATTGTTTATGATTATGTATCGGTTGGGGAATATTTTCTTCCATGTACATGTTTTCTTATATTTTTTTAAAAATTATTTGGCTATTATTATTTAATTTTTTAAATATTATTTAAATTTTTTTTACTTTTTGTAAAATCAATAGAAAAGAATATTTTTGTCATTTTCCAAATGACGCACTTTATGACTTTTTCAACAAAAATACGAAAGAAATGATTTTTAAATTATGTGGACAAGGTGGATTTTTCCACCATCATAACACCTTAAATTCATGAATATTACTTTAAAAATTAAAATTGTTATTTTAAATAAACAATTATTCATTTAAAATTGTGTAACCTTCTTAATAAATAATATCAAGGAAAAAATGTTATTTTAATCAATAATTTTAAATAATTTTTTATGGTATTTTCATCTATGACAACATTAATTTTTGAATTTTATACTTCATTGGAACTAATGTAGTATCATTTTCAATATTTTATTAAATTTTTTATGATTAGTTTGACTTTGGATGTTTTGTTTTGATTCCATTCACTATATTACTTATAATGGCTTTTGATTATATTTAATGGTTATGGAATGATATTTTCTTTTAATATGTATATGTTGTTTATGTTAAACCACATTAAAATGAAGAAGGAATTATACTTAGTATGTAATGGTTGAGGATCACTATATCCCCTTTATGCATCAGTAGTTCTCATTAGAAAGATAAGGTATGGATTTGGCTGAGGCCTTACCTATTTATTTCCAGATATGGATTTGAATAATTTCTTTCCCATTTATTTTAGAATGTCTTGGAAAAGGCCTTGAAGATATGTTTTAGATGCTCATAATCATGCATTCTATCATTATTATATTATTTATTTATATTCTATGTGATTATTCGACTATATAAATATCTAAGGTTATATTTTTTAGTTAATATGATTACATAAATGGAATATGTTTTATATATTTACCATTGTATATTTTTTATTCCGTATTTACTCATAGATTCTATAATATTCCTACCATTATTTAGTATTTGAGCCCACCCTTTAATATGTTTCATTTTTTCCTTCAAGATTCTAGGATGTATATTATGACTGATATTCAGGGTTATTCAAAGGGGTATAATAATGGACTCAATAAAACCATTTTGTATTTTATGTTATAAAATGTAATGTGGGTTCATTGTATGTATCTAGTTTACCAAAACTACAAAAAAAATTCGTACTTCAAGATGTAATTACTTGTATCTTAAGCTAATGTAATAATGTAAGGCACCAAAACTAGGATATTGGGGTTGGTGTCGTTACATCAAAACCATTCATGGATGTGTATGATGTTGGATGTAATTTATATATATGATATTAAAAACAAAATTATTACTCTTGAGTAATTATATCATATATATACCATTTTTACATTAAATTCAATAGGGGATATGATAACATCACTCCTTTATATTGTGGACTGTCGCATCAAGAACCGATATGATTCGTCATTTCACCAATTGTTTAATGGAAGGCAACAAGAATAATGTCCATGAATATATGTTATATACAAGAAAAAATTTAATAACATATCTATTATTATGAAATGATATCATATCTTTTTCTTTCGTACCTTTTCACTCACTGTAAAATGATAACATTGTTCATGTACTTGAGGACTACCGCCTTCGCAAAACGATCTGACTCTTTTTTCATCTCCAAATCACATAGATGATTTATAAAATTATATTTAAAGAAATAATAATATATATATATATATATGTGATATTATTATTATTTTATAATGATAAAATATTACATACTACTCTTCCATAATGATCGTTTAAAAATAGAAACATTAATCATGCTTACATACAGCTTACTATCACTATGATCATAACATAGTTCATTTTTCATAGCCAAATTTAATGATTTTCATAAAATTATAATTTATGTAAAATATAATAATTTATCATGATTATTAATTTAGAATTTTTTAAATAATGACCTCTTTGACTATTATCAACCAACAAAAATCATTTTTGACTCATAAGTCGAATATGGTCAAAACATATGATATAAACTTAATTGATTAAATAAATGTATATAACATGATAATAAGTGAAATAAAAGGAGTAATAATAATGAAAAATGTTCTAATGAAAGTAAATAATTAACATTAGTTTATTATTAAGGAAGATAACGAACATTCATGAAAAATCATACTCAAGGTAAGGGACTTCATCTCGATTGACTTTTATTGCGGTATATTTTGATGTTATTAACCTATATTCATTTACATGGTGTATATATGGTAAAATTGAAATTATTTGTTATTAATTTCTCTATTATCATTGTTTTTAAGGTTTTCTAAATGTTATTATTTCATGTTTCTTAATATTAAAATAATCCTAAATTGATAAAAACTTTTCTTTAAAAAGTTATCTTTTAATGATTTCCATATAACACTCTTTTTCTTCCTTATCCTTTTTTTAAAATTGAATTTATTATTACATGAGACTTTTATAAATGAACATTCTTCCTTTATTTCACTATTTTTGAAATAAAATGAAGCTTTTTATTGAATGTTTTACTTTCTTTACAAATGAAAATATGAATGTTCTATTTTAATATATACTTCGATAACAACTTTTCCCACTATGATAACCATTATTTGAATATTTTATTTTATTTATTAGATTTTATTTATTTGTTAATTAAAACCCCTATTGAAGGTGTTCTAGATAATTTATTTTAAAAAAATGTACTTATAATTAAAATGGTATTTTTATTTTTTATAGTGTTCTACAAATGAGTTTAATAGTGTTTGTAGGGGTTTTATCATGAAAAGTTACAATCATAAAATATGTTATTCATGATATGTTACTTAAAAATTATGGTTATTTCACCAAGATAGTAGTGGGTGAGAATGTTACAGTTTCTATGATTGGTGTGAATATAATATTCCACTAATGAAATGGGTAATGATTTTGTTCTCTAGAGAATTTAATTGGAAGTAAGCCATATAGTTATTCAAATTTATAAGGGTCATATGTGATGATGTCCCAAGGAACAAACATTAATTTTCTATACTTTATAATTATTTTTCATGGATATAATTTTTTTTAAGAGGAAATATAAATGATTGTTTTACAAGAATGATAATTCTCATTCTATGTGAAAAGCTATGTTTTTTTAAATAGGTTTTTTATGAGTATTTAGTATTTCCACTAGAAAATTTGTCTTATTTTTTAATCACCTTTTTTTGATTATTTTTCTAATATCATGTACTTAAAAGGTTTGTTGTAGGATTTAATATTGGGTAAGGGAAAATAATAGGTCAAGTTGAATTTCATGATGATTTTTCATGAAATGAAATCATATTTTGTTTTAAATGTTTTATATGGTGTGAAAAAAGTATATTAATCAGGAGTGTACACTTTGTATTATATGGTTTTATTATGAATGAGTTATTACTAAATTCTCAAAAACTGTAACACTAAAAATATCACCGAATTTAATGGAATGAATTCTTGATGAAAATTCATGACTATATAATATATATGGCCGAGTCCTTATAATATTTAAAGATAATTATTTAATAACAATATTTTATTAAGATATCATTTATTTTGAAAAATATTTAATTCATTCTAAGGAATTCCTTGATTGAAACCATATATTTCCAAAATTACAATTTGTGTTTCATCGTATCAAAATACAATTTTTATCAAACTCATTATTTAAGAAATTAATTATTAATACTAAAATGGATAAATATAATTATTGATTTATTGAAAATAAAAATATATATATATATTGTTATGTTCTAGATACATAGCACTTTTTACACTAGTGAATATTCTATGGGTAAGGTGTGAGATGGTAATATTTTCAAGGGATGGTTCGATGAACAGGGTTTGGGACCTGATCTTTATGAGCATTAAATTCTTCTATAAATGGATCTATTCTTTCATTGGATACTGAATCATGGATTGGTATTGGTCAAGGAAAAAATTCTAGGGATGTTATGTCCCTCGGAAACTCTGATAAATGGGCTTTATAGAGTAGATACTACTATTTGAGGTTATTTTTTATTCCTTCTATATCAATTGGACATTCTCATAACCCTTAATATATGAATATTAATGTTTAATTTTTAATAGGTATACCATCAAAGGTTATGATTCTTACTTATATTTTAAATAAAATAGAACACATAATAGTCCAAAAAAACCAATGTATTAGATGTGTATTCTATAATTTCAATGCTTAATAAGGTATTCACTCATTTTAAATAGAATTTTAATTATAGATTTCTATTTTATTACATTTATTATCAATATATCCATGTTAATATAAGGGTGGTAATATGATCCCATGAGTGAGGAAGATCAATCTATACACTTCTTTATGGGGTTGAATTATAGACACATTCGACTAAACATTGACATGTGGTTCTTCCATAAAATTCTCATTAAAAAATGGTAGAGTCGGAATAAAAACTATTTCTGATGAGGAGGCCTCTGAAATAAATAAAGATCAAAATAATATAGATTATAGTTGGTTAATTATATTAGGGAAACAAAATATTTTGGAGGATGCTCAGGCGAAGATGAAAAGGAAAATAAATGAGGTGGAAAAACTTTCCTCTATCGAATATTTCAAGCATAAAAGACTATTAAGATTTCATTATATCATTGTGGTGGACTAGAATTCCCTTATTGAGCTACAAATATCTTAAATGAATCTTTTTCAATAGGATACATATAATTAATATATATTATAACTTTTGGATGTTCCTAGTTTTATTAATGAATGAAAAATAGTTTGGTTCTTTTCTTGATATTCATTGGATCTTACTATACTCTGATGGAAAGACATATAATTTTGGAGGGAAATATTGGTTCAACCCAAATCCTATTATACCTTAATTTTTAATAGAGAAGGCAAATATTGGTTTTGAGACATATTATTTAAAAGGGGTACCTTTTAGGAATTAATCATGAAAAAATATAGACATATATAACATATAAGAAAACCAGATTTGGTCCATTTTCATTATGTCCTCTAAAGAATGTCTCACATAGGGATAGTGGAATATGAATCATCATCGTAAACTGGATTCATCCCATTTTAATGATGTAAAACAATGAATGAATCGTTAAAATATTAAATAATAGGAACCATAATCACACACTAAAGGTTTCTCATTTTGATGATATACTCTTGGGTGTGGTTCACAAGTGAATATAGGAAAATGTACCATCAATGTAAACTAGAGTTGGATCATTTAGATGATATATTCTTAAGTGTGGATAAAATATGGATTTAGGATTAATTACCATCACCATACACTATATTTGGTCTATTTGGATGATGATTGAACTAACATGATAAAAACCACAAAGGGGTTCTTCGAATGAGGACTTCGTGATTTGATAGGGTTAGGGTATCTTGAAATTATGGTTGAATGTTCTAAATTTTTTTTAGTATAAGGGGTCTAGTGGGAACATGTTTAATTCTATTAAGGATATATTTTTTACACCACAAGAATTTAGTATTCATCTTTTAAGAAATCCCTTAATTTTCCAATGGCCTCATATGGGGAATCATAGAAGGTGGGATCTTTGATTCTCCTCAAAACACCATTTTTGGGGGGTTTTCCATCATGTTTTATGTGTTTTTGTTTTTAAATGATAATTTATTACTATACCATGGTATATTCATGTACAACGCGTAGAGAGGATATTTTTTCTCAAATTTTCATTTATCAATTTTCAATCTAGAGAGTTTTATATATCTTTCATTTGAAATATTAAGGTGAACAAAGTTAGACCAATATGTCTTCATTTTTAGGGTAACGCGACTATGATAGTCAAAAGTTTCAAGAATGAGATTCCATGTTTCATCCCTTAGAACGAGTAAAAAATATAGTGGCGTACTATTGAATATATTGAATCAATTTTCAGATTTATATTATGGGTTTCTCAATCATATCTCATGGATTTTAAAGCATAGATAATAAGATTGGACTAGAACCCAATGGATGATTATTAAAAAAAAATTGATAGTGTGTTTGATTGTGATGTTTTTGGGCATACAAATATTATAGCAACCCCACCTTTTGAAATTATTCTTCTAGTAGATAGGATAAAATGAAGGTCACATATAATGATCCATATTGGGAAATGTATATGTAGCCAAATATAAATTTCTCATGGTGTTGATTATACTTGTTATTGATAGACCTAAAATTTCTATAAAGACTCAAACACTTGGGAAATTAACTTTGTTTTTGAAAAAATACTATTGAAAGTGAGATCTAGTACCCCAAAAGATAATCATTTTTTATACTAAACACATTATCAATGAAATGGTATGTTATCGATCATTTTTTAACTATTTCCAATACTAACTTATCTATATAGATTAAATCAACTTTTGATAGGGTCATAAGGTGGGATCTATGATAATTTTTCCTATTTTATTTAAGATTTAATTTTTTCCTCATATTATGGATTTTAACTATTTACCATGTATATAATTATCTTCCTCTTAGGTTGACTATTAATTTGTTTATAACTTGAGACATTCTATATTTCATTCTATAGTATTTTAGGGTGTTGCGATATGGAACATCTAGGTCTAGCATTTAACATTGTATAGATTTTACCATGGTACACGTGACCATGGTTTATGTTCCATAGACCAAAGATCACAAATTTTATGGTCATGATGTGTGTAAAAATGTACACGTAGTTTAATTTCATGATGGATAGAGAAAATTCCACACTATTTAATGTTATGATGCATCGTCCAGTAAAATGAGATGGATGACATAATAACCCAATTATAATTCTCTTGGATGAGAATACATGAACACCCTTCTAAAAGTGGATGGGGGTGTAGTAAAACATGTATAATGTTTATTCAATCATGAATAATTATATGGGACATATATGTAAGGGATGACCAATAACTATATTTGAATGAAGGTTTATTCTATAGTATTATCAGGGCATATTAAGTTTTTAGGATCGTTCATCTTTATAAAATAATTCTTATGGTTTATAGGCCAGAGATAGGTTATATATACAAGAGTAGTATGGGAGAATGTATGCATAGTTAAGTAGTGGTTTTCCATGAATATGGGCACACTCATTTTCGATATTCATGAAATATTAGTGGAATCATGAGATGATCAAGATAAAAAGTGTGAGTTATGGACTAAAAATTTTAAAAAAGGTGGTATAGGCATCCCAAAACATGGTTGAATATTGTTAAGATATTGTGGTCCACTAATAAGGCATGGGGATGGATTATTTTTTGTGCCTTTTAACAATGTGAAAAATATCACAAATTGCATGCAATGAGAAAATGGATTTTGTATAGTTTAATTTCATGAACAAATGATATCGATGTTTTTAAGATTAACATCATGTGATAAGGTCTTATATGTAATTCTATTTAATTTTTTGGAACAAGGAATACGATGGAATATAGTTTACCATTATTTGAGAAGGACTTAGATGTCATATAGTTTAACAACATCGTACAAGTACTTCAAATTTCATTATTTAAAAATGGGGAAATTTTATCATAGAATAAGTCCCTGGGTATGTGACCAATACTTGAATTAAGTAACTTTCATGGTCTCTCCTTCCGTGGAATGTTTCGAAAAAAAATCTTCCCCGAATGATCCTATACGTAGGAGAGGTGGGAATTCAGATTGGTATAATTTTCTGTTGGGCCTCAAATATTGTGTCATGAAAACACTATATATCATGTGATAATAGGAATCAATCCATAAATAGTTTTAAAATTATTCCCTATGAAGATCAACCACTTTCTTGGATAAGGAATTTTCAATGTGATTTCATAAACCAATAAATCAATGGGGAATATTTATCTATAGAATAGGCACATATGTAAGAGTGGAAGCATTTTATATAATTTCACCCATACATATTGGGTTCATATTCAATGGAGGAATGTTGGGTTTCCCCGTAGTGTAGCACTATCATGAAAATAGAAATGCCAAAGGATGAGCCAAAATACTTAGGAGAAAAGGTAAATTTTCTTAAGTTATAATTGAGCCTATAGTAGAAGATCTTGACATTACTACATATCATATTGTCTATCGAATCAAACAATACATAGTTCTTACAAATAAATCCATTGCATATATCTGACTCATGTGTGTGTGGGGGGTATTATTTTATTTTTAATTGAAAAAAAGTATAAAAAAGGGTATATGAGCTTTAATATATATTAAAAATTAATAGGATTCAATCCACATGTATTTATTAAACATGTATCCCTTCCACATATATATTTTATATAAAGGCGAATGTACATTATACTTTTTTTTGTTACGTATGGGCCTAAGTCAACAAACTTGGGAATCACAGAAAATTCTAAATAATATTAATGAAGCCACATATAATTACCATACATTCCATATATTATTTGAGATTTTCTATATGGAGAGGGGAAATTTATTTTGTAATTGTGAATAGTAATAGAATATATTATTTATGTTTCAATATGTATTATATAAACACAAGAATATAACCAAAGTTGGTTCTTGAATAAAATGTATATTATAATGATTTGACTCATATATATGGGAAAAAGTTCATTTTTCTTTGAATTTGTGGTTGTTCCATAGAGAATGGTTATAAGAACCAATATATATCCTTTCAACATAAAAAATAAATCAACACATAATTATTTATGGAAATATCCCTTTCATATATGTGACTTATTTGAAAGTAAAAGGGGAACTAGTACTTGGACACAAGGGAGGATTATGTACCACAGACTTCAACATAGATCAATCTCTCATGTTGTTAATAAATAGGACATTGGTAAATGGATTCTTTGTGTATTTTTTAGTCATGTAGGATGAAATTATAGGGTAATTTAGTTACGGGTCTCAATTATTGGACCATTCTGGGACAATTATGTTTTGTATTTTTGAGGTCATGTAATAAATACGAATACTTCAGGTAATTTATTGTCATGATACATGGACTAGCATCTTTCAGTTTAATATCATGAGGTTGAGAAATTATTTTTTTAGTTTCATAACATGAAACTAGTATAATTATTATTTAGTTTAACATAATCCTATAATGAAATATGTTTTATATAGTTTAATGTACTATCCCTAGGACATGTGACCAAGGTGAGAATTATGCAATGCATTTCTTAGTAAACCTCTCATCAGTAGAGGCATGAAACGTTCCAAATGTAGTTTGGATAAAGTGTCTGATCCATCGGAAAATAATTTTTTTTTATTAAGGATCATACCATAATTATTCATTATATGAAGGCCTATTTTTTAGGTATCATTGGGGTTCTAATATCCAATACCAACTCTCCTAAATGTAATTGGTGGAGGAGTAATATTTTATTCAAGTATTATTCAATCTAGTTATGATAGACTAATGAAATGTGGGGTGTATATAATATCTTCCCATCAAGTCATTATAACACATCAATTTTCTTCATTAAATTTTTATCTTTTTAAATTTTACCAGAAATAATGATTTATAGTGAGGGAAATACAACTTCAATGGGTAGAACCACCTTTGTTCCACAGATAAGTGAGTATGGATTTTATTGTGTTGTAGTGTGAGTCATTATGTGATTGACCCATAAGGCTTCAATTATTTTTTCTTTCCATGATTTAAATACTTTCCCTCTATTTTTTAGATTATATTTCAAGGATTCTTTTTAAAAATGTCTATTACCCTTTATGTGACTACATGATAGTTGGGTGAATGGTTGGACACAATGTTATAATCTTAATACATGTTTCTCAATTTGGTAGAAAAAAATTAGGGTCATTGTCATTACATATTTTATGGGGAAACTAAATCTTGTGATGATATTAGATTTCATAAATTTTATTATATTCATCAGCCTGATATTGTTAAGTGGAACAGATTAATCCCATTTAATAAAGAGGTCAGTGGAAGTAAAAAATATAATTAATCTACTTATTCCTTGGTGGGGGAAATGGACCCATGAAATCAATTCTCCATATTAAAAATGGATATAATTATTTGTAATTATGCAACATATCCATGGGATTATGGATGATATTGGAATTTTTTAAATATATGTGACACTTCCTAGTGAATTTCACACAACCACCTAATTTAATTAGAGTAATTGTTTCCTAATTAATGTGGATTGTATGAGACTACAAATACATCCTATTAAATGGGAGGTTATCTCTTTATTTATGCCTCTAAGGAGGAATTTATAAAAACCCTATATTTAAAGGGATTTAAATTCATTTGTGGCATCAAAGAAGATGATGTTTGCTACCCAACATCATAATTATTATTTCATTCATGGTAAAATTAAATGATCCCATTATGAAAGTATTTTTTTATTAGGATTATCCATATAGTAGTGGTATTCATTTAATAAGGATGATGACTCATCAATTATTTGGGCATTTCTAACCAGATTTATTTTATTTATGTCATAGACAATGACTAGGGACACTACCATATAGTATGAAATGAGGATTTCTTCGTTTCCCTTGTCAGGGTTTTCTAGGGTTGTGCATCTATTTTTATTGTATCATTATATTCAATTAGTTTGTGAGGTATATTATTTAATGTTGGCTTAAAGGGGAATTTCTAAATTAGTCACCTCATATTGATAAGGAGAGGTGAAAACTCTTCCTTATTAATTTCATGTTCATCATTGATATACTCAATCAATGGATCTAAATCACCCATAATATTTTGATGGTATATATCAAGATATACTGCTAGTTCTAGGACCATAATAAGAGGTCAATATTCTACCATGTGGTTAGTGAAACCTTCAATTAGTAGGAAATAATAAATTAGAATCTTCTTTGGTAATGAGGACAAATACAATCTATAGACCAACCAAATTATGATTTAAATATTTCCATCGGTATCCTAGATAAACTTCAAGATAATAAATTTCAAAATATATCTATTTTTTAGGAGTTTCATGAGTATAGATAAACTCTTCATTTCTAAGTTTGATATTTAATGGTGTACCATAATGGATAGAAGTGCTATATAGAAATCAGCTAGCAGCCACCATTAGTTTACCTTTTTTTATATTAATTTTTTGTATTATTATCAGATAGCCACCAAAAATGGAAAATTATTAGTAAACATAGGGTGGTTTATGTTATATATTATTGGGTCAATACAATATAACTTGTATAAATCAAGGTGCAACAAGTACTGTAATATCATTTTCGCAAAAAATGAGTTCAAGGAAGTTATTTTCGACATCAAAATATAATTTCTTTATATCAAGTATTATTCTTATGAGGTAGTGAAGACTATTTCAAGTCCCTGTAACATTTTTTTCATGTAGGGTGCTTATCAATCTCTCCATAATGGACACATAATAGATGATAAGATTTGCTTCTCTTGGTGACATATTGATCTGTGGGTGTAGTTCATAATGATATTAGCTATTTAAGGATTCTTGGTGGTCTTATTCCCACTGATAAGAGACTACCTTCTCTTGGTGACATATAGATTTGTGGGTGTTGTTCATAATTATATTATCTATTTAAGGATTGTTGGTAGTCTTATTCCTACTGATAGGAGACTACCTTCTTCATCATCTTCATAAATGGGTATAATTTTCAAGAAAGATAATATATGAAGTCATTGATATTGGGTAGGTATCCCTAAAGAACTCTCACCTCTTTAATTATTTTAGGAGGACACATTGTGATGATTAAATTACTCTTCATGTGTTTAACCCTAATATCTCAGTAATATATCATAAAACCAATCAATTTACATGACATTACACCAAAATAATACATTATATGGATAAAATTCATGCTATGCTATTGTAAATCACTGGATATTGTTGCATGGTTAGTGAAATGATCACACATATTTTAGGATATAACAAAAAAGTACTCGATATAAAATTCCATTATTCTTATAATAACGGGCCTAAATTTCATATGCATGGTTTATGAGGAGGTGGTAGTGGAATTATCCAAACTGAAGGTAATGACCCAGTAGTATAATATTTCAATAGATTCACTTAAATTGGTGGATTACTTGTCATCATGGGATATCATGATTTCATTTTACCCTGAGTACCCATCCATAAAATAAATATATATGAATCCTAGAGTTACAAAAAACTTGAGTTCCATAATCGAATCTAGGAAACCATCCTTCTAATAGTTTAAATTGAGATCTTTTAAATCAATCCAATCCAATAACTTCTCATCCCTTTTTAATGTAATACATTGGTAATCCATTTTGGTAATCTTATCTCTCAAATGAAATTCCATTTAATAATTTTATCAAACTCATAAACTACATTGGAAGAATGGATGCATGAATTCACCTAGGATCGTACTGGAATCCTTGATGATCATATAGAAGGACTAGGTTATGAGTGACCACATTAGAATGTATCATTAGAATATTAGGGTAATTATAGTAAAAAAGTAATGGTGTTGTTTCAATAATGATATATACATATCATTCTCTTCCAAGGTAATGGAGGAACTACTAAATATGGGTAAAAATATTCTTATGTACCTTGATTTAAAACAGTAATCTAAATGATGGTGATAGAGATGTCATTCTTAAATATTGGAGGGGAGTCCCAAAGCTCATTCTCTTTTTCATCCATCTCAATGTTAATAGAAGTGTCTTTAAGACTGATATATAGTATAGGGACATCTCTATCGCTTATAAATAATTAGAAGTCGCTCTAAGGACCTAGGAGTGTTGATTCGTGGGTATTATAAATGGGATAACTATGATGAAACTGTTTTTCTTCTCCACTATCATCACGGAAAAAATAAGCATCAACATCCCATGATTTAAGAGACATTATAAAAAAACAATTCTAACCACAACTTGTATGTGGGAGTTCTCTAATCTAGATTTTTCACCAAAATCCTCCTTAGTTTTAAATGTTGTAAAATGATTTCTCTTTTTTGGGTTATTTCTATATATGTCATTAATCTCTCCAGGATTGACCTGAATTCCTCTTAATGGGTCTAGTTTAGCTAGCATGACTATTACTATATAGACATGTTCTAGTGATGGTTTTGAACCAACCTACATAACGGGGGAAGGATCTATTGAATTTATTAGGTTTATTATTAATATATAATAATTCTTAAGAAATTTTTTATGGTTCATAAGTGTAATTTACAAACCCTTGGGTGTGGTGACCTGTGTATCATCATATTTTACAAGTTTATTTTATTTACTCTTATTGGATCCTACGTTAGTTTTCTATGATTCACAATATTAAAAAGATATGTTATCACCAGATATAAATCAAACATGTCTATTTACGGTGTATTTTATGAATTGATGGTATGATTATGGGACAACCATATTCTTTGAAGCCAAGGTATTTCAAGTAGAAAAATATGACTTGTTTCTTTCTTGATAACCATGATCTCAGAATCAATCAATATATATCTAAACTAATATTTTTAGTTCAAAATTTATAATTGGATATTTCTCACTTTTATCATACCCCTAAATGGTAAAATTGAAAAGAGACAAATCACTCTCAATATATCCCAATCATAGGAGAATACGGAGGAGGATCTGATTAATCCCATATATGTTATTGACTAGAGCCAATTAAATTTTTACATTTTTGAGATGTACTAAAACATGTAGGGGTTTGAAATGAACTTGAACATCATACTATTGATATTATTAAATTAATGAGATAGTGGTATGAAATTATATTGAAGGAGTCTCAGTAAAATAATTTTTTTTGATAGTGACATTAATCTCAAACTCTTGTAGACTCTAGATGGTGACAACACACTCTTTTATAAGCATTCTAGAAAGGTTATGAGGATCCAAAATAGTGAAATTGTAGGGGAAATCTATCAAATATTTCAATATCTCATACCTTTATCTAGTGTTTTGTGCTTCCCAATGTGGGGTTCTCTTTGACATGTGGCTTAGAGGCTAAATCACATGATGTAGATGTATTTGGTGTTTTGAAAAATATTAATGGAATAATTTTCTCTATCCATTTAAACCAAGATGGTCTACTCACATATATGGAATCATTGGATTGTTCATTAAGGATGAAATGATCCAAATCAACCATCTTTTAGGTCATCCAGTTGTAAAAATAATTCTTATGTCTAGATGAGATATCATTCCAATCACCTTCTTTCTATGATTGGAAGGAGGAAACATGGTCCTCATTTATTAGATATTTTCCCACTATCACCTATCTATAACTCGCTATTTTTTAGACTATGTCTTTGAATTAATCTTGGATATTGTGTGATGACCTTTAAAAAAAGTCCAATAGACAATATAATTATTAAGGTTAGCTTCATTCATTCATTTAGGTGTTTCTCATCTTCTTGGCAGTCTATCTCCCATAGAGGTAAGTAATTCAGCTTCTTCAAAATCATCTGGGGTGTGAGATAGGGAGACGTACTCTCTCCTAGTATCTTCATCTGGGAATAGGTGCCACTCTCTCGAAACCTTCATAGATGTATGGAAAATGGTAGGTTGACCCCATATTTTGGGCGAAGGTTAAGGGAGGGCATATATCACTGGATATTTGCAGATGATGTGTTATTCTTCCTTAATGGTAGGTGGATATCCCTAATCGGACTCCTAGTGATCTTTTCCAGGTATGGACAGGTTAGCAGGTAGCACATCAATCCTGGTAAAAGCCAGGCGTTCATCTCCAACAAGTGTACTGACTAGAGATGCAGGACCATTCAAGGAATCTTGGGCTTCCAGCAAAAGAATCTACCAATGATTTATCTTGGGGTTCCATTATCATTAGGGAATATCAATAATATCTTCCTTGAGGATGGAAAAAACTATTTTTTGGTAGGATCCAAAAATTGAAAAACAGATTTCATACCTTTGTAGGGAGGGTAGTTCGGATCAATAATGTTCTCTCTTCTATTCTAATGCACATCATTTCTATTATTCAACCTTCTATAGGAACTATTGCGATGATGGAAAATATCCTTACATCCTTTTTTTGGTATGGTAATCAATCGAGTGGTATGTTTCCATTAGTCTTCTAGGTATTTTATGGCCAAGTCGGTTGAGGAGGGGGGAGTGGGGATATGTGACCTCACTAATACCATGTAAGGAATGCATGCACACTTGGCCTTGGAAATGGTATTTGGGACTTTGTTATGGGCCTAGTTCTTTAAAAAAAACATGGTGATCTTTAGATGAATGCTAATGAGTGTTGAGACCATCCCTCTAGTTTGGACCAGTTCATTTCTTCACTTCTTGAAGATCTCCACGGTTCCTCTCACTAGATCATTAGAAGAGGGGATGTTAGTTTTTAGAAAGATAACTAGGTGGGGGGAAGCATGTTCTTCCCATGCTTCCCTACCCCGGACATATACTTCAAGGAATCTAGTGGGATTCCCAAGCTCATCAAGTCAGTTTTGAATCAGAAACAGGAAAACAAATTTCATATTAACTTCATAAATGATTAGGAGGATAGATAATGCTTCATCATATCAAGTTTAGTAAGGCTCTCAATTATAGGGTTTTGGGAATGGATAGGCATGGAGAGTGGTAATGAGGATGGGTCAGAGAAGATCAGGTGCAAGGAACTTCCAACCAAAATGATTTTTTTTGTTTGGCACGTCAAGAATAGGGCTCTTCCAATTGATAAGAACATCCAAAGAAAGGGTATCCACTAGTCTCTCTATGTTTCTGCTATACAATGGTGAGGGGGGAATCAACGGCTCATCTTTTCTTTCAAAGTAAATAGGAGGTGGATCTTTGGCCCATGTTTACTCCTCAACTGGGTACCAATATCATGTAGATCTCGTTTCAGGGCCTTCTATCCTCCGGGTTTCATGGTGTTACAATTATAGAGTTGGACTGCAATTTGAAGGATTCCATACTTACCTCTGTTTTCTGGGTTATTTGGGAGGCCATAAATAATGCACGTTTGAGATCCTGGAGCTTGGTCCATCTTCTTCGTATGAGAGTGAGATCATTGGTCTACGAGTTGGTATCGTTATTGAAAGTGGGACAGAATGCATTCACGATGTGTAAAATTATTAGAATATCATGTTCTCTAGACTGTATAAGGGGGAGGTGGATTAGATGGAACCCTCATTCCAATGGACTCAAACTTAATATGGATGGATCTTATATGCATGGGCACATAAGATGTGGCGGGGTATTATGTTACTCGAGCAGCTCGGTCCAGTTGTCTTTTAGCATGGCTTATGGGATGGGTAATTCCGTGGGGGAGGAGGATTGGGTTCTTCGCATGGGGATCACGTCATGCAAGAGATGGGGATTTCATGTGTCTGAAATGGAGTCAGATTCAGTGGTTTTGGTTAAAATGGTCTAGGGGAAGTTGGAGGCACATGTGAAACTGGTTTACATTTTTAGGAGGTGTGCTTTAGAGACCAATCAAGGGAAGCTCATTCAACATAGTTAGAGGGAGGAAAACTTCTTTGCGGATACACTGTCGAAGCTTGGGAGTCTTGGAGAGGAGGTTTCCTTCTATGTTATCTTGGGGTATCTACTTATTGAGTGTAGGTCTTTTATGGTTGGGGATTAATTTGGGTTGCACCATTCTCTCCCTCATTGAGGTTTCCTTAGTGGCATCTCTTAGACCCTCTCTGTTTCAAATTATTTTATAAAAAATTAATTTTCAGTCAAATTTTTTGTGTGGGGGGTGATCTTTCATTCCTTTTAAGCGGAGACAGCTTTGTTAGATTTTTAACTCAGTGGGAGGCATTGGGTGATGTGAAGTATTCTTACATGTTCCAACAATTTTTTTATGGATTGAGTTTAATATTTATTTTTTCATCCTTAAAATACCTTTTACATTGTTTTCTAGATATGTAAAAAAGTTTATCCCTTGTTTTCCAAATAACGTCCTCTTGGAACTAGGCCATGTCTAGGAAATTTTGAACCCTTGTTTCATATTTCAGTGGTATTATTGGTTTCTGTAGTTTATTACATTGGTTTTATATAAAATGTTTCAATAGATTCTCCTATGGAAATTAAATTTTGATCAGTTATGTTAGTTTTTTCATCTACTAGTTTGGTAAAATAACTAATCATTTCATACTATATACACCTTATAATGTTAATGAGCATTTTTTCCTTAGCTTGGACCTAAATTGGAAATTAGTTTAATGATGAAGGTATCCCTAGACTACTATACAACCTGATAGTAATTTTCTATATCAAAGATAGTTGGAACCAATTGATTTTGTAAACATATACTCAGATTTTCTACTACCTTTTGGTCCCTCAAGCCCAAATAGAGGCACATCTGAATAAAAAAATCTTTATAGCTCTGAATCTCCCATTCCATAAAAGGATTAGAGAACTATATTTTTGAAATTCAGTAGGGGCCGATTCAAATCTTACCATTTGAGATATGGATTTATTTCAAGATAAACTGGGGCGTGAAAACCATACATGTAATCTATTTGAATAGAAAGTGACTCGATGATGATGAGAATTTCAAGGGGAAACATTGTCTTATTTTTTCCCCGAGTCCATATAATATGAAAATCTTGATGTGGTCATCAAAAATATGTTGGATTCTTACTAATAGTTCACATTTGAATGAGGTGACTATCCCAATACAAGATAAGTGTATTTCATAATGTAATGAAAACCTAATATTCCTTCATTACTAAATATATTTATATATATAATTAGATCCATATCCCACCTTATGCTCATATTTTTTCTCCTGGGTGGGTAAATTGACCCCCTCCTGATGAGTGGGTGGAGAAGTATTAGATAATGATTGATATTGATATCAGTTGGGAATACATACTCAAAGGAATTCTCTATTGACCCAATTGATAGTATATATCACAATCTTATAGTATGCCAAATTATTCTCTACAGAGTGGAGTTTGGGCTCTCATGGTGGAAATTGTAACATATCCATGAATTTCACTTTGTTTTTGTTAGAATGGAATCAAGGGGGAAGAAATATCCATTTGGAGGTTCCCAATTCTAGGTTGTCATTTGAATTTAGGTATGTGTTCCCTTCACCTATATTTATATACATTTATCATATTGGGAAAATATTTCTCTATTGGATACCTTGGTATTTGTGTCTCAATATCTATTAACCAGTATTTTGAATGTGATGAGGTTTACCAAGGAATATGTGTTAGTGGTAATCACATCTTCATTATTTGAGTAATACAGTTACTCTTTGTAGAATTTATTCTCATTTAATGGTGTATTGAGGTGTTCCCCCCATCCCCCTTTTTTATAGGCTCAATTCATCTTGCAACCCCTGTGGGGAATGATCTTTTGTATGGTTTGTTACTGTGGATTTAATTTGTGTACAATGATCTAAAGGGAATATCTTTCCATCCATTTTGAACATCTCCAAAATGATATTCTATTTAATGTGGTGGTAGGAAAAACTAGGTCTCTGGAAACTACGAATCACCACCTTTACTATGAAAATATTTTCATATAGGAGAAGATAATAATATCATCATATTTGAGGGTGTGGACTAATATAGGTCCACCAATAATTCATCAAAAAACTAGTGATGATTTTATAATTATAAAGGTGTTAGTGGTGGTAAAAATAACCCCATCATATTGGGATGGGATTATCTTAGAGTAGTCATCAATATCTTTTGAAATCACTGAACATTTGGTGACCTTAAGGATAGTGGTGGTGGAAAATTCTCTCTATTCATGTGGGCTATAGTTTCTCTAGGATAGTCATATTAGTAGCCTCTCATCAAATCTTCTTAATTTGGTACATTTTCAGTCGATCATAAGTAGATTTTTAGGATTACTCAAAGAGTGATCTTATTTCTACTCGGATATTCTCAATGGTCAGAGGCTCTAGATCTCTCATTTTAGATGTATTATTAGGAATTTAAGGGGTATTGAAAAGGATCTCCCAATAGAAAACTCTCTAATATTCCACCACATGTATTCCTTGGTGATGGGATGTTTTTCACTGTTTGTGAAATTATCATGGACATTTTTAGGATTGATAACCTCTATGGTGAAAATGTCATTATATGATGATGTCTTTAGAGGAATCTGTTTACCTTGGAATGAATTAAGTGGAAATAATCCGCTCCCACCACATCCCATTATGAATATTTCATATGAGGAATTGATAATTATCAGTTTATATGATGCTATACTATAGATACAAGCATGTCACATTCTATGATAGTGCTTTTATAACCCCTATATATGAGATAGAGAGAAATTTTTATGGTCTAACTGAAAAAAAGTTTTTTATTTTCTAGAGATTATCATCAGACACTTGATATGATTTTTTATTAGACTTTATCCATTGAAGGGTCTCCCATATGTTCTAGCATATGTACGACATTAATTCTTCCCTTAAAATATCTAGGATGGAATAATGGGGAGTTTATATGGGTAGATTACAATTGATATATTATTCTCAGCAAAATATTTCCATATAACCATTCCATATTCATTATCTATAATGGAATCATTTTCCACATAGTCCAACCATTATGGTTTCATTAAAAGTTCTCTAATATAGAGAGAATGGTTCTTTGTTAGTGATAGAGACATTGTATCACTACTGTTCATTGAGGTTATGTTCTGTATTAATGTTTATTTTCTAGTGAATCCTTGTATAAGGTCACTGTTAGAGTTGATTCAATGATGGAATTAACTTCTCATCATGATGGTTTGTTACTATAAGGAGGTTCTTTTCTATATCTAGAAATTGTTCTGGAAAGGGGAGAACCTTATTACCTTTTGATATTCTATCTATAAAGAGTACTATAATATATGGAATTATGAGGAGAGTCTACATGGATGATGAATTTCTGGTTATAAGGATGACCATAATGACACTTGTTCTAGGGAGAGCCACTAGGACCAATAATTAGAGAATCATGGAGAGTACCTTTGTAGTTCTTACTAATCTCACTATTTTAGGAGGAGTGGAAATAATAGTGGTCCACCATAGATAATAATTTTCATGCATCAAGAGTATTAACATTTATTAGTATAGAAGTATTGTTCTACTATTGGTTTGTCTCCTCACCATGGGGAGTTCATCATATAGACACTTTCCTAGTGGAAAACTAATGACTATATTTTATATTATTTTTTAGAATAGTATTATGCCATTGATTGATCTTCTTGAAGAGGCTTGTGGAATTGGGCAGGAATATGGGAATTCCCCTTACGTTCCCCCAGAATATTTTGATGGATCCCTTATGATTTGGAAGAATTTTTTTACCCTTATGTATCCATCGGGTTTCATCATCAATCCTAAATTGGAATTTATTCCTTCCCTGATATGGTTTTCATAACATACTAACACACCCCAGTCTGAGTGGGAGTATGAGCCTAACCCCTACTCTATCCCTTTATCAGAATATATAGATAATCCTCTTAGGTGGGATAAATAATAATATCATGATCTATAGAATATTTTAGGGGATATCATACATGATTAAAAACCACTATGATGTTTGGAAAATTAGTATGTTCATTTTCCAGTGTGATTTTCAGAATATGATAGAAAATATCTTTCTTTTCATGAATATATTGGTAGTTCATAAGGATTTGAGAAAGGAAATTAGCTTTCTAATTTGTTTTCTCCTTCATATGTTGGAATACATATTCAATTGTAGTAATAATATACACTAATTCCTATCCTCAATTATGTATTAGGAATTGCTAATGGGATTTATGCATGGGGATAGAAAGATGTTTATTCCTTTAGATAATTGAGGGAAGGTACTAAAATACTTACTGTGTGAAAACTAATATATTAACATGCATGTTGGTTTGCACAATGATAATTTTGTGTGATTATTTAGTGTAATTAGGTATAATATCCTTCTCCATATGGTTTAAATTCATTTTTCCTAGAGATCACTCCTAGATTCCATAGATTAAGTGATTAAGAAAGTGATCTGCTAGGTGGTGCCATTAGTTGGTAGCTGATAGGTGGTGGTTGCACAATACTGGTGAAAATATCTGTTAGGAGTTTTCTTGGGTGACCCCCGATCCAAATAATGGTTTTTGGGAACTTTATAATCCACATTCTTAAGATAAAAAATGTATAAGTTATCATTATTTGTGGATAGTCTCCCAAAGTAGTTTGTGGTGGTGAAATGCATCAATGGATTTATTATAACTTATCATGGATGGGATAGCCTTAAAATATTCTACTATTAGAGATCCATGATTGTGACCTCTAGGGTTGGGATTTTACTATTTAAATGGTACTCCCTTACCATATAATTTTCCACTTCTTACTGTAGATTCTAAAAAAGTGATAGATACCTCCAATTTGTGAGGGTTGCAGCTCTCATGATAGTCAAATCGATGGGATTATTTCATGGAAATGATTAGATTTTGTTAGATTAAATATAGACCATGATAAGGGTTTCTATGTGCTAAAAATATAATAATTTAAAGAATAATGAATACTGTAACATTTTAAATGGTTGTATATTCAACAAGATAATTTTATAGGTGAAAATTTCATGGTGGGTTCGTGATTTTTATTTTTATCTAAAATGGGATGGATTGTTACATGATTTTTATGTGTTTCATATTTCCTACATAATATTTTCTTTTAGTAACTACTTTTATTTCATATGGTATTTTGGTATGGAATGAAAAAATCCAACAACTCACATATTTGTTATTTTATTTTTCATTACAGACCTATTTTCTAGTGGTACATGGTCATTGATTGTTTTTACCAATGATGATTAAAAAAAATTGGCAGAGTGAATGGGAGGTTGGGATCACCCCCCCCCCCATTATGGGAGAATTATTTCCAACTCTAGGACTCAATATAGATTTATTTCATGTTCATGAATCTTTCCCAAATCCCTGCACATCACTATTTATCCAATTACTATTAATTAGTTATTAGAATAGGTTGATGTGAATGTATGTACATATTAAAGGTATCCCATTTATGTGAACGTATATATATATATAAATATCAATGGCTCTAAATTTATGGCATCATCTATATGTATCAAATATTTTCTACTTCTATATTAATGTTACTTTGTGACGTTGGTTTATGGGTCATAATGTCTTAACACCACATAGTTTTGAACTCTATAATTTTTTTCCATTTAAGAATGTGGTTTATGTTTGTGGTGTTCATATCGGTCCCATTATTGGGACTTCCAATGTATTCTAATGAATAAAATAAAATCCCTTTTATTTATGTTCTACTTAATAGGGTACATCATACATTTTATGTTCATGTGACACAAATCGATTTTTGTAGTAAATCATTGTGAAATAATGATGTATAGGTGAAAGGTTCCTATAAATGTTTTGTTGGAGGCTTGTATTATCAACCCTTTCTCAGGGACCTTGATGGTAGTATGGACTAATGAGGTTAGGTTGATCTCATATGTGATGTGTCTCTTTAAGGATGGGCCCCTCTGGGAATATATCCCAACAAGGATGATATTATAACACTAAAAATTAATATAAACTTCTATGTATCTGTATGATTTTACTATGAATATGGACTGAGGATAGGATAGTCTATGGAAAATATGTCCCAGAAGAATAGGGCATCCTGACTCCGGAGAATATAGTTAGGAAACAGGGAGATATAAATTATCTCATGAAGAATATAGCCTAACAAAGGTGGAGATGTAAGATTGATGATGTAAGGTTTGATCTTTAGGGAGGAATCCATTTTTTTTATCGAAACAAGAATCAAATATCTTATAGTTAGAGTGACATAGTTTAATATTTTATGACATTTCTATAAGGTATAGTATAACATCATGTGATAAAGACAGTTTCATGTAGTTTAACATCATGCACCTATGAAATAGGCCATATAGTTCAACATTTTAATGGAAGGATTTAATAATTCAGTTTAACATCATGTGACTAAGATTTTTGTGTGTTAAATAGGGATAAAAAAGAATATCATGTTGGGAATACACATGTATGGATTACCCAAAAAGGTTCATCGATAATATAACCCTTATAGGGAAAGATAATATGGTTTTTGGGTCTTAGAGCTAAAAAATATCCCCGAAGATGAATTTAACTAATGTTTATAACTTGATCAACCCATATCATTGAGCTCATATGAGTCATTATTAGTTTCACAAAAAATGGATAACAAGGGATCAATCCTATTATACCAACATGTGACACCAGTTTTTCACATGGGTTATGCACTAAGGCTTCATTTTAACACTTAGTGGAAGGGGAGTAAATGATAAAAGGATTTTTTCCCCAATAATTCCATTATTAGGGATTACACATATACATCACATTTGATAATGGAATGGGAAAGTCACTCATTCCACACATATTGGGATGCACTCGAGAGGGATGCTCTCAGTAATTGGACTATAAGATTATATGTCGGGATTAATACAATTATATATTCCTCTGCTCTGAATTTAGCTAAAAATACACAATTTCCCATTGTTAATAAGAATCATACCTATTCCAGTCATGTTTTCCTATACGATCCACTATAATTCTCACTAATGAATTTAATTATAGGACCCCCAATTTCAATGAAGTAATGGAATGAAAACCCATGGGGACCCTATCTATTAATGGAGACACGTATGAGACACCTTTTATCAAAGTAGATAATGGACTTAATTGGTACATTATGGTGATAATTCCCTCATTATATACATTCTGTTGCATTATAGGATCCCTTAATGATGAAATAACTAAATAAGGTATTAAGTAATGTGATATATCTTTTTCATAGAATAAGGAATTCATGGTATCCATAAGTGATGATCAAAAAATAATATCAAACTACTAAGGGTTATTTAAGGGAAATCTTCCATCTGAGGACTTAAAATGAGTGGATCTCCCTAATTTATGTAATGGGGTATATCCCTCTCTTGTGGAGGTCCTTGGTTGAAGGATCTCTTTAGTGGGGAGTCTCCTTAGTTGGTATCCAATGTTGAGGGTGCACATAATATAGGTTAACCCCCATAGAGTGTCTCACATGTATAATAAATCCTTATTAGAGGTTCACCATAGTAATTCAATTCACATCTGGATGAGTCACCATAGTGAGTCACCCAAGTTGAGGATATTATAGTAAGGTGTCACCCAAGTGGATGATCCCCCTATTAGAGGGATACTATAGTGGATGGTCTCCGTATTACATAGTCGCCTTAGTAGAGTTTCACCCAAGTGGATGGTATCCCTAGTCTATGGTTATCATACTAGAGAATTTCCCAAATATAGGGTCACCCTAGTAGAGTTTCCCCATAATAGAGGGTCACCCTCACTCAAGTGAGGAACCTTGGGTGATGGCACTCCCTTGTGAATATAGATTGGTGGTTCTTCCTCCCTACTGTATGAAGACAAAATAGAAGTGTACATTCCATAATTTTTTCATCTTAATATTAATTTACCAATACTTATGTTAAGTTCTATTGAATTAAAGTGTCATAGGCTACCTAAGGAAGGCTCTAAATACCTATGATAAGTGGATATGATAAGAACTCTTCATCTTCCAAAAGTGTGCAACTCATTCTCTAGTAAATTATCTTTGGGTCTATTTTGGACAATTATAGAGTCATGTGTGAAGCTAGATTGGGTGGGAGAGGTGGGGAACATAGGTGTCTCAAGTAAGACAACTTGGGAAACTAGAGGATACCCAGGTTGAGGGGGCCATGGCGAGTGATTATGGGTGACTATGGAAGACACTACGGGATGTAGTCAGGGTGGCCAAGGGAGACAATAGGTAATCCAATGAATATTAACATGGGGGAAATTATCCTTCTTATATATATATAACTTTTACTGGAAATAGATCACCAAAAAGTTCAATCAAATTATTCACCCTAATAGAGAAAAAATACATAGACACCTAATCTTTTTTTAAGAATATACCATTTTTATCTGTCAATGAGAGATATAAAATAACAACACTTTCATTATGTTGCATGTGTTCCATGATTGCCATGGGAATATGGTTGAATTTGAAAATTGTCTATTGATTCATTAATATCAATATATTTAGGGGAAAGTGATGAAGATACTAATGGTTTTGACATCAATGGTGTCACCTATAAACTAAATATCCTTGAATTTATTGGGGACTAGAAGGTTATCGCCATAGTTGAATTTTATTAATAATGAACTTGATTAAGGTGTGAATTATATGAAAATTACACAAACCATATAGGATAGTTTATTTCACTAAAAGGAGGACCATCGTAACAAGTTTATGGAATTTCACCATAGAAAAAACATCCATGTATAAAATCTAAAACTAAAGTCCAAATATTTTATACATTCTCCCTAATTATCTATGTTACATTAATCTATAAAGGAGGCCTAGAATGCTTAGAATGGTTAACTATGAGAGAAAATGAAATCATATTTTACTCACCTAATTCAAATAAGAGTGGTTACTATTGGTAGTTTAGGCTATGACACTGTTGATTGAATCTAACTCTGACAACAAGCACACACTCCTTTAATTAATATCTTATAAAAGATTTTTTTTTATTTATTATATATCAACAAAAAATGTGGAGTGACCATCACATTCCAAGTAATTTTTATGTATGGAAAAACCATTCCCCATTTAACTTGGTTCATCCTTGATCTCTTCACTTGTTCAGAAGATGTTGATGAAAATAGAGACACCAATCTCACAAAACACTTCTTTTCCAGCATGCACGTCCACTAATTGTAAAACATTAAAAAAGGTGAAGTAGTGATACTCATCAAAACAGAATATATTTTTAGTGGATAGTTACCATGGACTTGTTTGGTGGGATATTTACTAATAAATTTTTTGGCAGGATGGTTCTCATTAACTCATTCAGTGGGATGGTACCCATTCTACCAATATTGGGGGAATAAGGACCATATGAGTCTAGAATGATTTTGGATACCTTGTGGTCCCCCCATTATCTTTGTTTCACATTTTTTATTACTCCCATATTAGGTGTTAAACTAATATATTTTTAGGTAGTTAGAGAAGTAGAGTTAATTAAGTCCATGAAGGGTTGATTCAGTCACGCCCTAATAATAGCCGGTGCCTAATTCACCATCAACCAAATAATTAAATCCTAAAATTTAATATGGGTATACTTATTTCCAGGGATATTATTTGATATTATTTTTGGGATAAAAATTATCATAGTATAATGGGTTGTGTTTTTTCCTGTGATGTTACAGATGTAGTTGTAATTCAACTTTCCTCATAGGCTCATATCCCTCAAAGTGTTGGATACAGTGGGATAGATCTGTGAGGAAATCCATGTGGGTAAATTCCCTAATAAATTAGTTATGGGTTTTTTGAAGTCATCACCGATGAATAATTTGACCAAATCTATGTATTTTAGCAAAAAATCCTTTTTATTTCCACTGATCCATTATCAGGATACAAATGTTGGCCTAAAGGGTGTCAGAAATAGTTAGAAAATTGGAATGTTTTCAAGTTATAGTGGTTAACTAAACTTAATAGGATTCCATTATTGGTACCATAATATATATAACTAGTTCTGTCACAAAATCCTGAACAACTTCTTGTATAATTTTGGAAACACATTTCTGACGATGACCATGGGGAATAAATCATGGAGGTTTTCTTGACATGGTGGACATCCCCTCCCACCTATCTAAGATAAGTATAGTTTAGATTTCCTTTTATTAGTAGGAGACTCCCAATTAAGTAAGGCGACGAGTTAGGGGTTGGCTACCCATACTAGCCTTCTGACAAGGCATTATACTCCATGGCCTCAACCCCTTTTGATTGAAATTGTTTTTTTCAAGGTTGCGATTATATCATAATAAAGATATTATTCTATAATTTCTATTACCAAATCACACTTTGAGTGATTTATTGTAGAAATTTTATATTGAAGACTCAAAATAGAGAAATGATTTCTTATGGTAGTGGATAGTATCAATGTTTTATTGGTTTGAAGTTCATGGAAACTATCCATGTCATTCAGTTTTACTTGGACTGATTATAGAGATTAACTCTTTACCCTATGTTCATAACATGTTCTATTTGAAATATGAAGGATATTAAGAATGAAGTCAATATTATTTCACTAATAAGAATGAATTTTTAACCAATATATTTCATAATTATTGGTTTAAATTATATATATAATTTTTTCCCATATCAATGCAAAGATGTCTCAAGTCATTGAAGAGATTATTTTCAAATGTACGAATTCTGTTAGACTATATCAGTAATTGTTTGTATTTTAAATTGGTTTAGTGGATTTTAGGATAGGCACTCCACATTCCATGAGGAAGTAAATTATAACACACTCTAGAAAACTATTATAGATTTAATATATTCACATGAACCATGCATAATAATAAAATTGGTTACAATTAAGAAATTTACTCACTTGAAACATACATTTTGAAGTACATTGAATATAGATATTATAATTTGTCACATGATAAAAGTATTTTATCAACCAACAAAATTTTTCAAATAGGTTTTATATCTCATGTTTATTTCTATATATATAGAAATTAGGATTCTATAAATTAAAGGGGGAGTGTTATGGATATTGTATTAGTATCCTAAGAGGGGCTTCTTACAAATACCTCAAAAAGGAATCAAAACCACTGTAGTAATGTGATATTTAATGTTCCACATAGTTATTTTTATAGAAATATGATAGAAAATATTGTGATTCCTTTTACAATCATTCATCCATTACCACTTCTATGTATTTTAAATTCTTATGGAGCATTTTTTAGGGGAATAGTACATAAAAATAGTTTTTGGGGGCCCTAAACATAATCAACTCTTTTTTGTTCATCAAGTCTATTAATAACTAGATATAAGAGTGTCTTGTGAGGTTTTACACCTAGTAAGATATTGGTTTATATTTTTTGTAATTCATCTACCCCAAAAGCTCAGATCTGGTGCACTATTTTAATAAATTTTCATGATTACAAGGAATAATGTCGTCAAGGACCAATCAGTTTAGTGGTCTTGGAAAATAGATTACATACATGAACATTACATCACAATTTCTAACATAAATATACCATTATTAATTCCAACATTCTACTAGATTAAACCTATATATCAGTCATAAAACTCAGCTTAGCATCTTGGTAAAATAAAACATTAAAAAATGTTGATCTCAGATGCTCATTATGGATAAAAAATATAGCGGAAGCTATCACAAATAACAAAAATGTTATGTCAAGGTACAAAATTAAAACACAAGACTTTTAAAACATTATCTCAAGCATAATATAGAATTAATAAATCAAATAATTCCATTTAAACATTCAAATGGATATTATAATAGTCAAATAATCACATGTAAAATCAATAACTAATCTCATATTGAGGGAATTCATAATGTTGGAGATCTTAAACATACAATAAAGGATTCAGACAAGACACCATACCTAATTTGGTAAGACAATAGCCAAAACCCAAACATAATTGTCTCATGATACTACTGATACATCAATGGGCCATACTGGGCTCATCCCGACACATACAAAGAGCAATACATTCCTCTTATGAAAGGGGTAAAATAGAACGAAGATAAACATTCATATTAAAATTTGAATATGATGTTCAATACTTAAACTATAACCCATGAATTGTATAAAAATATAACATCCATAGTCAAAAATATTATAAACCATACAATAAAATATTGAAGATTGTAATATAATAAATCAACATAATCCTAGAATAATATCCAATAAAGGTTGTTGACATAGTTGAAAACAATCAGTAAAACTCTCTGAGAGAAATATCTCTTTTACATGAAATCATTTAAAATTCCAAAAATTTATAAAGGAAGTCATTTAAAAGGGATTTTTGAGTCAAAGTGTCCCATACCACTTTCAAAATTTTGAAAATAATTAAATTTTTAATACAATCATGTCCATATAAATAAATTCATAAATTCATTTTGAAAACATGGACATTAATTAAATATAATTAGAAAAATTAATCATTGAAACAATTAAAATGATGATATAGTTAACGAGTATCTTTCATAAAACCATAAAATATTCCTTTTGAAAACATATTTATGAAACATGTACATTAATGATAAATATGTTCCAAGAAATATTTACCAATGTACAATCAGGGATAATAATGAGATTGATGAATTAACCCTTACATTAGGTCTGATACTCTCCGTATTTTTCCAAAACTCCTATATAATGATTTTAAACATATTACTAACTTATATAAGAATCATAATAATATTTATAATATAATTTATTATTTTTTATGAATTTATATTACCCATTTATTAACAATTCAAATTTAATGCAACATTTTTAGTAATAATCGCTTTGTTTATCAATGGTGTTTAGACTTGTTATTCTGGAAAATATTACATAGATAATGATATAATTGGTTAATAAATTTATTATAAGACTTAAATATAATATATATTCATAATATACATATATATTATAGATAGATTTATGAAATGGAATACACCATTCTTGGTGACGATAGGCCATACGTACACCTGGACGATGATTCCATTTTCTTATCATAAATAAGTAATTGAATGACATATATGCGCTCTCTCACACACACACACAGATATATATGTATATATATATATTATTCCAATAGCCTTATTACGTCATATATTTCCCAATTATTCATAGTATATATATTTTTATAATCATTCTTGAATGGTTAATGTGGAGAATCAATCTCATCGCGTCATGGAGATGGTGGGCCATTCGTACCCAAGAACAATGTTATCATTCCTTTAATGGTTAAATAATATGGAAATGGATGGTATATTAATCATATAGAATCATAATAATGTCGTATGAATTATTTATGTCTGTTATACTCATCATTATACCCATCTAAATAATGTAATGTGGAATAACAAATTACACCATGATGTGGAGATGATAAGTTGTACGTATGCACACATGGTGATATTATTATTATTAGGAAGAATAAAATGAAGAATATATTTTTCCAACGATTATAATTACATCTCATTATATTTATTATACTATAATTATTACTTTGGTATATAATTAACATAGAAATAGGATGTAAAAGTATAAAATAACATCGAAAAAAAGGATAAAATTATTTTCTCTTCTTCGTGTGTCTCCTTTTGATTTTAAAAAAAGGAAACATTAGGTTGTTTTTCTCCCAAAAGTGTGGCCTATATGATGAATTTAGTAATGTTTTTAAGAGATTTTGGTAGGGGTTAACCAAGACAAAAGGCTTTGGAGGTGTTAATAAAAGAGGAGGAGAAGTTCCCTTTTATAAGAGAGGTGAGGGACACTTTGGGAAAATCTTGAAATATTAATTTACTATAAATTTATTTTTGGTTCCTAATGGATAAAGGGTTAATTATTTCAAGGTTAGGATGAGTAAATGTCAAAATAATCTCAACAAATAGGTTTTAGAAAAGTTTAGATCATGAATTTATCCTTATCTTTTGGCTTTCAACCTTAGTTAAAAACATTAACACTTACCAAGTCTTCTTGTATTTTCATAATATATGGTTACTATAGTTACTATAAAATTCTAAGTGAACCATAAGTGGAACAATAATAAAATTTTTAGCATTATATTATTTATTTGGACGAATATGATATTTTTAGGACTATTATATCATTTAATAAAATATTATTTGTTTTTAAAAACTCAGTTATGACAGTTTTGACACTATTTAGTAATTGGTTTTCATTAAATTCATAAAAACTTTATTTCTTAAAAAAAAGGCATCAAATAATATATAATATGTCATAATTATCCATAAAATTCACGGATGTTATAAAAATATTCAAATTACATTAATTCTAAAATTCATAACGTCATTTATTTGATTCCTTCATTAATAAGGCAAACACTACTTCATTATTATGTCATAAATAAATTTAATTATATAATGCCTAAAAATTAAAACTAAAATAATATGATGTAGTAAATATTTTTAATTTTCCAATTACTATTTTTTAATTAATGTTTCACTTATATAAAAATAAATAAAAAAATTATTAATAACATATATGTTTATGTTATATTTCACTATACTTTAAATTATTTATTATAACATGTCATTTTCACACCCAAGTGGCTCCATGGGGTCCTAAAATTGACCTAAATTTTATCATGGTCAGACATATATCATTCAATAGGATTAGGAAACGTGGTATGGTAGTTTTATATTATTATAAAATTATTTTTTACCCTTATTTACCTGATTTACCCTTTAACCATGGTAAATAGAAATAATTACTGAAGTTACTTTTCATGATGTCCAAAAATAAAAGGTAAATACTTAAAAAATTGGGACCTTATGATTACAAATATTTAATCCATTTTTCCAAATTCAAATCACATAATCAGAATAAATTAATTTAAAATTAATTCTCATTTGTCAAAACCAGAAAGCGGGTTTTCAATAAGTAAAACTTATCAAAATACTTACATTTGATTATGTTCAATTTTAATTTAAAATTACTTACAATGAACTAAATTATATTAAATGATATAAATATAATCTAATTATACTTTACAAATAGTTAAAAATGAAATCTAACTATAAAAATAATTTACATGAAAATATAGTCTTGAATTAAAATACAATATTTTTCACTATTCATTAAAATATGAAAGTTTTCAGAAAAACCCCAAAAAAATTTCTAAACTAAATTTTTATTTAATGATTCTAAATAATAATTTAATTAAATTAAATTTTTTATATTAAAGTGTAAAATATTTTATTTAAAATGGTTTCTCTATTAAAAGGTGAAAAAACTACATTTTTTAAAAATTTAATTCTTTTATCTAAAAAATTGAAATCTCCCTTTTATTATGACTAAAAACCCTATTAGGTGAATGTTAAAATTATATGGGATATATAAAACTTAAAAAAAATTAATAATTTTCGTAACCTCTTTTTAAATGGTGAGTTTGATAGCGAGTGGTGCGCTTAAACATTATGTTGTGTACATCACACACTAATGAATTATTTAAAAATTGAGCATACCATGGAAGATTTAGTTGTTATATTATCCTATCATTAAATAAATTGAATCCTTGCAATTTAATCTCATGATTGAAAACTAGGGGTTTGACATTTCAAAATATCTTTATTGAAATCCCAAACCGGGAAACAGATTAATGAGTCCTCTATTTTAAAATAAATAAAGGGAAGTGTGAAGGTAACCAGAAATAACTCCTAGTGGGGTTCATGGTAAGAAAATATAGACATGAAAGAAAATATAACAATATTATTCTGATTTAGAGTGACAAAGAACATTATTAGAAGAAAGTTAACAACTAGAAAACAATAAATCTTTAATGATCTAAGGGGCCATTGGATTCATTGAAAAATAAAGTTCAATGATTTTTTTTTGGTTTTATGATCATTTCCAAAAAGTAAATTAATTTCAAAGAATAATAATAAAATGAAGAATACTTACTTTACAAGTATAGTTCCATCCTTTAACTAATTTCTACCATAAACTCATCTTTCTCTCCAAAAGATAATAAAACTCAAAAATATTCTATTTAATTTTATTATATGGGGTTCAAAAAACTGAATTTTTTTCTTCTATCATACAATAAAACAACTACATTATACATACTAGAAAATCATGTAGGCTAGTGGTAGTTGAATCACCCTTGTTGTCGTTCAATTGTGGGTTCAAGTTCTACAGTGTTGCCAGACATGACGGGTAGTAGCCCGACATGCAGATTGTTCTTTTCATAAAACTATAACATTACAAAAAAAACTTAAGAAAGGTTTTAACCATAATCAATAGTCTCCAATTTACAACATAACCCATTACAACAATTAGGATTACCCAAAATACTTCTTTCCAAACTCACATTCTACAATTTTATAAGGAAGGTCACATAACATACATGTGAATGCCTTCATCCGGTATTCTCTAAAAACATGGTAATAACAACAATTACTAGAAAGCCATATTGAATACGTAAATTATTCCTTATTCCTTATATAAAACATAGAATATTTGATGCACACCTTTAATCAAAAAATGTTTAAAATTCCCAATAATTATGGTATAAATCACTTTTTAAAAAAACCATTAATCATTTCCGAGGATGTAAATAATATCCAATATACTTTATCCAAATAACTTATATCTTATTCTAAAATTATTGGATCAGTGTCATAAACTTATTAAGGGTTTTATTTCCCCCAACCATATATTTTCCAAAATGTTTAACTTGAAACTGTGTCACATTACTTGATACCATACAATCTCAACTCCTTAATGAAATAGTACTTCAGTACAATCCTTATCTACTCCATAATTATTCTAAACAATACATTTCTAAAAGTCATTCAAATAAAATTATTCTTGAATAAGAATATTTATAATTCTTCTTTACTTGAGGTAGTATATGAACTGAATTATTATCCAATAGCATTATCTAGGGTATACTATAACGAATGAGACATTGATTCTTTTAGTGTCCCATCTCCTTGGAGTTGAAACATTCTACATTAGAAACCATTTTCTTACCCTTTAAATCATGCACTTTGTGTCCTTTTTCTCCACACATATAACAAACTCACATTCCCATTAATAATTTACTAGGGTGATTTTTTCCGCAGTTATCACATGTGGGAAAATTTTTCTTTCCCTTCCTCCATTTATACTTCTCTATGACCCTTTTCTTCTCTTCCCTCCCTTCAAATCCTTTGGAATCCAAGAAATCGTTACTTATCTTATTAATACATGATATTATTCCATTATATGAGGTGAATACATGGGAGACTATTTCCCTTTGAAATGTTGGCTTCAATCGAGGAATGATATGACCCGTCTTTATATTTGGATCATGTGTATTAGTGGTGTTCTCATTACTTCTACTAGGATCCATTTCTAAATAGCGGCATATACTTGATTAGGTTATGAATCATAATGAATAATTCCAAACTTGTAAAATACATTACATAAATTGAAAATTTTATGCATATCTAATCCACAATCATAAATATGGTTTCTTTGAGGACATATTTACTCATAAATCATTCAAAATGGTTTCTAAAGAAAATTTGAATTATCTTAATCATATCCCTCTAGTGTGTCAAACTAGGTGTGTAGTAAGGCATGTTTTCGTGTACCATATTACCCCATGTCAAGACTAGAATAACTTTTTAGAGTTTTCACCCATATGTATATCTGATCCGAAACCACATGAACTTGTAGTATTTATATAGGGATACATTGATTTGAATATACACATAATCACTACATTACCAAAATTCAATGGTTTTCTTCTATACATATCCCCAATGTCTATCTTATTGTAATGATCCTTATTCTATGTTTTATAAATCTATTCCCAAGTTTGTTGCTAAACATACTTTGATACTAACCGAAATTCCCCAACCCTAGAAGCTTGGATCTGGTGCATAATTTTAATACATTGGGATGATTACAATGAATCATGTCCCAAAGGGCTGATCAGTTTAAGGGTCATGGAAAATATATTACATATATGAGATTTACACCACAATTTCTAACATAAAACACAACAAAGATAATACTTTGATAACACCATTATTCACCTAGCATAACCCAACATATCAATCAAAAAACATATCTTGGCATCCAAGGAAAATAAAACATACGAATGGGATGAGCTCATATGCTCATTAAGGATAAATAATTTCGTGTAATCCCTCACAAATAACTAGAAACTTTTAAGGAAAGGTACAAAATTAAAAAAAACTCTTTAAAAACTTTATATTTGTCATAATATGGTAATAATAAATTAAATAATTCCATTTCAATATTGACATGGATATTATACTAGTCAAATAATAAGATATAAAATCAATAACTAATCTCATAATGATGGAATGAATAATGTGGGTCATCTTACACATATTGTCAAGGATTCAGCCAAGAAACCATACATAATTGGGTAATACAATACCCAAAACCCAAACAAAATAATCTCATGAGACTATCGATGCATCGAGGGGCTATAGTGGGCCCTGCCTGTTACTTACGAAGTCCAATGAATTCCTCTTATGTAAGGGGTAAAACGTAACCAACATACACATTCATATTAAAACTAGAATATGAATGTCAATACATAAACTATAATCCATGAATGGTATAAAAATAATACATCCATAGAAAACATATCATTAACCATTCAATACAATATGGAATATTTAATTATAATAAATCAACCTCAATTAAGAATAATATCCAATAAAGTATGCTGACATAGTTGAAAACCATCAGTAAAACTCATTGAGAGAAATGTCCCTTCTTCATGAAATCATTTAAAAGTCACACAATTTATAAAAAAATTAATTTAAAAGATACATTTTAATTAAATATTCCCATACCACTTTGATATTTTTGAAAGGAATTAATATTTTAAAACAGTCATGTCCATACAAATAAATCCTTAAAACCATTTTGAAAACATGGACATTAATTAAATAGCTTTAGAAAAAATAAATCATTTAAACATTTAAAATTATGATATAGTTAAAGATTGAAGTCCATAAAACCTTAAAATATTCCTTTTTAAAACATTTTTACGAAACATGTAAATGGATGATAAATATATCCCAGTAAATACTTACAAATAAACAATATCGAATAATAATGCGATTGAGGAATTAACCATTACCTTAGGTCTGATACTCTCCATATGTGTCTGAAACTCTTGTATAATGTTTTTAAAAATATTATTGACTTATATAAGAATAATAATAATATTTATGATATCATATATTATTCTTTTATGACTTTTTGTTACAGGTTTACTAACAATTCCAAGTCAATGAAACATTTCGGGTAATAATCACTTTCTTTATCGTACATGTTTTGAATTGTTATTCTTGATCATATTACATAGATCTTGATTTTCATACCTCCATATTTTATAATATGATTTATATATCATGTATTTTCATAATATAAATACATATGATTGATAGATATATGAAATGGAATACACTGTTCATGGTGACGATAGGTCGTACGTATGCATGAACATTGTTTTCGTTTTCTTATCGCTTGGAAGTATGTGAATGAAATATATGTACATATATGTATATATATGTATATATATTATTCCAGTATCCTTATTATGTCATATATTTTATAAGTATTCATAATATATATATTTTTTATAATCATTCTTGAATAGTTATTATGCAGAATGAATATCATCGCATCTTGGAGACGGTAGACCGTACGTACGCATGAGCTATGATATAATTCCTTTAATGGTTAAATGATATGGGAATGGATGGTATATTAATTATATATAATCATAATAATGTCATATTAATTATTTATATCAATTATACTCTTCATTTTACCCATCCAAATAATGTAATGTGGAATAAATAATTACACCCCAACGTGGCGAGGGTAAGCCATACGTACGCATGCATGGTGATATTATTATTTGTATGATGAATAAAATGATGAATATATTTGTCCAATGATTATAATAACATCTCAACATATTTATGATACTGGATTTATTTTTTTGGTATGGAAACCACAAAGAAAAATAAAGTACAAGAATAAAAGAACTTTGGAAGAAGGGATAAAATGATTAACTCTTCTTCGAGTGTCTCCATTTGATTTGCAAAACGGACACCATAACATGGTTTTCTGAAAAAAGTGTGGACTCTAGGATAAATTCATGGATTCTTTTAGGATAGTTGGGTAGGGTTTGGTGGTGCCAAATGTAGTTTGAGGTGTGAATAAAATAGTAGGATATGTTCTTTTTTATAAGAGTGGTGAGGGGCACTTTAGTAAATGCTTGAAATATTAATCAATTTCAAATTGATTTCAGGTTTAAAATGAATAAAAAATGAAAAATTTATAGGGAAAGATAAGTATGTTTATAAATCATTTCAATAAATAGGTTTTAGAAAATTCTAGGCCATGAATTTAACCATATGTTTTGGCTTTAACCCATAGTTAAAAACATTAACTCTTAACATGTTTTGTTTTATGTTCATAATATATGGTTTCTATAGTTACTAAAAATTTCCGAGAGAAACAAAAGTGGGTCACTAATGAAAATTTTAATATTATATAAGTCATTTGGAGGTTCCTAGATTTTTGGGACTATTATTTCATTTAATAAAATAGTTTTTTTTAACTCATTTATTTCAATTTTGGCACTATTTAGTAATTGGTTTTTATTATATTCAGAAAAACATGATTCCTTCGAACCAATGGAAATAAATAAAAATATAATATGTTGTAATTATACATAGATTTGGTTTATTGCATAAAAACTATCAAATTTCAATTAATTTAATATTTATAATATCATTTATTTGATTCATTCATTAATAAGGCAAACACTGCATCATTATTGTGTCAAAAATAAATTTTATTATATAAAATCTAAAAATTAAAAATAAAATAACAAGTTAATGGAAATATTTATATATTTCCAATTAATATTTATTTTTTAATATATCAGTTATATAACTCCAATTAATTTTTTTTAGTAATAAGATACAGGTTTATGTTATATTTCTGTTTACTTTAAATTAATTGTTATAACATCTGATTTTCACACTCAAGTTGCTCCATAGGGTCCTAAAATCAACCTAAGGATTATAATGGTAGCACATATATCATAAAATAAGATTATTATATGTGTTAGGGTAGTTTTATATTTTATAATATTGTTTTTACCCTTATTTACTTGATTTACCCTTTAACCATGGTAAATAAAAATAATCACTGAAGTTACTATTCATAATGTCCAAAATAAGAAGATACATACTTAAAAAATTTCATCCTTATGATTCAAAATATAGAATCAATTTTTCCAAATGAAAAATACAGAATTTGCATAAATGAATTTAAAATTAATTCGGGTTGTCAAAACCCTAAAGCGGGTTTTAAAGAAAGAAAAACTATCAAAATATTGATATATGTTTAAGTTTAATTTAAATGTAAAATTACTTCTAGTTACCTCAATTATATTAAATTATAAAATTATAATGTAATTATAATTTTATCCCAATTATAAATATAATCTAACAATATAAATAATTTATATGACAAAGCAGTTTTGAATTAAAATGCAGTATTTTTCACTATTCATTAAAATATGAACGTTATCAGTAAAACTACAAAATTTTATCCAAAATAAATTTTTATATCCCGATTCTAAAGAATAATTTAATTTTGTCAAATTGATTATATAAAAGTGTCAAATATTTAATTTAAAAAGGGTTCTCCATTAAAAGGGGGGAACTACATTTTTAAAAAAATACATATTTTCTCTAAAATATTTAATATGACCATTTATTATATACAATAAACACATAAGTTGAATGTTAAAATAATATGGTATATATATAATTAAAAAAAATACTATGCATAACCTTTTTTAAAATGTCTAGTTTGATAGGTCATGGTATGCTAAAACTTGGTGATGCGTACATTGCACACAATTGAATTATTTAAAAATGAAGTGTATTGTGGAATCTTAGGGTGTTACATTTCTCGTTTAATAACATGGATGAATAAATTCTAGTCACACACGGGAAGGAAATATAGGAAAAATTATTCTTGATAAATAAGGAAATATGGGTCTCATATGCTCATCTAATAAATATTGATGGGACATCCTGCACTCAGCAAATATGGCATATTATACCCATCACATAATTTGGATTTTTTTAAGCATGTCACATTAGTTGGATGGTTATGTTTCATAGATACCACCTCTTGATGGAGAGATTGGATGGTAATAGATTAGGGATTTAGAGATTGAACCTCAAGGTGGTGTCCTATGTATCCTATTTATTACATAAAATAATACCCAAATAGTTCATGTTTTTTAGTTTAAGGCCATGTGATTGAATAATTTTTTTTAAATCATACAGTAAGGATAAATAGGTTAATGGTTCTTATAAATTAATTGTGTATGGATTATTTAGGGGTGTCTCATTTTGGTTTATTCTAGAAAAAGAGTTAACGAAATATTTATTTGGAAACCATGAACAAGATCTTAATTCAAAACATATGATGAAACCAAGAGTTGTATATCCCCTCATGGAATATGAGTAAAAAAATAAATGTCTCTTGAATAAAGGAAATCATCGTCATCAAGGATGTGGTTGTAGGTATCTCAAATTAAATTGTGTATAACCTATCCTAAAATGATTGTTATATAACTATTGAATTTTCATGGGGGATAATTATAGAAGTAAAGGGATAGAACCGAAATCCTGTGAATATAGTCTATAACTAATCTAAATTTAGTGTGTAGGGTATGATCCATAATTGTATAGACGTATTTGGTTGGGATAGGTTCCTAGGTAGATGACCTTAGTGAATATCCTCTCATGGTAGAGACTTGAGTGAATAGTAATAAAGGTAGGGGACTTCAGTGATGTGGCACCCTCATAGAGACCTGTGAGAATTGGTACCCAATTATGAGACCTGATCAGAGTGGACACCTAGGTAGGGACTTGGGTGAAGTAGTAATAAAGTTATCTAGACATGTAAATTTAGTTTTTTATGTTTGTAAATCGAGATATTATAGTGATCAAGTGTTTGGTTCTAAGGTGAACTCATACTCAATTAGTCTATCACCCACAATGAAAATCCATTAAGGAGAGAATATGAGCATAAATTCTATCATCTCTCCCTATGTTGTTTTATAATCACCTTAATTAGTTTTCCATCAAAGACTTGGGTTAATAGGATGGAGCTTCATAAACTAAGTTTATATTGTTCCACTTTTTATGTTGATATGGCAAGAAATGGTGTCTTTTTAAGGAAACCCATAATTAAGGCACCCAATAACAAATGTAACTATTTTGAGAACATAATTATTCCATTTGGTTCATGAGAGATTGTGTATATAAATGTACACACACAAAACATAACACATTATGAATTCATGAAAGGTAACCTAGATACCTAGAAGATATTATAGTTAGAATAATTTTCATATGAAAGCATAGGAATAAGGAAAATAGGTTCCAAAGAAGTACTTGAGAAGGGTGTCCATGTCACATAAAAAATGGGATTGTAAGAAAGATTCATGTATGGTATCCTTGGTACATAGAATATAGCCATGTGAAATTTTTTTATAATACTAGTATATGAAATATTAGGGTTAAAGTGATTTAGATATATAATGTGAGTTATGGCCACCCTTGTAGAGTTCACTCAGGAAAATATAGATAAAAATTTGGGAAAAAACTTTCAGCATGAAATATATATAATTTTGATTTGTAATCCCTTTTAAGATGCATGAGTATTAAATTAAAATATTCTGTAATAAAATATACCTCAAGCTACCATGATCCTTAGTATAAATTTTTTTAGTTAATAAACATCTAGAAGACCCTATAAGATGGATTTTATGGTTACAATCAACCATTTAATTAGTAATGGGATAAATACATGTCTTAACCCATGTTGGATTTTCTCTCCACCATGTAACAAGATTAATCAATGTTTTTAGGAAACTAGAGGACTTAGTACGTGAGAAAATATACATCACATGAAGTTACCATTTAGGTCTTCTTCATGAACAGTGATAATATTATGTTGACACTGAAAACATGTAATATGAGTGAGGTCTATATCATTATTTTTATAGAAATGGGTTTGGATACCATTTTTCATTACCGACAACACGCCTACCACAAAATTTGAAACCATGGTAACACAAATAAAATATAGGGAAGATAAAATTCTATTATGTAGATAATCATATTAAACAAGATGATGAGATATTATATGAGTCTATAATTATAACATTGATTCATATAATAAGATTAATATGAATAATTTCATTAAAATATGGAATAATATTAATTATATCATAAAAACATGGTAATAATTAAAAAATTTCAATCATATAAAGGTTGGAAAATCATAAAATATTCTATCACAAATAGTAGTCAGGGATAAATTTGATGACATAATACCATAATGTTCTAGGATCATTTCCCACACACCATATAAAAAATCTACTAAGATGTAATCATTACAATATTTATTTAGGGGTTTTATATTTTTATTCCCACTTTTCATATTAATTATTTTATAGATATGTGTGTACAATATAAATAAAAGCATAAATCAAGAAAAAAAATATTCTAATACGTTGAAGAGAATATGGGTTATAAATTAATGTCATTATATTTAGTGAAGTGATGAATCTTAGAGGTTACTAGTGGATGAATATATTAATGAATAATGGATTTTCAATTGTGTATAAAAGATAATAGTCCATAAATATAGGGTTAAATTTTATTGGGTAGGCACTGAAATATATAAAGGAGTTTTTATTGAAAGAAACCAATTTATCAAAGTATTATATAATGGGTAAACCATTTTTTAAAGAAAATAATGTTATAAAAGTTCCCAGAAACCATAGTAGAACCCATATATTTGATTTCTAAAAAATGAGTTTCATAAACCATGTTAGAAAAAAATATGAAGAAATTGGTTTGTGATTATAAAATGATATAAAATAGTTTCTCTATGTTCTTTTTATATTTTTAAATAATGAAATTATTGGGACAGTAGTAGATATATTTTTATATTACAAAATAAAGAGGAGAAAATGAAATAATGTAAATAATAAGGTATTTATACGTAATATAAGACAATTAAAAGTGAAATAAATAGAGATAGTTATAGATATAAGTGGATAGAGAGATAGGGAGAGAATAACCAGTATTTAATTAAATGGGGAGTGTGGAAGTGTCCATGAAACTCAATTCCAAAATCAATAACATTTATCCTATAATGTCATGAATAAAAACAAATGTATGATAATTTTATATTCTAGACCATTATTAATTTTTATTCATTCATTATCATCACTACGTACTCAACTATTATTCATATACAATGATAAAACTGACCACTCAAAAATATTGTATTGGCGTTTCTTAAGTGTAATATGATTGATGGTAAAAAAAGTTAATTGTCCCATAAGTCCCTGCGATTAAGAAGTGTTAGGGTTTGGATTTTTTTATTCAATAATATTAAATATTATATAATTTAGAAGATAATACAAAATAGGTTTGACTAAATGATAACATATTTCAAAATCATCTCTTAGAAGGTTTTACCAATGGGGATATTTTTTTGTCAAAATTATTTTCCTATTTATCTTTACATTACATAAAATAAATTATTTTGAAAAATAATTAATAATTAAATTTTAATTCGTAACATGTGTGATTAAGGCCACCCTTTAATGGAAGAAATGTATTTTTCTTAACAAATTCTATATTATTTGTTTAAATTTTATATCTAAAATTTTTTTAAAAAAAATTAATAGTTTTGTTCGATTATTGTTTGATATTACAATTCAAATTAATGTAAATTATATATATATATATTTTTTGGATGGAAAATTTTTTTATGAAATTTAGAAAAATGTATTAGAATAAATTATAACAAATGGAATGAGATATATCGGATTAATGTGCTTATCATACAATTTGAGATAACTTCTTTGGAATAATACCTAAGACAACACATAACGTATTGTGGTTAATCCATGAATTCCCTAATGCGAAAATTAGGGTTAAAAAGAGATATTTTTCTAGGAATCTAGAGATCGACATAATATGAGAAGGTGTGGTAAATTATTGAAGGATGTTAGTATTTATAGTTAAATTATAGGTATTTTTTTGAATAATATATAGAATAAATTTTTTCTGTATACAATAATAAAAATAGTTCAAAATCATGTGACTCTATAAAGTAAATTATTCAAGTGATTCAGATAAAAAAATTTCTTACATCAATAATTATTTCAACAATCATGTCATTATGTTATCTTAAAGTATACCAAATATTATTTTATTTCACAATAATCTTCTTTATTCCATAATTTTAAAATTTTAAAAATATTACCCTTAGAAATTTATAAATCAAAAAATTTAAATTTAAATCAATTTTACAAAAAAATCAAAATAATATAATTCAAATATATAATTATGTCATGAAAATATGGGTTATTATAGAAGAATGGAAAACATGTTTTACAAAAATATATTCTTTTAATTACATCATGTGGTATATATTGAGTAATTATTTTATTGTATTTTAATTATTTTATATGATTATTTAATTTAGGAAAAATTAAATTACATTTTTAATTCATTAGTAACCCTAGTAGTTTTTTTATAATCAAATGTGTAGTTTACTATTATAATAGCCAGGTAACTATTCTAATGTTCATATTTCCATTGGATGTTTTACTTATTTATAGTTAGAATATACCCCTTTTAATTAAAATATAAGCCAAATATTTTCCATAATATTAATTTACTTGTTTTTCATTCATGATTATCTATATTTATTTTATAAAATGGAATTATAATTTATAATGATTTTATTTCATTATAGATTATTTTTAATAGATGTGATATTTCTAGGAATATTTGAGAAATCAAATTTAAAAATTCTTGTTATGTTATTTACTTATTTATTTTATCACACTATAATTTTATTGGTCAGATGAAATATATTAATCTTTTATATTATATATTATCAGGTAACATGATATTTTTTTCATAAGGTACATATGATTTATTAATAATAAACTACTGCACCATAGTCCCTAGATAAAGATAAATATTCATGAAGCATATATGTATTTTAAGTAAGTATTTATACAAAAACATTAGATTTTAAATTATTCTCCAATTATTTGAATCTGTCCAATAAATTTTAATTCAAAATATAATGAATATAGAATATGGAACTATAATTTATTTACATACTTAGGATCCCCTATTTTTTCTTTGTGATTATGATTTCAAAATAATTCATTGAAATGGATATATAGCGACCAAAACATTTTACACATATTATTAAATGATTTTTAACATAAAAATTTAATAATTACAACCCAAAGATCATGAGACCTAGTTTATAGGGAATACTAGGTTCATAATAAATCAAATAGAGGAAAAAATAAAGATTCTTTAGCTCATTCTACATAATGTGCTTTGCGCTCCTAAAACATATTATGACAACCTTACAAATACGTAGACAAAATGGGTGAGCTAAAAACCCAATAAGGGTATAATCCTATTAAGGAAACATAACATGTGAGTTAAATGTATAACATGATATCATAAAAGAGAAGGCTCTAGGGTAATCACATGATATCATAATTTAAACAATAGGGTATCATAAGATCATGGATTCTTATGAAATGTGGCGAAAATATATAACATGACATAAACATGAGTCAAGGATAACTTCCTAGACAATTTATCAGGGGGGATAAAGGCTGATAACATATTAATATTACTTCATTATCTGATACATTATGAATCATGAGACTAAAAACATTACATAATGCATTGGAGAGATTTCAGGGAACTCCCATCATTACATGTTCCTGATTATGTGTTCCACAAAAAGGAAATCAATCATAATTCATTAACATAAGAGTTAGAAATGGAAATAAATGGTTTACATAATATAGTCTCATATCATAATCAAAAGAAATTTCATAATGAATTCATTCTTGATATTATCATAAATCATTTATTACTACATATAAAATTAATGGATTATGATCTGGGTATATATCTAGGAGATATATATACATAATTTATAATAAATAAATAACCTGAAATATTTTTGGAATTGATGAAAATTTCGTTAAATGATTAAATGGAATATTTCTTGAGAAATATACTTTTCTTACTTTCTAATCACATCACCAAAAAATAAAAACATCCAAAATATTATAGAAAATAAATTCTTTAAAAATAACTGCGGAAATTTATAAAGAATTAAGATATTGCATTTTTTAGGTATATCCCACTTTTAGTTTTTAATTTGTGACTTGGTGGACATTTATTGTTTGGAGATGGAGAGCATTTTTTGCATAAAATTAGTAAAATATAAACGATTTATATTTTCATGAATAAAAGAAGACTTGGGTTATGAGGAAACATGATAAAACTTGAGAGGATATATCGAGGGAGATTTTTCATCATTCTATTTGAATTAATGGAGTTTTGGTAATTGGGCCAAGGGTTAACAAGGGTTCTTGGAAAGTTGAGAAGACTTAAGGGGGTTCAGGTTTTTATTTTGTAACTAGACTTAAAAACTATCTGCAAAACATTTACATGTCGTGTAACTATAATACACTCCATGTTATTGTTTCTAGAAACATTCCATTAATGGTTATAGTTCTTGAAATGATTCATTCCATGAATAAAGTACATATCACAAAATTATATTAAAAATAATTTAATATGCGATCAAAATAAATAATAATCCACAGAAATGGGTTTTTCAGCATATCCCTTCAAAAAGAAATTCATAACGAGTATCTTAATTAGATGCCATGTAATTCTGTGATCATGTTTTTAAAGGGTGTCATGTGACTAATTTCCCATTCACCACACACGTAGCATTCCTCCTCTTTACCTAGGGTGATCATCCAGGTGATTTTAGGCCTCTTACCTCTATTTTAGACATCTTGTTTGTGTGACCAGTCCTTAGTATGTTGTTATTCTTTGGTACCCTCTTCTCTCCCATCATTCACTGATCATTATGGTGTAATATCTTGACCATGATCACTGTTGGATTTGATCAGTATTGGTTATGATCTAGGAACCTTATTATTAACATGTGTACCTTCATTGATGTTGGTGAATCCTGCTGGATGCATTGGTTGATATTTAGTTAATGTTAGGGGGTCTAAAACATAACCCAGTGGTATGATAATTTTTGAGTATATGAAATATTGAAACATTAATAAACCAATCAAGGTTACCCTCAAACCTGGCACTTGATCCATTCTGTCACATAACCAATGGGCATTCTTGATCCCCATGGGGAAGGTACAAGTACTGTATCATCGAACAATAAACTATAGGGAATGATTTTTCCTGACCTGAAAAAACATGAGGCATATATATACACAAAACAAAATCAAACATATGAATACTGATGAATGTATGCCATAGATGTAAAATGATAACAGAAACAAAATAACTGCAAAGGTAGCTAGAAATCCAAAAGTAAAGTCTAAATGAAAAGAATAAGAACCAAACAGTTACTCCATATGCTAGTTTGGATGAACTCCCACCATATCACCATTAGCTGTCCAACCTGGCTAACACGAAACCTCACTTCCTCACAATGAAGCCTTAATATTCCTTAAAATTTAAGGAAAAAAATGGTCTATACACAACCTAAGTAGTGCACATGATGTGAGATAACAAGATCAATAGGATCCCACCCAGGTGTTCCACAACATGTCTTTGTATAACAATTCATGTATGCTCAATTTAAAAAAATATGTAATGATAAGAATTAAAGAAGTTTTATAGATAACATGGTAAACATTTCCCTTTTTATCATAGTTCTAAAACAAAAAAATGTAAATCAATTTCAATACACATTTTTTCATATTATATATCAAAATACTAAACATGCATATCAAGGGTAAAATATCCCAAATCAAAGAAATACAAAAACAAAAATAGCAGTACAAGCATCACAATACAAAGGAATAAAAAATCTTAGGTACTAGACTACTTGTATACATTAATCTATGAAATAGTACACAATGGTACATGAAGCCAATGATCTAAACTCCATGACTAGGGAGAAATCCCATAAAGTGAAACTCAAATATCACATACATTCCTAGAGAAAATGATCTACACTCTAGGACAAGAGGAACACCCCAGAAAGTGAACCCACACAAGGGATGATGGCCTCCAGATAGACCTTCCTCCTAGTACTCAATTTAACACATGTTCCCATTTTCAATATCATTTTAATATTTCAAAAAACATTTTCAATGCTTCGAAAATACCCCTTTTTATTTCTATTTTTTAAAAACCATGGAAAAACAATTTCATTAAAAATATAATTCCCACACACAATGAAAATATTTTCAATTTTATACAAATTTATTTCTTAACTAATTAACATGAATAGAAAAACGCAGTTTATAAAAATGGCTTGAGACGGAATCACCTACCTCAAAACTGGGGTCGTACAGACCCACAACAGGATCCACCAACCATGAAAACCCAACGACATCAAAGAAGGAACTAAAATCTAATGCACACATCTTAGGATTGATTCAATTTAGTGATAGGGTTAGTGGAAGGTAGGAAATATCACATAACTTGACAATGAATTCCTGCTGCTCCACGACCAACAATGGAATGGTCTCTAGAATCATAACACACAATGTATCATGGAAGAAGAAAATAAGAAACACCAACATAGAAAAACTAATCTAATAATAAAACTCAATGGTGATACAATGATCAATGACAGTGAATAAGTAGAAAGATAACTTACCCATAGAGATGCATCGTAGTTGCAATAAAGATGGAACATGGAGTAGATTGATCCAGAAAGAATGGTGTATCTAAAAAATTGTCATAGAGGAGTTTAAGTTTGAGGGTAAAAAAAACATATGATCAAATGGGCACCAAAAACTGAAGTGGTTACCTAAAATATCCCCTCTTTGGGAATTACAAGATCTATATAACCTTTAAATGTTATGAAATAAATGTTGTTTAAGTATGCCGAGAAATCTATCGCCTCAAATTTAATATATGTTATTTACAAAAATTAAGAAGTATAACTACTCTTCACAATGTTTAATGCTTCATAGAGTGAATCCTTTTTGACTTGTACTCAGCAACACTTAAATGTCTTGTAACCTAGTTACATTTTGTGCAATCCTTTAACATCATGTAGAAAAGGTATGTTAAATCTAAGAGTCCAAAAAAATCTATGACTTCACCATTATAGGTATCCTCCTAATTACTTCTTGGTAATCTATGCGAAATGGGAAAAAGGATAACTATGAAGAACTCATGGTTGTAACTAATATATAGTTAATGGGATGTTAAAAAATCCCCATCATAAAGACATTCCATACCTGGGAAGTCATGTTAATGATGTAATCCCAAGAAAAAGTTGAGGCCATTTCTCCCTTATTAATGAATCATGATACCTAGTCACATGAGAATATGATCTATGTTTCCATCAATTTCTAACTAAAAAAATCAAATTCCCATGTAAGGATTTCACTTGAGAGTCAATTATCTCAACTGGTTTCTCTAAAACAAAATAATTTGGCTCAAACTCAATTTCATCCAAACTCCGAACGTTTCCAGGATTAGGGTGATACTTATTGAGCCCAGACAGGTGGAAAATATCATGAATACCCATCAACAAAACCAACAATACTAATAGATAGGAAACCAATTCGAGCTTCTCAGTGATATAAAATGGACCAATATATCCCAGATCCAAATTTCCCTATTCTCTAAGTCGGTGGTGTCCCATCCAAGGAGAAACATTCAAGAAAACCCAATAACCAATGAAAAACATTATAGGAAGATTTCTCTGATCTTCATAATATTTCAATCGACTATGGGCTATAACCACATGTTGAGGTAAATCATGAATCTTCACAGATTTCTCATAAACCATATATGGTCTACCAAACCGACTTCACCCACCTCATCCCAACAAAGAGGTGATATTCATAGGAAACCATTCAACGCCTCAAAGGTAGCCATTTTATCTATGAATGATAACTGTTGTTGTAAAAAAACTCAACCAATCCTAGATGGCTATCCCATGATCCAACCAAGTCAATAACACATGCATGAAGCATATTTTTTAGAATATGAATTACATGCTTCATCTGACTGTTAGTTTTTGGGTGGAAAGTTGTTCTCACCTTGACATGAGTTCCCATTTCCTCTTGTAGACTCCTCCAAAACCTTGAGGTAAACCTATGATCCCTATCCAAAAAAATGGAAGGACTCCCATTTAACCACACTATCTACTGCGCATACAGACTCCCTAGATCCTTAACCATGGTGGTATCCTTTATCGGAATGAAACAATAAGACATATTCAATCAATAAATGACCTCCCAGATAGCATTATTCCCTCAGGGAGTCCATGGTAATACACCAAAAAACAATACTTGGATAGCTCATCCCATTTTCATATTAGCACTAAAAGAGGTTGAAGGAATTTAGAGGGTTTCAAGTGTTATGCCTTTATCTGTTGGTAGGTGTAATAGTGGGACACAAAATCTACAATCCCATGCTTCATACCTGACTGCCAAAATCACCATATCATGTCATAATACATCTTCGTAGTGCCTAGGTGAACAGACCATAAAGAGATGTGACAATTAGTCAAGACTAAACTCTTGAAGGATGCTAGGATAAAAACCTAATCCCCATAGTAGAGCATGCCATATGAAGATAGAGACCATCCAGAAATGGCCACCCCACCATAACGTATTTCTCTAACTCTACTAAAAAAATCATCAAGATGCTAACTCTACAAAATAAACTCCATGAAATATGATTATAACTGAAAACTAGTTAGAACAATAACTAAAACATCTTATTGAGAATCTATGAGTAACTAAACAAAATGCCCCATATGGTTCTATTCCACCTTTGATTCTAGAACATCCTGTGATGGTACTTACCTCTTAAGAGCATCCATAATGATGTTTCCCTTCCTAAGGGTGTAGGCGATATCAAAGAAAAATTTATAAAGGTATTCTACCCATCATCACTATCTATGATTTATGCCCTTTTGAGAAAAGATATAACTTGAAATCTTATGACTAGAGAAGACTCTGAATCGTTCCAAAAAAGATAGTGCCACCAATATTTAGGCGCAAACATAACTACAGAAAGATATAAATCATGAGTGGGGTAATTATTCTCATATGGTTTAATATTATGAGAGACATAAGCTTCCACAGGGTCATCCTAAATTAGCATGCATCCCAAACTAGCCCCCAAAGCATTACAAAACAACATGTACCCCTTAGTAAGATCAGGGAAGATTAGAATAGGTTCTGATTTCATAAGTCATTTTAGTTCATCGAAAGAAGATTGACACATTGTATACCAAGTAAATTTCACCTATTTTTTGGTAATAACAATTAAATGTGATTCCATATTAGATAGGTCCTTAACAAACCAGTGACAGTATCATGCTAGATAAAGGAAACTCTGAATTTCAAAGACTTTATATGGATCCTTCCATGAAGAAACAACATTCAACCTCTCTAGATCAACTGATAAGAAATGTTAATAATGATTCTTCCCTAAAAACTTTAATTATTGAATCCAAAAACTACATTTTGAAATATTTCCACATAAATGGTGTCTTCTAGGAATATCCAAAACAAAACTCAGATGGTCCTCATACTCACACTCATATTTCAAATAAACCATAATATCATCCATGAACACTACCACAAAACTGTCAAACAAATCATCTATGTGAGGAAAGGGATATTTATTATTAACAATTACTCAGTTGAATTTTTGATAGTCCACAAAAAACTGAATTAAATTGTATTCCTTCTTGTAAAAGAGAACAAGGGATGCCAAGGTGAAACACTATGGTGAACAATACCTTTTTCCAAGAGGTCATCCAACTGAATCTTGACCCCTTTCATATCTTTCTGTGTCATAAGATAAATAGTTATCGATAACTGTTGTGTATGTGGCACCAAGTCAATTGTAAACTCCACCTCTCTCTCTATCTAGTGGATGACAAGAAAATTCATTTGGGAAAATTTCATAAAATAAACAAACAACAATGGGATGATCGACAAAAGAAGAAACATCATCATGCTCAAATGCAACAGCAGACAAAAAAATCCTGATCTCTATGTGGGAAGGACCTTCACAACCTGACCTCGAGTCCCAATCCCCTTGAAACGCGCCAGATATCCCATCGGTAGTGAAAAAAAACGCACCCAATGTAACAATGAACTTCATCTCGATGAGTGAAAAGCCAATCCATACTGATAATGATGTCAAACATATTCATATCAAAAATAAAAAAATCTCAGACTAACTCTTTATAGATATCATTAATGGATAAGAATGACACTAAAATACCTTCTCTATCCTCATTCCAAGTAGTGTCTCTAAGTTCGTTAAAATGGTCATAAGTTCCATTGTATCTTTAAGCATATCAATAAAATGTCCAGAAATAAACGATTGGGAGGTAAGAGTATCAAATAAAGAAATTTATACTAAATATTCAATAAATATAGTCCCTATCACTTTCTCTAGAACAAAATTGACTTCTATTATACACTAAACTACCGCTTGAAAGTGCCTCACTTTTGAGGCATGTGGCTGGAGACCTATATTGTTTCAATCTTCTGATTATACCATAGTAGCCTTTAGAGCCGATAAACCGTAACCATAAAAATGTGTATTCATATCCTGAAAAACAAAATGGTGTATATGACCCAGATGTCCACAAATATTGCACGTCTTTGTAGGAATAAGACAAAAATGCTTGTTTTGTCTGATCTTGTCGCACTAATATCAAGTCCAAGGAATACTGCTATTCATAGAAGACTGTTCAAAGGAGGATCTCTACTAAGACCCACCAACACCACTTTGGAAATGATCCTTCCACTTCCACTTCTACCTATGCACAACACTAGAGTTTTCACTAGATGTAAGAGAAGGGTCTAGTAAAGAAACATTTACTTCCCTATCCATCTCAGCCATTATATCTTTGTCTACAGTCTCCCCAAAGGTAGATAGTTTAAAAATAAACACCTATAATTTGATATCTAGTCGCAAACCCTATGGGAACTTCTGAGCCTTCAAATTGTCATTATTCACTACATCAAGAGAAAAATGGACTAGCTCAGTAAACCAGTTGGTGTATTCCCACACCATGCTCTCCTCTTCAGTGGATTCTCATTCAAAATTTCACATGGTCGATCAATCACACCTCCAACTCCTGGTTGTACCTCAAATATTACGTTCTGAGCTCCTAGCACACCTTTATCGATATAACAGACTGCCTGTATGATAATCTTTATGATATTATTAACTATAGGAGGATTTACTTTTGGAGCATCAATTACAACTTCTCGAGGAACTTGTAGAAGACATCATGGAGGTGTACTGCTACATACCAAAACATAAGAATAATAAGAAAACAGAATAAATCACAGTTCAAACCAGAACACCCATAAGTTGAAACTATGATTTAAAATAAAACCCAACCCTAGATATAGATATCCCAACTTCCCAAGGACACTTAATTCCTGTTTTGACAAGAGATAGCTAGGAACTCATGACAACATACCTCTTAATTTCCAAAAATCCTATCTCCCATCTAAAAGAAATCAAAACACATGTACTATTTAGGTCATACCTCCTCTGATACTAAGTTTTAATGAATAGACACGGGTTACCCTCAAACCTAGAACCCGACCAGTTCTGTCACAGACCCAAAGGGGATTCCTGATTCCCATGGGTTGGTGACAAGCACCTGGGAATCGAATAAAAAATAAGAGGGAATGGTGTCTCCTGACCAAAACAAAACACAAGGAACTTATATACAAGAAGATGAAATGAAATAGTGGAATACTGATGAATATATTACATAATTGTAAAAAGTCTCTAAAACAAAATAAAAATAAAAAAGTATCCAAAACTCTAAGAGACAAGTACAAATGCCATTGACTAGAACAAAAAATTAACTCTAAATGATGGTGTGGGTGAACTACCACCATATCACCATCAGATACCCAACCTAGATGCTAGGAAACCTCACTGCCTCACTATAGTGCCTTTCCTTTCCTGGAAATGGAAGATATACAATGGTCTATGATCCACTGAAGAGGTGAGCATGGTGTGAGATAACAGGCTCAATAAGATCCCACCTAGGTGTTCCATAACAAGTCTCTATATAAAAATTCTTGTATTCTCAATTTAAATAAAACATGGCATGATAAGTAGTAAATTAGTTTTATATAAAGAATGGTAAACATTACCTTTTCATCACAATTCTTAAAAGTAAGATTATCAATTCCAAAGCACATTTTATATATTATATATCACAAGAATAAACATACATATCAAGGCTAAAATAATCCAAATCCATGAAATGCAAAACAAAAGTAGCAGAATAAGCATCACATTACCAAGGAATACAACAGGTCAGGAAGTAGGCAACTCATACCCATTAATATAAAAAATAGTGCACTGCGGTACCTGAAGCCAATTATTAAAACTCTAGGACCAAGGAGACACCAAAAAAAGTGAATCCCCAATATCACATATGTTCCTAGATCCAATAATTTACAATATAGGACAAGAGGAAAACCCAAAAATTAAACCCCCACAATGGACGATTGATCAAGCTAAAACTTCAAACTAGTACCCAAGGTAACCCATGTTTAAATTTTCGCAATCATTTCAACATTTCAAAAACCATTTGATGAACATTTCACAAAACCATTTTCAATGCTATGAAAATACCCATTTTTCCTTCAATTTTTCAAAAACCATGGAATCCAATTTCATTCAAAATCTATTTCCAACACACATAAGCAATCATGCCAATTTCATTCCAATTTATTTATAAACAAATTCACAATAATGAAACAACACAGTTTATCAAACACATGCTAGAGACGAAACCACCTACAATAAAATTCAAGTCACACATGCCTGTAACATGATCCATCAACAATGAAAACCCAATGACATCAACAAAGGCACTGTAATCCAATCCAAACATCATAGCATTGATTAAATTAAAAAAATGGTTAGTGGAAGAGAGGAAATATCAAATAACTTGACACTGAATGCCTACCTCACCACAACCAATAAAGGAATGACCTCTAGAATGATATCAGAGAACTAATCATGGAATAAGAAAAGAAAAAACACAAACATATACTAGTGGATATTCTGATGAATCCTAGGGGTGCTATAGTGATTAGGTTTAGTAAAGAAGTGGAAAGATAACATACTGGAAAAGATTTACCACAACCACAATTAAGATGGAACACTGAGTGGATTGATCTAGAAAGAATGGTGTCTCAGAAAATCAACAGATGGGAGTTTTGGTTCTAGTAAAATGGAAAATGGATGATTGAATGGGAATTAAAAACCCAAGTGACACACTAAAACATCCCTTATTGAGTAATTACACAACATGTAATTTGGTTACACAACCTAAAATCCATGGAATTTTAGTATTTTGATAAATACACCATATCGGATTTAAACATTTTTATTTAAAACATTTATGATGTGTAACTCCACTTCACAACGTTTAACCCATCACATCATAAATCCTTTCATGATTTTTACTCAACTACACTTACACGTCATGTAACCTAATTACATGGTGTGAAATCCTCCTGAATTCTACAAAAAAAAAGTCGATTAAAGGTATGATTCTAAAAATTCTCTAACTTCACCATTATAGGTGTCCCCTTAATTCTTTTTATGTCCTCTGTAGATAATGGGAATAAGGAGAACCATGAATAGGGAACGTATTTACCTGATAGATTAGTAATAGGATTTTATTGAAATTGATCCAATATAGGTTCAACTAAATTGATTAAATGGTGAATTTGATTATTCCTCAGAGGCCCTTTGTATCCAATTGGCTCTTGACCTAGCATGTGGATACCATTTGGGAAAAAAACCCTTTATTATAAATGAATTGTTGATGGATTAAAGTTTTATTAGCATTATAGGTGTTTTTGGAGACTTATTGATATAAATTCATGTTGGATAGGATTTTTTTATTGAGATACCTTGATTGTTGTTGGTTATGATGAATTGACAAATAAAATGTGTAATTGAAAGATAAATGGTAATTTTCAAAATTAACCATTAATCTTTATGATGAGATATTTTGATATCCATTTTTTTATAACATTTTTTCCTTTCTATTCAATAATTCTAATAGTAGGCATTGTCACAGTTTGGATGTTGTATCTTATATTGGTTGTTGGACCAGTTTACATGATAAAATGACTATATACCATGTTATTCCTTGTGAAATAGTGATATTATTATATAGTAGGATATGGCGAATGATAAATGTTGAAATTCATATATAATAGGCTTAGACCTAACAAAATATTGTAATACTTATATATTGAGCTTAGCTCTGACACATACTAAAATCATGATGTATTGGGCATGGCCTAGATTTACTACTGAAATTCTTATATAGCGATTTTTGACCCAGATTTGTTTAATTTATATATCTCGTTTATATGGTTATGGTTGTCATTTTTGTAATACATGTTCAAAGATATTCTGGCATGGCACCGAGGTAAGTTATTTTTTACCATGGATATATGATTTTTGTAGGCATGGTTGTGAGACATGATCATATACATTCTGACATAAAAGTGATGTAGGTTATGTTTTACTATGGTTATAGGGTTTTGGTTGGAAGGATTTTGAGACTTTATTGGATATATTTCATCATTTTTCTGAAACAGGTACATGTGGCCTTAATTTAATTATTTAATAAATAAGTACAATTTTTTATTTCATTGTTTAGTACAGTTATTATCAGGTTAATTGTCTTTAGACACGGTGGTGTTGACCAAAATAATTATAATCACACCTTATTTGGGACTTGTTTTGATACCTAGGTAGATTATATGGATGCATGTTTTGGAAACATCAAAAGAAATTATTTTTGATTGTTTTTTTGCTGGATGTGATGGAATTTGGAGATGGGACTGAAATGGGGTCCGAGACTGGGGAATTTTGATGGTTTATTTCAGTCTGCTAGTATTTTATTTGTATTACTTGTAGAATAAGATTTATTTATATTCCAATATTGAATTACATTATTCCATTATTATTTTTTGGATTATTTATTTGGATTTATTGTTTTTTATATTGTATTGTATTGCTTCCATTATTTCCACACTCTGATATTTATTCATATATTTATATTACTAATTTCTGCTATGTTATAACTCTACAAACACTGATGGTAGTTTCCAAAATATAATTATCACACCCTTGTTACTTGTTGGAAACCTTTGGAATATATGGATTCATGCTTAAGGTATCATAACCAACATGTTTTGGCCACGTGATACAGTGAAGGATCTGGGATATTTTACAAAGTGGTATCAGATGGGTACATTTTTCTTTCCAGTTTCTTTACTATTTGGAAAATGTATAAAGGAGACTAGGATGTTTTGGGGCATGGTAATGAGATTTTTCATGGGAGTAGCTAAACCATGTATGTGGGGAAATATGAGTTTCCAATGATGTATTTTTGTTTATATATTTTTCTTATTATAGTTGATTTTATTTTCCCCTGAGTGATTCAAATGTTGTGTGAGGTTATTATTTCATGATGTTATGTGTTCTTGAGATTAATACATTTATCCTAGTATATAATTATATGATTATGAATGCATCATGAAAGGTTCATAGGGATATATATGTTGACATGCATTGGTCACGATGATGAAATATCTTTTCCATATGTTATATGATTTCCTATTCAATTGTGATATCAAATACTTGTTATATCCGTAGAATAAAAAGAAATAAATGAACTTTTTGTCATGATAAAACACTTTTAATACATGTTTAGAGAGAATATGTGTATGTGGTTCTCTATTTGGGTCACCTTTTGGTGTTGAATTTTTTTATATCTAGTGTTTTAAGGAGTTTGTTTGTCTTGTAGAGAACATTTCCCCTCATCATCATCGAGTTCAGTTTCAGGGTAGTGAAAATTAGCATGATCCTAATGTTTCTATGAAAAATAATCCTAAATTTGTTAAGGATCGGATAGATTTTTAGCTCTGAAAATTCATTCTACGTGTCATTCAATCTATGAAAATAGATATTTTTCACAACGTGACTTCGATGTTTGAGCTGATGAGAGAGTTCTTGCTATAACAGGTTCCTACATTAACTATGGAGGGAGGACACTGGGAAGGTGAGTTCTGAATCATGTAATTATATATGATCTTTAATCACTATGAGACACCTACAGACATGAGGGTGAATCTTCCTATATATATTATTCCTGGATTAGCCAAACGTTGGCGGGGAATTCTAGGGAAGGCATGGAATTAAGTGGAGTTATCATTGAAGGAATTTGAGATGATATTCTTGATGAATTTATATCCTGATACATTGAGGGATTAGAAGGATCATTAGTTAATTCACCTAAAACATGAGTGAATATTAGTGTTGGACTATGTTGAACTTTTCACTGACCCAAAATTCTTTCTGCCATATTTTTAAGATCATGAGATCTCCATGGTGAGACATTTTTTGGATGGTTTTCATTATAAGTTCAGTTCACAAGTGAATGTGTTCTGTCTAAAAATCTTTGTAGATGTGATTAATCCTGAACTCAACAAGGAATCAAATCTGAGAGAGGTATAGAGAAGAATACAAGTTATTTTAGTAGGAAAAACTGTATACTCTTCTTCTAGTGGAAAAACGTCTCTACGATAGTTTTCACTAACATAGTAATCTTCAGAGTAATCTGGGCAGTGGGAAAGAATCTCAAGACTATGTTCCATTATAGTGATATTAATGTAGAAATATTGTCCAAAAACATACTCAATGTCATTACCCCACTTTTTAGTTTCTCTCTTGTATCATGTTGTACCTTCTATAAATGTTTTTAGGGGTATAAAATAGTAGAGAAATGACAAGGGAACATGACCGGACTGTCAACATTTAGTGGAATGATTCTTATATCATCTACTATTTCATGGTTTTTGTTTAATATAAGACCATCACATTATTTTTTCCACCTTTTTAATTGGTTGTCCCTGCTTTTAGAAATCTTGGATGGTGTTTTGACCATATATATAACATTAGGAGTGAATTTAGATGATATAAAATGTTATAAAGTGTGTTGTTTAGATATTGGTTGTTATAGTATATTTTAGGAACCATTCATGTTGTAAATAAAATTATTTTATTTGATTCTTGGTATTGATTTTTTTGGTCTATACTAGGATCTTATTGTCTATTATCATAGGATAGTTTCATTTTTATCTCCAGAAAGAGGCAGTTATTCTCACCGGGGTGAGTTGTAACTTTAAGCTCATTGTGTATGACTAATTCAATGAATATTGGATTGTATCACAGATCAAATTGATGGTATTTCTCCAAATAATGGTAGAATTTAGTTGGATTATTTTCTTCCAGTGGTATACTATTTTATGTATTTAATTTATCAAGAGTTCAACGACTTACCACCCGAGCAAGTGGTTAGGTTTACAATCAAGTTTGTTTCCGTAGTAGATAAAATTTTGATTCCACCTTATATACTTGAACCATTAGAACATCAGGAGTTTAATGTTCACTAGGAAGATCAAGAAACTAAAGGTTTCATATGTCCTAGTACATCTTGTTGGGATTTTCTAGTTATCTTCACCAATATGGATGATGTGATTTTGTGCTTATATATACATTATCATAGATTGAACTAGATGATGGTTATGAACCAGTGTCCTCTTCCATGTATCAATGATCTATTTGATTATCAAATAGGTGATAATATCTTCTCCAAGATCCAATTGATATTTGGATACCATCAATTGAGTGTGATTCCATAAAACATACTTCAAATGGATTTTAGGAGTAGGTGTGGTTTGTATGAATTCATAGTTGTTTCATTTTGGGTATCCTAACGCACTAGCAGTATTCATGGCCTTGATGAAATAGATATTTCATCGATTTATAGATCAGTTTGTGGCTATTTTTTATAACATATTATTTTACTCCCAATCACTATTCAATCATGCCAGACATCTTGACATCCTTCTTAGTACATTGAGAGTGCATCGACTTTATGTCAAGCTAACAAAATGTAGTTTCTAGATTGATTAAGTTCACTTCATGGGCCATGTAATCTCAGAAACATGATTGATAGTGGACCTAGATAAATTTTAAGTCATGATATCATGGGGGAAACCTAAAAATTCATTTTATATTTGAGGCAATCTAGGTTTACCAGGTTATGAGGAGCACTTTATTAAGGACTTATCCTGTTTCGTAGAACCAGTTTCATGGATGAACAAGGAGGGTGATTTTTGTTTGGTTGGAATCTTGTGAGAGTTATTCCAGGAGATAAAAGGCATGTTTACCTCATAAACTATTCTTTCTTTACATTTTCTAGGTAATAAATACATCTTGTACTGTAATTCATCCAGAGTTGGACTCAGGGAATTTATAATGTAGGAGGATCAAGTGATTTCTTGTAGCTCTAGAAAACTAAAACTGCATGAGGGGAATTATCACAATCATTATATTAATTGGAAGAAGTTGTGAATGACTAGATATACTAATGTAATTATCTCTTGGGTGAGATTTTTGTGGTATACATAGACCACAAGATCCTCATGTACATATTTTCTCTATGGGACCTGAACCATTTGCATAAGAGGTGGGTCAAGTATCTGTAGTCTTCTAACATCAATTTGGATTATACACTAAAGAAACATTGTTTTCAATTCATTGATATGGAATAAACAAATATATAAATTAAGGGGGTATTATAATGAGAGGCATGTAATGGACCTCCAAATAGACATGCATCTAGATGTTCAGGAGTCTCAAAGATGAGTAACTCTAACTTTGAAACATTTTATACCCATACTATTGGGCCATATCAAGACTGATTAGTTATCTAATCTAGAGAGATTAGTTATAAAGGAATATTATATGGTGGGGAGGAACCATAATGAAGGTATCCTGTAAGTGGAAATTATTTTATTTTCCATGGTTGAGTATGGGTTCCTAAAAACTTATGCGAGGTGATAATAAAATAATTTCCTGCCTCTGGATGGGTGGTACATCTATATTTGACAAAGATGTATCATAATCACTATAGATAGTACTATTGGTTAGAAATGAAGAAGTAGTTTTCAGGCTTTATGGTGATTTGTTTCACCTTTTATCATGTGAAAGTTTAGCATCAGAGACCAGTTGGGATTCTGTATCCTTTTCCTATTTCGGAGTTGAAATGGGATAATGTCACTAAGATTTTTTTCACCGTATTAACCAGGACAACCTATAAGAAATTATTTTTATGGGTGGTTTTGGATCAAATTTTTTTTGCATCTAGCATTTTTTTATTTGGGAAACCTTCACAGTTGATGACATGGGCAGTATTTACATGAACAAGGTAGTTCGACAGCACTATGTTCTTAGGTGTGTAATTTCTCATATTGATCCTAATTTTACATCATGGTTCTGGAAGAGTTATTAAAAGGATCTAGTATGGTAAGTTCTATTGAGTATGACCTATCATCCTTAGACTGATGGTCAATATGATAGGACTATTCAGTTTCTAGAGAATATTTTCTATGCTGGTGTTCTAGATTTTGGTGTTTCAGGGTAGCACCAAATGGAACTCATAGAGTTAGATTACAATAATATATTTTAGTAAACTATACAGATGGAAGCTTTCAAGGAATTGTATGGTATTTTGGGTCATTCACCACTTTATTGGTTATAGTTAAGTGAGTCAATGCTTGTTGGGCCTAGTCTTGTGCATGAGATGTGGGAGTATATTCAGTTTATCAAGAAGCAGTCGGTAACCGCATAGAGCATTCAAAATTATTATACTGGCCCTCAAAGATGACTTCTAGATTTTGTCATCAGTCATCATGTTTTCCTTCAAGTTTCTACAAGATTAGGGAAACATTGTATTAGGAAATAGGGAAAGCTAGTTCTGAGGTTTTTCAGGCTGTTTGAGATAGTGGATTGGGTTGTTCTAGTGGCATACCCTTTATCCCTTCTCCAATGATACAGTTCCATTCACAATGTGTTTCACCTTTCAAATATTTGAAGATATAAAATAGACCATTTTAATGATGTAGGTGTAGAATATGTTGACCTTAGTGTTGATTTATCCTTTGAGAAGCATCCATTGTAGATTGTGGACCATAGTGAGAAGTATCTCCCAAGTTGGGAGAGTCCTTTGGTTTGAGTATAGTGGAATCATGGGTAAGATTAGGAGGATACCTAAGAGATAGAGTCTGATATGAAAGCATAGTTTCTAAACATTTTCGCTGAGACACCACTATGATTTTGGAGTATCTCGTGGATGAGCTATCATAAGGTGGGGAGGCTGTAAGATCATGAATTTTTTTCAAGGTACATCCAACTTTGAGTTTTTTGATTGAGCCTTGATGTACATGTATTTTTTTTAGACAGAGATACTTTATCAGGGAAAATGACTAAAAGATCATGGATTTCTATTTTTTTGAATAAGCACATACTTGGGTTTTGAGGAAACTAGAGAAAACCAGAGAGGATTCACGCTAGAAGCAGTTCGGTCATTCTATTTGAATTTATAGAGTCACTATATTTGGACCAAGGGTTTCCATGGGTTATTGTTAAGTTGATAATCCCAATGGGTTTTTAGGTTTTTATAAGGAAATTGGGATGGAAATCTATCTACAGAATAGTTATATGCCATGTAAATATAATAAAATCCATGTAATAATTTATGGACACATGTTGTGAATAGTTACTAGTCATGAGCTGATTCATTACATGAAGAGAGTACACATAATTAAATTATTTTACACATCATGTAATTTTTAATTAGAATAAATTATAATTGGAGGTGATGGTATTTTTAGCAAATCCCTCAAAAAATACGTTCACAACATGTAACATAATTACATGTTGTGTATTTCCCCGGCTATATTTTTAATGGGTGTAATGTGGCTGATCTTTAATTTACCCTAAATTCATATTTACTCCTCTCAGCCAAGGTATATCATCCAAAACAGTTTAGACCCCTTCCCTCTATTCTAAATGTCCATTCTATATAATCAATCCCAAATATGTAGTTTTTCTATGGTCCCTTGTTATCTTCTGTTGTTCTCTGATCATTGTAGTGTAATCTCTTGACTGTTAGCATTGTTGGTTTGGATCTTGATTAGTTATGATATTAGAACCTTATTGTGATCATTTTTACCATTGTTCTTATTTTAGAATCTCTCTGGAAGCATTGTTTAATCTTCAGTTAAAGTTCGGTGGTCTAAACCTTAAAGCTATGATTTGATAATGTCTGATTATATAAAATATTTAAAATGAGACAACATATGTGTGAATCAATTGATTAAATGATGAATTGGATTATTCTTTGGAATCTATTTGGATCCAATTGGCTATTGGCCTAGATTTTTTCTACCATTTGGGTGACTAAATATTTGAATATAATTGATTTTTTTAATGGATTTAAGTATGTTTAACATGATAAGGATTTTTGGTGATTTCTTGATACAGATTCATCTTATCTTGGATTATTTATTGTGATAACTAGAATGTTAAAAGTTATGACCAATTGATAAATGAAAATTTTAATTTAAAAATAAATAGTAATTTTTATAATTAAAAATTGATCCATATGATGTGATGTTGTGATATCCTTATTTCTATAATATGTGATGTGCTTTCTATGATGTAATTCTTATTCAATCCATTGGACTTGTTTGTATGATGTAGTGATTAAATAGGGATTTTTACAATTTTACTTTCTAAAATTTTTATATACTAGGCTATGCTCTGATACATGAAAAAATTCTTATATACTGGGCTTATCCTTGAAACATGTTGAAATGATTATATACTGGGTTAATCCCTGGTTGATGGTTGAAATGTTTATATCATTGGGTTTGACCCAGATTTGTGTAATTTATATACCTTGGTTATAAGGTTATGTTTGGAATAGTTGTAAGACATGTCTAGAGACATTCCGACATAGCACTGATGAAGGTAATGTCTTAATATGGTTATACGATTTTGGTTGGCCTCATTGAGAGACATGCTCTGAGACATTTTGGCATGCTGTTGAGATAGGTTATGTTTTACCAAGGTTATATGGTTTTGGTTAGCATGGTTGTGATACTTGCTTATATATATTCTAGAATGGTGCTGAGGCAGGTTAATGTGATACTAATTTAATAGTTTAATGAATTCACTGACTTTTTTAGTAGAGAACCAATACTTGTCATACATGGACATTACATTACTTTTTCAGAATACTTAATACATAACAAAAATAGAAACCGAAGGACCGTAATAGTTTAGTGTCTTTGGAAACTCAGAACAAAATCTTCTAATCGTGATAAAAGATCTTCAACATCTCCCAAAAAGATCTTCCCCTTTTTTTTACTTACCTAAAACCTTTCTTTATATCATGGGAAAAAAGAAAACATAAAAAGGGTGAGATCAAATTCTCAGTAAGGGTTGGCATAGAGAACATACATCAATCCATAAACATTTTATTGCAAAAACATGAACATCAAATCTAAACATCAAAATCTTGAGCAATGACATAAATCTTGGAAGTACGTAAGGAATATATCATAAAGAAACATTAGTCAAGGTAAAATAACACGGGAATAAAACATGTAATTGTGGAAAACCAATAAGCACATGTTATGATTTTCCATAGTAGCCAAGAAATTGCTGCCAAGACCATCCTAGTGGACAAAGTCCATTACTGAATCAGGTTTACATTTCATTCCAACCCTGTATTACTGAACCAGATTCACTTTCCATTCCATCCATGTCTATATCATGAGATATAAATCTTTAACCAATGCATTGGAGGGAGATATAGGTCCCACCAAAATCATAATGAAATCATTCTTACGTGTGCCACAACGTAAACCTAAATCATTCTGTAAAGACCCATAAAATTCAAGGGAAATTTTTTTCTTAATTTTCTTTGGAATTTTACAAGAGCGCGGTTTCTGACGGCACCTGATTCCCAGGCCCGGAGTGCCCGGAATCAATTTCCGAAGTTTGGCTCGGGTACGTTCAGTGAACGAACGAGCGGGAATTTTCTAACTTTTGATCCGGTGATCGGAATTGAAATCCGAGGGCACCGATGAACTCGTAGCGCCGATATTCGCTTAAGGAGACCTTTTCCGAGGTTGCGTTTATTTCGGGATGAGAGTTAGTTTTTTGGGAGTTTAGAATAAGTTAAATAAAAATTGTGGATTGCATTTTTTTTATTTAAACTTATTAGTTAACTTCTCTCAAAGGAAGTTAGGGGTGGGACCCACACCCACTTAACCTCCCTTGAGAGGATTAAGTGTGGTGGGGCCCACACGAACCCTAAACTTTTCATCTTCTCCCAACTCCCTTAACCCCTCTTTAAATGACATGAGTTATTTAATTTTGGAGATATCCTTTTTGAATTTCAAACCTTTGAAATTCATTTGTTAAGTTTGTGAATAAAATAAGCTCTTATCTTATTTTGTTGGGTTAGAACTCTTTGGCCATCTTGAGAGCTTTTGAGAGTTTTTCCTTCTTCTTCAAACTTTGACGAAGAACGCTCAAGCTCCGACGAAGAACGCCGCTCCTCTCTTCTTCGTCTTCCGTGTCAACGAAAGGGAACGCCGCTTCCTCCTCGGACTCTCTTCGTCGGCATACGAAGATTCGCCAACGACGTACCTCTTCGGACGTACCTCATCGTCATCGGATTTGACGAACAGCGACCGCGACGCCCGACCTCCGCGACGTTGTCTTCCGCGGGACGTTGACAAATCTTCGAACCTATACCCAAGGTAGGGGTTGTTGTTATTGTTTATTTATTTATCCTTGTTCGTGGTTCTAGCATGACTAACGTGAGGATTATAAATTTGTGTTATTGTTTAACGTGAGGGGGCCGGACCGCATGAACACGGCCGAACCCCCTCCATCGTTCTTGTTGACTTATCTTGCGGGTGGAAACAAGGTGGCGTGGTGCCGTTGCACCACGCGGATAATCGTACAATTATTGTGCGGCGCCGTCGCGCCGCGCCGTGGAAGAATCATCAAGAACGCGACGTCGTCGCGCCGCGTCAAGGGGAATCGGAGGCGCGGCGGAGGGGCGCGGTGCCGTCGCACCGCGCCGGACGACGAACATCGTGGCCGGTTCCGGGCCGCGGCGGAACGAGAAGACCGGCGGCCGGGCCGCCGGGGTTGGAAGCCGGAAAGGGGACCAGATTTTCCTGTCCCGTTGGAGAAAACCGGCCGGCAGTTGGCCGGCCGGAAGGTCAAAAGGCGGGGGAAATAAATTCCCCCTGCCAGCTTAAAAACCCCCCTGATTTATGAGGGGGGCGGTTTCCTTGAGGGGGGGCAGGCGGCCCCCCGGTTCCTCCTCAAAGCGGGCCCCCAGGAGGGGGGCCGTTGATTGGAAAAACGGCGCGGTTATGCCGCGCCGCCAATTGAAGAAGCGGGGGGCTTTGCCCCCCCCCCCCCCCCCACCCCCCGTGTGCTGCCTCCGTGCGGCGCCAGGCCGCCGCGCCACCGGCCGGCTGGTCCGGGTCGGACCCGGGTCGGGTCCACCCGGTTCGGGCCGACCCAGGGGGGGTCGGGCCGGGTCGGCCCGGACCCGGACCCCCCCCCGTTTCGAATCAGTTTCGGTCTTTTGGCCATAACTTGAGCCACAAACCTCCGATTGACGAACCGTCTGCGGCAACGCGATCCTTGGATCGAGACGGTCGTTTCGGTATATCGCACTCAAGGTTTCGGAATACTTTGAGTTCGGCCGGGTTGGTTCGTTCACGAAACCAACCGGGCCTTCGGAGCGGAAACGCTCATATCTTGAGCTACGGACGTCCGATTGACGTGCCATCAGCTTTGTTGTGTTCCTCTTAGTGAGACGGTTCTTTTGGCATGCTCCGCCCGAGGTTTGGACGCAGGTGGAGTACGGTCAGGTTGGTTTTTCCTTAAAAACCAACCGGGGCCCGGGACGAAAATGCCAATAACTCTCAGACCGGGCGTCTGATCGACGCGCCGTCTGTTGCATTGAGTTCCTATTGACGATACGGAACTTTTGGATACATCAACTCTGGACTTTGTGACAGTTGATGTATCAGCCTCTCGGCTCGTGGAGCGGATCCTCCGAACGAGCTTACTGTGTGCGGGAACCCTAGTGCTGGCTGCGACTGTTACTGTGACTTCTACTGCTACTACTGCTACTGTGACTGCGACGACGACAGTACAGAGATCCTGTGTGGATTCGACGACGACGACTATAGCACTCAGCGATCCTACGTGGATCAGTGCTACAGGTCCTGTGTGGGCCCGATCCTGTGTGGGTCTTTGCGCTCAGCGGTCCTGTGTGAACTAGCGCCTACAGGTCCTACGTGGGCCCGATCCTGTGTGGGTCTTTTGCAGGGGTTAGTTACCTATCGATCCTTCGTGGGTCCGACGACTTAGATGGATCAGAGATCATCTTTATCGTCTTTTGAAGAAGTATACCTGTGTGAGCTGAATCCTTTTCTTTCCTGTGTGGATTGTGTTGTGCAATCCTGTGTGGATTACGTTTTGCTTTCCTGTGTGGAATACGTTTACTTTCCTGTGTGGACTGAGTTGTACTTGGGCTCGGAGGTTGGATCGTATTTGAAAATTGATGACTTAGGTATATGTATGGGCATATACCTAAGCAGTGTCGGTTGTTACTTCGTGATTGTACCTTTCTTCGTGGTTTATTCCCTGTGGATTTGAGAGACCTTCAGGGGTCTCGGGGTCCCTACTGAGTAGCTTATACTCACCCCTGCACGGGCATTGCCCGCACTACGTTGTGTTGGTTGCAGACGACGGACAACGTTGATCTTAGCTTAGGCTTGCAGAGCAGGACGGTACCTGGAGGTGGACCACTGGACGGGACGTACTCGGAGCGGACGGCGGGACCCGTGGAGCAGTGGAGCTATCTGTACCCACCCTTCAGGTGGGATTTCCAGTGGACAGCTCGGTGTAGCGGCTTTTACTTTTCAGTTGCTGTTTTCCCTTTCGAGTTGTACTTTATTTTCAGTTTGGGTTTGTATACTGGCCCATTTTACTTTTCCGCACTTTCAGTTGTACTCTGCTTTTTCTTAGTGTTTACTTTCCCCTTGCTTACTCTGTGGTGTTTGTTTACTTTACAAAGGCAATGCCTTCCCTACTTACCGGGATATATGCCTTGGTGCTAGTCGCCAGCCACTGGCCAATGGAAGGTGGGCTTGGTGTAGTCACGGCACGGACCCCGAGGGCGGGTCGTGACAAATTGGTATCTGAGGAGTTTGGTTCTACCGCGAACTCTGATCTTTTCTATGTGAAGCAATAATGTTTAGCATATTGAGTGTGGTTATCAGTCCAGGGAGTCCAGTGTTGGTGCGGCGGCCGACGTATCCGTACACCAGGACCCTGACTTCTGATTTCCGACTTAATGCACGAAAACATTGATTGCGTGTGTGTTTCAAAGTTTTCTTTGTGATTACTTATATCAGCTCACCTGGTATACTGTTCTGACCGTGGCGCACCTGTTTCCTTTTCAGGATGGCCCCACGATGGCAGCCAGCTAGGGTTCCGAGAGTCGAGCGTGACGAGAGCCCACCGAGCGACGAGGCCTCGGTGCAGGGCCCTTTGTCAGCAGTGGCACCGGCGGTAGCTCTACCCGCCGAGCCCCCGATGCTTCCAGCAGCAACCGCTGACGATGCACGTCGCCTCAGCACACTGCATGAGTTTCAGCGCCAGCGACCACCCAGGTTTCGCGGGGAGACGGATCCCCAGGCAGCAGAGGACTAGCTGGAGGCAGTGGTACGTGTGTTTAGGCTAGTGAGGACACCAGCAGACCTCATGGTGATCCTCGCTGCGAGCCTACTACATGCAGCAACAGGACGATGGTGGAGCTTGATGCTCCAGGTGCACGATGAGGCATCTCTACTTTGGACGGACTTTGAGAGCCTCTTCTGCTCGGAGTTCGTCCCAGCCACCCTTCGTGCGGTACGTATCCAGGAGCTTCTTCAGCTGCGGCAGGGCAGCATGACGGTCGCTCAGTACTCGGCGAGATTTACTGATCTCTCGCGCTACTCGACCGACATGGTATGGGACCCATTCTTCCGGGCCCGGACCTTCGATCAGGGTTTGAGACACGAGATCAGGGCATCGCTGATCTCCCTCAGCATACCGACTCAGACAGGAGTACTGGAGCGGGCCCTTCTGATCGAGAGCTTTCTTGCTGAGTCTACACCAGCGCAGCGACCCACCGCAGGGCGGCACGTGGCAGAGTCATCTGCAGCAGGCAGTCGACGGATGACTCAGGGGTCCAGACAGACCAGACCATCGGGCAGACGACCTCAGGACACTGGCTCAGTAGTGCGGGGCACACAGCGAGGAGCCCGTCTTTCGAGAGGCAGACAGTGCTACTCGTGCGGCGGGCAGGGCCACATGGCTCGTGACTGCCCGACCCGCCGTGCCGAGGAGCAGCAGTCGGTTGAGGGACCACCGAGGCAGAGGCAGAGGGTCGACCGTGGCGGTCCGCAGGGAGGAGGCGGACGAGGCAGAGGAGCTGGACGAGCAGCCGGTGGTGGGCGACGCTTTGAGGCTCTGCCACCACCACCACCAGGAGGTCCGCCCCGACCACAGGGAGCTGGCGGGCAGAGACAGGCACATCTCCAGGTAGCAGAGGCCAACGACCACGGCGCACCCGAGATGATTCGAGGTACTATCTGTGTCTATTCCACCCTTGTTGCAGTTCTTATAGACACAAGAGCAAGTCACTCTTTCATAGCCGCTGCCCTTGTTCGGAGCTCGGAGATTCCGACAGAACCGTTGGCTCGATCCTTACGGCTAGAGACTCCTACGGGAGCAGACTCGATGATTACGCACTGGTGCCGGCAGTGTGAGCTTACTCTAGGAGGCGAGAGCTTCGGCTGGGATCTTCTTGTAGCATCGTCGAGGCCTTACGACGTCATCTTGGGCATGGATTGGCTATCTACGGTCCATGCGCAGGTTGACTGTTTTAGGCGCAAGGTGCGATGTGTACGCACCGACAGGAGCAGGTTCACCTTCACCGGCGAGAAGGGAGCCTTAGCAGCACAGGATGGACTTCCGCGGAGGAGAGGACAGCCCATTACTCATCAGTTAGCTAGCCTCATCCTTGGAGCAGTTGACGTGCGGAGTCCTGGTTTTCTTGCAGTGGTGGATCAGTTTGCGGACGTTTTTTCCGACGACGTTCCAGGGCTACCTCCTCGCAGAGAGGTAGACTTCTATATTGACTTGTACCCCGGGACAGCCCCGATATCCACTCCAGCATATCGGATGGCCCCCACCGAGCTTCGAGAGCTACGGGTACAGTTGGAGGACTTGCAGGGCAAGGGGTTCATCCGACCCAGTGTTCACTACTGGAAAAGGGACCTTTCCCAACAGTTGTGTACCAACGGTTCAATGAACCGTTGGTATATCTTGTTTTTCCCAACGGTTGCTATAAACCGTTGGGAAAAACCCCTCAATGCATAGTTTTCCCAACGGTTTCATACAACCGTTGGGAAAGATAGGTTTTTCCCAACGGTTCTTAAGAACCGTTGGGAAAAGTGGTGAAGGACCCTTGTTTTCCCAACGGTTTATATGGAACCGTTGGGAAAGATAGCTTTGTCCCAACGGTTCTAAGAACCGTTGGGAAAAGTGGTGAAGTTTGGTCATTCCCAACGGTTTTTAATAATCGTTGGGAAAAAAAAGCCCCAAATACCAAATCGAGCCAGCGGCCTCCCCACATTCCAGAAGCATTCAGTTCGTGTCCTCCTGGAGCGATTCCTTGCGGAAGGACCTCCCAATCCCCACATCTTCCATCATATCAGCACCTACCAGGTTAGACTCCTATATTTTATCAACGATATAGTTCCAGCTCTTATAAATCATATACTTCTATTCTTGATTTCGTTATTCCCAATTATTAGGGTTTTTGTAAAAATTTATGATTGTTTCATGGTGGTCATGTGCGCCACTATAGGTACATTGATTCACTAATTTATTTTGGTATTTCCATAAAATTCGAATACAATTTATTAATTAATCAATGTTGAGTGTTAACATGACATTCATGTTCTTTATTTTTGTTGAAAACCTTATTTATGGTATGGGGTCATATTATTTAAAGTGTAAACAAATACTTATATAGAATTTCCTTGTAAAACCTGATGGTTTAATTCTAGTTAAATGGACTCATAATTTTTTATGTTATTACTATTTAGTAATTGGTGAGGTGAATCATATATGTATATGAAAAATGGATCAAGATCATTTAGTATTGGATAGAATTATTCCCTAGTAATGTGAGACCCTTATGTTATGGGGTGAGTATGGAGTAGTGAGATATATTGATTGTTACTTACTTTTTTCAATTCTATGAGGTAATCATGGAATGCACTAATTTTTTGAGATCTGTCAATGTTTTTATGGTTTTGATAGTGATCCATGATGTGTATCCTAGTATGTAGATCCTGTTGGGTATTGGACCCTGGATTGGGTGAATTTGTATGCAGTAGGGTGCTTTCTAGGATGGGTTGTACTGATGTGATGGTAACTTATGAGAGGGGTGGGTCTTACTAATGTGGATTCATTCTATATCATAAGCATGTAAATATAATTTGTATTATGATAACTAAATGTGAATGATGTGTGATCAAATATTGTCTTATCCTAGAGAATTCCTTGTGATATATTGATATGGTGGCAAGAGTGATGATGCATGTGGTGACATGACCAACATACATGTGTTTCATGGTTAGTGATCAATTAGGTTAGTGATCCTATGATCATTGGGATGTGACTCTAAATGATTCAAGAAGAGTTATTAATATGATAACATGAGGGTGTGTTCCTATTTGGTTTTATCTAGAATCGTAGTATAGTATTGGAGTTGAGTTATTTTTATATATTATCTGTTTTTATGGATGTTGTCTTTTAGTGGTTGTGTGTTTGGGAACCCCCCTCCTTCCTAGACCCTGGACAACCCCCCACCCTCCTCCCTGGACCCTGGACAACCCCCCGAACACCCCCCGCACAGCCCCCCGCACAGCCCCCCACCCTCCTCCCTCGACCCCAGACAACTGTTGTAACCCTCTCTCTTGGATTTTAATGATCACAATCACTCTCATCGTGTTCTAACTTGTTTTCAAGTGTTTTGATGCTAGGAAAAAGGTTGCCCAGGAGTTGGCCCAAGAAAACTGAAAAGGACTCTCTGAGTCCACCGGCCAACCGGTGGATTCCCACCGGCCGGCCGGTGGTCTCTGGCAGAAGCATTGCTTTCTGCCAGAGCCACCGGTCAGCCGGTGTTAGCTCACCGGCCAGCCGGTATAGGCACCGGCCAACCAGTTCTTGCCCACCGGCCAGCCGGAGGTTCCAGGCAGTAGGCTTGCCCACTGCCTGGTGCCACCGGCCAACCGGTGGATGACCACCGGCTGGCCGGTGGAACCCAGACAGAAAGCCTGCTGTCTGGACCACCGGCCAGCCGGGAGCTCAGCACCGGCCAGCCGGTGGACCACCGGCCAGTTGGTGAGCCACCACCGGCCAGCCGGTGTGACCGGTCAAACTAGCCGTTGGGCTTTGACCAGACTTGTACTTTTGACCCCCAATGGCTCCGGAAGCTCTCCAACGGCCATATTGAAGTGTTTATGGGTATTTCTCCTATAAATAAGAAACCATGGATGCCGGGAACATAATGGAATGATATTTTGTTTAAAATGGGCATAATTTTAAGTGAAAACAACTGACATATGCCAAACCAACCAAAATTCTTCTGATTCTGTTGAAACTTTAGAAAAATGATCCATGGGTCATATGTGACGTGTATGAGTCAACCCTGGCTCAATCCAAGACACGATGTGACTGAGACCATTGAAACTGTCTCCCTTTTGTTCAAAATGGACTAAATTGTAAGTGAAATCAACAACTATCATATGGGAAACCAACCAAACGCCTTAGGATTATATTGACACTTTAGGAAAACGATACATGGGTCATATGTGATGTGTACGAGTCAGACTTGACTCAATCCGAGGCGCGGTGTGGCCTACACCACCAAAACTATCTCTCTTATGTTAAAAATGAACAATATTTTACGTTCATAAGCCAAACCGATCAAACGGATTCTGATTGTGCTGAAACATTATTAAAACGATCCATGGATGATATGTGATGTGCACGAGTAAACCCTGCCTCAATCTGAGGCCCAGAGTGGCGGACACCACCCAAAGTGGCTATCTTTTGTTTAAAATGGACTTAATTTTAAGTGAAAACAACAACTGACATACGCCAAACCAACCAAACGCCTTCTGATTCTATTTAAACATTATGAAAACGATCCATGGGTCATATGTGACATGTACGAGTCAATCCCTCATAAATCCGAGCTGTGGTGTGGCCGAAACCACTCAAACTATCTCTCTTTTATTTAAAATGGACATAATTTTAAGTGAAAACAACAACTGACATACGCCAATCCAACCAAACAACTTATGATTCTATTGAAACGTTAGTAAAACGATCCATGGGTCATATGTGATGTGTATGAGTCAACCCCACCTCAATCCAAGCCATGGTGTGACCGGGACCACTCAAACTGTCTCTCTTTTGTTCAAAATGGACTAAATTGTAAGTGAAATCAACAACTGACATACGGGAAACTGACCAAACACCTTCGGATTCTATTGAAACTTTAGGAAAATGATCCATGGGTCATATGTGACATGTACGAGTCAACCCCACCGCAATCCGAGCCGCGGGATGGCTGGGACCACTAAAATTGTCTCTCTTTTGTTGAAAATGGACAAAATTGTAAGTGAAATCAATGACTGTCATACGGGAAACTGACCAAATGCCTTCATATTCTATTGAAACTTTAGGAAAACTATCCATGGGTCATATGTGATGTGTAAGAGTCAATACCGCCTCAATCCGAGGTGTGGTGATGCCGACACCACCCAAACTGTCTCTCTTATGTTAAAAATGGACAATATTTTAAATACATACACCAAACTGATCAAACGGATTCTGATTGTGTTGAAACATTAGGAAAACGATCTATGGCTCATATGTGACGTGTACGAGTCAACCTTGCCTCAATCCGAGGCCCGGTGTGGCTGACACCACTCAAAGTGTCTCTCTTTTGTTTAAAATGAACTTAATTTTAAGTGAAAACAATAGTTGACATACGCCAAACTAACCAAACGACTTCAAATGATATTGAAACTTTAGGAAAACGATCCATGGGTAATATTTGACATGTAAGAGTCATTCCCGCCTCAATCCGAGCCACGGTGTGTCTAGGACCACTCAAACTATCTCTTTTTTCTTTAAAATGGACTAAATTATAAGTGATATCAACAACTGACATACGGGAAATAGACCAAATGCCTTCGGATTCTATTGAAACTTTATGAAAATGATTCATGGGTCATATGTGACATGTACGAGTCAACCCTGCCTCAATCCAATTCACCGTGGGGCGGGGAACACCCAAACTTCATCTCTTTTGTTCGAAATGGATAATATTTTATGTACATATGCCAAACAAATCAAACAGATTATGATTGTGTTGAAATTTAGGACAATGATCCATGGATCATAAGTGATGTGTACCAGTCAACCCAGCCTCAATTCGAGGCCCGGTGTGTCACTTATGGAGTCACAAGTGATGAGACTCCTATGAAAATACCTTTTCACCATATATTATTAAAGTGGTTGTCATGTGAAGATTGAAATGGGTGTAAATAATATTTGATTTATTGAAACCCTGATTCAACTATACTGGATGATTGTTGTCATATGAAAATTCAAATGGGGAATTATTCACCATGCCTCTAATCAAATAGGTGGTGTTCTTTTTAGTTGTTTTAATTCTGTTAGTGTTTTTAGTGGTGTGTTTTATGCAGGTCTATGCACTGGAGGGGCTACTGCAGGGGCATCTGTGCAACATTTCTGGAAATACACAATACCAACGGTTGTAAACCGTTGGTAAACTTTGAGAAAGAATTATACCAACGGTTCAATAAACCGTTGGTAAAAAACTGGTTTCAATGAAACCGTTGGGAAAATGATATACCAACGGTTGTAAACCGTTGGTATAACATCAAAATCATAGAATTCCCAACGGTTTCAATGAAACCGTTGGGGAAAAAACTATACCAACGGTTGGGAACCGTTGGTATAAGTTGAGAATTATAGAATTCCCAACGGTTCTAAACCGTTGGGTAAACCTATACCAATACATAGAGTGGGCTATCCCAACGGTTTACTTAAAACCGTTGGTATATATCTTTCCCCACGCCTTACTTCCCTACGGTTTGGAGAACCGTTGGTATAGAAAATACCAACGGTTTTCCAGCCTATACCAACGGTTGTAAACCGTTGGTATATCCTCTATTTCCAGTAGTGGTTTCACCCTGGGCTTCCCCAATATTATTCACCAAGAAGGCGGACGGGAGCTTGCGACTTTGTGTTGACTATCGTCGCCTGAACCAGGTGACAGTGAGGAACAAATATCCGCTACCGAGGATTGATGACCTCTTTGATCAGCTCAAGGGAGCACGGTGGTTCTCGAAGATAGACCTCAGGTCAGGCTATCATCAGCTCAGAGTCAGAGACGAGGATGTGCAGAAGACAGACTTCAGATGTCGGTATGGCCACTATGAGTTCTTGGTTATGCCTTTCGGTGTAACCAATGCTCCAGCAGTGTTCATGGCTCTCATGAACAGGATCTTTCAGCCATACCTCGATCGGTTTGTCGTGGTCTTCATCGACGACATTCTGATTTACTCTACGACTGAGGAGGAGCACGCCTATCACTTGCGAGTTGTACTAGACACACTCCGAGAGCACCAGCTTTATGGTAAGCTCTCGAAGTGCCAGTTTTGGATACGTGAGGTCCACTTCTTGGGACACGTTATCTCTGAGGTGGGAGTTGCAGTGGATCCCGCGAAGATTGAGGCTGTGTTAGCTTGGGAGCCACCCAGGAGCGTGACTGAGGTTCAGAGTTTCTTGGGACTAGCTGGATACTATCGGAGATTCGTGCCAGACTTCTCTAGAGTTGCAGCACCACTCACAGCATTGACGAAGAAGGTAAAACCCTTCGTGTGGTCAGACAGATGTCAGCAGAGCTTCCACGAGCTGAGACAGAGATTGACTAGCGCACCTATCTTGAGGTTGCCTGAGGAGGCAGTAGGGTACGTAGTCTACTGCGATGCATCAGGGACCGGACTCGGTTGTGTTCTGATGCAGGAGCGGGCAGTGATCGCCTATGGATCACGTCAGTTGAGGCCGCATGAGCAGAACTACGCTACCCATGACCTGGAGTTAGCAGCAGTGGTCTTCGCTCTGAAGACATGGAGACACTACCTGATGGGTGAGCGCTTTACAGTCTATTCCGATCATCAGAGCCTCATGTAAATCTTCTCGCAGAAGGACCTGAACCTGAGACAACAGCGATGGCTCGAGTTCCTCCAAGACTATGACTTTGAGATATTCTATACTCCTGGGAAGGGGAACGTAGTAGCCGATGCCCTTAGCAGGAGGACGGGCATTCAGCTACTTGAGGAGGCGACGGAGCAGCTAGCCTCTTTGCGGATATCCTTCGTGGATCGAGATGGAGCAGCCTTCCTTCAGTCTCTCACAGTCACTCCTCCACTACTGCAGCGAGTCAGGGAGGCACAGCGTGGGGACGCTGACTGTGAGACACGGCGTGCACAGATATCCTCGGGACAGCCACCTGATGGTTTCTCCCTTGGAGCAGAGCACGACATCCTTTTCAGAGGAAGTACCATGGTACCAGTCTCTTTGCAAGAGGAAGTGATGAGAGAGTTTCACACTTCTCCTTTGGCGGTACATCCTGGAGTGCCAAAGATGTACCAGGACCTCAGACGACAGCACTGGTGGCCGGGCATGAAGAAGGCAGTAGCAGAGTTCGTTTCTCGATGCCTCACCTGCCAGCAGGTGAAGGCAGAGCATCAGGTACCAGCAGGCTTGGTACAGCCCTTGGAGGTTCCGGAGTGGAAGTGGGATGACATATCTATGGACTTCGTGACTGGACTTCAATGCACTTCCAGAGGTCACGACTCCATCTGGGTGATTGTTGACCGACTCACCAAGTCGGCACACTTCTTACCCATCAGAGAGCAGGGCTCAGTGGAGAGCTTGGGACGTCTCTACGTTCAGGAGATTGTGCGGCTCCATGGTGTGCCATCATCTATCGTATCCGATCGAGATGCCCGCTTTACTTCCCGGCTTTGGAAGGGGTTACAGGAGGCGTTCGGGACGCAGCTACGTCTGAGCACAGCCTTTCACCCTCAAACGGATGGTCAGACGGAGAGGACCATTCAGACTCTCGAGGACATGCTCCGCGCTTGTGTTCTCGACTTTGGTCATAGCTGGGAGGACCACCTACCCTTGGTGGAGTTTTCCTACAACAACAGCTACCACTCCACCATCGGAATGGCACCGTACGAGGCGTTGTACGGCCGACCTTGTAGATCTCCTTTGTGCTGGACAGACCCTGGGGAGTCAGCACTTGTGGGACCGGAGATGGTCCAGGCCATGACAGAGAAGGTCCAGGTCATCCAGGAGCGGATGAGGACAGCTCAGAGCCGGCAGAAGTCATATGCTGACAGGAGGCGGAGGCCACTAGAGTTCGAGGATGGCGACAACGTCTTCTTGCGGGTCTCACATCGACGTGGTAATCAGAGATTTGGCCGAGGTGGAAAGTTATCTCCGCGCTTCATCGGACCCTTCCAGGTCCTCAGCAGGGTTGGCGAGGTGGCTTACCGCCTGGCTCTGCCACCTCAGTTGCACCGGGTGCACGACGTCTTCCACGTATCCCAGCTGAGGAGATACGTGCACGACCCGACGCACATCATTGACCATGGGGAGCTTGACTTTGACGATGGGGCGACTTTTACGGAGGTCCCGGTGGAGATAGAGGATCGACAGGAGCGAGTCCTGCGTGGGCGATCGATTCCTCTTGTGCGCATCAGATGGCAGCATGGGAATCTCCAGGAGAGCAATGGGAGCGGGAGGCTCAGATGCGTGCTCAGTACCCTCATTTGTTTCCCTAGTTTTTGATGTATCTTTACGGGGACGTAAAGCCCTGAGGTGGGAGTAATGTAAAGACCTGTAAAATTCAAGGGAAATTTTTTTCTTAATTTTCTTTCGAATTTTACAAGAGCGCGGTTTCTGACGGCACCTGATTCCGAGGCCCGGAGTGCCCGGAATCAATTTCCAAAGTTTGGCTCGGGTACGTTCAGTGAACGAACGAGCGGGAATTTTCTAACTTTTGATCCGGTGCTCGGAATTGAAATCTGAGGGCACTGATGAACTCGCAATGCCGATATTCGCTTAAGGAGACCTTTTCCGAGGTTGCGTTTATTTCGGGATGAGAGTTAGTTTTTTGGGAGTTTAGAATAAGTTAAATAAAAATTGTGGATTGCATTTTTTTTTATTTAAACTTATTAGTTAACTTCTCTGAAAGGAAGTTAGGGGTGGGACCCACACCCACTTAACCTCCCTTGAGAGGATTAAGTGTGGTGGGGCCCACACAAACCCTAAACTTTTCATCTTCTCCCAACTCCCTTAACCCCTCTTTAAATGACATGAGTTATTTAATTTTGGAGTTATCCTTTTTGAATTTCAAACCTTTGAAAATCATTTGTTAAGTTTGTGAATAAAATAAGCTCTTATCTTATTTTGTTGGGTTAGAACTCTTTGGCCATCTTGAGAGCTTTTGAGAGTTTTTCCTTCTTCTTCAAACTTTGACGAAGAACGCTCAAGCTCCGACGAAGAACGCTGCTCCTCTCTTCTTCCTCTTCCGTGTCAACGAAAGGGAACGCCTCTTCCTCCTCGGACTCTCTTCGTCGGCATACGAAGATTCGCCAACGACGTACCTCTTCGGACGTACCTCATCGTCATCGGATTTGACGAACGGCGACCGCGACGCCCGACCTCCGCGACGTTGTCTTCCACGGGACGTTGACAAATCTTCGAACCTATACCCAAGGTAGGGGTTGTTGTTATTGTTTATTTATTTATCCTTGTTCGTGGTTCTAGCATGACTAATGTGAGGATTATAAATTTGTGTTATTGTTTAACGTGAGGGGGCCGGACCGCATGAACACGGCCGAACCCCCTCCATCGTTCTTGTTGACTTATCTTACGGGTGGAAACAAGGTGGCGTGGTGCCGTCGCACCACACGGATAATCGTACAATTATTGCGCGGCGCCGTCGCGCCGCGCCGTGGAAGAATCATCAAGAACGCGACGTCGTCGGGCCGCGTCAAGGGGAATCGGAGGCGCGGCGGAGGGGCGCGGTGCCGTCGCACCGCGCCGGACGACGAACACCGCGGCCGGTTCCGGGCCGCAGCGGAACGAGAAGACCGGCGGCCGGGCCGCCGGCGTCGGAATCCGGAAAGGGGACAAGATTTTCTGGTCCCGTTGGAGAAAACCGGCCGGCAGTTGGCCGGCCGGAAGGTCAAAAGGTGGGGGAAATAAATTCCCCCTGCCAGCTTAAAAACCCCCCTCATTTATGAGGGGGGCGGTTTCTTTGAGGGGGGGCAGGCGGCCCCCCGGTTCCTCCTCAAAGCGGGCCCCCAGGAGGGGGGCCGTTGATTGGCAAAACGGCGCGGCTATGCCACGCCGCCAATTGAAGAAGCGGGGGGCTTTGCCCCCCCCCCCCCCCCCCCCCCGCGTGCTGCCTCCGTGCGGCGCCAGGCCGCCGCGCCGCCGGCCGGCCGGTCCGGGTCGGACCCGGGTCGGGTCGACCCGGTTCGGGCCGACCCGGGGGAGGGGGGGTCGGGCCGGGTCGGCCCGGACCCGGACCCCCCCGTTTCGAATCAGTTTCGGTATTTTGGCCATAACATGAGCCACGGACCTCCGATTGACGAACCGTCTGCGGCAACGCGATCCTTGGATCGAGACGGTCGTTTCGGTATATCGTACTCAAGGTTTCGGAATACTTTGAGTTCGGCCGGGTTGGTTCGTTCACGAAACCAACCGGGCCTTCGGAGCGGAAACGCTCATATCTTGAGCTACGGACGTCCGATTGATGTGTCGTCAGCTTTTTTTTGTTCCTCTTAGTGAGACGGTTCTTTTGGCATGCTCCGCCCTAGGTTTGGACGCAGGTGGAGTACGGTCGGGTTGGTTTTGCCTTAAAAACCAACCGGGCCCCAGGGACGAAAATGCCAATAACTCTCAGACCGGGCGTCCGATTGACGCGCCGTCTGTTGCGTTGAGTTCCTGTTGACGATACGGAACTTTTGGATACATCAACTCTGGTCTTTGTGACAGTTGATGTATCAGCCTCTTGGCTCGTGGAGCGGATCTTTCGAACGAGCTTGCTGTGTGAGGGAACCCTAGTGCTGGCTGCGACTGTTACTGTGACTTCTACTGCTACTACTGCTACTGTGACTGCGACGACGACAGTACAGAGATCCTGTGTGGATTCGACGACGACGACTACAGCACTCAGCGATCCTACGTGGGTCAGTGCTACAGGTCCTGTGTGGGCCCGATCCTGTGTGGGTCCGATCCTGTGTGGGTCTTTGCGCTCAGCGGTCCTGTGTGAACCAGCGCCTACAGGTCCTACGTGGGCCCGATCCTGTGTGGGTCTTTTGCGGGGGTTAGTTACCTATCGATCCTTCATGGGTCCGACGACTTAGATGGATCAGAGATCATCTTTATCGTCTTTTGAAGAAGTATACCTGTGTGAGCTGAATCCTTTTTCTTTCCTGTGTGGATTGTGTTGTGCAATCCTGTGTGGATTACGTTTTGCTTTCCTGTGTGGAATACGTTTACTTTCCTGTGTGGACTGAGTTGTACTTGGGCTCGGAGGTTGGAGCGTATTTGAAAATTGATGACTTAGGTATATGTATGGGCATATACCTAAGCATTGTCGGTTGTTACTTCGTGATTATACCTTTCTTCGTGGTTTATTCCCTATGGATTTGAGAGCTCTTCAGGGGTCTCGGGGTCCCTACTGAGTAGCTTATACTCACCCCTGCATGGGCTTTGCCCGCACTACGTTGTGTTGGTTGCAGACGACGGACAGCGTTGATCTTAGCTGAGGCTTGCAGAGCAGGACGGTACCTGGAGGTGGACCACTGGACGGGACGTACTCGGAGCGAACGGCGGGACCCGTGGAGCAGTGGAGCTATCTGTACCCACCCTTCAGGTGGGATTTCCAGTGGACAGCTCGGTGTAGCGGCTTTTACTTTTCAGTTGCTGTTTTCCCTTTCGAGTTGTACTTTATTTTCAGTTTGGGTTTGTATACTGGCCCATTTTACTTTTCCGCACTTTCAGTTGTACTCTGCTTTTGCTTAGTGTTTACTTTCCGCTTGCTTACTCTGTGGTGTTTGTTTACTTTACAAAGGCAATGCCTTCCCTACTTACCGGGATATACGCCTTGGTTCTAGTCGCCAGCCCCTGGCCTATGGAAGGCGGGCTTGGGGTAGTCACGGCACGGACCCCGAGGGCGGGTTGTGACACATTCATCATAACCCAAAGAATAAAATGGGTTTCCCAAAAATCATCCCATCATAACATATTCCATATAAAAAAATGGATATAATTTTATCATAAGAAAAGTGAAACCATGTAAATCATAGAGACATTATACTTGAAACATTATTATACAATATAACATCATCTTAGATGGAAAATAGTTTTGACAAAACACTTGAAATGAATTCTTGAGGAAAATATCCTTTCTTCTTCAAAACAATTTTCTTCTCAAAAAATGCAATGAAATTTTAAAATAAATGGATTTTTTTGAAAATAATCATGAAATCTTTTAGAGGATTCTTTACGTAAATAATTCATTATGAAATCGTAAAAATACAATCACGCCATATAAGTTAGAAAACATTCTCCTCATACTTTTGCCGGAAAAGTCAAAAAGTTCCTCGTATGGTAAACAAAAGAAAGATTTCTTTTGTAACACAATGTCAAAGTCAAAAAGGGGTAAACATGACTTTATAAATACATGTAAGAATATTAAACACTTTATGAAATACATTTTTATGGACATGGATTAAAAATAGAACCCTAGTAAATACTTACGTATAAGCAATCTCTGATAAAATGAGATTGCAAAACTATCCCTTACCATAGATCTGATATGCTTCGTATGTATCCAAACTTCCTGTATAATGATTTAAGTAATGTCATTTGCTTATTATAGAATCTTATTCATTGTAATGATATCATATATGGTTCACATATGACCTTATATTACCCATTCATTTGTAAATTCCATGTTAAAGCAGCGTTTTGGGTAAAATCGTTTCATTTATCGTACGTGTTTCGACTTGTTGTTCTTACTTATATCCTGATTTACTTTATTTCAGAATGTAAAATATGATTTATATAGAATATATATTCATAATATAAATATATATATGATATATTGACATAATGAATGAAATACACGGTTCATGGAGACGGTAGGCCGTACGTACGCCCGAACGCTGTTTTCCTTTCCTTATAGACTTGAATGGAAGTAAGTAGATGAAATATATATATATATATATATATATATATATTTTTTAGATTTATAATTTCATTAATTTTATTATTATTCATTATATATACTTTTAATCATTCTTGAATGGTTAACATGGAGAATGAATCTCATCGCGTCGTGGAGATGGTAATCTGTGCGTACGCACGAGCGATGATATCGTTCCCATTATTATTTAATGGAATTGGAGTGGATGATTTAATATCTCCGAATTAGTTTAATGTTATAATAATCATATATAGTTATTCTTTACACCATTATACTCATCCAAGTAAGGTTGTGGTAGAAAAACACATTACACCACGGCGTGGAGACGGTATTCCATACGTACCCACGCACGGTGATTTTGTTTTTCGTAGGACGGATAGAAGGTGAAATAGGGTTGTTTCATATTTATAATAACATATCAGTATATAAGTAATACTTATGATTTTACATTATAATGAAACAACTAAATAATAGGAATATAAGAAGAATGAAACTTGAAAGAATTGGTAGAAGAGATTACCTCTTCTTCGACTTGCCTCTTTTAAACTTCTTCTTAGGGAACTAGAGTTGGTCTTTTGAGAAGACCAGAACCTCTATGATATAACTAGAGAGGTTTAGAAGATAAATTTCTAGGTTTTGGCCAAGATTAAAGTCTCAAAATTGTGTAAAGAGGAGAGGTATGAGGTTCTATTTTATAAGGGACGAGAGGGGTACCTTTGGAAAAACTTAAAATATTATTTTATAATACATTTATATTCGGTTTATACTAGATAAAATGTGACTTATTTCAAGGATAGGGTGGGGATGGGTCTAAATACTCTCAACCAATAGGTTTTAGACAAGTTTAGGATACCATTTTAACCTTATCATTTACATTTAACTCTAAGTTAAATAATTTACCTTTTACCATGTCTTCTTGTATTCTTACACAATATGGTTAACAAACATACTATAAACTACCAATCAAACCCCAATTGATTTATTAATTATATATATATATATTATTATATAATTATTTTGGCAGATCCATTGATTTTTAGGACCATTATATCAATTAATACTATAATATTTGATTTAAAAACTCTTTTATGTCAATTTTGAGACTATTTGGTATTTTGTTTTTTCTAAATTCATAACAGCATTATTACTTCAAAGAATAATTCATATAACCAACCCTAATATGTTATATTAACCTATAAAATTATTTTAATTCATAAAAAGTCTCAAATTACATTTCTTTGGATATTTATAATATCAATTATGTTAATATTTCATTAATAAGGTAATTACTGCATCATCATTGTGTCATAAATAAATTAAATTATATATTGTATAAAAATTATAAATAAAATATCATTGTGTAGGAAATATTGTTATCTTTATAATTAATATTTATAGTCGAATTTATCTTATGTATAACCTTATATTAAAAATTTTTTAGTTATTAAACTTTGATTTTAACTATTTTAACTCTTCTTTAAATATAATAATAATAAAAGTCATAATCTAATCCAAGTGGACCTAAAGGGTAATATTTTATTCCTATGGTTTTTTTGGTCGAATTACACTTATCCAATAGAATTAGGATATGTGTTAGGGTAATAATAATATTATTTTTACCTTTAATTACCCTATTTACTTTTAACAGTGGTAAATACAAGTTAAAATTTACTATTCACCAAAAATTATTTTTATCTTATTGAAATACATTTTACTCCTTGATATTAACTGTGTCTCTCGGATTTTCAAAATTCAACTCACAGAAGCTGTAAAATTACATTTTATATAAATTTGCAAATTCTCCTAGGAGGATGGTAAAAGACGGTAAAATGTTCAATAAAATTTTTATATATCTAAAATTATTAAAAAATGCCTCCAATGAATTACATTGAACTTATATAGGTATTATATATTTATTTTGACCTAAAATAAAGTTAAATAAAAAGTCGATTTTAACCAATAACTTAGTGTTTTCACTATTCATCAAAAATTAAAAGTTTTTAGAAAAATACCAAAAATTCATCCAAGGCTAATTTCGATATTCTGAATCCAAAAATGAAGTCCATTTTGAAATATAAAATTTATAAAATTTTAAAAAGTGGGTATTACTATTCATACCGGCTAGTTTATATAATATTTTAATAAAATATTGTTGTTTAGTGAAACTCGGTATTGCGTACAACGCAGGCTATCGAGGATGGTTTCTCTTGTGTGTAATGAAAGACAAAAATAGTGTTATGTATACTACAATTGCAAGATAATCATAGTGTAGCGTACAACAAAAGACATCAAAGAAATTAAAAATAATAATTCTCATAAAATATCAGGGTGTTACATTCTACCCCCCTTAAAATGAATTTCGCCCTCGAAATTCGTCGGGGTTATAAATGTTTTTCTACTTGAAGGTTTCTTTCATAGAAACCCACATCATAAAAAGGAATACTAAAACATCATTTTAAAAAAATAATGTTAGAAACATAACGGATACCCAAAGTAACTCATCACTGGGTTTCCACATAAGAGAATATATGTGAAAATATGGATATGGAAGAGAAATCTAACCATCAAGTTCTGATAGAGAGTGGTAGAGAACATTGTTATGAAAAATCCACAAATCACAATGCCATAAAGTTTTTATGATCTAAGTTACCATCTGATTCGTCGGATATGAGGGTACTAAGACAATGTTTTTGGTTTTCTATATCATTTCCCTAAAGTTGAAAATTTTGAATTAGAAGAAATACTTACTTGATTTTGGTACAATCTCGTCATTTGTCGTTCCATGAATAATTTACACTTAATATATTAAATAAATGAAGTTTAATTTTTCATTCGTGAAGTGTTAGAAGATTATGTGATAGAATTATGGGTCATTCCGTCTGTCTCAAACAAAAGGTTAGCAAAAGTTATCAAATATACATAAGTCCATCTATGGTGTGGTTAATCATATATGATTCCAAAAATGGAATTATAATTCATCTATAATACTTCATAATAAAATAAAACTAGTTTCTACTAACCAGGGACTTCTAGTAGGCCAGAGGTAGAGGATAAAGGCCTATCACACTTCAGTTGTGGGTTCGATTCGCACAACCTTGTCTGAAGCGACGGGTTGTCGCCCGTCCTCCAGGTCGTCCCTTTTTATAAAACTACATTATTATAACATTCCTGCAATAATATAGAAAAAAGTTCTAGCCTTAAACAATAATATCTTATGTATAACTTAATTCATTCCAATATTTAGGCTTATCCAAAATACTTCGGTCCAAGCTTATAGTATAAATAAAACAATTACTAGAAATGTCATCAACCAAGCATGTGAATACCATCATTTATCCCCCATATATCATAAGATATATCTTGTTGGTCACATTCCAAATATGTGAATAACTTAATCATGTATTCTCCTGAAAAATGAACCTTTGTGAAAACATGAATGCTATCAGAAGTTAACTCTTTCCCCATACCAAAATCCCAAAATTTCTATATACTCAAACCATGATATCACTTTGTCCTTATTTCAGTCATGAACTCACTAATACTATCAAACATTTTTTTATCTCTTTATCCCTTCATTATGCACATATCATCTTCTTTCCAAAAATATTTGAATAACCTTTTATGGTTACCGGTACCATTCAACATATTCTTTCAAATACTTTAGGAAAAACAATATTGTAACAATCCTTAGATGTTTCTTTATTCAATAGTGCCATTAAATTACCTATACAAAATAACTCTTGATAAACATACAATCATTCCACTACCTTCTTAAACCATTGACCTAGCTTCATCATTTTATTCCTCAACACTTCTTTCATCTCATATATCATTTGTAGTCTCTTCATCATCATCAACATAAATACTACCTATAAGACCATGCTGATTCTCTTCATGAGATTTTCCCTTAGGGCACTGGTTTTCATAATGCCCATATGTTCCACATTTAAAACATTTAACCGTTGTTGATGTCTTAGAAATACCATTATCCTTGTCCATGGTGTTAATTGAACCTTTTCCTTTGCAATTACTGGATTTGTGTCCTTATTTTCCACACACAAAGCATCTTCCAGTTCCTTTGAAACATTCTCCATGATGCCTCTTACCACATGATTTACATGATGTAAATTGAACTTTCTTTCCACTATGATCATCAGGAAACTCCATCTTTCTCTTATTAGCTGAGTCAGGAAACATACCAAAGTTGGGATTATTGATCATATTATGAGATTTCTGATTAGGCATAATAACGATGTTTGGACTTCCAAATCCCGTTTCATTTGGTTTCTCATGAATAATATCATTCCATTTTCCATCGTGAATCTTCCTGTTTCCATCCATTTACTAAAACCCAAAAAGAGTAGTGTGAGAGGAAAAAATCATGCAAGTAAAACAAAATAATAAAGGGGGATTACCTTTAATATATAACATCTTATGATTAATTCTAAGATCATTATCCTAATTCTAGGACTATAACCTATACTTATAATTAACCTTAAGTGCATCCCTAGACATACCATAGAAATATCTCTAGGGATCTCACAAAAGTATTCGCATCCTAGTTTCTAAAGGTTAACTAAACCTTTGCTCTGATACAAACTGTAGAGACAGAAAGCTTGTCGTACATGGACATTACATTACTTTTGCGGAATACTTAATACATAACAAAAACAGACACCCAAGGACCGTAATAGTTTAGTGTCTTTGGAAACTCGGAACAAAATCTTCTAATCGTGGTGAAAGATCTTCAACATCTCTCATAAAGATCTTCCCCTTTTGTTTTCTTACCTAAAACCTTTCTTTATATAATGGGGAAAAGAAAATATATAAAGGGTGTGCTCAAATTCTCAGTAAGGGTAAGTGTTGAGAACATACAACAATCCATAAACATTTGAATGCAAAAACGTGAACATCAAATCTCAACATCAAAATCTTGAGCAATGACATAAATTTTGGAAGTACGTAAGGAATATATCATAAAGAAACATTAGTCAAGGTAAAATAACATGGTAATAAAACATATAATTGTGGAAAACCATTAATCACACGTTATGATTTCCATAGTAGCCAAGACATTGTTTTCAAGACCATCCTAGTAGACAATGTCCATTACTGAATTAGGTTTACTTGTCGTTCCAGCCCTGTATTACTGAACCAGATTCACTTGTCGTTCCAGACATGTCTATCTCATGAGATATAAATATTTACCCAATTAATTTGAGGGAGATATAGGTCACACCCATCTCATAATGAAATCATTCTTACTTGTGCCACAACATAAACATAAATCATTCATCATAACCTAAAGAATAAAATGGGTTTCATAAACATCATCCCATCATAACATAATCCATATAAAGAAAATTGATATCATTTAATCATAAGAAAATTGAAACCATGTAAATCATAGAGACATTATACTTGAAACATAATCATACAAAAAATGTCATCTTAGATGGAAAATAGTTTTGAGAAAATACATGAAATGAATTCTTGAGGAAAATATACTTTTTTCTTCAAAATAATATTATTTTCAAAAAATGAAATGAAATTTTAAAAGAAAATGATTTTTTTGAAAATAATCATCAAATATTTTAGAGGATTATTTATGTAAATAAGGCATTATGAAATCGTAAAAAACCATTCATGCCGTATAAGTTAAAAAAACATTATCCTCGTACTTTTGCAGGAAAAATTCAAAAAGTTCCTTGTATGGTAAACAAAAGAAAGATTCCTTCCGTAACAAAATGTAAAAGTCAAAAAGTGGTAAACATGACTTTAAAAATAATGTAATACTATTAAACACTTTATGAAAAACATTTTTATGGACTTGGATGAAAATTATAACCCTGGTAAATACTTACGTATAAGCAACCTCGGATAAAAATGAGATTGCAAAACTATCCCTTACCATAGATCCGATATGCTTCATACGTATCCAAAACTATTGTAAAATGATTTAAATAATGTCATTGACTTATTACAGAATCATATTAATTGTTATGATATCATATATGGTTCACTTTTGACCTTATATTACCCGTTCTTTTGTAAATTCCATGTTAAAGCAGCGTTTTGGGTAAAATCGTTTCATTTATCATACGTGTTTTGACTTTTTGCTCTTACATATATCCTGATTTAATTAATTCAATAATGTAAAACATTATTTATATAGAATATATATTCAGAATATAAATATATATGATAGATCGATAAAGGGAATGAAATACACCGTTCATGGAGACGGTAGGCCGTACGTACGCATGAACGATGTTTTCCTTTCCTTATTGACTTGAATGGAAGTAAGTAGATGACATATATATATATATATACCTAAAACCAGTAGCTTTTTCATGTCATATATTTCATTATTATTCATTATATATACTTTATAATCATTCTTGAATGGTTAACATGGAGAATGAATCTCATCGCGTCGTGGATACGGTAATCCATGCGTATGCATGAGCGATGATATCATTCTCATAATTATTGAATGGAATTGGAGTGGATGATTTAATTTCTCAGAATTAGTATCATGTTATAATAATCATATATAGTTATTATTTACTCCATTATACCCATCCATGTAAGGTGGTGGTAGAAAAACTAATTACACCACGGCGTGGAGACGGTATTCCGTACGTACGCACGCGCGGTGATTCCATTTTTTGTAGGATGGATAAAAGGTGAAATAGGGTTGTTTCATATTTATACTAACATATCAGTATATAATTAATACTGATTATATTACATTATAATGAAACAACTAAATAAGAGGAAGTAGAGGAAGAAATAAACATGAAAGAATCGGTAGAAGAGATTACCTCTTCTTCGACGAGCCTCTATTACACTTTCTCTTAGGGAACTAGAGTTAGTATTTTGAGAAGACCAGAACCTATATGATATAACTATAGAGCTTGATAATATAAATTGTTAGGGTTTTTATAAGCTTTAAGGCTCAAAATTGTGTAAAGAGGAGAGGGAAGAGGTGCCCTTTTATAGGGGAGGAGAGGGGAACCTTAGAAAAAACTTAAAATATTATTTTATAATAAATTCATATTAGGTTTATAATGGATCCAATGTGACTTATTTCGAGGCTAGGGTGGGTATAGGTCTAAATCCTCTAAACCAATAGGTTTTATACTAGTTTAGGATACCATTTTAACTTTATCATTTAGATTTAACTCTAAGTTAAATAATTTAACTTTTACCGTGTCTTCTTGTATTCTTAAACTATATGGTTAAAAAACATACTATAAACTGCCAATAGAACCACAATTGGTTCATTAATGTCGTATATATTATTATATAAGTCGTTTGGACAAACCTTAGATTTTTAGGACCATTAAATCAATTAATAATATAATATTTGTTTTAAAAACTCTTTTATGTCAATTTTGACACTATTTGGTATTTTGTTTTTTCTAAATTCATAACAGCATTATTACTTCAAAAAATAATTCATCTAACCAACCATAATATGTTATATTAACCTAGAAAATTATTTTAATACAAAAATAGTCTCAAATTACATTTATTTGGGTATTTATAATATCAATTATGTTAATATTTCATTAATAAGGTAATTACAGCATCCACATTCTGTCATAAATAAATTAAATTATTTAATGTCGAAAAATAATAAATAAAATATAATTATGTAGGAAATATTTTTATATTTATAATTAATATTTATAGTCGAATTTAAATTATTTATAACCCTATATTAAATTTTTTTAGTTATTAAACATTGATTTTAACTATTTTAACGATTCTTTAAATATAATAATAATAAATGTCCTAATCTAATCCAAGTGGGCCTAAAGGGTAATATTTTATTCCTAAGGTTTTTTTTGGTCGTATTAAACTTATACAATATAATTAGGACAAGTTTTAGGGTAATAATAATATCATTTTTACCCTTAATTACCCTATTTACTTTTAACCATGGTAAATAAAAGTTAAAAGTTACTATTCACCAAAAATTATTTTTATCTTATTGAACCACATTTTACTCCTTAATATTAACAATGTGTCTCAGATTTTATAAATTCAACTAACATATTCGGTAAAATTAAGTTTTATGTATATTTACAAATGCTCTTAGGAGGTGGGTAAATGACGGTAAAAATTTCAATTAAATTTTTATATATCTAAAATTATTATAAAATGACTCCAATGAATGACATTGAAATTATATAGGTATTATGTATCAATTTTGACCTAAAATAAATTTAAATAAAATAAATTATTATTTAAATAAAAAGTCGGTTTTAACCAATAACTTAGTGTTTTCACTATTCATCAAAAATTGAATGTTTTTAGAAAAATACCAAAAATTCACCCGAGGCTAATTTCAATGTTATGAATCCAAAAATGAAGTCCATTTTGAAAGATAAAATTTATAAAATTTCAAAAAGTGGGTATTACTATTCATAACTGCTAGTTTATATAATATTTTAATAGCATATTATTGTTTAGTGAAACTCGGTATTGCGTACAACACAAGCTATCGAGAAAGGTTGCTCTTGTATGTAATGCAAACCAAGAATAGCGTTGTGTATACTACAAGCACAAGATAATCTTGTTGTATCATACAAAAAAAGACAATAAAGAAATTAAAAACAATAATTCTCATAAAATCTCGGGGTGTTACATTTTTACTGCATTTTTAATACACTTATTATCTGGCTTGATGTTTTTAGAAATAATGGTGTCAACCTAATAACTTTTACTCACACCATATTTGGGATACCTTTTGGTACCAAAGAAGATTATAAGGATGAAATTTGGGAAAAAGGAAAAGGACCTTTTTTTATTATTAATCAACTATATAGGTTAGAGTCTGGATATGGGACTGACATAGGGTTCGGGACCGGGGAAATTTGAGTCTTTATTTGAGTCTAGTTGTCTTTTATTTTTATTACTTATAGAATGAAATTTTGTTGCATTCTAATATGTAATTAAATTATTCCTTTATTATTTATTGGATTATTCAGTTTCATTTATTATTGGTTTTCAGTTGTATTGTATTTTTTCCATTATTTTCAAACTATAATGTTTATTCATATATTTATATTTAGTATTTATTCAATGTTGTAACTCTGTAACCCATGGGTATATCCTAGCCACTACACTTATCACACCCATGATGCAATTTAGTAACCTCTAGCATATGTAAAGGTGTGTTAGATGTCTCTTAACCAACATTTTCTAGCCATGTGAGAGATTCCCAGATCATAGGACATTACAAAAGTTATCTTCAATGATTTTAGTTGTTATTATGGTGCGTAATTTCGTAAATGAAAGATAAATTGAGAGAAACATTCCTTTCACACAGTTGTAAAATGGTTAAAAAGTTTCTTCCTTTAGAAAATGATCGAAATAATCCTTTAAATTTTTTTCCATAAAAAGTAGAGCATGTTAAAAGTTTCCTTTAATAAATATTTTGTGGAATGTTAAAAATATTCTTGAAATTGTTTTTCAAAAACACAGATATAGAATAATAAAATATTTTCAATTGAAGATATAATAGAAGTTATCTTTTCCCTAATACAATTTCTAAATAAATTTATATTCCAAAGAGGGGAAAATTTACTATTACTTGATAATTTTATGAATAACCAGAAGATAAAAAAATTATTGTGTTTTATTCTACAATGATCAACCAATTTCCTACAATTTAAATTTGTGAATAAAAAAACATTATTAAAATGAGATTGAAACAGAAAATGTTTTCACTTGGGTGAATTTTGTATCATAACACCCATAAAATATGTAGATGAATTATAACCGAAAATATCATGGATTATGTATATTTAATGATTTAATATTTGAAGAGTACATATATACACTATTTAAAATAAACTAGGGGCATAAAATAACATGTTTTTTAAAGAAGGAAGTTTTGAGTGGAAACTCTTACCTCTAATCCAGATTTTTTTATGTATGTATATTACCTAATTTATAATAAACTTATGTTAATTATTTATTTTATTAAGGAAATTTTATAGGGTTAATGACTTTTACTTAAACAATGTAATTCATTTATTTTAATGATATTTTCAATTACTTAATCAGTTATGTCTAGGTCAGGTGTTTTGAGGATACCTAGTTCATAATTTCAAAACAGCATGAGTATATTGACCATGGTAAATGGGGTCACTTTTTGATCATCTCTAGAATAATAATCATGACATTTATATAATTTTTATATATAAATTATAATTTAAAAAACATTTAATTATTGTTATGAAAATTTACTCTTTTATAGTCATGGAGTGGATAGGTCGCACGTACACATGCGTAATGTTTCAATTTTTTAAAGATCATAAAAAAAATAATGAAAATGTTATTTTATATTTCCATAATGAAAATAATATTATAAATTTAATATTATTTTTTTATATAAACTTACATATACAATTCATGTGGTGTAGTAATAAAAACGGATCACATCAATTCATGAAGTTGTTGTTCACCGTACATACAAATGACTTGTTCATTTATTTTATGGACACAAAGGTAAGAAATTATATGTTATAATAATTTTCAAGAATGATTAATATTTAATTAATATAATATAAAAATATTATTTCCATCATCTTAAATATCCCTGACATGTCATGATGGTAAAAGAATTTCATCGGTTGGTATGGAAGTAGTTCAGTATGAAGATGAATGATGGTTTCTTTTTTCCATTTGATGGGACAAGAAAAGGATAAAATTAATAGAATATAAATAATAAAATATAAGTAAATAAGAGATACTTCTTTATATTATTATTTTTAAGACAAAATTTATTTTGGAAAAATAAGTCAAAATGATGGAACTTGGTTAAGACGATTACTTTCTCTTAAAGGAACCTCCTTTGGATATCTTATTAAGGACCCTCATGTTGAACATTTTGGAATAAAAGATGCTATATAATTTGGATAATTTTATTTTGGAGAGATTAATTTAGGCTTGGTCAATACAGATTTCATTATATTTTTTATGAAGTGATAGGATGGGTTCCAATTTATAATTGTGGAGGCATGACATTTGTGTAAATAAAAAAACTATTCCATAATGGGATGTAACTCTCAAGAAAACTTCCTGAAAAAACGAAAAATAATGTATTGTAGGAGTTATAAGGCCTATTAACACCTCCATAACAAATATGAATTTTATTTAAATATGTTAAACTATTTATATCTAAGGTTACTCACTTTTTCCATTCTCATTTTTTTAGCACACTAACTTGTTTCTACACTTTATAAAATTAATTATGACAATAAATAAAGATGAAAATTTTATATAATATAAATTATAACAATTAGAAATATTTAATCCAATTAATCAAAATAAAATAAAAGATCTGGATGAATTTTATATAAAATAAAACACATAGGCGCAATAAATAAACCATTTTCAAAAAATTGCATTTGAAAATGAAAATTTGATTTTATGATAAATATATGACTATTAGTAATCATTATATAAATTTATATTCAAATATTTATACTTATAATATAAAAATTTCATTGAAATAATTACTTTTTAGGTTTTATTTTAATAAATTATATTAGAGAAAAATTATGAACTTTAAACAGTTTTTTGAGAGATGTGCTTTTATACCTAAGAATAAACTTATAGTAAAATTTTATATAAATATGATTTTATTTTATGTAATTGTATTAATTATATCTAAAAATAATTTTATTACATAAAAAATATTTAAAGGAAAATTATAGTTTTACATTAAATAATTTATTGAAAAGGAAACTAAATTTATAACAACAATTGATATTTTTCACTATTCCTTAAAAATCAATATTTTCTAAAAAATATAAACATTTAAACCTATGAAAATTTTGATATAATGATTTAATAACTTATCCTTTTTTTCTAAAATAAAATATCTAAAATTTATATAAAATAATTTTTATATTTTCTCAAAAAAATCAATAAAATCATTTTTGAATTAAAGATATTTTTTTTATAAAATAAAACATATTTATTTAATAGTGAGTGTTAATAAGGACATTATCAATAAAATTATATTTTAATTTTATATATATTTCATAAATTATTTAATTATGTTCATACCTACCAATTTAGTTACTAGGTTAAATCAGTCACATATATATAATAACATTTTAATATTATATCATGGATCATTTAAACATAGTGTTGCATTATGAATATGATATTGAATATAATGTTATTTCAAAGTCTCTTGGTGATACCTTATGTCCCCTTAAAAATTTTCAACCCTAAAATTTGAACTTGTTCTTATTAATAAATTGGTTTGATATTTTAATATTCCTTTATGGAAAACACAAACGGTAAAAAGGGTTAAAAAACACTTCTCAAAAAGAGTAAATAAGGAAAAAACAAAGTCATCTAGAATTACACAAAACTAGGTATCTAGGTAGTAGATATTTTATGGGACGTAAAAATATAGACCTATAATAAAAGTGAAAATAATTATGGAGAGTGATAATGATCATTGATCAGAATAATTTGAATGAATAAGATATGGTTAAAAACTAAAAAACTATAAATTTTTTATGAGTTAAAAGGCCATTTATTCACTATATATTATTGTAACATGATAAAAAAATTTCAAAATATTTTTCCTAGATTTCAGGGATTATCTTACTCTTAAGATATAGAACACCAAAACAAATAGTTACATGATATTAAATTATTTCATACACACAATTTATTACATTGGTTATTCTTCAATCACTTTCCACTTCACCCATTATACTAAGGAATGAATGTCCAATATGATTTTAAAACCTATGAACTAAAATTGACTTTTAGCATATCATAAGATCCATAAAATTTCAATAAGATATTATTGTTACCTTTATTAAGACCAAAATATATATCCAAAAGTAAGATATTAGGAAAAATGAATGTGAATTTATTAATCACAAAAATTCAACAATAGAACCAAATGTTTAACATATATAATTACTTAAATGAAAAACACTATATCCAAAATAACTTCAATAAAATCCACAATAAATTAGGTTTTATCCTCAAAGGTTATCACATACCCTTTTAGTTACATCTCAAAAAACATAATAGTATTATTCCCAAATAATCCTCTAATTTAAACATACTAGTTATATATTTGTCAAACTAGTAAATTGTTTCCCAAAATATCATCAATAACCTGAAAATACTAAAAATTAATAGAGAAGTGATCCTATAATATGTTTCCAAAAATCAAATTAATATTTCCCAACAAAAATAATTTTAGTAAAAATAACTTCATACTAACTATTAAATCATGTTGTTCATTGGTAGGAATTTCAACATCATCACCCTTTAGTTGTCAGTTCATGCCCCGTGACCATAACAGATGTGATGGGGTTTTCCTAGCATACAAGTTTTCTTTTTTTTTATAATAAAAATAATTTATATAATTTATATAAATTTTTAAAAAATATAATGAACGTACTCAAAATATAATTTCTCATTAATTATTTTTTGGCCACTGAAGTCTTCAATACAACATTTATTTTTCCCACAAAATAAAATAATTTTAGTTGAATATATTAACCTCATAATCAGGTACATATCAAAGAGTATATTTAACACTAACATGTGTTTTCCATAAAATATCTCCATACAATTAAATCACTTTTTTTGTGTTATTAGTTCTATTCAACAAATTCTTCCATTTACATGATGAAAAACTACTACAGAATGGTCCTTAAAAGTTTCATTATTCTTAAAAAATTAATATAATTAAAAAAAGAACATCATCAACATGATTCTATAATTCAAAATCCTAAACACATGAATCATTCCACTTTAATTATTTTCATAACATGGGATCTATGGAATTAATCATTAGAATAGGGAATTTACTTGGATAATGACCATGTTCCCCACATCAATGACATTGACCTTTTAGTGGTTACTTATGATGAATACTATTCTCATATGTCTTGTTAACCAGAATATTCTTTTTTTCTTTATAAATTATCAGTTTTGTACCCTCCTTTTATATACATAATTCTTCTTCTAGATTCATTAATTAATCTTCTGTGGTTTCCCTTACAAAATTTTTAACATTTATGAAATAGAATCTTCTATTCTTTATCACCTTTAACACTTGAAATTTAATGATACAACATACTTATCACCATTTATTAGTTTGGAAATTCTTCTATGTTTCTATTTTTAATCATCATATGAGAAAAATCATTTAGAATGATCCCAATATGTCTAACTTCTATTTCTATTTGTTTATAAATATCATTAGGGGAATCATTACATTTCCCATCACATTGGTTGTTGAATTGAATTATATTATTTTACACCTCAAAAATAATAAAATAAACATGACAATAATCTATTATCATACAAATAGGGAAACATGAAAACATATTAGGAATAAATTATAAATATATCTTGACTTATAGGTCTCTAGGATAGAATATAAGTTATCAATGGTGACATATCATATTTATTTTTCTAATATAATAATTTTATCAAGTCCTCCATAAGGGTTTATAATGATCTTTTTATTTTATAAAACATATCCACCAATTGTTTCAAACAAGATGTACAGCAGTCCGATTTTCATGCATTAGTTGACGAACGATTCCATATTTGTGTTTCCTTGTGAGGGTTATTACCCCAAGGTACAACTATTATAGAGCCCCATACACATATAGTATTGATAAATGGATTTAATTTCTCAAAAACTACTCTCCTTATCCTTCACCAAAATTCTTATATATTTTCATGTACTTATATTTATTCTTATACTTATCCCCAAGGCTCTAATTAAAATTTTCTCATCATATATTCTAAAGTTAACTAATCCTTTTCTCTAATACCGACTATGGTAACCAAGACCTTTTACACATATTAATACATTTTTTAAACATAAAAATCTATTAATTACAACATGAAGATCATGGATCCTACTGTCTTTGGAAGACTAGGTTCATAATAAATAAAACTGAGGATAAAATTAAACATCATTAATTTATTCTCTATAATGATACCTGAGTTATTAAAACCACATGGTATAACTTAATAAATATATAAAAAATGGTGATTTAAAATTCCCACTAAGGGAATAAACATGACAAGGAAACATAACACATGAGTCAATGATATAACATGATTTCATAAAAGAGAAATCACAAGGGTGATCACATGGGAAAATATCTTAAAGAAAATGGTATCATAAGATCATGGACTCATTGAAAATATGGCTTTAATAAGTAATATGACATAATAATGAGTTAAGGATTACTTTCTAGACAACATCACATGGTAGAAAATTTCTCAAAATAAATTTGGTTTATTCCTTAATCCCATACATAACATATTAGGAGACAATAAACATCACCCAAATAATTAAAGTGATATCTGGGTGCACCCATCATAACATGTTAATGATTATTAGTTCCATGAAAATTAAATCAATCATAATTATTAAATATAACAATTACTGATGGAAAAAATGGGTTTCATAATCTTGTCTCATATCACAATCAAAAAAATTTTTACAATGAATAATTTTGAGAGGTGAACATAAATTATGAATGACATAATCAATGTATGGGATCATAAGCTTGGAATATATGTTAGAGAAAAATATAAATAATTTAGAAGCAATCTATAACATCAAACTATGTATTTATTATTTAAAATGTTTTTAAAATATTACATCTAATATTTATTGAGAAAAATACTCATTTCACTTTGAAATAACATCATTAAAATCCAAAAAATTCAAAAAAATTAAAAAAATGTTTACATTAAAAATAACCATTTAAATTAAAATTTAATCTTAAAGGAGTTGATTTTTCTTGTTGGTAGTTAATTCTAAACATGAAGCATAAGTTAAAAGAAACATTCATTTAAAACTATTGTAAAATGGTTTAAAAATATTCGTGTTCAGAAAATGAAAAAACATTAATTTCAAAAAATATTATATAAATTAGAAAATGTGTTATTAATTCATCAATAAATATTTTGGTGAATGTTAAAATTATTTTTTAATTTTTTCTCTCAAAAGACATGGATATGAAATAAAAAATAATTTTTTACCGAAGAGAGAAATTATTTCTGCTTTTCCAAAAAACATTTCCTAAATAACTTTAAGCACTAAAGATAAGAAATGGTACTATTACATGAAATATTTATAAATAAATAGTTTATAGAAAAATAATTTTTTTTAATTATTCAATGTTCAAATAATATTCTACAAATAGAAATTCAAGCTTGGACAATCAAAGTTAATATAATATTGAAACATAAACCCTTACCGCTTGTTAAATTTTGCATCACAACTACCCTAAAATAAGTATATGAATTTTAACTTAAAATAGAGTTAATTCTGAAGTATTGATGATATAATATGTAAAGGTTAATTATATTAAATATTTAGAAGAAATTAGGTTTATAAAAGACCATTTTTTTCAAAGAAAGATGTTTTTAGATGAAACCCTTACAATGAGTCTTGAGTTATTCATGTATGTATTTTTTTCTCATATATATTAATATTATATAAATTATTTCTTCCTTAATAAAATTATATTTATTTAATCCCTTATACATAAACAATTTAATTTATATAATTTAATGATGCATGTAATTACTTAATTAGTTATGTCCATGACATGTGTTTTGAGGACCTTCAATTCACAATTTCAAAATAGAATAGGGGTATCGAAAGTGGTCAAAGGGATACTCTTCTCATCATATATAAACTAATAATATTAATGTGTTTATCATTTTAAAAAACAAATTATACATTTAAAAATGAACATGATTTATAGTTATAAAAATGATCTTTGTTACAATCATGACGACAGTAAGTTGTACGAAAGTATGTGTAATGTTTTCATTTTCTAAAAATCATGATGGAAAGATGGTAAGTGTGATTGTATCATTATATAATGCTAAAATTATCATGATTTTCAAATTATTTATTTAGATAATCTTATATGTACCATCCAGGATAACGAGTAATAATAAATGAATCACAATGCATCATGAGGTGGTAATCTATTGTACACACGGATGATGCTATAATTTTTACCATGGATGTTTAACTAATAATTTATAAGATATATTATTTTTAAAATATATAAATATTTAAAGAATATAATATATAAATATTAAATCCATAGTAATGACTATTTTTGAGAGATGATGATGGAAATATAATTTCATCAGTTCGTGAGGCGTTAGTCCACCGTACACATGAACGATGGTTTTATTTCCAATTTGATGGAAAAAGATATTTATAAATATTATGACATCAAAATTATTACATTTAATTATATAAGAAATATTTTATCTCATCATAATATAATTTTTAAGACATAAATTATGGTCAAAAAAAATAAATAAAAATATGGAGCTTGGTAAACACAATTACCTTGGTTTTGGGGAACATCTTGTAGATCTCTTATTAAGGACCATATGGTTGGTCTTTTGGGAAAACCAAAATATATATAATATGGATAATAATTTTGGGGATATATTTTATGAGGGTTTTTTAGAGAGAAATTTCTTTAGTGTTTTCAAAAAGTTAGGGGAGTGGCTTCCTTTTATAATTTAAGAGATGTTTCAGTTTTTTTGAATATCCAACGCTATTTAATAATGTGTAGTAACTCTCAGGCTTGGTGCCTCAAAATTTAGAAAATACTAGATTTTAGGATTTTAATGTCTGATAAATACACACACCACTAAAAAACATGTTTTCAACCATGTTTTCCCCATTAACTATAAGGTTTCTAACATTAACAAAAAAAATATTTTACAATGGAAATTATTTTTTCATGTTTTTACTATTAATTAAGAAAAAAAATTCGGTGACCTTATTTTATAATATAAATTATTCTGATCCCAAATATAGAGTAAATTTTATTAAATTCATTTAAAGTAATTGGAATATTTTATTCAAAAACAAATCCTATATGAGAGATAAAAAAAATTTCCATAAAAATACATTTTTCAAGAAAAATATGATTTTACATTAACTATATGAATATTAATATTCATTATATATGTTTTAATTAATAAATATATGTGTATAATATTTAAATTTAATTTAATAATTTCAAATTATGGTTTTTTTAATTAATTAAAATGGATAAACATTGTGCACTTTAAAATAGTTTTCATAAAGATGTGTTTTTAATCCTAAGAATGAAATTATACTAAAATCTATTGTAAATATGATTCATATTTAAGTAATTAGATTAAATATAACTAATTAATGGTTATTTAAAATTTATATCAAATTGAGATAATTCTATGATTTTTAAAATTATTAATTCATTAAAAAGTAAATTAATGTTTTATATAAATTGGTATTTTTCACTATTAACTAAAAAATCAATATTGTCAAAAAACCCCAAATTTAACCCTATGTAAATCGTGATATGTTTATTTCATAAATGAAATTAAATTTATAATATAAAATTTATAGAAGTTCCCTAAATTAAATATAATAATTTCTCTTCTAAATAAATAACAATCATTATTGAAGGAAACTTATTTTTTGTAGAATAAAATATCTATTGAAATGTTAAGTGATTATTATGAAATTATTAATAAAATAATATTGCAATTTTATATATATTTCTTAAATTAGATAATACTACTCATACCCTCTTTTTTAATATCAAGGTTAAATGATTCCCATTTATATATTAATAAGCTAATATTATATCATAGTTCGTTTAAACTTAGTGTTGTGTGTTGAATACGCTACCAAACATAGAATTTTTTAAAATCATAGGTTGTTACACCTACATATCAAATTCTAAATCACATTATCTCAATGTTCTAAAATCTTATCTATTTTATCATAAATAAGAGTTATAATTCTCTAACTTTTCCACATTTAGATTCAATATATGTTATATATAAGCTATATACATCCTCTGCATAGGAACATATAAAATTATTTGTATTTGAGATTGATTTGGTTGATGTGATAGACAATAGTACATACCATTAACATGATCAATATTCTTAAATGGTAAAATATACTAGGGGAATATATTACCAATCATCCCAAATATCATAGATATGTTATATGGAGACATTCAAAGGAACACTTTATCCGCAAAATCCAAATATATTTCTCTTAGATGATTATAATAATTCTCTTCCACGTGGTTTTTGAGGATATATTTTTTTATAAATTTTTTTGGGAATTTTATTTAATTTATTAAACCAATTAAAATCATAATAGTTACTTTTTTACAACTTTATCCTATTATATTGAAGATCTATATTTTTTCTTATAATGGAAATCATGGGGGTCATCTCAATGTTTCATTTCAATCATTTGATTTATTAGAACATGATTATAATAATATATTTATTATAGGTTTATTTAATGTGTGTATATATATATGAATTTAATCTTAGTATTCAATGATATTTTAAGATTTATATATTGTCTGAGAGTGTTATTTTATTTTAACAGCACCTAATTATTAAACTAAATTTTATGCAAGATTGATAACATTGAGGTAAACATTATTTTTTGATCAAATAATATCAATAGTGGTACTTCATTAATTTTCACCAATTATTCGATATATATAAAATTTTCTATCAATTAAGTGGAAGATGTGTTGAATAGGGACGATTTGAGCAGTTTTGGTAACTCGATCTACCACAACCTATATGGAATTGATTAAATTATATTTCTTTAGTGTTCCTATGTAAATGTAAACTGTGATGTTTTCTAAATTCTATGTTTTTATGGGTAACATATCCATCATCCCATTTAAATTATATCATCTGGTACTCCCTATATACATCTATTTGAGTGGGAGGAGTGTTCCACCATGTTGTGTTGGATTAACACTGAGTAACTATTTGGATGGGGGTGATGTATTTACTTTGACTCTTTGTCAAACTGAATTTTCTCACATGGCGGATATGAGGCGCTTTGATTGATTTTATTTATGTATTCTTCTAATTAGTCACTCGATATCATCTTAGGATCTTTTTCTCTTCTCTTTCTAAGGATTTTTTGTTATTTTAATTTAATGGGATCCCTCTTCTCCTGGTCCACAAAAGTGGTTTTCTTTTTTATTTTCAATTTAGGGGGATTGGACCTCACCTTTTCAAAAATAATTACTTTACAGGATATATATACATATTTTTATTATGTAGGTGGACAAATAAAGATGATATATGATATACATATAGCACTGAAGGTACACATAATTGATTCTAAAATTTTACAACTCCATCTTCTTCAATATTGTATTATGATATGCATCCCTTACTTACTGCATACCAGTTTAATTATATATCTATATAATCCATTTTAATCCTTTTTATAATATTGAAAATTCTTTTATGATCAATCCTTTATGTTAGGTAGTATATCATTTTATTTGTTATGATTTTCAAAATAGTAGATTTTATTTCCATGAACATTGGATCCATTTCAATCTTCATAAATGAAAAGCTTGTATGATCATTTTTATATTGATAATATACTATATTTATCACCAATACTATATGGTAATATATTTCATTATCATATAACTTAATCAACTATGACTTTATTTCTTCTTCATATTGGTAACAATCTATGTGAATCTATATGTTAATCATTTATTTTCAAAATATCAATAATACTTCTAACTATAGAGATATTTTCTACAAATCATTGATAAAAATACTATTGTTACTAACTATAGAACATGCTTGGTTAATTTTTATAATTGATCATTAATTGATAAAATTCATAAGCCATCACTATCATTTTTCTTGAGGAAACAACCAAAGAACATATATAGTGACTCATTCATTAATATATTAGTGAATGACAAAAAGGGATAGACATGCATCGTATTTATTGATAGGGGCATTATAATTTTTAAAATATAAAATACAATTTCAATCATTGATGTTTTTTAATTGGTTAAAATAATGTACAAAATATGGATGTTTTGGTAGTAATATCCCATAATGAATTATACCATGATCAGTGAAATAAAATTTCATTTTATGTGTCCATAATAGGATTTCATGTGGTCGATCAAATTATAAATGTTACTTGTTGGAGAAACAATTATGGGTTTTCCATATTTTTGGAAACCTTGTGGTATTTGGAAATCCCCTAAGTACCCCCTAGGAAATCGAGCAGCCACTAAAGGGGAACTAGAGACATGGTTTATCCTATATAAATTTTCTATATATTATTTAATAGGAATTAATAATATTGAAAAATTTAACTACTTAGGGTTCATTATTTTGTGTTCGATAAACATAGGAGAGGCCAACTCCTCCCCATTGACTTCCCCTCTTATATTCCCCTTTCATCAGAGAGTTTTTGTTTCATATTCAAAATGATTTTGGATATATTTTATATCTTTATTTCCATAAATTTCTCAAATATTTTTAATATATTTTAAATTGGTTTTAATTTGGTATATCAAATTGATTAAATTGGAATGTGGTGTAATCATATTGATGGAAAAGAAATTAAATTCTAGATACTAGAGCACTCCATGTGAGGGATAATGCTCATAGTTTCATTTTTTCTCAAGAGGTATATTATTGAAATTATTTATTAATAAATTTGATCAATTGGAAGATAATTGATTAACAAATTGGCATTGTGAATTTTTTATTTGGCTCGTTATAGGTTTGGATTCTTAATAGGAATGTTTCAAACATGGTTGCTTTGGGTTTTCTCTAAGGTTGGATACCCTCGGAGATATTGTTTCATTATAGATTTGGAATTAATATTGAAAGAATTATGCTATTAGATTATATTTAATTTTTAATTATTTAATATTGTATCTATTATTGTGATAGGGGTTATTTATTATAGAAATGGGAAATTTATGATTATATGATCTTTAAAATTTGTATCCAAAAATTGTTTATGTGTGAAACTATTTATTAGGAAAGTCGTACATTAAATTACTGATTTATATATTATTATATATATTATATGGATTTATTTAATGTTTAAGTTACTTTTAGAAATGTTAGATAAAACCATAGGTCATTCCATTTTGCGAGGCATGGCTAGTGAGTCTAGTTATGCTCACAGTGATTCATTGGGTATTATTCTCTCTTACCCAAGAAATTTATGACTCTGATTATTATCTAGGAACATGGAAAGGGATAGTATAGAAAAATATTATGGAATAACTATTAGAGTTAAATAATTAATAAAATAGATATATTTTATGTATTGGAAAATGAGGTTCTCTGAGATAGGTTTGTACGGTTACGATATTTGATTATTATTGAATTGGTTTTATAATATGTAGTCTTAGAAAGGAATGTGTGAATGATCAAGAATGGAACAAATTTTTGGTTACCTTTTTATGAATTATTATTTTAATATTTTAATTCCTTGATAAGCCCTATAATTGTTTTTTCTTGAATACATTCCCACAGATGGTTATATCACCTTGGGAAAGCGAGAAAATATATATTGAATATAAATCATTATTGGTATCTATGTCGATGGTTTGATTTATTGGGACATTTTGGAATCAATTACCATTATTTATTGATGATGATATTTTCTATGGTTTATGTTAATAGTTGATAATCATATTAATGTGAATTTTTAATAACTTATGTTCATTGTTTCTGAAACCTACTGAGATTAATAATTATATTTTATCATGACACTATTGAGGAGAATTAGTGTCGACCTAATTCTCTTACAAATTGATTTCAAGGTTATGGGAAGCCTAAGGACTAATTAATTTTAGTTGAACCAATTAATAAAATGATTTAAAATTTTCAATGGTTATATCTATGTTTTTATTTTTCTTATATATTTGGTGATATTCTGTTTTCCCATGTTTATTATTATGATCATAATGATTTATTATTGAATCTATTTTATGGTATTTATTATGTTGAATGACTATTAACTTATGTTATTATCCAAGATATAGTGATAACTATATCCTATTATGTTCATGGTTTTTGTATTAAATGATTCATCATTTTTATTATTATATTGATACATGATACTTCGAGCTATAAATATTTATATCGAATGGATATTTACACGATTTATTGGTTGGGGTGAATAATGATATTGTATTATAAATAAAACCCCATTTAGTATAGTTTTTATTGTCATTAGTAATAACAAATTAATTATACCATATTGATAGTGGTGATGAGATATTCACCATTTTTGTTCAAGAATGGTTATAACCTATTTACTATAGCCTGATAGATATACATGATAGCCTATTGACCTATTAAACAATAGTCATAAATGCTTTACAATTTTATAATTGATTTAGGTGATGAATTTTTCACTATTATTGATTATGGTTAGTGAATATCTATTCTCCATTAGAGATAATCCCTTCAAATTACTATTTATTATTGTGAAAACTTGTTTAATAATTGTTTTTGTTGAAATAGTGATAACTTTTTCACTATTAATTATGTAAGAGTGCTGATAGCCATTAACCTATACTCATTTTTATGGGGACTCGCTGTTATCTTGGATTATTATTATAAGAGTTGTTAACTTTTTCAACATCATTTTTTGATTGGATGATTGGAGTGATTATTGGAAATTAGAGTTGGATAAAGTATGAATCTAAAATTAATATGGCATTGATTAAAAAATTATATAAGTGGTACATTCTTGAGATAAATTATGTATTTCATTACATTTAATATATGGATGAACATATATACAAATATTTATCATAGGCATAATGGGTGAGGGATTGGTGAGTTTTATTCTCACACCCTGCACAATCATATTTGTGGATGTATAGATCTTTTGGTTAATATATGAGTTAAAATAATGAAACTAGTACTTGTGAGTGGAATTATAGAGATTAGTCATGATATTGAGACTGGTTGGATCTGTGTCAAGGATAATGACATGTCACTTTATTTTTTATTATTTTATTTAATATTTTGTTTTTTATTAACATATCAAGATATATGGTATTGATAAACAATTGTATAACCTCTATATGTTAATATTAAAATCCCACTATGGTTGATATTTATTATGTTCCAATTTATTTAATATTTATATGTTTCTATGTTGATTTTAATTATGTTTTTTATGATATTAGATTTACTATTATTGACCTCAATGATTCTATGGATATAGTCTCTACGCACGATATTGTTATACCACAATTACTAGTCAGTAACCACTCTTATATGAGGAAGTGAGACAGAATTTTGTAGTGAAATGTATCAATTATTATTTCAGTAATCCAAGTTGAATATATTACAATTTTGTATTAGATTATTTTTTAACCTATCATTTATAATTAAAAATAAAATTGCTTTGACTAATAAATAATTTTGATGGATTATTTCACCTATTCCTAAACAGATGTAAGATGAGATAATTCCATGTTCTTGGGAATTAAGATTGTTTTTACTGAGTTTTTATATTTTAATTTTGTTAATTTTTCAATGTATGTTGTTCTATGAATTTAATTTTTCTACTTAGCCTCAGGTAATAAGAGGTGTACATAGTTGCATCATATTTAAATCATAAGATTGTATGGCATGTGTATATTTTTATATTTTTCATAAATAATTTTCAATATATTAAAAGTCATTTTTTATTACTTAAGAGAGCAATAATAATTAATTTAGTGTTTTCTTGAATAAATTACATATGGAATAATACTTAATGGTGTTAGATTTTTACTATTTCCATTATAAAAATTGTTATTGAGTGATGTCATTATAGGGTGCATGTATGTGACATCTGACATTGAGGGGGTATACATATAATTGGATTCCGTATAAAAATTCAAATATAGTACCACAAATTTGGTGGTTACTTTATTAAATTGGAACTAAAAACAAGTGATGGAATATTGAAGGACATAATATTTTAGTAGTCTTTCAAAACTAGATACATTTATGAACTCCCCATTACATTTGAAAACATAGAAAAATAAAAAGTAATGAAAGTAAATATTTTACTTCCTTAAATATATTCAGATAGACTTTCTTAATATCCTATAGAAAGAAAATAAAATAATTGGTTATTTAAAATACATAGTAGGGGAATTCATACAGTGGAATATATCATGAATAAAAGGTCATAATCATTATGATAAATTAAATATCTAAAAACAAATATCATTTAATCAATAACATGAGAATAAATAATAATATAGTGGTGTAAATGATGATCAAAAAATTTTATATAAATAATCATATGGTCTTGAAAATTATACATGGATATTATAACTAAAAAAATAATCACATAGGCATCAATAACTAATCGCATAATGATGGAATACATAATGTCAGAAATCATAAACATAACTTCATATCCCCATGCTAAGACATATTACATAAATGGGTATGGAAACCAACATATTCCCAATCCAGTTTCTCTCATGGGACCTACCGATACATAGAGGGGATATATAAATATCTACCCAAAAAATAGTTAGCCCAATACATTATTAATATAAAAGGGGTGAAATAATAAATAAATAAAATCATATTGAAAAACTAGCATGCGGAATGTTCATACTCTCACCAATCAGTAAACAAAATCATAAACAATCTAGAGTAATTTGAAAAAAAATATCAAAGTAGTGCATCCCCATCCAAAATGATCATAAACTATCAAGATATATAATAACTATGGTATCATTCAAACATATTCCTAGAAGATTATAGGGAAAATAATTGCTTTTGTTGTTTATTAATAGATACACAATTAAAATTTCATTAAAAATATCTTTGACAAAATTACACTTTTCACGTTGAAAATAACTGTTAATAACATAAAATTTATAAAATATTATTTCAAAAAAATCATTGAAAATAATGATGCATAATTTTAAAGAAATATTCAATATAATTATTGTTCATGATAGTGGGAAATTCCATTCATGCTATGTATGTTAAAACCAAGATTCATTTAACTTTTTTGGTAAAAAGTCGAAAGGTACATCATTTAGAAAATGGCAAGAAGATTTATTTTAAAACATTATTTAAAAATCAATAAAGGGTAAAATTTTATTTTAAAATTAATATATAATATTATAATTCTTTATAAAAACATCTTTAGAGAACATTTATATTGAAGAAAAAGGATTTTTTATTGAAGAGAAAAAAATTGAACTTCTCTGAAAACCATGTTCATGGTAATTTTAAATACCCTAGAGAGTAAAATCATAATAATACATGAAAATTTCATGAATAACCAATTGAGAAGAAAATATATCAGGTTTAATATATAAATATCACCCAATTCCACTAAGAGAAACAGAGTCATAAACAATTCTGAATATTGATAAGATTGTTAAAAAACCATATCGCTTTGGTAACTTTTCGATTAAAACCCAATGAAATACCTAAAATCAAATGAAACATAAAACACTATTAGTAAGAATATTTTCACTATATAACATATTATGTTTTTATTATATATACCACACAAAAGAAACAATTGATGAATATGGCATGTGTCTCAAATGACTAAAAGTGAGATGAGGAAACCCTTAACTCAGGTTTGACCTCCTTCATATGTTTCTGAAAAAACTACATTAAAAATATAGATTTATTATTAAATAAAAATTTTAATTTTTATCATACCATATTTTATTTATTTATAAATTTTTATCACCCATTTAGTAACAATTCATTATAAAAATCATTTTTCTTATAAAAACTGATTTGTTTTTGTGTATGTCTCAACTTGGTAGTTTTGTCCTTTTAATTTTATCATGGTTCCATAATATACATAACTTTTTCCTTAATATTAATATAATATATATTCATTCTATATGTAATAATATTAATATATAAAATATAGATATATAAAAATGAATGACACAGTCGATGGAGATGGTAAGATGTATGTACACATTAATGTTGTTTTCAATTTTTAACAAATGGAATGAAATAAAGGTAAATAATAATACACCTTTATAAAATAAATATTATTAAAAATAAATCATATATAATCATTAAATATATCCATATTACAATCCATATAAAATAGAAATGGAAAAAGGATATAATCACTTTGTGGAGGTGGTATTCCACATGTATGCATGTGTAACGTCCCTGTTCCGGAAGCCACACAAAGGGTGCCCCAAACGTAGTTGGTCACATGACCTCAAGCGCATTTCCCCAAATGCCAGAGGCTACCGACAAGCAGAAATGGCCAAAAACTGATAGTGGGGAAACCATGACCTCATTCGTCAAAGTATAGCATAGCGGAATAAAATAAATAAACATACCAAAGTGGAAGTAGTAGACAATATAAACCATAAATGGAAAACATAAGGAAAATATAACTAGTAGTCAGATAGATATCATGATGAAACATGTCACAAATTCTAAGAATTCATCCAAAATAGGAAACAACAATCTAATAATACAATACAGGGTACAAAGTACAACAAAACAAAACTAAAGAAGTGCAATAGGAATGCAGCAGCATCGCAAGCCTAAGCTCAGTCCCATGCTCTCCTACTCCTCTGCAAAAATCATGTACCTGTGTAGGGACCCTTTCTATTATCAACACCTGCAGCAAGATAATATGTTTGGGCCCAATACATGACCCAAACAGGGTGTGAGAAAGAAATCCTAGTAGGAGACCACTAAAGGATCATGCCCAACTGTTAGTGAAAAAGTGTAACAGCAGTGTGCAATAATGAAATGAAGTAAACTAAGAAGTAATCAAAAGTAAATATTTCTACCAGTTACATTGCCATTTTAATAATTATTTACAATTCCATGCCTGTGCTTTAGCTTGGCAGGTACAATTTAAAAAATCACCCCATTGAATATTCAATGTAAACATTGTTCGCGGACATGCAAATCATTACCCTCAAGCAAGCAGAATCGAATCCTGAAGGTGACTGCCCATAGGCATAACGAATATTTCCCACAGGCATACGAGATATTACCCATAGGCATGGAAGTTACTACCCTCAGACATAAGAAACATTTCCCTCAGGCTAAAAAAACCTCACCCTCAGGCTTTCCATAGGAAAACCAAGTAATCGGGTCAAGCCGAATGCACGAAAAATAAATTCATATATGTTTCCTCTCAAGAAAACTAAAAAAATGTTATAATCATGGCATACCCATGGGTATCCTAGACAAACGACTAAACAAGGAAAACGCACTGATGGGGTGGCCCTGGATCAAAGCAAAGATCCAAAACAACAGTTTATATTTGTTCATTAGATCACCTATGCAATTCTAGGTATCTCAATAGTCATGTTCTCCACCACACGACACCCTGAACATGGGTGTGTGGTACAACGGTACACAAAATCAACTTGATAGTTGAAATTAATCACAGGACCACCTACCTCGATCTCCTTTGATTGATAGACATAAACAACGCCTCCCGAAACAACCAAAAACGACGTATATCAGGGATAGAAGATTACCCATTAAAATGTAAATAACTTCCCTTAGAGAAAGAATTGGAAGGAAACGTTCAAGAAGAGGGAAGACCTTACCTGCGCGGTCCAAATGAGATTGACGGCGGAAGAAACGGAGTTCTGACATGCGATCATAAGCTCCTCCAAGCGTCGACCTCCTCTCCCAGTGCTCCAAATGAACTCACTGCCTCCTCTACCGAAATAGGTGGCTACTACCCGTTTATAATGAATAACATAACTACATGGCATGTACTCTCAAGTACACAGTGTTTACTATTTTTTTAACTGTTCATATCGTGGATACTTTTCACCACCACCCTATTCATCTACTGACTGGTTACAAGGTGTGTATTTCTATGTACATGGTCTATAGTTAGTTATTACATCCTGAACTGTTGATAAGTCAACATGACCTTTGTTCTCGTCCCACATAGACAAAGTACACGACATGTTCTTGAAAGTACACGGCATGTAGTTTGTTATTTCCGAAAAACCTACGCACCCTGTATTCTCATCCCACATAGCTGAAGTACACAGCGTGTGTACAAAAGTACATGGAATGTACCCATAAATTTAAGATTTTTCCCAAATTTCCCGTGTTTTCTCAAAAACACATAAGGAAAAAAGGAAAGAAGAAACTCATACCACATGAATAAGAACCAGGTTCTTACAAATGTCCCCCTTAAAGCAATTCATCCCCGAATTTCCCTTCCAAGGGTGGTGAAGATAAAGCTGTGAACAACTCTATCCACTGAGCACGTACATTGGTTTACCACTCCCAGGTTTCATTCTGCACTTGTCCATGCTTCCATAGAACCTGTACCATAGGAACTGACCGGACTCGAAGAACCTTCATGCTCATATCAACATTACGAATCGGATACTCCTAAAAGGATGTGTCTACAAGATATTCATCCTCCTCTGGCTGAAAAATGTGGGACAGGTCTGAGTAATAACGGCGTAGCTGAGATACAAGGAAGATGTCATGCATGGCCCGGTACCTCTGTGATAACTGCAACCAATAGGCAACCGGCCCGACTATCTCCATAATCTCAAATGACCTTACATGCCTCAGTGAAAGTTTACCATGTCTCCTGATCCACCTCTATCCCAACCTCAGTGAAACACGCAAGAACACTTGATCCCCAACCACAAACTCCAAGGGTCATCTGTGATGATCAGCATAAGATTTCTGACGAGACTGTGTAGTAGTCATCCACTTTTGAATCAACTGGACCTGCTCTAAAGATTCCTTCACGATACCCGGTCCCAATAATGCTTCCTCACCTGCATCCAACCAGCACAAGGGTGATCCACATGGCCTACCATATAAATCCTCGTAAGGTGACATCACAATAGTTTCCTGAAAACTATTATTGTAGGAATACTCGAAAAGGGGTATGTACTTCTCCCATGAGCCCTCAAAGTCCAGGACGCATGCACGCAACATGTTCTCTAGCACCTGTATTGTACGCTCTGACTGGCCATCGGTCTAAGGGTGGTAAGTTGGGCTTAGAATCATCTGTGTAAAAATTTCCCTCTGAAAACTCTTCCAAAAACGAGACGTAAAACGGGCATCAATATCGGAAACGATAGAACGAGGGACCCCATGAAGATGTACTACCTCTTGGATATTAAACTTCTCGATCTCATCAACACCAAATGTATCCTTAATTGGAAAAAAGTGAGCTACCTTCGTAAGTCTGTCCACAACAACCCCCACGGCATAATTTCCTCAAGGTGACCTCAGCAACCCAGTCATGAAGTCCATCGCGACATCATCTCATTTCAACTCCAGAATGGGTAACTATTGTAACAGTCTGTCTGGCCTTTGATGCTCTGCCTTCACCTGCGAACAGGTGTAACATCTCGTAACAAAACCAGCTACTTATCTTTTCATACCCAGCCACCAATACTGATGTCTCAAGTCACGATACATTTTGGTAAACCCAGGATGCACTGCCCAAGCTGAAGCATGAAATTCCTGCATCAACTCCTTGTGTATGTCCCCTAGAACCCACACTCATCCATGGATACACAGTACCTCATCATCGCATATCGTCCAACTAGGAGGAGTGTCCTTACTTGCCACTGACTCCCATAGAACTAGGCCTTCAGAATCTGATAGTTGTCTCATCCTCAATCTATCAAGGAGGGTAGAAGTCACAGCTAAGGATGAAAGATAGGTACACCCATAACTATCGTGCACCTCCAACTGCATCTTAGAGAAAAAAGCCATAAGATTCTACTCACCACTAGCCTCTGGCACTGGCTGTATCTGAGTTCTCCTACTCAGTGCATCAGCTACTACATTACCTTTACCAGTTGTATAGGAAAGATCCTTGTCGAAGGACTAAAGGTATTCAACCCACCTTTGCTATCTGAAATTCAAGTCACGTGGGGTAAAGATATATTTAAGACTTTTTTATCCAAAAACACCACAAAATGTTCTCCCAATAGATAATGTCTACAACAGTGTAACACATGAACATCTGCAGTCAACTCGAGATCATGCATGGGGTAATTCCACTCATGTGGCCCCAACTTCCGAGACCCGTACAAAACTACTCAATTGCCCCGCATCAACACTACTCCCAGCCCAATACCTGATGCATCACAGTAAACTGTATAGCTCTTCCCTTGATCTGGAAGTATCAGCACTGGTGCTGATGTCAACCTTCCATTCGGCTCCTAAAAGGCTATCTCACAAGCTTCTGACCAAATGAACTTCATACCCTTCTTAGTCAAACCTATCAATGGTGCTACTAAGAGGGAGAAATACTATATAAAGTGCATGTAGTAACCAACCATCCCCAAGAAACTCTGTATTTCAAACACGTTCTTAGGCTTCTCCTAAGAAACTACTGCTCTCACTTTCTCTGGGTCTACCACAACTCCTGCCTCTGAGATAATATGACCCTGGAAGTGAATCTGGTCCATCCAAAAGTGGCACTTTGAGAGCTTAGCATATAAATAATTCTCTCTTAGTGTACTCAATACAATATCAAGATGGGTGGCATGGTTGTGTCAAGTGTGAGAGTACACCAAGATATTTTCCATAAAGACTACCACAAAAAAATCCAGATATGGGTGTAACACACGATTCATCAGAGCCATGAGAACTTCTAGCACGTTTGTGAGTCCGAATGGCATGACCAAGTACTTATATAGACCATATCTAATCTAAAAGGTTGTAAGCGGTATGTCCGATGGTCTAATACACAACTGATGATATCTGTATCTCAAGTTAATCTTCGAGAACACTCGTACTCCTCGAAGTTTATAAAAAATATTGTCAATCTATGGAAAGGGATATCGGTTCTTAACTGTCAACTGGTTCAGCTTCCGACAATCCACACAAAGTCTGAGGGTACCGTCTGCCTTCTTCGTAAAAAGAAAAGGTAAACCCCAAGAAGAAGTACTTTGTTAGATGAAACCCTTTGCTTGTAACTCCTCTAATTACATCTTCAGCTCCTGCGACTCTGGTGTAGCCATCCCGTAAGGAGGAGTGGACACCGTTTCCACTCTTGGCACAAGCTCAATAGATAAATCCACCTCTCATTCTAGAGGTAGACCTGAAAATTCATCCGGGAAGACATCCCCGAAAGGATTTACCACTGTAGGGAAAACCTTCTGACAAGTTCTCTAGTTATCTAGATATAAACTCGAAATCTGCGATGTCACTCCACCTCGCCCACGATGCTTGGGTCCATCTCGGCTCACCTGGACATCCCATTATCCCTTGTATAGAAACTATACTCCCTCTCGTGATGTGAAACTCACCCTGCAATGATTGCAATCCACAAAGGCTCAGAAGGGTACCAACCAGTCCATCCTAAGAATGACATCATAGTATTTCATCTCTAAGTCATGGAGGTCCCATAGAAAGTGACACCCACCAACCTCAAGGGGGCAGTCCTTGCACTGATGCACACCTGCCGTTCTAATTCCCAACGGAGTGTCTAGCATCGTAATATCAGAATAAGAAGAAAACACAGTGCCTAAGGCTCTCCACAATGGGCACAGATATAAAGCTATGTGTATAACTAGTATCAAAAAGTACTGAAGACAAAATATAAGCAACTAGAATAATACCTGAGACAGTGGAAGGTCTAGGATCCTACTCTTGTTGGGTTTGTTGCACTGCATATGCCTGCCCAGTGACATAGACCCGCGACACAGCTTGGCTACCCTGAGCTGACCTACCCTACTGTCTCTAGGATCCTAGTGTCTGGCTTCCACGACCATGACCACTACCTTGGCTTGAACGTCCTGACGTGTTCCAATTCCCTGATGGGTAAGAATTTGTTGTCCCTTCTCATGCACACGGAGTCTACAGAGAACCCCTCTCACTAGTCACTAGTGGAAATTCCCTGCAAAATCACTGAAGATGACCCATCATGCCACAAGCTCGGCACTCCACTAGGTTGCATGGTCCCTGAGGTCTCTTGTTCCCCTCTTTACCACGCTAGCAGCACATTACTTGGCCACCTGAAGAATTATTCTACCTAGTACTGCTAGTGTGAGAGAAATCTATCTGCCTCTTCTTCTTTCCAGTAGAAATAGTACCAGAAACCGGTGTCGAACTACCCTGTTTCGCACCATAAGCTTCCCGCAGGTTACACTCAATAATCAACTCCTCGTTTAAAATAGAATGTATTGTAGGCAACCTGAAAACATTCACCAGTGCCCAGATGTCATATTGAAGACCATCCTCAAATTGTCTAGCCCTCAACGTCTCGTCACCCACCAGAACAAGTGAAAAAATGTGTAGCTCAGTGCAGCGGGCAGAATAGTCTGTCACTGACATGGCTCCTTGATACAGATTCAAGAACTATCAATCTCGATCTTACCTTAGTGTCTCTAGAAAGAAAAATTCTTAGAACACTACCTAAAAATCTTACCAATCCATGTCTCAGTGATGCTCAGTCTGGGTGGTAACATCCCACCTTCTCTTGGCGGAATCACGTAGCATGTATGTATCGAGCTTGACCCTCCTCCATGGAGGCATCTCAAGATTCTTGAAGATAGTTTTCAATGAACCCAGTCATGACTCTGTAGCCTATGGTCCACCATCCTCTAAACACATAGGTGGATGCTGGTGTTGGAATATACGTTCCATCTCTTTAATATATGTGGAAACCTGTGGTACTCCATGGAAGGTCTGAATGAACCACTTGAAGCCTTCATAGAACTGCGCATCCAGACCTGCGTTCGATATAATGGCTGGTGCCACATCTAGAACTGCTGGAGGATCCATTGGTAGCCCATGGCCTACCATCTCTAGAGTATAATCGATGCCTCTCTCTTGGTGAACAACTGGTGGTCGTCTCGACAGCATTAATCTAACAGGTCAAAAACATGCCTTAGATTAAGATCATCTAGGACTAAGAACTGAAAATGTAAGAAGGGAACAGGAGAAATAAAACATTCATGTTTTACACAACAAGACTACACGGCGTTTATAATAACTACACGACATGTTCCCTTAACTCTTTCACATGGGCATGTACTTCTTCCAAAACTGGTCGTGTAACACCCCACACACGGCGTGTTGTCCTTCCACACAGTGTGTACTTGAATTTTCTTCCCCTTCCCACATCCTTATACATAGATAAGCCACACGACTCCCCTTAGAAAAAGGTTACACGGCGTGTTACACCCGCACACGGTGTGTACACCACCTTGTTTCCCTAGACACATGGTCGATTCCACATAGTCTATCGCCGGTCAAGGCAACACGGTGTGTCCCATAGGTACATGGAATGTACTAGACAAGTTTTACTGGCCCATGTTGTTAGTGACACGGCCTGTGTACCTAGGTTTCACTACATGGCGTGTTCCAGATGAACACGGCGTGTACTAAAAAGCCCCAACCGACCCGTGTTGTTGGCTACATGGCCAGATACTTGGGTCAGACTACACGGCATGTTCCATCCTAACACGACGTGTATTGCTTAAGGTTTACCCATCCATGTTGTTAGTTAAATGGCCGGACATAGGGTCAAGCCTACACGGCATGTACAACTGGTACACGATGTGTTTTCTCCAAGAACTTCCTTATCTCGTGTCTCTTCCCACATGGCCTACGACATGGTTAGCGACTACACAACATGTACATAAGGTACATGGTGTGTACTTAAGAAAAACATATTCTTCCCGAATAGAAGAACACATGGCGTGTAGTCAAAAATACACGGCATGTATTCTGGGTTTTTCGGATATTAAGCCTTAAAAACTACTCTGGAACCCAGAAAAATGCTGAAATGAACAACTAAGTACCAAATTCTGATCTGTGAGGGCCCATACTCCCGGTGAATCAAATCATGGTATTTTATATGTGTTATAACAAGGTAAAAAATTCGATGATCCACCAAATTCTGATTGATGAGGGCTCATACTCCTCAATAACCAATGTTTTTCATTCATTCCCAAAACCTTACATAACAATACCCTATCAAATAGTAGGTATTTTATCAAGGCATCTATCACAACCGCATGCATTTTCTAGAACAACATCTATCACAATAACATGAAATTTATAATTCACCTACATGGCATGGAAACTATGCATGACATGTTATTCTAACATGTGCCTAAATAATGCATGTGATGGAATACCCTCATCTCATTGGGTCGCAACTAAATAGAATCCAAGTATAAAATATAAACAGCACACCATAAGTGCATCACCCAACGGTGAAAATCAAATCAACTGTAAAAGTGAAAATTAGAAAAATTACAACACGGGGTAAATTGGTTCTTCCCTATAAATGGGTTAGCTACTCCTAGGCACAGCTTATTACCAAGTACTTATTCCTTTATATCCCTGACTAAAGGTTCCAAAGAGTAAGTCAACCAAAAATAATTCTCTGATACCACTTTATAATGTCCTGGTTCTGGAAGCCACGCAATGAGTGCCCCGAACCCGGTTGGTCACATGACCTCGAGTACATTTCCCCAAATGTCAGAGGCTGTCGACTAGCAGCGAGGGACAAGGAATGATAGTGGTGAAACTATTCCCTCATTCGTCAAAGTGTAGCATAGTGGAATAAAATAAATAAACATACTAAAGCAGAAGTAGTAGACAATATAAACATGAAATGGACAACATAAGGAAAAGATAACTAGTAGTCATGTAGATATCTTGATGAAACATCCCACTAATTCTAAGAAAGCAACCAAAATAGAAAACTGCAATCAAATAATGCAGCATAGGGTACAAAGTACAGCAACATAAAACTAAAGCAGTGCAATAGAAATGCAGCAGCATCTCAAGCCTAAGATCTGTCCCATGATCTCCTACTCCTCTATAACAATCATGTACCTGTATAGGGACCCTTTCCCTTATTGACACCTGCAGTAAGATAATATGTTTGGGACCAAGACATGACCCAAACAGGGTGTGAGAAATAAATCCCAGTAGGCAACCACCAAATGTCGGTGCCCAACTGTCAGGAAAAAGTGAAACAATAGTGTGCAATAATGAAATACAGTAAATGAGGAAGTACTCAAAAGTAACTATTCATACTAGTTACATTGCCATTTTAATAATTATTTACAATTCCAAGAATGTGCTTTAGCTTGGCAGGTACAATGTAAGAAACCACCATAGTGAATATTTGAAGTAAACGTTGTCCTCATACATGAAAATCCTTACCATCAGGCAAGCAGAATCGAAACCCGTATGTGACTTCCCACAAGCATAACGAATATTTCCCACAGGCATATGAGATATTGCCCACAAGCACGGAAGATACTGCCCTCAAACATAAGAAACGTTGCCCTAAGGCTAAACAAACCCTGCCCTATGGAATTCCATAAGAAAACCAAGTAATCGGGCCAAGCCCAATGAACAACAAAGCAATTCATATACATTTCCTCTCATAAAAAATCAAAACATGCTATAATCACGGCATTCCCATGGGTATCCTAGCGAAATGGATAAACATGGGAAATGCACCCTTGGGGTGTCCCTGGATTAAAGAAACGATCCCAAACAGCAGTTTATATTTGTTCATTGGATCACCTATGCAATTCTAGGTATCTCAACAATCAAGTTCTCAACCACATGACACCTTGAACATGGGCGTGTGGTAAAAAGGTACACAAAATCAACTCGATAGTTTAAATTCAACACAAGGCCACCTACCTCGATCTCCTCTGATCGATATACGTAAATGGTGCCTTCCGAAACAACCATGAATGAAGTAGATTTGGGATAGAATATTAACCATTCAAATGTAAATAACTTCCCCTAGGGAAATAAATGGAAGGAAACGTTCAATAGGAGGGAATACCTTACCCGCATGGTCCAAACGAGATCGCCACCGGAAGAAATGGAGTTCTGACGTGCGATCAGGATCTCCTCCAAGCGTCGAAATCCTGTCCCAGTGCTCCAAATGAACTTACTGCCTCTCCTACCAAAAGATGAGGCTACTACCCATTTATAACGAAAAAACATGACTACACGTCCTGTACTCTCAAGTAAATTGTGTGTACTTTTTTTTTATTGTTCATCTAGCAGCTACTTTTCACCGCCACCCTGTTCATCTACTGACTGGTTACACGGTGTGTATTACTAAGTACCCGACATGTAGTTAGTTATTACATCCCAAACTACTGACAAGTCTAAATTCCTTGTGTTATCGTCCCACAAGGCCAAAGTACACGACATTTATATGAAAGTACATGGCGTGTATATGAAAGTACGTGGAGTGTAGTTTGTTTTTACAAAAAAAAACCTATGTGCCCTATATTCTCATCCAACATAGCTGAAGTAAACGGCGTGTCTACAAAAGTACACGTCTTGTACCGACAAATTTAGATTTTTCCCATATTTCCATTGTTTTCTCCAAAACACTTATGGAAAAAGAAAAGAAGAAACTCATACCTCAAGAATAAGAACCGGGTTCTTACATCGTGAGTCGTTTTATTATTTTCCAGAAGAATGGAAAGTAAGAATTTATATATGATATTATAATTTAGTATTCATATTTATGTAATAAATTAAATATATACGCATTTTTTATTTATTTATAACCATCCAAGAGAAATTTTTATGAATGAATAATCACACTAATATGAGGAGACTGTAATCTATACATATCTATGAGGGATGTTTTCACAATTCTTAGAAAGGAAAAGGTGTGTAATATGGTTGTAAAATAATAAAAAATAACAAATAAGTATATTTATGATACTTTATTTACTATCATGGTATGGGAAAAAACTTTCACAGGAAGAATAATAAAAAATAAACACAACGGACTTGGTAAAGACGATTCCCACCACTTCAGTGGAATTCCATTAGATATATTTTTAAGGGAACTAGCGTAGGTATTTTGGAATCACCCAAAGTGATAAAAAAATTTAATGGAGTTGATAATTCAAATAGGTATGATTTTTTGATGAAATATGACTCAATTTGGAGTGATTAATCAAGATAATGAAAGGAATTTTATATGTGAGGTGAGGGGAATTATTAAAATTTCATAAATTATTAAATTAATATAAACTCTATTTCATGTAAAAATGATAAAATATTTATAATTTAAAACCTATAACTAGTATTAGTTAAAATAATCTCATGAAATAAAATTTGGTAAATTGGTACTTGTTTTTTCACCCAAATCATTTAGTTTTATCCCCCCTTAACCCTTTCAATAATCACTGTAGTATTAATGTTTTCCATCTATTAAAGGTCTTGAATGATACCATATTAGGAACAAGACCCATAAATTGACCATGATTAAAATTTTAAACCTTATCAAGTTTATTTTTCTGAAGATAATATGTTTATTATATTTAAATCATTTAATAAAATATCATTTATTATAAAATATCATTATTTACATTTTTGACATTATTCATATAAAATGAAATTTAATTCATCAACAGAAAGGGATAATTAAAATATAATAAATCTATAATTATCTAAAATTTAATATAGTTCTATAAAATTAATGGTATAAATTAATTAATTTAAATTATATTTCTGTTATTATTTTTGAAATAATTTATTTTAATTTTCTACTAATTAAAAATATGATCTGTCAGTGTTCCACAAGAATTTTCTTTATTTATTTAATCACATAAAATTATAAATAAATTACCATGATAAAAAAATTATATCAAATAAATGTAATATTTATAACTTAACATAACCTCATTTAATACATATGTAAAAATTTAATGACAATAAAAAAATGGAATAAAATTGTTTAATTTTTATTAAATAAAATTATATAAAGGTCAAAATAAAATCTGAATGGTAAAAAAGATAATATATTCGAATATTGGATCAGTTTGGATGACATCGTTTCATAAAATCAAATTAATTCAAGTGTGAGGGTCATTTTATAGTTCTTATCATATATTTGTAAACATTAATTAACTGATTTACCATTACCATGATGATAATTATTTATTATGGTTACTATTCATAATGACAAAAAATAAAGGTGTTCTATTTACCAAAATTGTGAATCTTAATTCAAAATATGGAATCCATATTTCAATATTCAGTTTCTATAAAGAATCAAAATGATAAATGCGTTGAAAAGGAGTTTTCTAAAACAAATGCCTTTTTGTATAATTTTTTTATAAAAATTTCAACCATAAAATTGATTATAATGAACATAATTGATTATTAATAATATTATAGACCTTATTTTTATTTAAAATAATCTTAAAATAGAATATAATTTTAATATTCTTAAAATAAATATATAATTTTCTATAATAATAGGTATTTTCACTATTCACTGGAAAACTAGTTTTTTAGAAAAATAAGAAAATTTAAACCTAATGTAATTTTGATATGATGACTAAAAATAATATTTTTTTTAAAATAAAATTTATTTATTTTTAAGAAATTAATTAAAATATTTTCTCTCAATAAGGAATAAAATCATTTTTTAATAAAATATATTTCTCAAGAATAGAATAACCATATTTAAAATTGTATACTTATTTCCTAATTATTAAGAAATTATTTTTAATTTATTATTCTCTTTATATATATTTCATAATTTAGTTAATATTATTCATATTTATCAATTTAAAGTTTTAGGGATAATTATTACATTAAATAATAATATTTTAATAGTATATCACAATATGCTTAAACACAGAAAAGTTCTATTTTAAAATATTTAGGTATTAAATTCTGACAAAATTCAATAAATTGATTCCTTTCAATTTAAAGTTTTCTTTGATAAACAAGTTTTGGTCAATTGAAAATTTCCATATCGAGAACTCACATCATAAAAAAGGATAATAATACTTCCACTTAAAAATAGTTAAAGGGAAATGAGATGGTTATCTATAATAACACATAAATAGGTTTCTAAATTGGATTAAATTATTTATAAGTGAAAATATGAACATAGATGAGAAACATAATTCCTAATGACAGATAGAGAGTGATATAGAATATATTCAATAGAAAGTTAAGGACCAAAAGACCATCAGTGTATGAATGGTGAAAAGAACATAAACTCATAAAAAATGATCATAATATGATATTTTTTATTTCAAGTCCCTTTTCCTATAGAGTACAAATTTAAATACAATATAGAATTAGAACATAAATAAATATACTTACATAAGAGATATAATTTCATCCTTTAATCAATTTTTACCTCAATATCATCCATTAAAATTACATGTATTTAGGATGATTTTTTTGTCCTAATGAACAAAATTCAACTTCTAATACATCACATAATCCATAAGAGGATAAAACATATTCCTCCAATATTTAATAAAACCAAAATTATTATTATAATGTTTGATAATACCAAAAATTAACAAACCTTTATATGATGAAATAATATATTAATATCCAAATATGAATAATTAAACCAAATTATTAACATTAATTAATTAAATAACCCTATATTAAAAATAATCCCAATAAACTCAACATGAAAGATGTTTTTATCCTGAAATGTTATCTCATACACATCTCTAAGAATGTAATAGTATTCTTGGTCAATTTTTTTTACATTAAACTAGAAGGCTAAACATACCACAGCCCAATAAAATGCATCCAAAAATAACATTAATCACCTCAAAATCATAAAATTTGAAAACAATTCATCATATAATATGTTTCCTAAAATCACCATAATATATATCCATAAAACCATTTATTTAAAAATGATTTCAAATTATCTAGGACATCCCATACACCAGTGGGAGGCATCACACCCTTGTTCCCCTTTGGTTGTGGATTGATGACATGTTGCCTTGCCGAATACAATGGGTTATCACCTAAATTGTGGGTTATCATTTTTCTTAAATATAAAATTATAAATAATATTATTAACATCCAAAAATTAACATTACTCATCAAATCACCCATTTTTACCAATAATATTTTCTATATGTAATATTACCAAAATATGCTAATTATTTTATTTTTATAAAATATAAATAAATCATCCTTAAAAATCAAATTTACCCAATAATATCCCCAGAGTGTAAAACTTGGTTTTCAGTAAGGAAACACTCACTATAAAAAAGGATTATGGTTGAGATATACATGACCAACTCTTTTCATCATTATTACACTTATATTCATCAATGTCAAAACCATGTCGACCTCTAATATCTATACATGTGATATTTCTAGAAAAACCACATAATTTCTACCATACCAAAACATTATGATGTTATTATATAATTATAGATATCTTAAATGTCACTCAATGGGTTATTCTCCCTAATACATGTTTCACTATATATAGTTCCCATGGGTTTTAATAAAACTACTTTGATGCCTAATGTAAATACCCAAACCCCAATAGCCTATAGTTGGGGGTTAACATATTACATTGAAACTATATATAGGTGATCACATCATAATAGACAAAATAGTATAGTATTATTTTTAAAATAGATATATTCTTAAATATCCCATTTCATTTAAAGACATAAAAAATATAATATAATTAATGTAATTTTTTTTGAATAATTGAGATTATTCAAATATTCCTTCATCATATCCTAATGAAAGGGAAAAAATAAAGGGTGAGATAAAATGATTAGAAAGAGTATGCATACATGGAAGCTATTCAGAATAAAAAAGGAATAATTAATATATAAAGGTAAATATATGAAAACACAAGCCATTTAATTAGTATATCTCACATGAAAAATATAATGTAGGAGTAATTTATGAAGAAATAATTCCATATAAATAATAAAATGAACATAAACATTATCCATGGATATCATAGCTGACAAAATTATAAAATGAGTGTCAATAAATAATCTCAAAATTATAAGATACATAATGTCAGATATCATAAATAGACATCAAGTCCTTATGCCAAATTGTCTAATATAAATGTGTAAATCCTCATCCAAATATCGACGATAGTTTGTCTCATGAGAGATATTGATGCATTGATGGGTTATTGAAGGAACCAACCATTACATACCAAGTACAATTCATTCACCATATAAAATGGGTAAAACATAATCAATATCAACAATCATATTAAAAAACTAGAATATGAAATGTGATACATTCCCCAATCAATAAATATAAGCATAAACTAATAAAGTAATATAGATAATGGTATCAAATTATTACATCCCTAGTAAAACTAATTATAAAACATCTAGAAAAGTAATTATTATAGTATCACAATAATATATATCTAGTGATGTAGAAGTAAAATAAGTGTCCTTGTATTTTATTAATATAAATACCATCTAAATATCATTAAAACATTATTGAGGAAAATACCATTTTCACATTGAAAAAAAAAATTAAAAACTAAAACTTTATAAAATATTAGAAAAAACATTATTCGAAAAGAATCATGGAATCTTGTGATGGAATATTCAAATAAATGTGAAGTAATTATGGCATGAAATTTCATTAATTATGATTTTTTAAAAGTAAATATTCTTTGCACATTATTGGTAAAAAGTAAAAAGGTTCCTTGTTTGGAAAACAATAGGAATATTCCTCTTTAAAAATTTTGTAAAAATTAAAACATGGGTAAAAATTAATTTTAATAATCACATAATAATATTAAAAACATTCATGGAAATAATTTTCTTATACATGGATATATAAGAAAAAGGATTCTCGACCGGGGAGAGAACTAAAGTTAGCTTTATTTAAAATAAATCTCAATAATTTTAAGTACCGAAGAGATGAAAATGGTACTATTTTAATAAATATTAATTAATAACTAGATGAAAATAAAACATATTGGTTTTATGATAGAAATATTAAAAAATTAAACTAATGGATACTTAATCATAAAAAATCTCGAATAATGAGAATATTGTGAAATAAACCCTTAAAACAATGGTTGCTTTTGAATCATAACCATCACGAAATAAATAAAATTAAATAAAACATTGAAAACCATAAATAAAAAATATACTCATGATGTAACATCCCAAGTAAGTAATGAATAATAGATATTTTTATCTATGTCTATTAATGATTAAGATAGTGTTTTAGAGGCTTAAAATGAAAATAAATCCAATCTTAAGCATGGAATACACTAATATTCTTAAAAGATTGTTTTACTGCCTTATGATGGAAAACCCTTTTTAAATCTATCTTTAGACAATTTTATGAACTATTTTTGTCAAAATAAACTTAATCTTTATGATTGGGACATAAAAATTTACTTTTTGTGAATTATTGATATTTTTCTGACAATGTTCATTTTTTAATGAATAGTGAAAAATACTGCATTTTATATCAAAACTGCTTTTTAATCTAATTTATTTATATGATAAGATTATCTTTTGAATTGGTCTTAATGTGTAATATGAATATATTTTTACCATTTAATCCAATAGTGGTCATTGGAATCAATTTCACTTTGAAATTGGACTCAAACTAGTGTCAATCTTTTGATACTTATTGTTTCATAAAAACACGCTATTTGCTCTGACAGCGGGAATTAATTATTAAATTAATTAATGTGACTTATATGTTTTGAATTTTGTAAAATAGTCTTCATTTTTGAATTCGGAATATCTAATATAGCTTAGGGTGAATTTTTGGTAATTTTCTGAAAAACTTCAATTTTTGATGAATAGTGAAACCACTAAGTGGTACTTATAAAAACTGATTTTCCGTTTAAATGAAATTTTGCCATCATTGTGTTTCGAATTTCAAAAATCCGACATACATGGTTTTCATTAAGAAGTAAAATGTGGTTCAATGAGAATAAAATAATTTTTTGGTGAATAGTAATTTATTAAGTTCTTAATCGCGATTAGTGGTAATTAGGGTAGTTTAAGGTATAAATAATGCTTTAATAATATGAAACGAACTTGACACATGTCCTAACCTCATTCGATGTGTAATTTCCGACCAAGACAAGCCAGGGGTCAACTTGGGGACCCCATGGAGCCACTTTGGTTGGGAAATGACATAAATAACTTTTTATTAAATGTTAAAGTAAAAAATGACACAAAGATAATATGTCTTACGAAAAGAATTTTTACATGGGGTTATAAAGATCAGATTGTTGATTATAAATATTCATTGGAAAGATAAAAATATTTCCTACATCATAGTATTTTTTTATAATTTTTAGGCATTAAATAAATTAAATTATTTATGACATCATGATGATGCAGCGATGACCTCATTATTGAACGATTTAAATAAAATGGAAAGATAATGTAAAATCTATGAACTACACATGTCCAAAAACAATTGGATGAGTGGATTTAGAACCCTTATAACCTTATCCACGACTTATATCAATGTGGGACCTTTTAAAACAGAAACACATTTTCAAATAAAGTAATATTTCTTTACTTTCCAAAAGTGCCCCTCCTATCCTCTTATAAAAGGCCCCCACCTCTACCTCATTTCACACACTCCTCAAGCCTTTGGATCGGCTAAACCCTGCCCATTTACACTCTCCACATCCCTCTCCTCATCCTAGAGGATTCTCTTTGGGCAGAATCCTTTCAAAGGAATCATTTAGGCTCAAATCAAAAGGAGTTACACTTTTAAAGGTAATTCATTCTCTCATGTTCATTTGTTTTATTTTGTTTCTCCAACCCCCTAAACTCTTTTTATTTACTTCTTTTGTAACAACACCAGTATCTTAAATATACTAGGATATTTTTATAAGATTTATTTGAGCTACACTCTCACACAACTACATCAAATGGTTAAAGAACATACGGTTTCCGTGGATGGCGAAATTCTGCCTCCCGAAACGATGATTGTTCAATACTCATTTAACACCTTCAAAGGTGGCCATTATGATGTCACTATTTTTATATATGATATATAATATGTTTATTTTTTCCTTAATCTTCTGTTTTTTTTTTCATTTTGGGCATACCTTTATGGTTTCCATTATGGGTAATCATGATATCTTCATTTTAGGAAGTGCGGACTACCACCCCCTGAAAGTGATTTGATTCGTTAATACCATATGTGGGATGTGTAAAGGATAAATTTAATGATATTATATATGTTATTATACTGGAATTATAATATACTTATATATCATTATGATTCCATTCCATAAAATATGAAATAGAAATGGAAGTAGCGTTGATGCGTACGTACGGCTTACCGTCTCCATGAACGGTGCATTTCATTTCTTACCTCTAAATGTGATGTAATATTATAAATACATGTATATGATGAATATATATGATATATATGTTATCCAAATCATTAATATCATTTTGTATATAATGAAACTTTGACCAAATTAACAACATGTAAGTGTAAGAAGTCTATTTTTGACTTAAGAACCAAATACCGACAAAATGAACATTATTAACTTAAATGATTACATGATGTTAATAACATGGTATAAAAGGAATAATGAACTTGAAAAAGGTTCATAAGCAAGTAGAGATTAACTCAAGTTTATTATTCAGGAGATTAAAGAACAGTCGGGTCAAGTCGGATACGAGGTATGGGACTTCGTCTCAATCTCCTTTCGTTGAGGCATATTTTATTTTATACACAACATTCTTTTATACGGTGTATAAACCCCTTTGACTTTTACGTTTATTCAAAAGGAATCCTTTTTATACGAAGCATTTACTAAACGACAAAAGGGAATGTTTTTGTCGTACGTATGCGGCGACAACGACTTATCCGCCGTCGTGACCGTTATTTGAGTTTCGGCTTCCTCTACAATCCATACCATCTTTTTAAAAGAAAAATAAATACCATGTTTTACTTTTATTTTATTTTGGTATTGAAAATGGTTTTCATAATGTTTTTATATCAATGTGATGTATTGATATCTCGTGATTGAAATGTGGAAGTTTTATGTTTCCTTTATGCATGTTTTATGTGATATGATTATGTTATGGTTCTTGGGCATTATTATGAAGACGGGTGGTTCCGTGATAAACTAAGGGCGGGTGAGCCCATTATAGCTCTCCAATGCATTGGGTAACATGAAGGAGTGAAACGTTAAGGTTTCTCCGAAGAGATTTAGGGAATATATTGTGATGGGTATTCCAAACGTAACCAAGATGGTTACTCCCTACGTAAGAATGTTATGGATGCCTCAAGTTACCTTTATGTCTTATGATTTCTGTGATTTATTCATAATTTTATGAGGTATGTTAAAGTGCCTATGTTTTATGGGTAAATTATGATTTCATTCTTATGTATATATGAACTCATGTTTCCTTTCCATGTTTTTATAACCCATACTGAGCTTTTTGTGCTCATCCCAAGTTTTTTTGAAATGTTTTTCAAAGGTCAAGGGAAAGGTATATGATATGATGATAGTGTCAAGGAAGTGTCAAGAAATAATCTATGTCTTATTTTAAATGTGTTTCCATTGATGGGAATGAAGAATACTATCTTTATGTGACCACTTTGTCTATATGTGGAATGTAATGCAAGTTTTATGATCTAATTCTCTAAAACTCTAAACCCGAAAAGATCCTAAATGTGTAATCTTGTAATAACTCAAGATTAAGTAAGGTTTAAGGCTGGGGCCTTATAGTTGGTATCAGAGGTCGGTTTAGATAACTTTAGGAGTTAGAATTCTATTAAATTATTATCCAAAAATATTTTTTTTGAAATGATATAGCATTTAAAGATTACCATGTTTCTTCATCTAAGACATGTTTGTTCAGAATGGTTTTCCGCAGAGGAAACAGGGAAGCAGTGCTAGGAAGGCATACAGAAGGAAATAACCTTCCGAATCAGCATCCTGAGATGGTCGGAATTGGAACTGAACAGTTTGTTGCAGTAATGGAGCAGTTGACTCAGGCTATAAATGGTGGTGGTATCCATGCACGAGATCATCCAGATCAACCGCAGAGGAACATGTCAGTGGTGGAACATTTCATGAGGCAACATCCACTATCATTCAGAGGATCATCTAACCCTGTGCTAGCTAAAGGGTGGATTAAAGCACTGGAAAAGATTTTTGATGTCATTGGGTGTTCAGACAATCAAAAGGTTAGTCTTGCTATTTACCATTTGGAGGGTGAAGCAGATCAGTGGTGGTCTATGTTTAAAAATATCAGGGACGCTGATGAGATTGATGCTCTTGACTGGGATGAATTCAAAGGTATGTTTCTTGAGAAGTATTTTCCTAAGGCTGTTCGACTTAGGATGGAAAAGCAATTCTTGGAATTGAGTCAAGAGGAAGACTCAGTGGCTGCCTAAGAAGAAAGGTTCACTCAATTGGCAAGGTATGCTCCAAATTTTATCCGAGACCTTGATAGTAAAATCAATCGTTTTTACTCAGGATTAAAGCAAAAATATCGAATGGCATTATCTTCTCGTGAATTTAAAAGTTATGAAAAGCTTGTTCGATGTGCTGAGAAGGTGGAAATGGAGTTTGCTGATGACCAAGTGTTCTATAACAACCACCAGAAGAAGAGACCGAGTTGGCAGGAGAAAGGTAAGAATTCTTCAAAAAAAAATTGATGGTAAGAGAAATAAGTTTTCTAGTTTGTGATAAATGTGGAAAAAGGCATGCTGGGGAATGTCTTCTGAATTCTGGAAAGTGCTACCAATGTGGTAATATGGTACATAAGGCTCGTGATTTCACTAAAAAGGATCAAGGTGAAGGTAAGAACAAATTTGATTTACAGTTAGTGAAATGTTTTAAGTGCAATGAGATGGGTCACTATGCAAATGAGTGTCCAACAAAGAGCTTGAGTGATGGGAAGCAATTAGACTACAAGCAGAAAGGGGTGGTGAAATCCTTTGCAACTACTTCAGCAGATTTCGGGCCATCAAATGAAGTTGTATCAGGTAATTTGTTTGTTTTTTCAGATTATGCAAGTGTGTTGTTTGATTCGGGGTCTACACATTCTTTCATCTCTGAAACCTTTTCTAGTAAAATGGGAATACCATCTCAAGAAATGACTCCTGAACTTTTGGTAAAAACACCTGGGGGAAATGTTGAGGCAAAAAGAATTTATAAGAATCTTTCTATCCTTATCTGTGGAAAGAACCTACTTGGAAACCTTATTCTTCTACCTCTAGTAGAGTTTGATGTTATCCTGGGTATGGATTGGCTCTCTATTTACCATGCTAAGATTGACTGTAGATCTAAAGAAGTTTCTTTTCAGAAAGACTTTTAGTTTGTTTACAGGAATTAACCCTTACTTTTGATAACATATCAAGAGGCCGAGAAACTTGTAAAAGATGGAAATGAATGTTTCCTTGCACACGTCGTTGAAAATAAAGGAACTGTTCAGATTAATGATGTGCCAGTGGTAAATGAGTATCCTGATGTTTTTCCTAATGAGTTTCCTGGAATAATACCAGATCAGGAAGTTGAGTTTACTGTTGACTTAGTTCCTGATGCTAAGCCAATTTCAAAACCCCCTTATCGAATGGCACAAATTGAACTTTTAGAGTTGAAGGAGAAATTGCAAGATTTATTAGAGAAAGGTTTCATTAGACCTAGCACATCACCATGGGGTGCTTCTGTTTTATTTGTTAAAAAGAAAGATGGTTCTATGAGACTTTGCATTGATTATAGAGCCTTGAATAATATCACTGTTAAGAACAAATATCCTTTGCCTCATATCAATGATTTGTTTGATCAGCTCCAGGGAGCTCAGTTTTTTTCAAAGATTGACCTGAGATCGGGGTACCATCAGCTGAAGGTAAAGGAGGCAGATATTCCGAAGACCGCGTTCCGTACAAGATATGGCCATTATGAATTTGGGGCCTTTTGGGCTAACCAATGCACCTGCTGTATTCATGGACTTAATGAATAGAATTTTCCATGAGTTCTTGGATAAGTTTGTGGTGGTTTTCATTGATGATATTTTGGTGTTTTCTAAAAGTAAAGAGGAGCATGAAAGACATTTAAGGGTTATCTTGCAAACCTTAAAAGAAAAGAAACTGTATGGGGAATTCAGTAAGTGTGAGTTTTGGTTGTAACAAATTTCTATCCTTGGACACATTGTTTCTAAAGATGGAATAACTGTTGATCCTGCAAAAACAAAAGTTGTGGAAGAATGGCCAAGACCCCCAAATGTAACCGAGATTCGTAGCTTCCTTGGTTTGGCGGGCTATTACCGAAGATTTGTTAGAAATTTTTCACGGTTATCTAGTCCAATGACTAAGCTAACTCAGAAGGGTGTTAAGTTTATCTGGACAAAAGAATGTGATGATTGTTTTCAGGAATTGAAAAGAAGATTGGTGAATGCTCCAGTTTTGGCACTACCTTCTAGGAATGGTGAGTTTGTTAGATACAGTGATGCTTCATTGAAAGGACTTGGTTGCGTCCTAATGCAGAATGATCAGGTAATTGCTTATGCTTCACGACAATTGAAAACTCATGAGGTAAATTACCCTACACATGATTTGGAATTAGCTGCTATTGTTTTTGCTTTAAAAATTTGGAGGCATCATTTGTAAGGAGTAAAGTGTGAAATATATACCGATCACAAAAGTTTAAAGTATATATTCACTCAGAAAGAGTTAAACATGAGACAGAGGAGATGGCTAGAATTAATCAAGGATTATGATTGTACAATTCATTACCATCCGGGAAAAGCAAATAAAGTGGCTGATGCTTTGAGTCAAAAAATTAATGCTTCATTAACAATGTTGCGTTTGGAACGTGATCCTTTGGTTAAAGATTTGATGAACTTTGGCATAGAAGTTGTTGGTGCAGTAATTCCTTCTGTTTTGTTTCAGGTATCAGTGAGATCTTCTCTATCAGATAGAATCAAGAAAGCACAGAATCAAGATAGTGAGTTGCAGAAAAAGGTAGAGCTGGTTCAGAAAGGTAAGTTGTCTAAATTCAACATTGATAATGATTGCGTTTTGAGATTTGGGAAGAGATTGTGTGTGCCTTGTGATTCACAGTTGAAGAGAGAGTTGTTATGTGAAGCTCATAGTTCTCCGTTTTCAGTTCATTCGGGCAGTACTAAGATGTATAGAGATCTGCGGGAGTATTACTGGTGGGATGGAATGAAAAGAGATATTGCTGATTTTCTAGTGAAGTGTTTAACTTGTCAGCAGGTTAAAGCAGAGCGGCAGTTACCGAAAGGGATGCTTCAGCCTTTACCAGTGCCAGAGTGGAAATGGGAGAATATATCCATGGACTTTGTTGTGGGATTACCGACGACATCTCGAGGTAATAATGCAATCTGGGTTATTGTTGATCGCTTGACAAAATCTGCTCATTTCCTTACTATACGAGATACTTTCTCTCTTGATCAACTTTCCCGTTTGTATCTTAAAGAGATAGTCAGGTTACATGGAGTTCCTCTCTCCATTGTATCGGATCGTGATCCCAAGTTTACTTCTAACTTTTGGAAAGGCCTTCAGAAGTCGTTGGGTACTGAATTAAATTTTAGTACAGCTTTTCATACTCAATCAGATGGGCAGTCAGAACGAACAATTCAGACATTGGAGGATATGCTACGAGCTTGTTCTATGGATTATCAGGGAATTTGGGACCAACATCTTTCTTTGGTTGAATTTTCATATAATAACAGTTTTCATTCCAGTATACAGATGGCACCATTTCAGGAATTATATGGGAAGCGGTGTCGAACTCCATCTTTCTGGGATGAAGTGGGTGAAAGGAAGTTGATGGGACCAGAATTGGTAGAAGAGATGGCAAAAAAAGTTCAGCTGATTCAGAAACACATGAGAATAGCTCAGAGCAGGCAGAAGAGTTATGCGGATAACCGGAGGAAGGATCTATCTTTCGAGGTAGGTGATCATGTTTTTCTCAAAGTATCACCAGGGAAAAGTGTGATGAGATTTGGTAAGAAAGGAAAGTTGAGTCCAAGGTTTGTTGGAACATATGAAATTCTGGAGAAAGTTGGATCAGTTGCATACCTAGTGGCTTTACCTCCGACTTTATCTCAGGTACACAATGTTTTTCACGTTTTGATGTTGAGAAATTATATGCCAGATCCATCTCATGTTTTGAGTCCAGAGGTAGTTCAGCTAGAAGAGAACCTATCTTATGAGGAACAACCGGTCCAGATTCTTGACCACAGGGAGCAAGTGTTACGGAATAAGGTGATTCACCAGGTAAAGGTTTTGTGGAAAAACCACATGATTGAAGAGGCAACATGGGAATCTGAAAATGCAATGAGGGATAAGTACCCAAATTTATTTGATAAGTAAATAAATTTCGGGGACGCAATTTTCTAAAGGGGGGAAGGATGTAACATCCCAAGTAAGTAATGAATAATAGATATTTTTATCTATGTCTATTAATGATTAAGATAGTGTTTTAGAGGCTTAAAATGAAAATAAATCCAATCTTAAGCATGGAATACACTAATATTCTTAAAAGATTGTTTTACTGCCTTATGATGGAAAACCCTTTTTAAATCTATCTTTTGACAATTTTATAAACTATGTTTGTCAAAATAAACTTATTCTTTATGATTGGGACATCAAAATTTACTTTTTGTGAATTTTTGATATTTTTCTGACAATGTTCATTTTTTAATGAATAGTGAAAAATACTGCATTTTACATCAAAACTGCTTTTTAATCTAATTTATTTATATGATTGGATTATCTTTTGAATTGGTCTTAATGTGTAATATGAATATATTTTTACCATTTAATCCAATGGTGGTCATTGGAATCAATTTCACTTTGAAATTGGACTCAAACTAGTGTCAATCTTTTGATACTTATTGTTTCATTAAAACACGCTATTTGCTCTGACAGCGGGAATTAATTATTAAATTAATTAATGTGACTTACATGTTTTGAATTTTGTAAAATAGACTTCATTTTTGAATTCGGAATATCAAATATAGCTTAGGGTGAATTTTTGGTAATTTTCTGAAAAACTTCAATTTTTGATGAATAGTGAAACCACTAAGTGGTACTTATAAAAACTGATTTTCCGTTTAAATGAAATTTTTCCATCATTGTGTTTTGAATTTCAAAAATCCGACATACATGGTTGTCATTAAGAAGTAAAATGTGGTTCAATGAGATTAAAATAATTTTTTGGTGAATAGTAACTTATTAAGTTCTTAATCGCGATTAGTGGTAATTAGGGTAGTTTAAGGTATAAATAATGCTTTAATAATATGAAACGAACTTGAAACATGTCCTAACCTCATTGGATGTGTAATGTCCGACCAAGACAAGCCATGGGTCAACTTGGGGACCCCATGGAGCCACTTTGGTTGGGAAATGACATAAATAACTTTTTATTAAATGTTAAAGTAAAAATGACACAAACATAATATGTCTTACGAAAAGAATTTTTACATGGGGTTATAAAGATAAGATTTTTTATTATAAATAGTCATTTGAAATATAAAAAGATTTCTTACATCATAGTATTTTTTTTATAATTTTTAGACCTTAAATAAATTAAATTATTTATGACATCATGATGATGCAGCGATGACCTCATTATTTAACGATTTAAATAAAATGGAAAGATAATGTAACATATATGAACTACACATGTCCAAAACCAATTTGATGAGTGTATTTCGAACCCTTATCACCATATACATGACTTATATCAATGTCGGACCTTTTAAAACCTAAACACATTTTCAAATAAAGTAATATTTCTTTACTTTCCAAAAGTGAACCTCCTCTCCTCTTATAAAAGGCCCCCACCTCTACCTAATTTCACACACTCCTCAAGCCTTTGGATCGGCCAACCCCTGCCCATTTACACTCTCCACATCCCTCTCCTCATCCTAGAGGATTCCCTTTGGGCAGAATCCTTTCAAAGGAAGCCTTTAGGCTCAAATCAAAAGGAGTTACACTTTTAAAGGTAATTCATTCTCTCATGTTCATTTGTTTTATTTTGTTTCTCCAACCCCTAAACTCTTTTTATTTACTTCTTTTGTAACAACACCAGTATCTTCAATATACTAGGATGTTTTTATAAGATTTATTTGAGCTACACTCTCACACAACTACATCAAATGGTTAAAGAACATACGGTTTCTGTGGATGGCGAAATTCAGCCTCCCGAAACGATGATTGTTCAATACTCATTTAACACCTTCAAAGGTGGCCATTATGATGTCACTATTTTTATATATGATATATAATATGTTTATGTTTTCCTTAAGCTTCTGTTTTTTTTTCATTTTGGGCATACCTTTATGGTTTCCATTATGGGTAAACACGATATCTTCATTTTTGGAAGTGCGGACTACCGCCCCCTGAAAGTGATTTGATTCGTTAATACCATATGTGGGATGTGTAAAGGATAAATTTAATGATATTATATATGTTATTATACTGGAATTATAATATACTTATATATCATTATGATTCCATTCCAGAAAATACGAAATAGAAATGGAAGTAGCGTTCATGCGTACTTACGGCTTACCGTCTCCATGAACGGTCCATTTCATTTCTTACCTCTAAATGTGATGTAATATTATAAATACATGTATATGATGAATATATATGATATATATGTTATCCAAATCATTAATATCATTCTGGATATAATGAACCTTTGACCAAATTAACAACATGTTAGTGTAATAAGTCTATTTTTGACTTAAGAACCAAATACCGACAAAATGAACATTATTAACTTAAATGATTACATGATGTTCATAACATGGTATAAAAGGAATAATGAACTTGAAAAAGGTTCATAAGCAAGTAGAGACTAACTCAAGTTTATTATTCCGGAGATTAAAGAACGGTCGGGTCAATTCGGATATGAGGTATGGGACTTCCTCTCAATCTACTTTCGTTGAGGCATATTTTATTTTATACACAACATTCTTTTATACGGTGTATAAACCCCTTTGACTTTTACATTTATTCAAAAGGAATCCTTTTTATACGAAGCGTTTACTAAAAGACAAAAGGGAATGTTTTTGTCGTATGTATGCGGCGACAACGACTTCTCCGCCGTCGTGACCGTTATTTGAGTTTCGCCTTCCTCTACAAGCCATACCTTCTTTTTAAACGAAAAATAAATACCATGTTTTACTTTTATTTTATTTTGGTATTGAAAATGGTTTTCATAATGTTTTTATATCAATGTGATGTATTTATATCTCGTGATTGAAATGTGGAAATTTTATGTTTCCTTTATGCATTTTTTATGTGATATGATTATGTTATGGTTCTTGGGCATTATTATGAAGACGGGTGGTTCCGTGATAAACTAAGGGCGGGTGAGCCCGTTATAGCTCTCAAATGCATTGGGTAACACGAAGGAGTGAAACGTTAATGTTTTTCCGAAGAGATTTAGGGAATATACTGTGATGGGTATTCCAAACGTAACCAAGAGGGTTACTCCCTACGTAAGAATGTTATAGATGCCTCAAGTTACCTTTATGTCTTATGATTTCTATGATTTATTCATGATTTTATGAGGTATGTTAAAGTGCCTATGTTTTATGGGTAAAGTATGATTTCATTATTATGTATATATGAACTCATGTTTCATTTCCATGTTTTTATAACCCATACTGAGCTTTTTATGCTCATCCCAAGTTTTTTTGAAATGTTTTTCACAGGTCAAGGGAAAGGTACATGATATGATGATAGTGTCAAGGAAGTGTCAAGAAATAATCCATGTTTTATTTTAAATGTGTTTCCATTGATGGGAATGAAGAATACTATCTTTATGTAACCACTTTGTTTATATGTGGAATGTAATGCAAGTTTTATGATCTAATTCTCTAAAACTCTAAACCCGAAAAGATCCTCAATGTGTAATCTTGTAATAACTCAAGATTAAGTAAGGTTTAAGTCTGGGGCCTTATACTTGAAATAATATATCAATTTCCATTATATACTCCAAAATAATGAAACAAGTGGGGTATATGTCATATGTCGTATAGGACTAAAAATGAGATGTGAAAACCCTTACCTTGTGATCAAAATCCTTCACATGTATTTGATACTCTTATATAATAAATATATATTTATTAAACCTATATTATAGAACCATATTCATATACATCATAACATATATGATTTACTTATATTATTTTATCAACATTTTATTAACAATTCTTTGTAAAAATCACTACTCTAGTTAATAATTGCTACATTTTTTAATGGTTGTTTTGGTTTAGTAGTTTAAGTCATTTAACTTTTATATTGCTACCATAATCAGTATAATTTTATAAGTATATATATATATATATATATATTAATCCATAAAATATAGATATATAAAAATTAATTACACAATTCATTGAGATGATAAGTTGTACATACGGATGGACACTGCTTTCACTTTTTGATAAATAGAACTAAATAAAAGTAAATAAAAACTCACCTTCCTAGAATAATTATTAAAACATATCAATATTATATATTAATTAAATATATCTTCATCACCATCCATCTATGTCGGAAATTAAAAATGGGTCACATGACTTCATAGTGATAGTAGTCTACACGTATGTAAGATCGAAGTTATCATTTTAAAATAAATTAAATGGTAAAAAGGTAAATATGATATTAGATTTATAGAAGAATATTTAACCCATAAATATCATATATATTAATTAGTTCTATATTTTTAACCATCTAAGGTAAATGGTGATTAAAAAATAATTACACTTCTACATAGAGGTGGTAAGTTGTACATAGGCACGAACAATGTTTTCACTTTTATAGGTTGGAAAAGAGATGGAATATGGTATTAATATATTCATAATAACATTTAAGATTAGTTGTGATACAAGAGTTTCTATATTATAATGGGTGCAACACTTTAATACGATGTTGAATAAGAAATAATAATTAAGGACTCGATAAAGACAACTATGTCTTCTTTTGTATAATTCCTTTAGATCTCTTCTTAAGATACCTTAAGTAGGACTTTTGGACTGAAAGAATCTTGATAAATTGAATAAGGGTTTTAAGAATAAAAATAGATTGGGGTTTTCTAAGCAATATATCTCAATGTGGTGTGAATAATTCACATAAGGGGTCTCCTTTTATTAGTTATGGGAGATGCATTCTTTGAATTTCTTAAAGTCTTCAATAAATATCATTTCTATTTCATGTAAAAATTGATTAAAATTTGAATAATTAGAATATAAATTGAGGTTGAGTAAAAATAATCTCATATAATAAATTTTTTACATATTCTAAATGTATTTTCAACCATATTTTTTAGTTTTAACTCTCCCATTAACCATTTTGACAATCACAATAGTATTAATGTTTTCTAGAAATTAAGGGTCATGAATTTTACCATATGAGTCCAAATGAGCCATAAATAGATCATGGGTGAGGTTTTAAACCATATCACGTTCACTTCTCTTTAGAAAATAATTTTATGAATTTTAAATCATTTTATTAAATATTATTTATAATAAAGGTTTGTTAATTTTATTTTGGACACTGTTCATTTTATATGAAATTAAATGAATTAATACTAATGGGGGATTTAAATGTAATATTTTAATACATACCTAACAAGTCACTAATATTTAAAATTAATTGGGCACATTAATTCAATTAATTTTTTTTACAATTATTATTTTAAATCATTTATTTTAATTATCTACTTATTAAATAAATGCGTAGTCGATGTTGCACTATAATTTAATACAATTACTTCATCACTAATAATTATAAATAAATTACCATGATAAAAATAATTTATATTTCAAATTAATATTTATAACCTAACTTATCCTCTATTTATCCTTATGAAAAAAATAATTATAACAAAACAAAGTGAATGACATTATTGAATTTTTAATAAATAAAATAATATAAAGGTCAAAATCATAGAAAAATAGAAAACAAATATCATATATTAATATATTTGATTATAATAGATGATATAGTTTTATCCAATTAGAGTAAGTAATGTTTTATTCTATTTTATTGTCCTTGTCATATTATTTTCAACCTTAATTAAATAATTTTCCAATATCGTGGTGACAATTAATTAATATTATTACTATTCATAATGAGAAAAATAAGATTTATTTACCAATTTAGAACATTTAATTCAGAATTTTTAATCCATTTTCCAATATTTAATTTCAAAATGTTTCATTATTTAATTTAAAATCAAAACACCAACAAAAACACATTTAAGAAAAATGTGTTTTTGGTGTATAAAAATGTTTTTATAAAAAATTAAATAATAAAATTTATTAAAATAAACATAATAAAATTATAAAAATTATAATATAACATATTTTAGTTTTATATAATTTTAATACAAAATGAATCTTTATAAATTCTTGAAAAGAAAATATAGTTTTCAATTAAAATCGGTATTTTTCAGAATTTACTAGAAAATCTATCTTTTTAGAAAAATAAAAAAAATCACCCTAAGATAATTATGATATGATTATTTAAAAAATGATATTATTTTTTCAAAATAAAATTTAATTAATTTACTAAATATAATTATAATACGTTCCCTAAAAAATAAATAAAAAACTATTTTGAAGAAAACATATTTCTGAATTATAAAATAACCTTTCTAAAAAATGAGTACTTATTTCCATAGAATAAGTAAAATAAATTTTTATTGTGTATTTCATATATATATATATATAATAATTTGTTTGATATTATTCATACCATCTAATTTAATGTATAATTGATAATTATTACATTTAATAATAATATATTAACAGTATATTGTGGTTTTCTTAAACTCTTTTTTGTGTGTTTTATACTCTATAGAACATAGTTTTATGTTAAAATTTCAAGGTTTTTCATTCCCAATGAGCATTAAGACCCTAAAATACATAGTTTGGTATCTGTATGGGGATACACGATTTATTTGGGATCCCCAGTATAGGTGTACTGGCTCATGATGAGTCATATTAAATATAATATCTAAGCATTAATGTTAATTCATGTGTTTTAATCTATAGTAGTATATTATCTTTGTAATTTTTTAGAGAGTAGTTGATAATGTAATATGAAACAATATATTGTGGATTTAGGTAGGTTAGAAAAATAATATTATTTGTTCTAATTATTTTTTGAGATGGGTAGTGGTATACAAAGGTAATCTGATAGTGTTGGGATCGCTTGTGAACGAGGATGAATCTAGATATGGGAATCATATATCGATATTTTATTTGATTAAATTAAACATGGGTGAAATGTGATGGATAATTTTTTTTGAAGGTCAAGTTTCATTGGTGTGTTTTAGGAATGAAACACTCTTATGTTCATTATGGGAGTAATGTGAGTTGAATTCATGTGACCCGTAGTTTGGAAATTGGTCATGTGTGTGATCATTTTATATATAGAAAGAAATCATGGAAGAATCAGTAATGTAATATGTTTGGATAGAACTATGGTGTATGACATATTGAAAAATGGATTTGATAGATAGTGGTAGAAATTATGCACAGTTCTGAGTGTGGTTTAGATACTCCTTTATTTTAAAAATGATTGTGTGGGATGTTCTACCCCATATGTCAGATCTATAATTGGATTAAATAATACCATCCATGGGATGGTGATATTAGTGGTCAATTATTTGGGATTTGAAATTTAGTAAATGTGTAGAATTTTTATGATAGAATTTTAAGAAATTTTCCATGATTAAAATATTTTTCATAGAGACGATGTGACTCCAAGGATTAGACTAAGATGATGAATGAAGATATGTTGAAATTACATGATTCTCCAACCCAATATAAAGGTTTAGAAGAACTAAAACAACTATTAAATATCATGAAACATGTTTGGGTTTTAATACCTTTAGAGGTGGCTATGTATGAAAATGAAGTTTTAGAATCATTAATATTATTATTTATTTATCAGAGATAATTAATGATAATATAGTGAAACTCTATAAATTATCAAAATTTTAGTATAATTAGGTGTCAAATGGTCCAAATAAAGGTGTGAAATAGTTTCTTTTGTATTTCTAAATTAGATAAAATGATATAATACACTCTTATGAAAAATTATAAGTGATGTTATGATTAATGTGAGATGAGGGGAGAAAATCTGTTTGTTCTTTGAGTAGTTGGTTTGTTTAGAGGGTTAGTGTGATTAATTTTAAATATAATGATTTCATTAAAATTAATGATATAGGCATCGAAAAGGTTGTCATGGTTCTAGTTGGACATGGTTTAGATCATAATATATGGGAATGTGAGAGTACTATGATAGTGAGAAGGGTTTTTTATTGTTATATACTATCATCATTACTCTAGTTTGGTAATGGTTTCACCTTGGTGGAACTTGAATAGGAAGGTGTAATGCATCATGATTTCTAATATACAAGATTGATGTGTCAGGATATATCTACTAGGATATCACAATTAAGTTGAATTGATATATATTTTTAGATATAATTTGAATTTAGTAAGGTCACTATTCAAATAATGTTAATATGGGAAATAATATGGTGGGTAGTGAACCACTATATTGTTATGGGTGGGACACTAGTTTAGAGATAATTTTGATAGATGTAAAGGGTGACATGTTTAGTAAACCTATCCTAGATGGAATTTCAATTTCATATCAACATCACTATGTAAATAGCTGGGTTGGGACCTATAAATTAAAATTATATGATTAGGGAACTTATTTATGATTAAGACGTAGTGTTAGTACATTTGAAAAAAACTATTATGAGTTATGGTATTAGAGTTTGATGTGATGATTTGGTGAAAATTTCACGAAATGAATGATTTTGGGGACATTATCTAGAGATATTCTATTAACATTAATAATATGTTAACACTCATGACGTATCAATGATTCATTATTTGTATTGAGTCTTGATCATGGAACATCAATTTGAAATGAATGTGAATAAAGGTTATTAACATAGGTCACTATAAATGAAAAGATCCTTTATTGACTAGTGAAATTGATTGAATTATTATGATGGTGCTTAATTTGATATATATATACATATAGAATCTATACATATTTATGGTTTTGGATAGTTTTTTTGATACTATAAGGTGATGGTTTTAAATTATTTATAATAAGTTAGTATAGAATGAAACCATAAAATTTGACTCATACATGAACAAGTATAATTTACCAGAAAATGATAAATGATTTTCATTTTAGGAATGATCAACGGTTTTTGTAGATAATAAAAGTTGTATAAAATGATTAAATAATTTCACCATTTTAGGTCTGGTATTAATATGAAAATAAAAAGTAGTGTATCCTAAGTTTATAGCTTGCATTTGGTGTCAATGACTCATTTAGATCATGAGAGATTCCTGACAGAGCTACTTAAATATGTGATTTATTATGATGGGTAGTCTGTAGTGATTAATTCCTTCAAGTGTTTATGAAAAATTTGGAGGTCCAAATATCATCAATTTTAATGGTTTTGTAAATTTTAGTTATTTATCTTAAATTGATCATTTTAAAGTTGGTTTTGTTTTAAATGATTTTATGGGAATGTAAGAAGTACTAGTTTATTTATGATGGATTTATAATGGATTTAATTGGATTTTTTTAAATTTAAAAGTAAAGGTTTGTAATTACAAAAAACTAAAGAGAACCATGTATTAGGCCAGTAGGTACCCAAGAGAGATACTGGGTGTTATATACCATTTTTTAGTCCATCATATGGTTGATAACCACAAACCATGTAGCTTGTAGAACCAAGATACTTTTTATGGAAATATAAATAGTATTTTACTATTTTTAAATGTAAAAAATTGCTCATCATTCTCCATTTACTAGGTTTTGAAAAGTTGGGAGACCAAATCCTCCTCCCACTTCCCCCCTATAATTTTTCCCTTTTATTAATGAGGTGTTGTTATTGTTCTTCTTAATGACTAAGGTCAGATTCTATCACTTGTCACCACACCCTTCTTTCTATATTATTTCATTTAATTTTAGGGGATAGAATTGTAGATTTTATAATGATTTTATTTAAGGAAGATAGAATTTTGTCAATACTATAAGTATTTTATGTGTTATTGTATGTGGACTCTATGTTAGGTATAAAACACATGGATTCCTTTTCATTCATGAGAGGTATGATATTGATAGGGTTTGTCCTTGTACATGTTCAAAAAATATGCCATTCATTGAAAAATTGGTGTTCAAAATTGTATATTTGTAACATTATAGATATGGATTCTTACCAATGATGGTTTACACTCTATTTCATAGGGATTCGGTCATTGGTTGATGCTCGATGATATATTCCTAGATATTTACAACAGAGTTAATTACTTATTAATTAAGTAATATTATTTTAATTTTTATAATTAATTGTTTATTTTTCATGATTGAAATAACCGGTTTTAATTATTGATGGTGTCTAGTTCTGTGAAAGGGGAGAATAGACGATGGAGGATGAGCAACACCTAGGGTTACAACTATAGGATATATTAATAATTCCGTTATTTGAGAACATTATATGTGACTAAATATATAATTTTGTTTCTATTCTTGGGTAATTTCATGAAATAAAATTGATATGAGACCATTTGTGGGTTCCCTTACAAGAGGGAATGCAAGTATGTTGTGTTAGATTCTTGGTGATTCATTGTGAATTATATTATCATCACATAGTATGATAGTTTTTTCCTATATTATAATTTGGATTAAAGTTATATAGTAACTCAAGGAGGCAATATAACATTTAATAATGTATTTAGTGATATATGAAATTTTTGAGAATTGATATGTGATGATCCCCTAGAGAAATTTCTAAGAGTGAGCCTATTGATTAACATTTAATGTTCTATGTGATATATGTGTGTTTATGATCACAATAATTTGATCACTACTCTAAGTTAGATTTGAATGAAATGTATAGAAGATTAAATGAAAATATTTTAATGGAAACTTTTCTATAAAGGAAGAAAATTATATTAAAGGCCACTTTTATGTAATTAACACATAACTCATTTATATATTGTATGGTTGGTATTTCATTATGTATATATATTTCACAACACTTTTCATTGCCTCATAACATCATCATTGTTGGGCATAAAATTGTAGATACATGGTGAGAATCCTTATAAGTTTCATGTAATATTCAAGAATATGTATCCCACTACAGTAGTTGTTGGAACCACTTTGTGTATAGGTTTTTATTTGTTGTCAATAGTTGTCAATGGAATATCAAAATGAAAGAGATCATGAATAGATCATGAAGTACTCCGATGAAGTAGAGGAGTAGTGATTCAGACGATTGTTGTGCTAATCGTAAGTTCAAAGAACATGTGTCAAAGGTGATACATTGTTTACAACAATGAAGATTGTGAGGAGTAATCCATCCAAGGACGATTAAATAAGGATGGTGTTTTTGGATGAAGACCATGAAATTCCTCATTATTGCATGAGAACAATGGGTTTTGATGAAAACCATGCAATTACTCATGATTGCGTGAGAACCATGCTAGAGACTTCTTGATGGATTGAATCACATGGTTTGCATGAAGTTGATCATGACAGTTGCTGAAGGAGGCAATGTGCCAATGATTTGACTTATGAAATGGCCATGCACATCACATTGTCATAGAAGATTATGGTACTAAAGCTGTTCCTTCAAAGAATACATATCACAATAGTGGAGTTTGTGATAAAAGAAAAAGAGTTGCTGAAGTATACAGATCACCAAGAAGAAGTGCTGTTGAGGTGACCGTGCTTGTCGACAATGCAAAAAAACGACGTACAAATTTGTTGGCAAAGGAGATTCCATGGTGACCTGTCGAGTTCAAGAACATCGATAGAGGAATGGATGATCTGGAGGCGGTACAAAAAGAGCAGATACAAGGTGGCGCCGTTTTCCAGTGTTTGCCAAATTTCAGGGCCTCAAAATCAACAAATGAAGAAGAGTGATTTTGGCAAAGGGACTTGCGCGCCATACTCTTGGAAGATAGGAAACTTGCGCGCCATATGTTTTTGAAGATCAGAGCATCAAAATATGGAAAAGGGATAAGGGTCGCGCAAGTTTTGGTGAGGTCACGTAGGTGAATTATGTACCGGGAAGAGACTTGCACGCCGACGCCTTGAATGCCTTATAACTTGCGCGCCTATGGTTTTTCGAGATCCGAAGATCCAAATTTGGCAAAGGAAATATGTTCGCACAAGTTTGGATGTTGATCGCGCAAGTGCCTAGTAGGGTCCAAGACTTGCGCGCCGATGGATGACTTGTGCACCGCCGCGCAGGGGGTCCAGTTTGCCTATAAATACTGGACCACCCCTCCTCATTTCGTACGGAGCTCAAGACTTTGAGATTGTTCGAGCTCTCGTCGCACAGGTGGTTGAACCGCGCAAGTGGTAGTTGGGTCGCGCAAGTTGAGGTTGCGCGCCGACTGATGGTTGAGCGCCCCAGGTGATTTGGGCAAGGAAGGAAGTGAGTCGCGCAGGTTAGAAGTTCAAGAAGGCAGAGTCGCGTAGGTGCTTTTGTGACACTTGTGCACCAGTTTATACTTGCGCGCCTAAGACTTGCGCACCGAGGGAGACTTGTGCGCCGGGCTTAAAAAGGAGAGCCAAATATTGTTAAAGCATGCCCGCCTTTCTGGAGCTGCACAAGAGCTAAAGATTTCATGATACTTTCGGTGCAAAGCGAGATTGAAGAATAAATCTAAATGATACATGCATGATCTCATGCATACATGGAGAACTGATTCTGACAACATCGAGTAAGATGAGCTTCATTAAGTAAGCAATCACATCAGTGATTGTGATTCAGGCAAACAAAGACAAGGGGATCTAGTGCATTCATTCATTGCACTAAAGAAGAAGGATTGAACTAAAAGGAGCATCAACTCTGAACCCTGATGCAAGAAAAGTCTCATGCTGAACAGGAGACGAAGAACTTCAATGCACACCTATTGAAGAGACCTCCACGTCTATAAACTAAGTGAGACTTCACCAATGGCAGTGAGCCAGGGGGAGACAACGGCAGTGACCCGAGGGACGTAGTGAGCTATCCCTGAACAATTGTAAAGGCAGTGAGCCTGGGATAGAGTGTCTATACCCGAACATTTGTAATCCGCAGCTAGTGGAGCATAGTGGATTTAGGTACGACCGGAAACCTGTCGGCGTATACTCCTTGGATGTAGCCCTTAGTGGTGAACCAAGTAAAAATAGCTGTGTCATCTGTCTCTGCATGTGAATGTTTAATTACTGATCATATCCATCATACAGGTTTAAGCAGTTCCTACCAACGTGGGAACAATATCCACAACTTAAAGAAGAAAAAGTTGTCACCCTGATTTACCCCTCCCCTCTCAGGGTGTCCCGGGGTCCTACAAGTGGTATCAAATGGAAATGTTAACGTATGTTGGATATTCTCCAGTAATTCTATTGAGAAGAGGATTTGAGTTTCTTTCCTAGAGTCAACAATGAAGAGCAGTCTTGATAATGACGCAGTCACTTCTGAGCAGAAATCTATATCCACCAAGACTTTGACAAATAGGAAAAAGAAAGAGATGAAGATGATGAAGAAGTCCCCCACATCCAAAGAAGATGCAGTGTCTTGTTCTCCATGACATTCCAATAATGAAGAAACATTAGGCTTGGCAAGTATCAAGCAGGTGGCTCAGAACTCATCCAGAGGAAAGGATGATACCCCTAATTCAAGCTTTCAGGAAAAACTTAGAACATATCTGCATGATATTCCAGAAGAAAGGGTTGCTATTATTTGTAGCCTATTCCAATCTATGCAGGTTGAGATAAATCGATTAGAAAGGGAAGCTGAAAATATGGAAAAGGGGTTGTAAAGAAAAGTTATGGAAAGTATGAAGCTCATCAAACGGGTGAAAGTCTTTGAAGAAGAAGAGGAAGTCAATAAGACTTTAAAAGAAAGGATCCATGCACTTGAAGCTGAGCTGAAGGAGAGCAATGAAGTCAAGAATTTTTGTTTGGAAGAAACTTCCATTAAATTCAGGGAACTTGACTCTTTGTTACAAAACAAAGTTAAGATGCATGAAGATGAGGTTGAAAGGTTGAAGAAGACTTGTGAAGAGAAGATGATCACGATTGAAGATCCGAAGATCATCCTCAATATTGTGAGTCAAAAATTGGAAGCTCAGTTGACCAAAATTGAGAACACACATATTGAGACTTCACAAAAGAATGAAATGAGTGATGCTTGCACTCAATGTTCGTTGGAGGAGTCTAAAGCTGAAATGCCTCCAACATGTTATAAGAAGATTATGACAACTCTTGATTATCCACATCAAGAATCAGTTGTTGCTGGTACTCAATGCTCACTGGAGGATTCTATTGTCAAAAGACCTCCAACATGTGATAAGAAGATCATGACTTCACTCTTTGATCTATCACAAGCAACTGAGAAAGCGAAGGTACCATCCAAACCATCTTGTACTCATATTTCTAAATACACTCCTACAATCAATGCAGGTGGGAAGAAAAGTTCTAAACAATTATGGATGAGGAAAGGTGAGAAGAAAAAACCTACCACCATGGCTAGGGTGGATGGGAAGAAAAAGGAGGAATTGGGTTCCTCAAGTAGAGCAAAAAAGATGAAGCAGATGGCCCAACAACTTAATACAGAAGACACAAAGAAGAAAAGATTTGTGGGTCAATGTTGGTGCTGCAACAGATTTGGGCACTGTGCATTGGATTGTCTTTATAATCCCTTACATGGAAAAGCACAGAGAATGCCTATATCAAAGAGAAGGAAGCCAGAGAAAAGGAAGCAACATCAGCAGGTCCAGGAGCATCTATTTACTGCAAACAGATTTGGAATTCTTGATAACATCTGTGGTGTATGCAACGGCAGCGGTCACAATGCAGGCACATGCCCATATCAACATGCTTTCACTGTTGAAAAGAAAAGAAGACCTCTGATGCCGTCGACAAATGAAGCAGCTACCTTGGGGAGAAATCAGAAGAATGTTGTGAACACACATTTCCCCAAGAAGATCTCAAGTATGGAAGCTAAGAAGACCCAGGATTTTAGATCCATGAAATTGAAGGGTCATTCATCCAAAAGAAATACTAAGTGGGATGAATCTCGGATGAACCCATGTGGAAGACCTAAACCAGCTGCAAAAGTTCCAAATGAAATATTGGTCATCTGGCCAGAATATTTGAAAATAATAAGGAAACTTGAAGATGAGAAGGCCAAGGCTGGTGACAAAGGAAAAGGAAAACTTTCACATGATGAAGACACAGTGCAGGAGAGTTTGCAAACAAAGAGAAAAACAGGTGTCAAAGAAGTTCTGTGTGAGAGATGCAAGAAATCTGGTCACATTTCAAAAGTTTTCCTAACCTTAATACCAGAGCAAGAAGAAGTCCTTAAGAGGAGTAAGAATGTATCATTCATGATGGCTTCTAAGAAGAACAATTCTCCACACAAAGTAGAAGAGAATGTGAACAGAGCCATGCCACACCGATAGATGTCAGAACACATGTTCAAATGTGCAGGCATGAAGACTGGAGTGAACAGAGGAACTTGGTTGAGAAAAGAACCTCAACCAAGCAAGTCTTCTTGATGATGCAAGAAGGAACCACCTTATTCCCGTAATCATTTGTGTATTGTATTTGTGCTAATAATGCAGGGAATTGAAGGTGAAGCATGCTCTCAGGGGGAGAACCTGAGAAGTAGTGAATGTTGTCAACTCTTGATAGCCAAGCTGAAGAAGTCTCCATCCTTAGTAGATTCTTCAATTGATATTCAAAGAGTATGATGATGAAGGATCACTCTTGATGAAGATGATGAGGAGTGTTTCCCTTGAGGGGGAGAAGAATGATGAAGCTTCCATAATCACTGTTTCAATCAATATCAACTCCAGCTGGACTCAAAAGTAGTTACTCTGTGAATTTCTTGAAGAACACGTCAATGGAGAAGGTATGTCATTTTTCAATCACTATCCCTTGGTTACTCAGATCAAAGATTATTCTACAAAGGGGGAGTAACTAAATTGATCAGTGACATAAAGAGAATAGAAGTGCCCCAAGGTCACTTATCCTGCCAATTTCACTTGAATATTTTTGATCCACATGCTGATGTGAGTGCAGGAGTTTCAGGTTGTTTTTTATCTATCATAGTGATTTTTCTTATGCCTGAAATAAAAGTTGTAAACCCTTGAAGACCAGATACATGAGTTATCATCTCATGTTGGTATCATGATCTGTCGATAATGGATAGCCTTGTTGACATAATCAAATCCTCTTGTTTTCTACATCAAGCATTGCTCAAGTAGACTTAGAGTGAAATGATTAATGAAACATTGCTTAAGTTTGGATTGATACCCTCCCTACCATGTTCTTTGTATTTCTTGTCAATAAGGGGGAGAGAAAGTGAAATGAAAAGAAACGTTGATTTACTGAGAAGATTCTCATTTTGACATTGACAAATTCATTTCAGAAGATGTATAAGGTATTGACAACAAAATACAAAGGGGGAGATTGTTTGAACCACTTTGTGTATAGGATTGTATTTTTTGTCAATAGTTGTCAATGGAATATCAAAATGAAAGAGATCATGAAGAGATCATGAAGTACTCTGACGAAGTAGAGGAGTAGTGATTTAGATGATTGTTGTGCTAATCGTAAGTTCAAAGAACATGTGTCAAAGGTGATACATTGTTTACAACAATGAAGATTGTGAGGAGTAATCCATCCAAGGACGATTAAAGAAGGATGGTTTTTTTGGATGAAGACCATGTAATTCCTCATTATTGCATGAGAACAATGGGTTTTGATGAAAACCATGCAATTACTCATGATTGCGTGAGAACCATGCTAGAGACTTCTTGATGGATTGAATCACATGGTTTGCATGAAGTTGATCATGACGGTTGCTGAAGGAGGAAATGTGCCAATGATTTGACTTATGAAATGGCCATGCACATAACATTTTCATAGAAGATGATGGTACTAAAGTTGTTCCTTCAAAGAATACATATCACAATAGTGGAGTTTGTGATAAAAGCAAAAGAGTTGCTGAAGGATACAGATCACCAAGAAGAAGTGTTGTTGAGGTGATCATGCTTGTCGACAAAGCAAACAAACGACATACAAATTTTTTGACAAAGGAGATTCCATGGTGACCTGTCGAGTTCAAGAACATCGATAGAGGAATGGATGATCTGGAGGCGGTACAAAAAGAGCAGATACAAGGTGGCGCCGTTTTCCAGTGTTTTCCAAATTTCAGGGCCTCAAAATCAACAAATGAAGAAGAGTGATTTTGGAAAAGGGACTTGCACGCCATACTCTTGGAAGATAGGAAACTTGCGCGCCATATCTTTTTGAAGATCAGAGCATCAAAATATGGCAAAGGGATAAGGGTCGCGCAAGTTTTGGTTAGGTCGCGCAGGTGAATTATGTACTGGGAAGAGACTTGCGCGTCGACGCCTTGAATGCTTTATAACTTGCGCACCTATGGTTTTTCGAGATCAGAATATCCAAATTTGGCAAAGGTAAGATGTTCGCGTAAGTTTGGATGTTGATCGCGCAAGTGCCTAGTTGGGTCCGAGACTTGTGCGCCGATGGATGACTTGCGTGCCGCCGCGCAGGGGGTCCAGTTTGCCTATAAATACTGGACCACCCCTCCTCATTTCTTACGGAGCTCAAGACTTTGAGATTGTTTGAGCTCTTGTCGCGCAGGTGGTTGAACCGCGCAAGTGGTAGTTGGGTCACGCAAGTTAAGGTTGCGCGCCAACTGATGGTTGAGCGCCCCGGGTGATTTGGGCAAGGAAGGAAGTGAGTCGCGCAGGTTAGAAGTTCAAGAAGGCAGAGTCGTGCAGGTGCTTTTGTGACACTTGCGCGCCAGTTTATACTTGCGTGCCTAAGACTTGCGCGCCGGGGGAGACTTGCACGCCGGGCTTAAAAAGAAGAGCCAGATATTGTTAAAGCACGCCTGCCTTTCTGGAGCTGCACAAGAGATAAAGATTTCCTGATACCTTTGGTGAAAAGCGAGATTGAAGAAGAAATCTAAATGATACATGCATGATCTCATGCATACATGGAGAACTGATTCTGACAACGCCGAGTAAGCTGAGCTTCATTAAGTAAGCAATCACATCAGTGATTGTGATTCAGGCAAACAAAGACAAGGGGATTTAGTGCATTCATTAATTGCACTAAAGAAGAAGGATTGAACTAAAAGGAGCATCAACTCTGAACCCTGATGCAAGCAAAGTCTCATGCTGAACAGGAGATGAAGAACTTCAATGCACACCTATTGAAGAGACCTTCACGTCTATAAACTGAGTGAGACTTCACCAATGGCAGTGAGCCAGGGGGAGACAACGGGACTGACCCGAGGGACATAGTGAGCTATCCCTGAACAATTGTAAAGGCAGTGAGCCTGGGACAGAGTGTCGGTACCCGAACATTTATAATCCGCAGCTAGTGGAGCATAGTGGATTTAGGTACGACCGACAACCTGTCGGCGTATACTCCTTGGACGTATCCCTTAGTGGTGAACCAAGTAAAAATAGCTGTGACATCTGTCTCTGCATGTGAATGTTTAATTGCTGATCATATCCATCATACAGGTTTAAGAAGTTCCTACCAACGTGGGAACAAGATCCACAACTTAAAGAAGAAAAAGTTGCCACCGTGATTAACCCCTCCCCTCTCAGGGTGTCCTGGGGTCCTACAGTAGTGTGATAATAATACTTCACAGTTGCATGTTATATTCATGGTTGATCATTCCTATGTAGTAGCATAATGAAAGACCATAGTGTTCATGGACTGTATTCAAGTTGGGTAGACTCTCCATGGGGGTGAGGTGGTGATTATTAGGGGTCTTGTAGCTCTTGAGAACCATGAAAATCATATTTGACCAAATACTCTTGGAGGACTGCTATGACGTGCTTCCAATAAATACCTATAATGATCATAAATAAACATAGACTGATGGAAAAGGAAAATAGGATAGCCATATACTTAGAGAAAATATTTTCATCAACGGATTTTTCTATGATAGAAAAATCAAATCATTTATGAATAATTCCCTTCCCGAAATCCACTGATTAAATATCTAGTAATTAATATATTTTAAGACAAATAAAATGGGTAGGAGTACCTTGAATCATTTTAACTATGATTCTCCTCTCGATGGGCCCAAACTATGAAATATTTGACCTATGGAAGGTTACTATACAAAGGAACCCAATTATGTTCAACCTAATATTTTTATACTTACATTATGGTTAGGCTATTTACATGGTCTCTTTTTACATAGATAATGTCATTTAACTCTTTTCATTGTGGTTATAACCCTAAAAATACTATTCCATGGATGGATCCCCCATTGACTCCTGAGATACCTGAGTAGGATATGAACACTAGTGTTCTCCCATTAAACCATGTATTCATTTGACAATTCACATTTAAAAAATATTTATTTAAATTACTGGTCCCTTGAGGTATTTAAAATATTGTATTTTCTCGATAATATGGGTCCTTATCGTTAGATTTTCTATGAAACCTCCCTTGGATCAGAATGATTGTCCTCATTATCTAATATAAATGTTCATGTCAACCCCAAACTCTTATGGGATTAACTCTTAAAATTAATGAGTTGAGGAAAATATATCACCACATCTGGTTTAATAATCATCCATATCATTATTAAGGACCTATTCTTTAGTACACTCAGTGATTCATACCTAAATCATATCTTTAAAACTATTTTAATCTCTAAAACCTTTTGTAATCTAATTATCATTCTAGGTCCAACAAATGGATGTCATATTCTTTTCCATCCCAAGCCCATCCTCTCCTAGTAATATTATTTATGAATATAATTCCTCACATAGTAGTTTTATATGTATTACCTTACACTATATTTAATATTGTTATTACTTTATGATGTTAATAATTATGGGTTGTACCCAAAATATGACCTTAAACTATAAAACTAGAACTAAAAGGGTTATTATTAACATTGATATAAATATTTATTATTCCTCTATAAGGATATTTTCTAGAATACCATATGTACTAGATGTGTAACCCTAAAAATAATGTCATAGTTCCTAGAAAAATAACCTTAAAAATCACTTCATTTATTCATAGTTTCATAAGTATAAAAGACACCATAATAGTTCATATCATAAGACCTTAAAAGGTGTGAAATATATTGTTATGTGACTCAAAACTATGTGTTTCCTTATTCACTTATTGGGAATATATAAAAATCCCCACTCATGGGTCTAATCCAATCTCTGCAACACTTACTACCTCCGTATATAGTGCTAAATTCTTGAGTGGACGGATTTGAAACTTTGAACCACAGTAAAATGACTTGTCTAATTAATAGTTTTGATCAATTACATTAAAAGGGGTAACCAATTGTTATATTAATACTTGAATATATTCAGGAATATGTAATAAATCATTTTTATGGCCCGAGACTGGGCATCAACACCCCCTAAATGATTAGATAATATATCATCGTCTTGACCAATGTGAAACCCAAAGCATCATCATTATGCTTTGTGACCACATTCCTTTGGTAAATAGGTCCTCACCGACATAAAATGAATGATTTGGGGGACAAATAAATAAATAATGGTGAATTATACATTAATGTTTTTTCATTAAAGTGATTTTTAGGCATGATTTAGTTTTTAATGATATATTATTAGGTTTCTAGTTTGAATTTGTTGTCCCTTTTAAGAACTCCCTTCTATAAAAATAGTATATTTAAACACCCAAAACATTTCATATATATATATATTAAATCTTAATAGTTGAATCTTGATTAAAAAATATAAATATTGGTTCTATAATCATTTAATTCTAGAGCCTTTGGAAACTTCGATATATAAAAAACAAGTTCATAGGTGAACTATGTCATCTGCCATTATGTTCTTTATAACTATCACCCTGATTATACATATCAAACATAATACCTTTCTTTATAACATTATGAAAGGAAACATAATAAAGGGAGAACCCATATGCTCCGTAAGTGTAAACAAGGTAGATATCAACATGAAATGAGTATTAAGGGTATAAGAACATTATAATAACATTAGAAAAATATACCCATCATATCAAAGACCATAAACTTAAGTCATGAAATAAATTTTGGAATTTCATAAGACAATAATCATAAATGAATCAAATTACATAATCCATGAAGTAATAACATTAGAATTAGAAAATGTATTATGGAAAACACATAAGTATAAAATACCATATCCTTAGTAATTAAGGAATGCATCGAAGGCTATCACAGTGGAAAAGGTTAGATCCCTAAACTATCATAGTAGTCAAATTTCACTCTGAAGTATATCATAGTGCATAAATTCCATTAGTAAACATTGTTCACTCCTCATTCCAGTCTCCATTATATTATGATATATAAATATTTACCCATTGAATTTGGGGGTGATATAGGTCTTACCCATCACATAATCCATAAATATTTCTGAAAAATAATAGTAAATAAATAATTGTATCATAACCCATAAAAATAAATTGTTCTGTAAATATTTCATTATATATGAAATAATGGACAAGAAAAGGGTTTTAAAAACATTTTATCATTTCATCATAGAAAAACCCATGGAAGATAAACATGTTTTTTAAAAATATTGTCCTCATAAATATAAAATATCTATATAAATAATAATGATGGGATCACTGGATCATATCTATAGTAAAAGATAGGTTAAATCAAAGTATTTCATCTGATATGTGAAATGATTTTGAAATATCACTTGGAATAATTATTGTTGAAAATATCATTTTCACTTTTAAATAAAAAAATTAAAACCTAAAAATTTGCCAAATAGTAAAGGAAATTTTTTATTCAAAAATGAAATTTATAAAAATGTAATGAAATCTTCAAATAATCAAGTGTTGATAATATTAGTAAATTTTTTTCATTGCATGTATGTTAAAAAAATGATTCATTTTACATTTTCTATAAAAATAAAAAATACCCTGTTCAAAAAAATATTTTTCCTTAAAACCCATTTTTTTAAAGTGAAAAATGGGAAATTTTTCATTAAAAATCATTATATAATTTTAATGTATTTATTCACAAAAATTTTAGAAAACATTTTCTTGGATGAAAAATGATTTCTGACTGAAGAGAGAAATAAAGAAAATGTTTCTTTAAAAAATTATTTTGGAATATTGAGTATATAGATAGACAAAAATGAAAACCAAAATTGTATTTAAATAAATATCCAAAGTATAATAAAATTTATTAGTTTCATAATATATGGATCATATGAAACTATAATTATAATCTTAATCACAAAAAATCCCAATAAACAATGAAATTGTCGAATAAAACTTTTATAAAATTCCTAAATTTTGAATCATAACCCTCATAAATGAATAAAATTATATAAAAATATATATAAGATAAGAATAAAAAATCATAATATAAAATTTAAAAGGGGTTTTCATATACACCTCATAAAATAATATGGGGGCATAACATAATATATATCCTAAAGAAGAAAATTTGAGACAAAATTCTCTTACATTACGAATTGGGTTTCTTCATATATGTCCAAACCACATATGTAATAAATATATTTTTACTATAAACACATTTGAAGACCACAATTATATTTATAATACCATATATGAGTAATATATGACCTTTTATTACTCGTTTATTAACAATTCATTGTTAAAATCACATTTTATGTAATAATTACTTCATTTTTTTGTATATTTTTGTTTTGTACTTTAGATCACTATACATTGATAATTTTTTCTTTATATAAGGAATTTTAACCATGATTTAAATATCATATATATTTATTATATGTTCTTTTATAGTAATTCATTAAAATTATAGATAAGAAATCAATTCCACTATTCATGGAGATAGTAGGTCATACGTACTCCTGAACACTGTTTCCATTTTAATGACGGTTAGAACAAAAGGATGGTAAATAATATATCACCTTTATAGAGTAATATATATTTCATATATATCACATATATTAATTAAATTTACCCTTATTACCTTTCATGTAAATCATAATTGAAAAAACATCACATGGCTTCATGAGGATGTAGTCTGTCATACACACATGCTCTTTCATGGTATTCCCAAAAAATGAAAATTATGTAGTAATATGTTATATTATAATTAAATAAGTTTAATTATTTAATAAATATCATATTATGTTTTTAAATACATCATTATATCATTTTTTGATGGGCAGTGATGGAAAATAAATTACATCAGTTCACAAGGCGATAGTCTGACGTACAAACTATTTATAGTTTCATTTCCCAATAGATATAAGAGGTGATTAATACATGCCATTCCATTAAAATAATAACATATCAGTATATATTATATATTTATTTTATTATATAATAATGATTATAAAATATTTTAAGCATTTATAGGAAAAAATAAAATGAAAGCTCATAGTTAAGGACTATACCTCTTCTTTAGAGAACCCTTTTAGGCTTACACCTAATGGATTTATAGGAGGGTTTCCTAACAAAAATAAAGAATATAGGAATTTATGATAGAAATAAGGAATATATCTAGGAATTTATTGGCTGAACCACATGGTTTTATATGTTTGGATAGTGGATGAAGGGGGGGTTCCCTTTTTAAGTGGGTGAGATGACATACTTGAAAATTTTAAAAATAAAAAGGTGGACCCACATTTTAACCATACCAAAAGGATCCAAAATGGTTCACTATTGAACCATAGATGATATAAGTACAAGATATATCCATCAAATTAGAATTATAAATTTTTTTAGGTCTTTTATAAAATATCTTTTTAGTTTAACCCCCCTCCTTGGTAAACAAGTTTTAATCTTAACATATTTAATTAATTTTAATTTTTTTTATTATTCATATTGCCTAAAAATATTATGAAAATATTATATAATATTAATTATGATGATTCCAAAAATTTAATTCATTTTTTTAATTTTATTCATTGAATAGGAAAAGTTTAATTTAAAATTAAACCTACAGATGCAATCAAAAAAATTGATTTTCAAAGGGAAAAGTTTCATATGTAAAGAATGATTTAATATCAATAGTCAACATGAAATTGATTCCAATGACCTAAATTCAATTATTAATAAATTAAAAGAAATAATTTTTGTTTTAAATCATTTTTGAACAATATGTAACATTGTGAATTATTTAAAAACCCCATTTCATAATAAAAATATATATTTTTTCACTATTCACTATAAAATTAATCTTATTATAAAATTCAGAAAAATTCACCATAATATAATTTTAAAATGTTGGTTTCATAAAATAAATTTACTTTTTTATTATATATTTTAAAAAAGAAATCAATTTTTTTTATTTTTTGGTTCACAAAAATAAATTGAAATCATTTTTTGAGAAAAAAACTATTTTCGAAGCATATAAAGACATTACTAAAAAATTATGTAATTTTTTTTAAATATATATTATTTATCTAAAATATTTATCTGTAATTTTATAAATTTTTCTATTACTCATCACAAAACCATATTTAACAACTACATTATAACATTAATGTTTAACTACTAATATTAATAGTATATCATGGTTCATTAAAACATGGTGTTGTGTGTAACGCAAACTATCAAAGAAATTAAATTATTCAAGAAAATATATTTTATAAAGACCCAAGGTATTACATTTTCCCCCTCCCCCCCCCTAAATAAGAATTTTATTCCTAAAAATTCATTACTATAGTACAAACATCTAAGGATACTTCTACCACATTGAATCCTTAGGTTCCCATGTAGCTATCTCAATATGGTGGTTTCTCTATAAAAACCTATATAGGTGAGTGGTATTGTTTCATAGTATGTTATATATATAATCGAAAAATCTGCACCAATTGTTCCTCATAAGAAATAAATGGCTCCAATGGTATTACCTGGGTTTTCATTACATGCAATGGATCATATATGTACTTCCTTGGGAGGGATTAATAGAACACATCGTGACCCTGATAGAGGTTCAATTGAAGTGAAATATGATAAGTTACGATCCTGATATGATCAATTATTTAAAACGGAATAATATAATAAAGGAATAGTTTCCCCTTATTTGATAATCTTGTTATATTTTATCATGGATTGATTCTTAGATTCACATCATCATCAACATCAGATTCCAAATCTCATTGGTCATTGTCAACATCTCTTTTCTATTAAATTTGTACTTCTCTTATGTGTTGTTGAATGGGTCAAACATTCCCTACCATTTCTTCTGCAATATTATGTCATACTAGCCTTCTTACCACAACTTCAAAAAAGTATTTTGAATTTATATATTCTTTTCCATAAATAGATTTATAAGAAGAAATATTAATTCTTGACTGAATGTTATTATTTTATGAAAAAGAAACTATAGGATAGTACTGGTCCCAAGCACATTTGAAATCCATTGAATAAGATCTCATAATATCCTTATGAGTTTTAATGATAAACTCAAACTGACCACCTATTTTTCAATGATATGTAGTTCTAAATCTTAGCTACATATCAAGATCTTGATGAAGACTTCACCAAAACTTTAAGGTAAACCCCAAATCCCAATAAAATTAAACTGAATGTGGTTCTCCACGAAAAATTACCACTTCTATAATGTTTATTATTGAAATATAATCTAAAAAGAAATATTATCTTATAATATTTAAATTTCTTCGCTTTGTAATGTGACTGAATAAAACCCTTATAGCATTGTGGCCTTTATAAATTTTGGGGAGTTTAGCAACAAAATCCATGGTGATGTTTTATCAATTCCATTCTAGTTTGAGTAATGGTATTAACAAACCATTAGACCCTTTCCCCACAAACTTAACATGATTAAATTCCAAGAAAAAATATAAAAAAAACATCAATATATCTGTACACATAATCCCATAATAAATACTCTTTCATATCACTATCCATCATTTTTACATTTAGATGAATAGATAATAATGAAAAATGATCTTCCTATGATAGTTCTATCCTAAAATATTTAATTAATGTAAATGTAAAATGTTTCATAACTATATCATTCCATCATAACCATGTGAAAATTAGGAACATTTTATACCTTCTTTTGTACCGATATATCATCCTTTTGTGCCTCTTTAATTTTCACAAGGATAAATTTTTGAACACACATTTGAGAAACAAATGATTTCTGACCTTAATTCATTATTTACATATACATCCTTCACAAATCCATAAATATTAAATCTTTTTTGATCCTCGTCATAGATAATATTGCATGATCCTTTCAACTCAAATTATCATCCATATTTTTTTTCTTTCTTATGGTGGTAACGTATTGAGCAGTCATAATCGTTAATCAGTTTTAACCATCTTCTATGGTTTATATTCACCTCATTTTGTATGAATATATAGTTTAAACATTAATGATATATATATATATATATCACACCATAAAATGTAAAGATAACTTCTTCATATCTTTGATACAAAAATTACCATGGCTAACTCAAAATCATGAGTTGGGTAATTTTTTCATGAACATTCAATTGTCATGAGGCATAAGAAATCACCATATCATTTTTTTAAATCCGATGGTTTTCTATATGTTAAAACATATCTATCCAAAACCATATTAATATTTATCTATCATAACATTTGATAAAAATAAATTCTTATTAACCAAGACATTTCATAGGTCAATTGCACATTTTTTACACTTATCATCTTTCAGATGTGAGTTTAAGCCTCGTGTACTAGTTGGATGTGACATGCTATCCTCTATTTATTAATAAAACAATATTAATATAATTTTTACCAAATCTAAAAAAATATGATTAAAATTATGGAAAATAACTTTAGTAATTTAATATATAAACTTTTATGGTTATAAAAAACTTTAAACATATGAAAATAGCATTATAATCAAATAAAAGTATTTCATATTCAACATAAGGGCTACATATACCATATACTAATAAATTTTTTTACCGAATTTTCATTATTTACCTTAAAAACCCAACACATTAAACATAAAATGGTGTGTTCATGAATTAGAACTTATGATGAACCTTGAACTCATAATCCTGTGATTGTATCCATAACTCATATGTTAATTGTACATGATAACATATATACTTCCAAAATAATCACAATCCTTAAATGTTACATGATTTTAATAACCAAAACACCATTGGTAAAAATAATTTTACAACATAATTCATGAATCCCAAAATATAAAGACTTCAATAATTTTACTTTAACACTTATAATATCATATCCCACCTATGGTCTAGTGAATAATCCTTAGTTTTGGGTAATTAACCAGATAATTCCCATGTTGCCCAAATATAAGACATAAAATTTCTTAGAAAATCATTTCTCAATGATATTAATTTCCATAATGAAAAAATATTCCCCTCGGTTTGAGATTTTCTTCTAGAGATTCTTCCCACCATCTTGACATGCATTATTCTGAATCTTCCTTTCTCTATGCTCATTACCACATGTAAATTCATAAAATTACATATTCAACTTATTTGAATCATTGGGAATTTCAAAAAAAAAGATAATTTGGTTAATCATATGTTAATATTGATTATTAGGAATAATAATAATAATAACTTTCTCCCCATTAATAATCTAATTTTTGTTCTAGTCATCACTAAATTATCCATCACATTTAGTATTAGCTTGATTCCTTCTATTTTTATTTGTCTAATAAAACCAAAAAGAAAAGTGTGAGAAATTATAGTAATTGTGGGAAGCCAAATAATCATGAAAATTTATTTACAGGATGTCAAAATCATTATAAATTATTTAATTATATAAAAGGTCCTTCATCCATAATGGATAAGGCATAAAAAATTAAATCCCATTAAATAGGTCTTAAAAGATGAGTTTTATTACAATCCCTTTCATGGAAAGGAACCATGTACAAAGGTAAATCATATAACCAAATGATATACACCCTAACCATTTTATTAATTAGTCCATATTCCACTTGATTTTATTCTCTCTAGTTATGACTGATCATGAATTTGGTACACATTATAATTTCCATGCATTCTATCCATTTAGAAGTAAGTTTCAAAGATAAATGCAACATGCCATTCCTAACAGTCTAGAAAATAGAAGTATAATCAATCTCAATACATAATTTTTCTATCCATTTAAGTATTAAAAAGATACCTCCTAGATAATACCTTGAATTTCCGCTTCAAAACCCAATTCTAGACAACATCATCCAAAAAAACATCCTAGAATACTTCCATAATGATCACAAATGATAGCCTCACAACCCGCAGGGACCTAGATCCCTCATGAAACCCCATGCACGTTGGTTTTAATCCGATTGTAGAAAAGATATTTCCAAAAAACCTAAATGGTTCCATATATTGGCATATACATTCCATTGGCCCCTAATATTTTTAGAACAATTAAGTCGTGTACATTGTTATCACAAAAAATATTTTGAACAATATTATCTTCCCTTATTGAGATCATAATCCAAACCATTGATTACTAAAAGCTGAAGGTAGTGTATTTTTCCTAAAAATTATCCAATTGAACCTAATGGAATCAAATAGCTTAAGCACTGTCACCTAGAACAAGTTTTTAATTTGGGGAGAGATCATCGCATCTAGAACATGATGATAGAGAACATACAGTAAATATACTCTTGTTATCAGGATTCCAAACAAGTCAAACATATCCATTAATGGTGCTGAAGTTAGGGTGCATCTTAGGAATAGATGACTGGGGTCTTCCCTATGTGGGTTACAGGTGGAGAATCTTGAGCACAATGAGATTCTTCAACATTGTCAATAGTTATCCAAGGTTAAATGGTTATGATCCAACCTAGAGATTAATTTCAATCATACTAGATTAATCCATACATTTTTAAAACTATTTAACCAATAAAACTCTTTGCTTGATCTTGTAATATATTTTTTGTAGAAAACCTTAATGTTTATAATTCCTTTCTTAGGTTGTTCCCATATAATAATGCCTCAACCAAAAATAAATGTATATCCACTGATGATATTTTTGACCTCCTCCTCTAAGTGCGGTCGAGTAACAAAATATTCATTAATTTTAATGTAGAGCACCAAAGAGGTATCCATACGATTAAAATCATCTATAAAATATAATCTTTTCCATTTTTCAATCAATAATTTGAGATAGTTTCTCGAGGCAATCCGGGTGGATTGATTCATACTTTTTTGGTAAGTATCTCTGATTTTCATCCCAATGGGGGGTCCAAAGTAGGATGATTTTCTCAACTTTAGTCTATCCAAAAAATGATATTTGATAAATACAATGGCCTATAATTTGTTATTGAAGAGTTTCTAGGTGAAATTCTCTTGAAAGGATTCATTAAAACAATTAATTTTTTTATTCAAATTACACAATTATCAATCGTTTGAGAATATTTTTTCGTGGGGACTCTCACTAGCTTCTTTTAAAGAATATTACCACTCCAAAAGCATAGATATTTTTAAATAGGCCCCTAATAAATTCTTAAACCATATATGAATAAACCAGTTTATCAACAATAGTGATTTTAACAAGACACGCTCTTCTAGCTAAAGAGTGTTCCTTCCCTTTCCAGGTCGGGACTTGACTTTTAATTTGATCAAAAAGTTTATTGAAATAATATGTTTTTAGTCTTCCTAATAGTAGAGACTCAAAGATAATTAAAGTGAAGAGGACCTTATCTGATCTCAAAATCACGCCAAGAATTTGATTTTTTATCTAGAGAAAATCTCTTCCCAAAATAAATAGAATGCATCTTCCAACTGATAGATTACACTAATATAATATCCTTGGTAAATCGGGGTTCCAACATCACATGCCTCCCCAATATCAATTACTTGAAGCCCAAGGGGGTTAATTTCATCATAGGGGGTTCCCTCTGTCTGCATTACTTTCTGCCTCCCTAAGAACTAGTGTGCCTATGATTCTTTATACCTCTTTTCCTTGAATAAATGTATGATGTTGAATGAATGGAGAAATTTATGGGCATGAGAAAACTTTTTTCAACCATGTGGTTAATAATACTGCTTAGGTAATCCTTAGAAATTGGAAAATGAATAGAAAAAAGTGGATCCCATTGTCTAACCCCTCTAAAACACATAAAATAACTTTTATATGAACCATAAATCTAAACCCTAATATGTGCAGAACCAAAAATACATTTCACTCAGATAATAAAAGTGAATTTAAAAAAAAATAGAGAACACTTTAAAGATAAAATTACAAATCATGGTGTCAATGGATTTCCTTATATCAATTTTGAATTCCTGTTTACCACCTCTAGTCATCATTATGAGAATATTTACACACTCTGATATTGTGATAATGCACTTTTGAATACATAATCTTTTAAAAAAACAAATTGATTCCATGGGATAAATTTATTAGTGATGGAAGTGAACTTGGATTAAATAATATTACTAATGGTCTTATAGGTAGAGTTAACTAGAGTAAATTTCCATAAAATATTAATCTCATAATAATTTTCAACCTTGGGAATCAATGATAGAAATTGAGCAATGGGACCTTTAAGAATACATCATTTAATAAATAGTGAGAAAATCAGCCTGCAAACATCCACATGAATAAACACCTAATACTTTTAGAAGAAAAAATTCATAAAACCATTTGGGTTTGGGGTACTACCTATGTTGATAAAAATATATTATCCCAAATCTCAAAAATAATAGGGACACTGGGAATCATTATGTTATCTTTTGACTTAATCAGGTTTAGAATGATAAACTTGTTAAGATCCCAAACTTTTCTAAGGACATTATAATGTCAGAAAAATATGTAACAATGTGATCTGAGATCCTATTAGTGTATTTAATAATTTTATCCCCGTATTTCCTTAAAGTAAGAGGTATATGAAATTTCCTTATCTTTTGTAAAGAGTTTAAAACATTGAGTGTCATTCACCCTCTTTAAATTGTCTTACTTTAAATGTGTCTTTTTGAATCTTTTAATTCAATGAGAGAAGATGATTGAGTCTGTTAGAGATAACCACATTATTAGTGATTTCAAATATGAAATATTTATTTGTAGATTCCTCTTACATATTTCCTAGTGCCATCCTAGGGTAATAAATTTCTTTATCTATACTACTAAATGCTTATTTACTCCATCAAATTAATTTGAGCATCATGAGATTATGTTTTGAAACACATGTTATATAATACTAACCATAATTAATAGTATTCCAAAAATATATTATGATTCTATCACATTCAACATGAGAGGTCCAATAATTTTTTAATCTTAAGGGAAGAAGAATTTTCTACTCCCCTACTTTAAAACAAAATATAATATTATGATGGTCTGAATTAATCATTTGAAGAAAAATGTGGGATACTGCATCCCAAGTATCTATATCAATGTTATTCTTAAATTCCTGGAAAATTTATCTTGATACCATTTTTCTAATATTTTTTATGTACCACGTATATTTAGTGCCCACCATATTAATTTGAATCATCTCATTATCTTCAATCATTGCCCTAAATTCTCTATGAGCAATAGGGTGAATTGAACCAACTTTCTCACTAGGATAAATAATGGTATTGAAATCACCAACAAGAATACAAGATACACCAACTAAGCCCTTGAGTATTTCAATTTATTTCTACAAAAAAAAATCCATATTGTTAGTTTTTTTCATAAATGAAAGAACAAATGAAATTTTCATCATGAAGTTGTACCTCAAATATTAACATCTTCTCCCCAATATTAGAAATATACACCCTTCCAATTTAACAATGAGAAAATCCATTATGCATGTTTGTAGAGAGTTTTTTAATTTCAAAAACAATTCCCTTAAAATTGTTAACCCAGGTGTGCAACAAGTCCCATTTTCAATAACGTGGTGAAGATCGAGTCAAGATCAACTCACTCTTTTTTGAAGTTATTACCCTTGGTTACAACTATTCTAGAGCCACATCCATTTTTAGTTTCCAAATAGGGATTTAATTTCCCCAAAACCACTAACTATACCCTTCACCAAAATTCTATGATATTTTATTTTTCATAGACTTATCATTTGACTTATCCTTATATACATTCTTATCGATCTCACAAAAGATTTCTCATCCTAGTATCCAAAGGATAAGAAAACATTTTATCTGATACTAACTATAAAGACACAAAACTTCTCATTCATATATATTACATCTTAATAGATTAATATTCATTACATAAAATGACTATCCACACTAGCTTTTATCATTAAAGTTCCTATGAAAACATGTATCCCTAAACAATTGGTTCATATGTGAACTATATCATCTTCCACTATGTTCTTCATAAAAAGTAACCTTCTTAAGAGTAACATATATAATACCTTTTCTCAAAACCAGAGGAAAGGAAACATAAAAAGGATGACATGTATTCTCAATATGGGTAAATAAGGGTTATATCAACATAAAATGATAATAAAGATATGATAATATGAGAATAACATTTGAAAGGCATACCCTACATATCATAGATCATAAACCTAATTTATGGCCTAAATATTGATAGTTCATAATACCTGAATCAAAAAGGAATAAAAGAACATAAGTCTTGGAATCATAATAATGGTTGAAGACACATAATTTTGAAATACCCATATGTATAGAATATAATTTCATTTGTTGTAAGGTATTACTACCAAGGCTATCATAGTCAAATGAGTTCACCTCCCAAAACAAAATAGTAGTCAAGGATCACTCATAATACTTTCCTAGTGGACAAGGTCCCTTATTGAAATGGTATTACTCTCTATTTGATTTTTTTTATCTCATGATATATCAATCATTATTGAAAGCATTAGAGGGATATATAAGTCCCACCCATCACATAATCCATACATTTTGTGAAAAAAAAATCATAAATCATAAATCATATCCTAAAACATGAAAATAAATGTGTTTCATAAATATTTCATCATAGAATAACCCATGGAAATATAACGGGACTCATAAGTATTTCATCATTACCTAATAGAATAACTCATGGAAAAATAATGGGTATCATAAAAATATTATGATCATAAATATATTATCATCATAAATAAAAACTATATTGATAATGAATAAGGATGTAATAATTGGATCATAACCATAAAAAATCTTAATTAAAATCAAATGATTTTATCTTGGATGGAAAATTGTATTAAAAGATCACATGGGGAATTTATTATTGAAAATATCTGCTTCAGTTTGAAATAACATTTTTAAAAGATAAAAATATCCCAAAAATTAAGTAAATAATTTTCAATAAAATAACCGTGAAAATGTAAAGGGAGCATCAAATAATTGAGTGGTCATGATGGATGAAAATTATGTCCATGTCGAATATATTAAAATAAAGATTCCTTTCACATTTCTATAAAAAGTCATATGTACATCATTTGGAAAATGAATGTAATATTAATTTTAAACCGATTATTAAAAATTAAATCACAGGTAAAAATATCTATAAACAATCATTTTAAAATTTTAATACCTATATTTAATTTTTTTATATAACATGGTCATAAACAAAAACATATTTTCAACCTAAGAGATAAATAAAGTAAATATTTTTAAAAAACATTATTTTGAACTTATGTGTACATAGAGAGAGTATAAAGAAAGGAAAAAGGGGTTTTTCATCAAAAAAAATCATAGGGTAATAAAGTTCATTATATTATTGAGAGATAGGTCATAAGATTTCATAATTATAAATATAATAAAAAACAACCCCAATAAGCTATGGTATTGTAACATAAACATTTTAGCACATTAGAATCTTTTGAATTATAAGCCCCATGGAAAACCAAAACTAAATTAAACATTAAATATAATTATAATAATTAAATTCATGATATAACATGATTAATTTGGTATATATACTCTTCATAAACTAATATAGGTTCATAACATAACATATATCCCCAATAATTAAATTCGAGATGAAATGTCCTTACCTTAAAACTCAAATTTCTTTATACACATTTTAACCAACTATATAATAAATATATGATTATTTTGAATTTATTAATGAAACATAATTTTATTTATCATAACATATATGTTTTATTTATGATATTTTATTACCTTTTTATAAAAAAAGTCCTTATTAAAATCACATTTTGGGTAAACACTAGTTCATTTTTTATGTATGTTTCTATTTTTTCCTTTCAAAACTTTTAATTTTATCATGGATTCATAATATGAATAATGTTAAACATTATATAAAAATATAATTTATTAATTATATAATTATTTATAGTAATTAATAATTTTTAAAGATATTAAATGATTGATGTTGTTCATGGAGATGATAGGTTGTACGTACGCATGAAGAGTTTTTCCCTTTTCTCGTAGGGTGGAAAAAGATGAATTTAAATAATATATAAAATTTTTAAAGTGATTATTATTTCATATATATCACATATATTAATTTATTTTACCATTATTACCTTCCATGTAATGCGTAAGTGACAAATGAATCACATAGCTTCGAAAGGCGGTCATCTACCTTACACACGAGTGAGATTGTCATATTCAAATAGAATGGACAATAAGAAGGTATATGTAATATTATAATTCTAGAAGTATAATTATTACATTAATATCATATATATATATATATATATATATATTTGTGTGTGTGTTAAATACAACATTATATCCATCTGTGAGAGGAGGCGATGGAAAATTAATTACATCGGTTCATGAGTAGTAGTCCGTCGTACACACGGACGATAACTTCATGTTCCACTTGATAAAAGATGATATATATGAAGTTAAGTACCATGAAATAATAAAATATCTGTATATAGGAGATAATAATTCTATTAAATCACCATCTATATATAATATTTGTAGTGTTTATAGGATGAAATAATATTAAAACACATAGTTAAGGGTTATGCATCTTCTTCAAAGAACCCCATTAGATTTTCACCTAAATCTTTATAAAAAGGTATTAATAATAAATATAAGGCCTATAAGATATAGATAGGGGTTTAAAAATTATTTTTGATAAGTATTGGTTGATCTAAATAGTTATGGAAGTGTGAAGAGGGTAGGAAAGTTGTTCCCTTTTATAAGTGGGGGAGAGGACACGCTTGGAAATTTTGAAATGAAAAGGTTTACCCATGTTTTAAAGATGACAAAAGGAAAAAAATGATTAATTATAGATCAATATATTACATATGGTTCCAATATATCCATATAATAGGAATCCAAAAACTTTTTAGGTCATTTTAACACTTATTTTTTAGTTTAACCCCTAATAAACTCATTTTAACCTTAACCTCTCCAATTAATTTTTAGTATTATTAAAATAAATTTTGACCAAATATTAAGTTGAAATTATTATATAATATTAATTATTCTTGTTCCAAATATGGAAAATATTTTTCCAACATCCATTCATATAGTTGTAAATTCATTACATATAATTAAACTCATAGACGCAATTAAAAAATGATTTTTAAAAGAAAAATATTTCATAATTATATAATGTTTTAATATAAAAATTCATTATTAATTTGATTATGATAAGATAAATTATATAAATAATGAAAAAATTGAAATAATTTTAGTTTTAAAAATTTTTAATGATGATGTATATTTTTAAATTCTTTAAATGAAAAGTTATATTTTAATAAAAATCAATATTTTTCACTATTCACAGAAACAAATTAATCTTTTCATAATATTTTCAAGAATCCACCCAAAGATATGTTTAAAATGATTATTTCAATAATAAAGTAAATTTTTTCAAATTAAATTTCAAAAAATTTCAAATTTTAATTTATTATTTTTTCATAAAAAAACAATAAAATGATTTTTTATGAGAAAAAATGTATTTTCAAATAATATAATGTCTTTACTAAAAAGTAAGTACTTCTTTATAAATATTTTTTCTTTATATAAAAACATTTTACATAGTTTTCAAAAAATATAATCTTCTTCTTAACACAAATTTTAGTGTCTAGGTTATTATGGTTAATTTTAAATATTCATATTAATGGTTTATCTTAGTTTGTTGAAACTGTGTGTTGTGTGTAATGTTATATATTTAAGAATTTAAATTATTAGAAAAAAGATTTTATAAATAGTCAAGGATTTACAGATTCACAATCTTTGTTATTTCATGTTAAGATTTTTTTTTTTTATTTTTTTATTATCCACATAGAATCTTAGGTTGATTGGAACAACCATCCAAATAACTGAACATATAATTCGGTTTCTATAAAGTTCATTACCCTAAATCATTGATGTATATTTTAACCAACATTGTTCCTTCCATGTTAGTTGGTGAATGAATTCCTACAAGAGTAATGAATCAATGGATATATCCTAACTCTAGAGGCATATTTTTAGAGTTTATAAGAGATGAATCAGTAAAAGTACTCAATAATGGTCCATGGAGACATGCATGGCCCCGATGGCCACACCCAATTGCTTTAGTTGTATGGGGAATGATTGTAACTATAATTACCTTGAATATTATTTGAGGTGGAATATGAAGATGAAATAGTCCCAAAAAATCAGGAAATACCTAAGAGGGATACCACCAATATTCTTATTTGTTATCATCTTCTACACCCATATCCTTTAAAATATGCTATATAACTACCTCATATATCCAAGAATAAATAAACTGAAATTAGATGTCCATAATAAGTAAGTATCGAGGGAATATACAATTGAAGTGTCAAAAAATTATCATATAATTTTCTACCGATGGAATCCATCAGCACAATTAGATGTAAATAAAACTGTATAATAATGTTAGATTGAAACTCCCATCAACATATATGCAGCCTATCAATATATCCTAATATAAAAACTAGAATAATATCATATCCCTACTCTTATCTGAGAGGCTCATTGATATATTCTAGTAGTAGCATAAGATCAGTCTTAGATACTAGCTCTCATCTAGGTGGAATATCTGAATACCCAATTGGAAACCAATAAAAAGGATTATATTCTCAATCAACCTCATAGTACTCATCGACATATCCTGATGATAGTCAAGGAGAATGATCTTATACCTATTCATTATGATGATGTTTGATGGCATGTTCCAACAGAAACCAAGGCGTAGTATTGTATTTATAATTTTCTAATGATAATAATCATCATATTCTTATAGAAACATATGATATGGATCATATCACTACACCCATCAATAAAAATAATCAAAAAATATAGATGAAAACAATGGATTCACCTAGGGGTGATCCCACTCATGAGGGTAATTGTCCATACTATGTAACCATGATTTTGAAGAGGGTTCCAATAAAAGTTACACAATAATTTATGTCATAAATGAAGTATATATAATGAAAATACACCGTATAAGAGTATGAATATATATATACCCTGGTTAAATGTAAAATTCTAGATTAAATATGGTATATCATAATTGAATCATAATATTATGCTAGTTCCTCACCGATAAGAGAAGTTAAATATGTACATAGAGGTCCTCCCTATTGTACCATGATCAAAAACTCTGGTTATCCCCCCTAGACTACACACTATATAGGTCCTTCCCAATTAAAAATGAGTATCATCGATGAAGTTTCACCCAATGGTATATGTTGTGGAGTACTTCTATGGAGGTCCTCCTCTTACCAACTAATCAACAACCAATTATCATAGAGTCCATCCTCATGGGAACCTATCTAATAACCCAGTAATTCATCCCAATGGTATATGATATAAAAGTTTTATTTATGGAAAAAATAGCAAATGTAGAGGTCCTCCCCATGTTAGATAATCTGAAATAACAAACCATAAAGTTTAACCCCATCATTCTCGACACAAATGTCCTCTTTACATTTAATATTATAATATTTTCCCTCATACCATGATGAAAATAAGAAATAAAAATAAGTTACACCAAGATCCTCATCAAAAAATGAATAAATCTCATGATGGATATACACTTAAAACTGATTAATTCATATTTTCTAGTTTCTAGGATCATATAACATGATATGTAAGAGATGCATAACATACTATATTATATGTGTATATCATAAATGAAACTTGGGAATATTATATTTCTTATATCAATTAGTACCACATTATTTTTGAGATTCATGTTTCCTTCATGTCAACACTCATATTCATTCTTGTGGTAAACTTCAGTGATGTTTTCAATTAAGAACACCACAGTAGCTTGTAACTATTTTATTGTGCCCTGATATGCTTCGCCTGGATGATGAAAAATATTTAATGATATCTGTTAGTAATTCCTATAAATAGATGATATATATTTATATTTTTAGAAGTGTGATTATGTGATACTTTCAATGTTCTCTCTTCTTCGAAGATGTTATTTATCAGTGTTATGAAGGAAATATTGTCCCTTCATTTTTATGATACCCCTTATGTTTAAAAAAAGGATCATTAAGCTGGTGGATTACCAATAATGGTAGGAATCCTACGTTTTCAACTCATGCAATCATCATAAATTTGTAACCCATCAATGAAAAATATAGATGATTCAACAATTACTTTAATGATTTTTGTTTCTTAAATATTCCTTACACATTAAATCCATGAATATAGATCAGATATATTTTATGGTTTTTTTACCACTACCAATCAACATTAACTCAACATTGGTATCAAGGAATGTTTATTAAAGGAGTAAACATATAGTTTTTTACAGGTATTTCGATGAAATGTAGATAATAATGCATTATTAGTTGTATCATATAAAATAATATGTTGTAGTTATATTATTATTTTAATTCATAACATATGACTATATTATATCATAATGTATATTATAGTGAGAATTAAAATATTATAACAGTATCATAGATTTTAATATTGGACATAAAAAACTAAATTTTCTTCTCATATTTAATGAAAATGATTAACCACAAAGTTTATCTTATTTTTACCAATTTTAAAATATGATATATCATCATTAATGATTTGAATCATAACATATGATTTAGTTTTAAATTGAAAAATATAAATAGTATACAGAATAATATCCCTCTTATATTTTTCATATTTTATGATGGGATATTAGTCATAGAATTAAACAAGAAATAAATAAATAAATAAAATTAATTTTTTTATTATGTTTTGTAAAAAAATTATGAATTATAATTTTATCAACTATAAAATGAGATTTTTCATGTATAAATTAGATGTGAAAAATAAATATTTAATTGTCATGTTATTTAAAAATAAATAATTTTTTTATTGATTAGTTTATTACTTTATATTACTTAGGTTTATAAATTTGTTTATAGAATTTGAATAAATTGTAGGCTTAAATTATATGATAATTGGTTTCTATTAAATGTAGAATTGCATTAAATTTTTGGTTTAAATCTATAAGATTTAGTTTTCATATGCATTATTCTAAGTTTTTTAATTAATAAAATGTTGATAAGAGTTTTTTAGTATAGTTTACTCATATTTGATGGGAAAATATCATTAATAAATTTATACCTTGAGTAAAGCCTACCTGGGGAAAGGGACTTGGGATTAGACTACTCAACATCCTAGATGATTTTGAATTCATCTATAGTGGTGAGGGGTTATTTATCTATCAATCTTGGATTACTCATACAGATATAGTAACTCTCATATAACTCTATAGGTTTATAAGAAAATTTATGTACCATATGTGTGAGATACATTTTTATTTGTATTAATATGTTTTGATTCTATTTTTTGTTAGGTAACACCGAATTATTGGTTGTGTAAAGAGTTAAACAACAATTAGGAATACAAACATTAATTTGGTTAATGGGATTTGATTACAAAATTAATCCCTCAGAATTAGGTATATACAAGTGGAATAAATATTTAGTTTTCATGGGATATTAATGTTTTAATATGCTTGTTATGTATGTTAAAATGATAACACATTTGGAAGATTACCCATCAAATTCTAATTTTGAGATTTTCTTCCAAAATAAATCTTATCAAGACCTCTATCATCTAACAAGGTAATTTTAATCCAAATCCACATTTCCCAATATTATCTTATATACTCTAAAACTTTAATGATATTTTCCAAACTATAAAGGCCTTATTCATGGAATTTTCATTTGGATACACAGAGCCTGTAAACATTAATGGTTACTATACTTGAGGAATACAATTAATTAATTCAATGTGATATAATTAGATAAATATTTATCTGTTGAAAAATTGAATTATCATAAATTTTACGATTAGGGTGACTCCATACAAAAACAACTAGTGTCGAGGTAAATGTCCAAGAAGACACATTATTTGTGAAATATTGATTTTAGATCACTAAATGGTTATATTATATGGGTTCATCGCTATTAGTTTTATTAAATTAATTAAAATTATATGATGAAATGAAAAATATCAGGATATTCACCAATAAATGTAAATTTATTTCATCACGAGATACCTCATGATATTAATTTTTAGATTACTAATATGTGTGGTGTATTAAATAGTTAGATATTTGTAACAAGTGTTGAAATATTTTCTCAAAGAGATGTATTCTAATAATATGAATGTGAATACAATAAATATCACTTCAATTATGTCTATCTTATGAGTATTAGATTATAGGTTTTCATCATACATGTATGCTGAAAAAATTGAATTAGATATAAGAGAGAATTAGTGGATGGTGATGTAGATCTTCATGCTTTTAATTAGGTAAGAGTTTCTGCATTATAAGTTTGAACTAATGATTTTTCATTACCAAGTGGATTAGTCCTCAAATTGGAGAACTATTATTTTATTCTTTCCAAAAATATAAATTTGATTTCTGTATCTTGTTTTTATAAGAAGGAATTCCCATTCATTATATAGAAAAAGAGTTATTATATATTTTTAATGAGAACATTTATGATATTTGAATTATGATAAATAGTTTATATATAATATTTATGGATAATCATGTCTATATTATTTTTAATATAATGGTCGGGTAGGATTCTAATCCAATTAATTTTGTAATAGTCTCTATAGGAATCTAAATGATAAATTCATCCAAATAATTGATTCAGAATGTTATTTAGAACCATATGATAATAATTTCGAAAAAAATTATGAATCTTATTTATTAAAAAACATTGATAAATAATAATTTAATTTAATAGATTAAAGGGATAATTAACTATTAGATATCCTATATAGTAATTTATGTATACCATTGATCAGTCAAGAAAGTGATTCTTTTAGTACTTTGTTACCTTTACTGATGAATTTTGTCTATATGGATAAGGCTTTATGATGAGACATTAGTTTAAATCACTTTAAAAGTTTAAATATTTTTAGAAGAAAATTATAGATTCAAAATGGGAACTGTATTAGGATGCTCAAATTGTATCAGGAGGTGAATACTTGAGATGGGAATTTGATGATCATCTTATGAATTCTGAATTTTTTTTTAAAACTCACTCCTTATGAAACACCACAATGGAATTGTGTTTTTCAGATGATGAATTTTACCTTGTTGGGGAATAATTTGACAAATGATGAGTCCATGTGACCTTCCTATTAAATTATTGGGTTATTCTTTAATGGTTGTTTCATTTTGGATAAATTATATTCTATCTAAACCTATCATAAATACACCATATTTGACATGGACTATGAATCATCTAATTAAATATTTTATATATATTATTAGATGTGAAGAATTCATATGAGTTTTATGTTCTGATAAGAATGAGTGAAAATCCATCAAATTTTTATTTATTGAATATCCCAAGGAGAATATGGAAAATTATTTCTATAATCTTACTAAACACAAAGTGTTTCTGTCCCAATATGGAGTTTTTATAGAGGGATATCACATGATTAGAGTGTTCAATGGGAGGAAAGTTGAATAAAGAAATGTCCTTTGATAATAAATATGAAGTGTCTATAAGGTGGAATATTATATAGTTCTACAAAGAACACTGCAAGAAGAACTGAATCATGTAAAACAAGAACCTCCAAAACATGGTAGGAATCATCCTGATCTTGGGAGATATGGATATCTCATAGCTAATGATGATTAGAGGATGTTCATAAATGATGAATCTACCCCTTTCTGTCAATTTATCCAATCTAATGATTATTATATGATGTTCATAAATGATTAACATACTCCTTACCATGAGGTTATAGTGATTTTTTATTCCTATAAATTGTTAAAATGAATTTAATATGAAATGGAATTAATGTAAACTAATAATGTATTGAAATCATTGGATACACCTGAAAGGGTTAAACCTATAAGAGAAAGTGGGTTTTATATATCCAAAACTAACATGTATGTCAGAGTATATACCTATAATGAAATCTTGTTAGGAAAACATTACATTAAAATTCATGGTATCGACTACGTAGAAAAAATTTCACATGTAACGATGACAAATTCCATTAATATTTTTCTAAATAAATCATGTAAATTTGATTGAATAATGTATCAAATAGATATTAAAACCCTTTTAATTAATTTTAATTTAGTCAATGAAATGTATATTATACATATAGGTGGTTTTGATAACCCAAATGGTACTATTAAGGTGTGAAACTTGTAATGGTCTATTTATGGATTAAAGCTTGAATATCGGTGTTGGAATATTTGGATTGATGTTGCAATCAATGATTTTGGTTTCATAAAAATGGTGGATTTTTATTATGTGTAAAATAAGATTAATGTTAGTATAATAAAGATTATAATATTTTATGTGGATTACATACATGTTATTTTGAATGTCATCCCATTACTTAACTCTTTAACGCTATGGTTGGGAAGATGCAACCTGAGGAAATACATGGGTGAAATAGCCTATTTACTTGATATGAATGTCCATAGAAATAAATTTAAGTTTTTTCTTTGATCATTTCAAGATATATGAATTTTTAAAATGAATAATATATTTAGTATGGAGATCTCTATAAGGGAAATTTTTTTAGAGTTTCATGACTTGAATCAAATGAACATTTTGGATTTCTTGATGAACTTATAAATGATATATATAATTCTTTATGAATCACCCATTACATATATGATATATTCTAAATTTTATACTCAATTTATGTCACTTATACTATAAATATTACATCAATATACCAATCTAATCCTGGTGACAATTACAGGATTATTCTGAAGAATATTCTTCAGTACTTGAGTAGAACTAGAGATATATTCATGATAATCAGAATAGTGGTTGAGATTTTTTTAAAGTGTTACATGGATAAAAGTATCCAAATGGATAGGTATGATATGAAATTTCAGTTTGGATTCATAATTTTCTTTAATGGTGGTTATATTAGTTTGTTTTTCATCAAATAATCCACCATACCAGAATTGAAAACAAAGGCCTAGTACATCACTATATCAGATGATGTGAAGGAAGCTCTTTGGATCAGAAATTTTATTTTTCAATAAGAGGGTGATTATAGATTAGGCTATTGATTTATAATTACTATGAAAATAATGGATTTATCACACTATAAAAGTAACCTAGGTCTCAATAAATGATTGAACATATACTTTTCAATACCACTTTATACAAGTGATGTTTGAGAGAGTTGTGGTTTTGATCTTTTAGATAGATAAGGATAAAAATATAGATGATCCATTAATAAAAAAAATTAATATATAATAAGCATGAGGTTTATTTTTTATCTATTACAAAATTATACTTATGGGATTTACATAATGGTTTTATAATTTATTAGGTTATTATGATAAAAGGAAGTATCAATTTATAATTATTTCATGTCTATTAAAATTCATATTACTTGAATGGTAGAATGATAATATCTCCTAAAATAATAACATTAATTTATAACAATTTATGAGTATTATGTAATAGTATGTATTCTAATTATATTTCAGTAATTGAATGAGTAGTTGTATCATGAGATAATAAGTGCAGAATTATTATTTGGAAACCCCCACTAAGTATATCCCATGGAAGGTCATAAAGTCTTCAATATAGTAAGGTGTTTTTTATAATAAATCCTTCTTACCTAATATTATAAAGATACCTAGAATCAGAACATTGAATCTATGATACCTTTATTATATAATTCATTTTGACATATCTAATCAGGGGTGGTTAGGTATGTTACTCATGATGATGTTGTTTGGAGAATGACCATAATGGGTCTTGTCCACTTGTATGAATAGAAATGATATGTATACCATGTTTAAATTGGAAAAAATAAATTCACATTATTAATTGAGTCACATGATATGTGTCCACCAACACTAATTATAGTCATGTGATATTGTCATATACTAGATAAATGAAATGTGATGTATTTCTCAATCAGGTCAATCATTTTTAGAGAATAAAAAAAAGATGTTATGTCCTATAATAGATTGAAATTGAACCATTTATAGAGTTCACATGATTCCATGGAAAAATATATTATATAGTACACATATAATTTATATGATATATCTTATGGGGGACATGTTTTAATGAAATGTGAGTCTATTTGACTGAGATTGCATCAGAACCCTTAATTTCTTAACTAGCACAGAAATTTTTTAGAGGCCTCTATTTACATACACATGTGAAATTGGGATTCCATATTTGTTTTCAACACTATAAAGGTATGCGTGGTCACATTGTTCAGATTCTAGATAAGGATTAATTTTTTTTAAAATATTTTATTCCCAAATAAATTGAGATTGATTAACTATATCCAAAATATTTTTTGAAGGAATCACAAGAGTTATGATGTTATGAATTATGTTGTTATGGGACTCAAGCAAATTTGAGAGATTGATGGATATACATAAAATTAGATGAGTTATGTTATATGATTTTCAAGATCATATGGTACGATATGCATGAAAATTATATAACACAATATGATATTTTTATATTGTAAATGAATATTGGGAAGTATATATTTCCTTTGTTGTTTAGGATGGAATGCCTTACCATAAGAATACATGAGAACAATGTATCTTCTAAAAAAATATTTCATTGTTTTCTTCAGTATCGATCCATGATATGTATCATTTAAGGTGTCTTTCACCTTTATTAAAGTATCCAATATAGAAATCCCAATGGAATTAATATATGGTTTGGAAAATAAAATACTTAGTGTAGCTGATACACTTTTTTTAAATATAGGATTTATCATGGCTATATATCATTTGATCATTTTATGTTGGGAGATATGTCTGCATGCGATACCATGATAGTTATATCTTCTACCCAAAACATTGTTTATCACTATATTGAAAAAACTAACACACCTTTTTTAATTTTGGAATCCTCAGGTTTCAATCCATAGGCTATTGGATTACCAATATAGGTAAGAATCCTATGTTTTATAATCTTTTGATAATCATCTATCCATTCTTCATCGAAGTAGAATATTGATAATGCTAAAATATACATAAAAGCACACATTTCATTGATATTACATACACGTTTAATCAATGAGGATATATAAACCTTGTTTTAATGTTATATTCGACTTCCAATGACAATTAAATGATCCCTTAAAATTCATTCTCGCATCCATGTAAAATAAATCATGAGGTAATGGTCATCATCTATACATCCCTCACATAGTGTGTCATTTAACGCAACTTAGGAAATTTAAAATGACCCATATTGTATTGAAAATTTATAGATAAAATAATTTTATGGTCATATAAGTTTGTTTAACCCCATTAGAGGATTCGAATAACTTCATGGTTATGTTGAAGTAGTATTCTAAGTATAGAATATCCTTTAATTTTTATCCCATATTCACTTGCCACCATGATATTCCAGATTAACTAAAAGGGGAGTGCATAAATCAATTTCATATAAAGTGGTGGGAGACCCTCAATTTTCTCAAAACAAGATATTTATCTAATAAAGAGTTTGCTAACAATGTCAAGGCGATAAATGAGCTCTGTTTACATGTTGACATGGCTGCCTTTGTAATGGATCAGAATTCTAATGTGGGGAAATAGTGGGAGGTTCATTGATATCCTAACATAATAATATAAAAAAATTACCATATAATCATTAATACCCTAATTTATATGTGTACCATATGTGGGTGAATATGGATCTCTACATTTTACCTTATTCCAAAGGAAAAACGTTCTAATGGGGAAAACATCTTGTAATGCAATCACAAAAACCAATGCCTTAGGCCCTAGTTCTACATAATAAAGTGGGTCTATTAAATGAAATAATTTGATCCCTAAGTCCTATTTGAAGTTCAATTGGGGGAGAAATTGATAGGCTTCTACATCTAGTTTCTAAGTAGTATAGATAGGCCTCCCATATAAGCAAAAGAAAACATGATTTCATAGAGTAATCCTTGGTGGAAAATCACTAACATTGAAGTGGAAATTTATCCATCCCATTCAAAAATATAGGCATTAAAATACATAAAGGATATGATAAAAGAAGAATCAGTTCCATTATAGGAACTGACTTGACCAAAAATCCTTTATGAAACTTTTCCACTAATGTTTCCCATGGGATCATCAAATCCATAGTAAATCTCAGATTTCATATTGGATGAGCATAATCATCCTCATTAAATTGGAATGAAGCATTATTATGTCACCCTTAATTGATTGATTTGGCATTTTCCACATTTATATTAGATTCATTGGAAACATTTTATTAGCTTCTATCACATTATTATTCCTCTCCTTCATCGGTACAATGCTCATTAAATGCTGCTAGAGAATTCAATTGGGTCAGTGTTCATAACACACTTCTTGAGGAAAACTATCAAGAAACTTTTCATCCTAATAAAGGATGAATTTAAATGGGGTCCACCCAAAAAAGTGTTATCAAGGAAGATGGTGTTTTTTTCATCAACATATATTTAGGGGATAATAAGTAACCCTATAACATTAAATAGGATTTCACTCATACACCGTTCATTATAGTGGTGAATGTCAATTATATTCGACCTGTAGATTATGGAGAGAATGATACTAATATGAGAAAATGTGATGAGGAGGAATTTGTTCCAATTGTGGTTTCTACCAAAATAAATTACTAAAGTTTTGTTCTTGAAATAAAATAAAAACACATTTATTAGAAGATCCCCAAAATAGTTCACTATTGCATTCTCAGTTAACAGAAATTAAAGATATAGGGAAAGGTGGTCCCACATCCCCACCCAACAACCTAATAAAACGATGCCTCTATCTACTAAATAGATAAATTTATAATATTTAGTTTATTTAGAGAAGCCTAAGTGGATGATGCTAATATACTCAAAAGAAACATTCTAACAAAGTGAAACTCCAATGTTAAGGCTGATATATCTCCATGGGAAATAATTTTTAATAAAATGGGTCTTCCCAAAGATTAGAGGAGGATTATATTCATATGATCAAATAGAGGCCCAAAAAAGTATGTATAACTGTAGTGTTCATGGATTATTAGGATTTACCACCACTAATATAACAAACAATTCAATTTCAAGTATGTTTCCCAAGAATAACTCAAAATAAATATCCAAAGTAGAACTAGGTTAGTTGAAAAGACCCAGTTTCACATACATCTTCTACTCGAGAACCAATATAGTTGATAATTCCAACAAAACAACTTTATTCAAATTAGTCCTTTGATTCTATGATAGAATCCATGATTGGAAATGTGAACTATTGTAGCCAAATATGAATTCATATACAAAATTAATGGGAATTACTTATTTACCACCCAACATAGGGAATCCCATAATCCCATTATTCAATGGAATAAGACATCCAACGCACTAGATAACTCACATCACTTTTTAGAATAACTGTCATGACCCCCACTCTCCAAATATACCCCTCTTGAGCATGCAATGAAGAAATGGAGATAATGAACCCCAAGTCCCACCCCTAGTAAATTAGACCAGAAACCACATCTCATCCTAAAGACACATTGGAAAGCATAACACATCTCATCCCAAAGATACCTGGGAAATAATAATACATATCATCCCAAATACACTTGAGAAAACATAACATGTATCATACCGAAGATACATGGGAAAGAACCACTGACCTACACACACATGGGCCCCACAAACCACAAAATGCCTAAAGAATCTTGGGCTATCACCACTTGGAAGAGGGATCCGGGAAGAGCGGGTGGCCAGCAATCCATGCTCCCACTAGGATGTTTGGGAAAGACACCCCCCCCCCCATGGCGATGGGGTTTTTCAGAACATAGTTATCAACTATAGTGGGGTGTATATTAAAATCAATAGAAAATACAGTGTACATACCTATAGAGTTACAACACCCAAGCCCATCCCATGGGGTTATAATAAGAAATAACCATCTCAGATAATCCACACAATCGTTGAGGCCTCTAAATTTATAAAACACACAACCATACACTATCCATAATTCATTTTAATTATTTAATCCAGATTATAGAGTCTTAGATTTATCAATAATTTCCACTTTGATCTGTGTAATCAACATTCATTAGAAAACCCATTGATTTAAAATGACATCTTATTTCGAATTTCCATCCCATTTGTTTATACATAAACGTTAAAATGTTAATCAACACAATACACCATAAATTTCCTCATTAAAAATTCCCACTTGAAATTATTAGCATATAGTATTAATTCTATCAATACTTTTGTAGATATAATAGAACCGACCAAATAAAACAAATCACCATACTAGCCTAACATAATACATAAGTCACATTATACTTTTAATACACATTTAGATTCTTAATAGATTTCTCAAAAATTAAATAATAACATATTAAAAAAACATTGGTTCATTAAATTTCTTCCTATTATCATTCATTCATTAGCTTCTCACATTCCACATTCCATTTCAAATAAACCGTTTTTCTAGATTCTTCCCAAGAACAGATATTCCATTTTAGTTCCATACTTCCCAAGAAACTAGAATTAATTCACAAAATACATTAACCATGAAACACAGTGTAGTACTAAAAAAACCCATTACTCTCTTAACATTAATCCCACATCATCACCAATTCAAAACCACATTCCATTTTTCACGGCCATATTGCATAACCATACTGTAACCACCATCGCATCCCCAATTTACCAAAGCACCGTTACCATAATCAAATACCCACTACACAAAAAATCTCATCCACTACCCCCACATATCAAAACACAGCCATATTATATCCATAATATCACCATATCCAACCCACCTCACACAATCATGTCCACAAACATGTTACAATAACTAATAGAGAAAAACATACTTTCCGATTTAGCAGGGCGTCCCTTATTCAATTTCAATTAACTTATTTTTTATAACATAATCTCTATAATATTAAGAAATCCATTTATTTTAAACGAATGTATGTAGTTAACCAATTATAAAATAAGTGACATCAACATACATATAACATGAATCTATTCCACAACCAATAAACTAGTGCACAATCAAGTACCCCTAATAGTAATGCTTTTCAATGGGTACTTAGCCCATACAATTAAAAAAATCGATCAAAATATCAATAAAATACAAAGATCATAGGTCACATTCCCCTACCCCATTAAATTAAAAAAAATTGATTCATTGTATTTCTTAATATGTATTAAACCATGATCACAATATATGGAAATAATAAACCCACCCCGCATGTTACACGTAATGAGAAACGAAGGAAAAAACAACTTGGAAGGAAGAATCATTTTTTCAAGAGAATATATACCAAAATGGGGGGTGCATACAGATGGTAGATAATTCAAGGGAACCCAAACAAACTCACTACTATAAAATTGGACTTTAACAGTGCTAGAAATAGCCTTTATCAGCACTATAAAAGCTATGAATACATAAGAGGGGTTAAAAGCTATGGTCTTTTATCATTGCTGAAAATTGTCTTTTATCAGAACATCTAAAAGAACTGATAAATTATTCCTTTATCAACTCATATTGAAGTTCTGATAAATGACCTTTATCATCACTTTTAAAATCTCTGATATAGCGTCATATTTCAGTGTTCTATAACAACACACTACAGCACCAATGCACAATGATTTAATAACACACCACAGCTCCAAAAACACAATAGATATAAAAAAACATTTCAAAATATAGGATTTAAATGAAATTCAATTGACAACACAAGCAACAAAAAAAACACTATATTATAGAAATTTAAAAATTTGGATTATACAATTTCATAAATACAAATTATTACATACATTCACAAACATCAATGTACCTTTATATTTTGTTCCAGACCCAACTCATGTTATTTTTGAAAAAACCACCCATGTTCCATAAAAATAACACACCTATATAAGAAAATAATTCTTATGTCAGTAATAATATAAACAAATAAATTAATATAAAGTGTGAAATTTACTAAAATTGATGAATGTTTTAAATAAAAACATGCACATATAGTTATACTGATCTCACCAAGCATCAGATTGAGGAGAGGCTAATTCCTTCATGTCCCAAATTATGTTTTGATAATTTTACTAAATAATAAAAACAATAAAAATGTGCTTTCAATTTTTTGAGTACATCAGTTGTCTTTTTTACTAAAATGACAATTTAAAAATCGTATCGCATACTTTTGACTCATTCTGATCACATTGTGAACCATTTTGATGTGAAATGAATTCATACCCATCATAAATGACATAAGAATCATTTTTATAAATTATTAGTAATATATGAGAGAATTTTATTAGTTTTCAGTGAGTGAAACTTTTTAAATAAAATGACACTTTTAAACTAATAATAGACACTTTGAGTTATCCCATGCACATCATATATCAGATTGATCTACAGATTATTCTTACACATGAAAAATGACTTATGGATATTTTTCGTAAAGTATCAAAAAAAATTAGAATGTATTTTCTTGGTTTTGAGTAGGAAATGTGTCCATTTTACAAGAATTGATAACAATTTTAAACAAAAAGATTCACTTTGAGTCATACTAGTCACACCATGCATCATATTGAGATGTGTCTAGTTCATAAACATCACAAGTGAATTATGGATCATTTTCGAATATTATCAAACCAATATGAATGTGTTTTCTCAGTTTTGTGTACGTTACTTGTTCTTTTTACTAAAATGTCTTTTTAAACTAGAAACATGCACTTTTGACTCATTTTGATCACATCATGTATCGGTTTGATGTGAAACATATTCTTAAACGCCAAAAATGACTTTTGAATCATTGTACTAAATTATCATTAAAATTTAAATGTGTTTAATCGGTTTTCATTGAGTGATACTTTGTTGAACTAAAATATAAATTTTGAACTGATAACAGACACTTTGAGTCTTATCGGCAACATTGTATATTAGATTGAGGTGAGTCTAATTCCTACATATCAAAAATTACATATGGATATTTTTAGATAGGTTTCAAAACAATATTAATGTTTTTATCAATTTTAAGAAGGGTTGTTTCCATTTATTTAATTTAATGATAATTTTAAATAAAAACAAATTTTGAGTCATAACGGTCACACCATGCAACCAATTGAGGTTATGATGATTACTAAACATAAAAAATGACATATGGATCATTTTATTAATGTATCAAAACAATATGAATTTGTTTTCTCAGTTTTGACTATGTCAATTGTCTTATTTACTAAAATGTCATTTTATACTAGAAACACACACTTTTGACTCATTCAGATCACATCATGTATCAGTTTGATGTGAAATATATTCCTACACATCACAAATAAATTATGAATAATTTTAATAAATTATCTATAAAATAAAAGTTTGTTTGTTTGGTTTTTACTGAGTGGAACTTTTTGATTTAAAATGTCAATTTTAAACTGATAACGAACACTTTGAGTCATACCAATAACCTCATGTTTTTGATTGATGTGAGAATGATTCCTCCACATAAAAAGGACATATAGATCATTTTATTTGAGTATAAAAATAATCCAAATGTTTTTTCTTTGTTTTGATTAGGAAATTTTTCCTTTTTACTAAAATTTATGACAATTTTAAAAAAAGACACACTTGGAGTCATACTGGTCCCACCATGCATCGGACTAAGGTGAGGTTGATTCCTACATGTCAAAAATTACATGTGGATATTTTTCATAATGTTTCAAAACAATATTAAGGTGTTTGATTAGTTTGGAGTATGTTAGTTATCTTTTATACCAAAATGACATTTTAACTTGGAAACATGCACTTTTGAATCATTCTGATCACATCGTGTATTAGTTTTACATGTAATGGATTCCAAAATATCCTAAATGACTTATGAATAAATTTAATAAATTATTAAGAAAATACAAGTTAATTAGATTGGTTTTTAGTGAGTGACACTTTTAAACTAAAATATCATTTTTAAAATGATAACAGCCAATTTGAGTCATACTCAGCACATCGTGTATCAGATTGAGGTGAAGCTAATTATGACATGTCATAAATGAGTTATGGATATTTTTTTGAAGTACAAAAACAATCCGAATGTGTTTGCGCAGTTTTGATTAGGCCGGTTGTCAATTTTTCTAATATTCATATCCCTTTTAAATAAAATGATTCACTTTGACTCATACTGGTCACAGCGTGCATCAGATTGAGGTGGGAATGACTCCTACATTTCCCAAATAAATTATGGATTGTTTTACTATATTATCAAAATAATTTGACTCTACCTTTTCTGTTTTTAGAACATCACATGTATTTTTTTACTAAAATTTAATTTAAAAATTGAACCACATACTTTGACTAATACCGATCACATTTTGTATTGGAATGAGGTGAGGATGATTCCTATACATATAAAATTACTTATGGATAATTTTAATAAATTATGAAAAAAAAATCATTTTCTTAGTTTTGAGTAGGTTAGTTGGTCTTTTTACAAAAAATTATGTTAATTTTAAATAAAAACACGCATTCAGATTCATATCGGTCACATCGTGAGTTGGATTAACGTGAGTCCAATTCATGAACATATAAAATCACTTATGGATAATTATATTAATGTATAAAAACAATCTAAATGTGTTTGTTCATTTTTGAGTATGTCATCTTGTTTTTTTAATAAAATTGATGCCAATTTTAAAGAAAGATTCACTTAGAGTCATACTAGTCAGACCAGGCATTAGATTTGGGTGAAACTGATTTCTACACATTCCAAATCACATAGGGATTTTTTTTTCAAAGTATAAAAAAAATATTAATGTGTTTTCATGGTTCCGAGTACATCATTTGTCTTTTTTACTGAAATTTCATTTTTATTAGGAAATAGACACATTGACTCATACAGATCACATCATGTATCGGTTTGATGTGAGACTGATTCCAACATGACAGAAATGATTTTTGGTTTGATTTCCTAAATTTTCACTAAAATCCTATTTTTTTTGCTTGGTTTTCAATGAACGAAACTTTTTAATTTCAAATATTGATTATAAACTGATAGAATCCATATTCAGTCATCTCGGGCACATCATGTATCATATTCAGGGGTGGATGATTCTTAAAGGTCACAAAGGACATATGGATCATTGTATTAATCTATAAAAACAATTATAACTCTTTTCTCAGTTTTGATAATTTCAGTTTTATTTTTTTACTAAAATTAATTTCAATTTTAAATAAAATGATGTACATGGAGTCATACTGATCCATTAACTTACTTTGTGTAACTTCCAACACTACATGAGAATCTTTGAACAAACAACATAAACTCAAAAAATAGAATCGGCATTTATAAGAAAAAAAATTATTTTGAGTAATACTAGAAATGAATAAATTAAACATAAATACAAAATAATACATTAATTAAATGAAAAATGATTTTATTGTGAAAATATCAATATTACCTCTCTGATGGAGCATTGGAGGGAACTTGAATAAAATTGATAAATTTCAACACTACAGGGGTTAAAGGTTTTGAGGTAGAATAAGTCTAATGAAGTTGTGGTGCATAAAGGCATGAAATATGGATAGATCACTCCAACTCGAATATAAGTATCCACCTGTATATGAAAACAATTATTATGTGACTAATACTAAAAAGAAATAAATTTAACATATATATTAAATAATAAATTATTTATATTGAAATTTTTTTACTATGAAAACATCAATGTTACCTCTAAAATTTAGAAAAGGTAGCGTTAATTCTCTTCCTAAAAAGGTTGTGGGGATAACATAAAAGAAAGTGGTGAATGAAACACTGTAGGGGTGAAAAGGTTTTGAGGGAGGATTTTGTGGATGTTTTGGTGCAGAAAGTCATAAAATATGGATATACCAACCCATTGTGAACAAAATAATCCACTTGTATAAGAAAATAATTATGATGTGAGTAATACTAAAAATAAATAAATTAAATATTAATATGAATAAATACATTAATTCTATGGATAATTATTTTACTATGTAAATAGTAAGATGGCCTCTTTAATTGAGAATAGGTAGCATTGTTGATCTTCATAAAAAATAAGTGGAGACAACATAAAATATATTGATAAATGAACCACTGTGTGGGTGAAAAGTTTTGGAGGGAGAATAATTCTATGGATGTTTTGGTGAAGAAAGGCATAAAAGATGGAAATACCACCCCAACTCGGACAAAAGAGTCCACCTATTTATGAAAATGATTATTACATCAGTAACACTAAAAAAATAAATTAAACATAAATATGAAAAAATATATAAATTCTATTTAAAATGTTTTTACTATGAAAACATCAAGATTAAATCTATGATTGAGTAGAGACAAAATCATTTCTATTATTACAAAGGCTTTACACATGGATATAAATCCTCTAAAATAAACAAACTCTGCAAGAAATAATCAAAATTTAATCATCATTTAATAATATAATTTTTTTTAAAAATAGAGAAAGCATATAGAAACATTACCTTTACTTATTTACAAATGGTTTCCTTCATTATAGTTTGTTCTTCTAAGGGATTAGAAACACCAAAATATGTATAATACATTATATGCATGAGTAGTCAAACGTTTAATTTAGATTATCTTAATGTGGTAGTGAAAATATAATATTATGAGGAAAAACATAATATATTAAAAACAATATTACCTTCTCATTGAACACTCTTTATTTTTTTAAAGGTTTAAAGTATTTTGTTCCTCTATCGAGAATCCAAATCCCCTCTTTGTGTTCCCATATAACATACAAGACATTGTCTGCAATGGGACCGACATGGATTGATTGTGATGTCCCAATGAAAGGGTCTTCCTCAATTAAATTTTCATTTGAATCAACAATTGTTTTAGTCTCTATTATGAAAATCGACCAATTATTTTTTTTGGATCAAAGCCATAAATTATATGAACTACTTGTGATTTCATTATAAATTTATCGTCTTTTTCCCCTTCCACACTAAAATTCACCTCCAAAAATCCCATTTAATAAAATTTCCCTCCATTGATATTGTGAAACCATTTTCATCAGAAGAGGCACATGAAATGTTCTATAATCAAACTCGTATATTTGTTTGATAATTCAGAAATCTTACATATTTCCATAAATAGGATTTCTATCCTTGGAACTAGATATGTGCCTCACTTGAACAATAAAAATAACACCACTATTTTTCATCATACTTCTATCCTCATTTTATATTTTTATATAATATATAATAATTTATTAAAAAATCATTATAAGATATAACATTTCCATTCATTCCTCTAGCTAGCCATTGAAATCATTCAGCAATTGAATTCATATTTTCTGATAAATCCTTATAACATTGATTTCAAAACCATCCTATAAACTGTTGATTATGTGTTTTTGATATCCAAACTTTATCCTTTGATGGATTCAAATATATATTAATTTCTTTATGGGATTCAATATATGGATCAACACCTTCACAATTATGTAATCTGAAATGGTGTGACTTCTCCCACTCTTTCAAGGTAATTGTAATAACAACTCTTCCATAAATCCATTATCCTAGAAGCCATTCACTATGGCAAGGATTTGGGAGACCAATGATTTCAAAATTTAATAGGAAATCGATATATAAATCAATAGATTCTTCAATAATAAATAAATATATAATACAACCTTCTAGCCAATTTCGATTCTTGACATACCCTTTCAAAATCAACATATATTGTTCAATTGGATGCATCCACCTATAATGGACAGGACCACAAAGTTGAACTTCTCTAACCAAGTGAACCATCATGTGGACCATTATATAAATGAATGGTGGTGGGAAGAACATATCTAATTCACATAATATGACTAAAACGTCCTTGTTTTTTGTAACACCCAAACCCGTGATGTCATGCTACCAAACACTCGAGCTAGTACTCCACAAGGCCCGCAGCGCGTTCCCGATCCCCATGGGCTGGCGACTAGATCCTGGGCATCATCAGAAATATTTTTGGAAAAATTCCACCCAAAACAAAAACAAATAAAAGAAAAGGTTATAAATTCAATGATCAAATAAATAAATAATCACGTAGTAGGACAAAACAAAATAACTAAAGGATGTAGCTACAAGAAAGCAAAAATGGAAAACTAACTGACTCAAGGCATGAATCAAAACATCTCAACCCATCTCTCCTCCACAGAATCCAATAAGAGAAAAAAGATTCCAACTAGTATCCTATAAGATATAGGCTTGATCTAAAATCCCATTAGGTCACCACAACACGCCGAAACCATAAAATTGGTTTCCTAAGGCTATTCATCAATGCAAGTTTGAAAATAAAGGTAAAAAAGTAGGCTTTACATAAAAATCATATCTCGGAAATACAAAAACAATCAATAAACAACTTATAAAAACATTTTCCTTTATTTTCTAAAAACCCAACACTTAAATTTGAAAAAACTAGCCTTGGGAAAAAGCATTATCAAAAACCACAAAAATCGTTAAACTTTCACAAAACACCCATTTACCTTATTTAGAGAAGATAATCACTTTAAAACATTTTCCTAAAAGGGTAAAATAAACACCCTAGACTACTTAGGCACTTCATATACAATTATTAAAAAGTCATAGGAAGGAGAAACAAAACATGGATCATGTTATAGAGGAATGAAAAGATAAATAAGAATAATCAAGGTTCCATTAATTAAAAGAAATCACTTTACACGTTTTCATCATTATCTCCATTACATATCTTATAATATTTTCACTATTTAATTACTTTCATCACATGTTCATGGGGTTTGGAATTTACACCATTTATATTTCAGCCAAATCCAGTCATTTACCATGCATAGGGGGTTACGTATACTATTACACACAAAGCATTTATTAATAAAAACTATCAACATAACCTAGAGCCTCAGTACGGTAATTCAGGCCATGTCCATGTATTTTGGAGGCATATAGCCCCAGTTTGATATCAAAACCCACGCCAAAACCTTGAGTGGGAATACATAGAGCCTCATTCTGAAATCCCAACCTAAATCGAGAACATCATATCCCTACCTTTGGGTTCAGGAGTGTCAGTCCTTTCCTCAAAGATTGCGGTGAACCGGGGAGTGGTGCATCAGTCCAACCACCAAAAACCATTAATCATTAGTCAAAAAACATAGAGCTTTAGTCCATGAATAAAACTGTTATTCAACACGACTTGTATAGCCATCCTTAACCATTTATCACCTAAACCATTTCACTAACATATCCAATAAATAAGATACATTCACTATTAATAATTCACCAAAACATCAGTCATTTTTATGTATTAACATATTTACATAACTACCAATTGAAATTCATTTCTCATTAATGCATTAAGGTCATATCAAACACTCTATTATTCCAAACTATCAACTAAACACAAGTAGCATTAATCATATGAAAAATACAACCATTATATACAATAGAAGTGTTCAAACAGGAAAATCAATATCACCTCACAAAGTTCCAACTGGCTCTTCACTCATGTCAAGTACATTTGGAAATTCATTTTTAAAAACAATTTTAAATCCAAATGAAATTCAAAGGGAAATCACACACACCCTCAACAAAGAAAATTATGTTAAGGGAACCCCACATTCTCTTTAGGGAACTAAAAACCCCGTTAATACACAAAATAAGACCACTTTAAAACCCATTTTTCATAAATCCCAATGATCAAGTGTGTTCCACTATAAAAACATTCATTGGAATTTTTATCAAACATAAAGAATGCATAAAAGACTATTCCAATTAAACTACTTCCAAAGAGGCTAACCAGGAAATTCCACAAAAGGTAGACCACTCAAACATTTCAACCACCATTTGTAATAAAAATGAAAACCCCATTTTGAAATCATATTAGTTTGCACCTCCATTTAAAACCAATTCCCTTTTTAAGATGTAATTTTTACCCAATGATAACCAAACAGGGCCAAGACCCATTTTCCAACATCAAAAACAATAAAAGAAACAAAATCACTTCATGTAAAGCCTAGAACAATTTCTTATTCCATTTTAAATCATAAAACAAGGGTTCATGAAATAAACCAGTTATAAAAAGACCATGGAATACTAAAATGGTTTCAAATGAACACATGACTATCAAATATGTATATACTTGCATCAAAGGGAAATTAATCATAGGCATATTTGAATTCCAATAGAACCTAATTCCATAGTGACACTTACCTCAAAGAAGATAATATCCAACCCGAACACTTCGTCACTTGAAACCCTTGACCAAGGTCACCCCACACTAGAGCACACATTCATTCTTATAAATATATATACTCTTAATCCAATGAAAATTTTCCCCATGCCATGAGAGAAAATGTGGAAGGAAGATATATATATATATGTATATACTTATACACACATACCTATTAATGTGAGCACAACACATCAAAGGATCAACCTGCATTCTAAAACAATTTCTAAGGACCCTTAATCATCAAGGAACCCAAATAGATGATGCAAAACACAAAAGAAGAATACAAACTTACCCCCAGCAGCATCGAAGAGATGAGATGATCCAATCTATTATGCCTTCACCGGCAGATGCCGGAATACTCATGAAGCCATCCTGAGAGACATTCTACATACCCTATCAATAGAAAAAACCACAAAAATTGGATTAACCTAAGACTTAGGGTTTGACTGAACAAAACCTGGTGACAATAGTGTAAAATTGGCCAAATCAGATAAGGAGAAGAAGGCAGATAAACTTACCTCAATGATCCAATAAATATCTATGAAGAAATTGGGAGAGATCATCGAACGAAGGAGGGTCTATGAGTGAGGGGTGGAATGAGACAATGGAGTTTAGGTGCTTATCTTTCATAATTCATAGGGAGGGAAGAATAAGAAGGAAGAAAAAAATAAGAAAAGGGAAAAATAAAAATAAAATAACAATATGATTTTTAAAATTCTGGACATGTGCACGGTTTTCGCACGGGTTACTAGACCTTGCACTAACCGTGTGTTGGCCACCACCTAGGCTAGTCACCTTTCATGGTTACCTTTATAATAACTCACAATTGAGAAAACCGTTATCAAGCCTTGCCGCTCGTCACTCCCAACTTACAGAACCCATCCACACACTCATGGTATGGTTTAATAGACTGTGTGCAAGTCATGATCCACTTCACTACCTCACATACAAACCTCCATAAAAATCATACGGTTACTAATAACCATGTAGGCTACCTGTAGAAGAGCTAAAAACCCTCAAAAAACAATAATTTTCGGTTCTCTAACTATCAGATCTCAATCTCGCTCCATAAAAAGATAAGGAAATTAAAATAAAAACACTATGACACCCGAGGTATTAAATTCATGATGTGAAACTTCACAGGGTCTATAACTCTACTTCATATGGATTTGAAAAAGAAGTTGAGTGTGGTTTATTTATGTCATACATTTTTATGCAGTATGAAATGGAAAGAAACAAGAATTAAATATTTTATCTAAACATGAGTGTCATGTGATTTTACTCCTTGTAACTTCAAATTAGTCATTGACATGAAATTATTTATACTTGATGAATACCCTTGTGGAACTTTTACACTATTAAGGAAAAGGTAAAATTGAAAATTTTTTCTTTCTAAATAAAGTGTAAGCTGCTGGAGTAAGAAAAAACTACTTTTTACCCTTCACTGGTGCCAACTCTTCCCTTATCGAAATTTCAATCAAGTCCATCCTAGCCTTGATACCATCTTTCATTTGGCTAGGAACATTTATTAATGTGCCAATAACACTATCAAATTAGTTTTTTTCAGGAATAAAATCAATAAAATGTCTCACATAAAAAAAAATTCAAATATGATAATTAAATGAAAATTGATATCTTCATCCAACATGATTTTTTAAGGTTCTTTAAAAAAGGTTTTATAAAAATAGTGTCAATATTTTTACTTTATTATATAGTTGATCACCCATTACTACAGATAGTGTTTTACCTTGTTCGATATTCCCTTTGAATGTTATTATCCAAGAGGAGTATTTATGTTGTCGAGGTAAAAAATCCTGATGTCCTTAAAACAATGTCTTCAAGGATTGTTTCAACCAATCTAAGTATGTTCATTTTTAACAAATGGGACAACACAACATTCCTTTAATGGTATAGCCTAATAAATTTCTACAAGTGGGGAAGTCATTTATCATTCGGTACAACATGGACCTCAATGTGAATTTTAATCTTCTATGAGAATCATACATTGTAACACCTATATTCCCCAAAAATTATAAACACCTGATCAATGGAGCCAAATAGACATCAATATAACTATCAGGATGCTTTGTTCTAGATATAATAAGAGACAATATATTGTATTTGCACTTCATGCATAACCATGTCGAAACGTTATAATTAACTAACATGACAGGACATGTACTATGAGCACTACTCTATACCCAAAAAGTATTTATTCCATATGTAGATAACACAAGATGCAAATTTCTCATCCCATTCCCAAATTCAATAAATGTGTAATTAATTTTCTTCCACTAAAGAGAATCTACTGGATGACACAGGTTCTCATATTTAATTCATTTATCTTTATTCCATGTTAATTGTCTCATAGTTTCCTGACATCCATATAGTCTTCTAAACCATGTAATGATATGAATGTACCATATAGATTTTGATGGAGTTGATTAATTTTTCTAGTATCGATCCACACCACACTTAGGTTTTATTATGAGTGATTCATGGTCCTTGCGAAACAATATGAAATCATTCATACAATCGTGTATTTTTTAAAGATCTTTCCCATTGAATTTAGCATTCTCTTAGCATCATATGTTCATCATGGTAGTTCATTTTCTTCTTATAGCATATCATTCAAGAGACCAAGTAGTTATGTAATGCTGGTGTCACTCCATCCGCTTCCATCTTTCAAATTATATAACTACAATACAGTTTAAAATTTTGTGTGTTTCGTATAAAAGGTGTAAAATGGTTTCTTGGAACCACTTTTTAACTTTCCAAACTACTTTGGACAATCACGAAGGTCATATTAAATTTCCATTTTAATTTCTTCCTTGCGATCTCCATCATCATTTACATTGGTATTCTTATCAAATGGTTCATAAAAAATAGTATAATCCCAATCAATGTCCACATTCAGTTTTTTCCCATGTTTAGTCCTATATTTATATCTTTGATCTATTCAGAGAAAAATCAAATGTTCTTCCAACTCTTCCAGATTAATTTTTCTTGAATAACAATAATGTAAACACAGACATAAGATTTTAGAAGGGTCTCCAACATTCTCTCTTCCAAACATCATAAACTCTTTAACTCCACCTTCATACTTGTTTGTCAAATGATTAGATTTCAATAATTTATGATTCATATACTTCCTATTACGTTTATAAAATATTAATTTTTTACAATATATAAATAAATACACATAAGATATTCATTATCAAATGTGAAATTTATAGACAATTTTAATAAGGTATACTCAACATTTTATTGTTTCAAATACTTTTAGTAGGTTGAAGAAAATGGGTAATTGGATTTAATAATTACTCTACTATGGATTGTGTTATCTTATGAATTCATTCAAAGGTGAAATTTGTAGACAACTCATCCTTATTTAATTTTCCATGATGCATACCCACCCTTAGTATATATAGTTAATTCATAAAACATATATATTATTTCTTCACATTACATCCATATGATATGTATATTTTTATTTATCACATATTAAGGAATGGGTATTTGAGAAAATGACACTACTCAATTATATAAGAACCCCTCCACCACCCTTTCATAACAACAACTAAAATTATCATCCCTTAATATAAGATAAAAATAATCTTCATAATTTTCATCCATTACACTTTTTAGAGGTCCGAGTCTTAATAGGACTACCAAAAATATTCAATATGATGAAATATTTCAAAAGAAGATATGACTTCATTTATTTAATAAACTATTTCTTATATTTATTTTCCATTTAGATTCTTCAACCACTTATTCATAATACTAATTTAATACTTCAATAAAATCAAAATAAAATAATTATAATTTTTTAATAAATATATTACAATAAAATTAACTTCATATTAATTCCCATACATTTATTAGTACATGTTATTTTTTTGGTTAATTTAACCACCAATATTACAGATGATATAAAATGATATCATGGATTTTTATGAAAACATAATTAATATTTTATTTGATATTTATAATTAAGATTTATTTATGGTTCTATAATGGTAACATGAAAATTTAACCCATTATTAATAAACCATATTATGTTTTCGAAAAATTACTAAAACAAGCATGTTATCGATTCCTTATTGGGAAACCATACCTAAAACTTCAAAGAAATGAACATGGGACATATTAGCTCACAATGGAAATGTAATTATAATATAATTAGTATTAATAAGAAGATAAAATAATGAACATGGATCAATGATAAAGATCTCTATATAGAAATAGATAAGGAATAATTGAAACTATTATCAACTAATGATAAATATAAATTAAAAACTAGGAATTGGGTTTGTAGAGAAATATGGGGTATAGATATAGACAGTGAAGAAAAGTGATTCAAAACCAAAATTTAAAAAGACAAAATGGGATATCCAAATCAGTATTCCATAAAACAATGGATCATAAACAAATATTTCTTTTCATAATCTAATAGAATAGTAGTATACAAGAACCCGAAAGAAAAAATAACTCATGACATAGTCGAACAAGAAAAAAAACTAAACGAAAAATACCCAAAGAAAATCTCAGGGCCTACATTGTAGGGATAAATAAAATATACTTCAGAAACCCTAACTGTAACCGAACACTAGATATCTGATGATGTTCAAGCAATTAGAGGTAATCAAGAGGTGTGATTCATGCTTTTATTAACCTAGGAGGAGCACCAAAAGTGGGTGGATTCAAAAGAGAGCTTCTGAGATCGTGACGGGTTCGAAAATAGTTAGGGTTTTTTAAATATACTAGGACACTTTTATAAGCAATTATAAATAAACACTGATAAAGAGTCCTTTTATTAGTTCTTATGTAACAAGTGCTGATAAAATGAATATTTATCAACACTAAAATTTTAGCACTAATAAAAATTCATTTTATCAACAATTTTTTAGCATTGATACAGCCTATTCTTTATCAGCATGAAAAATGAGCTAATAAAGACCTACCATTATCAGCACATATCACTTAAGCACTGATAAAGTGTTGATAATTATAATTATAAATAAAAATTTTAAATAAATATATATATACATAATAAATATATATAAATATAAATATAGTAAATATGTTAATTTATAAATATATTTATTATAATTTTATAATTAATTATTTATAATTATATAAATATATTTCAATAACAATATTTATATGTAATTTTATGTGCATGAATATGAATATATGATAAAAATGAGTGAAATTGAATAAATTAAAATTAAGTACACTTTAACAATATTGAAAAAAGGGATAAGTTTTTTGTGTGTGCATTGTACATAAAAGTTCATTAATTATATAGATGTGAAATCAATATAACACGTATTTGATCTATGTTAAATTGAAAAATCGAATGATACATTCAATTATATATTCATTGCACTATGAAATTAGTCAATATTTTATAGTTCTTATTAATTTTTAATTATAAACCATTATTCACTAAATATATGACTATTTAATTTAAATAGAAAAAATATATTGTAATATATAGATTATATATATATATATATATTAATATCTATCTACATATTTAATATATACAATTTATTGACATTAATTATCATAATTGTATTATTAATAAAATGTTTAATATTTAATAATGTATAGTCAATTTATTCATTGTTATCAATAATTATTTAATTAATTATATATGTAACATTTTTTTAATAAACTAAATTTTTATTTTTTAGTCATTTAATTATTTCATTTTTTAGTTAGACCTTTATCAACACTGAAAAAGAACTAATAAAATCAATCTTTATCAACGCTAAAAAAGCACTGATAAAAAGTACCATTATTAATGCTAAAAATAAAGTGCTGATAAAGGTTCAATTTATTAGTACTACCTAATGAATAAATTTATCGTCGCTTTCTTTAGAGCTGATAAAGATTCCATTTATCAGTGCTATTTTGTAACGTTGATAAATACTAATGCTTTTAAATGCCAATTTTTTGGTAGTAACTGTAGCACCTATTTCTAGGACTCCTACAAGAGGAAGGATTTGGTACATTCCCAATGAAGAGAAAGAAAGACCAAAAGATGGTATGAAGGATCTTTACTTTAGAAAGTCTAGATCTTGAACATTCGAGATTTGATATAGTTTAGAACTTTCATTAATGGTAGATCTTAATAAAACACACAGTTTGACCATTTAAATTTCATGTTATAATGGATAAATATAAGATACAATTGATATCATTTGAATCAGATTTGAAACCTCTTAAATATGGAATTAAACCCATTTCCCATTATAAAAGTCATAAAAAGGGAAAAAACTGATAACACTATTCATTTCCACTACCATGGGAGTCACCGCCAGAGAGCCATGACTAGTGAGTCACCTCCAACAAGTCACTGTCAGAGAGCCACCCCTAGTGAGTCACCACCAGATGATTCATAGCCAGTGGGTAATCGCAAGCGAGTCATGGCCAGCAAGTCCCCACCAGCGATCCACCCTCAGCGAGTCACCACCAAATGAGTCACCACAAGTGATTGACTATCAGATGAGTCACCTCTAGAGAGATACCACCAGGATGAGCTACTATAAAAAATGTATCACCGTTGGAAGACTAGAAAATTGGAAAACTCTTGAAATTAGTTTCCAATGGAATGACTCATATGTTCTAAAATAATGTTAGACTACCCTCTAACACCTCCAACACTAGATTTCTCACAATGTAATGGACTATGAAGTCTGTTTTATTACATAATATACCCCTCAAACTATTATATCCCTCGATAATTCAAAACCAACCTAGAAAAAGAAGAGTGGAATGGTCTGAACAAGAATCCCGTGTGATGCCTCTCATGTTTCCCGATATATTTTGATCATAATGGACACAAGGGAAAGAAGATTAAATCTACATAGTAGATTAAACACAATATAATAGGGGAGATACCTATCAAACAATAGAATAATAATACAGATAGGTATAACAAGTCTTGCATGAAATGCATAGTAATAAAACAACCATAATAACACCAAGTAATGGAGAACATTCAAAAAAACAATTTATTCACATTATTTCAAATAGAAATAATTATTTCAGATCAGAGAAAAAATTATTATACTTTCTTATTTCAACAACTGCAATTAGAGATGCCATTGAATGAATATCTATAAATTCATTTTCCTTATATGTTATTCTATAAAAATGTAAATTCAAAACATTTAAATCATATCATGTTTATATATCATGAAGAAAAAAATTATCATGTTTTAGTAATAATTTTATTAATTCATATTATTGAAGGAGTTTAAAAGCTAAGATTGATTTTTCAAATGATCTGATACTTCATATACATGTGTCTAAACATATTATATTTAGGCAGGATATGTTTGAAAACATTCATATTAAATCATTTCCATTAAAAATCTAAAATGAATTCAATAGGCTAAGAAAACCAAATTGAGTCAAAAACCATTTTTGAATCCTTTTTATAGCATGGAAGTTATCTAAATACTCTTTTTAAAAAACCTTACAACAACTTTTTTAAATAAAATTTTCTTCAACGTGTTTCTTAAGACCACTTACATAAATTTTAGGGTTCCATGCTTTTAAAAAATTTATTTTGTTCTCCTATGAAAACTCTACCATGCTTTTTACCAAGTTAATGTTAATATAATTTAACATCAAATTTATAAATGATGAATTAACAAATGGAATGAATCACATATGTAACATTTGTTTTAAATGTACTATCTTATAAGATTTTAAAACAATTCAATGTTTTTCATCAAAAAAATTAATTACCATGAACATACTTATACAGAAACAGCAAGGGGTTCGACATTTGAAATTTCTATTTTTTTCAAATGTGCATATCATTACGTACTAGAGTTTCAAATAACACTCCTATACCAACATTAAAACATATATTAATATTGATAGATATACCAAAATCATACAAATCAAAGGAACCCATCCACCACACTGTGATATTGTTATCTTTGTTCCGTAGTAACTCACCCCCATGATTTTAAAACAAGTCGTAATATAACACATATTGATGTAGGGAAAGAGTTTCCAATAATATTTATGTTTTGGGTCATACCATGTTCTATAAATTTACAAAAAAATCAATATCAATAAAAAATGTAGTATTCAAACATTTTCAACACTTCCTTTATAAAAAAGGATTTAGGCATGGGAGGAAAGTCTGTCTTTATCGATTTCATGATTTCCAAAATGACCTGTTTATTTGATTACCGCCTTTAAGTGATTAAAATTTTTATAATAGTCATGGGATTATATCAATACAAGAATATCGCAACACAACACAAAACAAAAAAATATATATCTTATCATAAAATTCATGTATCTATTCCACTTCACATCATGACTACTACACAGCACAACCACTGGATGAACTTCTTATACAATAACAAAATTCCACCACACATTCACACAACCATATCATTGCACCACTTTATTATCCATAGGAAAGTAATATTTTAACATAACCACTTTCACCATCTCATCTTCCAAACATCCGCAACCAACAATCACCACTAAAATTACATATCAATCCCCAAGCACACAAAGCAAGGAATCCCCTTTCCCATGTCAATATATTATCTGCTTTGGGAGGCACTGACTCACCCGCAAGGTTTCAATCGCATCAAAGTATAATTCATCACGATTGAGGATTAGGTTTCCCCCTCTTGGTATAATTAATGTTTCTAAAACAAATTTCACACAAGGAATCACAACAAGAATAGTCACACAAACCAACAACACCTAGAAACTTCTAGAACTATTTATGGGATTTAGTTATATTATATTATATTTTTCATGGTCACATTCACATAATTTTAAATTTTCTTGGAGTAATAGGTTCATTATCCATATATGAGTGATTATATTTTTAATACATTGTGATTTTGAACAAGCAATCAAATCAAGGGTCTCATTATCTATAATAATCATAGCATAAAAAGGTTTCTAACAACTGGTATTTTTAGTAAGGAATATCAACAAATCAATGAAATCATAACTATGAAACCAAAAACAGCACTCAACATTTCTAGGTTATTTCTAGTAAAACATAACATATTTCTTTTAAATAGATTTAACATGCATCCAAGTTAAAGGCATAATTGAACACATGTTATATCACTCACCGTGTTTAATATAGTTTAACAAGAAATTATGGGTTTATATTATTATAATGGAAATAAATTTCCAACTTCATTTGAAAACAATTCTACATGCTATGTTATTGTGTTCAATTCAAATACTACATTTCTTAAACTACATGTTTTCATAATCAAAAAAATATAACATTCCTTCTAACAATAAATTTAAAACTACACATGTTTTATTAATAGTCTCATAATTTATCATTATCAAACTAAAAATTCTTTAATCATTTCATGGCTCATGAAAACAAGCATTATAAAAATAAAATTAAAACTACAAATTTTGTATTCTTATATTTCATTGTATATCATGATCATGATTAACATTATTTAAACATTTAATAGTTCAAGAAAACATGCTTATATACTGAAATAAGGACAATATGATTCTACTTGCATATTTAAATGTAATGTATTAAACATTCTACATGTGCAGTTCTCTCATAATAGTATTTCCATAGTTTCCACACCAATGATTTCAAAATTATGTGTGCTTTCGATAACAAACTACTCATTATTTAACAAGTGATTTAAAGTCATTTTAGTAGTAAAAAATTATTATCATCCATAAAATAATATGTTTTATCACTGATATTATTCCAAATCTCAACATGTTACCCAAAATCATGATAATGATTTTCCAAAATTTAGAAATAAATGTCACATGAATTTATACCCTAACACATGACTATGAAAATTTATAGAAGAGAAGTAACACAATACATATTAGATTATATAGAAACTAGAATAATTATAAGCATAGTTTCAAATTAATTTAGTTTATTGTGCCAACTTGAAAAATACTTTGAGGTTATATGATTTATAAAGGTTTTCAAAATGAAAGAGTTGGTATGAACAAAATACAATAAGCAAGATTCTCTAACAAATTCAAACATTAAAAAAACTATAAGGCGTGTTATACATTTCAATTAAAGGAATAAAAAATAAATTGATTAAGAATTAGGCTATTAGAGGAAAGGTAACATCATATTACTATGTAAAGGAGGTTTAAAACAAACAATTTAAGCTAGTTAACCAACAAATTAATCTTTCCTCTTGGTTATACAAATAATTTAGAAAATAATCAATGAATTTTATTAGCAATAAAAGAATAGGAAAAGTTATACAAAAACACATAAAATATCATGATTCATTTAATTATTTTTATCACCACAAGATAAACCAATTCAAATAATAATACAAGTCATTATGATTCATGTACCTCTCCAAGGTATCTAACCTGCAAGTAGTGTCACCTAACTTGGTCGTTTGGTAGGCTAAGAGTATGTGCACAGGATTATGGGGGCCCTAAAATCTCATTTCCTAGTCGGTCTCCCTTGACAATGTCATTTACCAAGTTCTAATAACATTGTTTCCATACAAACCCATTCATTAATCACTATTCTTATCTTCAAACTCCACCCTATATCTCAACCATCAGCTCTGATACCACTCTATCATGACCCCCTCCCTCCAAAGATACCCCTACATGGTAGGAAATGAAGAAAAGGATAAAATAACCCATGAGTCCCACCCCCAGTCACCAGGGCCACAAACCACATATCATCCCAAAGACACCTAGTAATGTATAACTCATATCATCCCAAAGACACTTATGAAAGCATAACACATATCATCCCAAAGACACATGGGAAATTATAAAACATCTCATCCCGAAGACACCTCGGAATGCACCACTCACCCACACACACATGATCCTCACAAACCAAAACCTACCCAAAGAATCTTGGGCTATCACTACTTGGAAGATAGACCATGGAAGATCAGATTCCCATCCATACATCCTCCCACCAAGATGTTTGGGAAAGTCACCCTCCCCCATAATGATGGGGGTTTTCAGCGCATAGTGATCAACTTGGGTGGGTGCGTATAGAAATCAAGAGAACTTATAGAGTATATACATATAGAGATATAGCACACAAACCCATACTACGGGTTTATAACAATAACTAACCATATCAAATAATCCAAACAATCGTTTCCACCTCTAAATGTATAAAAACACCCAAAAAACACAAAACACAATTCATTTTCAACCATTACTCCATATTACAATGTCTATGTATTATCAATAATTTCCACTTTATCATCCACTTTGATCTGTATAATCAACATTTTTTTGAAAACCCAATTCATTTATAAAGACATCTTATTTAATATTTCCAACTCATTTGTTTATACATAATCATTAACAAGTTAATCAACCCAGCCTATCCAAAATTTCCTCATTAAAAATCCCATTTGAAATTATTAACATACAATATTAATTCCATTAGTACATGGGAAGATATAATAGAGCCAACAAAACAAAAATAATCACAATAGCATACAATAAGAACACAATACATAAGTCACATTATACTTTTAATCCACATTTAGCTTCTTAACAGATTTCAAAAATGTCAAATAATACGAGATTAAAAACAAATTGGTTCATTAAATTTCAGATTGTAATCATTAATGCATTAGTTTTTTTCATTCCAAATTTCATTTCAAATGAACCATTTTTCTAGATTCCATCCAAGAATAGATATTCCATTTAATTTCATACTTCCCAAGAAACTAGAATTCATTCCCACATTAAAACAACCAACACAAATAAAGTATTACCCCACAAAAACCCATTACTCTCTTAATAATAATCTCTCATCATCGCTAATTCAATGCCAAATTCCATTTTTCGCATCACCTATACATAAACATACCACAAACACCATCACAAAACCTTTTTTGTACTATTCCATTACAACAATAACATCCCCAATGCATAAAACATCTCATCCACTACCCCCACATATCACAACACAACCATATTTCATCCATTATATCACCCAATCAAACCCAAAATACACAATAACATCCAAAAACATGTTATAATAAATACCAGATAAAAACATAATTTCAGATTTATTAGGGAATCCATTTTTCAATTTCACTTAATTTAGGTTGTTATCATAGAAATCATATAATACTGGGGAATCCATTTATTTGAACTGAATGTACACAGTCAAAAAATTATATAATAAGTGACATCAATATCCGCATAACATGCATGTATTATAAAACCAATAAAATATTGCACAAGCAAAGACCCCCAATGAACATGATTTTTAGGGGGTATTTAACCCATACAATTCACAACATTGATCAAAATATAAATAAAAGAGTAAGATCGCTGGACACATTCCCCGACCCCATTAAATTAAATATAAACAGATTCACTATCTTTAATAATATGTATTCCACCATGATCACAATAGATGGAAAAAATAAACATACCCTGCATGTTATACATAATGATAAATGAAGGGAAAACCTGCATGGAGGAAGAATCCATTTTCCATGAGTTGTTGTACCAAAATATGGTTGCATATAAGAGAGAACTACTTTAGGGAGAACTCAAACAAGTTGTAGAACATCATTCCAATATTCCTATGGGAGGAAGGATTTATTAAGTCTCTTATAAATAGAAGGAAAGACCAAAAAAGGGTAGGAAGTATCTTCTCATTAAAAAGACTAGATCCAGAACATGCATGATTTGATATAGTTTAGAATTTCTATTAATAAAGGATCTCAATAAATCACACTGTTTGAAACATTTAAAAGTATTCATACAGTAGTGAAATTTAATATATGATTGATATCCTTTGAATCATCTTTCAAACCTCTTAAATATGGTTTTAAATCTGTTTCCTATCATAAAATTATTAAAAAGGGTAAAACTAGAAAATATGGAAACACTATTAACTGCCACTGCCAGAGAGGCACTGATAGGGAGCCACCACCAGTGGGATACTGCCAGAAAGCTTCCACCAGACGAGTCACAGCAAACGAATCACTATCAGTGAGTCACCACTATATGAGTCACCACCAGAGATTCACCACCAGTGAGTCACCACCAGACGAGTCACTGCCAGAAAGTCACAACCAAATGGGTCACCACTAGTGTGCTACCACCATGATGAGCTTCTGTTGGAAATGCCTCACCATTGGAATGTATCACCGTTTAAAATTTATCAACATTTTAATGTCATTACATTGGAAATTTATTACCATTTTAATGTCTCACCATTATAAAACATGAGATTTTGAAAACTCTTGAAATGAGTTTCCATTGGAATGACTCATATATCACCAAAATACCTTAAACTACCCTCATACACTTCGAACACTGGATTTATCACAATCTAATGGACCAAAAAAGTCTATTCAATTACAAAAACCCCATGATGGTCACACAAAATCTACAAGAAAAATGGAATAATAAGTTCTTTCTAAAAACCCAAGAGGGACTTGTGTTCATCATATATTGTAATTTACTAGAAGGGTCTTACCACTAACTATAGTGATATTTGTATATAGTTCCTTTATGAATTAATCTCCATGATAAAAATGGAAATTGTATTCAAACTATATATTTTAATGAATCATAAAATTTATAAGGTTTCATAATTTATCTTTATTCCCAAAATAGGAAACTTCCAAAGGAGTAACATTTTGGGATATGAATAGAAACCCCTATAGATGATTTAAAAACATCGATAATTTTATTATGTTTCCGTTTTGTTTTTATCATATTGAATCTATTGAAATATAGACAGATGATATGATTTACACTCTATGTGAATGTATCATCTGATTACATCATCCCAAGGGAAAATTCATATTGTTGAAATGATTTGAATATTATGAAAAAGCTGCTAACATTTCTAACTCTTGCTCAAAAATCTCCTTGATATTATGTGGTGAATCCACCTAAATAATAGAGACAAAAAGAATTCCCTTTTCAGAAGGGGAATATGGTAAACAATAATCTATGTTTATAGGGATGAAATAATAAGGTATATTCATTCTAATAATAGTAAGTCCCATGGTTCCTTATTACAGCCTAGTATATAAAGTTGATCAAATTTATGAAGGGTTTAAAACCAAATGATGTTAATCTAAATGATCATCCAAACTACTGCCTCTACTAATAAATATCACACTACAACATTTTGGAAAATTAATCTTAAATGATATACCAATAAATATGGTTCACTCTAGAATAATCAAGTTGGGTAAACCTGACAGACAGGTTACAAGTTTCTCTACCCTTCCCATATGAGGAAAAAGAGAGTGGAAATAAGTCCCAAAAAATAGGGTATATAATATTGATGACTTGATGACGAGGAAGTTATTTATCTGAGAACATTCCATTCTACTGAAAAGACTAAATAATACCATTATCTAACCAATTCACCTAATGAAATAATATGTGACATCGTTATCACCACAAACATTTAATATTTAATTAAATTTAAATTATTAGAAAATTACTCAATAATAAGTTCCCTCACCAATACACTTGTTGTTCAAGACACTCCTATATTTTAAACCCCCATCATTGGGAGGACAAGAACCGACCAAACATATTATATTATCTTCTCATGAGGAATAAAAATATTTTTTGTTCAATTTCATCAATCAAATTGATGTATTTCTTGATTAATAGGAATATTATTCATGTAACACCCCAATATTTTATAGTATGTTATCTCTTTAAAGTAATTCAATAACTTGCGCTATACGCAACACCGAGTTCGAGTGCACCACGACTTACCAAACTAGCCATTCAAAAAGCGGTTATGAATAGTATTAAATGAATTTTAAATTTTATATACTAAATATAATTTTATATTTCATATTATGTGTTTCTTAGACAAAATATAATAAAAATTCGTTTTTTCAAATAAAGGAAGCATTTTCCAAAAAATACAATTTTATCACCTATTAGTGGTGAACCCTTTTTAAATACAATATTTGACACTTTTATATTAAATATGAAAAAATAATCTTCTTATTTTGAATAGGGACATAAAAAATTAGTTTGTATATATTTTTGGTGTTTTTTTGATAACTTTCATATTTTGATGAATAGTGAAAGATGCTATATTTTAATTGAAAACAACTTTTTGAATAAAAATAATTTATATGGTTAAATTATACATTTGAAAGTTTTTTAAGTATAATTAGATTATATTTTTATCATTTAATACAATTTAGGTAATTATAAGTAATTTCACAATTAAATTGGACATAAACAAATGTCAATCTTTTAATAGTTTTTGCTTTTAAAAAAACCCGCTTTTTGGTTTTAACTATGGGAATAAATTTTCAATTAATAAATTCAACTTATATGTTTTCAATTTGGTAAAATATACTAAATTTTTGAATTCAGAATATCAGAATTATAATAGGGTGAATTTTTTGAATTTTTCTGAAAACATTCAATTTTTGATAAATAGGGAAAAACGCTACGTCGTTATTTAAAACTAGATTTTTATTTAAATAATTATTTATTTTATTTAAATTTATTTAAAGTAAAAATATATACATAATACTTATATAAGTTCAATTTAATTCATTGGAACCATTTTATAGTAGGATTACATGTATAAAATTTTATTGAACTTTTTACCGTCTTGTACATACCTTCTAGGTACATTTGTAAATTTGCATAAAACATAATTTTACCGCTTATGTAAATAGAATTTAAAAATTATGAGATACACGGATGAAATTAATAATTAAAATTTGGTTCAATATGATGAAAATAATTATTGGTGAATAGTAACTTTTGACTTTTATTTACCACAATTTAAAGTAAATAGGGTAATTAAAGGTACAAATGATATTATAATTACATTAACACATGTCATAATTCTATTGGATAAGTTTATTTTGACCAAAAACATCCTTAGGAATAAAATATGATCCTTTTGGTCCACTTTGATTAGATTAGCAAATTTATTATTATTTTATTTTAAAAAGAGTTAAAAGTGTAAAATTCAAATTTTAACAACGAAAACATTTGTAATACAGGGTTTTACATAAGATAAATTTGAGTATAAGTATTCATTAGAAGTATAAAATTATTTCATACCTCATGGTATTTTATTTATAATTTTTATACATTAAATAATTAAATTAATTTATGATACAATGATGATGTAGTAATTACCTTATTAATGAAAGAATAAAATAAATGGTATTATAAATATTAAAATATAATATAATATAAAAGTTTTTTTGACATCCAAGAATTTTATAGGTTGATATGAAATGTTAGAGTTGATTCAATGTTTTTTTTTAAGTAATATAGTTGTGATGACTTTCACAAAAACCAAATACTAAATAGTGTCAAAATTGACATAAATGAGTTTTTAAAATAAATAATATTTTATTAAATTAAATAATAGTCTTAAAAATATAAGGTTCTACCAAATGACTTATATAAATATAGATATTTCATTGATGAACCACCTAAGGTTATTTTTTTATTTTGTAGTAAGTTTATTAACCATGTAATATAAAAATACAAGAAGACATTGTAAAAGTTAAACTATTAAAATTTGAGTTATATCTAAAATATAAGGTTAATAAGGTGACCTAAACAGGTATAAAACCTATTGGTTGAGAATATTTATACCCATCCCCGCCTTAGTCTTGAAATAAATCTATTTAGAGATATTATAAACCGAAAATGATTTGAAAATAATTTAATATTTGAAGCTTTTCCTAAAGTGTCCCCCACCTCTCTTATTAAAAGGTACTTCCCCTTCTCTAAAAATCACACATCCCAAGACATTTGGATCAGAAATCCCCAGCTCAAATCCTTTCCAAAATTCCCTCAATTTAACCTTGATGCATTCCCTAGAGAAAAAATCCAACATATGGAGCCCTTTTGTTCAAATCAAAAGGAAACACCCAAAGAAGATATAATTATTTTATCACCATTTTCAAAGTTCTTTTATTATTCCACTTTCTCTTTCATTGTTATTTCTAAAAAAAAAATAATTCCAGTACCTTATACATACTATGATGTTATTATAAATTTGGTTCAACCATATTCAATATTCTATCCATCCTATGAATGATAATGTCATCATACGTGCGTACGTACGGCTTACCGTCTCCATGCCTTAGTGAAATTTGTTATTCCACACTATGTTATTTGGATGAATATAATGATGAGTAAAATTTATACAAATAATTAATATAACATGATAATTTCACTGTACAATTAATATACCTTCCAATTCCACACCTTTTAATCCTTAATGAAATGATATCGTCGCTCGTGTGTACGTACGACATACCGTCTCCACGACGCGATGATATTCATTTCCACGTTCATCAATCAATAATGATTATAAAAATATATATTATTAATAAGTATGTAATATATGAAATAATAATGATACTATATATATATATATGTCTGAACTTACATATATCTTATTCACTTACTTCTGTTCAACACGATATTAAAATGGAAACAGCGTTTATGCGTACGTACGACCTACGGTCTCCATAAACGGTGTTCTCCATTTCAAATATCTATCTATTATAAATTTTTATATTCTAAATATATTTGATATATAAATCATGTTTTATATTTTGGATTTATTTAAATCATGATCTAAATGATACGATCAAGAATAACAAGTTAAAACATGTACGATAAAGAAAGCGATTATTACCCAAAATGTTAATTTAACATGGAAATCATAATTAAATGGGTAGTATAAAGTCATAAATGAATCATGTATGATATAATAAACATGAATACGGTTCTAGAATAATTTAATAACATATTATGGTCATTATACAAGAGGTTAAACGTACCCTTGACCAAAAGAATATGCATGGTGAGGGTTAATTCCTCAATCTCATTATTATTTTAGATTGTTTATGTGTAAGTATTTTCTGGGAAATATTTATTATCCAAGTCCATGTTTCATAAAAGTAATTTCAAAATGATTATTTTAAGGTAATATTTAACTAAAACATCATTTTAATGGTTTTAAATAATTACTCTTTTAAATATTTCTCATTAATTTCTCTGTTTTCAAAATGGTTTTAAGAATTTATTTGTATGAAAATGATTATTTTAAAATATTAATTCCATTCAAAAGTTTCAAAGTGTTATGGGACACTTTGATTCCAAAATATATTTTAAATTACTTAATTTATAATTGTGTGACTTTTAAATGACTTCAAAAAAAGGGATATTTCTCTCAAAAAGTTTTGCTGCTCAATTTCAACTATGTCAACATTATTTACTAGATATTATTCTTGATTAAGGTTGATTTATTACAATACAATCTTCCATTTTGTATCAAATGATTTATGATATGTTTGATTGTGGATGTGCTATTTTTATACCCTTCATGGTTTATGGTTGAAGTGTTGACAGTTCATATTCTAGTTTTAATACGAATGTTTATATTATGTTTCAACATTATCATATGAGGAATGCATTGGGCTTAGTAAGTGATGGTTGGGGCCCGTTATAGCCTCTCGATGAATCAGTAGGTCTCATGAGACAAACTAGTGTCTTGGAACAAGGCCTTGACAAAAAATTATCTATAGTCTTTACACGAAGCCTTTACTATGTGGTAATGATGTCTGGCGTTAGGCATTCCCTCGTTATGAAATTAATTATTACATGTGATTATTCGACTATTAGAATATACATGTTCATGTTTATATGGTAATGTTTTATTTATTTTCTCCATATTATTTTCAAGTTTATGATTAAAAAGATGTTGTTTTTATTACACATCTTGCCTTAAAATTTTATAGATTTCGCTAAGTTATTTACCCATACTGAGCATCTGAGCTCACCCCTTTCTTATGTTTTATTTTCATAGGATCCCAAGAAGTGTTTTTTGATTGATATGTAGGGTTTAGCTAATGGAAAAATAGAATAATCAAAGGATTATTTATGATATGTTGTATTTTAAAAATTTTAATGTAACATTCATGTATGTAATCTATTTTCCAAGACTACTAAGCTGATCGGTCCTTTAGGACATGGTTCCTTGTAATCATGAAAATTTATTAAAATAATGCACCAGCTCTGAGATTCTAGGGTCGGGGCATTAAAGTTGGTATCATAGGAAGATTAGTACAAACCTTGGAAACTATATTCATATAAACTCTGATTTGTGAAAATTACCCTAAGATAGACTTTGAGGATTAGTATAGAAGAACTTCCTAGAATTTTGGTAATGTAGAGATTTTGTGAATTTTACATGAAGTATATCCATGTTCGGATATGAGTAGGTAGAGGAACCTCTAGAATAGATGTAACTTAGAGTGAAAACTCCAACAAGGTGTTTTGGGCTTGACCCAGGGTATCTTGGTACATGACAACGAGACTTGTTTCACTCTTGGTTACAACACTACCGGGGAATATGCTTTGGATAAATTTACATTTTCTTTACAAACCATTATGAAGGATTTATGAGAAAATACTTCCTAAAAGAAATCATTTTTATGAATATGGATTATATTCATAAATTTTTCAATTTATGTGAGGTATTTTACAAGTTTGGAATTATGCATTACAATCCATAAACTAACCTAGTGTACGTCATTGTATAGAAACGGTGCCCAGTAGAAGAAATGAGAACTTCGGCAATACGCATGATCCAAAGGGTAAGAACGATCAAATCATTCATGGTCTTTAGCCAGCATTTATAAAGGAAATAGTCTTCCATGTATTATCATCATATGAATAAATAGTATCATGTGTTAATAAGATAAGTAAAGAATTTTCTAAGTCATGTGGATTTGAAGGGAATCCAGAGAAGAAGAGGATGGTAGAGAGAAAGATAGATAAATGGGAGAAGGGAAAGAAGGATTTTACCATATGTGATAACTATGGAAAGAATCACCCTAGGAAGTACTTGAAAGGAATGGTAGTTTTTATAAGTGTAGAGAAAAATGACATCAAGTTCATGATTCCAAGGGTAAGAAAAGGGTTTAAAATATACAATTCTCCATCTATAAAGAGTTGGGACACTTAGTGAATCAATGTATCAATCATCAGAGTATACCCTAAATGATGTTATTGGATAATAATCATGTCATGATACTAGTGTATATAAAGATTAATGATTAGTGTTCTTATGTTGTTATTAAAGAATTGGGGAATTTTATTATTTTATTAATTGTGTACAAGTTATAAGAATTATAAAGTATATATGGATTGTACTGCAGTACCTTTTCATTAAGGATTTGAGATTTTATGGTACCATGTAAAGTGACACAGTTTCAAGTTAAACATTTAGGAAAATATGTGGTTGAGAGAAAGATAAACCTTAATATGGTCCTAATACTAAGGTAGGGAGTTTGGAATAAGAGATAATTGAGTTGGATAATGTATATTGGGTATTATTGACATCTCTGAAACTGATTAATGGTTTTTTAATCCGTCATTGCTGGAGTATTCAAAATTTTTGGATATAAGGAATATATCTAGTATTTTATAAGGAGTATGGGAGAATGAATGTAATCCATAAAGTTTTATAGTAATTCAGGGTGTTACTATACATACTGAAGGTAATCATGTGTTATTATGTGGAAAAAAGATATCTTCATTATGTTATGTTGGCCTTCCTTATAAATTTTGGACTGTGATTTTGGACAGAAGTATTTTGGATAAGTTTAAAGGTTGGACTGAATTAAGTTATACATTGGATACTATTTTATAAGGTTAAAAAAATTATTCATATTATTTTCGGATTGTTATAAAAAGGACAACTTGGAAGTTGAGTGATAACCTGTCGCGTTCAGCAAGGCTATGAGGCTTATACCTGCAACTGAAGGGTGAAAAGGGTAAATCACCTACCACTGGCCTACCTGATGTCCTAGTTAGTATAATTTAGTTTTTTCAAATTTTATGACAAATGAATTATAAATTCACTATTTTTTTGGAACCCTGTATGATTTGGATAAATAGAATATTTTTGAATTCTATTATCTTTTGGAGTGAAAGATGAGTTTGTGGAAGCAATTAGTTGAAGGATGAAACTCTAAATGTCAAGTATATTTTTTTCCTCTTATTCTATGAATAAATTAATTCATAAAATTTAGGGAAGGTATCTTAAAACCAAAATTTGGTTATCATAATACATTATGTTTTATTGATCCGCTGATATTTTAAACCGTTATAGATTAATGGCTTTGAGGTCCACAATTTTACACTTGTTTCTAATTGATGACATCAATCACTCCCTAAAAATATTTACGTTTTCCTCCAATTATATTTCTCTAATTTCCACCAATTTTCTTCTAATCAAGATCAAAATATGGTGGTGACTTTTTCATTTCCCTTTCCCTATTATTAAGACTAAATTTTATTAACCCAATTTATGATGTGGGTTTTCCACAAAGGTATTTTCTATTTTTAACCTTTTATTTTTGAAGAAAAATTTAAAATTGTGTGAATACAATTTATTAAAGTAGTTTATAATATAAATCCCCAAGATTTCATAGTACATTATCTCTTGAAAGTAATTCAATAACTTGCACTACACGCTACATCGAGTTCGAGGGCACCGAGACTTTCCAAACAAGCCGTTCAAAAAGTGGTTATGAATAATATTAACTTAATTTTGAATTTTATTTACTCCATACAATTTTATAATCCATATTATGTGTTTCTTATACATAATATAAGAACAAATTTATTTTTTTCAGATAATGGAAGTATTTTTCAAAAAATGAAATTTTACCGCCTATTAATGGTAACCCATTTTTAAATGAAATTTTTGACAATTTTATATTAAATATGACAAAATAAACTTCTTATTTATAAGTAGGACATAAAAATTTAGTTTGGATAAATTTTCGGTGTTTTTCTAATAACTTTCGTATTTTCATGAATAGTGAAAGATGCTAAATTTTAATTAAAAACAACTTTTTTAATCAAAATAATTTATAGTGTCAAATTATACATTTGAATGGTTTTAAAGTATCATTAGATAATATTTTTATCATTTAATACAATTTATGAAATTATAAGTAATTTCACATTTAAATTGGACATAAACAAATGTCAATCTTTTAATAGTTTATACTTTTAAAAAAACATGCTTTTTGGTTTTGACTACGGAAATTAATTTTAAATTAATAAATACAACTAATATGTTTTTAATTTTTTGAAATATACTTAATTTTTGAATTCAGAATATAAAAATTAACTTAGGGTGAATTTTTGGTATTTTTCTGAAAACTTTCAATTTTTGATGAATAGTTAAAAACACTGCGTTATTACTTAAAACCGACTTTTTATTTAAATAATTATTTATTTGATTAAAATTTATTTTAAAGTAAAAATAGATACATAATACCTATATAATTTCAATTTTATTCATTGGTTCTATTTTATAAAAATATAAGATATATTAAATTTTGTTGAACTTTTTACCATCTTTTACCCACCTTCTAGGCACATTTGCAAATTTGCATAAAACATAATTTTACTGTTTTTGTAAATTGAATTTCAAAAATTCAAGAGACAGTTTTTACATCAATAAGTCAAATGTGGTTCAATATGATGAAAATAGTTTTTTTTCAATAGTAAATTTTGACTTTTATTTACCACGGTTAAAAGTAAATAGGGTAATTAAAGGAAAACAATGATATTATAATTACCTTAACACATGTACTAATTATATTGTATAATTTGATTTCAACCAAAAACATCCTTAGGAATAAAATATGATCCTTTTGTTCCACTTGTATTAGATTAGTACATTTATTAATATTTTATTTAAAGAAGAGTTAAAAGTGTTAAATTCAAATTGTAAGAACTAAAATATTTTTAATATAGGGTTATAAACAATTTAAATCCAACTATAAATATCCATTAGAAAGATAAAAAGATTTTATACCTCATGGTATTTTATTTATAATTTTCAAAAATTAAATAATAAAATTTATTTATGACACAATGATGATGTAGTAATTACATTATTAATGAAATAATCAAATAAATGGTATTATAAATATTAAAATCAATATAATTTAAATGTTTTTTATGACATACACAAATTTTATAGGTTCATATGACATTTTAGGGTTGATTCAATGTATTTTTTATGAAGTAATAAAGTTGTTATGACTTTTACAAAAACCAAATACTAAATAGTGTCAAAATTGACATAATTGAGTTTTTAAAACAAACACTATTTTATTTTTTTATTTAATAGTCCTAAAAATCTAAGGTTCATCCAAATGACTTATATAATGATAGATATTTCATTAATTAACCACTTTAGGTTCTATTATAATTTTATAGTATGTTTATTAACCATTTAATATAAAAATACAAGAAGACATGGTAAAAGTTAAACTATTTAACTAAGAGTTAAATCTAAAAGATAAGGTTAATATGTTGACCTGAACATGTCTAAAACCTATTGGTTGAGAATTTTTCGACTCATCCCCACCTTATACTTGAAATAAATTCATTTGGAGCAATTATAAACTGAAAATTACTTTAAAATAAATTAATATTTCCAAATTTTCCAAAAGTCCCCATCACCTCACTTATAAAAGGGTACTTCCCCTTCTCTCAAAATCACACCTCCAAAGCCATTTGTCTCGGACAAACTCATCCCAAATCTCCTCCAAAATTCCCTCACTTCTACATAGAGTCCTTCCCATGAGCATAAATCCAACCTAAGGAGCCCTTTTGTTCAAATCAAATGGAAATGACCAAAGAAGAGATAATTATTTTATCACCATTTTCAAAGTTCTTTTCTTCTTTAACTTTTACATTATTTGTTATTTCCAAACCAAAATAATAAATCTAGTAAATTTTACATACTTTGATGTTATTATAAATATGGTACAACCATATTCATTATTTTATTAATCCTATTAATGATAATGTCACCATGTGTGTGTACGTACGGCTTGTTATCTCTATGTCGTGGTGTAGTTTGTTATTCAACGCTATGTTATTTGGATGAATATAATGATGAGTAATATGTATATAAATAATGAAAATAAAATTATAATTTCTATGTAAAATTAATATACCATCTAATTACACACCTTTTAATTATTAAGGAAATGATATTGTCGCTCGTGTGTACGTACGGCTTACCGTCTCCACAAGGTGATGAGATTCATTTCCACATTCATCATTTAATGATGATTATAAAAATATATATTATTAATATGTATGTAATATATGACATTATAATTCTACTGGTGAAATATATTTATGTATTTATGTATGTACTTACACATATCTTATTCACTTACTTCCATTCAATACGATATGAAAACAGAAACAGTGTTTATGCGTACGTATGGTCTACCGTCTCCATAAATTGTGTTTTCCATTTCACATATCTATTTATTAAACATCTTTATATTCTAAATATATATGATATATAAATCATGTTTTATATTCTGGATTTATTTAAATCATGATTGAAATGATACGATCAAGAATAACAAGTTAAAACACGTACGATAAAAAAAGTGATTATTACCCAAAATGTTAATTTGACATGAAAATCATCATTAAATGGGTAGTATAAAGTCATAAATGAATCATGTATGATATAATAAATATGAATATGGTTCTATTATTATTTAATAACATAATATGATCATTATACAAGATGTTAAACATACCCTCTTCCAATGTAATATTCAAGGTAAGGGTTAATTCCTCAATCACATTATTATTAGAGATTGTTTATATATAAGTATTTTCTAGGAAATATTTATTATCCATGTCCATGTTTCTTAAAATAAATTTCAAAATTATTCTCTTAAGGTACTCATTAACTAAAAAATCATTTTAAATGTTTTAAATATTTATTCTTCTAAACCTTTCTCATTAATTTCCATGTTCTCAAAATGGTTTTAAGGATTTATTTATATGGATATGATTGTTTTAAAATGTTAATTCCTTTCAAATGTTTCAAATTGGTATGGGAAACTTTTATTCAAAAATATCTTTTAAATTAATTCCTTTATAAAAGTGTGTCTTTTAAATGATTCCACAAAAAGTGATATTTCTCTCAAAAAGTTTTATTGATCATTTTAAACTATGTCATCATTTTTTACTGGATATTATTCTTGATTAAGGTAGATTTATTATAATACAATATTTTATATTGTATCTAATGAGTTATGATATGTTTGACTATGGATGTGTTATTTTTATACCCTTCGTGGTTTATAGTTGAAGTATTGACATTTTATATGCTAGTTTTTATAAAAAAAATTATGTTATGTTTCAAAATTTTCATATGAGGAATGTAGTAGACTTTGTAAGTGACAGGAGGAGCCCTCTATATCCCCTCGATGCATTGGTAGGTCTTATGAGACAAACTAGTTTCTTGGAACAATTCCTTAACAAAAACTTTATTTGTAGTCTTGGCACGAGGCCATGACTATGTGGTAATGATGTCCGACGTGAGGCATTCCCTCATTATGAAATTAACTATTACATGTGATTATTCGACTAGTAGAATATCCATCTGAATATTTATATGGTAATTTTTTATTTATTTTCTCTATATTATGTCCTAGATTATGTTTAAAAGGCAATTATTTTTATTACACATCTTTCCCTAAAAGTTTATAGCTTCCACTAAAATATTTACCCTTACTAAGCATCTGAGCTCACCCCTTTTTTATGTTTTATTTTCCCAAGATCCCAATAAGTGTTTTATGATTGATATGTTGGGTTAATCTAAGCAAACAATGTCATTCTCAAAGGATTATTTATATTGTGTTTTATGTTAGAAAGTTTAATGTAACGTTCATGTAGGAAATCTATTTTCCAAGACAACTAAATTGATCGGTCCTTCGGGACTTGATTCCTTGTAATCATGCCAATGTATTTAAATAAAGCATCATATCTGACCTTCTAAGGTCGTAGAATTGCAATTTGGAACCGGATTTTTCTACCCATAATTAGGGCTCAAAAAGGTGAAGGACATCAAGTAATATACCATCACAATTGACCCCAATTTATAGGCATAGATCCTTGTGAATGTATATATGTATATAAATATTAGAGATAGGAACTACAATGAGCATAAATATAATATCAATTTAATATTAGAACATCTATTAATCATTTAAACATAGTCTTATAGGTTGAACTCATACCATACATGAAGTTGTGGATTCAAGATAGTTTCATATGAAGAATAATTCATCCCATAATATATACCATAATGATTTACCATGGTTTAGGTAAGGTAAATGAATTATTAATTTATTCCTCTTTTTATATTACTCTATAAGCAACAAAATATCACCATGGTTGGAAATATTGGCCTCTGGTCAAGTAGTATAGCATCATGAAGCATTTGTATATCCACCTAACCAGGATATCAATTATTAATTCCCATAAATTATTGATAGAAATTTAGAAAGCCTTTATTGAGTACATTTCACACTATCTAAATTTTAGGGATAAAATTCTTATAGTGAATACATATCATATAGTTACTAGATCTACCATACTCTACCTGGTTATTTACTTCATCGTGTAAAACTATAAAGTTGTCACACATGGCCACATCACACCCTTATACGTATCTTGCATGCATTTAGATTCCAATATCCATTAAACCATAGTTGATATTTTATTTGGGATCTATATTATTTTGATTTATATCCAATAACAATTTGATTTCAATGAGGCTAACATGTCTCCCTCTAATTTAAAAATTTAATGATATGACAATAGTAATAATAATCCCATTGGAAAGATCATACCGACAACTGAATTTGTGAATCTTATTTTTAAATTTGAATTTATGTTGGTCTTTCAAGACATTTATTTTAACATACAATTTTGAAATTCATTGATACAGATGAATAAAACATTTCCCTCTTCATATAATCAATTATAGAGGTAATCTACTAATAAGAATGTTGTGGTAATTTATAATGATAGTTCCCCTTTAATTCATGTGAATCTGACTAGTATTCAGAAAACACATTTAATTATCATATATAAGTTAGGATTGAATCCTATAATAAAATCATATAGTTTAAGGAAATTCACTCTATTTATTATGGTATCAATTATATCAGATAAGCCCATCCATTTAAAAGAACGATTTTATTTGAGGGAAATAGTAATTCCCCAATTCCATATTCTAGATCTCAAGATGTCATCCTATCTTCTACCCTTGATGATAATGAGTATGTGGAGGAAGATATAAAATAAACTCTTATGATATTTTTGGAAGGTGATTTAACCACAATATATTAGCTCATACAGATTAATCTTGGTACATATGAGGAACTACAACTTATGTTAATTAGTAAACCCATGACTCTTGAAGAATAGGTGGAGTACATATATTTCAAAAATTAATATCAAGATTTATATTCTTGGAATTATAGAGATATTCCTAGATTGTATCCCATTGGGGATATAATTCATTTGGTTCTACCAGATGACCATTATGGTTATAAATAAGAAGAAATTAGGATGCGTATAATCCATGTTTCCAATGTGGATTCCATGAAAGATAATCTTTTCAATTAAAACATATTTTTGGATATTTATATGAGAAAGTTTCTCATAATATTTATTCCCATTTTAAAAAAAATTAAAAATAGAGTCTACAAAAATTTTATAGATCTAATAAACACCACCCAATGTATGATTTCCTAGTCTATATCACAGAACTACTAAATTAAAAAATTATTAAATTATATGCCCATAAATTATATATGGTTATTTATGCAATTATGATAACTAAATGACACATAATCATGATGATATAATAGAATTTGATGCAACCTAAGAGGTATACCATTTTCAGGCAATGTTATTTTTATTTAAGAATTTAGGAAATATATATAAAAGATCCAATGACCATAACTTGATATCCTTTCAAAGGAATTAAATAGAGATTTATGTAGATGAACTAATTTTCATGTTTCAAAAATGACACGATCATCTAGAAAATAAATAAATATCATTAAAAATACTTCAGAAACATAGCTTAATGTTGATTCCTATAAAATTATCTTCTAGGTTAACATTATAGAAATTCATCTTCTTCATGGTACCCTAATTAAACATATATTTTTTACCTAAAAATATAAAGGTGATACATGATGTCATCCTCCTATAAACATGAATGATTTGAGAGGAATCCAAAGAATTATTTCATATATCATGTTATTTATAGACAACCTTAGTGAATATTATTTTCCCTTCACAAGTTAAATGATCAAATGGGCTACCTATTAGTGGAATGAATATTAATAGTGATCCATTTTTTATATAAAGGAATATATAAGATATCTACTAGTCTTTACTCCATTGGTTTAATGATTTTATTCTATCCTTTATGTAGTAAACCTATAGGGATCACTATGTGCCCCTAATATAAAATACTCATTTTTTCATGGATAAATATATCTATCATCTAAATTATCCATTTTGGATACTGAGACATGAAATTAAAAAAATTAGAAGAGTTTCCTTGAACATATATTCATATTGAGGAGACTATAACCTTATTTTTAGCAACACAAGGTGTGTATAATCACACATTTAGACCTTCTCATGTACATCATTAGTTTTTCTATGTTTAATAAGAATCTCACATAATGGGTGATCATTTTCTATGGTTTTATATCTATTTATTGTCTCATAAGGTGATCGAACGGATTGATGTTTCATATTTCATTGTGTTTCATCTTATCATAGAGAAATAATTTTTGAGCTAAGAAATACTTGATAAAGCAATCTTATATTAAGTATATCACATGTTTTTATGTATTTTTAATCAATTTATATCAATATGTAAAGGATAAAAGATATTGGATGTATCTTAAGGTTCCCTATAATATTTAGAACATGTTGAATAGATCGGAATATATAAGATGTTTCCAAACATATTGAAAAAAAGGTTTTTGTTACCATCAAATGGTGTTATAATAAGTAAGAATTGAGGAAATTTCAAGAGTTTGAAAGACCAGGCATGTATCATAGATGTTTAAAATACTGCTATTTATATAGTAATGAAAAACTCAATAAGGATTATTCAATGAAGATACTTATATCACTTTGAAGATTATAAATGAAGACGTTTCGTTCATTTTTAGGACATCGTTGTATGGAAATATAGATGCATGATGATTTGAAAATTCTTGATGTATGTATAGGTTTTGATATGGATAAAACTATATAATTTTTAATTGTTAAGGAATAAAAAAATTATTATAGAAGGTATATTTAAGGAGGATGCCTCGATATCAGACTTATATTTTCTATGTGTTTACATTATCTTTGTTTAAAAATATTATAATCCAAGCCATATCAACTTCACTTATGGGAGAAGGCTCTCCCATGTAGGAGCTAGACTATATGATCTATCCCAAGGAAGCTGGAATGTATATTTGGGGATATCATATAAACAAGAGAGAAGGTGTGTATTTAGAGTGAGAATTAGTAAAATGAGGTTTTTCCAAGGGGAGGTAGTGTGGATGAATCCTGAAGAAAACATGGTTATATGTAATTGGACATATTAGGGGAAAAAATATTTTATAAACAACTACCAGCATAAAATTATTTTGAATATGGGACAATGTATGTGGGATTTTATTATCCCGTTTCAAAGGGATTTATATAAAAGAGTCATCAAACCTCAATTCCAATAATATTTTACCTCCTATAAAAAATCTCTTTTTATCTACATGAAAGTAGTCAGATTGACCCTGAGTTATGTTGATAATAGACCATAAGAACATTTGATGAATTACTGCATGAGGATTATTATGGTATACAATATTTGAAGTAACCAAATGAACACCAACATATCATGAAAATAATTGTAATCTAAATAATAAATAAATTATATTTCGAAAGTGTAAAGGGTGAGTATGTCTCTTATGATGATCAACCACATGGCATGATTTGAGTTTCCATAAATCCATCTATTGATTGACTACATGAACAAAATGTGTTCAAATATAAAAAATTTGAATATCAACCACAAGTGAGGAATATATTCCATGAGGATGGATCGAAACACAAATCTTCCATGATGTGAAAATAAAACAGATCTTATATGATGTTAATATAGTGCCTTTAAATATATTTTATAAGGAAGGACACTCACAGGAATCTTTTGTGTGAGTAAAAACATTCAACGATCATACATATGATTAATCATAATCCATGATAAATCTTCACAGATCTTCTGTGAAGTATTTAGATTGACTATGAAGAAACGATAGCATTAAAGATATTTTTTTTAGAATTAAGATCAAGAATATGGCTTTGTATAAGGTATGGGTAAGTTTGAACATACTTATATATGCATGAAAAATTTTATTAATTAAGAAATATTTATGGGAAAGACATTTTTTATCATCCATAATAATTTCTAGTTTAATGTAGTGTTTGTACACTCATGTCAGGGGAATAAAATTTTGAGTGTAATCGATTAATATTCCCAAGAGAAACTTGATGCATGTTACTGGTGAACCTGTTATGCATGAGCATTATTTATTATCCCTAAAAGGGTTATAAATATAAAAAAAATTCATGTAAGAATTGATGATGCATATCGAGCATGTAGTGCGAAGGTGATAAATTTGGGCGTGCATGATTGGGAATATACTATAAGACCATAATCCACCATGGGAGTGAATCATGTCGAAGGAATAATCATTTTTTATTATATGATTTTGATAATATATTACATATTGTGTACAAGGAATATCCCATGGTTATTTTTTTCCATTGAATCAATACACTGGTTAAATCCTAAATATATGGTTCATGTGATACGAATCTTCCACTATGCATGTATTCATTCCATACCATATCATGAATAACCACTTTAGAGAAAATGGTGAATCACCATAAAAAATAATGAGTATTTATTTAAGTTTTAATGAAGATCCAATGGATGAAATAATGATGTTTTCTAATGGAATTAGTTAGCTGGTAATTAGATAATTGTGTGGATGGATGTTGTAATTATTAATCCATTTAATATATTGATACCCAATATCTTTTCCTATTTGAAATGAGAATGAATCTATAAAGTGGAAAGAATATATTAGAATCAATTCATCAACTAGTCATTCCTCAAGGTTTAAATACATGTGATGTATTTGGATGAAATAAATGTGGGATTTGAATATAATATTAGACTATTATTAGATATTAAAAACTAAGTTTATAGGAGAACTTATAGTGAATAATATCAAAATTATAATTTAATATTTAGGTTGGAGGAGTATTGAAAAATGTTTAATATTTTTTCTTCATGAGATCTAACTATGATATTATTCATGAAAAAATAATAATTGAAGACTAGTTTAATATAGTGATTTATGGTATTTTTCATATTGAGAATAGTATGCACATACATTGAATATAAATATGATAAAAATGAGAATGAAATGATTTCGTTTGACACTACTATCATGAAAATTAAAATCCTTGAATCAAGACATGGATATGGTATAGAATCCAATAAAATATCTTATGTATAAGAAAGAGATAATGATAATAAATATTGTTTTAAATAGAAGAATCAATCCATGAACTAATGTAGAAGAGAAAAAAGAATAATAAAAGGAGATTTTGAGTGGCACACTACAATTGTTCAATCATAGGATAAAAATTCTGAGTATCCATCCTACAATATATTCCTAGAATATAGAAGTATTAAGAACATTGACGATTCCAATTTTATTACTACATGAGAAGAAGAAGATAAATTCATATATTCAAGGAGTGACTTAAATCATCATACGTGATCCGGATTCTAGGTGGTCCAAGCATAATATACTGTATAAAGTGATAATAAGTCTATCCTTTCTTTATATCTGGTCTGTGCTCGGATAATGAGTTAACAGTCATACCATTTCTCCTGTTTTTTATGATAATAAGGAAGTTATGTGTGTTTTGGGTTAATAACCACCATACAAAAGGGATGTATTCATCCATTAGAAGGAAAACCTAAGAAATAATCCTAGTGATTTATTACATTTATTTCCAATTCCATAATTACATTCACACTAACCAAAGAAAATATAATTAAAGTAATAAAAATCCCGTCAATGAACAAGTGATAATAAAATAAATTTTTTAATTTTTAAATAGTTTAAAATTCATCTCACGTAGATTCACCATCACTCTCAATATGACCACATTTATATGTGAACCTTTTAAAGAGAATAAATGTATGTTACACCTCTATTGGGAAACTTTTTTAAAGACTTGAAAAAATTAATTTCAAATTGAAAATACCATATGAAGTTTATATTTGAAAAAATTTATGAGTTTCCCATTAAGGAAATCATGGATGATATGTATTCTAGGAACATAAAGAACATGATGGAAAGATATATAATAGTGTTAAGAAAATACATATATAATAATAGAGAGTACAATAACTCTCTACTGATTAATAATAGTCAAATTACTCTAATTTATATTGATAATATGCCTCTCAAGAAAATCAGTGATGATAAGTCATCACTCTTAAGTTAAGGGAATTGTATTTTAGTTTCCTTATTAAACAATTCACTTCAAAATAAGTCAAACATAGATTAAATATATCATGTAATGGATTCATCATACATTGATATGGAAAACTATTCTACCATTTATAGTATTATATCATCCTATAAAGAAGGGGTAACCAACATTATTTATCAAAATTTTATTCAATGTGAACTATGAATCAGTGTAGAAGATCACAATTTTAATGACTTAAAAGATGAATCTATTATTGTTTTGAAAGAAATATTATACAAATTCACTAAATAAAATTTAACATACATCTGTATAATTTTTAGAAACATACAGGAGTATATCAACCATTTATAATATGAGAATCAAATAATAGAGAAGGATTTGGATGAAAGAGAAAAAACATATATTAATATTTCTAAACAAATAGGATCCTAAATTATCATTAATTATGAGATTTAATAAATATATTCTATCTTTAAAAATGAATGAATCACTAAATTTCATGAGAGAGAATAATCCTAGAAAAAATTGTAGAAAAAATCCATGTATCTAAAGAAGTAATAGTAGTTAAAATGATTAATTTTATGTCATATATAATTAGATTATAGAGCATGACCACTAACTATAAGAAAATAAAACAAATCATGAAGAATATGTTGAAGTTATAAGGAAGTACTAGGAAGAGAAACTGTAAATATTGTACAATGATAAAAACATTCTCAATAATTATTTATTTTAGTATTCAATTAAATTGGGGAATACAGAATTAGTTTAAGAAATATATTCAAAAAAATATGAGATGATAATTAATTCCAGACAAACCCCTATGGAATAATATTATGTTGGAAGGATTATATCTTGGGGTAATAAAACCTCGATAACATGTTTTGATTAATTTGTATCATTATCAATGAAATAGGTATCATCATCTATTAAAAATATTTTTTTGTACTAATTTTTTATAAAGGTTGGGGATGAAGCCTCATTAATTTTTAAAGCAAAGAAATGACCTATTTTAACTGGGTAGAGGGAGACCCATTACATAGCTCAAAGGCCCAATGGGCATTTAGGCCATTACATGGCCCGTAGGCCCAATTTTTTTGCCCAAAGCCCATTCTGTGAATAGTACTGCTATAGTACCAGCCTGCTACAACACCCGCACATTACTCGCCACAACTACAGTGCCATGCCACCGCTACGGTGACTTTTCATTGCTACAATGCCCACCATTCCAATAGCTCATCCACTACTATAGTACGCTATAGTACTACTACTATACCTTGCACCCAATGGGTTTTGAACTAAATATGTTTACATGAATAGTGTAGGTTTAAAATAAAAATTTTAATAGGTGTTGATGATGAAAAATGGTGATAAATCAACTAGAACCTTTTTAGTGGATAAAATAAGATATATTAGTAATTTTTTCACCTAAAATAACCCATTTAGTGAATAAGAAATCCAGAAAATAACATGCATACAATCCTAGAAAATATTATATTCATACCAAAATATATAGATTTTTTGGATACTATTTCTATTGTGACATATTTGGTCATATTGTTGTGGATTTATTGCACAATATAACAACCTTTTGAATAAATTTAATGCCTATATAAAGGAGTGAATTTCTTGAAGAATAAAATACCACAAGAGGAAAAGAAATGTTTCTTACTAACATTCATTTTTGAAAAATACTAATATCATTATAGTATTTTCAATGGAAGTGGTCATAGTGAAAATTCAGGAATGAATAAATCATCGAAGCATGGGACAAGAATAATTGGTAAAATAAGACCACATAAACTAATGGATTGTAAAAGGCCTCCCATATGAAATATTCAAAATAAAATTACAAAATTACATATTCTCAAGATACTCGTGAAAAAGTTTTATGATTAATCCTTAGATATTTTGTAAAAAAAATCTTCAAAGAAAATCTAAGAAGATCAAGAATAATATAACTCCTATAAAAAGTATCTTTTTATCATGTGGAAATAGTGGTCACACCATGGATAATTTTATGAAATCTATGGAATGAAAAATTTATGAAGGAATGTTGATGGAAAAAATTCCTAAAAGAAACATGTGATTTGGGATGGAGGTGTATATTTATCAAATTCCATGTATAAATTTTAAATTTCCTATTCATTTTCCTAAATAATGTTTTTTTGGCCAGCTGGTCTAGATAAATAAATATATATATAATTATAAAAAGTTATGTCAATAATCAAAGTCAATAATAATATTCCTTATGATGTTGAAGTCTAATTTCATGAGAGAATTTCAAATGAGTATAGCCTTAGATATTATGAGGATTTATGTAGTAAGTTCATTAAATATGGACACAACTCAAATAAATGTGTAACTATTATTCCAGAATAATAAGAATTCTTTAAAAATTTGAATATTTCACCTTGTGATGGTTGTTCCTTATTTGATTTCACAAAAATAAAATTCACACACAAAGAAGAAACTGAGAAGGACAATGTTTCCATTCTACCTAAAACATCCTTGAAACCCAAAATTTTCATCATGAAGATATCTCTACAAAATGAATAATAAAATAAAAGAGTCTCATGGTTAATAATATATTATCATCCTTGTTTGTATCATTGATTAAAAAATGAGTTTTCATATTATTCCAAAATCATAGGTGTTTTATTTTTGTGCTAACCATGTAATGATTTGATGGTTATGGTGGTTCTAAAATCTTGAACTAAAGATGAAAAGTAAGATAGAATAATTATTACATACATAATCCTTTTCATATAGTAATTATTAATAAATTGGAATATGAAATAAAATATCTTCCGACATGATGTGAAGAGTGGGATTCTTTTTTCTGGATTTACTTGGGAAGCTTTTAGAACATCATATCTCATGAAAATTGGAAATTTAGAGAAGTTTCTCCTGATATCATCACTAAAAGGTATGTATTCCTATTATATCATCAATTAATTTTAATAATTTGTCATAAAAATAAAAGGGAGAAAAATATTTTCACCAATGATAAAAAAATAAGAATTTGTTTTAATGTTCTATGGTTGTATGAAATGACACATATAGGTTTTACTTTAATGTTTTAAATCAATTTGTTATGGGGTGCAAGAAATTCTGCATGAAAATATCTAAACATATTTTTATTAATTTGTATCAATATATTTTAGCATGAATTTATTTTTATATTCTCTTTTAAATATAATTGAAAAATATAAATGAGAATTAGTTGGTATCAATTTTCAATAATGAAATGGATATCATTTTTTTCTAAATTCATCACTTTTGTTTTCTCTACTGATCATGGATCAAGAAGGGATATGGTGGAAATTGTTATGAAACATTGCAAAGATTTAAGTGATATCATCCCCTCTTTAGTATTATTTTTATTTTTTATCAATAATTTGGGTACAATAAAATAATTATAAAAAGGTATAGAAGATTAATCTTATGTGAATTTTTAAAGAATATATTGACATGTCACTTTCTGATAGGTGAAAGAAACAAATACATGGGTGGGGATTGTTTTGTCTACCTTGTGTTTTATATTATCTATTATCAATGTATGCCAATATATTAAGGGAAAAAGTTATTGGATTTATTTTTAGGTTTCTGAAACATATTTATAGAATGTTGGATTACATTGATGAAAAAAATGAGTTTCTAATCATATTGATAAGAATGTTTATATTCCTATAACATGGTGTTCTCCTATCTATGAACTGAGGAAATATAAAGATGTTCAAAAGGTCCACCATGACTCTTGGAAGTTGTAAATTCGACTAATTATACAACAAAAAAATTATCAAGAGATTTTATAATGAGGATACTTATATAAATATGAATAAGACAAATTAAGATGTTCCATCCTTTTAAATAATAGAGTTATATGAATGTATAGATGGTTGAAGTCATTAAATTTTTTTGAAGTATGAAAAAGATTGGATGATGATGAGAATGAAGAATTCACAATTATGGTAGAATAAAAAATTATTTTATTTGGAATATTTAAGGAGGTTTCCATTTCATCACAATTATATTTTCATAGTTTTTACATGGGCTTTGTTCAAAAATATTTCCATAAAAATATAACTCAATTGGAATAGTATAAGTTGGCTAAACCACATAGGATAGTTCGGATATCTTGAAGAGGTTAGGATGTATATTTAGTGAAATCATGTACACATTGTAGTGTTTGTGAATGCAGGGTGAGGAGAGGTTCATGTAGGTCATGTTGTGAGGTGGTAACATAGAGGAAGCTCGGAGAGGTCCCAGTTACTCATGACTTTCTAGATTATGTGAAAAGATCATTTATAAGAAACTACCAGCCAAAACATATTTATAACAAGGGTAACTAGAAGTAGACGCTTTTAATCCTCTTTATAATGTATTCATATATCCAAGGTTGTTCAATATCCTTCTTAATCACCTTCTTCCACCTACTAAAACTCTAGATTGATCATTAAGTGAACAATTTAATTGGATGTGAGGATTGTTGATGGTCAATTATAAGAAAGTTTTATGTTCAAAAACCTGAAGATTATTTTTCTCTACCACATTTTAAGAGACAACATGAAAACCAAGATACAATGTGAATAATGGGAATCTATCATATAATTAAATGATATTTTGTGATTGTAAGGAGTGATTGGGTGTCTTCTGAAAATCAGCCAAAAGAAAAGATTCAAAATTCCATGAGTTCAACTAATATTCATCCCTATAAAATAAATATAATCAACCATAAGGATTATTTTGTATCATCCACTTATGTATAAGATCTTGTGAAATAATTAGAACATGGATCTACCATGAGTGACCCAAACCATCAATGAGGTCTAAACAACATGTATCATTCAATAAATTGTGGTACTTACTCTAAATATCATTAATGAGGAAGGAAAATCACATAGATATTCCATTCATATGAAAATTAATGTATAATAAATTTGATGTAGTGTATTATTCGATAAACCATCACGGATCTTTCGTGAAGTGTTTCGATTGTTTGTAAATAAACAGAGCATCCATGACATTTTGTTAAGAATTGAGATCAAGAAAGTGTCATTGGATAATGTATGGGTGAGTTCAAAAATAGTCATATATGCATTAAACATCATACACATTAATGAAAAAATTATTGAGAAAAATATTTCATCATCCATTATCATGTATATTTTGATGAATATCGTATACCTACATATAATGAAAAGAGAATTATGAAGTTTGAAGATAAATCTCACCAATAGAAACTCCATAAATGAATCTTATAAACCTATCATATATGTGGATTTAGTTTTTTCACTAAATGTGATTTAAATATAAATTTTTTTCATAATTTTTTTTGATTCGTGTAGGGAACTCATGGAGAACCAATGACAAATGGACATGCCTGAGTTGGGATCTTCTCTAAACTCGTAATCTATTAGGGGAGTGAATCATCCTAAATGAAGATTCATATGTTATTACATACCTGATATATTATATTATATTTAGTGAATAAGGTATAACCTAAGGTTTATTTCATCATTGAATTAATGTATTGGTTTCATACCAATCATATGTTTCATGAAATATGAATTAGCCACAATTCAGGTATGCATGCCATGTAATATCATGAATTAACACAACAGAGGAAATAATGAAGCCACATCATAAAAATTGTTAATAATTGATGTGAGGATTAATGAAGAAAACATCGCTTAAATAATGTGGAATTATAATATAATTAATTTGGTGTCAAATAGGGAATAATAAGGAACATGGTTGTTATTTTAAATCCATTTACGCTATTAACAAATGAGATCATTGGGTTTTTTAAATGATAATGAATATGTTTGTTGGTGTGGAGATATTAAAATGAATTTATGAAGAAATTATTTATAAATATTGAACTACATGTGATTTATTTGGATAAAAAATTAAATATGGTTATGATAGAATTTGATCATCATAGGAAACTAAATGTGAAGTTTACAGGTTTATTTATAGTGATTAAATTCAACAATGTAAATTAGAATTGAAGATCGTGGATGGAGAATTATTGAGGAATGTTTAATGATAGGTCTTCATGAGATTTAATTCTGATATTATTTGTGTATAAATAATAATTTAAGACTACATAAATATATATATTTATGGGAAAAAATATTGAGAATAATAATAACATATAGTAAATATAAATTTTACAATAATGCTAATGAAATGGTGTGGTTCAACACTCCCATTTTAATAAGATAAATCCTATTTTCATGATACATATTTGATATAAAACCTATTGTAAAATTGGATTTATCAATGGGAGAGAAATTGATGAACTAGTTTTGTATATAAAAGAATCATTCCTTTCAATAAAGATGAAGAGAGAAAAGAATAAGAAAAAGATATTTTGTGTAGAACAGTAAAATTGTTCAAGCACATTCCAAGGATTCTAATTTTGTATCCTATAATATATTCCTATATTGTATAATTATGAGGATCATCATACTAGCCCAAATGATTACAATATTATAATAATATTATCAATTTATATTTTCTAAGAGGGAGTCAAGTCAATAAATATGATCCAATTTTAATGTGTTTCAAGCATAATCTATTATACAAAGAGAGTAAAAGGCCACTATTTATTTTTACCTAGTCGGTTCTAGGATAAAGAGTTCAAGGGAATACCTTTGATCATTATTTAATTGATGATGATATGGATTTATTGTTTCCATAGGATAAAAAACACCATACAATTAGGACATAGTAATAATTAGTGTTGTTATCCTCATCAAAAATCATGGTGTTCTCTTTTTATTCATTAATATATCACATCTACATTCACACTTACCAAATGAACGATAAATAAATAAAGATAAATAAAATCATTTTACATGTTGGGAGTTTATAGAGAGATAAATATTTTAATAGTTCAAAAGTAATCCAAAATTGATTCACCCCCTCTCAGTGTGGTCACATTCCTGTGTAACCCTTTTCATCTTCTCAGTCAATAAAATCTCTCAATTATGGGAGATTTTTTCTATGATTCCTAGTTTACAACATGTAGAAGGATTAAAAACCTAATGATCAATCATATTGGCTTGGGGAACTTATTTATCGCTCCAATAGATGAGATTCACCCATATTACTTTCTGTTTTAGAGGGAAGCAATAATAATTATGTTGAATTCCAAGACCTTATCACAAACATAGAATTTCCTCAATATATAAATGTTTATTATTTGGATATCAAGGGTGACTAAAAGTTTGTGATCAGACAAGTAAATGGTGAATACACCACTATAGAGTAAAACTCTATTCCCTTTATTGGATAAATATGAGGGTTGATATATGAATTCCACATAGATCCAACACTTTATCATATCCCATGTTCATAAAATTTCATTGAAGATGCTCTGTCTAATAGTACTAAAACCCTAGAATATATAAACACATACACGATGTCCATTATCATTGCACATCATAGGTTGTTCCTTCCATTTATGAAAAATTATATGTAAGAGATCAAATATTTCAACCCCACCTTTAACCAAGTCGAACCTCTTCCCACATCTTTTGATATCCATATTGGATGGATGTATCTTATAATATACATCCTCCAAAATTGGTTTCTCCCATTGGATCAAAATAATAAGATATATAATTTTTGGTGAGTAGAATATTTTCCACTTAGAATATCAAAATTTCCATGAAGGTTCTCAAGACATAAAGATTCAATAAATTTTTTCCTTAGTGACTTGAATGAGGATATAACCTCACTATTATGAAGGAAGTACATGTTGCATCCATAGTACCCACTTATTAGAATCCTGTATATTCCATAAAATCATGATACATGGATACTTTTATCCATTAATGATAGATGATTCATGGATTTTTTAAAATATATTTTTTCTTTTGTGATATGGGATGACATTATTCATTAAACCCAAGAATTTCAATAAACACTGAAATATTCATAGTCAAATTATTTCTGAGAAATATATGGAATGGGGCCATATACCCTATCCATGGTCATAAAGTTTATTTTCATTCAATTCTACCACCAATTTATCCTCTAAGTTGGATGAGGTTATATCTCTCAAATATGTTTGATAAAAGGTTATCTTCAATTTCATGATGTCTAGTAGAATACCCAGATTTATCATCCTCTCATAATATTGATGGATAGAAACACTAGTCATTGTTCTTATAAATTATAGTAGTTGTATTGTAAAATCAATATTTATTCCAAACATTTATCCCACTATCATGTAGTAGTGAACATATAGATAAAATACTTAAAAATAATATTTACTCTATTTATTATAATATTAGAAGAAGACACAAAATCTAGACCAAAAAAACATATATTATTTTCTGTATTATCACACAAAAAATTGTAATTCCACACAGGTGAAAAAATATTTTCTTATCCATAATAATGAATCAGTTCTTCCCATTGAAGTCCAAATTCCATCACATAATATTTTAATTTTTAATCTATATTATGAAGTGTTGTCTCATAAATATTTTTATGTGTTATAGCAGCATGATGAGAAAACATTACATACACTAAAAAACCTAGAGATTCACTTGAATCAAATCATATAACTTTATATAAGAAGTTTCACTTTCACTCATTCATATATGGATAATTAGTACTAGTTCTAAGAACCCTTTGGATAAAATTGATGAATCTTTTGGTGGCAGAGCCAAAATTGGAAGGACCATACACTATACTTAAGGTCTAATGAAATAGAGATGGAAATTTTAGTATACTGGATGGATAGAATATTAAACCAGCTGGTAATGTGAGCATTCTCAATAAATTAATTGTATAATTTTATGACAGGTTTATCTAAGTCCATACTTCATGAATACAAACTTCTTATAATAAAAACCCTTATCGTATAACATTACACTTTATGAAATCATAGTCTTTGTTATATGAATATAACTACCTGGTATATACTATGTGTTATTTGATGTTAAAAAACACGATACATGGTCCATCCCATATGAATATATGTTTTCTTGGAGTGGCTTAACCTTTGTGAAAAAAAAGAATAAAATGCCCACATGTATGTTCTCTCTCTACATGAGGGTTTTTATTCCTTGTGTATTTGATGTTAATGATTACTCTCACCAACCATAAATTCATGGTACAGTTAACCTAATAAAAATTTACCTAACTAGTAGTACATGTGTATAGATTAGTATTTCCTCAATATATATATTGATGCTTGAATATCATATCACAGGTCGTTCCATGGATTCTATTTCCATAATTCATTATTCTCAGGTGATGAGGCATTTCCTCATTCATGTCTTGATTCATCTTTGTATCCCACTGGAGTATCAATACACTTCTCTATTTCCCTTATGTACATAAGCCAAATATGTAAAAACATTATTATATATTGATCACTATGGTTGTATTGATTTCTATTACTGTGGAATTAGTTTTAATTCCTAGATCTCTTAACCTTGACTAAGTTATAGATTTAATCATCTTACCATAACACACACAAAATATGATTTTGACCCAAGATTATGTTAGGTCTTCTCATCGATGAATTTTAGGTTGCAGCCATTCTAGATTTTTTTGGTGTAGATACTCCGTCTACGTCAAGTTTCTTCCCCAAATTCACCTGGATGACCATACATTTTCTTACCATCCCACTACACATTAATTAGATCTTTGTAAAAAACCTATTAAAAAACATAACATCGATTGGTTCTTCAATAAATAAAACATATAAAATACACAAGTACCCATTTTAATATTCTAAGAAATCGTTTACATTTCCATTAATATTTTTTATAAGTGATTTTATCATTTTATATTCATGTTCTGATTAATCATCCATTCTATCACAAATTAATTTTTATATTTTTCTTCTCCTCTTATACATGAGTTTGATTTTTATAGATTATTCTTTCTAAAAGCAATGTGTAATATGATGCTCAATTTTTTACAGATATATTGTGATTCTAGGATCTTTTATCCAAGATCTATCCATAAATATTAGTGTCATTAATCCTTGTGATTAGGCTCCTAATAACTCATTTCAATAGCCTCGCACGGGAACGAAACCACCCCACATATAATTGTTCATAAAATAAATGTGAGGGGTGAATAATTTCCAAAAAATACATGTTTCCACATTCCTATTTCCTCAAGAAACATAGTAACGTCAAACATTACAAATCTCGGACATATCCGTATTGTTTTTCCTAATTAAACCATTTATTTTTTCTGATTTCTGAGGCCTTGATATTTCATGTTTGGTTTTCTCTATGTCATTAACATTAATATGCAGATATTTCTTTCTATAACATGAGATATATATTCTTAAGTCCCTATATATCAAGGTAACCATTTTTTGAAATTAAAATACATTTAATTTTAGTCTTAATAATATGATGGTAAATTGCATGACATATAGAAAATATTTCAAGACCATAAACCGATTTGGGTGATCTTTCTTACATGACCTGATTTTCAATACAAGAAATACATAACTACAGAAAGGTTCCTAATATAGGGCTTCTATCCAAAAACCTATTATGGGAGAAAAGTCATTCATTTCAAAGGAATACAACTTAGTGTTTCAGTTTCCACCAACCACACCTAGTTTCCAACATTAGCCATACACTAGCACTCTATGTACTAAGACACAGATCTCTGATCCTTGGTACAACCTTATATCATCTTTTTCTTTTGATCTTAGACAATAATATAATAATACTCCACATAAGAACAATTACTTACTAATTTATGTTATCATACGATACTTAGTAACTCCTATATCAATAATATTGGACCGAACTATAAATTCCAACAATATCTAACCCCCTAATTGTATCGACTTTCTTATTCCCATTAGGTATTTCCATAATAGTATCTACAATAGGATAAATTGAATTTTATAAAGAAAATATGTTGATTAATTACTCATAACACAATATACATAGTAAACCCCATAGTTCTGATCTTAGGCCCAATGAAAAATACAATAAAATTTAATCCTACCTATATCCTAGTAGTTGGAATTTCACAATAACAATGTATATTTTAGTGGCCTCACATTACTGTGGATTAATTATCACCAATAACTATATTTGGATTAATTTTTATTTTCATAGGATACATTACAATGTCCAAATTACCTGACTAATACATAGCCTTAAGTGTAATCCTAACTAAACCACTTCTTAGTGATAATGTTTCATCCATATAATTCTAATTGGTTTTTCTAGAAGTTTTCAATACCAAAATGAAACCATTTCATTTTGTGGAACATTATCTATGTATTCACAAAAAACTCTATATAAATATCCTTATTATATGACCATTAACTACAAAAATTCTATGTCTTGGTCACATGATGTAAAAATGTGCAACATATAATCCACCCTAAATGAACCTTAAAGTTATTGGAGTAGTCTATGATTAATAGAATAATTTTCATACATGGGTGAAAGATCTAGGAAAGAGTCCTTATAATATAGTTCTATTCATATGAATTAATTCTAAGGTAAAATATCCCTTTTCCAAAATAACTCCATCCTAGAATTTGGATCTTTATACTATGTGTTTGGATTTTTCATTTTATAGCTTGTCTATAAGGGAGAATCATTTTAAAAATACTCATCAAGTTACTCAATGTTGTGAAAATATCTATTCCCATATGAGTATATATAGTTTTATTCCAATTATTTTAGGATACGTAGTAATGTCCATATCACTTACCTTTGATACAACAACTCTATACACCTTTATTTAAGATTATATGTGTGTAAACCCTTCATTCATGTCTGGTATTATATTATGCATGCATTGAGACCCTAAATAATGAGGCAATAACATCCAATATTAGGTATTAATACCTATTTCATTTATGGTTTTGAACATTTTAAGTGTTTAAATTTTCAAATAAAAAATATCTATGTGTGTATATATTCTTGATATTTTCATATATGAACTGTTTCTTTCATCTCTAATATTAGGTATATCCCTAAATTTCTATCAATTTAACCACCCCCATGTAATTTTAGGGTCTTCTCATTCACATTGAATATATCTATTCTAGGGTTAACATTAGGGTAGTATATATTTTCATATGACTACATATGGCTTAATTATTATTACCAGAGGAATAGTGTCTTCCCACCATTGTGGTTATACTACACTAGAATTGGTTAAACCATTCATATTGACATTTTTACCCATTTTTATAACTTTATATATCTAGAAATGGAATCATCATTCACAATGAGTAAATTCATATCTTATCATTGTACATTTATCCTTGTATATGCTTAAAAATATATGACCTCAAAAATTATCCACTATTGTTCAAATTTATATGACCTATAACATTGGCCCCCATGGTCCAAATTTCATGACCCAAAAATGAAAAATAAAAGTTACACAAAATCATGTTATGTTGAACAACTATAGAGGGTAGCCTTATTTGAAATAATGCTTCTACTATTTGATAATTAAAACCTTACCCATAAATATCTTATTACATATTATTTCTTCAATATCTCCCCAAAATACTCTATGCATATATTCATTAAAAACAAAATCAAATATATAATTCCTTGGGGAAATGTGAAATGTAACAATGAGTGAGCTTAAACCCTAAATAGGGGGAAAATATATCAATGAGTCAAAAAAATTGTTTCATCAAAGTGCATGTGGAAACATGAACATTGGATAATTGCTTTATTAAAAATAATATCAAATAATAATAGTTTTATATAAATCATTTTTAAAGGATATCTAACTATATGTATCATACATATTCTATGGAGTATAAATCCTTAAGGAAGGAGACATTAATCACTATCCATGGAGTATAACATTAATATTTTGCAAAACCTAATAATAGGGAAAGAGCATATGCATGATAAATTATAAAATTTTGAGAAAACCCAATTATTCACATGGATAAATTTCTCATCAAAATAAATTGTTCCCATTAATTGTGTTGTGATAAAACACTATCATTCCATTACATTATGTTCTAGACAAACTGATCATGTTCATGAATTTCATTATAATCTTGTAACATAAAAATGACTAACCAATATATTGGAGATAAATATTGGAACTCCAAAATAACATAATTATAAACCATAAAAATGCAGACACATAAATTCAATCAATTATATTATCAGGAAAACCCTACTAAAAGAGAATAGGTACAAATAACTTTTCAAATGGTATCACAAAAAATTACATAAAGAATTATATAATTTGATAATAATAATTTTATCAACCAAAATGAATATATCACAATAGATTTTATAGGGGATATATATGAATCATAACTCAATAGAAGATATTTTTTTTAATATAGGGGAAAATTAAAATAAACCAGTACAATAAAATATAAAACATTTGTAATGTTTTCATAAAAATAAAGTGTCATATAACATTCAAAAAAAAAAATTACATATTAAATGGTTTTTTTTTTGAAAAAATATTTAATATAACGCTATAAAATTGATCCATAAAAATAAATGAGGCTTCATAAATTAAATTTCTAATAGAATATAAAATTTATGAAAAATTTAATAACAGTTTCCTACAAGTGTTTTCTGGGTATTTTAAAAAAACCCACAATGATGAAAAGGTTACAGAACATTATTTTGATATTAGATAATGAGAATATGTATTGTATATAAGGTAATGCATATTGATATTTAAAATTAATAAAAGAATAAATTTTTTGACTCAAATAATATTTCATAGAGGATGAATAATTAAAATAGTGGGTGATAATTATTTTTCATGATGTCATGTTTCAAAAAGATTGAAATTCATCAATAAAAAAAATTATGATATGAAACTTTAATTTCCCTAAGGAAAGATAAAATAACATAATAAAATTGATAATAATGATAAAATATAAAAAATTGATATTATATACACTTTATAAATAATATTTTTTCAATAATATAAAACTTTTCTTGAGGAAGTAAAATTTTGAACAAAACCCTTTACCTTGGATTCCTACTTAGTCAGACGCACTCTAAAATCCTATATAATCAATTTAATTTTTTCCCAATATATTTAAACTATATATATTTTTATTTTACATTATATAAGTCATTTATAAATTTATTTATCCTCACATATTAATCATTTATTGTTAAAATTAATGTTATAGTATTATTTTTCCTATTAGTTCCTTGATAGATTTGGTTTACCAATTCTGTTACTTGGTACATGATTATTATTTCATCATTACTATGATTTTATTAGTGTTCACATTTTATATATATATATATATATATCAAATGTATAATTGTTTTTATGTTATAGTGAATATTAATTGATAGTATTTTAAGTTCCTCTTTTTGATAATTTCAATCAATGGAAAGAGTTAATATTTATTAATGAATATAAATAAATATACATCCATTATAGATTAATAAAAATATATTAAATTATTATAAATTAAAATATATTTAATTTATTTATTTATTTGATAATCATTCATGATATAAAAATTATAATATCATTCATTTTAGTCCTATAACAGCCCGAAATAAGAACACATTATAATCAATAAATGAGTAAGAAAGTGGAGTTATATTTTGATATTAATTTTTTTAGAAGAGTAATTATGATTATAGAACAAAATTGGAGTGTATAATGGTATTTAGGTATTGTGGGTATGATAACTTAGATGAAAATTTAAAATGAAACCCCATTCAAAATTTGAGGAAATTACTCCTTCTCACTATGAATTCCCTAAGAAAGAAGGGCATAGAAATCATTTTCATTGGGAGAGGATTCCAGAAATTGTAGCAGATCATACGAGGATTAAAATACTAAGGTATTAAATAGTTGGTATAATGAGAGTAGTTATTTTAAGTGGGTGGTAGAGTTCCCCTTTTATAGGTAAATTTCATGACCTGGCCAACCTCATCCCATAAACCTAGTCAAATGACCCACTAGAACTCCTATAATACCTGGGTTGTCATCCCATAACACCATAGACTATTATCCACCAGGGTCAATTATTAGACCAATAAAGGTACCCAAATTCCAACACATGTTCTTCCAGTGTTTTTTTTTCCTCTCTCACACACAGCTATGAAACATCCTATGGGGTCACTTATTATAACACTACTCTAGGCCAAGCATGCATAACTTTGGAGGTTTAATCTGGTATGCTCCCTAAATTAAGGGTTCACATTTTTAAAATTGGTAATATCATTTATTCATGTAGTTATCACTTTTATAGGGGTATTACCCCCCCCCCCACCCCCACCCCCCTCAAAGCACAACTCCCTCAATGTAGTGCTTCAGTATAGGTATTTTCTCTAATATCATTTTTATGATCAGGTCTACCTAGGTCCATGAACATAGTCAACTGACCCCATGGGTCTCCTTTAATACCTTTTTTTACATCCCAAAACTCTAAATACTATTACCTATCAGGGTTACTTATCAAACTAATGAATTTCCCCACATTCCAACACATTCACTTCAAGTGTGTTTTGTCCTCACTCACACGTACCCTAGGAAACTTCCCAATAGGTCAACCATCTTTACATAACTCTAGTCCAAGAATTCTTATCTTTGGAGGTATAATTAGTTAGGCTCCCAAATAGAAAGATGAACCTTATTTAAAAGGGTAATAACATTTTTCCTTTAATGTATCACTTTTCCAGGGGTATTACAGTGAAAATGAGAGACATTTCATTGAAAACATAAGTTAGATTAAGGGTAAAGATGGAATGAAAATGAATTTGGGTGAGATGGGTAAATAAATTTTCATAATATGTCTTTTATTGATTCCCCAAACCATCAAAAGGACTTCTATACTATCTGAATGTTGTATTTATTTCAAAAAAATGAGTTATTTTTAATTTACCACTTTTTACCTCTTTTTTCTAAGTTTTATTATTTACCACTGTAATTATTATTTTACTAAAAAAATAATATCAACCTTATTTTATATGTTCAAAATGATGATTCAAAATTTGTACATCATATTATTTTATTCAATTTCTAAATGATAAAAATATTACATATAAAATAAGTACACATTATGCATAAAAAAATTTTATAAAAACAAATTTTATAGCATAATATGAATATATTTTTATTGTGTTCCTTGTAAAAAAAATTAAATTAGTGATAAATATTATATATATATATATATATATAATCAAGACATTTCATTGAAATAATTTCTTTTTACAAATTAATTTTAATATTTTTTAAAAAAAATATTTTGTGAAACAAATATATCTTTTTAACATTAAATGATTTTATTTGTAATCCTTTAAAATATATTATTTATTTATACATAATTAAATTAGGTTTATTTATATAGTTTTATTTTAAAAATCTATATTATTAAATTAATTTTTAATAGTATATATTTGGAAAAATGATTACATCATAGAACTACTCAAAATAATAAAATTATATATATCATTTAATAAATAATTAAATACGTGTTATATCATAAAAAATCTCCATATAAAAACCTTAAATACCTCAAAATTATATATGAGGGAAATTTAAGTAATGGTAGTAGTCATAGGTGTTGATTCATCTAGCATGTATCCCATATTGATTTTTTCGAGCGTGAACATCACCCATAGAATAATTCACTCTAACCATACATGTTGATGTATAGATTAATATTGGTCTATGGAAAACCCTAAATATCCTACCTCCTTCCCATGTTTGAAAAAAATTTCCTCCTCTAGATGAATTCTACTACTTTATACCATTACATAACTTTTCTATATATATTTTAGAATGTAGTTACTACCCAATAAACTCAGAAATTGAACAATTATGTCACAACTATCATATTTTAATATAATAAAACATATATTTTATCTAATTAATTATTATTATGTATAATAATGGTACCAATATCTAGATATTTCAAATTGTCAAATAATCTCAACGGACATATAATCTAAATGACCATATAATCCTAGCGACTATATAATCCCAACGCTATATTATATTTTTTATATATAACCTCAAATACTTTATCAAATTCATTATTTTCATATTATCATTTCTATTCTATATATGTTTTTCATATTTTTAACTTGTTTTATTCATTATATAGTTATATTTTGAGGTATAATCATCAAATAAATCCATGTGGATAGGGATTTCGTGTTTTTGGTCATTTTATTTAGATATGGTTTTATACCTCTTATAATTTTTCTATTTATTTTTTATCTAGAAAAGTTTTAAGGCGATTCATTTTTTATTATAAAACCATTATAAAATAAATTAAAATTTATTTTTTTATGATTATTTTTTAAAAAAGTCCACCTATTCTTGAATTAATTTTATTTTATTATATATTAGGGAACATACATTAACCTCCTTAAAATAATTTCTCTAATGAAATATTTTTACTCGGATGAATAAATTGAGATAGTTTTGTAAAATTATATCATTAGGTTCCCACATAGTCACCTTAGACATGTGATTTAATGACAAAACATTGTACTGAAGGGTTTACATGTTTTACAAAAACATTATTTATTTAATCCCTGATTGAAATTGGTTGTTTCTCATAAGATAGATCATGTTCCAATAGCATGACTTATAATTTTAGTAAATGTGATGGATATGTTATGAACTTACTCAAATGGGATACATAAAAGTCATCATTCACCTAAGATATGTATAATAGGATTTATATGTGATAATCTATAGTCCATACAAGGTCATTAATCTTGACTGGACTGATGTATCTAACTCTAAACTTTCACTTATTCAAAAATATCATAAACATTCTCATATGAGATATTAATTGGGATATTTTTCCCATTTTAGACTCCATTTATCATCATTGATTATCATAATAACTCTTCTTTTTTATTTTTTACTGAATTTATATATATTTGAATGGTATAAACCTTTTATTTTATTTTTTTAATAATATTGGGTCCTAAAATATTCCCCTTAATAAACATTCAAACACATTGTGATTTTTCCATTATTCCCATATTGAGCTTCATATAGTGCCATTGGGATTTTGGAGTGTATGTTTTTATTATTTGAGAACTCATCCCAAAGAATATGTTGATCCAAACATCTTTCTAAATCCATATAGAAATGTCTCATAATATATTATAGAGTTTAAATGGTACGTTTAAATTAACACTATATGTGAGGATGATAAGTTGTATGAAATATTAACTCTATATTCAATTCTTAATGATGAACACTACTCGATATTTTTGAGTCTTGTACCTAAATCAAACATCATTGAAATATTTTCTCCATACATCCTTACCATGTCCTTTTTGTATGAAATAGAAAGATTATTGAGTGATAAATACTCTTGAATAATAATTAAGTGATTCAACCATGTAAGTTAATCTATCACTACCCAAATGGAATTGTATTATTCAATAGTATTTTCAATACCTATAGAAAAATTTAGTGTGATATTCTCCCATTTTCATATTAGTATACATAATGGTTTCGTAATCCTATTTGATTTATGGAATTCAGTAATTACTTTCATAGATACCAATAATTAAGATATATACTATGTAATCTCACTTTTCATGTTGTCCCACCCAAATATTTGGTAACAATATCTATATATCCTTGTTCTCTATAAGTGAATAGATAAGGATAAGCTATGTCCATCATCCAAAAGATCCTTTTTCATTTTTGTTATGAATGATACACATATCCCAGTTCAAAATCTTATAACTCCAACTTTATCAAGGATGAAAACTAAAATATTCAATACCTTATTTTACTATCCCATATTTCATTTATGGGACTCTATTATAATTATATAGATATATGGTTGATATATAACTTGGTAATGGATGGATTCCATCCCCTATTTTGTTATATAGATGCTCAAACTTTATAAATCTGGGAGTATTGGCTATATTTCAATCCTCATCATTGATTTGGAATAATGGTGCTTCCTAGTCACAAATTAACCATATTGTTGGACTTCCAAATATGATAATGTATTAAATAATAATAGTCATTGATTAACTCTCATCATCTACTTTGGATCACGATCATAACATTTAGTGTTTGTATGTACCTTATGATGTTATGATCACTATATATAATAAAATTTCACCACATAGATAATTCAATAAAATAATTAATGCGAAAATAATGACTTTTATCTCTATATCATGAGTAAGATAATTCTTATCATAGACTGTTAATTGATGAGAGGAAAACACTATCACCTTTTCATTTTTCATGAGGATGAATCCCTATACCTTTATTGATTTTTCCCTATATATTAGAAATAATTATCCATAATATTGTAGTTTGAGATTATGTTAAGTGAACACCTCTTTTGAACCACCTTAATGATTTAATCACATTTTTCAGTTTTTATTAACTTCACTACCATCATGTTAAACAATTTTAGTGGCACTGATAATCATCATACATTTCTCAGAAGAAAATCAGCAGTATCCAAATAATCTATGAATATTATAGATCTATTTCAAAATTATTGTTCTGATATATTATTCAATCACCTCAATCTTTAAATAATCTAATAATATACCCTAATTCAGACTCTGAAATCTAATGATTTAAGACTCCAAATTCTTATTAATTCAGACTCTGAATTTCTTTTAAATTCATACTCCAGAATTCTATATAATTCAGGCTCCTAATTCCTTTGAAGACAGAATCCGAATATCCATGTTTTATATACACCGAATAGTTTTTGGTTAGACTCCGAACTTTTATTTTGCTTACATTCCGAAAAATGAATTTTGTCAAACAACCATATTTTTTTTACTCATGTTTTGGTTATAAAATGATGTTTTCCATTCAGTTACTAACTAAACATTGTTTGAGTGACACGTGTATAGGTCCCTTCGAAATTCAAGGAAAAATATGACCGTTGGAGAAGGGAGCCGACCATTGAGAATGTGCCTATAAATAGGAGCTTATTTGAAAGAACTCACAACTATTATACAACTCTAGAGATTACATGATGAGAAAGTGATTTCTAGAGATACACTTTCAAGCTTTGTGCATACTGAACATCTTGTTCATAATTTCTTCATGTGACTCTGAATGTTGCTAAGTACATTAGAGGGCTTCTGGGGATAGGAAGACAGAGGTTCCGACTACCTTGAAATTGAGGGCTTGCAGGGATAGCAAGACAGACTCAGATCTTCGTATCGAGGGCTTACCCTGGTGTGGGTAAGACAGACATTCTTGAAAGTATAAATCAAGGGACCTTTATCCAAGGTTGTTGGATACCCTTCTCTTTGGGTTAAAAGATTTACTACTTGTTACTTGTATTGTTTCAAGTTCTCCACTGCATTTTGATTGTTGAGGAATGTATAACTATCTTATACTTCCTTATACTTGTATACTCTGATTTAGTAAGATTCTATAAGCTTTAAGGTAAAATCTTTATCTTTTTAAAATTTGGTTAAATTTTTATTTCGGGAATTACTTTTCCGGAATTACATTCTCAGAATCACATTTCCGGAATCAATAAAGTTTGTAGAACTTAGAGGTTTTGTGAATTTACCTTTTTTAACCCTGTTAAAAAATAGAAAGATTTCTAACAAACTTTAAATGTTCCCAAAGAATTTATAAATTATACAATTCACCCCCCACCCCTCTTGTATATTGAGAATCTACATCGTCATTTTGATCCTATAGTTGGTATCATATGAGAATATCATACTCCATACCAACCTAACACATATTTGATTTCATGACCCATAAATGATACATTATTGTATCCAAAATTCACACTTTCTAAATTTCACTAAAATTTCCCAATTCAAAATATCTTTAGTACAATCCAAAAAATGGATGTTCTTCCTTTCTCATGGAACATATATGGATATCATAAATAAATAATGCCATAAATATTTCTATGTAATATTTAAATACTTGGTTCATAAAATCATTTTACATTATAGGGGAATTTCTTTGTGTAAAATTCATCACTATAAATTTATCATGTCTATATGTTGTGTTGAATATTCTATTGGGTAAAAAAAATATCTGAACTTAATTTTTGGTATATATATTGATGAACTGCCTTCGATGAGTATTGATCCCATCTATATTAATCAAAGAAAACATTGATATAGGGTAGAGGATACATATTCGTATCCAATATTTTTTATGTTTTAGATTATCAATGCTAAATGAAATGATCAAACCTACTTATTGAGAAATATGAATGTTTCACCCCATGGTGTAACATTTGAAAATATAAATCCTTTTATGGATTCAATTTATTTTTCTTCTTAAAATATTCTAATTCAATAGGTTCTATTTGGTGAGGATATATCGATAAGGTCATTAAACCATGTATGTGTTTAACTAAAAATATAACCTTGTGTTTTAGGGGAATTTTAGGTAATTCATCAAAAAATATATAAATATACCCTCATATTATTTTCATGTATTCAATTTTGAGATTCTTCCCATCTATTTGAGACAAGTATCACACATTATTTGGTATCAAGTACCATAATAAGAAAAAAATCCTAATGGAGATCATATTCATCTTTGTATTGATATTTTTTCATGGGGTCATTCGAGATATGAAATAAAACATTCATATCCTGAAAATTGATATTAAATCCACATATAGAGATTCAATAAATTCCATGTATCACATAAAATTCTCCTAATGTGAGAGGAACTAGTTATGCGAAAATATTTTTCAGTATTAGTCAATTAGAGATGATTGATATACCTATGATGAAATCATCACACCACAATATTTTTTCACAAAAAATAAATATTTAAAATTTAAGGTGGTGATTCAATATTATTATAAAACATTAAATGTATAAAATAATGTGAAAAAAATACCCATATAAAACATTCATAGTTTTAGAGGGTATTATGAGTTTACTGTTAACTAATTCATTATCATGACCCACTTATGCGGTAGTTGTTTTTTGGGATCATCTTTATTCCTTTGGTATTTGAATATTTAGAGTATTATTATCCTAGTTAGCTAGTGGATTTTGGAATTTATATTTATAATTAAAATTATAATTTCATATGAAGAATTGAATCATGGGTGGATCATTTTTTTGATATTATTCTCCCCTATTTAATTAATTTTCCTCTTGTAATTCCTTTGGATGTCATGATATTGGTGGTAGATTTTACCATATTTGAAACTCTTTTTCATTCATTGAGAAAAATTTATTGGTTCTCCTCCCACAATTTTAGCATGTAGGAGGTATAAATTAAGCCACTAAAAAGCATGGTTTTAACGGTGCTAGTATAAGGCCACAGCCTTAAACCATACTTAATCTTGAGTTATTACAAGATTACACATTGAGGATCTTTTCAGGTTTAGAGTTTTAGAGAATTAGATCATAAAACTTGCATTACATTCCACATTCAAACAAAGTGGTTACATAAAAGATAGTATTCATTTTTTTCCCATCAACGGAAACAAATTTAAAAAAATAAAGCATGGATTCTTTCTTGAAACTTCCTTGACACTATCATCATATCATGTACCTTTCCCTTGACTTGTGAAAAACATTTCAAAAAAACTTGGGATGAGCATAAAAAGCTCAGTAAGGGTTATAAAAATATGGAAAGGAAACATGAGTTCATACATACATAAGAATGAAATCATACTTTACCCATAAAACATGGGCACTTTAACATACCTCATCAAATCATGAATGAATAATAGAAATCATAAGACATAAAGGTAACTTGAGGCATTCATAACATTCTTACGTAGGGAGTAACCCTCTTGGTTACGTTTGGAATACCCGCCACAGTATATTCCCTAAATCTCTTCGGAGAAACCTTAATGTTTCACTCCTTCGCGTCACCCAATGCATTGGAGAGCTATATCGGGCTCACCTGCCCTTAGTTTATCACGGAACCACCCGTTTTCATAACAATGCCCAAGAACCATAACATAAACGTATCACATAAAACATGCATAAAGGAAACATAACATTTCCACATTTCAATCACAATATAACATTTTAGTATATTGTAATAATTAATCCATTCAAAAAAACAATTTCCAAAACCATTTAAAACATTTAATAAAGATATTTTTGAATAAAAGTGTCCCATACCACCTTGAATCTTTTAAAATTTTAAACCATTAATATCCGTATAAATAAATCCTTAAAACCACTTTGAAAACATGGATATTAATAAGAACAAATAATTAAAACATTTAAAGCGATATTTTGGTTAAAGGGGTTCTTCCAAAATTAGAGACACTTGAATACAATAATTGATGAATAAAATTTAGTCAGAACTTTATAATATCATTAGAATAAATGGATTCATGATATAATATTCCAAAGGACAGTATATACACCATATAAGAGTGAATTGGTGCATAACAAAGAAGTCTTAAAAGAAATGTCAAATGTGATGAATTCCCTTATAAAGAAGGTATCCTTAAATTAAGGATAATTCAATCTCAAAATTATGTGTAACAAATATAAATACACCCAATATAAGTGGATATTAAGTGTAAAACAATAAAAGTTCATTCACACATATTCAAAAGATGACATATTCAATAACTACATGTTGAACCCAAAGAAATCGAAATTGGGTTAAAAAGTTCCCTTGGTAAAATTCGACAGCCTAACGGCATCACTTCAAAATTCAGAAAATGAGTTGATGAGAGATAAAAAGGTCATCTCATCACTTGGACATAAAATTTACATCAATAAGGATATAAAAGAACATATCCCAACAAAATAGTATGTGAATTAAAAGACATAACAAAAGAAGTCTTTTAAAAAGAGGAGGGTGAAAGGTCCCCTTACCGAGTTGGGTCACTTTCGAAACGTACACCCCATGGATGAAGGGTCATACAATAAAGATGTGAATACCCATAAATGAAATTATACTACACAAAGTTTATAATAATGGGCAGTTCATACACCACTCAAAAGAAATTGTGGAAAAAGTAGCATAAATCTCACGGGAATAAAAGTGAGATGAAAAATCCCTTACGAAAACTCGGCAGCCTAACGGCATCACTTCAAAACTCATAAAATGAGTTGATGAGAGGAAATAGGGTCTCTCATAATATGAACATAAAAATTACAGTAAGATAAAAATAAAATAACATCCCAATCATAAGAAATATGAGCTTAAAAGGAATGACATAAAAGGGTGTACTTAAAAAGAAAGAGAGGAGTAGGATCCCTTACCTCGGGTTCGACTTGACTCGATCGTTCTTTAATCTCCTGAATAATAAACTTGAGTTAATTTCTACTTCCTTAAGAACCTTTTTAATGTTCATTATTCCTTTTATATCACTTATTACCATGTCATGAACACTATGTAGTTATTTTAGTTAAAAACGGTCTTTTAAACGATCATTGGTACTTGAGTCAAAATATGCTCTTTATAATTACAAGTTGTTCATGTATCCATTATATCCAGAGTTATAATCATGATTTATATATCATATATATCATATATATCCATTACATATTCATTTTATACTATTCCATATCATTTGGAGATAAAAAACGAAAAGCACCGTTCATGGAGACGGTAGGCCGTACGTACGCATGAACGCTACTTTCATTTTTTTTCTTTTTCATATTAATGGAATTAAAATTAAATAATATATATATATATATATTATAATTCCAGTATAATATATATGTTATATAGGTCACATATGTTCATTAATTTCATTCTTTATGCATTCCATGTATTGCATGTATGAGTCACATCACTTGAGGGGGTGGTAGTCCACACTTCCTCATATGAAATTATCGCATTTACACAACATGAAAAGAATAAAGGTATGGTTTAAATATAAAATACAGAAGAATATAGTAAACATAAATACCATATATATCATATATAAAATACAGTTAAATCATAATGGCCACCTTTAAAGGTGTTAAAAGAATATTGAACAATCATCGTTTCGTGAGGCAGAAAATCGCCAACCACAGAAACAGTATGTTCTTTAACCATTAGACGAAGGTGTGTGTAAGTGTAGATCGAATAATTCTTATAACAACATCCTAGTATATTGAAGATACTATATTTGTTACAAAATAAATGAATAAAAATATTTTAGGGGGTTGGAGAAGCAAAATAAAACAAAAGGACTCAAGTGAAGACATTACCTTAAAATCGGGTAACTCCCTTTGGTTTGAGATAAAATGCTTCATTGGGAAGACTTCTGCCCAAAGTGAGGCTTCAAGAAGTTAGATAGAGATGTGGAGAGACAAAATGGGCAGGGTTTGGCCGAGCCAAAGGCTTTGGAAGTGTGGTTAAGGAGGTAGGGGTGGGGGCCTTTTATAAGAGGAGAGGAGGGGCACTCTTGGAAAGGTATAAAATCTAACTTTATTTTCAAATGAGTTTCGGATTTTAATGGTCCCACATTGATGTGTTTCTAGGATAAGGTGATAGGGGTTCAAAATCCACCCATACAATAGGTTTTGGACATGTCTGGGTCTTAGATTTTACATTATCTTTCCATTTTATTTAAATCGTTAAATAATGAGGTCATCGCTGCATCATCATGATGTCATAAATAATTTAATTTATTTAATGTATAAAAATTATAAAAAAATACTATGATGTAGTAAATAATTTTATCTTTCTAATGAATATTTATAGTTCAAAGGATCATTTATGTAGACAAAATTAAAAATATTTTACTTAGGTGATACATTCTTTGTTACATTTAACATTCTTTAAAAATAAAAAGATAAAAAGTCACTTTCTCACAAAATTGATTCCATGGGGCCCCCAAGTTTGGCACAAGGCATCCCATGGTCGTCCATGAGACAACAAGTAGCATTAGGACACATTTTGTGGTCATTTTGTATTATTATTATATTATCTTATTATCTTTAACTACCCGATTACTCATTAATCAAGATAATTAAAGATAATTACTGTCATTACTATTCATAATGTCCAAAAACAAAAGAGTCTTAATTACATAATTTGGACCTTCTAATTCCAAATATGTAATCCATTTTACCAAATTCCATACACATAAATTGCAATAATTAATTTAAAAAAAAACTTCTCGTTGTCAAAACAAATAGCGGGTTTTTTAGAAACATTATTTATGAAAAGTTTGGCACTTGTTTATGTCTAATTCCAAAGTGAAATTAATCCCAATGACCATAATTGAATTAAATGGTAAAAATATATTCTAATTACACTTTAAAAAAAATTAAAAAGGTAATATAACCATAAAATTAAATTATATGAAAAAGCAGTTTTGATGTAAAATGCAGTATTTTTCACTATTCATTGAAAAATGAACATTGTCAGAAAAATACCATAAATTAACCCAAGGTAAATTTCAATGTCCCAATCATAAATAATATGTTTATTTTGAAAAATAGAGCTTATAAAATTTTCAAAAAGTGGATTTAAAAGAGGTTCGCCATTAAAATGCGGTTAATCGACCTTTTGAAGAATATTGGAATGTTTACGCTTAAAATTGGATTCATTCGCATTTTTAATCCTATAACATTTATTGTAAGGAGTAAAAATATTTGACAAACATATATAATCATTTTTTTAGTTAGTTATGTTCATTCCTGCCATTACAACGGTGAGGCGTTAACTACCATTTAAAATAATATTATTTTATTATTAGAGTGCAATGCAAGATTCCCAAGAAACTCATTGTTGCGTATTGGGTACGCCATCATGCATAGCATTCCCTTTAAAGTAATATTAATATTTTATTCACAAATATGGATAAATATGAAAATTTCATACTCTTTATTTACCTGGGGTGTTACAGCTAGGAAAGGGCCTTTGACAGATCTTATAATGCATTCTCTATATAAGTGATGTTAAAGGGATGGATTTAACAGAACTCGTAGAAAAGCACTGCTAAATGGGTCCTTTATCAATACTAAAAAATGTTATTAAATGGAGTAAATTTATATGTTTTAGATATCTATGAGCCCAACCCCTTTACCAACGCTTCCAACACCCCTTTAACAGCTCTTCACCCCCTTTATTAGTTCTTTTTCACCCCACAACCACTTTAATGGTGATTTATAAATTTCAATCCTCCTACGGATGCCTGGATTCAATCCCAGCACCTCTCGTATGAAAATGGAACACCTTTACCACTACATCATGTTTTTTCATAGTCTGTTTAATGATATTTCTCTCTCTCTATTTATATATATATATATATATATTCATATATATATATATATATATTATTCATATATTTATAAAATTATTTTTAAATACATTTATAAAATATATCTATGTGTGAAATATATATACATATACTTATTTAAATATATTACATATTATATTACATAACATATATTAAGATATAATATAAATATATATCTATTTATTAATAAACATATATACATATAAACATTATATATATTTTTTTTATAATGTAAAAAATGGGTTGATATTGTTTTAAATAAATTTTTAGAATATGTATTTATTTACATATATTTGATTATACATATACATATATATTTATAAATTATTAACTAATAAAACACATTTTTTTGAATATTTTATTGATAATAAATGACATAATTTCCTCACATTGTGCTAAATGTATTCATTTATGAAATGTTGGGGATTAGATCATTCAATTGAAAATTTGAGGAAAATTCTAGTTTTACCAATTTAAAATGAACTGTAGTATTTCGAACATAAATATTTTAATAGGACTGATTTGAACCTAAAATTTTGTAACAGTGTTCCTATCTTAATTGTATACATTGTTTATTCAGGACACTAGAGATAAAGAGTGAATTTGGATGGAGTAAATGGGCCATTAAGTCAATGGTGGGATGGACTCTCTAGAATGGACATGGGTTCTTCATTTGGGCCATCACTTCTTCATACGTGATTGGATTGGGCCTAAATATTTAGAGGAGCTTGAGGATTCAATTTCTCACAAATAATCCTTCTGGAAAGAGAGCTGATTCACGCGTTTATGTGGTCAAATGGGTGGTGAAAGTTGGATTAAAATATTTGGCCGAATTTCCCCATTCACACTTGAAACCTCTTGTAACCTAGCCTCCAATCTACTCAATAAATTAGTTTTTTTCTCATTTTCATGCGTTTTAACATGAATTGGGAGATTATAGGTAGTGAATAATTGGTTTCACCCAAATTCCCCAACCATTTTAAGAGGGGAAGCTCTCATGAAACAAGGACCCCCTCATATAAGACTTCTTCTCTTCATCATGTTGTAATGTTTTAATTTCTGTAATAAACATATTTGTTCTTCTTTTATTTCTTCTCTTTTCTTCTGTTTTGTACAAATTTATTATTCTTTTAATCTTTATAATTGGTTTGGAATCAAGAGTGGATATGATATTTTCTTCTACCCTTTCAATCGTTTTCTCATGCAAAACGTCTCCACGATGACCACGCCGCTAATAGAAGATTAGTTTTCTTGTGATAGATCTATCTTCTACCCTATTTATTTATTTATTTTGAATTATTGAGATAATTTAATTCACTTAATATGATCCATGAATTGTGTTATTTAATTATAAGAAACTAAAACGCAATTGAACAGTTAACACAAAAAACACGCGAGGTCGAGGTTTTGTTTAGATTGGGAGAGCGCAAACTTAATTCGTAATACAAGACCACATGGGATAAGTTTGTAGAGTTCAAATATATTACCTAAACACAATTAATCATCATTCTCCAGAATAGAAATGTGCCTTAATTTACTACTGACCATAAGGTTACCTTAGAACATCAATCAAAGTAGGTTGTTGTGATTGCATGTTCGGAAGTTAGGCAAGGGTTAAATTCACTTCATCTTTATGGTTAAGTTAATTCTCGAAGGGTTCGGGATTTAACAAATTAAGGGATAATAATTAAGTTAATTTTAATTTAAAAGATAATGATAAACAATTTAGTGAATATGTAGAGTTATATCAATTATGCCTTTTAAATATTGTCTAAAAACATCTTTTTGTTGTGTATTTTTAATCTAACCTCATTTAAAAATAAAAACAAAAAAATGCAATCTTCTTCCATGAAACTACTTCTAGTTTTATAAACAATAAACAAACCCCCATCCTTACAAGTAGTGTTTTTATACTCTTTTAGTTTTATAATACCTTTAATAAGTTGTTATAATTTTCATCCTCCTTTGAGAGGCGACTTTGGTCAGCCACTCTGTTGTACGTAAGTAACCCAAAACTGAACAACATTTGGAAGTACCCATGACTACACCTTTCAAATCAGCGCCATTTCCAGGGAGGAAAGTAATTTATTCAAAAAATTATTGGTATTTATTTTATTTTTCATATAATTATTTTCTTCTCCTCTTTCATTCTCCTTTCCCATTTCTCAAGTTTTTTCTTCTCTTACTCTATTTTATTTTTATCAGACCAACTCAAATATCTTTTCTTTTTATTATGGTCTAATTTTATTCATTTCATTTTTACCTTTCACTGATTATGACACGAACTAATCCCGAAGATCTCTTAAATCTTGACCCTGAGATTGAACGCAGCCTTTGGGCTCGAATCAGACATTCTCAGTCTACGGGAAGTTTCGATATTCAACTAGTAGGAGAATTCCTCCACTCTAAGATCATTGAAATTGGAAGAAATTTAAATTCCAACATAAAAGAAGAAACAATGGCTGACAATAATGGAAATTAACTTAATAGAACCATTCTATAATTGGCTGCACCTGATATTAATTATCAACCAAATTGTATTGCATACACAAATCTCAAATCTAACATTGAACTAAAATCTGGATTAATTCACCTTCTTCCAAAATTTCATGGCCTATCTAGTGATGATCACAATAAACACCTTAAAGAATTTAATGTTTTTTTATCAACCTTAGAACAAGGAAACATTTATGAAGATCAAATCAAACTAGGTCATTCCCATTTTCACTTGATGGAGCTGCAAAAGACTACATGTATTATTTATAACCTAAAGATGTAACTTGTTGGAATGATTTGAAACGTCTTTTCTTGCATAGATTTTTTCCAGAATCAAGGACTACTTCCATTCGTAAGGAGATATCAGGGATTAAACAAGCCAAAGGGGAGTCAATGTATGAGAACTGGGAGTGATTCAAGAAGTTGTATGCAAGATGCCCACATCAACAAATTAGTGAGAAACTCTTTATCCAATACTTCTATGAAGGAATGACAACTATGGAGAAGAGCATGGTGGATGTTATGGATGGAGCAGCATTATTGGACAAGACACCAATAGCTGCACGTGCATTGATTAACAAGATGAGCCAAAATACCCAACAATTTGGCGATCGAGGTACACCGCATGTTCAAGGAGTACATCAGGTAGGTCTTTCTTCTCTTGAAATTAATTTGATTGATACCAAGTTAGAAGAATTGACAAAAATGGTGAGACAGATTACTTTGGCTCAGAAGACATCCCAACCCCCTCCTTCAAGGCCTTGTGGAATTTTCACTGAGATAATCCACCCAACTGACTATTGCCCACAACTACAAGAGATAGAGGATTGCACAGAAGTTTTTCCTAGGAGACCATATCAGTAACAGCAACAACCATATCCCTAAAATAACCTTGATTCCTTTACACTAGAATACAACCAAGGGTGGAAAGACCAATCAGACATGAGGTATAGCTCTCGACAACAACAAAGGCCCCCTTTTTAACAAAACTTCTAGTAGCCTCCTCATTATAAGAAGGGTTTCCAACAACCCCAAAGGATATTTGAATCCCAAGCATCAACAAGATAGCAACAAGGGAACCCTCACCTAAGGTAGATTATAACATTGATGACCTTTTGAAGCAAATTGTTCGTAATCAACAGAATGAGTTGAAGAGTCAATGTTCGGAGCTGAGGGAGTTGAAGACTCAAATAAGCCAGATTGCCACTGCCCTCCATGAACTGGTAAGTAAGAATTCTAGAAATCTACCTTCCCAACCTACTACAAATCGAAAGGGGAATGCTAGTTCCATAATATTGAGAAGTGGGAAGAAAATGGATGATACATCTGTACCTACCATTCCACCAGGATTCACCTCAACTCCAGAAAATCCCCATTCCACACCAACTGATGAGAAATCCAAGGAGAAAGACAAAGGTAAGAAAAAGATTGATGATGTTACTATTAAACCCCTTCCATTTCCAAAAAAATTTGTACAAAACAAAAATATGGTTGAAGAAGCAATGCAAAAGGAGTTTTTGGGCACATTCAATCATGTGGAGATCAAAATTCCTATACTTGAATCCATCAAGAAAATCCCAAGGTCTGTAAAATTATTAAAAGAACATTGTACCAACTGAAGATGGCTCAAGGGAAATAAGAGGATCAATCTTGGAAGGAATGTTTCATTACTCATTACACCAACTCTAGCAATGCCAAAAAAGTGTAAGGATCTAGGGAAATTCACTATACCATGCACCATAGGAGAGTTGTACTTTTTTACACTCTTTGTGATTTGGGAGCATCTATAAATGTGATGCCTCATTCTTTTTTCTCTTCTTTGCATGTTAGTGAGCTGAAACTAACGAGGGTGATGGTGCAGCTGGAAAATAGATCTACAACATATCCAACGAGATTCCTTGAGGATGTACTTGTCCAGGTAAGAGACATGATCTTTCTAGCAGATTTCTACATGCTTAACATGGAGGAGGATCGTGTAAGTTATCATGATCCCATTATCTTAGGTATAACCTTCCTCAAAACTGAAAAAACTATTATAAATGTCAATGAGGGTACACCTTCCATGGATTTTGGGGATGAAGTTGTGATATTTAATGTTATGGACTTTATGAAGTACCCCTCAGAGGACCATTCTGCATTTGTTATCTCCAATTTTGAACCACCAAATAAAAACCCCATGGAATTTGATTGTCCTATGCTTAGGGAGATTATGAGTATTGGTTCTAGTTTGATGTCTAAGAGTACTTCCACACCCGCTTCTTATGAACAAGACTCTCTAATATTTAATTTTGAAATGGGTTTATATGCTAATATTGATCATGTGAACTCTGAGTATGACCTGTAAGTTGAGTACGCCGATGGATTTGACGAATTATTCTCTGATTTTGATGATGTATATTCTAATATGGATGTTCGTTGTGCACATATTTCATTTTGTTCAATTTCTCAATCCATACACCACCCCTTAAACTGAAACTCAATCCATTTCCACTAAATCTCAAATACTCATACATGCTCTGTACTGAGAAATTACCTATTATCTTTGCTAACAATCTCCCTTTTGAACAAGAAGAAAAAGTTTTGAATCTTTTTAGGGAGAACGTCAGGGAAATTGGGTGGACCTTGGTTGACATATCACATATTAACCCCTCCATTTTCATGCATAGGATTCTTTTGGAGGATGAGGATAAACCTATTAGGCAGCCACAAAGGAGACTCAATCCAACACTTTTGGAGGTTGTTGAAAAAGAGGTTGAAAATTTTCTCGAGGCTGGTATAATCTATCCCACTTCATATTACAAGTGGGTGAGTCCTATTCAGGTTGTGCCTAAGAAAATGGTGTTATAGTTGTAAAAATGATAAAGAGAATTTAGTTCCGATGAGGGTACAGAACAGTTGGCGTGAGTGTATTGACTATAGGAAACTAAATAGGTCCATTCATAAAGACCATTTCCCCCTCCCATTTATTGATCAGATACTTGAGAGACTAGCTAGGAAGACACACAATTGTTTCTTGGATAGATTTTCTAGATATTTTCATGTTCCTATAGCTCTGAAGAATTAGGATGAGACTACATTCATCTGTCCCTTTGGCATGTTTGCCTACCGAAGGATTCCATTTGGACTTTGCAATGCCCCAGGTACCATCTAGAGATGCATGGTGAGTATTTTTTATAATTTTATTGAGACCTACATGGAGGTATTCATGGAAGATTTTACATTGTATGGGTATTCATTTGATGAATGTCTAAGTAGTTTGGGAAAGGTGTTGAATCGTTGTATTGAGAAGAATATGGTCTTGAACTTTGAAAAGTGTCATTTCATGGTAGAGCATGGAATTATCTTAGGGAATGTAGTGTAAAAACATGGGATAGAGATTGATATATCTATGGTAGATATTATTTCATCCGTACCATATCCTTCCTGTGTATGTGATGTTAGATCATTACTATGGAATGCAGGATTTTATCAGTGCTTCATCAAATATTTTAGTAAGATTTCTCTACCTCTGTCGTGATTACTTCAAAAGGATTCTGATTTTGTTTTTGACAATTCTTGCAGGACATACATTGATGAGCTAAAGAAGTGTATGACCACTCCACCGATCATGCATCCCCCATGGTGGGAGATTCCTTTTGAGCTTATGTGTGACACCTCCAACTTCACAGTTGGAGTTGTCTTATCTCAGATGCTAGAGGGATGCTCACCTGTGATTGACTATGCATCGAGGACACTAGATTCAACCCAATAAAATTACACAACCATAGAAAAGGATTTTCTTACTGTCATATTTTCATTAGATAAATTTCATTCATATTTATTGGGCTCTAAAGTAATTGTTTTTTCTGACCGTACAGCTCTGAGATACCTATTGAAGAATCCAGATGCAAAGCCCAGGCTAATCCGATGGATGCTCTTTCTTCCGTAATTTGAAATTGAGATAAAAGACAAAAGGGGTTCAGATAACTTGGTGATGGAAAACATGAGTAGGCTTACTCACACACTAGAGGATAATAGCTAGGACCAGGTACCACTTTGAAACACTTTCTCTGATGAGCATCTTTATTCCATCTCAGGTATTCATCCATGGTATTCAGATTTAGTGAACTACCTTTTTGCATCCGAAATCCCTGCAAATTTAAAGAAACATCAAATCCAAAAGTTGAAGAGTGAGTCTAGATTTTATATGTGGGATGATCCCTACTTATGGCGCATGTGTAGTGGCCATGTTATTAGGAGGTGTGTTCCTGATCATGAGTTTGAGTCTATTCTGCAATTCTGTCATACACTTGCTTGTGGTGGACACTTTGAACCCCAACAGACAGTTAGGGATGTTTTGGACTCTGAATTATACTGGCCTAGCTTATTCCATGATGACCATGTGTTTTGTAAGTTGTTCTCACGTTTCCAACACACGGGAAACATTTCTAGGATACATGAGATGCCCCAACAAACCATACAATTCTGTGAAATTTTAGATGTATGGGGTATCGATTTTATGATACCATTATCTAGTTTATTTGGTTTCCTATATATTTTGTTTTTTGTTAATTATGTGATCCAATGGGTGGAGGCTAAGTCCACCAGGACTGATGATTCTCATGTTGTTGTGGACTTTTTCAAAGTGCTGATTTTTTGTAGGTTTAGAGTACCGAAGGCCATCATCAGTGACCAAGGTACACACTTCTGTAATCAGAATCTTTATTCCCTTATTTGGAATTATGTGGTTACAGACAAAACATAAACACTATACTACCCCCAAACAAATGGCCAGGTTGAGGTTACAAATTGTGAGTTGAAACAAATTTTGGAGAAAACCGTGCAGCCAAATAAAAAAGATCGGAGGAAGCGCTTGGATAATGCATTGTGAGATTTTAGGATAGCATAAAAGACACCCATTAGTATGCCCCCATTTTGAATTGTTTTTCGGAAAGCGTATCGTCTCCCTGTGGAAGTTAAGCATCGAGCTTATTGGGATATAAATAATTGCAACATGGATTTGGCCCCAGATGAAATCAAAAGGAAGCTGAAAATTCAAGAGCTTGAGGAGATTTTATTTCCTTTATATGATAAATCAAGGCTTTACAAGTAAATATCAAAAGAAACTCATGAAAAAATGTTCCAACAAAGGGAGCTTCATGTTGGAGATAATGTTCTTCTCTATAGTTTACGAACGAAATTGATGCCTGGTAAGTTGCGTTTCAGATGGTTAGGTACTTATGTGGTGACTAATTTTTTTTCTTATGACACAGTGGAGATCATCAAAGAGGATGCTGAAAGGATCTTTAGAGTAAATGGGCAACATTTAAAGAGATACATTAAGGGAATTTCTACTGATGCTGTGGATTTCATCACACTACATGACCCCATCATCACTTGAGCATATCAGGTTGTTCCGAATCTTTTCACTTTTATATTATTTGTCCTATTTAAAATTATTCATTTCATGTGCATGTATCATCTGATGGGATCACATTGAGTACAATGAAATATTTTAAGTGTGGGAGAGGGAACCTTTTAGTTTAGTAATTTCAACTGTTTTCCTATTTTTTAATTATTTAAAAACATTGCGTGTTTTTCAAAAAATTTGTGTTTATTTTTCAATGTTTTGTGAGTTTTAGAAAATTTTGTGCTGAAATGATTCTTATAACCCTATTTAAATCCATATCAATAATTGAAACAATTTACCCTTTGAAACTATGCTTAAATGAATGTTGAAAATGACTTTGTTTCAAGTTCAAATCTTTAGTAATTTCATGAAAAGTACTTTGAATTTTGAATCCCATGTCACATATCACTGTCTTTATATTTGAAATCAATTTCTTGTGAGGCTTCTGAGCCATTCTTTTCATATTATTAACATTCACCTCACTTATTAAGAGAACCAAACCATGCTTGATTTAACTAGAATTTGATTTATTCCTATCAAAACTCGAGGGTTTGAGGTACTTATGTTTTAAATGATTGAGGCATCTATTTGGTATTAAATCCCCTATTTCAAAGAATTCTTTTTTATTACGGCCTACCTTGAACATTTAATCTTTTCAGACCTTAGAATCCACGAACATCCTATTAGGTTAGCCACATTACAAGCCAATTTTCCCTATCGAACTAACTCTTGAAGTGAAATTGCATAATCTAGTTGAACTTAAGAGTGGGGGAAGTTGTATTTTGTTGTGCTACCACATTTTTTGATACTTCGGGTGGAAAATTAAATTCTGAAGAGATGTTTTTTATACTGAAGAAAATCATTATATTTGAAGTTGTGCCTTTTCTGGAGCTTTCATGATAACTGATGTTGTGCCTTTCTAGAGCTTCTAATAGAGGAATAAAGTTGTGTCTATCTGAAGCTTTCAAGAAAATAATTCTTGAGAAGATTGAAATTTTTATAGCAGAAATGGTGATTGGTGTGAACATTAATTTATTTTTCATGGTGATACAAATGAATTGATTTTATGTGGATTGAGGAGGAGACCATATTTAAGTGAAAAATAGATTAATTCAATTTTTCTTCAAAAGGAGTCAAGCCTCCCTCATTCAGCCTCAGAATTTTTCACATCTTAATCCTACCAACTGAAAGCCACAGAACAACCCTAAAAAGTCCTCATGATAAGTATATGTCCTTGACTCATATTGGGTGGAGATTTAAGAATTTATCAAGCCTATGGTGACCCTTGTATGAGTTTTTATGAGAAATACATTGCTAGAAAATTGACATTCGTGTGATAAGACAAAATTCTAGTGAGGTAAGTGTTTTATGCATGGGAGGATAAATTAAGTGGAAATATATTGAATGATATAAATGGAGAACATGAAATAATGTTTTTTTAGGAGACATGATATCTTTTTTTTCTTGGTGTGTAATTTTTGGAACTCAAAGATATGTGTCTTAAAATTTGTTTGGATTTGATATTGATGTTTACTTGATATGGGGTTTTTCCCAGGAGTGCAAAAGGGTAAGTGTGGGAGAGTTAATAAAACACTATTTTTTGAATATTTTATTGATAAAAAATGACATAATTTCCTCACATTGTTCTAAATATATTAATTTATGAAATATTTGGGATTATATCATTTATTTGGAAATTTGAAGAAAAATCCAGTTTTACCCTTTTAAAATGCACTATAGTATTTCGCACATAAATATTTTAATATGACTTATTTGAACTTTAAATTTTTTAAAACTATTTATAAAATAAGTTTATACAAATTTTATTCAGGACACTAGAGCTAAAAAGTGCATTTGGATGGCGTAAATGGGACATTAAGTCAATGGTGGGCTGGACTCGCCAAAATGGACACCGGTTCTGTATTTGGGTCATAACGTCTTCATCCGTGCTTGGATTAGGCCAAAATTTTTAGATGATCTCTAAGATTAAATTTCTCAAAAATAATAATTCTATAAGGAGAGATTATTCATGAGTTTTGGTGGTCAAATGGGTGGTGCAATTTGGATTAAAATATTTTTCCGAATTTCCCCATTCACACTTGAAACCACTTGTATCCTAGCCACCCCTCCACTCAATAAATTAGTGTTTTTCTCATTTGGATGGGTTCATACGTGCATTAGGAGATTGGAGGAATTGGATAATTGGTTTCACCTAAATTCTCCAACCATTTTAAGGTTGGTATCTCTCTTGAAGCGAGGATCCCCTCATCGAATCCTTTTCCTCTTCATCATGTTGTAATGTTTTCATTTGTGTAATAAACTTATCTGTTCTTATTTTATTTCATATAATTTCATATGTTTTGTTCAAATTTATTCTTGTCTTAATATTATTAATTGATTTTAAATCATGAGTGGAGATGAGATTGGGTTCTACCCTTTCAATCTTTTTCTCATACAAATCGTCTTCACGATGACCACACCACCCATAGAAGAGTAGTTTTCTAGTGATCGATCTATCTTCTACCCTCTTCATTTAATTATTTGGAATAATTGAGATACTTCAATTCACATAATATGATATATGAATTTATTTCCTAAATTATAAGAAACCAAGAAATCAATTGAACATAAAAAAACATAAAAACACACAAGGTTGAGGTTTTGTTTAAATTGTGAGAGCGCAAACTTAATCGGTAATACAAGACCACACATGATAAGTTTGTAGAGTTAAAATATATTCCCTAAACACAATTAGTCATCATTAACCAGAATGTAAATGTGCCTTAATTTACCACTAACCATAAGCAAACCTTAGAACATCAATCAAAGCAGGGTGCTACGACTGCATGTTTCGAAGTTAGCCTAGGGTTAAATTCACTTCATATTTATGGTAATTTTAATTATCGTGGGGTTTGGGATTTAAAAAATTAAGGGATCATAATTAAGTGAATGTTAATTTAAATGATAATTATAAATAATTGAGTGAATACATAGAGTTATATCGATTACTCCTTTTAAATATTGTCTAAAAAACATCTTCTTGTTGTGTATTTTTAATCAAACTTCATTTCAAAAATAAAAACAAAAAAATGCAATCATCTTCTAGAAAATTTTTTCTAGTTTTATAAACAATAAAAAAAACCCCATACTTACATGTAGTGTTTTCATTCTCTTTTATTTTTATAATACCTTTAAGAAGTTGTTATAATTTTATTCCTCCTTTGAGAGACGACTTTGGTCAGCCAATCTGCTGCACCTAAGTAACCTGAAACCCAACATCATTTGGAAGCATGCACGACAGCGCCTTTCATTTACACACATGGATTTATATAAATATTTACTATATAGGTATATATATACATATTAATGCATTTTTATAAGATAATTAAAATGGATAATTTTTTAATTTAAATAAAATGAATAATATATATTTATTTTATATATTTTAAAATACTTTTTATGTAAATATGTATAAATATGTATTTATACAAGTGATTTTTTATATAAGTAAATATATGAAAATATGTATATATTTAGTTATAAATAAAAATAAATTACCAAAAAGGATAAAATTTTAAAACCAAATATTAGTATAAATGTAATCCCTTGGAATAAATTTATTCCCCATTGAAAATAGACAAAAAGACCCCCTTAAATGAGGTTGGAATTCCATCAAATGTTCCAACTAAAAACATAGTTTTGGAGGACTTATTGGAATTTTTTCCTCCAAAAATGTTACTATGGTTTTTCTCAAATCACCAGTGCATATTGATCCCCTCAGGCTTTGATTTGATATGTAGTAGATCCTGAATAGACACCAAAATAAAAATTTATGGTTGTTTGAAGTTCAAGTCATGTTTTCAACATGTCTTAGACCAATAATTAATTCATTTAATTTTTATTTCATCCAACTATTATTAAATAAATATTTCATGATAGTAATTATAAAAGTATTAATTAATAATATTTTATAATTATTTTAAAACCCATTTTACCTAAATATCTTTTATGTTATGTGTAACTTCTTATTTAGCCTTATCTAAAACATATTTAAAATATATATATTATATTTATATCAATATAAATATATTTATATATTGATATATTATTTTTAATGATATATATATATATATTTATAAAACATACCCTTTATTAGTGATTTTTTACAAGAACTGATAAAGGGACCTCTTTAAAAGTGGTTTTTAAAATAGTTAAATACCCCCTATAACATCGCTACAAAAAGCACTATTAAATTCCCCCTTTAAAATTACTTTTCATAGTGATGAAAAATGGGTTATTTAATAGTGATTCTAGAAAGCACTGGATAAACCCATTTTTTAGTAGTGTTTGTTCCCTCCATGAGATTTATCATTTGTTGTCTCGTGAAACTCTATTTTTTGTTTCTTATTTTCAAATACAAGTGAATAATGAGAGTCTCATTTTCTATTTCCACCAAAGTTGAAAATCAAACAAAATATTCAAAGCTATAAAGTAATCTGATAGATAATTCATTTAAATGACTTGTTTTCTGAAAACTAAAGAAATAATCCTTTTGTATTTTATGGTAAATAAAAAAACTGAGGGTGTTCTATGTGAGACTAATGTTTTCTCCTTTATAGGTACCAATGGATTCATCCAATTTTTTCTTCATCTCTGATATTTACCTCTCCATTTTATAGAGTTTATTTAAATAAAAATTTTAGGGGATGAATATTTTCTTCAAATCCCCCAACTATATAGTGTGATCATGTTTTATTTCCCTTATATTCATTGTGCTACTCAAGCATTGGTAATCTATATCATAAAAAAGATAAATTGTTAAAACAAATATTTCATGTTATAATACATGGAGAATAGTTAAAATCTTTTTCTTTCTATTGACACATTTCTCAACTACTAGTTTATTAGAAACCCCAAAAATGTGTGAAGAAAATTTAAAATAAAGGATTCAATTGGGAATTAAACATTCATTTGAAAATTTTATATTTTAAATGGTTTTTTATATTTTTAGTGGCCTGAAAAAATTTTAGAAGCATCACCACAAGATTTTATACTCCTTCTCTTACCTTATTTGGTTACTTGTTGGGACTATCACGGCATTGTCTATCCCACCCATTCTTAACATGGATTTTACTAACTCAATATATTAAACAAACCAAAAGGGTTAATCATGAGTAATAAAAATGAATATCTGAATATAATATCCATATGAAAATTCCATAAATTGTTTATTAATATAAGACACTTTCATTTTAGCCTATGATATGTTTTTTTCAATCCAAGGTGGATTTATGTAGGGTTCTATTATAATTATTATCAAATACCAAAAAAATAACTAAAGCACACTCCCAAATATATTATTATGAAGCAAGAAAAAAAAATAGATTTTACATCATTTCCATATTTTAAATAATATACATAAAAATCCCAAATTCTCATAACCAAAAGGTTTAGTGTCTTATAAGAATATCTTCATAAATGTATTATTACATTTTATTTATTCAAAATAATCTAAACATTTCTACCCAAATTTAACTAACTATTAATTTTTTATTATAAATAATATTAATTATTTATAAATATTTATAAATTATATTTTATAGAGTTATATTCACTATATGAATATTAGGTAATTTTTTTACTCAAAAAAGGAATAATTTTATTCATACTAAATTCATTTATGTGTATTATATGGTTATATTTTAGAGTTTAAATTCTATATTTTATAATTTAAATTTGAAAAAAAATCAATTTCAAAAAATAGTAATCAAAATTTGGTTTAGAGTAATTTTTATTGAATTGTTTGAAAAAGTTGATTGTTGTAGGATTATTAGAAAATATAGAATTTTATGAAAATTGTCATCACATTTCAAATATTTGAAATTTCATGTTATATTTTATATTTTTTATAAAATTTAAGTAGTTCCTTTTTATTAATAATTATCTAATAAATATAATTTGGATCAATATTACAAATCTATTTTTTTAAAAAAATGTTTTTGTACAAAAAAACATTTTTCTGGAAATCCATTTTTGATCAAGTTTTGTGGGATTGTTTTTAAATTAATTTATGAAACTTGTAGAAATTGAATTTGTTAAAATTAAATAATTATTTAGATTCATAATTTCTAAACAAATTAGGGTGTTCACTTTCATTTTTTTCATTATGAAAAGTAACTTTGACTATGTTATAATGGTAACAGTTAAAATTGGTTAATGGAATAAAACTAAATTGGAAAGGGTTAAAATAACCTAAAAATTATCTAAATACTATTATATTTCATTATTTATTCAATATGTCATTTTATATTTTAATATAATTCATTTTTATACATTTTCTTAGAGCAAGGAATTAATATATATTAATATTATGAATAATGACAAGTTTGTCACATCACTCAATTATTAAATGAAACCCCCTATCCTATCATATTCACATATTAAGAGCCTATTTTATCATACAAGACCTAACCAAATCCAATCCATACATCGATACCCATAACATAGATTTATGGTTTTATCATAATACTATCCATGTAAGCATTTAGGTATAAACCAAATGATGTTATCTGAAGAAGATGTATAATTCTTAACAGAGTATTATCATTTTATTTCTTTTTTTATCTCCTAAAGAACTCTCTTAATCATTTTAATATAATACAATTAGTGTGTCTAATATAATGAAATATTATTATTTTTATTTTATAACCCTTTTTCCATCTACATATCGATCTAATGAAAAATGAAAGCATCACACATGCTTATGTGTGGACAACTGCCTTATGAGATGCTATATATAATTTTTATTCACCAACTCTAATATTTAAAAAAAATATTAAAATGAAATATTATGATATATATGATAAAAATTTAATTCTATTGGGGTAAATAAATATTCTACTTCCATTTTTATCATCTTATGAAAAATAAAAACATCACTAGGGGTTATGTGCTTACTACAGCCTCGTGATCCGATGTAATTTATTTTTCATCCCCAACTCAGATGGATGATATATATAGGATTATTTATTGAAAAAATATTATATTAATGATATAATTATAATTATGTAATATTATAATAATACATTACATATTTCCCTCACATTTGATGAAAAGTGGAAATGTTACTCATGTGTACGTATGAACTACCATCTCCATGATTGTAATATAATTAATTTTTCATAAACACAATACATGGATGGTTATAAAAGTGTTAATAACATATAAAATGATATTTGTGAAATTATTAATCTATTTCTAATGATATAAAAATTTTCAATTCAACCATAGACAACTTACCAAATCCATTTCCAACTTATAATAATAATGTTCTCAAAACATTTAACATAAACTTAATAAACAATGTAATTAAGTATAACATGGATATAAGTGAAATTAAATAAATAAGAGAATATAAGCAGGTTATTAATAAATTAAATAATTAAAATATTTTTATTTTTCTGGTATATAAATAATATGTGTAACATGTAGGACTCGAGGTAAGGGATTATTCAAAAAAATAATTATTTTTAATGTTTAAACAAAATTCTTATATTTTACCTCTATATAAATTGAACATAAATATTTTAAAAGTTTTTCATTAATATTATTAAATTTCAATTAAAATTCGTTATAAACCATGTTTTAACATCTTTACTAATGTTTTAAAAGAATAATTCAAAAAAATCTAAATAGTTTTTTTAATAACAAAAATGTGAATGGAATATTTTTTTAACGTATACAATATGAGAATAATATCCTACCTTCTTTTTTGTTACTCATTATGATTCTTAAACATAGTTATTTAATTTTTTCTTAAAAAAAATCTTATTTCATGTCCTTATAGACATTGTTTTCAAGCATTTTCAGAAAAAATTATTTTTATCTTTATTTTTAAGTAATTTTCATATGGGCTTCTAAATATGTGCAAAAAATATATTTTTGATTGTTTAAGATTAAAATTAAGGATTATATGTTTTTATTAATGTTAAAGTACTTTTAGATTATTTATTATGGTGGTTTAGTCTTGATATTTCTCTCTAATTCATTGGTTAATGATTATATTCTCAAGAGAATAATGTTGGAATTAACCGAGTTAATTATCCCATTTGTAGGGGTTCCTGTAATGTTTATTATAAGGGTTATCTGAAGATGATGTCTCAATAAACCCACATTAATTTTCTATTATTTAAAATTAATTATCATGAAAATATATTAATTTTATAAGGTAATATAATGTTATTTTATTTGAAGGAATCATTAAACCCTTTAAGGTTATGGGGTATGTTTTTAAGAAAATATTTTTCATCTGTTCCCATTTTTTTATAAACCTTTATGATTAATATTTGGAATTTATGATTTATTTTAATGTGTTTTATGATAATCATTAGGAAGTAAAGCTGATTTTATATGTATGTAAATGATTATGTGAGCTCAATGATTTTTATTGATAAAAATGGACACTTAGTGGAAGGGATCACTTTGAAATTCATGGGTTTTATATGTAAAGGTTTTGACCTAATTATATATAACACTAAACCTATAAATATTTTTGATGATGTAATAAAATTAATTATATGTTAAAAATTAAATAATGGATTGAATAATCATTGGTTCTTTATAACTTCTATTTGATGAATGGTTTAGATAAATTTAGACTTTGGGAAAAATATTAATAGTATACCATTTAGAGAATAACATTTCTATTTTTGTTGGATTGATATAGAATTTTAATAATACCATGTTTCTTTTTCAAAAACTTGTATATTTAGAATTTATTTCTTCATATGAAATAGGGAATATAAAGTAGGAAGGTAGCAAGAAGAAAATTTTAACTAAAATCCACAAACTAGATTAGATGGAATTAAAACTAAGTAGTTTTTTTTATCATGGATCAGTTGATTCATTCCCTTAATTGTGGTGGAATCCATGATAGATTAAAACCACATTCACTGAAGATTAATATTTCTATATTATAAAGTTTCATGAAAAAACACCCTCCAACCTTTAGTGGATCTTATTACCCAACATTAGTTGAGGAATGGATAATGAAATTAGAAAAGATATTTGATGTCATTGGTTTTTCAAAAAATTAAATGAGAATTATTATTACTTGGAATTTAGTTCATAAAGTTGATCAATTGTAGTCAATGGTCAATAATATCTATGAAATATAAGATATTAATGCCTCTTAATGGGGTGAATTTAAGAATATTTTACTATAGATAAATTTGCCTAAAGTTTTTTGATGTTGAATGTAAAAGAAATTCTTGGAATTGTGGTCGGGGAGGAAAATTAAATAGCTATTTTTGAAGAAAACTTAACCCTTTTTTAAAGGTATCAACTAAATTTTATCTAGGGTATTGATAGTAAAGTTGATTAGTTTTACTATGGTATGAATCAAATATATAAAGGTTCATTATATTCTCATCAATTCAGAATATAAAGGAATATTTTATAATGTTTTGAAAAGGTAGAAATTGTTTTTTATCATTTATTCAATGAAATTAAATAGAAATAGAAGACCATATGGAAGGTAATGGGGAATAATCAAGAAAATAAATTCAAAAGTGATAAAAATTTACCATATTTTTATTAGTATGGAAAAAACCACCATGTTAAATGTATTATAAAATATTTGAAGCCTTATCAATATGTTATGTTTGTACGTCTGGTTTATGAGTACACTGAAAATGATCATAGTAATAAATAGACAAACAATTAATAATCTATAAGGAGATGATTTAACTATAATTAAGTGGGCTATTATTTGATTACTTGTGTAAGGTTCAAAACACTTGTAACCAATTAATTTGAGTGCTTTTAAGGGTTGAGGCTCCTGGAGGAAGCCTAAAGTATGTTTATTTGATTTTGGGACTTGAAATATTTAAGTATAATTAATTTATGATGTGAATTATTGTCCATTAAAGAAGAGAGATATAAAGATAGTAATTCACATATTGAATTATTATTTTTATCTTGATTATGAGAGGTACACATGGTTTAATTTACTACATGAACCATTAGTTTATGAAATGAATTTATATGGGACAAAATTTTTTGAATATATCACCAGAATCTTATAACAAGAAATTTTTTCAATATTTGAATTAATACAGAGTAATAGGATCTTGGTGACACATTTTCTGGTGAGTCTTACACATTTTCGATTCATGACGTGAATTATCCACTAATTCTATGAATGTTAATCAATGAATAATTACAATAAATATTATTAAAACCTCAATTTATTGCAAAACTATTCAATTCTTCCCAAACCATAGGTTCCGAGAGGTATTTTTTAATGTGTTTTTAAATTTAGTTTGATTATGATTGATCCTTGAATTTGGATGTTAGATCCATGGTGATCCGAGGTGAGTTTTCCCACTTTTCATTTGTTTCTTCTCTATTCTATTTTGTTTCCTCCCATTATATATTTCCATTATATTATAGTTTATCTCTTTATTTATCATTGATTTATTTTAGTGTACAATATCATGTTTGTTCTGCGACATCTATAGGGACCATTAATTCTGTATGGCAGAGGTGATCAGAGATATGTGCTTGTTGTTCTGTTCTTATTCAATGAATGTTGGAATCCTTGAGGTTGGGGATTCATTTCTTCCAACTTATTTAATGTGTAATTATGAATTTATCAAGGTTTTCATTATTTTGTAATGGTTTATTTAACCTTAATCAAAATTAAATCATAATAAATGAAATAAGTGGTTTTACAGTATAAATCTCACATGTGTTTATATCATGGTGAGGTTTACCTCTTTATATTTTGGAAATAGTTCTATCATTTGTTTTGGATATGGTTTTTCATGTTTTTTATTCTTATGAATTGTATATTTGATGTAAATTTGTTAATGTTTTTTTATAAATAATGAATTATCATGTTTAATCATAATCATTCTTCCTTGTAGTTGATGGAAATGAATTTTATGCAAGAATTATGTTTAAGATGTTTTTAGCAGTTGATAGTTTATTCTTTCTATTCCATGTGGTTTTAAACCATGATTAATGATTTTTTTAATTTAAGAATGTAAAAAATAGATTTTTTTATAAATATAATTTTTTATGAAATAATGAGACAATTCTCATAATAAGGTTGGGGTCCTTGGTTTTAGGGACTAGATTTCATGTTAACTACTTATTGTTTTATTATTTCCTTATGTGTTTACTTTGTATGTTGATCCTTTATATATGTTGTGATGTGAGGATAGGATGGCTAATGTTCTAGTGATAATAGGTAGGTATTCTTGGTTATGTGGTACCAATTGGCCCATGTGATAGAGGGATGTATGGTGATATGAATAGTGGTATAGGGGATGTAACATGGACTAATAGAGTTGGTTGAAACAGGTATTGAACATTGTTTTTTGTATTTAAATCATGTTTTCTTGTTTTATAATGACTCTAACATAAGATATAGATGTCTAGGTTTCATGTTTCTATATTCCAATCCCCACTTCTTGATGAAACTAGTTTTTCTTGGCTTATACATCATTTATGCTAGCTTAGAAAGAGTCTTAGAGTACCTATAATTATCTAATGATAAGGAAATTATTTAAATGGTTTAAACTAGGAGGATGGAGACTTCATAGAATTTTGGAGTAATATTAATTTCTAAGGAACAATGGAAATTGTTTATTTATTCCTAGTGAGTAAGGTTATGAGTTTATAATTATTTTCTTATGAAATTTTTAATTGAAACTATTAATTGAATTTCACATGAATTATTTGTGTTCCTATGATATATCTAGTCCTTGGTGATTGAAACAAGATGTATGAGAGATGATTTTTTTGTATTTTTGGTTAATTATAGGTAGTTTCACATAATTGGTTGTCAGATATGTATATATATATATATTATTTAAATCATGTGATTTCATAAATTTAACCACCAATATTATAAGGGATACTTACACCCAAGGACTCTAGGACTGTGCTCTCCCCAAAACCAAGGTTGACAAGGAAAGTTGTCTGACTACCTACACTCCCTATTACTCTTCTACTATGAGTATTCTTATATAATAATATTCATTATGTTTACTCTTTCCATATATTCTTTTAGAGGGAAGTAATGGATTTTGGTTATTTCACCAACATGAAACTGTAATTATACTATCCTAAGGATTATAAAAGGTATACTATGTGCAGTATGTTATTGTGGTATATGGGTAGTGGTAGATATAAAAAAAATTATTATTATTGGGATATGGGGATATTGATGATGAGATTGTGGGATGCATGAGTATCAATCTATTGTAAACTTGTTGTTGATTCATGTGTCTTTTTTGAGAGAGGTATTTTTGGGATGTGTGATGTTGGGGTGAGAGTGGAAAACAAGTGGGGAAATTGTAGAGGGGTAACATCACATTTTATATTATGTTGGATATTATATCATTACTTATTGGTGATACTATAAAGGAGAGTCACGGTGATGACAGGAACATAGCATACCTGATTAGGGTAAGAGTTAATTTCACATTCTTATTCACTTATATTAAATATTGTTTGTTTATATTTTTTAGGATAGGTTCCTAGGAGGAGCCTTCTAATTATACTAGTTATTCTCACCCTATGTATATATAAATTCTTTTCATGACATCTGGAGTTGTTTGGTGATTGGGATAGGAATTAAATTTTATTGAGGTTTTTCATGAGTTATACTGGCTTCATGGTAATGACATAGGATTTACAATTTGGTACTTGTAGTTTCCCTTTTTCAGTTTATTTGTTTCACGAAATTACATTCATGTACTAGGATCATTAATTAGTTTTTAATGTGTTGAGGAGTTGTTTTGTATAATTTTATTATATATCAATCCTTATATTTATTTTAGGTTAATAACTCCCATGGGTAAGTATGATATACCCTTAGTTCTTGTTTAAAATATATAGCCTATTGGAAGTGATCTTCATCACTGTCAGAGAGTTCGTGGAGAAATTCATATCTATTTTAATGCTCCATTGTTTCCATCACTATATGTGCAATACTGTCTTTGAGTTGCCCTATGATTTTTTTCTACTCAGGTGTATAAATTTTTCATTTTACGATTTAAACACTCCATCATTTCACCTAACGTGGTATGTTCGTTTAGACTTGAGGTAGAGAGGATTATATATCTCATGGAATTGTCTATGCCTATTAGAGTTCGAACTATATTTTTTTAAGTATGTGGATACTGTGAGTTGGGTTTGAGATGAACCGCTCTTAGGGAGAATTCATATTTTTGAATAAAGTGTTATACAAAATCATCATTGGCATGGAAACGTTGTATTCAGTGTTGGATATTTTGGATTTCATCAAGAGAAATATTTTATTCAAAGATTTTTTCCAAGTCTCATCTATTTTCGCTAGAGATTGATACCCATAGATGAGTTGGAGGTATATTTCATCCGTTTTTTCCTTCGTTTTTTATTTGATTTGGATTATATCAGAGGTTTAATAGGTAGTGTTTCCTAGGGTTATAAAATAGTACCCTAATATATTCCCCGAATAAGTTGTAAAATTACTCCATTAAGGAGAGATTATGTTTTAAGTAAAGCTATAGTCAGTGAATTCTCCAGTCATTATTTATCCATATAAACTAGTTCCTTCTATGTTGTGGGATATTTCAATATAGATCGATGATCTCTTGTAATGGGGTTTTATTCAGTCAAGCATGTCACCTTGGGGTACTCTAGTTTTGTTCACAAATAATTATGATGACATTCTTTTTTTCTATTTCAATTATCGTCACTTCAATCAGGTGATAGAGAAGAATCAATAACCTCTCTCATGGATTGACGATTTTTTTGATTGGTTGAAAGGATATACTTGGTTCTCATAGATCGATTTACCATTGGGATATCATTAAATGAGGGTGAATGATGATGATATTCCATAGAATTTTTTCTGATGTTGTTATAGTAATTATTTGTACATTTTAAAGTGATTCAGTGTGCCAAAAAAATCTTTCTATCTTCTTGGCCTTGATCAATGTGTGTTTATTAGAGTTTTTATAATGGTTTATAGTGGTTTTCATCAATGAAAATATCGTCTATTTCCCTATTTTAGGAGAATCATTCAATGTATCTATGGGCCATTTTTTGAGTTTTTTTCATCAGAATCTATTTGGGAATCTATTGATGTGTGATTTTTTGGGATTTTGAAGGTCATTTATTTAGGAATATTGAATTCAAGCATGGATTATCCTTGGATCCTTCATATATCAAGGTGGTCATTTTATAGGAATACCTCAAAAAAGTTTCGTAGGTTTGGATTTTTTTCAAATCATGCAAGTTATTATATGAGGCTCATACCTGAAATTTCTCATATTCAAACTACCCTAACATCCTTTACCAGGAAGTATTAGGTTATCTTAAGGATTGACTATTTCTAGGTTTCCTTTGTCATCCTATATGATAATTTTTTCAGAACCTCGTCTATTTATTTTCCAAAATAGGCAACTTAGTTTGAGAATTTAGGTGATTATTAAAATCTTGGATTGGGAATCATCTTTATACATCATATGGTAATTTTTTCTTATGATTTGTAGCTATTATCACCCAATGAATGTAACTGTTCCACCCATTATATCGATTAGATAGTGGTTTTGTTTTTCTTGAGGTTATGAAGAGACTGAATTTTGGATAGTTATTTTTGGTTTTCATTAAACACAAGAGAATAAGATATGTATTCTCCAATAATAACCTATAATTATTATAGTGAAAGTGGATATAATTCTTGAAGGATTTTGAATTCAACATTTTATATACACCTACAGAAGTCAATGTTATAGCTAATGCACTAATTAGAATGGGAAATAATTATTTCATGCAAGAGTCTGAGAATTCTTGGAGAGTGATAGATGATATCTATATGCTGTGTCTTGATATGTGAGATTTTGGTGGAAGATGATTCCTTTTCTAGATGATGGTGTAGTGTTTGTTATTAGATAAACTGGAGGAGTCTTAGTTGAAGGACTCCAAGGTTGAGTAATAGTGAGATTCAATTATCTTTAGTAAACCCATGATGTAGGGTTTAAGGATTATCAACATCAGTTATTACTTTAAGGGAGGGATTTTTTATTCTTTAGTTTTCCCTAAGGTGGTTCTCTGTTAGTTCCATTGCTCATCTATGTCAGTACAAACTAGAGTGATAACGATGTACCATTCTCTGGCATTCTAGTTCTGGTGGTCCTAGGTAAAGCATTTAGTTGTGGATTTATTTTCTGAATGTTTAGTCTATCATAAGGTGAGGGATGAACATTGTGTCCCTTGCATTTTTCTACAGCCATTAAATATTCCTCAATGTATGTGGGAGGATATTTTGATGGAATTTGTAACTACTAATATTTTTAAAAGAATATTTGTTTCTTAAAATAATTGTGTGTTATATTATATTATATTATATTGTATTGTATTGTATTGTATAGTAATATACACATAAAATACATAAAGAAACAAAAAAAATATTTTCATTAATACATATCATTATATTAGTAAATAAGAAAACCCGTGAAAATGAAAAACATTATAATGGGACAAAAACAATAAATTATGAAAATTAGAATGGAAAAATGTGGATAACCCTAATATTCTAGAATCACCTCCCCCAAGACCAAAACTATAGAAAAGAAACAAAATATTTGTAAACCAATCAATATTACAGAAAATAGAAATGTTGAACCTTTAAAGGAATAATGGTGAATGATTAATGATGGAATTAAGTAGTATTTATTATAGGAAATGTGGCCATTGTTATAGTATCCTAACTATTGGGAATAGTAACCAAACCATTGGGAATAGTAACCTAGCTATATGAATAGTAATTTGACCTAAAAATAATAAATTGTAATAAAAATAATATTTATCATGAGTAATTTAATTAAATATAAATATTATAATTCGAAAAAATAAATATTAATATTAAAAACTCAAAGAAAATATAAACACATTTTTAATAAATAGTATTTTAAAGTGTTTTGTAAAAATCATTATTTTTTTATTTTAAGTTAAAATATAATTTGTTATAAAATTAATTTGATAAAATTAATATCATTTTTGAAATGATATTTATGAAATTATAAAAAGGTGATTTTTTATTAATTTTATGAAATACTTTAATTTTTTTTGTGAGTAGTAAAAATATAGTTTTTTTCAGAATTGGTGTATCTTAAATTTCATCTTCTGTGATATAATAATAACGTAATTATTTCTATAACTTGAGGCTCGAATAGAACATATTTAACTATATAAGTTATTCATTACAAAAATAAACATGATTTCGAAACCTGACTATTGCTCTGTGATGTATAAAGTCAAAAGTATTTTGTTAAAAATACTATTTTCCTGTTTTGCCATTTTAATTTTTAATAAACTTGTGAATTTTAATTATAAAGGTGTTTAATGAACTAAAAATATTGTATTATATTTACATATGATTTATTAGGTAAAAAATATCACTATTATAAGGTTTATATTTGATATAGAATTTTATTTAATATTTTATTCAAAAAATACCCCTCTCTTCAAGTATAAATGACCTCTCCACACCCCCCCCCCCCCCCAAGGAAACCCACTCCTCCCCCACTTACCAAATCCCAATTTTGACCCAAATTCTCTCACATAATCTATTATAAACCTAAGGTAAATTCTAGAGTAAACCAAATCGATTCATCAATAAATTCTAGTTCCACACAAGATAGGAAATATCGAGAAATAGTAAGAATTTGTTACATATTGTCTAGAACCACTAGGTATGAGCTGGGTGATATGTGACCTCATGAACCCCTCCTTATATTCAAGAGGTTCCTAACCATTAGAAATTTTCCATGTCTAATAGTTTGGAAATTATACCCTCTATATCAATTCATCGAGCAGGATGATAAATAATAATAATAGGAGAAATAATAAATAATCATAGTAAATGTGGAAACTGCTCATGACATACATGGTATATAAATAAGAGCTCCCAAATTAAATATTATTTCATAGTAATAAAATTCAAATGATAAATAAATTAACTATGGTTTCCTATGATGTCTATCTCAGTCAACCCCAGCTTCATGCTTCACCTTCTCATTCATCAACCGTAGTTCCCTTTCCCTTTGTCGGGTCTCTCAAAAAACCTAGTATCACTTCCAAATTCTTGTATATGGAGTGAGTACAAGACTCAGTAAGACACCACCATGAATCCTTACCTAATTTTATCAATCACAACAAGTTTATTCCATAATAATAAAAAAAATTATATTAAGTAGATAAAGATACAATCCAAAAATGAGGGGTGGTGCGCTAAGCAAGCTATCATAAACCCCCTTTTATACTTACATTATCCTTATACTGGAAAAATAACAGGAATATATTAGAAGTAAACAAAAACTATACACAGGGCTAGTGAACCTATTTTTTTACAACATCAGGTAATTTTACATGTATGTGGCACATTTCTCTAATGGGACTCAAGTACGGCATGTTTCTTACAAATCAACTCGGCATCGAGTGTGCCACTTGAAAATCAACTAGGAATCAATAAATTGATATTTTTATTCCAATAATTGAGTGAATCACCAACACAGTATTCCATGGAATCATCATATATTTGATCTCAAGTATGTAATATTTAGCTCAAACCAACTAGGCATCGAGTACACCACACTTAAATAAAATAGTCATCGATCAACTGATACTTAGATTCTAGTGCCCTATGTGCATCATCTTCATGGCTCTATGGTAACTGCATTTATCCAACCTCATGTATATATTTATTCTCATAAATAAACTAGGTGTCATGTTTCTAATATACATCATGAAACTAGCATGTCAAATGGGCATCAAGTAGCCTAATACATAGGCATTGAGTATATCTTCAATGATGGATTCCATCGGATCTCCACCCTATGCTCAGGTCTATTTCCACCATTATCACAAGTCAAGCACACTCCCCCTCTGAGGGATAAACATTTCATAATGGTCCACCTATTCCGAGCACCAAGAATGGTACCTCCAAAGCAAGGAAATATTCATACAAAGTATAACATATAATGATAAGAATATCATAATGTATCATAATATAAAATAAACTAAAAAACATAACATCATGAGATAATAATCAAACATGGTAAGTTCTATACTGTAATGACTCATGGAATCACAGTGGCTCTCATGGGCTACACACACCCCCATGTGATCATAATCAAGAAAAAACATCTACTATTCCATCTCATAAAAAATTAAATGGAAACATGTGTAAACAAGAGACCAAGAGGTAAAGAACATCTAACCACACAATTTTCCAAGTAAACATTGAGGTTTACAAGGGATGTTGTCACCCTAACCATCTTCACATCCATCCAAAAGATGATCACATACCAATAAATCCTACAATAATCCCCATTTCAACATTATTTGGAACTATCATTATCTTTGATAATTAAAATGATTAATGTTATTATGAACAAATTGCCTCATTTCTTCAAAAACAAGCACAAGAATAAATTAATATTCATCGATAAAAATAAAATGGAACTTGATGTCACATCAATATGATCAAAATAAAATAAAATATAGAAGAATGAATTTTAGAGAAAATAATAAATATAATTAAAAATAATATAAGAGAGAATGGGAGAGAGAGTCGATGAGTTGTGAGAAATAATAGCTTTTAACCCATCCCATATGAACCACCCCATATCCAATTAATAATAAATTTTTATCAATTAATTTGATTACATTTCTTATTTGAATCACTTATTTATTACTCTCTCATATTAATTCCAAGTACCAGACACATCATCATGAGTTACTACTTTAAAATCCCATTTTAAATATATTAAATCACCCATTTAATATATCTTATAATTTATCCACATATATAAATATGTGTATATATTTATATGAATTATATATATACACACACATATATATTCATATATACATTCACACACACACACACACACATATATATATATATATATTTACCCCATATATATATGCCTTAAAAATATACACACACACCCTCATATATTTATATATATACATAAATTAACTTCCAAACACAAAAAATATTTCATTCAAAAATTAATAATAATAACAATAATTTATAATTATTATTATATTTATGTCATTACACCACCACAAAAAAATCAACAATAACTTCATTCAAAATTGAAAATTGAAAAAACCTATTTAATCCATGATTAAACCTAAAGTTAATGTCATAGTGTCTAAATTCATCCATAAAAAACATCTCATTTTTAAAATCTGTTAAAACTGTTGTATTTTAACGCTTTCTAATTAATGTTGTATTAATAATGGTTGTCTCCAAATTTAAATGTTGAGGAAGATGACATAATTTTTTAATTAATTAATTTTAATTAATTAAATTCATAATTATAATAAATTAAATATTGAAAATGAATTATCATGTGTAATGTTTCCAAATACCCGACATGCAAAAAAAATGTGTCCTTCTTAGGGTAATCCCTGAATCTTGGACATAGTGGTGGTCTCAAATTTCTCATACAACACACTGTTACAGATATATTAAATTATTTCAGAAAAATAATATAATTAAAATATTAAATAAATTATGATCATGTGAGGACATATCAAACTTCTGGCAGGAAAAATATTTATGTAACTCCTAGGGTAAAACCATTGTCCTAGGCCTAATTAGGGTCTCATATTTCTCATACGATGCTCCATTTGAGAAATATTCAATTATTATTTTTTAAATCACTGACACATGATATAATATATTTAATATTTTTATTTCACATTACCGAGGGTCTATGGACCTTGGCATATCACACTAAGTTAGTGCTTGACAGTGAAAATATTTTATATAATATTCTAAAGTGTTAAAATAGTTTTTTACTCATGTGAAAAATATTTAAATAATTTATTAAGTGATTTTTATTGAAAATATAAAATTTCATATAAAAACACACATAAATTAATTACATATAGGTTTTTATTATCCTTATAATTTTGAGGATGTTACAATTACCCCTCTATCAAATTATTATCCCAGAGAAGTAACCATATTGGTCTCTTTTGAATAGCATGAGCCACTTAGTTCGAACAAAAAGGGATCCCACTCTAACATCTCCATAACAAGAGTAACATTATGAATATAAATAGATATTATCTAGTCTATGGGATAACTCAAGGATCTATTAGGAGTCTACCCTTACTCCAAGGTACACCCCTCTAAGTACTAACCTTTGTTTCCCTCTATGCACATTAGTCACAGTATTCATATATATACTAACACAACAACATGCTCAGTTCAACTAATTAATGTCAATGAAGATATAGCACAACAACATGGAACATAGATATATCACACAAAGAGAAACTATCCCAAACATATATCATAATTCCATTCATTTTATTAATGAACTACTATACAACACAACAACAAGTATATATATCGAATTTGAGCCTACATGTCTTTTCATGATACATGAACCCATATGAAATCTCATAAATAATATATAAACATCATGTGAATCATCCAATGTGAGTTGAATCAATATAAAAACATAAATTCCACGCTTTATTGGAACATGGAGGTCCATTATATAGTGTTAGCTCTGCATTATCATAGTTCTCATACATAAGTCCCAACTATCTTATCTCTCCACTGTCCTATCTCATCCCAAAGGAATGATAAGAATGAGATAGTGAATTTAGAGATATCATACCATTTTTTAACATATCAACCTAACCCACTAGGTCCAAGCTAGGTGTTACATGACCTCATGTGTGCATCCCAATACACTAATTGGTTTTGACTTGGAGTGAAGGTCTAATTCCGATATTGGGGAGACTATACCCTCTGTATCATGTCATCAAGAATGATAATAAATAATATTAATAGTATATTGAATAAAAAATTAGAGTTATTGAATAAACTAAAAATGACATTCATGGTATATATATAATATCTCCCAAATTGGAAAGTTATCTGGGGTAATGAATGAATATAATAAGTAAAATGACTTTGGGGTCCTCTAGTGTCAATCCTAGTCCACTCTATCTATGTGCCCCACTAACTCATCCATCCACCCTAGGTCCCTTTACATTCACCAGGTATCTTATGAAATCTACTTGCATATAAAAATTCTCATCTACGGTGTCATTATAAGAATCATTAAGACACTACCAATGCATCATTACCTGATATTATCAATTATAACTAGTGTATACCACAATAATAATAAATTTTTAAAAAGAAAATAAACATACAATCCAAAAATGAGTGGTGGTGCACTAACAAAGATGCCAAAACCCCCTAGTTATACCATCTTCGACTCTATGTCAGAATAATAACAAGATGTTATCAGAAGCAACCACAAATTTTCCATAGGGATAGTTCACATGTTTCTTAAAAACATCATGGAATCATGTGTGGATGCGACTAAAGTCTCTCTTGGTACTCATATACGATATGATTCTTTCAAATCAAATAGTCATCGTGTATGCCACTCCCAAAACAACCAGGCATCGAGCACACTACTTAAAAATAAACTCGTCATTGAGTGAACTTCCAATAAAATCAACTATGCATCCGGAAATTGAAACTTGGATTCTTGGAACTGAGTGAATCTCCAATATGGTGTTCCATGGTATTATCATATCATTGATCTTTAGTATGGAATTTTTCTCATAAATCAACTTGGAAACAAGTATGCCACTCACAAATAAACTAGTCATAAGACAACCAATACATGGATTCAAGTTCCCTGAATTCATCCTCATCATAACTCCATTGTAACATCATATATATTTCCTCATGTATTGAACACTCTTCACAAATCAACTAGGATTCGATTTCCTAATATACATCGTCAACTTGTAGGTCAATTAGGCATCAAGAAACATGATACTTGTGTTGAATATATCTCCAATGAAACATTCCATCATATCTCTACCATTTTCGTCAATCTATCATCATTATCTTCTCAAGTGAAGTGAACTACCCCTCTAAGGGATAAACATGTCATGACGACTTACTTGTTCAGAGCCCTGAGAATGATGCCTGTAATGAAAAGTATCATCCATACATGGTATATCATTCAATGAAAATCATATCATCAAATATCATCATGAGAAATAAATAAGAAAACATAACATCATGAGATGACAATAAAAAATGGGAAAGGAAATAATAATTTCACTGATGAAATCACAAGAGGTCTCATGGGCTAGAGACACCCACATGCGTTCACAGTCAATGATAAATATCAAGTATGTTGTCTCATAAAATATAACATGGAAATGAATGTAAAAAATATCCCAAGGTAATTAACTTCATACCTTATGATTTTCTAAGTCAATATCTAGGTTTACAATGTTTTTTGTCACCCAAACCATGCTATCACCCTACCAGAAGATGATCACACACTAAAAAATCCTTGAACCATCCCCAATTCAACATTTTTTATAATTATTTCGGTCTTAGATAATTAAAAACAATAAGATAAATTTGAACTATTTTCATTTCCTCATTCAATAACTAGTATTTTAATAAATAATTATTTATCAAGATGAATCAAACAGAGCTAATGGTGAATCAATATGATCAAAGTCAGAGAAGATATAGAATATAGAATATTGAAGAAAATAAAAAATAAAATAAAAAATAATATAATATAGAGGGAGAGAGTGTGTGGGGGAGGCACACAAAATAATGGCTTCAAACCCAAGCCTTAAGAACCACTCCATATCCAATTTATAATACCTTTTTATTAATTATTTTAATAACATTAACTATTTGTATCACTTATTTACTACTCTCCCATATAAATTTTATGCACCAACTCCATCATCATAATTTTATTATTTAAAACTCCATTTTTAAATATATAAAATCACCCATTTAATATATATTAAAATTCAACCACATATATAAATATTTTTATTTATTTAGACGAATTACAAATATATATACACACATATATGCATATATACATCTATATATATTAATATAAATCTATTCAACCCATATATTTACAAATTATATATATAAACACCATTTCATATATAAATAAATTAATTTCTACACACAAAAATATTTCTTTCAGTAATTATTTTTAATAATAATATCAATATTTTGTTTTTATTATTATGTTTATATCATTACACCTCCATAAAAAACATCAATAACTTCCATTAAAAATCAAAAATTGATAATTCATATTTAATCCATGATTCAGCCTAAAGTTAATGACATAGTGTCTAAATTCATCCATTAATAATATTTTATATTTTTAATCTGTCAAAATAGTTGGATTTTGAAGCCTCCTGATTAGTGTGGCGTTATCAATGGTGGTCTCCACATTGAAATGTTGAAGAAGATGTCTTAATTTTAAAAAAATTAATTTTAATTAATTAATATTGGAATAATAACATAATTAAATATTGAAAATTTATTATCGCATTTGATGTTTCCAAACACCCCTCGTGCATAAAAGTAATGGCTTTCTTAGGTTAAACCCTATATCCTAGACCTAATAGTGGTCTCATATATTTAATTTGATGCATCGTTTGGGACATATTCAATTATTTTTGAAAAAATAGAATAATAATGTCAAATAATAATCCTCACATGTGATATTAAAAAATGCCCGATGTGCACAAATGTTATGTCGGGCCTAGGGAAAATCCCTCTTCATGGATCTAATAATGGTCATAGATTTCTTATAAAGTATACAATTTGAGAGATATTAAATTATTTTTGAGAAAATCATACATGTGTAATATAATACTTTTCATATGTTTATTTCATCTATGTTGAGGCTCTACATGCCTTAGAATCTCACATTAAGTTGGTTCTGGAATCTGAAAATATTCTATAGAATATTCCATAGTGTTATAAAAGCTTTTACCCTTGACTAAGGCATTTAAAACATTAATTAAGTGACTTTTATTAAAAATTTAATTTTTCACATAAAAATACATAAATTATTTACTTATATAGTTTTATTATCCTTATAAAATTAATGATGTTATAGTTTTTATCAATTATTCTCTTTTTCCTCATTTATTCTCCTTTTTCCCAATTCATATCAAAACCAAATATTCTAATATTGATTAGAAAATATGTAAAAACTATAATTATCATGTTAAACTACTATAAAATTTATGTTTTTGAAGTATTTATATTTTATACCTCTCTTTCACCTCATTTGGACAATATTCTTCATAACAGTCGGTTAACCACCACATAGAAAATATCTAACTTATTTCATATCACCAAAATTATGCATGGTTATACTAAATTATTTATGATATATAAATTTATAAAAAATAAATTTTTTATTTTGTAATTAACATTACTTATTTATAAATAAGCTTGATCAAAAATAGAGAAATCGAAATAAAATAGGATATTATTAAAGGAAACTTGATATGAAAACAATTCTCACTTAACAATGGAAAATTAAGAAATATAATCCAATTATTATAATGGATAAATAGTGACATAAATTAACATAATAATATTCTGGTTCAATGTTCTAATAAACCTATGTTTATTATTCCGAAGCCATAAAAGATACAATTAAAGTGGTATTTAAGGTAATGAGATTCTCAAACACAAACTCTTTCTTTTGGGATATCCCTTACTTCAAATTAGGTTCATTATTAATTTCCCTCTATTATAAATTTGGTATAAACATCTTTCTACCCATCTATAATATTTTTATAAATTTATAATGATTTTTAAAAAATAAATTAATTTCCAAAACATCTCTTGATTCCTCTTGAGTTGTATCTCCTTTAAAAGAACAAAATGAACATTTATACCAAAGTATAATCTTATTTATTAATTTTGGAATCATAATGTTCATATCCTAAACTATTATATATTAAATATTTTAGGAAAATTGTTCCTTTCAATTGGTTATTTCATGATTATTATTATTATCCTTTCACATGGAATTCATGATTATGAGCATTTTATGATATATTGGGTGGTCTAGGAATTATATATTCCTCTAATTCATAGGTTAATGTGATTTTTATCATAAGGTAATATGTATTTTTCATGAACATGATGTTATATTTGTTCATAATGATGATGTTATGATTTATGAACATTTGTTATTTGTGGACATGATACTGGATTTATTCATAACTATATGTGGTATTTTACCACTATGATATGATGTTGCATTATTATTCTTATTGGACATTCAATGCCTTTATCAATTTTTCCCCCATGATTAGGATCATGACCATATGCTTATGATATGATAATATAATTATTCTCCCCCATGTAAAATTTTTTCATGTCTCTTATTCCTTAAATATTAACATTCACCTTACTGGAATTTTATCTCACATATTTCCATTATTTATATCCTCCGTTAAATATATTTACTCCAGAAAATCAGAGAGATTCTAAGTGGATAAATTAGAATGATTCTAATAATTTTTAATTTTTATTATGTGTAAGTGATGTATGAGGATAATTTTCCCAAGACACTAAACATTTTGATTCTATAATTTTATCACTATTATGTTGTTTATCGTAAAATAATGTAATATCCATGTAATAAAATTTCAATTCAATATAGTTGGTATATGATCAATATTTAGTTAGTTTAGGAATTAGGATTATAAAACGTTAGGTAAACCCATAAGTATTGGTCTATGTATGCATAAACATCTATGAAGAATCATTTTACAAGAATGATAAACAAAGGGATCCCATCAGATAAATCCTTAGACGTTATTTTTACATAGAAATAAGTTATTTATATATTATTTATTGAAATATTTTTTTTTCAAACCTTTTATATTTTAGAAAATAATGGAATCCAGGATAAACCATATCAATAACTCATGTGAGGGAAAACATAATGAACGTTAGAATGATGACCCAATTTCCATGGGAGGTGGAGTTAAAAATTCATGGTGATGCTTACCCAGCTATCTAAGGATACAGACAATAACATAAACCATATGATGCTTTTTTACTTCACCCAAGAAAGAAAAATTGGATATTGAGTCCTTAATGAGGCAATGACCACTAGTGTTTAATAGACCTATTGATCCACTTGTCATGGAGAAGTCGGTAAATTTAATATAGAATATATTTTCAGTACTCTACAATTCAAAGAAGTATAAGTTGATCTTATCAATTAATCAGTTAGATTTTGAGTCTAGTCACTGGTTGGAGTTAATAAAGAATATGAATCCAAAGGATTTAATGGAATAAATTTAATTAGAATAATTTAAGAATTTATTCCTTAATACTTTTTTCCATATGGATATTAAATCTAAGATAGAGAGATAATTATTAGATATGGAGCAAAAGAATGTTGATTTATTGATGAATTATGAGAAAAACATCAAAATTCTTACAAGATATTCCTTAGTATTTGTAATTAACAACAATAATAAAAATATATAGATTCTTTAGTGGTTCATAATGAAACATCTAAAAGGATATAGATATCTTTGAATTTGGGAGTTATGAATAGGTAGTTTAATGTGATCTCAATATAGAGATGGATTTTAAAAAATGATCTTATAGTTATGGAGATAACAAGATAAAAATAGAGTTTCAAGTTGGTGGGTCAAATGAAAAAGGAAGAGATAGGATCCAATCATTGACATGTAAAAAATGTGGGAAGAAGCATCGTGGGAATTTACTCCAATAGACGAGGAAATGATTCATGTGAGGGAGAGAAGGAAAAAAACTCATGAATGTTGAAGTGAAATAAAAAATCTAAATAAACTTATATAAGAAAGAAGGGAAACACCTAATACACCACTCATGGTACAATGGTTCAACTATACAAAACAATAAGACTATATAAGCCAGTGCACTAAACCATGGGTCCTTGAGGGAAATCTTAATGAGAAACCACCAAATCCAAAGTAGAAAGGGAAATATTATTCTATCACTACTACTAATGTGAATCATTAAAGTGAAGTAATACAGGGTAGAATTTCTATTCACTCATGAATCTAAAAATTTTATTTGATTCTGTTTCTACTCAATCCTTTGTATCTTGAAATTTTTCAAGAAATATTGAATCAAATACCTAATACCTTGAATTAGAGATATCTGTAAAAACACATAGTTCTATAATCAGTTCAACCCATGTATTGGATTATTAACCTATTAGAATATATGGAAAGATTATTCCTATGAATTTCATAATAATTAACTTTGTGAAATTTGATACTATATTGGTCATGGATTGGATATCATTATATAAATCACACATCAACTATTGAGAAAATGACATATCTTTTCTTATTCTGAACCATAACAAGAACTTGTAAAAAATAATGTAAGTTCATGATTCTCCATTGAAAAATCCCTCAATGGTGTGGATGTTGATACCATGTGAAGATTCATACCTTTACAAAATTTTTGAGTCTATATAATGTATAAAAATTCAGTAAATTACCATTGTGAGGAAATACACAACTGTATTTCCTAAAGAGTTACCCAGGCATCCCATAGATTTATAGGTATAGTTATCAATAGTGCTTAAACTCAAAGCCACTCTTGTCTGAAAATTCCCATATAGGATAGCCCTGACTGAACTGTGGGAGTTAAATATGTAGTTTCATGATCATTTGGAAAAAGGGTTAATATGACCAAGTGCATCACTTTAGGGTAAACCAATTCGCTTTTTCAAGAAAAAGGATGTGATTGTGTATTGATTACCAAGAGCTCAACAAGATCACCATAAAAAATAGTATCCCTTACCAAGGATTTATGAATTTTTTTATAAACTAGAAATATTTTACTACTTATCAAATTTGTATCTTCGTTCTATAAATCATCGGTTTAATGTGATGAAAATATATATTCAATAGATAAATTTTTGTTCAAGTTATGGGCATTATGAGTTCATAGTTATTCCCTTTTAAATTACTAATTTCCTATGAAATATTAATGGATTTTATGGATAATGTATTTATAGACTACCTAGACATATTTTTGGTGTTATTTATTAATTATATTTTCAGTTAACCAAAGATAAAGATTCAACATCAAGAGAATCTAATTATTGTTATGGAGGTAATATAGAAGGAGAAAATGTACTCAATATTTAGTATATGCTGATTTTGGAGGAATCAAGTCACATTTTTGGGGAACATGATCACAAATGTGGGAATTTTTGTGGATCCTTAAAATATAAATGTGATTTAGGAATGGACATGACCCACTAGTGCCATAGAAATACATAGTGTTCATGGATTAGTAGGGTACTACTAATGTTTTGTGATAAATTTATATAGATTATTCATCCCACTAAATAAATAAATACATAAAGGGGTAATGATTTTATAAACATAAGAATGTGAGGAAATCATTATGTAGCATAAGAAGAGGCTAATCATTGTTCATGTAATCACCCAACCATTTTTGTAGAAAAGGATTTGTGATATATTGTGATGTTTTAAAGAACATCATGGGTTTTTTATTCATTCAAAAAGAAAAAGTGATAGCCTACACCTCACAGAAAATGAAGTTGTATGAGAAAAACTATATGACACATATTTTGGATCAAGAATATGTGATCATTTCTCTAAATATTTGGTGGAACTACCTCTGTGGTGAGAAGTCGGACATATATAATGATCACAATAGTTTAAAGTATAAATTCATATACAAGGGTCTCAACATGTATTAAATAAAATAGTTATAACTCATCAAGGATTATGATTTATCTATTCACTATAATTTATTAAAAGAGAACAAGGAAGTTGATGCTCTTAGCAAAAAAGAACCTTCTACTTTACCCCTGATGTGGATTAATAAATACATTATCTTCAAGGATACAAAAAGGATATATCTGCAAATCCTAATGACATGGAATAAATCCTATATTCATTGAATTATTTCCCAACCATCTATCCAAGATAAGTTCAAGGAGACCTAAAAATATGATATGGAGTTTCACAAAATAGTGAAATTGATAAAAGAAGGGAATATTTATGAGTCTCACATCTGTAAATATTGTATCATTCAATTTTGGAAAAAAAAATTGCATGCCTTCATCGGCTAAGATAATGAATAATCAATTGTAAAATGATCATAGATCATCTTTATCTATCCATTCTAGAATCATAAATATATACCATGATCTCCAAGAGCACTTCTGGTGGGACAAAATGAATAAGGATTTCACAAAGTACACCTATAATTGCTTGGTATGTAAACAAGTTAATGTAGAGTGATATAAGTTCATGGGTATGATGAAACCATTTCCACTAACCACTTGGAAATGGTATACCATCAACATGGACTTTGAAACTAGTAACTCGAAGTCATCTAAAGGTAACAATGTGATATGGGTTGTGGTGTACTGAATTATCTAAACTTCCCACTTCATTTTTATTTTTAAATATTTATCAGTTAAACATCTTGCTAATATATACATAAAGGAAGTGGTGATGCTATATGGGGTACCAAATTTAATCATATTTGATCATGATCCAAGTTTAACTTCTAAATTTTGAAGATGTATTTTAAGAATCTATGAATACTGAACTGAATTTATGTACTTCCTATAACACCATAATAATGTAAAATATAAAAGTATTATTTATATACTCAAGGATATGCACAGTTCATTATCAAAGGAATTTAAAGGGGGATGGGATCAATGTCTCCCATTAGTTGATTTACCATACAACAGTACCTTCCAATCAAGTATTAAATGGCTCCATATGAATCACTGCAAAGGAAGAAATGTAGAGCTCATACATGTTGGGATGATGTTGGAAAATGAAACCACATGGACATGATATTGTGCAAGAGATAACATATAAGTTTTAATCCATCAAACAAAATATAAAAGATACTCAGATTCTATAAAATAGTTATGCTAACATCTTTCAAGTGGATATAGAGTTTAAAGTTAGAGACAACGTTTTCCTTTCAATATCACTATGGATGAGAGTCATGAGGTTGGGAAATAAAGTGAATATTATCCCTAGGTACATTGGACACTTTGAGATCTTTTATCACACAGTAAATGTGGATTATCATCTTTCACTTACACCAAATATGTCTCATGTTCATGATGTGTTCCACATATATCTCATAAGGAAGTGAATACCCAATCACCCACATATATAAATTTAGAGGTGGTAAAAATATAGAATTTAACTCTCATATGGGGAGAAACCTCTAAAGAAAATGGACCATAGATACAAAATTATACACAATAAGACAACTCACCTTGTCAAAGTGTTGTGGTGGGACCACAAATATTAATAGGTGACATGGGAACCATAGGAAACAATGAAATAAAAGTACCCTCACCTATTGTCAACAAAGAATATGAGTAGAAATTTTAGGGATGAAATATATAAGGGGGTAATATAGTAACATGTATTTTATAAATGATTTTTCTTTTTTAAAATAAATGTGTGTTATATTATAATACATTGTATTATACACATACAACAAATAAAGAAGATGAAAACAATTAATTTCATTAATAAATATTATTACACTAATCATTAACAAAACTGATAAAAATAAAAAATATTACCATAGGAAAACATATCGATTAATAAAAGTAGAATTGGAAAAATATAGATTGCCCCAATATACTAGAATTTTCACCCTATGGTCAAAACTATATGAAATAATGAGAATAATATTAAACCAATCAACACTATAGAAAATAGAAATGTATTGCCTATAAGGTAATTTAGTTGAATAATGAATGAATTAATGAATTAGTATTTATATGAGGAAATGTGACTATTTTAATAGTAATGTGACCATTGGAATAGTAAGCTAACCATTGAGAATTATAACCGGACCATTTAGAATAGTAACATGGACTTTGGAATATAAATTTCACATCAAAATAATAAAAATTAATATAAAAAATAATTATCAAGATTAATTTGAGTAAATATAAATATTATAATTCTAAAAAATATCATGATTAAAAATGTAAAGAAAATATAAGAACATTTTTAATAAATTATATTTTTAGTTATTTCACAAAAAAATAAATATTTTTATAATAATAAAATTAAAATACCAATATTAGAAAGTTAATTTTAGAAAATTAATTTCATTTTTTAGATACACATGTTGAAATTTTCTTAGGGTGATTTTTTTGTAATTTTCTCAAATAATTCAATTTTTAGATGAATAGTAAAAATATAGTTTTTTTTTGTAATTGGTATATCTTGAATTACATCAATAATGATGTAATGATGACCTAAAATATTTTTGAACTTGATTTTACACCAAAAAAATATTTAATTTTATAAATTAGTCCTTAAAATACAATAAAAATTATTTCTTAACCTAAAAATTACCTTCCAATGTCTAAAGTCAAAAGTATTCCCCTAAAAAAACTTTATCATTTTTTCACTTACATTTTAAATAAAATATATAATTAAAACTATAATGGGATGTAATTTCCTAAAACCATAAAATTATATTTTTATATTACTCATTATGTCAAAATTATCACTATTACAATATTTACCTACGATATATTATTTTATTTAATTTTTTTTTTAAAAAATTCCCAAAAATTTTAGTATAAATAACACCACTACATCCCCTTGTAAAAACACTCCTACCTCACATAAAAAGTCCAATATCATATAAAATACTCTATATTAATCCCAGATAAACCTCAGTTTTGTGGTAGAGTAAGCCAACCTCATTCATCAAGAAAGTCCAGTGTCATAGAAGAGAAGCCGCACCAAGAAAACAGTAAATTTTAATGAAATATTCTCTCTTTTTCATAATCTCTTCTATTTTTCACCAAATTCATTCAATATAAAATCATCTAAGATCAATTAGGCAATATGTTGACATTATATTAATTATTTTAACCCACTATAAAATTTATAATTTTGAAGTATTAATATTTTATAAATCTCTTTATCCTCTTTTATACAATGTTCCTGGTAAAGGTCTGTTAACAACCAATGATGATGTTTCCTTCATAGTTCATATCACCACACTTATGTATCATTATAATAAATAATTTATAATATATAGAAACAAAATTATATTTATTTTAGTCTTCTATAATAAATATTACTTTTTTATAAATGACCTTGTGGAAAAATATAAAAAACAAAATAAAACATGATATTTTTAAGGAAAACATGATATAAAAATTCTTCACCTTTAACTAAAAAAATTTAATAAATACAATAAAATCATGTTAATTGATAAATATTGAGATAAATTAAATTAATTCACTTATGTTTGAATTTTTTAATAAAATTGTTTTTATTATTTAGGAGGAATTAATGGAAATAAATAAAGAACGATTTAAGGTAACGGGATTCTCAAGTACAAACTATTTCTTTTGGTTTATCTCATATTTAAAATTTATTTCAGTATAAATGTTCCTATAATATCTAAAAAATTTTATTTAAATTGTGATCTCAATTATTCATTTGGGAATCCTAAATTTCATATCATTAAATATGAAATGTGAACTATTTTGTGAAATCCATTCATTTCTATGAGTTATTTCGTGATTAAAATTGTTATCCTTCCATATGGCATGCATGATCATGACCATTTTATGATGTGATAGGTGGGATTCAAATTTAATAGCCCTGAAATTCATTAGGTAATGTGATGTATCTCATGAGTTCATGTGTATTATGAATTAATATGATTCTATCTTTATTCACAATGATGATATTATAATTTATGGACATATGTTTTCTGTTGACATGATTCAATCATTGTTAACAACTTTTGTTGGTATTTGACCACATAGATTTGATGTTTTATTATTATGCATGTGCTACATTCCATGCCTTTATAAAAATTTTCCCTCATTCTTATGATGATGACCCAATTCTTACAATATGATGAAGTTGATTATTCTCACCCATGTATATTTATCCATTGTTCATATTCTATACATATTTCCTTCCCCTTACTAGAATTTTAGCCCACCCCTTTCTTTAATGTATATCCTCAACTGAATCCATGTATTATGAGGAATTTTTTACCTTTTTAGTGGATACATAAGAATGATTTTAAAAATTTTTAATTTGTACTATCTGCAAGTGATTTATGGGAAAAATTTGTCCATGAAAATACACTTTGGATCCTGGATTTATATCACTATTATATTTTTTATCTTAAAATGATATAATAGTCATGTAAAAAAATTACATGTTGCTATAGATATTATGACTAGTTCACTCAAGCTTATGGCGGTAATGATTCAATGTTGGTAATAGTGGATCATTTGAAAGAAAATCATTTCAAATTATAGAGATCAAGGAGCCTATCTCAGTTGATGTTTTTTCAAGGTAGTATCTAGATGGGTTGGTGAGGATTCGTGGAGTCACAAATATGGTAATCTCTAATTTTGATCCTTGTTTTACCTATAGGGTGTGGATAAGACTTCAATATGATTTTGGCTCTTAGTTTTCCCTTATAATAGATTTCTTTTCACAAATGGATGGGAAGATGCAATGGACCATCAACACTCTTAAAGACATATTACACACATTTTCTTGAATTTTGGAGGTTCATATATTAGGCCCCTACCTTTGGGGTAGTTTCCCTAAAATAATATTTTTCACTACACCATTGGTATGGAACTATTTAAATATGTCTTTATCCAACCTTTACATTCTCTATTATGTTGTAATGAGGTTATAGAGTCTGTAATTGTTAATTAAGAACTAGTGAAGAGGATTAAATTGATTATTTAGGTGATTCATTAGAGGATGAGGCTGAAATAGGATCATTAAAAGTGTTATGGTGGCCATATTAGGAGACCTTGGGAGTTTAAAATTTTAGATCTAGTGTTCTTGAAGGTCAATCGTAATCATGGGAAATGATGGTTTTGTTTTTGAAGTAATAAATCTCATTTTTTTTAACCTTTCTTGGTTATAACATTTATTGGAGTTATTGCATGCCAGATAGCACTTCCAGTATTGTTGAGCAGGATTCATGATGTATTACAGGTTTCACAATTTACCCACTATATTAATGGTAATTTTAACCTCCTTTATTTGTGTTATATTGATGTTAATATTTATTTGACCTTATAGGAGTGGTAAATATAGATCCATCATTTCCCTGAGAAGGTTTTTTAAGAGAATTTTATTGCCTTAGTTATTGTGCTTTGATGGCACAGCGGTGTAAAGGAGAGGAACATGGAATGTGAGTAAAAAATTTGTGCTTAGTATTTAAAGATTTCTAATTTCTAATTCTTTTCCTCTTATGGTTTTTTGTTTTTTTTTTTTACCATTATATAGCTTATAGGATAGTTCTATCTTGATTTATGCGTTGTTTTTTCTATCTTTTATTTAATAGTTATTTCCCCAAGGAGAGTGTTTGAGTGAATGTTGAGAGTTTTTTTATAGTTTTTCACTATGTTACTCTATGTGAGGTGATTGTTTTATTATGATTGTGTGATTATCAAGAGTTTTATCACATGGTGGTTTTTCAGGCATCCCCTTTTTCCATCCCTTCTCTTTAGGTTTGGTTTTAAATTCTTAAGGATGAGAATTGTTTGATAGGTATTTGGTGAAAGGGTATGAACACTTCTATCTCATTCCCATGCATGTTTTTGAGTTTTGAGGTTCTTACAGAAATATTGTATTATATTTCAAGAATTTTTGTAGATGAAACATGGAATAATTTTGAATTCATAATGTAAATTATAGTTTATGACATGATAAATAGTAATTTTCATACCGAATGGTTATTTTCATCTTGAGTAAGGGTGGTTCGTAGGGTGAAATTAATGAAATGAAACATTTTTTAATTGGATAAATGGATGAGGCTATAGAATTGGTGAATCTATCATTGAAAAATAATGATGTGTACTTTTGGTTCATTAATTGAATTAATAAAGATTTATAGAATTAGGGTTATGAATTTTTCGATGAGCCTTACACTTGGTCGATTCACAATGTGAATGTTCCATTCAAACCTTGAATGTGTGTCTGGTAGTATTATTATAAGTTATATTCCACCTTATATTTCTCTCAAAACCCTCTAATTTATCCCAAACCCTTGGCAGCCGGAGGTTCTCTTTCAAGGTGTTTCAAATCCATTTCAATTGGGATTGATCTCTGACTTACTGTCTTTGATCTATGGTGATATGTTGTAAGTTTTCCCTATTTTCTTGTGTTTTATTATCTATATGGTGTTATTTACTCTCATTATTCCCTTTTAATATATGAAATTTGGTATACTTCGTTCTTATGTATTTTTTTTAGTGTTTGGTAGCTTGTTTGGGGTGCGACATCCAAAGGGACCACTAATTGATTTTGGGAGAGGTGATCGGAGATCTTCTCTTTTTATTCTATTCTCATTTAAATAACATTTAAATACTAGAGGTAGTGTATTTGTTTCTAATTATTTATTATATATGAAATCGTGTATTTATCATCCATTGTTATGTTCGGTGATAGCTGAACTGACATTAATTATACTTAAATAGGAATTAAGGAATGATTTTTTTAGGTTGTAGTGATCACATATATCTATATCATGTTATGGTTTACCACTTGGTTTTATAGATAGTGTTCCATATTTTGTTGATTCTACGGTTAATCATGCTTGTTATACTAGGGAATTAGATAAATAATGTATATCTAGTAATACATTTTGGATAAATAATAACGATTCATGTCAAATTTTAATTGTTTTCTCATATAGATGATGGAAATGTAGGTTATGCTTGAAAAATGCTTAAGAGGTATTTTTAGGTATTAATAGCTAGTGAATTAGGTTCCCTATGGTTGTATCATGCATTAAATAAATTAGTTAATGCAAAAAAAACTAACCAATTGGCTATTTGATAATGATAATTATTTTTGGCTGAGCTTGAATATTTTCTTATGATAGTTGGGTGCCTTGGTTATAGGGGGTATATTCTATGTCAACTAAATATAGTTTTTTGCTAATATGTTTTATTGATCTAGATAAGGAACCTTATTATGTGATGTCATATTATCCTATGATGGTTGGTGATTTGGTGAGAATTTCCTGGGATGCCCAGGTTTTTGGGAACAGTTGGCGCCTATGACGGTAGGATGGATGGTGATATGAATTTTGTTTTTGGGGATCAAACTAGGACTGGTGGAGTAGGTTTAAGTTGAGATTGCCCATTTTTTTTGGTATTAAATGATGGGTTTCACACTTTAAAGTGAATATAGATCAATATAGTGGCCCAGATCTTAAACACAATTTATTTTATGATTTATATCACATATTCCCAATAATAAAATCCAATTATATATAGGTATATTGTCTTTGGAATATTAGTTATATAAGTACATCATCTTAAATGTGAAAACATAATCATTATTTAAAAATCCAAAGTGTTCCGAACATACATAAATCCTTTAAAACTACATAGTATACACTAGAAAAACATTATATGGAAATGGGTGATCCAAAATTCTTTATAAGAGAATAGATATAGAAGTAAATAATAACATGAGAGACAAGAGTCATAACATGATATCATAAAGAAAAAAATCATAATAATGGAAACATGGAATAAGAAAATAAAACCATAAGATCATAGAATCATAATCATGTTGAACCATCATAATCCATTACATCATAAAAATGTGTTAATGATAACTATTAAGAATGCATAATATATTCTAACTCCCATCATAATCATCATATTCTCTAGCTAACCAACATAATAACATAGTTTACTTAGGAAAACCACTCATGCACAATGCATTATGTATGAAACATCCCTATTCATCCACATTTGATTGAGAATATGGAAGGACATTAATTGTCCTTTAGATACATCGCCAAGATGCCAAAGGCTGGAAAAATGGATAATGGATTCATTTAAAATTGGGGGATGATTTACCCTTTGAAAATAAAACAACCAACCAGAAAATCCATAACCAAATAAACTACTGCATGATTCATGATATCAATGAAATAAAACTCTAAAAATTATCATTTTATCAAATTCTAATATCAAAAGAGTACCATAGTGGAAAACTACAAAACATCAGGTTAACAATGGATGATAAAACCAAAAACAAAGATCAGGCCACCAAGACCTAACTCCACAACTCAAAACATGATCCTTGCTCCAACTCCAATAACATACAAAGTATCACTAAGAACCACTAATGAAATGTGATACATTACCTTTTATTGTGTACTAGTAAATGATATATGGAAAATAAGAAACGTTCCAAAGAAGGGGTGACTAATGAAACACATTAGGTTTACCCCAAATGACTTTTATATTCATTCCACTAGGATAAAACATGTTATCACATTTATAAAAAATATTTTATATAAAAAAATTCTTAAAAAGTTTATATAAGAATATAAACAAGTTATAAATAAAATAGTTTCCGCCAAATAATATAAAGTTCCAAGGATTGTAATCAAAAAATCTCTAAAACCATTTCAAAAATTCCATTTGGAATAATCTAATCTATTTCACACATCCAACCATGCAGGAAACCTATACCTCCCTATACTTTTGAGTGGTGAGTCATCATTTCACTAAGATATCACTTAGTGAACCATTTTATGGTGGAGATCCCTGAAACTTATCCATCCCACTAATGAATGGGAAGACTCTTTACTAGTATCCATCCTGAATTTACATGAACACAAATAACAATTATGCCAAAACCATTGCAAAAATAACCATTTAAACCATTTCAATTAAACCATCCTTTTATTAAAAACCTACCAAACACACCATTTAAATAAAACAAAATTTCATTTAAATTTTTTTTCTTGCATCAAAACCAAAAAATAATTTTTAAACCATCATTTTTAAATCAAGTTACCAATTTTAATTTCCACACAAATTCTCAATTTCAAAAAATTTATAAATTATCTCTAGATAGGGTTTCCAAAAATAAATTCACATCAATTTCATAACCAAATCCAAAGAAAAATATTAATTTGAAACTAATCCTTCATATACTAAATAGTGGAGTTGATATTGAAGCCATCTACCTCAAAATATTTGGTTAAATTGGAAAATAGCTTTAAAAAGTTCATAAAACGAGTCGAATCTTCAAAAACTCACCTTAGATATCTTCCCCTAGAATAAATAAAGAAAAATATAATCATATTTGGAATAAATGGCCTCATATCTATCCATAGTGGACATAGATCAATGAAATTGAGAGAGATAGAGAGAACTATATCTAATGAAAACTAAGTATAACCACCATAAACAATGAATTACTACAAGAATATGGCTTCAACACACCAAGAGAAGGCTTTGGCTCACCTCTGGATTTATGGTAGAATCCTCTACTACCTTTAGGAGGAGAAATACCTACTTATAGTTAGTATGGGAAAAATATGAGGTGTTAAATAATAATCCTAACCTAGATCCACTTTTTTTGTATCTAGTTTTTAAATCATTCATGGTTAGTTACACGATTAGGAAAATTGTACACTAACCATACACCAACTAATACCTCAAGAAATAAATTCACATAATTAACTCAAACATTTCCCAAACCATGCACCTCCCATACCAAATTCCATAGTCTAGCTTTTTGTGGTTTTTACTGGCTGGCTACATGGTTTTTCCAAATCATGCACAATAACTGTGCACCTACCTAGAGCCCTCTGTCTCATTGTTCATAGCTTCATGGGGAAAGTTTCATGGTTTCCACTAACAATTCACTAACCATGAACCTTTAGAAAAGCCCAAAAAACATTTCAAACTTCTTTATAACCCCCACCCCAACTTAACTTTAAACTATTACATACTCAAAAAATATAAAGTATTACTTACTGGAAATAGGGGGTGCTAAATTATCCCCACCATTGGTATTTTCATCCCAATAATGTAGAAAATCATCATTACTCTAAAAGAGTTATGTCCATATCTATTTCATTTCCTTCTTGGGTTCCCAAGTCTATTCCTGAATCTGACTACATTTCCACAAAACCCACACTAAACTGAAGCTTTTTCCATGAAATACATTCTATTTCCTATCCACATCCTACACTGACATATGCACCAATAAAGAATTTAGATCTAGTTAATCTTGAACCCCTTGAATCACATGGTCAATAATCGGCTAATACTTCTTTAATTAAGTCACATGAAACACATTATGCACCGCACTAAACCTTGTTGGCAATACCAACTAATATTTCACCTCTGCAACCCATTCAAGTATCTCAAAAGGGCATATGTATCGAGGATATATCATTCTATACTTTCCAAAACATCAATTTATAAGACTCAGAGTGATCCTAAAGAACATATTATCACTCAACTCAAACAAAAATGGTCATCAGTGATGTTCCACATATGATTTTTGATAAATCTAAGTCGTCTCCATCCATTTTATGATCAACTAAATCTTATCTATTGTTTCTAGGATAAGTCTGAGCCCAAATAGTAAAGTCTCACTAGTTTACACCCAAAAAAGATGGGAACTATAATGGAGACCCTACAATTCTTCAAAACGATCCATATGTATTAAGTCATGATAACTTTTTTTATATGAGAACTCCACTAATGTTACATGATCTTCCCATGAGCCACCAAAATCGATTACACAATCCTGTAGCATATCTTTTAATGTTTGTATAGTTCATTAGGATGTCCTTCAATATGAGGATTAAATAACATTCTCATTTTCAACTAAGTCTCAAGGGGTTTATGTAAGTATTTTTAAAAACAAGATGTAATCCTCATATATATATCTGATATGATTGAAACTGGTATGTGTTGCCTCTATAAAACATCTTAAATATAGATTTATACAACACCTACCCCATATGTGATTCACAAATAAGAATGAAATGAGCCAACTTTGTGAGTCGATTCACTATCACCCATATGGAATAATTTTTTTGAACCATTCAGGGGAGACCTATTAAAAAATATATTGCTATTTTCTCCCATTTCCACATTGCAATAGGTAATGACTCCAACCTACATAAAAGTCACTGGTTCTCTGCCTTAACTAAATGATAATTTAATAATATTAAAACAAAATCATCCACCTACCTCTTCATTCTGTCCATCCGAAAATGAAATTTCAATTTCTTATAAATAATATGTATTCTAGGATAAATAACATATCTTGAATGGTGGTTGTTGGCACAAATATTTAAGAAGAAGAAGAAGAATAGGGAAGTCTATGAGGTTTCCTCATGAAGACTTTTCATAGATCCCCATGGCCTATGGCCTGCCATGGAGCAAGGAGGCGGGAGGCTTCGCGAACCCCTTTGATGTTTGTGACCCCGCCACGGATCAAAAAGGAAGGAGGCTGCACAAACCCCTTTGACGTTTGCGACCCCGCCACAAAGTAAGGAGGTGGGAGGCTCTGCGAACCCCTTTGACGTTCGCCACCCTACTGCGGATCAAGGAGGCAGGACGCTACATGAACAAATTTGACATTCACGAGCCCACCACGAAGCAAGGAGGCGGGATGCTCCATGAACGAATTTGACATTCATGATCCTGTTGCGGAGCAAGGATGCGGGATCCTCCGTGAGCCGACTTGATGTTCATGACCCACCGTAGAGCAAACTGATCTTTGTATCGAGAAAGCTCTGCTTCATGACGCCTCTAGCCTATAAATACAATGATCCCCTTGAGCCCAAAGGACAGATCATCTGACCATTCACCTTCTCATCTCTCAAATCGCAAATCACTTCTTGCTCTTCGAACCATGAGCTTCTCAAGGAATTTTTTCTTTTCGAAGTGCCTCCCCTTTTCTTTGATTCAACCCCCACTACTTGAAATTTAGGCTATAGCCATGGTTTGGAACCGTGGCTATAAGCCCAAAAATTGTGGCTATAGGTTATAGCCATGGTTCATTGAACTGTGGCTGGTATTGGCATGGCTATAGGGCAATAGACACAGCTTGAACCATAGATATACACCTATAGCCACGGTATTGACCATGGCTTTAGCCCTATAGTCGTGGTTTAAAACCGTGGCTATAGGGTTTGGCCTATAGCCACCCCATTACCAGCCATGGTTCAATGAACTGTGGTTATAATCCTTTAGCCATGGTCTGAAACCATGGCTATATCCCTTCCCATTTTATAAAAAAAATAGCCCCACCCCACCCCTGGACAGACCCCCCCCCCCACCTTACACTCTGAACAGACTCCCCCCCCCTCCCTGGACAGACCCCCCTGCCCCCCCCCCACCCTCCGTGTGCAGACCCCCCCCCCAGGACAGACCCCCTTGCAGCCCTGGACAGACCCCCTTTCACCCATGAAGGCCCCCCTTGAACCCCGGTACAGACCCCCTTGCTCCCCTAGATAGACCCCCCTTTCACCCCAGACATACCCCCCTTGCACCCCTACAGACACCCCCCCCCCCCCCCCCGCACCCTAGACAGCCCCCCTTGCACCACAGTCCCCCTAACAAACCCCCTTGCACCCCTGCAGACCCCCCTCCCCCTCCCCACTTCCTTGAAGACCCCCCCCCCCTCCCTAGACAGGCCCCCCTGCACACCCCTCTAAGACTGGGATAGCCCCCCCCCCCCCCCCCCGCGCACCCTGGACAGACCCACCTTACACCCCTGTAGACCCCCCTGGCACTGCTGGATAGACCCACCCCCACCCCCTTGCACTCTAGACAGACCCCCCCCCCCCCACACACACACACACCCCTGGGCAGACCCACTTGCACCCCTGCAGACCCCCCCCCCCCTCCCCACTGCTCTACAGACCCCCCCCCCCCCCCCCCCCGCACCCCCACCCACCCCCCCCCCACTTCCCCTTGCACCCCCTTCCCCACAACCCTTGAACCCCCCTACCCTGCAGACCACCACCCTCTCCCCCCATGCATCCCATCTACATCCTCCCCCCTCCCCTTCAGACCCCCTTGCAGACCACCCCCTGCCCTACAGACCTCCCCTCTGTTCCCTGGCCTACAGACCTCCCCCCTTCCCCCTCCCCCCTGCCCCCTCCACACACCCCCACCCCCCATCCCCACTGCCCTACATACCTCCCCTTACCCCCTGGCCTGCAGACCACCCCTTCCCTGCAGACCCCCCCCCCCCCCCCTCTGCCCCCTCACCTGAAGACCTCCCCCCCTACCCCATGGCCTGCAAACCCACCTCTTCCCCTACCCCCTACACCCACCCCCTGCCCCCTGTCCTGTAGACCTCCCCCTTGCCCCCCTGTCCTGCAGACCTCCCCACTGCCCTGTAGACCTCCCCCCTACCCCCTGGCCTACATACATCCCCCTAGCCTACAGACCTTCCCCCGGCCCTTTACCCTCTACCCCCTGCACCCACCCCCATCTCCCCTCCCCCTCCCCACTGCCCTGCAGAACTCCCCTCTGCCCCCCTAGCCAGCAAACCTCCCCCCTCTCCCATGTCCCCTCCACCCGCCCCCCATCCCCCTCCCCTGAAGACCTCCCCACTGCCCCCTTGCCCTGAAGACCTTCCCCCTCCCCGAAGGTCATCTCTAGAGATAATTTCTTTTTTAAAAGTGATGTTTATGGATTTATTAAGGATGATACAAGGAATGAGGTTGATCAAAGTATGGAATTGGATGGTGGTACTACTAGCAATGATACTAACAGCTTAATTGAATTTAGGAAGGGCGGGAAGAATGCTTTAACAGTGGGGATCATTGTATAGAAGGCCTTCACCAATAACAACCTACAAAATACACATCTCTAGTACACAAGATAAATCCAAAATACCAATAGAATATATATAATCAACTGAACTGTATATAATATATTCAAGAGACAGTAGTCACAAATATATCCCATGAGATAAATACAAGTAAAACAAGACATATGAAAATTATACAGAACATGAAGTACTGAGAAGATCCACCACGTTTCACATGCTATTGGATCACTCTTTAGTTGTATTTTTGACCACTACTATCACAAATACCCATGCTCCATAATGATTCTCCTAGAATCCCTGAGAATTTTCTCTGAACAAGTCATCCCAACTCTATGTCTATCCAAGCCATCTCCAAACCCATGAATCATCTACTCAATCACAACACATGTGGCCATAATTCATGTGCATGGTTGATTATAAATATACCAAATAGGATTCCTTAAAACCATAAATGTAACCTAATGTGAAAAGTTATCTCAAATATCTAAGTACTCAAGAGTGTTTGAGAGAAAGAAAATAAGGAATAATCCATATATTCTGAATTACTAAAAGTATCAGGGACATAAAGAAGTCTTGATCTTATCAACTCTAATCCTTTAATGTCATAACATTTGAGAAAAAAGGGAAGCTCAGCACCCCTCCCCCATGCAAATCCCCCCCCCCCCACTCCCCCCTAGATAGACCCCCCCCCCCCATTTCACAACCCCTACACAGCCCCCCCCCCCACCCCCACCCCCAGACAGACCCCCCCCCCCCCCCGAATAGACCCCCCCTGCCTACACCCCCCAGACAGAGCCCCCCTATAGACAGACCCCCCCCCCCCCGGATAGCCCCTCCCCTGCAGTAGTTCTTGCACATGCATCCACATGGTGATAATCTAATGCTCTAATAAATGACCCACTACTAAAAAAACATGTTCTGATGGTCTGAAAAACTATCCACTGGTCAAATTAAATAAATCATTAACTACTCAATAAGAGTACATTCAATCTAAATAATGAAGCACAACTCATATTTAATACAAACAACCCAGGACATCCCCCCCCCCCTCCCTCCTGAACACCCCCCCCCCTCCCCTGCATACCCCCTGGACAGCTCCCCCTCCCCCCTAGATAGCACCCCCCCCCCTCCTGGACAACCCCTCCCCCCTGGACAGCCCCTTCCCCCCTTCAGACCTCCCTTGCACCCCCTCTAGAGAATAAAATGTATTATACCAGCATCAATTTGTTCACATGATTGTCACTTCCATATTAGCAAGAATTTGGGCTATTATTTGCATCATAAAATCCATAATATAATTCCACATGATTGTCACTTCCATATTAGCAAAAATATGTGCTTTTATTTGCATCATGAAATCCATAATATAGGTATGTATATATCATTATGTAAAGGGTGGATCATGAATTACATATCCTCTAATACATTAGGTAATGATTTTACATCTAATGAGGTCACTATATTTATGGTACTGGGGTTAAAACCCAATATACTTTTCACATAGGGAATGAGAGTAGAAACAATACACTGCATTTTAGTACTAAGTAGAAAACCCAATCCACTATTGTTATTTTATTGTGATGTAAACCAAATCCTCTATTATAGGAAAAAATTCTCTATGTAAATCAATTTGGAACAACCTATGGGAAGATACAATATTGGAATAGTAATAATGTTTTTAATACAGTTAGTTTGCACCAACATTCAACAAGTCACAAACTGAAAAAAGAGATAGAAAAGGAAAATAAGTTATTATCTATGTGTAGAGATGTACCTCTCTTTAAATTAAGATAAATCATAGAGAATATAGTAGAACTAAAAATAGTCCCTTATTGAAATCCCAGGGAGGAGCAGTATAAAGAGTTGAATTTCAGGAAACCATATCTTATTATGTAGAGATAAACAAAGAAATTGTTAACAAATATTAAAGGATGTTAATTAATCAAGAATAATACCTTTAATTTTTCCATCGCCTAGAATAAAAACTCTTTCCCATAGTGAAACCATAGCTTCAATCTGGCCTGACACCCAGAGTAAGTATCCATCAAAGCAGTTTGATGACACAAAGGATTGGGGAATCCCTACCACCTAATAAAACTATAGGAAATGAAGAAATGATCAACTGGTAAATTAATACTTTTACATATCTATATTCTTTAATAGAAACTCACATAGATCCCCATGAAGATGATAATTCCTCATGAATAATACATTTCATGATTCCATCGCCAGGAATAAAAACACTTTTTCTTGTCGCAACCATAGCTCCAAGTTTGCCTGACACCTAGAGGAAGTATCCATCAAAGTAGTTTTATGAAACAAAGGCATGGTGATCCCTTACACCAGAGAAACCCATAGGAAAGGTAGAAATAAACTTCTAGTAAATTAATACATTGACATTTCTATATTCTTTAATGAAATCTCACATATAGACCCCCTACAGATCAACAAGTTATGAATAGCATCACCCCTTTTGAATTCTAGCATCATTAAATACTATTATTATATGGGTTTTTATTAACACATATATAGATCGAGAATAAAATGTGTTATACCAGCATCAATTTTTTGGAACGCTTGTAACTTTCATATTAGCATAAATATGTTCTATTATTTTCCTTATGAAATCCATAATATGATGCCACATGATTGTCACTTCCATATTTGCAAGAATCTGTGCTATTATTTTCATCATGAAATCCATAATATATATATGTAAATATCATTATGTAAAGGGTGGATCATGAATTACATATCCTCCAATACATTAGGTAATTATTTTTTACATCTAATGAGATCACTATGTTTATGGTACTGGGGTTTAAACCCAATATAATTTTCACATAGGGCATGGGAGTAGAAACAATACGTTGTGTTTTGGTACTAAGTTGTAAACCCAATACACTATTCTTATTGTATTAGGATGTAAACCAAAGCTGCTATTATAGGAAAAAATCCTTTATGAGCAATCAATTTAGAATAACCTATGGGTAGTTACAATATTGGAATAATAATAATGTTTTTAATACAGTTAGTTTGCACCAACATTCAAGAAGTCACAAACTAAAAAAAGAGATAGAAATGGAAAATTAGTTATTATCTATGTTTAGAGACGTACCTCTCTGGAAATTAAGATAAATTGTAGAGAAGATAGTAGTCTCGGAAATTGGTCATTGCTGAAATCCCACAGAGGAGCAGTAGAAAAACCATAAAGGAGAAGAGATTTGAATCTCGGGAAACCATATCTGTTGTGTAGAGATAAACAAAGAAATTGTTAACAAATATAAAAATATGATAATTCTTCAAGAATAATACTTTTCATGTTTCCATCGCCTGGAATAAAAACCTTTTCCCATATCATAACCATAGTTCCAAGTTGGCCTGACACCAAGAGGAATTATCCATCAATGCAGTTTGATGACACAAAGGCTTGGGGAATACCTTCCACTTGAGAAAACTATAGGAAATGAAGAAATGATCATATTTTAAATTAATACATTAACATATATAGATTCTTTAATAGAAAATCACATAGATCCCCCTACAGATGATAATTCCTCAAGAATAATACCTTTCATGATTCTATCACCTGGAATAAAAACCTTTTCACTCGGTGCAACCATAGCTCCAACTTGGCCAGACAACTAGAGGAAGTATCCATCAAAGTAGTTTGATGATACAAAGGCATGGGGAATCCCATCCACCTGAGAAAACCTTGGTAAAGGTAGAATCTGCATACCTATATGGAATAAAAGATGGACCTATTTGAAAAAAAATATGAACAAATTAGAAACAAAATATGGACTTGTTAAATTATGGAATAAAAGATGAACCTGTTTGAAAAGATGTCACTAACTGGTCCTTCCTAACTCAGCTCCTTGGAGAGGTTATTTTTCTGTGTTTTGTTGTTCTGTTATATCCTTGTTTAATTGAAACAAAAAACAAAAAACATTAATATATAAGGAATAATATAAAGAATATAAAGATACGATACAATACATGCACCTTTTATAAGTAGAATATCATGCACAGTTTCGGTCATGTTTTGGTTGTGTTTGAATAGCACACTTGAAGCACAAAATAGCCCCATTTGGAATTTCTACATCCTGTAAAAGGTTAAAAAATTGCCTCAGTCAAGTAAAAGACTAGGCACTTGCAGAAACACAATGTAACCACAACATACATTATAGACATTTCTAAGGTTTAGGTAGGCATCAAGAAATGTAGGTTTCAGCTTTACAACTTCCTAGATGAATGAAATTAGTAGGAAGTAAACAAAAATAAAAAATGGGAAAGGTAACCAAAGTCACAAGTTTTTCCTCACTCATTCTAAATAACTTCCCCACCTTCCAGTTGTAATCAGGTTGAGTCGGGTATAATGTATCATAACTTAAGTCCCTCAAAATCCTCATCCCTAGGATCTATTTTGCTGTAACATGATTATTCATCTTGAAACTTCCAGAAAATTCAATCTTCATCTCATAGACTATATCTTTTATTGGATTTTAAATAATAATATCATCAACCAGAATATATAGGATGATGAATATCCAATCTTAGAAAAAATTCAGGCAATAGTAATGATTTGTATTGTTTCATATGAAATTTTGTTTCATCACAAAGTAATTAATCTTCTTATTCTGCTTCCGTGTATCTGAGATAAATAGTACAAAATTATCTTTCACTGCGTTCTTCTATTGAATTATAGACAACCCCAGTGGCCAAAGAAGTCCATAAATATGAAAGACTCAAATTAATGGGAGTTTGAAACAAGGGTTGATATTGATTCCCTCCATGTGTTTAGAGCATAAGTGATAATAGAGTGTACTTTTGGAAGAATATTACTAAAAATATATATGTTTAGAAGTTGGAGGAGGAAGGGCATGGCATATTGAGGTATAAGATGCAGCTATTTGTGAAATTCATTTTTTGGGATCATGGCTACAATTTGGAAGACCACTAGAAGATATCTTCTAGAAATTACTTAGGTAGAAACCATGTATCAATATCCAATCCCACACTATGGTTTCAAAGACTTAGAAGGATATGGAAATGAATCATAACACTACAATGAACAAACCACTTCAAAGGGACACATACAAGAGTATCAAAATATAATTATCAAAATGAAATAAAGAAAAAAAAGAAAACAAAATACTTACATTGTCAAGATATGATTCCTACTCCATAAGGATAATACTATTTTATTTTTATTCAAGGAATCAAAAATTATTACAATTTACTAATAATGATTAAATAATACATGTTAATAAATATAGTAGAATCCATCCAGTGAAACTAGATGCCATATCTTTTAATCTCTATGAGGAATGATTCTATATATCTCATAGCTTCACAACTATCTCTCCATTCCATCAAAGGATCCCACCACCTAAAATAATTCACCTAGTACATTATGCACATTATAAAAATATCATGAGAAAAACATTAGGTTTAATTCATTAATAAACTTGTATATTATCTTTTCTAAAATATTCCAAGAGTAGAAACTTACATACTCTTCAATTAGGGAAAATATATGAAATTCCTTTTCATTTCTTACACTACTTCCATTATAATAATATGTTGGGTAATATTTGATTTTCATTTTTTGACTGCACCATCCAGTTAAAGTAACTTCTATTCTTCTATAATTTTTAGCTACTACTCCATTATTGCAATCAATGTTCTAGAAATTACTCTTCTAGAATTTATCCTTCTATTTGACTATGTTTTGGAAACTAAAAATGGTTTTCACACACATAGATGAAACCTAACAATCTTCAAAATTTGGAATCCTTTTTTGGGATTCACCGTTGAGTCCCCCATCAACTTCTATAAACCTATTCCTATTCCTCAAACTTCTTTAATAGATGTATGGTACCCCCATGATGATTTTATTTATCCTAGCTCAACTAAGGTGAATATCCCCTCAAAACATTCTTGATAATGACATTTTTTAGTATATCTACCATATTTTGAGTCCCTTCTATCATTCCATATATCTAGTACTCTATCCCCCAAGAACATATAGATAAAGTGATAATTCCTCAAAATATTCTTCATACTATATTAAAACATCATATTTTTTACTAATTGAATCACAATATTTGATTCAAAAAACAACATCTCATCATATTTCCTTCTTCTGAGATCTTTCAATGTCCCCTTCAACCCAAAAAACTCCTTTCCAACTTCTGTTAAAGAAATATAATCTACTTTTATTGTTGAGAGTGAAAATATTAATTAAATATTTGACATTTGACACTAATCCTTTCCTCTGAAATTGAACACATATATAGTGGTTCTATTTCAAGTGTAGGAATATCTCTCAAAGTATGACTTAGAAAAACCTAGAAATGACTCATCTATTTTGAAGGGAATTTACAAGCTTCTAGAACCCTTTAATTTATATAAAATCCACTTCACATCAACTCAATATTATCTTATGGGATACAATGTGTTCCTTCTCCTTTCTCAATTTGAAATGTCCAACTAGGTTTATGGTCATTGGTTTCACCTCGCCCGTGATGAAGTGATCCACCAATTCATAGATGTAATCCAAATAATTTAGGTACAAAGTACTGAAACATAAGTCCCTCAAAATCCTCATCCTAAAGATCCATTTATTCAAACTAGTGTTTATCATCTCAAAAATTTTGGACAATTCAATATTCATCACATTGAACCTTTCCTTTACTGGATTGGAAAAAATAATATTATGAGCATAGTTAAGTGGGATGATGTATCTCCTATCATTAAACACCCAGAGATAACAAAAAATATTTTTATTTCTCTAGATTAACTTCAACTTCAACATGAATTTATTAAACTTCCAATTCTATTGCCTTGGTGCCAAGTACAAAGGTATGAAATTAACTTGTGTTACTTGTATCTAATGGACAATGGAGAACCCAATATCTTAAAAGAGGAATGATATTTTAAATACTTTAATTAGTGGCAGTTATAAATGAGGTATTATAAGGATTCCCTCCACGTGTATGGGACATGGGAGAAAATAGAGAGGCCTTATAGAAAAAAATTTATTCAGAATAATTGGATGTATCAGCTAGGGTAGGTAGCGGATGATAGATAGAGTTACAAGGAATGACTATTTGTGAGAGGGTTTTTGGGTGTATGGATATCTTCCAGAATACCCCTTAAATATATCCTCCAAAACTAAATGATGAGGAATCAAAGTACAGATAGTTGAGCTCATGCTTTGGAGTCTATAACATAAAAAACAATGCACCTATATCACCACACTGTAATGTACAAACCACTACAAATGAACATAGACAGTAGTATTGGAAGAAAATGATTGAAACAGAAGAATTAAAATGAGAAACAAAAATTTAACCCCATTGTCTCAAACTCAATAAAATACAACTTAGTATAATGGGGAATTTGTAGCATCATCCATATCCTACTTGTTACCTGAAAAAAAAATTAAGCCTCTTTCTAGTAAGTTTATGATTACCAAGTATGAAGAAGAGTTGTAGAAGCTAAGGTTACTCAATTCAAAATTAATCAGAGTTAATATACCAATAGATTGTAACTCCTAGTAACAAGATAATATATCTCCTCTAATGAATCCACATCAATAATAATGAACTAATCAACCAATAACGAAGGTAATAGATGAAGACTCCTACCTCAAATCACCTCATAGGAGGTGCGCTGGAGGAGGAAATGGGAAGGAAGCCTCGGAGCAGCGTTGAAAGAGATGTGAGGTGACTTCAGGGAGGTGGGTAGGTCGTGTTAGTGGAGAGTTGGGCTGACAATGCTGGAGTCGCGTCAGTAGGGAGGCGTCAGAGCCGTGTCGGAGTCGACGGGGAGGTTTGCTGGCCGTGTCGGAGCTGAAGGGGGAGGAAGAATCTCTAGAGGAGGAGGAATAACGAGGGGAGGAGGGGAGGAGGGGAGGAGGGATGGTGAGGGTGGAGTAATCCTGAGGGGAAGAGGGGAAGAGGAACAGCGAGGACGGCGAGGGAGGAGGAATCGCGATGCGGGAGGAACGATAAGGACGGTGAGGGAGGAGATTCGAGATGCAGGAGGAAGGAAATCCGATCTAAATAATATTCACATAAGTTATTTCCACACCCAACTATTTGGGTGTGGCTATATCTTAGCTATATACACGGATAATTTAAAGTGTGGCTATAGATCTGTGGCTATAGATCATTTTTTAGTAGTGACCTCTTCCGAGAGGGATTCCTTTCTCAAATCCCACGGGCCTTCGCAACGTAAAGGTATCCCCATGGGGACTCGGGTCGTCATGAAGTGTTTATTCTTTGTGATAAACCCTCCATACACACGTGACCCACATTCTAAGTCAGGTTCACTGTGCTTCTTGAAGCACATTGCTTCACAACACCTTGCTCTGTGAGTCACCCTTGCTTGGCAAGGCATTTCTTCGCGAATTCCTTTCCACTTCTCAAAGCTCCTCCCATATGCACCTATTCCCTATGCCTAGCCTAGGTGACTTCACTTTGTGAAGCACATCCCTTTACGAAGCCCCTCCACTTCATGGAGTACGAGAGATTCACAAGGCTTCTACCTATGAACCCCTTTGCTCTGCAACTCCTTTTCTTGTGCGGCCCTTTTGGTTTGCACGAAGAAATTTCAAAGTCCCTTAGACGATGCTACTTGTTGCATTTCTTTTCATCATGCTTCTTTGCATAGGCACGCTAATGGCTATTACTTATTTTGTATCCATGCTAACATGGACCCCCAATGGTATCACCTCTCAACATCCCTTCACCACGGCATTGTCGATGCCTTATTTCCCCCAAGGGCGGGCGGGTGCACCCACCACTTCTGAGTTGTAGGATGTTAAACTGCCAATCTCCATCATCCTCAGCACATGACGTTAAACTGTGACCTCACCTCATGACTTGCACGCGGGGCACCCCACCTTGGACGTCCTCTACACCCACTAGTCTTAATGGGAGTGAGATCATTCCTCACATGGAATGACAACCTCTTTATCAGGGTAGCATCCATCCACGGGGAAAGGGAAACCACCCTAGTGTAATCCCCTAGCCTTTCCTGCAGGAGGAAGCACCCCTGCTCCTCCTATTTTCCTTGGGGCCAAATCCCTCTCCCACTGGGCTTTGTCACCACTCGGTCCTCCAACCCGGAGTAAGTCCCAATCTTTATCACCTTGGAGTGCTAACCATGCATAAGCCCCTATTCCCTATTTGGGCCACCAACTAAGAGTGATCCAGTCTACTTCCCACAGACGCACCTTTCGCGACGTGGTCGTCAAGTCTTTGATGCCTCTTGTTTCTCACACCGAGCATGACTAACATGGGATTAGAGTAAGCATCAACCATGACATCCTCTCTGGGAATCCTAGAGTGTAAGCCCCAAACCCAACCTAAAATACATGGTCTATGATCTTTTCCAAGGCCAAGTACGTAGGTAGCCTCCTTGAGGTTCAAGCCCAACACTCGGTTGCTCCGACCCCCTTCACGTCGGTTCGCTCAAAACCACATGAACTACGAGATATTTCATCCTTGCCAAGGCAAGGTACATAAGAAGCCTCCTGGAGGTTCAAGGCCACCATCCATTGGTCCTGACCATACTCACGTCGGTTCACAAACCCCTTCTGAAATACGAGGTCTTTGATCCCTACCAAGGAAAGGTACATAGGAAGCCTCGCTGAGGTTCAAACCCAGCACCTGGTCATTCCAAACCCCTTCATGTCAGTTTTCCCACTCCTTCTAAACTACATGGACTTTTATCCCTACCAAGGAAGCATATGTAGGAATCCTCCATGAGGTTCAATCCCACCATCTATCTGGGCCCTAGGTCCTCCTTCACGTTGGTTCACCCAGTCCTGCATGATGTTAAACTATGGACCTCAATCAGCGGTAAGACATTGTTACCCCAGTAAGCGGTAAGTTGTTTCACCCACTTGAACTATGTGGACTTTGATCCTTGCCAAGTCAAGGTACATAGTACACCTCTCTGAGGTTCAATCCCAACAACCATTAGACACCAGGTCCTCCTCCACATCAGTTCACCAACCCCCATCCCACAGGAACTATGTGGATTTGATCCTTGTCTCCTAGATAAGGTACGTAGGAAGCCTCCTTAAGGTTTGACCCTATCTAGTGGTAAGTCGTTGCGACCCTATCCAGCGGTAAGACATTGTAACCCTATCCAGCGGTAAGTCGTTGTGACCTCGTCCAGTGGTAAGCCGTTGTGACCCCATCCAACGATAATCCATTGTGACCTCGTCTAGTGGTAAGTCATTGTGATCCACCATCCAGCGGTAATCCGTTGAAATGCACAATCGGCAGTAAGCCATTGTCAAATGAACTATGGGGACTTTTATTCCCTACCACGGGGATACATGAGAGATCTCTTCGAGACTCAATCCCAACATCATTTTCATCCTCGGGTTGGCTCCATATCATTCTCCGCCTACTTCATTAAACCCTCCATCATCCATCCTGACTCTTACCTAGGCTTCCACATCCCGGTGGGATCATTCCACCTCATTCTCCATTCCCCTTAACAGCAACTAAGAAGCTAACCACATGTTGGCCCCAACACCAGTGTTCCCTCCAGTGGTTGCACCCATCTGATCCATTCTAATCAATGTTATGATCAGTCCAATTCATCTCCACTAGACTTTAAACTCAAGTAATACCATGTGTTAAACATGGTAAGCTGAGGAATATCTCAGATATGTACCTATGGCATAAAATTCCCCTCATTCGACGTGGGATTCCTTGGGCTTCCGCACCCTCTAGAAGCCGTATAATAAGGGGAAGAAACCCAAACGTGCCAGTGTCCCAGCGTCTAGATGTGCCAGTGATGTACAACATGACTACTCCCCTGACCGAAGGTTGCTTCCCTAACCGGATCCCTTGGAATGTCCCGATAGAAGCAGAGTAATTAACCAGTGTCCATGAAGATATGGCACTGGGAAGACTTTCATAAACAACATCTTAAATCTATAAGGGTGACCCGGACTAGGGGAAGAGTTCTGAGGAGGAATCCCTGAAAGGAAGAACTAACATCCCATCATCCCATTTTGATCAAGTATAAGACATCCTTGAACAAGTAACGGATGTCGTCTGCCTTTGGAAAGTGGGAATGTGGGGAAAAAAACAGCGATGTCGTCATAAAACAAGATGGACGTGCATGCCCCAATGAAAGTTTCGGAAACAAAAATGGTAAACCCAACCTGGATATCTTCACCTAAATGTAGAGATTAGTAGCATTCGAGACATAAGTGGATTAGTGTGTCACTGGATCCAGCTATGTGGTGTCGGGTCCCTCCAAGTAAATAGTGGGCCTCACATGAAACTCACCAGAATTTGGGGCAGTAAAAAAGTTAGACGTCCCAGTTAGCGATGTTTCCATCATGGATCCATCTTACTAGCCATGGAAGATGGAATGGAATTGGGGCACTATTCATTGACTCCACTTTTCTTTCAGCACTGATGAATTAATCTCTCTGCTTTTAGGAACCAAGATGCTACACTCGGAACTCTATCACCACATGAACACCGACGTAGGGGTAGGGGCAGACTAGTACAGCAGCCCCGCATGGTTTCGCCTCTTCTATGACTGTCTCAATGGCCATGACCGCTGGGCACCTCCACCCCATCTCTCCCTCAGAGTTCATCCAATGAAGGGAGATCAATGACCTTGTACGCCGGTACGATGAGGAGGGTATTATCCCAACTCAGGATATGGCCCGCCTGGATTTAGAGGCATTTGCGCCTCATAGTTAATGCGGCCCCCAAGGGCCATGCAGGGATCCACTGCTCCCCACTCCAACATATCACTGTTTCAGGAGCCTTTCCCCAGAACTTCTCGATGACTCCCTGTCCTACGCTGATGAGGTAGGGGATATCTGGGTTAGCACAGCCAGGATCCCATCCCATGGGCTCCTAGCAAGGGCTCTCACTAGGCTGCGTCAGCACCACCACCCAGTCTTACTAGATGAGAATCAGGTAAGCCATGTACCTACACCACCGGCTTCGATTCATCTAACTTGGTGTCAGCATCGGGCGCAAGCCGAAGAGCATGTCTACCAAGGGGCATCAACGTCAGCAGCTACAATGGCCAGAGCCACCGCTGATGCATATCACTAACACCCTATGTACTCTTAGTAGGGAAATTCATATGCCTGGACTGGATCAAGGCCCCAACCGCCCCACGGGTAGTCTAGGTCGACTATCTTGGTCGCCAGCACAGGAAGTAGCCACCAAGGATAAACCTGCAGTGATTCCACCTAGTACGGAGGTCCTCCCCATACCGCTACCATGGATAACGTGGGCCTTCCTCACTTCTAGGCTCAGCATGGAGGTCCACCTCGTGCCACCTTCAATCCAAATGAGGGTCCTCCCCATGGCAGTGACGCTCAGTATGGAAGTATCTCTCATTCCTACTACATCAGATATGGAGTCATTCCTACCACTACAGACTGTTGGTACGGGGACATTGCACATCCGGTCACTCTCCAATATGGGGACCCTCCACGTGTCCTCGTAGTAGCCGGTGAAGGTCCTCCTCGCCCCAGAAATCAGATGAGTGAGGGTCGTCTTCACTTCACTAGCTCCCAGCACGGAGGTCCTACCCATGTTCATCTCGACTAGTATTAGGACCCTCCTCATACTAATGTCACCAGGGGAAACAAGCATGGAGTTCCTCCCCATGATTATACTAATTTCAGTGGAGGTATTACCCGCTCCAGTGCTACCCATGTAGGTCCTCCCCATTTCCCCTTTGATATATGTCCCGGTGCTCCTCGCACCCCAGCTTACTCGGGTGGAAGTCCTCCCTTCCCCAGCACTAGTATGGCCGAAGGACCTCATCGTGCCGGAAATCTACCCTATACTGAAGAACCATCCCAGGCCAGGAGGGTGGATCATCCCCGCCACAAAAGGAACACTGAGAAGATTCAGACCGAGATCAAACTAGTTTTCTTCTCAGACTCTGAAGCCGAATGCGACTCAACAATGGAACCCTCGCCCAGGTCCTCTATGTCAAGGACTGGGGCAGGAACAAGGCACATCAGCCTCATACTCCCATATTGCGAGGTCCATCAGATTCCTGACTCCCTCCACAGGTATATCTAGAAGGAAGAAAATTTGTAATCCCTATAGGTTACAGTCATGCAATCACCACCGTCATCACCAGAAGCACTCTCCACCTTGACTAGATATCACAGAGAGCTATTCTAAGGACCAATGGTGGGTGAGCAGCAGCGCGGCCCATCGCCAGTAGCCCTAGACCTTGCACCAGTAATAGAGGTGGTCAGCCCATCTTAGCGCGATGTTGTGGCTAAGTCACATCACTCTTCAGAGGACAGCCCGAGATGCGGCAGTCTGTCAGATTGCTCGTCGTACTCTCCACCGGCCAACCTATCATCCCAGTACTCTACTTCGGTACTGCTACTAGTTACTCCACCGCCTTCGGTTGATGAGTGAGGCAATGAAGGGCCAGACCCTAAATCTAATCCAAGGATCTTATGGAATATCCTTGCAGCAGACCACATCCCTGAGATGTTTTAGCCCATGGCAGCGCTGAATTTTTTCTCACCGGAATCCCTCACCCCAGAAGAAGTTGAGTGTTTCCATCAAACCCTCTGGGCAACGAACTTATGCCTTTGTCACTAGCAAGTGTCTTGTTAGAGGATCCAAGCACATTTTGAATACATTGTCGAGAAATTCCATCAAGTTTATTTGTCCCCACACCCTGTGTCCCAGTTCCCTGAGTCACCAGGTCTCCATAGGGCCCTCTAATAGCAATGCATTCAGAGTTTAAAGGTACTCTGCAAGATTATCAAGGAGGATTCTCCCCACCTACAGATCTGTGGCTGGGGAAAATATGATTCCATCCTCTTCAGTCCTATCTGACGGCAACCCGACTCTCTAGATTACATTTAGGACATTCCCCCATGTAGATTCGCAGTCAACATGGCCACCCTATCGGAAGAGAAAAACAAGCAAGAGCTCCTAGATGGGGACCTCCCCCTGAAGGCATGCCACAGCTACTGAATAACTTGGGGAGGGTTACTGGTCAATAGAGGATCCTGTTGGGTCTCCCTGTGCCCACCAATGCATTAGTCCTTAGCTGGAATCACGGTAAGGGTAAAGAGTATCTTGGAGCCATTAGACCCTCTGACCTGTCCGGCTCAGTGCAGAAGACGGAGGAAGAACCAGAAAAAGTCGTGTTGCGTCACCATCTTGCCGAACAGAATAAGGTGGTTGACGAACTTCTCACTGAATGCGCTACAGAGCGACGGCCAGACTACGGTAATCCTAGGCCAGTGCAATAGAGGAAGGAACAACTTTCCCTCGGTGAGCTGCCTCTAGGTGACCCTGACCATCCTGCCCCCTTGGACATGGTTGAAGATGGAACATACAGAAATAGGGTGCGGTATGTCTCATCAAACCCTTCGGATTGGAACGACAATCCAAGGGACCCAGCTCAGGTTCCCCCATTTACCCCGAGGGTCATGCCACCAACAGCTCCATGAGCCGTTGGTCCTGCTTACCATGTTGAAGAACCCACCAAGGCACTCATGGTTAGGGATCCCCATCAAGACAGGGACCCCCGCCCAGATGATCCAATGGCAGCACTCATTTCCCACCTTAAGGTGTTGGAAACGTGACAGGTGGCACTCCCACCTGATGGAAAGCCATATCCGATGTGGGTGGATGATATACCAGCACCCCTAGGTTTCGGGAATCCCACATTTATCCCCTTCAACAAAACATGGGACCCGCCATAGCACCAGACCCACTTTACCTCAAGGTGTAGCCCCATGTTGGGAACTCCAGTGCAGCAGGAAGCCACCAAACGCTGGTGTTTTGTGCAGACATTAGAAGGCCCTGCGTTTGTTTGGTAGAGCCAGCTCCCTGTAGGATCGGTCACCGGCTGGAAGGACCTCTATAGGCAATTCCTCTACCAGTTCATCTCAACCACATAGAAAACAAGTATCTTGGAACTCTTCAAGTGAAAGAAGAGTCCTGATGAGTGCGTCACCGAATTTTTCACCCGGGGGTAAGTAATCATGAATTCCCTCGACATGTCGTTGACTTAGGAGAAATTGCTGAAAATGTGCATAGAAAATGTCAACATAGAGATGGTACCCTCTCTGATCACCCAAAACTATCTCAATGGATTTTGAGACTTTTCTGATAAGGCCCAGTGTCTAGAGGAAGCCTTACAGCAAGCTAAGAAGGCACGTCTGTTGCCTCCTATATTCCCCTCGAGAAGGACCGCCAGGGCTGATCCTGCCACAGTGGCCCAAATAGAATCCCTCAGGTGATTAGAGTTGTTGCCAGTAGAGATGCCTCCAAATCCTCGTAGAGGACCTCTATCTCAGGTGCAGCCTCCAACCCAGCAGCGTCCACCTCAGAATCAGCAGGTTCCCCTGCACAATGCGCCGCTACCACCTAGGAAAGATAGCTGAGTTCCACCTCCTCGAGAAGCTCCTACAGCCCCTATCAGGGTCAGGCTCCAAGGTCCCCCTTTCCGAATAGATGAAACTGGACTTACTCATTCAATGAGAATCAGGTTCTTGCCTATTTCTGAAGTGCCTTGGAATAGGTGATTGTGTGTTTGCCTGAGTATAGAATCCCATAAGTGGAAAACCTTACTAATCACCCTAATTACTTCCCCTATCACAGAATCCTAGGGAACACTCTCAATAAGTGCTATATGTTTAAAGACTAGCTCCAAGACCAGGTCGACAAAAACATAGTCAGGCCGGGCCCAGCCCCGGTGCAGGTAGCATGCATCTTTGTGAGTCCAAACAGCAGCAGCGATAGTGAGGGCGATTGGCATAAGGTTTCCAGTCCTGGATCCAATAAGTATGACGACTGTATGGCTCGAAAAACAGTATCCCATTCCCATGGTGTCATACAGGCATGCCTGAATTGTCCAAAGCCTTCAGAAGCTACAGCCACCACTTTGGCATCATCATCTTAGTCGGCCTCTTCCAAGAAGAGCAATCACCGGTGACGCAAGGGGAAGAAAACTCCCCCACCAATGTCATCGTCATCCCGTACTCTCAACGAATTCATGCCCACGGGGATGGGGATCCCTCTCAGAATCCATCCAGTAGTGGACGACCTTTCATGTGATGGTCAAGGGTACGCTTCGGTTAACACTGTGGAGATGGTAAACGCCTACATGACTCTCGACGATGGGGAGAGATAGGCGGATCTTTCCAATGTCCCCAACTGACGCCAACGTCGGCAGATCCATGGCCATATGGGTTGTCGAGGAACATCTGTTGGCACTTCCAGGAAGTTCATACACACTACTGAGACCATAAAGTAGGCCCATCTCAGAGCTCAGCACACACATCCTCCTCATCAGGTGTCATCAGGCCTGCCTCCACCGCCGTTTTTGCTACTGGACTAAGCAGAGCCACCTAGGCCTCTCCGTGATCAACCAAGCTCCACCTAGGACCAGTCCCAATCAGCTAGCCATAGTATGCAAAGTACTCCTCAAGCTTTGAATAGTTATCAGTGGGACATTACCATCACCATTCGTCCATCGGTCTAGCTGGTGAGGCCTGCCATGCCTCCTGACCTAGAGCGACCTCTTGCAAGCAGAAGCTCTCACCTGGCGCGGAAGTATGATGTTATTAAGAATTTTTTAGTATTCTAGCAAGGCTCTCCATCCTTGAGTCCCTTCACCTATCATTAGATATGTGTGATTTTCTCACTGAGGCTTTAAGAAGCCCCTCTCCAGTTTGAGATAGAGGTAGCAGCTGCAAAGTCCTTTCATGCTGAGGAGATCGAGAATGTTGAATGCCAGGACATCATCCCATTCTTTGGAGAATATGAAGGCTCTCCCATATAGAGTCACATTCACCCACTGCACATCACTATCCAATTCAATGGTGTAGAGGTTCACCGTTGTCTTGTTGACATGGGCTCTGGAATTAATCTAATCCCAACTCGGACACTGTGAAAGATGGGATTGTCTGAAGATGATCTGAGTCTCACTAAATTAATAATACAAGGTTATGATAGGATGGAACAGACACCAATCAGTAATATATACTTGAAGACCTAGTTTGGTGGCCTAGTTTCCTGCACCGAATTTATGGTAGTCTCCCAGGACACTGCCTACAATGCGTTGATGGGAAGGTCATGGCTCCACTTACATGCAATGGTTCCCTCATCATATCACCAGTGCCTCAAGTAATCCCTTAATGGTCGAGTGGGCATGCATCCAGGTGACGCATCTCCCTTTGATTCTTGTGAGGCCCACTATCTGGATGCTAACTACTACAAGATCAAGGACAATTAGATTCAGACCAACTTGGTTAAGCATACCGTGGATGTGACCGACCCGTGGAAAGATCTATTTGATGCCTACATATTTCTAATCCATTGATTGGAGGCTAAAACCTTGGACCTAGGACAATTCTTCATTGTTTCTATAACGAGGGGGAAATACATTCCCAAGTATAAGTGACGGTGTAAAATCACCTCGTACTCATATACAAATTAGGCTTAGGTGATCCCGGAGCCTCCTACCCCCATAATGTATCGGGATGTCCACCCCATGGCAGCGAAAATATTTCATACATGCTTGTTCCGATGGGCTGGAATTAACTGGATCAAGACAACACTCATTATTGTGTCGATATCATCAAGCATGTATCCTTGGTCCAAAGGCCAGATGGGATCGGATAAACATCCTCCATCGTTATGGTAGCGGTAGCACAGGGGTCCTCTGATGCAGTGACCACTGCCACTCAGGCTGGTACCAGCCTCCCGTCAGGATATATGAACTTAGAAGAAATTCTTTCGGCCAAGGATCCCCCCTATATAAGTGAAGAAGAAGATTTAGAGGATTCCCCCTACCTTTGAATAGGGTGTCTCTTCCACAGTTGATGAGTTGGTATAGGTGAACCTCGGTAGAAAGGCAGACCTGAGACTCACATTGATCTGTGCTGCAATGCCCCTCGAGGAGCAACAACAGTATATAGACTTCCTGAAACAACACCATGATGTATTCTCCTCGAGTTATGATGAGATGTCAGGACTAGATCTTTAGGTATCCATCCATCGCCTCGGTCTCCCTAAAAATAATTGCAGGTTCAAGAAGCCTTCGAGAAAGATGAACCTTTCCCATGGTGCCATGGTAGAGGAAGAAGTTGATAAGTTCATCAGATAAAATTTTGTTGAGGAGGTCCATTACCCCAAATGGATAACCAACATTATGCTAGTCAGGAAGAAGAACAGATAGATCAGAGTCTACATCGACTTCCAGGATCTCAAATGTCACAGTCCAAAGGATGATTTTCCCCTTCCTGTGACGAAGTTTTTGATTGATGCTATAGCTGGATTCCAAGCCCTCTCTTTCATGGATGGGTAATCCAGGTATGAAAAAATCTGAATGGCCCCTGAGGAATAGGAGTTCAAAACCTTCTGGGCACTACAAGGTACTTTTTATTACCAATTCATGCCCTTTGGTTTAAATAATGCAGGTGCCACCTACCGGCAGGCTATGAATTGCATATTTAAGCCGATCCTTTGGACGTTGGTTGAATTCTATGTGGACGATCAGGTGGTCAAATATCACTATCATTAGGAATGTATCAGAGACCTTGAGAAAGTGTTCGGGTTCCTTTATTCCCGTCACCTGAAGATGAACCCATTGAAGTGTGCCTTTGGGGTCACCTATGGAAAGTTTCTCCACTTCATTCTCAGATACAGGGGCATTGAGAATGACCCAGAGTAGATAAAGGCCATTAGCCAGATGTCTCTTATGAGTACCATTTGGGAGCTTTGAGGTTTCCAAGTTCACATAGCCTACATACGCCGATTCATAGAGAAACTTTCTAGCAAGTGTAAGCCCTTTTCTTGGATCATGAAGAAAGGAAACGCTTATGAATGGGACGAAGTGTGCCAGACCACATTCGAGGAAATCATGCAGTATCTGCTCCAGCCTTCGGTCTTAATGCCACCTGTCTATGGAAAACCACTGTTCCTTTATGTGACTGCCCTGGAACGATCTCTTGGCGCCCTTCCCACCTAGAATAACAATGGGGGTATGGATAACAGCCTTTACTACCTCATCCACATGCTCCTCAATACAGAGACCAGATACTCGCCTATTGAAAAGAGTCGCCTTGCGCTGGTATTCGCGGTACAGATGTTGCGACACTACCTGTATCACCACGAGGTATAGCTAGTGTCCCAGGTAAACCCACTGAAGTACATTTTGAACCATCCCATGTTGACAGGCCGTCTATCTCGGTGGGAGGTAATCCTCCAGCAATTTGACATCAAATTCATGCCCCAGAAGGCTATCAAGGGACAAGCATTGGCATACTTCCTTGTTTCCCATCCAATCCCCATGGACCAATCTCCAAACCTAGATTTCCCTGATGATGTGATCCTCCCTGTAGACCAATCCATGTCGTGCTACCAGATTCACTTCAATGGTGCTTCCCGAAGCCCCACTGGAAGGAGGATCAATGACCCCAGGATCAACAGAGTAGGCCTGGGTATCATCTTTATTACTCCATCACAAGCCATTATACCATAATCATTACTGTTGTTATAAGGTTGCACCAACAATGAATCAGAGTATCAGGCTCTCATCACTAGCCTCAATATGGCTCTTGAGATCGACGTGCCCCATTTTCATGTGAAAGGGGACTCTGAACTAGTCATAAAGAAAATTAACGGTGACTATATTGTCAAAAAGACGTAGCTTATACCATTGTTGGAGTTAACTCTCCATAAAATGGCCCAGTTCCCATCTCAGCCAGAGGTTACCCATGTCCCTCAGTCACAGAATGGTCGAGCTGATGCCTTGTCCGGCCTAGCTACATCACTTGAAGAGCCTGCGTAGGATGACCTGATTATCCACATGGCACATCGAAGATTCAGTGTTCTCTTTACTCCAGATGACAAAGAAATCCCATAAGTAATCCATCTTACAGTCGGTGCCTCCACATCAGGACCCCCCGGTCCCCCAGATGTAGTGATCGAATTGAATCCCGATTAGAGGGTACCTTTGGTTGAATACCTCTGATACAGTAATCTCCTAATAGATCAGGCCAAGCGCGAGCGAATCCGATGTCGCGTGCTATATTTTACCCTCCATAGTGGTCCCAACCTAGATTAGATCCTCTAAAAGAATGGGTATGATGGTTTTCTCCTCTGTTACATCCAATGAGTCGATATTTCTCACGTCAAGCAGGAGGTTCATGATGGTTCTTGCGGTGCCCACTAGACCGGGCTGAAGATGTCTCACCAGATCTGGAGATCGGGGTATTTTTGGCCCTTCATGATCCATTACTACATCGAGTTCACTAAAATATGTCACGCATTCCAGGTTCATGCTATCTTCATGCATCAACTACAAGTGCCTCTCCACACTACCTAGTACTCTTGGCCCTTTGCAGTCTATGGACTAAATGTCGTGGGACCATATCTGCCGGTGATAGCTTGCTAGTTTCCATTCATCCTGACCGCTACAAATTTCTTTTCCATGTTGGAAGAGGTAGTTCCACTCAAGGAGGTCAAGGACCATTCTATTTTTGACTTCATGAGCTCCAATATCATCTACCGATTTGGACTCCCTCGTGCCGTTCTCACCGATAACGGCATCAACTTTTGAGCAGTTGAGCTGAAGAAATTGTATGCTAAGTACAACATCTTTTCTAACCATACCTCCCAATATCATGTGCAAGAAAATGGACAGATCAAGGCATTCAAAAAAACTCTCTCTAACATTTTGCAGAAAATGGTTGGTCAGAATAAGAAGAGTTGGCCAGACAAGCTCATCAATTCCCTCTGGGATTATTGGATGATGACTCGTAATTCCACCCAGGTGAACCCATGTTCCCTGGTGTATGAAACTGAGGTCGCCCAGCCCATCAAGATTCAGTTTCCTTCATTATGCACAATGTTCTATGACTAGTAGGCGCCAGATAAGGTATCTGAAATATAAAAACCCTGTTTTTTATTACACACTTTAACCCGATTTATTACATAAAATATTCACTTGATACAACATATTAGATCAAGATGTATAGTGTCTTTGGGGATTAGGAACATTACATAACATCTTATAACATAAAACACACAACATCTTTATTGAAAAATTACTTTACATGACCACTACATTCCCTCGTACTTAGCATTGCAAGGGATAACCTGAGGACTTGCATAAGAAAAGGGTGAGCTATAAAGCACAGTAATGGAATAAACTTGGAGTAACATGAGGAATACAATACATGTTAATCAATAGGTATATCAATGGATCACAAGAGAAACATGAACATAAAGTCATAATAAATCATGATAATCAAAACATGGAAATGTGGCAACAACACTTAACATGGAATTAGCATGAACCAAGGCTCATTGCACATAGAGCATGACTAAACCCTCATTGCACATGAAGTATGTGTAAAACCTCATTTCACTTGAATTAGAATTATTCAACACCCATTTCACATGATGTATCATGATACTATACTTTACCCAATGCATTTGAGCGCTATCAAGGCACACCCTTCTTAAACATTTCATTTCATGCATAAGTGTGACACATGTATCATATAACATGGAATCAATCAACATCATAAGTTATTCCATGATTAAGTAATGTGGAATAAATACATGAAAGTACCATTCAAAAGGTATATGTGAATAAAGGTGAATACCCTTGATAGAGACATGGGTATGGTATTCACTACACAATGATATTGGCTTGGAAAAACGCGATGCAATTTTGTAAGCATAACGACATGACATAAAGATTCATGAAAATAGTTGATGAGATATAAAAGGGTTTATCATCATATGTACATGAAATATAAATTAAGGGGGTCATATGGATACATGTCCCAACAAATTTAATGGAATTTATATGCATAAAACAAAATATTTACTTGGATGTAAAAGAGGTTAGAGAAATCCCTCACGGAATTTCGGCATGGTAACGGGTTTACATGGGAGGCTTTAATGAGATATAAAGGGGTATCCCATAATACAAAAATAAAGAGTACAGTATGGGGAAGGTTTGAAATCAAACCCCAACATTTGTAATTGAAAAAAAAAGGTCATAACAACTTAAAAAAATTAGACAAAAATGAGAAAGGAAGAAATCTATTACTAGGAAGCGTGATCCCAAAGGCTTGGGAGAGGCTTGAGAGAGGCTTCTTGGGAGATTGGGGAACCTTGGGAGGATTATAGAGAGATTAGGTCAGGGGTTTGTTGAACTCCAAAGGCTTTGAGTGAAAAGGAAGTGAGAGCTTGGTTGGGTTTATATAGGAATGGAGAGGGAATTCCTTATTATTTAGGTTTGGGACACCTCACATTAAACTAATCAATACCACAAACCATCCCATGGTTTTTGCCCATGGTTTTTTCCAAAGTGAAGTGGAAAAAAATATTTTATAAGGCCAATGTCCGAACTTCTTAAAATAATAGGGTTTCTTATGTGGAGGTGAGTCACACTCTCAAGGAAAACAATTTAAAAAGACAAAATGTTTTGTAAGTCTTGGAGGGTCCATAAAATCTTTGTAAAATAAATCAAACAAATCTAAAATCACATTATTTTAATCTAAAACATATATTGGCAGAATATAATGTTTATGGTATTTTATTACCTCACTATTGGATCATTATGATCTCATAAAACACATTATATATTTAAAAGTTATTTAATTTTTACCCAAAAATTCGACTATCTCAGAAAATTATGAAAAAATCACTGTTTGATAATTTCGACATTCTGATTCCAAAAATAATATTAATTTTATCTAATTAATTTTATAAATATGTGAATTTTTACTTTTAAAATAAAAACTGATATTTACCGAAAATGCATGGGTTTTGACAAAAATCGATTTCAAACTTTAATAAAAAATAGAATTGCATTCATAAAATCATATGATCATTTATATTTAATAAAAATTAATTTAATAATAATATTTTATTAAAATACTATTTAATTAAAAAATACATTAATTCATCAAAATAGATTTTTTAGTTGAATATTAACTAAAAATACTATTTGTACTTTAAAAACTATTTACAAAGTAACAATAGTAAAATGAATGAACATTATGTATACAAAAATAATGTAAATTTTCATAGTTATAGGGTCTTGTTAGATAACCCCTCCTAACACCCACATAAGACCGAAGGGTAAGGTGTGTGATGGTGATAGACTCTTGGGGTGGCTCGGATAACATCTCTCGAGTGGTAATCTCCATTAACTTCCACTTCTCCCATAGTCGGTTCTGCTCAAGCTTAACATGTTCAAGCTCATCTTGGGATTAGTCAAGAGCGAAGCCCAATGACACTACCTCCTTTCTGAGCACTGACAAATGGGCTTCATACGGGGAAAATCTAATAGATGAGGTCATTACATCCTTTGTCGGAGTAAATTGGATTTGTTAATGCCCTATATTTATATTAATCATGTGATCAATGTTCAACAGCTATATTAGCAATGGTCAAAAATTAATAATGGTATTTTAAAATCTAGAAACATAAAACCAATGAATTTGACATTTTATTTAACCATAATAAGACATTTAATTAGATCAAGAGGAATTTTCATTAATGAATGTTTGGGTCGTTACAATCTTCCCTCCTTATGAAATTTCGCCCCCTAAATTTACTTTTCCCACTCTAAAACAAATGCTGGTAATTCTGCTTCATCACTTCCTCTGATTCCCACATTGCTTCTTCGAACTTGTTTTTTCGCCACAACACCTTGACGAGGGGCATTGTCTTATTTTGTAGAAATTTTTCTCTATGATCTAAGATCTTCACCGGTTTCCCCTGGTAAGAAAGATCATCCTCTATCTATACAACCACTGAAGAGGGTACATGTAAAGGGTCTGGTATGTGCTTCCTTAAGAGAGATACATGAAAGACATCATGTACTTTGGCCATGGTAGGTGGAAGTGCTAGTCGATAGGCCACAACCCCAACACGGTCAAGAATCTCGAAGGTGCCAATATACGTAGGACTTAACTTCTCTTTATTTCCAAACCTCATGACCTTCTTAGATAGAGATATGCATAGAAATAACATGTATCCAACTTTAAACTCAAGGTCTCATTGACAATTATCTGTATAACTCTTCTATCGACTCTAGGCTGCCTTGATATTCTGTGGAATGGTTTTCACATTCTCCACCATTTCATCAACCATTTCTGGTCCTAGTAGCTTACGCTCACTGACTTCATCCCAACATGTCGGGGTTTTACACCTCTTCCCATACAGGTCTTCATAAGGTGCCATTCAGATACTGGAGTGGAAACTATTATTGTAGGATAATTAAACTAGTGGAATATGTTGGTCCCAACCTCCTTTTAAGTCTATAGAACACGATCTCAACATGTCCTAAAGTGTTTGGATAGTCCACTTGGATTGTCCATCAGTTTGAGGATGATAAGCCGTACTAAAGTCCATCTCAGTATCTAGAGCATGTGTAAGACTCTTCCAAAACATAGGGGTGAATCATGGATCTTGATTGGATACAATAGATAGTGGTACTCCATGTAGCCTTACCACTTCTCTGATATATATTTGTGCCAGCTGATCCAATGAGAAATCCTCCTGAATTGCAATGAAGTGTGCAGACTTTGTAAGACGATCCACAACAACCCGGATTGCATTGTTTCCTTCGGATGTCTTTGGAAGTCTAGTGACAAATTCCATGGTGATGTTCTCCCATTTCCATGCTGGTATGGGAAATGTTTGCATCATCCCCTTAGACTTCTGCCTCTCTTCCTTCACTTGCTGACACACCAGGCACTTTGATGTATTCTCAGATATATCCTTCTTCATATTATCCCACCAATAATGCTATCAGAGATATCGATACATCTTTGTGTTTCCTGGGTGAATAGAGAAATTTGAACTATGCGCATCATCCAAAAGTTCCTTCTTCAGCTCTGGACTTGATGGAACACATAGTCTTTTCCCAAATCTCACAATTCCTTCTTCATTAACATTGAACTCTGAGTATTTACCTTTTCTGATATCTTCCACTCTCTTTTGAATTCCCACATCATCCTTTTGAACATCCTTTAACCTTTCAAAAAGAGACAATTGATAAATAATTTGTGAAAGGATAGATGATGTTCCCTTATTTATGATCCCCATATCCATCTTCATCAAATATAAGAAGATTGGGTCCTTCTCAATTCTTATCAATGATAGAATTTCTGGGTCTTTTCTACTTAGATAATATGCCACCTTGTTTACTTTCCCAGGGTGGTAATGGATTGAGCAGTCATAGTCTTTGATTAGCTCTAACCATATTCATTGGCACATGTTCCACTCTTTCTGTCTGAATATATACTTGAGGATTTTTTGGTCCGTATATATTTCACACTTCTCCCCAAAGAGATAATGTCGCCAAATTTTTAAAGCGAAGATCACTACAGCCAACTCCAAATCATGTGTTGGATAATTCTTCTCATGAACTTTCAATTTCCTTGATGCATAGGTAATGACATTGTCATTTTTCATCAACACACAACATAGACCCTTCTTTCAAGCATCACTGAATACCACAAAAATTTCTATACTTGTGGGTAAAGTGAGCACAGGTGCAGTGATAATCCTTCTTTTTTAACTCCTTGAAACTTTCTTCGCATTCATCACTCCATGAAAACTTTAATACTTTCTTAGTCAGCTTGGTAAGAGGGTTGGACAATCGTGAAGAAATTTCTCACAAATCGTTAATAATATCCAGCTAACCCCAAGAAGCTATGGATATCCATTATCGATGTTGGCCTCAGCCATCCCTCAATTGCATCTATTTTTGAGGGATCCATAGATATATCATTTCTTGTGATGATATGGCCCAAGAATGAGACCTCCTTCAACTAGAACTCACACTTTTTGTACTTGGCATAGAGATTCTCCTTCCACAATGTCTCTAGTATAGTTCTTAGATGCTCCTCATGATCCTCCTTGGTTTTGAATTATATCAGAATATTGTCTATAAAGACTACAAAAAAAATTTCGAGGTAATCCCTAAAGTATCTATTCATCATGTCCATGAATGTTGTTGGATAATTAGTGAGTCCTAAAGTCATTACTATGAATTCTTAGTGCCTGTATCTTGTACGAAAATCAGTCTTGGGGATATAATCATTCTTTATCCTTACTTGATAATATCCCAACCGCAAATCCACCTTGGAGAAGTATTGTGCTCCACACAGCTGATCGAACAAGTTATCAATTCATGGGAGAGGAAACTTTTTCTTTATAATGATTTTTTGAAGCTCATTATAATCGATGAAAAGGCGTATCGACCCATCCTTCATCTTAACGAAGAGAACTGGTTCACCCCATGGTGAAGCACTTGGGCGTATAAACCCTTTATACAGATTCTCCTGTAGTTGTTTCTTCACCTCGTCAAGCTCCACAACATCCATTCTATATAGATTCTGGGATATTGGAAACACCCCAGGTATAAGATCAATTGAGAATTCAACATCCCTTCTAGGAGGAAGACCAAATAATTCCTTGGGAAACACTTTAGAAAATTCCCTCACAATAGGCATGTCTTCAAGGATGGTTTCCTCCTTAGAATCAATCATATGAGCCAGATATACATGCTCATAGGGTAATAATATCCACACTTGAGATGATGGAGCTAAAGAAGATTCATCTTCCTCCTTTCACTTGTATAGAATCGGGGGTCAATTCTCCCCATGGAGGGTGATTTCCCTCTCACAGCAATTTTTGTTGGCTCTATATAAGGAAAGCCAATCCATTCCAAGAATTGCATCAAATTACACTAGAGTGAGTATGAAGAGGTTCTCTAGGAAATTTAATCCACATATTATGATAGGGGAGGAGTTATATTCATGGGATGAAATGATTGACCCATTTGTCGTACTCATCGATATCTTAACTTCCATGATTTTTGGTGGTGCTGGGATTGTTCTACTAAACTTTTGGGATATAAAAGAATGCGTAGAACCGGAATCAAAAACAATGTTTTCTATTATTGAATGAATAACTAGCATACCTGTAACCACTTCATTATCAGAGTTCACTTCAGTAGTAGTGATGGAAAAATAACTTCCTTGGTGCCTTGGAGGTTGTTGGTTGCCTCTGAAATTCCTTGTCTTAGGGCACTGCTTTGCAAGATGCCCTGGTTATTTGAAGTTGTAGCAATGAACAACATGTTGAGGTTCTAACGAAGTATTCATCTCCTCTAATATAGCAGCGGGTTTTTCTTGTCAGCATTTAATATCTAGGTGCCATTATCTTCTACACCTAAAGCATTTTCTCATCCCCTTCAGGCAATTTTTGAGGTGCTTCTTTTCTCATCTTTGGAAAGTAGGGTGCTGGATCTTCTTAGCACCGTTGGATTTATCCATCGGACCACTAGAATTGAAATTCACCTTACACTTCTTATCCCAATGATACCCTTGAGATTCTCCGATCTCCATTTCAACCTTTAGGGCACATCGAAAAATTTCCTCATAGCTGTTGAAGTCACGGATCGCCAGTGCTTTCCATAGGCTATGTTTCAGCCCACCAAAGAAGCGGTAAACCTTGCATTTGGGGGTAAAGACAAAGACAGAGGCATATCGTGCAAGCCTTGTGAAGTTTTCCTCGTACTCTTTGACATATTTTTCATCTTTTTTCTTGAGGTCAAGGAAGTCCATTTCAATCTTAAGTCGGAGGGTGCATGGAAAATATTTATCGAAAAACATCTTCCGGAAATCCTTCCATTCCAATGCCTCAATCTCTTCCTCAGGCTTCGTATTTTTGATCAACCTCAACCATTTATCGGTTTCACCTTCCATATGATAAGTAGCTATAATAACCTTCTCTTTTTTGTAACATTGAAGTATGGGGAAGATCTTTTCAATGGAGTTGATCCATTGTTCGGCGATTGAGGGATCAGATGCTCCATTAAAAGTAGGAGGCCTTTGTATCATTAAGCTCTCAATAGAGACTTGTTATTTCTTAGGGGGGTTGAACGTTCCTCTTGACCCATGTTTCTATTAAAATCATGAGTTAACTAAGATATAAGCATGAAAATGTTCGCGATTCCTACTCCCATCGGATTGGGCATCTCATTTGCACAATCATCACATTGATCTTCACATCGGTTGTTAGACAGAGTCCTCCTATTACCGGCCATTGGCTATAATAAAAGGAAATTTACGGGTAACAGATAAATGATAATCCATGGACAAAACTGATGACTTATAAATAACTTTTATTTCCTTAACTTATGAATCAATAGGCTTCAATCTATTCTATCCATGATCTACATTCTAACATATATTCTTAGGGGAATTTTTTTTAATTCCCTTAATAATGGTTCATACTAAGCTTATAAATTTACCAAATAATATCCCCCAGGAGTGTCGTAACCAAGAGTGCAGCAAGTCCCATTTTCATGCACCAGTTCGCATTCAAGTCTAGCTCAAAGCGGTGTTTTCGGTTTTTACCCCTAGGATACATCTGTGCCAGAGCCTCCTCTACCTACTCGTATCCCGACAGGGATGTATTTTCCTGATAAAAAACTTACTCAATACTCACCAATACTTAAGGATGTTTTTATTATACTTATTCTTGTCTCTAAGTCTTCACTAGGGTTTTCTAATCCTAATCCCAAAAATAACTAAACCTGTCCTCTGATACCAACTATAACAACTTCTCTTTTTATTACACACTTAAACTTGATTTATTACATAAAATATTCACTTGATACAACATATAAGATCAAGAGGTATAGTTTCTTTGGGGCTTAGGAACTTTACATAACATCTTAGAACACAAAACACACAACATATTTATTGAAAACTTCCTTTACATGACCACTACATTCTCTCATACTTAGCATTTCATGGGATAACCTGAGGACATACATAAGAAAAGGGTAAGATATAAAGCCCAGTAAGGTAATAAACATGGAGTAACATGAGGAATACAATACACGTTAGAAAATAGGCATATAAATGGAACACAAGAGAAAGATGAACATAACGGCATGATAAAGCATGATAATCAGAACATGGAAATGTGGCTATAACACTTAACATGGAATTAGTATGATCCAAGGCTCATTGCACATGAAGCATGAGTAAACACTCATTTCACATGAATCATGAGTAAAACCCCATTTCACTTGAATTAGAATGAGTCAACACCCATTGAAAATGACGTATCATGATACTATACTTTACCAAATGCATTGGAGCGCTATCAGGGTGCACCCTTCTTAAACATTTCATTTCATGCATAAGTGTGCCACATGGATCATATAACATGGAATCAATAAACATAATAAGTTATTCCATGATTAAGTAATGTTTAATAAATACCTGAAAGTACCATTCAATAGGTATATGTGCATATAGGTGAATACCCTTAATAGAGACATGGGTATGGTATTCACTAGCCAATGATCTTGGCTTGGAAAAAGGTGGTGCAATTTCGGAAGCATAACTGAATTTCGGCATGGTAATGGGTGTACATTGGAGGATTTAATTAGAGATAAAGGGTTATCCCATCATCCAAACATAAAGAGTAAAGTATGGGGGAGGTTAGAAATTATACCCCAACATTTTTAATTGAAAAAAAGGGCAAAACAACTTAAATAAAATTAGACAAAAATGAGAAAGGAAGAAATCCCTTACTAGGAAGTTTGATCTCAAAGGATTGGGAGAGTCTTGAGAGAGGCTTATTGGGAGATTGGGGAACCTTGGGAGGATTCTAAAGAGAAGAGGTCAGGGGTTGGTCGACCTCCAAAGTCTTTGGGTTAAAAGTAAGTGGGATCTTGGGTGGGTTTATATAGGAAAGAAGAGGGAATTTTTTATTGTTTAGGTTTGGGACACCTCACATTAAACTAATCAATACCACAAACCAGCCCATGGTTTTTTCCAAAGGGGAGTGGAAAACAATATTTTATAATTCCAATGGTCTAACTTCTTAAAATAATAGGGTTGCTTATGTGGAGGTGAGTCACACTCTTGAGGAAAACAATTTAAAAAGACAAAATGTTTTATAAGTCTTGGAGGGTCCACCAAAGCATTGGAAAATAAATCAAAAAAATATAAAATCACATTATTTTAATATAAAACATATATTGGCCGAACATAATGTTTATAGTATTTTATTACCTCGCTACTGGGTCACTATGATGTCATAAAACACATTATATATTTAAATAGTATTTAATTTTCACCCAAAAATTCAACTGTCTCAGAAAATTATGAAAAATTCACCGTTGGATAATTTAGACATCCTGATATCAAAAATAATATTAATTTTATCTAAATAATTTTATAAATATTTGAATTTCTACTTTTAAAATAAAAACCGACATTTACCGAAAATTCTGGGGTTTTGAAAAAAACCATTTTCCAACCTTAATAAGAATTACAATTGCATTCATAAAATTATATGATCATTTATATTTAATAAAAAGTAATTTAATAATAATATTTTATTAAAATATTTTTTAATTAAGAAATCCATTAATTCAACCAAATAGATTTCTTAGTTTAATATTAACTAAAAATACTATATGTGCTTTAAAAACTATTTACAAAGTAACAATAATAAAATAAATGCACATTATTTATACAAAAATAATGTACATTTTCATAGTGATAGGGTCTTGTAACATAACCCCTTATAACACCCAAATAATACCTAAGGGTAAGGTGTGCGATGGTGACAGACTCTTGAGGTGGCTCGGATAACATCGCCCGGGTGGTAATCTCTATTAACTTCCACTTCTCCTGTAGTCGGTTCCACTCAAGATTAACATGTTCAAGATCGGCTTAGGCTTGGTCAAGAATGAATCCCAATTATTCCACCTTCTTTCTGAGCTCTGAAAAATGGGCTTCGTATGGGGAAATTCTACTAGATGAGGCCATCAATTCCTTTGTCTGAGTAAATTGGATTTGTTAAAGCCCTATATTTATACTAACCATGTAATCATTGTTCAATGGATTATTAGCAATGGTCATAATTCATAATGGTATTTTAAAATCTAGAAACATAAAACCAATGAAGTTCACATTTTATATAACCATAATAAGACATTTAATTAGATCAAGAGGAATTTTCATTAATGAACGTTTGGGTCGTTACATGAAATCTGTTTGGTTGAGTTGGAAGTGCTTGACGAAAATAGGCTTCATGCCCTGTACAACCTAGAAAGACATCAGAACAAGATAGTCATAGCTTTCAACAAGAAGGATCGCCTTTGTTCCTTCTTGCAAGGCAATTTGTTATTGGCCCTCAAGACACCAATGATACCTGGCAGGAAACCACCCAAGTTGGAGCCCAAATGGGAAGGACCTTACATAATTCACAGGGTTTACCCCAATGGTGCATACGCACTGGTGACCATGGATGATGAGAATATAACCCCTCCCACCAATGCCAAATTTCTCAAGCAATACTGCGCCTGATCCAGTTGGTCCTACATGACCCTAAACTGTTGGGTCCTGCATGACTCTAAATTGCTTCATCCCGCACATTGTTAAAATTGTTCATCATCCCGCATGATGTTAAACTATTCAGTGTACTGCAGGACGTTAAACTGTATGGATCTTCTGGAACTTCATAATGATTGATTCCCATCCTTATGGGATATGTAGGAATGCTTAGGCGCTCGGTCCTGAGTCCATCTCCCTGACTCTTCTCTTCGTATATCCCCCTGGGTATATATAGCATCCCGTCTTTTTATAACATAACTTTTCATTCCATTACACGGAACTGAGGATCTTTAAGGTTTAGTGTCTTGGAAACAAGGGACATAAAACATGAAAAAAAAACATTCTTCTTAAACACTTGAAAGGCTTCTCCTCATGTTCACCCTAGGCTCATTACTGCATCTCATAACCTGGGGACATACATCAAAAGGAAGGGTGAGCAGAAGGCCCAGCAAGGGAAACAAGTGAAACATTTTACATATGAACTTGAGATACATCAATAAAGTCATGAAAAGAACTTTAATGCATGAAAATGAAATCATGAGGCATATCATAATAAAAATAAAACTTTTTCATAACTTGAAGATGTGGATACATCATTTAACATAGACAATCATGAACATATCACCAAGGTCCATCCCCAAGGTGTCATTTGAAAATTACCAAGGTTATTCACCAAGGTATCGTGAAAATTGTAATCCCTAGTGGTTACATCATTACCCAATGCATTGGAGCGCTATCAGGGCGCACCCTTAAATTTGCCTTTATTATCATGTGAGCCACATATATCATCATAAAACATTTCATAAATAACCCACATAGCATAAAATAAATGGGTTTCATTTCATAATCATAACGTTTTAAAAACTGCTTTAAAGACATGATCTTTACGTCACTTTAAACCCACGGAAAGGGAAAGCGGGTCTCATGTATGTAAATCCCAGAATTTAAAATGGAACATTTTGATATATATGTGAATACACTTGTATAAATAAGAGCTTTGAGTATTCACTTTATAACATAAAATAATTTTTGAGAAAAGAGAGAGGCATTTTGAGGGGAAAATTCTGCAGCATAACGGCTAAGTTTCGGGGTTTTAGAAAACATTGAAATGAGAGGGGACATGGGTAACCCTTTCATAAATGATCCATAAAACAGTAGGGTGAAAGAATAAGAAGGACATATGGACATGGTAATGAAATTTTAGGGACATACCATTTGAAATGAAAAACATGGAAGGAAAAAAAATTAGATTTCTCTTATGAAAATTCGGCAGCCTTACGGCGTCACTTAACTTCAAAAGAAAATGATTTGACAAGATCAAATAGGGTCCCTCATCATATGATCATAAGAGATCAGTATGATAGATATATAGATAATTCCCCAACATAACAAAAAGGAACTTGAAATAATTAACATGAAAGTAGAACTTCAAAACGAGAAGGGTGAAGAACCACTTAAAAATTCGGCAGCCTAACGGCGCCACTTAAAACTTCAAAATACTGAATTGAAGCGATCAAATGGGGTCTATCATCATATGAACATAAGAGTCCAGTATTATAGATATAGAGATCATACCCCAATATAACAAAAAGGAACTTGAAATAATTGACATGAAAGTAGAACTTCAAAACGAGAAGGGTGAAGAACCACTTAAAAATTCAGCAGCCTAACGGCGCCACTTAAAACTTCAAAATACTGAATTGAAGCGATCAAATGGGGTCTCTCATAATATGAACATAAGAGTCCAGTATGATAGATATAGAGATCATACCCCAATATAACATAAAGGAACTTGAAATAATTGACATGAAAGTAGAACTTCAAAACGAGAAGGGTGAAGAACCACTTAAAAATTCGGCAGCCTAACGGCGCCACTTAAAACTTCAAAATACTGAATTGAAGCGATCAAATGGGGTCTCTCATCATATGAACATAAGAGTCCAGTATGATAAATTTAGAGATCATACCCCAACATAATAAAAAGGAACTTGAAATAATTGACATGAAAGTAGAACTTCAAAACGAGAAGGGTGAAGAACCACTTAAAAATTCAGCAGCCTAACGGCGCCACTTAAAACTTCAAAATACTGAATTGAAGCGATCAAATGGGGTCTCTCATAATATGAACATGAAATAGGCAGTAGGATGAATATAAAATAACATCCTCCAACATAAGAACATGGAGTATAAAAGAAATGACATAAAAGAGATTACTTGAAAAGAAAGAGAGAGGTCGGATCCCTTACCTTAAAATGTAACTCTTAAACCTCAAAGGTTGGGACCTTGAGGGCTTGGGGGCACCTTGGGAGGACTAATTGGGAGGTAATAAGACCCGAAATTCGTTGGGAATGAGTGGGGAGTCGAATGGATGAGAGGAGGGCTTGGTATTTATAGGGAAAGTGAGGGGACAAGGCATTAATGGCCAAGGGACACCTCACATGTGCTTTTCTCGAACCCATGTGCTCTCCCTTGTCATTTATCATGGAGTTAGGCCACATGGGGCCCCCAAAACAATAATTCATCACCCTTGGCCGGCAAACCCTCAAAATATCCCATGACATCATCATGACACCGTTATGATGTCATTAAACATACCGAAACCCTAAAACTGTATTTTTACTATTCACTGAAAATTCAACTTTCTCAGAAAAATCCCAAAATTTCACATTAACCAAATATCAATGCTCTGATTTCAAAAATGAAATCCATTTTATAAAAATAATTTTCTAAATATTTTTAATTTAATTTTTAAATGAAAACACTATTCATCGAAAATTCATTTTTTTCAGAAAAACCCCAAAAATTACCATAACATAATATCAATGCTCTGAGTTCAAAAATAAAGTCATTTTTATAAAAATAATTTTCTAATTATTTTTAATTAAATTTTTAATTAAAAAACACTATTCACCCGAAAAAACTAATACTTGAATAATAATTAATGAAACCGTTATTTAACTATTTTATTGAATCACATTACTTAATCAAGGTGCCTAGATTATTTTAAAACTTTCTTTAAGTGAGATTACTAATCCATTTGGTCATATTACTAATCCTAATCATAAAATCACTATTCATAATTTACTATTCATCAAAAATCAAGTTGATCTTATTAGACTCTAAATTTAGTACTGAACATAATTGCAGAAGACCATTTTTTGAAAATCATTACACATTTTCAATTATTTAGAGTTTACATAAACATATTTAAAATATCCTTTTTCTAAAATTCATCAAAAATATGCATACTATATTTATCCGGTCATTTCAAAATTCATAAACTTCATTATAAGAAGAAATCCCAATTTTTATTTAAAACAAGGATTACACAAGGTAGTTACAGTCTCGTTAAATAACCCCTTATAATACCGGCATAGGACCTAAGAGTAAGGTGTGCTAGGGTGATAGAAGCTTGGGGCGGCTCAGTCAACATTGCCCGAGTAGTAATTTCTATCAGTTTGAATTTCTCACGAAGACGATTTCGTTCCAGCTTCACATGATGAAGTTCGGCTTGGATTTGATCCAGAGCAAAGCCCAGTGGTGCACCTCCTTCCCAAGCTCTGTTAGATGGGCTTCGATTGGTCCAAGACTACAAGGTGAGGCCATCGAATATTCTTTCTATAATAATTAACCAAGATTACTTATATTTAGAGACAATAATCAAAACATTTTGTTCACAGCGGTCATGTTGACCGATGGTTATATAATAGTCAAAACCCACTGATATCATTTTAATTATAATCATGTTTATCAAATAAAACATTTTTGTTAAGTATAACAATAACACATAAAATTAGGAAACAAAATTTATTTAAAAACTTCGGGTCGTTACAGTATAGTTCTCTCGGAGGGTCCTTGCATGGTATAGTGTAGGCTCCATTATACCCACTCATGTTAATATTATGATGGTCGCACCATGTTCCCCCTCCCCTTTCTTCTATCTTTCCACTTCCTCAACGCCCGATGTTGAACTGCATGGCCTTCAAGAACTATGTATGGGTTTATTCCCATCCTCATGGGATATGAAGGAACGCCCAGACATTTTGTCTGTCGGTCCGGCCCCAAACTCTAGAATCTCCTCTCGGGTCAAAACATATTTTATGGTGCAAGATTTTTCATCAATTCATGTCAAGTTCATCATAACCCTTCCATGAGTTCCACTCCCTTGAGACTTCCACCTCTATCACCGTCCTGCATGACGTTGAAATGCATAGGCACACTTATGCTTCACTCATGATCCTTGTTTGGGACTCCATCATCTTTCATGTCCAAAAGGGCCCCCGAATGGCATGGATACTCAGCCCAAGGGCCCACCTACCATTACGGGCCAACGTCCTTGAGTATTTCGAACAACAAACTGACACGATCCCCGCGTTGCAAATGTAGTCACCGGGCGGTCCTCACATGTTGTTCCCATTCCAGGTCACACGATATGGATGTTTTGTTTCCAACATGGTCAACATCTATCTGTTTTCATTAATTACACTACCATAGGTCCCAAATATTGAGTGTAGTGGCTCGTTCCACCCTGTTATATCTTCAAGTCGCAGTCTCCCTCGGGTGATGCCAGCTATCTGACCCTTATATGATGGGGAGAACCAAGTCCTGGTCCTTGTTTCCCACACTAACCATTGATCACTTGGGATTAGGAACTATGATGAGGTAGCACCCGCATAAGAGGTTATGTGGCCACAGCTGACTGGGATGCCCAATCTCAGGTCCCTCGACCCTTTCAGCCCCTCGGCTCAAGTTATCATTCAAGATTGTGTGGTGTGGTATGGAATCACATCCTTATTCACATTAGGCTATCTGGTCATGCCACACACATCCCCATGAGGTGTTCCTTCTCCACTTACACCCCATCCTCAAGCACAGGCTCTGCCATGCTTTGCGAGCCCCATCATTTGGGTTTCTGTTTTTCTGTTTCCAAAAGGGTCCCTGACTGGCATGGATGCTCTTCCCAAGGGCTCTTCTACCATCTCGGATGAACGTCCTCGAGGATTTCAAGCAAAAAATTGATACAAGTCCGGTGTTACAAATACGGTCAGTAGTTTATGCTCAATTGTTTTCCCCGACCTCCAGTCACGCAAGGATGGATGCTGTGTTGCGAAACTTGTCAACAGTTTTCTTCTGCTATCACTACCGCTTTTAAACGAAGCATCTATGCTCTGAGTTCTATGACCCTAAACAAAGATCATCTTCATCCTCACTGCATGATGTTAAACTGAAAATTGGTCGGGACTTTCTGTCTGAGGCCTAGCCTCAGGCCCCTTGGCCTTCTCGGGCCCCTATCCCAAGTTCTCACTTAGGGTTGTACAATGTGGTGTGGGATTATGTCCTCATCCATGTTGGGTTACTCATTGTGCCGTACACATCCCCGGAAGAGATAACTTACCCCTACCTTTGTCCTCACTGAAAGGCATTAAACTGCAAACTTTCTGAGACATTATGTCTGAGGCCCAGCCTCAGGCCCCTTGGCCTTTTCAGGCCCCTAGCCCAAGTTCTCACTTAGGGTTGTATGGTATGGAATCACATCCTTATTCACGTTCGGTTAATCATTGTTCTATACAAACCCCTTATTGGGGTATCCTACCCTTATTTGTATCATCCCTTTCTCAGAACTACATGTGGCTTGATTCCCATCCTTATGGGATATGTAGGACCACCCGAACGTCTGGTATTCAGGTCTAGCCCCATCTCTTAGAAACCTCCCTATAATTTTGTCCCCTTGTCATGTGTTCTTCAAGAAGAGGGGTATATGGTGTGGCATGGGATTTTGTTCCCATTCACATTGATTTTATAACAACCACGTCGTATACCTCTCTCTCTCATGAGCGACCTTCGCTCCCTTTCCCTACTCTCATCTCTTTGAGTTGGCTGCCCTTATGTTGGGTCCCTCGGCCCTCTTTGGTGATTCACCAATGGGCCCATGAGTACTCTGGTCTAGAGCCTGGAGTGTCGGATTCTACGTGGACATGATTTCACCCATTTTTCAGGCTTTGTGTTCCCCTTCATTTGGGCTCCCATTATCATTCACATCTGAAGGGACCCCTAAATGGCATAGATTCTAGGCCTAAGGGCTCTCCTACCATTACGGGCCAACATCATCAAGGGATTCAGAAAACAAATTGATATAAGTCCCATGTTACAAATATGGTCAGTGGTCGATGCTCATTTTTTGTTCTCATTTCAGGCCACATGATATCGATGTTGTTTTTCGAACACGGTCAACAGTTATCCTCCATCGTCATGCTAGCCCCTCCACGCCTTGAATGTTGGTTACATGATTCACATTATTTTCCACCCCATCATGTCCAAATGGAATTTTTACACTCCTGAAAATATCCCTCAGTTTTCATTTTCAAGTTAGGAGGAAAAAAGTCATGGTAAAGGCATCATTTGGGGCATCGCACCGACTTCCCTTCGGCGTGCATTCTAGGTATTTCAAAAAACCTCTTCCGCCCTTGTTTCCCACACCAATTTTGACTCATGTGGGCTTAGGGATCGGGTTGAGGTCTGCACTTACTTGGAAGGATTTCCCTTCTCTCTGGCCCACACTCTAAGACCATAAACTAAGATCTCTTTCAGAACTACGTACAGCTTGATTCCTATTTCCATGGGATATGTAGGAATGCCTAGATGTCTCGTATTTGGGTCTAGAACGATTTCCACTACTTTATCACTTGTGTCCTACCTTATAGGCTCTAACTATTATGGGACCGTGTGGCATGGTGTGGGATTATGTCCTCATTCAAGTCGGGTTTGCATTAGTTACACCACATACGCCCCTTTTTAAGAGTTATCCCCCCCCATAATTCCTATCCCACATGACATTAAATTGTATGTTGTCCCGCATGATGTTAAAAGGAACCTTCAAGAACTTCATGTGGCCTGATTACCATCCTCATGGGATACATAGGAACATCCAAACATCTCATCATCGGGTCTAGCTCAATTGGGAGCTTGTTTCTCTTTCACCTTATCCTCTAATCTTTCCTGGCCCCTCAGACCAAGGTTTCCTCCTCATAATCATGCACGGTATGGTGTCGACCTCATCCTCATTCACATCAGTTATGCTTTATCACGCTGTGTTCATCCCCTATAGAACCTCATATCTCATGTATACGTCTGATCCATATGACATTAAACTATGATGTTTAGTCCCACATGACTTTAAACTGTTGAATCTATCCTACACGATGTTAAAAATGCATGGTTGGTCCCATCACATGACCCTAAACTGTGAAACTATCATCCTGGTCACACGACGAAAAATGGAACTGCACTGTGATATCCTTACTCAAGGGGGCATTATGTTTGGTATTAGTCACAAACCATATCATTTTTCAATTTCGGCATATGTCTTGATTCTTGGGGAATACCTGGATTTTCTATCCTAATTCCATCACTTAAAAAAACACATTCATCCAAAAGGACAAACAAGATCTATCAAATACTGCTTCTTTAGGTGCAAGGGCCAGACCCACACAACCTCATTATCTCTAACACCGGTATCCTACCATGTCTCTTGTATCACTACGTACGACTTGATTCCCATACTCATGGGATATGAAGGAATGCCCAGAAACATTTTCTTTGGGTCCAACCCCAGGAATCCAAAATCTTGTCCCCCCACTTTTGGCCCCTCGGCCCGAACTCTTTCGGGAACGTGTGGGGTGTCAAGTAACTTTTGGGATTTTTCCCTCATTCACATAGGGTTTTGAAAAGGTCACACCATGTGCCTCCCATATCTTCTCCCCACCAGGTCCGAGCTCCATGACCCTAAACTAAGATCTCCCTATGAGAATGACGCGCCATGTTTGGCCACTTTGCCACCCTGTGCACAGTCCATTAAATAAATATCCCCTTAATGGATCATCCTATGACCATTAATCTAGAAGAATGCAACCTCAGGACCCTTGTAATTAGTGGGGAGTTACCTGACTCCCTCCATCTGATACATCTTATATTCGTATTCAGATGTCTTTTGACAAAGAGCCCGAAGTGTGGAGTTTTCATGGAGACATTCCCCTCATTCCATGTCCAAGCTTCATGAGCCCGTCATTTGCATCCTCATCCTCTTCCTTGTCTGAAGGTACCCCCTTTGTGGCTTGGTCTCATGCCATACTATCTTACCTACCATCCTGGGCCAATGTCCCTGAAAACCTCAGACGACATTTGTGATAGGTCATGTGTTTCAAAAATGGTCAATGGTCGACCCTCATTTGTTTGTCCCCATTCCAAGCTAACATGATATGGATACTGTGTTTTGAACGTGGTCAACACCTATCCCCTATTGTCATTCCACCATCATTTTGGTCCATATCTCGAGCATCATTATTCACATATTTCCACTTTCTTATGTTCAAGTGGAATTTCAACATACTCGGCTTTACTATTCCACGCATCTAGGTGTGTTATAGAAGCGGATCATCATAATAGGTATGTCATTCACCTAGTGTCACATCGCCCATGACATGTCCCTTCCTGTTCTAGGAAAGTCCCATCACTACTCCTTATTTCCCACATCGATCATGACTCGTGTGGGCTTAGTAGTTCTGGTAGGATGTGTACTGGCACAACCGTGCCACACATGCCTTTCATCATCCCACATGACGTTAAAATGTGCCTCAAAACTATGCATGTCTTGATTTCCATCCTAATGGGGTACGTAGTAGTATCCAGGCACCTTGCCTTGGGCCCAGCCTAACTTTCACTTTTGGTCCCTAGACCTGAAGAACATCCTCCAAGGATATGTGGTGTGGTGCAGACTCTTTTTGTCCTCATTCACATTGGTTTTACAGTCACTGCACCACAAACTCCCTTCCTAGGATCTCCCCTTTCACTATGAATCCTATCATATGGAGTTAAACTACACGAGTCCTTATGTCCTTGATTCATGACACTAAACTATGGTTCTACCCTGAACAAGATCAAAATGTCCCATGTCAATCATGAAATGCACCAGATCCCTTGCCAGAAAGGATTTACCCTATTAGTGTTGGCCTCTATCCACTTCATGCTTAAGAACTACCTTTGGCTTGATTATCATCCTTATGAGATACATAGAGACACCTAGGAATTCTGCCTTAGGTCCATCCCCACAGTAATTAACCCTCTTGGCCCCTTGGCCCCGATCACAGTCCAATCCCTATGACCTTAAACTAGGAGCCTACAGTCCATGTACCATGATTTTAAACTGTTAACCTTTGTCCAGGAAGTAGGACCTTTAAACTGTGTGCACCGTCCTCACTATATGATGTAAAACTACATGTCATTCCAGGTCCTTACTAGAGATGTCATATTCAGAAGTAGGTTTGGTCCCTGGTCAAACAGATACACCAACCTATTGGGTTTCCACCACGGTGGCATAATTTCAAAAGTGTTGGACTCCATTCGAACAACCCATCACTCCACCCTTCACACTTTTCATTCCCTTTATTCGGACCCTCGTCCTCTTTCACGTCCAAAAGAACCCCCTAACAATTTTGATGCTCAGCCTATGGCTCACCTACTGTCATGGGCTAATGTTTTGGAAGGCTAATGGATGGCGTTTCAAGTCAGGACCCGTGTTTCGAACATGATCAGTGGTCGGCCCTCATTTGTTATTCCCATTCCCGGCTAAAGCAATAAGGATACTGTGTTTTGAACACAGTAAATAGTCGTCCTTTATTGTCACGCCACCCTTACAATGTTCCGAACATTGGGTATTGTGATTCACACTTTCCATCCCCCTATATCCGGATTAAGTTGAACGCCCCTGGCGTTACCCCACTCGTTCACTAGAGCACATTGGAAGGACGACATATCGATTGTTCTGAGGTCCTTGTCCTCTAATCGGGCCTCTCCCATTTCTTCCCAGATATCTGGATTGGTTGTTCAAACCCCTGGATTCACAATGCTTGGTTATCACTCTTACATTTGGGTGGAATAATAAGGTTGTCATCTCTTGTTTCTTACACCGGGCCCAGCCCATGTGAGTTTATGGATTGATCATTGGACGCTCCACAAATATGATGGGAATGAAATAAACCAATTCATATAACGTAACTCATGTATGCATCTAGAATAAAACAATTAAAGCATGAAATTACGTTCGAGGGTTTGTAATCAATATCGTACCCAAGGGTTGATCCCTCCCATTGACGGATTAACCCCATCGAAAGAAAGTTGCAGCTCCTCCACCCTATGGCTTATAGCATCCATGATTTCTACTGCCTTCTTAGCTCCTATTCCTCCTTGGTAGCGATGCGGTGAAATTCATCAGCTGCAATCTGGGCCTACTTTACGTCGTTCTGGATGACAGTCATCTCTTCAGTGGTTTTCTTCATGCTCTCATCAGCCTCTACCAACTGGGCCTTCAATCATAATATTAGCTATGATTGTGCATCGAGGGAGGCTGAGTGCTCATCCACCCAGACCTGCAGCCTCTGAATTTCGTCTTCATCCTACCAAAGCCTCTTTATGTTCACTGCTTTCCTCCGCTTCCAGCCCACACCGATGCCACAGTCATACTCTCGAATCTTCTTCACCATAAGATCTCAGATGAGCATGTGGGGACGTCAGTCTTCCACTCCCCCAGCACATAGTTCACACAGTAGAGAGCGATGTCTATTCATCTCATCCAGCCATTGTTTTTGGGGGTGTCATCGATTAAGCGCTTGATCAGCTTCCACGATCGGCGACAGACTATTTTTCTATCCTCCTCATCAAAATTCATCACGTCCCAGTCAGCACAGTTGGCAGACTCATATGCAAGGAACGCCCCCAGGAACTCATCAGCAGGGTCCACATCTGGCATTTGATTGGGTATGGCGGGACCCGGGATATCAGATCGATCCTCATCATTAGACCCCACCTCAATAATCTCAAGCTCAGCCCTGCTAATGATCCCACCAGTGATTGGGAGCGCCGCAGCTAGGTCAATCTGGGTATTCACCTCTACGATCACCAGTATTCCTTTGGGAAAGATTCCACTAGAAGCCCTGACCAACCTTGCCAAGGTGTTCCACGCCATTTGATGAATTGGGTTAACCAAAAGGGAGCTTGGATGTTAGTTTTCATATTCAATGGGTGAAAATCATGAATTTGGTAGAGGAGACTTACATAGGTCAAATTCTTGGTCTCGTACTTGGGTTGATATCATTGGGACCCCTAGGAGTGGCCCCCCATATATAGTCAGAAGGTCTAAAAGCTCCATAGAAGCCACCTCAGGTGTCCTAGCCCCGCCAGATGCGATAATCAATGCAGCCGCAGGTGTAGATCCTTAAGGCCCCAAATCTACATCTGTTGAGGGGTGAGAATAGGTTCTGTGTATGAGACTCTCTTACACAATTCAAATATTATTAAGGAGTCCAGAACAACCAGGAAGTAGACCCTAAGAAAGGGGCTTGGGATTTTACCTTGAGGGCCTCTGTGAAATATTAATGATCTGGGTCTTGATCGTCGACTTCTCCCTCCTCCAACGGTCTCCCTCTACCGACCTCGTTCCCCCAGGAGGACTCATCCAAATCTCCTGGAAGAGGGAAGCACTCCCTCAGTTCAGCTGCCTACTACTGTGGAGGGACCGTACGATCCAGCAGCACGTTGACACGGGCTATCATTGGATGTGGGGCACCCCGAGAATGCAAAAAGTCCTTCATCTCTACCATGTATTGCTCTACCTCTACCCGAGACACCAAAAATCTGGCCCTGATAGGGCCTATTCCCAGAAAATCCATCCCGAGATAGTTCAAGTGTTTCCACATCTCATAATGTCTGAGGAATTTCTAGTTTACTTCCCAGATAACCCAGACCTCTGGGAAGACAGCATTCTCTGGCATGTCTATATGGCGCAACCGCTTCCTCAGAGCCTGGGTGGATATCCTACGGAATCCTCTCAGTGTCCTCCCCTCTGGATAACCCTATTCTTCTAGGACCATTGGGTCTGAAACCGCTGCTAGATCTACTACCACTACCTCCCTCTCAATTGGTGCGGTCCTCACCACCATAGCAGCCCTGCCACTATGGGATACCCTTGTCGCCTTCCAGCCCCAGCCCCGAGATTGGGAAGGCTCACCATCACCAACCCGAAGGGTTGGATGCTTCCGCATCTCTTCAGGGTAGGTTTCCTCCCATCTTTGGGCATACTCCTTTACCAACCTAAAAATAGCAGTAGTCAGAGGCAGCGGGTTTCGCATCTTCTGGTCTTCCCGTGTGAACATGAGCTACATATGCCTCATCACACATGGGTGTTCCTTGTGGAACACACCTATATAGAACTGTGGGGTTAGTCACTTCATACGCTGAAATTCCCTGGAAAATTGGTGCAGGGTGTATGGCTCGCAGAGGGGCTCATGGTCCACCCTTGCCACCAGCACTCCACCGCGAAAGGCAAAGAGATAGGATCAGTGCTCTTTCGTTCCTTCACCGTCATTGGTAAAAGCACCAGTTGGCAACGAAAATGGGTGAAAGTTGAGTTCCTCCACCTTCCACACTTGGTTCAGCACCAACGATGTGGTCAGCTTGGCTGGAAATCTTCCAGCGACATTCTGAATTGATTGGCGGAAGTTTGATCCCGGAGGCGAGATGGGGATCAGGTATTCATAAACCCCCCTAACATATGCCACCATCCACCCATACAAAAGGTGGAATGGCCAGCATATCCTCTGTGTCCTCTTCCCCTCACTGATGTTCCCCTGCGTCTTGTATAGCTTGGCGAGCATCGGGATCCTGAGGTTGACTCGCCCACCTGTCACCAACATAGATGCCATGATAAATGTACTTTGTCAGATTCCCATGTTGGTATCCCTCACCGGCAGGATCCAACCACAGATAAGAGCCAGGATGAATGTCATCAGCCTGATTATCGGCTGCTGCTCGGTGTTGACACTAAATCCCCAGGTTTCCCATTGGTTGTCCTCTAAGATCCACCAGTAGGAGAGCTCCTTTCCCCGTTGTTCCCCCTTCTGGCAAGTCCGAGGCTTCACCGGAAACATCCTCTCTTTTAGAAGATTCAGAAACGGCTTAAACCACTGCCTGAAATGGACATCCCTCCCTACTTCCTTGTCCTCATCGGGTACCAGCATCATCAACGCCATCGCCAATGGTGAAATATACTCTGGATCCTCCCACAAGCCCATAATGGGGAGGAATTCATTGTACATCTCCCCCAATATTGGGACCCCTGAGATCTAGTGCACATCCCACAAGTTGATTCCGACCTCCCTGTGGTGCAAGTGGAAGGTATTAGTCCTCGATGACCACCTGCTCTACAATTCCGGCATCAACTGCTTCAGTTGGTAAATGTGGAATTGGGAGGCCTAATCCGCCTCATACAGACCCACTCTTCTCATCTCCACCCTGAACTCCTCATACGAGGCACCTACCCAGTAAACCTAGGCCCGAACATCTATGAAGTTTCCACCCTGGAGCAGGTCCCACCTCTCAGACCATCCCTTCCTCGGGTTCCTCAAGGCTGCCTTCAAAATTGTCTGGTATAGAGGGGGGACATCTCCGACTACAGTGCCTTCCCATCCACATTGTTCAGGTGGTTATACAGGCAATCAACATTGATAGGCGTGAAGTCTTCTCGAGCATGACCATCAGCCACCCTGAACCATTGGCACTGACACGGAGTACTCTTGAACTAGCAAGCTAGATCATCCCTAATTTATTCAGGAATGAAGACATCATCCCTCAGCCCAAAGCCGTATAAAGGCAGCCTCTTTCATAGTGTATAGTTCCTATGGCTCTCCAATAGTAGCTTCACCAATGAACCGTGGTCAGAATGGCTCCGTATTTATTCCCCTAGGCCCAAGCTATTCGATATCTCCTCCCTTTGGGCAGTGTTCACAAGGACCCCCTGGAAGCCTCTCGATAAGCCATTCAGTTTTGAGTTTGGGTGATTTTTCAAGTTTGGTTCACGAAGCTGGTTTGTGAAGCTCATTCGCAGAGCGTGTTCGCGAAGACTATTCATAAAACCCTACCCCATCCTGCCAACGCCAAGATGCAAAGTGCTCAAATGTGAAGTCAAAGACTCGTTATGCACCGCGAAGTAGAATACCCGATTTTTGGAGAGAAATTGTGGAGTATGCTGGAGCTTCGTGAATCAAGGGCACTAGAATCCAAATTCGTGGAGGAAATAAATTAAAAAAAGAGGTCAACTCCCCTATTTATAGGCGACAACCTTCAAAACTTTGCGGAGCGTCCATACCGCACTGTGCTTCACAGCGTGCTCAGCCTGCACGTCGTATATCTGCCTTTCAAGCCCTCTTCACAAAAAATCTTCATAGATGGATGCAGGATTTTGGTGATTGACCCTCAGACTATGACCCTTGATTTCCCCTCGGCTCCAAGTCTGATGGGGGGCATTTATTGGCACAAAAACTTGGGAAGAAGCAGAACATGGGGAAAGTCTTCAAGGCTTCCTTGTGAAGACCTTTCATAGGGCCTCATGGCACCATGCCCACCATGAAGCAAGGATGTGGGAGGTTCTGTGAACTCCTTTGATGTTCTCAACCCCTCCATGGAGTAAGGAGGTGGGAGACTCCACGAACCACTTTGACGTCCGCGACCCCACTGCGGAGCAAGGAGGTGGGATGCTCCAGAAACGAATTTGACGTTCGTGAGCCCACCGCGGAGTAAGGAGGTGGGATGCTCCACAAACGCATTTGACATTCGCAAGCCCACCGCGGAGCAAGGAGACAGGATCCTCCACGAGCCTATTTGATGTTTTCGACCTGCCGCAGAGCAAACTCTATCTTTGTGTCGAGCGAGCTCTGCTTCACGGCACCTCTTGCCTATAAATATAGGGCTCCCCTCAAGCCCAAAGGATGGATCATCTGACATTTCACCTTCTCAACTCTCAAATGGAGAAGCACTTCTTGCTCTATGAACCATGAGCTTATCAAGGTACTTTTGCATTGCGAAGTGCTTCCCCATTTTCTTTAATTCAACCCCTCTTCAGAGAGGGATACCTTTCACGAAGTCCACATTCCTTCGCGAAGGAAGGGGATCCCCATGGGGACTCGGGTCATCGCAAATCGATTATGCTTCGCGAGAAACCTTACATACACACGTGACCCACATGCTAAGGCAGGGTCATTGTGCTTCGCGAAGAACATTGCTTGACAACACCTTGCTTCACAAGGAATTACTTTGCGAATGCCTTTATACTTCACGAAGCTCCTCCCATATGCACCTATGCCCTATGCCAAGCCTAGGTGACTTAACTTCACGAAGTACATCCCTTCATGAATCCCCTCTACTTCATGGATCATCAGAGCTTCATAGGGCTTCTACCATTGAACCCCTTTTCTTTGCAACTCCTTTTCCCATGTGGCCCTTTAGGTGTTCACGAAGCAATTTCAATGTACCTTGGATGATATTTACTGTTCCATTGCTTCGCCTCATGATTCTTCACATAGGCTCACTAACGGCTATTTCTTCTTCGCATAGCCATGCTAACGTGGACCCCTAATGGGATCACCTCTCGACATCCCTTCACCATGGCATTGTTGATGCCTTCCACACCCCAAGGGCAGGCGGGCATCGGTTATTTAAGTCCAAGGGGTGTGGAGTGCACCCACCACGTCTGAGCTGCAGGACGTTAAACTACCAAGCACCATCGTCCTCAGCACATGACATTAAACAGTGACCTCGCCTCGTGCCTTGCATGCGGGGCGCCCCACCTTGGACGTCCTCTACGCCCACTGGTCTCCATGGGAGTGATATCATTCCTCACATGGAATGAAATCCTCTTTATTAGGGCAGCATCCGTCCATGGAGAAAAGGAAACCACCCATGGGTAAGCCCCTATCCTTTTCTGTAGGAGGCAGCACCCTTGATCCTCCTCTTTTCCTGGGTGCCAAATCCCTCTCCCACTAGGCTTTATCACCACCCGGGCCTCCAACCTAGATTAAGTCCCAATCTCCATCACCTTGGGTTGTTAACCATGCGTAATCCCTTGTTTCTTCTTTGGGTTGCCAACTACGTGTGGGCCCAGTCTACTTCCCATGGACGCACCTTTCATGACGTGATCGTCAGGTCTTTGCTGCCTCTTGTTTCTCACACCGAGCATGACTCACATGGGCTTAGAGTAAGCATCGGCCATGACATCCTCTCCGGGAATCCTAGAGTGTAAGCCCCAAACCCAACCTGAACTATGTGGTCTTTGATCCCCATCAAGGCAAGGTCCATAGGAAGCCTCCCTGAGGTTCAAGCCCAACACTCGGTCGCTCTGACCCCCTTCACGTCGGTTCACCCAAACCCACGGGAACTATGAGGTATTTGGTCTTTGCCAAGGCAAGATACGTAAAAAGCCTCCCTGAGGTTCAATCCCACCATCCATTGGTCCCGACCATCCTCACGTCAGTTCTCCAACCCCTTCTGAACTATGAGGTCTTTGATCCCTACCAAGTAAAGGTACCTAAGAAGCCTCCCTGAGGTTCAAGACCAACACTCGGTCATTCCAACACTCCTTCATGTCGGTTTTCCCGCTCCTTCTGAACTATGTAGACTTTGATCCCTTCCAAGGCAGGGTATGTAGGAAGCCTCCACCAGTTTCAATCCCACCATCTATCTAAGCCCCAGGTCCTCCTTCACGTCAGTTCACCCCATCCTGCATGAGGTTAAACTGTGGACCTCAATCAGTAGTTAACCATTGTTCCCCCAGTCATTGGTAAGCCTTTTCACCCATCCAAACTATGTTTACTTTGATCCTTTCCAAGTCAAGGTACATAGGACACCTGCCTGAGGTTCAAGCCCAACAAACATTGGAATCCAGGTCATCCTCCATGTCGGTTCATCGACCCCCATCCCATAGGAACAACATGGGTTTGATCCTTTTCTCCAAGATAAGGTACGTAGGAAGCCTCCCTGAGGTTCGACCTCGTCCAGCGGTAAGTCATTGCAACCCCGTCCAGCGGTAAGCCGTTGAAAACCCATCCAATGGTAATCCGTTGTGACCCCGTCCAATGGTAAGCCGTTGCGACCCCATCCAGTGGTAAAGCATTGATACCCCCTATAGTGGTAAGTCATTGCAACCCCATCTAGAGGTAAGCCATTGCAATCCACTATCCAGTGTTAAGCCGTTGAAATCCCCAATCGGCAGTAAGCTGTCATCAGACAAACTATGAGGACTTTGATTCTCTGCCATGGGGATAAGTAGGAGGTCTCTTCAAGACTCAAGCCCAACATCACCGTCTTCCTCGAGTTGGATCAATCTCATTCTCTACCTACTTAACTAAACCCTCCATAATCTATCCTAACTCTTACCCAGGCCACCACATCCCGGTGGGATCATGCAACCTCATTCCCCATTCCCATTAATAACAATCGAGAAGCTAACCACATATTGGCCCCAACACCAGTGTTCCATCCACGGGTTTCACCCATCTGATCCACTCTAATTAGCATTATGATCAGTCTAATCCATCTCCGCTAGACATTAAACTCATGGAAGACCCTGTATTAAACATGGGAATCTAAGGAAAACATCAGATACATGCCTATGGCATAAAATTCCCTGCTTTCGACGTGGGATGCCTCAGGCTTCCATACCCTCGAGAAGCCCTATAACAAGGGGAAGAAACCTAGATGCGCCAGTGTCTCAGCGTCCAGACACACTAGTGATGTCCAACATGACTACTCCCCTGACCGAAGGTTTTTACCCTGACTAGATCCCTTGGAATGTCCCGATAGAAGCAATGTAATTAACCGGTGTCCATGAAGATATGGCACTGGGAAGATTTTCATGAACAAAGTCTTAAATCTATAAGGGAGACTCAGACTATATGACGAGTTTTGAGGAGGAATCCCTAGAAGGAAGAACCGAAATCCCATCATCCCATTTCAATCAAGGAGAAAACATCCCTGAATAAGGAACAGATGTCGCCCGCCTTTGGAAAGCGTGAATTCAAGGCAACAAACAGTGTCGTCGTCCTCGAACAAGATGGACGCACGCACCCCAGTGAAAGCGTCGGAAATAATGGAAAGTATGAAGAATTTTTTGTAGAAAATATATAGGTACGACCATCTAATTTCTAAACCGCAACACTAAACTCTCATATAGCCTCCAGTCCTCAATGGTCTTCCCACCATTGAGTTTTGACCCCATCACCCCACACTCTTCTTTGGATTTTTGTACATCTCTAAATTCTTTTACTAAATCAATAACAAACTAAACTAGAAAGAAGGTTTAAACTTCAGAACATTCTTCACATTCCAACTACATTTTGGATAGGAATAACATCAACTTCCACTCATCTGAAACTTCTTTTTTCAAATAAGCATAAGCTTTTATTATTAATGAATATTCCACGAAATTTCATTTTCCTAGTGTATATATCAAGTCAAATTGAAATATTTAGAGACACTCCATCCATATTATTTTCCTCAATTTCAAATCCCTTTGTGAGAAAATATGTTTCAAGCTCTTACAATCCATAAACATAGTAAATCTCTCACCAAAGAGTCAATGACGCCATGTATTCAAAACATGGACTATGGAAACTAACTTGAAATCATGTATTTGATAGTTCTTCTCATTTACCCATAACTTCCTTGATCTATAAGCAACAAAATGATCTCCTTTCATGATAATACATCCCAACTCAGATCCCAAATCATCACAACACACCATGTACCATTTTCATAATTATGAAAAAATCAAGATCGGTGCTAATATAAGGTGAACATTATGCTCTTTAAAAGGTTTCAAGAATTATTCATCCCATTGTAATGGAACATTATTTTTTTCAAGAATATAATAGGATATACAGTCATGAAAAATCATGAACAAAGCATCATTAATATGTAACTAGACCTATAAAACTCTATATCTCAAAGATTTTATTCGGTGGATACCAAGAGATAACGACCTATATCTTTTCTAGATCCAAAAAAAAACATATTTTAGATATTAAATGGACAAGAAAGAACACCTCTAATATCCAAGAATAACACTTTGATAATTTTTCATGTACAAGATGATCCCTCATGATTACCAACACTTTCTCCAAGTACTTGTAATGCTCAACCCTTGTAATTGAATACACCAATATGTCATCCATAAACTCCACCACAAAAGAATCCAGATATTGACGAAATATATGATTCATTAGTTTAATAAATATTTTTGGTTCATACATAATACCTAAAGGAATTACCACATATTCTTAATGGTTATATCTTCTTTTGAAAGCTAAAGTTGAAATATCCTCCATCCTGACCCGCAATTGATGATATCCTCATCATAATTCAATCTTAGAGAACCATTGAGCTCACCTCAATTGAGTGAATATATAATCAATTTGTAGAAGTGGATACTTGTTCTTTATCATAACTTGGTTATGATTAAGATAATCCACACATAGCTGAATAGTTCCATCCACCTTTTTGATAAACAAGATCGATGCTACCCATAAAGATGTGCTCAATGGGATGAACCCTTTTCTTTCCATCTCTTTTAACTACAATTTTTTCTCCCTTCATTCTTTTGGTTCTATTATATAATATGTAAGGGAAATAGGACTAGACTCTAGAGAGAGATCAATCATAAACTCCACTTATCTCATAGGTGGAAATCCTAAAAAATATTTGGGAATCACATTTGGAAACTGATCAACCACTACCAGAAAACTATTCATCTCAATCTCTTCCATTGATGCCAAATACAACACTATCAACTGGTATGAGATCATTACAACTACTAGTGAAAATAGTCCTATTTCACATGCCTTTAAATTCCACTCTACTCAAAAGAGATACTTGATTCCATATCATTATTGAAACTACCCTGTCATGTATAGTAGTTTATGTGAGAGTTGATCATAGTCAACCAATCCACACCCAGGATTATATAATATACATCCACATAAATCATAGAGAAATACCATTTCATATCAGCTCTATCAACTCTTATAGAACATTCTCTACACACAAAGACTCAACACACTCTTTGACCAAGAAGATTTGGACATTTTAACACAAAAGGAATCATCTCATATTTTGAACTCATCAAATCATAATAATGATAAGAAATAATGTGATGCACTTATTTCAAACAAAGATTTCATAAGGGTATAATTCCAAATAATTGTACCTCACACTGTAGATGGTCCATAATGATCATCCAAAATAACCTTCTCAACTCCATATAATTGCTTGCTCGCTGCACATTGTTATTTATTAACCCAACTGTGATTGCACTTCTGGAGGAGTCATGTTATTCTTATAATCGCTATGGATAACTTTGTTATGCTAACGAGTGGTATTCTAGTGCCATCACCCCATCAAATCATATGATAACTATGACACCTAAGAAGTGTCCCGAACACCTGACCTCAGAGCACTATAACAATATCCCTGAATATTCCCCATTTGATTTCAATTAAGGAATGCTCTTGGTGGTTTCATACAATGCCATATCATGTGGTTAAATGATCCACATTTAAAACAAATAGGCTAGCTCTCTGGTTTTAGAGGAAGATTCACTGATCCATCCATTTGATTCTGAGCCATACTTCCACCTTAGAAATAGGTGTCCCTCTTTTGTTTTCTACTCAAATTATAGTTCCCACCATTTCCCATTCATATCAACATGATTCCTCCTCCTATAACTCATTTGATGTCCCTTTATTCCATTTTTTCTCAATTGAATGTCTTTATATAGTCCATTATACATAGCACATAAATCTTTGAGAGAATCTTTGATGTCAGTCCCGATTCAAATATGTGTTTATTCAAGGATGCACTCATAGAAACATTGGGTGAAAAGGACACTAAATTCATGATTTTATCAACATACTCCATGATAGAAATATTTTTTTTATTTCATGTTGATAAATTCCTTAGTTATTTCAATTATGAATATATAAGGATAAATATTTTTTTTAAACAATTCTCTAAAATCCTCCCATGCAAGGTCACGGTCCTATTTATTCGGAATAGATAAATCTCTCCCCTACCAGGAAAGATCCTCCTACATATGAATTTTTAGATTTATTTTCAAATATGTTGGTATACCTATGATATCAAATATATGATTCATCCTATTCAGGCACACCTCTTCCTTTTCTGGTTTAGAATCACCCTAAAGGATGGGTGCATTCTGCTACTCAAATTGAACAAAATGATCCACTTACCTTGGATCATCCCTCCAATTCGCGCTTCCCGCAGCCTGAAACACTTAGATAATAATCTATTCCAACTATTCATTTACCTATGAATCAGGTGCAACCACTTTCTTTAGAAGCTTCCTCCAGTAGGTTTCTACGATGCCTACCAGGTACCATATTCATGAAATGAAAAAAAAACACCATAAGTATTACTCTATATATACTAAAGGATTACCATTTCAAATTTGACCACCTCATACTATCACTAATGTGATTTCCAAAATCAATAATTTTCCATGTTTAACAATTTTTAAAAAATATGAACTTGATTTTGAAAACAAAACAATTTCCAAAATACCACAATGATGCTATTTTTCAAAATCATTCATTTGAAAACAAATTTAAATTTTTTCAAAAATCAACAAATTGATTCAAATAATTACTCAAAATGAGATATGCACTCCTAGTGGTAAATCATTTCTATAAGGCATGTCATGCTCATCTCATTGGCTAAACCCCTGATAATGAGATTCTAAAACCTATAAGTGTCTCTAAAACAACTATATACCCAACTCCCTAGTAAATTGTTGTTCAGCATAAAAAGGTTTTCTATGTCTTTTTTTTCTAAATTTATTTTCCCGACAATCATACTCATATCTACCAATCCAAAATAAGGAATACGCTATAATTAATTTCAACTCTGAGACTGAAGTAACTACTCACCACTTGTTCTAGAAGGAGATTCAAAAGGACCGGTTTCATACCACTTGTAACATCCCTTTTCCTCATCAGTGGCTTGAGAAGGTGGAAGGACATAATTTGGCCTTAAGGGACATCCCCAAGATGCCAAAGGCTGGAAATAAATTCCAATGGCCTTATTTATAGTTGGTGGATGATTTTAGTTTTGAAAAAAACATCCAACCAAACAAGAAATAACTAAATAAACTACTACATAATTCATGATATTAATGAAATAAAACTCTAATAATTAATATTGTATCAAATTAAAACTATAAAGGAGTGCTATTTTGGGATAATACAAAACATAAATTAAACAGTGTAAGATGAATCCAAAAAAATATTAAGACTCCAATTCCCAAATCCACATCTCCCAACATGACCTATAATCCAACTCCACTAACATCCCAAGTATCACTAAGCACTGCTAGAGAAATGTGATACATTATCTTTTCCTGTGTATTGGTAAATGATATCCAACAAGTCACTGAAGTTCTAAAGCATGGGTGAGTAATGAAACTTAGTAGGTTTTCCCTAAGTGAATTCACTACTAAATACACTAGTATAGAATTGTTAGCACATTTATATAAAAAAATTTATATCAAAAAATTATAAAAAAATATTTATAAGAATATAAACAAGTGCCATAAAAGTTTTTTTCCAAAAAAAATATCAAGCTCCAAGGAAAGTAATCAATAATGCTCTAAAACCATTTTATAACATATAGTTGTAATAATATATTCCATTCCAAATATTCACACATGTAACTATGCATCAAACCTGGACCCCCATATAATCACAAAGGGTGAGTCATCCTTTCCCTAAGTCATCAATTAGTGAACCATTTTATGGGGGATAGCCCTGACACTTATCTATCCCACTAAGGAAAGGGGATACTCCTTACCCTTATCCATCCAAAATTCACAAGATCACACACAACATTTATGCCAAAAACCAATACCAAAATAACTATTTCAATTAAAATGTTCTTTTTTTGAAAACCTTTCAAACACACCATTTTAATAAAAAACATTTATTGAAAACTCTTTTCAAGGAATCAAAACAAAACCATCATTTTAAAATCATCATTTTTAAATTAGGTTTCTAATTTTTCTTTCCATAAAATTTCCCAATTTTTTTAATTCTATAAATCATCACCAAAGAGGGTTTTCGAGAATAAATTCACATCAATTTCAAAACCAATTCTAATAAAAACATTTAATTTTAAACTAATCCTTTGTATTATAAATATATGATTTGGGAGTGAATATATATACCTAAAAAGATTTTACAAAACATAAAATGTCATAAAAACATCTAAAAAAATGGGTTGAATCTTCAAAAACACGCCTCCGATCTCTTTTCGTAACATAAAAAAAATAATAATAATATTTGGAATAAAACACTTTATATATATCCAAAGCAGACATAGATCCCAGAAACAAAGAGATATGGAGAATTAGATCTATGGAATTCCAAGAATAACCACCATAATATTGACTTACTACAAGAATCTAGATTCAATGAACTAAGATACGCCTTCATATCACCTCAAGATCGATAGTAAAAGACTCTACTACTTTTGGAGGATAAAATCTTGAGTTATGGTTAGTTTATGAAAAAAATTAGGGGCCAAATGTTAATCCAAAACTAGATCCATTTTTTTGGATCTAGTTTTTAACTGTGCATAATTAGTCATACTATTTGAAAAATTGTATTAAAATCGTACGCCAGTTGATGCCTCAAGATAGAACGTCACATTTTTGGAATTCATGGTTTCCAAACCATGTGATGACTATGAAAAATCCCCCTTTCTAGATTTGTGCAGTTTCTAATAGGTTGCAACACAGTTTGGTCAAACTGTGCTCCTTAACCAGGCACCTGCCCAAACACCTATGTCATATTGTTCACGGTTTCCTGGGGAAGTTCCAAAATTCCCACTAATTGTTCACCAACCACGTACCGTTATAAAATCCCCAAAAACATTCTAAACTTCTTCCACCCCCCCCCCCAACTCCACTCTAATATTTTCATGCATAAAAGGCATAAAATAAGGGATACTTACTTGAGACCGGGGGGTGTTACAGTGTACTTAGGCTAACTGCTCGTGAACCATACATGTAATCTCATGAGGAATTAAATTTACCACATTAATTTTTGTTATTTAATGGTCCCAAACATCACAATTTAGTTTATACATTATCAAAACATAGTTTTTTTAGGATAACCATCAATGAATCATACATGGAATCTCATGAGACATTAACATTACACAATGCATTGTAAAGATATAACATACCCACTCTTCACAACATAGGATAACAACCATAATAATATATAAAATCATATGTGTTCCACAAAAGTAAGTAGAAACCATAAATAAATCATAATCTTAACAAAACCCATGATAAGAAAGTGGGTTTCACAATCTCATCTCAATACATAAAGAAAAGATAAATCAAATGTATTCCCAATAGAAGAAGGAATTAAATTATTTTAAGATTAAATAATAAAAAAAAGTAACACATTTCTTGGTTATGGAGTTATAATGTATAAAATTTATATGAAGGATCTTAGAGAAGAAAGAAAAAAACCACACCATTAAGGAAATGCTTCATAAAATAGGTAAAGAGCTTTTTAAAGAAGGAAAAAATATTATTATTTTTTTATAAAGACACAATTGATATATGGGTTATATCCATAAAATAATTAAGGTTTTATAAATCTATTAGTGGGATAAAATTATTTTATGGGGGGTGATGCTTGACATGAGATATGGAATAATAATTTTCCCTTAAATCTAGTTTACTAAAAAGTATAAATTTGGATGGGAACTAAAACTATGAATAAACCCAAAAATAATTAGAATATTTAACTAGATATATATTGAAGAGTTATAAATAAAAAAATATAAGAAGTTTATGATAGTAATATTGTGTAAAAAGGGGAAATATAATGTTAATTGGTAATAAAAATGTCAAAAAGGGTGAAAAAATATTCGTTTTTTGTTTTAAAGAGTGATTAATAAAATCCCACATATTAAAAAAATATTGTAACATTTTTTTGAAAAGAGACAAAGGTAAATATGAAATTTACATGAGATATTTTTTTTCAAATAAAAATGGGAACATTAATATGAATTAAAATTATGGACAAGTGGGGAAAATCATACTTTAATTGGATAAGAATTATTCATAACACAATTTCATTTTTAAAAGGATTGAGACTCATCGGTATAGATGATGTGATTAAAAATAACCTCTTAAAATAGAATTATATTATACCATATGAAATGAAAGATGAAAATTATTGATATTCATTATAACTAAAAAATTGTGTTGATTTTTTAAAGACTATTGTATTTTATGGAAGATGTCAATTGTAGTCCACTACAAGGAATACCATTAATAAAAGTGAGGTTTTCGTGTTAAATAAAAATTAATGATATTATAAGTCATGTGTGGAAATAGATACACCATAAAAGTTAATGTTGGTTCATTATATCAATGCATGCATCAATGAAGGGTGATTGAGAGAGAACCCTTATTAATTAAGAAACATTATAATAAAAAACAATCGAATGAAATAGAGCATGAAGTTGAAGTTCAAAAACCATGAATAAATATTATCCATGATATTATAAATCCAATTATAAGTATACATGCCATTAAAAATACATTAGATATGTCAAATAAAATTTTTCCTAAAGAGGGAAATTTTGAGGAAAAATCCTTACACCTTTATTAATTTTTAATAAAAAGTTATTTGATGCTTTAAAATCATATGGTTATATAATTTCCATAAATTAAATCATGGTTTTTTTTTAAAAAAACATTCGGAATTATAAACAACATAGAAATGATAAATTATTATATAACATTAAGACATGTCTAAATGAAATGAGGTTGAGATGAAAACCCTTACCTTTGTCCAAAAGTGTTATACACTTTCACTTAACTCCCTTTACCTTGAAAGTCCCCCTCAGTTAACTAATCAAGACTCCTAAGCTTGTCTTTTTGGGATTACCCAAGATTAAAAGGCATGGGGAGGGTTTTGGGGAGGGACTATGGTAGAGTTTTGTGTGAGACCAGGCTTTGGAAAGGGTGGAGAAATGGTTTTAAAGTGTTCTGCTTTAATAAGTGTAGAAATGATCACTTTTTTGAATACTCGTTATTTCTCAATAAAATTACTACATTATTTAAGTACAAAGGCACAAAAAATGTCCAATAATTGTGTGAGGATATAAATATAGCTGATCTTATTTCCACCATTCAAAATTATATATGTTTTCTACATGTTATTTCCACCTTCACAATGTTTAAATTATTTTTCCATAATTTACAATTACCATTGTAACTCCAATTATACACTTGGTAACTAATTTTAATGGAAATAAATTAAATTTATAAAACATAATAATATTAAAAAATTGATTTTATAAATGGAAATAATTTTATAAAAAAAATCTAGGATTGTATAATAATTAATTCCAATTATAAAGTATATAATGCGCAAAACCCCGATTTTATAAAAAAAAGTGTATTTTAAGAATATGATTTTTTTAAGATAAAATGATCAATTTTCTTAATTATATTCAAATTATGATTTTTTTAATATCTAATAAATATTTAACTAAGATTTAAAAAATGGAAAAAAATTCAACCTTGTAACAAAATTAAAAAGATATCGGAGAAACAATTTTCATTAAAAATAAACCTAAATTTTCTAAGATATTATGTGTGGGTTTTATATATCACAATGAAATTTTAAAATAAAAAATGTAACATTATGAAATATTTTTTTACTAAAATGGGTTTCAACAACATTCATGAAATTCTTATGTATTAATTTTATAAATGTGACAGTATCAGTAAAATTAGTATTTTCACCATTCAATGAAAAATAAATTATTTTAGAAATATATATATATATATATTAAAATAATATTGTAATTCTAAATGTATATACAACTTCTATTTTTTAAAATTTAATTTCTATAATTTTCTATTTTAACATTTCATTAAAATCCAAAAATACAGTAAAAAACAATTTTTATAGGAAAATAACTTTTTTTGAAATACCAGTTCTTATTCACAATTGATATAAAATGAAAATAAATATATAATTAATTATTAAATAATTTATTTTCTTTAAATAATCATTTAAAAACATTATACTTAGTTTTATTTAAAAAAATTATAGTACATAACACTATAAATTATTAAAAATAATAACGAATTAATTACATTTTTATAAAATAACCTTTATAAATATATTAATATATTTTTCAATTCTGTTACGTATATTCATAACTACTAATTCTATGACTAGGATTTAATTTTATAAATTTATCATAGTTTTCTTTTGGTTTTGTGTTTCTTATGGAGAAATATATAAAACTTATTTAACTAAAATAGAGGAAAACATATATGAAATCTCAGGTCATTACATTCTCCCACCTTAAATAAATTATATACTTAAAATTTTAATTATTATTTATTAATGAATTTATCTATGGGTATCTACAAGATAAATATGATGTAGTGTTAAAATTCTTGGGAGATATCAACCATAAAAATCCAAAAAAATCCCTTTCTTCTCAAAACAAGATTAACCTTAATATTGACTTTTTCGAAAACTATTTGAGCCCATAGTCTAATTATTTGGTATCATAAGAAAATTATATAATTTTTTTCTAGATATTCGCTATTATTTTCATTTCATATACTATAATAGGTTTATATGAAATTTGATCTTGGTATTCCACATAATTCTTCCTCTAAGTGGGTAAAACTAATCCATTTCCAAAATCAAATTATACTTATTTAAATGATGAATAATAAGTCTCTAATATACAGAATTTTCACAAATAATGACTTGGGATACCATATTCATAAAACAAGATAAAAATTTATTTAATAAATTCATTAATTGTTTATTTAATATTCATAGAAAGAATACTAGAGTAACTAAATTAGCTAGAATAAATTACAATAACCACAAATTAGAATTAAAAGGGGGTTTACCTTTCACCCAATATTTTTATTTCCTACTATCAGTAGTTGAGTTGTTCCCTTACTTGAGGAGGCTATTGATTCCAATTTCTTATAGTAGAATATATATAGGTAAATCATTTGTAAATCTCTAAAAATCCTTGAATTTTAAGCATTGAATATTGTGCATAGAATTAGTAGAGACCTTATTATATTATATTGTCATTTTTTCATATTTTCTGTATTAGTGAGCTTGATGGAAAAATCTACCAAATTTAAATCATTTCCCTAAACCTATTTTTTAATTTATTGGTCCTTATTCCCATATTATTGGCATAGATGTGGTTGAATATTCATTCTTTTATCATATTCATTACTTTAATTTATATGAGTCACTATTATAATCATCTTTATTGGTTTTATGATTCAAACTATATAGTAAAATGGGTAATCATATTTCAAGATTTTTGGTTTGGAACAATCATTAGGATTATTATTTCATCTCCCATAATTGTGGGATTTTTGTTGAGGTAATTTTCATATTGTCCCTCGCACCTAGGGTTTATTCAGTTTCTTCAAGTTATATTCATCACTGAAACCAAAAGGGGATAACATGAGAGATGAAAAGTTATCACTGTAAGTAAATTATCTTATATAACCAAAGGAAAATTTAACATGAATATTTTTCACTTTATAATACAATATTTTATCCTATAATTATTTTAGTTTAAGATATATTAGTCATTTTTGACCTTTATCATTCATAGTATAAAATATATCATTCCTAGATAAACATTTATAACATTTGGTTCAACCAATAGTATCCATGACTCATCTATTTTAACCTTAAGTTGGGTTTTATTTTACTTCTCAAACTAGTTTATAAAAGTAACTAATAAATCAATATTTTATTTTGGTTCCTAAAGATCTTATGATTAACCAAATAATACCCCTATGAATTTTAGAAATAGACATATAGTTAGCCCTCTTTTTCATATACATTTTTATGATTGATTTAATACCCAACACACCCCTTTCAAGGTTATTGCCACTAGGTACGTCTGTGTCTTAGCCTGAATCAACTTATAGTATACAGTCATGGATCTATTGAAAGTAAAACAACATATTCTATACCTTAAGAAAATTAATAATGTTATAATATAATTAATGTTATCCATTAGACTACTTATTCAGAGTTTTAACTAAGGTTTATTCATCTTAATCAAAAAATAACTAAACCCTACTCTGATAGCAATTTTAGTGACCATGTCCTTAAAACACATTATTTCATGATTAATACCATACTTTCCAAACAAAACAATTCAATGATCTTGATTTCTAGTGTCTTTGAATAATTAAATTCTTAAATAAATCATCCTAAATGTAAAAATAATAGAATTATTTAAGACAAAACATATTTATCCTAACATTCATAAATGTTATAAAACTGCATTGGATTCCCTAGGGAAAATAAATAAGGAAAAGGGTGTGCTATAAACCCTAGTAAGTGAATAGTTATGGAAATAAAGTATAACATAATTTTTCATAGGCATAACATGATATCATAAAGAAATTGATCATAAGCATGAAAACATGATATAATGAAATGAAAAAAAAAAAGAAAATGGAATCTCAAGCAAGTGGATACATCATAAATCATGAAATAATAATCATATTTCAAGGTTAACCACTAGGGAATCATAATATAGAATAACCTCTATCATAATCATCATATTCTTTGGCTAACCACCATTATAACATAGGGTTCTTAAGCTAACCACCCATGCACCATACATAGTATGATTAGGCTGAATGCCCATACACCATAGATGGAATATCATGAGACATTAACATTACAAAATTTATTGGAGGGACCAAGTAGACCCAACCATTAAAACATAAGATAATCTTAATCATAAATTTTTGTTCTTGTACTAATCGGTTGTACATCATACATGGAATCTCAATGGACATTGAAAATACATAATTAATTAGAGGTCCATAAGGGGACCATCAATCATAACCTAATATAATATATATTATATTTTGTAAAAGCTTATGTTTGACCCAAAAGGAAATATAAACCATGGATAAATCATAATCATGATAAATACCATAAGAAAGAAGTGTGTTTTACAGTCTTTTCTAAATGAATAATTGATGGAAAATCATAAGGATTCTCAAGTGAAGAAGGAAAAAATAATTTTGAAATTTAATAATTGAAAAAATAAACATAGGTCTTGATCATGGAGTTATGATATATAAAACTTGTGAGAAGGATCTAGGATAAGAAGGAACAAAATTCACTAGTGGGGTGATTCATTATAAAATAATTAATGGTCTTTTTAAAGAAGAAAATAGATTATTATTTTTCTGTAAAACCTGAATTGAACCAAAATGGTTATTAAACAAAAAATGGGGTTTTAAAATCTATTTATGGTTTAAAATTATTTTAATTTGTTTATTCTTAACATGATATAATATATAGTAAATTTCCATTAAATTAGATTTACTTAAAAGTGGAAATTTCATTGGGAACTAAAAACATTTATAAACCCAAAAATGAAAAGGATATTTAAATATGTATATATGTAATTAGAATATATAAAAATTATAATAATTTCATTGGAATAATATTTCATAAAAAGGGATAAAAATAATAATAATTTGTAACAAGAAGTTCATGATAGTGGAATAGAGGAACCTTTTTTATGTTTTAAACCTCCATTATTGAAATATTATATTATAAAAAATTTAAAACGAATTTTTATGAAAATTGAATGGTAAATATGAATTTCAAATTTAATAAAACTTATATTGGTTTCAAAATATAAAAAGGATCAGAAAATTTCATTTAAATGAATGTGAAACGTTATTAACATAGTTGTATTTTTTTAAAGGATTAAGCCTTAGTAGTAAATGTGATTTGAATAAAAATTGACCGCCAAAGATAAAAATGGGGTATACTATATGAAATTAAATCTCAAGGAGAAACATTATAACCACTGAAATTAGATTGAGTTTTGAGAAAACCTTACATATTAGTAAATACATCAATCGTATCCCACAATAAGGAAGAGCATTAATGGAAGTTATGTTTCTAGGTTTAATATTAATTTATTATATTTTAGGTCATGGGGAAATTATATAAACATTGAAAATTAATATTGGTTCATAAAATAAAATCATGGATCTGTGAAGGTTTATTGAGATGAAACACTTATGTCATAAGAAACATTATAATAAAAACTCTTTATAAGAAAGAGATCTTGAATTCAATCTTATAATACCATGGATAAAGATTATACAATAGATTATATATCCAATTGGAAATATACACAATCTAAAAGATATTAGATGTATAAAATAAAAATTTTTTGAAAGAAAACAATTGTGAGATGAAACCCATATGACATTAGAATTTTTTTAATGAAAATTCATTAGAAGTTTGAAAATCATACAGTTCTATAAATACCATTTATTAAAACATGGAGTATAAAAAAATAAATTTTCAGAAGTATATACACCATAAAAATAATAAATTGGTGAATAAAAATAAAAAAGTCTCAATGAAGACAATTTTAGATGAAACCCATTACCTGTGTCCGAAGGCACAATACACTTTCATATAAATTCCATCCACTTGAATGTTCCCCCTAGGGTAACTCTATATGACTCGTTTTACAGTAATTTTTATAAGAAAATGTCTTCAATAGTGTGAAGAGATTTTTGAGGATATGGTAGGGAATATTTTTGTGTGAGGCAAAGATTTGGAATGCGTTGAGAAATGGGGATGATGTGGTCTTCTTTTACAAGTGATAAAAAATGAACATTTGTAAAAACTAATTATTTCTCAATGATATAACTCCATTATTCAAGGAAAATTATTCAAAATAGGAAAATAATTATCTGGGTATATATATAAATCCAATAATCCCTCTAACATTCAATATTATACTTTTTTTAACATTTTCTATCCCCTTACAAAAGGTTTAAACCGTTTCCCCCTAATTTACCCTTACCACATTTACTCCAATTTAACCATCCACCACTATTTTTATGGAAAAATTTAAAATTTATATTATTTACTAATTTGGAAATAATTACTTTAAACATGTAAATAATTTTATATATTAAAATTTCAATGATTTTAAATAAATTAATTTAATTATTAGAACACAAAACACACAAAAACCCATTTTTAGAAAAAAAAAGAGCACAACTTTAATTATAGGATTTATGTTTAAGATTAAAGAATAAATGTTATTGATTATATTGGAATCACATTTTTTATTATTATTAAATAAATATTTAAATAAATTTAATTTTTTTTAAAAACTAATTCAACCATATGAAAATTTTATTAAATGAAATAGATGTAAAAAATTATCATTAAAATGTTACTTAATTTTTCTAAGACTTTAAGAGTTGGTTTTATATGTCAACATAGAATTTTAATATAATAAAATTATATTTATAATATATATTTTTTATATTAAAATGTTTTTAAAAACATTCATGGAATTATTGTATAATAATTTCACAAAAATAATAGTATTAATAAAAATTTTATTTTTCACTATTCATAAAAAAATAAATTGTTTTAAACAAAATCATCATAAAATGGTCTTGACATTTTAAACTCAAAAATGATCAATATTTTGAAAAATTCAATTTATTATGTTTTATATTTTAAATTTTAATTAAAATAATAAAATATGATGGGAAAATATTTTTATAGGAAAATAAGTTTTTAAAAATACAAGTTTTTCTTATTCATAATTTCTATAAAACACTAATAAATATATCATTAATAAAAAATTATATTTTTTTAATATAAATATTTAATAATAATATACATAGTGTTATTTAATAAAAATTATGTAGAATAAAAATATATATTCTTAAACAAATAATGAATTATGTAGATTTGTAAAAAATAAACTTTTTTAATACATTAATACATTTAATAACACAGTTACTCATGTTTATACTTACTAATTCAATGGTTATTTTTTAATAGTCTAAAAAATAATGGTTTCATTTTTGTTTGGTGTTGTGTGTGGAAAAATATATTTAACATGTTTGACTTAATTAAAGTAACACATATATTAAAATATTAGTTCATTAAATTTTAAGCATGTATAGTTGGGTTGCTTATTATTTCATTCCTTTCCCCAAAATATAACATGGATGATTGTTATTAGCTACATATTTTATAGTATATAAGGATGATTCTTTGAGTACCTATAATTATGGAATGATAACGAATTTATTTAAATGTTTTAACCCATGGGTTGGAGGCTTGAAAAATAGTTAGAATTACAATAATTATTGAGAAACCATGGATAAGGTTGAATTATTCCTGGACGGAATATATTTCTATTGGTAATTAATGTGAATATAAAATTTTTAAATTATATAATAAAATGAAATCCTCTTGAAAGGTTTTTCTCCTAGAGGATATCTTGTCCTTAGTGTTGGTAGTTGGGTGTCTGAGAGGTGACAATTATAGTTGTACTTAAGGATATGTAGTTTCCCATACATTGGTTGTGAGATATATATTCCTTATGTTATATGATTTGATACACTACACCACCTCTATCAGTATGGTGACTAATACCCATTAGACTCTAGGAGGGTGTTTTCCCCAGTATCTTGGTTGGTGAGTACAGATGGCTGACTACCCACTATCCCACCTCTCTCTTCTCCTAGGAGTATTATTATGTACTAATATGAATGGGGGAAACTTTTCCCACATATTTTTGTATATGTGAGTAATGGATTATAGTTATTCCACACACATGTATTTCTTCATTTGGTAATCTAAGGATTATTATAGGTATATTTTGTACGAGTCGTGATGTCTTGAGGTGTAGTACATGGTGTATGAGCTATGGTGGCTCCCAAAAACTACTAGGAAACTATCTAGATATGGGGATGATGATGATGATATTATGATATTCATTAGTTGTTGGTTATTGTACAATTTTATTAGATACATGTATAATTGTTTGGAGATAGATGCATCATGATGTGTGACGTTGGGGAGAGAGTAGAAAACTAGTAGGGATGTGTTATATAGGTACCTTCACTTGTTATATTATATTGGATATTATATCATTGGTTTCATGTAGTGCTTGGTGAGAGTGATATAGTGGTACTGGGAACTTTTCATACCTGATTAGGTGATGTGCTAGTTTCAGTTGCTTATTCACATGGATTTAGTATGGTTTATTTATCTTTTGGACTAAAGGATCCAAGGAGGATCCTACTGAGTATACCTATTATGCTCACCCTATATATATATAAACTATTTCTCATTTTTATGGGAGATGGTTAGTGATTAGGCTAGATATTACCAGATAATGAGGTTTTTTATGATCTGTTTGGGGTTCATTGTTACATATGATGATTTTTCATTTAGTAATTATAGATTCATCTTTTTTTAGTTGTTTAGTTTTATGCTATTACATGATTGTATTGGGATATTTAATTATCTTTTTTTATGATTGGTGGTTTATTGGTGTTCTTTTATTGTCACTTATTTTTCATATTCATAGAGATACCTCCCATTGTTTGGTATGATAAACCCTCAATGTTATTTTCCATCTCGTGGCTAATTAGAGGCAGGATTCAAGAGTTATTATATCCTTCCCACCATTTATATCCTAGGAGGGGTAACTTTGGATGGAGGGAATCATGAGAACATGTCAAAATATAGAAATAAAGGATTGAACTAATAATAATCACAAGAATAAATGTATGGATAAATCTTTTGCAGCTACTTTAATGGATGTTAGACCATCTGATGATGTGATTTTCTAATACAATACTTATTTATTCAGATTATATCACTTTATTGTTTGATTATGGTCTAAAACATTATATTTTCTGTGAGAGATTTCTTGTTAAATTGGAAATTTCTCCTCATTAAATAGAGAATTATATTTTAGTAAAACCCCATGGGGTAGTATTAGGGAAATATATATTATAATAATCTTCTTTTTATCATTTATGGAAGGGTTTTAGCTACAATTTGGGTTGTATTTATCCTTGTTGAGTTTGATTTTATTCTAAGAATGTATTCTCTCTATGTATAATATGCTATGATAGATTATAGAGCTAGAGAAGTTATTTTGTGAATGAGTTTCTATTTTTATTCAATAATGAATCTTACCTTTGAGAACATATCAAGAAGATGAGAAATTAATTAAATATTGAAATTTTAATCATGCACATATTTTTGAGATGAGGTAAACAGATCAAATTAGTGATATACTAATTGTAATAAATATATAAATTTATTTCATGATGAATAAAAGTATATTATACATGATCAAGAAATTGAATTTATTATTTACATAATTCATGGTGTCTAGATAATTTCAAAACCTCCTTATGAAATGGATCAAGTAGAACTGTTAGAAATGAAAATTCAGTTACACGAGTTTCTTTATAAAGGTGTAATTTTTCATAGCACTTCATCATGTGGTGGACCTATTTTTATATTTGAATAATTGATGGTTACATGAGTCTTTTAATTTATTATAGAGTATTTAATTATATCAATTTTAATAACAAATATCAATTTCCTTATATCTATTACTTGTTTGATCAGCTCTTAGGAGATCAAAATTTTTCGATGGTTGATCTCAAGTATTTGTATCATTATTTAAATATTAATAATGATGAAATATAAAAGGTTTAATTTCATAATATGTGTAGTAATTAAGAGTTTTTAGTTATGAAATTTAGTTAAAAAATTATCCTTATTTATGTATAGACATTATGAATACAGTTTTACATGAGTTCATTGATAAATTTTTCATTATGTTTATTTATTATGTACTGATATATTCAAAAAAATTTGGTGATCCTTAGAAAAAATTGTGGTTTGTTCTGTAAAAAATAATAGAAAATAATTTATATGGAAAATCTATTAAATTTAAATTATGGTAGATATTTATTTCTTTCATGGGACATTTTATAAATTAAAATGGAATAACTACTTATCCAAGTAAAACTAAAGTAGTTAAAGAGTGGTTAATACGTAAAAAAAGTCACATATATTCATGTTTGTCTTAGATTAGTGGGTTACTATAAATGGATTGTTGAAATATTTTATCAATTATCTATTATAATAACTAAATTAACAATAAAAGTAGTTAAATATATATAGATCTAATAATGTGATGGATTTTTCTTGTAATTGAATATAAAATTAGTGACCAATCTAGTTTTATATCTTTCAACTAGAAACAGGTAGTTTTTTATCTATAGTGATGCTTATTTTATAGGACTTGGTTGTGTTTTAGTAAAGAATAACAGGGCATTTACTTATTCTTAACATCAATTGTAACCACATGAGCTAGATTATCCTATACACAAACTTGTACTAGAATCTATAGTGTTTGATTTAAATATATAGATACATCATTTATATGGAGTAAAATGTAAAATATATACTTATAATAAATTTTTGAAGTGTATATTCAATCCCAAATAATTAAACATGAGACAAAGACAATGGTTTGAACTGATTAAGGAATATAACCACATGATTTATTACCTTATAGGAAAAAAAATTATAGTATTAGATGTATTATGAAAAAAATATAAAGCATTATCAATTATAATATGAATTGAACATTAACCTTTGTTTAATGATTTAATGTATTTTAGCCTAAAAATTGTGTATATGGGAACTTCGTCTATTTTAAACTAGGTTTCAGTGAAGTCATATTTAACATAAATAATTTAGGGGATTTGAAAAGAATATCTTAGTCTACATGAAAGAGTAGAATTGATCAATATGGGTAATTTTCCTAAGTTTAATATTTATAAAGTATGTGTTATCCATTTTGGAAAGTGGTGGTTTGTTCCTAGTAATTCCCAGTTAAAGAATGAATTAATTAGTGAATCTCATGGATCTCTATTCTCTATTTATAACTATAGAACTAAGATTCATATAAACCATAAAAAACAGTTTTAGTGGGATAGAATGAAAAGGAATACTGTAAAATTTACCATGAAATGTTTAAATTTTCAACTTGTTAAAGTATAAATATAATTACCAATGGGGATTATTCATTCTTTTTTAGTTCCATAGTGGAAATGAAAAAATATATTTAATGATTCTTAGTGGGATTTACCAATACATCTTGAGGTAATAATGTGATATGGTTTATTTTAATCAATAGGATAAATATGTGGATTGTCATCTAATTTGAGATAATATAACTTTTCATCAACTTTTTAGACTATATGTTCAAGAGGTAATAATAATTCAAGGTGTCCCTATTTTTTTGTATCTAATCATAATCCTATATTTTCCTTTTTTTTTGTAATATCCTTCATATTTTATTCGAAACCAAATTAAATTTAGTTACAACTTTTCATCCTCTATATGAGGGATAGTCATATCCATCAATTCCAAATTTGGAGGATATAATTCAATATTGATATATGGATTACAAGGTAATTTGGGATAAAACTTTTTTTATTAGTTTATTTTTACAATAATAAAAATTTTAATTATAGTATATAGATGACACCATTTTAGGAATTATATGGAAAGAAGTATTGGATTATAGCTTGTTGGGTTGAAGTTACTGAATGAGGGTTTTGGGGACAATAACTATTAGAAGAGGTGGTAAAGAAAGTAAAGGTGATTCTGCAGCATGTGATGAAATCCCAAAGAAGTTATAAAATTTATGAGGACAACCAGAGGAATGATCCATATTTTGAGGTATGATTATATGTTTTTTGTAAAGTGTCTCCCTGGAAAAGTGTTGTTTTCATTGGTAAAAAAAATTTCTAATTCAATTGATCATTGGGATATTTTAAATTTGAGAGATTATTGGATTGGTAGTTTATTTTGTGAACTTTCCTCTATGTTTATCTCATTTACATGATCTATTTTTTATTTTATTGTTATGAAAATATATATCAGGTGCATCTCATGTTTTGATCCCTAAAGTAGTATAGTTGGAAGAGAATATTTCATATGAAGAAAATAAAATTAAATTCTTAATCATATATAGTAGTTGTTTCATAATAGGTTGAGCCATCTAGTTAAGGTTTTTTAGAAAACCCAAATGATTTATGAAGAAAAATGGAAATCAAAAAATGAAATGAAGGAAAATTATTACAACTTTATTAGGTAATTTATAAAATTATGAAGAAATTTTTTCAAAAAGGTGGAAGAATTTAGAAAGCCAATTAATTTTTATAATAGATCAATTTAATTCCTCATAAATATTCATGAATTATAATTTATAGACATATATTCACTAAAATAATATTAATTAATTTTTTTCAATAAAAAAAAGAAATAGGTTTATACATACTAAATTCACTTAAATGTAATATATGTTTTTATTTAAGAGTTTAATTTTCAAAAAATTTAATTTTAATTAGAAAACATAAACATTCTTTCTAAAATCATCAGCTAAAAATTTTATAAGAGTTAATTATTGATATTTTTCAAAAAAAACTATTTTTTGGTGAATAATATAAAATACCGAATTTTAGGAAAACAATATTTTCTTTTCATGTATTTTGGAATTTAAATTATATGTAGTATTAGATTTAAAATTTCATTAGTTTATTTTTATTAAAATTAATCTGATCAGTTTCATTGGGATCATCATTGCACTTGATTTATGTATAAAAATATTTTTATACGTAAAAAGTAATTTTTTTGGAAAACTATTTTCCCCAAGTTTTTAGAGCTTTTTTTAAATTTAATTCTCCCTTATATAGAAATTTAATTTTATTAAATAAAATCAATATTTAAAATCATAATATTTTATTTTTTTAATTAGTACACTTTTCCATTTTTGCATTACTAATTGTAGTTTTTTTAAGTTACCACGGTAAGATTTAAAACAAGATAAAGGGTTATAACTAAAATGATAATGCATAAAATGGCGAATTTTATTTTATAAAATTCTATTGGTGGGTCATTTTTCTATACACACTCATCTCATATTGGAATATGAGCCATTTTGTATCCATTTGGGGTAATTAATACATTAATATATTTTAATCTTTTGAAAAAATTCAACTGCGTCATCTCCCTCACTTATAAAATGGAACCTTATATTTTCTCTTATTTATACATAATGAGATACTTTGTTTAGATGATATATATAAAAATACCTTCAAAACATCCCTCCATGTGTCTTAGAGGTCCTTTTTTTTAATCATAATACTATATAAGGATCATTTTAGGAATAAACCTAAGGAGGTTATCCGGAAAATGGGTATAGTTCTTAACAGAGTGTTTTTATTTAATGTATTCATTTTATACCTTAAAATTATCTTATAAATTGTTATATAAAAATATAAATAACTCCCATAAAAAATTATTATATTTATGTTGTAATCTAACATCTCTACCTAGGTGCCATATACCGGTGCCCTAATCTGGTTGGTTACAAGACCTCAGGAATGCCTCCCCATATTCTAGAGGCTGACGACTAGTAGTGGGGGTATAATATATAGCCTGGGAAGACTATACACACTATATAAATGAAGCACAACATAATAATAAGTAAAATGTATCCTAATGAAAATAACCAATAACTAGAATTATACTATAACCAAAACTGACCAGTATCACATGATAACTATAACAAGAAAACAATATCCAAACCAATGTAGTAGATATTTCATAGCATATATATTTCAGGTATGAATATCAAAAACCAAAATAAATACACATTGAAAACTGTTATGTGGGCCTTGACTCTATTTCTGGTTCCCTCATGCTTGCTCCAACACAACTCATGCAATAAATATGGGCCTTTTCCCCTTATCTTATCCTATGAACATGAAATATATTTAGGTACAAATCATGAAACCTGAGTAGGGTATGAGAACCACTCAGTAGGCCACTAACATCAACACTAAAAACAATATCCAATCTATAGAATTGTATATATTTGTATGAAGAATAGAGTAAAAGTGATAAAGTAAATAGTTTCCATACTTAAATTATTCTTTAATTAAACACATAAATTTTTGGGTTCATGATGAAACATGAACCAACAATACTTATTTCTTCTCATGATAGAGTATGAACCATATCACATTGGTATTCATAATTCATTATAACATAGGATTCCATTTTCCATTGAATTCCAATTTCATATTATAGTAACATAGAATGCTATTCCAATTCCAATATTATGGGTCAAAAATGTCATGTCTTGCACCATGTGAGTATTTAGATCATCATTCCCTATATTTATCCCCATGGTCAGTTACTGAATCAGTCTATGTCCCACACAATAATATTGACATGTATGAATTGAGTCTTAGAATATGATGATTAGCACCCCATGGGTATTTTGAGCATTGGTTACTCTCCCACCACTCATTTATAAATCAATCACATATATCACATATATCATATTTTTCAAGTTTAATCATCATTAACCCTCTTATCCAACATTCTCACCATGGTTCACCATTTCAATTTATCACAAAAAACATGGCTGATCACCTTAATCACAGGGAATAATATGAAGAATTAACCATTAACCCATTTATCAAAAATTAGTCATATAAACCATTAACACTTCCATATTAATACAACCATACCTTAATTCCCATTATCAACCTATTCTTAATCCAATTAATCATAAAATTCCATATTCATTCCTTTCACCAATTTCAAATTCACATTATTCCACTAATTCTATAACCCATTAATTAAAAAATTGATTAATTTATTTAATTAAATATTGAATTTCCAAACATGTTAATTGAAATTCCAAAATTACAAACATTCAGTCATAATTCAATACTATAAGAATTAACATTTAGACCACCTACCTCAAGGTTGTTAATGAGTGTTTTCTAAACAGAAATCCCCAAATTGATGTAGAATGATCAAGGTCACAACAACATGAAAGTTCTAGGAAAAAATTCAAGAAACACGATCAAATGGAATAAAATCCTTGAAAAAATTATATAAACCATTTACATTGGTAGATAAATAATTTCTCTTCATCTAAAAAGAGGTACAAGAGGGAGATGAATCCAAACAGGGAAGAAAACACTTACCAGTGGAGAGACGATCCATTGAATGGATATTTGATTCATCCTGAATTGGTTTTGAGGAGCCTTGGATCCCTCTCCAGAGATTCAAAATATTTAGGAATGATTTTAGGTATGAGTAGTGAATAATAGAGATTAATATGGGAGGTTCATAATATTTTTTATAATTTTTCATAGGATTCAAATCCTGCATGCATGGTTTCCTATACGAGGAGCATAGTTTGTCAAACTGTGTGGTCAAACTATGCACCTCTACTATTGGAGTTCATGTTTACTCTTATTTGGGTTTGTTATTTGAAAAACCATGCATCAACCATGAAAACCCCCAATTTTTTAGTGTTCAAGGTTTTCTTGGAAGGGTGCACAGTTTGGGAAAAATGTGTGCCAACCATGCACTGCCCAAAAACCCTCCAAAAATAGGCAAAATTCAATGAAATTCACCAAATACAATCCTCAAACAAGATATAATAAAAAAAGTGTATAATAGTACCTATAAATGGTCATAATACGTCTACATAAATGGTCGGGATCTTAAAATATTTTTTCCTTATAACATCTCATCCTCGAGCTCTACTCCCAATCATCTGTGAGATTCCGAGGTAAAACGATTGGTCCACCAAGACAGTGTGTATGCTTCTCTCTCTCATGTTTCCTCATAACACAACCATGTTTCCACAATACTCTAACTATTGGAATGGTCGTTTCCCAAAACACAATCACTGTGATCCATAAAACATATCAGATTCTCCACAAAGGGTGCATCAGTCTCAATCTTAACATCATCAATATCGATAACAAGATATGGGTTGGGGTGATGATGTTGATGATGAGACACATGAAAAACATGATGTGAAGAACTATACCTTTGTGAATGATCCAAAAGGTATTCCACTGTCCTGATTCTGTCCACAATCTTGAAGGTTCTAAAAAACATGGGTTCCATCATTCCAATTATCTAAATCCTACGGTGACCCAATCTAGGCGACACCCAAAGGAACACATGATCACCCGTTGTAAACTCAATGAGTTTTTTGCATCTATCAACATATGAATTATACATACTCTAAGTTGTATTCATACCTTTGTTAATCAACTAGACCAACCCTAATATCTCCTGCAAGAGACTCGATCCTAAAAACTCTTACTCACCTACCACCATTCAATATACTGGTGATCTAGATGGCCTACTATAAAGAGCCTCATATAGTGCCATATGAACAGTCTTTTGATAAATGTTGTTATAGGAGAAATAAAGGAGATATAGGTTCTTATCTCAATACCCACCAATGTCTAGACCACACACCCATATTATATCCTCTAAATCCTCTATAATATGATCTGACTACCCATATTTCTATGGGTGTAAAGCCATACTCAGTAATACCTATGTACAAATTGATTTCTACAAGACTTTTAAAAGAGTTATGTGAAATGTGAGTCATGGTTTGAAATTATACTCTTTGTCACCCCATACATATGGAATATCTCCAAAACTTATAACTCTCCTAACTAATCCATTGATAATGTCTTCTGAATAGGCAAAAAATGTGCTACTTTCATCGATGGTTCCATAGCCACCCAAATATCATCATTCTTTCAAGGAATATTTAGGAGACCCACCATTAATTTCAGGGTAATGTTATCCTGGTTCTATTTTAAAATTGTAAATGGTTTTATTATACAATTGGTTCTTTGATGCTCAGTATTCACCTATTGACACGTGTAACATCATGCCATGAACCATGCAGTATCCATTTTCATTCCCAACCACCGAGATTATTGATGTAGTTTAGGAAACATTTTGGTCAAACTCGTATGCAGTTCCCACTTAATGTAATGAAATTCATGCCTCAACTCCTCATACATACACGTAGTCAAAACAACATATTTCCATACATAGAAGGACTCATCCCCATCTATTGTCTAATTGGGATGTTACTCCCCACCTTCATGTCTTTCCTTCAAGGACAAACACTCTGAATTCTGATACTTCATCTCCCTGATCTAGCTCAAAAGTGTTGAATCCACTAATACTAATTCAAGGGGCATCTACTCGTGGAACTCATGGACCTCAACATGCATCTCATCCAAGAATACCAACATCTTCCACTCAAAACTAGACACCTGAATGGCCAGTATTTTATTTTTCCTCCTCTAAGAATTAGTAACACTAATTCCATTCTTGAGAATATATGTTATCTCCAAATCAACTGAATGGATATAATTTACCCATATTAACTTTCTTAGATTCATTTATCATTGAAAAAATATATACTTTAATATCTTATGATTGGTAAACACAGTAAAGTTTTCTCTTAATAGATAATTCCACTAACACTTCAATGAATAAACTATTATAGCTAACTCAATATAGTATGTAGGGTATATCCATTCATGTGGCCTCAACTTCTATGACCCATATGCCAAAAAAATGATCCCCTGACTTTAACACTTCTCATTGTATTATCCCTTATGCATCACAAAAACTATATACTTCTCCCATATCTTTGGTAGGATCAAAATTGGTGTAGTATTCAAACACTTATTCAACTCCTAGAAATAACTCTCGCATGTTCCAAGCCATTAAAACATTAGTCCCATATTTTTCAAGCTTGGAACTGGGGCTACTAAGTGAGAAAATTCTAGAATGAACTTTTGATAGCAACCCGCTCAACCCAGAAATATATGGACATTAAAAAAATTCTTGGGTTTCTCTCATGAAAACACTACCTGAACATTATTTGGGTACACTGAAACCCCTTCTTCAGAGACAATGTAACCCAAGAAATGTACCTTATCAATCCAAAATTTACACCTAAATAGATTTACATATAGTTGATATTATTTCTGTCTACTCAGGATGATGACAAAATGTTGGGCATTATCATCATAAATCTTGGAGTACACTATGATATCATCCAAAAAACCTCAAACTAGTCAAGGTATGGGTTAAAGATTCGGATCACCAAGATCATAAAAACTTCCAAATAGTTCATTATCCCAAAAAACATCCTGAAGAAATCATATAGAATATACCTACATCTGAAATATATTTTTATTATATCATAAGGTAGAACTCTAAACTAATGATACCTTGATATTATGTTAATCTTGGATAACACAATAGCTCCCCTCAACTGGTCAAAGATATTTTCTATACATGGAATAGGATAATGTTTCTTCACTATCATCTGATTCATCTTCCGATAATTAAATCATAAACAAATGGTTTCATCAACATTATTAGAATAAAAGACTGGAGAACCCCAAGGAGACGTACTCGAACGGATAAATCTCATATCCATCAATTCCGACATACGTGTCTTGAGAACTTAAAGCTCGGTTTGTTCCATTCGGTAAGGTGGGATGGAGTCTAGCTTAGATCCCAGAATGTGATCAATCCTAAACTCAACATCTATCTTTAGTGGTATCCCTAAGAAGTCCTCATTAAATACATCCTGAAACCAATCCACTATGGGTAGAATGACATCTTATTTCACCCCCCCCCCCCCCCCATCATCTAGAAAAATACATGAAACTTGAGCAGTAATATCCCACAATTGTTGATGAACTATCCCTACCTAGACTTCCATGATATTCCACTCTCCATAATAAAAATAATTTTAACCCTAAGGAGATGTAAAAGAAACTCCCCCATAGTAACAATATATGTGGGATTGGTATGATTCTAACCAGCCTATACTGAAAATTAAGTCAAATCTTGACATGTCAAAGATGTAAAGATCACAATGGAACTGATACTCTCCTATCTTGATAGAACACCCCTTGCATAAACATATTTCTCTAGACCATACTTCCAAAGGATCACAAATTTTCATAACTTCACTCACAAAATCCACTAGAAAACTTAACTCGCTCATAAGTTTTGTAGGTATAAAATAATGATTTTAACCTGTATTAAATAATTCACTATAAATAGTATAAGAAACAAGAATAGTACCTCTAACTACCAATGGTCAAAACTCACTATCCACAAGTATATGTTGAACTTAATGTAAATGTCATGCCCATATTCCATGTGTTTTTGTCTGAGTCCCATCAGTTATACCACTATTTTGATATGGGTTCTCTTTCCTAGAAGTAACACATCCACTACCTTGACCATTAGGCAAGTAGAAATCTAACTAGCAAACTGGTATGGGGTAAAATACCCCCTTCTAGTACCCCAATTCTTCCTATCTCCTCAATAATTACCCACCTATCATAGGTTCCTACAGAATCTCTATAGTTGTCTCATCATTTTTCAGATCAACACTCTAATCATGGTGGGGGCATTGTATATGAATGTGACCTAGACTACCACACTGGTGGAAGATCACTTGATAAATTTCTTGAGTAACTGATCCTTCCGCCAATCCACTTGGATTTCTATCTCCTTGGTTGAAATTATCATTGAAATACTTCCTACTATTGGAATACATACCTCATGGTAATCCCTAAGAAACCACATGTCCACCACTAGAATCATCCTTCAGGTTCTCCTCAAATATGAGAGTCTCATTCGCCACATTAAAAAAATTCTTCAACCTAAATTTTTTAACATAGGACTTAATCTCAAATTAAATCCCATGTGGAAAACAAGTTGATACAGTATCCTCATCCCCTACCAATTCTATAAAAAATGATAAAAATCTATAAAGTAGCCAGAATATTTCATCAAGGACATAATAATCCAGGTCAACCTCATCAACTCAGCTTCCCTCACCTGCCTAGGTGTATTAGGGTAAAAGTTCTCCAAAAACTTCTCCAGAAATTCCTTCCACTCTATATTCTCTAGATTTCTACCCTGAGTCTAGATGTCCCATCCGTACATTTCTTGAACATGTAAAATATAAGCATGTATTTTGAATCTCTTCTCCACATGAGTCTCCAAATGGTCAAGGATCGTCTGGATAGTCTCAATCCAAAACATAGTTGTCTCAGGTCCACCCTCTCTGGTGAATATTGGAGGGTGTTGAAACTGGAAGAATAATGTCAAGTCATAAATATTTTTCACAACCATACCTAGGTCTATTCCAATAAATTGAAAAAAAATCTATCAATGTTATCATGTAAATTCTCACCAACATCCTCACCTAGAATTATCAAAGCCTTTAGTTATGGTACTAGAGGTACATTTCCATCAATTCTCCCTATCATCCAATCAACAAGTGTCATCATGGAGGCATATCTCAACAAATAAAAACACACATATTAGTAAAAATAACACATGATTAACATATTTATGTAATAGGAATTCACATAAATCTATACTAATTTATCCCCATACCTGGACACACAGTCAAAACTGAGGCACTAACACTACCCTCAACCATCACTCATCTAGGTCATGGATAAAATAGGGTAAATTTTTTTTCATATTCCATGATTTTCTATTAGATACATATTTTTATCAATTTCATTTACCATATTTACAATCATTTTCAATTTTAAATTTATTATTAGTAACTTTTTCATTTAAATTACACAGCTATATAAAAGTATTTTCATTTATAGAACTCACCTAAAACATTCTTTTCTATGGGTGCCTAAAATTATGCTTGTAATAATAAGTTCTGAGTGCCTAAAATGATGCATGCTTACACATATCTCATGCCATTCTAGTCCAGATTGAAAAAATATCATAAAATATTCACAGAACAAAAACAATTGCATCACCCAAGGTGAAATAACATTCAACTGTAATAGAAAACATTAATAACAAAAACCCCACACTAGGTAGTTAGGTTTTCCTATTTACATGGGTTAGATACTCCCTTGGATGAGATCATAACCAAAGTATGACCCATCCTAGTCTCATGTCTACCATTTCCAAATTTTAGGACAACTATAAAGAAAATAAAATCTATTTGATACATATTTTTTACATCTTGACCCGAGTTCCACATACTGGTTCCCTGCGCTAGCTGGTTATTTGACCTCTAGCTCACTTCCCCATTTTCCAAATAATTAGGACTAGAAGAAAGGGTCTAATATATTATATGGGGATATTATACCCTCTATATCAAATAAGAACACTAGTGTAATAGGTAAACAGTAACCAAATTAGAATAACTAAAAACCAGAATAGTACTATAACCAAAAAGTCTAGAATCACATGATGAACCAGAATAGGAAAAAAATATCCAAACAAATGTTGTAGGTATTTCATGCCATATATGTTCCAAGTTTCAATATGAAAAATAAATAAAGATACACTAAAAACTCCCAATTAGGTATCAACTCCATATATTATTCCCTCATCCATGATCCATCCCCACTCAACCATCAATCATTGATATCTTTGCCTTATCCTAACCTACTAACATGAAATCTATCTTGGTACAGATCCGGTAGCCTGAGCAGGGTGTGAGTATAATCCAGAAGGATAACACCAATGGTTTCTAAAATAGTATCTAGTATGTATCATTGTATGTAGTTTTATAATGAATTATGTACAAGTGATAAATTAAAAAGTTTCAAAAATTAAACTATTATTTGATTAACCACATAAATTACTCAGTCACATTGACACCAGAACCAAAAATACTTCCTTTAGATCATGATGGAGTCAAAACCATATCACATACGGATTCACAATTCACTACAACATGGGATTCCTTTATCTATTTAATTTCAATTTCATATTATAGCTACATGGAACGCCATTCCAATGCTAATATCATGGTTCTGGAATGTCCTGTCAAGAATACCATGGGTATTTGGAGCATCACACCCTATCCCACACCCCATGGGTATTTGGAGAAAAATTCCATGTCTTATATAATAATAGTCACATGAATTCATTTGTGCCTAAAACATCATGTATAGAACCCAACGGGTATTTGGAGTATTATTCTCAGTTCCACACCTCATTTGTCAATCAATCACATATATCACATATATCAAATTTACCAAGGATAATAATTATTAACCCTCTTATCAAACATTATCATTAAGGTGTGTCATTTCAATTTATCACAAAAAACATGGTTCTTCACATTAATCACATGGAATAATATGAAAAATTCACCATTAACCCTTCATAGTTAATCCAAAAATCCCTTAATTCCAATTATCAATAAATTCTTAATCACATTAATCATCCAATTCTATAATCATGAATTTCTATATATCCATATTCCCATTATTCCACTAATTCCATAACTCACTAATTAATTAACCAATTAATTGATTCAATTGAAGATTCAATTAAAAAGTATTGAAATTGAAATTACTCAATTAATTACAAAAATTCATAATTAAAGACTAAAGGAATTGAAATTTAGACAACCTTCCTCAAGTTTATTGATGATCATTTTCTAAAAAGAAATCCCCAAGTTGAAGTATATTGATCAAGGTCACAACAGCATGAAAGATCTAGGAAGAAATCCTATAAAAGGGATAAAATGAAATAATATCCATGAAAACAAAGATCTAAACCATCTAAGATGTAAAATAAATCATTTATCTTCATCTAAAAAGAGGTAAAGGATAGAGAGGAATCCAAATAAGGAAGAAAACACTTACCAGCAGAGAGATCATCTTTTGAATAGATCCTTAATTCGTCAAGGAAGGGGTTTGGGGAGCCTTAAAACCCTCCCAAGAGGTTCAAAATTCATGGGAATGATTTAGGTTTGAGTAGGGGTGATTAGGGATTGATAAAAGGGGATTTGGGATTTTTTATAATTTTTTGAGGGATTAAATTCGTGAATTCATGGTTTCTTGTATGGGGATCATTTTTTTTCAAACTGTGCACCCTAACTATGCACCCCTATTGTTGGAGAGCACTATTACTTCTAGGTGATCCCACGGTGTGAAAAAAGGTGTTCCAACTGTGTAAACCCCTTTTTTTTATGGTGCATTGTTTTCTGGTAAGGTTTCATGGTTTTTAAAACCCTTGCGCCGACCATACACTACCCAAAAACCCTCCAAATACATCCAAAATATACCTAAACACACTCAAGGCAAGCCTCAAATGAGATACACTCATAATAATGGTACAGGAGTAATTTTAAATGAGTTTGATACATTTCCATAAATAGTAATTATATTATATATAACCCTTTCTCATCTACTTATCTACCTAATGGAAAATTAAAACATCAGTAGTGCATATGTGCAGACTATAACATCACAAGGTGATATATATCATTTTTCATCAATAGCTCTTATGGATTGTCATAATGATTGATCCAAAAGTAATAATATATTATATATGATATAAATTTAATTATTTAATGTCAAATAAATATTTTACATCTTTCTTTATCATCAAATGAAAAATAAAAACATCTCTCATCTCTAGTAAAAAAGAATTTATCGCATTGGACTTTTCACATCGGTTATTTATAACCGGCATGAAAAGTCATGTATATTGATTTATCATGACTTTTTTTCTACAAATGATGTGATAAATGAATTATCCTGTTTTATCACATCATTTATTCTATAACTAACATGATAAATCCTGTTTTTTTACATTGGTTATAGAATAACTAATGTTATAAAGAGAATCTCGTTTTTGTATAACATTAGTTATTATATAACTGACACGATAAATCAATTTATCTCATTGATTATAGAATAATTATTGTGATAAATCTAATGAAAATTTATTTATCACATTGTTTATATAATAATAGACTTGATAAACCATTTTATGAATTTCTATATTGAGTCATTGTGGTGTTTTTTGATTAGGTGATCATAGAATTGGTTCTCTCTCATGTGGAAACCCTAAAATCATTTCTTCGATCCCATGGCCAAAAACCTCATATTTCAGCTTCATTCATCCTCTTTTATCATCTTCACATTTGTCAGATTAAATTGAAACTCTCTTGTAATCCTCACACACCTCACTTTCATTTGTTCAATTTTTTGGATTCCCTAACTCTGTTTTTCGATTTCGTTTACTATAATATCGCATTACTATAATATCCTCATGTTATCGCAGTGAATCTCTAGCTAGCACATGGAATTTCCTTATACAATATCATCATTTACTACTAAAATATACAATAATGTTCTATTGTACTTCCAAATGTCCATGAACATTCCATGATGATTGTTTAATGGATGAACAATTATGGGTTTTATATGTTTTAAGATAAAGGTTATCATTAACACATGATTTGTAGTTTTAATTTCAATCATGAAATTATTTTTTTTTCAATTTTATTGGTCATAACATCTCATATTTAATTCTCCAATTTCATAGGGTTTTAATTGAATTTGATGAGTTATGTTATATAGATTTATACATACACCCAATATATTTCAACATGTTATATTATCATGTTTCATTTAAAACATAGTGACTTATAATCTATAATGATTTCATATGAAATATTAATAAATAATTAAAAGTATCATATACCTATTGTGATATATTTAGATTGTACCATAGCTTCAAACTCATCATTTTAAATTTTTTGATTCATTGAGTACAGTTCCTCGCCCCCTTAAATCCATAATAATGACTAGTGTTATGATGAATTATAGAAGATGATTTCAATGTGGAAACTCTTGGACATTATTTATATACCACATCTCATAGAAATGTGTCAAACTAAAGTGTGAAAAAATATGTGATTGAATTATTATATGGATTGAAGTAATTTATTCTTATGTATTGATTTTTCCATGAGTTACATTGACACAATAAAATTGTGATGGGTTAACAATATATCACATTAGTGTATGGTGATTTATTTTTACATAGTGTTTTTCTAACTTATTACTAAAAACAATATCTTCAAAATGTGAGGGAATTGTTATAAAGAATTAATTGAGTTACGATAATATCATCAAATGTATGAGAATTGTCAAGTATTTTTATCCCCATGCCAATTAAATTTTCATTCCATATGGTTCCCAAACAGAATCCATTATCGACAAAACAACTTACAACCTTGATTAATGTTCATATGTAATATCCAAATGGGTGTGTATATTAGATTCCAACATTTAGTCTAACAATATTTTCTTTTTAAAATTATTTCCATGCATAAATTTTTTGTGATTTACCATTTATATTTAAACTTATCTTCCATTGTTATATAGAATTAAAAATTATAATTTTCAAATACGCATGTATTTGTTTTATATTTCAAAATTGTGTTACTTTCAAATTATGAAATTTCAATATAATTATAAAATTGGATTATCTGACTATATTTTATTTTTTAAATTATTTCCTTGCATATATTTTTATGATTTACCATATATATCTAAACTTATTTTCCATTATTATATAGAATTGTTAATTATAATTTTCAAATACTTTTGTATTTGTTTTATATTTCAAAACTATGTTGTGTTCAAATTATAGTATATTTCATATAAATATAAAATTTTTTTATATAAATATATTTTATTTTATAAATTATTTTTATACACATAATTTTATGATTTATAATTTATATTTTAACATATATTCCATTATTATATAGACATTATAGTTATATTTTTCAAATAATCATATATTGTTTTAAATTTAAAAATTGTGTTACAATCAAATTATAAATATTTAATATAAATATAAAATTTGATTATATTAACAAGATATATATTTTTGATATTTTTTATAGGTAATAATGATTTGACGTTGGATTTCAGCACTTCAAATGAGTGATTAATATGAGCAAGGTGTTGATGATTTTTTTGGAATTTGCTAAATGAAATTTTCCAAACAATGACATGTTTTTCTATCAATTCCTGAAATGTTTAAATATGAAGAAGTTTAAAATTAGATAGATAAAAAATCACTTAATTTTTCATGTTTTTAATAGGATTTACAGCCCTTGGATTTGGCATAGTGATACTAGGTTGAATTTCAGAACTATTTATGATGATGTGTTGTAAGATGGTAACTTTGATGAAATTAAATAAATGATTTGTGATATTGAAGAAGAGTAAATTGAGGGAGAACCGACAATTGAGAATCAATATAGTGATGGTGAAAACCCACCGTATCATGGTTTTATAGATTTTATGATTTTATTGTCGGTGTTATGAATGATTAACATGTAGTAAAAACATTGTTGGAGTGAAAAAAATGTTTAGTGATTTTCTAAAATTGTTGAAAGATATTATTCCTAAAGATAATGATATTTCTGATTCACATTATTAAGTGAATAAATTATTATACCTGATGGGGTTAGCATACAAAACAATACATGTCTTCATGAATGATAGTGTGCTATATTGGAAGGAATATGAATTTCTTTTATAGTTTCCTAAATGTGGAATGCCACGGTGTAAGATAAAGGAAAAATCACTAGCTAATTTAGAGGTTATAGATACCCCTTCAAAGGTATTCTAGTTTCTTCCTATAATTCCTCATTGAAATATTTATTTTCTAATTCAAAAGATGAATAAATGATGAGATGGCATGCTGGTGAGTGGATATATGATCGAAAAATACATCATTTTGATAATTGTCCATAGTGAAATAAAATTGATCAGAATTTTCCTATATTTATAAATGAAGTTATAAATCCCAAACATAGACTGTGCACCAATAGAAGGAATCCATGTCGAAGCCTTAGTATCACACAATGTTCATGGCTTTTTTATTGATAATTTACAACTTATCTTCTTAATTTTGTATGAAGCGCAAATATGTCATGTTGAGTTTAATGATCTCTAAACCAAAACAACCCTGAAATGATATTGATGTTTTCTTGTAATAATTAATTGATGATTTGAAACTCATATTTTTTTATGGTATTATAATGATTGATTATTATAAAATTGAATATTTTCAAATGAATGAAATGATAGTGTTGACTATCAATGACTTCCCAACATATGAATTTTTTTAGGTACAATGTTAAGGGGAATAAGGAATATCCAATTTGTGAACAATAGACTTCATATTATCAATTGCATCATGGGAGAAAAATAGCATACATGGTTCATCAAAAGTTTTTTTCTATGGATCAATCATATAAAAGATAAAAAAACATTAAATGGATCTCAAGAATTTTATATTTCTCTAAAACTAGTATCCACTAATTAGTATTTTAGAGAGTGAAAAAACATGATGTGACATTTGAAAAGACACATAAACCTGGTAAGGATTGAATATGGAAGAAATGGTCATTATTTTTTGATCTACCATAGTATAGAAATCCTGAGGTAAAGAATAACATTTATGTTATGCATGTGGAGAATAATAATTGTGAAAACATGATTGGGGAATTGTTATATTTTAAAGGAAAGTCTAAATATGGGTTGAATACAAGATTGGACTTACTATCAATGAGAATACATTTAGAGTTAACTCCCACTCCTGATGGAAGGCGGTTATTTCTTTCCCCAACTTGTAATAATTTATTCCAGGGGGATAAAATTATATTTTTTTCATTTTCTTCATTATATCAATGTGACGCAGGGTTATTCTCCAAATGTAAAAAAAATTGTGTCTTTAAAAGAATTTAAGTTGACAGGTATGAAATCTCATGATTGTCATAACATGATGCAGCAACTTATACAAGTTTTATTGCATGGAATATTGCTCATATGTGTCAGAAAGATTATTATGAATGTGTGTTATTTTTTCAATTCAATTTATAATAAGGTGATTGATCTGAATTCTTTGAACATTTTGGAAAAGATGCAACTTCTATTATTTGTCAATTGGAAATTTATTTTCCTCCATTGATTTTTTTGATATAATGGTCCATTTAATGGTTTATTTGGTTTGATAAATAAATATTTGAGGACTTATATATCTACGTTGAATGTATACTTTTGAAAGCTATATGGTGATATTGAAGGGGTAAGTTAAGAATCCATTTCGACCTGAATCCCACATTGTTGAAAAGTATATTTCTGATGAGGTTGCAGAGTTTTGTAAAATTTACTTGTCTACAGTGGATCACAATTTATTACCTCCATCATTCCATAAATGATTTAATTGTGCGGGAATGGTTATTTGTGGCTGGAAAGTCAAATATTTTTTAGGTGAAAAGATAATGAATGTACATTTATACATCTTGAATAGAATAGGTTATTCTCAACTATATATACCATTTCATATTAATGTGTTGAAACAATGTCATCCAAAAAATAATTAAATGTAGATGTTGAATGATAATATTTTTTTATGACATGGTTCAAAAATACATTTCTTGGTAGATCAGATGTGTCGGAAACATTAATATGGTTAGTGGGTGGTCAAAGTTTAAATGTGATAACATGGTCCAGGTTTAACAATAATGACTATACATTTCATAAGAAATATCAAGACAACAAAAGTGAAGTTCATAATAGTGGTGTATTGGTGATCGCAGAAGTAATATATTTTTCATGTTATAAAGAAAAAACAATTTATGAATTAAGTGAAAAGTATGGAGTCATTGAATAAAAATGGGAGGTTGATTTCATTAAATTAAAAGTTCTATTGTTTAACTACAAATGGTTTATTGATAATAATAGTGTTAGACACAATGAATTTAGAATGACACTTGTTGATCTGAATAGATTAGAAGACACTACTGATCCTTTTATAATGGAAACACATAGAAAAAAAATTCCATGTTCTTTATCAATCAGATATCAGTGTTATATTGTTTTAAAATGATAAAAATAATATGTTGGTGTTGATAAGCTTGACAAAAATGTTGATTTATATGAGATACCTACTTCCATGGAAGGAATAACAGATAATAATGATGAGAACATCCTAGACATGGTTTGTTCCATAAGGAACGATCGAGGTGGAAGAATTTTTTGAAAACATCCTTTAGTACATTACTAATATTACAAGTAACATATATTTATTACTTATTTACTTTTATAAATTTACTAAAATGTTAGATATGTTTATTTTTTTTTATTAACACGCGTATTAAAAATAATAATATAAAATGTTTGTTTATATTAGTTTAGTTTTTCTTAGTTTACCATATTTACTATTATGTAACTTATATATTTATTGTTTTTTGTTTTTGAAATACAAGTATTTTAAAATCTAATATGTTAAATAAAAACAAAAATATTTTGTAAGAATATATTGAAAAAATGTTTTTTGTGTAAAAATTGATTTATTATATTGGACCATTTTTAATATTCCTATACTAATTTTGGATTTTTTTTCATTCATTTACATGAAATTGCATTTATCATTACTTTTGCAAAAAAAAAATTAGTTTACTATAAAAAATATGTATAATAATGTGTTAATTTTTAGATTACTTCGGTATTTCATAATTTTTCATTTTTTATTTCATTAGAATTTTAATAGTCAAATTTGTATATTTGTGGACTAATTTTTTGTTTCTTTGATTTGAAGGATAATGACAGATCAATCAGTTGATCAAACACGTACATCTAGAAATGAGCGTACTCATACCTTTGGGGAGGAATGTGAACATGCTCCTCTTGATGATCCTCATCCTTCTTTACAAGATTCATATACTCCCACAGAGGCAAAGAAGAGTTTCAGGGTTTGTAAACTTGGCAGCACACATTTACCAAAATTATCAGTTCCTTGTAGCCAATACCATATGATAGTGGTATTCATTGATGATAATAATATTAAAAGAGGACCTAATGCAAAATAACTCAAGATTTTTGTATCATTTTAGGGTAAATGCAAATTTAGTATTTTGTTTAATGGTTGTTGAAGTGTTGACAAAGTAACATTATCTCATTTGTGGGACACCATTTTAGTAAGCTCTTCATTTTTGTTTTACTAATATTGAAATTTTAATAGTAATATATGTTTCACCTCTTCTTATCAGATGAAATATGATATACCTGACACTAAAGGGGTCAGGAGGAAATTTTTACAAATGGATGATAGAAGATGGAGGGATTTCAAATCAACCCTCACATCAGATTTCATTTCTTGGCATATGAAGCATTATAATCCATTTCATATATATCCTTTAATAGATTATTACATATGGAAACAATTTTTTTAAATTAGAAGACAAGAATCATTTTTGGTAAGTGAAATGTAAACTTTTAGAGGATTTCTTATATTAATGATCTTATTAATGATTTATTATTCTTAATTTACAACAATCGAGAAGATCTCATTAAGAGATCCAATCTAGAAATGTATACCCTCATAATTTATCTTGGGGAGGGTATAAATTATTGGAAGAACAGATGATGGATGAACAATTTCAAAAACTAAGAGATGAGTCTTCAAGCCCTAGAAAGGTTTCCCCTCCACCCCCCCCCCCAAACTAGACATAAAAAATAGAAGAGGGGTTTAATGAGAAAAAATGGAAATATCTTACATTAAACTCGAGGGTTATAGCATAGAGGATTGTAAGATGTTTATTTTATTTATTTATTTATTTATTTAAGTTATTTTAATTTATATATTTTGAATCATCACAGAATATTTCAAATAATTCATACAGGATTCTCTTGAGAAGTAGAGAACATTGGGGGTATTTATAGCTGAGTAGAGGTAGGATATTTTTTCTGCAGTATTGGGAAATCCTGAAAACCCGGGTCATGTATGAGGATACATGGCAAGTGTATCAGTGAGAAATATGTTTCCACATTCTATAGCTTTTTTAATGGAGGGTATTTATAAAAAAATAGAATCTTTGGAGGCTGAAGTTTTGAATATTAATGTGATGATGGAGGATAAAATCAGAGCATCAATAAATTCCATGTTTGTAGAACTACAAAGACAATTTCAAACTGCACCTCCCACTCCACCACCTCCGCCAGTAGTTCTCACTCCTCCACCTCTGCCTAAAGATCCCACCTTTTATCCAACTCCTACACCCCTCCTCCACATCTTTATAGTTACTATGAGTTATATGTAGATGATCCATAGTAACATATTGTATCATATGGGGTTATATATTATATTGGAGAAATTGTTCATCATCTGCAGTTAGAGATATATCATCATAGGGTCACTGTACAGGATATTATAGACATATCAGTTGGATTCCCACTACTAATAGATGCAGTGATGAGAGTTGGATAAAATATCGACCACTATTTTGTTTGTCCATCTAGACTTCTGCGACATATTACCGTAGATGTATGTGTATATTTTATCATTTATTCCATTTTTTGTATTAAATTTGTTTTTTTATTTGAAAGTTAATATATTTATCTATTTATTTACAGGAATACTAAAAATGTAAATAAATACTTTATAGCCAACAACAAATACAATGGGATATGACTTCAAATACCGATTCTAGTAGTCTTGATAAATTTTCATGATATTTATATTTATTGTCTGGTGATTATGAGATTCCAATAGAAGCTGATGTTTGTGTGTGTGCAATGGATGTGTGTATTTTGAAAAATGATATTATAGAGCTCATAACTGTAGATATGTTCAGCATAAAAAAATGCATATTTTTCCCATATAAGTATTAACATAAATCATTTCCTATATTTAAATTTTTTGAAAATTTATACTAATGTTTTTTTTGTATTAGGTATCTTTATAAAATGTCTAGGGAGAATGAAAATACAGATGTTTATGGATTTATAGACCCATAGGTCATTTCACCTGTACCAAGGACAATGTCTGAAGCAGAAAGACTAGTTTATTTTTATGAATGATATCAAAATAATGTAATTATTTAATGTTATATGTTTCCATATATTCAAGAGTAATAAAAATTTATCTAAAAAGTGTTATATATTTTTTTAACAAAATAACCACTAACATAAATTTTTTTATATCAGTGGCCATTGGATGTTAGGTGCTTTTTTTACAAGGGAGAAGACACTTTACTGGTTATTCTCTATACATGGAGAAGTGTGACAAAATGTTAAGGATGTATTGGAACTATAATTGTGAATTTCATAATACTTATATATATTATAATGAATTTTAAATTTATTTCATTGTTAATATTATCTAATAGGGGATGGAATTTCATTTGATATACCATAATGAAAAAGGGTTCCAAGATCAAATATGAAAAAGTAAAGGTGAATTTTCTATTCTAATTGGTACATTTTGGTTATATTACATAAAAATGTTATTTTGAATTCACAAACTTATTTAAACTGAATTTTATTAAAAAAGAAGGCGTCAAAGAATACAGATATTATGTGTTAATATTTATTTTTGAAATAATTACAATTGGAATAGTCACGAAGTTCAACCAGGTTAGATTTCATTATAAACAATTACTTAATACTTAATTTTATTTATTCATTATACATGTTAAAAACATTCCTTTTAATTTTTATATTTTTGATGACTCTTTCTATTATGTGCACAATAGATCACAGACTTACAAGTGGAATGGGTAAATCATTTTAAAGGTTTGGTTGGGTTTTAGTTTGTTTTTAGTGAATATTGTAATTTTGAATGTTTAATTTGTAAATGTGTATTTTTAAGTTTTTTGGTTGGATTTTAGTTTGTTTTTAGTTAATATTGTAATTTTGAATGTTGCAATTGTGAATGTGTACTTGCTAGTTATTTTTTTGATTGTTTCTGTTTGTTTTTTGGTTTGGTCGGTAGTCGACAGGAAGGTTTAACTGAAATATTTAAACAAAATATATCGTATATAAAATAATCGAGGCTAAAAAAACCAATGTGGAAAAAGGTTTTTTAAGTTGGTTAAAAAATAACTGACATAAGAAACTCTTCATACTGAAGCATTTCATGTCAGTTATGCAGACCCCGATGCAAAATATGTATTTTTACATCCGTTATTAAATTACTGACATAAAAACCCTACATAGCGAAGCTTTTCCACATCGGTTATATAGGAAATGACATGGTATGTGCTTTTTTTTACGCCTATTATTAAATAACCAATGTAAAACACCAGTTCCATTATACAATTGCAACATTTATGTAGAGACTGGGTTTTTTTCTAATAAGACTTTGAAATATTTCTAAGAATATTTCTAGAGCTGGGCGCTAAAACGACGTGCGATTAAGAGGCCCGGTGTGCACGAAATTAATTTTATAAAAGTGTTAAGTGTTTTTATATTTCGCACGCATGGTTAACTAAGTAAAACGTGATATTTCTTAAACGGTTGATTGGATCAGAAATCTGAGAACACGATTGGGTCAGGAACACGGTGTTTCTCCTAAGAGTGTCATAAAATAAGTCGGTGCAGGACGTTCGGACCCTTTGCTCGTTGGTGGTGTGTTAAATGGATAAATTAAATTATTAATTTATTCATTTAATAGCTCAAACCAGAATAACTCATGGACGAGGGATCAGATGAGAAATCTAAGACCACCGATGAGCTCAGAACGTAGACTTTACCCTAGGCAGGGTATAACATTTGTCGGCGTCGGGTGTTCGGTTTATGCGCCATCGTGGAAAAATATTTAAATAATTAAATTAAAAATTCTTTTAACATAATGAGAAGTTATAAATTGTTTTTTTAGAGGGGGCTGACCTCATAATTCAGTTTGGCTAACGATGGCAACTCCTCTCCTCTCCTCTCCTCCCTGTTGAAGGACGACGAATAAAGAAAAATGAAGCCTTGGATCCAGGCGGGCCAAAACACAATGAATCTAACATAGCTCAAAGAATGCATTCTCCACCTATGATGGATTCAATCTCTAGGTAGGACTCATCTTTGGTGTCTTTACGCCTCTGATTAAACTTTGAACATGTTGACAATTGAATCTTCAATCTGCACCTTCATGCATGATCCCAGGAATTGAAACAAACTACTTTTATCAGTTTATAAATTATTGTTATTATTCTTCGTTCATCCTTCTAAAGGTGATAAATCAAGGCTAACCCGACCAATAGGCCGGGTCATTTGTCATATTTGTTAATCATGAGTTTTTTTCGTACTCTCTTCATTTGTTGTGGTTGGCTGTTTGATAAATACCTGACAATGAATCAACGTGAAATGGATCATTGACACATCTCATCATTTATGATGACACGGATTTGTGACCAGTCGAGGTGTGATTTTGTTTTACGAGAGTTTGGGAACATATCGGCTTCAAAGTTTTCATACTTAGTTGTCGAGTTGGAGGAGCAACGCCCTGGTGGTGTTTCACAAGTATATCAAACGATGACAAAGTGTGAGGCCAAAGGGGTTCGGTTGGTGCGAGCCGGGCAATGTGGAGCGCGACACGAGCAGGCCACAGTGGGCAGTTCCAGGCACAGCGGCGCGTACAGGGCGTGCAGCGGACGACGGCAAGTCGGTGGTCGGTGTGGGGGCAGGCTGAAGGGGCGTGGCTCCCGGTGGCAGGAGGTGTAGGGTGGCGCGGCGGAGGCACAGGTGGCAGCTTACATGCGAGAAACAGGGTGGTGCGGCATCGTTGAGCCCTAGCGAGGGAGTGCGGTTGCCGTGCGGGATCTGTGGGCGCCGTTAGCGTTATAGATACCCGATTTACGGGCACTGTGGGGTGGTGCGCGGATGTTAGGGTTAGCCTATTTTGGGGAACAAGGTATTAGAATGGAGAAATAAATTAAATGATTATAATTAAAATGAAAATGGGTAAACGGTTCACGCGGGTCACGCCTTACTCCCTTCTCTTTGGGTGTATTATTATTACTATTAAAATAATAATGATAAAATCATATAGTGGGGGGTGCGCATGGTGTGTTGTACGTGCCACCATAAATCCCCTTTCCTCACAAGTATGGATAAATAATATAATAATCATATTAATAATAAATTTGTTGTTATTATAATTATTATTGGTTAAAATCCATGTTTCGGTTATATCTTGAAGGTGAGACCTCAAATTGACGTGTCGTCACCGAAAGTGTGATTCTGACCTTGAGACGGATATTTTGAGTCTAATATTGGATGTGATTTTTTTTTTTTGGGTTTTCATATTGGGTAACTGAAACGCTCGTGAAATAATAGATTTGATATTATTATTAAATCTTCGACCCGCTATAACTCATGTGTGCGACATGCGATTGACTTGTCATCAGTAGTGACGTGATCCTGTCATTAAGACGGCCGATTCAAGTCTAATGTTGAATATTAAATTCTGTTTTGTGGCTCGAGTTCCCGAAACACCAATTATTATTATTATTATTATTATTATTATTATTGTGGGATCTTGTATTCAACATATCTCCCTCATACGGTGTCAAAATGAAGAACCGTCTGAGATGTTGCGACCCTAAAATTAAGACGGATGTTTCAAGACAAATTTTGGATATTTAAATTGAGATTGAGGTGCAGGCTCCATGAGGCCATGTTCGCGAATGTTGCGGTGAAATGCAACTCTTTCACTAGGTATCCGTTTTGGACAAATGGCTTGTCCATCTCATGTGTTTTTTCATGAGGATCGTAATGTTGTGATCCATACATTTTGTTTCGGGACCAAGGTGGGGGGCCAATGTGACTTCATTCAAGAGCAATGCAGCAGTATACGACTTTTCCATCGGATGTCCGTTCAGGGTGAATGAATAGTCAACCTTGTGCGTTTTTCTCTAAGGATCGAAACGACGTAATTTGTATCATTATCTGGTGCCATTTGAGGAGGCCTGTGAGTAAAAGAATGTTTTATCCATTTGGTTTAACAACGATAAATACACGCTCGTCAGCTTTTTGGTTAGAGATATCATGTACTCTAGGAGTACACTGGCACGCCTAGGGGTACTGGATTTGTAATTTAGTACCCGAGTATGGAAAGGTACACGACCAGGCGAAGAGGTGGGGCCACACAACGTGTGGGCCCCACCCGCACCATGTACCATGTACAAATGTTCTACCTCTGGTATCTCAATCTTTTGGACTCAGACTTCAGTATATGAGTAGCCTATCCTGAATTTTTTTCCATGTAGAATGCGATGGTACCCTCCGTAGTGGCTTCTGCAATACAATACGAGATGTTCCAGATGTGACGCATATCCGGGGTATCACCCGATGACTGTAGAAGCATTCTTTTCTGAGAGAAACCATCCAACAGGGATGACCCAGAGTGTAGTCCATGAGGAGATACCGGGCTGACCCACAGTGTAGTCCCTGAGGAGATATCGGGCTAACCCTCCCACCGGGCTGGGTAGCGCAGTCCTCGATGGTTCAGTGGAGATTTACCACTATGTGACATGGTGGAAAGGCGTGGTTTGACATACCCAAGGACCGATAAGGAAGATGGGCAGTTTCCCCACTAAGACGAGTCCTTGTGATGCGACCTAAAACCGTGCAGGTGATTCAGTGCTGCCAAAAGCAGATAATATCGAGGTACGGTGATTTGAGACCCTTTGACTTAGGCTTCCTGGGAAGATGTGACGAGGTGTTGGGAATTGCAGATGGATTTACTTGGAACTGTTGACTACTCACTTTCCTGGGATGATCTTGTGAGATGGAGATCTCCTTACTCTCTTGTTTGGGTTTTTTTGAGTGAGCATATCTATTATTGGGTGGATCTGTACTCTTTCTGTTTACTCTTGTTTTACCTTGTTCTCTCTTACTACTCCCCTCTTCAATACCCCTCTTTCTTCTCCCTTGAGCCTTCATGGAATCCTATAGAGTATTCTTATAATCACCCTGACTTGGGCTTTTCCCGCATTTGGTGTGCCCTTACAGACGACAGATAGGTTGATCATGATATCAAAGGATCTTAGGGAATTGGGGTGCTTGAACCATGGGCGGTGGTCATATCGTGGGATTCAAGAGTAGGACTCTCCCATCTGTTTTATTTTTTTTTTGCATGTTGCCGGGTTGTGGCACTTTTCTAGTTGGGTGTGTATTTTTTCCCTTTCCCTTTTAGCTTCACATTTCTTGTACTTATACAATTTAGTGGTCGATGCATATATGTTTCGTTACCCATTTATAGAAGTGTTGCAAATTTCTTTCTTTTCCTCTTCACCTTTTCATTGAGTTGGGTGCGCGTGTGTGTACAATTTCTTAGGCAAAGGCCTCCCCTGGTTTTTTGTGCTTTTAGTGCTAGTCGCCAGCCCCTAGCCTATGGAGTCGGGCTTGGTGAAGTCGCGGCTCGAGCCCCGTTCGGGTCGGGTCATGAAAGTTCATTTTTCAGCTGAAATTAACGAAATATTTACAATAACTCCTTTAATAATGGTGGTAAATAACCGATGTAAAAAATAAAAAAAACAGACATTAAAAATCATTTCTGCACTAGTGTGTGTGTATGTGTGAACTACTGCCTTGAGAACCGATGTATTTTATTTTTCATCAGTAACTCAGAAAAATTATTTATATATATATAGGTGTATTTAAAATAATAATATGATATTTAAGATATAATTGATGTTCTGGAATGATAAATAATATTTAACTTTTTCATAAGTTTTCGTTGAAAAAATGGAAACATCACACATACGTACATAAAGACTACCATCTCTATGATTGTATCATAATTCATTATTCAAAACCACAATAGATGGTAGGTTATAAAAGTATAAATAATGTAAAAAAATGATAATCAAAAAATTATTACGATTCTATAAACGATATGATAATGATCTGTTTGACCACAGTCTACCTACCAAATTCATTTTAAAACATGTAAGTAAAATGTTCTCAAAACATCTGTTAATATATTAATCGACTAATTAATTAATTATAATATGGATATAAGTGAAAAAAGGAATAATAAATAAGAAAATTTTGATTAATAAAGTAAAAACAAATATAAGTTTATTATTCAATAGGATAAATAATTTAAGTGACAAGTTGGACTCAATGTAAAGTATTTTTCATTAAAACCTTATATTAAAAAATTTAAAAAATCAACTATTTTTCCTCCATATCCAATTTTTTTACTTTCATTGTGAAGGTTTTAAATAATTTATTTTAAATGTTTTCGAAACGAATTATTTTTGACTTTTTTATAAGTGTAAAATGAATTGTTTTTATGCATTTGGAATGAGTTTAATTTTTAATCACCTTGATCATAATCTATTTGAAGCATAACATTAAATTATTAGTGGTTTTTGAAAATAATATCCCATTTCTCATTCTTCTGAGTAATTTTTTTAATGATTTTTCAAAGAAAAAATACTGTTGTCCTTATTTTTATGAGAATCTTGAAAGTTATTCTACATTTGTGTCAAATTTAATATTTTATGATGTAAATAGAATATTCTATGTCTTTTATGTTTTTTATAATACTTTTTAAATTTCTATGATTATGGGCGAGCATGATATATATGTCCATTGCATTATGTAATGATTATTTTCTCTAAACAATTATGTGGGAATTAACTGAATACATTATTACATATATATAAGGGTTCATATAAGTGTTATTGTATAGGTTCTATGAAGATGATTCCCCAAGAAACTTAAAAAAATTTATATTCTTGATAATTAATATTCATGGAAATCTTTTGATTTTATATGTTAAGATTATGATATTATGTTTAAAGGAATGATTATTCCCTTTAAGAGTAAAATGTGCGTCTTTAATAAAAAAATCATGGTTTCTTCTGTTTTTTTTAAGAAACCCAATTGATTATGAATTTTCCTTTATGTCTTATTATAAATTGTTTTATAAAAAACATTGGGTTATATTGTTTATTTCAAGTTCATGTAAATGATTCTTGGAGTTTAATGTTTATTACGATAAGGAAAACTCAATTATGTGATCTCATGGTTTTTAAATAGACCAACGATCTTCACTTATTCATTTTATATGTACCTTACTAAGAATTTGGTTCTCATATAACATTTTAAAATTCTTTTTCATAGTTTTAAGTATGAGTAGGAATAATGATGAATTCAAGTTTGAAATCCAAATGATTTTTCATAAAATTAAAAGGTGTATAATTTTACAAGTGTTTTATTGAAATAAAATGTATTCTGATTTGAAGTGACCACTATATAATGCATGTGATTTGTATGTAAGAGTTACAGAGAAATTATATTAAACACTAATCCAGATAAGATCTTCAGTAATGTAACAAAAAGAAATCTTTTTGAAAAATTAAATTATGGATTAAATTCAAATTGGGTCCTTATAAAATTAAACATTCATCAAAATATAATCATTCTTATATTAACAATTTAAATATGAAACATGTAATTGAGTGAGCTCAAATTTTTAGTAAAATAATAAAACATATCAAAAATTATAAATGTGTTTAATCATGATCATGTGATAAAACATAAACATGGGAGAAATGTCTGATTAAAAATAACATGGAATAATATGAGTTGTTCATAAGGTATTAAATAAGGATATAAAACCTCAATGCATCATTCATATACCATGGTATAATAATTTTAGGAAAATTGGAATTTATCATGTGCTATGGAACATAACTTTGGCATTTGGCATGAATAATTAATGTTGCACAAGAATAAGAATAAGAAAACAATAAAGTGTGAGAAAGCCTAATAATTTCGACATATAATTTTTATTTCAAACCAAATATTTTAAGAGTATTATATTGTAGGATAAAACAATCATTCCCTTAAATTATTTTGTGATAAAATCCATCATGTCCACACCATACATCATAATCTCATGAGATAAGAATATTTACCAATTTAATTAAAGGGATATTTAATAATACACTCATTACATAATGTTAATCTACACATATATGATCCACATAAATACAATAATAAATATCATCATGAAAACCCCATTTGAAAATTTGGTTACATAATGGTATAAAAAATATAACATCATAAATTAGATTGATTGATATAAAAAAATTACATCTCCCAAAATAAGTGTATCAAAAGTGAATTTAGAGGCATCATTAATATATCATTACTCTATAGGATATGTATCCCTTAGAGATACATATAAAAATGGAATTTAATTCAAAATAATAATAATATTATTAATGTTTTTGTAATTTTCTCATATAAATAAAGTTACAAATCACTTTAAACAATTATTTTTGAGAAAATGAAGAGAATAATTTTTTATAAAATTATATTTAAATAAACTATAATAATAGAATAATGAAATGAAATTAAGGATAAATAGTAAATTCTATAGTGGAATTTAAAAAATTATATATTAATAAAAATATTTTCATGTTTAACCTTTTTATGTAGTTTTAAAAAAACCCATATTGATGAAAAAGTTATAAAACATTCTTTTGAATAGGTATAAATATAAATATGAAGCATACAAAAAAAATACATATTTATATTTTAAAATTATAGAATAATACATTTGTGGAGAGAATGAATATGGATATATTATTGAAACAGCTAATGGTGAGGATGAGGATTATATATAATAATGTTATATTTTTATGACGAAAAAATAGTCAATGAATATGTATTTGACATAATTTTTTTTAAGTTGAGGTTGATGGATCTTTTTTAATAAAACAATGGAACACTTTTTTTTATTGTGTAGAGGAGCCCAATTACATGGACCATTAGTCCAGTGGGCATTAAATCCCATTACATGAAATTAAAGGCCCATATCTTTAGGCCAAAGGCCCTCCAATGAATAATACTACTATAGTACCTCGGCTGATACAATACCTTTTATAGTAATTTCACTGATACAGTTCTGGTTATAGTGTCTGCCACCACTATAATGTCGTCGGTGCTACAGTTTAACTATTTCTATAGTTTTTTAATAGTATCGCTACAGTTCTGCAAGAGTGACCTAAACCCAATGTGTTTTGAACCCCCCATCCTTTATATAGTATTATGGGGTGCTTTCCACTAAGCCATACCCCAACTAAAAAACACATGTATGGGTTATGCTCGACTCCATGTAGGGTCCCCCAACCAAGCCTAGATCACATGTAACGTCCCGGTTCTGGAAGCCACCCAGAGGCGCCCCGTACCCGGTTGGTCACATGGCCTCAAGCACTTTTCCCTGAATGCCAGAGGCTGCTGACTAGCAGCGGGCCTTGGGTGAGATAGTGGGAAAACTATGCCCTCATTGGCAGAATACACTGTGGAAGTAAACAAACACATACAATAGCGGAAGTAGTAAACATCCAACAACGATAAACAATGGAAGAATGAGATAAAGAAACAACTGGAGCATACATATATATAAATGATGCATGATACATATATGTATAGGAAAGAAGCCAAACAAGTCACAATGCTGAATACAGTACTAATCCAAAGTACAAAAGAAAACATATAAACTTCTCATTATCACAAGCCATATCTTGGTCTCATGCTCTCCAGTTCCGCAGCATATCAAGTACCTGAAGTAGAAGGGCGCTTAACCTTATCTATACCTGCAACAATATAATCTATTTGAGCCCAAAAGCATGGCCCAAACAGGGTGTGAGACGAATCCCAGTAGGTAACCACCACAATATCTGTGCCTAACAGTCAGTGAATATATGGTGGGTAAAGTACATAAAGTAGTAAACAGGAAAGTACTCAGCAGTAAACAATCCACAGTCCAAAAATCAAGCAACAACTAATCAAAGCAGGTAAACACAAACAGGTAACCCTTTGGGAATTACTCACAACCTATCCCCTCTGGTCCTACCTAATAGATACTAGAAACCCTCTGGGAAGCACACACAGTCTCGCCCCTCTGGTTCATCAAAAGTATAGACTCTCTGAGGAAGCACTCACCATCAATTCCCCCTATAGTCTCGTATCGCACTAAAGGTGCTCTGGGGAAGCACTCAACGTCAATTCCCCCTATGGCCCGCGTCGAGGAACTACAGACACTCTAGGGAAGCATTCAACGTCAATTCCCCATGTGGTCTTGCATCGTATAATTATAAAGACACTCTGGAGAATCCCTTAACATCAATTCTCCTTGTGGTCTATACACCAGGTTCTCACGGCCCTGTGTAAGTCAAGCAAGTGTAACAGCGCGTAACAGACAAGGTAAACCTCAAGAACTACTTGGCTATCATTCTACAACATATCAGTATGTCAGAATAAAAGTCACATTACCCTACAATACTAGGCATGGAAACTAGCAATAGCCTAATTGGAAGAACTAGAACAAATGGTTATAAACAAGAAAAACATGCATGGGAAATACATCCAAATCATATCAAATTACCCTATTCACAAACAATAACCTCTACTCAGGAATACAAGCAATTCAATCAAACAATAGGGCTAAAACGGTAAACACACAATACCCCATTCATGGGTATTGGGAAAATTTGCACATAATACTCAAAGACTTTCTACATAAAGGCACAAACCACCTACCTCAGGGTTAGGAGATCAATATACTTGAACCTAGAAGCTTGAATCTCCTAAGAACGTCATAGATCTACGAAAACACATAAAACATTCAACCCACGATAAATTGGAAAAGAGGAGGAATTGTAAAAAGATGCTCTAGAAGAAGTGAGAACTCACCAATTTGATTCCAATTCAACTGACGGAGTTCGATTTGGAGGATGGATGGAGTATCAGGTGTTTGTCAAAGATCCACGGTCATACGGTTTCTCTCGGATGAAGAAATCCTAGAAGAAGATGGTTCTGTCCGTCAGATGCGACCCCGATGCGTTTAATGAAAAAAAAATACATGACACGTACTTTGATTTTTCGTACTCTTCTTTAGGAGGCCTCCACGTCACCCCACACGACCGTGTGTGTGGCCATGACACGGCCAGCACACGGCCTCCTACGGCAACTAAGTACACGGCGTGTACTTCAAAAATTTCCAGAAACTCTTCTTTTCTCAAAAACTCCAGAAAAAGATAAAACATACCTGGAAAGAAGGTCCGGGTTCTTACAAACTTCCCCTTTTAAAGAAATTCGTCCCCGAATTTCCCTAGTACAGCATAGGAGAAGAAACCCCGAACAACTCTAGCCACTACGATTTCACATCGACCTCCCTCTCCCAAGTATCGTCCTATACTCGCCCATGCTGCCATAGAACACGTACCAGAGGAACAAACCGGCCATGAAGAACCTTTTTACTATGATCGAAAATCCAAATAGGATGCTCCTTGAAAGACGCATCCACTTCCAACTCAACCTCCTTGGGTTGGAAAACATGAGACAGGTCTGAAAAGTAATGTCGAAGATGAGAAACGTGGAAGACGTCGTGCATATCACAGTACCTCTAAGGTAACTTTAACCAATAGGCAACCGGTCCAACTCTCTCCAACACCTCAAACGGCCCGACATACCTCGACGAAAGCTTACCCTGTCTTATAATCCTATTGTGTCCCAAACTTGGTGTGACATGTAGGAAAACCTGATCCCCGACCTCTAACTCTAGAGGTCGTCTCCGCTGATCAGCATAAGACTTCTTTCAAGACTGTGCAATATCTATCCTCTTCCAAATCAACTCTATCTACTCTATGGTATCCTGAACAAGACGAGGTCCCAGTAAATCTTCCTCTCCTACCTCCAGCCAACATAAGGGTGATCATAATGACCTACCGTAAAAAGCCTCATAAGGTTCCATCTGAATAGTTTCTTGAAAACTATTGTTGTAAGAAAACTCCACAAGAGGTATATGATTCTCCCAAGAACCTCCAAAATCCAGGATGCATGCTCGGAGCATATCCTCAAGCACCTGAATCATACGCTTGGACTGGCCATCCTTCTGGGGGTGGTAAGCTGTACTTAAAAGTACCTGCGTACCCAAATCCTTCTATAGCCCCTTCCAGAACCGAGAAGTAAAACGAGCATCCCTGTTTGAAACAATGGAGTGTGGAACCCCATCCAGATGTACAATCTATCGGATGTACAACCATCCCAGCTCATCAACACTGATGGTCTCCTTGGTCGGCAAGAAGTGAGTGACCTTTGTAATTCACTCAATGACAACCCAAACTACATCATTCCCTCGAGGAGACCTTGGAAACCTTGTCAAAAAATCCATTATGCCATCATTCCACTTCCACTCGGGAATGGGTAACTACTGCAGAATCCCTGCCGGTCGATGATGCTCCGCCTTCACCTGCTGACAAGTGGAAAATCTCATGATGAAACCATCCACACCCCTCTTCATACCTGGTCACCAATACTTACGGTGTAGATCTCGATACATCTTGGTGATGCTAGGATGAACTTCCCAAACTGAGGAATGGAAATCCCGCATCAGCTCCTCGCGTATGTCTGCTGGCACCCATACGTGCCCCTGGAAAAACAAGTTCTCATACTTGCCTACTGTCCATCCTGGAATAGGGTCCTCTCCTAACACACTCTCCCTAAGGACTAGGCCTTCATAATCTTCTAGCTACCTCATTCTAACCTGATCAAGAATAGTAGAGGTAATAGATACAGAAGATAGAAAATTCTACCCCTATCTTTCACAAACCTCCAAATTCATCTCAGAGAATAGAGCCATAAGCTTCTACTCAATACTGGCCTCCTAAACTGCCTGTATCCGAGTCCTACTGCTCAACACATCAGCCACTATGTTGCCCTTACTAGGCGTATAGGCAAGCTCAAAGTCAAAGGACTGTAAGTATTAAACTCACCTTTACTGTCTCAAATTCAGATCACGCTGCGTGAAGATGTACTTGAGACTCTTGTGGTCAGTGAAAACCACAAAGTGCTCTCCCAGAAGATAATGTCTCTAACAACGCAAAGCATGAACAATAGCTGCCAACTCCAGATCGTACATAGGGTAGTTCCTCTCATGTGGCCTCAACTGCCAAGACCCGTACACAACAACTCCATCTCCCTGCATAAGCACAACTCCCAGCCCGATACCTGAAGCATCAGAATACGCAGTATATCTCTTTCATGACTCTGGAAATACTAGTATTGGTGCTGAATTAAACCTCCCTTTCATCTCCTGAAAGGATGACTCACAAGAATCTGACCATAAGAACTTCACACCCTTCTTGGCCAGACCTATCAGTGGTGCTGTTAAGTGTGAAAAGTCCTAAATGAAACGTCTGTAGTATCCAGCCATCCCTAGAAAACTCTTCACCTCAAAGACGTTCTTTAGCTACTCCCAGGAAACTACAACTCTCTCCTTTTCTAGGTCTACTGATACTCCTGTCTCTGAGATAACATGACCCATGAAGTGAATCTGATCCATCCAAAAGTGGCATTTTGAGATCTTAGCATATAACTGATGCTCTCTTAGTGTACTCAAAACGATCTCAATATTGGTATCATGGTCGTGTCGAGTGTGAGAGTAAACAAAGATATCATCCAAGAAAACAACCACGAAGGAATCCAAGTATGGATGAAACACTCGGTTCATCAGTTCTATGAAAACTAAAGGTGCGTTCGTGAGACCGAACGACATAACCATATACTCGTATAGACCATACCTGCTCTGGAATGCTGTGAGAGGTATATCATATGGTCTAACGTGCAACTGATGATAACCAGACCTCAATTCAATCTCCGATAACACCCGAGCTCCTTGAAGTTGATCAAATAGACCATCAATCCTAGTAAAGGGATATTGATTTTTGACCGTCAACTGGTTCAACTTCCAATAGTCCACGAAAAGCCTAAGAGTATCATCTTCCTTCTTCACAAACAGGACAGAAGAACCCCAAGGAGAAGTACTGGTTTGGATGAAACCATTTGCCTGAAACTCTTCCAACAACTTCTTGAACTCCTGTAACTCAGGTGTAGCCATCCTATAAGGAGGAATGGACACCGGTGCCGCCCTTAGCACAAGCTCAATAGAAAAGTCTACCTCGCGCTCCGGAGGAAAACCTGAAAAGTCCTCTGGAAAGGCATCTCTGAAATGATCCACCACTAGAGGAAAGTCTAACTGTGAAGTCCCATGGTCATCCAGATAAAGAATAGCAATATGGGATGTAACTGCTCCCAACCCATGATGATTTGGACCCACTCTACTCACCTGGACACCCCACTCGCCCTTATGAAGAAAACATCCACCCTCTGGTGATATGAAACACACCCTTAGGCGTCAGCAGTCGACGAATGCCTGTAAGGGAACTAGCTAGCCCATTCTGAGAATGACATCATAGCCTGTCATCTCTAGAACATAAATATCCCAAAGGAAGTGACACCCACCAACCTCGAGAGGGAACTCCTTGCACTGAGGTAAACTAGCCGTTCTAGTCCCCAATAGAGTGTCTAGTGTCAAGACATCGGTAGAAGAAAAGATACAGAGCCCAAGGCTTTCCACAATAGAAACAGATATAAAGCTATGCATAGCACCAGTATCAAAAAGAGATGAAGATAAAACCGAGGCAACTAGGATCGTACCTCGAACCGTAGAAGGTCTGGGATCATGCTCCGGCTGGGTTTGCTCCACCACAAAGGTCTGGCCTACTCCGTGTCCCTGTGACCCTACCTGACTACTCTGAGCTAATCCACCCTACTGTCACTGGTATCCTAGTGACTGACCACTGCGGCCGCGACCTCCACCTCAGCCTGAACAGCCCGAAGAACTCCAGTTCCCAGACTGGTGGAGCTTCTCATGTATAAGGAGTCATAGAAGAACCCCGGTCACCAGAAGTTGGTGATAAGAACTGACAGAAACACTAAAGGTGTCCCATATTTCTGCAAGATCGACACTCCAATGGGTCTCTCTGGCACTACGACCTCGTATTCCCGCTTCTCCTGCACTGGTAGCACACTACCTGGATACTAGAGGATGTATCCCGCCTACTCGGATCTCCCTGGGTAGTCTCCTTGCGATGATTCTAGCTATCAGCTGGAGAAGCACTAACTCTAGATGTCGAGCCTCCCTATATCACAACTCCGGATTCCCTCATATTCTGCTCTGTGATCAGTTCCTGGTTTACGATGGAAGCGATGAAAGTCAACTTGAAGATATTCACCTGAGAGCGGATGTCCTGTCTGAGGCCATCCTCAAACTTCCTTGCCAGGAATAACCCATATCCTCCCAGAAAGGATGTGAAACGCTAAATCTCGGTGAAGTGTGAGGAATACTCCATGAAAGAAAGAGTAACCTACTCCAGACTCATGAACTCCCAGGCTCGGTCGGCCCTAAAAGTCTCCAGATAGAAGTAGTCATAGAAGAAATGTTGAAACTCCTCCCAAGCCACAGTCTGCTGATGATCCTCCTGTGATATCACTTCCCACCATCTCTTGGTGGAATCCCATAGCATATAGGTAGCGATCTTGACCCTCCTCACTGGAGGCGTGTCCAGATGCTCAAAGATCATCAACATGACTTCTATCCATGACTCTGCAGCCTGAGGTCCTCCTTCCCCTGAGAAAGTGGGAGGATGCTGCTACTGGAAGACCCGCGTCAAATCAGCCATTGACAGGGCAGGAGGAGGCACTCCCTGAAAGGTCTGCATCATCCTCATGAAGTCTTCCCTGAACTGTGCATCAGCACCGACAACAGGTATAAATGCTAGTGCCAAGACTGACACAACAAGAGTATTTATAGGTGGTCCCTGATCAGCCATGTCCGGTGTTTGATCCCCACCTGGAAACTGGTGTACAACCAGAGGACGTCTTGGTGGCATGAATCTGCAAGGTCAAGCACTCACCTTAGATCAAGATTATCAAGGATAGAAAACAAAGAGTGTAAGAATGGAATAAGAGGAAGAAATCATTCAAGTTTTACAAAACATAACTACACAGCGTGTACACTCCCTACATGGTGTATTCCCTAAATTCATTCAAATGGGCATGTACTTTTTCTTAAACAGGTCGTGTAACACCCCAGACACACAGTGTGTTCTCAAAATACACGGCGTGTACTTGAATCCTCTTCCCCTACCTGAGTCATTCTACACGGTTAAGCCACATGGCTCTCCTAAGACAAGACTACACGGAGTGTTCAAGGCAGACACGACGTGTACTAGACAAGCTTCACCTGATCCATGTTGTTAGTGACACGGTCAGACACACAGCTCAAAACACACGGTGTGTTCCTGACAGACACGGTGTGTACGTGAAAAGATAACACCGACCCGTGTTGTTCGTGACATGTCCAAGTACCTAGGTCAGACTACATAGCGTGTTCAAGGTGGAAACAACATGTATAAGAAGAGAATCCACTAACCTGTTTTGTTAGTGACATGGCCGGGTTCCTAGGATTATACTACATGGTGTGTTCAACTCGTACACGGCATGTTCCAACCAGCCATTCTCCATCTCGTGTCTCTACACACACGACCTTTGACACGGTTAGAGACTACACGACGTGTGCATAAATTACATGGTGTGTACTTATGAAAAACTATTTCTTCCCGAACAGAAGAACACATGGCATGTACTTAACATTACACCGTGTGTATTCTGGGTTTTTCTAGACAGAAAGCCTCAGAAACTACTCCGGAACCCAGAAAACACTGAAACAAGCACTGAAAGTTCCAAATTTCAATTCGTGAGGGCCCATACTCCCCATGAATCAAATTTTTTCATCTCAAACAAGTTATAAACAAGGTAAAAAAGTCAAAGATCCACCACGTTCTGGTCCATGAGGGCCCATAACACCTCAAGAACCAAAATTTGGCACTCATTCAAACAAAACCTTACACAATCAATGCTCTAACCAGAAGAAAATATTTTTACCAAGGCATCTATCACAACAACATGCATATTCTACACAACATCTATCACAACAACATGCAATTGCTAATGCATCCTATATGACATGGCAATAATGCATGACATGTGATTTCTAACAAGTACCTATATGATGCATGAGATGGAATGCCCTCATCTCATCGGGTTGAGACAGAAATAAAACCTCAATAACTTAAATAATAACCAGCACAAAACATGTGAGTCACCAACGGTGAAGATCAAGGCAACCATAAACTTTCCAAACCAGAAAATTGCATTAATGAGGTAGATTGTCTTTTCCCTGTACACATGTTAGCTACTCTCGGGAACAACTTAATACCAAGTACCTATTCCTTCCTATCCCTGGCTAAATACTCCAAATAGTAAATCAAGATAAAATAGTTCCTCTGATACCACTTTTTAATGTCCCGGTTTCGGAAGCCACCCAGAGGTGCCCTGTACCTGGTTGGTCACATGGCCTCAAGCGCATTTCACCAAACTCCAGAGGTTGCCGACTAGCAGCGAGGGCCTTGGTTGTGATAGTGGGGAAACTATTCCCTCATTGGAAGAGTACACAACAGAAGTAAACAAACACATACAATAGCGGAAGCAGTAAACATCCAACAACGATAAACAACGAAAGACTAACATAAAGAAACAACTGGAGAATACATATATATAAATGATGCATGATACATATATGTCCAGGAAAGCAGCCAAACAAGTAAAAATTCTGAATACAGTACTAATCGAAAGTAAAAAATAAAATCGATAAACTCCTTAACATTGCAAGCCATATCTTGGTCCCATGCTCTCCAGCTCCATAACATATCAAGTACCTGAAGTAGAAGGGCGCTTACCCTTATCTATACCTGCAACAATATAATTTGTTTGGACCCAAAATAATGGCCCAAACAGGGTGTGAGACGAATCCTAGTAGGCAACCACGACAAGATATGTGCCTAACAGTCAGTGAATATATAGAAGGTAAAGTACAGAAAGCAGTAAACATGAAAGTACTCAGCAGTAAACAATCCACAGTCCAAAAATCAAGCAACATCTAATCAAACCAGGTAAAAAAAATAGGTAACCCTCTAGGAATTACTCACAACCTATCCCCTCTGGTCCTACCTAATAGATACTAGCAACCCTCTGGGCAGCACACACAGTCTCTCCCCTCTGGTTCAGCTAAAGTATAGACTCTCTGAGGAAGCACTCACCGTCAATTCCTCATATAGTCTCGTATCGTGATAAATGCACTCTGGGGAAGAACTCAACATCAATTACCTCTGTGGCCCATGTTGAGGAACTACAGACACTCTGGGGAACACTCAACTTCAATTCCCCCTATGGTCTCGTATCATATAATTATAAAGACACTCTGGAGAATCCCTCAACGTCAATTCTCCCTGTGGTCTATACACCAGGTTCTCACGGCCCTGTGTAAGTCAAGCAAGTGTAGAAATGTGTAACAACCAAGGTAAACCTCAATAACTACTTGGCTATCATTCTACAACATATCGGCATGTCAAAATAAAAGTCACATCATCCAACAATACTAGGCATGGCAACTGGAAATAGCCTAACATGCATAACTAGACCAAACAATCATAAAAAGGAAAAACATGCATGGGAAATACATCAAAAGAACAACAAATTACCCTATTCACAAACAATGACCTCTACTTTGGCATACAAGCAAAGCAGGAAAACAATAGGGCTAAAACGGTAAACGTGCAATACCCCGTTCATGGGTATTTGGAAAATTTGCACATAATACTCAAAGACTTTCTACAGAAAGGAACAAACCACCTACCTCAGGGTTAGGAGATCAATATACTTAAACCTGGAAGCTTTAATATCCTTATAACATCGTATATCTATGAAAATGCATAAAAATTTCAACCCATAATAACTTGGAAAAGAGGAGTAATTGGAAAATGATGCTCTATAAGAAAAGAGAACTCACCGATGCGATTCCAACACAACTGAAAAAGTTCGATTCAGAGGATGGATGGAGGCTTGGGGTTTTGTCGAAGATCTGTGGCCATACGGGTTCTCTCGGACAAATAAAGCCTAGAAGAAGATGGTTCTATCTGTCAGAAGCGACCCTGATGCATTTAATGAAAAAAAACAAAATACACGGTGTGTAATTTTGAAGTACATGACGTGTAATTTCCTTTTCCGTACTCCGCTTTAGGCAGCATCCACGTCACCCCAAATGACTGTGTGTGTGGCCATGATACAGACAACACACGGCCTCCTACGAAAACTAAGTACACGACGTGTAATCATAAAGTACACGACGTGTACTTCAAAAATTTCCAGAAACTCTTCTTTTCTCAAAAACTCCAGAAAAAGGAAAAACATACCTGGAAAGAAGGTCCGGGTTCTTATAGCACACTGCATGTTTCTTATCATATAAATGGATTTGAATTTACCTATGTATGATAAAAAAAGTTTCCATGTCTTGAGGGACATGATAATGTTCCAGTCCCCATGGAGAGTGAGGCATAAAACCAACTATAACAACTTTACAGACACCCTATAGGTTAATTTGACATAAAAATGTAATTTCCTAAGAGATAGAAAAAATAACATGAAAAATAGGTAATAATGATAAAATATGTTAAAGTATAAATTCATAATACAAATAAATGAGAACATTTTCATAATATGAAACATGTCTCAAAAAAATAAAAAATGTGATGAAAAAACCTTACCTTGAATTATTCCTTTTTCAGGCAAGGTCTAACATATTTTATAACCAATTTATGGTTATTTTTTATATATTAAAAAGTAATATCTATATTTTTTTACATTATTCCATTCTTTCTTAATTTCTTATTACCCATTTATTAATGTATTTTTATTTAAATAAATGTTCAGATGTTAATTCTCCCATTTGTCCTATGCTTGTTTTTGTATGGTTGTTCTCATACATGATCATTGATTTTGTTATCATCACCTATATAATTTTTATGGTGTTAAAATAGTAGTTTTGAATATTATTTTTAATTCTAATGTTTTTATGGAATTTATGGTTACAATTCATTAAGAGTGGTTAAAATCCCCTTTCATGTAAATTTCAATTTGTCGAAAGAGTTGATTTTTATTAATGAAAATACTTACATATATTACCATTATTGAGTTATTAAAAATATTATATTCATATTTTTTACATTATATTACCTTTATTATTTTCAATCATTATATTAAAATTATAACTTCATTCTTCTAGGTGGTAGAATCCACCCAAACGATAATGTGTTATAATAAATGAATGAGTATGAAAGTAGTGTTATATTATGAAAATATCATTTTCAAATTATAATATTATTATTAATATAAAATTATTACCGTGTATAATGGGACTTAGTAATAGTGTTGATGATAAATTAAATGAAAATAATGAAGGATAAGACACTACTCACTTTGACGAAATCCCTCTTTCCCAAGATAAATTCCTATAGAATGAAGATCTCAGACCTACTTCATGTGACCAGTGTCTTGAAATCATGGGATAAGACTATAGGAGAGGTAAAATGGTTAGGAATGAAAAGGTTTTTGAAAATTAAAATTGTATTGGAGTGTGTGGAAGAGAGATCATTTAACAAGTGAAAATGATAGACATTTCCATCGAAACATATGATAGGTGAATGATAAAGCTATAGTCACATAGAATTAATGTGAGTTAGTTAAAAAATGGTGTTTATACATGATTAATTGACTCCAATTCCTATAAAAGGACTTTTATAATGTCCACTAATCATGTAAATTTAATAAAATTCATTCAATGATAATTTACCGTAGTATACACCTTTTTAACCTTGTCTAATTATTTACAATGTAAATTATTTTTTGCGAAAAAAATAAGATGGCCCTTAGTATCTAATATTGAAGTGATTATTCCAAATTTTTATTTAATTTTATTTGATTCATTTTATAAAGGCTATATTTAAAAAAATAATAATTACACATAACACATAACAAAATATTTTATTAAAAATATATTTTTAACCATTAAATAAATATTTTATTACTCCTTGAATATTAATAATTATTATATGAATGTTATCTTATTTATATAAAAATATAATCCATAAATTTCATTAAAATAATTATTTTTTACTAATAAATTCAACTAATTTTAATAGAAATATTTTATACATAAAAAAATAATTCTTTAGAAAATACCCCCTTTTGATATTAAATGATTATGTTCTTAATTATTTGAAATATATTCTTTATTTAGTAACCATTAATTTTATTTTATCAAAAAAAAAATATTATAATAACCTTTATTATAAAAATCATTTTTAAAATTAAAATTTTAGAAGAATTAATAATTTATAAAAACACTTGTAATAATAAAAATATATATCATTAATTATGTTAATAATTTCATGTTTATATCATCCTAACTTATTCTAAAGAAAGCCCTAAATACATTTTCATAAGAACTAAGAGTATTATAAGTAATGGTGGCTATCACAAGTCGAAATTTTGTAACCATGGATCATGTAGTTATTTCTATGATCTTTAACTTCTTCCATGGATAATTTATCTCAAACTATACTTGTTAATTTTTATATTGGGATTGGTCTTGGGGAAGACCTGAGAAGATACCTCCTTTCCATGTTCTATCAAATAAGTATCATAAGAAAGAAGTCTAATACTATATTCCCTTTCTTATATTTCCTTAATAGATTTTAAAATGTGGTTACTTATATTTATACCTTCCAATTCAACAGTTATTTTATAACAATAATTTTTTAATATATTACCACAAATAATTTATTTCATGAATTATTTTTTTCTAGAAATTGTATCAGTCACCATATAATCCAAATAGTAATATAATACCTATGACCGTATATTCACATTGTCTATATAAAACCAATGTCCATATAACCACAATAACAATATTATATTCCTATATATAACCTTTCATACTTTATCAAAGTCACTCGTCTCATTCTCACATTTCTATTATATATATTTTTCATCCTTCCAATTTTTTTATTCCTTTAATTGATAAAATTCTATATATGATCTTCAAAAAAAACATGAGGATGTGAACATCATATTCTTAGTATTATTATTTAATTTTTTATTCTTATTTTAATTTTTCTAATTATATTTATTTAATCCATGTTGTTTTTTATTTCATTTTGTATTGTAAAACCTTAATGAAAAATGTTAACTTTATATTTTTTTATGTTTCAAATAAAAAAATCCATCATAGCAATAAATGGTTATATTTCATAATAATTTCAGGGTGTTACATATTTAATAACATTTCCTATATAAATCATGATTTTCTCCTTAAGTATTTGAATCATCATAAACTGGTCATATCTAATAGTAATGTGTTTAACATTCCTCAAAAGGACTTGTTTTCTTAGTAGTGATATTTGTGGCACCATATATAGCATACTAATTAAAGGAATGTTTTTTGACCCAGGGAGATGGTCTTTTAACCCCATGTACCCCTAACATCATTGAAGTGAAACCCATTACTCAAATTTGGTTAGTAGTAATTATTTTCATATTTTTTTCATCCCATCATTTTCCATGATAAACATCATGACATGCTTATTACATATTCCATAATAAAATATTTCATGTTAATTAAATTACCATCAACAATATTAATTTTTTCATTGTAAAAATTTTAAACATTAATTATTGAATCATGTTCTTATTCCTCCATCATATATAGGTATAAATCATTAGTGAAGAAAAAAGTTACATGATTCAAAACAGTCCACTCAGTAATGAAAACCCATATATTAATACATTTTAATTCATGATTTATTATGTAAACGTATACATAATACAATCTCAAAATAGTATGAAGCCCGATGTCTTTGGGGAATTGGGTATATAAAAGAACAACATAAAACAAAAAATACAACAATTTTATTTAAAAGCTCCAAAACATTATATTATATTCCTTGATCTTCTAAAACTACACTGAACAAACTAGGGGCTTACATATGAAATGGGTGAGCTATAATGGTCAGTGATGAAATAAAAAAACATAACATAAGGTCCAGAAGTACATGTGAACCAAGGGATATATCAAGGTAACATAAAAAGGTAAGTATCGTAATCTTGAAGCAATAAGGAATGATATAACATGAATGAAAAAAAGGAAACATGGGAATGTGGAGACATCATAAGTCATGCCATAAACATAGTCAAGGCTAACAGCCAACCCAACCTCACATGGTGGGCAAAGACCCACAATGGATAAGTTGTACTCTATAATCTCATATATACTTCTCATGAGACTAAAACATTACCCAATGAATTGGAGGGATACATATTTTTGAGCCCACCCAATTCCCTAAAGTATGTGCTTATCGGTGGTTTAAACCGTTTCTAAATCATTTCATGACGGTTTTGAAAAATAGAAGCTAAATCATGTGTGAGTAATCATTTTGTGGTGGGTTTTCAAAACCTCAGAAAATTGTTGTAGTGGCAGTTTAAACCACCGCTGCATCATTTTGTGACCATTTATATTTATTTATTATTTTTTAAAAGAATGTTAATTTTCTTTATTTGTTAATTTATTATTCTATTATTCTATTATTCTATTATTTTAATTTTTTATTTTTTTAATTTTAAAATTTTCATAAGTAATTTATTTGATTATTTGATTATTATTATTTATTATTTATCTTATTTTTTATTACATATTACATATTATTTATTTTTCATTACCATGCACATGCATATACACATGCATGCATATGTATTCTATACCATGCAGAAATTCTATGTTGGGTGAGATCTGAACCTCTTACCTCCTGATTATTCTGCAATGACTTTACCACTCAAGTAGTCTCTTCATGTGATGAATAAATAGAATTTAATATACTTATATATATATATATATCGATATAATAAAAAATAACATATAAAAAATAAATAGGAATATACTGATTAATAATAAATAAATATAATATAAATGAATTATATATATATAACATGGTAGTAAATAATAAGTAATAATTATTAAATAATAAATAATAAATAATGTATAATAAATATATAATTTATAATATATAATATACAAGTAATGTATAAATAAAAAATAAATTAATTAACAAATTAATTTATGATAAATAAATAATAAATTATTATATAATATATAATATATAATAAATTATCAATAAATATATAATAAATAAGTAATATATAATACGTTAATAATAAATTAATGAATAATAAATACCAATTTAATAATTAATGTATAGACAATAAACAAATGATTAATAAATAATAAATAAATAAATAAGAAATACATAATAAAATAATAATGAAAAATAAATAAAAAATAAATATGACAATAATAATAAAATAATAATAAAATAATAATAAAATAATAATAAAATAATAATAAAATAATAATAAAATAATAATAAAATAATAATAAATAATAAATTAAAAATAATTTAATTATAAACTAATAACAAAATAATAATAAAAGAATAAAAATGTAATAATAATATAATAATTAATATATAAATAATAAAAAATAATAAGTAATTAAATAGTAATTAATAAATAATAAAAAAATAAATAATATATAGATAATAAAATTATTTAATAATGAAACACTAAAATAATTATGAAAAATAAATAAATTAGAAATTAGAAATTAGAAATAAATTATAAATATATAATAAATGATAAATAATAAATAAATAATAAATAATAAATGGTTGTACATATATATAAATATAAATACTTATAACTAAATCTACATAAATATATATAAACACACATTTATGTTACATAAATATAAATAAACACACTCATATATATATATATTTCCAAATTAATATAAATATTTATATAAATACAAGTAAATATAAATATATATATATATATATTTACACATATATGATAAAAATATATAATCATAAATATGTATAAATATTTACAAATGTATATAAATATACACAAATATTCATAAATACATATAAAATGATATATATATATATATAAAACTGATAATAAATCACAAAAAGAGGGGAAACCAAAATTATTAACACACAATCAAATAAATAGGAATGTAAATCAATGGAATAAAATTATAAATGACATTAAATGAATATGAAGACACTCTTAATTGAATATGAAATCTCATCGAATGTGTATGATATATATATATATATACATACATAAATTTATTTAAATATATTATAGAGTAATATTAATTTACATATATTAGAATATATATATATATATATATATATATTTGTTTATCAATACACATGCATATGCATATATAATAATTATATAATATATATATATTTATTTATTTTGAAATAGTTTTACTGTCAATTCATTTATATACTATAATTAATGATAATGATATATTTATATAAATATACATTTATATATGATTTATACACACAATATTATTTACACACAAATCTTCAAATATTTACAAACACAAGTACACAATTATATTTCTCAAATAGAACACAAATATTCACATATATGTGTATTTATTTACATATATTAGAATTTACACATAAATATATTTTTTATTGACACACAGATTATTATATATAAACATTACATGTATAGATATATATATACATATTAATGCATTTTTATAACTTAATTAAATGTGATAATTATTTAATCTAAAATAAATAAATAATAAATATTTATATCCATATGGTCTATATGTTTAAAAACATATTTCCTTTTAAATTTGTATTATGTAATTGGTTTATTATAAGTAAATATAATAAAATGTGAATATATTTATTTATAAATTAATCTACATTGTGAAAAATGATAAAATATAAAAACAATAATATCTATATAAATATAATTTCTAAGAATAAATTTAGTCACCATTGAAAAAAGACAATAAGATCCCCTTAAATGAGGTTGAAAGTCCTTTGAATATTAAAAAATTGGGATACCCTGACTATTAAATCTGTTTTGGAGGCCTTATGGGCCTATTTTCCCTGAAAACACTTTAGTCAGAATTCATCTTAGTAATGATAACATAGATCTATTTGTAATATTTCATTTGATATTTTGTAGAGCTCAAACAGACACCAGGATCAAAAGTTATGGTTGTTTGAAGTTGAAGTTAGATTTACAACATTTTTTAAAACTATAATAAATTTAATTTTACAAATTATTACCAAATTATTATCTAACTTTGTTTAATTTCTTTTCAAAATATTTTATTTTACTAGTTGTGGAGATAAAACAAACACCCGAATACAAAGTTATGGTCATTTGTTATCGAAGTCTTATTTTATACTTAATGATGAATTATTTTAACTTTCAAATTTTTTATTTACTAATAAATATATATTTTTATTAATTAACATATTATAATTTATTAAAAAAATAAAAAAATAAAAAATCTATGATAGTAAATAATTAATAATAAATGATAATAAAATATTTTATATTTTATATTCTTTCCCTTTAATTTAGCAGCATGTTTGTAAAAACCACCTCTATTTCACGACGGTTTCTAGAAATCCACCTCAAAAAAACATTAATTTATTTTTAAAATTTATTTAAAAAAAAAATAAAAAACGAAAACCATATTTAGTCACTATTTTAAAAATAACTGTGAAAGAAACACCACTAAAAACCACCACAAAATCTATTTTTCTCGATATTGACCTATCACATTCATATAATGTTAATGAATAGGTGTGCCACAGAGAAACTACAACATAATTATGTATTTCATCACTTTTAATACCATTATTAAGAAGTGTTAGATACAAAAAATGAAGTCCCAAATAAATTAAGTATAAGTATATCTAGGTGAATACCTTTGAGTGGATATGAGAATGGGTATTTAATATAAAATTGTCTAGCATGAAAAAATGTATGATGATTTTAGAAGCATAAAAGGGGTACATAAAAATTCATGAAAGGGTTAAATAAGAGTTAAAGGGGTATATAATCATTTTATTATCATAATTAAAGTAATATGGATTTTTTAAAACATCTCCTAAAATGAATAAATGGAAAATAAAATAAGAAATTTAATGAAGGTGCTTGAATTTAGAGGAGAATGAGAGTATCCCTTACCCTAAGATAGAGCTTCTAAAACTTTGGAGGATCTTCTTAAGAGGTTTTAGAAACCATGGGAAGACTATAGATATAGGTAAGGTTAGATTAATTTAGTTCTTCAATGGTTTTTAGTGAAGTTTAATTGGAGTTTGGGTTGGTTTATATAGCAAAAGACCAGAGAATTCTTTATTAATTTCCAAAAAATTGTTTTGGACTCTATGATAAAGAAATCAAAAAGAAAAAACCAACCGATTTTTTATTCCCATGTTTTCTATGAATGTAAATTAAAATTAATTATTTTACATTTTTAAGAATCTAGATCAAAAAAATAATACCCTTTGTGATGTGGAAGTGAGTAATGTTTACAATGAATTTATTTTTAAACCTTAAATTATAATATAGGTTTTAGAGGAATCATTAAGGGTATATAAAATTAATATAATAATTTCAAAAACACATTATTTTAAAGTAAAAATATGTATTTTATTTTGTTATCTTTTTATATAATATATTACATTACTTTTGGGTCATTATAATGGTATAATACATAACATATATTTATATCGTATTTAATTTTTATATAGAAATATAATTATCGCAGAAAATTATGAAAAAATGATAATAGGATAATTTTAATGTGATTAATTAAAAAATAATATTTATTTTTTCAATATAATTCTTTAAATATATTAATTTACACTTTTAAGTCAAAATACCCATTTATTGAAAAAATATTGGTTTTGTACAATAACCATTTTCAGACCCTTAAAACCATTACATCTAACTCCGTAAAATTATATTATCATTTATATTTAATAAATAATATTTAATAACAATTTTTTATTAAAATATAATTTATTTTAACAATTATTTAATTCATCAAAAAGAGTTTCTTTATTTAAACTCTATATTCCCCAAAAATACACATCATGGTCCATTGTGTGAGAATCTATTTTTTCATTAAACTCAAAATTTAAACATTATAAATTAATATTAAAAAGTGATAAAAATAATAATTTTTTAATTAAAATAATATTGAAAAATTTATAATATTATGGTCTAGATACATATACATTTATGACACTAATTAATTCTATAATGGTATGGTGGGCGATTGTGAGATTTTCTTAGGAGTGGTTCGACGTCCATGGTTTGAGTCATGATCTCAATGATCTTGAAGTTCTCCAGTACATGTTTTCTTCATGATCTAGTTTTTGAATATGTAATTTGAATTAATAAATGGAAAATCTTAGTGATTATATCTCCCTTGTAAGCTCTAATAAATGGGAATCATATGGTATGATCCTACTATTTTAAGTTATCTCTTCTTCTGTTTGTGTCAGATGGTCATTGTCATAACCCTCTATATATACTACTAATATGATCACTATTAAATGGAAATATTATCAATCATTGTGATGCATAATAGTATCTTAAATTTTAAGGGATATACCATGCCAAAATAACCAAATTTATCAATTCGTTTTCTATAAATTCATTACTTGATAATACATTTATTCATTTAACAAGTTGGAATTTCATTAATAAAAGTTCAAGATGTTATATTATTCCCCCAGAATAAATTTAACCCTTTTAATTTTTTATTTAATACACTAAAATATATGAGGGTACTTCTATTTAATCAACTCTTATGGTTCTGAGGTCACATCCTAAAAAACTTTGGTTTCTCCATAACACTTTAACCATGTGAGTTTTCTTGTTTCACAGAATCTTGTCTCAACAATCATTGATCTTTAACAGCTTCTCCTAGTATGAATGATATTTATATAATGGTATCACCTTTATATTTTGTACATGTGATGGGTCATGTATATACTTTCTCAAGAGGGATACATGGAACACAACATGTACTTGAGATATGTTATGTTAGAGTGCAAGTCAATAGTCCACTACTCCAATATGATCAAGGATCTAAAAATGGATGATATATCTAGGAATAATATTCTCCTTCTACCCAAAACACATCACATTATTCCATGGAGATATATTTGTGAACTCTTTATCTTTGACCACAAACACTATTTCACATCGACGATTTTCTGTATAGATTTTCAGTCAAATTTTTATGGATTTAATATGACATTTAATTGTTTGAAATTTTACTATCATTTCTTAGATAAGATAAAGTCCCATAATCTTCCACTCTCCATCTTAATCCTATCATGTCATATTCTGACACCTCTTCCTATACATAAGGTGCCGTTTTAATTCTATAAGGGAAACTATTGTTATATGAGAACTCCGCAAGAGGAAGGTGTTTACCCCAATATCCTTGAAAATCCATTAAATATGATATTAATATATTCTCTAGAGCCTGAATGGTTATTCCATATTGAACATCCATATAAGAGTGATAAGCAGTTCTAAATCTCAGTTCTGTATTAAATTTTTACTAAAGGATTCTCCAAGACCACTTAGAATACCTAATCTCTTGATCTGATACAATAGAGAGCAGAAATCCTTACAGTCTTACAACATAAATTATGCATATAAAGATTAGTTATTCAAGAGAGAAATCATCCTTGATGGCAATAAAAATAGATGAATTCTTTAGGAAATCAACTACCACCCAGATGATATTATTTCTTTTTAATTTCATGGGTATTCATACAATAAAACCCATGGTAGTTCTTTTCCCAATTCCATATTGGTCATATCCTCACACTTCTATAATTTAATAATTACTTGTTAGAATACCAAGAATTGATATGTAAACTCCATGATTTTAGTCATCATGTTATACCACTATAGGATTTACTTCAAATCTATATACATCTGAGTGCTTCCTAGACGAATAGAGAAGGATGATATATGTGCACCAACCATAAGTTCCGTCTTTATTTATGATTTTTAAGAGACACATGTCCAGGATCCAAACCATATAAATCCATCTTCATAATGTAGAAATCCAAAATATTCACTACCTTCTTCTATATAAAATTAGCATCCATCTCATCCTCTTTGTTCCTCTAAAAAATGGATGGTTGGGAAGTTATTTGAGTAAGGTATGATGAATATCATTTTATTATTCCCATTTTCATACTTTGAATGTCAATGAATATTTGATCCCTTCAAATACTTATCATGGATAGAGTTATAAGATAATTTATACTCAGAGAATCTTCCACTTTGTTTCCATTCCTAGAATTGTAATGGACTGAACAACTATAATCCATGATCATATCTAGAAACCTTTATTGGACCATATAAATCACATTTTCTTTGAATATATACTGGATGATTTTTTATCATTATATATGTCACCCTATTCTCTATAGAGGTAATTTCACTATATCATCAATGTGAATATCATTACAGTATATTCTAGATCATGAGTTGGGTTATTGTCCTCACAAATCATTAATTGGAGGGAGTAATAGGATGTCACTTTGTCATCTTTCATGAGTACACAACCCAATCCATTTTTGGATTCATCATTCTGGATCACAAACCCTTCCCCACTGGTGGGTAATGTGAACATAGGTGCATTGATTATTCTCTTCTTAAAATATTTCATTCATTCCTTGTATTTATCATTCTATAAAAACATGAATCCCTACATAGTAATATTTTTTAGTGGGATTCAAAATCATAATAAGTTTCTAAAAAATCAATAGTAGTACCCATCCAATCCAAGGAAACTATGTATTTCCATCATATTTTTGGTCGGGGGCATCCTTCAATTGCCTCTAATTTTCATAGATTAATAGATATCCTTTTATTGGTGATAAAATTCCCAAATAAAGTTACTTTCTCTGACCAAAACTCACATTTACTATAATATTCATATAAATTTTCCTTCCTCAAGGTCTTCATTAAAATATTTAAATGATTCTAAGGTTCCTCTTTTATTTTATAGTAGATAAGAATATCATCTATAAATACTACCAAATATTTGTTGTGGTAAGACCTAAAGACTCTATTATTCAGTTCCATGATGATATATAGAGTATTATTGAGACCAATTTTAATCATTATGAACTCATAGTGTTTATACATTGTACAAAAACTTGTCTTGGGGATATCCTCCTCCTTCACCTCTACTTGATTATATCACCATAGAAGATCCAACTAAGATAATTATCCGGATCAATGTAGTTGATTGAATAGTTCATTAGTTCGTGTTAGGGGATACTATTTCTTTATCATGATACTATTAAGTTCACTATAATAAATGTAGATTCACATTAAACCATCCATCTTTTTTGATATAGAGGACTGGTGCAACCCATGGTAAAGCACATGGGTGTATGAAACTTTTTTCATGATTCCCCTATAATTGTTTCTTTAGCTCCTCATGTTCAAAAATAAAAATTCTGTATAGAGTCCTGGATATTGGAAAATCTCTGGGTATGAGCTCGATTAAAAATTCAACCTCTCATCTAGGATGAAGGATAAACAATTCATTGAGAAACACATTAGTGTATTTTCTCACAATGGGGATGTATTCAAGGATGATATTTTCTTTAGTCTAAATAATTTGAGATAGATACACTTTGTCACAATGAAATAATTTCCATGATTAGATGTTTATACGAAATAATATTCACCCACTTCTTTGAACTTGTATAGAATCAGAGGGTTATTTGTGATACGGAGGATTATTTCATTCTCTCATAATTTTTTCCCTATATAAGAAAATTAAATCCTTTATTTTAATAGTATATAATTCCTCTAAATTAAGTTTCACAGGGTTCATTGGGATGTTCATCCCACAAATTTTGATAAGGGAGGAGTTATGTACTTGGGATGCAATAATTACCCCATTTTTCATCCTCACTAATAGATCTACTTACATGCTTTGCAGTGGTGCTTGAATAAATCTACTAAAATTATGTGATATGAAAGAATGCGTAGAACAAGGATAAAAATTTATAATCACTCTCCATGAATGAATAATATGTATACCTATAACCACTTCATTTTCATGATCCACCTCATCATTTATGATGGAATAATATTTCCATTTCTACCATAGAAGTTATTGGAGTTTATTGTCTCGGAATAACCTTAGATTAAGGTATCTTCTTTCATAATTCATTCTTTCCTTTCAATTAAATCATTATGTTAGTGGTTGAGGGTTCACTGAAGATTTCCTTTCTTCCATCACATTGGCTAGTTTTTTCATCAAAAATCACTAACTATGTGTATTTCCATCCTACACCTAAATCATTTTATCACCCCATTGGATATTTTATGGATGATTCTTCCCCCACTTTTGAAAAGTGGTATGTTGGGATTTCTTTCTATCATTATATTTCTCCATCATATCACCAAAATGAATCTCCAATTTCAAAATTAGTATCTGCATGAAAACCATGAGATTTTTCGATCTCTATTTTTATATTAGGGAAATATAATAAAATTTAATCATATCTATCTAATTCCAAAATGGGTGATTATCTTCATTGATTTAGCTTCATTCCACCAAATAAGTGGTAAAATTCACTTTCGGTTACAATGAAAAATTTGGGGGTGTATTGTGAAAGAATTGTGAAGTTTCACCTATACAATATAAAAGATTCATTGTACTTTTTCTTAATGCTAAGGAAGTCCCTATATATTCTCATTTGATTATTATGAAGGTAATATTTGTCAAAAAACATTTTTATTAATTACTTTCACTCTATTCCTTCAATATCCTCCTCAAGATTCCTATTTGTTTTCAACTTCCTCCATATATCAACTTCTCATTACATATGATAAACATCCATAAAGACCTTATATTGTATAGAAAATTGAAGTATATAGTATATATTCTCAATGGAGTTTATCTATACTTCAATGATTATGAAATTAAAAGATCCAATAAATTTTAGAGATCATTTTTTCATAATTGTATCAATTACAACATAATATTTCTTATTGTGATTTAGAAGTACCTCACGATTCAGGTTTTGATTTAAAATATTAACTATTTGATAAAGTGTTATTATAAAGTTCCTGAATCCTACTCCCATTGGGTTGGGAATCTCATTTGGTCAACCATTACATTACTCATCACATTGGTTGTCGACTCACTTTCGCCTGTTCCTAGGCATTGACTAAAACTAAGGGGAAATTTAGTGATGAGTATTTTAAAATTAATAATCACAAAAATAAAAAACCATGAAAATTAAAAGAGTAACTCATAAATGTAATATATTCTATAACTTATAAATTTAAAGGTTTAAATCTATGTTTTACATGATCTATTTCCTAACATTTAATATTAAGCATATTTTTTCTCTTAATAAAGGATAATTAGGTGTTTGTGAATTTACCAAATAATATCCCCCAGGAGTGTCAAAATAGGTGTGTATAAAGGTTCATTTTCATGCACCAAGTGACAATCAAGTCCATCTCAATACACCCTTTTTCCGTTATTACCCCTATGTATATCTGTTCTAGAGACACATCTACTAATAGTATCCAAACATGGATGTATTTCCTTGGAAACCACTTACTATATACTTTACCAAATTTAGGGATGTTTTCATTTATTTTGTCATATACCTTAGTCTTTTACTATAATTTTCTAATACTCATCCCAAAAATAACTAGAATTTACATTGATACTAACAATGACAACCCATATTTTAATACACTTTAATTCATGAACTATTACATAAAGGTACCCACAATACAGTCCCAAAATATCATTAATTATAGTGTCTTTGGGGAACTATGTATATACCAAGAAAAATTCAACAAAAAATAAACAACAATATTTAAAATTTCCAAAATATTCTCTTACATTCCTTGGGTCTTCTAAAATTGAATGAAAAAACTTGGGGACATACATAAGCAATGAGTGAGATATATAGCCTTAGTAAGGGAATAAAAAATCATAGAATAAGGTAATGTAGAAAATTTTAACCATGGGGTATATCAAGGTAACATAAGAGTTGTGAGAATCATAATCATTAAGTAATAAGGCATTATATAACATGATGGCATATAGGCAACATGGGAATGTGACAACAACGCGGATCATGTAATAAAAATAAGTTATGTATTACTGGAAATACATCATCAAATCATAAAAATATTACCACAATGGATTATTTTTACTTGAAAATATGTTACATGTTGTCTCGTGACTCTAAAAAATTACCCAAGGCATTGTAGGGATGTATAATTCTGGTCCCACCTCCAACTTTCATATCGTGTACAAGCATATGTTTTCCACGTAGATCATACAACATAAGGATATATTTCATCACTTTGAATCCCATGATTATAGAGTGTGATATAAGTATATATAAGTATTAAATCAATGAATTATAGGTACAAATAGTTGAATACCTTTGAGTCAAAATGGGAAAGGTTATTCACTACAAAAATGAATATCCTGGAAAATTACAAGATGATTTTGGCAGGATAAAGGGGGTATATGATGTTTAATGGAAGAGTTAAATGAGAGTGAAAGGGGTATCTAAAAAAGGTTCTTTAAAAACATATCTGAAGATGAATAATTGGACAGTGGGATAATTTAAATAAGTTTCTTGAATATAGATGAGAAGGAGTGTATCCTTTACCCCGATAGGGTGCTTCTAAAATATTGGTAAGAGATTAAAAAGAGCACGGAGAACCTTGGGGATACTAGAGATATAAGGGTAATGTAATTTAATTATCCATGTGTTTAAAGTTACGTTTAATGGGATTTTGGGTGGGTTAATATATAAAAAGGGAGGACAAATCATTATTAATTTCCAAACATAGGTTTTGGACTCTGTATGATAATATAATAAAAACCAGAAAACTACGAATTATGTTTTTCCAATGGTTTCTTAAAAAGTGAAGTTGTTTTTATTATTTTAAATTTTCAATAATATATCTCTTTAAAATAATATCCTTGGTGAGGTGGAAGTAATTCATGTTTAAAAAATAATTGATTTCGAAACCATAAAATATAATATGGGTTCCAGTGGATTTATTAATGGTTTATAAAATTAGTCAAATAATTTCATAAAAAATTATTCTAAATTATAAATATTCAATTGGTCGTGGAAACCTTTTATAGAATATATTAAATCACGTTTGAATCATTATTATGTCATAACTCATACCATATATTTATATCATATTAAATTTTTACCAAAAAAATCGGCCAACTCAAAAAATTATGAAAAAATATCCACTAGATAATTTCATTATCAAGATTTTAAGAAATACTTAATTTATCAAAATAATTATTTAAATATGATAATTTAAATTTTTATATCAAAATAAAAATTTATTAAAAAATACAATTTTGTTACAATAAATGTTTTCTAACCCTTATAACAATTACATTTGACCTTATAAAATTGTATTATCATTTATATTTAATAAATTTTCTTTAGAAACAATAATTTATTAAAATACAATTTATTTTAAAATTTATTAAAATCAACTAAAAGAGTGTCTTGATTTGAACAATATATTTCCCAAAAATACACCGTGTTCCATAGTATTAGAATCTTTTTTATCAAACTCATTATTCAAACATTTAAAAATTAATATTAAAAAGGGATAAATATAATAATTTATAAATCTAATGAAAATTTAAAAATCCATACTATTAGCGTCTATATACATATCCCTTTATTATACCAATTAATTCTTTATGGTTATGTTATGTGATGGTGTGATTTTTTGGGGTGGTTTAGCGTACATAGTTTGGGTCATGATCTTGATGAGTTTAAACTTCTCTATTAAATGGTTTCCTTCATGCTTTATTTTTTATATAAAATTGGTATTTATTAAGAGAAAAGGCTAGTGATTATATCTCCATTGGAATTTCTAAAAAATGGGATTCAAATTGTATGATCCTACTGGTCAAGGCTATCCCATATTATATATATGCCAACTGGACTTTATCATAACCCATTATATATTCTGGTAATATGATTATTATTTAATTTTTAGCTTTTAAATGGCCATGATTATTAATAGCCTCTTAATTCTGATAGGAGATAAAATTACAAAATAACTAAATTAGTTCATGTGTTTTAAATAACATAAATACTTGATAATGAATATATTTATTCAAAAATAAGGAATTTTGTTAATAAATTTATGGTTCGTTACATGGATAGACTACAAGAACAATATATAGATTAATTCCTATGACCTCAATATACATAGTCATTTATGATCCATTTATCCTGGACCCATCTACTGATTATCATGTTTTGTATTCCCTTAAAATGTTACATAATATCCCATCCCCAATCATCATTAGACTCAAGTGTTCTAATTACCTATTTTAAATCTCCATACCATTTACCACACTATATTCACAAAGTGCATGGATAACCATAAAATTTGTATTTTCAATTGTAAAGACATTATATAATTAAAAAAATGTAAACCTATAATTGGTAATGAAAATCATGGATCATATATAGTCTACCATCTATAATAATATTTCTTATTGATGATAAGGTCTAATAACCCCTTGTTCCATTAACAAAATGATATTAAAACCACCACTTTAATTGTTAAACATTATTCCTTGATATATTTATTATATTTAGTCTCACCCGGATACAAATAACCAAGGTTATTATTTATATCAATTTCATTAGTTGTTCAATGGTTTTAGGTAACTCTAGGATTATAAGCCCCATTTGGGTGGTCATATCACAACCATAACTCTTGGTTAAGAACCATGGCCATAAAATACAAACAGACTCTATGAGTTACTTTATATTTGTTTTTTACTCTTTTTCTTATTATTTATTCTCCTGAACCATACTATATACATTATTTCATCAGTTGGTCATGGTTTTGCTAACTATAATCCTATATAACTCATTATTTTGAATCATGACATTAATAAGAATGCATTTTTTCTTGAGGTGGTCTGTAGTTGAGTTGGAATATAATTTTTGTTTAATTTAACATGGCTTAATTTTCTTGAAAACTACAAAAAATATTATATAATGATGTTCAACCCTAAACATTAATTTCACAAGTCTAGCCCAAAATACCTTGATGTTCAAAAGGGAAGATAAAGAAAATTGGACATGTTGAAACACCACAATGAAATTCCTTAGAAAATTTCATGTCTCTAAATATTATTTATGAAACTTTAATATATAATTTAACATCATATATTTCCAATGAATATTTATTTTATGTTTTTGTAAAATTATAAATATGATTTTTTAAGAAATTAGAATATATATTCATATTTGAGAAAATGTTATACTTAAAATTATAATTATGTTTTTTTGAGTAACATGTTCCATAATAAATTAAAATTATGAAATATCTACTATATTATCATTAATAAATGATTAATTCTTGATAATATAGTTTTTATAAAATTAAAATGGTCATTGACATATCCTTGTAATTATAAAATATAATGGTTGTTACACTAAAACCAATTTCTCATATATGTATTTAGAAATGAAATTAAACTTAATATGAATAATAATTTCATGAAAAATAATTATTGAAACATATATGGAATTATATTTAGTAATGTGGATAAACATATATCTCATAATGAAATTGGATTTTCTAAATGTAGAGCTTTTTATATTTATGTATTGATTGATTGATTTTAAAATATAAAATAATTTTTTTAATATATCATATAAAAAGAATTATTTTTAATAAAATTGCATTTTCTTGCACTCATTACATAATGTTTATCTTATGGTAATTTTTTGGGATTTTTTTCAATTATTATTTTTTGGTGAAAATTTGAAAATTAAAGTTTTGTGGGTAATAAGATTATAATGAACCATAATTTATATAGATATATAAAAAATATTATTATTTGAATATTCATTATATAAAATTAAGATACATTCCATAATTTTATAGGACTAATATCATTCGAATCTTGTACACATAAAAAAATGGTTCATAATAGATCTACATCATCTTCCAAAATGTTTTTCAAAAATACCACCCTTGTTAGAAAAATCATACATAAAATCTTCATTCATAACCTATATAAAGGAAAAATAATAAAGAGTGAGATCTAATTATTGGTAAGGGTGAACAAGGGAGATATCAATGATCACTTAAACATAACTTGAATATAAGGGTATGTGAACATGAGATTAAAATTTGAAAAACATAACTTGCATATCAATGCTCAAAATTTTGAGTCATAGTGTAAACCTTGGAATTTCATAAGACCTGAATCATAAAATAATCAATGAATATAATCCATTAAATAATAACATTGGTATAATACATAAATTTTTGGCATACATACTTGCATAGAAAATCATTTCCATTGTAATCACAAATCACTTCTAGGACTATTATAGTGGATTGGGTTCACTCTCCATTCCAGCATATTTTTCACAGTTCACTCCCAAGACTATCACAGTGGACATAGTCCATTATTTAACTAGGTTCACTTCACCTTCTAATCCAATTTATCTAATGATACATTCCTCTTTACCCAATGCATTGGACAGATATATAATTCTAATACCACCCATAACATAATGAACATCATTAAATATCTATTCAAAAATCAAAAAACACTCATCATATCATAACCCATTGAAAGGTAATGGGTATTATAAATATTTAATCATATATCATCACAACATAACATGTGGAAAATAAATCATTTTTATAATGGTTTCATCAAAAGTTAATTGACCCCTAGGAAATAAATGATTTTCATAGGATCATCATAAAATAACCATCATCATAAGATATATAAAAAAATGAAATTGGATGGTATCACTAGATCATAAACCAAGTAATTCATAAGTAACATCAAAGTATGCTATCAAAGATAAAAAATTCCTTTAAAATTCTAGTGAAACATTTTTTGAAGAAAATAACCTTTTCACATTGAAAACACTAATTTAAAATATAAAAATTTCCCAAATATTAATGAAAATACTTTATTTAAAAATAATCACTCTAATTTTTAGTGTATGATTCAAATATTTGAGTGATCATGAAATTATAATGTTCTTCTTATTCCATGTATGTTAAAATAAAGATTATTTTCACATTTTTGGTAAAAATTCAAAAGTATTTCTTTCAAAAAATGACTAGAATATTACTTTTAACACTATTTTTGAAAGTAAAACATAAGGAAACTCAAATTAAATAGATATAAGTTAATAATAAATACATTCTTGAAATAATTTTTAGAAAATACGTACATAGAAGAGAAATTATTTTTGATCAAAGAGACAAATAAAGTCAATTTTCCTTCAAAACATTATTTCAACATGTTGAGTCCCTAGAGATAGGAAAATTAAAGGGAAAAATGAATTCCAAAGAGATAAAGGGTAGATAATAAAAATCTTGATAATATTGATAGTTGGATCATGAAATTTCATTATTTTAAGCTTAATCATAAACATTCCATATAAATAATGAGATTGTCTCAAGTTTCACTTTCTTTGACAGAGATCTAAAAACATGAATAATAAAATTAAATTTGTTATAATTTTATACTAAAATAATTTAAATACTTATAATATCATATATTATCCACTTATAACATTTTAATACTCATTTATTAATAATTATTTATTAATATAATTTTTTCAAGCGTTGACTATTCTATTTTTTATGGGAAATTAAGTTTCATAGTTTCAGTCCTTATAATTTGATTATGATTCCATAATTTCAATGATTTTAATATTGATATAAATATAATATATATTTGTTATATATAAATTTTGATTCATTCATAAAATGTATATAGTGAAAATAGAATCACACTATTCGTGGATATGGTAAGAGGCATGTATACGTGAACGTCGTTTTCAGTTTTTAATGGATAGAATGAAATAAAGGTAAAAAATAATTCACCATTAAAGAATCATTATTATATAATATATATTATATATAATAATTAAATATATCCTTATTTCCATCAATTTAAAATAGAAATGAAAAATTAATCACATCTCTTTGTAGAGGTGGTAGTCCACATGTACACATTAGTGACATTATCATTTTCTAACAGACTAGAAGGTTAAAAGATAGATATGATATTATAATTATAGAAGAATAATAATGTAAAAAATATCAAAAATAGACTTTAATACCATCAAAATAATTATCCATGAAACATGGTGATGGAAAATGAATTGTATCGCTACGTGGAGGTGGTAGTCCATACATAAGGACGAGCGATACTTTCACTTCCCATTTGATAGAAAACAGGGTCGATAATGGTGGTTTCATTACTATAAAAACATTTAATTATATTTAAGATTTTTATGTTATTATTTTCATATATATACTTATATTTATATGTGGTGGAAGAAAAAATAAAATGAATGTTCGTGGGTAAGAAGATTACCTCTTCTTTAGCAAGCCTCTTTTTGATCCTTCCTTAAAGACCCATGAAATTCTCTTTTAAGACGACTAGTTTCTATATTTTATGGATATAGAATTTGAAAAGATAATGTGGTTGTATTTAATTGATCATGTAGGAACAATTTTATGGAATGAAGGTAGAAGACATGTATCCTTTTTTAAGTGGGGGAGAGGTAACACTTGGAATTTCTTAAAAGGAGAAATATAATAAAGTTATTCTTAAGAAATATTATTCAAAATGATTAGATAATTAAATTTGGGAAATGATTTGGTTAAAATATACCCATAAAATAGGATTTATATTGTTTTAATTTCCAATTTCTCCCTTATCGTTTGGTTTAACCCCTTAATAAACTCGTTTTAACCTTAATAGTGGTGACAATTTTTTACTATTTTTACTAGTCATTATGAACAAAAATAAAAGTGGCCTCAATAAAAAACATAAATTTTGATACAAAATAAGGAATCAATTTTATCAAAATAAATATCTAAAATAAAAATATGTAACTTTTAAAATGAACTCACAAAATGCGTAGAAAACTATTTTTGGTAAAAAATAATTTCCCATGCTCAAAATGTTATTATACCAAAATATAAATAAAATTAATTCAAATGACCATAATTGGATAATTATAACATAAAAATGGTCTAATTTTAATTTTAGAACCATTTGACAAAATGGAACTTGGTAAATTCTGTAAACTAAATGACAGTTTTCAATAAAAATCAGTATTTTCACTGTACATTGAAAAAATTTCATTTCATAAAATTATAAAAAATTCACTGTAATATAATTTGGGAATATTAATTTTAAAGATGAATTTAATTTTTTCAAATAAATTTTCTAAAATTTTAAAAAATTAATTACATTATTTTCTCAAAAAAATCATTAAATACTACTTTTGAGGTAAATTCTACTTATAAAACATATAATTAATTTATTTAAAATTAAGTACATATTTATAAATATATTTTGTTTATATAAAAAAATTATAAATATTTTAAATATTTGGTTTTTCATATTGATACCATAAATTTAAAATTAATTATAAAATGGTATATTATATTGGATTTCATTTAGACTCCAAGTTTCATTTTTGATAAGCTATCAAATAAATTAATTTTTTTTAAAAATATGTCATTGAATAATTGGGTGTTAAATTATACCCCCTTAAAATGAAATTTCCCCCAAAAAATAAATCATTATGGTACAAATAAATGAAGATTTATTTTTTTCAACACATACTTGGTTTTCTATATAACTTCTTCAAATTTTTTATTCCCCCCAATAAATTTAACCAGATGAGTAATCCTGTATCAAAACACTTTATCTCCGTGGTCCAATATTTATAAGGCTCGATATTCATATGAAAGATAATGAACCCTTAGTATGAAATCTATGTTATGTACATGTGAAGGATCATGTATATACTTCCACAAGAGATATACATGGAAAATATCCTAAACTTAATAAAGGTTTGGTGGAAGAACCAAGAGATAAGATATTTTCTATACTCAATCAAGAATATTAAAGAGGAAAATATATCTAAGGATCAGATTTACTTTCATTTTTAATCTAATAACATTATTACAAGGATAAATTCATAGGTATACCTTCTCACTAGATTCAAATTATAGATTTCCCCAATGATTATCACCATAAATTTTCTGTCGACTCTTTTCTACCTTGAATTGACATCGAATGGTTCAAATATTCTCTACTATTTCCACAACTAGCTCACGTCACAATGTCTTCAATTATCTAAATTTATTCTATTGTGTTGGAGAACTACACTTCTTTTTATATAGGGTTTCATAAGTATCCATCTTAATGCTTGAGTGAATGATATTTTTATTGGAAAACTCTATTATAGAAATGTGTTGATCCCGAACACCTTGGAAACATATTGAACAAGGACACATTCTGTAGGGTTTGAATGTTACTTTTTAACTAACCATATATATGAGGATAATATATAGTACTAAAACATGACTCTAAATCATGATCTTTTTTATGAATTCTCCAGAACATTGAGGTAAGCATAAAATACTGATTTTATATAATAGAATGCGGTAATCCATGGAACCCTACCACATTATTAATGTATATTATGGAAAGATGATCAAGATTGAAATATTATTTGATTATAATGATGTGTCTTCAGTTCATAAGGAAATTGACTATAAACCAAATATAATTATGGACCTTAGATGTTTTGGTGAGTCTGAAGACAAAATCCATGGTGGTGTTTTCCCATTTCCTTTCTACTATTAATAATGGTTTTAACATTCCCTTAGGCTTCTATCTCTAAGCCTTAAATTAAAGACAAACAAATCGCTGAGAACCATAATCTAAATTATATATCTTCATGTTGTCCCACTATAAATACCCTTTCATATCTCTATATATATTCATACATCTAGGATGAATAGATAATTAAGAACTACGTGCTTCATCAAATACCTCCTTCTTTAACTCTCTTATTTATAGGAAACATTCAAAATTCGTAAACCTTATTATTTCATCATAATCATGGTTGATCCAAAGAAATTTTATTTATTTATTTTTTATTTCCATATATTTCTTTTATTATGCATTTATTTTTACCTAGATAGATGGTTGAACAATTATTTGAGAAATATAACATTTATCCAATTACATTAATATTTCATGTTCTACTTTTTCTAATCCATAAATATTGTATCTTTTTTTATCCTTATCATAAATAATCTACCATGATCCTCTCGAATAAATTCATCAGAATACTTGTTCACATTCTCATTGTGGTAATGTATTGAGAAGTTATAATATTTACTCAACTATAACCATATTCTCTTGTTATTATTCATCTCTTTTCGAGTGAATATATACTTTAAAAATTTATGATTGGTATATATGTCCCATCTTACATGGTAAAGATAATACCACCATATAATTAATGAAAAAATTACAATATTTAACACCAAATAATGAGTTTGATAATTTTTCTCACGACCATTTAATTTTTTTGAGGCATAAGCTATAACAATATTAGTTTTCCTAAGTACACATCTCTGTTTATTCATCAATGTATCATTATATATCAAAAAACCTAATCCACTATAGTGTAGTGTATTCATATGTTACTTGGATAATATTATCTTTAGTTCTTTGAAATTTTACTCACATCCATCTATAGAAAAGGATATGGATCCCTTCTAAGTGAACAAGGTTAGTAGATTAGATAGGAGGGATATATTTTCCAAAAAACATTGATAATATAAATACAAATAAATAAAATTATTAATCTCAGTCATTGGGGTTAGTCTGGGTCAAAATTAAATAACTTCTATCATTGATGAATCCACAAATATAACCTTGATTTAGATTATATAACACAAAAATGAAACATTTTATATCCAAAATATTGAAATATATTTTTTTTCATTCAACTTCTATTTACATAGGGTCTTCCGGACAATCCTCAAGTGATATTCTTGCTCTTCTGTAATCTTTGAAAATAAATTAATATCATTTATAAAGACTAAAATAAACTTATCAAAGTAATAAATGATGACTCTACTCATTATATATCGGATGATAGCATGGGATTTAGTGAGACCAAATGGATTCACTATAAATTTATAGTGTCCATACATTGTAATGAATGTTTTTTTGGGTATATCCTCCTTATTGACACTCAATTGATGATATAAAAATGATGTTTACTATTGGAAAAGTATTAAGATTAATGTAGTTGATTAATAAATTCATCAATATGTAGTATATAATACCTACTATCGATTGTGATCTTAATAATCTCCTGATAATCAATGAAAAGTGGCATTGATTCATATTTCTTATTAACAAAAATAATAGCTAAACCCTAAGGTGACACACCTATCCAAATGAATCCCTTATAAATATTCTCCTTGGTTTTCTTCTTTAATACTTATATCTCAATAAGTTCCATTATATATGGAGCAATTGAAATGTGTGAAACATTATGTATGAGTTTTATTAAAAAATAAACTTCACTATTCGGTAGAAGACTTGGAAATTCTATAGAAAGACATCAACAAATTCCCACACAATAGGAATATTATATATCACTAGTTTCTCCCCAAACACCTAAGATAAACACCCCTTTTTAAAATGAATTAATACTTATACAATGGAAATAATTTATATCATAATATTATATTTATCATCGCACCAATTAATTATCACCGGTTGGTCTAGAATATCAAAATTTACTTCCCTTCATCATAATTTAATGTTCAATTTATGTAAATAAAGAAAATAAAATCATAATATAACATCAAATTCAACTATAGGTGGAATAAAGAGATTTGTAAGAAACACATTCCCACAAACATCAGTCGAAGAAGAATCAAATAATTTATATATGGTCACCGTACCATTTAGAGTTTTCACTACTAATTAAACATCTAACCATTGAGGATGAATTTATATAACCTTATATAATTCTTCAAAAATAATGGAATGGGAAGATAAAGAATCTAATAAGGCATTATAAATTATATTTTTAATGGTATGTGTACGATTCACAACTTTTTTTATCCACATTAGTAATAGTAATCACATGAGATTTCCATTTGTCACTGTAATTAAGAGGATTCAAAAATGGATCATTTTCATTAACCTTTGAATTTTATCACTCATTAGAAAAATTTATATACTCCTTATAGTCTAAGCACTAGAGTATAGATAGAGTATTCTATGGAGCTATCTCTATATTTTCATCATTATCTAACTTATTCTCAACACTTCAAAAATCTACTGCCTGATGACCTGCATTTCCACATTTAAAAACATTACACATTACCATAAGATAATTTCTTTCATATTTTCTTCCACACTTACTTCATAAAGGAAATATTATAATCTTATGTACCTTGTTTTTAGAATATCCTTCAAATTATATCTTTCTTTTTATGTCATACCCATGATATGGATTGGTAACTCCATTATCCATTTTCACCATGACATAACATCAAATGATTTATTAATTAATAATGAATACCCCTAAGGATAAATCCCTTAAGATACTCCATTTTAAGCCACCGAAGAATTGATCAACACTACATTAAGACTGAATGATAATACCAGAAGTGCACCTCACAAATCTGATAAAATTTACCTCATATGTAGCAATCGATTCACCATCCTTCTACTTTAGATTGAGTAATTTTCACTCCAATTTCATAAAAATAATAGGAGGAATGTATATATTAAAAAATAATCTCTCAAACTCATCCTACTCTATGGATTAAATTTCCTCTCATTTCCTAGTTTTATTGATTAGAGTCCACCATTGACCTCCTTCCCCTTCCAAATGATAAAAATATAAGATAATTTTTTCATATTTTTAACATTGTATAATGGGAAATATCCTTTATGTTTTACTAATCTATTACTCGATAACTAGGCGATCAATGGGAGGTTTCATTCTTGTTATGTATGTTAACCATTGATTTCTTTCACATTTTCAGTAAAAAGTCAAAGTACCTTATTCAGAAAATTACAAGTTGATTCATTTTAAACCATTTTGTAAAAACTAATTCTTGTTTAAAAATGAATTAAAAAATTAATATTATAATATAAAAAAACATTCTTCAAAACATTTTTAGAAAATATTGACATTTAACAGAAAGGATTTTCGATCGAACAGATAAATAACACCATTTTACGTTTTAAATTTATTTTCATCTCTTGAGTTATTAATGTGAGGAAAAATAATAGAAAAAATTAATTCTTCAAAAAATTACATTATTGGTATTCTTGAGAGGTATATCATGAAATTTTATTATTGGAAACATAATCATAAAAAATCTTCATAAGCAATGGGATTGTAAAATAATTCACGTACCCAATGTTCCACCTAAATTGAATGATTTATATACTTATGTATAATAAATTTAAATTTATTTATATTATATATAAGAATAAATTACATAATTTTAATATAATATATATTCCTCTTATAACATTTCAATGCAAATTTATTATTAATTCCTTATTAAAAGCATTGTTTCTCGGTGATAATCATTTTGTTTTTCAGGGGAATTTTTATTTCATAGTTCTGGTCCTTATAATTTTATCATGGTTTCATAATAAAAATTATATTAATCATGATATATATGATATATATTTGTTATATAATTTTATATTCATCCACACAAGTTATATATGAAAAAATGTATTAAACTGTTCTTGGAGACGATAAGCCGTGCATATGAAAGAATGATGTTTCTATATTTCAATGAATGGAGATAATGAAAGGTTAGTAATAATTAAACCTTATTGAATAATTATTATATCATATATATAATTTAGAATCATTATATATATCATTATTACCATCCATTTCATGTTTAAATTTAAAAAATCACATCTCATTGTGGATGTGGTAGTCCACATGTATGCATGACCAACATTATCACAATCCAATGGATTGGAAGATGAGAAAATATATATGATATTATAATTTTTAAATTATAATTATTTCATAAATACCATATATAAAAATTAAATCTATAATAATAAAAAACCATGAATTATGGTGATGGTATATGAATTTAATCGCTACGTGGAGGTGGTAATCCACACGTACGCAAGAGCGATACATTAACTTAAAATTTGATTGAAAATATGCCACGTAATGGTTGTTTCCTGATCATAATAAAATTTTAGTATATTGAGATACTGAATATATTATTTTATTAAATATTTTATATATTTGGTGGGGGTGGATAAAGAAATAAAATGAAAGTGGTTGGGTATGATGATTACCTCTTCTTTAATAGGCCTCCATTAGATCATTTATTAAGAACCCATAATATGGAATTTTAAGATGACCATAACCTCTAATTAATTTATAGGTAATTTTAGAATATAATTTAAAAGGTTTTGGTGAATCTAGAAGGCTCAATTTGGTGTAAATAAGATAAAGGGGATGTGTCTTTTTATAAGTGGGAGAGAGGACACACTAGGAATTTCTTAAAATAATAAAATATAATAAATTAATTATCAAGAAAAATGCTTCAAAAATGATATGATATTAAATTTTGGGATAGGATAAGGTTTAAATATGGCCATAAAATAGGATTTATACAATTTAATTTCATGTTTATCTCATAGTTTAACCCCCGATAAAACCATTTTAACCACAATCGTAGTGACAAATTTTTAGTATTTTGACTTTTCATTATGACTAAAAATAAAAGTTTAATAATTAAAAAATATGTCAATTTTTATTCAAAATATAGAATCCATTTTACCAATAGAAATATCAATAAGTGAAAAAAATTTAATTTTTAAAAAATCACTAAATATGCATAAAAAAAAGAAAAAATATTGTCTTATGTACAAAATATTGTCTTACGTACAAAATGGTTTTAGAGGAAAAATATATTTTAAATCCATATAATAACTTCATAAAAAATTTAGTACATATTATAAATATATTTGATTTATCTAACACCATTGTACATATTTTTCAATTTTTGGTATTCATATTTATACCACCCATTTAATGGATTTGTTAAAATTGTATACTATGTTATGGTTCATATAGAATCAGGTTTGTGTGAATCCCATGTTGTCAATGAAATAAATAATTATTAAAAAAAATATCATAAAACCTCACGGTCTTATAGTGATATTGATGATATTGTTATGACCTAAGAAATACATAAAAATTTCTGAAATTTTTCATCAATAAAAAATTTATTTAATGACTATAATACAAAATTTTAAAATATTATTTTCAATTTATAAATTTATACTTGAATATTTTGAACCCTTATTAGATTTATTTTTAATAAATTTTTTTTCATATTTTATGAATCAAATGAGGTGATTGGAAGATTAATTTCTATTTTTTCCTAATAAAAGTATCAACTAATCCACATTTAGTCATTAATTATCCAAAACATTAATTTTAATTTATTCCACTCATAATTGGTTAGTTTAATTATAAAAAAATAATATTTTAACTCATAAATACCACCCTCCTAAAATATAAATTGCAACCAATTCTCTAATGAATATCTAATGAAAATAAATTATTCATGAATAATCTCTCTTTGACCCTCTGAAGATCCTTTCCAAGGAGGTTCTAAGTATCTAATGTGTCTCTCCCAAGATTTAATAACTTCAATAGTAAGGCCCGGTTTATATCCCTCCTATTTTCAATTCAACCACTTCCTTTGTTATATTCATTTTTATTTCTAAATTATTAGGCTTTCAAAAGTTCATTGTCATCCTTTACCACCAAAATGATAACATATTAATGATAAAATATACCTCTATCTCATTAATCCCATCCATGAAATTTTATGTACACCGATTATGTTTCCAAAATTATCACTTTATTTTCCATGTCATGAAATTATATTAGGAATACTCAAACCTATATCCATTGATTTAAATTTTCCAAGATATAACTATCCTTCAATTTCATGAATATTCCATATATGGAACCCACATTTCTTAATCATGGTACTAAAATGATTAACTATGTTATTATTGTTGGACTCACCTATTTTGATAATCCAAAATCATCCAAATTATGTTTTATTTATATGATAATTATGTTTCTCTTACATGATAATCATTTATGTGAAAATCATGTTTATATCAAAGTGATAACTATGTATGTTTAATCTTACTGCTCTCCTATTTAAAGATCACATTGAAAAATTTCTCCAAATGCAAAGGTCACCGATGCAAAGGTCACCGATGCAAAGGTCACTGATGCAAAGGTCACCGATGGAAAGGTCACCGATGCAAAGGTCACTGATTCAAAGGTCACTGATGCAAAGGTCACCGATGCAAAGGTCACCAATGGAAAGGTCACCGATGCAAGGCTACTGTTGTAACACCACAAGATTCTATGGTACGTTTCCCTTTGAATAATGCAATAACTTGCGTTGTATGCAACTTCGAGATTCTAACACATCGCAAACAATCAAACTAGCCATTATAAATAGTAATACCAACTTTTTGAAATTTTATAAATTTTATCTTTTGAAAATGGACTTCATTTTTGGATTTGGAATATCAAAATTATCTTAGGGTGAATTTTTGGTATTTTTCTGAAAACGTTCAATTTTTGATAAATAGTGAAAAACACTGAGTTATAGTTTAAAACCGAATTTTTATTTTAATAAATATTTATTTTATTTAAATTTATTTTAGGTCAAAATAGAATCATAATACATATATAAGTTCAATTTAATTCAATGGAGTCAGTTTATAATAATTTTTGATATATAACAATTTTAATGAACTTTTTACCCTCTTTTACCCACCTCCTAGGAGAATTTGCAAATTTACATAAAACTTAATTTTACCGCTTCTGTGAGTTGAATTTCAAAAATCAAAGAGACACGGTTGATATCAGTAAGTAAAATGTGGTTCAATAAGATGAAAATAATTTTTGGTGAATAGTAACTTTTTACTTTTATTTACCATGGTTAAAAGTAAATAGGGTAATTAAGGGTAAAAATGATATTATTATTACCCTAACACATGTCCTAATTATATTGGATAAGTTTAATTCGACCAAAAACAACCTTAGGAATAAAATATGATCCTTTATGTCCACTTGGATTAGATTAGGACATTTATTATTATTTTATTTAAAGAAGAGTTAAAAGAGTTAAAATCAAAGTTTAATAACTAAAATATTTTTAATATAGGGTTACACATAAGATAAATTCGACTATAAATATTAATTATAAAGATAAAACAAGTTCCTACAAAATGGTATTTTATTTATAATTTTTAGACATTAAATAATTTAATTTAATTATGACACAATGATGATGCAGTAATTACCTAATTAATGAAATATTAAAATAATTGGTATTATAAATATCCAAATAAATGTAATTTGAGACTTTTTATGAATTAAACTAATTTTATAGGTTAATATGATATGTTAGGGTCGGTTAGATGAATTATTTTCGAAGTAATAATGCTGTTATGAATTTAGAAAAAACAAAATACCAAATAGTGTCAAAATTGACATAAAAGAGTTTTTAAAACAAATATTATATTATTCATTTATATTATATTCCTAAAAATCTAAGGTTAGGAAAAAATACTTATATAATAATAGGTGTATCATTAATGAACCACTTGGGGTTCTATTGGACATATATAGTATGTTTATTAACCATATAATGTAAAATTACAAAGAGACATGGTAAATGTTAAACTATTGAACTAAGAGTTAAATCTAAAAGATAAGGTTAATACAGTGACCCAAACCTGTCTAAAACCTATTGGTTTAGTGGTTTTCGACCCATCCCTACCTTATCATTTAAATAATTTATTTTGGAACCATTATAAACTGAAAATGATTTTATTATAAAATAATATTTCTAGCTTTTCCTAAGGTGCCCCTCACCCCTCTTATAAAAGGGCACTTCCCCTTATCTTTAATTCACACCTTCAAAGCCTTTTGGCTAGTCCAAAAACTTCCCAAATAGACTCTAAACTATCATACCTTCATCCTAGAGGCCTTACTTTAGTCATAAATCCAATCTAAGGAGCCCTTTTTATCAAATCAAAATGAAGAACCCGAAGAAGAGGTAAATATTTCATCACCTCTTTCAAGTTCCATTCTTCTACCACTTCCACTTTCTTTGTTGTTTTCATTAAAAAATAATAACTCTAGTATCTTATATATACTATTATGTTATTATAAATATGGTACAACCATATTAATTATTCTATCCATCCTTTGAATGACATGTCATTATACGTGCGTACGTACGACTTACCGTCTCCACGTCGTGGTGTAATTGTTATTCAATACATTATTATTTGGATGGGTATAATAATGATGTGTAATTGATGTAAATAATAAATATAACATTATAATTATTCTGTATATATGATATAACATCCAATTATATATTATTTTAATATCAAAATAACGAAATTGTCACTCGTGCGTACGTACGGATTACCGTCTCCACGAACGCGATGAGATCCATTCCCCACCGTATCCATTCAAGACTAATTTTCATTAGATGATTACAAATAATTTTTAAAGACTTAATATAATTATGAATATGAATATTATAAATCCTATCCATAACAAACATTACTTACGTAACAAAGCATATAAAGGAAAATGAATCAGTTAACACCCAAAACGATGATAATACCAAGATATTATTAACAAAGAAATGTTGAAAGATAATATATGATATCATATTAATGTATATGATTCTTGTATAATTTAATAACAATTATTTCACCATTATACAGGAGGTTAACCTACCCTAGACTAAGGAAAAGTACAAGGTAAGGGTTAATTTTAAAATCTCTTCATTATCCGAGTTTGTTTTTACGTAAGTATCTACTGGGACCTCTTTATCATCCACATCCATGTTTCTTAAAAATGTATTCCAAAAAATTATTACTATTTTATAGACTATGGGTTAAAGTAATTTATACCCTTTTTTGAATTTTTATAATATGGTTTGAAAGTAATCTTTCCATCGTTTTCCAAACAAGTTACCTTATGACCTTTTCGACAAAATTAAGGTAAGAATGTTTTTTTAACTTATACGGCGGGTGCGGATATTTTCTGCCATTATAACATCATCAAAGATTTCCTTACAATATTATAAGAATATTTTCAAAATAAATGTTTTCTTTATAATTATGGGACTTTTAAATGATTTCAAAATAGAAAGAGATATTCTCTAAAAAAGGTTTTGATTTCATCTATGTCAACATCTTTTAATGGATTTTGAGATTATTTGAAGTTGATTTATTATGATACAAAACTTCCATATTGTGTAGAAGGTTTTGTGATATGTTTGACTGTGGATGTGTTATTTTTATACCATTAATGGTTTATGGATAAAGTATAGACATTTCGTATGCTAGTTTTAATATGAATGTTTATGTTATGTTTAAACCTTTTCATATAAGGAATGCATTGGACTTAGTAAGTGATGGGTGGAGCCTGATATAGCTCTTCGATGCATCAGTAGGTCTCATGAGACAAACTAGTGTCTTGGCACAAGGCATTCACAAAATCTTATTTGTAGTCTTGGCACAAGGCTTTGACTATGTGGTTATGAAATTATGACATTATGTATTCCATCATTATAAAAGTGGCTATTGATATTGCATGTGATTATTCGACTAGTAGAATATCCATGTGAGTAAGTAAATGACATTATTTTTATTTATATTTTCCATATTATGATGAAGTTTATGTTGAAAAGGCCTTTGTTTTAGTTTTATACATTGCCTTAAATGTTTATGCTTATTTATGAAAGTTTTTGCTATATTGTTATCCTTACTAAGAATATGAGATCACCCCTTTATATGTTTTATTTTTACCAGGATGCAAAGAAGTATATTATTACGAACCTGTAGGGATAGTATATGGGATATTAGTGTAGTCTATGTAAACAATGTTATTGTAGTTTTCCATTTTATGATATAATGTAAACCTTATGAATGTATCTAGTACTTCCAAGGATACTAAACTAATCTGTCTTTCGAGACTTGGTCTTTTGTGATCATGCCAATGTTATGTAATAATGCACCGACTCTGGGTAACTGGGGTCAGGGAGTTACAGTTGGTATTAGAGGAAGTTTAGTACAAAACTTGGAATCTAGATTTAGATAAACTCTGATTAAAGCACATTAACCTAAGATAGACTTTGAGGATTAGTATAGATGAACTTTCTAGAATTTTGGTATTGTAGAGATTTTTTAAGTTTTATAAGAAATACATACCTATTTGGATATGAGCAGGTAGAGGTGGTTCTGGCATAGATGTACCTAGGGGTAAAACCCAAAAACACCGCTTTGAGCTAGACTCGAATGGGAACTGGTGCACGACAACGGGCCTTGCTGCACTCTTGGTTACGACACTCCCAGGGGATATGATTATGATAATTATAATTTTCTTTACAAACTATTATGAAGGGTTTATGAGTATATACTTCCTCAAAGGATACATTTTTATGATTATGGATTATATCCATAAACTGTTCAATTTATGTTAAGTGTTTTACAAGTTTTGGAATTATGTATTTCGATTCATAAACTAATCTAGTTTATGCCATTGTTTAGAAATGGCGCATAGTGGAAGGAATGGAAACCATATCAATTCATGAACTCCATGTAGGGATTTAACTCCTACCCAAGATAATTATAGTGGAGCTGATGATGCAACTGGTGATGATCAGCTAATCACAATACTGGGACAACTCACTCATGTTATGAATAATAACCTTACCCGTATAGAGCACCCTGATCTGCAGCCTGGAGGATCAATTTTAGATCACTTCATGAGAAAATAACCACCAACATTCAAAGGGAGTACAAATCCATCAGTAGCTGAGAAATGGATAGATTCCTTAGAGAAAATATTCCACACCTTGGGGAGTAGCGAAAGGGAAAAAGTTGTCATGGCAGTTTACCGCCTCACTGGAGATGCTGATCAATGGTGGTCATTGATTCAAAACACAAAGGAAGATGATGAAGTATAAAATATGGAATGGAGGGAGTTTAAAGAAATTTTCTTATAAAAAGACTTTCCTCATGACCATCGAGTAGATATGGAAAGAAAATTTCTGAGTCTGAGGCAAAAGGAGGATGAGATTGTCGCAAAGTATAAAGCTAACTTTACAAGGTTTGCGAGGCATGTTGCAGATTATATACGTAACCCAAGAAGTAAGATTGATCGTTTCTTTGATGGGTTAAAACCATTTTTATGTCGAACATTAGTCTCACAATCCTTCTCATCATACGAAGATATTGTCTCAAGTGCTATCAAGAAAAAATAATAATTCTCTAAGTCTTACGACTTTAAAGAAAATCAAGAGAAGAAGAGATCTGCTGAACACTCTGGAAATTAAAATAAGGGGAAGAAGGGAAAAGTTGAATATCCATCCTCTAGTAAATATGAGAATAAACACCCTGGTACTTTCCTGAAGGGAATGATAGTCTGTTACAAGTGTGTTGAAAAAGGCCACCAAGCTCGTGATTGCAAGAGGAAGAAAGAGTTTGTCTATGTTGAATGCTACAGTTGTAGAGAAAGGGGGAATTATGTGAATGAATTTCCTAAGCATCAGGGGAACTTAACTCAGAAAAAGCCAAGGGATAAAGGCCAAGTTTATGATATCACTACTACCAAGGCTGAAGCTTCGAAAGATGTGGTGTCAGGTAATTTAATGGTTTCCTCAAGTTTAGAAAATGATTTATTTGATTCTAGATCATTGTATTGTTTCATATCATCCCAATTTTCTATGAAAATTAGATATTTCCAATTTGATTTAACAAGGGAGTTGTCAGTCAAAACTCCTAAGGGAAGTATCATTGCAACAAAGTTTTGTGAATCAGTCCCTATTAGGGAATATAAATGTTATTTATCTGCTGATCTCATCATCATACCCGTGATTGAATTTGATATTATCCTCGGTATGGATTGGCTTTCAGAACATGATGTGAAAATTTATTGTAAGAAGAAGGAGGTTACAATTTTTGATGATGATAAGGATTACCTTATCTTTAGAACAGAAACGTCACCACCTAATTATTATCTAGATCCACCCATAGTAGCTCAACTAAATTCAATTATTGAGGAGGAAGAGAATTAAATAATTGTGGATGAGTAAAGGAATGTTCAAATAAAGGATTTACCTATTCTGTAAGAATATGTTGATGTGTTTCTAGAGGATTTACCTAGAAATCCTCTAGAATGAGAAATTGAGTTTTCTATTGATTTAATTCATGGTTCAAGGACCATATCGAAGACACATTATAGAATGGACACTGTAGAATTAGTGCAACTAAAGAAACAATTAGAGGAATTAAGTAATAAGGTATTTATTTTCCCTAGTGTTTCTCCATGGAGAGCCCCTGTTCTTTTTTAAGAAGAAAGATGGATCTATGAGGTTGTGCATTGAATACAGAGAGATCAATGCTATAACAATAAAGAACAAGTATCCCCTGCCTCTAATTGATGATTTATTTGACCAAATTCATGGAGCTCAATACTTTTCAAATATTTACTTTCAATCTAGATATCATCAGTTGTGTGTGAAGATGGAATACATTCCAAAAATAGCATTTCGAACCTGGTATGGGCATTACGAGTTTAGAGTAATGACTTTTGGATTGACTAATGCACCCTATGTCTTAATGGATCTAATGAATAGAGTTTTCAAGGAATATCTTGATGAATTTGTAGTGGTATTTATTGATGATATCTTTTTATACTAAAAAATCTATGAAGATCATGAAAATCACTTGCGCATTATCCTGAAGACTCTTAGAAGACATGAATTATATGGGAAGTTTAGAAAGTGTGAATTATGGCTTCAGGAGATTTCTTTTCTTGTCCATATTAACTCTAATGATGGAATATCTGTTAATCCTTCTAAGACCAAGGCAATCCAAGAATTGCCAGCACCAACGAGTATAACTGAGGTATGTAGTTTTGTTGGTTTAGCAGGTTATTATTGACGTTTCGTCCAGAATTTTTCTTGGTTGGATAACCCATTAACAAAGCTCACATGAAAAGGGGTTAAATTTGTTTGGAAAAAAGAGTGTGAAGAATTTTTTGAAGAATTGAAGATAAGAATAGTCAATTATCTTATATTGACTCTACCATCGGGGAATGATGAGTTTGTTATTTATAGTGATGATTCAGAGAAAGGACTTGGTTGTATCCTTATGAAGAATGATAGAGTTATTTCCTATGAATCACGACAACTAAAAATTCATGATAAAAACTATCCTACTCATGATCTTGAGTTAGCAACTGTAATCTTTGCTTTGAATATTTGGAGACACTATCTCTATGGTGAAAAATGTGAGATATATACCGATCAAAAGAGTTTGAAGTATATTTTCTCATAGAAATAACTCAACATGAGGCAGAGGAGATGGCTTGAACTACTCAAGGATTATGATTTCACTATACATTACCACCTGGGGAAGGCAAATAAGGTGGAAGATGATTTGAGTAGAAAGGATCATGGAGTTTTGAAAAATATGAGAGTTAAAAGGGATCCTATTTTCATGGATCTAGTAAAGATGGATATGGGAATCACCATGGAAGGTGAAACATCAATAATTTTTTAAATGGTTTCCAAACCATCTTTACTAGAAAGGATAATGAATTCTCAGACCGATGATGAAGAGTTTCAAAATAATATTAAAGCTGTGAATGATGGGAGATTGAGTGACTTTCTGTATGAAGATGGAATTTCGAAATTTGGGAAGAGACTTTGTGTTGCCGATGTACCTGATCTAAAAAGGGAATTGTTGGATGATGCTCATAATTCCAATTTCTCTATACACCTTGGGAGCACCAAAATGTATTGATATTTGAAGGAACATTTTTGGTGGGACAACATGAAGAGGGAGATTGCTGATTTTGTGTCAAGATGTATGGTTTGTCAATAAGTGAAAGCTAGAAGGCAACAACCCGGAGGAGTCATGCAACCAATTCCCATACCTGAATGGAAATGGGATAATATTACAAAGGAATTTTTCATGGGGATACCAAGGAATCCTAGAAATAATGATGCAATATGGGTCATTATTGATCATCTTACAAATTCAGCACATTTTCTTGCTATAAGATAAGATTTACCACTTGAACGTTTAATAAGACTATATATTAATGAAGTTTTAAGATTTCATGGAGTACCACTATCAATTGTTTCTGATCGTTATCCCCGTTTTACATCAAGATTCTGGAAAAGTCTTCAGAAATCCCTGGATACTGAACTTCAATTGTGCACTTCCTACCACCCCCAAACTAATGGACAATCAGAACAAACTATTCAAACCTTAGAATACATGTTGAGATCTTTCTCACTTTACTTTCAATGTATATGGGATCAATATTTACCTCTGGTAGAATTTTACTATAACAATAACTTTCATTCAAGTATTCATATGGCATCATATGAAGCGTTATATGGAAAGAGATGCCGCACACCAACCTTTTGGGATGATATTGGTGAAAAAAAACTCGTAGGCCCATAACTTGTTGAGGAAACATTGGAAAAGGTGAAGGTAATCCAAACCCACATCAAAGCAGCTCAAAGTAGGCAGAAGAGCTACGCCGATAACCGAAGGAAGGATTTGGAATTTCAGGTAGGAGATCATGTTTTCTTGAAGGTATCTATATGGAAGGGTTTTATATGTTTCGGTAAGAAGGGAAAATTAAGTCCCAGGTACATCGGACCTTTTGAAATTCTAGAACATATTGGGGCTATAGCTTACCGTTTGGAAATGCCTCCAAGTCTCTCCAAAGTTCACGATGTATTCCACGTATCACTGTTGAGAAAATACATGCCTAACCCAACACATGTAATCACCTACAAGGAATTAGAACTGGAACTTGATCTGTCATACTGCGAAGATCCTGTCAAGATTCATGATACAAGAGAACAAGTTTTGAGAAACCGGACGGATTGTCTGGTAAAAGTTCAATGGAGAAACCATAAGATGAAAGATACAATGTGGGAACCCGAGGAACTTATGATGAACAACCACCCGAGTCTTTTTATGCAGTAATATTCTAGAAATTTCAAGGGTGAAATTATTTTAAGGAGGGGAGAATGTAACACCCCAAGCTTCTACAGTACTTTTCCCTTTGAATAATGCAACAGCTTGCGTTGTATGCAACTTCGAGATTCAAACACATCGCAACCAATCAAACTAGCCATTATGATAGTAATACCCAGTTTTTGAAATTTTATAAATTTTATCTTTTAAAATGGACTTCATTTTTGGATTCATAATATCAAAATTAGCTTAGGGTGAATTTTTTGTATTTTCCTAAAAACATTCAATTTTTGATGAATAGTGAAAAACACTGAGTTATAGTTTAAAACTGAATTTTTATTTAAATAATTATTTATTTCATTTAAATTTATTTTAGGTCAAAATAGATACATAATACCTATATAATTTCAATGTAATTTATTGGAGTCAGTTTATAATAATTTTAGATATATAAAAGTTTTAATGAACTTTTTACCGTCTTTTACCCACCTCCTAGGAGCATTTGAAAATTTACATAAAACTTAATTTTACCGTTTCTGTGAGTTGAATTTCAAAAATCCGAGAGACACGGTTGATATCATTATGTAAAATTTGGTTCAATAAGATGAAAATAATTTTTGGTGAATAACAACTTTTTACTTTTATTTACCACGGTTAAAAGTAAATAGGGTAATTAAGGGTAAAAATGATATTATTATTACCCTAACACATGTCCTAATTCTATCAGATAAATGTAATTCGACCAAAAAAACCTAAGGAATAAAATATGATCTTTTAGGTCCACTTGGATTAGATTAGGACATTTATTATTATTTTATTTAAAGAAGAGTTAAAAGAGTTAAAATCAAAGTTTAATAACTAAAACATTTTTAATATAGGGTTAAACATAAGATAAATTAAACTATAAATATTCATTAGAAATATAAAATGATTTCCTACATAATGGTATTTTATTTATAATTTTTAGACATTAAATAATTTAATTTATTTATGACACAATGATGATACAATAATTACCTAATTAATTAAATATTCAAATAATTAATATTATAAATATCCAAATAAATTCAATTTGAGACTTTTTATGAATTACACTAATTTTATATATTAATATGATATGTTAGGGTTGGTTAGATGAATCTTTTTCGAAGTAATAATGCTGGTATGAATTTATAAAAAACAAAATACCAAATTGTGTCAAAATTGACATAAAAGAGTTTTTAAAACAAATATTATATTATTAATTGATATTATATTCCTAAAAATATAAGGTTTGGCCAAAATACTTATATAATGATAGGTGAATCATTAATAAACCACTTGGGGTTATCTTGTAAGTATATAGTAAGTTTATTAACCATATAATATAAAATTAAAAAGAGACATGGTAAATGTCAAACTATTTAAGTAAGAGTTAAATCTAAAAGATAAGGTTAATATAGTAACCCAAACCTATATAAAACCTATTGGTTGAGTGGTTTTCTACCCATACCCACCTTATACTTTAATTAATTCATTTTGTAACAATTATAAACCGAAAATTATTTTATTATAAAATAATATTTCTTGGTTTTCCTAAGATGCCCCTCACCCCTCTTATAATAGGGCACTTCCCCTTCTCTCTAATTCACACCTTCAAAGCCTTTTGGATCGGCCAAACCCTACCAAAATAACCTCTCAACTGTCCCCCCTTCATCATAGAGGCCTTAATTTATTCATAAATCCAATATAAGGAACTCTTTTGATCAAATCAAAAGGAAGAACCCGAAGAAGAGGTAAATATTTCATCACCTCTTTCAAGTTCCTTTCTTCTTCAAATTACTCTTTCTTTGTTGTTTCCATTATAAAATAATAACTCCAGTATCTTCTATATACTGTGATTTTATTATAAATATGGTACAACCATATTCATTATTCTATCCATCATTTGAATGACATGTCACCATACGTGCGTACGTATGGCTTACCGTCTCCACGTCGTGGTGTAATTGTTATTCAATACATTATTATTTGGATGGATATAATAATGATGTGTAATTGATGTAAATAATAAATATAACATGATAATTATTCCGTATATATGATATAACATCCAATTATATATTATTTTAATATCAAAATAATGAAATTCTCACTCGTGCGTACGTACAGATTACCGTCTCCACGAACGCGATGAGATCCATTCCCCATCGTATCCATTCAATAATAATTTTCATTATATGATTAAAAATAATGTTTAAATACTTAACATACTTATGAATATGAATAATATACATCCTATCCATAACAAACATTACTTACATAACAAATCATATAATGGAAAACGAACCAGTTAACACCTGAAACAACGATAATACTAAGATATTATTAACAAAGCAATGTTAAAAGATAATATATGATATAATATTAATTTATATGACTCTTGTATAATTTAATAACAATTATTTAACCATTATACATGATTTTAACCTACCCTATACCAAGGAAAAGTACAAGTTAAGGGTTAATTTTACAATCTCTTCATTATTCGAGATTGTTTTTACGTAAGTATCTACTGAGATATCTTTATCATCCACATCCACATTTCTTAAAAATGTATTCCAAAACATTATTAATATTTTATAGACTATGGGTTAAATTAATTTATACCCTTGTTTTAATTTTTATAATATGGTTTGAAACTAATCTTTCCATTGTTTTCCAAATAAGGTACCTTATGACCTTTTCGACAAAATTAAGGTAAGAATGTTTTTTAACTTATACGGTGGGTGCAACTATTTTCCACAGTTATAACATCATCAAAGATTCCCTTAAAAGATTATAAGAATATTTTCAAAATAAATGTTTTCATTATAATTATGTGACTTTTAAATGATTTCAAAATATAAAGAGATATTTCTCTAAAAAAGGTTTTGATTTCATCTATGTCAACATCTTTTAATGGATTATGAGCTTATTTGAAGTTGATTTATTATGATACAAAAATTCCATATTGTATTGAAGGTTTTGTGATATGTTTGACTGTGGATGTGTTATTTTTATACCATTCATGGTTTATGGATAAATTATTGACATTTCGTATGCTAGTTTTAATACGAATGTTTATGTTATGTTTAAACCTTTTCATATGAGGAATGCATTGGACTTAGTAAGTGACGGGTGGAGCCTGCTATATCTCCTCGATGCATCGGTAGGTCTCATGAGAAAAACTAGTGTCTTGGCACAAGGCATTGACAAAATATTATTTTTAGTATTGGCAAAAGGCCTTGACTATGTGGTTATGAAAGTATGACATTACGCATTCCATCATTATGAAAGTGGATATTGATATTGAATGTGATTATTCAACTAATAGAATATCCATGTGAGTAAGTAAATGGCATTATTTTGATTTATATTTTCCATATTATGATGAAGTTTATGTTGAAAATGCCTTTGTTTTAGTTTTATACATTGCCTTAAATGTTTATGCTTATTTATGAAAGTTTCCGCTATATTGTTATCCTTACTGAGCATCTGTGCTCACCCCTTTATATGTTTTATTTTTCCCAGGATGCGAAGAAGTATATTATGACTGAATAGTATGGATAGTCTATGGGATCTTAGTGTTGTCTATGGAAACAATGTTGTTGTAGTTTTCTATTTTATGATGTAATGTAAACCTTATGAATGTATCTAGTAATTCCAAGGATACTAAACTAATCAGTCTTTCGAGACTTGGTCTTTTGTGATCATGCGAATGTTATGTAATAATGCACTGACTCTGGGTAACTGGGGTTTGGGTGTTACAAATGTTGAGAAGGCTACAGATGGAGAATTATCAATTTAAGGTTACCGATGGAGAATTATCAATTGAAGGTTACCGATGGAGATTTATTGATGGAAGGTTACCATTGGAGAGGTTACTGATGAATGCTATCTATGTGCTCTTTCTATTGAAGCCTACCATTGTAAAGGCTACCATTACCAGTTTACCATACTATTCTACTCCATACTTTGTCAAATTATTAATATTATTCTAACAATCATATTTGATAACTTTAATTCTTCTAACATTAATTAATGCTTATTGTAGACATATAGAGAGACTATATCTGAGGATAGTATGAGGTACGAGAAATATCGCACATGATTTACTTATACCTATTTTCAGAACTCAAATATAAAAGAATAAAAAGAGGCGGGTGTGAATATATGAATAGGAATTAAAGCACGTCTGAGCATATGAAGAAACTTACTCTATAGATCAAAGAAGAACCATCCAACACTTACACTGATAACCCACAAGCCCCACGAAGATCATTTGAGGACAAGATCTCTTCTACCTTCGGTACTTCATCAACTCTCGATCAACACAAGAATCAGAACACTTAATTTTTAAAGCCATAATCTAGAGTTGGGACACTCTATTTTAGAGACAACTTCCAGAGAAAGACTTGAACATCAAATTATTCACTTCAAAGAGTCAAGAGATGAACTACGAACACATAGAGCCTTCTAAACTCAATCTCATCATATTTTCTCTACTCTATCATTTTGTTTTAGATTTTTGAGAAGTGTGTATTTGTGTAATACACACTGTCTCATGTGCCTGAACTGGAGGATACAAAAATCCTCACATCAAAATTCTCTTACTCCTTGTTTTCCCACGTATAACTATAGAAGAGACCATGTGTGGTCTGTATTGTTTGTCATTACCATGAATAACTATGGTAGAGGGTGTAAACCCTGGACAGTTTGTGAAATTTTTTGTAAAGATTGATACATGTTGTGTATCAAGTTTATTAATTTAAACTACTTGGTGGAAGGTGATCACGAAGTGGAGAGGATTAAGTCTTGGCTTAAGACTAAACCTCTTGTTTAAACTTTCTATGCACTAAATTTTGTTATACTCCATTTTATCTATTTTCCACTGCTTATTGACAAAACATTAAACTGTTTTCATTCACTTTGCTAGTTAGTTCTGGTAAGTGTGTGTATGTGTTTAATTCAGTAAACTTGTTTCAAAAGTTGAAGAAGTGTTTTACACTAATTCAACTGAGGACTAATCACCCTTTTAGAAACCTATTGACCAATTGGACATATATATCTCTACTAACTTAATTAACTGGGCCATTTTTAAAATTTGGGGGATCGTTAATATAAAGTCTTTAACAGAAATTTTAAGTAGGATTTCAATTCACCCCCCTCTTGAGATTCCACTCAGACCAAAATTTTGTATCAGGGATATATTAATTTAGTTTTTATTACTATTACCTGAACTATTGTGAAACTTTTCAAATTATTTAACTGTGATTTTAGTTGTATCTTAATGTTCTTAATTTTTTTTTCATATCTAAATTTTCAGTTATTTACAATTCTAGTTAACAAAGTATTACCGAGTTGAGGGTGATGCTACTAACAGGCCACCTTTATTTAATGGAAACAATTATGCTCAGTGGAAATTAAAAATGAATATGTACTTAGAGAGAAAGGGACCTAAAATCTGGGACACAATTGAAGAACAACATGTATTACCTGTTACTGCTAGGGACACATGGTATCAGCTGACTAAAGCTACATATAATAATAATTTTAAAGAAATGAATACATTGTATTGTTCTCTAGGTGATTAAGAATTAAATAGAATGTTTACCTGTAAAACTACATATGAAATTTGGGATAATTTAGCTATTTCTCATGAGGGAACAACCAATGTTAAAGAAATGAGATTAAATACTTATACTATTAAATATGATAATTTTAAGATGAATCCTGATGAACCTATCTATGAAATGTATCTCAAGTTTAATGAAATAGTGAATACCATGAGTTTGCTTGGAAAACCAATGGACTAAAAGGATTAGATTATGAGATTGCTTCGATGCCTACTTGAAAAATGGAGAGGAACTTCAATTTCTATTTGAGAATCTTGTGACATAGGCAAGCTACCAGGGAAGGAACTAATTGGAAAGCTTATGATGTACAAAGAAGAGATTAAGGTAAATCAAGAAGCAGATGAAGAACCAAAAAAGAAATCTGTAGCATTCAAGATTTCTACCTCAAAAAAAAAGGAAAAATAAAAGGATCAAGTTCCTATAGACACTTCCACCAGTGAAGACTCATATTTGGACAGTGATGATGAGATGAATCATCTTTCTAGGAGATTCAAAAAGTTCTACCATAAGAAAAAGTTCTTTAGAAAGTTTAACTATAAAATAAAGTGTGATAATAAAGGACAAGGGAAAAGGACATAAAATGGAATGATAACTCAAATGAGATAGTCTGTTATGAGTGTAAACGAAAAGGTCATGTGAAATCCGATTTCTCCAAGCTAAAATTTAAGAAAAAGTATGAAGAAAAGGGAAAATGATATAAAAAGACTATGAATGCTACATGGAGTGCCTAAAAAGATAGATCAATTGGATCTGACACTTATGATATTGAAAATAACAAACATGAAAACCTGTGTTTCATGACAGAAACATCCGAGGTAACACCAAATTCTTCTGTACACAGTTTTTACTATTCTGGGAATGAAAGTTAATCAAACAATGATGAAAATATGACTAAGGATGAACTATTTGAGTACCGTGGAATGCTTGAGGAAACCTTTAATGAACTCAAGGATAAATATAAATTATTAAAAAGAAAACATGCTTTAAATTACAATTATAAGTCTGATCTATATATTGAAAAAGAAAAATGTGCTCAGTTGTTAAAAGAAAATACTGAACTAAAATTATCCAATGAGCAATTAAAAAGAGATCTTGATAAGTTTACTATAGGTAGAGATACCTTGACTCAGTTACTAGGTAAACAGTTTGCTCCAAAATACACAACTGGTCTAGGATATCAGCCAGGACAGAGAAGAATTATTAAGAATAATTTTTTTTTTCAAAATATGGATAGTTCACTGCTAGTTCAAGTCCTGGACCATCTTTTGGAAAACATTATCTAAAGGACCAAACAATGTGTTTATTTCTCAAAAAATATCTGTTGATTATTGGAAATCGGTGATAAAATTATGGGTTCCCAAGGTTTTACTTGCTAACCTCTCTGGACCCAAGAAAATATGGGTACCAAAGTTACCCTACACTTAATCTATTATGTAGGAAAACTGTTTAAAGAGCTACTATAAAAATTTATGGTACTTAGATAGTAGATGTTCATGACACATGACAATATACTACTCATGATTCAAGAGATTAATTAAATTTGATAGTGGATATGTTACATTTGGTGATAATGAAAAAGGGATGATCATCTTCTTAGGCCAAATTGGTAACCCTAATACTGTATTAATTTCAAAAGTACTTTTTGTTGATGGGTTAAAGTACAATTTACTAAGTATCTCTTAGTTATGTGATGATGGTTTTAATGTTAACTTTGAAAATGATGCATGCAATTTTTTTAATTCTAAAAATGAATTAATATTCACTGCTCTTAGAAATGAAAATGTATATTCTATTGATTTAAATTCTTTAGCTAAGAAACATATTTCATGGTTAAATGCTTTTCATAAGGAATCCTGGTTATGGAATAGAAGATTAGGACAATTCAATGTACACTCACTTATGAAACTAACTAGGAAAGGTTTAGTTAGATACATACCTAAATTATAATTCCCACTTAACAAATTTTGTAATCCTTATCAAAATGTAAAACAACACAAAGTTACTTTCAAACCAAATAAAGAAGTTTCTACTTCTCAACCTCTTGAGTTGGTTCACATGGATTTATTTGGACCATATAGAGTATCAAGTTTAAATTTTAAGCACTATTTTTATGTTCCTGTAGATGATTTTTATATATATAATTGGGTATACTTTCTAGCTCACCAAAGTGAATAATGTTCTTACTTCATTAAATATTCCAAGTATGTAGAAAATCATAGTGGACTTAGAATTAAGACCTTGAAAAGTGATCATGGCAGTGAGTTTGAAAATCAGGAATTTGAATCTTTTTTCTCAAAAAATGGCTATACTCCGAATTTCTCTACTCCTAGAACACCCCAACCAAATGGAGTTGTAGAAAGAAGAAATAGTACACTTCAACAAATTTCCCAGACTATGCTTAATGAGTATAATCTACCTACCTATTTTTGGGCTGAAGCTGTTAATACAACTTGTTACATTATCAATAGAGTCTTAATTAGACCTATTCTTAAGAAGACCCCTTATGAAATCTAGAATTATAGGAAGCCTAAGGCTAATTACTTTAGAGTTTTTGGTTGAAAATTCTTCATCCTTAACACTAAAGACAATCTTGACAATTTTTCTTCCAAAAGTGATGAAGGAATTTTCCTAGGTTACTCAATCTCTAGTAAAGCCTATAGAATATTTAATAAGAGAAAAAAGTGTGTGGAAGAATCAGTTCATGTCAAATTTGATGAGGCTGATCCACATGAACCCAAAACCTATATTGAACTTCTTGAGAAAGATATGTCAATTCTGGACCTTAATGATAAAGACTGAGATCCCTTAGTGAAAACAACCAGTTTTGGAAATTCTCCAGATTCTGTGCATGATGAATCTAGACCTATAGACATTCAGGAGAAGTCTGGTTCAACTTTTTATAGAGGTATTAGAACTCTCAAGAAGCATCCTTTAGATGCTGTAGTAGGTGATTTGAATAGAGGAACACAGACTAAAGCTTCTTTAAAAAACTAGGTTGAACATCAAGCCTTTCTTTCAGAGCTTGAACCTAAAAATAATGATGATGCAATCAATAATGAATTCTGGATAATAGCTATGCAAGAAGAATTAAATCAGTTTGAAAGAAACAAAGTTTGGGAATTAGTAGAAAGACCTAAAGACATGTTGAGCATAGGAACTAAATGGGTATTTATAAATAAAGTTGATGAATCTAGAAACATAGTTAGAAATAAGGCTAGACTAGTTGCACAAGGATATAGTCAAGAAGAAGGAATATAATATGATGAAAATTTGGCACCTGTAGCTAGACTAGAATCCATTAGGATAATACTTGCTTATGTAGCTCATCTGAATTTCAAAATTTATCAAATAGATGTCAAAATTTCATTTTTAAATGGGTACATAGTTGAAGATGTATTTGTTGAAAAACCCCATGGTTTTGCAAATCCCCATTTTTCAAATCATGTTTTTAAACTTTCTAAAGCTTTATATGGTCTGAAATAAGATCCAGGAGCTTGGTATGACAGAATTAGTTCTTTCCTTATTTCAAAATGTTTTACTAAAGGAATAACGGATCCTACTCTTTATTAAAAGGATTTCCAAAGATGTTTTAATAGTACATATTTATGTAGATGACATTATTTTTGGATCCTCTAAAAATTATTTATGTATTGATTATTCTAAAATGATACAAGATTAATTTGATATGAGTTTAATGGGTGAAATTAAATTTTTCCTTGGATTTCAAAATTTTCAAAATAAACATGGTATTGTTTTAAATTAGAGAAAATATACCAAGTAACTTTTGAATTTTTTTGTTTGGGACTGCAATAAAGGTAGTGATACACCTATAAGTACCACTTGTAAGTTGGATGCTGATGAAACTGGTAAACCAGTAGATCTAACCAATTACAGAGGTATGATTGAATGTCTTCTCTATTTTATTACTAGAAGACTTGATATTATGTTCAGTGTATGCATGTGTGCTCTCTTTCAATCCAATCCTAAAGAGTCTCATTTAACTGCTGTTAAAAGGATTTTGAAATATCTCAAGATTACTATAAACTTTTGACTGTTTGATCCAAGAGGACAATCTTTTGATTTAATAATTTATTCAGATGCTGATTTTTCTGGTTTGAAGTTAGTTATAAAGATAACCTCTAGAACATGTCACATTTTAGGCAAGTCACTAGTATCATGGTGTAGTAAGAAATAGAATTCTATTGCATTATATATTGTCGAAGCTGAATATATAGCTGCTGGGAGTTATTATGCTCAAATTCTGTGGGTGAAACACTCTTTACTAGACATTGGATATCAATTCAAACATGTCTATATAAAGTGTGATAATACAAGTGCTATTAACATATCTAAAAATCTATTATATCATGCTAGGACAAAGAACATTGATATAATACATCACTTCTTGAGATATCATTATCAAAGAGGTGATATCACTCTTGAATTCATTGGTATTTAACACAAATTGGCTGATATATTCACAAAGCCATTGAATTATGAGAGGTTAAATTACATCAAACATGAGTTAGGTATGATAAACTATTAACCGATAGAACCTCACTGATAGAAACCTCACAGTTAGAAACCTCACAGTTAGAAACATCACCGTTAAGAACCTCACCAATAGAAACCTCACCATTAGGAATCTCACTAATAAAAACCTCACCATTAGGAACCTCGCCATTAGAAACCTCACTGTTAAGAACCTCACTGATAGAATGCTCACCGTAAGGAACCTCACTGATATAAAACTAACAGTTAGGAACCTCACCGTTAAGAACCTTAGTGATAGAAACCTCACCGTTAGGAACCTCACCATTAAGAACATCACCGATAGAAACCTCACCATTAAGAACCTCACCAATAGAAACCTCACCCTTAAAAACCTCACTGATAGAACCACACTGTTAGAACCTCACTGGTGGCACCTTACCGATTGTTGATGTTTTCTAGGACATCACGTTTTCTTTCTGCCAGAAGTTGAAACGTTTTTTTGTTTTACTTATTTCTTTTAATTGATCTACTTTTCAATCCCTAAATGATAAACTTAAAATACCATACCGCATCTATATCCATCTAGAACTCTCTCCCGAATCTCCTTCTCCCTAACCTCAGAACCTAACCCTCTTCCGAAACCCTCGAACCGCTTCAGATCGCATGGAAAGAGTGAAGAGACCGTTGGTCAGTGATGAATGGGATGCACAAAATCCAAAGATACCTCGACCTAAGTCGATTAGTGGAAGCAAGGCTATGGAAAATACGATCAACCCTCATCTTTCAAAATGGAAAATCGTAGTTGAAAAAGAGCTCAGTTCTGAATGGTTTCTAATGAGCAAATATTTAGTGATGAAGGCACTTGAAGCTCATGGCTGGGTTGAATGCTTTACAAACAACAATGGACCTTATTTTCCAAAGTTAATTAAGGAGTTTTATGAGTTTTTGAAATTCAAACAGACTGAGGATGAGAACAGAATGTCTTTAAGGGTAAATGGAGTAAGTGTAAGATTTTCCTTTTTTGAAGGGGCTGAGTGTCTGAGAGTACCACATTAAGGGATTTATGACTACTACTCAGGAGTGGTTCCTCCCACAATTGATTTCTTCTGTAATTAAGAAGCCTTAGTCGAACTTACATGGAGTGGGACTCCTAGGAAATTCCTTGCTACTAATATGGAATGAGAAGACAATCTATTGTTTAAATTTGTTCAGCATGTCCAGAGTCCCAGAAGAGGGGACTTTGCAACATTAAAATTTCAGGATGTATTTCTTTTGTATCTATTGAAACATGAACATAAGATAAATTTATGTAGGTTTTTGATGATTCAATTGGAAGACATTGCAAAGCCCATTTCAAAATCCAATGCCTTATTTCATGCTAGATTGATATCATTAATGTTAAAGGTGAAAGGAGTTGCTAGAGAATAGGAGGGAACAATTGTTGTAAGTTACAATTTCTTTATTAAAAAGGTAGTTTTCATGTTGATGAAGATAAATTGGAACCCCTGTCAAAGAAAATGGGTACATGATGAAGGTAATTTATGTGATGAATTCAACCCTACCACTCATCCTACTAGGCCTAAGGATAAGAGAGATCCTGGTCTAAAGACTAGCGAATTAGAGCCTGCATATTCAGATGAATGAGAAACTGCTGATGGTCCAGAAAGAGAGGAATCTCCTATAGATGATAGGAGTGATCCAGACCTTACCTCCAATCCTCGTGATAATACTGTATCCTTTGGTGAGCCTAGCCCACCAAAGAGATTGCCTATAAGGGAGACTATTCTAAGGGTTAGTGATGATGAAGAGACCAGTGAGGATGAAGGGGTAGAAAATGTCTTAAGAGTCCTTAGAGGGACCTCAGATGAGGATGATGACACTAAATCTAGTCATGATGACTTTGAGATAGTTATTTATGTAAGTGGATAAGAATAACTTAGTATTAGTCCCTTGATAGGTAATATAGAAATGGTTGAATGTGTTGATGAAGAAGTTACTGATTCAGTTGAAGCTGGAATTGCATTATAAGTAGTTGAAGATTTAATAAAAGAAGTGGAAGTAGACCCTCCTGTTGATGAGGTTTATTAAGGAGGTATATAAGTGATGGATATGGTTGATTATAATAATGATCCAAGTGAGGGGGAGGAACCTATTTCCACAAGTTCAGTTGTTGTAGCTCTTGGAATAGAATATTGGTCAGAAGACCCTAGATTTGTGGTCTTAGGCTTAGATTATGGAGAATCTGACGATGACTAGCCAATCAGAAGTTCTCTCAATCCTTCTGTTTTAGAAACCACTATTGTGTATCCAGTGGTTCTTTTTTCCTCGTGAAAATGTGAAGAAGGATGATTTGGAATCAACGAAATCAGATTTGAAGAACCACTTTTATGAGAAATTTGTTGAGTTAGAGAGGGATGTGACTCACAATCCAGATGTTGTCACTTCTGCAGTGTAAAAGCTAGTCTCTACCAATCACTCCATCCTATTAGAGGAGGTAAAGGACTATAAGAATCAGATCAGTACCTTAGCAGATTCTATGGAATCTATGAAGCAGCATATTTCTAGAATATACTCGTATATGGTTTCAAAGGTTCAGATGGAAAAAGATCTTTGATATATTAAAAGTGGGGTTTAGCAAATGTTCATTGTGTTTGAGGACTTTAAGAAGTCCATGGAGACACATATGAGTGGCCAAGATGATGATATGAAGAGATTAATTAATGGGCTGACTAAATCTTTTAAGGAGATAGTAGCATTCACTATAGCACCTCTATGTGAATCTACTTCATCTTCAACCTCTCCTCTTGTTGATCTAGAAGCCTTCAGGTCGATTGTTAGAGAAGAAGTTGAGAAGTTCTCTAGTACCAGTACCTCAGATCCCCAGTCTATGACTCAGGTTATTTCCACCACCAAATAAATTCATAATCTTTTGGGAAATTATATAAGGGAAGCTGCTCAAGATCAAAAGGCCATCAAAGAACAAGTTTATTTCTACTACAAAAGGGAACACACTAAGATTCATATGGATGGTCACTTCAAGTTGCTGTTGGAGATCTTGATGATTCCACCTGTCACTCAAGCCTTTAAAGATCAGGTTAGCATGATTTGAGAGTTAACTCCTGCCTTGGAGAAATTTATGGAGAATAAGGATGATTTTATTTCATCCATGGAGAGAGGGGGATTTATTATTATGGATTTCAAAAATCTTATTTTTTCCTTCCTCCATGTGGACTACACTCCCATCATTGTTCCTCCAACCTCACCTTCCACCTCAGGTGCCTCAGGATCTGCCTATGCTGCACCATTGATGAATCCTGCACAAGATATCAGAAGCTTGACCCCCACCATTCCTTAGAGATCTACTCACTACCAGTCTACTGATGTTTCTGTTGCATCTCCTCCTAGCCTGCTGACTTCCATCCCTCAGCCTATCCCTCCATCTTCAGAACCTGCTTCCTCCACTTCCAAAGACAAATCTTCTTTGGACATCTATGATGTGGATTGAATGTGGGATGTCTTAGTTGATAGGGATCTTTGTAACATTTTTTATATATTGAACTTTTTATTCCTTAGTGGAAAATCCTCTTTTGTTTCTTTTTCTCCTCTTGTTCTTTTTTTAATCACAAATGGGGAGAAATATTTAAGCTTGAATATCAATGTTAAATCTCAAAGTTACCCAAAGGGGGAGAAACTAAACAAGTGAAGTTTAATTTTTAAGTTGCCTAAACATAAAGGTGGAGATTTTTTTAAGTTGACTGAACCTTTTTCATATATATACTATATATAATTTTCCATAATAAACATGGTTAAAATGTTCTTATACACACCTCTGATGATATTAGCAAATGTTCTTAACCCTAATTCATGAAATAATGACATAATTTGTGATTATCAAAAAAGGGGAGACTGTTGGACTCACCTTATTTGATAATCCCAAATCATGTTTTGATAATCCCAAATAATCCAAATCATGTTTTATTTATATGGTAATTTTGATTCTCTTACATGATAATCATTCATGTGAAAATCATGTTTATGTCAAAGTGACAACTATGTACGTTTAATCTCACCACTCTCCTGTTTAAAGCTCACAGTGCAATATTTCTCCTAGAGAAAAGGTCACCGATGCAAAGGTCACCAATGCAATGGTCATAGATGCAAAGGTCACTGATGCAAAGGTCACCGATGAAAGACTACTGTTGAGAAGGCTACTGATGGAGAATTATCAATTGAAGGTTACCGATGGAGAATTTTTAATTGAAGGTTACCTATGGAGAGTTATTGATGGAAGGTTACCATTGGAGAGGTTACTGATGAATGTTGCCGATGTGCACTTATTGTTGAAGCCTACTGTTGTGAAGGATACTATTACCAGTCTACCATACTCTTATACTCCATAGTTTTTAAATTTCTTAAGATTATTCTAACGATCATTTTTTCCAACTTTAATGCTTTTGACATTAATTAATGCTTATTATAAACATATCAACAGACCATATCTGGGGACAATACGAGGTACGAGAAATATCACACGTGATGTACTTATACCTATTGTCGAACCTAAAATCTATAAGAAGAAAAAGAGGCGGGTGTGAATATACGAATAAGAATTGAAGCACATCTGAGCATATGAATAAACTTACTTGCTAGATCAAAGAAGAACCATACAACACTTACAATGAGAACCCATAGGCACCATGAATATCATTTGAGTTCAAACTCCCTTCTACCTTCAGTACTTAATCAACTCTCGATCAACACAAGAAGCATAACACACAATTTCTGAAATCCAGAACCTCGAGTTGTGACACTCCGTTTTGGAGACAACTTCTAGAGAAAGACTCGAACATCAAATTATTCACTTCAAAGAGTCAAGAGCTTAACTGCAAACAGATAGAGCCTTCTAAACTCAATCTCAACATATTTTCTTTACTCTGTTCTTTTGTTTTACATTTCTGAGAAGTGTGTATTTGTGTCATATACACTATCTCATGTGCTTGAGCTAGAGGATACAAAAATCCTCACATAAAACATCTCTTAATCCTTGTTTTCCCACGTATAACTATGGAAGATACCGTGTGTTTTTTTGAATTGTTTGTCATTCCAACAAAGAACGGTGGAATATGGACAGTCTGTGAAAACTTTTGTAAAGCCTGATATAGGCTGTGTATCAATTTTATTAATTTAAACTGTTGGGTGGAAGGTAATCACCGAGTGGAGAGTATTAAGTCTCTTCTTGAAACTGAACCTCTTATTTAACCTTTCTATACACTATATTTTGTTATACTCTGTTTTATCTATTTTTCGTTGCTTATTACTAAAACATTAAATTGTTTTTCATGCACTTCGATAGTTAGTTTTGGTATGTGTGTGTATCTGTTTAATTCATTAAACTTGTTTCAAAAGTTAAAGAAGTGTTTTACACTAATTCAACTGAGGACTAATCACCCTTTGAGAAAACTATTGACCAATTATACATCTATATCTCTACTACCTTAATTAACTGGGCCATTTTCAAAATTTGGGGGATCTTTAATATAAAGTCTTTAACAGAAATTTTAATTAGGATATCAATTCACCCCCCTCTTGAGATTCCACTCCAACCAAAAATTATATTATAAGATTAGTGTTTCACACATATAATTAGAAATATTAAGGGTGCACCTTGATATCACTCCAATGCATTGGGTATATTTACATATCCTGAGATACCATATATAGCGTAAATGTGGTTTACTTAAGAGCACTATTTTATTATTTCATGGTGGTTAGACACAAATTATGCTTGTGATGTCACATATTTTGTTGTTTCTACATTCCTATGAAACCATGTTATTATGGTATCAATTTAAAATTCCAATCATCCCTGTAGGTATGTATGATTATTAAATATTTATTTTTTCATGATATTCCTCTTAACTCAAATATAATATTTATCATTATCTTATGTTTTTTATGCTATTATGGGGTTATATATACCACCCCTTTTATTATATTCCCCTCTGGATGGATATTCTTTAGATAAATCATATTCTATTTATTGATAATATTAGAAGATTTCAATAGTATGTTAGAAAACTAAATGTGAAAAAGATATTGGGTAATCGATATTGAAATGTAGAGGTTTATAAGTCATTGTATATTTTTCACTCTTTCTAATTTATTTATTTTTTAACATTTTTTTCATTATTAAATCTTGTATAATCACCTAAAACATTAATTTATTTAATAAAATTTCAAGAAATAGGAGTAATCTTGCCAACAACATTTTTGATGGGAATGTAACAGTTTTCCTAATGAAATTCCTAATATGAAGGTTGATGGAGTTGATGAATTCATGGAAATACATTTAATACTGACTCAAATTATGAGTAATATGATGAATCATGTCGAAAATGCTCTTTTTATAATAAAAAAAGTTGTAGTTGAAAGCATTATGTGATATATGGATCCTAATTTTAGTGTATATTTTTATTAACTAATTATGGAACAATGGATTTACCCTATTGAGAAAATATTCTGTATACAATAATTATTATATTTAAATAAATTTAATTTAGTATTCAATCTACTAGAGGGATAATTTTATTAGTGGTGGACAATAATCAGTAATATAATTGCCAAGGGAGATATTGAATCTATGGAATGAGATGAATTCATGTTTTTTTTAATAAACATTTTCTCAATACTCACCATATTAAATTAGATAAGAAATTACTTGGATACAAGCAAATGGGAGTGAATATATTGAGTATTATGAAGAAAAATCATAAGGCTTACATGATATGCCTTCTGTATTTTTATTTATTCTAAAATTAAGGTTAAAAAATTCTTTAGTGAACAGAAGATGAGACAATGAAAGGCCTTATCAATTATAACTTTCAGTATCTATACATAAATTCTACATTTTTACCATTATATTGAAATATAAATTAGTTATTCATAGTGGTCTCATCGAACCGGAGATAAGACAAATGGGATGGAGTTTAACTCTATAGGATCGCTGGATAATTCTCATAGTGGAAATAGACCCAAATTTACCACTTATAAAAACTATGGGAAGAAGTATTATATAAATTTTCTCAAGGGGAAAGTAAGTGTTTCATGTTTCTATGGGAACTGAATCAAAATAATTAATTCCAAGGAGTGATGGAAAATACCACTAATGTGGTGGAAAAAATAATTTTTTGATCAATACTTAGCCTTTGGTCCAATGGTTAAACTATATGTAACCTAGAAAATATACAATCCATTTCATAAATCCATGTTTATTTAATGATAAAAAATGAAAATAACCTCTAAGACTATGATAGAGGGGATAGTTTTGTTTAATTAAACATGAAAAGGTGGATCCTAAAAATGAAGTGGTGATAGGTACATTGATTATTCATTCAAGAATATAAAATGTAACCTTTGATTATTCTTCTATATATTCGTTCAAATCATTAATGTTTAGTAGACCTATTCCAACACCACCTCAAAATATAGTGGTTATGTTACTACTGAAAATTGAATATGGGAAAAATATTTCATCTCAAACATATATCTCTTCCCCATTAAATATTGGGCTATGTCCCTTTCCATAATTCCTTTAGTTTAATTAGATGCAATACTGAGAATGGATTGGATTTCCTTATCTATATTCCATCTCAATTTTTGCAACAAATAAATCACCTTCCGTATCTAAAATCATCCTCCAATTATATACAAGTTCAGGTAAGATAATGAATTTACATTGAAAACATACTCCAGGAAATGGATATTATTGCCTTATGAGAAAGGCTATGTCTCACCAATTATTGAGACAAGGGAGAGGATCAATCAAAAAACATTCACATTATGAAGGAATATGTTAATGTATTCCCTAAAATGTTTCTTAATCTTACTCATAATTAATTGGTTGAGTTATCACTTAAACTTATACCTAGATCTTTGCTGATATCCGATACTCCATATAAAATTGACCTCATTGAATAGGAATAACTAAAGAATAAAATTCAAGAAAATTGTAAAAGATTTTATTATGAAAAAGTTCTTTACCATGGGGTGAATCAGTAATATTTTTCAAAATGAAGGATGGGTTAATGAATCTATTAAATGATTAAAAAGAGATCAATAAGATCTTGACAAAGAAAAACTATTCCCTTCTATTATTTGATTAATTATTTGGTCAGCTATATGGGTCCCAATACTTCTATAAAGTTTAACTTCTATCGAGATATTGATAATTATATATAAAGAAGGAATATATTCAAAATAATTCATTTCATACATCGTATAGGCACTATGAATTTAGAGTGATGACATTTTGTCTCACTAATTCTCTATTAATCATCATACACTTAATGAATATAGTATTTTGATATTACCTCAATAAATTTGTATTATTTTTTATAGATGGTATTCTCATATACTAAAAAAGAAATAACAAACATGATGATGATATGAATACTCTGATGAAGACTTTGATAAAGGAAAAATATATTCAATGTATGGTAAATTTTATTTTTGAGTTGATAATGTATCATTTTATGTGAATTTCATCTCATGAAGGGGGTTATCTATGGATAATTTAAAGAAAAAGGCGATGGATGAATGGATAATATCGAAATATGTCATTGAGGTCAACATTTCCTCTTATTATCTGGGTATTATTGGAAATTTGTGAAATGATTTTCATTATTTTTAAACCATCTAACTAGGTTAACATAAATGGAAGTGAATTTTTGTTATTGTGATGAATGTAATAATGATTCATGGAGTTAAATAAAAGGTTAATCATATAATCATTACTCAAATTACAAACATATAGGGAATGATTAGTGACCTATAGTGATTTTTCAATTAATTTATTGGGTTTTTACTCATATATTTTTATAAAGTGATAACATATCCCTCAAGGTAGTTAAATGACTATGAGAAGAATAATACTATGAATGATATAGAGTTAGATACATTAATCTTCATATAGAATATTTGGCGGCGTTATCACTCTAAATAAAAGTGTGATATATATACAACTTATAAGATCCTCATGTATTTTTCACAGTGAAGGACCTAAATAAGCACTAATGGAGATGGTTAGAGCTAATCAAATATTATGACTTATCAATAAACTATCACCCGAAAACAATAAAAATGTTATGGATTCTATAAGTATAAAAAATCCAGTAACCTTATCCATGATGAGGATCGATAATGAATCAATCTTATTATAAATAAAAAACATAGACATGGGAATCATAAAAGAAGGAACCACAATCTACCATTCCCAATTTCTTCTCTTCATAATTTTTTTAAAATATAAATAAATCTCAAAGGGATGAGGTGGAGATACAGAAGAAGGTGGATGTTGTAAGGAAATAGAGAGCCTTAGAGTTCAATATTGATAAAGAGGAATTTGTGTGATTCAATATACAACTATGTGTACCGTCAGATCCTAGGATAAATGATGACATATTGAATGTTTCTCATAGCTTAACATTATTTATCCACCCAGGGTGTCAAAAATGTATAGAGATCTCTGATAGCACTATTGGTGGAAAATTATGATGAAGGAGGTTGTACAATAAAAATAATGATTCTTGGTATGTTATAAAGTGAAGGTCGAAAGGATAAAAGTCCATGGGGATGATGAAATAATTACTCATATCTTTATTAAAATAGGGAAACATCACCATGGATAGTTTGACTATTCATACAAATAAAACCAAATGGAATAGGTCCATATGAGTTTTGGTTGACCATCTTATAAACCCTTCCCATTTAATTTCCTTTTGGGATCACTTCTCATTCGATCCACTAGAAGTAATATGAATTAGGTATGTAGTTAGGATAAATAGAATTCCACTATCAATTGTATTTGATCAAGATCTAAGATTTACCTCAAAATTAAATAGAATACTCCAACATGCTGTGATGATATAATTGTATTTCTGTATGGCCTACCACTATTAGACTAATGGCCAATCTATATAGAAAATCTTGAAACATCAAAATATATTGATAGCCTACTCAATATACTTCAATGGGGGTTGGGATTAACATCATCCTTTGGTTTAGTTCTCATACATTAGTAAAATTTTCTCAATCATTTAGATGGATTCATATGATGGCCTCTATTGATAGAATTTATAACTCCAGCATTTTTGGATAAAGTTGGAGAACATTATATATTGCGACCTGAAGTAGAATAATAAGTTACAAATAAGGTCATTGAAATTCAGAGACACATTAGAGATTCACAAGTTTCATCAAAGTGATATGTTTACAACCATCAATGATATATAGAGTTCAAATTTATAGATAAAGTGTTCCTTTATATATATCCCTGGAAAATTGATGAGTGTTTTGTTTATAATGGAAATATAATTACTAGTTATATTGTCCCATTTGATAATATTGATCTCATCGGTATTATAACTTACCTACTAGTGCTCCCTGAATACTTTTCCCTAGTACATGACATGTTACAAGAATCCATATTGAGAAAATATATACCAGATCCCTCAAATGTACTGGATCCAGAGGTTTTATAGTTAGAGCATTATATTTCTTTGGAAGAGTAGCCGATGAATGTATTTGAAGGTAGAGACAATTCTCTATAAATTAAAACAACTCACTTGGTCAAAGTTATTTCGTGAAACCATATATATTGGGAAGTGAAATTAGAACCTAAATAAGTGATAAAACAAAATTACCCTTCAATATTTTCAACATAGAGTGTGAAAATAAATTTCAAGGGAGAAATTTCATATATTGGGTAAAATTTAACATCCCATATTTATAATAGATAGTTCTTTTATTATTATTTTTCTTAAATTATATAGATGAATTTTATTTCAAGAAAATATTTTTAGATTCGGTTCCCTAGAACCAACATTCATAGTACTTGATAACATGTTTTTATAATTAATTATGTTTTCCTATCACATCATGGTTATTATTAAATATAATATTTTTATGTGATTATGTCAATAGAATATATGTAATGGTGAAAGGTTATAGTAGTTACCCACTATGATGAGAACCTAGATGTGTCATGGAATTATTCTTGAACCTTTTTCTATAATAGGATGATATTTTATGACGAGACATTAAAAATAAAGGATATCAGGGGTAAGATTATAGTGACCCAAGATTTTCATGCATTGATATTACATTATTCTTATGAATAATAATTACATTACACAAACACATGAATTAGGACATTAGTAGTTTAGTGCCTTTTGAAATGTGGAAACATAAACATTAGTCCATATGTGAGTTGGGTCATCTCCCACTATGTTTTTCATAACTAGAAACTTTATTACAAATATCATACATCATATATCTCTTCATAACCTGGGGAAAGAATACATAAGAAAGGGTGAGATCAGATGCATAAAAAGGGTAAACAAGGGAGATACATAAGCATAACATGAGCATAAGGGTATAGTGACATGATCATAACATTTTAATACTATACCATACATATCAAAGATCATAATATTAAATGATGGAATAAATATTAACATTTTATAAGACATGAATCATAATATAATTAAAGAACATAAGCCATGAGAGAATAACATTGTCATAATACAGGTATTTTTGGAATACACATAAGTATAGAAAATAATTTCTGTATTAGTAAATACTCACTTCGAAGGATATCATATTCCAGTGGGTTCACTCTCAAAACCATATTATTATTCTAGTTTAACTCCTAATACCATCATAGTTGAAAAATTCCCTTACTAAACCAGGTCCACTCCTTATTCTAGTCTTGTCTATCTCATGAGATATAAATCATTACCCAATTCATTTGAGGGAGATGTAGGTCACACCCATAACATAATTATATACATATTTATGTGTGCCAAAAGATCATAAAAATTCATCATATAATATCCCATGAAATGAATGGGGTATTATAAAAATTTCACCATGTCATAACTTGTGGAAAAGGTACAGGTTTCATAATCATTTTATCGTAGTATAACCTGTGAACATAAAATCTTTTGTAAGTATTTCATCAAGGTATAACTCTTATGAGATAAATGAGTTTTATAGAAAAAATTTCATCAAAAACATAAAACATCTAGAGAAATAATTATACTTTTATCATTATATTATATCCCCATTAAGGTATAGGTAAAATCAATGGATGAAATCTTATATGGAAAATGATTTTGAACGATCATTTAAAACATTTCTTGAGGAAAATATCATTTCATATTTGAGAAACACTTTGTAAAACTTAAAACATTTTGAAAATAATTTTCTTAAAATTAACCAAGAAAATTTATAAATTAATCTTTGAATAAATTATTTTCAATGACATCATAAAATCCTGTTCTTGTGGAACACATTAAAATTAATATTCCTTTCACATTTTGGTAAAATATAAACAGGCATTGTAACGACCCAAATTTTTTATGAATAAAATTACTTTCCATTTAATAAAATGTCTTATGGATATAGAAAACACACAAATTTTTTATTATTATATCCAATTGGATTAAAATTACCATAAAGTATCCTTAAAGTTGATAATATAGTCATTTAACAGTGATCACATAACAATTATAAAAATAAGGTTTTAATAAATCCTTTTGACACAAACAAAGGATGTGATGGCCTCAACCAGTAGGATCGTACCTAATAAATCCCATTTATCAGTGATTCTAAGGGAGATATAATTTTTGGTCTTTTATCTATATCAATCCCAAGACGAGATCCAACCAATTAAGCATGAGTGAAACCGTTTACGAGATAATTTCAAACTCATTGAGATCACGACCCAAACCATGTTCATCGAACAACCCCATGAAATCCCCACCATCACACACCTTAATCTTAGGGAGTATGCTGGTGTAATAAAGGGATATGTGACAAGACCCTATAATTATGATTATGTGGATTATTTTTGTATAGGATAATGATTTTACTTTTATTTTATTATTGTTACGTTGTAAATGATTTTTAAAGCACAAATACTATTTTTGGTTAATATTCAAATTCAATTAAGAAATATATTTTGATGAATTAATAGATTTTTATATTAACTAATATTTTAGTAAAATATTATTATTAAATTACTTTAATTAAATATAAATTATCATATAATTTTTATGATGTCAATTGTAATTTTTATTAAGGTTTCAAAACTGTTCTGGTAAAATCCCATCAATTTCCAATAAATACCAATTTTTATTTTAAAAGTGAAAATTCACATATTTGTAAAATTATTTAGATAAAATGAATATTATTTTTTGAATCAATATGTTTGAATTAACCAATTGTGAATTTTTCAAATTTTTCCGAGACAATTGAATTTTTGGATAAAAATTAAGTATCTTATAAATATATAATGTGTTTTATGACATCATAATATCCCAATAGTAATGTAATAAAATAATATAAATGTTATAATCGGAAAAAATAATTTTTAATTTATAATAATGTAATTTTAGTTTTATTTTATTTATTTTATAAAGCCTTAGTGAATCCTCCAAGGAATATAAAATATTTTAAGTTTTTAAAATCATTTCCTTGAAAGTGTGACTCATCTCCACATAAGAAAGGGAAATATTATAATTTCATAGGACCTTTTAATTTTAAAATAAGGTATAAAACTTCCCATTTCCAGAAACCATGTATAAAAACCATGGGATGGTTTGTGTTTTTGAATATTTTAGTTTGTAGGGTCCAAAACCAAATTATTAAGGAATTCACCCACCTTTCTTATATAAACCCACCCAAGAACCCATTCCTCATCACTCAAGCTATTTTAATCTCTACCAACCTATTCCCACTACTCCTTAGAGTCCTACCAAGGTTCCCCTAAGCTCCAAAGAATTTTCTCCCAAGCCTTTTGGGATCACACATCTAAGTTGGGTATCTTCTACCCTTCTCTTTTATCAAGCATTATTTTCATGTTATGTATTTTAATTTATTTTATTACTATATTAGGATATGTTATTAAATGTACTCATTAATTACCATATTATTTATAAATTTTGATATCCCCTTTCACTCACATTTATCCCTCTTATGAACCCCTTTGTACACCCGTTACCATGCCAAATTTTCGTAATGGATCCTCACCTTACTCTCCTCCTTTCAATTCAAGAACCTTGTTTGAAATTTGTATTTTTAATTTGAATTGGTAAAATTTTAGTCCTTTTATAAAAAATTACCTACTTTACATTCGATATTATTTCAATGATGGATCATTTATCCTCCCCCATTTAGACCCTTACCTATGCCATTACTATGATGAAATTCCGTAAGGGATTTCTCTCTTCTCATTTCCATTTCAAGCACTTCAATTGTACTATGCTTATTAAATTACATGTAATATGTTGGGATATCATGTTACATGATACCCTAAATTTCCATTTTGTGTATAAATAATGAGAGACTCATTTCACTCTCATCTACCCATTTAATGAATTTTCATATGTGATCATTATGCTGCTGAAATTGAAAAACAATTTTCCATGACAAAATCATCGTGTATTGAATACCATACCCATTAATCCATCAAGGGTATTCACCTTTATGAACATATACTTATTGATTTTTTAATTACAAGCATGTATTTCACATTCTTAGATTGAGTAATAAATGATAATGTTGAATGAATCCATGTTATATGATTTATGTGGGACACTTAAGCATGACATTTAAATGTTTGTGAAGGGTGCGCCCTGATAGCACTACAATGCATTGGGAAACATTAGTATCATCATACATCATGTTTGGAAAGGTTATTACACAATTATTTTATTGAACTTTATTCCATCGTGTTGGAATTGGGGTTTACGTGATTCCTTTATGTTAATGATGTTGTGTTTTATGTTGTTGTCACATTTCCATGTTATGTTAATCATGGTATATAATTCATTTATGTTTGTGTTTCTATTATGCTCCTTTGATATGTCTATTTACTAACATGTATTATATTCTTCATGTTATTCCTTTTTTACTCCCTTACAAGGGTTTATATCTCACCCTTTTCTTATGTATGTCCTCAAGTTATCCCATGCAATGCTAAGTATTAAGAATGTTGTGTTCATGTAAAAGAAGTTTTCAATAAAGATGTGTATTTTAGGTTTTAAGTTTTTATGTAATGCTCCTAATCCCCAAAGACAACATACATCTTGATCTTCTATGTTTTATTAAGTTTATTATTTTATGTAATAAATCATGTTTAAATGTGAAATAAAGAGCATGGTCATTATAGTTGGTATCAGAGGATAAGTTTAGTTGTTTTGGTATTAGTATTAGAAAACTCTAGTTAAATCCTTAAATATAAGACTAAGTAAATGAAAATAATCCCTAAATTTTTGTGTGTATATAGTAAGCGGTTTATCATGAAAATAAATATCTATCTGGATACAAATAAGTAGAGGTGGATCTATCATAGATGTATCTAGAGATGAAACCCAAAAACACCACATTGAGATAAACTCGAATGGGAATTGGTGCATGAAAACGTGCCTTTATGCACTTTTGGTTCGACACCCCCAGGAGATATTCTTTGGAAAATTCATAAGCATAGTACAAACCATTATTAATGGAACAAAAAATGCCCATAATAATATATGATATGAAGTAGATCTTGAATAATATAGACTAAATCTTAGAAATTCATATGTTAAAGAGATAAATGTAATTTATAAGTTATCCCTTTTTTAATTAGATTCCCCTTTATGTGTTTAATAGTTTAAAATATTTACCCCTAATTTTTCCTTTTATTCTATCCAATGGATGGTAATAGGAGGAATCGTGGTAACTACTAATATGAAGATCAATGTGATGACTTCTCTAATGAGATTTCCAATCTAATGGGAGTGGTAATCACAAACTTTTCATGACACTCTCTAAGTTAAATCATATTTTGAAAAGAAACATGGATCCATAGACATGCCCCCCCCCCCAATAAAGAACAAGTTTCAATCGAGAGATTCATGAGACAATGACCTCCTACTTTAAATGGATCAACTGATCTCTCAAATGATGAAAAATTGATCAAATATATTGAGAATATATTCTCCATACTTTAATGTTTTGAACAAGAGAAGGTTCTTCTAGATGATTATTGTATGAAGGGTGATGTTGATCAATGACGGACATTGATCAAAAATATGAATCCTGAGGAATAGATCGAGGTGACGGGATGGGAAGATTTCTTTAAATTGTTTTTCAATAAATATTTTCCCTCCACCCTCCATCTTATGATAGAAAGATATTTAATCTAACTCAAGAAAAATCATGTTGAATCTGTTGGCGCTTATGAGAAAAAATTTATGAGACTTTCATGGTACACCTCTGGTATTGTCGTAACCCGTGAATGCAAGGTTGGAAAATTCTTTGGTGGGCTAAAACCTAGCCTATGGAAAGCCTTGGAGATCCGTGACTTTGACAGCTATGAGGATATTGTATGATGTTCCCTCAAATTCGAGATGGATATTGGGAAATATCAAGGGTATCATGGGGATAAGAAGAAGAAAGTGTGCATTAATTCTGGAAGTCTAATAGATAAATCCAATAGTGATAAAAAAATTCTAGCACCCTGCTTGTCCAAAGTTCAGAAAGAAGCACCCTGGGAATTTTCTGATGGGGATGAGGAAATACTTTATGTGTTGTAAGGAATTCCACCTATCCAACAATTGGAAGAAAGAAAACCCGCTACTGTGATAGACTAAAAGAATGCTCAGTTTGATCCTTAATGCATTGTTCATTGCTATAACTTCAAGTAACCAAGGCACTTTGCGAACCAGTGACCTAAGAAAAGGGTTTTTGGAGGTGACCAATGACATATGATTCAAAAAAGGAGATATTTTTTCATTACTTCCAATTAAGTGGATACCGACAATGAATTGATGACAGGTATGATGGTTATTCATTCAGGAATAGAGAATATAATTTTTTATTCTATTTCTAAACATTATTTTATATCCCAAAATATTATTAGAACTATCCAAACATCACTACAAAGAATAGAAGTAGAGGAGTTGGTGAAAATGAAAAATGAGGAAATTATTTCATCTCGTAAATATAACTCCTCCCCTATCACAATTTGTGGATTGAAATTTCTGAAAAACCTCATCATACTTCCCTTGATAAAATTTTATACAACAAATTTCATTGATGGTATTTCCCTATATTGAGCCAACATAAATTGTTTCAAGAGGGAAATCACTCAACATATAGTGAATTGAACACCAATTGTTTACAAGTACAAGAAGGGAGATGAATCTTTTTTAGAACCATTATCTCAAACATGGAAATTACTTCCCTATGTTCACACATATCTTTATCAGATGATTGAGTCTTAGGAAAGGACCATCCTTGAAGACATGCATATTTTGAGGGAATTTACAGATGTGTTTCTTGAGGTATTTCCTTGTCTTCCTCCTAGAAGATATGTTGAGTTATTCATTGATATTATAACTGGGGCATTTCCAAAATCTAACACTTTATATAGAATGGTTGTTGTGGATCTTGAGGTGCTAAAGAAAATATTGTAGGAGAATCTTGATAAAGGGTTTATACGCCTAAGTGCTTTTCCATGGGGTGTAGCAGTCCACTTCATCAAGAAGAAGGATAGGTCTATGCGACTTTGAATTGATTATCATGAACTCAACAGAATCATAACAAAGACAAATATACTTTTCCATGAATTGATGAATTGTTCAATCAGCTACTTGGAGAACAATACTTCTCCAAGGGGGATCTCCAGTCAGGATATTACCAAGTAAGGGTGAAGAAGGAGGATATCCTCAAGACTGCTTTTCATACAAGGTAAGGGCACTGTGAAATTATAGTTATTCCTTTTAGACTCACTATTTCTCTAGAAATCTTTATAGACTCGATGAATATAGTATTTATAGATTACCTCAACAAATTTTTAGTAGTCTTTATAGACATTATTATAATATATTCCAAAACAAAGGAGGAGCATGATGAGAATCTAATCACTATACTAGAGACCTTGAAAAAGGAGAATCTTTATGAATAATAAAAAAAGTGTGATTTTTTGGTGAATGAAGTATCATTCTTGGGCATATCATCACAAGAAATGGGGTATCTTTGGATCCTTCCAAAACAAAAGAAATTGAGGGATGGACAAGGCCAACATCTATGACGAATATCTATAGCTTCCTAGGGTTAGCTGGATATTATTTCCGATTTTTGATAAAATTTTCATGATTTTCAAACCCTATTACATAGCTAACTCGAAAGGGAGTCAAGTTTTCATGGAATGATGAATGTGAAGAAAGCTTCATGGAGTTGAATAAGAGTTTTATCACTTCCCCTATTCTAACATTACCCACAAGTGGGGAGAATTTTGTAATCATCAAAAATGATTTGAAGAAGGTTCTGGGCTATATGTTGATGCAGAATGACAACGTTATTGCCTATGCCTCATGATAGTTTAACATTCATGAGAAAACTAACCCACATGTGATTTGGAGTTGGCATCTATAACGACCCAAACTTTACATACATTGTTAATACTTCAAAATTTAATCATACTTATTACAACATATATCAAAACCACGAAAGGACCGTATAGGTATAGTGTCTTTAGAAACTGGGAAACATAAACAACTGGTTCATAAAGCATCAACTTTGCCTCCCACTTATTTCATCATATCTAGAGTCCCTTTTTGGCATATCCGACTTAATAACCTTCTTCCTGACCCGGGGAAATAAAACATACAAAAGGGTGATCTCAAATGCTCAGTAAGGGTAAACAAAAGAAATATCAATCACATTGTATACATAAGCACATAACTTTTGAAAATCTTAACCTGCAAAAGAGATCATAATTTCATAACATGGGATAAATCATGGCAGTGAAATGTAATCACAATAATAATAACTTAAAACATTAAACTTTGTGTCATACACACATAATCATATAGAATCATTTCTTGTTAGTCAAGACTCATTGCCAAAACTATCTTAGTGGACAAAGTCTATTTCTGAACCGAGTCACCCTCGTTTCAGTCCTATTTCACTGAACCGATATAACCTACCATTCCATACATGTCTATCTCATGAGATATAAATCTTTACCCAATGCATTGGAGGTAGATATAGGTCCCACCCATCTTATAATTAATCCTTTCTTATGTGTTCCACATAATCATAAATCATACATCATCGCATAACACATATAAAAAAATGGGATTCTTAAAACATCATGACATCATAAAACAAATCATATAAGGTAAATGACTTCATAAAAATAATTCCCTCAAAACATAATCAAATCAATGTAATAATAGGGATAAAAACAGAACCCTATATTATCTTAGATGGAAAATAATTTTGATAAAACATTTGAACTCCATTCTTGAGCAAAATATCCTTTCTATTTCAAAAACACTTTTCTTTTCTTAACATGTCATACAATTATAAACTAAAAGAAGTTGATTAAAAATAAACTTGAAAACTTATAAAGGAAGATTCTTGGAAATAATGTTTTAAAAATTCATTCTTTCCGTATAAGTTAAAAAAACATTCTTCGTACTTTTGTCGGAAAAGTCAAAAAGTACCTCATACGAAAAACGACAAAAGATTCCTTTCATATTCTTTACTAAAAACTCACCGAAGGGTAAATTTGGATTTAAACATTTGTAGGTGGATGGAAATAATATTACATATTCAGGAAACATGGATGTGGATGATAAAATACACCCCAGTAAATACTAAAGTATAAACAATCTCGGATAAAAATGAGATTGTGATATTTCCCTTACCTTAGGTCCGATTTGCTTTGTACGTGTCCGAAGCTCCTGTATAATGGTTTAAATAATGTTATTTACTTATTCCAGAATCATAAATATTGATATGATATCATATATGGTCATATTCTTAGCTTCTTATTAGTAATATTTCATTGTTACTTGTTACTCGGGTCTTTATTGCCTTTTGTTCTTATGCGTGTTTTGCCGAATAAATTCTTATTCTTCTTTTAAGGTTATAGATACCTTATATCCAGAATGGTATTAGTGTAACATATATCATATTTATTCATTCAATTCATTTATATAATTACTATGTAATGATGATCATGTAGAACGAGTCGCATCACATCGTGGAGACAGTATTCCGTACGTACGCACGAGCGATGATATTGTTCCCATGATCGTGGAATTGTATTTAAGTGTATTTATACTATTTCAGTATCAATATCACTTTATAATAATCATATATAGTTACTCATTACACCATTATACCCATCCTTGTAAGGTGATGGTGGAAAATAGATTACACCACGGCGTAGAGACGGTATTCCGTACGTACGCACACGCGGTGATTTCATTTTTCCGTAGGATGGATAGAAGGTGAATTAGGGTTGTTTCATATTTATAATAACATATCATTATGTAAGTAATACTTATGTTATTACTTTATCATGAAACAACTAAAGAAGAAGAAGTTGAAGAAGAAATAAATTGAAAATATCGGTAATGGATATTACCTCTTCTTTGAAATGCCTCTTTGAATCCTCCACTTAGGGAACTAAGATTGGTCTTTGAAGAAGACCAGGACCTCTAAGATTATTCTAGGGAAGTGGAGAAGGGATTTTGGCAGGGGTTGGCCGAGCTTGAGTGCTCAAATTGGTGTGAGGAGGAGGGGGAGGAGGTGCCCTTTTATAAGGGAGGAGAGGGGCACCTTAGGAACATCTCAAAATATTATTTTATATTAAAGTCAAAATCGGTATATAATGGTTCCAAAGGGTCTTATTTCGAAGGTAAAGTGGGTATGGGTCGAAATCCTATCAACCAATAGGATTTAGACAAGTTTAGGTTATTATTTTAACCTTATCAATTAGATTTAACTCTAAGTTAAATAATTTAACTTTTACCGTGACTTTTTGTTTTCTTACACTATATGGTTAATACACTTACTATAACATGCCAAAATAACCCCAAGTTGTTTATTATTAATATATATATATCCTTATATAAGTCATTTGGCCGAACCTTATATTTTTAGGAATAAAATAACAATTAATAATATAATATTTGATTTAAAAACTATTTTGTGTCAATTTTGACACTATTTGATATATGATTTTTGTGAAAGTCATAACAGAATTATATGTTCGAACCAAGTTTATTAAATCAACACTAATATATCATAGTAACCTAGAAAATTAGTGTAATTCATAAAAAGTCTCAAATTACATTTATTTGATCATTTATAACATCAATTATGTTAACATTTCCTTAAAAGGGTAATTATTGCATCATCGTTGTGTCATAAATAAATTAATTTATTTAAAGTCTAAAAATTATAAATAAAATATAATTATGTAGGAAATCTTGTTATCTTTCTAATGAATATTTATAGTCGAATTTATCTTATGTATAACCCCATATTAAAAATGTTTTAGTTATTAAACTTTGATTTTAACTAATTTAACTATTCATTAAATAAAATAATATTAAATGTCATAATCTAATCCAAGTGGACCTAAATGGTCATATTATATTAATAAGGTTGTTTTTGGTCGAATTACACTTATCCAATAGAATTAGGACATGTGTTAGGGTAATAGTAATATCATATTTACCCTTAGTTACCCTATTTACTATTAACCGCCGTAAAAAAAGTAAAAAGTTACTATTCACCAAAAAAATATTTTTATCTCATTGAACCACATTTTACTTACTGATATCAACTGTGTCTGTCGGATTTTCGAAATTCCATTCACAGAAACGGTAAAATTAAGTTTTATGCAAAATTCAGTTTTTAACCTACCACTTAGTGGTTTCACTATTCATCAAAAATTGAAAGTTTTCAGAAAAATACCAAAATTTCACCCTAGGCTAATTTCGGTATTCCGAATCCAAAAATGAATTCCATTTTGAAAAATAAAATTTACAAAATTTCAAAAAGTGGTTATTACTATTCATAACGGCTAGTTTTAATAATATTTTAATAGCATATCGTTGTTTAGTGAAACTCGGTATTGCGTACGACGCAAGCTATCGAGGAAGGTCGCGATTTCGTGTAAAGCAAGCCAAGAAAGTGTTGTGTAGAAAAAGATTCATTTGATGATTTATATAACATAAAAGTCTCGGGTGTTACATTCTACCCCTTTTAAAATGAATTTTGCCCTCGAAATTTGTCACTTTGTAACAAACAGATGAGGATGCCTCTCCCTCATCATATCCTCAAGCTCCCATGTAGCTTCTTCTAATTGGTGGTTCCTCCATAAAACTTTCACCAATCGAGTGGTCTTGTTTCGTAGGACTTTTTCACTACGATCCAAAATCTCTATCGGTTGTTCTTCATAAGAAAGATCTTGCTCCAGCGGTACAACTTCTGAGCTGAGTACATGTGAAGGATCAGGTATGTACTTTCTCAGGAGAGATACATGGAACACATCGTGAACTTGAGAGAGATTCGGTGGAAGCGCCAATCAGTAAGATACCTTCCCTACACGATCCAATATTTCTAAAGGATCGATATATCTAGGGCTTAACTTCCCCTTCTTTCCAAATCTCATAACCCTCTTCCAGGGAGATATTCGTAAGAACACTTTATCACCCACTTCAAAATCTAGGTCTTTTTTTTCGGTTGTCGGCATAACTTTTCTGTCGACTCTGAGCTGCTCTTATGTGTTGTTGAATAGATCTGACCTTTTCTACCATTTCATCAACGAGATCAGGTCCTAATAGCTTTCTTTCCCCAACTTCCTCCCAGCAATTTGGAGTCCTACATTTCATTCCATAGAGAGCTTCATAAGGAGCCATCTGAATACTGGAGTGAAAGCTATTATTATAAGAAAATTCCACCAAAGGTAGGTGTTGATCCCAACCTCCTTTGAAATCCATAGAGCAAGCTCTCAACATATCTTCTAGGGTTTTAATTGTTCTCTCAGACGGACCGTCTGTCTGAGGATGATAAGTAGTGCTGAAACTCAACTCTGTATCCAGAGTATGCTGAAGACTTCTCCAGAACTTCGAGGTAAATCTCGGATCCCGATTAGATATAATAGAAAGTGGTACTCCATGAAATCTTACCACTTCCTTTACATATATCCTGGAAAGATGATCTAGAGAGAAATCCTCTCTAATAGAAATGAAGTGTGCAGACTTTATAAGACGATCAACTATGACCTAGATAGCATTATTGCCTTTGGATGTTTTAGGAAGTCCTGTGACAAAGTCCATAGTGATGTTTTCCCATTTACATTCGGGTATGGGTAATGGTTGTAACATCCCCTTATACTTCTGTCTCTCAGCTTTAACTTGTTGACAAACCAAGCATCGAGAGACATATTCAGCAACATCTCTTTTCATGCCATCCCACCAGAAGTACTCTTTCAGGTCCCTATACATCTTCGTGCTTCCAGGATGAATAGAGAATGAAGAACTATGAGCCTCATCCAGTAGCTCCTTCTTTAATTCGGGGATGGTAGGAACACAAACCCGATTCCTGAACTTTATTGTCCCATCACAATCAAGGTTGAATTCAGGAACATTTCTCACCTTCTTTTGTAACTCGACATCTTCTTTCTGTGCCTCTTTAATCTTCATATGTATAGATGGTTGAACATTCATTTGAGAAAGATAAGATTTTTCCACTTCCATTATAATTCCAAGATCCATCCTTTGTAAATCCATAAATATTGGATCTTTTTTGATTCTCATCATGGATAAACTAGCATGGTCTTGTCTACTTAATGCATCGGCCACCTTGTTTTCTTTCCTAGGGTGGTAATGGATTGACCAGTCATAATCCTTAATCAGCTCCAACCATCTTATTTGACGCATATTCAGCTCCTTTTGTGTGAAAATATACTTTAAACTTTTATGATCAGTATAAATATCACACCTTTCACCATAAAGGTAATGCCTCCAAATCTTTAATGCAAAGATTACCGCAGCTAACTCTAAATCATGTGTTGGGTAATTTTGCTCATGGATTTTCAACTGTCGTGAGGCATAAGCTATCACCATATCATTTTGCATAAGAACACACCCCAATCCCTTCTTGGATGCATCACTGTAGATCACAAACCTTTTTCCACTACAAGGCAGTGTGAGCATAGGTGCACTGGATAACCTTCTTTTCAACTCCTTTAAATTCTCTTCAAATTCCTCTGTCCAAACAAACTTAACTCCTTTCCGAGTCAACTTGGTGAGTGGGTTAGAAAATCGTGAAAAATCTTTTACAAAACGTCGATAATATCCAGCCAGACCAAGAAAACTTCGGATCTCAGTTACTGTTGTTGGTCTCGACTATCTTTCGATAACCTCTGTTTTTGCTGGATCCATAGATATCCCCTCTTTTGAGATTATGTGACCCAAAAATGAAACTTTTTGAAGCCAAAATTCACACTTGGTAAATTTGGCATAGAGCTTCTCCTTTCTCAGGGTCATCAATATAATTCTCAAATGATCTTCATGCTCTTCCTTTCTCTTTGAATAGACAAGAATATCGTCTATAAAGGCTACCACAAATTGATCAAGATAGTCTCTAAAGACTCTATTCATTAGATCCATGAAGATAACAGGAGAATTAGTAAGACCAAATGGCATCACTATAAATTCATAGTGTCCATACCTTGTACGGAAATCCGTCTTTGGTATATCCTCCCTTTTTACCCTTAAGTGATGATACCCTGAACGAAGATCAATCTTGGAAAAGTATTGAGCTCCACGTAGTTGGTCAAATAAGTCATCAATGCGTGGGAGAGGATATTTGTTCTTGATAGTGATCTTGTTAAGTTCTCGATAATCAATGCAGAGTCTCATTGATCCATATTTCTTCTTAACAAATAGAACAGGTTCTCCCCAAGGTGACACAATAGGGCATATTAATCCCTTATCAAGATTCTCTTGGAGTTGCTTCTTCAATTCCTGAAACTCAATTGGGGCCATTCTATAAGGTGTCTTTGAAATAGGAAAAGCACCCGGTACAAGTTCTATTGAAAACTCAACTTCACGATTTGGTGGAAGACCCGGTAATTCCTCCGGAAAGACATCATCAAACTCCCGTACGATGGGAATATTCTTAATCGCGAGTTTCTCACCAACCATTTGAGATAAATAACCTAAATTTAGTAGAATCAATACCCATAAAATGGAATAAATTTCCACTGGAAGGTTATGTTCATCCTTGCATTGATAGACGATCATAGATTGATCTGGAATATGAAATGTGACTTCCCTTATTTGGAAATTGATATGAGCTCCATATAAAGAAAGCCAATCCATGCCAAGAATCACATCGAATTCCACTAAAGGAAGGATCACCAGATTTGCAGGAAGCACTTTCCCACAAACTTCGATCAGAGAAGAATTATAAACTTTTGATGCGATTGATGTGCCATTAGGTGTTGTCACAGCTAACTTAACATCCAATTGTTGAGGTAATACGGTGATACCCTTAGAAAATTCTTCAAAAATAAAAGAGTGGGTGGATCCAGAATCAAATAAAACATTTGCTACTTTAGAGTGGATGGTAAGTGTACCTTTCACCACTTCGTTATCGTACTCCACATCGCTGATAGAAATTGGATGTGACTTTCCTTTGTCTTTAGACTTAAGAGTTTGTTGACGTCGACCATCATCATCAACCCTTGGATTAGGGCATTTTTTGGCATAATGCCCCATCTCCTTGCACTTGAAACATTGAAGTGTAGTAGGTTCATTCTGTGTATCCCTTACTTTGTTTGCATCATTAGACATCTTCTTCCCATCATCGCGGCATTCAAATGCCCGATGACCTTCCTTTCCACATTTGAAACATTTACTTGTCCCTTTAAGACAACTCCCTCCATGTTTCTTTCCACACTTTGAGCATAAGGGAAAGCTCATCTTCTTTTCAGTGTGCTTTTTAGATTTTCCTTTGAATTCCATTTTCCTCTTCTTATCAAACCCATATGACTGATGGGTTACTCCAATCTCCATCTCGACTTTGAGAGCACATCGAACGATTTCCTCGTAGCTATTGAAGTTCCTTATGGCTAACGCCCTTCGAAGACTTGGTTTTAAGCCACTAAAGAATCGATCGATCTTACTCTCAGGTTGGATAATAATACCAGAAGCGTACCTTGAAAGTCTTGTAAAATTTTCTTCATAGGTACCAACAGATTCATCATCCTTTTGCTTTAGTTCAAGAAAATCTTTCTCCATCTTTGTTTGGAGAATACGAGGGAATTACTTATTGAAAAATAAGTTCTTGAACTTTTCTCATTCCATGGACTCAATTTCATCCCTTTGCCTAGTATTCTTAATAAGATTCCACCATTGATCAGCATCTCCTTCCAAACGATACACTGCTAGGATGACTTTATCATGTTCAGAACATTGAAGAACTGAAAATATCTTTTCAGTAGTACTAATCCATTGTTCAGCAACTAATGGATCAGTAGACCCGCTGAAAGAAGGTGGACGCTGTCTCATGAAGGATTCAACAGAATGTTGCTCCTTTCTTTGCTCGTTTGGAAGTCTTGCATGATTCATAGCTTGAGAAAGTTGTGTGACCATGGCTACAAGATTTTTCATTCCATCTCCCATAACGTTTGGTTGCTCAGGGGGACAATCATTGCATTTCCCGTCGCATTCCGCATTAACACGGTTCCTTCGGGTTCCAGCCATTGACTAAAACCAAGAAGAATAGTGTGAGCAACACTAATTATAATAGGAAAACCACATAATCAAGAATAAAATTTCACACTTAAGGTCTTATCCTAGGTTATTCATGGACATTTCTAAAACACTAAGATTGTGTTCTATGCTTAGACTTATCCTTAGGGTTCTTACTAAGGCTTTCACATCCTAGTTTCCAAAGGTTGACTATACCTTTCCTCTGATACCAACTATAACGACCCAAAATTTACATACATTGTTAATACTTCAAAATTTAATCATACTTATTACAACATATATCAAAACCACGAAAGGACCGTATAGGTATAGTGTCTTTAGAAACTGGGAAACATAAACAACTGGTTCATAAAGCATCGACTTTGCCTCCCACTTATTTCATCATATCTAGAGTCCCTTTTTGGCATATCCTACTTAATAACATTCTTCCTGACCTGGGGAAATAAAACATACAAAAGGGTGAGCTCAAATGCTCAGTAAGGGTAAACAAAAGAAATATCAATCACATTGTATACATAAGCACATAACTTTTGGAAATCTTAACCTGCAAAAGAGATCATAATTTCATAACATGGGATAAATCATGGCAGTAAAATGTAATCATAGTAATCATAACTTAAAACATTAAACTTTGTGGAATACACACATAATCATAGAGAATCATTTCTTGTTAATCAAGACTCATTTCCAAGACTATCTTAGTGGACAAAGTCCATTTCTGAACCGAGTCACCCTCGTTTCAGTCCTGTTTCACTGAACCAGTATAACCTACCGTTCCAGCCATGTCTATCTCATGAGATATAAATCTTTACCCAATGCATTGGAGGGAGATATAGGCCCACCCATCTTATAATGAATCCTTTCTTATGTGTTCCACATAATCATAAATCATACATCATCGCATAACACATATAACAAAAATGGGATTCTTGAAACATCATGACATCATAAAACAAATCATATAAGGTAAATGAATTCATAAAAATAATTCCCTCAAAACATAATAAAATCAATGTAATAATAGTGATAAAAACAGAACCCTATATTATCTTAGATGGAAAATAATTTTGATAAAACATTTGAACTCCATTCTTGAGGAAAATATCCTTTCTACTTCAAAAACACTTTTCTTTTCTTAACATGTCATACAATTATAAACTAAAAGAAGTTGATTAAAAATAAACTTGAAAACTTATAAAGGAAGATTCTTGGAAATAATGTTTTAAAAATCCATTCTTTCCGTATAAGTTAAAAAAAACATTCTTCGTACTTTTGTCGGAAAAGTCAAAAAGTACCTCGTACGAAAAACGACAAAAGATTCCTTTCATATTCTTTACTAAAAACTCACCGAAGGGTAAAATTGGATTTAAAAATTTGTAGGTGGATGGAAATAATATTACATATTTAGGAAACATGGATGTGGATGATAAAATACACCCCAGTAAATACTAAAGTATAAACAATCTCGGATAAAAATGAGATTGTGATATTTCCCTTACCTTAGGTCCGATTTACTTTGTATGTGTCCGAAGCTCCTGTATAATGGTTTAAATAATGTTATTGACTTATTCCAGAATCATACATATTGATATGATATCATATATGGTCATATTATTAGCTTCTTATTAGTAATATTTCATTGTTACTTGTTACTCGGGTCTTTATTGCCTTTTGTTCTTATGCGTGTTTTGCCGAATAAATTCTTATTCTTCTTTTAAGGTTATAGATACCTTATATCCATAATGGTATTAGTGTAACATATATCATATTTATTCATTCAATTCATTTATATAATTACTATGTAATGATGATCATGTAGAACGAGTCGCATCACATCGTGGAGACGGTATTCCGTACTTACGCACGAGCGATGATATTGTTCCCATGATCGTGGAATTGTATTTAAGTGTATTTATACTATTTCAATATCAATATCACTTTATAATAATCATATATAGTTACTAATTACACCATTATACCCATCCTTGTAAGGTGATGGTGGAAAATAGATTACACCACGACGTAGAGACGGTATTCCGTACGTACGCACGCGCGGTGATTTCATTTTTCCGTAGGATGGATAGAAGGTGAATTAGGGTTGTTTCATATTTATAATAACATATCAGTATGTAAGTAATACTTATGTTATTACTTTATCATGAAACAACTAAAGAAGAAGAAGTTGAAGAAGAAATAAATTGAAAAGATCGGTAATGGATATTACCTCTTCTTTGAAACGCCTCTTTGAATCCTCCACTTAGGGAACTAAGATTGGTCTTTGAAGAAGACCAGGACCTCTAAGATTATTCTAGGGAAGTGGAGAAGGGATTTTGGCAGGGTTTTTCCGAGCTTGAGTGCTCAAATTGGTGTGAGGAGGAGGGGGTGGAGGTGCCCTTTTATAAGGGAGGAGAGGGGCACCTTAGGAATATCTCAAAATATTATTTTATATTAAAGTCAAAATCGGTTTATAATGGTTCCAAAGGGTCTTATTTCGAAGTTAAAGTGGGGATGGGTCAAAATCCTATCAACCAATAGAATTTAGACAAGTTTAGGTTATTATTTTAACCTTATCAATTAGATTTAACTCTAAGTTAAATAATTTAACTTTTACCGTGACTTTTTGTTTTCTTACACTATATGGTTAATACACTTACTATAACATGCCAAACGAACCCCAAGTTGTTTATTAGTAATATATATATCCTTATCTAAGTCATTTGGCCGAACCTTATATTTTTAGGAATAAAATAACAATTAATAATATAATATTTGATTTAAAAACTATTATGTGTCAATTTTGACACTATTTGATATATGATTTTTGTGAAAGTCATAACAGAATTATATGTTCGAACCAAGTTGATTAAATAAACACTAATATATCATAGTAACCTATAAAATTAGTGTAATTCATAAAAAGTCTCAAATTACATTTATTTGAGCATTTATAACATCAATTATGTTAACATTTCCTTAAAAGGGTAATTACTGTATCATCGTTGTGTCATAAATAAATTAATTTATTTAAAGTCTAAAAATTATAAATAAAATATCATTATGTAGGAAATATTTTTATCTTTCTAATGAATATTTATAGCCGAATTTATATTATCTATAACCCCATATTAAAAATGTTTTAGTTATTAAACTTTGATTTTAACTATTTTAACTATTCATTAAATAAAATAATATTAAATGTCATAATCTAATCCAAGTGGACCTAAATGGTCATATTATATTAATAAGGTTGTTTTTGGTCGAATTACACTTATCCAATAGAATTAGGACATGTGTTAGGGTAATAGTAATATCATATTTACCCTTAGTTACCCTATTTACTATTAACCGCGGTAAAAAAAGTAAAAAGTTACTATTCACCCAAAAAATATTTTTATCTCATTGAACCACATTTTACTTACTGATATCAACCGTTTCTGTCAGATTTTCAAAATTCCATTCACAGAAGCGGTAAAATTAAGTTTTATGCAAAATTCAGTTTTTAACCTACCACTTAGTGGTTTCACTATTCATCAAAAATTGAAAGTTTTCAGAAAAATACCAAAATTTCACCCTAGGCTAATTTCGGTATTCCGAATCCAAAAATGAATTCCATTTTGAAAAATAAAATTTACAAAATTTCAAAAAGTGGTTATTACTATTCATAACGGCTAGTTTTAATAATATTTTAATAGCATATCATTGTTTAGTGAAACTCGGTATTGCGTACGACGCAAGCTATCGAGGAAGGTCGCGATTTCGTGTAAAGCAAGCCAAGAAAGTGTTGTGTAGAAAAAGATTCATTTGATGATTTATATAACATAAAAGTCTCGGGTGTTACAACAGCGATAATCATTGTGTTGAAACTATGGTGGAATTATATCATTGGGAAGAAGTGTGAAATATGTACGGATCACTAAAGTATCAAATATATATTCACATAGAAAGGGATGAATATGCGCCAAAGAAGATGGTTATATCTCATCATGGATTATGACTGCTCAATCCATTACCACCCTGGGAAAGAAAACAAGGTGGCAGATGCTCTAAGTAGAAAGAACCTAAAAATTATATCATTGATGAGAATTAAAAAGGATCCAATCTTCATAGATTTGATGAATATAGACATGAGAATAATAAAGAAGGAAACATCATAAATTCTTTCACAAATGATATCTCTACCATATCTTTTGGAAAGGTTAAAGAATGGTTAAAAATAAGTTGTTGGAATTCAAAAGAAATTGGAAACTACTGGAAAAGGGAAATCCTCAAATTTCAATGTCAATGAATAAGGAATTGTGAGATTTAGTTCAAGACTATGTGTTCTATAAAATACAGTGTTAAAGAAAGAACATTTACATGATGCACTTAGTTAAAAATTTTCTATTCACCCAGGAAACATAAAGATGTATTGAGATCTCCGAGAGCACTATTATTGGGATAACATGAAGAAGGAGATCACTAAATATACAACAAAGTGCCTAGTATGTCATAAAGTAAATGATAAGAGGTAACAATCTAAGGGGATGATGAAACCATTACCCATACCATAATGTAAATGGAATAAAATCCCCATGGACTTCGTAATAGGGCTTCCGAAGACATCCAAAGGAAAAAATGCTATATGGGTTATTGTGGATCATCTTACAAAGAATGAACACTTCATTAAAATTCTAGGGGATTTCTCATTGGACCAATAGGCACGAATATACATTAGATAAGTGTTAAGGCTTATGGAGTACCTCTATCGATTTTGTATAGTCATGATCTAATATAACCCACTTTTTTCTAGAAGAGTCTCTAATACACTCTGAACACTGATTTGATCTTCAGCGCAACCTATCACCCTCAAACTGATGGCCAATCTGAATGGACTATCAAGACACTTGAGGAAATGTTGAGAGCTTGATCAATGGAATTTAAAAGAAGATGAGACCAACATATTCCTTTGGTGGAGTTATCTTATAACCACAATTTCCACTCAAGCATCCAAATGAATCCTTATGAAGCCCTTTATGGGAAGAGGTGAAGAACACTGGCATGTTGGGATGAAGTTAGGGAAGGAAAACATCTATGTCAAAAAATAGTTGAAGAAATGGTGGAGAAGGTTAAGACCATCCAACAACACATCAAAGCTTATTAGAGTTGAAAAAAGAGTTATGTTGTCAATAATTGATGATACCTAGAGTTTGATGTTGGATACATGTTATTCCTCTTCATATTTCCATGGAATAAATTTATGAGATTTGGGAATAAGGGAAAGCATATTCCAAGGTACATAGTCCCTTTTGATATCCTTTATTTCATCGAGGCAATGGCCTATCGACTATCACTCTCACCGAACATATGTCAAGTACATGATGTATTCCATGTATCACTCTTAAGAAAGTACATACAAGAACCATCACATGTACTCAATCCATAGGTGGTACCATTGGAGAATGACCTCTCCTATGAAGAGAATTTTATGAAGATCTTAGATCATATAGAAACATTTCTATGAAATAATACAATGCCCCTTGTCAAAGTGTTGTGGAGGAACCACATGTTTGAAGAATTGATGTGGGAACCAAATGAAGTGATGTGGCAGAGATACCCTCATCTCTTTTAGTTAGGGAAAATGAAATTTTCAGGGTGAGATTTCATAAGGGGGAAGGTTGTAATGCCCCAAACTGTTATGAATAATATTCCCTTTCTTTTAATTAAACATATTATGGATATAGAAAACACATGAAATAAAAGTTTTTATATCCAATTGAATTTAAATGGTCATTATGTATCCTTACCATTGATAGTATTGCTGCTGAACAGTGATCAAATGACTAGTATAAATATGGGGTTTTTAAAAATACTTTTGACATAGACAATGGAAGTGATGGCCTCAACCTATAGGGTCATACCCACTGAAGACCATTTATCAAAGATTATGATGAAGATAGAATTTATGGGATTTTCCCTAGACCAATCCCAAACCTAGGTCAAAAAACCTGAGCATGAGTGAAACTATTTACGGAAGAATTTCAAACTCATCGAGATCACATCCCAAACCATGTTCATCGAGCGACCCAATGAAATCCCCACCATCGCACACCGTACTCTTAGAGAGTATGATGGTGTAATAAAGGTATATGTAACAAGACCCTAGCATTATGATTTTGTGCATTATTTTTTTATATGATAATGATTATACTTTCATTTTATTATTGTTACTTTGTAAATGATTTTTCAAGAACAAATAGTATTTTTGGTTAATATTCAAATTAAATTAAGAAATCTATTTTATGAAAACAATGGATTTTGGAATTAAATAATATATTACTAAAATATTATTGATAAATTATTATTTTTAAATATTAATGATCATATAATTTTAATGATGTCCATTGTAATTTATATTATGGTTTGAAAACAATTTTTGTTCAAACCTGTCAATTTTCAATAAATGTCAGTTTTTTTTAAAAGTTAAAATTCACATATTTATAAAATTATTTAGATAAAATGAATTTTTTTTGTAATGGGGACATCAAAATTATCCAACGGTGAATTTTTCACAATTTTCTGAGAAAGTCGAATTTTGGGTAAAAATTATATACCGTATAAATATATAATGTGTTTTATGACATCATAATGAACCAATAGTTATGTAATAAAATAATATAAATGGTATATTAGTCCAAATATATGTTTTAATTTAAAATAATGTAATATTATTTTTTATTTTATTTATACTATAATGCCTTAGTGAATCCTCCAAGACATATAAAATATTTAAAGATTTTAAAATCATTTCATTGAATGTGTGATTCGACTCCATATAATAAAGGTAAATATTTTAATATAATAAGCCCTTTTACTTTTAAAATAATATATACCAATCCCCTTTTCCAGAAACCATGGAGTGGTTTTTGTTTTTGAATATTTTTGTGTGTAGGGTCCAAAACTAAAATAATAATGAATCCCTCCACCTTTCCAATATAAACCCTCCCAAGCACCCATTACTCTTCACTCAGAATCTTTGAATCTCTACTATTATCTATTTCCTATTCCCTAGAGTCCTACCAAGGTTCCCCTAATCTCCCAAGCATCCTCTCTAAATCCTTTGGCATCACACATCTAAGTAAAGGATCTAACGCCCTTCTCTTTTATCAAGCATTCTTTTCATGCCATGTCATTTAATTTCTTTTAATCTTATTTTGATTTTATTAAATATTTTAATTACTTCCCATTTGATGTATAAATGATTATATCCACTTTAAATCTCATTTATCCCTCTTATGAACCCTTATGTACACCTGTTACCATGCTGAAATTTTTCATAAGGGATCCTCAGATTTCTCTCTTCCTTTCAATTCAAGAACTGTTTTTAAAATTAGTATTTTTAATTTTAATTAGTTATATATTATTCATTTTATAATAAATTTCATATTGTACATTTGATTTTATTTCAATGAGGGATCATTTAACCTCCCCCATTTAGACCCTTACCTACATCGTTACTATGCCAAAATTCCGTAAGAGATTTCTCTCTTCTCATTTGCATTCCAAGAACTTCATTTGTTTTATGCATCATAAATTCCATTTCATATGTTCAGATATTATGTTCCATGATCCCCTCACTTTACATTTCATTTATAAATTATGAAAGTACCCTTTCTCTCACATCTACCCATTTTTATAAATTTCCATATAACGTCGTTATGCTGCCGAAATGGAACCATGATTTTCCATGCCAAAATCATTTTGTATTAAATATCATACCCATTACTCTATCAAGGGTATTAAACTTTATGAACATATAATTATTTATTGAGGACTTAGATGTATGTATTCCATATTTTTCAATCATGAAATAAATGATGTTGTTGAATGAATCAATGTTATATGATCCATGTGGAACCCTTAAGCATGAAATGGAAATGTTTTGGAAGGGTGTGCCCTGATAGGACTCTAATGAATTGGGTAATATTGGTATCATGATAAATCATGTTGGGATAGGGATTTAACTGATTCCATTATAGGAATTTTCTCCATCATTTTGGGATAGGGGTTTACCAGATTCCTTTATGTTAATGATGTAATGTTTTAACTTGTTTCCACATTTCCATGTTATGATAATCATGTTATAGCATGAATTTATTTTCACGTTTCTATTATGCTCCTTTGATATGTATATTTCCAAAAAATAATTGTATTATTCATGTTTTTATTTTTCTACTCCCTTACTGGGCTTTATAGCTCACCATTTTCTTACGTATGTCCTCAGGTTATCCCATTTAATGTTATGTGTGAAGGAATGTTGTTGTCATGTAAAATTGGGTTTCAATAAAGATGTGTATTTAATGTTTGAAGTTTCTATGTAATGTTCCTAATTACCAAAGACACTAGACCTGTTGATCTTCTCAATTGTATTATGTTCATGTTTATGTAATAAATCATGTTTTAATATGAAATAAAGAGCATGGTCGTTATAGATTGTTTGGAAAATGGAATAAAGATTACTTTAAAAAAAATAAAAAAATAAAACATGGGAAAATTTTATTCAATTAATAATATGGATTATAATAAAAAAATCTATCAGTTTTAGAAAACATGGTTTTTGAAGAAAACAAATTTCTGACTGAAGATAAAAATAATGTTAGATTTTGTTAAAAACATTTTCTTAATTATTATAAGTACCAAAGAGTGGGAAAATATTACTATTATTTGATTATATCATGAATAAACAATGTATAAAAATATTTATGAAAAATATTTAGGGGTAGATCATGTGATATCAGCATTGGAGACTTAATCATGAACAATCCTGAGAAAATTGAAATTGTAATAAAAAACACTTACAACTTTAGTAACCTTGAATCATAAGCACCACGAAAGGATCAAATCATATGAAACTTTAAAATATCACTAGGATAAATAAATTCATTATATTACATGTCAAAGGGTATAAATTCACTCCTTGTAGTATAATATAGGTCCATAACATAACATATGTCTCAATGAAAGAAAATTAAGACAAAAATATATTTTCTTATGTATTGACTTCCATCGTACTCACTCAAACATCTAATTTAATTAATAAAATATTATTATAAATTTATTTCAGAAAAAAATTAATATATTTCATACCATATATTATTTTCTGATGACCTTATATTACTTGTTTATTAACAATTCCTTATTAAAGTAACAATTTAAGCAACAACTACATTGTTTTTTGTAACGCCCCGACCCCAGCTACCCAGAGTCGGTGCATTACTACATAACATTGGCATGATCACAAGAAAGATCAAATCCCGAAAGACCGATTGGTTTAGTATCCTTGGAAACACTAGATATAATCATAAAGTTTTACATTACATTTCAAAGTGAAAAACTACTACAACAACAAAGTCTTCATATCCACACTATTAACCCCTCATAATATCCCTGCAAGTCATTCATAATTTACTTCTTCAATACCTGGGAAAAATAAAACATAGAAAAGGGGTGAGCTCAAATGCCCAGTAAGGATAACAATATAGCGGAACATTCAAAAATAAGCATAAACATTTAAGGCAATGAATTACAAAAACAAAAGCCTTTTAAACTTGAACTTCAACATAGTATGGAAAAAGTAAAATGAAATAATGCCATTTACTTGTTCACATGGATATTCTACTAATCGAATAATCACATGCAAAATCAATAACCACTTTCATAATGTTGGAATGCATAATGTCAAACGTTAATTTCATTGTCTAGGCCTCATCCCAAGACCTAGGGGTTACTTCTAACCGGAACCCAACCCGGAGTGCCTCTAATAACCGGACACCAACCCGGAGTGCCTCTAATAACCGGACACCAACCCGGAGTGCCTCTAATAACCGGACACCAACCCGGAGGGCATACTTTTACCAGTCCCTAACCTGGAGGGCTTACTTTAACCAGTCCCCAACCTGGAGGGCTTACTTTTACCGGTCCCCAACCCGGAACATACTTGTTTAGCACATTCATCTGAAGAAAAGTTTGAAATATAACATAAACATTCGGATTAAAACTAGCATACGAAATGTCTATAGTTTCACCATAAAATATGAATGGTATAAAATAGAACATCCACAGTCAAACATATCACAAAACCTTCAATACAATATAGAAGTTTTGTATTATAATAAATCAACTTCAAATAAGCGTAAAATCCATTAAAGGATGTTGACATAGATGAAATCAAAACACTTTTTAGAGAAATATCTCTTTCTATTTTTGAAATCATTTAAGAGCCATATAAAATAAAACATTTTCTTGAAAATATTTTTGTAAGCTTGTAAGGAAAGCTTTGACGATTTTATAACGGCGGAAAATAACCGCACCCGCCGTATAAGTTAAAAAAACATTCTTATCTTAATTCTGTCGAAAAGGTTAAAAAGGACCTTGTTTTGAAAACGACGGAAAGATTCCTTTATAAACCTCTTACAAAAAGTCAAACAAGGGTATAAATTAATTTAACCCATATTCTTGTAAATAATAAATATGTTTTGAAATACATTTCGAAGAAACATGGATGTGGATGATAAAGAAATCCCAGTAGATTATTACGTATAAACAACCTCGGATAATGAAGAGATTGTGAAATAACCCTTACCTTGTACTTTTCCTTGGTTGGGGTAGGTTAAACTCCTGTATAATAGTGAAATAATTGTTACTAAATTATACAAGAATCATATACATTAATATGATATCATATATGATCTTTTAATATTGATTTGATAATAATATCTTAGTATTATCGCCGTTTCGGGTGTTAACTTACTCATTTTATTTATATGTTTTGTTACATAAGTCATGGTTGTTGTATCTTATTCATATCTAGAATGATATCAAGTCCTTAAACATCATTTTTAAATCATTAAATGATAATTATACTTGAATGGATACGATGGAGAATGAATCTCATCGCGTTCGTGGAGACGGTAGTCCGTACGTACGCACGAACGCTACTTCCATTTAATTTTTATTTTAAAAGAATAGAATCCAAATGATACATAAGTATATTACTATTCCAGTATAATATAATATTTTATATATGTTACTTAAGTTCATTAACACCATCCTTTATACGTTCCATGTGTGGTATGAACGAGTCATATCATTTTAAGGGGGCGGTAGTCCGCACTTCCTCAAATGAAATTATCGTATGTATATACAACATGAAACGAATAATGGTATGAAATAAAATGGAATTACAGAAGCTTATATATAAAATATATATCATTAATATCATATTTAATTACATTTCCATCATAATGGCCACCATGAGAGGCGGTAAGATGTATTTGAACAATCATCGTTTCGTGAGGCGTTAGTTTGCCATCCACAGAAACATTATGTTCATCATCCATTAGATGGAGTTGTGTGTATGTGTAGTTTGAATACTTCTTATAAAAACATCCTAGTATATTTAGGATACTGGTGTTGTTACAAAAGAAAGGAAATAAAAAGATTTTTGGGGTTGAAGAAGAAAAATAAATGAAAATAATTTAAGAGAAATCGTTACCTTTAATTTAGGTAACTCACTTTGGTTGGAACCAAAGGACTTGTTGAAATGATTTCTGCCTAAGGGGAAGCTTCAAGGAGGAGGAGAGGGATGTGGGGAGCTTATTTGGGCAGAGTTTGGACGATCCAAGTGGCTTGAGAGGTGTGAAGAAATGAGAAGGAGGAGTGCCCTTTTATAAGAGGGGTGAGGGGCACCTTTGGAAAAGCTAGAAATATTAATTTATATTAAATTCATATTCGGTTTCTAAAGGCTCAAAAGTTGATTATTCAAAGGTTAAGGTGGGGATAGGTCTAAAAACACTCAACCAATAGAATTTAGACAGGTTTGGGTACTTATATTAACCTTATCATTAAGTATCAACTCTAAGTTAATTAGTTTCACTTTTACAATGTCTCTTTGTATTTTTATATAATATGGTTAATAAACTTACTATATACATACAAGCGACCCGCAAGTGGTCCATTAATGATTAACCTATCATAATATAAGTCTCTTTGCCGAACCTCAGATTTTTAGGAATTTAATATCAATTAATAATATAATATTTGTTTTAAGAACTCTTTTATGTCAATTTTGACACTATTCAATAGTTGATTTTTGTGAAACTCATAACAGATTTATTACTTCGAACAAAGTCAATTAAATCAATCCTACTATATCATATTATCCTATAAAATTAGTGTAATTCATTAAAAGTTTCATATTATATTTATTTGGGTATTTATAATATCAATTATGTTAATTTTTTACTATTTTAGTAATTACTGCATCATAATTGTGTCATAAATAAAATAAATTATTTAATGTCTAAAAATTATAAATAAAACATAATTATGTAGGAAATCTTTTTAGCTTTCTAATGAATATTTATAATCGAAAATCCAACATGTATAACCCTATGTAAAAATTGTTCTTCTAAAAGATGTAAGCTTATGCCATTTTTATTTTTATTTTAACTTTATTAATATAATGTGTCCCTACCACATACAAGTGGCTCCAAGGGGTCCCCAAATTGACCCAAGGATGCCCATGGTCGGGTATGTGTCCACCAATAAGGTTAGGACACGTTTTAGGGTAATTTTGTATTATTATAATATTATTTTTTAACCCTTATTTACCGGATTTACCCTTTAACCATGGTAAATAAAATATTTACCGCAGTAATTATTCAAAATGTCAAAAAATAAAAGTTACCTATTTACACAATTTGAACATCCTGATTCCAAATATGGAATCCATTTTTCTAAATTCAAAACACAGAAGTGGCAGAAATTAATTTAAAATTAATTCCCGCTGTCAAAACAAAAAGCGTGTTTTTAAGAGATAATAACTATCAAAAGATTGACACTTGTTTATGTTTGGTTTAATTGTAAAATTATGTACAATGACCAACATTATATTAAATGGTAAAAATATATTCTAAATATACTTTAAAACCACTCAAATTCATAATTTATCACTATTAATTATTTTGATTAAAAAAGTTGTTTTTAATTAAAATTTAGTAATTTTCACTATTCATCAAAATATGAAAGTTATCCGAAAAGTACCAAAATTTCACCCTAGACTAATTTCGATATTCCGAATCCAAAAATGAAGTCCATTTTCAAATATAAAATATATATAATTTCAAAAAGTAGGTATTACTATTCATAATGGCTAGTTTGATTAGTTATGGTGTGTTAGAACTCGGTGTTGCGTACCACACACGCTATCACATTATTCAAAGAGAAGTGTATCGTAGAAGCTTGGGATGTTTCATTTTAAATTTTTGATGTCCCTATTTAGTCAAAAAGTTTAAAATATAGTATTTAAAAAGGGTTCACTATTAAAGTTGATAAAAGTGCAATACTGAAAATGAATTTGTTCTTGCATTATATCTAAGAAACTCATAATATGGATTCTAAAATTATAAGGATTATATAAACATTATAATTTATCTAATACTATTCATAACCTCTTTTGAACGGCTTGTTTGGTAAGTCATGGTGTGCTTGAACTTGGTGTTTCATGTAGTGAAAGTTATTGAATTATTTTGAAGAACTAACACACTATGAAATCTTGGGGTGTTACATTCTCCCCTCCTTCAATAAATTGCGTCCTCGCAATTTGAAATTGTTATTCGAAAATAAAAGGTTGAAAATAGATAATATATTTGTGGGAAACCCCACATCGGAAATTGGGTTGCTAAAATTTAGTCTTAATATGAGGAAAAGAGAAATGAAAGGGTCACCACCAAATTATGATCTCGATTAGGAGAACATTGGTGGCAATTTGAGACATATAATTGGAGGAAAAACGTAAATATTTATAGGTAGTTATTGAGGTCATCAATCACAAACAAGTATAAAATTGAGGTCCTTAAATTCATCAATCTATGATGATTTGAAATACCATCGGTTCAACAAAACATAGGGTATTAGGATAACACATTTTTGATGTTTCAAAATATCTTAGTTGAAATCCCACATCGAAAAATGAATTAATGAGGCCTCTATTTAAAATAAAGAGTCGAAAGTATGAAGATTACCGAAAATAACACATACTAGGGTTCCATGTAGTAAAATATGGATATGGAAGAAAAATCTAACCATCAATTACCTGATGGAGAGTGGTAGAGAACATGGCTATGAAAAGGCCAACAATCCCAAAGCCATAAATTAGTGATGATTTAAGGTACCATCTAGGAAAACATTTTTGTTCTAATTTGCTTTTCTTAATATTGAGGAATTTTTTTATGAGATTGGCTAAGATAATATAGAGATATACTTACTTTATAATTAGAGTTTTATCCATTAATAAATTTCTACCACATACTCATCTTTCACTCTAAAAGATAATAGAATGTAAAAAAAATTCTATTTACACTATTCGTATAGGGTTCCAAAATAAATGAATTTATAATTCATCTAAAAGATCTTTTAATAAAAACTACATTATTTAATCCAGGACATCTCGTGGGCCAGTGGTAGGTGATACACCCTTGTCGCCCTTCGGTTGCGGGTTCAAGTCTCGCGGCCTTGTCGGTCGCGACGGGTTGCCGCCCGACCTCCGGGTTGTCCTTTTATGGCAATCCAAAATAATCCAAACTAGAACTATCCAAAATACTTCTGTCCAAACTCACATTCCAACATTTATAAGGAAGGTAAACATAATATAGATCCTTTTTACCCCGTAATAGCATATGAGTACCTTCATCATGTATTACCATATTCCTTATTGATTACATTCATGCTCCCTTATTCCATATAGAATGATGGATATACTTCATTAATCCAAAAATGTTTTAAACCCCAACAATGATGGAATATACAAATCATTAATCAGCTTCAAGGTAGTCAATAATATCCAATATAATTTATCCAAATAAATCATGTATTATTCTAAAATCACCACCTCGGTATCTGAACCATATTATGGTTTATCTTTCTCTCAACCATATATTTTCCAAACATTTAACCTGCTACTGAGTCACATTTCTTTGTTCCACACCATCTCAAGTCCTTAATGAAATAGTACTGCAGTACAATCCTTATATACTCCATAATTATTATAACAAGTACATTGTTGATACAACACTCAATTGACATAATCAACATAAGAACTCTAATCATTCCTCTTCATCTGTGGTAGTATCATAACTTGATTATTATCCAATAACATCATTTGCGGCATAGTCTGATGACTGTGACATAGGTTCGCGTAGTGTCTAAACTCCTTGCAAACGAAGCATTGTACATTTGAAACCATTTTCTTACCCTTGCAGTCACGTACTTTGTGCCCTTTTCCTCCACACTTATAACAAACTCCCATTCCTTTCAGGCAAGTCCCAGGGTGTTTCTTTCCACAGTTACCACATATGGGAAAATTCTTCTTTTCCCTCTTCCCTTTATCCATCTTTCTCTCTTCCATCCTTTTCTTCTCTTGCTTCCCTTCAAAGCCATAGGACTCAGTAAACTCTTTACTTATCTTATCAACACATGATATTATTTCTTCATATGATGATAATACATGGGAGAATATTTCTCTTATAAATTCTAGCTTAAGACCATGAAAGATATGATCCTTCCTCCTCTTTGGATCATGTGCATTTCTGGAGTTCTCATTCCTTCTACTGGGTGCCATTTCTAAACAATGGAATACACTAGATCAGTTTATGAATCAAAATACATAATCCCATTCTTATAAAACACTTAAAATAAATTGAACTATTTATGGATATAATCCATAATCATAAAAATGTTTTCTTTGAGGAAGTATATACTCATAATCCCTTCAAAATGATTTGTAAAGAAAATGAGAGTTATCCTAAGAATATCCCCCGAGAGTGTCGTAACCAAGAGTGCAGCAAGGCCCGTTGTCGTGCACCAGTTCCCGTTCGAGTCTAGCTCAAAGCGGTGTTTTCGGGTTTTACCCCTAGGTACATCTGTGCCAAAGCCGCCTCTACCTGCTCGTATCCAGACAGGGATGTATTGCTCGGAAAACTCACAAAATATCTACAATACCAAAATTCTAGGAAGTTCTTCTATACTAATCCTCAAAGTTCATCTTAGGTCTACGTGCTCTAATCAGAGTTTATCTAAATCTAGCTTCCAAGGTTTGTACTAAACTTCCTCTGATACCAACTGTAACGCCCCGACCCCAGCTACCCAGAGTCGGTGCATTACTACATAACATTGGCATGATCACAAGAAAGATCAAATCCCGAAAGACCGATTGGTTTAGTAGCCTTGGAAACACTAGATATAATCATAAAGTTTTACATTACATTTCAAAGTGAAAAACTACTACAACAACAAAGTCTTCATATCCACACTATTAACCCCTCATAATATCCCTGCAAGTCATTCATAATTTACTTCTTCACTACCTGGGAAAAATAAAACATAGAAAAGGGGTGAGCTCAAATGCCCAGTAAGGATAACAATATAGCGGAACATTCAAAAATAAGCATAAACATTTAAGGCAATGAATTACTAAAACAAAAGCCTTTTAAACTTGAACTTCAACATAGTATGGAAAAAGTAAAATGAAATAATGCCATTTACTTGTTCACATGGATATTCTACTAATCGAATAATCACATGAAAAATCAATAACCACTTTCATAATGTTGGAATGCATAATGTCAAACGTTAATTTTATTGTCTAGGCCTCATCCCAAGACCTAGGGGTTACTTCTAACCGGAACCCAACCCGGAGTGCCTCTAATAACCGGACACCAACCCGGAGTGCCTCTAATAACCGGACACCAACCCGGAGTGCCTCTAATAACCGGACACCAAACCGGAGGGCATACTTTTACCAGTCCCTAACCTGGAGGGCTTACTTTAACCAGTCCCCAACCTGGAGGGCTTACTTTTACCGGTCCCCAACCCGGAACATACTTGTTTAGCACATTCATCTGAAGAAAAGTTTGAAATATAACATAAACATTCGGATTAAAACTAGCATACGAAATGTCTATAGTTTCACCATAAAATATGAATGGTATAAAATAGAACATCCACAGTCAAACATATCACAAAACCTTCAATACAATATAGAAGTTTTGTATTATAATAAATCAACTTCAAATAAGCGTAAAATCCATTAAAGTATGTTGACATAGATGAAATCAAAACACTTTTTAGAGAAATATCTCTTTCTATTTTTGAAATCATTTAAGAGCCATATAAAATAAAACATTTTCTTGAAAATATTCTTGTAAGCTTGTAAGTAAAGCTTTGACGATTTTATAACGGCGTAAAATAACCGCACCCTCCGTATAAGTTAAAAAAACATTCTTATCTTAATTCTGTCGAAAAGGTTAAAAAGGACCTTGTTTTGAAAACGACGGAAAGATTCCTTTATAAACCTCTTACAAAAAGTCAAACAAGGGTATAAATTAATTTAACCCATATTCTTGTAAATAATAAATATGTTTTGAAATACATTTCGAAGAAACATGGATGTGGATGATAAAGAAATCCCAGTAGATTATTACGTATAAACAACCTCGGATAATGAAGAGATTGTGAAATAACCCTTACCTTGTACTTTTCCTTGGTTGGGGTAGGTTAACCTCCTGTATAATAGTGAAATAATTGTTACTAAATTATACAAGAATCATATACATTAATATGATATCATATATGATCTTTTAATATTGATTTGATAATAATATCTTAGTATTATCGCCGTTTCGGGTGTTAACTTACTCATTTTCTTTATATGTTTTGTTACATAAGTCATGGTTGTTGTATCTTATTCATATCCAGAATGATATCAAGTCCTTAAACATCATTTTTAAATCATTAAATGATAATTATACTTGAATGGATACGATGGATAATGAATCTCATCGCGTTCGTGGAGACGGTAGTCCGTACGTACGCACGAACGCTACTTCCATTTAATTTTTATTTTAAAAGAATCGAATCCAAATGATACATAGGTATATTACTATTACAGTATAATATAATATTTTATATATGTTACTAAAGTTCATTAACACCATCCTTTATACGTTCCATGTGTGGTATGAACGAGTCATATCATTTTAAGGGGGCGGTAGTCCGCACTTCCTCAAATGAAATTATCGTATGTATATACAACATGAAACGAATAATGGTATGAAATAAAATGGAATTACAGAAGCTTATATATAAAATATATATCATTAATATCATATTTAATTACAGTGCCATCATAATGGCCACCATGAGAGGCGGTAAGATGTATTTGAACAATCATCGTTTCGTGAGGCGTTAGTTTGCCATCCACAGAAACATTATGTTCATCATCAATTAGATGGAGTTGTGTGTATGTGTAGTTTGAATCCTTCTTATAACAACATCCTAGTATATTGAGGATAATGGTGTTGTTACAAAAGAAAGGAAATAAAAAGAGTTTGGGGGTTGAAGAAGAAAAATAAATGAAAATAATTTAAGAGAAATCGTTACCTTTAATTTAGGTAACTCACTTTGGTTGGAACCAAAGGACTTGTTGAAATGCTTTCTGCCTAAGGGGAAGCTTCAAGGAGGAGTAGAGGGATGTGGGGAGCTTAGTTGGGCAGAGTTTGGACGAGCCAAGTGGCTTGAGAGGTGTGAAGAAATGAGAAGGAGGAGTGCCCTTTTATAAGAGGGGTGAGGGGCACCTTTGGAAAAGCTAGAAATATTAATTTATATTAAATTCATATTCGGTTTCTAAAGGCTCCAAAGTTGATTATTCAAAGGTTAAGGTGGGGATAGGTCGCAAAACACTCAACCAATAGAATTTAGACAGGTTTGGGTACTTATATTAACCTTATCTTTAAGTATCAACTCTAAGTTAATTAGTTTCACTTTTACAATGTCTCTTTGTATTTTTATATAATATGGTTAATAAACTTACTATATACATACAAGAGACCCCACAGTGGTCCATTAATGATTAACCTATCATAATATAAGTCTCTTGGCCGAACCTCAGATTTTTAGGAATTTAATATCAATTAATAATATAATATTTGTTTTAAGAACTCTTTTATGTCAATTTTGACACTATTCAATAGTTGATTTTTGTGAAACTCATAACAGATTGATTACTTCAAAAAAAGTCAATTAAATAAATCCTAATATATCATATTATCCTATAAAATTAGTGTAATTCATTAAAAGTTTCATATTATATTTATTTGGGTATTTATAATATCAATTATGTTAATTTTTTACTATTTTAGTAATTACTGCATCATCATTGTGTCATAAATAAAATAAATTATTTAATGTCTAAAAATTATAAATAAAACATAATTATGTAGGAAATCTTTTTAGCTTTCTAATGAATATTTATAATCGAAAATCCAACATGTATAACCCTATGTAAAAATTGTTCTTCTAAAAGATGTAAGCTTATGCCATTTTTATTTTTATTTTAACTTTATTAATATAATGTGTCCCTACCACATACAAGTGGCTCCAAGGGGTCCCCAAATTGACCCAAGGATGCCCATGGTCGGGTATGTGTCCACCAATAAGGTTAGGACACGTTTTAGGGTAATTTTGTATTATTATAATATTATTTTTTAACCCTTATTTACCGGATTTACCCTTTAACCATGGTAAATAAAATATTTACCGCAGTAATTATTCAAAATGTCAAAAAATAAAAGTTACCTATTTACACAATTTGAACATCCTGATTCCAAATATGGAATCCATTTTTCTAAATTCAAAACACAGAAGTGGCATAAATTAATTTAAAATTAATTCCCACTGTCAAAACAAAAAGCGTGTTTTTAAGAGATAATAACTATCAAAAGATTGACACTTGTTTATGTTTGGTTTAATTGTAAAATTATGTCCAATGACCAACATTATATTAAATGGTAAAAATATATTCTAAATATACTTTAAAACCACTCAAATTCAAAATTTATCACTATTAATTATTTTGATTAAAAAAGTTGTTTTTAATTAAAATTTAGTAATTTTCACTATTCATCAAAATATGAAAGTTATCCGAAAAGTACCAAAATTTCACCCTAGACTAATTTCGATATTCCAAATCCAAAAATGAAGTCCATTTTCAAATATAAAATATATATAATTTCAAAAAGTAGGTATTACTATTCATAACGGCTAGTTTGATTAGTTATGGTGTGTTAGAACTCGGTGTTGCATACCACACACGCTATCACATTATTCAAAGAGAAGCGTACCGTAGAAGCTTAGGATGTTTAATTTTAAATTTTTGATGTCCCCATTTAGTCAAAAAGTTTAAAATATAGTATTTAAAAAGGGTTCACTATTAAAGTTGATAAAAGTGCAATACTGAAAATGAATTTGTTCTTGCATTATATCTAAGAAACTCATAATATGGATTCTAAAATTATAAGGATTATATAAACATTATAATTTATCTAATACTATTCATAACCTCTTTTGAACGGCTTGTTTGGTAAGTCATGGTGTGCTTGAACTTGGTGTTTCATGTAGTGAAAGTTATTGAATTATTTTGAAGAACTAACACACTATGAAATCTTGGGGTGTTACATTTTTCATATATGTGTTCATTTTTTATTTTTGTTCCTATGACTTTGATAATGGTTTAATCATATAAATAATGTGAAAAATTATATAAATATATTATATATTCATTTTATATTTACTGATAGAAATTCATGAAATTTAGTGATTTAAAATGAAATACATTGTTAATGGAGATGGTATGTCCCACATATTCATGAACATTACTTCCAATTTATTTTTAGATTGAAATAAAGAAATTTCAATGATATATTAACATTATAAAAAAAATTATATCATATATGTAATATATTTTCATTTACATCATCATTAATCTATTCCATGTATATCATGAACGAATCACATAGCCTCATGAGGTGGTTGTCTACCGTTCACACAAGTGAAATTATCATATTCCCAGAAAAAAGAAATCATGAATTTATATGTGATATAACATTTCCAAAATGAAAATAAAATAATAAATATAATATTTCAATTATTAATATATCATTATTTACAATATTTATTGGGTTAATGGGAAAATGAATGACATTGGTTCATGAAGCGATAATCTATCAAACACATAAACAATGATTTTATAATTAATTTGATGGAAGTGTAGATTGAGGTAGATTATGACCTTAAAGTAAAAAAAATATTAGTATAATTGATATAATTATAATGTTATATAATATTTTTATAATAATAATTTAATGTTTTATAGGAATAAATAAAACGAAAACACTCATTGATGAACTTTACCTCCTCTTCAGTTATCCTCATTAGGTTTTCAATAAAAGCCTCCTTTGATGGATTTCTGTCCAAAATAAGTATTCTGGAATGAGGGTAGGTAATTTGGCTTGTTATTTTTGTATAGATACCCTAAAAAAAATTGTTTTAATGTGTGAATAATTGAATAGAGTGGTTGGCCTTTTATAAGAGGGGGAGAGGACACACTTGGTATTTTTGTAAAGAATTGAGTACTCCCAAGTTTTTCATATGCCACAAGGGTCCAAAATGTAGAATTATAGATACATATATGTTTAATGGTATATATATGGCCTTAAAATAGTTTTATACAAGTGTATATAACCTTTTTCCCTTACTGTTTTAGTTTAACCCCTTTCCATTAGTAAACCCAGTTCTACTATAACCGTGATAATTAATGTTTTCTGAATTCATGATTAATTTTGGTCAAAAATTAATTTAAACATATAATATAATGTAATTTTTTATGATTCCAAATATTGAATTAATTTTTACAGATTCCATTCACATAATTTTCAATATTTAATTTCAAATTAATCTTGTAGTCGTGATGAGAAAGCGGGTTTTTAAATAGAAAATGTTCCAAAGATTAAAAATGTTATATATCAAAATCCAATATGAAATTAATTCCAATGAACTAAATTTTATTAATAGTTGTATACATGATATAATTTTACTTTAAATTAAATTTTAAATATATATTTAACTTTATAAATAATTTTGACAAAAGGGAAACATTCAATTCAAACTCAGTATTTTTCACAATTCATCAAACAAATGAAACTTTTTAGATTGAACCCAAAAAATTCACCCTAATATAATTTTTTCATGTTGGTTTAAAAATTGATGTTTGTTTTATGAAATTAATTTTATAAAAAATTCAAAAATTAATATTATATTTTTCTAGAAAACAAATAAAAATATTTTTTTTGTTGAGAAAGTAGTATTTTTAAAACATATAATGATTTAACAAAAACTTTTGTATTTTATAATAAAAAAAATAATTTATATAAAAATATTTTAATAATATTTAATAATTAGTTATCACTATTCATATCACTATGTTCAATGTATAGGTTTTAACAGTTTCATTTAAATAACTATGCTAATAATATATTATTGTTTTGTTAAAACATAGTTTCCAAACCTAACCCAATATTGTGCATAACGAATGCTTAACTCAGTGTTTCATGTAACACGAGGTATCAATGTAATTTAATTTATTATAAAAACAATATTTCCTAAAAACTTGTATTATTACATTCTACTCCATTTAAAATGAATTTTACCCCAAAATTTGTCACTCTAATAAAAAAATGGGGATACTTTTGCCTCATCATATCCTCAGTTTCCAACATATTTTCTTTAAATTGGGTTGTTATAAAACAATGAACTTCTGAGTGGTATTACTTTTTAGATATTTCACTATATAATCCAAAAATCCCCACTGGTTGTTCCTCATAAGAAATATCTTGTTCTAGTGGTATGAATTCTGAGTTCAGTACCTGTGAAGGGTCACGTATGGACTTAATCAAGAGAGATACATGGGACACATCATAGAATTGAGAGAGGTTTGGTGGGAGCTCCAAGCGATAGGTTTTGGTCCTGATACAATCAATAATTTCCAAGGGACTGATACACCTAGCACTCTGTTTCCCTTTCTTCTCAAATATCATAACCATCATTCATATAGAAATTATTAGAAATAGATTGTCACTAATGTAAAATTCAATATCACGTCAGTGATTATCTGTATAACTTTTCATCCAAATTTTAGTTGTGTTAATGTGTTCTGGAATGTATCTGACTTTCTCTTCCATTTCTTCAACTATATCAAGTCCTAATAACTTTATGTCTCCAACATCATTCCAACACATTGTAGCATTAAATTATTTTCTATAAAGGGATTTTCCATGAGGAATCTAAATGATTGAGTAGAATAAATTATTATATAAATTCTCAACAAGAGGAATGTATCGATCTCAACAACCTTTTAAATAAAAATAGACAGATTTAAACCAATCCTCTATGGTTTGAAATGTTTTTTTATATTGACCATCTATTTGATGGCAATGAATAGTAGTAAAACTCAACTCTATATCAATATTTTTATGAAGACTTCACTAGAAGTATGATGTATGCCTCTGATCCAAAATATACACCATAGAATTTGGTACTCCATGCAACCTTACTACCTCCTTAATCTATATCCTAGAAATCGAATCCAAAGAGAATTATTCTCACATGGAAATAAAGTGTGATATCTTAGTAAGGTGATCGACTAAAACTCCAATAGCATTACATCCTTTAGATGTTTTGGGGATTCCAATGAAAAAATCCATGGTGATTATTTCCCATTTCCATTTTGATATGTCTAATGGATATAACATCCCCTTAGAGTTTTTTCTCTCAACCTAAACTTTATAAAATTCCATTAAATGAGATATAAAATATACGATAAATATCATCTTTCCATCCCACTATATGTACTCTTCAAATCTATATACATATTCATACATTATGGATGAATAGATAATGATGGAATCTAAGATTCCTCTAAAGACTCCTTATTCAAATATGGTATGGATGGAATGTATATTGGTTTCATGAACCTTATCTTTCTATCATGATCAAGGTTAAACAATGGATCGTTTCTAACTTTCTTTTTCAGATATACATCAACCTTCTGTACCTCTTTAATCTTCAAATGGATTGATAGTTGAAAATTAAACTATGCAAGATACATTTTTTCTTTTTCTCTCTATATTTATAGGTTCAACATTTGAAAGATTAGAAATATTGGATCTTTTGTTATACTCATAATGTATAAGCAAGAATGATCCTTTGGAATCAAAAAATTAGTCACCTTATTATATTTCTAATGGTGGTATTATATTGAGTATTCAAAATATTTAATCATATCTAACAATATTCTATGGTGTATGTTCAACTCCTTCTATGTGAATATATTTTTCTAAAAAAATTATCATTATATATATCACACTTTTCTCTATAAGGATAATCCTCCATATTTTTAATGAAAAGTTTTCCATAGCTAACTTCAAATCATGGGTTGGGTAATTTTTCTCATGAATCTTCAATTTTCTTGAGTCATAAGTTATAACCATGTCATTATTCATAATAAAACATCCTTGTAGATTTTGGATGCATTAATACATATTACAAACCCTTCTCCCCTATAGGGTAATGTAAGAATAGATGTGCTGAATAACCTTCTCTTCAATTCCATGAAATTTTCCTCGCATTAATCTATCAAGAGTAACATGGATCCCTTATGAGTTTACTTGGTCAAAGGATTAGATAGTAATGAGAAATTATCCACAAATCATCAATAATATATAGATAAACCAAGAAAACTATGGATCTTAGTCACCATGGTTGGTTTGGGACAACATTCAATAGCCTTATTCTTTGATATATCTACTGATATAACATATCTTGAGATTTTTTGACACAAAAATAAAACCTTTTATAGCCAAAAACCACAATTTTTAAATTATTCATATATTTACTCCTTCTTAAGGGTATTTAGTATAATTCTCATGTGATCTTCAGGACCTTTCTTTCTCATTGTGTAGATAAGAACACCACCCAATCTCTAAAGACTCTATTCAGTAAATTGACAAATATTGTAGGGGAATTAGTAAGACTGAATGGAAAAACTTTATATTCATAGTGTCCATACATTTTACAGAATAATTTATTGCTTATACCCTCCTTCCTAACCCCTAATTGATGATATCCAGAATGAAGGTCAATCTTGGAAAAGTATTGAGCTCCATGAAGTGGATCAAACAATTCATGAATATGGGGTAGAGGACACTTATTATTAATTGAGATCTTGTTCATCTCATGATAATAAATGTAGAGTCACATTGATCCATAATTCTTTTTAACAAAAATAATTTGTGCATGCCTTGGTGACACACTTGGACAAATGAATCCCTTGTCATGTTTTCCCTAGAATTTTCTATTCAATTTGTGAAACTGAATTGGGTTTATTCTATAGGGAGTCTTTGTAATTGGTATGGAACTAGGTATTATTTCCATTTATAACTAAACTTCTAATTTTGGTGGAAGAAAAGGATATTCTTCTATAAATACATCAAAAAATTCCCACAAAATAGGCATATCATTGATGTCATGTCTCTCCCCAACCATATGAGATAAACAATTCTTATGAGTAGGAATTATGACCCCTAAAATGGATGTAATTTACATTGAAATTACATAATTATTGTCTCATTGATAGATGATCATAGGTTGGTTTTGAATATCAATCAGGATTTACCTTCCTCAATAATTGATGTGGGATTTATGCAGAGAGATAAAATCCATGCTTAACAAGACATAAAATTCTACTAGAGGAAGAATGAAAAGATTTTCAAGAATTACATTCCCATAAATTTAAACCAGATAAGAATCATAAATTTGGGATGTGATCATCATACCATTAAGGGTCTTCAATACTACTTTCACATCTAATAATTTGGGTGGAATATTGATACGCTTAAAAATTTGTTTAGTTATGAATGAATGGGAATATCTAGAGTCAAATAAGGCATTAATAGTTCTAGAGTGGATGGTAAGTTTACCATTCACCATGTAATTATCAAATCCCTCATTAGAAAGAGTTTCCACATGATATTTACCTTTTTCTCTTGGATTAAGAGGTTTATTACAACGATTATCTTCATTAAATTTCATATTTGGTCATTGGTTATCATAATGATCATACTCCCTAAATTTGAAACCTTGGAGTGTTGGTGGTGTAATCTATGCAGATTTCTCTCTAATATTAGATTTAGATAAATTATTCCCATCATTCCGAAAATAAATTTCCTGATGACCTTTCCATGTACACTTAAAACATTATCTAGTCCCCTTAAGATAATTTCCCCTATAATTCTTCCCACACTTTGATCATAAATAAAATATCAACTTCTTATATCCTTGTTTTATAGATTTTCCTTTTAAACCCATCTTCCTTTTCTTGTCAAAACCACGAGATTGATACATAACTCCAATCTTCATTTCACATTGATAGAACATCGAAAAATATCTTCATAGCTACTAAAATTCATTGTGGAAAAATCCCTTTATATATTTGCTTTTATGCCACTGATGAATCAATCAACCTTTCTTTTTAAGTTGGATGGTAATACTAGAAATTTACCTTGCAAGTCCTTTAAATTTTTCCTCGTAGGTACCAATATATTCATCCTCATTTTAGATTAAATCAAGGAACTCATTATCCATCTTCATACAAAGAATATGAGGATAGTACTTATTGAAAAATAAGTTCTTCATCTTTTCCCAATCCATGGATTCAATTTCATCTTGTTGCCTCATAATTTTGATAATATTCCACCATTGATATGCTTCTACTTCCAAATTGTAACCAACCAAAATGTATTTTTCATGTTATAAAAAATAGAGAATGGAAAATATATTTTCAGTTGTACTGATACATTTCTCAGAAACTAGTTGATTAGAAGACCCATTAAAATAAGATGTATGTTGCCTCATGAAGGACTCAATAGAATTTTGTTCCCTCCTTTGGTCATTTGTAAGTCTAGTATGTTTCATATATTTAGAAAGTTATGTAAGCATAACAATGAGATTTTTAATTCCATATCCCATAACATTTAGATAATCTGAAGGAAAATCATCGCATTATCCATCTAACATGGCATTAACATAGTTACTTCAGGTTCTATCCATAGAATAAAACCAAAAAAACGTAGTGTAAAAACAATAATTGATATGGGGAACCATGTAATCATGAAAAATCACTTATAGGACAAAAAAATCATGACACCTTCTTTAGTATTTAACACTTTAGTCTTATCCTATGTTATTAATAGTAATATTTTATTTAAATCCTTTATTATGGTTTGTAAATATTTTTTGAATTTACAAAGAACATCCCCAAGGATTGTCAAAGCAGGTGTGTAGAAAGGCCCATTATCATACACCAGGTGATGATTGAGTCCATACCAATACACCCTTCTGAAGATATTATCCCCAAGTAACTCTATTCAAGATTCAAATCAACTTATAGTATCTAGGTAGGGATGTAATCTCTTAGAAACCACTCACATGACTCTTTACAAAAATTACCAAACATGTTCCTATATATTGTCTCATAATTCATATTATACTTAGAAATATCCTTAGGGCTATCCCTAATGTTTCCCCATCCTAGTTTACAAAGGTTAACTAATATTATACTCTGATACCAACTATAGAAATATAGGCTTATCGTACATATATATTACATCATATTTTATAAATAATCATTACATTACACAAACACATGCATGAGGACTGTAATAATTTAGTGCCTTTGGAAACATGGAAACCTAAAAATTGTTCTATAAGTGAGATACTTAATTTCCCACTATATTCTTCATAACTATAACCATTATTTTACATAACATAAATAATATTTTTATTCATAACCATGATAAAAGAAACATAATAAAGGGTGAGAATAGATGCTCACTACTGGTATACAAGGGAGATACGTAATCATAACATGATAATAATGGTATGAGGACTTGAGCATAAAATTTTAAAACAATTCCATTCATATAAAAGATTGTAATCTTGAATCATGGAAAAAAATTGTTTGTTCAAAAGATAAGATTCAAAGTATAATAAAAGAACATGTGACACTAGATCATAGCATTAGCATAAGACATAGATTAGTGGCACAAATATAAGCATAGAAAATCATTTAGTTATTATTCAAGGATAACTTCCAAGGCTATTATATTGGAATGGTTTCACTCCCCAAACTATCATAGTAGTCATGATTCACTATCAAGAGAAAAATAATGGAAAAAGTCCCCTATTGAACCAAGTGCACTCCTCATTCCAGTCTTTTATATCTCATGAGATATAAATCTTTACCTAGTGAATTGGAGGGAGATATAGGTTCCACCAACGAAATAATGAAAACCATATTTATGTGTACCATAAAATTATAAAAATTAATCATATAATAACCCATGAAATAAAAATGGTATCACTAAAATTTCATCATATACTATCCTATGGAAAATAGATAGATTTTATAATCATTTCATCATAACATAACCCCTGAATAGAAGCGGGTTTCATAATCATTTCATGTGGTAAAACCCAAGGAAGAGAAATGGGTTTCATAAACATCATTCCATCATAAAAATAAAACATTTATAGAAATAATAAGAATGGTATCCTTTGATGGTATCCATATTAAGGAATAGGTAACATAAATGGATGAAATCTTAATTATAAAATGAATTTGATCAACCATTTAAAACATCTCTTAAAGAAAATATCCTTTAAACATTGAAAAACACTTCTTAAAATGTATAAAATTTTGAAAATCATTTTATTTGAAAATAAAATTTGAAAATTTATAAATCAATATTCAAATCAATTATTGTTTATGACATAAATTTTTTTTATTCATGCTATGAAAGTTTAAATTATGATTCCTTTCAAATTTTTAGTAAAATCCAAATAGGCATTTTTTAGAAAATGACATGAAGATTGCATTAATTTTTTTTAAAAAGTAAGAAATGGGTAAAATTTTATTTAATAAATCATTTTTGAATAATAAAACTTTTTTTAAAAAATATAAAATAATTCTTTGGAAGAAAATAAATTTTCGAGTGAAGAGAGAAATAATGTCAACTTTTCTTAAAAACACTTTCTTAATTATTTTAAGTATCAAAGAGTTTAAAATGGTACTATTACTTGATTGTATAATAATAAACATTTTAGAAGAAAAATAATGACAATTATTGAGGGATGGATCATAAGATATCAACATTGGAGATTTAGACATAAACAATTCTGATAAGCTATGAGATCGTAACATAAAACACTTAGCACTTTGGTAACATTAAATTATAAGCACTGTGAAAGTATAAAATAAAATGGAAGTTTAAAATATTATGAGGATTAATAAATTCATGATATTACATATTAATGGGTCTTTATACACACCAAATATAATAATATAGGTGCATAACATAACATGTATCTCAAATAATGTAAAATGAGAAACAATTCTATTACCTTAAGTCTTGAATTCCGTCATACTCATTAAAACCTCATATATAATAAATATTAATTTATTATACATATATTATATAAAAAAATTCATATATATCATACCATATATTAGTTTCTTATGACCTTTTATTAACTATTTATTAACAATTTCCTATTAGAGTCGTGTTGCGGGCAATTAAAGCTTTGTTTTTCAAATATGTATTAATTCTTTATTTTTGGTATGATTAAATTGATCATGATTTTATCATATCCAGAATTTTAAACATGATATAAATATTATATATATTCATTACATATTAATTTATAGTAGTTCATGAAATTTAGTGATAGAAAATGAAATACACTATTCATGGAGACTGTAGGTCATAAGTATGCATGAACATTGTTTCCATTATCATGTCGAATTGAAACAAATAAAGTTAAATGATATATTACCATTAAATAATAAATTATTTGTCATTTATATCACATATTTTTATTAAAATCATCCATAATACATTCTATTTAAAGCATGAATGAATCACATCACTTCGTGAGGCGGTAGTCTGCCATAAACATGAGCGACGTTATAATATTCCAAAAAATAAAAATAATGAAATTATGTGTAATATATAAATTAAAAAAATATTAATCACATAAAAATCATAAATATATTATAAATACATCATTATTTCACACCTTTATAGGTGGTAATGTAAAAATGAATGACATCAGTTCGTGATGCGATAGTTCGTCAAACATGGGAAGATGATTCTGAAACTCATTTCATGGAAGCATAGATAGTTGTATGAAATTTCCATAACATAAAAAAAACTACGTATCTATAATATAAATATTTTATTAAATTATTATGTTATAATATGAATTTAATAGGGTCAAGAAAGAAATAAAACGAAAACACTCATTGAAGAACATTACCTCTTCTTCGATTATCCTTCATAGGTTTGCACTAAAAGCCTTCCTGTGATGGATTTATATCCAAACTAAGGCTTATAGAATAAGATTAGGAAAATTTAGAATTTATTTTGGAAGGTATTTTCAAATCCAAATGTATTTTATGGTGTGGATAGGTGGTGGATTTTTATAAGTGGGAAAGAGGACACACTTGGTAGTTTTGAAAATCATTGAGTTACATAATGTTTTTTATTTTAAAAAAGGAACCAAATGATCCATTTTAAAACCTTAGAGGATTAAAGGTCTAATTTTTTCCATAAAATATTTTTTATACTATTTAATAATTAATTTTTTACCCTTATCATTTTAGTTTAACCCCAAGTATACCAACTTTTAACTTCACTATGATGAATAATTCTTACTGTATTCACTATTAATTTTGGTCAAAATTTAATTTGACCTTATTATATAATATAATTTTGTTATTCCAAATATTTAATCCATTTTTTGAAATTAAAATCACATAAGTTGGAAAATATGATTTAAAATTAATCTCACAAACAGAATGAGAAATCAAAATTTTAAAGAGAAAATGTTCAAAAGTATACAATGTTTTTATACCAAAATCCAATATAAAATAGATTAAAAAAGATAAATTGGATTAATTGATGTATTATTAAGATAATTTTACATTTAATACAAATTAAAATATAATTTAATTATATAAATAAATTACACAAAAATTCCGTTTTGAATTAAAATTCAGTATTTTTCACTGTTCTTGAAAAAATTGAAACTCTTTATAGAAAATATAAATATTCACTGTAACATAATTTTGACATGATGATTTAAAAAATTAATTATTTTATCAATTGATTTTATAAAAGTGTAAAAAAATAATTTTCTTATTCTTCACAAAAATAAATAATATTTATTTTTTGAGAAAATAGTATTTTTGAATCCTATAAAAATTTTACCATAAATAAATTATTGTTTATCAATATGTTTTCCATATATATGTAAGAACATGATTTTTATTTGAGGTAAAGATTCATTTCTCTATCAATTTTATGTTTAATTTCTTATACATAGTCAGATATGAATGCATGTTGGGCTTATAGATAACTCAGAGGTGTCTAGGATGGTCTAAAGCACAAAACCCATGTTTTGGGTGAAAAGAAGAGGTCACATGGTTAGTTAAACCTATGAGGGATGGACTGCATGACCATGCATACAGGTCTGAAATTTCAATAGATTTGGATAATGGATCTTTGTATGGTTTTTGCAGGGTTTGTAAACCATGCAGGTAAACCGTTTGGGTTCCCCTTGGCCTACAGGAAGACATGCACAATCGGGAAAAAATTTTCTATACCACGTGTACCCTACTATGATAGAAATTTTATAATTTTTAATTAAATTAAAAATAAAATTAAAACCATAATTGAAATATTTCTTTACCCAGACAACAAAGGGAGCTTGAGAATCTCTCCACCTTAGTGTATCATAGGAATTGGGATTTCTTCTTCGTCCACACCCCGATTCAAGTGTGATTGCTCCTTAGATCAATAACATTAAGGCCTTAATTCCTTTTTAATATTCTTTCATTCTTCTAGAAATTTACTATGCTATTTGTATTTAGGATCATATTCCCTAATTTTTCATTCTTCATCCATTCTTCATATTTCTCCAAATCTTGATAGGACCTGGTACTTGATGTGCTATCTATTATGTACCTAAGGTATGTGGTGTCATTCCTTTATCTTAAAGTTGAGTTGTTTATATATCTGTGCACCCAATTTTCAGATGTCACCTAAAATAAAATTAAACCCTATTATTTCCATTCATATTTTGGATAAATGAATAGGCTTACTAATTATTGTTATAGGTTTTATACATTGAATAAGAACCACCCCATGGGTGAGTTTTTTTGAAATTTCCCTTTATGGATTTTGTATTTGGATACCTATGAGGAATCCTTTTACCCCAGGATCATGGGATGTCATTTATTAATTGTCATATAAATAAAATTTATTAATTTATTTGTGAATTAAATTATAAATTAAATAAATTAAGGGTATGGGATGAATGACTTTCCCTTTAACCCTTGTATTCCATCGATTATTTAAAGTATGTTTCCATATATTTCCTTGACCATGTGAGTAATGTAGAGGAAATACTATGAGTTTATGAAATGGTATTTAATTTCTATGATCATTGATTTTCCCATGTGAGATATGTGATAAAAAACATTTAATAGCTTGATAGGATTGTAAGTCTTATTATATTAAAAATGGCCATGTTAGAATTTTAATAGGCTTTGAACTTCTAGCCCATGTGAGTTATATTGAGACCACAAAATGTGATGGATTGATTAATCATGAGAAGCTCATTATCATGTTATGACCACATGAGTAAATGAATGGCCAAGCATTTGAGGTTGGTTCTTGATTGAGTCACCCTTTTTAGGGGATTTGTATTGAATGCCTTTGGTTTTAACCTTGGTTTTTAATGAATTGTATAAATGAAATGGAATTGGTTAAATGATTAATAAGAAAGGGTGATACATGGATTCTTATATGAATAACATGGATGGAATCTTGTGCCTATTGACTTATATGCCTTGGGTGATACGTGGATTCACATTAGAATGCCACAGATGGACTCATTTCCTTGAAACTTGATTACGCCATGGGTGATACAAGGATCAAAGTGAGGGATTCCATGGAAGGACTCATTGAGGCTAGAATAATATGCCAAGTGATTCATGTATTCTAATAAGAATTACATTTAAGAAATCAATTGGAATTTTACTATTATGAAAAGGGTGATACTCAGTATTTTTTCAGAAGTTCTAAGGATGGAATCGATTGGCTAGGACTTTGTACCACACCTAGAGTAATATCTGGTTCACGAGAGGTTCCCTAGGGATGGAATTATAGGTTTTTGGTTCATATTAAACCTACATTGATACTTTAATTTAATATTAGGAATGTTAAGTATGTGATTAGGATATGAGTTAATTATAAATGAAATGAATATTATGATGTATCTTACAAGACAAAGAACAATCTTGGATTTAGTCTTGAATTGTATTATTTGGTGTCCTTCTAAGGCATCTATTGTGCATCCAATTACACAAGGGAAAACAGGAATTTGACAGATTTCAAGACTTTTAAATTCAATGTAATTTAATTTTTAAATGAATATTAATTGAATATAAATGGAAACAATTACATGTAGGATGTTTATTTTTGAGTACTTCCTTACTACATTTATGATTGAATAGTTCTTAATATATATATTTACTAACTAATTGGAATAGAACATTGGTGTTTTCCTACTAGGATTTAGTCTCACACCCTATTTGGGCCACTTTTTTACCTAAAAAATTACATTATTACAGGTAATGATAAGGGAAATCATCCTCCCACATGTACTTGATTGGCGTCTTAGGATAAGGAGAACATGAGACCAAGTTGAGGATCATGATTTAACTATGATTCTATTGACCTTTTTTATTTTTGGTACATATATTGTATATGACTCATGTGCACCTAATTTGGTTGTTTTATTAGAAACATGTGGCTTGTATAATATTCTTGTATATAATATGACTTCTAGAATTATTTATACTATTAGTATTCCAATGTTAATTTCTATTGTATGGTTTAATAATTCCTCTATTGAACTGTTATTGCATTTATACTATGTTTTACTCATTTAATAAGGGAATGTTATCCCCAATGACACACCTAACTCTCATTTCTAGTCGGTAGCCTCTTCCCTATACCACGAACTTATGGCACTTCCTTTCTATTCTGATTTGATCCACGCTAATATTGTTGTCAACCTAGGGTCAAGCTACCATGACCATGACCACCACCATGTCCTTTTTGGCTAGTTGTACCCTAGATCCTTTCCTGATAAGAAAATGTTAAACCTACTATTGAATGTGGAGTCGGTGCGTACCCTCTCTCACTTTCTTATAGAGGAAACATTATACAGAAGTGCTATAGATAGCTTATATTACCACATGATTGGAACTCTACTAGGTCCTTCAAATTTTTTTTCCTCCTATGTTAGCCTAATGCACTGGTAAATGCAATATAATGGCTGATTCACTGAGTAGGAGGACTCAGATACAAGTGGTGCAACATTCCAATATCACGTAGAAGCTTGTGGTGTTGTTCTCTGAGATTCACTTGGTGGTGCATGAAAATTAGGGGCATACGCACATTTATTCTTTAGTTAATACCTCTACCCTACTGAATAGAGTAAGGATGAGGTATCTATCATATTTTTAAGGCCCAGTAATATGTGAAAGTGTGAACCTTCTCTTGGTCGGATCGTAGGTGAAGATATGATCTTACGAGTACATGGTTGTGTATGGGTTTCAATAGACATGTATGTGGAGATGATGAGGGACTTTCATGATTCATCTTGGGAAGTGAACTCGTGTGTCACCACGATGTATTAGGATTTACATCATCAGTATTGGTGGTCGGGTATGAAAAGAGATGTAGCTTGTGTTGTCAAGAGGTGTTCCACTTATCGACTAGTGAAGGCGAAACACCAATGACCATCCATAATTTTAAATCAACTACCCGTTCCAAAGTGTAAGTGGAATGATGTCATGATGGATTTCGTGATCTGTTTACCAAGTTTTCCTCAAGGAAAATATTTGGTATGGGTTGTTTTTGAAAATCTCATGAAGGCTGATCATTTCATGTCAATCAAGGAAGCCATCAGTGTTGATGAGAATGGGAGGTTGTATATTTGTGATATAGTATGACTTCATGGGGTATCACATTCTATCATTTAAGATAGGTATTCTTGGTTTACATCATGGTTATGGAAAGGGATACAAAAGGAATTGGGTAAAAAGTTTCTTTTGAGTATAACTTACAAACTTAGACAAATTTCTAGTCTGAGCGCACGATTGAGGTGCTTGAGGACATGTTGTGAGCATGCGTCCTAAATTATGGGGGATCTTAAGAGAGGTATATACCCCTGGATGAGTTCTCCTAGAACAATATATTTTAGGATACTATTCAGGTGGTTCCTTATGAGGCTTTGTATGGTAGGCCATGCCGATCACCTCTGTGTTGGTTGGAGCTAGGAGAGGTAGATATATTGGGACCTTGTCTTATCTAGGAGACCACTGAGCAGGTGCATTTGATTCAAAAGAATATGGATACTTAATAGTCTCAAAAAAATCATTCATCTAAAACTATAGATGGATTTTAGAGTTAGAGGATGGGTATCAGGTATTTCTTTATGTTTCACTGAGGTTTGAATAGAATAGGACCAGAAGATAGGGTAAGCATTCACTGTGGTATGTCAGGCCATTCGGAATTCTGAAGAGGGTCAAGCTGGGAGCCTATCGGTTGCAGTTACCTCATAGGTACCATGCCATGCATAGAATATTATATGTTTCTTAGTAGTGGAACTACTATTCAGACCTATCTCATTATTTTCATCCCAAAGAGGTTGAGTTGTAGGTGGATGTGTTCTTTGAGGAGCATCATATACTTATTGTGTATTGTAGCATGAATGTTCTCCAAGGTCGGTTTGTTCTATTAGTATGGGTGCTATGGAATCATGGTAAAGTGATGGATGAGAACTTGGAGTGGGTGGATGATGTTTGATCATAATAAATGGAGTTGTTTTCAAATCATGATTCACCAACCTTGGAAGGGAAATTTAGGGATGAATTTCATTAAGGGGAAAATTTCTAAGAACCCGGTTCTTATTTGAGGTAAGAATTCATTTTGTTCCATCAATTCTCAGATTAGTTGCCTGAATATATCCTAATATAAATTCTCTTTGGGGTTGTAGAGGGATCTTGGGTGTCTGAGGCTGGTTTGATACCCAAAACCCAAGTGTTGGGTGAAAAGAGGAGGTCACACGATTGGTGAAAACCATATGGGTTAGTCCATAGGGTTGTGCATCCATGTCTACAATTCCAACAAATTTGTACAGTGGATATTTTCATGGTTTGTGCACGGTTTTAACATGGTTTTTAAAAAATTCAGGTAAACCGTGTAGGTGACCCATGTCCTAGAGGAATCCATGCATTATTGGTGCATGGTTTGCTAAACTGTGCACCTAAACTATGCGACCCCTATTTTTTTTTGTAAATTTTAGAATTTTTAATTAAATTAAAAATCTATTTAAAACATAAATTGAGATCTTTCTTCACCCAAAAAACACAGGTAGCTTAAGAATCTCCCCACCTTGGGATATCTATGAAATTAAAATCTATTCTCCATATAGGCTTTTATTTAATCATGGTTTGTCTCCCTGAATCCGTAATAGTAAGGCCTTAATTCCTTTTCAATCTTATTTTATTATTCTGGCTATCAGTTGTTCTGATTGGAATTAAGATCATATTCACTAATTTCTCATTATTTTTCAATTTTTAATATCTCTCCTAATCTGGACTAAATATGGACTTTATACTGGACAATATATCTAGCATGGACCTAAGGTTGGTGGTCTTGTGCCTTTCGCTTAATGTTGGGCTATTTATATATGGCATCATTCCACATTCCCAATTTCCTTTGTGTCGGATAAAATTAAATTGTACCCTATTATTTTCATTTATTTTTTTGTTAATTTAATAGGCTTGTCGATTCTTGTTTTTGGTTGTATACCTTGAATAAGACCCACCACATGGGTGAGTTGTCTTGAAATCAACCTTTATGGATTTAGGATTTGGATGCCTTTGAGGCATGCCTTCTACCCCTTGATCACGAGATATCATTTGGGATATTTTATTTAAATCAAATTGATTAAATTTTTTATGAATTTAATTTTAAATTAAATGAATTAAGGGTAAGAGATGGATGACTTCCCCCTTGACCCTTGTATTCCATTTCTTTTTTAAAGCATGTTTCCTTGTATTTCCTTTCTCATGTGAGTAAAGTAGAGGCTATACCATGAGTTGATGGAATTGTCTAGAATTTATATAATCATTTATTTTTCCATGTGAGATATATGATAACTAGTCCATTTGATATCTTGATAGGCTTGTTAGTCTTGTTATATTAAAAATTTACATGTGAGTATTTTAATGGCCCTTGAATTTCGAGCCCATGTGAGTTATGTTGAGACCATTCTATGTGATGGATTGATCAAGAATTGTAAGTTAATTATCATGTTACTACCATGTGAGTAAATGAGAGGACAAGCCATTGAGGTTGGTCCTTGGTTGAGTAACCCTTTTAGGTGAGTTATATTGAATGCCTTTGGTTTTGAACTTATCAGGTATAATGAATTGTTTAAATGAACTCAAATTAGTTAAATGATTAATAGTGAAGGGTGATACATGGATTAAGATTTCAATGTCGTGGATGGAATCTTGATCCTATTGACTTATATGGATTGGCTGATATATGGATTCACATTAGAATTCTATCACTACTGTAAAGGGGATCTTTCCCCACACATCTATCCCCACAGTTTAGAAAACCTGTGGGAATGTCTCTTTTTTTATTATCTATTCCCACAGTTTTATTAAAACCATGGGTAACCAATCCCCAATTCCCTAATTCCATTTTTCTCCTCCTCCCTCTTCCATCGCACTCCTCCTTGAACCCTCTCTTCCATCATGCTCTTCCATCGTGCTCCTCCACTCTTCCATCACACTCCTCCTTGAAACCTTTCTTCCCCATCTCTCGGACCTATCCTCCCCTCCCTGACCACCGTCTCCCAGCCATCCGACCTCTGCCTCCCAACCCTCCCCTCCCCTCTCCAACCTCCACCTCTTGGCCATCCGACCACCACATCCCTGCAATCTCCTCCCCTCCACGACCTCTTCTCCCGACCTCGACCTCCTGGACTTCACCTCATCCTCAACATCTCGGGCTCTGCCTACCTATCCCTAGCTTCTACGACGTCCCCCCTCTTGACTCCCTCTATTCCAAAAACTTCCCCTATTAGCTCCCTCTCCTCCCGGCCTTCACCTCCGCCTCTACTTCCCCTAGCTCTGGTAATATCATGTCCTGACCTCCGCCTCCTTTCCCCCAGCTCTGGCATCTAGGTATAAATTTTTTTCTCTTTTCTTTTTTATTCTTTTTAAACTAATAACTTATTCTTATATCAATAGCCTCATCTATTTGACTATAAAATTTCTCTTTTTAATTGTTTATTTAATCAATAAGCATTCATCTTAGAGGTAAATTCTACTTCCTCTCATTGTTATTGCTACATCGTTTTTTTATTTACAATGGTTTATAACACTGCATTTTGTTCTTTGGATATAACCGAAAACACTACTAATTTAGGATCATCCTAACAGCCTAAAAAATTTGACTACACACTTGATCTTTTGTATTACTTATTTTATAAATATTCATTCATATTAGAGGTAAATTATAATTCATCAATTTTTTATTGTAACATCATTTTTCATTTACAATGTCTTATACCACTGCATTTTGTTCATTGGATATAATCGAAAACACTACTAATTTAGGATCATGTTGTTCAAGTCCTTTATAATATTCCCTTCCCATATAAAAATTTCAAGAAGTCTCCCATATGTTTTTCCCTATTTTATGATCCATAAGTTATTTCATTGCAGCTGATTATTCATAGTAGTGGATGTAAAAGTTTTCATGGATTTCCTAGCTTCCTGAGCCCCTATCATTGAATAAAGGTAATTAAGACACTATTTTTTATTTCCTATTGGTATAAATATTCTATATCTAGGTCTCCATCCATTATTGGTTAAAATTGGTTCTCACATAATGTCAACCATATTCTTTGCTAATTTTGAATTTAACTCTAGCACCTTGTAATCATCAACTACACCTGATCACTCATGAGACTGCTCTATAATCAAGTATGACCCTTTATTTTCAAGTTGTAGTTTATCCTCCAGGAATAGAGAAACTCCAGTGAAATACCTATAAAATTACACAGTTTCTTTCACATCTATTTTCTAGTGCTAGTGTCAATGCATGAAGTTCTCCACCACTGAGGCCATCTTCTTTTCCGAGACATTCAATTCTTCTAGAACTATGAAAACATAGTATAGGAACTACTCCAATCCCCTGAGATAGAAATCATAATTCATATATATATTTTATTTAGTTCCCCCCTAATTGATCACTAAAATACCTAGTGGTTCTTTTCTTTTCACTATATAGGATATATTATACTACAAAGAAAAATATTTGGGTCCATACCTTCCACAACACCAATAAAACCCTTGAAATATTTAACTTTTAGGTTGATTCAAGATCAATCCAGCTCTATGTTCTAGTTTTCATGAAGTTGTTTAAGAATAATCCACAATTGAAACAATATATTGTATCTCCACACATGGGTGGCACCAAGATTACATCAAAACTCAGCGGATACATGCTCATGCACAAAAATATCATGAAGACTATATCCAAGATCTAATGACCCACATTTAATCTATATTATCCCCACATGTCCCAGAAACTATACATTCTTACTCTATATTCCAATCTCACCAAGCATGGAGCACCCTTATTGTTTCATGGAACCATAGACGTCTCACCATGTCAAACCATGTAAATGAAAACTCATAATTATATCATCATTTTATAATTTAACTAGAGTCCATTCATAGTCTCACCACTATTAGAAAAGATTATCTTGAGTTTATATGGCCATGAACGTAATCAATTTTCCATTGAAAACTATAAAATATATCGAAACACTAACTCACAATGTGTATTCATCTCAAGATCACCAGGTATCTCTATATTTCTGAACACAAACTCCTCTAAGAGTGTTTTTACCCATGGGAAAAAAACATTCTATCCACCATGAATGCAGTCGTTCTACTTGATATGTACCAATGTCACCTATTTTAGGAATCTGAATGAAATTTCCCTTCCCGAAACCATCAATAAGGATGAAATAACTATCACATAAGTGATTATCTTAGAGAAACCAAGTCACCAAACACACCTATCAGAAATACATTGTCAAATTTGTGTGAATTGATATCATAAACTGATGTTTTTAGTTATGCCTTACACACCAAAATGTTTATAAAAAATGTCCAACCAGTCTGCTAGGTTACCCTTAAAGGTCAAAATTTACTAAATTCCAATCCTAGAGTCATGCTAAATAAGGTAACCACTCTCTCAAACCTACTCCACACTTTACACCGAATAGTGGTCATAAATATGGGTTTCACTTATCCCCATCTCAAGGTAACATGGAATTTAACATTCCAAATACTTACTTTTTTGTTTCAACCACCCATTGAAATTAATTTATACCTACCCACTCCTAGGTAAAGCATAAACCAACAGTTTCACAAGTAATCACTACACATCTCAAAACAATCTCACTCGAACTATGACCTACATAAAAATTCACTATAGTTTTAGAGCCTCCTCATCATAGGGATACCAGATAACTCTGGCACTCTCAATATCCCCAACCACCCAAACATAGGGTCCACATATACTACCCACCATGTCACCAATGTGTGTATATATATATATATATATATAAAATTCACCATTATTTTCATTACACTTTAAAATTTTATATTAACCCAAAAATTCCATAATATGGGATTAGATAAATGAAATTTCAATTAAATTAGATCAATTATATAATCAAATGGTATAAATAGAAATTTAGTCCTAGATAACATGAAATTTACTCATACATGGGTTGGTTAGTCCCAGGGAAAAGCTCCATACCATATCTTGCCACATTCGTATTCTATTTTGTACCTTTCCAAAATATTAAGACTAAAAAAAACCTCTAATAACATTTTACTAGGTCCTACCACCAATCGGTGCTTTCACAATTGGTAGATATAATATCCCAGGAATGATGCCCCATATGATGAAGGATGGTGACTAACAATGAGGGTCTCAAGTAGTATGGTGGGAGACTATACCCGCATATTCTATTAAAAAAATATTAGAAATAAACATACTAATATAAACATATGTAAATAATACATTTAATTACATAGTGAAATATTTCAATAATAATCAAAATAATCCACGCAATAAAAAATTAATTTTTTTCAATAAATTCATCTTTATATTCAACTCACAGCATGGGTGGTAGCAGTTATATGGGAGGTGGTGGTTTTGGATCCTATTATTAGAGGTCAGTCAGAGATATTTCAAAATTTTAAGTGATTCCCATTACATAAATGTTTTTGTGTGTGATGTTTCATTGGTTTCTTGTTGGGGGTGGGGTGTTCTTGTTGAAAGCTTAGTTCTTTTTGGTTCAAGGATTCTGGTGTGGATGGAACTCTATTTTAGTCATCCATGATTTTCTTTTGCACAGATCTGATTTGGTGAAGATGTTGTGATAGGTACTACTTGGATGTTTGAAGGTCAGACACTTGGATGCATGAAACTCTTTGAAGGATTGTTTGAAGTAATAATAGTCCATTTTTGAGGGGGTGATAGTAGTTGAGTCTGAAAATGGATTGGTGCCCATGGATTTGGATCTCTGGTTAAATTGGTGTAAGGTAAAAACTGGGTTATTTATGTCTTGAAAGAAGTTTTTAGCTAGTGATACTTAATGCACTACATCTTTTATATCTCCTTGTTAAATCTATTCTAATGGACAATAGAGGCTACTACATCTTTCTGTTATGGTTCAGAGCTCTAGGTTTTGGTGGCATTTGGTTATGCGTTAGAATATATTTTATACATAAATGTGCCAAATTTCTTTCCAAAGCCACGATGGTTACATGACAATATTTTTGGCACATGTTAAGGTTTTTATACATTTAAGACTGCATAGTCTTTGGTGCATGCAGCTACTTTTGGGAGGTTCCATGAAATTAACAAGCAGGAGCAAGAAATTTTCCAATATATGGGCACATTAAAAATTCATGCCTTTTATTTTTGGGGATTATAATTGAACTTTTAACACTGAAATTTGTTGGATTTGAGCCTTATTTAAGGAGAAGTTGGCTGGATTTTCATTTCACTGATCTAATCATGGTTTATTTCTTTTAAATCATGACAACTTTCTCTCTTTTAGGAGATTTTAGTTGAGGGCCCAGAGCTTTGTTGGAATCCAGTTGGACAATTAGAAATGAGTTTTAGGGTTGAAATTAATTATCATCAAGATCAACAGTAGTATACACCATTTTATTCATACCAACTTGCAAATATACACAAATGGTTGAAACCATAATCCCCTTGCTGAACCTGGAGTGTTCTTTTGAATTATTGTTTCAATCTGCTAGCATACATGGTTTGATTTGTTCAGGGGATTAATAGTTGGAAGTGTGGATTTGGTAATTGGGGTTTAACTGGGATTTGGTAACTGGAGTTATTTGTTTAGGGCTTAATAGTTGGAATTTCAGGCTTTGTTAACGGGGGTTTATTGTTAACTGGGCTTTGGTAACTGGAGTTTGTTGTTTTTTTACACCGTCCTTTAAACCCATCCATTATCACACTATATTTTTTCAACTACATGAAAGTGGAATGAGGATATAATAAGCATGGATCTGGTTTTACTAGTGATGATTAATTTGCAATTCTTTTTTTTGCAAGACATCAACTATTTTTGATTTCTTTTCGAGAATCCTTTGGGTTGGGCTAGGCTAGGATTAATTGTACAATGAATTGCCTCGATTTTTTTTGTTTTTTTCCTCTCATTTTTGGAATCAATTAATTTTTATTCCTTGTATTATTTCTTCAGTGAATAAAATATCCCCTGTAATTAAAAAAATATAACTGTAATATCATAATATAAAACTATGAAAACTATGACAAATGGTCTTTGGTATAAACCTGGACCCAACACCCATGATTAGTCTTAGAAATCATTAAATAAAATACATCAGGTGATTTCCCAAATATAAATATAAAATATAATATTGATAACTACTCTGATGCTCGACTTCCATGGTATAAAGTGTAGGGTTTTATTATAACATGGTAAGACTCAAAAGATGGTGTCCCTAAAATTAAAATTCAATTGTTTTTTTTTCAATGAGATGTGATTTAATAATTAATTATTTATTATCATATTAATATTTGAAAAATTTATAATTTAAGTTAAAGTGTAATAAAAATACTACTAATGCTTGATCTCTACAATGGAACTCAACATCATTGTGTATATAATTTTTCCGTCCCTGGAAAGTCTATAATCATGGTACTTGTCAAATCGTAAATGGAAACAATGTGAAAAACCAAGGAATGCAAGGGAATAATAATTTGAGAGAACCCAGATAGCTCAATATAGCATTATCTCTCAATTAAACTAATACAAAATTCAAAGGGGTGAGCCTTTTCATTCTTTCTAATCCATTCTTCCAGTCTAAACTCATGGAACCATCCTTGACATTTAGAAGAGTGGTTGTATTATAACCCATAGATTACGAGGGAGGTATTACAAAAAAATAGATCAACTCTAATCTAGTCAACTCATCATTCAAAATTAAATGAGGGTACGCCATATGAATCCAATATAGTAATTGATGACATTTGATACAAAAGACATTACCTAAATCCCAAGGGAGATTCCCCTGGCCATTTCACTTCAATTTCCCTAATTTTAATTTCTTATGAGAACCCTAATCACAGTGTGTGTAAAATTTAGTGTTCTATATTAATCTAATAATGTGTATTTTATTTTTCAATTCATTTTAAATTTGAATATTTTACCAAAATGACCTTTTCCTTTTAAGAGTCCTGTTGCGACTTGTTCCACTTTGTATGTAGTATGTGTTTCTAGGTAATTATTTTGTTAAAAAAATTCATGAAGTGATTTAGCTTTTTAAATTCATATTCTATAATATTTATACAAATATTTTATACCAACTATTGTTTTATATAAATTATCTAAATGATTTTCATTCTTGGAGATGAAGTGGTTTTCTTTAATTTTTTTCCCTCTTTGAATTAAAATTTTACCCATGGAAAATATTAAAGTACATTAATATGGGGCTCGTTTAAAATATTTTTGATGATGGGTGAATGATTTTATATCTCCTTTTCTTTTTAAATGAAATAACCCATGTTTAATGGTGTGTTTTAATGTTAAAAGTTGACTTTTTTTATGTTACACCCAAGGGAGGACACACTTTTTTATCACTCCAATAGTTAAACTATAATGAATCATACCACTCTATCATAGACATGAAACCTTTCTTAGACCATCATGGTTTACCTTGTTGATCACCCCTTTATAGCATAGAGGTAATAATTTAATCTTTGATACTGAAAGGGGTGAAATTGGTTATAAAAATAAAGGCACTTGCAATAAAAATGTGAATTAAATATTAAGTTTTTATTTTCTAATAGTTTTATTTTCTATTGTACATATCCCTTTTTTTAATTATGGTTAAAATTGTTGATTAGAAGATAACATATATTTTGACCACGTTTCAAAATAATTTGGAGAATTTTTTAGATTTTGTATTTGACAATGCTTCAGATGGAGGTTGTATACAATGTCCATGCTATAAATGTGTTGGAAGACCATGGTTAAGTCGGAAATAATTTCGCAACCATATAAATAAATTTTGGATTTCAGACAAACTATAATTTTTGGTATCACCATAGAGAGACGAGTCAATGTTCTACTGGTCATGAACAAAATGAAAGAAGTGGCATGTATAATTTTATATTCGATGAGTTTTCATTTGTCTATCATCCCGATAGAGATAGTATGTCGGTTCAAGAAGACAATGATATCAATACACATGAGGATAATACTGAAGATGATGATGCGAGAGTGTAAAATTTATCGGATTACTCCAGCACTCTAGTATGTCAGGAACGTACTATAATGAGTATGTTGGAATTTATAATGCGGTTATATCATTAGAAAACCATGTATGGAATTTCTAATACCACTATTGATTATATTCTTACATTTTTGAAGGACTTGCTTCTTGATGGTGCAGATATTCCCTCAAATCATTACAAGGAATGGAAGTTAATTAAGAATCTTGGATTTGATACTAATAAAGTCCATGCTTGTCCGAAATATTGCAGTTCATATTGGGAGGAAATAGTTGACCGTAATGACTGTAAAGAATGTGGTACATCTCGATGGAAGAAAAATGCAGATGGAACACCATATCGTGTGGTACAGAAAGTCATGTGGCACTTTCCATTGATTCCCAGAATTCAAAATCTATTCATGTCTTCATAAATCTTAGCCAATATGGGATGGAATTATTCTGAGATAATTAAAGGTAATGACGAGTTGGTTCATCCTGCATACGGATTAGTATGGAGAACATTTGATGCACAACATCCAGATTTTGCAACTGAGGTGACTAATATCCGGTTGGGTCTATACTGTGACAGTTTTAATTCATTTGGTCAGATGATTACTTCTCACAGCACGTGGCCAGTTTTTATTCATGTTTATTATCTTCCTCCATGGATGTTTATGAAAAAATGTTTCACTTTCTTGAGTATGCAGATATCTGGACCTTCTGATCCCAGTAATGATATATATGTCTACTTGTAGCCTTTAATAAGAGAGTTGAAACATCTTTGGTATTTGGGTGTGTGGAAATTCGATGCTTCTTCAAAGAATACGTTTCAGATGTGTGTTCCCCATCTATGGACCATAAATGATTTACCTGATTATGTAATGATGTCTGGGTGGAGCACGAAGGCAAAACTATCATGTCCTGTTTGTATGAAGAGTACATGATTGAGAAAGATTAAATATTGTCATATTTTCTGTTTCATGGGGCATCGATGATTCTTACCAATGGATCATTAATACAGGAAAAATCGTTAGAGGTTTGATAATACTATTGAGACTGAACAACAACCTCAACGTATGTTAAGAAGTGTTGTGCTTAATGAATTAAAATATTTCTGTTTTTATTAGGTAAAGGTTAGTTGAAATCTAAAAAGAGGAAGAATTTTGACACTGAAACCACTTTCAATTGGAAAAAGAGATGTATTTTTTTGAATTGTTATATTGGTCTACAAATTTGTTATGTCATTGTTTAGACGTAATGCACATTTATAAAAATATATGTAAAATGTTGCTTTAAATTCTTCTGAATATCAAGGGGAAGTCCAAATACGAATTTCAATCTTATTGGGACTTGTTGGATTGGGGTATTCGACCAGAACTACATCCTGTATGTATCGTTGAAAAAAATGGAAAGTTCTTTGTGCATCTTATGTGATGAAACCATCAGGAAAAGGTCAATTTCTGGAAGTATTGAAGAATATCAAGGCTCTCGATGGCTATTCCAGTAACATATCTAAACGATTCAACAGAAGAGATGTGAAACTAAAATATTTGAAAACTCATGATTATTACATCCTTCTTCATGAATTTATTAAAATAGAAATTTGGAATTTTCTATAAAATAATGTAAGGGTGACAATGATTTTCTTGTGCTATTTTTTAGAGACCAATGAGGGTCGTAGTGGTGATGAAGGTGGTGGTGATAGAGCAGTTGGTGGTGAGGATGTTGTTGATGATGAGGATGCTAACGATGTTGTTGATACTGATGATGATGTTGATGATGGTAGGCATGGAAATGGGGAGGTGGATGTTGGTGGTGGGGGAATATTAATCCCCTCCATTTTTGACTTATTAGGGAGACATATTTATGTACTTTAAGAACTTGAATTGATTTTTTGTATGGATGAGAATGGTTAATTTATTTTCTTCTGAAACGTTATGCATAAATTTTTAAATGCATTTACATAAAGCTAACATTTGAATCCTTATTCATGCATATGGGTAAGCGATTCCCTTACTACCATAGAATACATATCTCTAAATGTTATTATAGCTTATCATTATTTTGTTTCTAAGAAAATAGTGCCTGACTTGTGACTAAAAGTGGAATTAACTGAGAGTATCATGAGTATATATTCACCAGGGGTGAGTCTAGGTGCAGGGGGAGGGGGATGGGTGTAAGGGGTGGGGTTGGGTGTCAGGGGGGGGGGGCAGCTGGGTACAGGGGGAGGGGTGCAGGGGGGAGGGGGGCTGGGTGCAGGGGGTGGGTCTGGGTGTAGGGGGGATGGGGGCTGGGTGCAGGGGTGGGGCTGGGTGCATGGGGATGGGGTGGGTTTATGGGGATGTGGGATGTGGCTTGGTGCAGGGGGTGGGGCTAGGTGTAGTGGGGAGGGAGAGGGTGGTGGTGGGGGTTCATGTGGGGGGGGGGGCAATGAGGTTCTCTACCTCCATTGCGACCCATTGAAAATATCGTGAGCCGCTGTCTGGTACTGTCGTAGGGTTTCCCTACCTTAATCGAGACCCGATGTATGGTTATCCACCAATTTCAATCCATGTGACCTTGATAACAGCTATAGATTCTGTTTCACCCACATTGAGTTCACTACTACAAAAACGGGCAAGGGAAGTGCCACCTTTTATCGGCACTAAGCAAAAAATGCTGATAAAGAATGCCTATATCAGTGCTAAAATTTTAGCGCTGATAAAGGGATTGTTTATCATCGTTTTTCTGGTGATGATAAAGAAGCCCTTTATCAGTGCTAAAATTTTAGCACTGATATAGGGTAACCTTTATCAGTGAGAAAAAAGCACTGATAAAGGCTTCTATTATCAGCACTAAAATTTTAGCGCTGATAAAGGAAGGCTTTATCAGTGCTTTTTTAGTGCTGATAAAGCCATAGTCCCATATTTTATAAAATCGGTCACACAATGTCCTCTTTTTATCATTCCCTAAAGATCTCATGGTACTGTACCCCTGCGAAAACTCCCCTCCCCCTGATCTTCGCATTGTCGGACCTCCACCACCCCCTGATCATCGCTTTGTCTGACCTCTGCCGCTAGCCCTACTCCTTATCCTCCCCCTCGAACCCCTTTGGCGGATCCTCCTCCCCAAAACCGTACTTCTCCTCCTCTCTACTCGACCCTACTCCCCGTGAACCCTACTCATCCATTTCTCAAAGGTTGGTGGCTCCTCCCGTGCACCTCCCCCTCTGGCGGTCGCACCTTCTCCTCCTGACGTAGCACAGAAGGCTCCCTACTTCTCCTCCTCTAAGGTGAATTTCTTTTCTCTTATTCTTGATTCTGTTCTTGAACTTTATTCTTAGTAAGGATGTGACAACAATGATGATTCATTTTTTGTGTTTTTTTGTTAAGTTTTTAATGGTTAATGGTCATACATTGGACTTTTAGATTACCCTCGTGTGTTAAGTCATGTTTTATTTGACTATTATTCTCATTCTTATGAAATATTTGTTAAATATTTAGTTGAGGTTGGGGACATGAAATTTATCCTTCTTTATTATGTGTAAATTGTGGAATTATCATATTATTTTGTATCCATTATATGGATAGTACTTATTAACCTAAATACTATAATGAATTACACTAAAGTAAATTAAAGTGAAGAGGGAGTTTTGCATGTGATTTATGAAGTTCCATAATATTTTTTATATATTTATGGATTTATTGGTGTTGTTTCTAAGTGATTTATTCTTTATGTTGTGAAAGAAATTTATTACTACTAATAATATGTTATAATCACCTTTCATTATTTTCTAGTCACTTAAGGTAGGTAATTAATTGGTTGTATGGAAATCTTTAATTAAAGTGTTATATTTAAACTATAAATTCTACTTTAATATGAAAGAGTGTTTAAGGGGTAGTTTTTAGTGTGAATTTCTTATATGTTTTCCCTTTCATGCTACTATGTATAGGGTATTTATCACTATTATTATAAGGGTGATGGTTGATTGATGTGGTTGGAAACATGTGGTGTGGTAATTACTAAAGTAGTGATGTATGGATTATTGTGTGGTTATTATAGCAATGATATGGCTATTTAGGCAGAAAATAAGTGGGTTTATGGATTTTAGAATGTGTTTAGTTGTATTTTATGTCATGAAAATTTAGTTGTTATTGGGTGGTGTTATAGTCTCCTTTTGGCATAGAATATGGTTGGAATAAATGAAAATAGTAATGGGTGATGGGTTGGAAATGATAAATGATGGTTTGTTAAATGATTAATGATAATGATTGGAATAATTATGTTTAATAAATGGTTAAAGATAGAATAAATTTTATTAATGATTAATGAATGGATTATAGTGGGTAGTGATTTAGTGATTGGTTTTACATTAAAATGGTTAACAATTGAAATGAATATGGTAATAAAAATACAAGAAATTATAATGTTAAATGAAATGAGAGGTTGGTAATGTTGATATGGATGCTTATGTGATTTTTTGGGGATTATTTGTATCATTATAATGGAAGTGATTATTAGAGGGTGGTAGTAACAAGGCAATGGTTGACGAGGGTGTTTGCAGTATTAGTTTGGTGTCAACCCTTAGAAAAGATTTATGTGTGACTATATACTTATTATATTTTCTTATTATTACTTACGCACCACCACTTGAGTCGAGTAACCTGATTGAAATCCATATGGGTACTTTGGTTCTGAGTGTTTTTCTCAATATCTAGGTTATAGAGGGGACACATATAGAACCACTCCCTCTCCCCTTCTCCCCCTTCTCACTTAGTATGATTTGTAATGGCTTACAGTGTGTATATATATAGGACTTATAACGATTTTAGGTTTTGGTGTATATATATTCTTGTTGACATGATTATGTGTATTTGGTGTGGATATATAGTGGGGGTTGTGCATTGTTGGAGGATAATATGATGTTTATGTCCTTCATGTTCATGATATCATATTGTGATGAGGATGTGATGTGTGGTTGTGATGTGGATATGGTTTTTATGTGTTTTTGATAGGTGTACGTGTGGATATATGGTTATGAGATTATATAGAAGGGGTTGAAGCATAATAAATATTTTGTTAAAGTGTGAGAATGACTGGATTAGTGGGGAAGTGGATGTGGGGTAATTTATTAATATATATTCTTTTGATATTACACTTAAGATGGAGTTTGTAATTAGACACTCATGAGGATTGAATGGGATGATAGGTCAATAATATTTGTTAAAATGTTCATATGTAATAATATGGGAGACCATCTATGACACAAGTGATTATCCCCCCTATGATTTAAAGTAAGTAACTTGAGCTTACCAAAAATATTAGGCATGATGATATTGAATGTAGGGCAGAGACCTAGGAGTGGTAGATGTATCATTCTTGATTATTCTTGTGTTTGGACTGGGGTGACTTGAGGAAACTATAATTAATCTAAAGTAATTATATTTAATTAATTCCATATTGTAGAGATTATGGGAATCCTTTCTTTAATTATAGATATGGAAACTGGTTTTCATCCATATATATTTTAGGTTGGTGAGGTATAAAAGTATGGACTAGTTGTCCATTGAAGGGTTGACCCGATAGAGGAGGATGAGCCATAGAGGATGATGCCGTGTGAGTTTTACTATCTATGACACAAGTGATTATCCCCACGAACTCCTTCGTGTTTGGAAACTGTGTTGATTTTGATGGGGGGTCTATCCTGGTTCTTTTGATTTCCAAATCATTATTGGAAATGGTTAGGCTCTATTAATCTCTATTTTTATAAGTCGTTCTCTTCTACTATATTTGGAAGTCTTTTTTTGTGTATTTGAACCATAAATACTAATATTTTAGATTCAAATAGGATGGAGATGAATAAATATTGTATGGATGCCAATCATTTTACAATAGAGTATGAGAACAGAGTGAAAGAGTTCATCAAGATTTCAAAGGATCATGCAAAGGATCCTTCTCAAATCCTTTGTCCGTGTTTACGTTGTAGTTATTCTAGACTACTTACTCCGTAGGAGTTGGAAGAACATTTGATATGTCACAGAATAGATCAGAGTTATAAATGTTGGAATAAACATGGAGAAAAAGAGAATGTAGCTACTGGATGGGATAAAACTGCGTTTTATGGATCATCAGATATGAAAACACATATGGATAATGAAGAATACCGTATGGAGGATGTGATTACAGATGTCAATGATGATGAAGATTGTATTGAGGAAATGACAAGGACAATTGAAGATGCCATGATTTCCCAAAATTGTTTGAGAAGTTAAAGAGTTTTGAAAAAATTCCATTGTATGCTGGTTGCACTAAATATACAGCTCTGTCAGTTGTACTAAAGTTGTATAAATTGAAAGCAGGCAGCAGATGGAGTGATGTCAGTTTTATGGAACTAATTTCTCTCTTGAATGACATGATCCATAAAGATAATGAGCTCCCAAGACAGGCATATGATGCTAAATGAATGCTACGCTTGATGGGTATGATTTCTGAAAGAATACATGCCTTCCCGAAAGACTATATATTATTTCACAAGGAGAACAAATCACTTACAGAATTCCCAAAGTGTGGTGCTTCTCAATACAAGAGAGATAAATCCAATCCTAAGAAAGTTGTATGGTACTTTCCAATCATTCCAAGGTTTGGGCGTTTATATGGAAGTGAATAAATTACAAGAAAATTGTCATGGCATGCAGATAAAAGAAATAAAGATGGGAAATTATGTCATCTGGAAGAGTCCCCTCAATGGAATAAAATTGATCATGAGTATCCTGAATTTGGAAAAGAACCAAGAAACCTTCATCTTGCATTATCTACAGATGGAGTGAATCCTTTTAGTTTTCAAACCAGCACTCACAGTACATGGCCTGTTATGTTGGTAAATTATAACTTTCCACCCTGGTTATGCATGAAGCGGAAATTCATCATGTTATATATACTTATATCAGGACCAAAACAATCAGGTAATGATATTGATGTTTATCTGAATCCTTTGATCGATAATTTGAAGTTATTGTGGGATTCAGGTGTTCTATTGTATGATGCTTATAAAAGTGAATACTTCACATTGAGAGCGATGTTGTATGGGGCAATAAATGATTTCCCTACTTATGGTAATTTTTCAGGCCATAGCATTAAAGGAACTCAAGGGTGTCCTGTGTGCGAAGAAGATACATAATCAATGAGGTTGAAAAATTCATCGAAATCTATGTTTCTAGGACATCGTAGATTTCTACCTCATCGGCATAAGTACCAATCTTCGATGACATCATTCAATTGAAGTTTAGAACAATGCGCAAAACTGTCTCCACTAACAGGTGATCAGCTGTTTGAGAAAGTAAAAGATGTGAACACTGTTTTTGGTAAACCATTTTTGAAAAACCTTACAAAAATCAGTTGGAAAAAGAGATCAGTTTTTTTTGAATTACCATACTAGAATTGTTTGTATGTTAGACATTTTCGTGATGTGACGTATGAGGAAAAAAATATATGTGACAATGTTATCAGAACATTGATAAATAACCCTGAAAAAAAGGATGGAATTAAGGCAAGGTTGGACATGGTTAACATGGGAATACGAGAAGAGTTGGCACCCGTGAAGGGTGAAAATCGAATGTTTCTTCCTCCAGCTTCTTACACTCATTCTAGGGAGGAGAGATATCAGTTTTGCAACTTCTTCAATGATGTAAAGGTTCCAGAGTGGTATTCATCAAATATCAAGAACGTTGTGTCAATTAATGATTTGAAGTTAAAAGGTTTGAAATCACATGACTTCCATGTTTTGATGCAAGATCTAATTCCTATATCTTTACGTATCATTTTTCCTAAGAATGTTCATCATATGTTAAACAAACTTTGTTTCTTTTTCAAAGATACATGTAGAAATGTTTTAGACCCGGAGAAATTTCCAGCTATGGAAAAAGAAATTGTCATCATATTATGTGAATTAGAAATGTTCTTCCCACCTACATTATTTGATATGATGGTTCATTTGATGATTCACTTGGTGAGAGAGATTCGACTTTGTGGTCCTGTGCACTATAGATGGATGTACCCCGTTGAATGGTATATGAATATTTTGAAAGGGTATTTCAAAAATCGAAGTCGTCCAGAGGGTTGTATAGTGGAGTGATATATTGTTGAGGAAGACATTGAATTTTGTATCGAATACCTATCTAATGTGGAAAGCATTGCTCTCCCAAAATCTCTCCACACTGGACGCATTGAGGGTGAGGGAATTTCTGGAAGAGATGTTGTGACAATCAATATTACAGATTAGGAGCAGGCCCACCTTTATGTTTTGCATAACAGTTGGGATGTTTCTCCATATATTGAAACTCACAAAGAAATTCTTAGGCCGTTGAATACATCAAGGGCTGAAAAATGGATATCAAATACACATAATAACCAGTTTATAGGATGGTTTTAGGACCATATTTTTAAGGAGTTGGATGAAAATACGAATTCAATTTCAGAACGACTTCGATGGCTAGCCGCCGTACCAAGTGTGTATGTATTATCTTACAATGGTTATGAAATTAATGGTTATACATTTATACAGATAAACATGATAAAGACAGTACCATGGAGAATAGTGGAGTTACACTTGTGGCTAAAGCGATGCATGTTTCTGGTAGTAAGGAAAGAAATCCAATTTATGCTAATATGTAATACTTTGGCATTATCAAACAAATATGGCAGTTGGATTATATGACATTCCAATTCCTGATTCTTCAATGCAAATGGGTTAATAAAAACAGTGGTGTTAAAATAGATGAATGTGGATTTGTAAAAGTTGATTTTAGTAAAGAAGGTTACAAATTCAAACATTTTATAATGGAATCACAAGCGGTACAAGTTTTTATGTTCCATATCCCGCAAACCGAAAGTGGTCGATTGTTCTGTTATCGTCCAAAACTACTGAAGGGTATGATGAAAATTCAGTTGAAGACTATCCTTTCAGTGGTACGCCACAATAATTTTGTAGCGGTCCCAATGTAGATGATGTTTTGTATTTTAGAGGAGACCACAATGAAGGGATTTTGATAATCCATAGAGGTGTCAAATCCCTTCAGCCTTTGAAAAAAAGAAAGAGAGTTCAATAAATAGGTTATATTTTGTTTTTAATATAGATCCTTTTATCTCATGTTATTATCTTATCATTAACGAATTTATGTAATCTAAATTAACTATTCAACCAATTTTGCAGATAATGACTTTTGCACATTCTAGTGCTTCTAACCTTGATGCTGAACAAGTCTCTTAAGATGCTGCTGCTGTTCCTCCTCCTGTGGCTGCTCAAAGTGCAGAGCAACAACAAGTTTCTGAACATGTTTCTGCTCCTAGTGTTGAGGTCCAACAACCATTAGCACATGCCGTTGCTACCATTTAAGATGAACATATATATGATGTTGATATCGATGAAATGGTCGGGGATGAAGGAACGACTTCACAGAAAACACAGGTGCGTTGTAGTTTGATGGTGTTAGCCAAAGTTCTTAAGGCAAAAAGAAAAGGCATAAAATTTGATGTCAGATGGAATGTATGAGGCCAACATGTGAATCCCAACAAGGCTATGTTTAGTAGTTACATTGAAGTTTTCACTCGGTAACGCGTGCCGATTGAAATAGATTCATGACACCATGTTGTGTCCGAGATGAAGGCTGTGATCTGGGAAGAAATTATGGTAACATTATGATATTATTTATTTAATTTTCTAGCAAATAAAATAAGGGAAAAGTGTCTTACTATTCTAAATATCTTGAAGAGTACATTTGTAGTAGATAATTCACACAAGAATTATGTACTAAGGATTGCAGGAAGGATTCATCAAGGTTTTCTCACTATTTTAACAAAATGTCACCTGAATGATTCCAAAGGTAAAATAAACCCGCACCTACCCATTGTATATGCTCAGATGATATCCCAAGAAGAATGGGATGCATTTATTAGCCGCTGTGGGGATGAGAAGTTTTAGGTACATTGTGGGTGATAATACGTTGTTTGAGGATATGTGTATTCATCACTTTGACTGTCAATATTTCATTTATGAAATAACAAATCTGTACAAAAAATAAGGAACGTTCATCAAAACCAACATACCTCTATCGTAAAGAAAGGATGGGGTACGCTTCACTAGAAAAGAAAATGGTATGTATTTTAAATTTATAGTAATATTGTTAGGTTCCAATAAACAACATCATAATTATCTTTCTATATTTATATGTAGATTGATGAGTCTAAAACCAAAGACACTTCCATCCCACGTCATTTGCTATGGAAGGAGAAACATGTGAATAAGGAAGGGAAGTTAGTAGATGAGAACACACAAAAAGTATGGGAAATATGTGTAAGTATGACATGACGAAAAAAATATTTGTTTTAAATTGATATTACATAAAAATAATTAGTTATTTTACTATATCCAACAGTCACAGGAATTAGCTACTCCTGTAGTGGATGCAGACCTATTATCGACGACTTTGAAGCATCTAGAACAATACGGTCATGTTAGAGGTGTGGGGTTTGGGGTGACACCCCGAGTATATTTTGAGAAAAAAAAGAAACAGATGATAGAGATGAAAAATTGAAACAAATGAGTGAAATACTAGTGAGTCTTGAAGAACGATTTCAATGGTAGGGAGAGTTTCTAGAAACTTTTATGGGTGGGAAGCAAGGAGAAGAAACAACTCAGGAATAACCAGTGCGTGAAGATCCCGCCCCACCCCCCACCAGCTTTGATGCAAGAGATTCCCCTCAAAGATCTATCAAAGACGTGGTAATCAATATTCTAATAATTGTTCCCATGAAATGTGAATCAGACAGAAAACTGATACTTTTCCTGTACAAATCTTCTATAGGGTGATAATGACTGTGATTTATATCTATCAACACCCACCTATTGACTTGAAGAGAGGGCTATAGTGTTCAACATCTATGATGACAAGCTGCATAATATACTACTTCCGAAAGATCATCTGAAAGTGACGATTACTGTACCTCATGAGCCAAATGTCGAGCTACCTATTCCACTTGATGATGATGATATTCATATGGTCGAAAAGGATATTGGGACATTCATTTTATGTCTGTCAAAACTTGTAATAGTACATGCAGACAAAGATGTATGTTTTTCAAGATAAACCTTTAACAATTAATGAAAAAAGGGTCTAAACCAATGAATGTTATTATAGATGGAGAAAGGGAAGGGGGTGAAAAACGTCGGCTCAAAACTATATAAAGGATCGACCAACCGATCCCAATGATCTAATGAAAGCACAATAAAACCACATGTTATCTATCCACATTTACTAGCATTGAAGACTCATGTGGATACGAAGCTAAGAGGTGGTAGTAGTCATATATTGGTTTTTGAAAAGAATATATACAGAGAGGAAAGTCAAGATTTCGTTGCTGCTGAAAATGTAAATGAGATCCTTAAAAATAGTTGGCTAGGCATCACAATTGTAAATATATATATGAGGTATGTTTTCATGAATTGATTTTATAAAAGCTAATATAATGTGAAAATTATGAATAAATTCATTTTATATTGTTGAAAGATGTATATATGAAAAATAGTTGAAAGAATTTTCCCATGATCCAAAATTCAGACTCGTTAGTCCTCATACCACATCAACACATATAACAAAATTATAGCCATAAAAAAGGATGAAATAGTGAACGGATTGCTGAAAACATTTGAAAGAAAGATTACAGATGGAAGACTCTTCCTAATACCAACCATGGAGGGGTAAAACTCTATGATTGAAGCATATAAATTATATTTTCACTTCATTTATTACTTGTTCATTTTTTTTGTTTTTAAGAAAAACTGGATGCCTATTGTGGTAAACTTGGATACTCCAAATATTTATTTTCTGGATTCAAAGAAAGGATATCCATCAAACAGACGACACATGATGGAGTTTTTGAATTTATAAGACACTACATCCTACGTTTTAGGTATAAAAATCAAGTAATATAATTTACATTATCTTTTTACTGAGGATTATGTTATAACATGGTGGTCTATAATTATCATCTAAAAAAAGAAATGAGGACGGATGATAAGAATAAGGAGGTGATCAAGTACTACGTCTAGACAAATATCAGGGTATATATAATAAAATATCACTATCCAAACACATATCAACAAAAGTTACTTATTATCCTAATGATAAATTTTTTTGTAGTGTCCAAAAAAAACAATAATGATTCCAATTATTATATTTGTAAATTTATGAAATATATCATTTTTCATCAACAAACTGGCATCCCTAAAGAGGTTTTTTCAAAAACAACTACTATTTCATTTAATTTATTTATTAATTCTTTATTTTTATATTTTACAGTACTACTCTGACTTCAGAAAAGACTCACACTCACAAGATAATATATATTTGTTTAGAAACAAGTGGTCTGCATACCTAATGACAGATTGTACACAAATAACATGAAGATCTGACTTAGGGACGTGTACAATTGGCGGTCATTTTTGAGAGGGGTTAAGGGGATCAAAAGATGAAACATTGTTGTATGTAAATGTTCGTAGGAAAATTATAATTGTTATTAAATAAAACATCCTTTCTCTAATGAGTCATTTTCCTATTTTAACAGATGAAATTCACCAGAAACAAGCAAGAATGATGAACCACTCAAAGTGTCTCTTTTTTTTTTAAAATGGACAAGATTTTAAGTGAAAAAAACAACTGAACTATGAAAATTCGACCAAAAGAATTTGGATTGTGTTGATTATTTATAAGAACAATCCATGGGTGCATTGGTGATGTGTATGAGTGAAGCCCACCTCAATCCGAGGCACAGTGTGGCCGATATCACTCAACAATTCTCTCTTTTGTTTAAAATGGATAGAATTTTAAGTGAAAACAACAACTCACCCATGGAAATCCGACCAAATGCATTCAGATTGTGTTGATCCTTTAGGAGAATGATCCATGGGTCATTTGTTACGTGTACGAGTCAACCTCGCCTCAATCTGAGGCATGGTGTCCCTGGTATCACTCAAAATGTCTCTCTTTTGTTTAAAATGGACAAAATTTTAAGTGAAAACAATAACTGACCTACGAAAATATGACCAAACACATTAGGATTGTGTTTATCCTTGAGGATAACAATACATGGGTCATTTTTTACATTTAAGAGTCAAAACCTCCCAATTTGAGGCACGGTGTGGCTTGTATCACTCAAAGTTTCTCTCTTTTGTTTAAAATGGAGAGAATTAAAAGTGAAAACAACAACTGACCTATGGAAATATTACCAAAAAAATTCAAATGGTGTTGATTATTTAGGAGAATGATCAATGGGTCATTTGTGATGTGTAAGAGTCAACCCCACCTCAATCTGAGGCATGGTGTGGCTGTTATCAGTCAAAGTGTTTCTCTTTTGTATAAAATGAACAGAATTTTAAGTGAAAACAACAAATAACATACGGAAATCTGATAAAAATCATTAGGATTGTGTTGATACTTTATTATAACGATCCATGGGTGCGTTGGTTACATGTATAAGTCAACTCTGCCTCAATCTGAGGAACGGTGTGGCTGGTATCACTCAAAAGGTCTCTCTTTTGTTTAAAATGGACACAATTTTAAGTGAAGACAACAACTGACCTATAGAAATCTGACCAAAAACATTCGGATTGTGTTTATCCTTTAGTATAATGATCCATGGGTCATTTCTGACATGTACGAGTTAACCCCGCCTCAATCTGAGGCACGGTGTGGGGGGTATCACTCAAAGTGTCTCTCTTTTGTTTAAAATGGACAAAATTTTAGTGAAAACAACAACTGACCTACGTAAATCTGACCAAATGCATTAGGATTGTGTTGATACTTTAGGATAACTATCCATGGGTCATTTTTGATGTGTAAGAGTCAACCCCGCCTTAATCCGAGGCACAATGTGGCCGGTATCACTCATAGGGTCTCTCTTTTGTTTAAAATGGACAAAATTTTAAGTGAAAACAATAACTGAACTATAGAAATCTGACCAAACACATTCATATTATGTTTATTATTTAGAATACTGATCCATGGGTGCGTTAGTGATGTATACGAGTCAACCTTGCCTCAATCCAAGGCACAATGTAGCTGATATCACTCAAAGGGTCTCTCTTTTGTTTAAAATGGACAAAATTTTAAGTGAAAACAACAACTGACCTACGGAAATCGGACCAAACACATTCGGATTGTGTTTTTACTTTAGGATAAAGATCTATGGGTGATTTTGTGACATGTATGAGTCAACCCTGCCTCAATATGAGGCACGGTGTTGCTGGTATCACTCAGAGTGTCTCTCTTTTGTTTAAAATGGACAGAAATTTAAGTGAAAACAACAACCGACCTACGGAAATCCAACCAAACAAATTTTTATTTTGTTTATACTTTAGGATAATGATCCATGGGTCATTTTGGATGTGTAAGAGTCAACCCCGCCTCAATCTGAGGCACAGTGTGGCCGGTATCACTCAATGTGTCTCTCTTTTGTTTAAAATGGACAGAATTTTAAGTGAAAACAACAAATGACGTATGGAAATCTGACCAAAAACATTTTGATTATGCTGATCATTTAAGATAATGATCCATGAGTTATTTTATGATGTGTACTAATCAACCCTGCCTAAATCCAATGCACGGTGTGGCCGGTATCACTCTAAGGGGCTCTCTTTTGTTTAAAATGGATAGAATTTTAAGTGAAATCAACAACTGACATACAAAAATCCCACCAAACGCATTGAAATTGTGTTGATCCTTTAGGATAATGATACATGGGTCATTTGTGACATGTACGAGTCAACCCCGCCTCAATCTATGACACGGTGTGGCCGGTATCACTCAAAGTGTCTCTCTTTTGTTTAAAATGGACAAATGTTTTAGTGAAAACGACAACTGACCTACATAGATCTGACCAAACGCATTCGTATTGTGTTGATACATTAGGAGAACGATCCATGGGTCATTTTTGACATGTAAGATTCAACCTCGCCTCAATTTGAGGCACGTTGTGTCCGGTATCACTCAAAGTGTCTCTCTTTTGTTTAAAATGGACAGAATTTTAAGTGAAAACAACAACTGACCCACAAAAATCTGACCAAATGCATTCAGATTGTGTTGATCCTTTAGAAGAGTAATCCATGGATGCCCCCAAAACCACCTGAACTCCGCACACCCCTTGGAATCCCCACCACCCCATAGACACCACCCCACCACCTGGACACCTCCCCCACCCCCTGGACACCCCACCCCCATGGAAAACCACCCCCACCCCCTTGGACACCACCCCATCCCCCAGGGACAGCCCCACCAACCCCCTGGACCACTCCCTCTGCCCTGGACACCACCCCACCCTTGGACACCCCAACCCTCTGGACAACCCCACCCCTGGAAAGCCCCCCAACCCCCTGGACACCCCACCCCCTAGACACCACCCCCCTGGACACCCCCACCCCACTGGACACGCCAATGGACAGCCCCCCCAGACACCCCACCCTCCCTGGACACCCACCAACCCCCTGGACAACACCCCCACCCCTCCTAGACATCACCCCACTACCTGGACACCCCCACCCCCTGGACACCCCCACCCATGGAAGGCCACCCCCACCCTCCTGGACACCACCCCACCCCCCTTGGACAGCCCCACCAACCCCCTAGACCCCCACCCCCCCGAACACCCCCACCCCTGGAAAGCCCCCCCCCCCCCCCCCCCCCCCCCCCCGACACCCTGGACACTATCCCACCCCCCTGGACACCCCCATGGACAACCCCCCCCACCATGGACAACCCCCACCCCCTAGACACCCCACCACCCCCTGGACCCCCCCCCCCCCACCTGGACACCCCCTCCTAGACACCACCCCACCACCTAGACACCCCCACCCCTGGACACCCCCACCCTCATAGACAGCCCCCACCCCCTTGGATAGCCCTTCAACCTCTTGGACTGCCCCACCCCCAGACAGCCCTATCCCCCTGGACACCCTCATCCCCCCAGACACCCCCTACCCCCCTTGGATAGCCAACCCAAACTCCTGAACACCCCCAACCCCCTGAATTCTGAATTGAATTCTTTATTTATTTAATTAACTTATTAATTATGTGTTAATGGTGTATGGGTATACTTTTTGTATGGGCATACTTGGTGTAATTTCCTTATGAATTATGTGTTAATTTTGTATGGGTATACTTGTTGAGATACTGATTTTTTTTCAAGTGTTGTTTGATTGCGCTGCTATAGAATTTTTTTTTGTAGCAGACATAAAATTTATCAGTGCTTAAAAAGTGCTGATAAAAGAAACATTTATCAGTGCTAAAAGAGCACTGATAAAGGAACCGTTTATCAGCGCTAAAAGAGTGCTGATAAAAAACACATTTATCAGCACTGATAAAGTATCCCTTTATTAGTGCTGATATTTGCATCACTTTTTTAGCAATGATAAAGCCCGTTTTTGTAGTAGTGGTTACTCCGTCGACCAGCTCTGGCTGGTTCCCTGTAAAATACAACTCCAGCACCGTCGATTTTCACATATGGTATGTCTTTTCCCCTTATATTCACATGTATATACCATAACACTGTGTTTATTGGTGACAGACAACCTCTACATTCTCCCCTATGACAATACGTTCACCTTCGAACCCCTTCACCTTTGAACCCCTACACTTCCGCACACTAAGAGCACATTTGGTTTCCTGATAATGGTTGATTTCTCTTACCTAAAATCATTGTCTGTATAAATAGTAACTCTAAAAAGCTCAAAACTATGGTTGCCTTCTCCTTCATTTCTCTTAACTTAATCTTTTCAAATATCTTCATTATTATCCACTGCTGTGTAGAAGCCCGCTAAGTTCTTCATGAAGCCCTTACCATCGCTGACATGTTACTCATAGATACAAAAATTCTAGGATTTGTCAACAGGTTCATTCTCCAAATTTCCCTGATATTTATTCCCATCTTTCCATCATGATTTTTGTGTAGTTAAACTGGATTTAACTAAAAAAAATTACTATAGTTATCCAATTCTGATACTCTAGCTATCCCTACCATTCATATGCTAGAAATTATTTGTTCAACTATCATTCTTATAAAGGTTTTTATTGAATTCCTAATGTCCTTGATATTTATTCTTGCTTTTATGAGTAAATTCATACTATATTTTTTGATTCATTTACTCTCTCATGTCAACTTTCTATGTTTTTATTAATTTTTCTTGTCTTAGATGGGTGGATTCGATTAATTTCATGAAATTGATTTTCCTTGATGAAAAAGTTTTTCATTGGAATGTGATAGTTCATTTGAAGTTGGTACCTAGAAATCCTATACTACTTACTACCTAAGCTCATTCCAAACTTATTATCTGTTTGATCTTCTCTGCATAGTTGTTTTAATTCATGGATAATAATCTTATAATTTTAATGACTTCTTTTAATTATTGGTCGAAGATAACCTCATTTTATTCTTTCAATTATGTGTGAATGTATGCATGTATATATTCCATCCTTCCATGTCAATATATTTTCATTTTTTTGAAGATGGAGAAGAATGAAAAGGAATTTATGTAATCAAAATTGGTTGAGTTTAAAAACAAGCACATTGGATAATGTTCCATTGCAAGAGGTATATATATGTACACTTGATTGAAAAAAAATCACATTGCAGGTATGAAAAATGCAGATTAGTTGATTGCATATCTAGTTAGTGCTTATATAAAATAAATGATTAGTTTGTATGTATCATCAATTTTTTCATGTAACCAAAAAATATAATTTTTATTATTATTTCAATATACTATACCATGGTCTTTATTGTTTTTTTCTACATAGTTTTTATAATAACCTTTCCTTATGTCTTATGGGGTATATTTTCTCATTTCCGGGATCTTTTTACCACTACTAGGAGATTCAGTGATAAGGTTCTTACAAATTTTGTGACCAATATTAAAAAATAATCTATGCGGCAGAAGGTATATGATTTGTTTTAGATGATAATTGTAAAGTTATTTCTTCCCATAGTTATGCATTCACTGATCACACACAATGAACTGGTTATCGATGATCAGTCTAAATCTTATCATCAATGGAATTTTTTAGTCTATAAACTGAGAGGATATGATAATGCACAATACAAAACGTCCATTCAGTCCAAAAAGCATTCAATCATATTGATTCTTATTAGTAAAGTGTCACTCCAACTTTCAAATCTAAAATTTCAGTATTCATTAGTATTTATTCAAATTTTTAAACAATATTGTACAAATTTTTTTGAATGTCCATAAATTGTACATAAAAATTGAAAAAATCTCAGACGTCCTGCATATATTGAGGTTCTTTCTTTCATAATTTCTTGATCTATTCCTCATTAAATTATTTTCATATGGATTTAAAACATTTTAACTAATACATATTTTGTGTATGAATATGAAAGATTCATTGTTGCTAATATTATAGGGTTCACTAATTCTGAATTCATATTTTTAAAACACCACCACCATCAAATCTTACTTACATGACAAATGAATCCTTATTAACTTTATTGGAATTTATTTTGTTTATCATTTAATCCAAACATGCACTGATTTTTTAGGAAATTTGAAATATTGTGACAGTTCATTTGATAGTGTCAATTTCCTAAAGCATGAAGTCCATGATGGATATTTGAGCATTAGAGGGAAAAAATTATTGGATGTAATTCTTTTTATACATCATTGATTTCTTTTTTTCTTTTGGTATTTTATTTGGCTATGTAACTATGTGTTCATTGAAATGTTTTAAACAAATGATTTAATAGAGCTTTTAATTTGTTTTGTGCCATGAATGAATGATGTTATATGTATTTGGGTTGAAGGTAGGTTCTTCTAGGGATCATGGCTTGCATGAAGGTATGTTTCACTAATTTGAATCTCTTTGGACCCATTTGACTTTGAAAATTTTCTTTTGGTTTCTATTTTCATGGGTTATGTTTAATTGAACCTTGTATTTTCACACCTATGTTTTAAAGAGTTGCAGTTAAGCCCTTCCCCTGCAACAAACAATTTTATCATATATGTTAACATGTTGTATATGTGTTTCCTGTTAATTGTATTATGTATAATATTTTTTTTATTTTATAATTAACCAAAAAGTATTTATAATTTTCAACTATGGTTTAACTAATGGCGGAGACTCAAAATTTATTTTCTTGTACTCACATTTTTCTTTTGTATTTTTAGTTAAATATCCATTAATGTTTTCTACTTCAGGTTTCTATCCACACTGGGACCAAACCATTACTTCATGAACATTTTTCCCCATTGTATAGTTTTGTAGGAAATGGTTTTCAATTTGAAATATGTTTTATTTTATTTCCATAAACATTTCACAGTTTCCTCTATGGTGTTTTGTTTTCCAGTTTCATGCTATATATATATATATTTCAATTCATTCTTATTGAATTGTGTCATCTATTTCCTATTTTATTGGAACAACCCAATTGAACAGAGGCGTCAAATTCTGTAATCAATGTTGTAATTAGTGAGCCTGTTATGGTCGTGGCAGCGAATTTAATTCTTGAGGATGCAATTGTAGTCTTTTTTGCAGACTATGAAAGTGGAGTTTTACCCAAGCATTAGGTCCTTAAACTTTTTAATGAAGTATTTGGATACCAAACATGAAATATAATTCATCAAATATGTTTTTTAGGAATTAATGATTTCTATACCATCACAGAATGTTTACACCTACACCATTATGATGAACTTTTATTGTAAGCGGCATCGAGGGTAGTGTGAAATTGATCTTGCATAATCTTTTGATATTTTAAAAGAATTAAAATGCAGTGGGATGAAACCTACTGTAGTAATATATAGTATATATATCTATGGGGTTTTCATTGTTTGAAATACTGAGAAATCTTTGGATCTTATTAGGGATTTGAGGTTTATAGGATTTCATGTCAATTGTTACTGTTATATTGTAGTAATCTATGGTCTGTGTCTTACTAGGGTGGTGCTTTTATGGTTTTCGAAGAAATGAAATTTTTTGGAATACCCCCAGATTTTTATATCTAAAATATTTTTATTGAATGGATCTTCCAAACAGGGATCTTGAGAAAAGTATGTTCTTAATTGCAGATAATATTTTGGAGCAGGGGGTCATTTTATTTTGATTCATGTTCTACCAAACTACTAAACGATCCCCACAAATTTCTGACATTGGCTACTAGATCCATCCTCAAGCTCTTTCACATGTTTCCCACAACAAACAAATACCAAACATACTCCCCCTTAATTCACACTTCCTCCATGTCTTCTTCCTTTTCAGCTTCTGCAGTGCATAAAAAACGTGCACATTTATCCTCTTTTGGAAATGATTTTCAAAAAATGTATTCTCTAGTAAAAAATTCAGTACGTTCCACATAGAGAGTCAAGTTACCCCCATTTCAATTCATTTTTTATAAAAATGTTACTAGAAGTTTTCAGTAGAACCTAACTAGCAGCCCCAACACTCTTAGAATGGTTATCCCTTACCATGAAGCCGCCTATCCAGTTCCTACACATTAGAAAATTAGATTTTATGTATGTTAAATGGAATGCATCATGCTGTTAAGGAAGGGTGAGGGGGGAGGGGGTGGGGTGTTCTGGGTGAGGGGGGAGGGGTGTGCAGTGGGTAGGGGAAGTGGGGGTGTGCAAGGTGAGGGGGTGTGTCTACTAGTATTTAGGGGAGGGGGTTGGTGCTGGGGAAGAGGGCAGGGGGGTGTTCAAGGGAGGGGGGCTGGTGCTGGGAAAGAGGGTAGAGGTTTGTGCAGGGGAGGGGGGTGTGCAGGGTGAGGGGGGGGGGGGTGTGCAGTGGGAAAGGGGTAGTGGGGGTGATTTTACCAGTATTCAGGGGGGTGTGGGCTGGTGCTGGGGAAGAGGGTGGGGGTGTTCTAGGGAGGGGGGATGGTGCTGGGGAAGAGGGAAGGGGTGTGTGTAGGGGAGGGGTGAGGGGGGAACGGGTGTGCTGTGGGAAGGGGGAGTGGGGGTGTGCAGGGTGAGGGTGAGGGGTACAAGTATTCAGGGGGGCTGGTGTTGGGGAATAGGGCAAGGGGTGATGGGGAAGATGGAAGGGGTGTGTGCAGGGGGGGGGGCAGTGTGCTGGGTGTGGGAGGAGGGGGACAGGGGTGTGGGGGTTCGGGGGGAGGGGGGCTACCTTAGAGTGTGTAAGGGGTAGGGAGGGGGCAGTCCAGAAGTGTGTAGGGAGGGGGCATGATGCAGGGGGAGGGGGCTATCAAGGAGGGGGGGGGGGGGTTGTGAGTATATGCAGGTGAAAGAGCTCAAAAGAGTGTTTGGCTTCTTGTTTTTTTCCTTCCTGATGGATATTCCTTTTCGATCATTTGTTGATTTTGATGACTTGTATTGGTATTCAGGATTGGGATGCATGTTATGCATAGAACCAACAACAAAACATAGTCGATGCAATTAATTTTCTTCCACGGCTTGCAATCGGGATTGACGTGAATATAAAATTCAATAGGTAATGGTTATTTTATACCATTTTTTTCAAGGCATTAGTGACCATTTGTTTTTATTTTAATCAAATTGACATGGCATACACCATGCTTGCAGAATTGATGATTTCGAGTTTACTCTTAAGTGTGCAATATTCGATCTTCTGGAAATTACTCTCTATCATGGATGGTTAGTTGATCCCCAAGTATTCAATTTTGAATAATTTACCTTTTTATATATATATATATTAAAAAAATTATACATTCTATTAGTTTACAACTTTCCTTTTCCTTTTTATTCTTTCCTTTTCTTAATATGCATGTTTTCACATATATGCATGCATGGGGGTGTCCAGGGGGTTTCTAGGGGGTGTACAAGGGGTCCAGTGGGGGTGTCAAGGGGGGTATATAGGGAGAGGGGGTGTCCATGGGGGTTTCCAGGGGTGTCCAGTGGTGGGGGCGGGTGTCCGAGGGGGGGGGGGGTCCAAGGGGGGTGTCCAATAGGGGTGTCTGGGGGGGGTGTCCAAGGGGGTCCAGTGGGGGGTGTTCAGGGGGGGGGGGGGGGGTTTATTGGGGGTGTCCAGGGGTGTCAAGGGGGGTGAAAGGGGGTTTTTTCCAGAGGGGGGGGGGTGTGCAAGGGGGTTCTGTCCGGGGGGAGAGTGAGGGTGTGCAAAGGGGGTGGGGTGTGCTGTGGGGGGTTTGTCTAGGTGAAAGGGAGGAGCTGCACGGGGTGTCTAGGGGGAGAGTGGGGTTTTGAAAGGGGGAGGGGGTGTGTTTGGGGGTCTATCCAGGGGGGAGGGAGGGGCTGCATGGGGTGTCTAGGGGGAGAGTGGGGGTGTGAAAGGGGGGAGGGGGTGTGCTGGGGGTTCTGTACAGTGGGGAAGGGAGGGGCTTCAGGGGGTGTCCAGGGGGAGAGTGAGGGGTGTGCTGGGGGGGTTATCCATGGGGAAGGGAGGGGCTGTAGGGGGTGTTCAGGGGGAGATTGGGGGTGTTCAAGGGGGGAGGGGTGTGGTTTCACAGTGGTTTGCATACTGATTTGTAGGAGTAAGGTGAAACCAAGGCGGGGTGGCACCTATTTCTGGGAAAATCATCTATACCCATGGTTTGATAACTGTGGGTATATATGCTGCTGCATAACCATCTATACCCAAGGTTTCATAATTGTGGGTGTATATGCTACTACATAACCCTATATACCCATGGTTTGAAAATCATAGGTATATATGCTACTGCATAACCCTCTATACCCACGGTTTGTTGAACTGTGGGTATGTTGTCTATGAAGAAACCTTTCTATACCCATAGTTTACTTATCCATGGGTATATAATTTCTACTGTCAAATTTTTTACCCATGGTTTTGTAAACCGTGTGTATAGATTTATACCCACGGTTTACTATAACTGTGGGTAAGTTGGAATTTCAGTGGGCTATACCCATGGTTTCTACAAAACCACGTGTATAGGGAAATCCCAATGCCTCAGGAGCCCACAGTTCATCAAAATGTGGGTGTATCCTATACCCACAGTTTGATGGACTATACCCATAGTTTCAAACTGTGGGTATAGGGAAATTTTCCAATAGTGGATGGACAGACTCATTGCCTTGATCCTTGATTAAGTCATGGGTTATACATGGATCTATGTGATGAATGTTATGGAAAGTCTCTTTGAGGATAAACTTATATACTAAGTGATACATGGATGATTATGATAATTCCATTGATAAGCTAAAAGAGAATTTTAATGCTATGCCAAGGGTGATACTCAAGATTTCATTGAGAAACGTTGAGGGTGGACTTGATTTGTTGGGACTTTATACATCACCAATAAAAATACTTGGTTCTTGAGAGCTTCCCCTGGTATGGGCCTATTGGGTATTTGCTCATATTGCACCTAGAGTGATACATGAATTCCAACATAGGAATGTCAAGGAAGGGTTTATATTATGAATTTATTATAAATGAAGTGACTATTATGATGTGTCTAAAAAGCCAAAGCACAAGCTTGGATTCAGTCTTGACTTGTATTGTTTGGTATCCTTCTGAGGCATCAGTTTTAATTCTAGTTACATAGGGGATTCTGGTCTTTAGACAAATCTTGAGACTTATAAATTCAATTTAATTAAATTTTTCAATGAATATGAATTGAATATAAATAAAAACTAGTGCACATGGGATGTTTACTTTTGATTACATCCATGCTTACTACTTTTTTAATCACACACTGTCTATTATATATAATCAAAGAATAATTAGCACAAACCTCAGGTGATTGCCTACTAATATTCAGTCTCACACCCTATTTGGGCTACCTTTTGTGACATAAATGGATTATTGGATTGCGGATAATGATAAACGCAAGCTCCCTCCTACATGTATTTTATTTGTTTCTTAGGATAAAAAGAGCACTGGACCAAGATGAGGCTTGTCATGCAACTAGGATTCTATTGACCTTTTGTACTTTAGGGACATGAATTTTATATGACTATTGTGTATCTATTTTGGTTGTTTGATTAGAATCATGTGACATGTATCAGCACCTTATATATGATATGACTTTTAACTTTGTTTATATTATCATTCCTCTACTATTTATTTCAATTTTATGGTTTACTACTTCTGATATTTAATTTTTATTGTATTTAGGTTGTATTAATCTCGGATAATGAGGACATAGTCTCCCCACTGACACACCGAGGCCCTTGATTCTAGTCGGAAGACTCTGGAATTTGGGGAGATTCGCTTGAGGTGATGTGGCCAACCGGGTATGGAGCACCATTGAGTGGCTTCCAGAACTGGGAAATTATAATAAAAATTATTAAAATCAATATTTATAAATTAGTTATTGTAATTCATACCACTGTGTTCAACGTCTTGGTTATAAAGGAAGCATTTAAATAACTATATTACTAATATATCATGGTTTTATTAAATGTTAGTGTCACGAGATAACCCAATGTTTGGTTTAGAATAATCTTAACTCAATGTTTCATATAACACTAGATATAAAATAAAATTATTTTTTAAAAAAAATTCATAAAAACATGGGGTTTTACAAAGAGCCTCACAAAACATTAAGATAAATTCTCTATATATTTAACTTTTGTGATCTACAATATGGGAGGTTATAAGAACAGACTCATTAATTTTAAATCGAAATTTATTTATGATATTGGATATTCCTATCTATGGGAATGTGTATGAGTCCTTAGAAATTAATATTATCATTTTTGGATATCAGGACTCATGTAATTTTATATATTGATGAAAATCATAATGATATATGTTTTTTTAGAAGTAATATATTTTCGGTGTTTCATGATGGATATTGAATTAATAGATAATTCAATAAAATACTTATTCTTTATATCACTTGTTTTAAGGTTATATTTTTGGCCCTTTTATGGAATGTGACTTCCTATATAAATCCATGTCCATGGTGTTTGGTTAGAGATTTCATTTCTAAAAATTCATAGAACGAGACATTGGGAATATCGTATTATGGAACCTCCATACATCCTACATGATTAGATATATCATCTAAAATGGTTTATATTACATTGTAAACATTTTTTGGAGGTTGGACATCATTTCAATTTTAACATCTTTATTTATTCATGCCTTTTACTTTTTCTAGATTATAAATTTTGACTTTATGAATTTATGTTGAATTTCATTGAGAAAGTGCCCTAGAGGCTCACACAGTAAGTGTATCTACAATATCAATTAAATCTTAATAAGTAGTTAAACTAGTTAGAATAAATAATATTTATCTAGGTATTGTTGATTTCCATAATTTAATTATAAGTTATTTTAAATAATAAGTGTCTAAAATAATAATAATATTTTTTCATATTTTCCGAACATAATATTTAATATATTTATTGATGAATAATGAAGTGATATTTCATTATTCAATAAGTAGCCATTATTTAATGATCAGTAATTATGAATAAGGGAAAAGGGATAGAGTTTAATGGTTCCATTGAAACAGGTATAAATTATGATTATTTATATTATTTATGTATTTTTCATTAAAATGGTTTAATAATAATAATTATATTATTATTATTATTGGAAATGGGGTCAACTTAGAGTTATTTAATTAGTAAATGGACTGTGTGTAATTTGTTATCCTTAAACCTTCAAAAATAAATATCTAGTCATATCACTTTCTTAAAATAGAATTGGAATGAACAATAGATAGATAGAGACACTCTCAATCCCAAGAGAGAGATCAAGAGATCTAGAGAGCTCTCATACCCTGCTATCTCAAGACAGTGAGAGTTCATCTTGAGTTATTCCTATATCAAGTATAATAATATGGAAATCAATCACGATCAATGAAAATGATCAGTATCAGTCATTCTAGAACCTGAATATTATATTTTGTTGATTAGATATTGTGGTTCACAAGTGTATCACTAATAGAGGGAACATTTACTTGAATCCCATAGAAAAACGATGGTGCGATAAGATTTTTTCTATTTAATCATCAATGAAATTGGAATTACACATTGATTTAATTCTATATATTATCATAAATTAATTATAAATTACATAAGGAGATCCATTTATTCTGGTTATAGTGTTTTAATATAGTCTTATAATCTCTTTTTTTCATTGGAAATGAAACTTTTCATCATGTGAAGAAATTATTACATGTGACTTATAATTACAAGTTGAGATTTTCATACCATCCAAGAATACATATATTGCACTTGAAACCTATAAGTGGTATTATAGTAGTCACACATTTAATTTATAATTACTTATTATTCATTGATTGATTTTATGTGCTTTAGTTTTATTTTATTTCTATAGATTCGTTTTAATATCTAAACACCATAATCTCTTAATTTCTTCATTATCAGTAACATAAACAGTCCTCAGTTATGGTTTAAAATTTAATAATCATATAAATAACACCATATAGTGGTGTCAAATGATCTTCTTGGACAAAAATTGAGTAAAAGGTGTGCACTTACCCGATAAACATGTTGTATTATGTTTTCTATCATATATATCACTATAATGGGTCAGATATGACAAAATAGGATCTAGCATCTGGATAGATCAGATCAGCTTGTAGATCTAGAAAAGCTGACACCTTTCATGAAGAACTATTGTCGTGTAACCTATGTGCATGATGTGCAGTACCTATTAGCTCATGTCCAAGTAAAAAGGGTGTCATAAGCATTCAATTTAGAAGATATATGACATTGTTAATAACATGTGCTGATAAATGATGTCACATGCCATGTATTTTGAACTTCACCTTGTGTACCTCATGGTTATCCATTAAAGGGAACACGTTGAGACCCAAGATGTGTGCTGCATACACATGAAAAAAGACAAGTACACACCGTGTGGTATACTACTGAAATTATTCTCAAATTTCCCAAGAAAGAAGAATTAGATGTATAATTAAACCTACTGATCATGATTTCCATGTGTTATTAACTTTATAGTACATTCTATATCATAGGATTAAAAGTTATATATTTAAGTAATTTATGTGTATAAATTTTCATGAACACACAAGGTTTCCTCCAAGTACACTAGTGTACTACAATGATTTTAAATGAAGTTAATTATGTTTAAAATTATAGATGATTGTGAGTTAAGGATGGTTGGATGGAACTAATAAAAAATTAATAAATTTGACTAATTCATGGTGCATTATCTTAATTTAATAAGGAATCTATGTAACATATGATTTGATTAAAAATGTATTCTAATTTATTGATGTGTGTATGATCATGATATAAGACCAGCCCTTGTATGTGATTGGATTATTTAATTTATTTTTTTAAATTATTATTGATGGATGGTAGTTCATCGCATCCCCCTTATAATGTAAGGACCTACCTACTCATGGTTTCTTTTATTTAAACCCCCTTTATCAAATCCATTTTATCCCCTCACTTGTTTTTGAGTAAAATAATATGAAAGGATATAATTAACAAGAAAGAGGAGGCGGTTCGAGACAAGTAACTAAGTAAAAACCAATCGAGTTGATACATAGTGGCCGATGTGGACTACTACATACAATCCAAGCTCTGGTTTAAGGTTTTTTACTCTAGGTTCAAGGGTTAGTTTAACATCTACTATACAAACTAAAAATTATATAATCTCATGATTATTCCACTTATAGTTTATTTCTATTAGTTTCATGGTTACTTTTTTATGATTATTGATGCTGTGTGACCACCTAATAAATGGATTGAAAAGAATAAAAGATAGAAAAAAATATAAATCAAATTATAAGTAAATGTTTTATCACACATTATTAGTAACTTAAGTAAACACCACCTCATATTAACAAAGCATATAAAATTATAATATAGGATTTATGCATAAGTATAAAAAAATCGATTGAAATAAAAAGTCAACTTAGCCTTCTACTAATTTTGTTAGAATCGACCTCATAGTTCCAAGTACTTAACCATCCCAAGTTGGGTGCGTTTAATTTTCATATAAATTTTACATGAAGTTTTTGGTTTACATAACTTAGTTTAAATAATTAGTATACTTACAAAGTAGGACTTGGTGTAACTAAGAGAAAAAGATTGAGGAAATCTTAAAAACAGGATTTCCTGATTGGGGAGTCCACTCAATGTATCAAGGAACTATGCGTTAATGTAGTTAGTAATTGATTCCTACCTAAAACCTTTGAAATAACTTTTCAGACCCATTTCTGAGTTATAAAAAATGGAATATGAATCCTTGACACTAGAATATAGAATAAACATATATTTTGAAACTAATGGTGATGGATATTGGGTTTTGAAAAATAGAGGTGGATTAATGGAATTAATTTAAATTTAAATTTATGAATATGTTTTTATAATCAAAACAAGTACTAATAATCTACTTTTAATTTGTAGAAATGTAAAATGAAATGACTTTAATAATAATACTACCATCTATACTTGAGAAAATATAACTTTCTCATCAATGTGAATTTATGGAACAGTATAGGCACTTTCACGTTATATTACACAATAAATGGAAATTATATGTGCTCAAAGACCCACTTCGTGAGTTTATTTCCAAAGAGAATAATGCGGAAGACATATCTCTCTATTTACAGCATGTGGATTTTATATGGATGTCCATTGTTTCATGCAATACTCTATGTCTAATGTTTTTCTAATGAAATATGAAGATATGGATGCACATAGAATGATTTATCACCCTAAGGGACTTTTTTAAAGGACAAAAAGATCATAGAGATTTGAGATATCAAATCAACTACTCATGTGTAATCATGGAGAGACGATTCTATCTGGGGAATGTGTAGTCAATATTGTTAGCTACATTGAGTGCTTAGATATCTTGGGTTTTATGATCCCTGGGGATCCATTCCTAGATCACATTTTTTCCTCATTACAGAAGAACTTTTTTTAGTTTTCTTATGAATTTGAATATGAAAATAGTAAGAAAACATTGTCATATCTTCTTACACTTATTATCCAATTTAATAAAGACATGGGGGATGAAATACCCCACTATATTTATAAGGAATAAGAAGAGGAATAATGAGGAAAAGGGGTCAGATACTCATCCCATTTTTAAGGCTCTAAATCACATTCTTTCCAAGAAGAATACTATCTAATGGTAGGGAAAGAAATATAGAAAAAATAATTGTTGAAACAGGTTATTTGTGATGGACCCGTCACCCGTCTCAAATAAAATTAAATAAATAGTTATTTTTTATGGGATAAAGAACCCATCACAAATTCTTTTGGCACGCATTGTCGCCACAATGCTAGAAAGGGTATTTGTGATGGGACATGGTTCCCATCGCAAATAACCTTGGTCACGTAATGATATTTGCAACGAGACAATTGTTCAAATGCAAATAACCATAATCAATTGTAGTTATATGTGACGGTAATTAATTTCAATTTCAAATAATCTATCAGAATGTGAGTTTTTGAGATGGGTACCGTCACAATTAACTTTTAACCTCCACATCTATTATTTATTGTAGGAACTATTTTTTGCGTCGACTATCGCAAATAGTCATATCACTAATAATCTAAACTATATACCTACCTCCTGATTTTTTCTTCTTCATTATCTATTTGATCTTTGCTCTGGTCAACGTTTCTCTTCATCTATTCAATAGTTCAATTATATGTTTAATTTTTTATAGGGAAGAAAATTTTGAGGTTATCAGCGTGTAAAAATTTTATTTTTGAGGTATTTAGGTACTTTTTTTTAATTTTAATTTTAATTTTTATTTAATATTTGATATTAATATTAATAATTTGTTGTAATTAGAGTTAATTAGAAGTAATAATTTATCTATAGAAGTAATTATTTATAATTATAAGCAGATATTTTAAATTATAAATATTTATTTTTAATTAGCAGTAATTTTTTCAATTTAAAAGTAAATCGCTTTAATTTGTAATAATTAATTTTACTTATCAGTGAGTGGGTGTTATTAATAGTAATTACAAATAATTTATAAATAATATTAACTAAAAACATAATAATAATTTAGAGATCTTAGTAATAAGCAGTAATAATTTAGAGTCATTTTTGATAAATAACAGTATTTAGTAAAAATGAATGTTAATCCATTGTAATTAGTAAAAATTATTAGTAATTATAAAATGATAACTGTAAATCACTATATGATTTCAAAATTAGTTTTATTAGTAAAAAATAGTGGTATTTGGTAAATATTAGTAAAAATGAACTTTAAATCATTAGAATTAGTAAAAATTAATGGTAATTAGTAAAAATTAGTGATAAATTACTATAATTATTTTAAATTAGTGGTAACGACTAAAATTTATTACAAATAAGAGGTAATAAGTAAATATTATCAGTAACACACAATCATTTTTAAAAATTAATAAAAATAATTGGTAATTAGAAAAAAGTATTTGTAATGACTAAAAATTAGTAAAAACTGGCAATGATTGATAAAAATTAATAAAAAGTAGAGGTAATATAATATAATTAATAATAATTTGTAGTATTTAGAAAAAAAATGTTAAATCTCTATAATTATCAAATACTGGTGATAATCATTAAAAATTAACATTAAATTACTTTAATTTTTTAAAATTATAAATATTCAGTCAAAATTAGTAAAAATTATTAGTAATTAGTAGATAATATTAAAAATAAAAATTAACTCACTATAATTAGTAAAAAATAATGTTAATGTGTAAACATTAGCTGTAATTAGTAAAAATTAGTGATAAGTCACTATAATTATTAAATATTAACAGTAATTAGTAAAAATTAGTGATACATCACTATAATTAGAAAAATTAACTGTAATTAGTAAAATTTAGTGATAAATACAACAATTATTTTAAATTCGTGGTAACGGCTAAAAATTATTAAAAATAAGAGATATCTAGTAAAAATTAGAGGTAAAACAAAATAATTAGTAAAAATTAATAAAAATTAATGGTAATTAATAAAAAATATTTGTAAATAATAAATGCTAGTAAAAATTATTGATGATTAGTAATATTTTGAAAAATGTAGCGGTAAACCAGTATAATTAGTAATAATTAGAAGTAATTAGTAATAAATAACAATATATCACTAAAATTTTTAAATATTGGTGATAATTATTAAAAAAATAACATTAAATCACTATAATTATTAATAATTACTGGTAATCAGTCAAAATTAGTAAAAATTACTGGTAAAGATATTTGCAATGGGACAATTTTTCCATTAAAAATAACCATAATCAATTATAGTTATCTATGATGGTCATTAATGCCCTTTTCAAATAATCTATCAGAAGGTGAGTATTTGAGATGGGTACCGTCCCAAATAACTTTTAACCTCTACATCTATTATTTATTATGGAAACAATTTTTGACGCCAACTATCGCAAATAGTTATATCACTACTAATCTAAACTATATACCTCACTCCGAAATTTTTACTCTTCATTATCCATTTAAGCTTTGCTCTGGTCAACGTTTCTCTTCTTCTATTCAATAGTTGAATTAGATGTTTAATTTTTTACAGAGAAGAAAATTTTGTCGTTAATAGCGCGTAAAAGCTTTATTTTTGAGGTATTTATGTATTGTTTTTAATTTTAATTTTAATTTTTTTAATATTAGAATTTATATTATTAATTTTTTGTAATTAGAGTTAATTAGAAGTAAAAATTTATCCACAAAATTAATTATTTATAACTATAAGTAGATATTTTTAATTAGAAATATTAATTTTTAATTAGCAGTAATTTTTTAATTAAAAATTAAATAGTTTTAATTTGTAAAAATTAATTTTACATATCAGTGAGTGGGTGTTATTAATAGTAATTACAGATAATTGATAAATAATATTATCTAAAAAAACATAATAATAATTTAGAGATCTTAGTAATAATTAGTAATAATTTAGAGTCTTTTTTAATAAATAACAATATTTAGTAAAAATGAATGTTAATCCACAATAATTAGTAAAAATTGGGAGTAATTAGTAAAAGTTAACGGTAAATCACTATATGTTTTAAAAATTAGTTTTATTTGTAAAAAATAGTGGTATTTAGTAAACATTAGTAAAAATGAACGTCAAATCACTAGAATTAGTAAAAAATAATGGTAATTAGTAAAAACTATCAGTAAAACAAAATAATTTGTAAAAATTAATAAAAATAAGTAGTAATTAAAAAAAGTATTTATAATGACTAAAAATGAGTAAAAACTAGAAATGATTGATAAAATTTAATAATAAGTAGAGGTAATATAGTATAATTAATAATAATTAGCAGTATTTTGTAAAACATAATGTTAAATCTCTATAATTATTAAATATTGGTGGTAATTATTAAAAATTAACGTTAAATCACTTTAATTTTTTAAAATAACTTGTATTTAGTCAAAATTAGTAAAAATTACTGGTAATTAGTAAAAAATAGTAAAAATGAAAAATTAAATCACTCTAATTAGTAAAAAATAAATTTAATTAGTCAATATTAACTGTAATTAGAAAAAAATAGTTATAAATCACTATAATTATTAAATATTAATGGTAATTACTAAAAAATAGTGATACATCACTATAATTAATAAAATTAACTATAATTAATAAAATTTAGTGATAAATTACTATAATTATTTGAAATTTCTAGTAATGACTAAAAAATAGTAAAAATAAGAGATAACTAGTAAAAATTATTCATAAAATAAAAAAATTAGTAAAAATTAATGAAAATTTGTGGTAATTAGTAAAGATTATTTGTAAATACTAAAACTTAGTAAAAATTATCGATGATTAGTAAGATTTTGTAAAATGTAGTGGTACATCAGTATAATTAGTAATAATTAGTAGTAATTAGTAAAAATTAACAATAAATCACTAAAATTATCAAATATTGGTGATAATTATTAAAAAATAACATTAAACCACTATAATAATAAATAATTGCTGGTAATCGATCAAAATTACTAAAAATTAATGGTAATTAGTAAAAATTAGTAAAAAATAACATTAAATCACTATAATATTAAAATTTATTATTAATTACTAAAAACTAGTAGTAATTATTATAAATTAGTGATAAATCACTATAATTGTTAAAAAAATTAACGAAAATTAGTAATATTTTTTTGATAAATTACTATAATTAGTAAAAATTAATGGTAATCAGTAAAAATTAGTGAAATATTAATATAATTACATTAAATTAGTGATAATTACAAAAAAATATTAAAAATAAGGGGTAATTAATAAAAATTATTGATAAAAAAAATAATTATTAAAAATTAATTCAAAATAAGTGGTAATTAGTAAAAATTATAAAGAATTATTGGCAATGACTAAAAATTAGTTAAAATTAAAGAATTTTACTAAAAAATAATAAAAATGTGGTGGTAAACTAGTATAGTTACTAGTAATTATTAAAATTTAATGGTAAATCACTATAATTGTTAAATATTGGTAGTAATATTAAAAAGAAACATTAAATCACTTTAATTATTAAAAATTACTTGTAATTAGTTAAAATTATTAAAAATTACTGGTAATTAGTAAAATTGATCACTAAATCCCTATAATTAGTAAAAATTAATTTTTATTAGTAAAAATTTGCTGGAATTAGTATAAATTATCAATAAATCTTGACAATTATTAAAAATTATTAGAGATTTGTAAATATTAGTGATAATTAGTTATAAGTCATGATAATTAAGTATTAATTATAAGTAATTAGTATTAATTATCGGTAAATAGTAATCATTAGTGGTTATTAGTAACAATTAGTAATAATTGGTGGTAATTAGAGGCACTTAGTAATAATTAGTGGTAATTAGTGGTACTTACCAATACAAAGTATTCTTTAATATAAATTAATAGAAAACTAAAAATGAAATATGTTATCAATTTACAAGTGATTATAAATGAAGAATTTAGAGATGGTTGGATTAAATTGGTGCAATGAAAAATTTGGACATGGATGACATAAGTTGGTTTCATCACTTAAAGATTTAAAAATTTATAATTTACACCATTTAATAATTTATAATATTTTTTATTACTTTATATTAAATTATACACAAAAATCTACCGATAATAAATGATAATAATTTATAATTACCACTAATTACCGCAATTTTTTAGTATAATTTAATATAAATTATGAAAATATATTATAAATTACTAAAAAGGTGTAAATCATATATTTTTCAATCTTTAGGTGATTAAAAATGATAAATTTATACCAACCATTTCTAATTTTTTATATTAGGATTCCAGAACTGGGGCATGCTAGATGTGGCGTGTAAATGTTAGTAGTAGAAATAGTAGGAGGAGATGAATTGATGATAGAACATGGTTGGCATAAATTGGTACAATAAAAAATTTGGACATGGGTGGCATAAATTGGTTTCATCATCTAGATGTTATAAAATCTATGATTTGCACCTTTTTAGTAAATCATAAAATTTCTAATCTTCGGGTGATTAGAAATGATTAGTTTGTGCCAACCATGTCCAATTTTATCATTGGGTCATCAGAACTTGGGTAGGAAGGATGTGATGCATCGATCGAAGTAGTAATGGTAGGAGGAGGAGATGTGTCATTGACATGACATGGTTGGTATAAATTGGTGTAATGAAAAATTTGGACATGATTGGCCTTAATTGGTTTCACCACCTAAATATTGTAAAATATATGATTTACAAATTTTTAGTAAATCATTGAATTTACATACTTTAGGTGATTGGAAACAACCAATTTGTCCCAAACATGTCTAAATTTTTCATTAGGTCCCTAGAACCAAATAATGAAAGACGTGATGTGTTGATGACAACATCAGCAGGAGGAGATGTGTTGATGGTAGGTGTAGCATCATGAGTAGATGATGGAGTACATGATATAGTAATTATAAATTATAAATATTATATTTTTAATTAATAAAAAATATCCATAAATTAGTAAACATTAATAGTAAATCACTATAATTATTAAAAATTTGTGGTAATTTGAAAAAATTAGTACAAATTAGTGGTAATTAGTAAAGATTAGTAAAAATGAACATTAAATCAATTTAATTAGTAAAAGTAATTGTAATTAGTAAAAATCAATTGTAATTTGTAATCATCAGTGGTAAATAGATAAAACTGGCAATATTTACAAGTAAATTATTTTTTTAACATTCTAATATTTTCTGGATCACCTTTTTCTTATATCAAATTATTCATAAAAAAGTTATTTCTTTTATATTTTTTAGATAAATATAGAATAAGGAAGTCGATGACAGTCTTTATAACATGATCATAATTGGATAAATCATCGCCTGAATACAAAAGTATCTGGTATAAATATTTTATATATTGAGGGTGTAGAAGATTTTTATCATTTTCATCATCTGCAATAGAATTTGTTTCAAAAGGAATAATTAAGTGTTCATCTATGAAATGTGATATAACAAGGTTTGATATATTTTATAATGTTAGAGGTCATCTATTGAATTTTTCTTTTCTAAAAAATTATGTTTTTAGTATCAACATGGTGAACGAATTTCCAGAGAAGAAACTATTAATTTGGTTCCAGATCCATCACGATTTCAAAATTTAGTACTTGATGTGGCATGTCTGTCTTTTCAAAAAAATGAAACTTAGGATGGTATTGATTTAATGATTCAGATAAAACCATATTAATATTATGATTTTTTGAAGTCTAATGAATATGAATTATATCCTATTTTCAAGATAAGAAAATTTGAGATAGTTGAAAAATTTATAACTATTAAATCAAATAATGGAATGCCAAATAGTTGTTCTGATCAGATATTCTCTTTGGTTAATGCACTGTTACTTGAAGTAAATGTGTTGCCCAAATATTTCTATGAAATAAAGAGGTTGGCTCATAATTTGGGCCTTGGTTATTAACAGATTCATGCATGTTCAAATGATTTCATCTTATAATATGGTGAAAAATGAGTCTTTAGTTAGTTTTCCCACATGTGGAAAATCAGTGTTTAAAGATGATCAACAAGAGATGTCTAGATTGATTCCACTTAAATGGTTGAGGTATTTCCCACTTACTCCCAAATTGTAGTGTTTATTTATGTCTCAAAACACAGTGTCATTTATGTCATGGCATAAAACCAATATTACAATAAAAAAGATAAAATCATCCTTGTGATGGTGATTCATGGAAATATTTTGAATAAGTATAATTGTATTTTAATTCTAAAGAAGAAAATGTGTGATTGGGTCTTTCTAAAGAAGGTTTCTATCCATATGGTTCTTATGGTAGTCAATACTCTTTTTTGACCATTTTTATAACTCTACACTATTTACCTCCTTGAATTATGATGAATGATCCATATATATTTTTTAACTTATTAATTATAGGACATCAAAAAAAGAATATGGATGTTTCTTTGAAGACATTAATTGATGACTAAAATTTATTATGGATTAATGGTGTCTGTTCATATGATGTTTCTGTGAAAAAAAATTCTAAATGAAAGCTACATTAATGCGGACTATTAGTGACTTCCCATTCTGTGACATATTATCTGGATGCACTACACATGGTCCAAAATCATGTTCATTATGTATGTGAAACATAAAATAATTTATTCTCATTCATGGAATAAAACCTTATTTTTCGACTTTCATCAAATATTTCTTCCTACTGATCATTTTTTTAGAGAAAAGAATATCTTTTCAGAAAAGGTTCAATTGAAATAGATTAAACATTAACAATGATCTCAGATATTGAGTATAAATCTATTATATCATCATTAACTCTCACTACCTTTGAACTGACAAAAAACCAACAAAAAATAGAAGGCTTGGGGAAATAACATAATTGGGTAAAGTGATATATTTTTTGGGTTTTACCATATTGGTTTGATTTGTTGGTCTATCACATGTTGGATTTCATGCATATTGAGAAGAATGTTTTTGAAAATATATTTTATAGATTTTTAGACACACCCGGTAAGACCAAAGATAATTTAAAGGCACAATTATATCTTTTTCAAATAATAAGGAAAAAAAGTTAAGTTGTTTGAAAATGTCAGATAATATAATTTAATGAAGACAAAAAAGTCTTATACACTTTATAAAGAAAATAATTCATTATTTTGTTAGTGGATTGAGTATTTGAGACTAACAGATGGTTATGTTTCTAATTTTTATAGATGTGTTAGAAATTGTCATATTACCGGATTAAAAATTACTAATTGTCTTGTTATATTGGAAATAATTCCACTAATCGGATTTAATGGCGTGACAAATTATTAGATTTTGGATGCATTTTTAAAAATATAAATTTGTTTCCAAGAAATATATGCGGGGACAATAAAATATTATTCACTTATTGTACTACAAGATTATTTTGTTTTAATTTTATATAAACTTGAAAAACATTCATTCATATTTCTTTGATTCAATGGGAAATTTGATATTACATTTTCTACCTAAAGAAAAATATACAGGTTCGAGATAGTTTTGATTGATGTATCCATATGAGAGATGTATGAATAAACTGAAGAAAAATGTATGTAACAATGTATCAGTTGAAGGGTCAATTTAAAAAGATTATTTATAGGTGGGAATTTCTTTTTTCTTCTCCCATAATTTCCAAACTAAATATCCTTCAAAACTTAATAGAATGGGGTGTAATAAGAGAAATTATGATGATGCATTGAACATTAAGTTATCAGTTTTAATCAGTATAAACATTGATTTGGTGGAGTTCACTAATGGTGGATTTCAAATGGTGAACATCATAGAGCTCGTTTGTATGTTCTGCTTAACTCTGATGAAATGAAATTATTTGTACAGTGAGTGATACAACCACATATTAATTAATTTTTTTAAATAAATTTAAACTAATATTATTTTATTTATATATTATATGATGATCATATAAAGAAACAATTTCCTCAAATTATAACATCTACTCTTGAAGAACGTCGATAACATAATTTTACCAACTGGTTTCAAATATTTTTACAGTAAATTTTTTATTGTATAACATATGAAATAAATTTAATATTTGATATATTGTAATTTTTTTATAATTTTTCATGTATCACAACATCCTGATAAAATTGATAATCAATTTTGTGTATTGAGAAACCCACCATCCAAAATGCTTAAATCATATAATGTATATGTGGTAAATGGTTTTCAATTTCATACACATTGATATGGAGAATCAAAAAAATGAGTTGTGGTATTTTCTTAATAGGATCTCGTCGTAGAGAAAGTGATGTTGACTTTTATGGAATGTTTGATGAAATAATTGTGTTCTGTTGTCTAGGACCTAATTATATAATGATGTTTAAATGTCATTGGTTTCATACTAATAGAGGAATGTGGGTTTATACATGACATAGAATCATTAATATTAAATAAAAAAGTCCTCTTAGAGTAAATAAACAATTTTAATTAGATCATCAAGAACACCAAATTTATTATAACAATTATTGTACTGCTTTAAGAAAGTTAATAGATTAGTGGAGTATTACAAAAATGAAATACTATGTAAATTAGTTTGTGCAATGTGAATGTTGTTCAATTTAAGTTCATGGAATTTGAATTTTTCAAGATACAAACCCAAATACATCTTCTCAATGAAGAGAGAAGAATATCGATGATGAAACCCTACAGTTATAGATCAATAGTGATGATGATGCTGATGATTTAACAAATTAATTTGAATTAACAGGTGATGATAGAGCTAAAACTTCTATAGAAATTGATGATGATAAGGAGAAAGATGAAGATATTGACAACATCATATGTGAATATGAGGATGAATATAGAGAATGACACAATTAATTATTGGTTATAGTCAATGTATATATTATACTCAAGTTCAATTATTTTCTGACAACTTTCTTTTCATGTTTTAGATGGTTGATGAGACTTAAGATGGCATTTTCCGTGAACTCCAGGAGGCTAAACTACATATTGAATAGATTGGTCATATTTTATCACACCCTCAGGTACCTAGAGTTTCTTCATTGACTCGGAGGGGTCAAGGTCTTGTGATATTGATAACACCTAACTCTATTCCCATGTGATGGCCAAGTCTTGACTTCAATCCATGAATGCATAAGTATGTTTAGTTATGTATTTCAGTTCATTTTCATTAATTTTAATTAATTTATCTATTAATTTTATTATTATTCATTCTATTTTTTCACATATTTTCTCATATAGATATTAGGTATGGGAGTTCTAATTTGTGGAACTATTTTTACGAGGCATGAGTGATATGGGATTAGGTTTCCATTAACATTTTACATCTCATGTTTGATCACTGGATGGTACATACATAAATAAAACATCTTTTTAAATTTATTTAATTATTAAATTTATATTAATAAAAAATGTAGGGTTTATAGTATCCCATTGATGATTTTATTTTGAGATATATAAGGGAGGGATGGGATGTGTGTATGTGTTAGCACTATCATCAGTTTTTGAATAATTTGACGAGTACAACAATTAAGAAGGAGTGATTCACATATTTGAATCAGTCTTGTTACACTATTTGAACTAATTACATCTCATCTCAGGTTTGAGATGGATTATTTTCATACTATATGGGAGGTAGTTTTCAAAGGAATGTTTCATTAGGTCAGAAAAACTTGGGGAGGTAAGAGGTGAGACATCACACTGGTAGTCATATATTGAGTATTCCTCGATGACATACGGTAACTACTTTTTTAATTATTTTTATAACATTAAATATAAACAGTTTATTTTATAATCATATAGGTAGTTGAACATCCCGATATTATGAAGTTAGATATTTATAAGATGACGTACAATGGTCATATAACTAGAGATATTACAAGTGGTCCCCAATGTCAAATTGTGGTTTTTTGAATTTTTTTGAGTTTAAAAATTAACTGAAAATAATATATTAACTATTTGAATTTCAAATTTCAATTTAAGGAGTTATATGAGGCTGGAACTTCTTAGAAACTGGACAAGATTCAAGTTGAGAATGAGAGTCAAACCATCAGTGCAACAATATTTGATGATGCATCACAGATAAAGGTGATTCAGTGTTCTTTTGAGAAGGTCTGAGTGATTTTTATTAGTTCTCAACTAGAACCTATAATATTTAATGATACTGCTACATGGTCAATATCTAGCTTGAGGGGAACTCTTACAAATTCATCACCATCAGTCTCACAATATGAGGAGAAGTTGTGTACTCAGAGTTAGGTTATTGAGGCCATGCATAGGGAGTAGGTTGGTCTCCATCCACAACACCAATAGTAATAGGAGGAGATGCAATGATGGTAGGAGCAGTAGAATGAGTTCACGTGGCAACTTGTTCATGGCTTAGGGAAAGAGTCCCCCCTCTTCTAGATTACCCTACCCACCCCATCCCCTTCACAGTGATGGATACATTATATACATATTTATTATGTTAAAATTTAAATGAAAATAATTTATTTCATATTTTTATTTTTTTAGATGTTTATAATTTTATTTATTACAATTTCTAAAATTAATTTGATTTTTTTTAAACATATTTGTGATGGTTCAATCAATCATATAAAATAATCATTTGAGATGATGCAAGTGACACATGACAAATAATTACCAATTTAAAAACTATTTATGACAGGAAAGATCCCCATCACAAAAGATTGTTTTTCCGGTGGGTCAACTTAAAAACTATCTTCTGCGACACCGTTATTGGTGACGTGATATTTTTGATGAGACCTCATTGAAAATAACCTATTTTTCAGTTGTGATGGAATAGTATGTAGTATGTTTTTCATATGGAAATAAGGTCCACTATATGAGGAATTTCACCCCACAAAATATGTTAGTGGAAGCTCCAGGTGCCTTTATTATTGATTGTGATATTTTCATATCAATAGGTTTTTTATTAGATACTCCCTATAGTGCCCACATTTTTATCATAATACAAGAACCAAGTAGGTTTTGGAAAATTACCAGTTCTGAGGTGGATCTAAAAGATGTGAATAATGTGAGAACAAATACCATAAAAATTGTAGACTACCATCTCACATTAATGATGAGGTTCATTTTCATTTTACGGAATTCATATTATGTTTATAGTGTTGTCAAGAGCATTATTTTAATTTATTATTTAGATATAGATGGATTTAGTTTTATATCTGTAAATAAATATTGATACTATTATAACGATATCATATGTTATGGTATGGAATATTTAAATAGCCATCATTAGGTATTAAATTGACAAAAACTAATATTGGAAATTGATAAAAAAACCAATATGTCTGGTCATATGACACCCTATTTTGGCATCACCATATTCGTCACATAAACAAGAATCATTTAAAAAATCTCTATAAAGATGGGTGCATAGACTCCTCTGATCTTAATACACATGATCGATGTAAAGCTTGTTTACAATGTAAGATGAAAAAACTACCATTTAGTGGTCAAGGTGAAAGGGCCACATAGCATCTAGATTTAGTGCACGTTGATGTGTGCGATCATTTTCAAGTTGAGGCTATACGTGGATAATCATACTTTATTACTTTTACTAATGAATTGAGTAGGTATGGTTATATATATTTAATGAGTTATAAGTCTGAATACTTTAAAATGTTCAAAGTGTTTAAGAATGAGGATAATAATCATCTTCTTAAGAATAGAAATAAACATCAATCGGATTGATTTGTTGAATATCTTAACCAATATATTAAAATTTTTATGGGAGAATGTGATTTTTTTCTCAAATCACTCATCCTTATAAAATATAGTGGAATGATGTTATTTAAATGAGAAACTATACATCATTGGACATGGTAAGGTCAATGATGAGTCTTGAAATCCTTCTATTACCTTTTTGGTGATATGAATTATAGAATATATTATACATAGTAAACTGAGTACCAACTAAAGTGGAATATGGAGTTCCCTTCATGTTAAAGAGTGGAAAGAAATCTATTTTGTCACATGTTCGAGCATGGTTTTGTGAAGTATTTGTTAATTATAACTTTAGAAACAAACTATCGTCCTAAGGAATAAATTGTATTTTATATGGTATCACAAGGAAAAAGGGTATACTATCTAAAAAACACTTCAGAAAAGAATTTAATTTTTTAAATACATAAAATTTTTCTTGATAAGGATTACATATTTCATGAGGATAGTGTGAGAAATATTAACTTCATTGAAGTTTATACTCATGGTGCAAAAGATTTTCTACAATAAATAATTCCACCGGTCCCTGTAGAAGAATATTCTCCTAAAAAACAAGTGTTTCATAGGAGTGAAAGAGAAGGGAATGAACTAGAGAGATATTATTTTCTTCTCAATAATGATGGTGAACTATTATTAGTTAATAATAATGATGTTATATCTTATAAGGAAAAATTAGAGAGATCATAAGTTGTAATATGTAAGGAATCCACAAATTCATAAATGGATTCCATGTTTCAAAACCATGTATGGGTTTTGATTAATCCACCATTTTCTATAAATCATGTTGGTTGTAAATGTCTATTCAAGAGAAAAATGGGCATGAAAGGAAAAGTAACTACCTATAATGAATGTATAATGGATAAAGGGTTTAGAAAATGTAAATTAATTTAAAATAAAGAATAATTTTCTTTTGTTGAAATGTTTAAATCCATCAATGTTTTTCCATATAATCTTACCATGACTATATGATTTGGAAAATTGATGTCAAAACTATATTCCCCAATGAGAAACTTCAGGGGGTGTGTATATGACACAACCATAAGAGTTTGTGACTCTTAAAAAACCAAAACATTATGCAAGTGGAAGAGATCAATTTATGGATAATTGAAATCATCCAGTTATTGGAACATTCAATTCGATAAAACAATAAAAGAGTTTGGTTTAATTAAGAATGAATGTGATCCATGTTCTTATAAGGGGTTTCATGGGAGTATAGTTTTTTCATTCTAGTTTATGTTGTTTAAATGTTATTATTGAAAGTGATATACTATCTTTACAATAGGTTAAGTCCTGGTTGATAATTCGATTCTCCATAAAGGACTTAGGTGAACCAAAACAAATTTTTGGGATCATGATCATGAATGATTGATCGAAGAGGATACCTGGACAATGTCAAGGTAAATACATTTACCAGTAACTGAGGAGGTTTGATATGGTATAATCTAATAGGGGATTGGTTATAGTTTAACATGGAATGCATCTTTCCAGGAAAATGTTTCATCAAATATAATAGGAAAGAGAGAGAATAAAGAAGATCCCATGTGCTTATGCGATAGGATATATCATGAATTTCATGTTATGTATAACATTTGATGTTATTTACACTTTGATCATGGTAGTAATATATCAAGAATATCAAGGTGAATAATATTGGACTTATATTAAGGAGATCATTAATTATTTGAGGTGTACTGCATATATATTCCTAGTGTATGGAGGAAATGAAAAACTATTCATCTGAAGTCACATAGATGCTACTTATAGACATATCAAAATGATTTTAAGTCAATTAAGAGATATGTTTTTTCTCAACAGATGAGCTGTGATATGGAAGAGTTCAAAGAATATTGTTTTCGCTGATATTATAGATGAGTTTAAAATATATTGTGTCTTATGATATAGACAAGGAAGCAGTTTGGATTCACAAAAATGTTAAAGATCACGATGTGGTACCTAGTAGTAAATATATTATCATAGTTTACTTTGATTACACTTTAATTGTGACTCTCTCCAAGGATCCAAAGTTATATCAAATAAAAAATCACATACATCAAAAGGTTCATCTCTTGGGTGATTTTTCTCAATGATGTGAATTTTTAGTGAGTATCTTATCTATAATGGAAAATATTATTGATCTTTATTGATGTTTTTATCTCAAAAGATGATTCTATGTCATTTTAGAGATACTGAAATATCTTTCCAGTTGGATCTAGTGCTAGTGGGGTCTATTAGAGTCGGTGCCCTAGAATCAAATTTCATAGTACTTGATTACATTATTTTCTTATTAAAGGAGTTTTTTTATCACGTCATTATTCTTATTATATATAATATTTTTATTTTATAGTTTCCTTATAATATATGTCACACTTAATGGTCATATCAATTCCCCACTATGATTAGAACCTGGAGGTGTTACAACTTTATTCTTGAACATTTTTCTATATTTAGATGATTTTTCAATATGGGAGATAAACAAAACAGGATGTTAGGTTTAGTAATCTCATAAGAAATTTATACACCCTCTCATGTTGTTCTATTTTGGTAATATCCATGATAAGAGGTTATGAGAATAGAACCATTAATAGAAAATCCACATTTTCATGTTTCATTGGATGTTCCTATATGTGAATGTGTGTATTAATCCTTTGATATTAATATTATCATTAAAGTATAACATGAACCATTTAATTTTTTGTATTGATGAAGTCCATGATAAAATATATTCACAGTGAAGTATGATACATTGGGTGATTCATGAGAGGTATTTAATTAAAGGATAACGCGAGAAAGGATTTAAACCTTCTGTCACTTGACGGATGTTGATATCTCAGGAAATTTAATGAAGTGTATCAACTGATATAATTCCATGTTAATTGTGTTCAATGGGATATTTCATTTCAAGAATTTAAAAGAATGATATATCGAGTATATAGGATGAATTCATCATCATGAAACCTCCTTTATAAGAGATATCATAATAAAGGGATATATTACACGGTAAACATTCGTTGGTGGTTAGATGTTATTGTGACATTGACCTCATTCTATGTGAATGTATTTCAATGTTTTTTGACCCTTATGATGGAATTTGGGTAGTTATTCCTAGTGGCATAGAGAAATAGTTTTAGATTTTCACACACTATGTATATCTGCAAAATTAGATCAATCCTAGTATTGAATTTAGCAAGTTCTAATAAATAATAGTTGTTTGTGTCTGGTTTATCATCATAGTTTAATCACAAGTTATCCAAAATAATAAGTGAATTAATTAATAAAAATAAAAATCTATTCAAATTTGGTGAATATAATATTTATTATATTTATCGATGAATAATACGGTTATATTTATTTATTAAGTAAACAATTATTATTTAAGGAACGATAAATATGAATGCGGAAAAGAAAACCAATTATAATGGTCTAATTAGAAGTTTTGTAAATTATTTTTATTTATATTTTTTTTGTATTATGCATGTCAAAAATATAATAATACTATTTATATTATTATTATTATTATTATTTGAAGGAGGTAAATTATGAATTATAGAATTGGGGAAGGGATTCCATGCAAATTTCTAACCCTAAACCCGCCAAAATAAATATCTAATTATATCTTCTCCCTAAAATATAATTGGTGTGAACAACATATATTGAGACTCTATCAATCCCTATTGATAGATCAAGAGATATAGATTTATCTCCTCCCCTCTTCTCTCAATCTAATGAGAGATCATAAAGAGTTTTCCCTCTCCCGATATGAATTCTTCTACGATCAATCATGAACAACACAACCCATTTGGATTAGTCGTGCTAGTGCCCAAAATTCTACAGTGTTTATTAGTGATAGTGGTTCATGTGTCGATGACCACAATAGGTATTCAAAACGTGAATCCAATAGTGAAAAAATGTCGCCACAATATTTATACCATAATATCATTAAGGAAAGGTCAATTACAAGTTGATGTAATTCTATATCTTCTCATAAATTAATTATAAATTTCTTATCAATATATTTCTCTTCTAGTTTAGAAATTTTAATATAGTCAAAAAATATACTATTTTTATTATACAAGATTATTTTATCATGTTAAGTTATTATTACAGATGATTTATTACTAAAATTTTATAATTTCATACTATTCAATGATTCATCTATTGCACTAGGAACCTACACTATAATAAATATTAATTTTTAATTTATGTTTTTCTTAAATTTTTTATTCTTTTTTTAACAAACATGTTTTAGAATAAATTACATATGAAATATATAGTGTATTATCATTTCATAAAATGGTTATTAATTTGTGATAATATTGTTTTTAGAAAATTAAAATGATCATTGACGTAACTATGTAATTATGAATTATAAATGTTGTTGTACTAAATCCTATTTCCTCAATTATGTATTTAAAAAAACATTCCACTTAATTTGAATAAAAGTTTTATAAACTTAAAAGAAACAAATCTATATAAATTTAATGTATAACTAACATTAAATAGTTACATGGACACACACCTATCTCATAATGAAATTAGATCTTTTTAAAGTATATTTTTAAAATTTTACAAACCAAATACTCGATTTGGAAATATATAGTTATTTTAAAAAAAATAAAAAAATATAGTGAATTATTTTGAATAATATGACTTTTTTGGACTTGGAAAAAAAATCCTAGGATACATTTTTGGGGAATTTCTGGTAAAATTTCTTTTTTTTTTCAAAGACTAAAAATTATGGTTTTATAGATACCCTGATTTTGATGATGTCTTTATAACATGTGAATCACATGAAAATTTATGAAATACATAATTCAAAAAAAATTATTATAAGGATTATAATAATTAATTAAAAAATATTACTTTGAATTTATACATTTCTACATAAAATTATGAAACCTTAATTAGAATCTTTCTCAATAAATATATTTTTTGGATTTTCGGTACTAAATGAACTGGTTGGATGATTTTTATTGGTTTTGGATAGATTAAAAGGAAAAATAATCCTCCATTAATCTTTAATTAAGTACAAATTTTTTTTTGGAATTTATTACACCTATTTTTTTTTTTAAATACTAAAGTAAAAAATATTTTCACCCTTAAATACATCCCTACACAAGTATAGATACCCACCCATTATCCCCTCACTCTCCACTCCAAATTCATTGAGCATGAATCCGCTCTATCTTATATTCTAGATGTGGTTCCCCCATCCCTCAATCCATGATCCAATGATCGTCGAAATATACTTTTTATATTTTCTTGAAACTATATGTTAAAGTATAGATATATCCATCTTTAATTACAAATCAATAATTATTAATGAATTTATTACATCAAAATCAACTGTTTAGGTTTAGATATTTCGATAATTAAAAAAAATCATAAAATAATATATCCCATGTATTTTTTAACAAATGTACATTTTCCACTATATATAATAAACTTATTAATTCTTCATAATTCTTCAACATCTCCCTTAAATGATTCTACTAGTGATAAACTTCTTACAATGTCATGTGTATTACTTGTATTAATAACCCAGAGATATGGAAACATAATAAAGAGTGAGCTAAAACTCTCAGTCAGGGAAAAATATAATTAAAGAAATCATGGAATAAACATGGAATAAATATTATAGAAAGAACTCGTAAATAAAATTAATCCATAATCAACTTGAACTGAGAGCATGCTATATCCCTGAAAATAAATGAAAACATGGATATCAATAACATTGATTCCATATTTATGGAATTAATAATTCTAAAAATCAAAAAAATTATGTGAATGCATTTTTAAAATACAAATTTCTTGTCATTAAAACTGTAGTCAAGACATATTGCTAAATTGGGAAGGCATAAACTAAATACTTAAGCATGATTTTCCACACGATACTAATCAATTCCTTAAAGGGCTATATAATTTTGAGCACCACCCATACCCCACTAATTCCCATACATTCACTATAATATTTAAAGTAGAGACCCAATCTTAACATACATGGATATTAAATCATTTTTTGATGAATATTCAGCACATTAAAAACGTGAATGCCCAAGGACCATATTAGTTTTGTTTCTCAGGAAACTAGGAACACATTCTTATAATTGGGTAAAAAATCTTTAATATATCCCATAAATATATTCCCCACTTATTAATCCTACTTAAAACCTTTATTCAAAATCTAGGGAAAAGAAACATAAGAAAGTGTGACCTTAGATGCTCAATAAGGGGAAATAAAAGATATATGTATGCCTAACATAATATTGAGGGTAAGATAACATGAGAAAAACATGGGAAAATCATAACCTATATATCAAAAAACATAAAAATAAATCATGGCATAAATATTTGAAGTTCTTAATACATGAATAATAAATGAATCAAGACTATAATCCATGAAATAATTCCATAAGTATGAGACATGAAATTATGGTAGACACATAAACATTGAAAACAGTTTCCATAGTATTCAAGGATTAATTCCAATAACATATTAATCGAATGGTTTCTCTCCCCAAAACATCTTAGTAGTAAATTTTCATTCCCAAGACCATCTTAGTGGAAAAATTCTCTTAATGAGCTAGGTTAAAACCCCATTTCAACCCCATATTACCGAACTCAGTTTATTTCCTATTCCAGACTTACATTATTAGACTAGGTTCACTTCCCTTTACAACGCCATATTACTAAATCGATTAAAATCATGACTCATTCCATACCTGTATTACTAAACCAAGTTCACTTCTTATTCCAGCTATACAATGCTCCTGTGCGTTTTTGATGGCTGTAGTGGTGTGATTTTTTTACTGGGTTATGTTTTATTTTGGTTTTGGGACATTGAGGTTTTGGTTATTTTATGTTAAGGTATTTTTTGTCTTGTGTATGTGGTTTTTTCTGGGTTCTCCTCTTACCCTTTTCCTATAAAAGGGAGTTGTGATTTTTTTACTTAATAATTTGGTTTTCCCCATCATTTGAAAAAAGAAATCCTCATACCATTACTCATCATATGAAATGGGTATCATAGACATGCCATCATGTCATATCATATTGTGAATAGGCAGGTTTCCCAATCATTTCATTAATTCATAACCCATGAAAATAATCAGGTTTCAAAATCATATAACCTGTGGAAGAGAAATGAGTTTCATAAATATCATTCCATTAAACCATAAAACATTCAAGAAAGAATATGAATTGTATTTTTGGATCACATCCCTAGTAAGTAATGGTAAAATAAATATATCTCATCTTATATGGAAAATAATTTTAAATAATCTTTCCAAAAACATATCTTTAGTAAAATATGCTTTCTTTATTGAATTTTTTTCATTAAAATGTAAAACATTTTGAATTTTTTTTCTTTTTAAAATATCCTTGAAAATATACAAAGGAATTATTGAAAACTATATAAAACAATTTTTAAAACTTAATTATTTTTTTAAATAATTTTCCAAGAAAATGAGCTTAAAATATCATTAAAAAAATTGAAATAATTTTTTGGAAACATGGTTTCTGAATAAAATAGATTTCTGACCGAAGAGATAAATAAGTTTGGATATTCTTTAAAATGCATTCTTAATTAACTTAAGTAACAAAGAGTTTAAAAATGATAGCATTACTTCAATATAAAATTAATAAAATTAATATAAAAAAATCATGATAATTCTTTAGAGGTCGATCGTTTCATCATTGTAAGCATAATCGTAAAAAATCCTTCTAAAAAATGAGATTGTAGAAATAAACTCTTACCACTGTGGTAACATTGAATCATAATACACAAGAGGGAATAACATTAAATGAAACATAAATGTCCTAAAAATAACTATCTTCATGATATAGTATTTCAAATAAAAGTATATAGACCTCGTAGAAAAATATAGGTGCATAACACAACATTTATCTCAAAGAAAACAAATTGAGTCAAAATTACCACACTGGTTTGGAAAATTTTGAACAAGAAAGACCTTGAAAAAAAAGATTCGAAAATTAATCTGTAACTAACAATATATTTAATAATAATAATCACATAATATATTCTAATTAAATTTATACAACAAAAAAAATGAAATGAGTGGTGAATATTTCATATGTCATATAGAAATAAAAGTGAGAATAAAAATCCTCTTACTACTTGGGTAACTTATGAATATTGTGATCCATGACGGAATAACATAAATTAAAAAATTTAATACCATGAATAAAATTTTATTCATGATATAAAATGTCCTAGGTAATTATAGACACCACATAACAATAATAAGTGGAAAAATATCACATATCTCATATAAATAAAAGTGAGATGAGAAAACCCTTACATTGAGTCTTAACATTATACACATATGTTCAAAACTATTGTATAATAATTATAAGTTTATTATAAAACAAAAAAATAAACATATTTTCATGTTTCATACCATATATTATTTGATTATGACTTTATATTACTTGTTTATTAACAATTTCTTGTTCAATTTACATTTCGGGTAATAAACGCTTTTTTGTATATGTTTTGAATTGTGATTATTGATACTCTTTATTAGATGATGAATTAATTATTTATAGAATTAAAAAAATGATAAAAATTTCATATATATTCAGTATATAATTATTTATAATAATCTATAAAATATATAAATATGAAATGAAATACACCATTCATGGAAATGGTAGGTTGTATCTACGCATGAATGTTGTTTTCATTCTCTTATCGTATTTTTAAGGAAATCAAATTGAAAGATATATATATATATAATCTTTAAAGTGTAATTATTATTTAATATATATCACATTTTTTTAAACACATCATTAAGACATTCCATGTAAATCATGAATGAATCACATTTATTTGAGTAGGTAGTAGTCCACATGTCCACAAACGAAGTTATCGTATTCCCACAAAATAGAAAGCATGAAGGTATGTGTTATATAATAATTAAAAAATCATTAAAAAATAATAATATCATATAAAAATATTAATTTCATCATTATTACCAACCTTGAGAGGGGGTAATGGAAGAACAAACAACATTGGTTCATGAGGCGGTTGTTCACCGTACCCATGAATGATGGTTGTCTATCTCATTTGATAGAAGTGTGTGAATGTGTAGGTAATAGGCTTAAATTAATAAAATATTAGTAAATTGATGATTATTAGGATATTATATAATATTTACATAATAATAATTTATGGGGTGTAGAATGAAATAAAACGAACATGCTCATTGAAGAAGGTTACCTCTTCTTCGGGAAACTCCTTTTGGTTTTAACCAAAGAACTGCCTTGGTTAGCTTTAGTCCAAAATTTAGGCATATATGATGAGATTTGGTATTTTTTGAGATTATTTTTAAAGGTTTATTATGATAAACAATTCATGAGAGGTGTGAAGATGTGATGGGTGAGTGTCTTCATATAGTGTAGCTGGAGTGGCATTCTTGTAAATGAATAAAGGTAAACACTTTTGAGAGGTCTCACTTAAATAATGTGCCTCCAATAATAAAATAGTTTATAAAAAAGAGGATAAATGTTCAAAATATTTTAATAAAATGGGTTTTGGGCAACTATCTAGGTCTTTTCCCCCCATAATATTGATGTTTCTCCACCAAGTAAACTCATTTTTACCTTAATTGTCGATATAAATTTTAATTTATTTAACTAATATTTTAGGTAAATTTTTTTTTTTAACTTATTTGTAATTATAAATTATTCTTATTATAAATATAGAATCAAATTTTTTCAATTTAATCATATATGTGTCAGAATTATAATTTAAAATTAATCCTATGGATAGGACGAAACTACAGTTTTTTAACGTAAAATGTTTGAAAGTTTGAAATATTTTTTGTCTAATTTCAAGATTAAATTCATTAAAATTTCCTAAATTGAGTTTATTGATCTATAATATAACTAAATATATTTTAAAACCAATTTAAAATATAAGTTAACTATATAAATAAATTAGATGCAAAGTAAGTTTTCAATTAAAATTAACTATTTTCACTATTCATCAAAAAATGAAAATTCTCAGAAAAATAGAAATTTTTTTCCATAAGATAGTTTTGAAGTCACACACTCAAAAATAAAGTTTATTTTGTAAAATATAATTTATAAAACTTTCAAAAGTTATATTTAAAATAGGTGTGCCATTAAAAGGTGGTAAATTTGCCTTTTATAAAAATACATCTTTTTTGCTTAAAATTTGATATATTATTATACCTTTACTAGAAAAAATATAAGATGAAAATTAAATAGTTGATTTAATATAAAATATATATTTAAATAAAATTATACATCAAAAGTTCTTTGTTCAATTTATTGAGATAAAATGTGTTATTGCATAGAAAAATGTTTTTTTTAAATGACATTATTGATTTTAAAAAAGTTCATATTCCCATTTCTAATTAATTGGAAACCAAAGGATTATTTTTATAAACATGAATAAGACATAGTTCCATAATTTATTTATTCATATACATAAATTTCTTTCCAATGACTAGGTGATAACTATAATAATATTTTAATAATAATATTAATAGTATATTAAAGATCAATAAAACTCAGTCTAGAGTGAAATGCATGCTGTCGAAGGAACTAGGAATTATGTGAAACACAAGAGAAACATATTGTTTCATGTACAACAACCTAATAAAAGTTTTCTTTGTAGTTAAATATTAACTATAGTGTATAAATAAATAATAACATGGTGTAACATGCAATGAAATCCATTAAATAAATTTATATTATTCAAAAAGAAATTAATTCCTAAAAACTCAGGGTGTTAAATTATACCCCCTTAAAATTAATGTCACTGTTAAAATTATTCCAGGTTATTAAAGCTTTAATATTTGAAATTTAGTTTCATAGAATCCCAAATATTACAAATGAATTCTAAAATTTCTTTAAAAAATGGAACTCTAAGAACATAATGGTTACCCAAAGTTACTCATAACATTGTGTTCATAGTGGAGAGCATAGGTGGTAAGTGAAAACATTGACATGGAAGAGAAAACTAACACTTGAATTATGATAGAGATTGATAGAGAACATTGATAAGATGATGTGGGTGATCCATAGAAAGTTAATGATCACAAAACCATAAATCTACGATGATCTATGTGACCATTTTATTGATCATAAATGAAGGTACTATGATAAAATTTTTTTGTTTCAATATCCATTTCCTATATTTGAAGAAGTTTTTACAATAAGATATACTTACATGATTTTATTCCATTACATGTGCACAATATCACCCTTTATTTGTGACTTTAAAAAATCCCACATCAACTATTACTCTAGGGAATGAAGGTGAATTTTTCATTTCTGAAGAACTAACAGATCATGAGATCCATAAATAGAATGATAATTCATTCTATAGGACTTTATTTAACATCACAGAGAAATTTTTAGCAGATGATATCCAATATGCATAAATCTTCATATATCCATAAAAAAATTTAATATTTGAAATATCATCTAAAGTTTAACTTGATCCATCTCATAAATGGTTAACCTTGTAAAAATTTTTAAAGTTAAAAATCCAGAACTATTGAAAGAAGGTCATAAATTTTTCAAAACCAGCTTAACATTGATCCCCCATATATCATAATGTAGCTTCTTTTTATCACATACCAAATATGTGAATATCTTCATCGTGTAAAATCATGAAATATTATAAAAACCTAAATTACCATAAAACTATATGGGAAAGATGTATTCTTCTTTATTCTAAATATTATTGAATATATTCCTAAAATACAAAAAATATTTTAAACTTCATCAACGATAGAATAAAAAAACTTTTTCAATAAATAATTTATCAGTTTTGTGGTTAACAATACTATCCAATTTACTCTATCTATATCATAATATCTTCATTATAATTAATTAATTAAATTTTTTATCCCTAGTAACATGTTATGGTATACCTTCCCTTAATGTAAACATTCCATTAAATAATTTTTCTTGGACATCAATATCATTTAACATATTCATGGAAATCCATAAAGAAAATAAAATTCAATAACCAATCATTATATACTTCATGATTAATATAACATAATCCTTTAATTAAAATATATTAATAATTAGATCATTCTAACTCTTTCTTAAGCCATTAAATAAGTTCCATTATTTTATTTTTTAATACTTTATTCCTAAAATATGAAATATGAATCATGTATACTCAATTTAAACATGCTTATAAACAATACTATTAGAAATAAAATAGATATTTTTTCTCTCATGTTCTCATCATAATCAGTAGTAATATCATTACCATCAAAACATTTACTATTTAAGTCATGAGATTTCCCCAAGGAAATTTATGTACATAATTCCCATACTTTCTACATTTAAAGAATTTGATAGTCAATGATACCTTAGGGAGGATATTATTCTCATCCATTGTGTTAACATAACATTTCATTTTTCCATTTCAGTTACTTGGTTTGTTTCCTCTTATTAAAAACATATTCATGATCCCCTAAGACATCCAATTTTTGTATCTATATAGGGATTTAATTTCTTAGAAACCACTCTATCAATCCTTTTCCAAAATTCTAGGACTTTTTCTAAAACTTTGACTCGTCCTTAGTCTTATGATGAGAGTGATTACTAGAAATATCCATAGAAATATCCCAAGGGATATAAATAAAGATTTATCATCCTATTTTATAAATAATAACCAAACATTTCCTTTGATATCAACTATAGTGACCCATACGTAACATACAAGGATATTACATCATATTTATGAATATTCCTCATATTAAAAATGCACATTCCCAATGACTATATTAGTTTAATGTATTTTGAAACTAGGAACACATTATTCTCATTTATTGAATGATCTTAAAAATATCCCATAAAGATATTCCTCATTTAGTACTAGTATTTATAATCTTTATTCCTAACCTGGGGAAACAAAATATAAGAAAGGGTGAGCTTAAATGCTCAGTAAGGGTGAATAAAGGAGATATATAGGAATAACATAAGAATAAGTTTATGATAGTATTAGACAAATATTTTAAAATAATACCCTATATATAAAAGAACATAAACATGAATCCTAGAATAAATCTTTTCATTTCAGAAGAGAAGAATCATAAGGGAATCAAGAGCATAATCCATGGAAGAATAACATAAGAACATGACGTAAAATTATTCTAGAAAAAAAACATATAAAATTATTTTTGTACTAGTAAATACTTACTTATAAGTACATATTAGTGTAATGGGATCACTTCCCAAACCATTTTAGTAGTCAAGGTTAACTCCAAAGACCGCCTTTATGGAAAAAGTCCTATAATTAACTGGGTTCACTCCTCATTCTTTCATTGTATTAATAAACCGTGTTCAATTACCATTCCATATGTAAATTAGTGAACTGAATTCACTTATTATTATATCATTTTATTACTAAAACAATTTCACTACTCATTAAATATCTTTATTATAGAACATATTTCACTCCTTGTTCTAGTATATTATTACTAAATCATGTTCACTTCTCATTCCAGACCTATTTTACTAAACCGAGTTCACTCTTCATTCCAGCACTATATTTTTAAACCGAGTTCACTCATCATTGCATCCCTGTATTACTAAACTAATTTCACTCCACATTCTATCTATGTATATATCATGAGATATAAATCTCTACCCAATTCATTATAAGTTGATATATGTCCCACCCATAGCATAATTAAATGAAACATATGAGTTCCACAATATCATAAATAATAATCATCTCATAACCCATGAAATTAAATTGGTATCATAAACATTTCATCACGAATATATTATGTAGAAGATACCTACTTCACAATAATTTAATATAATCATAACCTATGAATAGAAAAGGTTTCAAAAGAATATAACTCATAGAAGAGAAATGAGTGTTGAAAACATCATTCCATCAAAACATAAACCATTCAAGAAATAATATGACTGATATTATTGGATCCAATGCCCAATAAGGAATAGGTAACACCAAAAAATTTCATCTTAGAATAAAAATAATTTTTAAATAATTTTTAGGAAACATTTCTTGAGTAAAATATCTTTTTTACTTTGAAAAAATATTTTTAAAACATAAAAAAAAATTAAAATACATTCTAAAACATAATTAATTTTTAAAATAATAATAAATTTTAAAACATAATACATTTTTAAAATACATTCCATTGAAAATGATATTAAAATATCATTTAAAAACATTTTTGAAAACATTTAAAAAAAATGGCCTTTGAATAAACTATTTTTTCGAACGAAGAGAGAAATAAGGTCAGATATTCTTTAAAACACATTATTAATTATATTAATTCTCAAATAGTGTAAAAGGGTATTATCACATGAATATATCATGAATAAATATATGTTATTAAAAATAAAGATAATTATTAAGGTATGGATCATAATATTTTATCAATGGAAGCACAATTATAAATAATCCCGATAAATGATGAGATTGTAGAAATAAACTCTTACTACTTTGGTAACATTGAATAATAATACCTATGAGAGAATAACATTAAATTAAACATAAAATATCATTAAAATAATTATATTCATGATATAAAAAATAAAATGGCAATATATACCTCTCGTAATATAATATAGGTGCATAATATAACATGTCTCCCAAAGAAAAAAATTGAGACAAAATTATCATACCGATTTGGAAACATTTGAAACATAAATGTTATTAAAGAGATATCATAAAATTAATTTGTAATTAAACATATATTTATGATAAATAATAAAATAATACATTCTTTCTTAGTATATACACCACCAAATGAAATGAGTGTGGAACACGACATAAGTCTCGTAGAAATAAAAGTGAGACTAGAAATCCCATTACTACTTGAGTAACTTTTGAATCGTGAGATATGTGAAAGAATAATAGCTGCTGAAACATTAAATATAATTAAATAAATTAAAATAATTATAAAACATGTCATATTTCAGTATATACATCACATAACAATAATAAGTGTTGAATATAGTATATATCTAACAGAAATAAAAGTCAGATAAGAAAACGCTTACCTTAAATGTTGAATTTATTCTTAAATATTAAAAACTAATGTATAATAAATATAAGTTTATTATAAAACTAAAAAATTATCATATTATTATATATAATACTATATATTATATTATTATGACTTTATATTACCGATTTATTAACAATTTCATGTTAAATTTACGTTTCATGTAATAACTGCTTTGTTTTTCAAATATGTTACGACTTATGATTATTGATACTCTTTATTAGATAATAATTTACTTAATTAAATAATTTAAAACATGATATAAATATAATATATTGTCAGTATATAATTATTCATAATAATATATAAAATATATAAATATGAAATAACATACACAGTTCATAGAGACGGTAGGCCATACTTATCCATGAATGTTGTTTCGATTTTCCTGTCATATTTTTAATGATAGAAAGTAAATGATATATAAATATATATATATATATTATTTCTAGTATAATTATTATTTAATATATATAATTTTTCTTATTAAACCCATCTTTAATACATTCCATTTATATAATGAATGAATCACATCACTTTTAGGAGGTGATAGTCTGCACGTCCACAAACAAAGTAATCGTATTCCCAAAAAATGGAAAGCATGAAGGTATGTGTTATATAATAGTTTCATAAGAATAAATAAATCATAAATATCATATATTTCATATAAAAATAGTAATTATATCATTATTACAAACCTTGATAAGTGGTAATGGAAGAACGAAAAATATTGGTTCGTGAGTCGGTAGTTCATCATACACACAAATGATGATTGTGTTATATAACAGTTCAATTAGAATTCAGTATTTTTCACTTTTTATAAAATAATGGAAACCGCTTAGAAAAATAAAAAAATCACCCAATACAATTTTTATATTATGATTTAATAAATTATTATTATTTATTAAAATATAATTTATAAAAAAATTTCAAAGTTATATTTAAAATATGTTCACCATTGAATGGTGGTAAAATTACCTTCTTGAAAAATGCATCTATTTATGCGTAAAATGAGATCTAACTTTATCAATTTTCTAGAAAAAATAGAAAAATAATGATAAATAGTTGAATGAATATGATATATATATATATATAATTAAATATGTCTATCAAAATTGGATTGTTTAATTTATTGAGATAAAATATTTTTTTGTGTTTAGAAAACCAGTTCTTTTAAGAAATTTCATTATTTACAAATAGTTCATACTCCCATTTATAATTAATTAGTGACCAAATGATTAATTTTATGTACATTTTAACACATATTTTAATAATTTATTTAATAATATTCATAACAACCATTCCAACCGCTTGAATATAACTAAAATAATATTTTAATAATAACATTAATATTATATTGATGTTCAGTGAAACTCGATATTGCATGCAATGCAAGCTATCAAAGGAACTTGTAATTGTGTGTAACCTGATAAAAACATTGTTTTATATGTAACACAATAAAATATAAGAATTTTTTATAGTACAATATTAATTGTAGCGTGCAATAAAATCCATCAAGGAAATTTAATTTATTTGAAAAAAATCAATTCATAAAAACTTCGGGTGTTATAGTTAACAATGCATTTCATAAAATTCCCTATGGAACACTTTACTGAATAAAAATATGGCTATAATTATAATTAATAATAAATAATATCAATACATGATCAACCTATGTTAACAGTAAATAATCATCTAGGATTTCAAAACTTTTCCCCATGTCAATAAAAGGGATGAAATGATTATAACCCATCCTAATAAAAATGGTGTGTGTTAAGATAATGTATATTCAAATTTGAAATAATAATACTTATTTGAATAAAAATATAATTTATGCCTATAATTTTCCCTAAGTTAATATAATATCATAATATCTTGGTGAACATTATCCAATCTGAGATCTATAAAATGTGATGTTCGCACAGTATAGAAGAATGAGTATAAAAATGGGTTAATAATTTAAAAATATGAACATAATATATCCATGGGAAGGATTTATATGGATTAAAAATAATATATCCTTAGTGTGATAAAGAAAAAAATAAAAATATGTCAATATAGATAAAAAATATCATCGAAAAATAATGTTTGAAAGTTTCCACCCAAGAAGAGATCATGAATTTGATTCTTTAGTATGATGAGTTCATTATCCCAATATATATATATATATATATAATAGAGTATAAATAGTTCAAAATAAAATTAATTAGCGTAAATCATTTTTAAAATGTAATGGAAAATTCAAGTGAAAATATGAAATAGATTTTAGAAAACATTTTTAAAAGTGAAATAAAATAAGAAGTTATGGGTGACTTTGAGAAGTTTATTTTTCTAATTTATAAGTGAAGACCCACTGAAAACATTAATTGTTAAAATAAATTCAAATAATGGATCTATGAAAATAAAATTTTTTATATAGGGAATATGGATCCAAAACATTAGATTATGAGAGGGAAATTTTAATACTTGAAATTACCTTTGTTGAAAACCAAAATTATAAAAATAGTGAGAAAAAATTCTATGTATTAAAAATTTATTTTAAAAAATATTATCATAAAATATAATAAAATAAAATATTACTGAGGGAGAACCAAAATATGGAAGAACGGTTTTCAAGAAAAAACATTATCACTTAAAGAAGAGGAGTTGAGTTACAAAAAATCCTTACTACTGGGAAAAAACTGTATGAATATCCACTTCAATAAAGGAAAAATATTTTTATAGTAAATACCTTGAAATAAATGGAATATTATAAAAATATATCCATTGTATGTGAATAAACTATAAAAAAAGACGGGTCTGTAACATGTATCATATATCAAAGAATCTGAATTGATACCAAGAAAACCCTTGCAGCATAAGTAACATTATATTCAAAACATCTTAAAGGAGATAGATTTTGATTAGATGTAAAATAACATTTCTAAATTATAATTCTGAATTAAATATCTCAAATAGAAATTATATTCACCATAAAAATGAAATTAGGTTTATAAAAAAACATATCTCAAAGAGATGAATTCGAGGCGAAAAACCTTAACTTTTTTTCCTCACTTTCATGGACATACATTAACATCATGTATCAAGAACCTAGATATTATAATAACTTAATTCAGTACCATAATCATATCCATTTTCATTAATACTTTTCCTAAATATTCATTCAGTAATTGAATTATTTTTATTTTCCACATCAGGTGTTTATGGTCTTGCTCGTTTGTAGTAGTTGAATAATAGAGGTGTCAATATATATTTTTCTTCAAAATTTCATAACTACAATTTCATTAATGAAAGTTATATTTATTTTTTATAATACATTAATATTTTACAAAATCCTTTCATTGGTGTTTTAGACATTATCATTGAAGATGAAATTGATAAGAACCATGTTTCAGTGATTATTTACAATCAATGTGTGTTTTCATAATTTGTGGACTAAATATTGATATAATATCTATAGAATAAAAAAAATAATTGACTCATTTATTGCATATTAGAAATTTAATTATGTTTCCATAGTTATTCATGATATAAATTCATGGTATTGTTCATGTAGGTGGTTAAACTGACCCACATAGGAACATAACCAAATTTAATTAATCATTATCATGTGGTTTTATTATAATATATTTATACCAAAATAATAGTGATATTATTATTTTTCTTATTTTTCTGATATTTCAGAATTTTATATATTTATAAAGATAATATAATTGATATAAAGACATATCTTATAAAGAAGAGATCATTATCCTCTTAGTATGATACTTTTAAATGATTGAATTGATGGTGGTCATATATTGATCATATCATTGATAGTTTATCTAATATATGACAACATAACCTTAATGATAGAATAAGAATAATATTTACCCTTTTATACCATCCTTATATTTATACTTTCAATATGGTTAAGTGAAAAGAAACATGTTACATCGTGAAAGTAGTAGTATGAAGGACACATGAACGATTGTTTTTTCTCACTTAATGGATGGTATATATAAATAAAAAATGAAAAAATCTTTACTATATTAACATTAAAGTATATAGATCATACTTATATAATTATATAAATGTTTCATGAATAAATTTGAAAGAATATAATTTATATTGAATCTAATTTGTTGATAATACTCATGTCAGGGGATTGAATTTTCCATGGAAGTCTTCATGGAAATAAAATCATTTTGAAATCTAATGGTGACAAGATGATTTTTAACATTGATGATAGTTCCAGGAGGAGAAAAAATAAATATTTTAATTTGTAAATTTTAAGGATAAGGAATTCTTTATGTTGTAATGATATTACCCTTTTATTAGTGAGTAAAATGGTAGTTTTGGAAATACCCCTTGAATCTCAATAATTATATTTCTATATTATCGGGTAAAGGGCATAAAATAGGAAAAATTGTGTAAAGGGTGTGAGTTTTGTTAGATAAAACCTTCAATAATCTATTTGAAAACATGTCTTTAACGTGTTTTTGTAAAGACTCAGAAATTCCATGTAACTGTTTTTTAATTATATATATATATATAATCTTTAAAGTGTAATTATTATTTAATATATATCACATATTTTTTTAAACACATTATTAATACATTCCATGTAAATCATGAATGAATCACATTGCTTTGAGTAGGTAGTAGTCCACATGTCCACAAATGAAGTTATCGTATTCCCACAAAATAGAAAGCATGAAGGTATGTGTTATATAATAATTAAAAAATCATTAAAAAATAATAATATCATATAAAAATATTAATTTCATCATTATTACCAACCTTGAGAGGGGTAATGGAAGAAAAAACAACATTGGTTCATGAGGTGGTTGTTCACCGTACCCATGAATGATGGTTGTCTATCTCATTTTATAGAAGTGTGTGAATGTGTAGGTAATAGGATTAAATTAATAAAATATTAGTAAATTGATGATTATTAGGATATTATATAATATTTACATAATAATAATTTATTGGGTGTAGAATGAAATAAAACGAACATGCTCATTGAAGAAGGTTACCTATTCTTCGAGAAACTCCTTTTGGTTTTAACCAAAAGACTGCCTTGGTTAGCTTTAGTCTAAAATTTAGGCATATATGAGGAGATTTGGTATTTTTTGAGATTATTTTTAAAGTTTTATTATGATAAAAAATTCATGAGAGGTGTGAATATGTGATGGGTGAGTGTCTTCATATAGTGTAGGAGGAGTGTCATTCTTGTAAATGAATAAAGGTAAACACTTTTGAGAGGTCTCCCTTAAATAATGTGCCTCCAATAATAAAATAGTTTATACAAAAGAGGATAAATGTTCAAAAATATTTTAATAAAATGGGTTTTGGGCAACTATCTAGGTCTTTTTCCCATAATATTGATGTTTCTCCACCAAGTAAACCCATTTTTACCTTAATTGTTGATATTAATTTTAATTTATTTAACTAATATTTTAGGTACAAAAACATTTTTAACTTATTCATAATTATAAATTATTCTTATTATAAATATAGAATCCAATTTTTTCAATTTAATAATATATGTGTCAGAATTATAATTTAAAATTAATCTTGTGGATAGGACGAAACTACATATCTTTAATGTATAATGTTTAAAAGTTTGAAATATTTTTTGTCAAATTTCCAGATGAAATTCATTAAAATTCCTTAATTTGATTTTCTTGATCTATAATATAAATAAATATATTTTAAAACCAATTTTAAATATAATTTAACTATATAAATAAATTAGATGAAAAGTATGTTTTCAATTAAAATTCACTATTTTCACTATTCATCAAAAAATGAAAATTATCAGAAAAATAGCTAAAATTCACCATAAGATATTTTTGAAGTCACACACTCAAAAATAAAGTTTATTTTACAAAATATAATTTATAAAACTTTCAAAAGTTATATTTAAAATAGGTGCGCCATTAAAAGGTGGTAAAATTGCCTTTTATAAAAATACATCTTTTTTGCTTAAAATTTGATATATTATTATCTCTTTACTAGAAAACAAATAAGATGAACATTAAATAGTTTATTTAATATAAAATATATATTTAATTAAAATTATACATCAAAAGTTCTTTGTTCAATTTATTGAGATAAAATGTGTTATTGCATAGAAAAATGTTTTTTTAAATGACATTATTGATTTTAAAATAGTTGATAATCCCATTTCTAATTAATTGGAAACCAAAGGATTCTTTTTATAAAAATGCGTAAGATATAATTCCATAATTTATTTATTCGTATTCATAAATTTATTTTCAATGACTAGGTGATAACTATAATAATATTTTAATAATAATATTAATAGTATATTAAAGATCAATAAAACTCAGTTTAGAGTGAAATGCATGCTATCGAAGGAACTAGGAATTATGTGAAACAAAAGAGAAACATAGTGTTTCATATACCAAAACCTAATAAAAGTGTTCTTTGTAGTTAAATATTAACTATAGTGTATAAATAAAGAATAACATGGTGTAACATGCAATGAAATCAATTAAATAAATTTAAATTATTCAAAAAGAAATTAATTCCTAAAAACTTGGGGTGTAAATTTCTACCCCCCTTAAAATTAATTTCACCGTTAAAATTATTCCATGTTATTAAAGCTTTAATATTTGAAATTTACTTTCATAGAATCCCAAATATTATAAATGAATTCTAAAATTTCTTTAAAAAATGTAACTCTAGGATCATAATGGTTACCCAAAGTTACTCATAACATTATGTTCATAGTGGAGAGCATAGGTGGTAAGTGAAAACATTGACATGGAAGAGAAAACTAACACCTGAATTATGATAGAGAGTGATAGAGAACATTGATCAAATGATGTGGATGATCCATAGAAAGTTAATGATCACAAAACCATAAATCTACGATGATCAATGGGACCATTTTATTGATCATAAATGAAGGTACAAAGATAACCATTTTTTGTTTAAATATCCCTTTCCTATATTTGAATAACTTTTTACAAGAAGATATACTTACATGATTTTATTCCATTACATGTGCACAATATCACCCTTTATTTGTGCCTTTAACAAATCCCACATCAACTATTACTCTAGGGAATGATGGTGAATTTTTCATTTTTGAAGAACTAACAGATCATAAGATCCATAAATAGAATGATAATTCATTCTGTAGAACTTTATTTAATATCACAGAGAAATTGTTAGTAGATGATATCCAATATGCATAAATCATCATATATCCATAAAAAAATTTAATCTTTGAAATATCATCTAAAGTTTAACTTGATCCATCTTATAAATGGTTAACCTTGTAAAACTTTTTAAAGTTAAAAATCCAGAACTATTGAAGGAAGGTCATAAATTTTTCAAAATCATCTTAACATTGATCCCCCATATATCATAATGTAGCTCCTTTTTATCACATACCAAATATGTGAATATCTTCATCATGTAAAATCATGAAATATTATTAAAACTTGAATTACCATAAAACCATATGGGAAAGGTGAATTCTTATTTATTCTAAATATTATTGAATACATTCCTAAAATACCAAAATATTTTAAACATCATCAGTGATAGAATAAAAAAACTTTTTCAACAAATAATTTATCAGTTTTATGGTCAACAATACTATCCAATTTACTCTATCTGTATCATCATATCTTAATTATACTTAATTACTTTTTTTATTTCTAGTAACATGTTATGGGATACCTTACCTTAATGTAAACATTCCATTAAATAATTTTTTTGGACATCAATATCATTTAACATATTCATGGAAATCCATAAAGAAAAAAAAATTCAATAACCAATCATTATATACTTCATGATTAATATAACATAATCCTTTAATTCAAATATATAACTAATTAGATCATTCTAACTCTTTCTTAATCCATTAAATAAGTTCCATGATTTTATTTTTTAATACTTTATTCCTAAAATATGAAATATGAATCATGTATACTCAATTTAAACATGCTTATAAACAATACTATTAGAAATAAAATAGATATTTTTTTCTCTCGTGTTCTCTTCATAATCAGTATCAAGATCATTACCCTTAAAACCTTTACTATTTACATCATGAGATTTCCCCAAGGAAATTTATTTACATAATTCCCATACTTTCTACATTTAAAGAATTTTATAGTCAATGATACCTTAGGGAGGATATTATTCTCATCCATTGTGTTAATATAACATTTCATTCTTCTATTTCAGTTACTTGGTTTGTTTTCTCTTATTCAAAACATATTCATGATATCCTAAGAAATCCAATTTTTGTATCTATATAGGGATTTAATTTCTTAGAAACAACTCTATCAATCCTTTTCCATAATTCTAGGACTTTTCCTAAAACATTGACTCATCCTTAGTCTTATGCTTAGATAGATCACTAGAAATATCCATAGAAATATCCCAAGGGATATCAATAAATATTTCTAATCCTATTTTATAAATAATAACCAAATATTTCCTTTAATACCAACTATAATGACCCATACGTAACATACAAGGATATTACATCATTTTTATGAATATTCCTCATATTAAAAATGTACATTACCAATGACTATATTAGTTTAGTGTGTTTTAAAACTAGGAACACATTATTTTAATTTAGTGAATGATATTAAAAATATCCCATAAAGATATTCCCCTTTTAGTACTAGTATTTATAACCTTTATTCCTAACCCGGGGAAACGAAATATAAGAAAGGGTGAGCTTAGATGCTCAGTAAGGGTGAATAAAGGAGATATATAAGAATAACATAAGAATAATTTTATGATAGTTTTAGCAAAAAATTATAAAATAATACCCTATATATCAAAGAACATAAACATGAATCCTAGAATAAATCTTTTCATTTCATAAGAGAAGAATCATAAGGGAATCAAGAACATAATCCATGGAATAATAACATAAGAACATGACATATAATTATTCTAAAAAAACATATAAAATTATTTTTGTACTAGTAAATCCTTACTTATAAGGACATATTAGTGGAATGGGATCACTTCCCAAACCATTTTTGTAGTCAAGGTTAACTCTAAAGACCTCCTTTATGGAAAAAGTCCTATAATTAACTAGGTTCACTCCTCATTCCATCATTGTATTACTAACTGTGTTCATTTCCCATTCCATATGTAAATTAGTGAACTGAGTTCACTTATTATTATAGTCTTTTATTACTAAACCAATTTGACTACTCATTCAATATCTTTATTATTGAACATATTTCACTCCTTGTTCTAGTATTGTATTACTGAATCATGTTCACTTCTCATTCCAGACCTATTTTACTAAACCGATTTCACTCTTCATTCCATCACTATATTTTTAAACCGAGTTCACTCATCATTTCATCCCTATATTAATAAACTAATTTCACTCCACATTCTATCCATGTATATATCATGAGATATAAATCTCTACCCAATTCATTATAAGTTGATATATGTCCCACCCATAGCATAACTAAATGAAAGATACGAGTTCCACAATATCATAAATAATCATCATCTCATAACCCATGAAATTAAATTGGTATCATAAAAATTTCATCATGAATATATTATGTAGAAGATACATTCTTCACAATAATTTAATATAATCATAACCTATGAATAGAAAAGGTTTCAAAAGAATATAACTCATAGAAGAGAAATGAGTGTTGAAAACATCATTCCATCAAAACACAAACCATTGAAGAAATAATATGACTGATATTATTGGATCACATGCCCAATAAAGAATATGTAACACCAAAAAATTTCATCTTAGAATAAAAATAATTTTTAAATATGTTTTAGAAAACATTTCTTGAGTAAAATATCTTTTCTACTTTGAAACATTATTTTTAAAACATTAAAAAATTTTAAAATACATTTTAAAATATAATTAATTTTTAAAATAATAATACATTTTAAAACATAATACATTTTTATAATACATTCCATTGAAAATGATATTAAAATATCATTTAAAAACACTTTTGAAAACATTTTTTAAAAAAATGGCCTTTGAATAAACTATTTTTTCGAATGAAGAGAGAAATAAGGTCAGATATTCTTTAAAACACATTATTAATTATATTAAGTCTCAAATAGCGTAAAAGGGTATTATTACTTGAATATATCATGAATAACCATATTTTATTAAAAATAAAAAGAATTATTGAGGTATGGATCATAATATTTTATCAATGGAAGTACAATTATAAATAATCCCAATAAATGATGAGATTGTAGCAACAAACTCTTACTAATTTTTTAACATTGAATAATAATCCCTATGAGAGAATAACATTAAATTAAACATAAAATATCATTAAAATAATTATATTCATGATATAAAATATAAAATGTCATTATATACACCTCGAAAATAATATAGGTGCATAATATAACATGTCTCTCAAAGAAAACAATTGAGACAAAATTATCATACCGATTTGGAAACATTTGAAACATAAATCCTATTAAAGAGATATCATAAAATTAATTTGTAATTAAACATATATTTATGATTAATAATAAAATAATACATTCTTTCTTAGTATATACATCACCAAATGAAATGAGTGTGGAACACGACATAAGTCTCATAGAAATAAAAGTGAGACAAGAAATACCCTTACTACTTGAGTAACTTTTGAATCATGAGATATGTGAAAGAATAATAGCTATTGAAATATTAAATATAATTAAATAAATTAAAATCATGATAAAACATTTCATATTTCAGTATATACATCACATAACAATAATAAGTGTTGAATATAGCATATATCTGACAAAAATAAAAGTCAGATAAGAAAACGCTTACCTTAAATGTTGAATTTATTCTTAAATATTAAAAACTAATGTATAATAAATATAAGTTTATTATAAAACTAAAAAATAATCATATTATTATATATAATACTATATATTATACTATTATGACTTTATATTACTGGTTTATTAACAATTTCATGTTAAATTTACGTTTCAGGTAATAACTGCATTGTTTTTCGAATATGTTATGATCTATGATTATTGATACTCTTTATTAGATAATAATTTACTTAATTAAATAATTTAAAACATGATATAAATATAATATATTTTCAGTATATAATTATTCATAATAATATATAAAATATATAAATATGAAATAAAATACACCGTTCATAGGGACGGTAGGCCATACTTATCCATGAATGCTGTTTCGATTTTCCTGTCATATTTTTAATGATAGAAAGTAAATGATATATAGATATATATATATTATTTCTACTATAATTATTAATTAATATATATAATTTTTTTATTAAAACCATTTTTAATACATTCCATTTAAATAATGAATGAATCACATCACTTTGAGGAGGTGGTAGTCTGCACGTCCACAAACAAAGTAATCATATTCCTAAAAAATGGAAAGCATGAAGGTATTTGTTATAAAACAGTTCCATAAAAATAAATAAATCATAAATATCATATATTTCATATAAAAATAGTAATTATATCATTATTACCAACCTCGATAAGTGGTAATGGAAGAACTAACAATATTGGTTCGTGAGTCGGTAGTTCATCGTACACACAAATGATGATTGTGTATCCCATTTTATGGAGGTGTGTGAAGGATTATGTCATAAAATTAAGAAAAAAACATCTCATTATATTTATAATACTTAATATGTTAAATAATATTTATATAATATTAATTTAATTGGTGGAGAAATAAATAAAATGAAAGTGATCATGGAAGATCTTTACCTCATCTTCTGGTAACTATGTTTGGTTTTCATTAAAGGAACACCTTGGATTGATTTATTCACAATTATTGGCTTATAACATGATAATAGTGATTTTTGAGATTATTTTATAAGGTCTTGGATGTGACAAAATGCTTGAAAGGTGTGATGACGTAATGGGGTGTGTGCTTTTATACAGTGGAGGAGGAGTCACATTCTTAAAAATATAAAACATTTAAACACTATTTAGATATATACATTACATAATGTGCCCCCAATAATGTTACATTTTAGATATATGGGGCTATTTTGTATAAATATTTCCATAAAATGTGTTTTGGAAAAGTTTCTAAGTCATTTATCCCCTTATGATTAATGTTTAACCACTATGTAAACTTATTTTTACATTAATTGTAGTAACTAATTTTAATTACTTTAACTTAATTATTGGTCAAAAAAGATGAAATTATTAGAAATTTTAAATTATGATGATTCCAAATATGTAATCCATTTTTCCAAATTCTAATAATAGAAGTGGAAAAATTTTAATTTAAAATTAAACATGTATACGGGATGGAACAATAGGTTTTTGAAGTAAAAATGTTCCACAATTTGAAATGTTTTTATTACCATTTTCACTTTTAAATTGATTAAAATTAACTAATTTTTATTTTTTGATGTATAATTGAACCATTTATTCTTTAAAACCTATTTTAAAATTTATTTAACTATAAATATTAATTAGATGAAAAGTCAGTTTCAATTAGAATTCAGTATTTTTCACTTTTTATAAAATAATGGAAACCACATAGAAAAATAAAAAAGTCACCCAATAAAATTTTTATATTATGATTTAATAAATTATCATTATTTATTAAAATATAATTTATAAAAAAATTCAAAAAATATATTTAAAATATGTTCACCATTGAATGGTGGTAAAATTACCTTTTCGAAAAATACATCTCTTTATGCGTAAAATTAGATCTAACTTTATCAATTTTCTAGAAAAAATATAAAATGAATGATAAATAGTTGAATTAATATGATATATATATATATATATATAAAATTTAATACATCTATCAAAATTGGATTGTTTAATTTATTAAGATAAAATATTTTTTTTGTGTTTAGAAAACCAGTTCTTTTAAGAAATTTTCTTATTTGCAAATAGTTAGTACTCCCATTTATAATTAATTAGTGACAAAATGATTAATTTTATATATATTTTAACCCATAATTTAATAATTTAATTAATAATATTCATAACAACTATTCCAACCACTTGAATATAACTAAAATAATATTTTAATAATAACATTAATATTATATTGATGTCCAGTGAAACTCGATATTGCATGTAATGAAAGCTATCAAAGGAACTTGTAATAATGTGTAACATGATAAAAACATTGTTTTATATGTAATACAATAAAATATAAGAATCTTTTATAGTACAATATTAACTGTAGCGTGCAATACAATTCATCAAAGAAATTTAATTTATTTGAAAAAAATCAATTCATAAAAACTTTGGGTGTTATAGTTAACAATGAATTTCATAAAATTCCCTAAGGAACACTTTATTGAATAAAAATATGGATATAACTATAATTAATAATAAATAATATCAATAAATTATCAACCTATGTTAATAGTAAATAATAATCCAGGATTTCAATACTTTTCCCCTTGTTAGTAAAAGGGATGAAATGATCATAACCCATCCTAATAAAAATGGTGTGTTTTAATATAACGTATATTAAAATTTCCAATAAGAATACCTATTTGAATAAAAATATAATTTATGCCTATAATTTTCCCTAAGTTAATAGAATATCATAATCTCTTGGTGAACATTATCCAATCCGAGATCTATAAAATGTGATGTTCGCACAGTATAGAAGAATGAGTATAAAAATAGGTTAATAATTTAAAAATATGAACATAATATATCCATGGGAAGGATGTATATGGATTAAAAAGAATATATCCTTAGCGTTATAAAGAAAAAAAAAGATGTTGATATAGATAAAAAATATCCTTGAAAAATAATGTTTGAAAGTTTTACCCAAGAAGAGATCATGAATTTGATTCTTTAGTATCATGAGTTCATTATCCCAAAAAATATATATATATATATATATATATATCTATATAATATAGTATAAATAGTTCAAAATAAAATTAATTAGCTTAAATCCTTTTAAAAATGTAATGGAAAATTCAAGTGAAAATATGAAATAGATTTTAGAAAACATTTTTAATAGTGAAATAAAATAGGAAGTTATGGGTGACTTTGAGAAGTTTATTTTTCTAATTTATAGGTTAAGACCCTATGAAAACATTAATTGTCAAAATAATTTCAAATAATGGATCTTTAAAAATAATTTTTTTATATAGGGAATATGGATCCAAAACATTAGATTATGAGAGGGAAATTTTAATACTTGAAATTTCCTTTGTTGAAACCCTAAATTATAAAAATAGTGATAAAAAATTTATGTATTAAAAATTTATTTTAAAAAATATTATAATAAAATATAATAAAATAAAATATTACTAAGGGAGATCCAAAATATGAAATAGTGGTGTTCAAGAAAAAACATTATCTCTTAAAGAAGAGGAGTTGAGTTACAAAACATCCTTACTACTGGGAAAAACCTGTATGAATATCCACTTCAATAAAGGACAAATATTTTGATAGTAAACAGCATGAAATAAATTGAATATTTTAAAAATATATCCATTGTATGTGAATAAACAATAAAAAATAGATGGGTGTGTAACATGTATCATATATCAAAGAATCTGAATTGATACCAAGAAAACCCTTGCAGCATAAGTAACATTATATTCAAAACATATTAAAGGAGATAGATTTTGATTAGATGTAAAATACCATTTATAAATTATAATTATGAATGAAATATCTCAAATAGGAATTATATTCACCATAAAAATGAAATTAGGTTTATAAAAAAAAACATATCTTAAAGGGAGGAATTCGAGGCGAAAAACCTTAACTTTTTTTCCTCACTTTCATGGACATACATTAACATCATGTATCACGAACCTAGATATTCTAATAACTTAATACAGAACCATAATCATATCCATTTTCATTAATACTTTTCCTAAATATTCATTCAGTAATTGAATTATTTTTATTTTCCACATCAGGTGTTTATGGTCTTGCTCGTTTGTAGTAGTTGAATAATAGAGGTATCAATATATATTTCTCTTCAAAATTTCATAATTAATATTTCATTAATGAAAGTTATAGGTATTTTTTATAATACATTAATATTATCCAAAATCCTTTCATTGGTGTTTTAGACATTATCATTGAAGATGAAATTGAGAAGAACCATGTTTCAGTGATTATTAACAATCAATGTGTGTTTTCTTAATTTGTCGACTAAATATTGATATAATATTTATGGAATAAAAAAACATAATTGACTCATTTATTTCATATTATAAATTTAATTATGTTCCCATAGTTATTCATGATATAAATTAATGGCATTGTTCAACTAGGTGGTTAAACTGACCCACATAGAAACATAACCAAATTTAATTAATCACTATCATGTGATTTTATTATAATACATTTATACCAAAAGAATAATGATATTATTATTTTTCTTATTATTGTGATATTTCATAATTTTATATATTTATAAAGATAATATAATTGATATAAAGAAATATCTTATAAAGAAGAGATCATTATCCTCTTAGTATGATACTTTTAAATTATTGAATTGATGGTGGTCATATATTTATCATATCATTGATAGTTTATCTAACATATGATAACATAACCTTAATGACAGAATAAGAATCATATTTACCCTTTTATACCATCCTTATATTGATACTTTCAATTTGGTTAAATAAAATAAAACATGTTACATCGTGAAAGTAGTAGTATGAAAGACACATGAATGATTGTTTTCTCTCTCTTAATGGATGGTATATATAAATAAAAAATGAAAAAAACTTTACTATATTAACATTAAAGTATATAAATCATAATTATATAAATATATAAATGTTTCATGAATAAATTTTAAAGAATATAATTAATATTGAATCTAATTAGTTGATAATACTCATGTCAGGGGATTGAATTTTCCATGGAAGTCTTCATGGAAATAAAATCATTTTGGAATCTAATAGTGACAAGATGATTTTTAACATTGATGATAGTCCCAGGAAGAGAAAAAATAAATATTTTAAATTTTAAATTTTAGGGATAAGGAATTCTTTATGTTGTAATGATATTACCCTTTTATTAGTGAGTAAAATGGTAGTTTTTGAAATACCCCTTGAATCTTAATAATTATATTTCTATATTATCACGTAAAGGGCATAAAATAGGAAAAATTGTGTAAAGGTTGTGAGTTCCGTTAGATAAAACCTTCAATAATCTATTTGAAAACATGTCCTTAACATGTTTTTGTAAAGACTCAGAAATTCCATGTAACTATTTTTAATTATATGGGAATTTTATGAGTGATCAAAAATTAACGGCGCGTGATTCTGAGGTCCGGAGTGCTCAGAATGAATTTTTGAACTTTTTTTTGGGTATGTTCACTAATCGTGCGAGTGAGTTTTTTTTTAACTTTTAAACCAGCGCTCAGAATTGAAATCTGAGGGCACCGTTGAACTCGCAGCGCCAGTATTCACTTAAGGAGACCTTTTCCTCGACTGCAGTGGGTCGAGGGTGAAAGATAGTTTTTTGGGTTTTTCATAGAAACAAAATTAAAATAAAATATACTTTTATTTTATTTTCTTTTTAGTTAAATCCTCCCATGTGGATGGTTTAAAGGTGTGGACCACATGAACTAAAACCTCCCACATGCATGTTATGGAGGTGGGGACCACTGAGCCTAAAACCCCCCATTTTGAATTAGAGGTGGGGTCCACCCGAACCCCTTTAATGAGAGAAAACCTCTCAACTCCCCTACTTTAAATTTTGCCAACACCATTAATTAATTGGGCCGATTAATTTTTCCAACATGGTACAATTAAATGAGCCAATTAATTATGCCAATGCGCCAACATGATTGGCCCCCGTGGCCTCACCGCCCTACATTCTCGCCACCTCACAACCCTCTGCACCGCCCTGCGGCCCTCACTGGCCCCGCGACCTCGCACTTGCCTTCGCGGCCCTCACGGTCTCGTCGCCCCGCGACCTTACAGCCCCCGCGTCCTCACCGTCTCGCAGCGCTCTGTGCTGCCCCGTGGTCCTCGCGACCCTTCATGGCCTCGCGTCACCTCCGCAGACCCCACGACCACACCTCCCCATGGCCTCGCGTCCCCCGTGGCCGTGTGGCCTCACCGCCTTGCAGCACTCCGTGCCGCCTCATGGCCTCGTGCCACCTCCGTGGCCCCCACGGCCTCTGCGGCCCTCACAGCCTCTGCACCGCCTAGTGCAGGCCAGACCGCCCAGCGGGCCGGGTCGGACCTAACAGGCCGGACCAGACCCAGCGGACTGGGTCGACCCAAACCGTGTCAGGTTAGACTGGGACGGGTTGGGCCGGGTCGGTCCCACATGGTCAGAACAGACGCCGACCAATTTCAAACTTTTCACTCTATCAGCCATAACTTTGGAACCGGGCGTCCGATTGACAAACCGTTAGCAGCGCATGAAACCTTGGAGTGATACAGTCCCTTTGAGTATACCCCTTTGAATATTTTTATAAAGTTGTAGTACGGTTATGTTGGATCGAGAACGAATCCAATTGGGCCCTCGGGACTAAAGGGACAATAACTCACAGACCGGGCGTCCGATTGACGAACTGTCTCTTGCATTGAGACCCCTATGGCATTTCTGTACTTTTTGATACTTCTTCGTGGAACTTCATGGAAGTTGGAGTATCGACCAATGGCTTGAGGAGCGGAACCTCCCAGATACGAGCAAGCCTAGTGTGGGAACCCAGTAGATGGCTGTGACGTAAAGACTGAATAGCGATCCTGTGTGGGTCAGCACTGAGTGATCCTGTGTGGGTCAGCACCTAGAGATCTTGAGTGGGTCATCACCGAGTGATCCTATGCGGGTCAGCATCGAGCAATCCTATGTGGGTTAGCACCGAGCGATCCTATCTGGGTCGACACCTAGCGATCCTGTGTGGGTTAGCACCGAGCGATCCTGTGTGGGTTAGTAGCTGATCCTCTTAATAGAGTAAGATGATTCAGTAGTTACATCTAATCATCACTACTATTGTACCTAAGAAATACCTGGTGTGAGTTGAGTTTGTACCTTGTGGTACATTCCTTTGTGCTAATACCTTGGTGGTATTCTTCTGTGTGGCGTACCTGTGTGGTACTTACCTTTGTGGTATTGCTTCGTTTGTGGAACAGTTGAGATTTGGGCTTTGAGTTGGACTCTGTATTTTCCTCATGACTGAGATGAGTATTCTTGATAACTTAGGTATATGTATGGGCATATACCTAAGTAGGGTTTTAAGTTGATTTCATACCTTGTGGTTTATCTTTGGTGGATTTTGTGAGACCTTGAGGGTCTCGGGGTCCCTACTGTGTATCGTTATACTCACCCCTGAATGGGCTATGACCACACCTTATTGTGTTTGGTGTAGATGATGGACAACGCTGATCAAGGCTTAGGGTACTAGGTCTATACGAGGCCTGTAGGTGGACCATACGGCGAGACGGTACACAGAGGAGATGGGTGGACGTGGAGTGCCGAGGATATGATCTGTACCTACCCTTCAGGTAGGAACCTCAGAGGATGACCCAGTAGCTGCCTTTCTTTTTCTTCATTATTATTGGGATTCATTTGTACTTGTACTATTACTGTGGGGCTTGTATTCAGGCCCCTTTTTACTTTCAACACTCTTTTTTCTATATAGTTGACTTGTATTCATATCGTGTTGTGTTCTTGGTTGCGTGTGTTTACAGGTTATAAAGAAAATTCCTTCCCGGTTATAGGAAATACGTCTTTCAGTGCTAGTCGCGAGCCACTGGCCTAAGGAAGGCAGGCATGGGGTAGTCACGACACGATCCCCTGGGGATGGGTCATGAAAAATTGGTATAAGAAGAGTCGGTTATATAGTAGAACATAGAACTCTGATCTTTATTTTAACAGCAATAGTGTTAAGTGTAGTGAATGTGGTTATCAGTTTAGGGAATTCAGTGTTGGTGTGGTGGCCAATGTATCCATACACCAAGACCCTAACTTCTAAATTTTGACTCAGTGAAAACATTGATTGTATGTGTGTTTTCAAGAGTTTTCTTTTTGATCTCATTGAGTTAGCTCACCAGGTACAACTTATTGACTGTGGAACACCTGTTTCTTTTCATGATGCCTCCACGCAGACAGCCATCTAGGGTTCTAGATATAGTATGCACTGATAGCCCACCGAGCGATGAGGCCTCGGTGGATGGCCCTCTCATAGTAGAGGCACCAGTGGAGGCACCAGTGTTACCATTACAAGTTGGTCCACCGATGCCACCAGCCCCAACAGTCGAGGGTGCACGCCGCTTGAGCGCGATGCACGAGTTCCAACACTAGAGGAAACCTAGGTTCAGGGGAGAGATGGACCCACAGGTGGCTAAGGATTGGCTGGAGGCCATAGTGAGAGTCTTCCGACTATTAGGGAAACCAACTGATCTCATGGTGATCCTTACTGCCAGTCTACAATAGGCAGAAGTAGGCAGATGGTGGAGCTTGATGCTTCAGTTTCACGACGAGGTGATGCTTCTCTGGGAAGACTTCGAGATCCTGGTTCGGGCAGAGTTTGTTCCAGCAACTCTTCGTGCAGTGTGCATACATGAGCTACTTGACCTGTAGTAGGGAAACATGACTGTGGCTCAGTACTCAGTGAGGTTTACTTACCTTTCATGCTACACCAATAATATGGTTTGAGACACATTCTTTAGGGCCCACACCTTTGAGTAGGGACTCAAACAAAAGATCAGGGATTCAATGACTTCCCTTGGCATCCCAATGTAGGCTGGGGTGTTAGATCGTGCCCTATTAGTAGAGAGTTACCTTGCTGAGTAGTCACCAGCAGTGATACCCACCACCGGACGTCACGTAGCGGAGTCTTCTGTAGTTGGCAATAGACTGATGTCACAGAGGTCCAAATAGACTAGACCTATAGGTGGACGACTGCAGGATTCAAGGTCGGTTGTGCGAGGCACTCAAAGAAGAGCCAGTCATGCCAGGAGCGGGCAATGTTACACATATGGAAAGCAGGGTCACATGGCTCATGACTATCTGACCCGTCGTACGGATGATCAGCAGACAGTTGAAGGACCACCGAGGCAGAGACAAAGGTTCAACCGAGGAGGTCTGCAGGGTGCAGACGAATGTGGCAGAAGAGATGGCTATGCATCTGGCGGTGGGAAACTATTCAAGATGTTATCGCCACCACCACCATGAGGTCCACACTGACCGTAGGGAGCAGGAGGATAGGGGAGAGCTCAGCTCCTGGCAGCTGAGACCTATGATCACGGTGCTCCAGAGATGATACGAGGTATGATCTATGTCTACTCCACCTTAGATGTAGTACTTATAGACACAGGTTATAGTCATTCTTTTATTTACACTACCCTTGTTCGGAGATCAGAGATTTCGATGGAGCCATCGGCTCAATACTTATGGCTAGAGACTCTTACAGGAGAGGATTCGATGATTATGCACTAATTCCGGCAGTGCAAGCTTACTCTAGGAAGCGAGAGCTTCAGCTGAGATCTCGGCCTTATGACATCATCTTTGGAATGGAATGGTTATCTATAGTCCATGATCAGATTGACTGTATTAGGTAAAAAGTGCAGTGTGTCCGCAAAGGTGGGAACATGTTTACCATCACTGGCGAGAAGGGAGCCTTTGCAGCACATGATGGACTTACCCAGAGGAGAGTGCAGCCAATCAATCATTAGTTGGCTAGACTCACCCTCAGAGCAGTTAATGTTGAGAGGCAGAGTTATCCAGTAGTGGTGGACCAGTACACATATTTCTTCCCTGATGATATTTCAGGTCTACCTCATCATAGAGAGGTGGACTTTTACATTGACTTGTACCCTGGTACGACATCGATATCTACACCAGCATCGGATGGATCCCGTGGAGCTTTGTGAGCTGTGGGTATAGCTAGAGGACTTTAAGGGGAAATGATTCATTCGACCCTGTGTTTCTCCTTGGGAAACCCCGATATTGTTTTCCAAGAAGGAAGATGAGAGCTGGAGAGTTTGTGTTGACTATCAGCACCTGAACCAGGTGACCGTGAAGAACAATTACCCACTTCTGAGGATTGATGACCCCTTTGATCAGATGAAGGGATCACGGTGGTTCTCGAAGATAGACCTCAGATCAGGCTATCACTATCTCAGAGTACGATATGAGGATGTGTAAAAGATTGATTTATGATGTCGGTACGACCGTTACGATTTATTGGTTATTCCATTCGGTGTAACCAACGCTCCATCAGTGTTCATGGGACTCATGAACATGATCATTCATCCATACCTTGATCTCTTTGTATTAGTCTTCATCGGCGACATTCTGATCTACTCGGCTACTGAGGAGGAGAATGCCTATCATTTGAATGTAGTACTGGACACACTTTGAGAGCACCATCTTTTTGGTAAGCTCTCGAAGTGCCAGTTTTGGATCCGAGAGGTTCACTTTCTAGGACATGTCATATCAGAGGCTGGAGTTGCAGTGGATCTAGTGAAGATTGAGGTGGTACTTTATTGGGAGCCACCTAGGAGTGTGATGGAGATACATAGTTTCTAGGGTTTGGCAGGAAACTACCAGAGATTTGTGCCATATTTCTCCAGAGTTGCAGCACCTTTATTAGCGTTGATGAAGAAGGGGAAAACCTTCGTATAGTCGAAGAGATGCCAATGGAGTTTTCTGGAGCTGAAGAAGAGGCTGATTAGTGCCCCTATCTTGAGGCTTCCAGAGGAGGGCGTAGGCTACGTAGTCTACTGCGACGCATCAGGGACCAAACTCGGATGTTTCCTGACGCAGGAGCGAGTAGTGATTACATATGGTTCTCGATAGCTGAGACAACATGAGTAAAAATAAGCTACCCATGAACTGGAGTTGGTAGCCGTGGTCTTCGCCTTGAAGACGTGGCGAAATTACTTGATGGGAGAGCGTTTTACAGTGTAATCTGATCAAAATAGTCTCAATTATATCTTCTCTCAGAAGGACCTAAACTTGAGACATCTACGTCAGATTGAGTTCCTCTAGGACTATGACTTTGAGATAGTCTATACTCCTGGGAAGGGTAACGTTATAGCAGATGAAATCAGTGGGAGGTCTGGTATACAACTTCTAGCTGAGGCGACAGAGCAGCTGGCCGCATTATATATATCCTTTGTGGATTAGGATGAAGCAATATTTCTTCAGTCTCTTACAGTCACTCCCCCACTTCCTCAGCGAGTTAGGAAGGCTCAGCGTCGGGACGCTGACTGTGAGGCTCGACATGCTCATATATCCACCGGGCAGGCACCTGATAGATTTTCTGAAGGTGGGGAGCATGTCATCCTCTTCAGAGGATGTACCATGATACCAGTGTCACTTCAGGAGGAAGTGATGAGGGAGTTCCACACATTCCTTCTAGTGGTACATCCATGAGTGGCAAAGATGTAGCAGGATCTCCGACGACATCACTGGTGGCCGAGAATGAAGAAAGTAGTAGAAAATTTTTTCTCTCGGTACCTCACTTTTCAGCAAGTGAATGCGGAGCATCAGGTAGCAGCAAGCATGGTTCTTCCTTTAGAGGTCCCAGAGTGGGAGTGGGATGAGATATACATGGAATTCATGACATCACTTCCACGTATATTCAGAGGTCATGATTCTATCTGGGTGATCATCTACTGACTCACCATGTCGGCCCACTTCCTACCGATCAGAGAGAAGGGTTCAGTAGAGAGCTTGTGACGCCTCTATGTGCATGAGATTTTGTGGCTACATGCAGTACCCTTGATGATTTTGTCCGATAGTGATTCAAATTTTACTTCCTGGCTATATATGGGGTTACATGAGGATTTCAGGATGTAGCTTCGTTTAAGCACTACCTTCCATCCTCAGAAAGATGGTCACACTGAGCAGACCATTCAGACCCTCTAGGACATGCTGCGTGCTTGCATCCTTGACTTCGGTCGTAGCTGGGAGGATCAATTGAATTTCGTAGAGTTTTCATACAAAAAAATAGCTATCACTCCACCATTAGTATGGCACCTTTTGAGGCTTGTACGGGCGGCCTTGCAGATCACCTTTGTGCGGGACTGACCTGGGAGAGTCAGCACTAGTGGGACCATAGATGGTACGGGATACCCTAGAAAAAATTACAGATCATCCAGGAGTGGATGGAGACTACACAGAGTAGGCATAATTCTTATGCCGGTAGGAGACAGAGACCTCTGGAGTTTAGGGATGGCGACCACGTCTTTCTATGGGTCTCACCCCAATGAGGTTTACGAAGATTCGGCTAAGGTGGAAAGTTATCTCTAAGGTTCATCAGAACTTTTTAGGTCCTCAACAGAGTTGGTGAGGTGGCTTACTGCTTATCTCTTCCCCCTCAGTTGCACTGGGTGCATGATGTCTTCCACGTATCCCAGATGAGGAGATACGTGCATGACCCATCCCAGGTCATCGACCACGGTGAGCTGGACATCGACAATGGTGAGACGTTTTCAGAGGTTCTAGTTGAGGTTGAGGATCGATAGGATCAGATCCTTCTTGGCCAGTCGATACCTCTAGTGCACATTTGTTGGAATCATGAGAACCTCTAGGAGAGCACATGAGAGCGGGATGCTCATATTCATGCTCAGTACCCCCACTTGTTTTCCTAGTTTTTTGATGTGGATTACCGGTACATAAATCTCTATGTTGGGGAGAATGTAAAGACCTGGAAATTCCATGTAATTTTTTTAAATTATATGGGAATTTTACAAGTCCGTGAAAATTGACGGCGCATGATTCCAAGGCCCAGAGTGCCCGAAATGAATTTCTGAACTTTTTTGGGTACGTTCAGAAAACATGCGAGTGAGTTTTTGTAACATTTAAACCTGTTCTCAGAATTGAAATATGAGGGCATCGTTGAACTCACAATGCCAGTATTCTCTTAAGGAGACATTCGCCTTTACCATAGTGGGTTAAGGGTGAAAGATAGTTTTTGGGTTTTTCCTGGAAACAGAAATAAAATAAAATAAACTTTTATTTTATTTTCTCTTTAGTTTAAACCTTCCATGTGGATGGTTTAAAGGTGGGGACCACCTGAACTAAAACCTCACACATGTATGTTATGGAGGTGGGGACCACTGAGCCAAAAACCCCCCATTTTGAATTTAGAGGCAGGGTCCACCTGAACCCCTTTAAGGAGATAAAACCACTAAACTTCCCTTCTTTAAAATTTTCAGACACCATTCAGCAATTGGGCCAATTAATTTTTCCAACGTGGTACAATTAAATGAGCCAATTAATTATGTCGGTGTGCCAACATAATTAATCTACTTAATTTAATTATATTGGAACCTCTTTGTTTGGGAGGATTTTTGGTTGGAAAAGAAGTTCCTTGGTGGGAGAAAGTTCTCCAACGAAGAACGCCATCAAAGAACGTTCTTCAGAAATCAAGGAAGGAGACGATGTACGAGCCCGACATCGAAGAATGGTTTCAGAAGCGACAATAATTGGCACCCTCATTACCTTCTTCGACTTCTTTCTCGCGCCAACGTCAACGAACAATCGAGGTAGGGGTTTAATTGTGTATGATTATATATTCCCATGTTATTACCTTCTAAAACAAAGAACACAGATCAACTCTCTAACCAGTTGATTCATGGATGTTTTATTTTTCCGGTTTGGGAATAATAAATGTGGGAGGTTTTAGAGTTTGAAGTTATTCATTCAAGGTTTATGTTGAGCCGCTTGATACCGCTCTAACGTGGAGGGTGCGGGCCAAAAAAACATGGCCTTAACCCTCCACCATTCTTCATTTTTGTGTGTTCTTCACGATGGAAGAAGGAGGCTTTGTTCCATAGCAATGAATGAGAACAGCGGCCGACACCACCGTCATCCGTGAAGATGGCGATGATGCAACGACACTGCCCCACAGCCTCTGTGCCACCCGTGGCCTCTGCCGCACCGCGGCCTCGCGCCGTCCGCGACCTCTGCTATTTATGGCCTCCGCTTCCCGTGGCCTTCACTGCTCGTGGCCACCACATCCCCCGCAACCTCACCACCTTGTGTCCTCCACAGCCTGCCACCCCACAGCCTCGCGGACCCCGTAGCCTCACCGCCCCGCAACCTCACTACCCTGCAGCCTCGCGGCCTCGCCGCCTCACAGCCCTCCACGCAGCCCCGTGACCTCACCACCCCGAAGCTCTCGTGCCCCCTGTGTCTCACGCCGCCTTCGCGGAACCCCTGTCCTCACCGCCCCGCGACCCTCCGCACTGCCCTGTGGCCCTCGCGCAACCTCGCGGCCTTGAGTCCCCCACGACCTCGCCACCCCGCGGCCTTGCGGCCCCCACGGCCTCGCCGCCCCACGACCCTCCGCACCGCCCCGTGAACTCGCCTCCTCATTGCTCTCTACACCGCCCCGCAGCCTCGTGCCACCTCTGCGTCCCCTGCAGCCTCTGTAGCCCTCACGACCTCCATGCCGCCCAGCATGGGCCGACCCTCCCAGTGCGGCCGGGCCGAACCGAGTCTGCTGGTCCGGACCCAGCGGGCCGGACCAGACCCAAAAGACTAGGTTGACCCGAACCGGGTCGAGTCAGCCCAGGTCGGGTCAGTCCCACCGGGTCGGACCAGACCTGGACCGATTTCAAACTTTTCTCTCTATCGACTATAACATTGGCACCGGGCGTCCGTTGGACGAACCATTAGTGGCGCTGGAAAACATGGAGCGAGATGTTCTCTTTGATTATACCCCACTAGAGATTTTGATAAAGTTGGAGTACGGTTGAGTTGGATCGAGCACGAATCCAACTGGGACCTCATGACTAAAGGGCTAATAACTCACAGACCGGGCGTCCAATTGACGCACTGTCTGTTTCATTGAGACCCCCATGGCATGGCGGTCCTTTATGATAATTTTTCACCAGACTTCCTAGAATTTGGAGTATTGACCAGTGGCTTGAAGAGAGGACCCTACCATTGAAGAGTAAGCCTAGTGTGAGAACCCAGTAGCTGGCTGTGACGTGAAGAATGAATAATGATCCCGTGTGTGTCAGCACCAAGCGATCCTGTGTGAGTCAGCACCTAGTGATCCTGTGTGGGTCAGCACGAAGCGATCCTATGTCGGTCAGCACTGAGCGATCCTGTGTGGGTCAACACTGAGTAATCCTGTGTGGGTTAGAAGCAGATCCTCTTAACAGAGTAAGATGATTCAATAGTTACATCTAATCATATTTACCACTGTACCTAAGAAATACTTGGTGTGAGCTGAGTCTATACCATGTTGTACTTTCCTTCATGGTAATACCTTGGTGGTATTCTTCTATGTGGCGTACCTATGTGGTACTTACCTTCGTGGTATTCCTTCCTTTGTGGAATAGTTGAGCTTTGGGATTTGAGCTGGACTCTGTGTTTTCCTCATGATTGAGATGGGTATTCTTGATAAATTAGTTATATATATGGGCATATACCTAAGAAGGGTTGTCAGTTTATTTCATACCTTGTGGTTTATCCTTGGTGGATTTTGTTAGACTTTTAGGGTCTCAGGATTCCTACTGAGTATCTTTATACTCACCGCTCCACAGGCTATGCCCGCACCTTGTTGTGTTTAGTGCAGACAACAGACAACGCTGATCGATGCCGAGGGTACCAGGGCTATATGGGGCCTAGAGGTGGACCATACGGCGTGGCGATACGAAGAGGAGATGGGCAGACATATATTTACCCACCCTTCAGGTAGGAAACTCAGAGGACGACCTAGTAGCTACCTTTCTTTTTCTTCAGTTGTATTGTGATTCAGTTGTACTTGTACTATTACTGTTGGACTTCTATTCCAGCCCATTTTTACTATCATCACTCTTTTTTCTATACAATTGACTTGTGTTCGTATCTTGTGGTGTGCTTGGTTGCGTCTTTTTTCATGTTATAAAGGCAATTATTTCCCAGTTATAGGGAATACGCCTTTCGGTGCTAGTCGCCAGCCCCTGGCCTATGGAAGGCGGGCTTGGGGTAGTCACGACACGGGCCCCGGGGGATGGTTCATGACAATTTTTTTCATTTCCCCCTTTGTAAAAGGCCTTATACCATTAATATTTTTTTGGGGTAACAAATTTTAACCTTAGTAACTGAATTTAACAGGAAAAATAAAAATTATCCAAATTAAATAATTTGAACCATATCATTTTAAATTTAAAACCCATGTTAAAAAATAATAATTATTTAGGTATCAAAATTTAATTTTAAAATATAAACACTTAAATGTAGCAAACTATTTCTAAGGAAATAATGTTTTTCTTATTGAAATTAATATATAAAGTGAAATTATATTGGATATTGAATATATTGATATAGATTGAATTATTATAAAAAAATAATGTGAGGCTTTTATGTAAATAAAAAAATGGTTAAACCTTGAAAATTACTTGATTTAATGTAAATACCACAAACAGTTTTATATTAAAGTAGAATGTTAATTAATTATAAAAATGGTTCATGAATGTTTTTTATGTTCAAATACTATTTTAAAATGAATTATATTAATTATAAAATTTTATTTCATAATAGTTTTCAATTAATTTCTATAACATTCTGTTATAATGGTGATGTCGTACAAATTACATGTTTTATGAAAAAAATGAATATTTCGAATAAAACCTAACCTTTCAAAAAAAAAGATAAAAAATTCATAAAATGTAATTTCAGAAATTTTGAATTCAAAAATTAAGTTCATTTTATTTATTTTAATTTTTTTTAAAAAAATTATTAATTTGGTTTTTGAATAAAATCACAAAATACAATTGAAAATTATTTATATTTGGAAAGTGATATTTTTAAATATTAGTTCTTATAATTCTTACTCCATGTCATCTACTAAAAATATTTATGTTATCAAAATATTAATATCAAACATAATTTATCATTAATCATATGTTTTTGGAAATAGAAATGTGTATCACATAAAATAATTTTTTTTAGAAAAAATTAATTTTCTAAACAATATATGATCTTATATTTATTTTTAGGTAAAATAAGTGAAATTCATTTATATTAAAATTTGGAATTATTTTCTATATAAATTAAATTTATAAATAAGTTACCCTTATTCATTCTTTTTAGTTAAATATCTAGTTATTTAGGGTTATTCATTGTAACGCCCCGTGTTTTTGATCCAAGGAAGGATTCCAAGGGAATTTGAATTTTGGTAATTAGTGGATAGGTAGTTCTTTGAACCAAGTTTTAGAACATAATTCTGAGAGTATGAAGGATTTAATATGTGTTTTTAGACTTGGGTTAAGTCTTGATAGGTTTCTAGGTTTCTCTATTGAGTTTGGGGAGCATTGGGCCCTGAGGATCCCATGTTTTGGTCGTCTGAAAGAGGCACGCGGTTTGTCTGAAATTGTACAACCCCAATTAGCAAACCATGTTTCCTGAATTAGAGGAATAGCAGGTTCCATATGGGATATGCATGGTTTTCCATAACCATGTGTCCAACCTACACAGTTAGTGCCACTTAGGCAGTACCTAATCCCTATTCATCATAGAGTTGTTGCATGGTTAGGAAAATTGTGCATCACAACCGTGCGAGGTGGGTTCCTTATTTAGTGGGAGACACATGGTTGGAAAATTATTTGGCCAAACATTGTGTCCAAACCTTATGACCGAGTATTGAGGGTGATATTAAAAAACAACCCCTAATGAGATTATGTTTTCTTTTGTATTCTTTCTTCTCCCTCTTCACCCGTATGAACCTCCTCCCTGGTGCCCTGGGTTCCTCCTCCTCCATATTCTAGGAAGGGATAAATCTCCTCCATCTAAACTCTAAATCAAACACTGCTAGACTCTATGGATCTGCATCAATAATATCTCAATTCCTTTTAAATCTTTATTCATTTAAGATCCTCTCGACTGAGTTATCAAGGATAGATATCATTTTCCCTATTTTCAATATGGATGTCCTTTTCTTATATTTATTTAAAACCAACCAAATTAGACCCTGATATTGGATGAGTAAAGTTTCCTAAGAACAAGGTAGATGGTCTATGACTTTTTCCTCAAGTTTCCATCATTTTATAAATAGCTTCATTGTGTTGCACGCTGGTCTTTGTCATGTGTTTCCTTAAAAATTTATTCTTCAATTTAAATTGCTATACACACCTTGTATTTCACCGATTGAGCATTGTTAGGTAATTAGATAAAGATAACATTGATCATGGACACCCCATGGGTGTGCATGTTTAAATTTTTCCTTTGTAATTGAATGAATTAATACCTGAAACACTTTCTAGGCATTCGACTTGTAATATTAATGAAATTTCCACTTATTATAAATTGTACAATTGATTAAGGAACCTACAAATTGACATATTGATCCCATTAATTTTGATGCCATGTTTTTTTATCCCCCTTCAATTTTATTTTTGGTGAATTGTGTGATGAATCCTAAAATGATGTTTATTTATGCTAAATGAATGGTTCAGTAAAAAATGTCATTATTTTATAATAAAACCCCTCAGATGAGGTATATTATCTTCTAAATTACAAATTTTTGACTATTTTTCAAATATTGTTGGATTAATATAATGACCTAGGCTTTTCATGCATGGATAGTACATCCTTTTTTCTATAACATTTCATACATTATACCAACACACGCCCAAAGACCATATTAGTTTAGTGCCTTTGGAAAGTTGGAATAAAAGATTATAGTCTAGTAGAATATCTTCAATTTTTTCCAAAAGATATTTCCCTTTAGAAATCCTACTTAAAACCTTTTCTTATAACCTACAAAATGGAATCATAAGAAAATGGTGATCTCTGATTCACAGTAAGGAAAAAAATGAAGATAGGTTAGTATAAACATGAGCATTAGGGTTTGAGAATATGATAATAACATTATAAGATCATAACCTTCATTTAAAAACCATAATTATGAATCAATGAATAAATTTTAGTAGTTCATAATACATGAATCATAAGAAAATAAAATAACATAATAGATAAAATCATAACATAATACACGGAATTGTGGCATTCACATGAACATATAGAAATAATTTCCATAATATTCAAGGAATCACATCGAAGGATATCTTAGTATTATGTGTTTACTCCCCATACCGTCTTGGTAATCATTGTTTAATCCTTTGACCATCTTAGAATTCAAGGTTTACATCTAAGACCATCATAGCGGACAAAGACCTTTATTGAATCACATTAACACCCTGTTCCAGCCATGTCTATCTCAAGATATATAAATAATCATCCAATTAATTAGAGGGATATATAGGTCCCAACCATCATATAATGATAAACATACATATGTGTACAACAAGAACATATATCATATCATAACCCATAATAGAAACTAGTTTTATAAACATTTCATCATAACATAAGTCATGAAAAAAAACATAATTCAGAAACATCAATTCATCATAAATATGAACTATTCATATAAATAATAATAATAGTATCATTGGATCATATACCTAGTAAAAAAAACTAACACTAAATGAATTTATCTTATATAGAAAATAATTTTCAGATATCACTTGAAATCATTATTGTGAAAAATATCATTTCTATTGAAAACATTTTCTTCTTAAAATTACATGTAATTTTAAAAGAAAAAATTTTATCTAAAAATAACCTTATAGGATTCTAAGGTAATATTCAAGGAAATAACTCATCATGAAATTTTAAAAATACATTCATACCATATAAGTTAAAAAAACATTCCTTTCGTACTTTTTCGGGAAAAGTCTCAATGTACCTTGTTTGGAAAACGACTAAAATATTTCTTTCAAACCGTGTAGTAAAAAAGTAAAAATTGGGTTTAAATGAAAATAATCATCCATATGATAATAGTAAGAACATTGTTGAAAAAAATATAAAACATGGTAGATAAATATTTCCTAACTAATATTAAAAATGAAACAATCTCAAATATTTATGAGATTGTGAAATAAATACTCATCAATTTACAATCAGAAGAATTGTATGCCCCATGAAAGAAATAAAATTATATGTATATAAAAATAACATAAAATTATGTATAAGATCCATAAAAGACATTCATGGGCAGTACATACACCACATATAAGAAACAAGTAGTTTATAAGGCATGTGTCCCATAGAAATAAAAGTTAGAGATAAATCCATTACCTTATGTCTTGACTCTCATCATACTTGAGAAAAACTCCTATATAATAAATTTAATTTTATTATAAAACGATTATTTAAACATATTAATATATATAATACCACATATTACTTACATATTACATTATAATTCCCTCTTATTAACAATTCCATGTTCATGTTAGGTTTCGGGTAATAACCACATTGTTTCTTGTACATGTTTTGACTTCTTATTCTAGGTCCCCAAAATTTTATTATGATTTAATAATCATTATAATGATAAAAATAATAAATATAATACATATTCACTATATATTTATTCATGGTTATCTATAAAAGATATAAATATAAAATGAAATACATCGTTCATGGAGAGGGTATGTCGTACGTACGCATGAACATTGCTTCCATTTTATGTTGAATTGAATGAAATTAAGTAAATAAAATATATTTATATATATAATATAATTATAGTAGAATTATTATTTCATATATATTATATAATTTCACTAAATCTATCTTTAATACATTCCATGTAATTTATGAATGAATTACATCACTTTGAGGATGCAATAGTCCACACGTCCACAAACAGAGTTATCATATTTAAAAAAATGGAAACCATGAAGGTATGTTTTATATAATAATTAAAAAATAAAGAATAAAAAATAAATCTTATATATATATCATATAATAATAGAGTGTATATCAAATTTTATGACCATAATATGTGGAAAAGGAAAAACGAACAACATCGTTTCATGAGGCGGTAGTTCACCATACACCAGAATAATAAGTTTGTTACCAATTTGATTGAAGTGTGTGTAAGTTTAGATAAAACAATTAATATAAAAAAATATAAATATATTTTTTATTCTGAGTTTATTATGTAAACATTAAATAAAAATAATTTAAGGGGTTTAAGGAATAAATAAAACAACAATGTTGGTTCATGAACATTACCTCTTCATTGGGTATCTTCTTTTGATTTTCACAAAAGACTCATTTGTTTGTATTTATTCCCAATATAAGGCTTATAGGATGAATTTAGTGATGTGGTGAGGAGATTTAGATAGATTTTTTCAGAACCAAATAGGTTATGAAATGTGAAGAATAGATAGTAAGTGGTTCCATTTTATGAGAGAGGGGAGGGGTACTTTTGGAATTTCTCAAAAAATTATTTTTTAATAAATTCAATATCTATCCAAATAACTCAAAATGTCTATTTATTAGAATATAATATGGGATAAGGCTGTAATATCCTAAAAAATATATTTTATACATGTTTTGGTATAATTTTAATCATTATCATTTTGATTTACACTTAGTTGATCCATTTTAATTTTAACAATGGCAACAAAGTCTTTTATTTTTAAGAGTTTTTAATTTTTACATTTAACGTGTAAATTGAACCATAAAACGAAAATTTAATAAATTCTAGACCATATTTAATAATCCTATATTTATTTAATATTTTTATGTTTTTTAAAAAATTTCATAAAATATTAATTTCATAAAATATCATAAGTGGCAATTTTGACACTATTCATAACATCAACTTTAAGAAAATCAATCTAGCATTCCAAATTCATAAAAATTCATTTATTCAACCAATATTATGTCATATTAACCAATAATTTTTTTTATCACCTTAATTAAGTTATGTTTTATTTATTTTAATAATTTTAATATCATTTAATTGATTGTTTCATTAATTGAGTAATTACTACATCATCATTTTTTAATTATTTATGATAATTATTTACTCCCTAAAAATTAATTTTTTTAATGATTTAGATAAAAAGTTTATCTTCCATAATAATATATATATAATCAAGCATATCTTCTATATAACCCCATATTAAAAATATTATACATATTAAAAGTAAGAATGAGGCATTTAGTCACTCCCTTTGAGTTTAAAAACATCTAAGTCATTTTCATGGAAAATTGTCCATTAAATTATAAAATTTCAATCCTTACATGTTAAATATATAATTTAATTCATCTAATAAAATTTTTTCAAGTGTTAGGGTAGTTTAATAATATTTATAATATTATTTTTACCCTTAATTACCAGATTTACCCATAACTGTGGTATTAAAAATTACTCTAGTTACTATTCATATTATACAAAAATAAAAGGAAACTACTTAAAATTTTTTTACATTTGTATTCTAAATATTTAATACTTCTTTTATAACTCAAAAATCCTAATTTTTAGAAATTAATAAAAAATTAATCTTGTTGATAGAATAAAAAAAAGAGGGTTTAAAAGTGAAAATGTTCAAAAGATTGAAATGATTTTATATAAAAATTCAATATGAAATTGGATATATTGACCTACATGGGATTAAATGATAGAAATTTATATAATTATTCTTGAAAATAAATTAAAAATATAATTTAACAATATAAATGTGGTATAAGAAAAAGTAGTTTTAAATTAAAATTCAGTACTTTTCATTATTCCTCAAAACATGAAACTTCTCAGAAAAATACCGAACTTTCACAAAAAGTAAATTTTGATATTATTATTTAAAATAATATGTTTATTTTTTCAAATAAAATTATAAAATAGTGAAAAAATATATTTTAAACAAATGCACTATCAAAAGGAAGGAAAACTATCTTTTTTAAAAAATACTCCTTTTTTGCATAAAATTGGATATGTTCATATATAATGTCCATAAAACATATATTCTAAATGTTAAAAATTAAATTTAATATTCTATATATATATATATCATTAATATAATACATTAGTATTTATTTGATTATTTATTATTATAAAACAAACTTTTTCTCATTTAAATATGTTTTTATAAAAACATTTCATTTCATTTTAAAAATTGTTTTACCTTCATTTATAATTAATTGGTCGAACAATTATGTGTATGACATAATTTCATAATTCAATTAGTCATGTTTATAAATTCCATTCTAACAGTGAGGTTATAATTGTCTCTTTTTAATAAGTATAATAATACAATGATGTTTTGTATAAACTCGATGTTTCATTTTAGGAAGCTAAGTTGGTTTTTTCATGAAGTGTAAAAATAAATTGATGTAGTTAATAATGCATGAAATCAATGAAATTTAATTTATTCAGAAATAATAGTACAAAAAACCAGCACAGGGTATTACATTTTACCCCCTTAAAATGAATTTCTCCCTCAAAATTCGTCATTCTAATAAAAAAATAAGGATACTTATACCTCATCACATCCTCATGTTACCACACAGCTTCTTAAAACTGGTAGTTCGATCAACAAAACATTAACCAGGTGATTAGTTTCATTTTTTTGAACTTTATCTCTATGATCCAAAATTCCAACTAGTTTCTATTAATTAGAACAATCTTTCTCTAGCAATATGACCTATGAGTTTAGTACATGTGATAGATCAGGTATGTACTTAGAAAAGATACATAGAACACATCATGAACATGATAGATATTTGTGGTAACTGATAATGGATAGTCTATAATTCCAATATGATCATGAATTTAAAAAGGGAATCACATCATTATAATTTCAAATTAAACTTCAAAAATCAAAGGTGGAGGTTTAAGAAATTATTTTCCGAAAACCGACATTATTAAAAGGGTCAATAAAACATCCTCTTAAATAGAGGTAAATTAAAACATGAAGATCAACAAATAACTATAATTAGAGGAAATTAAAATCAAGTAAATGGAATAGAATTGCGACTATCATGTTCTTATGGAGAGTGATAGAGAACAAGGTCATTATAAAGTTAATCATCAGAGAACAATAAATCTATGATGATCTAAGTGACCATTTGATTCATTAAAAATAAAGGTACTAGGATAAATTTTTTTTCAAGATAATTTTCCTAATGTTGAATAATTTTCAAAATAAGATATACTTACTTGACTTTATTCCATTTTTTAAGCATGATCTCATCCCTCAGTTATGCCTTTATCAATTATTTCTTCAAATCTTACGCCAAGAAATTAGGTTTAAATTGTAATGCCTGAAGAACTAGTAGATAATAAGATCTATAATGATATGAAAAGTGATTCCTCTTGTATCTAGTTATCATAACACAAGGCTATCATAGGTTATCAAATATGCATAAATATTCATATGGTTAAGTAATACATTATTCACTAAAACCTCATCCAAATATCAACAAAATCAATTTCATAAATGGTTACCCTTTTGATCTTTCCAAAAGATAAAAATCTAAAAAATTCCAAAGTAGGTTACTAAATTTCCAAAATTAAAATATCACTAATTCCATAAGAAACATGATGTAGATCTTAATTTTTACACACCAAACATGTGAAGACCATTATCATTTATTCTCTTTAAACATGGTAATAACATGAGTTACTATAAAACCATATTTAATACACACTTGATTATTAATTAATTATATAATCTCTATTTTTATACAAAAATATTTTAATTGGAATCTTGGTTTATTCCTTGTAATGATAGAATATTTGATTTCATTATTCCATAATCCAAGTAGATAATCACGCGAAATTACACTAACAAATTAACAATAATATTTTTATATGGTTTATTCCTTCCAATTCCAACATGAAATTCCTAAAAAAAAGTTTTTGAGGATAAGTATTCCATAATTATCATGGTTCACTTAATCTATTATAAAACAATAATATATACCTTTATACTTTTTCCTCATAGGTTTTTTGTGGAATACCATCCACATTAGTCCCTATATAAGTGCACTTATGAATGAAATTCTCAAACTCCTTACAATTGAAACACTGAATTATGGGTGGTTCACTCTTTGGAACATTATTTTTATTCCCATTAATTTATCTATCAAATGATTGATGACCTTATTTCCCACACATAAAACATTTATCAGTTCCAATAAGATAATTTCCGCCATGTTCCCTTCCACACTTTTAGCATAAGTTAAATCAATTATTCTTCTCTCCATGGTTTTTAGAGTTTCTTTTGAATTCTATTCTCATTTTCATATCATAACCATGTGATATAAGGGAAACATAAGTCTCTCTTTTTGTAAGAATAATATAGTGGAGGTAATTACTGAAAAATAATTTCTTTAACTCATCTCAATCAGTGGATTCAATTTTATCTTGTTTCTTAGTAATCTTGATAATGTTTCACCACTGATTCACTTCACCTTCCAAGAGATATGTTCCTAACTTAACTTTATCATATTCTAAATAATAAATAATGAAAAATATCATTTCAATGGTTCATATCTATTTCTCATTAACTAGTGGATTGGTTGTTCCACCCAAATAAGGTATATGTTTCCTTAAGAAGGATTCAAGAAAATGTTGTTCCCTTATTAGGTAATTAGGAAGTATAATATGATTCATGGATTGATAAGGTCGTGTGGTCATAAAAATGATGTTTTTTCATTCCATCATCCATAAAATTTAGTTGTTCATGAGGGTTATCATTTCATTTCCATTATATTCCTCATTAACACGGTTCTTTCGGGTTCCAGACATTGAATAAAACTAATATAAAATATTTTTATCAACACAAATAATACTGTTAAATCCTAATAGTCAAGTTAAATTTCCATTAATGTATAATGTTTTAGGACTAATACTAGGTTATTTATGATCATTATCATCATTCTAGGATAGTATCCTATACTTATAATTATTCTTAGATACATCCCTAGACATATCCTTAGAAATATATCTAGGGATTTTACTAATTTTTCTCATGATATTTTTCAAATGTTGACTAAACTATTTCTTTGATACCAACTATAATGACCAAGGATTTTTTACTCATGGATATTATATCTTTTTTGAATAACATTTCATATATTATATAAACACATTCCCAAATACCATATTAATTTAGTTCCATTATAAGCTTTTAATAGAAACTTCTATTCTATTGAAAGATAATGAATGTTTCCCACACATATCTTTCCCTTTAGTAATCTTACTTAAGGCCTTTTCTTATAACCTGAGGAAATGAAACATAAGAAAAGGCTGATCTCGGATACACAGTAAGGGTAAAAAAGAATGATATGTAAGCATAAAATGCATATAAGGGTATGAGGGTGTGATCGTAACATTATAATATCACACCCTACATAAATAATTTCATAAACCTGAATCTTGGAATAAATATTGGCAGTTCATAATACATGAAACATAAAGAAATCAAATAACCTAATCCATGTGATCATAACATAAGACATGTAATTGTGGCATAAAAATAAACATATAAAAATAATTCCATAATAGTAAAGGAATCACTATAAAGGGTATCTTGGTAGTATGACTTTACTCTCTATACCATCATGGTAGTCATGGTTTACTCTCATGACTATCTCAGTATTCAAGGTTTAGTCCCAAGACTATCTTAGCAGATAATGTCCTTTACTGAACTCTGTTCACTTCCCGTTCTAGCCACGTATATATCATGATATATAAATCTTTACCCAATTAATTGGAGAGAGATATAGGTCCCAACCATCACATAATGAGAACCATACATATTTTTTCCATAAGAAAATAAATCATATCAGAACCTATAAAAATAAACAAGTTTTATAAACATTTAATCACAACATATCTCACGGAAAAGAAACATAATTCATAAACATAAATTCATCATAAAACTAAAATATTTAGAGAAATAATAAAAATATTATCATTGGATAATATCCCCAATAAATCATAACAAAAACCAAATTATGTTATATTATATAGAAAATAATTTTGGGAGAACACTTGAAATCATTCTTATGGAAAATATCATTTCTGTTTTGAAAACATTTTCTTCTTAAAATGCAGTGAAATTTTAAAAGAAACAAATTTATTTAAAAATAAACTTGTATGATTTTAAGGTAATATTAAATGAAATAAGGAATCATAAATGTGTAAAAATATATTCATTGTGTATACTTTTTAAAAAAAAAACTTTCATTCATACTTTTTCTAGAAAAGTCACAAAGTACCCCATTTTGAAAATGAAAATAAAAAAGATTACTTTCAAACTATGTAGTAAAAACTAAAAAATGGGTAAAATTTACTTTAAAAATCCATAGGATAACAATGATAACATTTTAAAGAAATTTTTATAAAACATGGAAGATAAATATTCTCCAACAGAGACTTATAACAATATAATCCCAAATATTGATGAGATTGTAAAATAAATACTCATCACTTTACTATCAGTAGAATCATATTCCCTATGAAAGAAATAATATTATTTATACATAAAAATACCACAATATTATATATAAGACTCATAAAATACATTCATGGGATATATATACACCTCGTAGAAAAAACAGGTGGTGTATACAGCATGTGTCCCATAGAAATAAAAGTCAGACATAAATCCCTTACCTTATGTCTTCACTCTTGTTGTGATCATGAAAACCTATGTTATAATAATTATATTTTATTATAAATATATTACAAAAATATATTCATATATATAATAGCATGTATTACATAATTATTACTTTATAATACCCTCTTATTAAAAATTCTAGGTCAAAGTTAGGTTTTAGGTAATAACCGCTTTGTTTCTCGTACCTATTTTGACATGTTATTCTTGGTACTCATAATTAGTTTAAGATTTTATTATCTAAAAAATGATGACCATGATATAAATATAATATATATTCACTATATATTTATTTATGTTCATCTATAAAAGATAAATATTGAAAATTAAATACACTATTCATGGAGACTGTTGGTCGTACATATGCATAAACGGTACTTCTACTTTATGTCGTACTAAAAGAAAGAAAATAAATGATATATATGTTTATAATATAATTAAATTATAATTATTATCTCATATATATCATATAATTTCACTAAACCCATCTAGAATACATTCCATGTTAGGTTTGAACGAATCACATCACTTTGAGGAGGCGGTAGTCCACACATCTAGAAACGATGTTATCGTATTTACAAAAAATGGAAATAAAGAAGGTATATTTTATATAATAATTATATAATAATAAATAAATCATAAATATTTTATATATAATATAAAAATATATTGTTCATCTCAATTGTAACGACCCAAAATTTCATTAATGAAAATTCCTCTTGATCTAATTAAATTGTGGTTATATAAAGTGTAAACTTCATTGGTTTTATGTTTCTAGATTATAAAATACCATTATGAATTGTGTCCATTGCTAATATAGTCTTCTAATAGTGATCACATGATTATTATAAATATCGGGCTTTAACAAATCCAATTTACTCAGACAAAGGAAGTGATGGCCTCATCTAGTAGACTTGCCCCATACGATGCCCATTTTTTAGAGCTCAGAAAGGAGGTGGCATAATTGGGATTTTCTCTTGAACAAGCCGAACCCTATCTTGAACATGTTAAGCTTGAGTGGAACCGACTACGGGATAAGTGTAATTTAATATAGATTACCACCCGAGCGATGTTATTTTAGCCACCCCAAGAGTATGTCACCATCACGCACCTTACCCTTCGGTATTATGTGGGTGTTATAAGGGGTTATGTAACAATACCCTAGCACTATGACAATATACATTATTTTTTTATAAATAATGTGCATTCATTTTATTATAGTTACTTTGTAAATAGTTTTTAAAGAAAAAATAGTATTTTTAGTTAATATTCAACTAAGAAATATATTTTGATGAATTAATGGAATTTTGAATAAAATATTATTTTAATAAAATATTATTATTATTATTAAATTACTTTTTTTAAATATAAATTATCATATAATTTTATGAATTCAATTGTAATTTTTATTAAGGTTTGAAAGTTGTTTTGGTCCAAACCCATGAACTTTTGATAAATATCGGTTTTTATTTTAAAAGAAAAAATTCACATATTTATAAAATTAGTTAGAAAAAATTAATATTATTTTTGGAATCAGGATGTTGAAATTATCCAATGGTGAATTTTTCATAATTTTTTGAGACAGTCGAATTTTTTGGTAAAAATTAAATACTGTTTATATATAAAATGTGTTTTATGACATCATAATGACCTAATAGTTATGTATTTAAATAATATAAACATTATGTTCGGACAATATATGTTTTAACAATAAAATAATGTGATTTTTGGTTTGTTTTATTTATTTTACAAAGCTTTAGAGGTCCCTTCAAGTCTTATAAAACATTTTGTCTTTTTAAATTGTTTTCCTTGAGAGTGTGACTCACCTCCACATAAGAAAACCTATTATTTTAAGAATTTAGGTCATTGTCCTTATTAAATATTTTTTTCCCAATCCCCTTTTTCAAAAACCTTGGGCAAAAAGCATGGTCTAGTTTGTGGTTTTTTTAGTTTAATGTGAGGTATCCCAAACCTAAATAATAAAGAATTATCTCTCCTTTCCAATATAAACCCACCCAAGATCCAACTTCCTCTTCTCTCAATGAAATTAGAGTTTGAAAAAAATATTCCCTCCTCTCTCTAGAATCCTCCCAAGGTGCCCCAAGCTCCCAAGAAGCATCTCTCAAGCCTCTTCCATGCCTTTGGGATCACACTTCCAAGTAAGGTATTTCTTCCTTTCTCATTTTTGTCTAATTTTATTTAAGTTGTTATGCACTTTTGTTTTTCAATTACAAATGTTAGGGTATAATTTCGAACCTCCCCCCATACTGCCCTCTTTATTTTTGGATAATTGGAGACCCCTTTCTCACTCATTAATGCATCCCATGTACACATGTTACCATGCTGAAATTTCATGAGGGATTTTCTCACCTCTTTTACTTCCAAGTAATTATTTTGTATTATGCATCTAGATTTAATTAAATTTTTTGGTATATGTATCTATATGACCCCCTTAATGTCCATTTCATGTATATATGACGATACACCCTTTTCTCTCTCATCAACAATTTTCATGAATCCTTATGTCACGTCGTTATGCTGCCGAAATTGCACCACGTTTTTCCTAACCAAGATCATTGTGTAGTGAATACCATACCCATGTCTCTATCAAGGGTATTCACATTTATACACATATAAATATTTAATGGTACTTTCATGTATTTATTCCACATTACTTAATCGTTGAATAACTTATGATGTTGATTGATTCTATGATCAATGTGGCACACTTATGCTTGAAATGAAATGTTTAAGAAGGGTGCGCCCTGATAGCGCTCCAATGCATTGGGTAAAGTATAGTATTATGATAAATCATGTGCAATTAGTTTTGAATCATGCTAATTTAGGTGAAACAAGGTTTTACTCATGCTTTATGTTTAATGAGGATTTACTCATTCTCCATGTGCAGTGAGCCTTGGCTCATGCTAATTCCATGTTAAGTGTTGTTGCCACATTTCCATGTTATGATTATCATGACTTTATTTTCATGTTTCTCTTGTGATCCATTGATATGACTATTTTCTAACATGTATTTTATTCTTCATGTTATTCCATGTTTATTCCTTTACTGGGCTTTATAGCTCACCCTTTTCTTATGCATGTCCTCAGGTTATCCCATGCAATGCTAAGTACGAGGGAATGTAGTGGTCATGTAAAGAATGTTTTCAATAAAGATGTTGTGTGTTTTATGTTCAAATCCATTATTTAATGTTCCAAATCCCCAAAGACAATAGACCTCTCGATCTTCTATGTTGTATCAAGTGAATATTTTATGTAATAAATAAGGTTTAAGTGTGTAATAAAAAGAAGGGTTGTTATAGTTGGTATCAGAGGATAGGTTTAGTTATTTTTGGGATTAGGATTAGAAAACCCCAGTGAAGACTTGGAGACAAGAATAAGTATAATAAAAACATCCCTAAGTATTGGTGATTATTGAGTAAGTGGTTTATCAATAAAATACATCTCTATCTGGATACGAGCAGGTAGAGGCGACTCTCACACAGATTTATCCTAGGGGTAAAACCTGAAAACACCGCTTTGAGATAGACTTGAAGAAGAACTGGTGCATGATAACGGGCCTTATTGGACTCTTGGTTACAACCCTCATTGGGGATATTCTTTGGTAAATTCACAATCTTAGTATGAACCCTTATTAAGGGAATGAAAAAATGCCCCTAAGAATATATGTGAGAAAGTAGATCATGAATAGCATATATTGAAGCTAATGGATTCATAAGTTAAGGAAATAAACGTTATTTATAAGTAATCTGTTTTGTCCTTGGATTTTCCTCTATGTGTTACCCCTAACTTTCCTTTTATTCCAGCCAATGGACGGTAATAGGAGGACTCGGGCTAACAACTGATGTGAAGATCAATGTGATGACTATGCTAATGAGATGCCCAATCCGATGGGAGAAGGAATCACAAACATTGTCATGCTTCTCTCTCAATTAACTCAAGATTTGAATAGAAACATGGGTCAAGAGAAACGTTCAACCCCCACTAAGAAAGAACAAGTCGCTATCGAGATATTCATGAGACAAAGTCATCCTACCTTTTATGGATCGTCTGATCCCTCAATCGCTGAATAATGAATCAACTCCATTGAAAAGATCTTCTCCATCCGTCAATGTTCTGAACAAGAAATGGTTCTTCTGACTTCTTATCGTATGGAGGGTGAAGCTGATCAATGGTGGACATTGATAAAAAATATGAAGCCTGAGGAGGAGATCAAGGCATTGTAATGGAAGGATTTCCGGAATATTTTTTTCGATAAATATTTTTCGCGCACCCTCCGACTAAAGATAGAAAGGGACTTCCTTGCCCTCAAGCAAAAAGAAGAAGAATCTATCAGAGCGTATGAGGAAAACTTCCCAAATATGTCACGATACGCCTTCATCTTTTTCGTTAACCCTGAATCCAAGGTTGACCGCTTCTTTGGTGGGATGAAACCTAGCCTACGGAAAATGCTGGTGATATGTGACTTTGACAGCTATGAGAAAATTGTCCGATGTTCCCTCAAGGTCTAAATGGAGATCATAGAATCTCAGGGGTATCATGGGGATAAGAATAATATGGTGGACTTAAATTTTGGTGGTCTAATGGATAAATTCAACAGTACTAAGAAGATCCAGCACCCCACTTGCCAAAGGTGTGGAAAGAAGCACCCCAGAAATTGCTTGAAGGGGATGAGGAAATGCTTTAGGTTTGGAAGAGAAGGGCACCTAGATATTAACTGCTGACAAGAAAAACCCACAGCTGCAACAAAAGAGAGGAACACTCTGTTATAACCTCAACGCGTTGTTCATTGGTACAACTACAAAGAACCAGGGCATCTTGCAAATCATTTCCCTATGCCGAGGGTTTTTTGAAGAAACCCACAACCTCTAAGGTAGCAAGGGAGATCTTTTTCCATCACTTCTGTAGAAGTGAACCCTAAAAATAAATTGGTGATAGGTACACAAGTTATTCATTAAATAATATAGAACATACTTTTTTATTCATGTTCTACACATTCTTTTATATCCCAAAAGTTTAGAAGAACAATCCCAACACCACCACAAATCATGGATGTAAAGATGTCGATATGTACTAAAAATGGGGAAATCATTGCATCCCATGAATATAAATCCTCCTCTATCATAATTTGTGGATTGAATTTCCTAGAGAACCTCTTCATACTCCCTATGGTGGAATTTGATACAATTCTTGGAATGGATTGGATTTCCTTATATGGATCCTACATAAATTTCCACTAGAGGGGAATCACTCTCCATTTGGAGAATCAACCCCCGATTCTATAAAAGTGCAAGGAGGAAGATGAATCTTCTTTAGCTCCGTCATATCAAGTGTGTATATTAATTTACTATGAGCATGCATATCTGGCTTAGATGATTGAGTATTAGGAGGAAACAATCCTTAAGGACCTGCCTATAATGAGGGAATTCGCTGAAGTGTTTCCAGAGGAATTGTCTGGTCTTCCTCCCAGAAGAGATGTTGAATTATCAATGGATCTTATACTTGGGGCATTGCCAATATCTAAGACTCCATATAAAATTGATGTTGTAGAGCTTGAGGAGCTGAAGAAACAACTACAAGAGAATCTGGATGAAGGGTTTATACGCCCAAGTGCTTCACCATGGGGTGCACCAGTCCTCTTTGTCAAGAAGAAAGATGTGTCAATGATCCTTTGCTTAGATTATCGCGAGCTTAAAAAAATCATGATAACGAACAATTATCCTCTCCAATGAATTGATCACTTGTTCGATCAGCTGCGTGTAGAAAAATACTTCTCCAAGGTGGATTTGCAGTTGGGATATTATAAATTAAGGGCGAAGAAAGAAGATATCCCCAAGACTACTTTTCGTACAAGATATTGGAACTATGAATTCAGAGTAATTCCTTTCGGACTCACTAATGCTCTAGAAATCTTCATGGACCCGATGAATAGAGTCTTTAGGGATTACCTCAAAAAATTTGTGGTAGTCTTTATAGATGATATTCTGATATACCCAAACATGAAGGAGGATCATGAGGAGGATCTAAGAACTATATTAGAGATCTTTCGAAAGGATAATCTCTATGAAAAGTACTACAAGTGAGAGTTCTGGTTGAAGGAGGTCTCATTCTTGGGCCATATCATCACAAGCAATGAGATATTTTTGGATTCCTACAAAATGATTGCAATTGAGGGAAGGACGAGGCCAACATCGGTAATGGATATCCATAGCTTCTTGGGGTTAGAAGGATATTATCGATGATTTGTGAGAAATTTATCATGATTTTCCAACCCTATTAACAAGATAACTTGGAAGGGAGTAAAGTCTTCTTGGAGTGATGAATGAGAAGAATGCTTCAAGGAGTTAAAAAGGAGGATTATCACTGCACCCATGCTCACTTTACCCACAAGTGGATAACTTTTTATGGTATTTAGTGATGCTTTGAAAAAGGGCTTGGGTTGTGTGTTGATGAAAAATGGAAAAGTCATTGCCTATGATTCAAGGGAATTGAAAGTTCATTAGCAGAATTATGAAAAACATGATTTGGAGTTGGATGCAGTGATCTTCGCTTAAAAAATTGGCATCATTATCTATTTGTGGTGAAGTGTGAAATATATAAAGACCACAAAATCCTCAAGTATATATTCACACAGAAAGAGTTGAACATGCACCAACGAAGATGGTTAGATATAATCAAAGACTATGACTACTCAATCCATTACCACCTGGGGAAAGCAAACAAGGTAGAAGATGCTCTAAGTATAAAAGACTGAACAATTCTATCATTTATGAGAATTGAGAAGGACCCAATCTTCTTATATTTGATGTAGATAAACATGGTAATTATAAAGAAGGTAACATCATCAATCCTTTCACAAATGATTGCTCAACCATCTCTTTTAGAAAGGTTAAAGGATGCTCAAAAGGATGATGTGAGAATTCATAAGAGGGTGGAAGCTTTCAGAAAAGGGAAATCCTCATATTTCAATGTTAATAAAGAAAGAATTGTGAGATTTGGGAAAAGACTATGTGTTCCATCATGTCCGGAGCTAAAGAAGGAACTTTTGGATGATGCACATAGTTCAAATTTCTCTATTCACCTAGGAAACACATTGATGTATCAAGATCTCTGAGAGAATTATTGATGGGAAATAGGAAGAAGAAGATTGCTAAGTATACATAAAATTGCCTGGTGTGTCAGCAATTGAAGTTAGAGAGGCATAAGTCTAAGGGGATGATGCAAACATTTCCCATACCAGCATGGAAAAGGGGGAACATAACCATGGACTTTGTCACCGGACTTCTGAAGACATCCAAAGGAATCAATGCAATCAGGGTTATTGTGAGTCATCTCACAATGTTTTCACACATCATTGCAATTCAGGAGGACTTATCATTGGATCAGCTGGCATAGATATATATCCAAGAATTGGTAAAGATGCATGGAGTACCACAATCTATTGTATCAAATTGAGATCCAAGATTCACCTCTATGTTTTAGAAGAGTCTTCAACAAGCTCTGGATACTGAAATGACCTTCAGTATGGCCTATTATCCTCAAACTGATGGCCAATCTGAGAGAACTATTCCTACACTGGAGGATATTTTAAGATCATGTTCTATGGACTTCAAAGGAGGGTGGGACCAACATATTCCACTGGTTGAATTATAATACAATAACAGTTTCCACTCGAGCATCCGAATGGCACCATATGAATCCCTATATGGGAAGATGTGAAGAACACTGACATGTTGGGATGAAGTCAGTGAGTGTAAGTTTCTAGGACCAGAAATGACGGAGAAGGTGAAAACCATTCAGCAGTATATCAAGGAAGCTCAGATCCAACATAGTAGTTATGCAGATAACCATTGAAAATACCTTGAGTTTAAAGTTGGAGACATTGAATTTCTACACATATCTCTATGGAAGAAGTTCATGAGTTTTGGAAAGAAATGGAAGTTAAGTCCTAGGTACATTGGCACCTTCGAGATTCTTGATCGTGTTGGGGCTGTGGCCTGTCGACTAGCACTTCCACATACCATGACCAGAGTACATGATGTCTTTCATGTATCCCTCTTAAGGATGTACATACCAGACCCTTCACATGTAATCTCTTCAGAGGTAGTACTACTAAATGATGATCTTTCTTTTGAGTATAAACCAGTGAATATCTTAGATAATAGAGAAAAAGTTATATGAAATAAGAAAATTCCCCTCGTCAAGGTGTTGTGGAAAAACCAAAAGTTTGAAGAAGTGACATTGGAATTGGAGGAAGTGATGAAGCAAACTTACCCACATCTATTTTGGTGTAGGAAAAGAAAATTTCGAGGGAAAAAATTCTTAAGGGGGGAAGATTTTAATGACCCAAATATTCATTAATAAATATTCCACTTGATCTAATTAAATTATGGTTATATAAAATTTTAACTTTATTGGTTTTATGTTTCTGGATTTTAAAATACCATTATGAATTTTGACCATTGCTAATATAGTCTTTGAACAGTGATCCCATGATTAATATAAATATAAGGCTTTAAAAAATCCAAATTACTCAAAAAAAGGAAGTGATGGCCTCATCCAGTAGACTTGCCCCATATGATGCCCATTTTTTAGAGATCGGAAAGGAGGTGGCATCATTGGGATTCACTCTTGACCAAGCCCAATCCGAGCTTGAACATGTTAAGCTTGAGCAGAACCGACTATGGGATAAGTGGAAGTTAATAGAGATTACCACCCGAGTGATGTTATCTAAGCCACCCCAAGAGTATGTCACCATCGCACACCTTACCCTTCAGCCTTATGTGGGTGTTATAAGGGGTTATGTAACAATACCCTAGCACTATGACTATGTACATTATTTTTGTATAAATAATGTGCATTCATTTTATTATTATTACTTTGTAAATAGTTTTTAAAGCACAAATTGTATTTTTAGTTAATATTCAACTAAGAAATCTATTTTTAAGAATTAATGGTTTTTTGAATAAAATATTATTTTAATAAAATATTATTATTATTATTAAATTACATTTTATTACATATAAATTATCGTATAATTTTATGAATGCAATTGTAATTTTTATAATGGTTTGAAAACTGTTTTTGTCAAAACCCATGAATTTTTTATAAGTATCAGTTATTATTTTAAAAGTAAATAATTTACATATTTATAAATTTATTTAGAAAAAATGAATATTAGTTTTGAAATCAGGACGTCATAATTATCCAATGGTGAATGTTTCATAATTTTAAGAGACAGTCAAGTTTTTTGCTAAAAATTAAATACCGTTTAAATATATAATGTGTTTTATGAAATCATAGTGACCCAATAGTGTTATATTTAAATAATATAAACATTATGTTCAGACAATATATGTTTTAACAATAAAATAATGTAACTTTGGTTTTGTTTGAATTATTTTACATAGCTTTAGAGGACCCTTCAAGGCTTATAATACATTTTGTCTTTTTAAATTGTTTTCCTTGAGAGTGTGACTCACCTCTACATAAGAAAACCTATTATTTTAATAAGTTCGGACATTGCCCTTATAAAATATTATTTCCACTCCTATTAGGAAAAAACATTCTTCTGGTTTGTGGTTTTGATTACTTTAATGTGAGGTGTCCCAAACCTAAATAATAAATAATCCCCTCTCCTTTCCTATATAAACCCATGCAAGCTCCCACTTCCTCTTCAATAAAAGCCTTTGGAGTTCGACAAAACCCTAACCTCCTCTCTCTAGAATCCTACAAATGTTCCCCAAACTCCCAAGAATCCTCTCTCAAGCCTCTCCCAAGCCTTTGTGATCACACTTCCAAGTAACAGATTTCTTTCTTTCTCATTTTTGTCTAATTTTCTTTAAGTTGTTATGCCCTTTTTTTCAATTAAAAATATTGGGGTATGATTTCTCACCTCCCCCATAGTTACATCTTTATTTTTGGATAATGTGATGCCCCTTTATCTCTCATTAATTCCTCCCATGTACACTCGTTACCATGCCGAAATTCCGTGAATGATTTCTCTCTCCTCCTTTACATCCAAGTAATTATTTTGTATTATTCATCTAAATTCCATTTATTTTTTTGGGAAATGTATCTATATGACCCCTTAGTATCCATTTCATGTATATATTATGATTCACCACTTCCTCTCTCATCAACTATTTTTATGAATCCTTATGTCACACCGTTTTGCTGCCGAAATTGCACTACATTTTTTAAGCCAAGATCATTGTGTAGTGAATACCACACTCATGTCTCTATCAAGGGCATTCACCTTTATACACATATACATATTGAATGGTACTTTCATGTATTTATTCCAAATTATGTAATCTTGGAATAACTTATGATGTTGATTGATTCCATGATCCATGTGGCACACTTATGCATGAAATTAAATGTTTTAGAAGGGTGCACGCTGATAGCGCTCCAATACATTGGGTAAAGTATAGTATCATGATACATAATGTGAAATGGGTGTTGACTAATTATAATTCAAATGAAACTAGGTTTTACTCATGATTCATGTGAAATGAGGGTTTACTCATGATCTATGTGCAATGAGCCTTTGCTCATGCTAATTCCATGTTAAGTGTTGTTGCCACATTTCCATGTTATGGTTATCATGCTTGATCATGCTTTTATGTTCATGTTCCTCTTGTGCTCCATTGATATTCCTATTGTCTAACCTGTATTGTATTTCTCATTTTATTTCATGTTAATTACCTTAATAGGATTTATATCTAACTCTTTTCATAGGCACATCCTCAGGTTATCCCATTCAATGCTAAGTACGAGGGAATGTAGTGGTCATGTAAAGGAAGTTTTCAATAAATATGTTGTGTGTTTTATGTTCTAAGCTATTATGTAATATTCTTAAGCACCAAGAACACTATATCTCTTGATCTTATATGTTGTATCAAGTGAATATTTTATGTAATAAATCAGGTTAAAGTGTGTAATAAAAATCAGGGTTGTTATACTAATTCCCAAGCTTGAGAGGTGGTAAATAAAAAACAAACAAAATCATTTTTTCAGGAAATAGTTTGACATACATAAGAACAATAAGTTCACTATCCATTTTATGGATGTGTGTGTGTGTGTAGATTGAAAAATTAAATAAAAAATTATCAGTAAATTTAGGATATTAATTTTTTATATAAATATGAAATAAAAATAGTTTAATAGTTTTTAGGAAGAAATAAAAAAAATGCTTGTTGATAAACGTTACCTCTTCTTTGGGTATCTCATTTTGATTTGTAGAAAAGGACTCCTTTAGTTGTATTTCTTCCTAATTAAAGGCTTATATGATGAAGGTATGGATTTTGGGAGGATATTTAGATATATTTTAGTTGAACCAAATAGTTTTTGAATTGTTAATTAAAATAATAAGTGGTATCCTTTTATAAGATAGGGGAGGGGCTCCTTTTGAATTTCTCAAAAGATTAATTTATAATAAACTCAATCTATTTAAAAATACCTCCAAAAGGAAATTTATTCAAAAATAATATGGGATATGTTTGTAATATCATAAACCAATAGATATTAGACAAGTATTATTTTTATTTTAAACCTTATCATCTAGATTAACCCTTAGTTTAGCCATTATAATTTTAACAATGGTAAAAAAGTTTTTTAATATTAAGAGGATGAAATTATTATATATAAAGTTTCAATTAGACCATAAATGGAAAATTTAAAATATATTAGACTATGCATAATACCCTTGTCCTTATTTAATATTTTTTTTATTTTTAAATAATTTAATAAAATAATTCTTTCATAAAATATCATAAGTGTCAATTTTGACACTATTAATAACATTGACTTTAAAAAAACTCAATACAATAAGATTATTTCGTACCAATTTATTTAATACACCCGTAACATTTCATATTAACCTAAAAAATTGTTGGACCACATTAATAAAGTGAAATTATTTTTATTTTAATATTTATAATATCATTTAATTGATAGTTTCATTAATTTAGTAAATACTACATCATCATTTTGTAATTATTTATGATATTGATTTCGTCAATTAAAAATTGAAAATAAATTTATATGATGTAGATAAAAATTTTAACTTCCATAAGAATATAAATAGTCGAGCATGTATTCTATTTTAACCCATAATGAAAATATTATACATATTAAAAGTAAGAGTGTGAAATTTTGTCACTCCCATCGAGTTTAATAATATTTTAGTCATTTTCATGGACATGTGTCCAGTAAATTATTTAATTTCCATAATTATGGGTTAACGTTAGAAATAACTTCATATAATAAAATTATAACACGTTTTAGGATAGTTTCATAATATATATAATATTTTTCTTACTCTTAATTACACTATTTACCCTTAACTATGGTATAAAACACACGTGCACATTTGAATAATTTTTTATAAGCACATTTTGTTTAAATTTAAAAAGTGTTTTGCCTTCATCTATAATAACATGGTCAAAAAAGTATATGTAAACCATATTTTCATAATTCAGTTAATCCTATTCATAACTTCCATTATAATGGAGAGTTTATAACTATCTTTTTTAAATAAGTATAATAATTAAATGATGTTTCATAGAAAATCAGTGTTGCATGTAAATAAATAAAAGTTTGTGTTGTGTATAGTGAAAACATAACTTGGTGTATCATATAAAAAATCAATCAAGAAACTAATTTTATTTTCAAAAAACAGTTCATAAAAACTCATTGTTTTACACTTAATGATTTGGTGTTCAACTATGCTTTGATGTCATTGTTAGGTATATGGATTGTTTTGTACTTCGAAACTTTGGTTATTGATAAATGGAGTTTCCCTTTTCTATATAAATGTTATTGAACCAATGAACCATCTAATTGCATGGCTTGGACAACTCCTATTTAAATGACTAATAGACCAAGATTCTTCTAAGGGCTTGTCTTTCTTAAGGAATGGGGTTTCCCATATAGGCAATTTCCCAAATAGAAACTGGTACCATATAAGAACCTCTTTGGACTTTGCTAAATGGATTTCCATGTTTAGATAGATTCAATGGAATTTAATAAATAAAGTAGTTTATTTGTGATGATTGCTTTTTTAGTTAAAAGGAATGGTTGTCATGATTGTTTTCCATCCATGAATGAACTAAATGAATTTATTGAAATGTAATTGAATTGGATGGTAAGAACACACCTTTTTTTATAATTAAATAATCATAAATTATGTGAATTTTCATAATTGTGAAGACTTGGTTATAATGTATTGAAAAATATAAAGCATTAGAGGTAATTCTTCATGGCATCCATTATTTTTATGAATATTATTATGACTTCATATAGGATGTGGAACAATGGTAAGGGATCTGTTGAGAATGGATGTATCACTCTCCATTACACCAGGTTTTGAGCTTGATGTCTTGCGCTGGTGATATTATATGGATGTTGGGCATGCATAACATCATCCCATGTGAGTGTTGACATGATGGTGCACTCACTTCTGTTCGAGTGTTGACATGATGGCACACTTAACATCTTGAGGTAAAAGTATGAAGTCTCCCACTCATTATGAAATGTAGGGCATGTGCCCTTTTTCTGGAGCTTATATGATCATTCAGGCTGCTTATGGATAACTGAGTTACACCCTAGTCTATCCAATACCTAGTATTTCATGTATATGTCTACTTACGTTCATACGTACTTGGTTCATATATGAGGATGCAATATAAAACTAAACTATATATATAATTATTAATATATATAGTTACCTGTTAAATATATTTTTCTGGCCATGAGATGAATTATGTAGATCCTTCAGGTGTCCTTTAGAAACTTGAATAGGTAGTTGTTTATTTATTCAGTTTTTATTATTATTCATATCACATGCACACTTATTTACTTATTATTCACATATTGGATTTTGTTTTACACATAATGGGTGGTAATGTACTGGGATTTTTATCTCACACCATAATCATACCACCACTACACTAGAGTGCCTGAGTAGATATTTTGTTTGCAGGACAATGGAATTTGCTAATGATGTTTTCTTGTACCTAGGAGTTAGGGGCACAAGACTGATCTAGAGCTCAGTATTCTCATGGAGATTAACCTTATGTATGTTACTTATTTTATTTATTCATTTACTATATTGTATCTTGTTTTTGGATGTATGTATACTATTTTAGTTATGTATCATCATCAAGACATGCATGAATCTATTATAAATTTGCGTTGTCCATCTTTTGTATTCAGTTTATAATATTATTCTGTTGTTCTATCCTTTATCTGTTAGTTCTTCCACTGTTGAGTCTTATTTACTATACCATTGTGGTGATTTTATATGAGGGTATCTTCTCCCCTTATCATCTATTTTGACCCTCGCTGGTAGTTGACAACCTCTACTATATAGGGAGGCATGCTTGAGGCCATGTGACCAACTGTTCTAGATACAATTTTAGTGGCCAGTCTGTCCAGAATTTTATAAAGTGATATCAAAGGTGGATTTTCTTTTGACTTACTATTTTGGGTAGGTTAATAGGATAGTGGTAATGTGTTATCTCTTGGTAAATAATCATGCATAGGAGTGATCAACCCATGTACGAGGAAATGTCTTAGTGGCCCGTGATGGGACTATTGTTAATGTTGTTCGGTATTATAGTTTATTATAATTTCACCTTGAGTGATTGATGTACTTTACACTTCATATTAATTTATGGGATTTATGGTATTTTACCCTTAACCTGCAATGTAAAGGGTGAATCATCACATGCATCATTATAAGCACATTGAAATTAACAAGTCATGCATATTCCATTACATGTATTTGCATTTATAGACTACTTACTGGTTTGGATTGTGTTCCATGAGTGTTATGCCATGATTTTATTTATTATAATTCTTTTCATACCATTCCTTACTTAGTATGATTTCTTATATAATATTCTTGGGTAATTTATTTAGCATGTTCTACCATTTTATCATGCTTATATGTTTATTATCATACTTTTATTCATTTACTGCTTATGATAACATGCCAAATTTTATTTTTATAAAAAATTGTTTCATGGCCAAAATTCATTGGATGTAGTTAAGTGGGAGCTAATTTTCAATTTTAAGGTGAATGGGTGCCTTATGATTGGGAAAGGGTAACTCTGTAGTCAAACTATCTTTGAAATTTATATATATCAGGAGACCATTGTTAATGTGTAAAAAGGCTACTAAAGTGTAAATTCTAAAGTGAAATAATTTTGATTTATGGAATCCAAATGAAAATTTTTAAAGTGTATGGGAACTGTATGGATTGGTATATGGACACCCATATAACTAGTACATTATATTTATATGAACATGTTGTATCTTGAATAGTTAAAATGTAAATTCTATTTAATTTTGATTGGAAATGATTGGATGGAATCTACAAAGACTTGTGACTATATTGCTGGGAGTGGGGATCATGTGATTAACTTCTCAAATGAAAAATTGGACACATTTAGGTCAATTTGGTAATGTTTTTTCTGATATAACACACTATGGATATTTTAGACTTTAATAATTAAGAAACTTCTAGTGGGTTGCATTCTGATGATCCTAGGTAGTCTTAATGGGACCCTCGTAGGTCTCCTTATCTTTTATAACATAAAAGGAATTTAATTCATAATCATCCAAATTATTATGGGATGTTCTTAAATGGGTAGTGTTTTAAAGGGATGTTTGATTAGAGTTTCATGTATGCCTCGATGTTTTGTTTTAAATCATTTAAATTTATAAATATTGATTATGAATTAATGTAATTGAATTAAAATAGAACCTAAAGTGTTTTACTTTGTTTAAATCCTTGTTTAAGGGTAGTTTAAATATCTCTTTGATTTTCTTAAGAATGGAAACATGTGTGTTTTCCATAGGACCCTTTTTCCTTTTACAAATGGTATAAATGATTGGATCTTATTCCTAGTAACTTCAGTTTGGTGTGACCTATTAATGGGGTTGACACTTTTGATTTCATAAAGGGATATCATATGTTAGGTATCACCCTTAATGTTTAAATGCCTTTCTAATTTCTATGAGATTTCAGACATTTGTATTCATTTGGGTGTCATTTTCCTTAGTAGGACTCTTAGCCTCTAAATGGAACACTTGTCTGGAAGGGTGGTTGTGGTATCATTGACCCATTTTATGACCATGAGCATCAGATGATACACAGTTTCAACAGGTTATACATACCTAGGATATTTTAATCTACTTAGTGGGTCTTGTGACATTATTTGTTTTCTTGGGTGGCTTAGAAGGTCGTCAGTCTGTTTTACAGTCATATAGGATAATAAAACTTGAGCTAGTTTTCTGTGTGGGCCATCTGATACATGAATGAATAGGTCTGATAACATGTACATAGTAGCAAGGATGGTTGTATTTCCTCTGAACCTCAAGTTGGTGTGCATTCATTTATGCATTACCAGTCAAGATATTAATTGATGTAGTGAATCAATTGAGTTCGATGAATTTTTGAGCCTTGTGTTGATGGGTATGTTCTCAGGACATCTCCCCAGTAGAGTGACCTAGGTGTTAAAGGGATCAAGTTCATCCCAATAATTTTCATGATTTTTTACATGATCAGAAGTTTTTCTATTCCAGTAATTTTGGTTTTGAATTTCATACAAAATGCTCAGATGTCATGGAATTTGTGAGTGTGACTCAGAGGAGTATCACACACGTGTTTAAAGTGAATATGTTCTATCCTCCTTATAAGTGGAAGATCAATTTCTTCTTTTAATGACTAGGAAAATCCTTAGTTGGAAAGCATCATGTTGGTTATGTTATATGTGTAATTCTAGGTAGAAGTAAAAAATAAAAGGGGGAGGACCATTGGAAATAGTTGGGCTTAAAATTTGGGATCATGTTGGTGCTTGGTCAGCAGCACAAAATCGATGTAGTGGTTTTATTTCCAACCCTTGAGAAACACTGTTGGTATTGAATTTACATAGGGGGTTAAGATTGAGAAATCACAGGATTCATATGGTGGTGAAGGCTTGTGATTCATTAAGGACGATGTGTTAGTAGGTGAATTCAAGATTCTTTCATGGGATGTAGACCAGTATGGGTTTGAATGATCTTCTTGGTAATCTTTGGTATCCTCTGAGTGTACTATTGTTTAGAGATGAGAATGTACCCTATCTTGATGTAATCTTTGATGAACTAAGAGAGTGTTGTTATTACGTTAGGATAAATTTTTAAAATCTGTTGGTCTTATTACACGATCTCTAATAGAGTTGTTCATGAGAGACGTGGTTTTCATAAAAGCATGGTTATTCTAAAGTGATACATGGGTTCTTGTGTAGGAACTCTTTGGATGAACTATGGGACACAAACCATTCCCATTGAAATTAACACCATAATAATTCCAATCTAGGATCAGTCAATGATCTAATGTGGATGTTTTGGCCTTGTACCAATGTCTCTTTTATAAAAATGAAGTATGGACTACCTTGAGTTAGTTCCTGGGTCCCCATTTTTTTTAATCTGAGGTTGTTTCAGACTTATTTTTGGGCTTTTAGGTGATGTTTAAAAGGGTAAAAACTCTAATGGGATGGATCTAGGCTACACCCTTGTTCATAATGTGGCACGATGGATTAAATGGCGAGTTGATGGGTTTTCCAAAGAACGTCACTAAATATTGGGCATGGGATTCGTTGTTTGCGCTCATAGTGAATGCTAGTTGCCTTGGAATAAGGAATTGTGGTTTAGTTATAATATTATAGTTGTCTAGGCCGAGAGACTTGAGAATGGTCATACATAGGTGGCTCGACTTTTTATATCCCAGTTGAATGAAAATGGTTTAACAAAACCAGTTATTTTAAAGTACACCATTGTGTTAATACGGACATAGTGTAAAGCTTTACAGCGTCTTCTGGAAAATATTGCACAAATAGTTTCTGTTTGGTTGATCTAGATGTTACTATTTATATATAGTTTGGTTTAAATTATTTCCTCATATGTAATTGTGTTAACTGTATTAAATAAATCATTTCAGGAGTGTCATGAGAATGATTATGGCATGCATCGTAGGCAATTCCAATGGTGGAGATTCCTTGGTTTGAAATTGGCCCCTTATGTTTTTAGAGCCTAAGGTCATAAGAACCTTTGGCCATATGTATATTATGATGAATATGTGATTGTTTCTCTTGCTAATAGGCTTGGGTAAGATCCATTTCAGTGTTTATATTTTAGAAAATGAGTATTGGATTGGGTTTTTGTGGATTAAATGATGTATGACTGATTAATTCAAGGAGGTGTGTTGGGAATTTATGAATGAAATGAAATCTTTTGATTTAGAATTCGTGACCATTGTTGGTCAAGTGATGTTTTCATTGTTTCCAAAGGCTTCTCGGGGATGATAACTCCTAAGGCGGGGATGTTGTAATGACCCTTTTTTATCCTAGGTATAATTACAAGGGAATTGGAATTTTTGTGATTAGTGGATAGGTTTTTCATTGAAATAAGATTTGTAATGTAATTCAAAGAGTTGTAACTCTTCAATTTATTGTTTTTATACTTTAGTAATAGCCCAATATGTTTTTTGCTTGATATGTTGAGTTTTGGGAGTGTCAAGTCTAAAAAATACCATGTTTTGGTGGTCTGATACATTCACATGGTTCGTATAAAACTATCAAACCCTGTTAATCAAACTGCGTGTCCTAAATTAGATGATAAATATGTGTCACACGGGATGGATGTGGTTTTCCTAATCTATATCCCTAGACTACATGGTTTATTCCACATAGAAATTACCCAATAACTACTAATCTCATATTTGACACATGGTTAGGAAAACTGTGCACCACAACTACGAGAGGTGGGTTATATAGGCAGTGCGATCCATGAGGTTAGCACATGGTTTGGCCAAACAATGAAGAAAACCCATGCAACCCACTGTTGAGGTTAAAATTGAGAAACATCCCTTAATTATTTTACATTTTTTTTCATTATTTCTTATACTTCTCCATCCACGTGAGGCTCCCCCATAGAACCTTGGGTTCCTAATCCTCCCTATTATAGGCATTGAAAGATATCCTCCACTAAAACTCATAATCAAATGTTTTCATTATCTATGGATCTGTATTATTAATCTCTCAATTCCTTTTGAATCTTTCTTCTTTTAATCACCTCTTGACCAAGTTATCAAGGTGCAACCTATTTCCCCCCATTTTCAAGGTGGATGTATGTTTATTATATTTCTTACAAACCATACTGATTCATACCTTGATATTGGATGAGTAAATCATCCTATGGATAAGGCATGTGTTCTATGAATTTTACTTCAAGTTTACATCATTTTATAAATAGTTTTGTTGTGATCCAATTATGTATTTTTTTCAAATTTCCTGAAAAGTTTATTATTCAATCTAGATTGGTATAAACACCTTGTATTTCACATGTTAATTTTTTTTAGATAATTAGAGAAAGTTAACTTTGATCATGGACACCCCATGGGTGTGTCTGTTTAGATTTTCCCTTGGAAATTGAATGAATTAATGCCTAAAATACCTTATAAGAATTAATCTTAGCTTATTAAAAAAAATTCACCTTATTAAAAATTTACAAATTGATTAAGGTGCCTCTTAAATGTTATGTTGATCATTATACCTGTTTATCTATGTTTGGTATATCACTTAAATGTTCCTTTTTTTTCTGAATTGAGTGGTGACTCATGAAATGGTGTTTATTTAGGGTAAATGAATTTTTTAGTAAAAAATGTGATGATTTTATAATAAAACCCCTCAGATGAGGTGTGATTTATTCTAAATTACAAAGTGGAGATTGGTTATTTAAAACTTTCTTGGATTAACTCTTTGGTGTTCCACTATGCACTGATTTCATTGTTTGGTATAAGTCATGTTTTGTACATGACCTCATTGGTTATTACTAAATGAATTGGCCCTATTATTTATAAATGTTATTGAAACAATGATCCTTCTATGTTTATGGCTTAGACTAGCCCTATTCAAATGACTAATGGACCAACCTCCTTGAAAGGGATTGTATTTCTTAATGAACAGGGTTTCCCATGTGGGTAATTTCCCAAATAGACCATGGTACATTATAAGTACCTCCATGAACCTTGTTAAATGAATAGCCATGTTTTTAAAGATTTAATGGAATGTTAGAAATTGTGTATTTTATTCATAATGATTTTTTTATTTCATTAAAAATGATGTCATGCCATTATGTTTTTCCTTACATGAATGAACTAAATGAATTTATTGAATTGGAATTGATTCGGGTGGTATGACGTCACCTCTTCTTATAATTAAATAAGAACGACTAATGTGAATTGATGTAATTATGAATCATTTATTATAATGGCTTGATAAATCAAAATAATGAGAGGTAATTACTAATTGATTCAATTATTTTTTGGAATATAATTATGCCTTGATATAGGTTTTCGAATGATGGTAAGGATTATTTTGAGCATGGTGGTATCACACTCCCTTACATAGGGCGTTGAGAATGATTTCTCACACCGGTGATACTATATGGATAGTGAGAATGATGCACCTTTTACCTTGTGAGTGTTGACATGATGGCGTAATCACTACTATTTAAGTGCTGAAATGATATCACACTCAGTATCTCAAGTGATAAACATTAAGTCTCCCACTCATTATGAGATTTAGGGTATGTACCCTTTTCTGGAGCTTATAGTCTCATTCAAACTGATTCTGGATGACTAAGTTATGCCCTCGATCTAGCCAGCACCTAGTATTCTAGGTATATGGACAATTCCATCCATACGTACATAGTTCATATAGGTGGAAATAATATATAACTAACAAAATATATAATTATTGGTTAAAAATATTTTTTTATCCATGAGAAGTTGTAGGTATAGACGTCATGTGTCCCTTAAGAACCTGAGCGGGTAGTTGTTTCTTTATTCACTTTTTTTATTATTCATATTACCTTAACACTACATTACATATTATTCATGGACTGAAATCAGTTATATGAGCCATTACTGGTTACATACTAGGATTTATATCTCACACCCTACTTGAGCTTCCATTGCACTGGGGTACCTTATTAGACCATGTTTCTGTACAACCATGGACATTACTTATGCAGCTTACTTGTACATGGATGTTAGGAGCAAATGAATGAGTTGGAGATCAATAAGCTCAAGTATATTTACCTTGGGTTTTTTTAACTTTTCTTTATTCGTGTACTATAAATTATCTTGTTACCTAGTTTATTTCTAATATTTTAGTTATGCATCATCATCAGGACATGCATTCATTTTTTGTATATTGTTGTTGGCCATCTTTTTTATTCAATTTATATTTTTCTTCCTATGCTCTATATTTCTTCTATTAATGCTTTCACCATTTATTTTTATTTATTATTCCATTTTACTACTCTAATATTAGGGTATAGTCTCCCCACAATCATATCCATATACCCTCCCGGGTAGTTGGAAGCCTTGTCATATGGGTAGTCGCGCTTGAGGTCGTGTTCCCCATTAGTCCGGCTAAACTTTTTTATGGTCATTTGGGTAGGGACATTACATTCATAGATATTTATACTTTATCAAAATATACTATGGTTTCATTTAAGTTTTATTTTTATATGTATCATTATATTGAATACATTTACTTAATTAGAGGTAATCATATATTAAAATTTTGGGGTAATAAATCCCACCCCCAAAAATGAATTGTGTCCTCGCAATTTGAATCATCGTAATTTGTATAGGGAACTCATAATTAATCCAAAAACACTTTGATGATCATTTTTTTGTTTAGTATTTAGAACAATATGCATCCATATGAAAAGATATTATAATAACATTATAAATAGGGATAAATAATTCAAAATTATATATATAATTATCCCACATAAATAAAATCTCTCTCCAGAAGGAATATCTTCCCACAAACCTAGAAATTGATTTATAAGATAATCATACCACAAGGGTGATTTATAAATAAATATCCATTAGTTGGTAAAACATTATATGACATAGGATACGACAAAATCACGAGTGAAAACTCACTATTTGATTTATTAATAGTGTTTTCATAGGATTTTCCTAAATTTTAGGGTTGTTGGTGACTATTTCTATCATTGGTAATTGGATTGGGATATCAAGTGGTATGATGTCCAAAACTCTTGCGATTTATGAAATAATTTTTTATCTCCTCTCTTTTCCTTGCATGTGTGAGTCTGATAACCTTCATCTCCAAGTTTATTGTATTTACCTATCCCTTTAATTTTATTTCCCCCATTCCACTTCTTAAATTATTAACATATATGAAATTGAATCCACTTTCATTCATCATCTTCATCACTAGATCATTCATGAGATATCATCTTTCTCTTCCTTGGTGTGTTTGGTATGTTAACTATGTCCACATTTTTAATCATATTTTTTGACAATGGGACTGGAATAATCAAAATTTCTCTCACTTTGACTCCCATTTTATGGGAATTTCATTGAGGTAATCTTGGAATTTTTCTTCACACACATTATTCCTTATAGTTCCATGCATTACTACAAACAAAATAGTTAACATGAGTGATAATAATTATAACTAAATTATCATAAATAACTATAGGAAAATTCAACCTCATGATTTCTCCCTTTATAACACTATAATGTTAGCCTATAGTACTTAAAAATCAACTTGTATTAGACTTTGTTCAACTTTTACCACTCTTAGTTTAACATATATCAATCTTGGTTCATCCTATATTACATAGAGCTGGGTTCACTCATTCAGTTTAAACTAATCCTTATAATAGAGATCCAAAATTACCATGAACATTAAATTATTCTAAACATAATAATCATTGAAATATATGATATAAAAACCTAACTTATAATTTCTCATGAAACATTATTCATTTTTATAATCATATACTAAATTATTTCTATACCCTAATCATATATTCTCAATAACATACCTTTATCAAATCTTATTTGAATCTATAGGGAACTAAACCACAGTTAGATTATATATTCCTTGAATAATTAACTCTATAATTAACCCTCAAATACTATTAAAAAAATTTCAAAAGGTTACGCAAAAGTAACTATATATAATAATCCCAAAAATGATATGAAATTCTCTAGAAATATCACAATTCTTTAAATAATCCCTAGTTTACCAATTACTACCTATCTTATATCTTGAAAACGAAACCATCCTTTATTATATCAACATTGGTTGTATTTTCAACTTAAGATTTATCTATACTTCAATCATGTGTTTAAATATGATTAACCCATAAAATATAACATTATCATAAAGTCAATTTTAAAGGTTATTAATACTATTTATTATATGTTTCCATACAATTAATGTAAAACTACTAAATAATAATCCTTATATGATTCACATAATCCTCATAAAATTTAGAATATACTAGAATGTCATTGACAAATATTTATAAAATATAAAAATAAAAAATGGTATCAAGAATTAATTTCTATTATGAAGACATCTTTACCACCTTATGTAAGTCTAGGAAAATCAATTTTTCCATTATAATAGGCATAAAATAAAATTTTAAACCATTTATGTAATCTCCCTTATCCAGTTATAAGATATAATGGTTTCTTGAAATAAATAACTTTCTCCACATCATTTACACAGTCTAGTTTCAACCAAATAAAGAACCAAAATCTTTATTATAATATCAAATATATGGATAATATTAATATGTATTTACTTATATCACCTATGTTTTAACATGTGATATTTTCAGATCAACCTATGAGTCCCTTGTTAAATCCTTGGTTATCAATTGTCATTTATTTTATAAGGTTATTTAACAAAATTAGATAATATCATTATTAAATCATTAAAAATGGTTTGTAAATGGAATTTCATTAACTAAATCATATCCCCTTGGCGATTCAAATTATGTGTAAATTTTGGCCTCTTTTTCATGCACCGTGTAACGATTGAGTTAATACCCAATGCACCATTCTTGGCTTATTATCCTAGGTTTTATATGTTCCAGATCCTGCATCTACTTGTAATATCTAGAAAAGGATGTATTTCTGTGAAAAACCATACAATCTCTTCTTTTCTAAAACAGAAAGATGTTAACCAATATTAGAAATATTCCCATGGTTTTCAATGAAGTTTTCTTATCCTAATCCCCAAATAAAATATTCATTGTTACCGTAACATAAAATCATATACTTTTCCCAAATGTTTTTTTTGTACATTTAAAACGATGATCAACCTTAACATATCAATTATTAAATTGTCTGAAAAAACTCATAATTTTCTAATTTATCTAAAACATTCCATTGATACCAATTATGATGCCTCATACCCACACTCTTGGATATTACACTCATAGATATATACTTTTCAACCTTGATACAATCTATAAAATCCTAAGATTATCCATCCATAATTACAAATCATAAATCATTATTAAATTGCATGTATCTAAATGATTTTTTTAGTTTTATAAATTTTGGGAATGAAGACACATCAGAAACTAATAATTCCCATGTATTTCTCAACTATGAATTTTTTTTACATTATGTATAAGAAATTACTAAATTTATTATAAGTATTCTACACCTACCACAAAATATTCCACACATTATATCCTTATAGACATCTCAAATTTACTAATTTTCTTCAAAACCTAGCGAAATGGAAGAATAAAAAGTTGTAAGATCAAATTCTTGGTAAGGGAAACATATAACTAAAGAAATCATGTCATCAACATGGTATAAATATTATTATTTGAATAGAAAAACCAACATAAATCTATAATAAACTTGAAACTAAGAGCGTTCTATATCCATGATAATAATTAAAAACATATATCTTTATAATAATGATCTCATATAGAAGGAATTAAAAATTTCAAACATAAAAAACTTATAATCAAGGCCTTGTACAAAGACACTTTACTTTTCATTGAGACCGTAGTCAAAGAATCTTTCTTAATTGGGAAGGCAGACACTAAATACCGTGATTTGTTTTTTCTCATATGACTTCTTGATTCATCAAAGGGCTATATAATTTTAGGACATTCCCATTACCTTATTAAGTACAATTAATTCACCATATTATAGAAAAAAATGTTTCATATCATTCCCTACGGAACACTTACCTTAATAAAAACATGTATTCCCATAAAATGAATAATATGGAATATCAATTCATGATAAATTTGTGCTAGCAGTCAATAATCATCTAGACGATCAATATTTTTCTTGGTATCAATAAAAGGGATAAAATGATCTTAACCCGTTCTGGGAAAGAATGTGGATAGTCAAATACTAAATATTCAACTTTCCAATAATCATATATATTGGAATATAAATATACTATATTCCCATACTTTTCCCCATGTAAATAGAATATCATACTTTATATGTGAACTTTATCCAATATGAGTTATATCGAATGTGACAGACAAACCATATAGAACAACGAGTATAACGAAAAGTATATACTTGAAAAACATTATCATAATCTATCCATGGGAAGAATGTGGTGTTATGAAAATAACATAACCTCAATGTAATAATTAAAATTTGGAAGTATATTGACATTGGTGTAAAAACATCATTGAAAAGGATTATTGAATGATGCAACCTGAGAAGGGGTCATTAATTGGACCATTTATTATTGTGATATCATTCACCTAATATATAAATATATATATACTATATAAATATTAAAAGATAAATAATATCAAGGATAATCCTTTTGAAAATTAAAAGGATAATGGAAGTGAAAACTTTAAATAGCTTTTAAAAAGAATTATTAATATTCACAAAAAATAAGAAGTTACCGATCACATCAAAAATTATTTTTCAAAAGGTGAAGTAAAAACACAATGAAAACTTTTACTTTTAAATGAATCTATAAAAATGGTTCCTTGAAAATGAAATATTTTTTTCTATAGTGAATATAGATCAAAACCATTTATTTATGAATGGTGAAATATAATACATGGAATTAACTCTTCTGAAAACTCACATTATAAATGGTGTGTTTTAAAACATTACTTATATTAAAACATCATTTTCCAAAATAGGATCATAAAATAACATGTGATGAAATATTATTATGGAAGAAACCAATCATGGAAGAATAGTGTTTATGATAAAACATTATAACTCAAAGAAAAGGATTTAAGTTACCAAACATCCTTAGTACTGAGGAAATAACTATATCAATAGTCACTTGATTAAAAGAACATGATTTGGATATTGAATCTCATGAATTGAAAATATTATGATGAAAATAAATCCATTTTATGTGAATATTCCATAAAAAAGGAGACATGGTGCGTAGCATGTAACATGTCTTAATGAATTAGAATTGAGACCAATAAAAACATACGACATGAGTAACATATTAATCACAACCCCTTGAAATAGAGATATTATTATTAAAAAACAAATTCCATGATTAAATGATAATTCATTATATTATATCTCAAATATTATGACTATACACCACAAAAATGAAATTGGGTTCAAAATACTAAACATGTCTCAGATAGAGGTATTTAAGACCAAAATCCATACCACTTCTTCATGAATTACACATACACAATTTAACCTCATGTATCGTAGATATATCTATCATATTAAGTTATTTAATAACCTTAATAATATCCATATTCATTCAAAAATTACATAAATAGTAATTATATATATTAATTCCTCTAATTTTTCAAATTGAGGTCTGGATCATTTGTACTTATTTCATAATAGATGTGTTTGTATTCATTCTTCTTAGAAATTTCATCATTACTAGGTCATTATGTGTAATGAACGTTCCCTCAATAGCTTAGATCTGGTGGTTGATTTATTATATTGGAATAAGATACAAGTGATTACATACCAAAAAACCTAATAGGTTAGTAGTCTTGGTAAACTAGATACATACTTTAATATCACATTACATTTGAAACATAAAAATACAACATATTGATAGTAAATATTTTGCATCCTTGAACTCATTCAAAAATTAGTTCTTCATATTATAGTGAAATGAAACAAACTAATGGTTAGTATATATTCCTAATAAAGGTTATGTATAATGGAAATTGTCATGATGAAATAATTCATAATTTATATATCAAGTTAACTAACTAAATAAACATTCCATTTAATCAATAATATGAGCACAAAGAATAATATGGAAGTAATAATTAATGATCAAATAATTTCATATAAATAATCACAGGAACTTGAAACTAATCCATGGATATGATAAAAAATTTAAATAATGACATGTAAATCAATAAAAAAATATCATAATGATGGAATGCCTAATTTTTGACATTATAAAAATACCATCAATGCATCATTACAGGACATCTTACATAAAGGGGTAAGGCCTTGGCCAAATACCTATTCTAGTTCATCTCATGATATATACTAATGCATTGAGGGTCTATAGTGGTGTCCTACCATCACTTAATATGTCCATTTCATACATCATATGAAAGAAGAGTATAATAATTCGATACATAATCGATATAAAAATTTCTTTTGAAAAACAAGCATAGAAAACACTAATATTTCTCCCAATCATGCTAATCATAAACCATCCCAAGAAATAATAAGTATGTTACAATGAAAATATATCCCTGGTGAAACATATGTAAAATAACGGGTTATTTTCATTGTTAAATATAAATAAAATATAAATTTCATTAATAATATCCTTGAGGAAAATTCCCTTTTCACTTTCAAAGTCACTTTTAAAAACAAGAAATTTCCAGAATATCTGTAGGAAAATTTTCTCTGAAAACAACCTTGTAAACATATAAATGAATCATTACTGTAAAGAGTGGTCATAATGGTGGAATTAATTTTATTTTGTGTATGTTAAAACAAACCTTCCTTTCACATTATTAGAAAAAGGTAAAAAAGTACCTTGTTCAGAACATGACAAGAATATTCCTTTTAAACCATTTCATAAAAATTAAAACATGTGTAAAATTTTCTTTATTAAATAATTCAAAAATGTTAAAAATATTATTTAAAACATTTTAATGAAAATATGGATATAGAAGAAAAATAAATTTTGACTAAAAACAGAAATAAAGTTGGATTTTATTTAAAAAATATCAATAATTTTAGGTACCAAAGAGAGTAAAATGGTACTATTACATGAAAATTTATAGAATAACTATAGGATAATAGAATTAATGTGTTTTAATCGATAATGATAAAATTATTTCCTTAAATGAACTTTTAAGAAAAAAATATTCCAGATAAAAACGAGATTGAAGAATAAACCCTTACCATAATGGTAACTTTTGAATTATAACCACCATGAATGAAATAAATTAAAATAATAAATTATATAAAATTAATATAAATAGATTCATGAAATTTCAAATAAAATGGGAAGTTTATACACCTCATAAAATAGGATAGGTGTATAATATAACATATTTCCAAAATAATATATTTCTAGAAGAAGAACCCTTATAGTGATCATAATATTGAAGTGATAATTAATAAAAAAAATTATGTGTATTAAATGTAAATATTTTTAAAAGTATTAATATATAGTACAAAATATTCTAAATTCCATAAAAACATAATCTTAAAATATCAAAAATAATGATAATTAATATAAACTAATAAAATGAAATTGAGTTATGAAACCCCTTAAAACTAGGTAAATTTTATTTCAAACCCTGTTGGATGAAATAATTTGAATTTAAACTTATAATACCATATAATATTAATTATTAATGATATAACATCTAAAAGAGGAATTATATGAACCATATAAAGTAAATTGTTCCATAATATTTAAATATACCTCAATGAAAGAAAATTGAGATGAAATCCCTTACCTCTAGTTTGAATCATCGAAAACTTTATTTATATTCCTTAATAATAAAAATATATTAATTATATACAAGATTAATAACCCTTTTAAATTTTATTATTCCCTTTATTTCATTTTTTACCATGTTATATTTAACTACATAATCAATTAAGTTCACGTGAAATGTTTTAATGATATTTGTTTCATATGTCCAAAATGACTATGGTAGATGATTATAGTAAAATTGGTCATTGTTATATCATATAAATAAAAATAATAATGAAATAATTATTATTTTTATACATATATCATTCTTTAAAAACAATTACTAAAATTTGGTTATGAAAAATGAGGTACATTATAATCAGTGAGATGGTAGGTCACACATACACATGAGTAACGCTTCCATTTTTAAATGATCATGATGTAAATAATTAAAGTGATATTTTATCTTAAAATAATGAAAATAATATCTTGAATATAATATTATTTATTTAAATTCACTTATATATACCATCATTGTGGTAATGAAAAATGAATCACATCACTTTGTGGAGGTCATAATCTAAACGTATGCACGAGTGACTTTATCATTTTAAATGAATGGAAAGATAATAAATTATGTGATATGTTATATTTTATGAATTATTATTTTTTCATTAATATCATATATATATATATACTAAATACATCATTAATACCATTCATGAGTGGTGGTGATGAAAGAATAATGACATCGATTTGTGAGGCGGTAGTCTGTCGTACACATGAACGACAGTTTTATTTCCCATTTGATGGAAGAGGTTATAAATATATTTTATAACATTAACAAAAAAATATAATTAAGTGGAGATAAATATGTGATAATATAATCATGGTTGAATATGATTTAAAGGATATGTAAGAAGAAAGAAAACAAAAACTCAAGGTTAATAATGATACCTCTTCTTTGGACAACCTCTTAATTCTTACACCAAAAGCTTTCCTAGGTTGGTTATATAATGAAACCAAGGCGTATAAGACATGGGGAGGTATTTAAAGAAGGTATTCTGGAAGGGATTTTATGAACCAAAATTCTATTTGACTAGGTAGAAAATAACATTGGAGGTTATCTTTTATAAGGGGGGGGTCCAATTTTGGAATTTCATAATCTATTAAATTATAATAAGAGAATAAGAAATTAGAATATTTAAAATGGACACCGATTAGAATTTGGGATAGAATGAGGTTTAAATATGGCCATAAAAAATTATTTAAAAATTTTATTTAGTAAATGAACCTTATCTATGGGTTTAACCAACTGGTAAACTTGTTTTTGCCTTAACTGTGGTGAAAAAAAATTCAAACTGAAATATATATAATAATAATTATAAGAAACTAATTGAATCATATATAGAAATGGTATTAAATTTTAGACCATTTATCATACTAATAATCCTATAGTATTAATTTTTAGTAATTTTAAATAATTTAATAAAATAATATTTAACGTAAAATACAAATAATTATATTTTTCATAATAATCAATTAATTATACATTGAAGACACGTAGATGATAATGAATTTAAAATTTAATACATTTAACTATAAATAATTCATAATTTTTTTTAAAAATTAGTTTTGAACTAGAACTCATCCCAAATAAATTTCCTTTAATGTTTTTCAAATTATTTACCTTTATTTTTCCACTTTTTGGACAATCGTTATGCCAGCATTGAATAAAAATTAAAGTTAACTATATAATCACAAAAAATTTTAAAAATATTATTACCATGAAAATAATTTTAAACATACATTCAATAATTATTTTTATCCTAATGTGAACATATATTATATTTTTAAAGTAAAGAGAGTATTATTTGGTATTTTTCATTACTTAAAATATTATATATATCACTTTCATGATAAAGTGTCACAAAAATTATTGAATATCGAGTCCAAGGTGAGAATGGTAAAAGTAAACTCATCTAGTAAGAATTAATATGAAAAATTGTGGCCTTATAAATTAGTTCTAACATAGGTTATCACGTTTTTCCCTTTTACCATAATGATTTTTTTACTATTTTACTATTCATTATAACCAAAAGGTAAGTTGACCATATTAACTAATATTAATTAATAAAATTACAATTATTCAATATATTTTTTCAATTTCACTTCATATAGGTGGATGAATTTGGTTTAAGAAAACCAATAGAACATGTCAAAACAGTTTTTTAAGAATTGTATTTTTCATTCATAAGAAAATATCACTTAATCTACATAACTATTAATAATAATTATAAGAATTTAAATTAATATATATAGATATACAATTAATATATTTCATTTAAATAACTCCTAATTAGGAATTATTTTAGTTAATTAAAATGGAAAAACATTATGCACTAACAATATTTTTTAGAAAAAACCATTTTAAGCCTAAACACACAAATTCTAAAATCTTGAATAAAGATGATTAAAATTTAATTAATTATTTTAAATATAAATGAATAATACTTATGTTATTTTTAAATCAAATTCATAGAATAATGATACTTGTAAATTTCTTTTGTTATTGAAAAGAAATGGGAATTTTATAAAAAGTATAAATTTTCACTATTCACTGAAGCATCACTCTTTTCCAAAAAATTACAAAATTTCATAATAAGTTAATTTTTAAAAATAATTTTTTTAAAATTGGAATAAATTTATTATACTATTTTGTCCAAAAAATAAATAATTTTTTTTAGATGAAGAATATATTTTTGAAGCATGTAAGGACTTTAAAAAAATTGAGTTCTTATTTACTAATATATTTTATTCAACTATAATATTTTTATATTTTTTTTTTAAAAAGTGGATATTCCTATTCATACTACCAATTTTAATGACTAGGTTATAGTAGTCACATTTAAATAGTATATCGTGGTTTATTTACGGTCGTTGTGGTATATCATATACACTATCAAACATATTGTTCTTCCTTTAAAATATTAGGGTGTTTCATTATTCCTTCCTTCAATAAATTTTATCATTCCAGTTTGAATTTTTTTCCAATAAATCAATGGTTTTACATTATAAAAAACCAACATTGAAAATGGGTTAGTAAAAGGTCTCTTAAAAAGGAAAGAATAATATGAAGTCCTTTTAGAATAACACAAAAATATGTTTCCAAATACTAAAGGATTAATGAGAGGTGAAAATATAGACATCAAGAAGAAAACCGTCACATATTCTCTAATATAAAGTGATTAGAAACATGCTCAGGAGAATGTTTACAACCAAAAAACAATAAATCTATAATGGTGGAAAACCATAAATTCATCATAAATGATGGTAATAGGATAATATTATTGTTTCAATTTCATTTTCTTGAAGTTGATAAATTCATTTACCATATATAAAATTAACATAAGGAAATATAAATACATGATATCTTTCTATTTCATAAGAACAATTTCATCTTTGTTTGTGCTTTGATAAATTTTTACTTCATCTCATACTGCAAAAATTGATTATGTAATGTAAATTTTTTATTCTTTATGAAATAAAATTAACTTTTTAAAAATCAAAGTATCGATAATATAATAAAAATATATTACTCATGCCTTTAAATATTAAAAGATATTTGAAATTTTACCACAAAGTATGATAATAAAAAATGTATGAACCTTTATATAAAGAAATAATACATTTTACTTTAAAAATTCCATGAAAGGTCCAAAATAGATTATTCCAAAAATAAATTATCTAACATTCTAATTAACCTAAATATTTTAAATATTAATGAATTATTTCACCTAAAATGTTATCTCATACCTTTTAAATTACATCCCTGAAATTTAAATACATTCTTCACCAATAATCCTTTAAGTCAAACCTAATAGTTATATATATACCACAACCCAATGAAACATCTCCTGGAATATCATTAATCACATCAAAATAAAATACATTTTATAATATAATATATTTCCCAAAATAGAATTAATATTTATCCATCAAAAAATTTATTTAATAACAATTTCATACTAACTCATACATCATGTAATTTGGTGGTTGGATTTGTACCCTTATCACCCTTCTGTATTGGGTTCCAACCTCACAGCCTTGGCGTATGTGATGGGTTATCTCCCAAAACATGGTATTTTCATTCTCTAAGTCTATTTTAATATAATTTATATACAATTACCGTAAAAATTATGAAAAACTACAAAAATAAATTAATCATTTAATCACTTCTCAATCCCATGGTTATCTATACAATAAAACATATGTTCCAAAATTTTAATAAATCATGATTACTTCATCATCGAAGTTTATATATATCATAAATGTTATCAGTAACATTAAAATTAAGTTCATAAAATAAATAACATTATTATTCTAACAAAATTTATAGTAAAACACAATTTTTAAAAAAGGGTTACATATACCACTAACATCTATTACATCCAAATAAGTGTCTCAAAAGTACTTTCAATGCATAAAACCTCTAAAGGGAAATCTATGACATTAAAATTATAACAATAAATAGAATTGTTAACTCATGATTGTTCCTTAAACTCTTAAACTATAATAATATGAATCATAAGCATAGTTTCCTGGGGGAATGTCCTCTGAGTCTATTATACAGTTATGTTACATAATCTATGTTTTTGTTCCTAAGGTTTATGCAAAACCTGATCTGATACCAACTGTAAAGACCTCAACCCAAGTAGCCCAATGTTGTTGGTTGATTTATTATATTGGAACAAGATACAATCAATTTCATCTCGAAGGACTGAATAGTTTTTTAATTGGGTAAACTATATAAAATCTTAAATGATACATTACATTTGAAACATAAAAATAAAAAATAGTGCATGAAAAAAAAAATTTATCTCTAAAATCATTCAATTATTCATTCCTCATATTCTAGGGAAATTATAAAAAATAAGTATGACCTCATATTCTTAGTAAAGGTTAAATATAGTGCAAGGTATCATGATAAAATAAGTCATAATCCATATGAAAATTTAAATAAATGAGATCTTGTTCCAATTAATCAATAACTTGAGAACTAAGACTAATATGATAGGAACGTAGTTGGGTTTTAGCTTAGTGGTAAGCACCTCGTAATACTAAATGGAAAATGGGGGTTCAAACCCCATGGGGCGCAGGTACTATAGAGGTACTGTAGCAGTGGCGGCACTGTTCATCAGCGGATACTGTAGCGGTGACAGGGCACTATAGCGGCGACGATACTGTGCGGTACTGTAGCAGCAGGTTACTATTCACAGAATGTGAATTGGCCTTAGAATTTGGACCTACGGGCTATGTAATGGGCTACATGCCCACTGGACCTTCAGGCTATGTAATGGGTTTCCCTCTACCCAGTTAAAAGAGGTCTTTGCTTTGATTTAATAATAAAAATGAGGCTTTGGCCCCAACCTTTTAAAAAAACTAATATGATAGGAATAAATGATTATAAAATAATCCCATATAACTAATTACATGATCTCAAAACTAATCCATGGATTTCATAAATATTAAAATAATCACATGTGCATCAATAATTATTCCCATAATAATGCAATAACAAATATAAGACATCATAAACATACTTTCAAGGCCTCCTTCCAAGACATCTTACATAAATTGGTATGGCCTTGGCTAAATACAAAAACTAGTTTGTCTCATGAGCCTAAATGATGCATTGAGTGGATATAGGGGTCCCTACCATAACTCACTTAGTCCAATGTACCCATCATACGAAAGGGGATAATCAAAATTAAATACATAATCAACATGAACATTATTATTGAACAACTAATATAAAAACTATTAATAATTATTCCAATAAGACTACTCATAAATTATCCTGATAAAGAATAAGTACAATATTATTAAAATATATCCCTTGTGGATTATATGTAAAATAAAGTTTTTTAATTATGGAAAAAATACCCAAAAAAATTAAATTTAAAACATTCTGGAGTAAAATTCCATCTCAAAATTCAATGAAAATTTTGAAAATAAATTTTTTTCAGAATATTAAGAAAAATATTTTACTTGAATGAAACCTTGTAAATTAGTAGAGAAATATTAAATTAAACGAGTGTTCATTTTGGTTGGAATATTCATTTCATGCCGAATATTTTAAAACAACGATTCCTTTCACATTTTTGGTAAAAATATAAAACGTACCATATTAGGAAAATGACAAGAATATTCATTTTAAAATATTTTGTAAAAAGTAAAAATTGAAAAAATTCTCTTTAATAAAAAACTTGGGAACATAAAAAATATTCATTAAATAATTTTATGGATAATATTTATATGGAATAAAATAAATTTCAACCAAAAAGAAAAATATTTTTTTTCTTAAATTTTTTTTCTAAACCATTTAAATACCAAAGGGAGGAAAATAATACTACTAATAGAAAATTTGATTAATTACTATAGTAGTAGAATGATAAATGGGTTTATTATAAAATTATAAAATAATTTCCTTCAATGTATTTTGAAGCATGAGAAATCTCGAAAAAATGAGATTAAAGCATAAACCCTTTTCATTTTCTTAAATTTTGAATGATAATCCTGATAAAAGAAATAACTTCAAGTGAAACATTAATTAATTTTAATTTAAACTTAAAATTAAATGAATTATAATGGATCCATGATATAACATGTAAAATGGGATGTATATATAGCATATAAAAGAAATTGGTTCATAATATTAAAATATGACACAATGAATGGAAATTTAGCGGAAATCTCATACCTCAATTCCAACTCATAATGTAAAGTGACTATCATCTTGAATAATAAACATAAATTAATTATTTACTTTTATAAAAAAACTTTTCTGGTTTATTATTCCTTTTATATTAATTATCACAGTGTAATATTTATTTACACAATCAATTAAGTTCACATATGATGTTTTAATGATATTCAATTCATATGTCTAAACTTACTATGGTTAGTTGAATACAGTAAAAGTGGTCATTGATGAAACCTATCCAATCTAATAATCATAAAATACGTATCATATTTATAAATCAATTACAAATTGAAAACCAATAATAAAATATGGTTATTAAAAATTTATTATGTTATAATCATGGAGACGGTAGGTCATGTGTATGCAGGAGTAACGTTTTTATTTTTCAATTAACATGATGGAATCAAATAAGTGTTATTTTATATATCCAGAATTATAATTATATATTTAATATAATATTATTTTTAATATATTCTTATATATACCATATAGGTTATGTGGTAATGAAAAATGAATCACATCACTTCATAGTGGTGGAATTCCACACGTATCCACGAGTGACATTATCATTTTTAAATTAATGTAAAGGTAAGATATTATATGATATATTATATTTATATAATGGAAACTATTTTAGTAATATAATATATACATATCCAAAATTCATCATTAATACTATCCATGAGTTGTGATGATGGAAAAAAATAACATCGGTTCGCAACACGATAGTCCTCCATACACAAGAATGATTGTTTCATTTCCCATTAGAAGGAAGTGATGATGGATATAGGGTATTTAATTAAAATTAAAACATATAAGTATATGGTAGAAATAGATTTTATTTTATCATCATGATTTAATAATATTTTAATGATGTGGAGGAAGAAAGAAAACAAAAACACTTTGTTTTGAACGGTACCTCTTCTTCATACAACCTCTTAGTGTTTACTCTTAATGACTCCCTAGGTTACATTTCAAGAGAAACCAAGAAATCTAGTAATTTGTGGGAGGGATTTATGGAATTTATTTATTCAAAGATGTTTTGAGCCGAAATGATCTTGAAGTGTGAAAAAAGAAGAGAGAAGGTTTCCTTTTATAAGTGTGGGGACGAGCACTTTGGGAATTTCTTGAAGTATTAAAATATAATAAGTTCATATTCAATTAAAAAACATAAAAATGAAGTGATATTATAATTTTAGATTGTATAATATTTAAATATTTCTATAAAATTATATTTAGACTATTTTATTTGTCAAATATTCCTAATCACTTTGTTTAACATCCCAGTATAATTGTTTTAACGTTAAATGCTGTAAAAACTTTTTCAAAATGAAAGGGTTATAATTTTACATATAACATTAAAATTGGATCACAAATAGAAATTTGTTGATATTTTATACCATTTATAATTAAATTTTTCATCTCTCAAAATTTTTTAGGATACTAAAATAATTTAATAATATATTATTTAACCTAAAATTTCTGTAATTTAATTTTGGCACTTCAATTAATTTGACTTTGAAAAAATAAAGATGATAATATATTTTTACTATAATCCATTTGAACATAAATAATACATCACTATTTAATATAAAATTATTTTAGAACCATAACTCATCTCAAATAAATTTATCTTGATTTTTTAAAATTTGTTATATTGGTTTTTCTACTATTTTCACAACCATTGTGTCATTTTTTCAAAAGAGTTTAAGGTAAATTTATAATTACTATATTTTTAAAAAAATAACCATAATGAAAATAATTTAATTATAATAAAAATAATTTTAATATTTGTTCCCCTCTTATTTTTATCCCTGTGTGAACATATATGTGATATTTTCAGGAAAGAGAGTGATATTTTTTCATTTTTTTTATAAATTATTATATAGGTTTCTTTGATGGAATAGTGTTCCATAAATTATTGAATTTAAACTTTTTGATTATAATGGTTGAAATAAATTCATAAAATAATAATTAATATGAATAATAGTTTCTTTATTACTTCGTTTTAAACTAGGTTAACCTGATTTAGCATTTTACTATGGTGCCATATTTTTATTGCTATTACTATTCAATATAAACAAAAAATAAATTAAACTCATTAAAAAATAATTATTATTATAATTCAAAATATGGAATTTATTTTATCTAATTGAATTCCTATATTTATAGTGATTTAATTTAAAAATGAACATGTAAAATATGTCGAAAATGGTTTCTCAAGAAATGTATTTCCAAGCATAAGATGATATTACATTAACTCTATAACAAGTAATTAGAATTTTATGAATTTACATTAAAATATATAGATATATAATCTATAATTTCAATGTAATAACCTATAATGATAAAGGTTTTAAAGGATAAATGAAACGACTCATGCCAACAAGGCGCACCTTTCTCTCAAGGAGCCTACCTGATTAGAACATCACAGTTAAGCGTGCTTGGCCTAGAGTAGTGATCCGGATGGTTCATCTTCAAGGAAGTTTTAAATGATGTGTGTGAGTGAGGATAAACCATATTGAAATGAAAATTTGTTGGCATGTGAGGACAATCATTAGTCTAATGGCTTGTTCGGGAATGTGGACGTGACCTAGCTAAGGGACCATGTGTCTGTAGGGAAACTGGTGGTACCCGGAAAGCTAGGACCCAATTTCCATGTTAAGGAATGATGTTTGTGCTATCAATGAGAGCTAGTTTTTTCATTTAATTTAAATAATTCCTCAATTTGGGTTATTTTAATTAATTAAAATGGAGGAACACTATGCACTTAAAAAATATTTTCATAAAACATTGTTTTTAAGCTAAAAAATAATCAAAGACTAAAATATGATATAAATATGATTTAAATGTAATTAATTGGATTAAATATAACTAAATAATACTTATCTTACATTTAAATAGTTTTAAATTCATTTTGGGACTTTCAAATAATATAATTTATAGAAAAGAACTATCAATTTATAAAAAAGAGGTATATTTTACTATTCATTGAAAAATACCCCTTTTCATAAAAAATCCAAAATATATAAATCTATTTAATTTTAAGATGAAGACTTAAAAAATTAATTTAATTTTGTAAAATATAATTTATAAAATTAGTATAAATTAATTATTTTATTTTCTCACAAAAAAGAAATGATAACAGTTTTAATGAAAAATATATTTCTAAAGCACATAAAGTATTTATTAAAAATTGAGTCCCTATTTAATAATTTATTTTAATCATAAAAATTATTCATAAATAATTTTCAATAATCATTTATTCCTATTCTCACCACAAATTTTAATAGTTAAGTTATAACAGTCATGTTTAAATAGTATATCACAGTTCATTTAGGCTTAATGTTGTGTATCATATACCCTATCAAACAGAATGTTATTCTATTAAAATATTATGGTGTTGTATAAGGTTACTAGTATTGAAGTTTTATAATCATTTATGATTTTTGAAAATCATTTCATTAGTGTTTTATTCTTTATCCATGAATATGAATTTGATAAGAAACATGTTTTGGTGATTATTAACTATCGAACTTAGCATTCTTAATTAATGAGTTAAATATTTATATAACAACTATAGAACCAAAATATATTATTTAATCATTTATATCATATTATACTAATAATTATTTTACCACATTCATTCATGATATAAATTAATTTTATTATTTATTTAGGCGGTCAAATAAACCCAAACATGAACATACATTAATTTAATGAAAGATTATGAGGTGGATTTCTTATAATATAATTACAATATATGAAAAATGATCTTATTTAGATTTTATTACTAAAGTATTTCATATTTTTAAAAGAGTGTGAAGAGAATATAATTCATATGAAGTAATTTATTATAAATTCGATATCATTATCATTTTAGTACACTTATGAAAAATGATTCAAATAATGATGATAATTTGTTGATGATATCATTGATTGGTTATCTAATATTTCATACTAAAACCATAATGATACTATAATCATCATATTTATCCTTTAATATTCTCTTTATATCCATCCTTGTAAGATTTTTAAAGAAAAAAACACGTTGTTTCATAGAGGCGATGGTCTTCACAGCACAAAAATGGTTATTGTTTTCTTAATAATGGGATATATGAATACATTTTTAGGTTATAAATGTGTATAAAAACAGTTATAAAATTAATTAGAATTTATTATAACCCTTATCTAATGATATCCCAATTAATAAATATAAAACCACAAAAAGCTAAAGAAATAATTTAATATTTTATTAGCATACTTTACAACAAAGAAGTTGTTGCATCATCATCAGCACCTTTGAACACCTTCAAATGTGCTTTATAATGATCACATTGTTCAGCCAAAATATGTCCCACCTTCATATGTATCCTTTGGTAAACCTAATTATATGATGTTCGAATGGAATTAACCTTTTCTATGTGGTATACAAGTACAACTCTATTAAAAGGACGAAGATGAATGATTGCTTTTGATAAAAGAATTTTCATTTAAGAATTAAGATACCACATACACTACCACCACATGGTAGTGTTTATATAAACCGTAAGGATTCTCCTCATGTTTTTTGATTCAAGATTAAATGGTCTATCCAACTCATGCAACTATTTCACAAATAAACTCAAATACGTTACCTGTTATATAATAATTCCCTGAATTATTTTCATTATGGTAAAATAAATAAATTATAATTAGGTTTAATTTTTCAACGAATCATAACATGAATGGGTATTTAAATCATAATTTTTAGGTAATAATATATCTCTTATATATATCAAATTTATGTAAAAGGATTGGAAGAATCCCGTAAATCTCTAACTTACAGTAAATATTAATAGACTTTTTACCATTTCACCATATATTTTATCATATATAATAACTTGTGAAATCATATCCAAAATAATATTTTTATATATTCCTAAACACTTTTAGAATTCTACCATTAACACCACCTTGTATGGAGTTCTTTATAAATACCCATCCAAAACAATTTTGGATTAACTTGAAAAAAAATCAGAGTTTCTCTATGAGTCAAACTCAATATCCAATAAGTAAACCCTAAATTGTGACCCCATGGGACATAAAATAATTGAAAATAAATATAAATATCTAGATAAATAAATTAAACCATTGAGTGTCCTTGAAAAATGAATCGATTCTAGTAAAATTATAAATTTATCTGGCATGATCTCCATCAAACATATGCATCATTGTACCTATGTTGATCAGTCTACATCATATGAAAAATTGAATTTGTATATATTCCCTTTTTCCAATAAATTGAGTTACTATATGGCATTGGAAAATATCAATACTATTTATCTAACTCATCTATTTTTTATTCTCTATGTTTTGACTGATTTGATCGATGAATACATAACATATAATTCATCCTTCTATATAAACAAATAACATGTTTTTATCCAAATATATATATAATTTCTTGGTTTGGACACACAATCCCAAAGACTTTCTCAATTTATGGACTGTATCTTATACTCATCATATGAGAGGAAAAATTCCATCTTAGTTAAGATTCGATTAACGACATTAACAGGAACAGACCCAACCAACCCCATATTAGACAAGTCAATATATAGACTTGTATAAGTAGGGTATAAAAGTATGAAGTTTATAATTATAGTTATCTCAATAATAATAGGTTTTGGGGACTCAAATATTATTTATTCACCTCAATTACACCAAAGGCATCTTTATAACACTCAATCGGGTATACTTGTTAGGTAATCTGGTGAACACAATGAATCATATTATTTATTTTTTTACTTCTTGTGTATATTTATTATCTCTATATAAGAATCATACTCACACTACCCTTAAAATTTAATTATAATATATAATACTACATTATTAACATTGGATATGGATAATATAAAAGTCATACATTGAGAGGTTAAATATCATTGCACATCACAAAATGTATATCTATATATACATTTATGTATCCAACATGAAGGAATGATAAAATGGAGGATTACTATTATAAGATAAATTTTAACATTCTTAAACACATTATGAATATTAAACAAAACCTACATAAGAACTGATTTATCATATTATAAATGAAAAACATCCTGATCATATTTATGTTCATTATACATTATATGTTTTGTTAACACATTACATCAAATGTAATCCCTATCACATATCTATGTGTCCATATGATAAAACCATACCACAATAATATTTAGTTACAAACATCAATTATGTAAACCAATTTGAATAATAGTGATATTTAGGAATCATATTATTGACTATTAAACTTCTTGAAAATAGTAGAACCTCTTAAAAATGATACATCAAATGATATAAAGTTGACTTTTGTTTTCTCTTTAGAACCTTTTAATTTCTTCATCAATATCCTTGTAATTTTTTTCCATAAAGATTTTCCTTTAAATAATGTATCTATTTACATTATTGATTACCAATACATCCTAATCCTCTTAGGGTATTAAGTACTTTAACATTATATTAGTTTAATCAATTATTTTGAACTTATTTAAGTCAAAACATACTCCTACTAGCTTCCTAGATATTATATTCTCTTTAGAATATATTAATATCATTTATAAACACATTTTAATAGGAAATTAATTTTATTTCCTTTCATTATGAATATTTAACAAATAAAATATTATTCCCATATTGTAAAGAATATTCTATGTGTTTGGAACATTTTTATTTGAAATGAATATTATACCATTGATGGATGGAAGGAACAAATTCCCTCATATTGTAAAAAATATTTGGGTAAACATGTTATCCTAGATCAATAATTTTTATAGATATATTCTTCTCTAAATATGTTATAAAACCAGATTAATCAAAAACTATATAAAGTTAGTTAATCATATCATGTTTTTTATAACAACAATTTGTTATCAAATAGATTTTCTTATTATAGAAAATAAATACGATTAAGTTACACCTTTTTTATTTAAATTAATTTGACATTGATAAAACTATTTAAATTCAAATCCATGACGTGGTAACCATTTCCATCATTTCCAGAATATAAATTCATTCTTAATAAATACTTATTTTGTTTTTTAACTCTTATATATTTACAAAAATTTGTAAAATTTACATTCATTATAACACACTATTCAAAATTCTTGAATTAATTTCTATAAAATACAAAACTAACATTGAAATTACATTGATTTTCATGAATTCCATCAGTTATGTTTTGGTAAATCCATTCATATTGAATTATTAATCCTCTATTATAAAAACTCTTGGTTTCAATGACCTTGATTGGATTCTTGAATAAATATTTTTCAACCAATTTTTTTTTCCAATTCTAATTTTACCTACTTTTACTATCTATATGTTTTTATGGATTCTAGAAATTATAGTCCTAGTTAATAAATATACATATATTAAAATATATATTTTATAAACTTTGAGATTATTGGGTAAACATTTTTTTTAATTCTATCATATTTTCCTAACATTTTCTTTGATGATAATGAGATAAATTACTATAACATTTATAGTTTCCCATTAAGGTATATTATATAATTAAAAAAATCATCAAATATGTGTATTAAAAACACTCATCTCATTTTATTTCACCAATTATTGATTACATTATCTTCTCAATAGCTAAATGATACAAAATACACATCTTATAAAAATTTTATCCAAACTTTAAGTGTATATACTTTCAATATATAAACTCTGTTACTCTATTACTTGAATGAAACCCTTAAAAATCTATATTTTAATTATTTTTTCCCTTTCTATATATTCAATTTTTTTTAAAAAAATATGGCCAACATCATATAACTGTCAAAATAACAAAATTGAATTCTATAACAAATAATTTTTTAATGAAAAATAAAATCTCACAAAGACATAAATGATATTGAATATTGGATGACATATAAAATCATATTGATTATGTAAGACTTAAATTCTTAAACTAATAACATATTGTGCATTTTAATCCTTGAATAAATAACCCTTTTCTTCCACATGTACCTTGATTCTCTTTTTGAGAAATTTTAACACATGGTTCATGAGGAAGAAACTATTATAACACATCAAATTTTCCTTATAAACTGTTCATAAAACACCAATATTACTTAGGTACATTTCTAAAGTTACCAATCAAATGAGTAGATTACATTAATCATATCATTATCAAAGATTAGACACAATGTTTATCTTGATGATTATGATGATATTATGTACAACAAGATCTTTTATCAGATGAGTATCAGGGATTATTAACCTTTTAATAAGGACTTTTTAAAATGATCTACTACTAACAAGACTACCCATGATTACCATTAGATGGATAAGATGTATGTTTCATTAAGCCATGAGTCTAATTTGGAGTTTCTCTCACCACTTAGTTATTTAGGTAAGGAATAATTCCATTCATATCATATTTGACTCTTAGATAGTCGAGTGAACAACCCTATTTATAATCCATTATATGGATATAATAAAATCTATTCCTCTGGTAAGTTAATCCTATTAGGGTCTCCCAGTAGTGTAACATAAAAAATTCCAAAAAATGGATTATAAAAAAAAATCCAGGGGATTCGATATTTGGAATGACCTACCCAATGTTGTTCTAGCATCTCCTATCCATGCATAGCTAATACAAGATAATATAGGGAAACCTCCCTAGAATTATTTTCCCAATTGAATGATCAAGGTCTTAAAATGTGTCTCTTTGTAAGGAATATCACACTTAGTTTTTTAAGTGGATTTTATGTCACTATATTATCTCATGTTATTAAATTTTATATTTTCATTCTTCTAGTTATTTATTTTTAATCATATTCCCTCCCCTAAATCGATATGTTTAAACCATATTTATGTGTAACTCTTTACACAATCCACATGTTTTTGTTACTCACCCAAAATTATAAATAAATTATGATCATACATATCTGAATGCATCATATGAATAATTTACATGAACACTAAATGTAAAGGCCCATATCCATATGAGTAAGCCTAAAGTGATAGGTAGTAAACCTAATTCAGCAACCTAAATAAGGAATAATCCTCCAGGTAGGTTTGTATTCTGACCCCATGTCCCTCTACCCATGGATACTTTACTCAAGAGAGAATAAAATTCATCATAACTATAATATCAAATTTTTACAAACAATATTCAAAAACATAAATTCAAGCTAAAAAATCAATGAAAAACTGAGGTAAAGCTAGATGAAAAATTAAATTCATTATAAATACATTCCTAGAATTTAATGTAATCCTTTATATCCTAAATGTAATTTATCATATAAATTTGTCCATACAAACATTAATCATATAAACAATTTATAACTATGAATTAAACATTTAATAACCTTTAAATAAATGTTTAATTCAAATATTGTACTTTAGAAAACCATTTATGAAGAATTTAAAAATAAAAGCTCATAATAAACATTTTATACCTTTAGCTCTAACATTATGAATATTCCATAAATTTGAATATAAAAATTTATTTTTATCGATTAAAAATAATTAATTTTGAAAAAATAACAATTAAAAACAAAAAAATTATATTTTAACCTTATTTCCCAATTATAATCCATTATAAATTATTTCTTATGATTTCTAGAAAAGATTTTTTTATCTAAAAAAAATTTATAGAAAATTTATAAAAAATATTATTTAAATATTAACTTTTAATATTTAAGAATGAAATGTTTCATAAACATTTAATTGATTAGAAAATTATAATTAATAAATTCATTAACATTTTAATAAATTTAAATATCCAGAAATAAAATTTATAGAAGTTTATAAACATTTTATAAAACATTAAAATCATCTATGAATTGAAATATATTTTTTAAAATATTTGTTTACCCTTAGGTAGAAAACATTGCATGTTTAATGGTAAGCTCAATCTACCCTTACAAAGAGTATCTAAATAAGGATAACATGATTTGGGAGACACTATATAATGGTAACTTATTGGTTACCTTCATATAGCCATGTTTTGTACAAGGTTTAGTGTCTAGATACCTTTCTATGAGTATAAGGAAAAAACATAGATACCTTTATGTAGAGACCTATTACACTAATTTGGGTAGGTTTTATCCCAGATGCAGTGAAGGTAATATGGATCATACCCATATGTGATAGAGGGGATTACTCTTATGCAGAACACTTCATTCAAGGTTAATCCCAAATGACCCTTACACAAAACACTTATATGTACGGGTAATCCATAATGACCGCTACATGAAACCATTTAAATGAAGGTAACTCACAGGTTACCCTTAAGTGACCACTCAGATATATGCATCACCCAATATACCCCTACACAATTGATGTACATAAGGGTAATGACTTGGTTACCATTATAAAATTCATTTTTGTAGAGGTAACACCACAGTTAACTTTACATAGACCTACTACATAAGGGTAAAATAGTTTGGAAACTTGATGTTATTAATATTTCCATGACTTATTATATACTCCCTTTACTAATTTTATATTAATTGTGCATAATTTGTGTAAAATATTAATGTTTTAATACTATGTATAATTTTTGAGCATTTTTAGAAGTAGTCCAATTGAGTCAGTTTACAATTTTATTTATAACTATCACCCTACTAATCCAAAGTGTGTGGTTCCTATTTTTTAGGATTCATTATTCAATATAAAACTTTTCATTACAAAGGATCATGGGCCAATTCTACTATTTGAAGGCTCATTTGGACCACACAAGAACACCCACAGAATCTGTGAGGAAAATGGACCATCCATGAAGATTGAAATAATGGGCTCCATAAAGAAGTTAAAATTCATTAATTCTCCTCAAATATTCGGATAACAATGCAAGGAGTAATGTATAAAAGTTTCAGGGCCCAAATCTAAGAAAAAGGGGCCCAACTAATGCATTGAAATCCAGCCCACCGTTCTCGACGAGAATTAAACTCCAGACACTATGCATGACATATCTCATGATTTAATCATCAAATAATGTTGTGATTTTTCAGTGTAAAATACTAGATATATACGGCCTACTTTTTTGAAGAAATCATTCAGATTTGAAAGCATATTCCTATTCAAAAACCCATTTACATTTTGGTCTTCAAAAATTTTGGATTGAAATTGACAGATTAAATTCTTTTAATCAACCGGCCATGACTTTGGCTCCTCAAGTCCAATGGCCACAAAATATTTCGAATAGACAGAGTATATATGTATCCAAAACTCTTAATAAGATCATATCTAGATATTCAGCTGTCTAACTTATCAAATTGTTGATGAAATTGGAGGGGATGTTTTGGAATGCAAACAGGCCACAACATTGGGCTATAAATTCATCCCCCTCCTCTCCTTCAAAGGAGATGGAATTTAAGAATATAGGATCACATAATGGAACTAACAAAGCCTTGAAAAGGTCTTGAGAGGACCTTCCATACTCATGTTTTACCTTTAGATACCTTTCCTCCACTCTTTGTTTTCATTTACTTTTGTGTTCTTCATTTTTGTAATCTTGTAAGTCTCTTTCTTTATAATTTTGTTTTAATGCAAGTTTCTTATTCAACATCTATTATTATCATTCACCTTCTGTAGTTTAATATTAATGTTCTTAAAATAGTTTAAATACAGTTGAATCCCCATCCCTTCTTTTTCTTTCTCATTCAATCTAAAGTTGGTATTTAATTTCCTTCATCGTTTGTGTGTGTGTTCGACGCCCCATTATTTTCTTATCCCTTTATTTTTCTAATCTTATTAATTTAACATCATAATAATTATAACCAGATTACTAATCATTCCAATGTATGAGTAAATCTCTCATTGGGGTGAGTTATAATTTAGGTATGTTTAGTGATTGAGAGCTTTTGCTCGATGAATATTCTTCAAATTAACATTGTGTATATTGAACTTAGCATGTCATGGATTAATGACTTGTTTTGTTTAACAAATGGATTACATGGATTATTGGAACCATAAATACACTACCACAATAAATTAATAATTGAGATTAGAATCCTAGTTAAGTTAAGTATTGGATTAAATCTTTAACACTTAGGAATTCCAATAAACGCCAACTTGTGACATGGGTGTTAATTTAGTGCAATATAAAGAAAATCTCAAGGATATCACAAGTTTAATTACCTAATAATGAACTCACCCCAATATTTATCAATTTGTTAAATCAAACATCATATATAAATCTTTTCAAAAGCTCTACAAAAAACCCCCCAATTAGAATAAAACTAACTAAAAACAAACGACTATTAAAAAGTATCATCGCCGAGGATTCGACCCGAGTGCTTCTATACACATTAGCAGAGCATCAGAACTTTGACCGGTTGATAAGCGACATTCAGCCAAAAATTCAAATGGCTCCATTGCTGGGGATGGTTCTTTAAGTAGTCATTAGTTTCATGTTATTGTAAAAAACAAATAAAAAACACATAATTTAAAAAACATTGAAAAAAAACTCACAAAGAAAAAGATGTCTTCCTCATTCTTCCAAAATATCTCTGAATTCCCCGTAGCCTCTCAAACTATCCCACAGATTTTTTTGACCCTGAAATTGAGTGAAAACTTCACCATCTTAGGAGGAACATAAGAGATAATCAAATAATTCAAGAACCAGTCCTTATCCAACCAGTTGAATTAGAAATGGCCAATCCTAGGGAACAAACCATTAAAGAACTAGCTGCCCCTGATATGGATTACCAACCCTTGGTATTGAATATCCAAACATAGAGGCTGACTTAGAAGTCAAATCTAGTTTTATTCATCTTCTTACTCATTTTCACAGGCTAGCCGGTGAGGATCCACATCTCCACCTTAAAGAGTTCCAAGTAGTGTTCTCTACAATGAAGCCTCAAGGGGTTTCTATGGAACAAATCAAACTCCGATCATTCCCTTTCTCCCAAGATGACACTTCCAAGTCATGGCTTTACTACCTCCCTCCTGGTTCCATAACCACATGGAATTACTTGAAGTGACTTTTCTTAGAGAAATATTTTCCTGCTTCTCGTACTACTTTTATCGAAAAGGAAATAAGTGGTATTCATCAATTCCCAAATGAATCACTCCATGAGTACTGGGAGAGGTTCAAAAAGCTTTTTTCAAACTACCCACACCACCAAATTCCTGACCCACTCTTTATCAAATACTTCTATGAGGGGTTATTGGATATGGAGAGAACCCTCATTGATGCTGCAAGTGGAGGTTCTCTTATTGGTAAAACTATTGTAGCTGCAAGATATCTCATAAGAAATATGGATGCAAACAAACAACAATTCCATACTCGATCACATGATCAAGTCAATGAATCCCAAGATAATCAATCAATAGATCTGAACAAGATGCCAGTGTGGATGAGTGAACTTACAGGTCTTTTTCGACAACTAGCCGTGGCTACCAAATCCCCAACCTCATCTTCTCTACAATAATTGTTTCCTGGACCTATCAAAAACTATGGAATATGCAACTCTCCATCTCATCGAACTGAATGATGTCCACAACTTCAAGAGGATTAATCTTATTCATCTGAAACAATGGAGATCAATGTATTATATGCTCAGCTGAACCCCAACCCTCAACAATCTGGTCAGTTTGTTAGAAACTTGAACCAACCCCATTCCGAGCCTTTCTCTTCTACAAATAACACTAACTTGAGATATGGGAATCCCATTTTTCATCCCCATCAATACCCTCAACAAAACCCAAACCAATTCCAATATGGTCAAGGTGTTGGTAACTTCCAACAACCATACCCTTTTGTTCCTCAACCACAAAGGATAAATCCTCCTCCTGGATTCCGCTATCCTAGTGAGCCTTCCCAATTCCCAAACCAATACAATCACTTTCCCAAGAACCAAAATCTTGGTAATACTAATTCGGGAGAAGCCTCTTCTTCCAAGAAACCATGGGAATGTGAATTGGAAGATCTTCCCTCCTTCACCCATTCTAGCCTCAAGAACATTGAAACCCAAATTGGTCAACTTTCATCCCACCTTAGTTAGCAGCAACCATAAAAATCTTCCCAACTTCTAGATCAACCATTACCCAACCCTAAGGGTAATGTAAGTTCAATTGAACTTAGATCAGGAAAGAAAATTGTTATTCCTCAAGATAAGTCATCTAAACCACCTTTAAATGTTTACCTAGAAAATGAAAAGAAAAAGAAACTTGAAACGAAATCTGAATCCATTCCCTCACCTCCTTCCATTCCACTTAGGAACCCAATTCCTTTTCTTCAAGCCATTTCTAAGCCAAAGAAGTCATTTGAACCTGATCCTGAAATTCTTGACAAGTTTAGAGGTGTTGAAGTCAACATTACCCTCTTATATTTTATTAAACAAATTCATAAGTATGCCAAGTTTCTTAAGGAATTGTGTACCCAGAAGAGGCAACTTAGGTCCTTTAAAAATGTTTCCACCCAGCAATCTATTCCCATAAAGTGCAAAGATCCATGGACCTTTATGGTTCTATGCCAAATTGAAATTTTCAACTTTGATGATGCACTCATAGACCTAGGAGCCTCAATTAATGTCATGACCAAATCCATATTCTCCAACCATAGTCTAGGTACCTTACATCCGACGGGTGTTGTCATTCAATTGTCCAATTCAAGCACTGCTAGTCCTGAGGGTATAATTGAGGATGTCCTTGTCTGAGTCAATGATCTTATCTTCCTAGACGACTTCTATGTCCTTGACATGGAAGGTGATACAACTTCTTTACAATATCCTATTATTTTAGGAAGAACATTCTCCATGACATATAAAATCAAAATTGATGTTCATGCTAGCATCATATCCATGGAATTTGGTGACCAACTAGTCAAGTTAAATATTTTTCAATCCATGCGATACCCATTAGAGAATGAATCTGAATTCTCTATCCATTATTATGAAACTATCTATGAGAGTGTGTTGAATCCCAATCCATCATGTCCTTCTTGTTCTATTGATAGAGGAGTTGGTGAATATTACATCCTCATTAACCAATTCATAAATGGATAAGTTGATGTAAACATTACAAATGCAGACTCCATTGATCTAAGGGATCTTGAAAACTCTTTGGAATCCCATCTCACCTCTGGCCTCCACTTCTCCAGCTTGGATGATAATGAGGAAAATGAACTAGAATGCCCATTTTTTGATTCACATCAGTTTATCCAACATTCATCATTTCCTATCCACAATTCTGAAAATTCTATTATATGTGAGGTGAACCCTGAACCAATGTGTTTATATTGTCCCGATGAGAGTGAAGGTTGTGTGATTTGTTCCCTAATTAATAAAGTGATCACTGGTGAGGTTGAAATTGACCATTCTTTGGAAAAGAACATTGAAATAAAGGATATTAAAAATTTTATTCGGTCTTATGACTCCACTGATCCTCATTACTCTACATCGGTAAGTGATGAAATAAACGAGTCAAAAACAATTGGGATCTCATATTCTAGTTTCATGTTATTTGAAACTTACATAAATGAACCATCAGAATTGAGACATCTTCTTGAATTTCTAAGCATAGTTAACCATAAATTTGGGGATAAAATCATTCCTCATGTTGAAGACCAAAGGGAGGATAGTCCTATTCTCTTTACAACCCTGTTGAATTGCAAGAGAAACTTCAAGGAAGGGGATAAATTATCCAATAAAAAATCAGGCATCCCAAAAGAGAAGTTTTTAAATAATCACTCTGGAGTTGAGGCAATATGGTGGCCACCATCGGACTATGGGTAGTCCACTACAACTGTCCAGCTGTAGACAAATAAATGCATTGCTTCTTGGGAGGCAACCCATGTTTTCTTTTACTTTTATGAAATCTTAATTTCTTTTTAGTTTTTCATTAGATGAATAATATTTTTTTCATTTTCAAGTAACATCCCACAATCCTAGAACCACATCCTCTTCCATCGGATCCACAGTAGACCCACCACCGGATGGTGACAGAAACCCGCCAAATCTAAACCATGGGGCACTACTTTCCATTTCTCCATCTTCCTCTCTCTCACTCTTTCTTCTTCTTCCCCTCTCTTTAAATTTTTACCACTTTCTTCATCAAACCATTTATTTTTCTATTTCTCATTTGTGTGGTTGTGTTTTTATTAAAAACTAAAAAAACGATAAAAAAAACAAAAAAGAATTATAACAAAAAAATACAAAAAATCAAGAGTAATGCCTACTCAACTTCAAGTCTTGAAATTTTTTCCATCCTTTTTTGGGAGTCAACAGATATGTTTTCATCTCAAATTTTTTTTATTTTCATTATGACTTTGGATAATGAATTTTGTGTCATATCCAACAAATTTTGAATGCTCAATTTTTGATTTGGAAAATTATTTTCCCCAACCGTGAGAACCAACATTAGCTTTCATGATGAGACTACCTATGGCCATATTTTCAAAATGAGTGTTTTATTACCCCCATTTGTGAGTCTTGAGTTTGTGGAACTTCGAGATGAATTTCCTACTTTAGTGTGCATTAATATGGTAGAGGCATTTTCTGAACCACATTAGTATCACATTATCCGAATAGCCACCCATTTCTATTACATTAATCCTCCTTTTGAAATCCCCTTCGAGCCTTTGAAAAACTTTTCTTTTATAGCCACACTACAAGCACAATACCTTTTCCCACCCAATATAAACATGGATTTTCATTGTATTATTTTTTGAAATTTAAGTTTGGGGGGAATGGATTTCATCTTGGGTACCCTTTTTTATTTCACCATGTTATTATATGCTTGAGGGAAAACATCCATTTCAGTGTGGGGGAGAGGTTGTCCTTTAGTGATATTTTGGAATGTATATATGCTTATGACATATTCTTCAAATTTTATTGACAAGTGTTCAAGAAATCTTTAAAAAAAAATAAAAAAAGGGTTGTGTCCTGGGTAGGTCAAAAATCACTATTTCTAAACCTTTGATCTTGTTATAACTGTTAAAATTAGTGTTTTGAGGATATCAATAATGGATTTGGATATGTTTGTGATATCTTTTCCATGTTCAACTTTCAAAAAAATAGAAAAAAATAAAAAAAAAGAACACTTGCATTATATTCTTATGTCATTGGGAGAAGTTTTGTGTTTTATAAATATTCCATCTTCTCATTCCCTTCATATTTAATTCCACTTTTTTTTTCTTATTTCACATTTTCATTACCATGTAAATATGTGTTTCTATTTCCTTTCATGTCTCATTTCAAAAAAAAATGTGCATTGCTTTTTCCAGGTTGGTGTTTTACCCCTCTTCTTCTCTCTTTTGGATATCATCTTCTTACAGTCCCATAACCATAGAAAAACCCCCAAATACCTCTTGATTATTGATCACTTTAGGACAGGGAGTGGAAGCTGAGAGCTCTTACGAACTCTATGATTTTCACTTTTGGTTGGTGAATGAGTGAAGTTCCATAAATTAATTTTATCATCTTGAGAGGAGTAAGTTTTGTGTGCCACTATTTTTCATTTCTAAATTTGAGAATGAAAAAATGAATTGTTATTGGAACATTGTTTCTGTAATAAAATGTGGTGGAATTCAAAATGGATGAGTGAAATTGTCTAAACCACCCATGATTGGGGAAAACAAAATTTTAATATTTTTTGGTGAGTGAAAATGATTTTGTCATGTTTTTATATTTGTTTCACACGAGGACATGCACAAGACTAAGTGTGGTGAGTTTATGTTATTAATATTTTCATGACTTATTATATACTATTTTTACTGATTTTATTGGAAATGTGCATAATTTGTGTGAAAAATTAATGTTTTAATACTATGTATAATTTTGGATCATTTTTAGTAGTAGTCTAATTGAGTCAGTTTAATATTTTATTCGACATCTCACCCTACTAATCCAATTTGTGTGGTTCCTATTTTATAGGATTCTTTATTCAATATACAACATTTCATTATAAGAGGTCATGGGCCAATTTTTCCATTTGAAGGCTTATATGGACCACACAAGAAGACCCACAGAATCTGTGAGGAAACTGGACCATCCATGAAGATTGAATTACTGGGATAAATCCAGAATTTAAAATTCATTAATTCTCCTCAAAATTCCTATAATAGTGAAAGGAGTAATAGAAAAAACATTCAGGTCCCAACTCCAAGAAAAAGGGGCCCAACTAATGCATTGAAGTTCATCCCACCATTCTGGAAGGGAATTAAACTCTAGACACTATGAATGACATATCTCATGATGTAATCATCAAGTAAAGATGAGATTTTTCAGTGTGAAATAGAAGATATAGGTGTCTGAATCTGTTGAATAAATCATTCAGATTTGAAGGCATATTTCTATTCAAAAACCCATTCACATTTTGGACTTCAAAAAGATTAGATTGAAATGGACAGATTAACTTTGTTTAATCAACCGGGACTCACATTGTCTCATTAAGTCCAATGGTCACCAAATTTTCATAGTAGACAGAGAAGATAAAGTTCTACATCTTTTAAGAAGATCATATCTTGATATTCGGCTATCTAATTTATCAAATTGTTTATGCAAGTGGAGGGGATGTTTGGGAATGAAAACAACCCACAACATTGGGCTATAAATTCGTTCCCCTCCTCTCCTTCAAAGGATTTGGAATTTCAGAATAGAGGAGCACATATTGGCATGACCAAAGCCTTTCCAAGGGCTTGGGAGGACCTAAAATTCTCATGTTTTAACTTGAGATACCTTTTCTCTTCTCTTTGTTTTCATTTACTTTTGTGTTCTTTTTTGTAGGCTTGTAAGTCTCTTTCTTTGTAATTCTGTTTTAATGAAAGTTTTTTCTTCAACATATCTTATTCTCATCCACATTCTGTAGTTTAATATTAATGTTATTAAAATATTTTAAATACAGTTGAATCCCCTTCCCTTATTTTTCTTTCTCATTCAATCTAAAGCCAGTATTTAATTCCCTTCATCGTTTGTGTGTGTGTTCGACACACCACTCTTTTCTTATCCCTTTATTTTTCTTATCTTCTTAATTTATCATCATAATAATTATAACTGGATTACTAATCAGTTCAATGGATGAGTAAATCTCTCAATTGGGTGAGTTATAATTTAGGTATTTTAACTGATTGAGAGCTTTTGCTCGATGAATATTCTTCAAATTAACATTGTGTATGTTGAACTTATCATGTCATGTATTAATGACTGGTTTTGTTTAACATATGGATTCCATGGATTATTGGAACCATAAATACACTACCACAATCACGTACTAATTAATATTAGAATCCTAGTTAAGTTAATGCTTGGATTAAAGATTTAACACTTAGGAATTCCAATCAACGTCAACTTGTGACATGGGTGTTAATTTAATGCCATATAAAGAAAATATCAAGGATATCATAAGATTAACTACATAATAATGAACTCACCCCAATATTTATCAATTTTTTAAATCAAACACTATCCATAAATTATTTCATAAACTCTGCAAACAAACCCCCAATAAGAATACAATTAACTAGAAACAAACGACTATTAAAAATTATCATCACTGAGGATTCGACCCTAGTGATTCTATACACATTAGCAAAGCATCAGAACTTTGACTGGTCGATAGGCGATAATCAGCCGCTATTTCAAAACTAAATTTCTTTAACATGGAAACATTGATCGGTTTTTTTGATTTATTATTAATTTAATGAAAAAATTCATAAATATAAATCATTGGTTCCCTATGATACCACTTTTAGGTTTTAAAATAAACTAACAATGATTAAGATATTGTCCAGAAGCTATTAAAACACCTTTCATAGGTTCTCACAAGTAAGAAAAAATAAATTTCATAAAAATATGTAAATGAATAAATACATTGTTGACAAACCTTACAAAGAAGAAGCTAATGCATAATTATCAGTAACTTCTAATACCTTTTAATATTCTTGATTAAGATCATATAATAGAAGAAAATTTCATCACCCCTCCGGCGGTATCCACGGGTAAATTAAATCATCCTACATTCAGATCTGATTCACCTTTTATCCACAATATGCTAGTACCTCTATATATAAAGGAGGATGATGAAAGATAGACCGGGGTAGAATAATTTTAATCCAAGAATAAAGCTATCACTTAACTAAAATCACAAAATAAATTTTATATAACCCAGAAGGACCCTCCCCGTGGTTTGTAACACTGGAGTAAATGGTTCAGACAACTCATGAAACTCATTCATTAGTAAACTCCCATACATTACCTCTTATGTAATAGTTCCTTTAATTATAATTATAATATTTTTTGGATAATCAAAAAATTATACTAATTTATCATTTTCCAAAATCATAAACTTTGTGGGCAGAGAAATAATAATTTTCAAGCAATACAATATTGAAAATATATATATCACATATATATATAATGCATTAGGGAATATTATCATCATAAAAAATATAATACTATTAATATAGAAAATTTTTAGTATATTAACTATTATAATATAATTATATTTTTCTTGTACAGAATATATTTAAAAAAATGTAATTAATAAAAAATTATGTAGTTTATAATTCACACATTGAGGACTTCAACTTTCATTGGAATTCAACTTGGAAATTAAGGCCTTATGCATACTAATGGTGAACCGGAATGTTTGAACATGGGAGAGATTTTTAGAAGGATAAAAAGGAAAAAAATTAGGATAAATTAAATTTATAACTAAGTCTTGAGGTGGGGAAGATGATACCCTTTTATAATTGAAGAGAAAGGTAGTTTTGAAAATACCCATTGAATTTCAATAATTAAATTTCAATTAAAATTTATTAAGGGAATAAAAAATGTAAAATGTGGAAGGGATGTTTTTTGGTTGATCCACCATCATAAATCCAATTAAAAATTCCATTTTAACTTATTTTGGAAATCTACCCTTACCGAATGAACTTTTACCATTTTAACTTTTTACAGAGGTAATTAATTTTTTACCATTGTTAATTATTTAAATGATAAAAAAAATTGACCTCATTGCCTAATTTTTTCCATAGGATTTAAAATTTGAAATCCATTTTATAAAAATATATATTTTCAATGAAATATCAAAAATTAATACAAAGTCAATTCTGATATGAGGAATTCAAAAAATAATATATATTTTTATTAATTTTTAAATTTTTAAATTTTTAAATTCTATTTTTTAATAAAATCATAAACTATAATTGAAAACCATTTTTAATTTGAAAATTAAATTTTCAAATACTAACTATTATTATTCTTATTTAACATCATCTACCAAGAAAATTAGTGTCAATCAACAATTAATATCAAACATAATTTATAATTAATAATATGTTTCTTAAAATAGAAACTTGTATCACCTAAAATATATTTTTTATAAAAATACTTTTATAAACAATAAATAATCTTAATAGTCATTTGTGGTAATGTAATTAAATATCATTCATATTAAAATTATCCATTGTTATCTATATGCGCCTAATTCATAACATGGTAACCCCTATTCATAACCACTATTTAATCAACTAGTTTTCGATGGTTATACTTAAATATTAATATTATATATATATATATATATATATATCATTTTTTCATTTTAGTTAGATTTTTTGGTGTGGATCAAGATATCTATAAAATTACCGTATTTAAAAGTACTCATTTCTTATAATTATTGGGTGTTACACTTATGATTATTTTAGTGGTGCCACAATGGTTCTATGCTATCCCTCTTAAGATTTTAGAAGCACCCTAAAAATGTATGTGTTCTGTCCCTCCTATTTTTAATTCCTGTTGTTCTTTTATTATAAGAATTTTTATTTATAAATTATTATATTTCCATGTTGTTATAATCATCCCTTATTTCCCAAATGATGTCCTATTTTTGAGATAATATCACTCTCTCTCATTAGTATCTTATAGGAAAACTTTTGTACTCCTGTTATGTAATATAAATTATACCTTTATTTTTCATTCCATATCCTTTTTTTGTGAATACCGAGCCCTATTTTCATTCAAGGGTATTAACATAGATATAAGTATCCTTCATTGATTGGGTAATTTCATGTATGAAACCCACATTCTATAATTTTGGGACTAAAATGATAAGAAATTTTCTAATGTTATATGACCATTATGGAATACATAAAATTATACATATTAAGGGGTGCTTCGTTAGAGCTTCAACACATTAGCTAATGTCTACATCTAACGAGACACCATGGTTCAAGGGTGGTTAGCCAAATCATAATATTTTATTATTTCATGCTGTTTAGATTAGATTTATTTTTATGATATCTTGGTGGTTAGTTTTTTCTTTTATTATGATTCCATGTTTTTTCCCACATTCCTATAATAACATGGTAATATGATGTCACTTTATCATGCCACACCTCTATGTGAGTATATATTATTCTTACCATTTTATTTTATCTGTATATTTTACGTGGAAAAAATGTATTTTTTATCATCATGTTATACTTTGATTATTCAATTACTAGTATTTATAGATCACCCCATTCTTTATACATCCCCAAGTTATCCAATTAATTATTAAGAGTTTAAATGAATATAGGGGCACATTATAGAGTTTTTAATAATGATTTTGGACATTATATTAAGTTGATGGTTTATGTATCATATTTCCCAAAGACACTATCCCTCTCTATCTTCTTGGATTTAATTATATTGGTTTTTTTGTTAATAATCAAGACATAAATTATTATAAATATGGGTAATCATCTCCATGGTCAAATTTTGAAATTTTGAAAAGGGAAGAGGATGAAAAATATACAATCCTAAAAACATACAAAGGGATAATTGAGAAACAAAATGTGTTCTATTTTCCTAATAATATCCCAATCCAAAACCTAGGAAAATTTTAGAGTTACCCTTTTGTTCCTTAATATATTGGTTCAAATGATCCATAATAAAATCATAAATGTGTACGTATAATGTACTTGAGCCCTTTTGAGCATTATAATCCTCATTACAATCCATATTCTGGATTTTCATTATAATGAGTCATCTAACACTACTATATTTAATTTAATTAACCACATTATATTTTGAGAGTATATATGTCACTATATTCATCCATCCTATATCATTATAAGATTACTTGTTCAGGAGGAAACCAAATTTCATAGTCATTTTTATCTTGGACTTTCATTGGCATGCAGTGATGGTATATGTGGAATCATATTCTTACCTCCTATATCCATATTAGGGTACATTTCTAAAATATAATTTATTTAAAAATTAATATCTTCCTTGACTATAGTGTTTGAATGTTATGATTTACATAATCCATATCCATAAAATGATCGAATGGATTTAGTTATTATGAAATTTATCTTTATGAGTTTCACATATCAATGTGAATTGAAAGTTAAAGAAACAAGGATTTTTGGAAAATTTAAAATGTTTCAAAATAGAATATGTTCTAATTTATCTGATAAATACAAAATAAAATACAAAACCTATAGTATATATCTTTATATAAAATATTAAACATGAATTTGAATGATGTTGTAAGTGATGTTCAGTTTATTCTCAATGTTATCTCCCCATATTTTCTAATTCATTAATTGGAAAATAAAGTTCATCAAATTTTACTGAATCTAACACTACAAATTTTGAATACACCTCTTCCCTTATAACTATATCCATCCTTAAATTCTATGATTCCTTAATAATAAATTTCTATAATTATTTTATTTTCTCAACAGTGGCCAGTTCCCATTTAATTTAGTCCACAAAGTCCCTTCATTCATTGAATTTCTTGTTTACACTTTACGACCACCGATTAATGTTGAGAAGCTTATAGAATAACTATTATATTAATTATAAAAAAATTATCTATAGATTAAATAGTTGAATTATTTTAATAGATTTATGGAACTAACTATTGATCACCAATCACTTCATTCGTACTACCATTGATTGGGTCATAGTTATACCCTCCATAACACCAAGAAAAAGATATATGCTAAAGGTGATTTAGCTATACATAGAGTTCTCTAAGGGGGTCACATAAAGTAGCCTCTAAATATTATTCTATACCTATGATGGAATCCTCTATTTAATTGAGGAAAAATTATAGTCTAATTTTATATCCATACAGTGGTTGGTACATATCCTAGAACTAAGTCACTCAAAGAGGGATAATCCTTAGTGTCCCAAGAGTGATTTGGAACTATACTTCCTAGAACCCCTATGACATAAAATGACTAAGGTAGTAAATATTTGACACCTTGATGTTTTTTGGTCATTGTATGGTATTCTTAAATTGGAATCAAGAATATATTGGTAAAAAAATATGATGAAAGGTCAAAAACATAAGAGGTGTGGATTCTAAACCTAATTCAATATTGAAAAACATTATTTAATCGTTACAACATCATTATAAGGTGTAAAGGAAGCGTATTATTATACTAGACCATGTAAAGGACATTAAGTAAAAGGTTCAACCTCTGAGAATGGTATATCCTCTAGTGGAACTCGAGGCTCATAAGATTCCCCTCAGTCTAAACACATCTCAGATAACATCATGGGGGGATATACATGAAGGTCCACATTATTTAGTAAAATAGATCAAAAAAATGTATGAAATATATTAACACCCCTTATTATTGTTAGACACTAAATGTGGCCATCTGAAATTTAGAATTACTAGGAAAATATTTTACATCAATATGGTTGTCCATTTTATTTAAATGAGTTGATAATTTTTTATGAAAATCCATGTCAAGATCTAATTTTGGTCTCTAATTGGTATCACATAATTTATCTTAATAAGAATCCTTTCTTGGGGTTCAGAGGATACATGATATTAATATGTTAGTGTTATTGATTCTATCATCCTTGGAATAATTTCTAAATAATTTGAAATATCATTATATAATCCAGATGAAATAATAAGACACAACTAAATTGATATAGAATTAACCTATAATACCATAGATGAGAGGGATCTCCAATAACACCGCATACCCTAGGTGGAATATATACTTAGTAGATAGATCCATGGGAGGAGCTACTTGTGGTATCACCAAGAAAAATCCAATAAGGTCGAATGTCATTGCTTGGATTTTTCCATCATGTAAGTAGAACCTTCTTCTTGTAGCCTAAAAAATGAGTCATCATTTAGTCTAATTTGTGTTACTTTAACTAAAAACTAAAATGATATGATGGGAGAATAATTCTCCCTCGAATCCTATGGAACATGAAGAATGATTAATGATGATATCTATGACATATTATTAAGTGAAAATTGTATAACATTTTACCTCATTATATGGAGAACTATAACTATAAGCATCATTATTAGTGTGATTAAGCATATCCAGTGGACCCTCATCACCCCCTCTTCCTCATCTATATTCTAATAAATATTATACCCAGGTTGAATCAATCCAAGAACTAAATATAATTTGATGGTTCCACATTTATGAAGTTGATCATGGCATTGAGTTACTCAATATAGGAATCCACTTTTTCATGTTAAATCTCATAGGATGTATTGATGCTTGCTGTCACTTTCCCAAACACGATCAATACATTCTCGTGTACCAAGAGTGTATATAAGATATCCTTCATAGATGATGTAATCATAGAGGAATCGAAAACCCTATAGGATCTATGGAATTGATAATTTTTCAGGATGTATTATAGAAGAGCCACACCCCATTGAGGGAGAATAGTCTAGGTTCCTTACCCACTTATGGGGAATCTAGGATAATGGTGCATTTCATGGAGTGAGCCTCTTTCAAGGTATTCCTACCTCCTTTATCCATTCATGTTCTATTCTGCCTTCGTTTTACATTGTTCCCTTCGAGTAAGGCACTAAGATACATAGACTTGCACATAGGTATGTTTAAATATAGGTTTTTCCATATTTAATCAATATTATGATAGTGATATAATATAATGGAGAGTGTCTCATATTAACATCTCTTACCACATAAGCATAAACCAAAATGAGAATGAAACTATGGGATATTTTTTAACTCACACACATTAAAAAGTATTGAGACATGTATTCCATATGTAGTGTAATTGTATCTTGAATCTTCATGATGGATACCCCATGTAGATAGTTTCCATTGCAATGATATTGTACTATATTTTCTTTCATAATGATATTTCAGATGTGAGTTTTACCTGAATTATTTTAAAATTTTCAGTCATTAAGCTAGTAGGGGATGTGTACGATACAAAGATACTTTGGTTGTGAATGTTTAACATGATATCCAAGTATCAATAATCATATAAGTGGGAGATAATATTATATATTCATTGGTTATGTGTCTTAAAATTAGAATTTTGAATAATCTTATCATCGATGAACCCATGGTCTCCCATATGGGATGTGATCAAACACTATATTATTTGGATGGGTGAAAAGATCCCAAATGGGACCTTTCCCCAACAGATATTCCAAACATTTCAGTAGAGATTATCCATCATCAAAATATATAGGGTAATCCACCAACCATTTTATAGTTAGCTGGTAATCCTGATCGTTCCAAATCTTACCCTGTTGTGTGACTCATGCACTAGTTGGAGGTATCCACTAATGAACATAGCCATGAATCTCACTAAATAGACCATCCATTTGATATGAGAAGTTACTTCTCAACCCCATTCGGTGTAATATACATTCATTTATATTATCTAGTAGTCACTCAAGACCCTATGGGTATTTTTGTTTTGGTAGTTCAGAGGCCTCCTTTTCCATGGTTCTTGGATATTTTCCATGATGGAGAGATTATCCCAAATGCTAAAGAGAAATATTATCAGCGGGAAAAGATACTCACCCATTATGTTCCTTGAAATATGGAGTTTCACTAATAAAAGTGGGGTAGAGGTGGTCTACACAATATAACACCATTTTTATATTATAATTACTTTAAATTCATTTATTATAATTGTATTATTTATTTCGTAGATTAATTATTTTCATTGAATCAGTTACATTGAGGTATTTTAGTTCATGATTTCATGCCTACATTGTTGTAATAGTAATAGATAGTGGTCTTTTATAATAGGTTCATATTTCCCAGAATATTCAACGTATAGTTTTCATATCATTATATAAGTATAAGAGTTCAAGATTTTAATATATTCAACAATGAAGTTACAAATCAGTAATGTATTCTAGGCGATTATGACACAATATAATTTCAAATTAGAGTTTTAATATTTACCATTGTTTATCATCCCATTTTGTTATTTTCAATTTTATATAATACATTTATACATCATATGTAATGGTTAATATTGACTAAATAAAATTATATATGTTACATTAAGTGTTAGTGATAATTTATTTATGGTAATATTTTTTTAAAGGAATAAATATTTATTAAATAAACATGTGTTTAAAAATTTCCTAAGAAAATATATAATTTTGAGGATATTATAGATAAATGTTTTTTTAAAAAATAAATTTAATTTATTTAATATTTACATACATAAATTATGAATGAAAAATCATAAATATATTCATTAAAGATCTTCGGTGTTACATTCTACCCCCTTAAATAAATTGCATCCACATAATTTTATATAATTAAAATAGTTATTAATGTATTGATGTATCATCTTAGAATTTCCTTATAATATTTTTTATATAGAATTATTTCGAGACCACATAATCCGACAACACGTGGTTCAAAGGCCCGAAGATCCCAAAACTAGTTTTTGAACCTTTTTTATAGTACGTTCAGTAAATGTGCGAGCATAATTTTCTATCATTTGAATCAGTGTTCAGATTAAAAATCTAATGGCACCATTGGATTCAGAACACCAGGATTCATCTATAAATGACTCAAATTCATCCAGTAAGGACCAAATGAAAATTTTATTTTTTGGAATTTTTGAGAAAAATAATAAAATAATTTTAAAGAATTATTTTATTTTATTTCTCACTTTTGAGTGGTAGACGACAACGCTGCGGGGTAGCAACTAGACGGAGATGATACGTGTTAATGAATATCATTAATGGATCATTAACTTGCATCATAATTAAGATTCAATGGCGCATAATAAAGTGACGTCACATCATAATGGGAACATTGAAACGTGCTCCTATTTATAGTTTGATGCACTTGAGAAATAATGATTAAAAAATTGGAGGATTTTATGGCGAACCTCTGACGAACTTCCACCCCAGCGAAGAATGAAGAATGCCAGTGTAACTTCATTATCTTCGATTCCTTTCTAAGATCAGAGCTAGGAAGTGATGTCGATGTCTTAATCCCTCGAGGAAGAACATTGTGGCATTAAACTTCATAAAAAGTAAGGGTCTTTGATTTGATGTTCTTCCCCATCCTTTTCTAAAAATGAAGAACATGGATCAACCCATGAACATGTTGATCCATGATTCATGTGTTATGTGGGAGGGTGATTTATTCTTGGGGTTATTTAATTCGGGGTCCAAATCATCACATGAAGTGATCGAACAAAAACTCCGAAAACCTCCCCCATCTTTAAACCTCTAACGCGGAGGCCCCAAGATGACACGAACAAGGCCTGAGCACCTTAGAATGTGTTTTCTTGGGGGTCATACTCTTGAAATGATGATAAGACAGGTTTGGGATCCTCGTGGTGAAGAGGGAAGGACCTAGAGGCCACAGACGTTGAAGTATCGAAGAACAAATTGCCGGAGAGCATCTGATGGTCCGCTAAACTTCTCATTAGTGCACAAGCATAGGCGGTGGCGGCTGCGTGGAGAAGGTGGGCTGTGTAGAGTAAGAATCCATGGATCATCAGCCGCCGCGGTGTGCTGGAGGATGTGGCGCCATGAGGGGAGCCACGTGGAGGGACGACCTGCGTCCGGGTCATTCAGACAGCTGGCGAAGCCATGACCTGTCAACTGCGGCTGGTGGAAGGCCCCCACACCGGCTGGGCTAAGAGGGGAGATGAACATGACAACCAAGCAGCATCCTGGCTGGTCGGAAAAGCTAGCCACACCACATTGTCGGTCCCTAGCTGGCGGGCCGAGCCCTCAATGGGTTAGGCCGGTCCCACTTCCCAGTAAACCGGACCCGTGCTGGCAGACCGGACCTGGACTGGTGGGCTGGACCAGCACCAGCAGGCCAAAACCGCACCCTCTTTGGGTAGGGTCGGACTAGACTGGTTCACCGGGCGACTCTGTTGGTTGGACCCTCGACCAAGTGGGCCTGGTCCAGCGAGTCCTGTTGGGCCTAGCCCACTGGCTAGGCTAGACTAGACTGACCATGACCCACACCACACTACTGGAAAGTATGTCTTTCCCCACACATATATACCCACAGTTTAGAAAAACTGTGGGTATAAGTGATATATTCTAAAATATTCCCACGATTCTGTTAAAACCATAGAAATACATTTCTCTAATCCCACAATTTTTTCAGACTTCCCGCATCATTTCTCATTTTCTTCGGGCGCATCCCGCATGAAACATCCTCTCCCCTCCTCGACCTCAAGCTCCCGACGACGTCCTGCCTCCCCTCTTGTCTCCCTCTCATCCAGCGACGTCCCCCCACACCCCTCGGCTCCCTCTCCTCCAGTGACGTGCCTTCGGCCCTCTTGGCTCCCTATCCTCCGACGACATCCCCTGGCCCCCTAATCCTCTCCAGTCATGCGCTACACCCCCCACGGCTGAACACCCTGTGCGATGTCCCCCTCCCTCATCTCCCCCTCCTTTCACCATCTCTCCCAAACTTCATGTGGGTGATTGGTCTGTACTTCGAGGTATGCATTCATCTTATTTAATTATTTAATTTCTTAGATTTCTCCTCTCTCCTATTTCCCAGTTTCATTTGGCCAAACCCTAGGGTTTTTGAGGTTTGGAGATTTTAACTGTGATCCTTGTTTCTAGGGTGTATCATGGTTCTCTTGTGCCGGTCACTTGTTTTGGCATTCGACAAATCGGTTGGGATCATCTTGGTTCATCTTCCACCATTTGAGGTTGGTTTATTCTTCTCTCTTTGTTTGGAACAATTTAATATGGGGATTTTGGTGATTTAAGTTCCTATCATTATTAATATAGAACTCATGTTTTTATGAATCTTCATCATTGGTGAAGGGACCAATCAATTGAATAAAATCAACAAACCTTCACTTTAAATCCTCATTATATAATGTTCCATTTGGTGTGGTAGTTCCTATTTCACAAGCAATGGAGGTAATAAGTCCAAGATAGATTAGACTGGATTGAGTTCCCACATATTCTCTTCTTTCTATGCCTTCTTTTACTGATGTGAGTTTCAAAGAATATTATAAAATTTAGATGATGATGTTTTCTCCAATGACTTCAATGATGGAATTGGGGTCATAGATGGATAATTTATTAATTCCTTGTGTAAATCATTAATTTGAATGGAATATTTCATAGTAATCTATTAATTAAATTTAAAAGGATATCTCTTGAGAATCTCCTTCCACTAACCTTCATCCTATGATGGATTAGTAGCGACACAACTCAACAATGTTGAGGGTTTACCCAAATTTACATTACCATAGTAAATCATCTACAAGAGTATATCCTTAAAGAGTAAGTAGTCATATATTTTATTTCCTAACATTGGGAATAAAATGGGGAGTATTCAAGGATGTGAGTCTAGTATAATAAGAAGCTATGGTAGAATAAGATACAATAGATAATATGGTTGCTATATATTTATAGGCTCACAAACATGATCACATAACATATAGACATCAAATCACATGTCATGCCTTATACTAGTCAGTGACTTGGGTTTGATGGTAGATATAAATACCACATAGTGTGCATCAATTTTCAATTAACCATGTATATTGAGATATAAAATCTGGTTTATAAATCTAGGTCATATGGGAGTATATTCCTAGATATCCACTTAGTTGTAAATTTTATGACTATTGGGGAGAAAACCGTGTCTAATTGACCTTTTACACTGAATTTTTTATATGGAATATAGATTTTAAGAACACTTAATTTCTATTACATATTATTTTTGGAAAAAAGTATACATTTTTATAACCATAGTGTCTCACATTCAATGCCAGTTAGTGGAACATTCTATGCTGGTCATAAAAACATAATCAGCCTATACCCTTACAGAAATAGTTTTTATATTTGGATAAAAATGAAATTTAGAGAGTTTATGGGGTTATAGACTAGTGGTAGAAGAAACGATGTAGACCTACACACATAAGACAATTTTTGAGTCCTAATAACCACATATTTTAGGGGGAGGGGATTCTTGGTGCATAGAATGGACATAGTACCTATAGACATGTAATTCGCCATCAGTGGAAGAGGAGGGTGCTACCATGGTAGGTGTGTTTTAGCAGTAATATAATGGGTCTTGGAGTTACGTCAGTGTGGGTGTGGTGGACTTCTCAAAACATAAATGATGGTGAAGGTCTATGGTGTAGTGGGGGGTTTAGGTGGTTGATAGGTGGTGACAACATTGGTAGTAGTGGAGGGTGAATCATAGCGGTAAGATTTCAGGTCTTGGGGTGAAGACAGTGGAGACCTTATCACAGAAAGACAGTGGTAAAGGGCCTCAACATAGTGGTGACTATGAGAAGCTGAAAGATGGTGTGATGGAATGGAAAAAATGCAATTTGTGGAAGAAAAGGTGAGGGTTAGATAATCAATTGTATATCCATGAAGAGGTACATAGTAGGAAGAACCAATAGTAAATCTAATCAGATTGGTAGGGGAGATGGTATGTCATTGGACATCGGTACCATGAACTATGAATTTCTATATGGGGTGTTTCATTCTAATTAGCCTTGCATGTTTGGAGTTTTGGAGCATCATAAAGCATAACTAGTTTGGGGGATTCTATTTTATACTATTATTTAGGCCTTCTAGTAATGTATTAAGTACTTGTGACTTTAGGAATATGAGCCATGTAAGGTCCCAGGTCCCCTTCAAGCTAGTTTTAAAGGGAATTACCCATAAAATAATAAAAAATTAAGGCTCTCAGGCCTCAAATCCATGACAATTAGAGAAAAGTACTTGTAATGTATTTTCTTTTCTATAGTGCCTCTCACATCTTATCACGTAGTTGTTATAATTAGAAAAATGAATAGTTTATTTAGAGGATTTTTTTACATAAAATGCAATAAAATGATCCTCTTTGTAATTCAAGACCATTTATGAGGTGTTTAATGTGGCCTATGTATCATATATTCATTGAGATGATACTATATATTTAGAGTGAAAGTAGTATTTGGTACTCCATTAGTGGAATATATATTCCAATGAATAATCCCCCACATGATTAAGAGTGTTATGTATTCCCTTATTTATCTGGGTACAATCCTCCATCCATAGATTCTGTACTCCCTACTCTTTCAGGGTGTAGTCTTATAAAATTAAAATTGGGTACAAAATTACCCAAGAGACATACTCAAGAATGTTTATGGTCCTCTATATGATAGATAGATTTCGTATATTCCATTCTGTTTTGGGTTTCCTAGTTCATCCATTGAGGTTTTACTCTATCAATCAATTCACCATTCCATTAATGAGGTTTAAGTCCCCAATTATATTTTTCATAGGTAGAGTGAAACTAATGGGTTCTAGGAATTTCTAGCATTTTGGTTCTCATTACATATTCTCATATTTGGTTTCTTTGAGGAATTACTTATAGTATGTTAGTGTAGTCAATAATTTTTTATGGAATTTTATATCTAATTATTTAAGCATATATCAATTCATAGGATTCATTATTTCCCCATATATCTGGGTATTGAGACAATATGTTGTTCCATACTATCTTTGTGTTTTGGGGGAATAAAAATTAATATTTTTATACTAATACATGCAAGGTATTTCTTTTCAATAGATGGTAAGTCTATACCAATGACATATAGTTTGGTGTGACTTCAGTGGACATGGAGCAGCTTCATCGTATTTCATGACGATTAAAAATATAGTTGGTGATCATGTTAGGATATGATGTTATGAGAATGCTGGGATTGTGATTTTTTCATCAATTCATCAGAAGATCACTCAACATATGTTATATGTCTTTTAGTTCACTGTGGTGTTATTTGAATTGCAGTAGGAAGAATCCTCAACATATGAGTCTGACCAAAAGAAGTCTTCAAAGTTTTTTGGGATTCTATAAATACTGGTATTTCGATATCTTGAAATGTGTACAATCCTGGATGGATGAGTGAGTGTAATACTTAGTTGGTTAGAGAATTCAACGGATGAATTGTTGAAAATTTCAATGGTGGTGTAACCTGTTTTATTAGAAATAAACCTCTATAAAAGATGGTGGGGCTAAATACCCACACCCCCATGCATTGTCCCTCCCACCCCCAACCTTCCTACAACCCCCTGAGCCCCCTGCCCTGCATGGAGCTATCCCCCCTACCTGGATCTCCCCCCTCCCCCAATCCCCTGCCTATAGCATCCCTCAACCCCCGGCTTGCAACAGCCCCAACCCCTCCCCTCCCCTCCCCCAGCCCCATGAAATGCCTGCAGCTGCCAGCCCCTAACCCCCTGCCTGCCTGCAACCCCCCCTCCCTACATGCAGTTTCCCCCCTGCCTGTAGCTTCCCCCCTCCCCCAAGCCCACCCCCTACCTTCAATGTAACACCCCCTCCCACCCAGCCCCATTCCTATAATGTATCTTGATCTATTGTACATACATGAGGATGTATGTATATAAAATCCCAGGTAAATAATGAATAAAACATTTTCATATTTATTAATATTTACAAATTAAATATTAATTTTTATTAAAAGGGATTTATACGTTCGATAGCGTACTCGATACGCAACGATGAGTTTCTTAGAAAACTTACGTTGTACACTAGTAATATAATAATATAATTTTAAATGGTTGTTAACATGTAGCCGTTGTATTGGCGGGAATGGATATAAATAACTAAAATATGATTATATATGTTTTTTTAAATGTTTTTACATTTATCCAATAAAAGACAAAGGCTTAAAATACAGAAAGAATTCAATTTTTGGCATTTATACCATAATTTTCACTAAAGGTTCACTTATCGCCTTTTGATGGCAAACCGTCATTAAATATCGTTTTGTTCACTCTTATACATTCTATTAGACCAAATAAAACTCTTCTTTAGAATTGGGACATCAAAATTTACTTTGTGGAAATTTTTGGTAACTCTCCTATAAAGTTCATTTTTTAATGAATAGTGTAAAATGTTGTATTTTAATTCAAAACATCTTTTTAATATAATTTATTTATATGATTAGATTATCTTTTGAATTGGTTTGAAAGTAAAATTAGGAAATATTTTTACCATTAAATCCAATAGTGGTCGTTGGAATTAATTTCACTTTGAAATCCGACTTAAACTAGTGTCAATCTTTTGATACTTATTGTTTCATAAAAACACGCTATTTGTCATGACAGCGGGAATTAATTATTAAATTAATTAATGTGACTTATATGTTTTGAATTTTTTAAAATAGACTTCATTTTTGAATTCGGAATATCAAATATAGCTTAGGGTGAATTTTTGGTATTTTTCTGAAAAACTTCAATTTTTGATGAATAGTGAAACCACTAAGTGGTACTTATAAAAACTGATTTTTCGTTTAAATGAAATTTTACCACTTCTTTGTTATGAATTTCAAAAATCCAACATACATGGTTGTCATTAATAAGTAAAATGTGGGTCAATGAGATTAAAATAATTTTTTTGATAAATAGTAACTTTTAAGTTCTTAATCACGATTAGAGGTAATTAGTGTAGTTTGAGGTAAAAATAATGTTTTAATAATATGAGATGAGCTTGAAACATGTACTAATCTCATTTTATGTTTCATGTACGACCAAGACAATCCATGAGTCAACTTGGGGACCCCATGGAGTAACTTTGGTTGGGAAATGACATAAATAACTTTTTATTTAATGTTAAAGTAAAAATGACAAAAACATGAGATGTTTTACTAAAACAATTTTTATATGGAGTTATACAAGTAAGAATTTTGACTATAAATATTCATTATAAAGATAAAAATATTTCCTAAATAATAATTTTTTTTTATAATTTTTAGACTTTAAATAAATTAAATTATTTATGACATTATGATGATGCAGCGATTACCTCATTAATAAAGGATTTAAATAAAATGAAATGATAATGTAAAATATATGCCCTACACATGTCCAAAACCTTTTTTATGGGTGTATTTATAACCCTTATCACCTTACCCTCGATTTATATCAATGTGGGACCTTTTTAATCCGAAAATCTTTTTAAAATAAAGTAACTTATCTTTACTTTCCAAGAGTGCCCCTCCTCTCCTCTTATAAAAGGCCCCCACCTCTACCTCTTTACCCACACTTCCAAAGCCTTTGGATCGGCCAAACCCTACCCATTTTGTCTCTCCACTTACCTCTATTACTCCTTGAATCCTCACTTTGGGTAGAAGTCTTCCCAAGGAAGCCTTTGAGCTCAAACCAAAGGGAGTTACCCGATTTTAAGGTAATGTCTTCACTTGAGTCCTTTTGTTTTATTTTGCTTCTCCAACCCCCTAAACTCTTTTTATTCATTTCTTTTGTAACAACTACAGTATCATAAATATACTAGGATGTCGTTATAAGAAGTATTCTATCTACACTTACACACACCTACATCTAATGGTTAAGGAACATACTGTTTCCGTGGATGGAAAATTTCGGCCTCCCGAAACGATGATTGTTCAACATTCTTTTAACACCTTCAAAGGTGGCCATTAAGATGACACTATATTTATATATGATATATAATATGTTTATGTTTTCCTTAATCTTCTGTATTTTTCATTTTGGGCATAACTTTATGGTTTCCATTATGGGTAAACACGATATCTTCATTTAAGGAAGTGCGGACTATCGCCCCCTCAAAGTGATTTGATTCGTTAATACCATATGTGGTACGTATAGAGGATGAAGTTATAATATTGTATATGACATTACACTGGAATTATAATATACCTTTATATAATTATGATTCCATTCTATAAAATACAAAATAGAAATGAAAGTAGCGTTCATGCGTACGTACGGCTTACCGTCTCCATGAACAGTGTATTTCATTTCTTACCTCTAAATGATTATGTAATATTATAAATGCATGTATATACTGGATATATATGATATATATGGTATATACATCATGATTATAATTCTGGATATAATGGATACATGGAAAACTTGTAATTATAAAGGGTTTATTTTTGACTCAAGTACCAATGACCGTTATTAACTTAAATAATTACATAGTGTTAATGAAATGGAAATAAGTGATATAAAAGGAATAATGAACTTTAAAAAGGTTCTTAAACAAGTATAAATTAACTCAAGTTTATTATTCAGGAGATTAAAGAATGACCAAGTCAAGTCGGACCCGAGGTAAGGGAATTCATCTCAATCTCCTTTCATTGAGGCATATTTCGTTTTGTACACAACTTTCTTTTATACGGTGTATAAACCCATTTGACTTTTACTTTTATACAAAAGGAATATTTTTCTACGAAGCATTTTACAAAACAACAAAAAGGAATGTTTCTTTTAACGTACGCGGTGAAAACGACCTTTTCCGTTGCTGCGAGTATTATTTGGTCTTTGGCTTCCTGAACAAGCCGTAATGTTTTTTAAAATGGAATAAATACCATATACTCTTTTATGTATTTTGGTATTGAAAATGGTTTTTTTATAATGGAATTGTTATGTCAATATATTTAAGTGATATATTGTGATCAAAGTGTGTAAATGTTTTCTTTCTATTATATTTGTTTTATGTCTTATGATTTTTATAATGGTACTTGGACATTTGACGGGTGGTTACGTGATAAACCATATGACGGGTGGTGCCGTGAATACCAGGACGAGTGGTTACGTTATAACCTCCAATGCATTGGGTAAGGAAGTCGGCCGTATGGCTATTCCATTAAGTATGTATGGAAGTTGGCCGTATGGCTATTCCATTAAGTGATATGTGTGGAAGTAGACCGTATGGTTATTCCACTTAAGTATGTTTATGTCCCAAGTTACCTTTATATGTTATGTGATCTTTTATGGGTTTTATGGTAATCTTTTGGTTACAACAGGGTAATTAATGATCTTTTATTCAGTGAAGAGTTTTTACTACTTCATAAAGGTGAAAAGTATTACTTTGATAAAGTATACATGGTTTACTTGTTGTTTTGATAAACTAACAGTTTTCATTCTTTGCGTATCCCTTACTGAGCTCTTTATGCTCACCCTAAGTTTTTTTGAAATGTTTTTCACAGGACCTAATGTGGAATAGGGTCAAGGATGGGATCAATGGAAAGTCATGCTATATAAAACTTAGAACTAGACATGTTTCTTTTTAAGAGTTTTTTTTTATTCTATGGAAACTTAGTAGAAGTGTCTACTTTGTAATCTTTTGAGTTGTAGTAGTTATGTTCTAATTCTCTAAAACTCTAAACCTGAAAAGATCTTCAATGTGAATTATTCATTTAATTCAATATTAATAGATGTTTAAGGCCGGGGCCTTATAGTTGGTATCAAAGGTTGGTTTAGATGACTTTAGGAGTTAGAAAATTGTTAAATTATAAGTTAATTTATGGTATGATTGAAATGATATAGCATTTAAAGATTACCATGTTGTTTCTCCTAAGATATTTCTGTGTTAAGAATGTTTTTTCATAGCGGAAACAGAAAAGATTTTCTAGGATGGAATACAGAGGGAAATGACCTTTCGAATCAACATCCAGAGATGGTCAGAATCAGAATTGAGCTGTTTACTACTCTGATGGCTCAATTGAATCAAATTGGTGAATGATCCAGTTTTGGAACTTCCTTCCAGGAATGGTGAGTTTGTTATCTAAAGTGATGCTTCATTGAAAGGACTTGGTTATGTCTTAATACAGAATGATCAGGTATTTGCTTATGCTTCACGTTAGTTGAAAACTCATGAGGTAAATTACCCTACACATGATTTGGGATTAGCTGTTGCTGTCTTTGCTTTAAAAATTTGGAGGCATCATTTGTATGGAGTAAAGTGTGAAATATATACTGATCACAAAAGTTTAAAGTATATATTCACTCAGAAATAATTGAACATGAGACAAAGGAGATGGCTGGAATTAATCAAGGATTATGATTGTACAATTCATTACCATCCGGGAAAATAAAATAAAGTGGCTGATGCTTTGAGTTGAAAAAGTAATGCTTCATTAGAAATTTTGAGTTTGGAACGTGATCCTTTGGTTAAAGATTTGATGAACTTTGGCATAGAAGTTGTTGGTGCAGGATGTTCTTCTGTTTTGTTTCAGGTATCAGTGAAATATTCTCTATCAGACAGAATCAGGCAAGCACAGAAGCAAGACAGTGAGTTGCAGAAAAAGGTAGATCTGGTTTAGAAAGGTAAGTTTCCTGAATTCAACATTGATAATGATTGTGTTTTGAGATTTGGGAAGAGATTGTGAGTGCCTTGTGATTCGCAGTTGAAGAGAGAGTTGTTATGTAAAGCTCATAGTTCTCCGTTTTCAGTTCATCCTGGCAGTAGTAAGATGTACAGAGATCTGCGGGAGTACTACTGGTGGGATGGAATGAAAAAAGATATTGCTGATTTTACTATGAAGTGTTTTACTTGTCAGCAGGTTAAGGCAGAGCGGCAGTTACCGAAAGGTATGCTTCAGCCTTTACCAGTGCCACAGTGGAAATGGGAAAAATATCCATGGACTTTGTTGTGGGATTACTGAGGAAATCTCGAGGTAATGATGCAATCTGGGTTATTGTTGATCGCTTGACTAAATCTGCTCATTTCCTTGATATACGATATACTTTTTCACTAGATCAACTTTCCTGTTTGTATCTTAAAGATATAGTCAGGTTACATGGAGTTCCTCTCTCCATTGTGTCCAATCGTGATCCCAGGTTCACTTATAACTTTTTGAAAGGCCTTCAGAAGTCGTTGGGTACTGAATTAAATTTTAGTAAAACTTTTCATCCTCAATCAGATGGGCAGTCAGAACGAACAATTCAGACATTGGAGGATATGCTACGTGCTTGTTCGATGGATTATCAGGGAAGTTGGGAACAAAATCTTTTTTTGGTTGAGTTTTCATATAATTACAGTTTTCATTCTAGTATACAGATGGCACCGTTTGAGGCATTATATGGGAAGCAGTGTCGAACTCCAGCTTTTTGGGATGAAGTGGATGAAAGGAAGCTGATGGGACCAGAATTGGTAGAAGAGATGGCAGAAAAAGTTCAGTTGATTCAGAAACACATGAGAACAGTTCAGAGCAGACAGAAAAGTTGTGCGGATAACCGGAGGAAGGATCTATCTTTTGAAGTAGGTGATCATGTTTTTCTCAAGGTTTCTCCATGGAAAGGTGTGATGCGATTTGGTAAGAAAGGAAAGCTGAGTCCAAGGTTCATCGAACCATATGAAATTCTGGAGATAGTTGGATCAGTTGCATACAGAGTGAAATTACCTCCGAGTTTATCTCAGGTACAAAATGCTTTTCATGTTTCGATGTTGAGGAAGTATATGCCAGATCCATCTCATGTTTTGAGTCCAGAGGTAGTTCAGTTGGAAGAGAACCAATCTTATGAAGAACAACCAGTCCAGATTCTTGACCGAAGAGAGCAAGTGTTGCGAAATAAGGTAATTCACCAGGTAAAGGTTTTGTGGAAAAACCATATGGTTGAAGAGGAAACATGGGAATCTGAAAATGCTATGAGGGATAAATACCCCCACTTATTTTGATAAGTGAATAAAATTGCGAGGACACAATTCCCAAAAGGGGGGAAGGATGTAACATCCCAGGTAAATAATGAATAAAACATTTTAATATTTATTACTATTTAAGAATTAAATATTAATTTTTATTAAAAGGGCTTTCTACATTCGATAGCGTACTCGATACGCAACGATGAGTTTCTTTGAAAACTTACATTGTACACTAGTAATATAATAATATTATTTTAAATGGTAGTTAACATGTAGCCATTGTACTGGCGGGAATGGATAGAAATAAATAAAATATGATTATATATGTTTTTTTAAATGTTTTTACATTTATCCAATAAAAGACAAAGGCTTAAAATACGGAAATAATTCAATTTTTGGCATTTATACCCTAATTTTCACTAAAGGTTCACTTATCGCCTTTTGATGGAAAACCGTCATTAAATATGGTTTTGTTCACTCTTATACATTCTATTGGACCAAATAAAACTCTTCTTTAGAATTGGGACACCAAAATTTTCTTTGTGGAAATTTTTGGTATCTGTCCGACAAAGTTCATTTTTTAATTAATAGTGTAAAATGTTATATTTTAATTCAAAACCTCTTTTTAATCTAATTTATTTATATTATTATATTATCTTTTGAATTGGTTTGAAAGTGAAATTATAAAATATTTTTACCATTAAATCCAATAGTGGTCGTTGGAATTAATTTCACTTTGAAATCAGACTTAAACTAGTGTCAATATTTTGATACTTATTGTTTTATAAAAACACGCTATTTGTCATGATAGTGGGAATTAATTATTAAATTAATTAATGTGACTTATATGTTTGGAATTTTGTAAAATTTAAATTATTTTTTAATTCAGAATATCAAATATAGCTTAGGGTGAATTTTTGGTATTTTTCTAAAAAACTTCAATTTTTGATGAATAGTGAAACCACTAAGTGGTACTTATAAAAACTAATTTTTCGTTTAAATGAAATTTTACCACTTCTGTGTTTTGAATTTAAAAAATCCGGCATACATGGTTGTCATTAAGAAGTAAAATGTGGTTCAATGAGATTAAAATAATTTTTTGGTGAATAGTAACTTTTAAGTTCTTAATCGCGATTAGAGGTAATTAGTGTAGTTTGAGGTAAAAATAATGTTTTAATAATATGAGATGAGCTTGACACATGTACTACCCTCATTGGATGTGTCATGACCGACCAATAAAATCCATGAGTCAACTTGGGGACCCCATGGAGAAACTTTGGTTGGGAAATGACATAAATAACTTTTTATTTAATGTTAAAGTAAAAATGACACAAACATGATATGTTTTACTAAAAAAAAATTTTACATGGAGTTATACAAGTCAGAATTTTGACTATAAATTTTCATTATAGAGATAAAAATATTTCCTACATCATAGTATTTTTTTTATAATTTTTAGACATCAAATAAATAAAATTATTTATGACATCATGATGATGCAGCGATTACCTCATTAATAAAGGATTTAAATAAAATGAAATGATAATGTAAAATATATGACCTACACATGTCCAAAACCTTTTGTATGGGTGGATTTCGAACCCTTATCACCTTAACCTCGAATTATATCAATGTGGGACCTTTTTAATCCGAAAATCTTTTTAAAATAAAGTAACTTATCTTTACTTTCCAAGAGTGCCCCTCCTCTCCTCTTATAAAAGGCCCCCACCTCTACCTCTTTACCGACAATTAAAAAGCCTTTGGATCGGCCAACCCCTGCCCATTTTGTCTCTCCACTTCCCTATATTACTTATTGAAGCCTCACTTTGGGCAGAAGTCTTCCCAAGGAAGCTTTTGAGCTCAAACCAAAGGGAGTTACCCGATTTTAAGGTAATGTCTTCACTTGAGTCCTTATGTTTTATTTTGCTTCTCCAATCCCCTAAACTCTTTTTAATCATTTATTTTGTAAAAACTCCAATATCATCAATATACTAGGATTTTGTTATAAGAAGTATTCGATCTACACTTACACACACCTACATCTAATGGTTAAAGAACATATTGTTTCCGTGGATGGCGAATTTCGGCCTCCTGAAACGATGATTGTTCAACATTATTTTAACACCTTAAAAGGTGGCCATTAAGATGACACTATATTTATATATGATATATAATATGTTTATGTTTTCCTTAAGCTTCTGTATTTTTCATTTTGGGCATACCTTTATGGTTTCCATTATGGGTAAATGTGATATCTTCATTTAAGGAAGTGCGGACTACCACCCCCTCAAAGTGATTTGATTCGTTAATACCATACGTGGGATGAATATAGGATGAAGTTATGATATTATATATGATATTACACTAGAATTATAATATACCTTTATATCATTATGATTCCATTCTATAAAATATGAAATAGAAATGAAAGTAGCGTTCATGCGTACGTACGGCTTACCGTCTCCATGAACGGTGCATTTCATTTCTTACCTCTAAATGATTATGTAATATTATAAATGCATGTATATACTGGATATATATGATATATATGATATATACATCATGATTATAATTCTGGATATAATGGATACATGGACAACTTGTAATTATAAAGGGTTTATTTTTGACTCAAGTACCAATGACCATTATTAACTTAAATAATTACATAGTGTTCATGAAATGGAAATAAGTGATATAAAAGGAATAATGAACTTTAAAAAGGTTCTTAAACAATTATAAATTAACTCAAGTTTATTATTCAGGATGTTAAAGAACGACCGAGTCAAGTCGGACCCGAGGTAAGGGACTTCGTCTCAATCTCCTTTCATTGAGGCATATTTCGTTGTATACACAACTTTATTTTATACGGTGTATAAACCCCTTTGACTTTTAATTTTATACAAAAGGAATATTTTTCTATGATGCGTTTTACAAAACGACAAAAAGGAATGTTTCTTTTAACGTACGCGGTGACAATGACCTTTTCCGCCACCGCGAGTATTATTTGGTCTTTGGATTCCTGAACAAGCCATAATGTTTTTTAAAATGGAATAAATACCATATACTCTTTTATGTATTTTGGTATTGAAAACGGTTTTTTTATAATGGAATTGTTATGTCAACATATTTAAGTGATATATTGTGATCAAAGTGTGGAAATGTTTTCTTTCCATTATATTTGTTTTATGTCTTATGATTTTTATAATGGTACTTGGACATTTGGCGGGTGGTTATGTGATAAACCATATGACGGGTGGTGCCGTGAATACCAGGACGGGTGGTTACGTTATAACCTCCAATGCATTGGGTATGGAAGTCGGCCGTATGGCTATTCCATTAAGTATGTATGGAAGTTGGCCGTATGGCTATTCTATTAAGTGATATGTGTGGAAGTCGACCGTATGGTTATTCAACTTAAGTATGTTTATGTCCCAAGTTACCTTTATATGTTATGTGATATTTTTATGGGTTTTATGGTAATCTTTTGGTTACAATAGGGTAAGTAATGATCTTTTATTTAGTGAAGAGTTTTTACTACTTAATAAAGGTGAAAAGTATTACTTTGATAAAGTATACATGGTTTACTTATTGTTTTGATAAACTAACAGTTTTCATTCTTTGTGTATCCCTTACTGAGCTCTTTATGCTCACCCCATGTTTTTTTGAAATGTTTTTCACAGGACCTAATGTGGAATAGGGTCAAGGATGGGATGATGGGAAAGTCATGCTATATAAAACTTGGAACTAGACATGTTTCTTTTTAAGAGTTTTTTTATTATATGGAAACTTAGTAGAAGTGTCTACTTTGTAATCTTTTGAGTTGTAGTAGTTATGTTCTAATTCACTAAAACTCTAAACCTGAAAAGATCCTCAATGTGAATTATTCATTTAAATCAATATTAAGAGATGTTTAAGGCCGGGGCCTTAGAATGTTTACCACTGCATTTTATACCACTACATTGTGTTCTTTGGATATAATCAAAAACAATACTAATTTAGGATCATTTTGTTGAGGTCCTTTATAATATTACCTTACCACATAAACATTCCAAGAATTCTCCCATATGTTCCTCCATATTTTATGATCCATAAGTTATTTCATTGCAGATAATTATTCATAATGGAAATGGGATCTAAACCAATGGTTTTGTACCCACAGTTTCTCTAAACCATGGGTATAGAGTATCTCATCTGAACTATACCAACGGTTGTTTAAATAATTATGGGAATATTCCCTTACACATCCAACATCACTTGGGCTCCTTCTCCCACTCCCAATTCAATGAGCCCTCATCCCCTCCTATGAGCTCCGCCCTCCCCACCCTTCCCTACCTCCACCTCGACCTCGACCTCCCGGCTACCACCTAGACCTCCCGGCCTCCACCTCCACGTCAACCTCCCAGTCTATGACTCCATATCAACCTCTCGGCCTCCGCCTCCACCTTGACCTCCTGGCGTCCGCCTCCACCTCTGGCTTGACCTCCTGGACTCTACCTCCGACTCGACCTCCCGGCCTCATCCTCTGCCTTCATCTCAACCTTAATTGTATGTGTGTTTTTTTGGTTATTTTTTTCTCAAATTTATAGATTTACCTCCAACCACTATCTTCTACATGTCGTAGAAACTTATATGGGGTATAATAAGTCGGATTATGGTTTATATGGATAATTATTTGTGCTTCTCTGGGATCAATGTTTCCGAGGACCATAGCTCTTCATTTCAAATATATGATTTTGTAGGTGGCTATATTTCCTCTAGTTGAGAGGTACGCATACCAATACAAACACCTTTGTGAAATGTGTACGCAGTGTCCATACAAGGTGTTTTTGGCTTCCCTGCTAAATATTTTGATAAAATATTATATCTTGATGTATGTTAGTGAGAAAGACAAGAAATAAACAGTTTCGCAAGCCTTTTTATATTGTATTCTGATCTGTTTTTGTATATGGTCTTATTGTGTGGAACCTCTTTTATAGAATGTGCAACAAAGTGAAATGAAACTTTATATGCTAGATTATTCTTCTTTATCTACTGCTTTTTTCTTGGTAGGAATGTCATACAGTCCTTTGCAGCATGACCAATCACCTTCCATATCCTGGCTCCGCCTCTGCCTCTACCTCGATAGTGATTGATATTCATTTTTAGTGATTAATAATATATTATATTTTCTATAAAATAGATTATTGTGTGTGACATAATTACCATGAAAAAACCAAACCGAACAAAACTAAACTTGTACCTCTCTAAATAGAACTGACATGCATAAACCCATGCTAACATGACATGAACTGAGTAGAACCTAACTGGATTGAATAGAATTAAAATTGAATCAACATAACTTGATCCATAATGGATAGAATAAAACCAAATAAAAAACAAAATGAACCATTTTTAGAAAAAAATTCACAAACTAACCAAACCTTACTGGAATAAATGTAAATTAGAACAACCAAAATAGATCTAAATGATCAAAATCAAGAAAATAGAATTAAAATATAAAAAAATTTAATGAAAATAAATTGGACCAAGTAAAAATTATCTAACTTGAACTAATATGATATTACAAATGAGGAATTAAATTAGGCCAAATATAATGAATTCAAACCAATATGACTGCAACTGACATTAACTAAACCAAACTAAACCAAACTGATATGAACCAAATGTAATCAAATTGAGTTGATTAGAACCCAAATGAATGAAATTTTCCAAGCTAATATAAATAAAAACAAGATAAAATAAATCTAATAAAAATTTCTCAAACAAACTTGTATCGAAAAAATCCAAACTAAGTTGAAATTCGAGCCAAACTAATTATATACTATTAATAGGAAGAGTGATTCTTAATTAATAGGACTCTACTATTTAAAAATATCATTATGAAACTTGGATCTGTTTCCCCCTTGCTTGCTGGGACATGATTTGACCCATGAGGAATTGTGGTTCTTATATGTTAGGCGGTGACTTGTTTAATCACAAAAGACAGGTATGTTATAGTTGATTTTTTATGTTATTTTCCTTATCGCATCATCCACTTAGGCCTTTAACCGCTTTCTATGTATGGAGGGTACTTATATTCTGTGAAGGGGGATAGAAGGGCACTGGAGGTAGCTACACGGTTTTCTTTGCAAGGGAGGAAGATCAGGGTAGTTGAGGGATTAATAGTGTGTTTCATTTTTGTCTACTTTTACTGTGTTGGTTCTGTTTATTTTCTTTTCCTTCGGCATGGATTTCCGACATACAAATGGTCATGCCGAAATTTTATTTATTTTATACTCCTCTTTTAATTAATTTTTTGTGGGGGAAATCATTCCCGAGTGGTGATTCCTTGATGCCCGGACACTTTTTTCCACCCATGGGCATAGACCATCCACCTTAGACCATCCTAGTATTCCTATATCAGAGTCTATGTCTAAACCATGGTAAGTCCTAGGAAATAATGATAATTAGAGAGGGATTGAGAATTTCTAGGAATGAATTGTGAATTCCCATGAATAAGGATTGAGGACATTGGAATTTATAATGAGAAGATATGGGATACTATTCAATATATATTGATTCTGAAATTGCTATGGGTATAAAAGTTTATGAAATGATAATGAGTTGGGACTAATAAAAGGAAATTTAAAATCATAACCAATTTGATGATGTAATATCAGATCATGAGATACTGTACATTGTTGGAGTTAATAATTAGACTCCATCCCAATGAAACTATATAAATACCTTGGTGCCAAAAATACTCTATCATACACTAGATAGTTTGGTTTGAAATTCCCAGTAAAACCTTCATTGACCACATGGCAGGGCTCAAGACTTGTTATTAGATCACAACTGGGGGCAAGGCAGTTATTCCCTTATCACATACCCTGAGTGGAGTGCCACAAAACCCTAAATACGACAATATACCCAAAAGAAATACCTAAGTTTGTTTGAATATACCTTTGTTCTCTAATACAGTGTTATGAACAAGGTAAATGTTCTCACCGGTTCTTCTATGAAGATTTCGTTCATTCTTAGATCCACACCACAAAATTTTGTTTTTCTAGGGAATTTTACTCACCTGGAAAAGGACTGGTAAATGCATCATGATAATTGGGTTCTTCGGATTTAATTTTCAATCTCTGCAATAAAAAACTAAATGTCCCTTGTAATACTTTCAACTTTCAAACATATCGCTCCTAGAAGCAGGGTGATTATTCCCTTTTCTGAGACACCAAAGGGAGTGCTACATAACACATATAAAATATTGTTTCCTATTTTTCTTCTTCATACTCCGGTTTTACAGGCGTGAAAACCTTCATCGCTATCCAATATGTGATCTACTGAAATCTATGAATATCTACATTCAAACTCTCCTTTGGAACTCCTTGAGAATCTTGTCATTTGAATCTTTATTTAAAAAGCTTCATTTAAGAACCCGGTCTGGTGAGTATTCAATAAAAACATTCCTTAAAATCAAATCTCTAATATCGTAACACTGTATTCTTCATTTAAGACTGTGAATACTATGGAATCTATATTACCAAAAATATTAATTCAAAACATCGCTGGAATGAGACCCAAAAACTTGATTCTTGAAACCATTTGAACCATGGAAGAGTTGCATTCACATGATATATGTTTTTCCTCATGAACACTGCATGTTAGCCTGCTTGTCCACACCTATATCCATAGTTCTAATTCTATAATAGCTTCATAGAAGCTTCTGACTCCCTATGCAATAATATTTATGTAGGGAATTGAAATGTTGTGTAACCTCATCCTACAGAACGAGTTAAAATTTTATCCATCATTCATGTATTTTAAATCACTTCCAGATTTCAGATATTAATATCAATTCTAGATTTAATATATCAGCCACCTCTTTAATTTAACCAGTGAACATGATCCACATCCAATTTCCAACTTGTATCAACTTTAAACCATGCTCCAAAAACATATCAATATTTCCAAATCATAAATGTCATTTCATTATGAAATTCTTCCATGCATACCTTCACCCTCAGTTCTCTTCCAAGAATTATTCATTATGTTAACACATAAAATGAACACTTCACATATATATCTTCAAAACATCTTCAACACATCTTCATCACATATTCAACACATCTTCAACACATCTTCAACACATCTTCAACACATCTTCAACACATCTTCAACAAATCTTTATGAAATAGATCTTCATTCTATTATTCTTGACAAAGACCGTGCCTCTTTAATCAAACATACCTCATTCATACCTCATATATTTTCAACAAATCCAACCAATAAATCCTTGGTTGCAAAAATCCCCCCCTTTGGATGATCATGTACTTGAATTAGTTTCCTATGGTAGAGAGGTTAGTGGCTATATTCCTCCTATTCAAGAGAAGGTAAAAAATACTATCTTATGGGCTGATATAGTAGAGGAATATCATCTATCTTTGAGGTAATTTATTTGAAAGATTCTCTATCAGGGGTCATCTTTGATGAACAGATTGGAGAATCATGTGAGCATAGTAAAGATGAAATGGAATATGATGCACAGGATGAGGTGGATTCTAATTACTAGCAAGATCAATGAAATATTTATTCGAAGAACCAAAAAGGTAAGTCAAAGATAGTGGCTGCCACTAGAGGGAAATCCAAGATAAAGCTTTTCTACTTGGATTCTCACTCCTCTGCCCCTAATTTGGGGAAATCCCTTTCTAGTATTGCATTGGCTTCTATGGATTCCAATAAGACAGTTGGTGAATCTCAAACTCCTGTAGTTGTTGTTTGCAGTAAGCAATAAGTACCTATGATGGAAAGTAGTTATACACATGGAGGTAATTCTAATCTGGCCTCGGTTCAATCTTTATCAAACACTCTTTCAAGTACCACTCATATGGACAGTGCGTGTCCAACTGGAAAACCAGTGAGTTAGGACTTATTAGATGTTCATATTTTGGATGTTTTGATTTCTTCTACCTTGAAGAGATCTGATGGACTTGGAGGATACAATACACCACTAACTAGTACCATTTCTAGCTTGGTTCTGGGATCAATTGCTTTGCAGACTCAGATCTCTACTCTTGTTAAGGGTGGACACAACAAAGATTTGATTTCCTTTACCCCTTTTCTTAATGTAGAATAGGTTGGGAACACTAAAGCCTTGTCTTACAAGAAGTATACTAGTGATGATATTTCTTCCAGGGATAGTCACAGGGTTTTTTCTTTTGAGACACCCATGACAGATAAGGTAGAGAGCACATGGGGAACAGACCTGCCTTATTGTGTTAAGGGGACTCAAAAATGAAAGGTGAATATTCGCAATTCCTTTGAATTTATGTAATCAGGAAGCAGTGAAGAGGATGGTCAAGCAAACAACTATATTTTTTGCACCCTCTATCATAGTTTCATTGGCTTAAATAAGAGATAAATGATTATGATGTATCATCATTAATAATTTATTTAGGAATTTTCTGATAAGAACTTTTTCCTTCTTTGAACATTTTGGCCAGATCTGCTTATGTTTTAACAGGTCAAAACAATGAATTGTGGTTCCATTATTTTTTCATTCTGGTTTGCATTGTTTCATAGGGGTGGGGGCTGGTTATAGGGAGAGAGTGCTGGGTTCTGTATGGTGGGGTGGGTTCATGAGGTTGGGGGAGGGGGGCTCAGTGCAGGGGGTGAGGGGTTGGGGGGGGGTGCAGTGGGTGTGGAGGTGGGAAGTGGGGGGCAGTGGGGGGGGGGGGGGTGAAGGTTGGGGGGAAACTAGGGTGAAGGGGGCAGGGGGTAGTGGGGGTGAAGTGGGAAGGGGGTGTGGGGGAGCAGGGGGAGGGGGTGTTTATGGGGGAGGGGGTGTCTAGCGGGTGTCTATGGGGTGGGGGTGTTTGGGGGTGTCTGTGGGGGTGTTCAGGGGGTGTCTAGGGGGAGGGGTGTCCAGGTGGTCCGGGGGGGGGGGGTCTAGGGGGTGTTAAGTGGTGGGAGTCCAAGGGGTCCAAGGGGGTGTCCATTTGTGGGTGTCTAGTGGGGGGTGTCCAAGGTGTGCAACTACTGTTTCTGGGGGGTGGGAAAGGGGATTCTGTCTAGGGGGAGAGTGGGGTGTGCAAGGGGGGAGGGGGTGTTCAGGGGGAGGGGGTCTGTATAGGGGGGAGGGAGGGGCTGTAGGGGGAGCGGGGGTGTCCAGGGGTTGTCTAGGGGGAGTCCAGGTGGTGTTTAGGGGTGTCCAAGGTGGGTGTCGAGGGGGTGTCCATGGTGGGAAACTGCTGTTTCTGTGGGGGGGGGGGGGTACAAGGGGATTTTGTCCAGGGGGGAGAGTGGGGGGTGTGCAAGGGGGGAGGGGGTGTGCTGGGGGGGGTCAGTCCAGGGGGGAAGAGAGGGGCTACATGGGTAGTGGGGGTGTAAATGGGGGTGGCCAAGGTGGGCATCTACTGTTTTGGGGGGGAGGGGTGCAAGGGGGTTCTGTACAGGGGAGAGTAGGGGTGTGCAAGGGGGTAGGGGGTTTGTCTAGGGGGGAAGGGAGGGAATGCCGGGGGAGTGGGGAGGGGTGTCCAAGGGGTGTCCAAGGTGGGAAGTTGCTGTTTCTGGGAAAACCCTCTATACCCACAGTTTAAAGAACTGTGGGTATATATTCTACTGCGAATTTTTCTATACCTATGGTTCTTTGAACCATGGGTATGTGTGTTACAAGAAAACTATCTATACCCATATTTTACATAACCGTGGGTATAAAATTAGTGCTAAAAAAATGTATACCCACGGTTCTGTAAACTGTGGGTATAGACATACACCAACGGATTACCAGAACCATGGGTAATATGAAATTTCCGTGGGATATACCCACAGTTTCTACAAAACCATGGGTATAGGAAAATCCTGGCTCCTCAGGAGCCCACATTTCATAAAATCATGGGTATATCTTATACCCATGGTTTCATGGGCTATACCCATAGTTTGAAACTATGGGTATAGGGCAATTTTCTAGTAGTGCCAGGTCGGGTCAAATCCATTTAAATGAACTGGGCTATGTGGGACCCCTGGTCTGGGTTGGTTTGGGCGGTCTGACAGGGTCAGACCGGGTCCCATCACAACCCCCTGGTTACTAAAACGCCAGTATCTTACAACCCGTGTATCCAATTAATGAGTTGTTTGTGTATTTGGGACCCTCTCAAAGAGATGAATATTTTGGCACACTCTATAGTGACTTTTGTGGAAGTTAAGATGCTAATAATGGCTTGAGGAGTGGTTCTCTCAAGTGAACTACATACAGAACCCTGCGGTTGGCTGAGACCTGAGGACTGCTGAATTTCGACTCTATGAGACTCAACTATGGTGTAGTGGAAAAAACTTATGTGTCACTTTATAGACCCACGGTGGGAATAACTTCTGTGTGACTTATCAAACCCATTCTACGTGATGAGGAGGAGTACCTCAGTTGTCCAAGTTTATTGGGAAGCACTTTGGTGTGACTTAGTTGGACCACTATACTCGATAGAGGAGGATTTCTCCAAAAGCCAAGGTGTTCAATGATTGTTACTGATGATGCTACTCTTACTACCCTAGAATAAACCTGGTGTGAGATATCTTGTGTTTTTGTGCTTTACTTTAAGGAAATGTTGTGTGGTATTTATTTTTTGTTTTGGGGTCCCTAATGAGTACTGTGTTACTCACCCCTACATGGGATTTTCCCTGTACATGTTGTGTATAGTGTAGATGAGCAATGTTTAAACATAGGAGCTCAGGGGAATGAGACTGACGAATGCTATGATGGTGGACTTGGTGGCCTTGGACCGGGTGGGGCCCAGTATGACTAGGCTGATAAGACATACTACTTCGGCTTCCAGTAGCTTCTCTACTCTCACAATCAAGTGGGGTTTTCTGCGGATAACCACAAGAGTTTCCCTTTTTTTAACCCCCCAAATAAAATATTTATTATTTCTGAAATCACTATTAAGGAAAAATTGGGGAACCAAATAGTTCAAAATACAGAAGAAGTTAAACCTCATAAGAAATTGTCAGTACATTCCAGAACAAATTAAAACGGTTAGAATACCTTACCTTACATAGACGCCATTCGATTGAGGTGACCTCCATGTCCGGGTTTTCCTTGATGAGATCCTCAAAGTGAAATTCCATCCTGTCTGATGTATTCACATTATCCTCTAGGCTTGTTTTCCCCTTGTTAAAACTATGTATCAAAATTCTATTCTGTTTTTCTATCCTAGAATATTTTTCTTCTATTAAATCAATGTGAAGAGTTCTTTTAAACATTCTATGTGAATCCTACTCTGATAACTTGGTCAGAAAAGACTCCTCTATAATTTCTTCATTATAATGCATGAGAATATCTTGGATGTTTTCTGATTCATCATCCTCACTATTCATTAATATATTCACAAAAAATTCAAAACTCTCTTGAGGGATTTTTCCTTTGATTCTAACCCATGTGACAGGAGAACTAGGTAAGGTTGAGTAGTCGTTTCATCTCCATGGACTCCGACAATGCTGAATAAACCCATCAGAATCAACCAGGGTGTTCTTTCCTTTCTTTGAAGAGGATAGAAGGTACTTTTCTTCAATTTCTATATCCTTTTCCTCCAAGGACCAAGATTCTAATGCAGGATCATTGAGCTGTGCTTTATCATATGACCTCCCTTGTAAAGGATGGATCATTTCATGTCTTCCCTCATTAAGTGATCCATATTCAAATATGGTATGATCATATTCACCCAGTAACACAAAATGGATCTCGGAACCACTAGACCCTCCATCTATACCAGTATTAATAGGATAGGGAGGCATGTTTTCCCATCCTGGGACCTATTCTGTCGACTCTAAGACCTTAACTGAGCATAGTTTGTTCACTAAACTCAAGACAACCCCCTTTTCTGTAGAAACCTCTACCATTGGATATCTGGTAAGACTAGAAGATCCATCCTTAGCAATTTTCAGGGCCAAAACCTCTTAGGGATAATTGCAAACTGATTTCACAGCTTCTGCATATGTGGGAGGGTTCCTTAGTCCCGCCTCCTTTTGGGTGGTAGAAGGAAGTATCAGCTTCCCACAACCCTAATTATCCACTATAGGAGAAATATTACCAGATACCTCCACTACTTCCTACATGGGATGATCCTCTCCTAAAGAAGGAAGGACCTACTTGGAATTGAAAAACAAAACATTCTGGCATTTATTAGCTTCATGGACGAGACTCTTGCATGAGGAACATAAAGGAACCCATGATTCATATCATACCTTATAATTCCTGTTCAATTCTACTTCAACCTCGATACAGATGACATCCACTGGGTTCTTGGATATATCAACATCAACACAAATCCTCGGAGATACAGGATGACACACATCACTAGTGCGAAGGTCCGAGAAAAGAAAACACCCTACCATATTTCAGATCAAGCGAAGAACCACTGGATTTTGAAAATGTAAAGGGAGAACTAGGAGAGAAATTCAAATTGAATAAATAGGAGTGTCTCAATTCAATTGAAATTCAAATTACCATAAAAATTGAGAAAATTAGAAACCTAGAAGAAGACGGGGAGAATGAGCCAAGGCAGAGATATGATCCTCCTTGTTTGTAAACTGGATCAGAAAGTGCCTCGAATCCATAATCCCTACAATCGCTTGATCTTGCAGCTTCCAAGAAGAGTATACGAATCTGTCAAAGGCATCCATGAAGGGGAGATGCATCCTAAAGTGAGCAACAAATGATAGATCCAACATCGTAGAAGCTCTAGTGAACTCCAGGGAATAAAGCTGGACCGATGGAACTCTATTTTCAAAATATTATACCTTAGGGAAAACATCAGTTAATGGAAATCTAGGAAGGTTATTTGAGTCAGTGAAAGGGGATAATAAGGGAACATGGGAAGAAGACGAGGGTGGGGGAAGATCCTCTCCCCCTCAGGTTGGGAAGGGCCCGGGAGGGAAGTCGATGGCGCAGTCATTACCTAGGCCATTGATGGTGAGAGATGGCATTGGCACTTCATAAGTTACCTAATAACACTAATCACCAAAAAATATTCCTTTTTTGTACTTTATATTTTCAGTTTTTTGTTGGGTTTGTATTCTGGCCCACTTACTTTTAGTTGTACTAGCACTCAACCTTGTTTTAGTGGTACTTGTTTCTCCCTTTTAGTGTGTTGGGATGTATTTGGGAATGTGATTGTGTACAAGTATTCCAGAAAATGCCTCCCACTTGCACGTTGATGCCTTTGGCGCTAGTCGCCAGCCTCTATCCTTTAGTAGGCAGGCTTGGGGTAGTCATGAAATGGGCCCTATGGGATAGGTCAAGACAATTAACATATTCTATCTAACCACTTTACTAACACCTAAAATTTAATAACCATTATCTATGAAAATTTATTAATAAAAATAATTAAAATGATAACTATTTTTTTATTCTACTTATACTTGAGCTAGTCGTTTAGACCTATTGGATGTCTATGTAAAGATTTATAGACAAATGTTACTATATCATTATTCCAAAAAATAACCAAATTCTTTATTAATACCAAATGTAATACCCTAGACCTAAACATATAAATCCCATGTCATAAATACATATTTTTACACATATCACAAAAAATATAACCAAATCCTACGATCAAAATTTCATTATCATTGAGAAATAGGAATGTAATACATCATCTACCTATACAATATCCAAAAAATATTATTGAATAATTTATCATAATACACTTATTAAATGATAATAATCTCTTTAATACCTATAATCACCTAGGGTAATTAGTAAATGTAATGAAGGATTGATATTAATAACTTAGTAAGGGGTATGACATTAAAAATGTGACATAAAGGAGTTATCAATGGAGAATAAAAAGTATTATACATGACTTTAAGAAAAAAAAATGAATAACGTAATAATTCTATAAAATCATAAGAATTGATAATGATTCATGATATCATAATCATATCCCATGGGATAAATTTTCTAAAAAATGATCTTGAACGAATTGAATATACATATAACAGAATTTATTGTATGACTACACCTCCTAGGTGAGACTAACCATCATCCTCAATGGAAGAACATTAGTCATGAAATAAGAATATAGAATATACATAAAAAATTTACTCATAATGATAATTCAATAATCACTTTAAGGACAACATTACATGATATATTATGGTCATTTTATGTGAACAATATATAACATCTCCTGAGTTGTAAGAATTATCCAATCGATTGTGGGGATATATAATTCTATGATGACTCAACACATCTTAATATATCATGTATATAAATTCCAAACAAATATGAAAATAATAATAATTCTATTAAAATCATATCATCATTAACCCATGGGAAAATGGGAATCAAATTAAATAAAGTATCCATCTAGTTAAATACCCTTCAATCAATATAATAATGTATTTTGTACTCAAAATATATGAAATAAAGGGTATAAAGTCAAGTAAATAATATCCATATCTAATTTAATGTATATGTATCTTGGTGAAAACCCTATAATATAAAGAAGGAAATATATGGAATTCACAAATAAAAGGCATTGAAAGAAAATTTATCATTTTACATAGTTTATGATAATACAAGAAAAAGGGAGGGTGGACCATTCCTCTCATAAACATTATATTTCTACCACAATAGATATTCATAATAACATAGGTAAATAAAATAGAGGATTATTTTGACATAGGATACATTATTGAAAAATATTACATTTAAGGAAAAATAACATATGGAATGGAAAAGGGTGGAATATAAAATGATACTTATCTAAGTAAAAAATTATATATAAGAAAGAAATTATATATGTTTTAAGAAAAAAATTATATAGAATTTATATAAGGTTAAAATAATGAAATTATAATCATTAAGTGATATAATAAATGTAATATTATTTTAAAATGATACTCCAAAAATGATTATAGAATACCGCATAAAATATTCTTTGAACTGGTGTCATTAGAAGAATATAGTGGGAAATAGAAGAAAAATATTGAATATATTGTTCATAATGTTTGATGATGTTTTCATCATAGTAAAGAAACAAGTCACTTTCAAAAATCATTTTTGTAAGGTGATATGAATATTTTTCTAAATAATTTTAATTATAAAATTTCCTAAAAATGGAACATATAATTGAAATATAATTAATCTTGAAGAAAATTATAGATGAAGATATATTTTAATAAATATTCACTTATAAACTTCATAGTATTTGAGTTAAAAAATAAATGTAAGGGAAGCATGAAGGAATCAATATCCCTAAAAGGGTAAGTATTCTTTAATAATATAAATTATTAATGTAAGAAAGAGGTAAAAATGAAAGGGAGAGATATAGAGAGTGATATAGAACATAATTATAAGGACATACAAAGCAGGAAGAGTCTTTACAAATAATGTATGGTTTGATCCCTGAATATATAGGAGTGGTAAGAAAACAAATTGTAATATTAAAATAAAAATAAAAATGTTAAGGAAAAATTTCAATACTTTTGTGAAAATACACTGAATATAAGACATATAATAAATAAATAGTACCAAAAATAAACATTATTTGGAACAGTAAATTACTCGCCTGGAGTCATGGATTTCTTTGTTTATCCTCTATAATCCTAGACAATTAAATTTTATTTTAAAATTAATTAATTGTGAACCTTATTCAAGTTTATTTGTTCATTATTATTCCATTTATTTCATTTATTAACTTTTATTGTTTATTTGATAGTCTTTTTAATGTTATCATTTTGAGGTAGTCCAATTCAGGATTCCAAATATGATTTTATGTAATAGTAATAGGAAATTGTATTTGTAAAATAGTTCCATAAACTATGGATGTTTGAAGGTATAATTTTCATTTCATTCCAAGAGTCCAAGATTTTAATATTTTGATATATTGAATAAAGGAGTTCCAAATCAATATGTGATTCTTTATAATCTTGGTTTAAATGGTTTAAATAATATTGATTGTTTACTTTTAAATTATTTATATTCATGGAAATATTATCATTATAGATACATAAATCTTATTTTATTTTATTATTAATTTTATATTCAATAATGAAATCATTTTTTGAATAATATACATAATTTACATAAGTTCTATAGATAGTATAAAACCACTATAGTGAACAATGTTTTTTAAAATAAGTTTAAAGTTGGGAAAAACAAATAATTGTTTTAGTTAATTAAATTATATTAAAATAATATAACTATATTTATGTTTCTTTTAATGATCAATTATATCTTAGGGGGAAAAAAAATAATAAAAAATTATAATACATGGTTTTTAAAATATTTACTTGGATATAGTAATATATTTTGAAAAGGGTTTCATGAGATTGAATGAGTTACCAATCATAAATAATATAATAAAAGGATGAAGATTTCATTAAAATATCGGTATGTTAGTACATAAATCAGTTTAATAAAATTGATTATAATAAAATAGATTCAATGGAAAATCATAGAAAATGGAACCCATGCCATGATCTTAAATATACCTTATTTGGTATTCACCTGAAGGCTTCTTGGAGTGGTATTTTAATAAGACCAGGCCATCATGAAGAAATAAGAAATGTTGTTTGGGATATTCAAGCATATCATAGGCTAGAGAAGAAGTTTGTAAGTGATTTGTAATTGGTAGACAAGGGTATGCATTTATAAGTGAAGGTGAGGATAGGTTTTTATAAAATATTAATTAATATATTAGGTTTACCAAGACTATGAATAGTTTATATTCATATGACTAATAATATTATTTAAATATAAAATTCATTTTTGATACATTTAAACACATTAAAAAATAAAATGTTTCATTTGTATATTTAATTCAATGTGGTTAGTAAAAAAGTGTTTTATGAGAATAAAATATAATTTATACTATGGATATTCATATATAGGTTTGGAAATGAAGTTTCCTATTTTTAAATAAAATATTTTATGCATTAAATCCATTTTATAATATTCAAAATGGTTTTTAAATTATTTAGTTGTGTTAGAATCATTACTATGTCATAAAACTAATAGTATACACCATATAATATCTCTACTATTCTCCAAAAAAACAAATTTTTCAAAAATAATATATAAAATGCACTCAAAATGATTTTTTATGCGATGATTATAAAATTTAAATTTAATTTAAAAAAAAATTAATTCCTAAATTAGGTAATATTAATATTTAAATATAAATATAAATAATAGGGTTTTACTAAATACATCAAAACGATTTATTAAAAATACCCTTATAAATATTATGAGTTATATAATTTGAAAAATAATTTTATGATATTATAATATTTCTATTTACTTATTTTAATAATACTGAGTATTTTTTAAGATATATTACTATTTTCAATGGCCAGTTACTACTACCAATGGTTAGTTATTGTTCCAATAGTTTGTTGTGAATCCAATGATCAAATAATACTTAGAATCCCTATATATACCTCTTATTTCCTTCATCAATAATTCACTAAAATTCCTATCAATGTTCTCAATTATCTATTTATGAAATGTAGATTATGTTTCTAATGATTTGTTTAATTTTAGCAGTGTTGTTTGTGGGTGTGATAATTTTAGGATATTGTGACACACCAAAATCTAAATTTCTAGTTTTTTATTTACTTTTGTTTATTGTCCCATTATATTATTTTCAATTTTATAGATTATATTTATACTTGATATGTAATATTTTATTTTTTGGAAATAAAATGAATTTTGTCTCTTTATATGTTACCATCTATTTTTTTATATTAATATATTTATTTTCTTGTATTAATATTGATTATATAGACATGTATTTAATAATTTCGCGAAAAAATAATTAAATAGGAAAATATTATAAATTAATATCATTAAAAACAAAAGATAATAAATTAATTTATCATTTAGATAAATAATTTATGAATGAAAAATTCATAAAATTGTAAATTAAAAACTAGTATGTTACCCAAGTGATCAAAAACTCATCTGAGTGTACATTAAAACATTCTCTTCAATTAAATAAATGTTAAATAAATTTCTCAATTGATGAAAGAAGTACATTCTACAACATATGGTTCCCATCAACTAAAAAAGATCTCTTATTAAACTACTGGACATTGATACTTTTATCTCTTCATGGTATATGATTACATAGTGTTTAAAAAGAAAGGACATGTATGTATGATTTATTCCCAAATTATTCATCAACACCTAATGATTCCACAAGCTACCAAATTCTTCTATACAATAAAAATATGTAGAATTGAATATAATATTTTATATAAGGATATTGGTGGTTGGATAGAGAAATTTATCATTGAATTTTTTATTTTCATCACTATTTCATGTTTGAATACTCTAGAAAATCCACATTTTCGAGTGCACAAAACCAAAGTTGTATTACTAATTAAGAAATGGTTACCCTATTTTTGAACCATTGTATATGATAATATTATTGCAGATGAGGGGTTAAAATTTTGACTGGATGAGTTTGAATCCTTTTATGACAAAATACTATTTTAATTTTTGAAAACATGAGGCCCATGAAATATGTATGACTTGGTAATTTAACAAGAATGTTCCTCTCCAATCATTAACAGAATTTGAAATAGTATTATCCTTGAATCTACTAATGATAAAAAATATGAAACCCCTATAATTGTTAAAAAATTATATAACCTTTATTATATTTGGGAAATATTCTAATGGAGAATAATACCTGATCATCGCAAATGGATAGGAAATTACACATCATACTAAGGTGGGATTCATCATGAAATATCATTGATGATCATTCATGCCCCGATTTATTATACCTAACCACAAGGACTAAAGCTTAATGGTTTTCCAACCTCTCTATATGAGGTTAAACTACAAATTATAAAGGTCTTTCTCACATGACTGTTTCCCTCTGGAATTGGGGATGACCTCATAGATTTAAGGTTCAAACATTCCAAGCGGTTTCTAACAGGTTTGTTCGTAGAACCGGAAAAATCCAATGATTCCATATCCATTTGAACCTACTTTCCAAAGGTAGGCGCTCATTATTTGTAGACTGATGAGGCTTAGGAATTTGCATTGGTCGAGAGGATGGGAGGTCAGACTCATCACACCTTTTTGAGGGGAATTATTGTCTACTCCGGGACTCTCTTTATAGATTTAAGTTATGTTCATGAATCCTTATTACATTACCAAGTATAAAATGAGTTTTCCTTTAGATCTGACAATCAATGATTGATATTTAGGAAATTTAGATAATCTTTTATATGTATTTGAGGTTCTTAATTGATAGAGAATCATATGTATTTGTTAGAGATTCTTAGTCAATGGTATCCTTTGATACATAAAAGTCTCTTGGTCATTATGATGACCATACTGGTTTTAAAGCCACTCAATGGGGCACTTGAAGTTTATTGTCATTTAGAAGGACCTGAATTATTTCAAAGTTGGGATCGTACTCACAGATGGGCTGCCTACATATCCTTTATTTTGGAAAAGGAATCAGAACCCACGTAGTTCAAGTAAGGGAGTATGATGTTTATGATTGATGGCTCAAAGAAAGATGTCATAATTACTTTTACACTCTAAGCTCACATGATTCATGCCCGGTGTGAGAAACAAGAGGTATTGGTAAAGCCAGACAATTATGCCATGAAAGATGCAATCATAAGAAATGGGGATTAAGATTTACTTCAGGGAAGAAATCCAGGAACAGGGTCCATAAAGGTATATGTGCTTCATGGAGATTTGGATACTCTAATATTGGGGCTTACTCCTAAGGAAGATTCCCAAGTTAGAAGGGGACTTATGATTGGGTTTTATTCCTAAGAAGGAAGTCCTGATCAAAAGTAAATTAGGACTGTTTAAAGGACATGGGACTTATTCCTAAGGAGGATGCCCATATTTGAGACTGGGGATTATTCCTGAAAAGGAGGCCCAGGTTAATGAGGACTTGGGGCTTATTCCTAAGGAGAATGCCCATATTTGACACTGGGGTTTATTCTTGAAAAGGAGGCCCGGGTTAATGAGGACTTGGGGATTATTCCTAAGGAGGATTCACATATTTGGGAATTTTAAGATTGGGGATTACTCATAAGGAGGATGCCCAGATTGGGGGACTTGGGGCTTACTCTTAAGGAGGATGCCCAAAGTTAATGGGAATTATGACTGAGACTTACTCTTAAAAAGGAATCCCTTGTTAAGGGGTTATCTCATTTAAATGATGAGATTGAATGAATGAAATCTCAATCATTAATAACATAAATATGTGTAAATCACTTGGTTTTGAGAGATATTCCACGGAGTTCCTTTCAGATAAGGAAGTCAAATCAAGAAATCATGCCATAAATGGATTTGAATAGTGTATTGAAGACTGAATCTTGAATAGGAGAGGTGGAATGGAATAAGAAGGGTTAAATGGGAAAGAAAGGAACCCAAAAAGGCAGGGGTCCGCAAGTCCTGGAAGGCGCGCAAGTACTGCGTGGGCGCGCAAGTCCTGGTCGAGAAGGTATACCTGCACGACACATGGGTACTTGCACGTTTGTAAAACAACATGGTAATTCTTGGGCGATCCTTGACCAATGCCTTTAGAATTATCCTGAGGTACTTTCAGAAGAGATGCGCACAAGTTTTGGTGAGGAAGTATGGAGGTTTTCAAGTATGTTTATTTCCCTTAAGGGTAAAACACCTTAGGCACACAAGTGTTAGTGAATTCTGACACTTAGACCTTAATCTTCTTGTTTAGACCTTCCATTCTAGGTAAATAATTACCTTAGAAGTGTTCGGAAGACCTGAAGAAGAGACTTAGGCATTCAGAGCTCTAAATATGAATTCTGAAAAGAATCTCTCCCAAAATGGGGGGACCACCGGGTCTATTTATTGGCTGGAGAAGAGCCCGAGTGGTTATCACTTAGGGCGCGTAAGTCACTTGTGCGACCATTAGGCGTCGCACAAGTGGACTTGCGCGACAGTGATGGAACTTGCGCGGCGCATGTGCTTTTGCAGCCTTATTCATGCCTTTTTCGATTTTTGATGTTTTCTTCAAAGGTTGAATCAATTTGGACTAAGTCATTTCACTTTCCATTCTTTTAGACAATGTGATGAAAAGGAGCATCAGAAAAAGTCCCCCCTTAGAGTTGGATCCGAAAGAGATGAGGATGTGACTCTGAGGAAAAGATGAAAACTCAAGAAAAGGCGGCACGCAAGTGTTCAGGGCGCCACACTTGGCACGTAAGTTCGAGTCGCGGAGGGATGGAGTGCGCTAGATGGAGCGCGCTGGATGTAGGCACGCAGGTGGGCCGCCCAGCCTATAAATACGCAGTCATTTTCCGCGCATATCATCTGATTCCGTATTTTAGAGCTCTCGCCGCGCAGGTCCCCTTCACCGCGCAAGTTGCTCATTTTCCACTGTTTTTTCATTTTCGCGCTGTTGTCAAGGTAATAGGACTTGCGCGGTGATACTTGCGCACCGAAAACTTTCGCGGCACATTAACACTTGCGCGATACATCCATAATTGCGCGCCGAGTTTTAGACTTGCGCGACTTAATGCCTTTGCCATTTTTTTGAAATTCCTTCACAGATTTTATGAAAACTCAACTTACTTAAATGTTAATTTATTCAACTTTTGTGAAGAATCAATGGCTCTTAGAATCGGAATAGCTGATGAACTGGCTAGCAAGCAGATTGATGATATGATGAACATCATTGGCCATGATTACTATGATATTTTCTACAGAAATCTCCTAGTTTTGGATAAGTACTTGAAGAAATATCATATTAATTTCCTACAGAGCATCTACCTAACTCTATATGGTCATGGTCATCTGCAAGGAGTCAATGTTCCAGAAGAAAAGAACAATACACCTGAGATGCAGTTGCACTGCAACTCCTCTATTTCGGTTATTCTGTGAATTAAGAGCAACAACAATGGTGTAAACTTTCAAATTTTTCCTCCATGTCATTTCCATGCAGATATGAAAATGGAAAACCCATGGGCGGAAATGTCTTCTCCTGCCGGTTGGTGGAGAGAAGAAAAATATGGCATTAGAGCAATATCTGAAAAGAGTATTCTCTCCAAATGGCTCTTTACTTCCAATGCTTCATTCTCAAATCCATGTATCCATCTTCCAAGTCTCTTGGACAGAAACAGAGTCACTGTTTGATTAGTAGAAAATTTTCCCAAACTACACTCAAGAACATTCTGTTAAAATTGTTCCAGGAAGAGCTGGTATCATTGCATCTCTTATGGTATCCAGTTGAATGAATGAATTCTAGGTGGCTGCTGATGAAGCTCTGGATGCTGTAAATCAAATGAAGAGTTATGTTTAAAGTCTTTTGTAATTACTGAAAAAGAGAAGAGACTCCAGTCTATGGATGTCCTTCTAACTCTTGTGCATCAATGAAAAACACTTTCACCTTCAATCATTTGTACATGCATTCTCTTTTTCTATCTGCTTTAAATTTACCTAATCCAACGAGACTAGTAAGCATAGTTTTATTTTTACTAGGATTAATGTAAATAAACCTACAAACTTTGAACCTTTTAATTTCTCAATATTACCTAAATCATACAATATGTATGTTTAGTGAGATGGAACTTGACTTTTATTCAGAGTTCCTTTGTCTTTTTTGGGCAGTTTAAAGTCATGCACATCGGACATAAAAAGTCTAATGTTTAAGGTTAAAATAGCTTTGACCGAAATGGATTAAAATTGACTCAATTCCTTGATAATTTATCTGAAAACATATTACCATACTTAAGTATGAGGGAAAATATGTAAACTATGACTTAAGAATATTTGGATATGAGGAATGATATGAAAAATAGATAAAAGGCATTAGAAGAAGTAGTTCCCAAGAATGAAGTTACCATTATTTAACAAACCCGTTAGGGGGTTGAATTATGTAGGGCCACCTAAGGGCATTGGCTACATATTCAAATAAATAGTATCTTTTGGCTAACAAGTCTGTTATGTAGACTGTTTATGCAAGGCCGCCTAAGGGCACGTGCTACATAGTCAGGAAAAAGAACTCTCAGAAATTTACATTCCTAGTGCTAAAAATCCAGTGAAAGTTTATGGAGATTCAAATTTTCCAAAGTATAGAGTTTGCTGTATGGAAAGAGGTACTTCAATATGGAGAAGATATTTTCCAAACAAGATTATCGAAGAACTGGATGGATATCACTCCTACGAAGGTCTGATCCAAAATGTAGGGAAGGAGAATACAAACCATAGACTTGAATACTTTCAGATCATGAAAAAGGATATGGGACAAATATGTTAAGGATGGCTATTTTTGAGGATCACTACATACTGTCATTTGAGACCAATAAGGAAAAAAGAGGATTTCTTCCCAAGAATGAAGTTACATTATTTAACAAACCCGTTAGGGGGTTGAATTATGCTGGGCCACCTAAGGGAATTGGCTACATAGTCAAAAAATAGCATCTTTTGGCTGAAAAATCTATTATGGAGACTGTTTATGCAAGGCCACCTAAGGGCACATACTGCATAGTCAGGCAAAAGAATTCTCAGAAGTTTGACATTTTTGTGACTAGAAGTCAAGAAAAGGGTTATGAAGATATGAAAATATTTAAGGTTAGGATTATGACACATAAATATGGGTATTGTCCAATGTATGCAAAGATACACAAATCAATACTAACCATAATCATGTTGTGGCTGGGTCCTAAATGGAAATGTTGGACTTCACTATGTATCCCATAAGGATTGGAATCAAGCCATACGTAGTTCTTGAACTACATTTTAACGTCATGTGGGAAAAAAGGATTGGAGATCTTAGTTTAAGGTCATAGATATTGGACCATTATAAGAAATACATAGTGTGTGTTTTCATGGGGACTTTTCAGTCAAGGGACTGAAAGTGGAATTTGGGGTTAGGCCCTTAAGACTTGGGGCTAGATTAGAGGGACACTAGAATGTTCTTACGTATCCCATAAGAATGGGAATCAAGCCCGCGTAGTTCTAGAACTACCTTATGTACAAATTTAGTTCGTACCTGTGATGGGTGAAAGGGGACTTTTAGTACAATGATGATTTAACCCAAGATAGAAGGTTCAGGTATTTCCATGTATGTACGTAGTCTTTGAAATGAAACATGATTGAAAATCAATGTAAATAATTATTACCTCTCAGGGGAGGGTATCAAAGAATATTGTAGTTTATTGTCATAATGTACAAAAGTGTTTTATAGTTTAACATCGTATAGTAAGGAGGAAAGTGAACCAATGTAAAGGTATTGATTCTAGGGGTGGTTTCAAAAATTAACATCGTATGAGACGGAGGTGAACCAATGTGAAGAGATTGTTTTTGGGCTTGAACCTTGGGAGGTTGCCTATGTACCCAGCTTGGAAGGCAAGGATCAAAGTCCATGTAGTTCAATTAAAGAATGAATTAATGATCAAGTTGATCTTGGGGACAACGTCCTAAAAATGATGGTGTTGGGACTTACACATGGTTAGTAGCCCAGAGAGGGTGTTATGGTTGAAGTTTTCCCTAAGATCACGTGATTCATACTCGGTGTGAGAAACAAGAAGTAACAATAACCTTAACGATGCAAAGATTAATGTCTTGTAGGACATATGAAGGGACTATGCAGTTTAAATTCTTGCAGTTAGGACTATAAGTGCTGCACAGTTTAGTGTCATGTAGCAGGGACAAAGTACAGTGTAATGTCATGTAGGACGTAAGGGGGACTGTGCAGTTTAATGTCATGCAGTGATGAAAAAAGAATACACTATTTAACATCATGTTGGACGTATTAGGGACTTTTTCAAAAAGGGATGATACAGTTTAGCGTCATGTTGGATGAAAGTACAAATATTTTAAGGTCATATTTATAGACCATGGATGATGTAGTTTAACGTTATACTGGAAGTAAGAGACTTCTTTACAGTTTAGCATCATGTAGTTAGGACATCACAGTTTAATTTCGTGTGGGACGAAAGGATACAAACAGTTTAAGGTCATATGTACGGACTTTGGATGGTGCAGTTTAATGTCTTGCAGGACGTAAGGGACTTGCAAATAGTTTAGGGTCATATACTGGACCATTGATGATGCAATTTAATGTCTTACTGGACGGTGGTGCATTTTAAGGTCATACCGGACCATGGTGCAGTTTAAGGTCATACTGGACCATGGTGATGCATTTTGTGTTTATACAAAATACTTCTTCAATAATATGGCATTGGTTGGAGTAGTGATTAGTTCTCCATTCATCGAGATTAATGAATAAGATCCATTGGAGTAGACCCTGTGTATTGAGTAAGGTCCTTCCCATTTTGGCTCAAGCTTGGGAGGTTTCTTTCTTGGTATCATTGGAGTTCTGATAACTAATACCAATTCTCCCTGAGTGAATGAACGAAGACGAACTTTTTTTTTGAAAGCCCATGCTATTTTATTCTGATATACTTCCAAGTGGGGCAAAGTGCACAATATTTTCTCATATAACCATTCCAATCCATTCAATCGCTTTTGATATTGTTCATATGTAGATGAATGATCACAAATGGATACTCTGAGCGAGGTTAGTTGAACTTCAATGGGAAATACTGCATTCGTTCCATATACCAATGAATATGGAGTTGAACGCGTTGTAGTGCGGGTGATAGTCTGATAAGCCCATAAAGCATGAAAGAGTTTATCAGGACATGACTTGTTATCTTTATCCACCATCTTTTGTAGTATATTGGAAAGAGTCTTGTTGAAGGCTTCTATCTGTCCATTGGATACTGCATGATACCGAGATGAATTATTGGATTTGATGTTGTATTATTGATACAACTTCTTCATCTCGGATGAATATAAGTTGTTTCTATTATCCGTCAATATGGTATGAGGGACACCAAATATGGTAATGATGTTAGACTTGATAAAGCTAACAATGCATTTAGAACTGACTTCTTTGAGAGGTATTTCCTCTGCCCATTTGGAAAAGAAATCAGTATTAGTAAGAATATACTTAAACTGCTTAGTCATAGCTGAAGGGTAAGGTCCCACCACATCCATTCCCCATGTGGAAAACAACCATGAGTATTTATCTGTATGAAGAAAATATGGAGGTTGATGAATGAATTTGGCATGTACTTGGCATGAATGATACTTCTTTGTGAAATCAACACAATCTTGTATCATTGAAGGCCAAAATTATCCAAGCCTTCGAATCTGATCAGACAGTCTATGTCCAGACTGGTGGGCACCACAGATTCATGCATGCACTTTTTTCATGAAAGCCATTGTCTCTTCCCCATCAATGCATCTGAAGAGAAATCCATCAAAACCACATTTTTAGAGAATTTTCTCTAAGTGATCTGGGCTATCATAAAGAGTAAAATTGACCACACGTCGCCGGATTTGTTCTTTCTCAGCTCTATCAGGTGGAAGTGTTCCATTTTGAAGGTATTCGCTAATAGGTGACATCCATCATGTAGTATGACCATACGGTTCAGGAATGGGACTAATTTCATTAATTTCCTCTGTTCTGATTTGAATATAAGGTGAAATTGCACGACGGTGGGCAATACTGATGGTTGTCTCATCCCGATTTGGATCTGCCAGAGCTGTGGCTATATTAGCCAGTGCATCAGCTTGAGCATTTTGTGATTGCAGGACTTAACAAAATGTCGGTTCCAGAGGGAATTCCTCCATTAACTCTCTGACATAATCATACAAAGGGATTAGTTCTTCTTTTCTGATGGCATAATCCTCATTGACTTTTTTGATTACCAGGTCTGAATCACCTTTCACCATTAAATGATTCACTTGTGCTTGAAGCGCCAATTCCAAACCTGCGATGAGAGCTTGGTATTCTGCTTCATTATTGGTACCACCTTCCCATAATAAGAAGGAATAAGGGAACACTGCCTTTTTTTGAGAAATGAGCACAATTCCTAAGCCAACTTTGTTGAATTTTGGATTTTCCATTTTCCTCCCTATTGGACTTCTGGAAGCACCATCAAAGTACATTTCCCATGTCTGAGGACTATCCTGAATAGAGAAGACTTCATCATCAGGGAGTTCAATATCTGAAGATGTGTCTTCCACTGAAGGGTGTTCATCCAAGAAATCAGCCAGATCTTGGCCCTTTATTTCCTTTTGAGACACATATTGAATGTCGAATTGCTGCAAAATAACTACCCACCATGCCAGACGTCCTGTAAGCATTAGAAGACTAAGGATGAATTTTACTGGGTTATTGTGAGATAACAATTGGACCTTGTGATGTTGTAGGTAGCGTCTCAACTTCTGAACTGAAAAGATTAATGCTAGGCAACACTTCTCAATACTTGAATACCGGGTTTCTGCTTCAAGCATAGTCTGACTGAGGTAGTAGAGGCTGTTTTCATTCCCAACATCATTCTTCTGAGAAAGAAAGGCACCCAATGATTGCTCTAAGGCTGTCACGTAAAAGATAAGTGGCCTTCCTTCAACAGGTGGCATAAGTACTAGTAGACTCAAGAGATACTTCTTGAGAATATCGAATGATTCTTGAAATTCTTCAGTCCACTGGTTAGTGACTCCCTTCTTCATCAATTTGGTGAAGAGTAAACTTTTGCCTGCTAAATTGGCGATGAAACGCCGAATATAGGCTAAGTGTCCTTGAAGTACTCTTAATTATTTAAAATTTCAAGGAGGTGACATACCAAGGATTGACTTTGTCTTCTCAGGATCGACTTCAATACCACGATGGCATACAACAAAGCCGAGAAATTTTCCTAAGGTTACCCCAAAATCACATTTTAAGGGGTTCATCTTCAAATTATGTTGTTGATGCTTGCGGAATATGACTTCCAAATCATCCAAGTGATTAGAATTTTGTTTGGATTTGACCACCAAATCATCCACATAGCATTCAACAAACTTCCCTAAAAAGGGTTTGAATATACAATATATGTCACACTGATATGTTTCACCTGCATTCTTTAAGCCAAAGGGCATTACCCGGTAGAAAAACACACCCTGAGGGGCTCTGATGGCTGTGGATTCCTCGTCTTCTAGGGCCATTCAGATTTGATTATATCCTGAATATCCATCCATGAAGGAAAGTTCTTCATAGCCGGTTGTTGCATCAATTAAATGTTCTGTAATCGGAACTGGGAAATCATCCTTAGGACAATGCCGATTAAGATATCTAAAATCGATAAAAACTCTACTTTGTCTGTTCTTCTTCTTCACAGGGACAATATTATCAAACCACTTGGGATATTGAACTTCTCTGATGAAGTTAGCTTTGATAAGCTTGTCCACATCAGCTTCAATTTTGGAAGCATAAGTTGGGTGTGTTCTTCTCACAGCTTGCTTAAATCCTCGATGTTCTTCTGGTAAACCCAAATGATGAGTAGCCACATCAGGATCAAGATTGGGAATTTCTGTATAGTTCCAAGAAAATATATCTCTATTTTTCTTTAGAAATGAAATATAAATATCTTGTTCTTCAAGATCCCTGGTCGTACTGATTAAAGTGGGGCGCGGATCTTCTTTTGTACCCATATTTATTTCTCTGAGTTCATCCATGGTGGTAGAGATACCCTCTTCAAATGCTGGAGGAGCATCTCTGAGATCTTCCTATTCTTCTTCATTATGTGTTATTTCTTCTATTTCTACTTTCATAACAGATGATGAAGAAAAATTTACCTGATCAGAAGAGATGTTAAAATTTGAACATCTTGAAGAAGAGGCTTCCATTTCTGACCCAATTGATGTTGAAGGGTCTTACTTGGGAAATAAAGAGGAGATTATGGATTCATAATCTACATCATTATTCAACTCCTATGTTGCTATAACTTCATTTGGCCTGGTTGGCGAAGTATAGACTTGCTGGATTTCAGTAGATGAAATGAAGACATCTCCATTTTAGATTTCATCATTTCCTGGTGGGTTACCAGTTTATTCCATGTTGTCTGGCTCGATTTCCGTAATTGAAATTATGGATCTTTCCATAAGAGTATTTTGATTTGGGTATACCCTGTCAATTTGACTGATAGGAAACACATAATATGTACTCACATGCGCAAATGGATTTACTGGAATCTTTTCCAAACCATATGGAGCATTAACTTTGGTAATCTCCCTGGTTGTGGATTTATACTTTCCCTTCATGTGATAGAATTATGCCTCAATGTATTGAGACTCACATGTCTTGAATGGGGCCTTATCACCATACAATGTCCCAACATGACCATCGAAACAATATTTGAGACATTGATGGTTTGATGAAGGGATAACCGCATGTTGATGTTGCCAGGGCCTTCTAAGCAAGATGTTGAAAGCTGAGTATTGAACAACAACCATTAAATTTGAATTGGATACAAGATCTCCAAACTGAGTTCTAAGTGTAACTTCGCCCTATGTTTCTTGTTCATTTTTATCATATCCTTGTAACATCATGGTAGAAGGAGATAAATCAGATTTTGTGAGGCCCAATCGACGAAGTGTACGAATGGGCATGAGGTTGGCTTATGAACCATTTTCAATGAAAGTTTTTCGGATGTCTATGACATTGACCTTTCCAGATAAGTACAAAGGTCTAATATGTCCATGCACAACATCATCTTCATCAGTTAAAGATATCACTGCATGGAATTCCGCAGGATTATTCTCTACGTGATAGACTTTAGCTGCAGTAATTTCAGTTTCAAACTCCTGAGGACTTGACAAAGCCTCGATGAGTGCCTCCCAAAGATCCTTTGACAGATTCAAAGCATCCAAAATTGATAACTTGGCCGGTACTTGGGCCAAGTGTTTCAATACATCATATTTTTGATCCAGAGGTCTGCGTTTCCCAATAGGAACATGTGGCTTAGAAGGTGCATTGGAAGCAGATTCTTTGGAAGTTGATGCATCTTGTATCGGGATAGGATTTGGAAATATTCCCAGTTTTGGAATATTAGACCGATTAAATCCATTTAATTGTTGAGAGGAAGAAGATGGAACCATAAACCAGTATTCCATAATAACTGTTCCTGGACTGAATTTTCTATTGGTGGAAGAACTTGCTTGTTCTTGTTGAGCTCGCTGAAGGGCTCTACCACGAGTTTCTGCTGCGTACACAGTTCTAGAAGGGGTAGAATTGGAATAGTGGCTTCTGAAAGATCCATGTATTCCCCTGTATCCTGAGCCCCTGGAATGTACTCTTATTCCTCTATTTGATATAGGGAATTTAGGATCATTATAATTTAAGCTGTAACTGGAATACAAATCTGTTAATTGAATCATATTAACAGAACTGAAAATCAATTCTTCATCCGATGAAGACTCTGCCTGACTAGCCAATTTAGGCTATGCCGTTTGATGGGGCAGTGACCATTGCTTCGATGTAGATGGCTTGAAATATTCTAGGGTCAAAGACAACTTAGGATTTGGTAGGTACTCATATTCTTCTGATTCTTTCTCTTTCTTTGAATCATAATGTTTCTTCGAGGATTTTCCCTCTGATGAAGAGGGTTTTGCTGTGGCATTCATGGTAGAAGGCACAATTGGTTTCCTAAATTGCATTCGAAAAATAGCATGAGTTAGGTTGATCGTCTTTCTGAACATCCACTAATCATATTTTTGTGCATTTTTGTTCTTAACTTCTTTCCATTCGCCTTCCTCCTCTGGAACTGTAGCAGTTACACATGCTACCTGAGCTGAAGAACCTTTCAGTTTGACTTGTCCCGAGTCGACCATCATTTACATGAGGTCTTTGAAGACAAAACACTCCTAGATGGGATGTCCCAGCATCTGATGAAATGGGAAATAATTGGTACGGTATTCATCTCCTTCCTTGTTTAGCGTTTTGGGTCTTGGAAAATGAACCAAATTATTTTCCAGAGCCGAAATGAAGTAACCAGGAACTTGTTCATTTCAGAAAGAGTATGTAATGCTCTTCAGATCCTCAAATTGTTTTCGTCTTTGATATCTTTGATCATCTTGACGAAATGACCTCTACTGTTGGATCTCAATAGGTGGATCCCTTCGAGAAGATGAAGGTTTTGAAGTAGAAACAGGTACATGTGCTTGCTTAAGCACAACTGTAGCAGTCTCTACTTTACCCATTCTCCTTCCTGGATCTGATGGAATTACATGAGATTTAGCCTTAGTCTGTATAAGAGAATATTCAATTTGTTGAGCAATTGAAGTAAGGTCTCGAAACCATCCAGTGTATTTCACAGGGATCAACAGCATGCATAATTCGTCACATAGATTTTCCACACAGATTGGAAACAGTTCCTCTTGAGGGAGTGCTAAGCTCATGGAATATGTTAACACCTTCCAGAGAGCAATGAAATCAGAGACTCTTTCATTCTCCCTTTTCTTATAGTTTTTATGATCGAAAACTGTTTTCTTTGGCAAAGTTGAGATGAATTGAAGAAGAAATCATTGACGGAGATCTTCCCATCTGGTAATTGACTGGGATTTCAAGCTTGTATACCAGAAAAAAGCTGGTCCTTGCAAGGTTCACATGAAGGATCTTAGTTTCACCACTTATTGCTACTCTGGAGTTCCAATCATAGGATCACAATAAGACACGTAATGCATCAAATGTTGTTCAGGATCACCTGATCCATTGAAAATAGGGAATACATGGTTCCCAAAATTCGATGGGGGAGAGATTGAGTCTACCCATTCAAGCTAATCTTTATTTTCCGGTTGAACCTGTGCATGATTTCTTTCCATAGCTTCCAACCGAGATATTAATGACTCAATAGTAGTTATTAACTTTTGATAAACAGCCGTATGAGCTTGAATCTGAACAGATGCACTGACTGGAGCTCGGATAGGTATGGTAGCTGGTACTGCAACTAATGGCAGCACTTCCAATTTTTGTTGCACTTGACCCGTAGGATTAGACCTGTGAGGGTGTACTGATAAAGGAGGATATATTTGATCCATCTCAGTAGCTGCAACAAAATCCCTTGGCTAACTGACTACAGCATGCTTAGGAGGAAGACTACCCTGAAGTAGTTCTGCGTTCATCCTCCTAAATTCCTTCATTTCTTCCTCCTGTTGCGCAAATCTTTTCTCTAGTGAGAGAGATTGGCCCTCTTCAGAGGGAGGATATGTAACCTGATTCTTCCCCTTTCCCTTGTTTGATCCCTTTTGGAGAGGGGGAAGTGGGTTATTTGAAAGAACACCAAGATTTTGGGTAAACCTTTGATTTCATGTACGCACACCTTCTTCATTTGTGTCTGTGCGTACAACTTCCTGAACAAGAACCTCTTCATATGATCCCTCTAAGTGAGCCTCATCTGGTGGATCAGCAACAACAGTATTTATGACATTGATTGGTGCATAATGCATCACATCCCTTCTATCATCATTTATGTGATATTGTCTCCTTTAATGTCTTTGATGAGACATTGCCTTTTGTTGATTCAATCCCTCAAGAACTTCTTGACGAACCGTAATTTGGAGAGAATCTCCTGATAATTTGGCTCTTAGTTCCTCTTGTGGCTTCTTCCCCAATTGAGAAAAGACCGAATTTCTCTAAGGAGGGGGTTGATGATTTAAAAAATTCCCCAGTCCAGTGGACTGAAGCTGTTCCTGCTGTCTTTTCTAAACTCCTCAAATCCTATTTGTTGATTCCAAGGGTTGGTTTAAAAGAGTCCCTAGTCTGGTGAGCTAGGGTGGCTCTTGACATGCTATGTCTGAGACTTTCTTAAAAGCTCTCCTGATCTTTCGGACCTTGGTCTGGAAATTAGCTAGATGCATCAATCGACATCCACTTTTATCACCTAGTTCAAAAGCCCATTGGATGATTTCTGACACTTCTATCACTTGGTGATGTGCTTGCTCCAAACGAGAGGCCTGTTCAATATTCTCATTTGCTTGATGAAGGAGTAATTAAACAACTTGTTCTCTGTATTCTTGATTTTCAGAAGAACTAGTTGAATCATGTTCTTGGGAAAGCTTTTGATTACAAACAATGACAGGTATCCATGGCTGGACATGGGAAATAACATTGCATGATACCATTTTCGGCAGGCTTTCCTGACTAGAGAGCACCGTGAAATGAAGTGCTCCATGAACACCACATCCTCTGACATGAATACCAGATGGGGCATTGTAAATTAACTGGTGCAACATTCATAGTGTGCTAAGGCATGAACGCTGAAGGGCTCTCTACTTCTTTTCAGCCTTCGGATATCGAGATACTGATAGAGATTCCAAGTCAGTTTGGTGTTGTAACCCTTCTATTATCTTAACATGATTTTCATATTCATCATAAGATAATACTTTATTTTTGAACTGAAAAAGAGTTTTCCATATCTTGAGACGAATATCAGGAATTCCATCTTCCATCAACATTTTTGGAATGTCATACTGAGAGTCATCCAGAGGCCAAAACATGACTGGAACTTCACCTTTCGCTAGTTGTTTTCTCATGTACAACATTTCCTCTTTATCATTTGATGATGATTCTTCTACCTGTTTTGACTAGAGCTGGTGCTTCCTTATTACTTCATTAGATTCAACAATATTGGTAGAGAAATCACTGATTAAACTAGAAGATGCATGACTTAGGGGTGGTTCGGAGAATGACCTACACCCTGGGCTATCTTCCGATTGAGAAAGTATTTCACCTGCCAGCGATGAAACATCAGACATGACTGGTTTCTCATTTTCATGTGCCTCAAGATAAGAGGGATTTCTTGGCACTACATTTTCCACTGGAGCATTTTCCGGGAAATGTGCATAACTACTATGGAGAGGAATTTCGTAGCAAAATTCATCATCATGGGGAGGACCACCATGGTGGGTTACAGCAAAAGATGAGATCTCTTGATCCTTGGTATTCTGGCCACACAGAGGGTTCCTGTGGCTCGCATCTGAAGATGAAACTTCGAGATCGACTGAATTGTTATGAAGCAAGCCTTCATGAGAAAGTTTCTGTTGAAGAACTTTAGAATTAATGTTCCCACTATTGGGAAATGAGGGAGTAGAATCCTGAATTCCAATAGATAAATGTATGAGGGCTTCAAGAACTCCAGCATCGAGCAAGGCCGTGTTACAGATTGGATCTTGTTCTCTTGTCTGTGTTGGGAAAGTCTTTTTCTTAGACGCCTTCTTACTCACCTTGGAAACCACTTGTTGACGAAAGTGGCTGCTCTGAGAAGGTGTATGTGCCTGATCAAGGGAGATGGCCAGGTTAGGCTGACGATCTCCACTCAAATCAGGTGTATGTGCCTGACTTGGTTGTCCATATGATATGGGGGAGTATTCCCCACAACCCTCTTGGACTAGAACAGATGTGTGTGTCTGTTCCAGAGTGAATTGTTGATGTGTCACTCTACTGGTAGGGATAGATTTATGTGTCTTTCCCTGAGATGCCACTAAAGCTGTTATAATATCCTGACAGGCATCCAGGATATGAGTAGGAATTTGATTCTGCTCTTTCACCATTGATAGAATATGCTTGGTGTCTTCAGCTTCCGAAACAGGGATATACGTCCATTCTAGTCTTGGAGTAGGTGTATGTGTCTGCTCCTGTCCTCCTTTTCTTATCAGTGAATCCTAACAGTACTCAAGTGTAGGGCAGAGAGTTGAGTCTGCCTCCTGTTTGTCACCAGAGATTTCCAACTGACTTCTCCGAATGCTACCAAGAGAGACTGTTGGTAGGATTGATCAATACTAGCAGGTGTATGTGCCTATTGATTGCACTTCGCCAAACGTGGTTGAAGAGATCCATCATATGTAGTCAAACGAGCCTGCTGACTAGTTGGTGATGTATAAACAGGTGTATGTTCCTGCCTATAGTACTCTGCCGGAATTGCCTGGCGGGATTGGCGTGATGCTGGCAGACAAGTGTGCTGGACAGCATAATTAAAACGGGCAGGTGTGTGTGCCTGCTCATTTCTTTCCACCAAGTTAGGTTGGTGGACTTCTCCAGAGATGGGAGAGATGAGAACCTACTCACTGTTAACCGGATTTCTCCTCTGGCGATTCGTCTTGCCTGCTCGGGTTCGAGGAACCTGATCCGAATGCTTGGAGTCGGTACCCTCGTCATGTTGAGGGCGCACTGCTGCATGAGTCTAGCGGCGATTGTTGGTGGTAAACCTTGGGAAGGACCCCTTTCTGCTTGAATTAAGGCCCTGAGGGACCTGCTCATTCACCTCCCCAGAATAAGGGAGCGAATGGTGATTGCGTTCTGGGGATAACGACCCGAAATGGTTGGAGACGGTGGTTAGATCCGCCTGCTTCTTGATCACTGGTCATCGCTTTCCGGATGACCAGGGTGAGTTATTCACTTGGAGGGCTTGTCGGACAACCTCCATAGTTGGAATGGTACCGTGTTGACAGTACTCTTTTACCAGCACGTTTGATACCCATCGTTGAAGACGCTGAGTAGGTGATATCGTCCTCAGAGCAAACGACGATCCAGCAGGAGTAACAGTAGTGGAATTCGTAGCAACGATATTCACAGGTTTGAACTTGAGAGCAACCATTTCTTAGAGTGCAGAAAATCTTGGAAAAGAGTACCTGTTTTATATAACAGACGTAATCAAGATAAATTCATCCACTTCATATTTTGGATGAGCACATATGTCAATGATTTTTTTTGTTGGCCCTATCATTGAGTTTTAAATAGGGGCCTAAAAAATAAGCAAAACATCATTTTAACTTGGTTAAGGATTCACGTCGGGTTCACCATTTTTTGTTTCCCTCAAGAATTGGGTATGACCTCATCGATTTAAGGTTAAAACATTCCAAGCGGTTTCTAACGGGTTTGTTCATAGAATCAGAAACATCCAATGATTCCATATCCATTTGAACCTACTTTCCAAAGGTAGGCGCTCATTAGTTATAGACTGACGAGGCTTAGGAATTTGCATTGGTCGAGAGGATGGGAGGTCGGACTCATCACACCTTTTTTAGGGGAATTATTGTCTACTCTGGGACTCTGTTTATAGATTTAAGTTATGTTCATGAATCCTTATTACAATACCAAGTATAAAATGAGTTTTCCTTTAGATCTGACAATCAATGATTGATATATAGGAAATTTAGAGAATCATTTATATGCATTTGAGGTTCTTCATTGATAGAGAATCATATGTATTTGTTAGAGACTCTTAGTCAATGGTATGCTTTGATACATAAAATTCTCTTGGTCATTATGAGGAATACACCAGTTTTAAAGCCACTCAGTGGGGCACTTGAAGTTTATTATCATTCAGAAGGACATGAATTATTTCAAAGTTGGGATCGTACCCACAGATGGGCTGCCTACGTATCCTTTATTTTGGAAAAGGAATCATAACCCACGTAGTTCAAGTAAGGGAGTATGATTTTTATGATTGATGGATCAAAGAAAGATGTCATAATTACTTTTACACTCTAAGCTCACGTGAGTCATGCCCGGTGTGAGAAACAAGAGGTATTGGTAAAGCCAGACAATTGTGCCATAAAAGATGCAATCATAAGAAATGAGGATTAAGATTTACTTCAGGGAAGAAATCCAGGAACATGGTCCATAAAGGTATATGTGCTTCATGGAGATTTGGATACTCTAATCTTGGGGCTTACTCCTAAGGAAGATTCCCAAGTTAGGAGGGGACTTATGATTGGGTTTTATTCCTGAGAAGGAAGTCCATATCATAAGTAAATTAGGACTGGTTAAAGGACTTGGGACTTATTCCTAAGGAGGATTCCCATATTTGAGACTAGGGCTTATTCTTGAAAAGGAGGCCCAGGTTAATGAGAAATTGGGGCTTATTCCTAAGAATAATTCCCATATTTGAGACTGGGGCTTATTCTTGAAAAGGAGTCCCTAGTTAATGAGGACTTGGGGCTTATTCTTAAGGAGGATTCCCATATTTGGGAATTTTAAGATTGTGGATTACTCCTAAGGTGGATACCCAGATTGGGGGACTTGGGGCTTACTCTTAAGGAGGATAACCAAAGTTAATGGAAATTATGACTGGGACTTACTCCTAAAAAGGAAGCCCAGGTTAAGGGGTTCTCTCATCTTAAAGTATGAGGTTGAATGAATGAAATATCAATCTTTAGTGACATAATGATGTGTAAATCACTAGGTTTTGAGAGATATTCCACGGAGTTCATTTCAGATAAGGAAGTCAAATCAAGAAATCATGCCATAAATGTCTTTAAAGAGTGTCTTGAAGACTGAATCTTGAATAGGAGATGTGGAATGGCATAAGAAGGGTTAAATGGGATATAAAGGAACCCAAAAAGGCAGGGGTGCGCAAGTCCTGGCTGGCGCGCAAGTACTGCGTGGGCGTGCAAGTCCTGGTCGCGCAGGTATACCTGCGTGAAACATGGGTACTTGCGCGTTTGTAAACCAACCTGGTAATACTTGGGAGATCCTTGACCAATGCCTTTAGAATTATCCTGAGGTACTTCCAGAAGAGAGGCATGCAAGTTTTGGTGAAGAAGTAGGGTGGCGCGCAAGTATGTTTATTTCCCTTAAGGGTAAAACACCTTAGGCACGCAAGTGTTAGTGAATTCTAACACTTAAAACTTACTCCTCTTGTTGAGACCTTCCATTCTAGGTAAAGAATTATATTAGAAGTGTTCGGAAGACCTGAAGAAGAGACTTGGGAGTTCAGAGCTCTAAATATGAATTTTGAAAAGAATCTCTCCCGAAATGGGGGACCCATCGAGTCTATTTATAGGCTGGAGAAGAGCCCGAGCGGTTATCACTTAGGGTGCGCAAGTCACTTGCGCGACCATTAGGCGTCGCACAAGTGGACTTGCGTGACAGTGATGGAACTTTTTGGCGCATGTGCTTTTGAAGCCTTATTCATGCCTTTGTCATTTTTGATTTTTTCTTCAAAGGCTGAATCAATTTGGGCTCAGTCATTTCCCTTTCCATTATTTTAGACAATGTGATGAAAAGGAGTGTCAAAAATGACCATAACATGTATAGAATTAGGTCCTTACCATATATCCCAATATTATATAGTTAAATGGTCCCCTTTACATTACCTTAAAATTAATGGTATATCATTCATGTTTTCCACATTATAGTAACTTGTGAGGTAGAATATCATTCCCATTGTATGATTTTAAAAGATATAAAACCATAATCTATGGAAAAAAATTCCTCATATACGTATATATTTCCTTCAAGTACATCTGTATTAAAATACTATCAACTTATTCATATAAATGATTTACATGAATCTTCTATGTGTTTGGTTTCATTTACATTTTTTTGGTCTCTCTATTTTCTAGTTCTTGTCATTATCTTCTAGTTTTCATTCATGTTGAGATATTTTTTAAGAAGTAATGCATTTAGATTGTTATTTAGGCCCATATTTGAGGCATGGTTTTTTGAAAACATTGATAGAAATACCTTCATTCAGAACAATGTCAGGAATTATTACATTGACCACAATATATATTTTCATACTCAAACCTCTAATCTCAGGACCATAAATATTCACTTTTCCACCCAATATATCACCTCACCCTATTTTTTATTTATGTCTCCATTTATATTTGTTTTTTATCATTTATTTACCACCACGCCCCATTATTCCATCCTAAATCCATGTCAATTCATTCTTTATACCATAAAATCCAAATAAATAATTATATATTTTTCAATTATAGGGCTTATTGGATATGTTTTGATACCTAAATCTCATTACCCAATCTCATCCATATTTTTTTTATTATTGGTATGCATTTTTAAATTCATTTTATGTTTATTAATCATCTTCATATAAATTTAACAACCTATTTTATAGTTTTTTCTTGAATTTGTTAAAATATATGGAACATTGATCGATACAAAAAGTTTCATGATCTATATTGTAATAAACTAACCTAGGTTACCCTCAAACCTAGAACCTGATTTGTTCTGTCAAATACCCAAAGGGTGTTCTTGATCCCCATGGGTTGGCGACAAGCCCATGGGAATCAAAAAACAAACAAGAGGGAATGATTTTTCCCAACATGAAAAGAACACTATAAATGTATATACATAGATAAAAAAACAGAAAAAGACTAATTAATATATTCCATAACTGCAAAAAAAATAGTGAAAAAATAAACAACTACATAAGTAACAAAAACTCTAAGAGACAAGTCCAACTTCCATGGAATAGATCCAAATAGCTACTCTAAATGATGGTGTGGAAAAACTACCACCATATAACCACCATCTACCCAACCTAGTTGACATGAAACCTCTCTACCTCGCTAAAACGCCTTGGCTTTCCCTGAAATGCAAGACATATAAAGGTGTACACACCACTGAAGAGGTGTGCATGGTGTGAGATAACAAGATTAATAGGATACCACCAAGGGGTTCTAAAACTAGTCTCTGTATAATAGTTCATATTTGATCAATTTAAATAAAACATGGAATGATATTAATTAAAGCATCATTATAGAAAACACGGTAAACATTTCCTTTTTATCATAGTTCTAAAAAGAGAATTTATATCAATTTCAAAGAACATTTTCCATATTATCTATCAAATGAATAAACATGAATATCAAGGCTAAAACAATCCAAATCTATGCAATATGAAAAAAATAATTGCAACATAAGCATCAAAATACCAAGGAATAAACCTGGTGAGGTAGTAGGCTTATGGAACCCATTAAACTATGAAACAGTGCACTATGGTACCTGAAACCAATGATATACACTCTATGACATGGGATACACCCTAGAAAGTGAAACCCCAATATGAAATATGTTCCTAGATCTAATAATCTACAATCTAGGACAATAGGATTTCCATATAAAGATAACCCCCACAATGGATTATGACCTCAATCCAAACCTTCCACCTAGTACCTGAGGTAACCCATGTGGTCATTTTCACAATCATTTCAATGTTTCGAAAACAATTTCAAAACCATTTCCCAAAAAAATTTATTTGCTTTTAAAATAACCCTTTTTCTTTATATTTTTCCAAAATCAAGGACAATCACTTTCTTTCAAAATCACTTTCCAACACACACAAAAAATCAAAGAAATTTCCTACTAATTTATTTGTAAACTGATTCACACAAATTGAATAATGCAGTTTATCAAATGAGGGATAGAGATAGAACCATCTACCTCAAAACTCAAATAGGACACACCTATAATAGGATCCACCCCCAACGAAACCCCAAAGATGTCAATGAAGGCCCTGTAATCAAATCGACATGTCAAAGGATTGATTCTGTTCTGAAAGAGGGTAAGAAGAGGATATGAAATATCACATACCTTGACAATGAATGCCCACCACACCAAAACCATCAAAGGAACAGTCTCGGGAACAAGATCACAAAATTTTTCTTAGTAGAAGAAAAAAATAAACACCAAAATAGACCAGTGGATTTGAGAATGCAACCCAGAGGTGCTACCATGATTAAAGATAGCGAAAAAGCAGAAAGATAACCTACCTGGAGAGGAAAACCGCAACCATAGAGACAAAGTAATGCCAATTGGAGCGATTTAGAAGGAATGTTGTCTCCAGAAATCCCCAAAGAGGATTTTTGGTTTTATAGAAAAGAAAAAAAACTGATCAAAAGGGTACCAAACACCCAAGTGGTTCCATAAAATAACCCTTCTTAGGGAACTACATGACATTCAATTCCTTTAAATATTGTGAAATCCATTGTGTTTAATTACTCCATGAAATCCATCACCTCATATATAAAATCCCTTATTTAAAACATTCATGATGTGTAACTTCTATCCATGATGTGAAACCCTTAACAGTGTGAAGCCTTTCATGACTTCTAGTCAGAAACACTTACATGTCGTGAAACCTATTTACATGGCATGAAATCCTGCTATATCATATTGAAAAATCTAGTTAAAGCTAAGAGTCCAAAAAATATCTACCTTCATCATTATATGTATCCTACCAAATCATATCATTCCTCTAAATACAATGAGAAAAATGAGAACCATGACATATTCAAGGACATATCTAATAGTTCATTGGATGGATGTTACAAACGACCCACCATAAAGACTTTTCGTCCCTGTGAAGTCATGGTTAAGATGTAATCCTTGAAAAAATATGAGTCCACTGCTCCCTCGTCAAAAACTCGCATTCCCAAGTCTCATGAGAATATAATAAATGTTTACATAGAATTTTGAAAAAAAAATCAAATTCCCATGTAAGGATTTCACGTGAGAGTTAATGATATCAATTGGTTTCTCCAGAATAGAACCATCTGGATCTAACTCAATTTCTTCCAAACTCAAAATGTGATCAGGGTCAGGGTGATACTTCTTGATATTAGACATTTGAAAAATATTATGAATACCCATAAAATGAACCCAAAATTCTAATAGATAAGATACTTTTCCGAGCATCTTAGTAAACTCAAACGATCAAAAATTTCTCGGATGCAACCTTTCCAATTTTCCAAGTCGACGGTGACCCAACTGAGCAGAAACTTTCAAGAAAACCCAATCAAAAACATAAAACTCGAATGGATGAAATCTTTGATATGAATAACATTTATCTTGACTTTAGGCAGTAACCAAATGTCAATTTACATCGTGAATATTTATGGACATCTCCTTAACCAAATATGGTCCAACCAAAGATACTTTTCCCACTTAAACCCAAAAAAGATGTGATCTTCACTGGAAACCATAAAATGACTTAAAGGGATCCATTATCATCTACTATTGATAACTTTTGTTATAAAAAAATCAACCACTCCCAGATAGCGATACCATGATCCATCGATGTGAAGAACATATGCAAAAATCATATCTTCTAAAATCTGAATTAATCATTCTGTCTCGTTGTCTATCTGTGGATGGCCAAATGTGCTCAGCTTGTCCTGAGTTCCCATTGTGTAAGATCTCGACATTTTCGGGTGTCATCCCAGGTACACTTTCAGGTAATTTTTATGTTTTTATGTACCTTTAACTTGGAGTAGTGGCTTGGGATAAATTTGGGTGAATTTTTAAGGAAACTAAAGGATATTGGGTGGTGCACAGTTAGCACACGGTTCGAAAAACTGTGTGACCAAACCTTTCCAAGCTTGGGAAACTGGACATAGGAGTCTGCACAGTTTTTGCATGGTTTGACAAACAGTGCAATAAAACCATGCCAACTCTACAAAACTGGGAAGTGGAGTCCGCACAGTTGGTGCACGTTTTTCCTTAACCATGCACCTTTTCCTAGGAAATGGTGTGCATGGTTTTTAATATCCAAAAATCTCTATTAAAACCATCTGAACTCCCCAGGATTCCAATTTTTCAACTTTAAATTAGAATTGACGAATTATAGGTGTTTCCAAAGCCCCCCGAAGAGATTCCAAGGCAATTCAAACACCGTTTTTCAAGATCAAAATCCCGGATTGAAGATCTTTTCTCTTTCTGGTAATTAAATTTCATCCCATGGATTCTCCTGTTCCTTCCTCTACCTTTTGATGATCTTTTCATGGATTATCTTCACTTTTTTCTTAGATATAACCCTATGAGTTAAGATATAGATCTGTAATTTTATATCTAGATATAGTTTTTAAACATATTGATGAATTTGATCTTAATTAAGGTTTTAGGGACTTAGATCCAGAGTTTGATCGGTGACATTCTGCCTCTCGGATTTTGGGGATTTCCATTGGGCTAAATTCCATCAATAAATTGAGGTAGGTGGTCTAAATAGAACTCTTATAGTCATGATTTATGATATGTGTATGAGTTTATGAGTTTTCTAGATTTCCATTGATAATTGAATTCATAAATTGGACTAATTAGGAATATGGTTTTGACTTGTGAATTTCCTTGGTGATTTAATTGATAAGTAAATCATGGAACAAATTATGGGGGGTTTTCAAATTGATATTTTGAAGATTTTTTATTGTAATATAGATAATAGTTTGAATGTGGAAAGATAATTAATAGGAGGAAATTAATTATGTAATTATGTTTGTCTATGTAAGATAATTAAACGTGAGAATTAATTATATGCCAAGAAGTTGACTGGAGATAGTTAATTGGGAGAATTAATTATGTTCCATGATGTGAACAAAGATAATTAAATGTGAGAATTAATTATGACTTGTTGGATTTTGATTTGGATAATTAATTTTGAATAAATAGTTATGGAAAGAGAATTGTGTTTATTTATTAATTAATCGGTGAATTAATTAATGGGTTAAATGCTTAGTTAATTGTAGAATTAACTAATGGACTTTGATATGTTTAACTAATAAATGGATTAGTAAATTAATAATGTGTAAAATTATTATGAATTAAATAATTATTAAATGGATGATATTTTGTGGTGCTAGGCATGCGTCCTAGAATGAATAGAAGATGGGACATGGACATGGCGTTCCTCCCCAATGGTTATCCAAGATTGAGATTTGGGGTGCTAGGTAGGAATGATGACCTACACTAAATGGGAATCAGAGTGCTAGGCCTGATGACCTAAACTCATGAGATTTGTGGTTCTAGGCATGGCTTCCTACACCGAATTAATAATGATAATAATGAATGACGATACAAATGAGATTTGGGGTGCTAGGCATGACAACCTACACCAAATGATAAATTATAATGAATGATGATTCAAATTGGAAACATGAATTGTAATTTTCCTAATGAGATGATTAATGATTAAATGAAAATGTGACAACTGCTCAAATTAGGCATTTTATTTATTGATTTATTAAATTGAATGCACTATATTTTGATTGGACTAATTTTAGACACCGTTGGTGGTGGGCTACTGAGTTTTACTCACACCCTATTTGGGATGCCTAATCGGCACCTGAGTATACTTTTTTATTGTAGTGCTGGATATGGGAAAGGCCTTGGGATAGATTGTTGTTTGGTTTTGGAGCATGGCAGAGGGAACCCGAGGTGGTTCAGGACCCGTTTTGGAGTTTTTGTGTCTTTACTTTCAGTTTCATTGTAGACACTTGGAACTTTCATTATCATAGCATGATTTACCTTTCAGTTGAATATTGTATTTTCTGGTTTTGACTATCTTATGTCATGGATATTTTTTGGTTATGTATATATGCTTCTGCACTTAGTTATTTTTTATTTTCTTCCTCTAGTATTTTATTCTGATAAAAGAGGGTATAGTCTCCCAAATATTGACTTACCAGACCCTCACTGCTAGTAGGCACCCTCTGGTGTATGGGGAGGTGTGCTTGAGGGCATGTGGACAACCGTCTCGGGGAAGCATTCAGTGGCTCCTGGGTTGGGACATCACAAAGTGGTATCAGAGGAGTTTTATTTTCCTTATTATTCTTTTATCTTACTGTTTTTGGAAAAGGTAAATAATAGACTAGGAAGAGTTTAGGCTTGGTAATGAGATCATGAATGGGAGTTTCAAACCCATTGGCAATGGGAAATATGAGTACTCAGGGAGAGATTTTTGTGATTTTTTTGTTGTTACAGTTTTATATTATTACACCTTGGGTGATATACTTGTGGTGTTATGTGATATTTGTTTTGAAAATTGTTGAATTTTTATTCGTGGCCTAAAGAGTCATGATAGTTGAGTCTTCATGCATCATTATAGGGACTCAAGGTTGTTGTGACATGCATCATTCTAGGAACTCACAAGAAAATAGTTTATAGGTATGTTGTTGAACTTGAACTATTTTCCTTGATGTGATATTGAAACGATGATGCAAAATGAGAATAAATGGATGTCTAATGAGAACCCTGACTGATGAAATTGTAATAATAAATTAATTGTTGAATTAATTAATTTTAAATAATGTGATTAATTAATGGATGAATTAATTAATGAGAATGTATATGACCTTGTAAACCAAGACCTGTGAGTATGATGGTTGAGGGTAGTGAAAAGGCCTCAATATTGACTATATGGAAAGAAATAGGTGGAAAGGTTATGTTGAAACTTGTTGTGTTTTTTTCTCCTCTTACGTAAATGTTATAAGGTTTTGTTATGAGACCTAATATGCATGTTTGGATTTTTAGAAATATGCCTCCAATATGCTTGTTAAGGGAAAGACCAAGGGGCATGGCATGGAACGAACTTCCAGATAGGAGTTTGAGGCACCATTGGTGAAAGATGAGGAAGAAGGAGAGTAGTTCTAAGATAACTTTTCCCATTTTATGCAATTCATTAAGAGAGACCCAGAGTGGGTTTAGAAAAGCATGTCTGAGTAGACAAGGGAGTTTCAGCTACAACACCCTCCTACTTTTACAAGAGAGGGTGGACCTGAGGGAGTTGAATTCTAGATTGAATCCATAGAGATGATACTTGACCATTTGGAGACTCTGGCTGATAGGAGGGTCAAGTTGGGTGCTTATATGATACGAGGTTCAGTAAAATGCTAGTGGGACATTCAGGTACAATCTGGACAGATTAATGATATGTTATGGAAGGGATTTTTGAATAAGTTCTTGGAACACTTCTATCCAGACACACTGAGGAAAGAGAAGGCTTTAGATATTATGTATCTGACATAAGGAAGTGTTTCCATAATGGATTTCACTGAACATTTCATAGATTTAAAGTGTTTTTCTATAGCTTTGGAGGTAGACGAGGCATCTTCGGCAAAACAATTTCAGGATGTACATAAGTGTGTAATTTAGTCCCAGGTGAATATATTTATGTTGAATAAATTTTCAAAAGTGGTTAATCAGGATCTCATTTCAGAGGGTAACCTGAAAGAGGCTTCCAGTACTGGACATGTAGCTGGAAGATCAGGGAGTGTGCCTTCTAAAAGAAGGAATTTTCATTACGAGAATCTTAGTCAAAATAGTGGAAACCAAGGTGGACAGTCAGGAGGAACAATTGCATTGGATATTTCACATTTGTTATTTCACCAGTGTCGTATTTAGGTAAATTATCGTACAAATTGTCCTCGACCACCAGTGGAGTACTAGTTTTGTGGAAATATGGGACACCTACAAAAGTTTTGCAGGAAGCATCAACAAGCTGGTGCTGAGGGAGAATCTGCCCAGAGTCAGAGTGTGGGAAACAGGTCTTATACACCATATAGGTATGGAATTTGGAGTTATACGGGCATAGGCTATAGAGGAAGTGGGAATGGTTCTTTAGGGTTTGAGTGCCCGTACTAGTAGAGTGGTGTGACTCAGGGGAGTTAGACGACACCATAGGGAAGAGGGGTAGGATAGTTATTTGCAGTGCAAACTATACTTGTGCATAGATGAGACAGTACATTGACAGTGAGAGGTACTATTCTAGTTTCTTCTACTTTAGATGATTCCTTGTATGATACTAGTTACTCTAATTCCTTCATATCTTAAAATCTTGTTAATGTATTGATCTTGGAGGTGGAGTCCGTAAGTGGGTTGATGAATATTGATACACTGTTAGGAACACAGACTAGAGATATCTATTTATGCATAAGATGTTTTCTAGATATCAGAGAGTATAGTTTGCTTTGGGATATCTATGTCCTTGATATAATGGTCTTTGACTTGATTATGGGTATGGACTGACTAGTGGCATTCTGAGCCCCCATAGATTGTTACCATAGGAGAGTGACCTTTGTATCTCCTGAGGGTGACCAATATGTCATTTGGGGAGAATGGGATATCCATATATGTAGAGGTGAGATATTGACTCTGCAATTGAGAGAGCTCACAGACCAAGTATCTAGTATTTTGTTGGATGGTGGGAGTGGTTAAGAAGACTTCCTTACACCAGTAGTAGAACTATTTCACGATGTATTTCCTGATGAATTTTAAGGGTTGCCACCTGAGAGAGATGTGGAATTCACTATTGAGCTCATGCCAGGGGATGAGTTGGTATCTATTCCACCTTAAAGAATGTCATCAAATGATATTCAAGAGCTCAAAATTTATTTGTAAGATTTAGAGGATAAAGGGTTTATCCGTCCAAGTACATCACCTTGGGGATCACCAATTTTGATTGAAAAAAAGGCTGAAGGGAGTCTACGATTGTGTGTTGATTACCGGAAGTTGAATAAAATGACTGTGAAGAACTGATATCCTCTTCTGCATATCGATGATTTATTTGACTTGCTGAAGGGTGATAGTGTGTTCTCAGAGATTGATTTGGGATCAGGGTATCATCAGGTGAGAGTTTGGACTTCTGTTACACCAAGAAATTCTTTTAGAAGCAATTATGGACTTTATGAGCTTTTCATAATGTAGTTTGGGTTGACTAATTCTCCAGCAGTGTTTATGGCCTTTTTAAACATGATATTTCATCCATACATAGATTAGTTTGTGGTGGTGTTTTTGGATGACATCTTAGTGTACTCTATGACTCATAACGATCATGTGCAACACCTTGACATTGTCTTGCGTACACTGAGAGAGCATCAGCTTTATTCCAAGCTATCTAAATGTTAGTTTTGGATTTATAGGCTAAAATGTTTGGGGCACATCATCTTGGAAGAAAGTGTGGAAGTGGAACCCAAAAATTTGCATGCAGTGATTTCGTGGGATCATCCCAATAATGATTTTGATATTCGAAGATTTATGTGATTAGATGGTTATTACATGAAATTCATCCAAAACTGTTCCTGATAGGATACACTGCTTACTGGTTGGACAAAGAAAGGGGTAAAAAAAATTTTGGGCAGAAGCATGTGAGAATTATTTCCATGATTTGAATAAGCTCATGACTTCAGCACCAATTTTGATCTTACCTGAGTTAGGTGAGGAGTAAACGGTGTATTGTGATGCTTCTGGGGTTGGACTCGGAGCTATGTTGATGCGGGGGGGGGGGGGGGTAGAGTCATTTCTTATGGGTCTCAGTAGTTGAGGCCAAGTGAACAGAATTACCCTATGCATGACCTTGATTTGGCAGTACTGGTTTATGATCTTAAGTGTTGAAGACACTATCTGTTAGGTGAAAAGTTTATAGATTTTACGGATAACAAAATCTTGAAGTATATCTTTTCATAGAGTGACTTGAATCTTCGGCAGTGAAGATGGGTGGATTATATGCATTCCTTTGATTTTGAACTGGCATATACACCTGAAAAGGGGAATAGTGTGGTTGATTCTTTGAGAAGAAAAACTCAGACTTAGTTGGTTCATGAGTCGATTGAAAAGTGGAAGATTATGACTTTTATAGTGGAAATGCATGTGGTAGTTTAGGAGAGTAAGGAGAGGATGACTCTTGTTTCTATAGTAGTGGATTTTACACTCTTGATATAGATCAGAGACAGACTGTATGAAGATCCGGAGTGTTTATCCTTGAGGGAAAGCCTTGAAGGTGGGGATACACCTTCAAGTTATGAAATAGATGAGGATGAGATCATCTATGTAAAAAATAGGGTTGTTGTACCTATGAGTATTCATTAGTAACTCATGAAATAATTCCATGCTTCAAGGTTGGCGATACATCTTGGAGTAAAAAAATGTACCATGACCTTCAGTGGTAGTTTTGGTGGAAAGGAATGAAAAAAGAGATAACATGATTTGTAACAAGATGTTTCACCTTTCAGTAGGTGAAATCAGACCATTAATAACCTAGAGGCCTATTGCAGCCCGTACCTATTCTAGAATGGATATGGGATGATGTTACTATAGATTTCATGGTAGGACATCCAAGTACTCTTAGGAAGAATGATTCTATTTGGATCATTGTGGATTGACTAATAAAGGTAGCACACTTCTTTCCTATTAAGGAAAACTTTTTAGAAGAGTAGTTGGGAGAACTGTACATGAGAGGGATACTTCATTTTCATGGGGTTCTGCAGACTATAGTCTCATATCGCAATTCGTTCTTTACTTCATTCTTCTGGTAGGGCTTATAGAAGGAGCTTGGTACACAGGTTCTATTAAGCATGACCTTCCACCCATAGATAGATGGACTGTCAGAGCGTACCATACATGTGTTAGAGGATATGTTGTGAGCATGTGTGCTTGACTTCAGTGGTTCTTGAGAGATGCACTTGGATTTAGTGGAGTTCTCTTATAACAACATTTATCAGGAAACTATACATATGGAACCATACAAGGAACTTTATGATAGACCTTGTAGGTCACTACTACATTGGTTAGAGGCGGGTGAGTCAAAGATATTGGGAATGAGTCTCATTTATGAGACATTAGAGTGGGAGCTATTGATTCAGAAACATATGGATATAGCTCAGAGTAGGAAGAAGTCATATGCTGATAGATGGAGATGACCCATAGAGTTTAAAAACAGTGATTGTGTATTCCTTCGAGTGTCACCTAGATTGGGTCACCACAGTATATGGAGTCATGGTAAGTTAGTGTCGTGGTTTGTGGGACCTTTTGAGGTTCTAGAAAGAATTGGGCCAGTGGCATATCGATTAGAAATTCCACAGAAATTCGGTGCGGTGCATGATGTTTTTCATGTTTCAGAACTACGACAGAATCACCATACACCTTCCCATGTTATTGATGCGTAAGAGGTTGATCTCGAGATAGATGTGTCCTTTAAGGAGAATTCGATACATGTTCTGGGTCGCAGTGACACTATGTTATGGGGAATGAATGTACCGTTAGTTCATGTGCTATGGAAAGTTGGTAATGTTTAATAGGAAACTTTGGAACGGGAAACATACATGAGGGCTAAATGGCCCAATCTTTTTGGATTGGATCTTATAGATATTAAAGAGTGAATCTCGAGGATGCGCTGTTATAAGATTGGGATATTGTAAGATATCGTCTTTTTCTGGTGTCATCTCTAACACAATTGTAGGTACTTTTTGATGTTTTTAAGTACCATTACCTTAGAGTAGTGGCTTGGTGGTGCATTTTGGTGGAATTTTAAAGAAAATTAAAGGACAGTGGGTTGTTCATGGTTTCAAAAACCATGCGACCAAATTGTGACAAACATGTGAAACCGGACAGGGGACTCTGCATGGTTTGTGCACAGTTTGACAAATTGTACGACCAAAACGTGCCAACCTTGCAAAACTGGGTAGTGTAATTTTCACGGTTGGTGCACGGTTTTCCCTAACCATGCACCTCTGACAAGGAAACAGTGCTTGTGGTTTTTAATATCTGAAAATCTATTTTAAAATCACCATAACCCCTCTACACTCCCATTTTTGGGCTTTGGCTCGGGCTTGAAGAATTATATGTGTTTAAAAATCCTACCTGAGAGTTTCCAAGGTGATCCGAGTACCGTTATTTGAGATCGAAATCTAGGATTGAAGATCTCCTCTCCTCCCGGTAAGTGGATTTCATCCCATTCTTCTCCTGTTGTTTCCTCTACCGTTCTTTGATATTTTCATGGAGGATCTTCACCTTTTTCTTAGATATAAACTTATGAGTTAAGATCTAGATCTAGTATTATATATATATATCTATTTTTTCAAGATCTTGATGCCTTTGATCATAATTTTGGTTTTAGGGACTTATATCTGAAGTTTTATTGATGACGTTGTGCCACTCAGATTTTGGGGATTTCTGTTGGGCTAACATCCATCAATAAAATGAGGTAGGTGGCCTAAATCAAACTCCCATAGTCATGATTTATGATATGTGTATGACTTTATGATTTTTATAGTTTTCCTTTGATAATTGAATTCCTAAATTGGAGTAATTAGGAATATGGTTTTGACATGTAAACTGAATTGGTGATTTAATTAATAATTGAATCACGAAACAAACGATGGGGAGTTTACCAAATTGATCTTATAGAGATTTGATATTGTAATTGAGGTATTAATTTTAATGTGGAAAGATAATTAATTGGGTAAAATTAACTATGGAATTATATTTGGCTATGTAAGATAATTAACTATGAGAATTAATTATGTTCCAAGAAGTTAACCAAAGATAATTAATTTGGAGAATTAATTATGTGCCATGATGTGATCAAAAATAATTAATTGTGAGAATTAATTATGACTTGTTGGATTTTTATTTGGATAATTAATTGTGAATAATTACTTATGGAAAAAGAATTTTTTTGGTTGATTAATTAATTTATGAATTAATTAATGGGTTATATGCTTAGTTAATTGTTGAATTAACTAATGGCCTTTGATATGTTTAACTAATCATTGAATTAGTAAATTAATAATGTAGAAAATTCGTATGAACTAAAGAATTATTAAATTGGTGAGATTGTTTGGTGCTAGGAATGGCATCCTAGACCGATTGTAAGTTGGGACTTGGACATGGAGTTTCTCCCTAATAGTTATCCAAGATTGAGATTTGGGGTCCTAGGCATGAAGACCTACACCGAATGAGAATTGGAGTGCTAGGAATGATGACCTACACTAACGAGATTTATGGTGCTAAGCATGACATCGTACACCAAATAATTAATGATAATAATGAATGATGATTCAAATGAGATTTGGGGTGCTAGGCATTATGACCTGCCCCAAATGATAAATGATAATGAATGATGATTCAAATGGGAAACATGAATTGAACTTGCCCTAATGTGATGATTTAAGATTAAATGACAATGTGATTACTGTTTAAATTATGTATTGTATTTATTTTTTAATTAAATTTCATGCACTGTATTTTGACTGGACTCATTTTAGAAACTGTTTGTGGGGGCCTACTGAGCTATACTCACACCCAATTCGGGCTGCCTGATCGGCACTCGAGCAGACATTGTTATTGTAGGAAGTGATAAGGGAAAGCCCCTCGTATATATTGATTTTTGGTTTTGGAACATTGGAGAGGGAACCATATGTGGTTTGGGACCCGTTTTGGATTCGTTGTGTCTTTAATTTTAGTTTCATTATAGACACATGGAACTTTTATTATCATAGCATGCTTTACCTTTCCATTGAATATTGTATTTTATGGTTTTGACTATCATATCTCATGGATCTATTCTAGTTATTTATATACACTTCTGCACTTAGTTAATTTTTATTTTCTTCCACTGGTGTTTTATTCTGATAACAGAGGGTATAGTCTCCCTAAGACAAACTTACCAGACCCTCACTTCTATTCGACAGCCTTAGGCATATGGGGAGGCACGCTTGAGGGCATGTGTTTAACCAGCTCGGGGCATCGTTTAGTGGATCCTAGATCCAGACATCACACATTGCCTCTAAGAGAATATTCTAGAACCTGAACATAAACCTAGGATCCCTATCTGAAACAATTTCAGAAGGACTCCCATGTAACCTCACAATCTCCTTCACATACAGCCTACCCAGATCTTCAACCCCAGTGGTAACATTGATTGGAATGAGATGAGAAGATTTCATCAACCAATCAACAACTACCTAATATAATTCGTCACATGGGGAGTCTATGGTAATCCAACAACAAAATCCATGGATACGTCTTCCCATTTTTCGATTAGCACTAGAAGAGGATGAACCAGACCAAAAGGTTTCAAGTTCTCTGCCTTTATCTATTAGCAAGTGTAACAGTGGGATACATAATATTCAATGTCATGCTTCATACCAGGCCACCAAAATCAACGTATCATGTCATAATACATCTTTATAATTCTGGTATGAACTACCCATGATGATTTTTGGAAATTAAACAAGACTAAACTCCTCAAAAATTTGTGGATGACTTCCCTATTCCAAAAGTGGAACATACCATCTGAATAAAGAGGCCAGCCAAAAACGGTCTCCCCAACATAAAGGTTTTATGGAATTCTGATAAACTCATCATCTTACTACTGACTCTACAAAATAGACTCTAGGAGAGATGATTATAACCGAACACCAGTCAACACCATACCTAAAACATTCTCCTGAGCATCTAGGTGCAACTAAGAAAAAATATTCACAGGGTTCCGCTCTTATTTTGATTATAGAATAGCCTGTGATGGTACTTTCCTGCTAAGAACATCTTCAATGACGTTTTTCTTTCCCTGAGGTATAGGCGATATTAAAGTCAAACATCTGAAGTTATTCTACCCATCATCTTTTTATGATATTTATGACATTTTGAGAAAATATATAACTCAATATCTTACGATCAACGAAGACTGTGAACCTTTCCCAAGAAAGATAGTGTCACCAAAATTTAAGAACATGCATAACTACACCATGCTCTAAATCATGAGTGGGTTAATTCTTCTCATGTGTTTGAAGATAACGAGATTCATAAGCTACCACATGGTCATCCTGTATAATCATGAATCCCAAACCAACACTAGAAGCATCCCAAAACACCACGTATCCCTTACTGGGATCAGTTAAGATCATAATAAGAGACGATGTCAGAATTCATTTAGTTCATTAAATGAATACTGGCACTTCACATCCCAAGTGAATTTCACCTCTTTCCTAGTTAGAGTAGTCAAGGATGAAACTATCTTATATAAATCCTTAAAAAACCATAATTAATATCCAGAAATACAAAGGAATCTCCAAATTTCAAAGACATTCCATGGTTCCTTCCATCACAAAACAACCTTCACCTTCTCTGGATCAACTAATAAGACATGATCAGGAATATTTTTCTCTAATAACTTCACTTATTTAATACAAAACAACATTTTGATATCTTTCCATATAAAAAGTGACTTCTCAAAATTTCTAGAACCAAATACATATGGTGCCCGTGCTCATACTCGGATTTTAAATAGACCATAATATCATCCACAAAAAATACCAAAAAAGTGTCAAGATATTGATGGAATATTCTATTCATCAAATACATTAAAGCTAATGGAGCGTTAGTTAGACCAAAAAGCATCACAATATATTCATTATGTCCATGACTGCTTCTAAAAGTTTTATTTAGTATATCAGACTCCCGAACTCTTAGTTGATTTTAACCCAAACGAAGATCAATCTTCAAGAACCACTTTTTCTCATTTAACTAATCAAAAAAATCATCCATGCAAGGAAAATGATATTTTAACTTAATTGTTACCCAGTTCAACTTCTGATAGACCACACGCAACCGAAGTGAACTATATGCCTTCTTGGTAAAGAGAATTGGGATTACCTAAGGAGAAATACTAGGGTGAACAAAAACTTTTCCATCATGTCGTCTATCTGTATCCTGAGTTCTTTCATCTTCCTTGGTACCATAAGTTAAGAATGTATTGATATTAGTTACATACCTAAAATCAAGTCAATAGTAAACTCCAACTCTATATCTGGAAGAATACCCGAGAAGTATTATTGGAAAAGGTAAAAAAAATTCCAAAAAAACAACGGTAAGATAAAAAATAGAAGAAATATCACTGAGCACAAACATAACCAAATACAACAAACCCTCGAGCTCTGGGTGGGAAGGCCATGTACGACTAGACCTTGGGTCCCAGTCCCTCTGAAACTTGTGAGATCTCCCATCAAAATAAATAAAAGAAACACGACAATTTTAACAATCAACCTTAGCTCGATGATAAAAAAGCCAATCCATACTGATAATTACATCAAATGGAACTGGAATAAGAATGAGAAAATCCCAGACCAACTATGCATTAGTTATCATTAATGAACATGAATAACATTGAAACCCATGTTCTCTCCGCTTTCCAATAGGTGTCACTAAATCCATTAAAAAGGTTATAAGTTCCATGGGATGTTTAATCCTATCAATAAAATTTGAAGATATACATGATTAGGAGGCACTAGTATCAAATAAATAAATTTATACTGAAGATGCAATAAAGATAGTAGCACTCATTGTCTTGAGACCGACATTGACTTTTTCTGGAAACTCATCTATTATGTGAAAATGCTTCACTCCTAAGGCCTATGGATGGAGACCTATAGTCCTTGAAGCTTATGACTACACCATAGAAGCATTTAGAGTCAATAAACCCTGGACATAAAGAGAAGTAGTCGTAGCCTAACAGAAACATTGAAAATGACCAACACACCCATAGTTGCTCCTTGTCTTTTCAAGAATATGACAAAAAAGATTGGTTTTTCCGACCTTGCCACACTAATATCAAGTCGGAGACACACTTCATGCCATAGAAAATGCTGTGGGGGAGGCTCACTCCCAAAACCCACCACCACCACTTCTATGATAATCCTTCCACTTCCTCCTCTTCCTATGCACACCATCGATGCTTCAACTAGATGGAATAGAATAGTTGGGAAAACCAACCTTTCCTACCATATCCGCCAATTCCATCCAAGATCTATCTACTGTATCAGTATAGTTAGATATTGTCAACATAAGTACCTTCAATTTGATATCTGATCAGAAACCCTATAAGTACTTCTGAGCCTTCAATTGGTCATTCTTCCCTACATCTGGAGAAAAACGAACAAGATCATCAAACTGGATGGTTTATGACAACACCGAATGCTCTACATTTTGTAAATACAAGAACTCTATAGACTTCCCCAGCATCAGTGACTCTAGAAAAAGCTAATTTAAGAACTGTGTTCTGAAACCCTTCCAATAAAATTCCATGTGTCTATCTTCATGGACCATAGAATCCCACCATTGATTTCCAGAACCCTCAAGCCTGAACACTGCATACTTTACCCTAATAGTATTTGGTGTCTCCAGGCAGTCAAAGATTTGATCAATCCTATATATTCAATCCCTTGAATCTTGAGCATAAATATTTACTTTAATGGATGGTGGCTCAACGCACATGAATTACCATGATCAATCTATCTATCCTCAATCTCCTAGATATACCTCAACAACTGTATTCTAAACTCCTGGAACATCTTGATTAACAGTACAGATTGCGCGTTCAATAGTATCAATGAGATTATGATCTATAGGAAAATTCCCTGTTGGATAATTAGAAACACATTTTCTAGGAACTCTTGGAATACATATTAGAGGAATAATATTGTATACTAAAAACATAAGAAGGATCAGATAAAAGAACAAATCTCAATTCAAACCAGAAAACCGGTAAGCCCAAACTGATATTTAAAACCAAACACAACACTAAAGATATGTATCCCAACTTCCTATAGAATCTTGAGTCTCATTATGACAAGAGTTGGACAAGAACACATCGAAACATACCTCTTAAGTCCTGAAAGTCCTATATCTAGTATAGTTGATGTCAAATAACCCAGAATCTTGAGGAAATTCCTTCCTATTATACCAAATCGTAATGAATAGACCCAGGTTACCCTGAAACCTAGAACCTAACCCATGCTGTCACATACACAAAAGGAATTCGTGATCCCCAGGGGTTGGTGATAAGCACCTGGGTATCGAACAATAAACAAGAGGGAATGATTTCTCCGAACCTGAACAAAACATGAGGCATATATATATAAAAATAAAAAAAATATCATAAGGCTAATGAATATGTGATGTAATTATAAAAATATATAGGAACAAAACCATTGAAAAATAATTCTAAACTCAAAGAGAAAATTCAGACTACAAAGGACTATAACCAAATAGCTACTCCAAATGATGGTACAGAAAATGTCGCAACATCTCACCTCCAGCTACACAACCTAGTTGACATGAAACCTCAACACCTCACTACAACACCTTGAATTTCCCTAAAATGGAAGATATACAAGGGTCTATGCACCATCGAAGAGGTATGCAAGGTGTGGCCTAATAGGTTTAATATGATCCCACCTAGGTGTTACATAAAAAGTAACTATATAAAAATTATTGTATGCCCAATTTAAATAAAACATGGAACGATAAGTAGTAAATGGATTTTATAGAGAACATGGTAAACATTTCTCTTTTTACCAAGGTTCTAAAACAAAATAAGGTATATCAATTTAAAAGAAATTTTTTTATATTTTCTATTACAAGAATCAACATGCATATCAAGGATAAAATAATTCAAATACATGTAATACAAAAACAATATTATCAGCACAAGAATAACAATACCAAGGGATATAATAGGTCATGCAATAGACTACTTGTACCCATTAATCTATGAAATAATGTACTATGGAATGTGACACCAATGTTCTACACTCAAGGACCAATGATACACCCTATAAAGTAAAACTCTAATGTATCATATGTTCCTAGATCCAACAATATACACTCTAGGATAAGAGGACCACCCCAAAAAGTGAACCCCCACAATGGATGATGGCCTCAAGCTAAACCCTCAACCCAGTACCCAAGGTAACCTATGTGATCATTTTTGCAACCATTTCAATGTTTCGAAAACCATTTCAAACCCATTTCATGAATCATTTTTTAATTATTTAAAAATACCACCTTTTCATTCCATTTTTCAAAAACTAATGAAAAAAAATTTCATTCAAAATCTCTTTCCAACACACAGAAACAATCATGTCAATTTCATACTAATTTATTTGTAAACCAATTCTCAAGAATGGAATAATACAGTTTATCAAACGCATGCTAGAGAAGGAACCACCTACCTCCAAAGTCAAGTAGCACACGCCCAAAAATGGGATCCACCAACAATGAAAACCAAATGACATCAAGGAAGGCCCTAAAATCCAATATACACATCTTAGGATTGATTCAATTGAGAAATAGGGTTTTAGGTGTAGATAAAATGTCAAAAACCTCAACAATGAATGGACTCCGCACCACGACCAACAAAGGAATGACCTCTAAAATGACATTTCAAAATGGATATTGGAAGAAGACAAGAAGAAACACCAACATAGACCAACATATGCAAGAATGAAACCGAAGGGTGCTATAAAAATCAAACATAGTGAATAAGTGGAAGGATAACTTACCCAGAGAGACTCACCACAACTGAAATGAATATAGAATGCCTAGAGAATTGATCTAGATGGAATGTTGTCTCCAAATATCTATATAAAAGAGTTTTAGGTCAAGATTAAAGGAATAAAGGTGATCTCAAGGGAATAAAAAAATATAGCGACACCCTAAAACATTTCTTCTCAGGGAACTACACGATGTGTAATTTTTTTACATATCGTGAAATCCACAGTGTTTAAGTACAATGATAAATCCATCATGTTTGATTTAAAATTCAGTATTTAAAATAGTCATGATGTGTAACTCATCTTCATGAAATGTAACCCTTAACATCGTGAAGCATTTCATGACTTATACTCAGCAACACTTATAGGTCTTGTAACCTAATTACATGGCATACAATCCTCCTACATCCTATAGAAAACATTAGTTAAATCTAATAGTCCAAAAAATATCTGATTTCACCATTATAGGTATCCTCTCAATTCCTTCTCAGTCCTCTACAAAAAATGGGAAAAGGAGAACCATGACATGATCAAGGACCTAACTGATCGATCAGTAATGGGATACTACCTTCACCCACTAGGAACCCCTCTATGACTGGTGGTGAATTTTGGGGTAGTCCATGATTCCTTCCTCTAATAGGACAAGGGTTTTAAACTAGTTCCAAGCATATAAAATATAGAAATTAGCGGAATTATACTTATAAATCAAAGGAATATATGATAAATTATAGTTAAAATCTATATAATATAAAACTCTACCAATATTCAATATTGTTAAATCTCATACATAAACTATGTCTCCAAAATGTAATACCAAAATGAAAATCCTATGGTAGAAAATTAAATAGAAACTCCAAGACTCAAGCTAGTAAGGTATCGATCTGTATATATCATCCCCATATAATTCTTCCTCTCTTACATATTCATTTTCACCTATTTAATATTCAAATGAATAGATAGTTGAACATTTAATTGAGAAAGATAAAATTTCTCCCCTTATTTTAAGATTTATAGATCTACCGTTTCTAATATATAACTGTTGGATCTTTTTTGTCCTAGTCATGGTTAATCTAGCTTGATCCTCTCAACTCAAAGAATCATCCACATTATTTCATTCCTAGGGTGGTAATGTATTGAGGATTCATAATATTTAATCATAACTATCCATATTATATGGAACATATTAAACTTATTCTATTTAAATATATACATTAAATTGTTGTGATCATTATGTATAACACACATCTCTCCATAAAGATAACTCTACCATACCTTTAATGAAAAATTTACCATAGTTAACTCCAAATCATTACATGGGTAATTTTAATCATGAATATTTAATTTTATAGAGGAGTAATCTATAACTATTTAATTATATATAGGAACATATCCCCATACCTTTCTATATGCGTTACTATAAATTAGAAAACCTTCTCCACAAAAAGGTAATTTAAGAACAAGTACACTAACTAAACTACTCTTCAGTTATTTGAAATTTTCCTCACAGCAATATGTCTAGAGGTCGAGCATTTGATGTGTTGATATGATGACAGATACTAGTTTCTTTTTAAATAAAATGAGTTATATATTATTTCTCACATGTTTTTTACCCTACACATATATGGATAAAAATATTTTAGTGATTGGGACATTACAGAGGAGAACCTTTTCTAATTATTATGTCTAAATATCGATAGAAAATACCTTTACTATAAATTGATCTCAGTTTTCAATATTGATATGTTTAATTAAAATTGATTAAATTTAGTTTATGTTTCATGTATTGTAATCTTCTTGGGGTGATAAATTATTTTCTTCCTCCACTTCTTCTTTCCCATTTATGATGGAATTGGTATTTGTTTTGTGGTGAAGTATTAACTGATTTGTGATATGATTATTATAGGAAATAGATCTTTTTTTATTTCTCTATATTACCTTCATTAGATTGGGAGTTTCCTGATAAATTTATAGAGAGACAATTATTGATCCCAAAATCATAGGAAAATGGGTTAATTAGCTTTGATCACTAATCATTTGAAACTGACACTCACAACCACCCATTAATGAGAGAGAACAAATAATAGATGCCCTAATTAGATGAATTATAGTAGGGGTTAATAAATTTAAAATTTACATATCATATAAATTGGTAATCTAACCACTTAACCAATCAAATATTCCATCACTTTATCAATCATCTATACCTACTTTTTAAATTATTTTTAAAATTTTCTCAAATATAATAAAACACCCATAATTTTACTTATTGTGAAAAAATCACCTCTACTTGGTAAGTAAATTTTGTCCCCATAATAAAATAATATAACTATAGGAATTAATTTATTTTTGCACCAACTCATGTCAGGTGTGTATATTTTCAAAATATAATCCATCATTCATCTTAACCCAAGACTCAATCTCACAATTTTTTAATATAATTTCATAAAAAATTATAGGTATTCAGGCACGACAATGTTTAATCAAGAAATTATGGGAACATAATAATATGTCAAAATTATTAGTTTCCAATCATTAATGTGAGGAAATTATTGTATAGTTTCTCCTAGTATGTGATTAATAAATCAATGGGATTTCAATGAATGATTAAAATTAAAAATCAAGAATAAATCACATTTAATTGTTCATTTATGAATTATTTATGGATAAAAATATATTCCTCACTAATATAATTATTCTCAAACATATCGTAGTATTGAATTATGCTAAATATGTTTCAAAAAACAAAATAATAAAAAAATATAGAAATGTGTTTTCCTCCCCCACACTTGATTGACAAAATATCATCAATGCATCCCTAAAATTAATGAATATGAACACTACATTAGAATTTGAAAATAATAAAATAAGTAATATATAGTTGAAACTTAATGAAACATTAATAAAATTGTTAGAGGATTCTAATCTCCTCTAGTGGTTTCTTTAGAAAGTACTTGTTTTACATCTTCAATCATTGGGGATTTATAGTGAATGGATTCTTCTCTCCTGTTATTATATCCACTACAAAAAAAATATAAAAAAATTTAACTATAATCGGAACTTCTCATTTTGAAGAAATATTACCAATTATGAATTTTAACTTTGAATTATAGATAAATAATTGATACATTGGATGACCATATCAGTTTTGAATCAACATTTCATGTTCCATTTGTGTGTTTTCTTTATAAAGTATATATTTTCTATATTATTTTTTCTAAATTCCTCAACCTTATATATATATATATATACATTTATGGTGCCTATCCAATTTTAGATATATATTCATATTATTATATTCCTATAATTATTTATGTTCTAAATACATATAAATATGATAAATCTTACTATATACTAACCTATATGGGTTCATTACAATGGGAGTTTCATATGTTTTTACATAGGATCATATAGTATCCTTTATCCTTTGTCTCTATTATTTTTTATTTATCTTAATATTTGTCAATAAAATAATTTGTATCTCTCAATTGGAAACATTATCTTTACTATTTTTTGGTGAAGGGGTATAGTGGCCTTTTGGTTCACTCCATAATTTTTCACTAATTCTTACATGTTCCTATTTTAAAAATGATCCCCTTGGTCATTTATTATTGTACTTGGTATTCTAAATCTGTGATATATGTTAGTCTTATTAAATACACAATTTATAGATAAGTCATCAATTTTTATAGATTTATCCTCTACCCATTTTGATACAAAATCAATAAAATAAAAAATCTAAGAATATCCTAAAGATATGTCAATGTTACCAGTAAATATATATTTAATTCATCAATGATTTCAAAAAAAAATGTATTTTAATAATTTCTTGTTTTTTATATGTTTTTGGTGAATTTTCATTATTTTCACATCTTATAATTTTCTTTTGAGTCACTAAATTGGGTTTTCCAGTACAATAAAGACTCTAAGATATTATCAAATATTATTTGGGGTGCTATGTTTCCTCCATATTCTAATGTATTAAAGATATTTAGTGTATAATGTGTTTTAATTTAAAGGATGAATCTCTATATCATTTGATCACTGAATATTTTCCATAAATATAGATCATCCCAAACATAATAATTTGATTCATCCTTAGTATTTATAATTTTAATTATTATTAATAGGCATTGGAAGATTCAAAGATGCAATATTTTTATCCATGTCTATATTCTAATATATTTCTCTAGAAATTAATTAATTTTTTTTACATTGAATTTAGTTATTTAGTGATACCTTGACCAATGTTTCGACCTCTATAGTGTGAGGTAAAAAACTATTGTTGAGAACAAGGTTTCAAAGGTGTGTAAAAGTATTAGAGAGAAGGTAACTACCCAAAAGTGGGATCAAATAGATTTAAATTATATTAAAATTTGTAAAAGATAAGAATTATGTGCAATATATACCATGCATCATGAAAAAACTGTTCCTTTTGGGGCACTCATCCGCAAAGCATCAGTGAAACAACAAAGGGCTATCTACAACATGGAATTGTCAGTTATATGTAATGAGTATATTTTTTCCTTTTTTAATAGTATTTTCAGTTTCCAAAATGCGCCAATGACAGGGTGGTCATATAGAAATTTGACGCCCTCACAAAATTACTTCTCCCAAATGTTATTTTTATTTTCGGTTAAAATGTGTATTTTTATACCCTCTCATATATGAGTATTAATTTACATAATTTATCAAAGGAAATGTAACTACATATCATTTTGATCCCATGGAGAAAATACATCTCCCACATGGAATTATCATTTGTGCAATGTCAAGAATTATTGGAATATTACAAACCATTATATTAATTAGCATCATAAAGGTGAGGATTTTAATCCTGTCACATAATTCTATATGAAACACCCATTTCTGATGTATGACCCCTCATGAGATAATTTATATATGTTTTATATGACCCTTGGTGGTTCTCAAACATCCATGTATCCCTCTATTTCAAGAGATAGGTTGACCAAAAAATCATATAAATATATTACTCCTTCCCAGAAGATGATGAATGAAAAAGGAATAAGAAAAGGGATACATAGGCATAGGAGGTGGATGATGAAGAGAAAATTTAATTAGGGGATAAATGGAAAAGAATCTCCCTTTTGGGAACTATCTATAAAGTTTTCAATTGAGTGTAAAATTTAATGAGAAAGGGACTTCAAAATCTTCTCATGATGTGTATTCTTAATAAAGAACAACAACATAATATTCTTATTTACGAATCTCCTCAATTGAGTACTTTTATGAAGAATCTATGTGAATTTAGTTCATGAAGTGTGCTTTGTGGGTGGATCTTCATGAAGGTTGTTTCACAAATAATCTTCAAATACATCACTTTATAGTTTATACTCACCTAGAATAACATATACTTCAATATGTAGTGGGTATCATCAATGGTGCTTTCCACATTCTCTTGCATTCCCATTACCGTAAAATAATTTAGACCCATTATATCCATTCATAAAAGAAATAAAATAGTGAACAAATATAATTCACTCATGTTTTATCCTTACATAAGGTTACCAATAATGTTCATACCAATCCCAATTTATATAGATATATCCCTTCCCAAAAACCTATATCCTTTAAAGTTTCAGATTCTTAAAGACATGTCATGATTTGGGAATCTTCATTCACAATCCCAACATAAACATTCACTTTCACTCATCTGACAACATTCACATTCAAGTTTCATGATGATAAACTACCTAGAATATCATCTCTATATAATGATATTAAACTATATGGACAATGTACATAATGTAATACATAAAATAATAAGATTACCCAATGTAATAAAAATAGAATGCTTTGATTGGTTAACATAATTTGCCTCATGTCATGAATATGAGATGAATCTTCACTCATGGGAAATATCAGTAAATAGCCTTCTTCAAAATATAATTGTGCATCTACATATAATGTTCTTCATCCTATATTATCTATTTTTTCCCACATCAAGAATGACTCATGTAGTCTTAGAGATTAAAGTTGATCATTCCGTTAGTAGAATTAAAACACCTCCAATTGTGATTCATAGTGAGAGTAATCCCCAATTGTATCTTATCACATGGGAATCCTCCTAGGTGTAAGCCCCAAACATTCCATTGATCACCTTGATTCGATATACTCCTCCCGATTTTCAAATTTAGGCCACCTCTTAGGTATAATCTCCATAACATACCTTCACCTAAATCATCTACTAGGTTAGTTATATTAGGGTATCAAATGTGTAAGCCCTGGTATCTCTTCTATTTATCTCCATTTTATGAAATAAGAATCCTATATGAGCCTCTTATTTAGTGTAATACCTAATCATACCTTCACCTGAGTTACTGAACAGTTTAGAAACCTCTCAGGGAAGCACCGATGTCTAAGACACATTCAATGTCATGTTGTTCATTCTAATATAATATGACTGATCTTGTTTCTCTTATTTCTCACACTAATCATGACCCATATGTGATTATAGATTTAAATATTATTTCATTTATTGTAGTATAAAATCATCAAAGGAATCACCATGTAGTCTAAGTTTCAGGGCATTAAAATATATAAGTCAGGTCCTTTCCACATAACATTAAAATATATAGCATAGTCCAATCATATGAATTTAAATTTTTCATCATGAACTACACAATATTTTATTCTTATTAAAAATAATTTATAGGTTGCCTCTCTAAGGTTCAAACACAACATCAAAACCATCTAGGTTTCTCCTCATCAGTTCATATTCCAGTGAGTATGGACATCCTTCTTCATTGGTCCATATTCCCTATAAGATAACATCCACCATAATTATGGAAATATTATCTATATATAAGGAATTTATTGTGACATATTTCTAGTAAAATAATGTCCCCATATGAAATTCTGTATTCCCATTTAGTATGATCATATTATTATTTTCTAAAAATATTCTCGGTGAGACATATCTACATAGAGAAATATTTCTTGTGTGATTAACCCAAACTCATTGGGATATATTTTCAATAAAAATAGTTTGTTCATGCATAAGTACAATACCAACCATTTATATGCATAATTCATTTAGTAATTTTTATCACATGATATTAAATTTCATGGATAGATCCTTGTCAAAGAACATTAAAAGGAAAAACATGCCATATTTTGATAAAAAAACTACATGGGTAATAATTAATTTAAAAAATATGTTTAGGAATCCTTTTTCATGGGCTTGATCCCATCACTATAAACTATTATTGCTTTAATATATGGTGATAAACTATATAGTGACCAATTATGTGGATTTAACCCCAAAACCCTTTGAATTAATCATCATGAAGTAATAGAAAAATAAGATAGAAATCCTTTGATAAATACATATGGCAGTATTAATGGAGAACCAATGATACATAAAAATGTTCAGGCATATGGAGAGACTATTACACATACATATGTTCACATCAATTCATGTTTGTGACCAACTACTTGTATGAGGGTAACTTATTCTGCACTAGGACATGGGAATGATTCTTCAAATACATCTTAAATATATAACTGAGTCCAAGAGTAAGCTAGAATACTCTCAAAAAGTTTTATGATACCAATCTACCATCCTCTCAACCAATGTGTGTTCTTAATCATCATTGGATAAAAAACCGCAATGATCGTCGGTGTTTGGAAATATGGTTCATGATGACATCTCTTTTCATGGATGTGGGATCTATTGGGTGTTTATGGTTCTATGAATACAACCTATGGAATATTGACCAGAACAAAAATAGTGAACCCAATCAGAATATTTCAATTATGATATCCTTCTACAACCAAGTGCCAAGACATTATCACCTAAAACAAAATATCCTAACATGAAACCCTAATTGTGAAAGTTATTTATCAAACATATGTTTTAATTTTGATAAAATTTGATGGGTTTTATTTTATATGTTTTTTTTCATATTATAACCAATACAACTCCATTTAATCCAAATTCATAAAGTACCCACAATAACAAACATATGCTTAATTGTTTATAGATTTGGAGCCCCATCAAACCTGAATAAGTTGTCACTGACTAAGTGCCTTCAGCATTAGGTAATGAAGGAAATTTTTTGAGAGTACCACCTCAATGGTACAATACTAACCCTTAAGGTATAATGATAATCCCTCATCAATATTAATCATCACCAACCATTCACTCAACAAAATATCATAAAGAATTTGGTGTCACTTAACACCACATTCAATTATTTATGGATTATCTCACCATAACAAACCAAAAAACACCTCCCCTATCTTAGGGATGCTAATCAAGAGGTCGACTAAGACATTATCCAGGTTTAGGATTCTCCTAGGAGGGATCATATTAATCATGTTTATTGGTTTCATGTAAAATCAACCACTAAATAGTTCATTGTGGACTCAATCCAATAAATACGTTTTCTATTCACCCATACATGAGAATATATGAGAGATCACTGGTAATATCATGCTTTCATCCATTGGGAATTGGTCTATATTCCCACATCCACTATAGAATCACAAAAACATACCTTTGAGGAAACTGAGGAGTAAAACTATGTTTCAATTCACATTAACCAAGATTATCATCATGCTTTGGTGGCATCATAGGAAGCCTTTCATGATGGAAATAAGTGAAAAAGCACACATTATTTCCCCTAAATATCAATCCCATCATCATACGCTGATGGAAAATTGATCATAATGTAATCTCATATCCTTGATCCCATTTAGGAATGGAAAAGATCCTCGTTACCATTTCATAAGATCTTAGACACATTTTAGTTGTAATGGATGGGTATGCCTATATCCCCACCCATATTATATAGAGATGTCAATATATATTGGAAATAGATATAATTAATGATTGTCAGCATGACCTATAAACAATCATAGGATAGACACATACTCTCACTTCATCTAATAGAGAAACTCGAAAACATATATTGAGAAATTTTCAAGAATAAGCACACATTTATCCTCCTATTCAAGTCTATTTTAGGCATACCCTTGTAAAGAATAAATAAAAATATTGCGCACACATTTACATTTTAACTAGAAATCAACAATCCATTTTAACAAGCACTTCCCAGTAGGCATATATTCTTGACCAATATTCTGGGACATTATGACATATCCCAAAAATAATTTAGGAGCATGAAAACACTCATGCTTCACATTAGTGGGTAGAATATCATCAGTATATCCTTATACAAACCAATATGTAAGAACAAATTCCTAATCATTCTAAATAATTTAATAGGCATAATCAAATGTTTGTGAGGGGGTAACTTAAAGAGGATCCCATATATAATAGTAATTTTTGAAAGACACGACTCTGAACACCCAAGAGAGAGAATATATGGAAAACCCTATCTGGGGGAACCCAAAGATTAAGAGTAGTCATATATTCCTACCCTTCACAATTATAGTATTATAAAGGACCTAAAAATATTTCAATAGTAGCCCAAGAGTCCACTAACTAATCATATGACAGAGGAAGTAACCAAATTTTCAATGCTCCTCCCCACAACATTACTACCATTAATTCTAGAGGTTTGGGCCAAACTATTTTTAATAAATGTTTTCCCCATTAAAATATTAATAATGGTCCTGGGAATACTTATTTTGATGTAAGCCTAAAAAATAATCCTTGTGTTTAGAAGATTAATAGAAAGGAAATTCTCTTCTTTATATTTTCCACATTAATGGTCCTACCCAAAAAATATTATATAGGAATCCTTTTTATTGATAAATATAATGAAATAATGGTAGTCCTCTCCATCATGGAATTAACTATTAAGGCCATCCCCATAATGACATATCACATCGACAAGAAGTTTCTCTCTTTTCTAACTAAACAATGAGAAATCTCTCATATCAGGAATAAATCAAGGGATAGAGTCCATCAATTACATGATCCCTACCTCTAAGGAGAAATATTCCTCGACAACTATAATATAGCCCAAGGCCATGATTATTTTCAATACCTCATTCTGATCGATTATGTAACACCCTGATATTTTGGGAATTATTTTTTTTCAATTAAATTTATTATTTTCTATATTTTTCATTAAATAAAATATTTATTTCATCTTGTATTACATGAAACTCAAAGTTAATATTGCGCTACACACAACATCAGGTTATCTTTTGTCACACATGACACTAAGTTTTAACAAAACCATGATATTTTATTAATATAGTTATTTGAAATCAACTGTTATAACTTAGTTGTTCAAATTAGTGATATGAATAGTATCCAATAATTTAAAAATATTATGTATGATGGTTATATATAAATAAAATAAATTGGTAAAAAATAATTAATTTTAAAGAAAGTCTATATATATTTCAAAAATACTATTTTCTAAAAATAAATATTTTTATTTATTTTTATGCAGAATAATAAAATAAATTTTTGAAACTTGTAGAAAATTAATTATATAAAAAAACCTTAATTTTTAAAATTATCATGTCAATATTTTATCTGTATTTTTTTATATTTTATTGATATTTTTCATTTCTAGTCATGTCTACGAGATTAATTTTAAATTATATTTTTCCTTTTACATGAATGGAATTTATAAAAATATATTTAATATTTTAAAAAAAAATAATTTATATTATCTAATAAGTTCAAATTCATTTTTTACCAAAACGAATAGTTAATCCAGTTCAAATTAATTATCGTAGTTAATATAGAAATTTGTTAAACGGGGAATAAACTAGAAAGATAAGGATAAAAATTACTATTAAACATTTCTAAAAACTATTTTATGGAAATATTTATGTACATAAAGATATAAGGTTCAATAATGTCCCATTTTTACCCTTTTTACATATGAAAAATGTGGGAGCACTCAATTATTTTAAAAAATACCAAGTGTGTCCTCACTCCGCTTATAAAAGGTCACCCCCTCTCCTCTCATATTCATACCTTCAAACCCTATTGGTTTAGAAAAAACAACCTAAATAACTTTCTGAATTCCCTCAACTCATCCTATAATCCTTATTTTGGATAGAAATTCAACCAAGGAAGGACTTCAGTGAAAACTGAAGGATGATACACGAAGAGTTAATATTCATCAATGAGCGTTTTTATTTTATTTATTCCTTAAAATACGTCAATTATTATTATAATAGGATGATATAATAACCCAATTATCTTACATATACTGATATTTTTTTTATGTTAAGCCATTTACCTATAACCGTCTCTCCTTCCATCAAATGGGATATGAAATCATCATTCGTGTGTACGGTGGAGTACCACCTCGGGAACCGTTGCCATTGTTTCTATTACCACCTCTCATAGTTGGACATAATTATAGATTAATTATTTACATATTATATTAATGATATTATTATGCTTCTTGAATTATTATATCACTCATAACTTCCTGTTTTTTATTTTTTGGGAATACTATAACGTTCTCGTGTGTATAGAGGACTACTTCCTCACGAAGCGGTGTTATTCATTCACGATTTTCATGAAAGGTATTAAGGATGGTTTTAATGAAAATATGTGATATATATGATATAAAAAATTATCTTTAATTATTATATATAATTTATCTTTCTTTCATTCAATCTAATAAAAAAATAGAAACAACATTCATGTGTATGTATGACTAACCATCTCCATAAACGGTGTATTTTATTTTCTATCACTAAATTTTATAGATTACTAAAAATACATGTATAATAAATAAATATTATATTTAAATAATTTTTATCATTATGGAGATTATATATCTATTACCAAAGTAATAGGACCAAAATGTAAAAAATCAAAACATATATGAAAAATAATGTGATTATTTCCTAAAATGAAATTTTAACATATAATTATTAATAAGAGGTAAATAAAAGATCTTATGAAAATAATATATAGTATAATATATATAAATATGGTTATTTAATAGTTTTATAATAAAATTATTTTTATTATATAGGAGTTTTGAACATGTAAGACAGATGTTAATACATATGGTAATGGAATTTTTGTCTCACTTTTATTTTTTGTGAGACAGATAATATATTCACCACATATTTATTTTATGTGGTTTATATACTAAAAATAAAAGTAATTTATGATTCATATACTTAAAATTATTGGTATTTACATTTTCATTTTATGATCCCTCATTTTTTGGTTTAAAGTCCAAAATTTACCCAAGTGGTAAGGGATTGTTGTATCAATTTTCTTTCATTGAGACTTATGGTTATGTTATGAAACTATATTATTTTAATAGGTTTATATAAATCCAATTTTACATGTAATATCATGAATTTATTTATCCTCATGATATTTTAATTTCCATTTTTTTATCCTTTCAAGGGGCTTAAATTTCAAAGTTACCATAGTGCTAAAGATTTCATGTTACAATCACATTGTTTATCCAGATTGTTCATGATTATATTTATGATGATATAATATTATGATCTATATCATAATAAAATCACTAATATTATTTTCTTATGGTTATTTCATTATATTTCATGTTTTCCCTTCACTTTCCTCTCTTTATTTACTCAAGATTTTAAAAAATATTTTTTATGAAATATTGTCCTTTAAGTCGAAAATATGTTTTATTCTAGAATAAACTTTTTTTAAAAATGTTTTTATATTATAAAATTAATTATAAAAGAAAATTTTACCCATTTTTAACTTTTTTTACAACATTTTTTTAAATTAATATTAATTTCATTTTCCAAACAAATCAAGTTTGGATTTTACCAAAAATGTGAAAGGGGTCTTTTTTTAATGTGAACAACATGAAAAAAATTTCCATTATGGTTGCCATCATTTTCATTGATGATTACTTAATAATTTTTGAAGGTTATTTTTAATGAAAAGTATTTGAATTTTTTTAATGTTTAAAAAAAATTCAAAGAGGAAAGAATAATTTCCTCAATAAAAGGATTAAATTATTTTAAAATAATAATTTATAAGTTTTCAATGTTATTTCCAATGAAAAATTATTTTCAAAATGTTTTAAAAGTTTAATTTTCTATGAAAGGTCATTTTCCTTAAATTTTTTTTCAAATAATCTATTAAAATCATTTTCCATCTAATATGCTATCCTTTAATGTAACATATGATTTTTGGGGGATATAAACCACAAATACCATTATTATTATGTCTTTTAATGAATTATCATGAAAATGAATGTATAAAACATGATTCTTTTCATGGTATATACCATTATTAAACTATCATGAAACCCAATTGTTTTCATGGACTATGATATGATGATATGATGAAATGATTATAAACCATATCTCTTTTCCATATTTTATTATAAGATGAAATGTTTATGAAACCCATTTCATTATATGGGTTATGATATGATGAATGTTTATGATATTATAAGACACATAAATACGGTTTTTATTATGATATGGGTGGGAACTATATCTCACTATAATACATTGGGTAATTATAAATGTTCTATGAGATCAAAGGGCATATGGGTGGTTATCCCAAGCCTTAAAAGGAGGGTGAATGGGTGGTTAGATCAAACTTGAAAAATAGGGTACACCAGTGATTAGCCCAATCCTGAAGAAGTTATATTGGTGGTTATCCAAATCCTAAAATTTTATAAATTTCTTAGTGGTTTAACTTGAAATAATATTTTCTATAATTAAGTTTATTTCACAATTCCATGTCTTATTCCAATGTTAATCTCTCATGACTCAGATTTTGTGATTTAATTATGATTTATGTCTTATAAACTACCAATATTTATGTCATGAATTAGGATTCTAATCATTGATATGTAGGGTATGGTTTTTATATTTTATTCTGATGTTACCATACCCTTATGTTTATGTTATGATTATGTGTCTCATTTTTTTTACACTTACTGTTCTTTTTTTCTCCCCTTTCACTATGTTTCCTTTCCCCAGGTTATAAAGAATTGTTTAAGTAGGTTATGTTTGTGAATTTCACTAAAGGGGAAGATATTTATATGGAACATTAAAGATATTTCACCAAATTAAATATATTTTGTTCCATGTTTCCAAAGGCACTAAACTATTATAGTCCTCATGCATGTGTTTGTGTAATGTTTTGAATATTCTTCTAAAAAGATGTAATATCCATGTATGAAAAACTTGGGTAGATATATTTGGTTTAATAGGAAACCTTTATTTAATAATTGGAAACTAGGATGAGAAAACTTTATTGAGTCTCTAGGGATATTTATAAAGATATTTCTAGGGATGTATTTAAGGATAATTCTGAGGATGAGTCAAAGTATAGGAAAATGTACATTAATTTTGGTAATGGATAGAGTGAATGGTTTTTAAGTAATTTAGTTCATGTCTAGATACTAAAAGTTGATGTGAATCTGGAATATAAGTATATAGTGGTAATAAATCCAAAAAAAATAGAGCATTTACATATACTCAATCACTATAGAGTTAAATAAAATGGCCATTTCTTCAAACCTAGTTTGACACTCAAAGGAGATATTCTTTTGTTAATTCACATACTCATTGCAAACCATTCTGATGGAATTAAATAGATAATTATAATTAATGAAATATATTTAATTTAATGTGTCCTTATTTAGACACCCTATAAGTTATTTTTTGTGATTATGTAGTTCCATATAATGATTATTGTTGCACACACTGTGATTTTAGTTTTAGTCATTGGTTGGAACCCAAAAGAACAATGTTAATGCTGAGTGTAATGGACAATAAAATGATTTTCCCCCTGAGGAACCAAATGTTATGGGAGCTGGAATGTATAATCTTATTACACTGCTCACAAAAATTTATCATGATATGAATTATACTGGACTCTAAAAAAGAAAATGGGGGAACAATATTTTGTTGAGTCTTTTATAAAGAAATGTACACCATCTTTCAGTGGGTCTTCTGATCCACAGGTTGTTGAGAAATTGATCAACACCACTAAAAAATATATTTTCCATTATCCATTTTTTGGAACATGAAAAATTAGTTTTCAGTATCTATAATAAGGTATGTGAAGACAATAAATGGTGGACTCCTATCAAGAAGATGTGGTAATATGATTAAATTGACTACATGGATTGGGTAGAGTTCAATAAAAAATAATTCAATAAGTTATTTCATAATATTCTTCATAAAAAGATGGAGAATGAGTTTGTTGAATAAAAGAAAAAGGATGATGAATCTATTGTAACCTATGAAAAAAAATTTATAAGACTTGTGAGGTATTATTTTGGTGTTATCATCCAAACTGAAAGTACGGTTGATCTGTTATTCAGTGGAATAAAACAAAATCTCTGAATAGTTTTATCCATAAGAGACTATAGTAGTTATGAAGATATCTTAATATGTGCTATCAAGTTGTCAATGGTGACTCTAGTTATATATCAATCCCATGATTTTTATAAGAATATAAAAATGGAATTCAACAGAAAATATAATAACCATGGAGAGAAGAACATGATATTTCCTTTATGCTCAAAGTGATGGAAGAAGCATGAATTAAATTGTTTTAAGGGGAAAAATAAATTTTTTATGTGTGTAAATGAAGGTCATCAAGAAGTTGAATGCTGAAGTGATGACAAAAATTTAGTTAATTTTGTGAATAATGAGAAAGATTCACAAAATTCACCTCCCACACTTCAATGTTTCAATTGAAATGTGTACGCAAATTATTATAATAAGGGCACATATATAAGGGTTAATAACAATGATCAATGCCAAAACCTATGAAGATAAAGTATAAAGGTAAGTCTTATTCTATCATGATGGTTTAACTGAATCATGATAAATAGGGACAACTAATCCTCGTCTCCTCAATTGGGAATTTCATGCTTGGTTTTATATGAATGAGTCCTATAAAAATATTATTTTCCATAATTTATTTTGGATCATTTATTCTCTACCTCTACATGGATTTTGGAATAATGAAATAAAATTTCATATTCTATCAGTTGATGTTCGAACCCAATCTCAAAATACCAATGTTTTTGTAAAAATATAAGAGATTATTTAAGGAATAAAGGGTGAATTATCTTTTGGAATAATTTATATCTCTAGTTAAGATTAAATTAATATTTATAGATACCATCATGGATTTATGAGTTTGAGATTAATCATTATTTTAAATTCATCAACATTATTTATGAGGGTTTATTTGATGGGTTTATATCAATATTAAGGATATTTTATTATGAATTTAAGGAAATGAAATCCTTTAGTTTTGTCTATGTTTTTGTCAAAACGTTACTTAAGTAATAATGAATTTACTATTTTTGGAAAAAATATTAAAATTTAATAGTAAATAATAGTGTTTGCCTCATCTTTTATGTTGATATAACTATGGGTTTTCATTGATCACCATAAAAAGTAAACATACATCGTCGCTAAAAAAGAAGATTTTTCATTGGATATACTTTCCAGAATAAACATTAGGGAAGTTGTAAGGTTTCATGGGGTAACTCATTCAATTATATTTGGAAGGGATCCAAATTTTTCCTCAATGTTTTGGAAAATCTTCAAAAATATCATGAAACCATTTTGAGTTCCATCATTGTGTATCATCCTCATATAGATGGTCAGTTTGAGTGAAAAATTCACACTCTAGAAGATATTTTATGATCTTGTTATATGTATTTCAAAGTTGGTTAGGATAAAAAACAATGTCATGCTGATTTTTCACAAAAAAAATAGATTTCACTTGATCATTATGATGGATCATTATGAAACCCTTTATGGAAAGAATTGTAGAACTCCAACATACTGGAATGAAGTTGTAGAAATAAATCTATTGAGACCTGATTAAGCTGATGATATGGAAGAGAAGGTTAGATCCATTAAGAATAATGAATTAATGATGTGAATTTTATATAAATTTTATCTTGAAAATTGTATACATGATCTTTAATTTCAGTTTGTAAGAATTCATTTCTATGAATTTCTCCATGGAATAAAAAAGTGAAAAATAAACCCTATGTATATACATCCGACTAAAATACTTGACCATATTTGGATAGAAGATTATCATTTGTTGCTTAAATATAACCTCTATGAGGTTCAATACGTGTTCTATGTATCACTTCGATAGAATTACATAACTAATTCATCACATGTACTGAACTCATAAGTTATACCTTTGAAGCATGATATTTTTTATGAGGAACAACTAGTAGAGATTATAGATTGAATAGAGATATTTCTACAAACAAGACCACTAATCTTGTCATTTTTTTGAGTGAAGCCACCATATTTAGTAAGCTACATGGGAACCTTATAATGTAATGAGGTAAAATTATACTTAGTTTTTGGTAACAAAGTAATGCATTTTGAGGTGGGTAAAATGTACCACCACATGTTTTTTGAAAAAAAAAATCAATTAAATTTAATATAATATTTTTTTAATAAAACACAATATTGAGTTTATCTTTAATTACAAGTAACACCATATCAATCATTCCCTACATGAAAAACTGACTTAGCTTACGTTACACTAGACATTGAGTTTTAACAAAACCACGATATATTATTAATATAGTTATTTGAACACAATTGTAATAAATAAGTCATTAAACATAGAAATAAGAATAGTAAAAAATATTTTTAAAATATTATGAATTATGGTTTTTTTATAAAGAAAAAGTATTTATAAAAAGATTCTTATTTTTTTGAAAAGTATTTATACGTTTCGAAAATACTAGTTTCTGGAAAAAAATTATTTTTATTTATTTTTATACACAAAAATAAAGTTAATTTTTGAAACTTTTAGAAAATTAATTTCATAAAAACATTAATTTTTTAAATCATAATTTCAAAATTATGTTAGGTTTATTTGTTGGGATTTTTCTGAAAAGTTTCATTTTTCAATGAATAGTGAAAATACTGAATTTTAATTGAAAAATTCATTTTTGTTTAGATTATTTAGAATGTTAAATATTAATTTTAATTGGTATTAAAGAGAAAACTATTCAATAATAAATAAATTAATACAATTTAATTTATTTTAATTAATTTCATATTTATATTTTATAAAAAAACATTATAAACATTTGGCCATTTTCTTTTTAAAAAACGTCTTTTCTCGTAATGTCTGTAGGATTAATTTAAAATATTTTATTTTCTATTTATATGATTTTATTTGAATAAAATAGATTCCATTTTTGGAATCATCAAAATTTATAATATATAATAGGGTTAACATAATTTTTTTTATAAATTAATTGTGAATGTATTAAAAATTTGTTACCTTAATTAATGTAAAAATGGGTTTACTAGAGGTTAAGCAAGAATGATAAGGGTAAAAATAACCTATAAACTTGTATAAAAACTATTTGAATCCATATTTAGACCATTAAACCTCTAATTTTTGTTAATAGACCATTTTGGACTACTATGACATATGAAAAATGTGGGATCACTCAATTATCTTTAAAAAATACAAAGTGTGTCCTCTCCCCGACTTATAAAAGGTCTCCCATCTCCTCTCTTCTTCACAACTTCAAAACATTTTGGTTTAAAAAATACCTACCCAAATAACTTCCCAAATTCCCTCCCCTAATCGTAGAATCCTTATTTCTGATATATATCCAACCAATGAAAGCTTTTTGTGGAAACCAAAGGAGGATACCCAAAGAAATGTAACATTCATCAATGAGCATTTTTTTTATTTCATCATTCAAATACTAAAATTATTATTATATCATGATGATATAATTACCTAAAAACTGTAAATATACTTAAATTTTTTATTTTATGCTAATTATCTATAACCATCACCACTTCTATCAAATGATTTATGAAATCATCGTTCGTGTGTACGACGAACTATCTTCTCGCAAACAGATGTCGTTCGTTTTTTCATTACAACTTATCATGGATGAAACTAATTATATATGTATTCTTTATATATTATATTTATGATATTATTTTTATTATTGAATTATTATATCACACCTACCATCTAAGTTTCCATTTTATGGGAATATGATAACATCGCTCGTGTGTTAGGAAGACTACCTCCTCACAAAGCGATGTGATTCATTCACACTTTACATGTAAGGTATTAAGGAACATATTTGATATATATGAGATAAAATTTATTAAGGAATTACTATATATATTTCCTATTTCATTCTTTCAAACCAACAAGAAATTGTAAATAGTGTTTATGAATATATACGGTTTACCATCTCCACGAACAGTGTATTTCCTTTTCTATCGCAAAATTTTATGTATAAATATAAATTCATATATACTTAATATATATGATATTTATATCATGTTTATAATTTTTTATATTACGTTACCATTATCAGCGTAATAGGACCAAGAATATACAAATCAAAACACGTATGAAAAACAAATTAATTATTTCTTAAAATGTGACTTTAACACGGAATTATTAACAAATGGGAAATAAAAGGTCATAATAAAATCATATATGATATTATATAAATGAATAAAGTTATGTGATAAATTTATAATAAACATAAATTTTTTAAAAATTAGTTTCTAATGTGTACGGAGGAAGTTAAGACTTAAGTAAAGGGAATTTTCATCTCACTTTTATTTTATGTGGGAATAATGCCATATTCACCACATATTTCATTTATGTTGTGTATATACTCCCCATAAATGTATTTTATAATTAATATAATTATAATTATTACTATTTAAATACACATTTTATATCCTATTGTTTATTTGGTTTACCATTCAAAAGTTACAAAAGTGGTAAGTGATTTTTGTCTCAATTTTCCTTCTTTGAGACATATGGTAATATTATGCACTTATCTTCTTTTACAGAGTGTATATAAATCCCATTTGACATGTAATATCATGAATTTATTTATCCTCATGATATTTTATGTTAAATTTTATATTATCCCTTCACGGGGATTACATTTTAATGTTTCCAAGGTGCTAAATATTTTATATCGCAATCTCATAGTTTATCGAGATTGTTCATGATTATGTTTCCGATGATAGAATATTATGATTAATATCTCAAGAAACTCATGAATTTCATTATAATATGTTTATTTCATGAGAATAATTTTTTTTACTTCGCTTTACTCTCATTATGTACACAAGAGTTTAAAAGATAATCTTTTTATTACAAATCATATCTTCTGTTGAAAATCCAATTTAATCTAAAACCATATTTTCAAAAAATGTTTTCAAAAATGTTTTTATATTAAAAAACTACTTTTAAAAGATATTTTTTCTCTTGTTTAACTTTTTTGTAAATTTTTTGTTAAATTAATCTTTATTTCATTTTCCAAATAATGCCAATTTGTATTTTACTGAAAATGTGAATGGAATCTTTAATTTAATATGTACGACTTGAACAAAACATATTATTGTCATGAAATATTATATTTTTAGAATATTCTATTATATTTTTTCAAGGTTAGTTTTAAATAATATTATTTTTATAATGTTTTGGATATTAAATAATGTTTTTAAAAGTGGAAAGGATATTTTTCTTAAGAAATGTTTTAAATTATTTTTAAATCTTCCATTATATATTTTCAATGTTATTTTCAAGGAGAAGGATTTTAAAAATGTTTTGAAAATAGAATATTAAAAGAAAGTTTATTTTTGATAAGAATATTTCTAAGTGATCAATCAAAGTAAATTTTAATATAAGATGATATCATTTTGTGTAACTTTTTCTTTTCTGGGGATATGAACCAATGATTCCATCTTATTTGGTCTTTGAATGAATTATCATGACTGGATGTTTTGGAAATCTACTTCTTTTCATGGGTTAATCCATTATATAATCTGATGAAACCCACATCCTTTCATGATTTATGCTATTATAAAATGATTAAATGATTATAAAACTTGAATTTTTTCCCCAGGTTATCTTCTGATGAAATTTTTATGAAACTCATTTCATTTTATGGTTTATGATATAATGATTTTTAATTATCTTGTAGATAACATAAATATAGTTTCAATTATGAGATGGGTGGGACCTATATATCCATCCAATTCATTTGGAAATGATAAATGCTCCATGATCTTAAAGGGTACATGTTTGGCTATCCTAATCCCAAAAAATAAGATAAAAGGGTGGTTAGAACAAACTCAAAAAATAGGGTACCAGGGTGGTTAGCCCAAGCCCGATGTATGTAAATAGGTGTTTAAACCAAGACTAACATGTTATAAATGTCTTGGTGGGTAACCTTGACATAATATTTTCTATTCGTATGTGTATCCCACAATTCCATGTCATATGAAAATGTTTTTCTTTCATGTATAATGTTATTTTATTTATTTATGATTTATGTCTTATGAACTTCTAATATTTATGAAATGAATCAGGATTCTAATTGTGGATATACAAGGTATATCATATGTTATGATCATGTTTTTATAACATTTCGTTTCTAATGATTATGTATCTCCCATTTTTACCCTTAATGAGAATTTGAGATCACCATTTCTAATTTTTCCTTTTCCCATGTTATGATGAATGGTTTATGTAGGGTGTGTTTATGAAGAGTAAGAAAGGGAAAAAATTGTGGGACCCATTGAAGATCTCTCACCCAATTAAAAAGATTTTTTTCTATGTTTCCAATGGCACTAAACTATTGTGCTCCTTAGGCATGTGTTTATGTAATTTCTTGAATATTCATATAAAAATATGTAATATACATGTATAAAATTACTAGGTAGTGGTATCTTTACTTATAATATAATAGAGAAGATTCCAACTGATCTTGATCATGTTAATAAGGAAGTTGGGAAGAAAAAACTCTAGTTGGATCAGGTATTGTAATCTATCACAATAGATGAAGATAATAAAGTGATAATGAAGAAATAACAAGCCAAAGACAACATTTTGGTCATTTCTATCCCATATCCATGTCACAGAATGATATTTTAAAAGAAAAAATAGAGTAATTAGTACACCTTATTTATATGAGTTTTGTAAAATTCTTAATCAAATAAAGGAAAAATCTATAACTTATGTGGTAAAATCACATCACATAAATAGGATAATTCAACCATCATATCAACCAATCCTCCCTTTCCGTTACACAGTGCCTAAAATTGAGGATATTTACTGATGATCTATAATGAACCTTCATTAATGCATTGATGGATCAATGTTAATTGATTATTTATACTCCATCTAATTGTGCATCAGAGGATAGGGTAAATGTGAAGTGTAACATTTCACCCTGCTCACCAGTTTGCTGACCTCACTACTTGAGACATCATATAATTTCATATTATCTAAAAAATTCTTAGACATTGGCTATACACTTGACAATTGGTCTATTCAGCAAGGTCCAAACATGAAAAAAATCATAGAAATAGTGAGATCAGTGAGAGAGATCCATTGAATATCTCCTTTATCAAGCCTCTATGAAGGTTAAGAATGCCCATCGTTTGATAATGTCCAATACCACAAATACGTTGATACACTTACTAAATATTGGATCACATTCAAATCATGAAATACACTTAACTCATGTTTGTAAAAAAACCTTCAAGATCAAGTAGGTGGTGAAAATAGATACTTCTATAGAAATTTGTAAGTATCCCTACCCCATTTGGTTAGGGAATATTTTACCACTGTATCCACCTTGACTATAATAAAATCCTTAGTGATTTAATGTATTTGTGGTGGTGGAAACAACTCATCCCAAACCAACAGTGTTGGGGGAATTTTTATCTCAACCTCATCCACCTCCGTAGAAGTAAGTCTTTTCCAAACTATGAGAATAATTAAAAAAAATCCCACAAGGTTCCTCCCAATATATTTAATGTATTTCCCATCAGGGGCAATCTCAAAAAAGGTTTTAGGTTCTCTCTTCATATTACCATAAAAAATTAATTTCCTTGGAGAATAATATAATGAGAAGTTGAAGACTCATAAGGGTTGAAAATTGAAGAATCTCATCAATAGGATGACTACATGAGAGAGTTGTGAATTACTTATAGATAGATACATTAAGGTTGATGAGTCCCCTTATCTTTATCATAATAACCTAATTTTAGAAATTCATTGTGCATTGGTGAATTTCATTATCACTGGCCTTGAAGATGATTTAGGTCATGAAGCTAGTGTGGAAGAATAGAAGTAGGATGCTTTTGTTAGAAATATGGTTTACACTGAAATAGTTGATTAATGTCTGTGAACATAAAACCAAAGGAAAGATAAAAAATTTGGATTCACCTTGAATGATCAACTAGCACCTCTCTGGTGGAATTCAAATAATTAAAATTTAAATGGTGTAGATATGTCTCACTGTGTCCCCAATGAATTTGAACCCCTATAATTGAATAATGATTCTCTCATTATGAGGCATAGTTAAGGGAGTTAATGAGACTTAAGAATGATTTACTCATTGAAAATACTCCCATTAGTTATACCATACTTAAATATAATCTCATTATTCTTTTATAAATTCTCCATAAAAATATATCCTTTCATACTAAAAATAGAAGAACAAATTCATTTTCCCATCATGGGATCAATAAAAACAATTTATCTAGATCCAATGGTAGAATAATATCGGGAATTCCATCTATTAGGATAAAAATTATAGAAATGTTAGGAAAGTCACCCCATGAAAACTCGCATGGGTTTTTAATAATGAATACATATATGCCTACCGTGCTAGGTGTCAAACACCACTTCCCCTTATCAAATTCTCACCTAACTAGATATTATATCAGAGCTTATTGACAAAATTGAGTCATTTGAATCTCAAATTTAATACATATAGGAATGGAATGCATTAGTGAAACCAAAAGGAAAACTATATCTTGAATGATTTTATGTGACTCCTTCATTTCATGGCTTTATAAATTCAACTTTAAAAATATTCAGTAGAATTGGGGACCCAAAGTAGAATTTGGAACATATTGTTTCTTGATGTGGTCTCATGATGTGAACTCTTGAAAAATAATAGGTATATTTTTTTGATACATTCTAGAAAAATTACATGAATCATTATTTTTATATTATAGAAATATCATAGATAGATCTATCATAGTATGGGAAGACCTCCATCATTAATTCATCTACCAATTCATCTCCACAATGATGGAGATGATAGTCCTTGACCTCTAAAATTGAAAACAATGAAAAAATGAAAGAACTTCATACTTTATCACCATATTAAAGGGTTTAACTTATTCCATGATTATATAAATCCCTCATTAAAAGTTTCTATGAATCATAATTGAATACCTCCTTGATGAGCTACACAAGGCCAATCATCCTGGTAAAGTATATGAGAGGTTTCTATGAACTTTATACAGTCACACAAAGGTTTTAATGTTCAATTTAGTGAATCAATCCTGAGCCTCAAAATGTTCCAACAACTTCAAGAATTAGGATTGAAAAATAAGAAAAAATAAATATTATTCTTAAACTAACTCTAAAACTATCTCTATCACAAAAACAATGCAATATTTTTTAGTTCCCTTTCTTGAGTGGAAACTAAAACAATAAAATCCTCACTTGTAAAGGAAAAATGACTAGAGTAAAATTAAATTTAAATAATGGAATAATGAATACTATTTTTTTCAAAAGAGAAATCACCTATTTATTTTATCAAATATATAGAGAAATTTTTTCTAAAGATTCCAAAACCCTTATGACTTGATTAGGTTGGCCTCAGTGACTATCTAAAATATTTCCCATTATACAAGATTTTAGGTTACACCATAAAATATTGTTTTTTATTCAATTATTACCATTAAATGATGGTGGATTTTGGGTAGGTGAAGTATGGAAAAATACCAAGACAAGTTTCCTTTATTACTACAACTTTACCAGAAGAAGAAACATAATGTAGGATGTTATGAATAATTGTTCAAAAAAATTAATGGTTGGATGACTATAATTATAGTTAACTACATACATTATATTCTTAGAGAATAGCTGAATAAACCATTCGTGACCCTAACTACCTCTATGAAAATTTATCATCCTCTTTAGGCACCACAATATTCCAAAGGATCATATTCTAAGAACTGGCATTATAATTTTATGAAAAAGGAGATGTAAAAAGGGGATAAATAAGTGTGTCAAGGCCTAAACAATTTGATTATCTCTTTGATTTTGTTCCTTTGGATCTATTAGGATGGGAACTACCCTTCAAAATAGTTTAATAGTCACCATCTTACCAAATAGAATCCTGGTCAGAAAAATAGTATATTTAAAGATATATCAATGTTATTCACTTGATAAATCCCTTATTTGTAGAAGAATATGATTCATAATAACATGATTTCCCCATAAAAATAAATGATAATAAGCGATAGGTCATCAAGATTGATGGGGTTTAGAAAGATGTGGTCAATTTGGATCTCTCTATTCATGCCATATCCCTACAGAAACAACCAAATATAATGCCAAAACCTAATAATAGGAACTTCATCAAGAAAAATAAGAACAAAAATATACACATAATTTATATAAGACCCATTTAGTTACCATTATACTGGAAGATACATTGTAAATTTAGGTCTCATTGGGTCAACATAAAATGTGGTAAAGTCAACCCATCCTAACCCATAAAAAACTAGGTTGGATTCCATTTTAGATCAGGGAAGGTATCTAATAGAATAAAAAAAAATCTAGCCTTAAAGCCTCAGACTGAGGACTAGCCTCACACAGGGAAGTGTAGACCTCTTGCCCAAAATCATGATATCCTAAGATAGTTTTTTTATTCTAGTTAAATTTCAATTCCTAGATACCTTCGATTTATCAAAGAAGATATATGAATCACATGTTGAGGATATTCTAAGCCCTCAATAATATGATTTTGAGGTCACTTACACTAAAATATACCATGTTAAAATGAACACTATTAAGAGACACACCATAATTTCCTTCATAAAGAAAGATATAGAGACCATCATATATAGGAATATTAGGCCCTTTAAATTTATATAATATTGGATGATGTGGATTTTCCTAAAACTATCATTTATAGTGTTTCCATGATCAACCTCATTCCAATCAACAACCACTAATTCTTGGTCCATAGAGAAGAATATGTGTCCCCCTCTTCATTGATTATCCAAGGGTATGACAAAACTGAACAAACGTCACTTAGTCGAGTCAAGAATATGGCCCAGTTTAAAGAAATTCTCTTAAATTTTTAATTAATGGTTGTTATTTATGATACATATTACAATGTATTGTTGGTAATTCCATGGATTCGATTACATGTAGTGGTACCTTTGTCAAACAACCCATTCCTTATGTATTTCTCCAATGGATAGGCTAGAGTGTTACATGCTGATTGTACTTCATTTAATTCCCAATAATCTCCAAACATAGATGTGGAACCCTATAAAAGATACAGAAAACCCATTCTAAAGATGACTCCACCTGGTTCACTTCCCCTAATGGCTCAATGATGTTCCCTCTTAACAAATTCCACTAATTTAGTGAAGACAATGTACTACCCATCAATCGAATCGAGTGAGTTTCCTCAAATTTAGGTAATCATAATGTTTTTTAATACCTTCGGAAAGGATATAAAATGTGATCACATTTATTTAATGTGATGGGAAATTAGTTACCTCATGGATAAATTACCCCAATAGATGTAAAGATAAACATGTTTCCCATAAAAATTAATCTCACTCCTGAACATCTCTATACAAGGGCTAGTATAACCATTATTTGGACCATATAGCCAAGTATCTATGATCAGATCATTCTTAACCCTTGAGGTAGGAGATAGAAATTTGTCATTGGAATATCAAATCTCATATTTATTATATTAGTCTTGTCTTCTGAATCCAACAATGAGGGTGAAGGCCCTACCCGCAGTAATAACAATGATTCCCAAGAGAAAAGTACCACCACTTTGTCTCCAAAATATTAGGAGACCCCTACAACACCACCTAGAATATAAAATTCACCCAATTTAATAGTATTAAATATATTTTCTTCTAAGGTATCTCCCAAATCCCATGGTTTCACCATTTCTTCTACCCCCTATTATATCAGAGAAGAAAGAGAGCATATCTAGAATTTCTATAATGATAATTCCCACACATTGTTTCTTTTGGAGTCTATTGAAACCTACTCATCATTTATAGAAGAAAAAATACACTTATGTAATCTAATATCATTGAAAATGATTCTCCATCACCTTCTTTTACCATAGTTAAAGAAGATAGAGAGGACGACGAGCATGTCCATAGTACCCTAGATCCAAACTATCATAAATTAGTACTCTCTAGACCAGAATACGCCTATGAATCATTTACATAAGACTAAAATTTCCCCAATCTCTCTCAACCCTAAAATAATTCCTCAATCACCCATGTACATTGAGATTGAACCAAATGAAAAATATGAATATGGTCTTAGATATTCCCTTTTATAATTTAAGTAAGGAATATCAACCAACATTGATGAGCTCAGATAGGTAAATCTTGGTAGATAGGGAGTCTTATGACCTACTTTAATAATTGTTTCAATGTCCTCTAAATATAAGGAGATATATATATATATATCATTTTTGAAGAATTTTATAGATTTATTAACTAGGAATTATAAAGAAATTATTGGTTATGATCTTCATGTGGACACCGATCATCCGGGTCTACCTAAATAACATCAAGATTATAAGTAGTTATCATGGAGAGTATTTCTGACTTATACTACAATATTCAAATCCCAAGATGACAAGATTATCAAATTTTACTTCATTTGAAAGGTTCAGTACCAGAAGAGGCCTCCAATAAAATTCCATTCAATAAAAATAAGGTTAAAACATAGTTTGTATCAATATTTGGGATCTCAGCCATAATTTCTCAAAATATAGCTTCTTAGATCTAATCACATATCTATTTATTGATAAAACTAATGGGTTCCAGGACCTATCCTTCATGGAATAATATTATGGTTATAGCCATATCTAAATGTCCACCAATGATATGGAGTTCACTGCTTTTAGGGATCCCAAAGGGGTTTATTTCTAATAAGTGTTGACCTTCAGTATAAAAATTGTTTGTTCCATGTGTCAGCATGTAATGCATAAAATAATTTATACATTTTTGGGAAATATTATGGAGTGTTATTTTGATGGTATAGTGGTAAAATATTGAAAGAAATTACCATCTCACCAATCATAAAATATTTTCAACAAACAATGAAAACACATCTTAAAAATAAATCCCTTGAAGTGTGATCTTGGTCTAACATCCTGAAAATTTCTCAACCTCATGGTATTTCAATGTGGCATCGAAGTAGACCCTGAAAAAACCAATGTGATATTTGACATGTAACCTCCTCAAGATATCAAATAGTTGAGAGGGATTCAAGGAATTATTGCTTACATTTGGTGCTTCATTGTGAAACATGAAGGAAATAACATACTCCTTAATAATATTACAAACAATGGTGTCATATAGAGATGGTATGAGGATTTTTAATAGGTATTTGACAATATCAAGAAATACCTATCACACACACTAGAATTAATGATTCTAGTAGATGGGTAACCACTAATATTATATGTTTTATCCCACAATTTTCCACCAATTCATCTTATTATATAAATGAATGATGTGGGAAAATAAAATATCCCCTACTCTCTTAGTGTTCATAGTGTTGCATTTATGGTCAATAATGTGTCAAGATTGTTTTTTGTGAGTTTTAATGAAGTGGTGATGCATGGAGAATTGTTATGGATTCATCTTATAGAATTGGAAGGCATTCATGGAAAATTATCCATTAAAAAATTTGATGAATTTTTTGTTGATATTTAAATATCAAGGACATGTACCATGGATTTTTTACTATGTTTACAAAAAAATTGAAGAATATTTGAAGGCCATGTATAGTTTGTTAACATTTTATATGAGGAATGGTTAAAGAGAAGTCTTATTTGAGAGTGTATTAAAGATATTATATACTTATATATTTCTAATTATAATGGTATAATTACCAAAAAAATAGGGGCCAACCCACTAACAAGCCTAGGCCAGCTCAACCAAGGTAACTTGTATGACCATGGTCAACCACACCAAAGGGAACCAGGTTGGGAAAAAAAGTGGGAATCTATATTATGATAGGTGGTCTATGTATAATTCCAACAAATAGATGCACATGGTCTCATGTATAATTCTCACAAATCATTCTCGAAAGACACATGCGTTGGGAAATTATCCTGTAGGGTTGAAGCCCGAGGGCGTGTGTGAATGGTGTATAGGTGTTGACCCCCCATCGAAAACTCAATGAGGTTGTGGCACAAAATAACTAATAAATAATATGGAAGTGTCATTGAGAATTCGATGTCAGAGAACCATGTATCTTGGTAATATTAACATTTCTATTAAAAGTATGGATATAACAAAGGTTGTTCAAGCCTTTTAATCTTTACTATTTGATATTTCATGCCTGGGAGTTTAAAAGTGTGAGGGCATCCACCTCCTCCCAACTCTCGATGGTGCTTCTATTCACTAGAGAAGATGGTTGGACCACCATTGATCTATTCCATGCTTTATATATGTGTTTTGATCTCAAATTTTTTAGAAAACAAGTTTTCTTGAATGTATGATATTCTTTACATGTAATCCGAAGTTTGAGGAATATGAGATGATGAATGAAATTAAAGTTATAGTATTATCTTCATGCATTATCTATTTATGGGTTAGTTTATTAACCCAGGATATGAGAAGAATGTGATCCTCATCACATGAATGTGAGGAAATCACTGCAAGGGGTAACTCAAAGGCACCATCAATTGCATTTTATGTATTTTGAGTAAACCCAAATGACTCTGGTATGCCATGATATAGTAGATAAAGTGGAGATCAACATTGAATAATTATCATATTAAATGAGGAAATGATCCACTATAAAAGGAGAATAATTTTTACTTATAGTGATTCCTCTTGAGTGGAGAGGCTCTAATTTCAAGAGAAAAAAAGCATAAGAAATACTATTTTCAAGGATAAGTTTCCACGCAGCTACTGCATTCACGAAGGAGAAGAACACTATGGATGTTTAGATTTTTCTAACCATGCTCAGATGGATTTAGGAAGATCTATGTTTCAGAAATACATTCATGGATGCGAAATACTCTCACATGCGATTCTCCCTAGTTCACATAAGTTGAGATGTCGCATGTATGACTTGCGTGATGGTGAAGAGAACTAACACATTTAATATAATTTCACAAAGCCTGTTTTCAAAAATAATTTTAAGAGGGTAGTGAAGGTTTTAGTAGTAATTGTTATACATTTTTTGGAATCATTTTAATAGGTTAGTTCATACATACACATGCATTGAGTTTGAGAAGGCCACACATAAACTTTCTTGAAGAAGATAGATAGGGTTGTGATTGCATGTTTGTATGAATATGTAGATAATAAAAAACCTTCATTTGATAATAAATAACATGGAAATGTGAATGTGTAATTAATATAACCCAATATAAAATATTTATATGAAACAAATAAAATAATAAAGACAAATATACATGTTCTAGTGTTTCAAATTCCATGAAATCCATGCATGAAGTGTAATTGAAATGATATTTCCGGAATAAATTGAATTAATTTTGTCAAGTTATTCTTTCATAAAATATCATTGAATAATTGTTTTTATAACTTTCACACAATGAGTGAGGCTAGGACTTTAGTTAAAAGTAATAATTAATGTTTGTGAATTTGTTGCATGTTGGAAACTGATTAGTAAAAATTGGTAAAATAAATGAGCTATACCAGTAAACATTTAAAAGTATATTAAACATACTTGATGTGTATACAAGGAAATTAGATCTTTTAATAATATAGAAAAATATCATAGAATAATTCTACAGCAGATTAGAAATTAATTAGAGGTAAAGACTACCAATTGGTGATGGGAGCTGGTGAAATATTCTCGTTAGATCCTAGAGAAAACAAAGTCACTTGGTTGGATCCAAAGTAAGAAGTATTTTGGCTAGATCCAATACCAAATAGATTCTCTCAGTTGGATCTAGAGTAATTTTATTCAATTTTTTGTATAGTGAATAATCTATAACTGGGGAGAATAACCAATTGTAGTAAGGAGTAGTCTTTCTGTTGAAATTTTTCAGTCATGTGTGTTTATATCTGTCCATTATTAAAACAACACACAATGTGATATTGGGAGATAATATCAAGAGGATAAATAATCTTAACAAGTTCACAAGGTTGAATTTAATATAAAATGAGTTCGTAAAAAGAAAAAACGTATTCACCCCTACCCAATCAATGGTCAATTCAACCAAGAATGCTACATTTCTTAGCTAAACCATGATAGTAAGTAATACCTTATTCTAATATCGAATTGAATTAACTTTTAGGGTCTACCATATAACTCTATCAATAGTCAAACTATTATTGATAAATCCTCTAGTTCATGAAAAGTTAAGGTAGTGACGCATCATATTTCTTCACCCTAATTTTGTTGTCTGTAGATGGTGGTGTATCCTTTAGGGTGCTATAACCCCTATTGAATATTCCTTACTTCCAAGAAATTACATAATTTCAAAAGTGTTTTAATCCTCACAGAAGTTTTTTTGTCTATCGATAATAATCGTTTTCTACTCCAAAGGAAACCTCCAATTGACTATGAATATTATGTCCATGATATATCAATTCATAAGTACCCTTGATATATCCCATCAATTAGAGGAATATTCATCCTAAAAAAATAATCCTCAAAATTTTTTATATCCTAACACCATTGAAACAAAACTAATGTTTCAATTTTTTTCAGTCATCCCCTATATACGTGTCTCATCTCATTAGTCCTCATTCAAACTTCTTGAGTTATGACTTACACAACACATAATCCAACTATTAATTTCAACCCACTTCCCTTTAAGTTAGTCAGATTCATATTAATCTCATTTTTAAAAGAAATATTTTTTCATCTCATACAATAACATTTAGTTAGTTCTTATCATGTGTCTTTAAATATAAAAATATGATGGTCTGTGTATCATAACCTTAAACATTATACACCTACATCAATTTTTTCAAACATTAAATATCATCTACATCAGTTCAACTATCATGACCTAAATATTCATAATTAAAGAGACACAAAAATCACTAAGTTGAAAACTCTTAAAAGGGAGATTGGGTAAAAGGAATGTCTCTACTCACTATGCATTCCTTTCACATGTTCTAGGATAAATTCAGAATTTTAAACTTAAAAGGGCCCAAATATTGTCATGTTGAAAACCCATAAAGGTAATACTAGTAAACATTCATTTCCTTGGCTGTTAGGCCCCCCAATATATTACTTTGGAAAAAGATATGCAAACAAAATAAAATACTCAATGATTGTTTGTTCCTTAATGTTACTCCCTAAGAAGTTAGATTATTCTATCTAGGAACCTTATCCTAGAAAATATTTAGAGCATTCAATCATTCTGCCATCCCTGGTATATCAATTTAGAGGATCCTTGTGAAATGTGTGAAGACATATATTCATGGTGCTCAAACCCTTTTGGGAAATTAAATCCACATTCCAGATCTCCCCCTTCACGATCATCATTTTTTAGATAATTAATTCATAAAAATAGAACAAACCTAGTGTTATGGTGATGGTAATTAAACCAATACCAATATTTTATCTATTCCTAAGAGGAATTCAGTCATACAATGTACCAATTCTAGCATCACTATGGTAATTTTTCTTATAACCATATGTGATCAATGTTTAATAGGAATTAAATCATCCAAATAGACAATCTCTAGTGTCATGGTGATAGAAATTATACCTATACCCATCTATGATTCATGTAAAGGAAGAATTGTATCATCCAAATGGACCCACAATAGTGTTATGGTGATAATAATTATACATATACCTATATGTGACCCACACATAGGAGGAATTCATTAGTCCAAATGGACCAACTTTTTTCTATTATGGGGATGTTAGTTATTCCTATACCCATCCTTGAGCCCTTATAAAGAGTAATTCATTCATCTAAATGACTAACTCTAGTGTTATGATAATGGTAGTTATGCATATACCATTCCAAGAACCATTCCCAAGAGGAAATCATTCTAACTCAACTATTTTTAGTGTTTTTTTTACTTTTATTATTCTCAATTGAATGTTAAAATGGATTTAAACTATCTTGATGATGTTACCATCAAAATTTTCATAGATTTTTGGAAGTGATAATCAATCTAAAATTGAGTTCAGGGAATAAATAAAAATTAAAAATGGAAGGAGTCCTTGTTCACTAATCGAAACAAAGGTGGGGGAGAATCCACAACCTAGAGTCTCTCATTTATGTTACAAGTAAAGAGAAAACAACAAAAATATGTATAGTATAATAAAATCATTCCAATCAAAAAAATCATCCAATACCTAACAATAATTTTTGATGGACTGCTAAATGTTTTTTTATTAGATAGCTTCTTCTTTAACAAAAAGATGTGTTATCCAAAAATAAGTGGTTAACTATCAACTCCTTCATCAAAAAACATCATGAATGGTGATTGAAAATATTAACTATGACTTCATAATTTCAATATGATATTCATATTCTAATTTTTCTATAATTTTCATAACTATACTATAATGATTTTTTATTTCCTTAGTAAGATAATGATGCATCTATACAATGGAATATTCCAGAGCTTCTGTGTGATAGTCGAATGATCAAATTGAAAGAGTACCATTATTGGACCACCAGTTCCTCTCTAGAGGTGGGAAAATAGTGTATGAGATATTTTAAGTACTAATAGCTAAAATTAACTTGTACCAAGCCATAAAATAGGTGGACAAGTATCTCCACTTTATCAACAATATTCTCTAATGGCGTCTGCATGATGATAGCACAAAATTGGCCCTAAGAAAATTTTCTAACAGGCTTGTTTTTTATTTCAATATTGATATTTAGACTCTATTTACTCACTATTATAATTATATAGTCTGGAATTAGGTTCTCTACAAAGGGGTTTGGTTTAATTAGTAATACAGGCATAGAAAAACGTGATTTCATTATTTCCTAGTCGAATTCAGGGATTGAGTCGGTGGTAGTGACTACCACTAATGTATTGCTTCCTATTTTCATAGTGAAATAACTTTCAATAATACAACCATTGACCATGGTCAACAATACCATATACTTATCACTCCCAATGTTAAGAGAATTAGAATGTAATGATTCACCAATATTATTTGGAATGTTTGACCCTATAATTATCGATCTTAAAAATAAGTTCTGAAGTGATAGTAGGGGAAGTAGTATAGGAAGTCAATGGATTAATTACCCATTGGACTTATTATCCCAATATTCCAAATAAATAATTCTCTACCCATTATTGGTAATATTCATGTGATTGTATGGTTAGACCATCAGTGAACAGTTCTGATGTTTCTAGCTATAAACATCAAAACAAACATTCAAACCTATAAGGGGTGTAATGTTTACAAATAATCATTCCATATATTTGGGATATCAAAGCCCCATCCAAAAAGAGATGATATAAGAAAAATTATAGAGACCCAATACTTTTTCTAAATAAATACTACATATTTTTAGAGGAATATTCATTACATATAATTACAATCCACACTAGAATTGAAAATGATTAGTATATTTGGAAACATGTATATATAAAATACTTCAACATAAATGATATACATAATTTCCCATAATGTTCTTCAGAAATAGAACCTTTCTTAAACATAACCTACTTAAAAACATTTTTTCATAGCTTAGGGAAGGTAAAAAATTAGAAATAGTGTTCTCAAATGCTCAGTAAGGGTAAACAGAATAGATATCAATCTATGATCATAAATGAGCATTAGATAACCATAAGGGTGGTATAAAAATATGACAATATACAAAATTCAAACCCAAATAGTCAAGGGTCATTAATCATGAATCATAAAAGAAGAGCCAGTCATAAAAAAGTACACAATTCATAAGATTATGGAATCATCAATATTCAATCATATATCATGAGAATATTAAATAAGAACAAGACATAAGTTTTTGTCACGCACATAAGTATATTAAATCATTTCCATAATAAAGAATAACTATAAATACTATCATAGGGGATTGTGGTCACTCGTTATTCCATTATTTCTTTATTCAAGGTTCACTCCCAATATTATCTTATAAAAAAATGTCTCTTACTGAGTTGGGTCCAATCCCCATTCCAATCCTTATAATTTCATTAGATATCCTTATTTACCCAATTAATTTGAGGGATATATAATTCTATGATAATAATTCACATAATGAAAACCATAAATATCTATAACACCCCAATATTTTATAGTATTTCTCTTTTAAATTTTACAACTTCAATAACTCATGTTGCACACAACACCAAGTTTAAAACCATGATATACAATAAAATATTGACATGGTCATTAGAATAGTATTGTGACCATTAAGAATAGAAATCCATCAAATAGAATGGTAACATTCCCTATGAATTTATACATAAAATTTAGGTTCATTATGAATGAAAATATAATATATTTATATCATGGAATATGAAAAAATATGTTTTTAAAATGATAAATTAAGTGTTTGTATTTTTGGGAAACATAAATGTTTATTTACATTTTTATAATTAATGTAATTATTTAATGGAAAATATATTTTTATAAAATATATTCATGAATAAATATTTTATTTTCTAATAGTTATAAGATAATTTTATGATACCTGATTTAATTTTTGAAAGAGTTATAAAATCATATATAATTTCAAAATTGATATTTTTTGAATAAATATTTTTTTAATTAAAAATTCAATTTATCACTTTTATAAAATTAATTTCATAAAATAGAGTCATTTTTTGAATTCAACACATCAAAAATAGATCGGGTGAATTTTTTATATTTTTCTAAAATAGTTGATTTTTTGTGGATAAAAAAAATACAGTTTTTTATTAAATAGAGTATTTTTTTGACATCATCAAGACATAATTATAGTATAAAATTATTAAACATATATAATTAATAAATTTTTAAATTATAATATTAATATGGTAAAAGTGTTAATTTATAACATGTAAGTTATAATTTATTTCTTTATATGTTTAAAAATCATTGTCAGTGCGGACAGAGTGCCTGTGCAGCATTGAAAAAGTCAAATTTGGTTCCTTATAGATAATAATTAAGAGGTAAAAATTATATTAATTAATAACTTATTAATTATTATGTATAATTTCTGTTTATTTATGAAACTTTAGAATTTTATGGTTATATTCCATGAATCATATCCAAATGGTTATGAAATGCTTGCTTAAGGAAAGAAAAGACAAATTAACAAATTAATGAAGTTTTCTTGACATGGATATGAGTAATTATACTTAAAAATGAAATAAAAATTTTACCTTCAACCTAATAGATTTATTTTAATGGTAGTAATTTATTTTTAATTTTTTTATAATAAATAATTAAATTTAATGAATATGTAATGATGATGCAATGATTTTACAAGCTGAAGAAAAATCAGAAAATCATTTCAATTAAAATTATAAGAACTATTAAATGACCTAAAAATAGGGATAAACCTTTTTGATTTATTAAATCGTGATAATGGTTGGACAAGGGTAAAATTAATGACCATTTGGAGCCATATGCATATAATTAATACCCCTTTTAATATTTTCTTTAAAGGGAATTCAAGTTGTTCAAACTATAGTTTTTAATTAGTATAATATTTTAATATATGGTTTTCCATAAGTGTTTTTCGAACATAATTAGTCATCTTAAATTTCATAAATTTATCTTCTTCCTAGAAAATTATTTTATTTCCTTTTAGGAAATAAATATTCACCTTAATAGCTTCCATAATGATAATGCGGTAATTATTTAGTTAACAAATAAATCAAATAAATGATATTAAAAAAAATAAAATTACTAAAAATTGAGTTTTTTATGTTAATTAACAAATTATATAGATTAGTGTGATATTTATAAGATATAATAAAAAAATCAACTTTGAAACTTTTTTTTGATGTCATTAAATTCGTAGTTATGAATAGTGATTAATTTGACAGAAATTATTTTTCATGGATATAATATTTAATTAAATTATTTAAATATAAAAAAATATTGAAAAATTCCAAACATGATAATTTTATATAAAAAATGTGGTATCCTATGATTTTTATGCTTTTTTCAGTCTTTAACTCTATATTATACTTATTATATTTTAATATTTTATGTAATTCCTAAATTCCTCTAACCTCATCTATAAAAGGAGACTCATCCCTTCACAAAATTTCATCACCTTGATCCCTATTTCTCAACTATATTAAGAAAAATTTCCTTCTCTTCATCCCTAGACACATTCTAGAGTTTTTGGTTTCTTTAAAATACCACATCTGAGTTTCCTAATGAGGTTTTCATGGAGAAGAATTTGAGAGCTAAATCCCCTCTCGTTCTATTAATTTTATTTCAATTTCTATTATTTTCTTATACATTCCATAACTCATATATATAAATGTTTATGATAACTTCATTATCTTATATATAATATAATTTTATTTTGTTAATGTGATATCAACCATCACTTCTATCTACTTCCCCTTTTTATTTTAAAAATAAAAACATCGTCTATACGCTGTTGATTTACCGCCTTCATGGATGAAGAGTTGTCATTTTTCAATTATTCCTTCAAGTTGGGTCATAAAAAAAAGTTTATAGTTAATATAGACTTTAATACATGTTAAAAATATTTTTTAATTCTCTATAACTAGTTTATACACATAATATTATTTCATAACACAAAACTAGTTCAAGATGATCGAAAAAACACCATGATAATCCAAATGGTTAACAGCAACTATATATCTAACAAATAATCCTCATATTTGAAAAAATTATGTATATATAAGACCATTAGAGTTCGTCAGTAACATATAACATCAATTCTAGATAACTATTTCCAATTTACTTGATCTTTCGTACATGTATACAAGTGAACGAATCATGAAATCCAATGAAACGAAGAATCACAATTAATGAAATTGAATATTATATCTCATAAAAAATGAATTAAAAAAACTTAATATAATTATACTAAATCAAATACTTGTATAATAAATTATTCATTTATTATTAATTAATTAATTTTATTATTCAGGACATTAATTACAAGTGTAGATCACTTTCAGACATAAGGTAAGGGTTTTTTCATCTCACTTTTATTTCTATGAGATGTGACTTATTTAAAACTATTTATTTTGGGTGGTGTATGTATAATGACCTTTTATGTATCATATCATTAATATATTTATCTTCATGGTATCCAATGTTTCATTTTATGATTATTAATTTTATGGGGAATACGATTCGATTGATTACAAAGTCGTAAGGGTGTCTTCTTGAACGTCCTTTTTTTCCTTCAAGATACACTTTCTCTCTCTTTACCCAAAAGAAGTTATTAATTATTCTTATGTACTCCTAATTTTTTTTATGTTATAAAGTTCTATACCTATCTCAATTATTCTTTATTTTCTGGGGAAATACATTTTTCATAAGGTTTCTTTTTCAATTCCTCCCAATAAGCATGCTCAATTAAAGGGAACACCCCAATTTCTTTACCATTTTCAATTACATTACATAATATATTTTAAGCACCCAATATTTTTTATAAAATCAGTATTTTTTTATAAAAAACTATCTTACTAAATTACTTGTTTTGTGTAAAACAAATTTCTTTTTTTCTGCATTACAGGCTCTCATATTTTCCCTTAAACCGCACTGAAGTGTCTCTTTTCTAAAGTTTCTTAAAAACTATTTTTTACATGTTTTTAGTTAATTTTATAAATTTCAGTACAAATGTTATTTTAATATTACTCAAATTTAATTTCATTCCTTTTTATTTTCTATGAAATACTTGTTTGTAATATGATTTTTATAACAAATTATTTTCCCAGAGAAGTCTTCTTTCCAAAGTTAAAGGGTATTTCTCTCATGAATATATCAATGAATTTTTAGATAATTTTCTTCAATTTTAGTAAACTATGTTGAATATTATTCTAAATTGATATTACTTTCTTAGGTTACCATCTACCATAATTTATTTAATGATTTATTATTACTTTCTTGATAACATTAACCATATTACTCTGGATAGTTTATGATTATATTTACTAATTGGGGGTATTATTTTCATTTCATATGCTTGTTTCAAAATGAATGTATGTGTTGATTATATTTTAACACTTTTATATGAGGAAAGAATTGGACATAGTAAGTGATAGGAGTGGCCCACCATATCCTCTCAATGCATTGATAGGTCTCATGAGACAAACCAGATATAGACATAGTCGTGCCCTTTTCCATTTATTTTTAAATATGGATTTGGTTGAGGCCTTGACCATTTATTTTTTAATGTCTTGGTCGAGGACTTCATGATATGTTTCAGATGTTCATGATTAGGCATTCAATTATTATGATATTAGTAATTGATAATCCATCTGATTATCTGACATGTATAGTATCCATGGTTAATTTTCATTCTCATGTGGTTATTTATATTTAATTATTTATTTAGATTTTATTCTTTCATTATTATCCTCAAAATTATGTATTAATGGCATGTGATTTTAGTTACTCACTTTTCTTTATAGTTCATATTTATGATAGCTTCTACTAAATTTATTACCCTTATTGAGCATTTTATCTCTACCCTTTGTTATATTTTTTCTTAGGATATGAAGATTTATATTATGAATGACATGTAGGGATAATCTTGGAGTTTATAGGGGTTTCCAATTATGTTGCTATGTTGTTTTCCATTTCACACTGTAATGTAAAACTTATTTTTGTATCTGGTTCTCCAAGTCAACTGAACTATTTTGTCCTTTGTTATTTGAACACTTGTTCATAGTACAAATGTAATTGAGTAAGGGTCCTACTCTAGGATACTATGGTCGGGGTATTTATAATTGGTATAAAAGGATATTTAGTATAAATATTGAAAATTAGATTTATAAAACATAGATTTGGTAACATAACCATAGGATAGAATTTGAGTATAAGAATAGAATAAAATCATAGAATTTTTATATGGTAGATATTATGTGGGTCTTACTATAAATACAACAATGTCTGGATACTGCAATTGGACATAGTTCAGACATATATGTACATATGGGTATCAACTCCGACATGGTGCACCAGGCCTGACTTAGTGTAACTTGATACAGGGAAATGGGCCTTACTTCACATATGGTTTGACAATCCTGGTGGATATGATTAGGATAATTCACTTTTTATTTACAAAACATTATAATGGATTTAAAAGTAAATATGTCCCTATTGAAACCATTTTTATGATTATGATATTTTCTAAGCATAAGTTTTTCAATTTATGATAATTATGTCACTAGTTTTGGGATTATACATTATGTTTCATAGTGATATAATCTAATTTAGTGCATGTCCTCATATATGTAATAGGAACCTCACTAATCCAGATGATCCAAAAAGTAAGAAGAATCAAAATTTTTATGGTCTTATGCAAATCTTTGAAGGGTACTAGTCTCCAAAACATTATCATCATATGAATATATAGTATCATGTTCTAATGAGAAAATGAAAGAAATTTATATATATTATGGCTTATAGGGAAGCTTGAGAAAAATATTAAATCTATGAAGAATGTGGATAAATGATGAAATAAAACAAATTATTTTCCCACATGTGATTATTGTAGAAGGGAACACACTGGTGCTTGCTCCAAGGGAATGATAGTTTTCTACAACTATGGAAAGAAAGGACATCGTGATTATGATTTCATGGGAAAGAAAAAAATCCAATGTGAACTGCTTCAACTGTAAGGATATGGGACACTACACAAATCAATGTCTCAGGCATCAAAGAAATATACCCCCAAAAGAGGATAATGGACCATGGTTAAGATTATTCTACTACCACAGACAAAGAGGAATAATTAATATTACTGTGTTTGTATTCAATAATTATGTTATTTGAGTATATTATCCATAATAATTTGGTTATAAGAATAATTAGATATATAAGGACTGTAATGTAGTACATATTCTCTATGGAATTGGAATCATGTGATAAATAACACTAGTAACCAAGATAATTGATTCTATTATAAGTTGATGTTATTTAAAAAACATTACTTGGGAAATATAACCCTAAATATATTCTTGATGCTCAGATTATAATAAATAGAGTTTTATGGGATAGTATTGGTTATCAGGAAAGTGGTTAGTGATTTGATGGTTTCTGTTATGATGGAATTATTAAATGTTTGTATTTATGGAATGCATTCAACAACCTGTGATTTTAATCTTAGAAGACTATATGTTTCATAATGTTTTAAATGAGTTTAAGTTATTCCTCTTTTTTGTATGTGACCATAATAGGTGCATTATTTGAGGAAATATTATTTTAAGTTGATTCTATAAATTTAGTGAACTTTATTCTAAATTTTTGGTCTATGATTTTGGATATACATATTATGGTTGAGTACAAAGGTTAAATACTTATGGAATGTATTGAGGATAATATTTATTAGGATTAAATTATTATTTATCATATTTGATAACATGTGATAACAATTTTTGTTTCATAAAAAAATTAAATAATGAAAGATTGGCTTGTGGATCTTATGATTTATAAAAGTGCATCGGGAATAAAATTTTCTCTTGAGTATCCATCTATGGATTTAAGAAATAAAGTGAAGATATAAAAAAGGATGAGATTATGACATGGAAAAGAATCAAGTATGTTTATTTTCTAATGTGATTATCTATATAGTGAAAGAATCCCTCAGCTCTAGGAACAGGATTTTGGGACAAAAATGTTATCCATTTAATTACTATTTTGATAAATAAATAGTATTTTAGCTGATCACAGATTTACAGACTTGTGATGGTTAACTTTATTATGAACATGATCTATATCACTCTCCATAAGAAATTGATGGTCATATTTTTCTTCAATTTCCATATTTTCAATTTGCACTAACAGTATCAAATTCAGATGCATAATTTTGTGGGGACCTTTGCATTTTCATTTCCACATTATCAAGAGGATGTATTATTAACCTAATATATGATGTGGGTTCCCCATAAAAGAATTTTCATGTATGAAACAATGATTTTTCCAAGTGAAATTTTAAAATTTTGAGAGTTCAAATTATGAAAATTGGGGATAATTTAACACTCCAAGATTTTGAAGTATGTCTCTTTTAAAATTTTCAACATTGTTATCTTATGTTTTACACAACTCCAATTTTAATACCATGATATACTATAAAATACTTTCATGACCATTGGAATAGTAATGTGACCATTAAAAATAGTAATCAAACCAATAAAATAGTAACCTTCCCTATGAAAGTATACAGAAAATTTAGGCAACTTATGAATGAAAATATAATATATTTACATTATGAAATAAGTAAATAATTTTTTAAATATGATAAATTAAGTATTGGTATTTTGGTGAAACATAAATTGTTATTTACAATTTTATAATTAATATACTAATTTAAAAGAATTTTTTTTTATAAAAAAAATTCAAAAATTAATATTTTGTTTTCTAATACTTATAAGATAATTTTATTAAACATTAATTAATTTTTGAAAGTGTCGTAAAATCTATTATAATATTAAAACTAGTTTTTTTAATAAATGATGTTTTTAATTGGAAATTAAATTTATAATATTTGTAAAATTATTTTTATATAATTGAGTCCATTTTTTAATTCTACACATCGAAAAATGGTTAGGATGAATTTTTTATATTTTTCTAAAATAGATGAATTTTTTATAAATAGTAAAAAATACAGTTTTTTTTAAGAAATACAGTATTTTGTGATATCATCAAGACATAAATAAGATATAAAATTATTAAACATACAGAATGAATAAATTATGAAATTATAATATAAAAGTTTTAAAAAGAATAATTCAAAACATGTAAAATATATTTTATTTCTTGATAAGTATAAAAATCAATGGTAGTGTTGATGTACAATCTACGCAGCGTTGGAATAGTCAAATTTGGTTCCTTATAGATAGTAATTAATTTAAAAAAATTATTCTAAAAACATATTTACTAATTATTATGTATAATTGATTATGTTTCCGATAGTTTCAAATTTTATAGTTATATAACAAAAATCTTATCTAAATTTTTGTGCAATGCTTCTACAAGGCATGAAATGACAAAATAAGAAATTAATGAAGTTGTCTTGACATGATATGAGTAATTATACTTAATTAAATGAATATAAATGATTATATTTAACCTTATAGATTTATTTTAATCATACTTATTTATTTTTAATTTTTATATATGAAATTATTAAATTTATTTCATACTAAATGCAGATTTAGTGCTTGTGCAAGCAGAAGAAAAATCTATAAAAAGATTTTAATTTAAATTATAAGAACCATTAAATGACCTAAGAACATGTATTTTTTATTTATTATATATCGACCATATTTTTCCAAGGATTTAATTAATGACCATTTGGAGTAGCATGGATATGATTAAGATCCCTTATAATATTTTATTTAAAAGGAAGTCAAGTTGATCACACTATATTTTTTTTAATTAGTATAATATTTTAATATACGGTTTTACAGAATTTTTTTAAACATATTTAGTAATTTGAAATCAATTTAATTTATCTTCTTCATGGAAATTTTTCTTTTTTGAGGAATGAATATTTACCTCAATGGCTTGCACAATGATGATACAGTAATTAATAAATAATGAATAAATTAAATAATTTATTTTAAAAATAATATAATAAATATAATTTGAGACTTCTATGTTAATTCATGAATACTACATATTAATATTATAATTATAGTATATCGTAAAAAAATAATTTGAATCTTTTCATTGATTTATTTAAAGTCATAGTTATGAATTGTGTTTAATTTGACATAAATTAATTTTCATGCATATAATATTTAATTAAATTATTCAAAAATCAAAAAAACCTGAACAAGGAAAAAATGATATGATTTTTTCTATAATGTGATCTCATGTGATTTTTAGGTATTTTGGAAGTCTTTAACAATATATTTTACTTAATATAATTTAATATTTTATGTAACTCTTAAATTTCCCCTCACCTCAATTATAAAAGGTGAATCATCCATTAAAAAAATTTCTATCCATGAGCCATATTTTTCTACTATACTTTGAAAATTTTCATTCTCCTCATCCCAAGAAATATTCTAGTGTATTTGGTCTCCTAAAAAGACAACTTCCACGTTCCCTAAGGATGTTCTTAAGGAGAAGAAATCAAGAGGTAAAATCCCCTTTTGTTATTTTAATTTTCTTTCAATTTATTTTATTTAGTTATCCTTTCCATACCTCATTAACCCAAACAATCAGGAGAACTCAAGTATCCTAAATATACTATAATTGTATTATTTTAATTCCATATCAACCATCAATTCTCTTCTCTTCCCTTTTTTATTCTAAAAATGAAAACATCATCTGTGATGTGAAAATATACTACCTTCATAGATGAAGAGATTTTTTTAAATTATTCCTACAAGGATGGAAATAAAACAACTATTATAGTTAAAATAGACTTTAGTATACGTAATAAAACTTATTTAATGTTCCAGAACCAATATACACTCATAATATAAATTCATAAGACAATACTAGTTCGTTATGACTGAAATATGCCAAAATAATCTAAATGGTAATCATTAATGTTTTATCTAAGGAATCATCCTCATATCTAAAAAATGATATATAATTCCATTAATGTTAATTAATAACATATAATTTGAATTAGTTATAATTATTTCCATTTCACATGATCTTTCTTACATGTATACAAGAGAACCAATCATGAAAACCAAGGAAATGAATAGTCCCAAACGACAAAAATGAATCTTATAACTCATCCAAAAAGCCATAAATGAACCAAATAAAATTATAAAAAATAAAATACTTGTTTAATAGTTTCTAAATTAAATTATTAATTAATATAATTTCATTATCTAAAATATGCAGAACACTTTCATACATAAGGTAAGGTTTTTCTCATCTCACTTTTATTTCTATGAGAATTCCATATTTAACATTATTTCTTAGGTTTAGTGTATATGCACATGACCATCAGCCCAATTGGTGAGGTATCATTAAGTGCATCCACAAGACCCAGGTTCCAAACCAAGTAGAGGCATATTTCTGGTACTATAGCAGGTACTATAGCAGCACTGTGCACTGTGCGGTACTATAGCAGAACTGTACACTGTACAGGTATAGTAGCAGACTGCACACTGTGTGGGTACTATAGAAGGCACTGTAGTAGTTACTGTAGCAGGTATTGTTCGGTACTGTAGCAGCTGGAACTATTCACCTTGGGCCATCGTTTTGGGATTTGAGTCTTTAAGGATTTCATGCCACCCAGGCCTTCAATTCAATAAGGATTTTGGGCCACCTTTAAGGCCTTCAGGCCACATGCAGTTTCCCTAGACACACTACGAAAAAGGAGCATCCCCAGAAGAGGATTCAGAGTAGGTGCACTCACCAGAGAAGATTCAAATGGATTTGTCAGAATAAGAGGGTAAAGCTATACAATTGGGACCTGCCTGTGCTTGCATGGGAAGCCTAGCCAAACGACCATGCGAAGGTGGAGAGCTATTATCATGATAAAGATGCTAGGGAGGGTAAGTTCCTTATAAATAGACGGGTTTAATTCCCTAAGATCTTCAGGTCATGTAATTTCCTAAGCCTACAGGCCATGTAATCTATGAGCCTACGGGCCTTGTAAGGGTTCCCCCTCATCCCTTGAAAGGGGGGTTATCAAAAATAAATAAAAATGAAGGCTTTCAGTCCATTCAGGCTATGTTTGGTGTATATATATTGAACTTTGATGTGAAATATCATGAATTAATTTATCTTAATTTTATTCAATTATTCATTTTATTATTATTAATTTTATGGGGATACAATTTAATTGACTACAATGTGGTAAGGGTTTCTTCCCAAACATCCATTTCTCCTTTGAGATACACTTTTTCTCTATTTACCCTAATGTAATTATATTTTATTCTTATGTAATCCTCATAAATTTTATTTTTATGTTCCAAATATATGTAATTAGTGCAATTATACTTTCTTTTAGGGGAAAATACATGTTTATAAGGTTTTTTTTTTCAATTTCTCATGACAAGAAAGCCTGATTAAAGGGAACACCCTAATTTCATACCCATTTTAAATTATGCTTCATAATATATTTTAACTACACAAATTTTTTTATAAAATAACTATATTTATCATGAAAAACTATATTATTTCATTTCTGGTTTTATGTAAATAATTATTCATTTTTCTACTTTAAAGACTCTTTTATATTTTCCCTTAAAGAAAACTGATGTGTCCCACTTCTAAAGTTTCTTAAACACCTTTTTTTACATGTTTTCACTTCAGTATCAAAATTTTAGTCTGAATTTCCTTTTAATATTACTCAAATATAATTTCATTACCATTTATTTTTTGATACATACGTTTTGACAAACTTAATTTTAGGAAAAAATATTTTTCAAAAGAACTCAGTTTTCCTAAGTAAAAGAATATTTCTCTTAAGAATTTCTCAATGATTTTATTCGAGTATTTTATTAAATTTAAATTCCATCAATTTAATATTATGCTTGATTGAGATTGATTTATTATTTTACCATCAATCGTAATTTATTTAATGTTTTATGATTACTATCTTGATATAATCTTCCATATTACTTTGGATATTTTATGATTATGTTTACTCTTTTGGAATATTATTTATATTTAATATTCTAGTTTAAATATGATTGTATATATTGATTATGTTTCATCTATTTCATATTATGAATGAATTTGACTTATTATGTAATTTGAGAGGCCCTCTATATCCCCTCGATGCATTGATGGGTATCATGTGACAAACTCGCTATGGACTAGGCCAAGGCCTTACCCATTTATTTTAATATATGGATTTGGTTGAGTTTTTTACTATTTATTTTTATATATCTTAGTTGAGGTCTCAACGGTATATTTTAGATGTACATCATTATGAATTCAATCATTTTGATATTATTAATTGATTATCCATGTGATTATTTGACTAGTATAATATCTGTGGTTATGTTTTATTCTCATGTGGTTATTTATATGAAAATATTATTTAGATTTTATTCATGCCTTATTATGCTCAAGATTATATTTTAATAGATTGTTGTTTTAGTTATTCACTTTAACTTATTATTTATCTTTACTAAGGCTCCTAACATATTTATTACCCTTACTGAGAATTTTATCTCACCCCTTTCTTATGTTTTTTCCCAGGATGCGAAGATATATATTATGAATGAATTGGGGGGATAATTTAGGAGTTTATGGGTGTTTCTAATGGTGTTTCTTTGTGTTTTTCCTTTTCAAGTTATAATATAAAACTTATTCTTGTATCTAGTTTTACAAATATACTAAAATATTCAGTTTTTTGGTATGTAAACACTTTTTCATACTACAAAAGTAATAAAGTAATGCATTGGATCCGAAATATATTGGTTAGGGTCTTTAATGTTGGTATTAGAGGAAGTTTACCAGAAACCTTGGAAACTAGATTTAGAAAATGTGGATTAGGGAACTTAAACCTAATATAGACTTTGAGGATAATCATAGAATTTTTTTTATAATTTTGGTAAGGTGTAGATTATGTGGGTATTCTTATAAATACATATTTTTCTAGATACTATTAGTGGATGTGGTTCTGGCATATATGTACCTAGGGGTAACAACTCTGACATGGTGGATCGGGCTTGAATCAGTGTAACCTGGTACACAATAATGGACCTTACTGTGCACATGGTTTTACACTCTTGGGGGATATGGTTATGATAATTAAAATTTTCTTTAAAAACCATTATGAGGGATTTAAAATTAAATATGTATCTAAATAAACCATGTTTATGATTATAATATTTGATATACATAAAATTTTCAGTTTATGTTATGTATTTCATTAGTTTTGGGGTTATAAATTATTTTTAATAGTGATATGATCTAATTTAGCATGTTTCTTAATTTATAAATGTAACCTCATAGAAGGAATGTGAACCTCACCAATGAACATGATCTAAATAGTAATAAGAATAAAATATTTTATGGTCTTCTGCCAATCTTTATAAGGGAACAAGTCTCTCAAACATTCTAATCATATGAGGATATAATATCATGTGATAAAGAGACAATTAAATAATTATATAAGTGTTATGAATTTTTAGGCAAGCATGAGAATAAGAATATATCTAGGAATAACATGGATAAAATAAATAGCAGAAAAATTTATTTTACCACATGTGATAATTGTAGTCAGAAACACCATAGTGCTTGCATGAAGGTAAAGAGCATTTTCTAGAAATGTGTAGATAAGGGACACTATTATTATGATTTAATGGGTAATAAAAACTTTTCCAATGGGAAATAATTTAACTACAAGGATATGGGACCCTATGAAAATAAATGTCTCACCATCAAAGTAATATACCCCAAAAGAGGATAACGGACCATGATCTTGTTTATGCTACTACTATAGATGCAGAGAAATGATTAATATGAATGTTTTTGGATTAAATAATTATTTTATTTGAGTATCTCATCTATAATTATCTGCTTATAAAAATCATGAGATATATAAGTATTTCAATGCAATACGTCTTCTTTAAGGAATATAAAGAATATGATGAATAGAACTAGTAATCATGAGAAGTGGTTCTGTTGTAAGTTGATCTTCTTAAAAACACATTACTTTGGAAATATAACCCTAAAAATATTATTGATGTTGTGATAATAATAAATAGTTTTTTATGGGATAGTATTGGTGACCTTGAAGGCATTTGAAGATCTAATGGTTTATTTTATGCTGGAATTATTAAATAATGGTATTTAAGGAATATATTCAACAACCTGAGATTTTACTCTTGGAATAATTCAGTTTTTATAAACATTTAAAGGAGGTTAAGGTTTTTATGTATCTGGTATGTGACAATAAGAGCTATATTTTTGGGTAAATCTTATGTTAAGTTGTTTTTTTAAATTTAGTGATCTTTCTTATAAATTTTTGGTCTTCCATTTTGGACAGAAAGATTTTGGATGAGTCCTATGGGTAACTACTTATAGAATGGATTGTGGATTTTATTGATTAAAGTGAAATTATTATTCATAATATTGGATAACATGTTCTGAACATTTTGGATTTATAAAAATTTAAATAATAATGAAATGACTTATAAATCTTATGATTCATAAAAATGATTTTAGCATAAATTTTTTTCTTGAGTATCTATCTCCATATTTCAGAAATGAAGTGAATATAGATCAAAGAACAACTCACGGATGAGATTAGGACTTGGATATGAATCAAGTAATTTTATTTTCTCAAGTTCTTATCTATATAATAAAATAAACTCTCAAATCTAGGAAGATTATTTTTGGAAAAAAACATTATCTATTTTATTTTCATTATAAGAAATCAATAGTCTTTTAACAAATCATATATTTATGGTCTTGTTGTGGTTAAATTTATGATGACCATGTTCTCTACCACTCTCTATCAAAAATAAATGGTTAAATTTTTCTTCTATTTCCATATTTTTACTTTGCACTAATTTTATATTATTCCTATTACTAATATTTTGGTGACCTTTTAATTTCCTTTTCCTCTTATTAATATGATGTATTGTCAACCAAATTTACAATGTGGGTTTCCTATGAAATAATATTTATGTATCAAAATTTTATTTTTCCAAGTAAAATTTCTAAATTATATGGATGAAATTTTTTGAAGGAGGGGAGAACTTTACACCCCCAATACTTTATTGTATGTCTCTTTAAATTTTAAAACTTCTATATATTATTTTTTGCACAACACCATGTTTAAAACAACAGTATACTATAAAATATTAACATCACCAATGGAATAGTAATGTGACCATTAGGAATAGTAATACATAAGATAGAAAAGTAACCTTCTCTATAAAATTATATATAAAATTTAGGTATCTAATGAAAGAAAATATAATATATTTATATCAAGAAATAAGTAAATATATTTTTTTAAATGATAAATTAAGTGTTGGTATTTTTCTAAAATAAAAATGTTTATTTACAATTTTATAATTAATATAATGATTTTGAATAAAATTTATTTTTATAAAATAGATTCATAAATTAATATTTTGTTTTCTAATTATTATAAAATAATTTTATCATACCTTAATTAATTTTTAAAAGTGTCATAAAATCAGTCATAATTTTAAAATTGGTATTTTGTGAATAATTAATGTTTTAAATAAAAATTAAATTTCTCTTATTTAGAAAATTATTTTTATATAATAGAGCCTATTTTTGAATTATACATGTAGAAAAAGTTTTAGTGTGAATTTTTAATGTTTTTCTAAAACAGTTGAATTTTTGATAAATAGTAAAAAATGTAGTTTTTTAAGAAATACAGTATTTTTTTGACATCATGAAGAAATAATTATGATAAAAATTTATTAAACATATGTAACAACTAAAATATGAAATTATAATATAATTATATTACAATAAATAATTCATAACATGTGAGTTATAATTTATTTCTTGATAAGTATAAAAATCATGGCCAATGTCGACGTAGTGTGTACGTAGCATTGGAAAAGTCAAATTTGGTTCCTTAAAGATAATAATTAAGTGGTAAAAATTATTTTAACGATTTTTTATTAATTATTATGAATTATTGATGTTTTGGGCTCATCGTTTCGAATTTTAGAGTTATAAAAAATGAATCTTATCCAAATGCATATGGAATACTTACGTAAGGAAAGAAAAGGGAAATTAATGAAGTTTTATTAACATGGATATGAGTAATTATTATTAATTAATGAATATAACTGATTATATTAATCCTAATATATTTAATTTTATTATATAAATTTAGTTTTACTTTTTATAAATTAAATAATTAACTTTAATGCCTATGCAACGCTGATGTAGAACTCGTGATAGAAAAAAAATCTATAAAATGATTTTAATTAAAATTATAATAACTATTAAATGGCTTAAAAATATGGAAACAACTTTTTTATTGGTTATATATCGACCATGTTTTTATAAGTGTCTAATTAATGACCCTTTGGAGGTACATGGATATGATTGAGACCCCTTATAATATTTTATTTAAAAGGAAGTCAAGTTGTTCATAATATAGTTTTTAATTATTATAATATTTTAAATATATGGTCTTCTAAAAAATTCAAAAATAAATAGTCATTTGAAAAATAATAAATTTACCTTCTTTTTGGATTTTTTTATTTTTAGGGAATAAATATTTACTTTAATTGATTGCTCAACGAAGATATTGTAATTATTTAATTAATTAATATATAAATACATGATATTAATATATATATATAATTAGATATTTTTAAGTTAATTCAATAATTATTTGGATTATTAAATTGGTTTCATGTTTGAAATGTTGTTTTTATTTTATTAATGTTACAATTATGAAGAGTGTTTAATTTGACAAAAAATCATGAATATAATATCTAATTAAATTATTTAAAAATCACAAAAATATTGAAAAATGGATAAAAGTGATAATATTATATCAAAAATGTCATCACTTATGACTTTTAGGAGTTTTGAAAATCATTAATTCTATATTATAATTGTTATATTTTAATATTTAAATTAATTCGTAAATTTACCCTCACCTCAACTACAAATGAAGACTCATCCCTTCAAAAAAATTCATCACCTTAAACCATCTTTCTCAACTATCCTTGAAAAAAAATTACTTCTCCTCATCCATATCCACATTATAGTGTTCCTGGTTTCCCAAAAATACTACTTTCATGTTCCCTATGGAGGTTCTCAAGGAATAAGAATCAATAGGTATAATCTTCTTTCATTCTTTTAACTTTTATTCAATTTATTTTCTTTCATTATCATTTCCATACCTATTCTATCAAAACAATACTGATAACTCCAGTATATTATATTTACTATAATTTTACTATGCTAATGGTATATCAACCAACAATTATCTTCTCTTCCCCTTTTTATTCTAAAAATGAAAATATCATATGTGGGGTGCTGATTTACCACCTTTATGGATGAAGAGTTTTTATTTCTCTGTTCATCCTTCAAAGATGGTCATAAAACTGTTTTTATTGTTAAAAAAGACATTAATTTATATAATAAAATTTATTTAGTTTTATGAAACCAGTATATGCATATAATATTAATTCATAAGACAAAACTAGTTCCTGATGATTCAAAAAATGCTAAAATAATCTAAATGGTTAAAATTAACTCTTTATGTAACAAACATATTCATATGTTAAGAAATGATATGTAAGACCATTAAAATTAATTAAACTCATATAATTTCAATTATAGATGATTATTTTCATTTTACGTAATCTTTTTTACATGTTTGTAAGTCAACCAATCATGATAATAATGGAAACAAACACTCCCAAATAACGAAATTGAATCTTATAACTCGTCAAAAAAGAAATAAATTTACATAATAAAAGTATAATAAAATAAATAAATGTTTAATAAGTTCTAAATTAAATTATTAATGATTATAATTTCATTATCTAGTATATTATTTACAAGTACAGAACACTTTTATACAAAATATAAGGTTTTCTCATCTCACTTTTATTTTTGTGAGATATGTCTAATTCACCACTATGTCTTGTGTGTGGTGTATGTATACTTCCCTTTGATGTATCATATAATGAATATATTTATCCCCATGGTATTAAATGTTATGTATTATGATAATATATTTTATGGGGAATATTATTCAATTGATCATAAAGTGGTAATGGCTTCTTCTCGAACCTCTATTTATCCTTCAGGATACCTTTTCTCTCTCTTTACCCCTATATAATTCTTAATTATTATTATTTAATCCTACTAAATTTTTTATGCATGTTCTAAATATATGTACCAAGATAAATTATTCGTTATTATATGGAGAGACACATGTTTTATAAGGTTTAGTTTTTAATTCCTATTAATAAGCCCACTCGAGTAAAGGGAAATTCCCAATTTCTTACCCATTTTTATGCACACTACATAATGTATTTTAACCCCCCAATATTTCTCTAAAATTTATCTTTTTATCATGAAAAACTATATTATTTAATTTATATTTTATTTAAACAATTATTCATTTTTCTTCTTTAAAGACTCTTTTTTAGTTTCCCTTAAACTGAATTGAAGCATCTCATTTCTAAAGTTACATAAACACTATTTTTACATGTTTTCACCTCAGTTTCCCAATTTCAGTATGAAGTTTCTTTTAATATTTATAAAATAAAATTTCATTCACATTTATTTTTAGGGATATACTTGTTTAAAATATTATTTTTATGACAAATGATTTTCCAAAAAAATATTAGTTCTAAAGTAAAATTCTATTTCTCTTAATAATTTCTCAATTACATTATTAGATTATTTTCATCTATTTCAATACCCTCATTTGAATATTATTCTTAGTTGAGATTGATTTCCTATGTTACCATCTACCATGATTTATTGAATGCTTTATTATTACTGTCTTGATACTATTTATCATATTACTTTGGATAGTTTATGATTATGTTTATTGTTTGGGGATATTATTTACATTTCATATGATAATTTCAATATGAATTTATATGTTTATTATGTTTCACCCCTTTTATATGAGGAATGAATTAGACTTTGTAAGTGATAGTAGAGGCTCACTATAGACTCTTAATGCATCGATAGGTCTCGGGAGAAAAACCAGATATGGACTTGGCTGAGGCCTTACCCATTTATTTTCAGATATGTATTTGGTTGAGGCCTTAACAATTTATTTTTATACGTCTTGGATGAGGCCCAGATGGTATATTTAAGATGTCCATCATTATGAATTCCATAATTATGATATTAGTATTTTAAAATCCCTTTTATTATTTGAATATTTTAATATCCATGGTTAATTTTTATTCTCTTGTGGTTATTTATATAGAACTATTTATTGAATTTTTATTCCTTCCATATTCTGCTCAAGATTATGTTTTATTGGCATGTTTTTTTAGTTATACACTTTTCCTTATTGTTTATAATTATGTAATATTCCATTTTATTTCTTACCCTTAATGATCATTTGATCTCACCCCTTATTTATATTTTCCCTAAGATGAGAATATGTATATTATAAATGACTTTCATGGATAATCTATATGTTTATGGGTTTTTCCAATGGAATTTATATGTTCTTTTCTCTTTCAAGATATAATGTAACACATATGTTTGTATCTAGTTTTCAAATTATACTAAAATATTAATTATTTTGGGATAGGAAATCTTGTTCTTATTACCATTGTAATAAATTAAGGCATTGGATCTGGGCTACTGGGGTTGGGTTCTATATATGTGTGTGAAACAAGATCATAAAACATTATTCATATCATCAAATCATAAACTGTTGAAAGTATACTAGTTTTATAAATATTTCATCATCAAAATAATAAATAATATGGATAAAGAATAAATATGGTAACAATTGATCAAATCACTAGTAAATCATAAGAAATGTCAAAAGATTTTTTTATAGATAAAAATATATTTGAAAGATCACTAGAATATTCCTTTAGGAAAATTCCCCTTTCATTCTAAAATCAATTATTTAAAATCTAAAATTTTCAAAAAAAAATAAGGAAAAAAATTTATTAAAAAAGAACCAAATAAACTTATGAAGGATTATTTAATAAAAATAGTATTCATGGTAGTGGGGAAATATATCCATACAGTGTATTTTAAAAGAGAAATTCCTTTACCATTTTCAGTAATAATTCAAGAGTACCTCGTTTGGAGAATGATAATAAGAATCCTTAAAAAAAATTTATAGAAAGTAAATCATGGGTAATAATAAATTTAAAAACCATATGTATAATATTAAAATTTTTACTGAAAAAAAATTAAATTAAATATTGACATTGAATAAAAGATTCCAGGCTGAAGAGAAAAATAATGTCAGTTTTGCTTAAAACAATATTTTGGTATCCAGAGTACTTAAAAAGGGGAACAATTAATGAAAATATGTAATATATAGAAATAATCAGTGGATAATAAAATATGAAGTATTTGGGAGAGATATATTATATAATTTTAACATTAAAAAATATTAAGTACAAACAATCTCAGTGAAAATGAGATTCTAACATAAAACTCTTACCGCTTTTGTAACTTTTGAAGCCTAACCGTAATGAAAGGAATAACTTCAAAGAAAACATTAAACCACATGAATATAAATATATTGATGATATAATATATAAAAGGGAAATTATATACAAAACATGAAGGAAATTAGTGGTGAAAATGATATATGTCTCATGGAAATAAAAGTAAGTTGAGAAACTGTTAGCTAATATCTGACTTGATTCATACATGATCCAACCCTCAATATAATAAATTTATATTCACAAATTCTATAAATGAAAAATATTAATATATATAATATCATATATGATCCAATTATATCATTTTAACATCCTTTTATTAATAATTATCTATTAAATTTGTCATTTTTGGGTTTTAACTACTTCGTTTTTCATGTATGTTTTAGTTTGAAAGTTATAATTATTTTACTTTTATTATGGTTCATCCATATATTTAATTTTTATATTGATTTAAATATAATATATAATACTTCCTTGTAATTGGTGATGAAAAATGAATTATATCACTTCATGGAGATGGTAATCTGTACATACACACAAGTGATGATTCTACTTTTCGATGGATAAAAAAACCTAGTTATTTGATAATTTAACTTTGCAGAGTCATTATAATATCATAAATATCATATATTTTCCTTAAATATTTCCTTTTTACTAACCAGGTAATGTGGAAATGTTAATAAAAAGTCACATCACATCGTGGTGGTGGTAATCCACACATAAACATGAGTGATGTTGTCATTTTCCAATGGATCAAAAGGTAAGAAGTTAAATAAGATATTGTAATTACAAAAGAATAATTATTTTATAAATAACATATATAAACATTCAATACATAATTATATATTACCATGAAATTTGGTAATGTAAAATGAATTATATCACTACATGGGGGCGATAGTCCACACGTACGCACGAGCAACACTTTTATTTTCCATTTGGTGACAAAGGGGTAGGAAATGGTTGGGAAAAAATCATAATAAAATTTCCTTATATTAATGATATTATATTAATCATATTTGTTTAGATATAAAATGATTATATAAGTTTAATGAATAAATAAAATTGAATGATCTTGGTTTGTATTTATACTTCTTTCTTAAGAGACCACCTTTTCCTTACACCTTAAGCCTTGAGGGATTACTATTAGTAGAAGAATAAATTCTATATAATGGATTTAATGAATCATGGATGGTTTTTTAGTAGGTATTGTGAGATCTAGAATGATCAAATGGTGTGAATAATATTAGAGAAGATGTGCCCTTTTATGACTAAGGGGAGAGACTCACATGGAATTTATTAAAAAATTTCAATGATATAAGGTCAATTTCTTGAAAAAATGGATATGAATGGAAAACTATTTGAATTTATGGTGAGATAAGGTATAAATAACTTCAAAAAATTATAATTATAAATTATTTTGTAGAAATAATACCCTTATATCCTAGTTTAACCCTCAGGTAAACTCACTGTAACCTTAACCATGGTAAATTTTTTTAATGTTTTTACTTTTTAATATGACCAAAAGTCAAGTTTACCCTATTATATTACATTAATTATTGTGATTATAATTATAGAATCCATTTTAATTGATTCAATTTCTATCAGTGGTAGAATTCATCTTTAAATAATTTCAAAACCTACAACAAAAACCCATTTTAGAAAAATGAATATTCAAGAATAAAACACAATTTACTTACATCATTTCCTTGTAAAAATCATAAAATGAATGTTAAAATACATAATTTAATATATAATATAAAAAATTAATTAAAAAATTAATTAATATATATTAATTAAATTTAATAAAATAAAAACACTTTTTGAATATAAAATAGTTTTTATTAAAATTTGTTTTTAACCCAAAAATAAAATTATACCAAAATAGAGTATAATGATAAATTTTGGGTAATTAATTATATTAAATAAAATTAAATTAGACATATCTTACTTTAATATCAGATTAAAAACATAATGGGATTTTTTCTTGATAATAAATGACCATTATTTAAAAAATCTATATTTTTCACTATTGACTAAAAAATAGATCTTTTTTGAAAAATTCAAAACATTAACCCAATGATAATATTGAAATAATGATTTCAAAAATTTTATTAATTTACTCAAATAAAATTTATAAAATATATAGAAATGAATTTTAATTTTCTTTTGTGTAAAATGTAATAAAAATAACTTTTGAAGAAAACACATTTTTTTCATAAAATGATTTTAATGAAAATTTTGTACTTATTTATTATGAATTAATCATTGATTTTTTATTTTTTTAAAATTATACATATTTTTTGTAATGTAATTATTACTATACATACCTACCCACATAATAGATATCTTATAATAGTTTACTATATCATGGTTTATAAAAACATTAGGTTATGTATAAAGCAAGCTATCGAACACTAACATTTTATTTTAAAAAAAATATATTCTAAAATTTTGGAGCATTTTTACTATAAGAAAACCGTGTTTTAGTGGCGGTTTTTTCGAGGCGGTTTACAAAACCGCCACTAAATATTTATTTATCAAAAATTGAGTGGTGAGTATTTAGTGTTGTTATTAAAAGATTCCACTAAATTCTTTTAAAATACCTTTTATAATTGTTTAAAAAAAATTCCAAAAAAGGTACAATTATTTAAAGTCGTGATTTTTTAAAAAATTCACCGAAAAATAGAAGGAAAAAATTTTAAAATTATTTTTTCATTAATTATTTTTTTATCATTATTATTTACAATCAAATATAGTTTATTATTTATAATTTTAATTATTTATAATGTGTTAATAAATAAATATTTATAATTATTAGTCAATAATATTTTTTAACTGAAGTCAAATCTTCAATAAGGTGAAAAAGAGACTTCGACATCAAATAACCATAACATTTGATCAGAGAGTCAGTTTTAGCTTCAAAACTTGTCAAATCGAAGCCTATGAAATGTGATAAAACAAAGTTACATTCAAATTGTTTGAAAACAGAAAGAATAAAATTTATTATTTTTTCAAAAAAGTCAAAAATCGAATTCGAACTTCAAACAACCATAACTTTTGATTTGGGAGTCCATTTGGGCTCTACCACATATCAAATCGAATCCTGCTACAAGATCAACACCGTATAATTATTGGACCAAATCTTTGTGTATTATCTCCATTTTTTATTCCTCAGAAAGGCCCATAAGGTCTAGAAAATATAGTTTTTAGTCATTGATCTTGATTTCTTTAAATTCAAACGACTACAACTTCTAATTCAAGTGTTCGTTCGACCGATACAACATAATATATCGAAGCTTGTTTCATGATATTCGATTTGACTCGTTGTGGTTATAAAAAAAGGAGTATCGAATCATATTTTATGGTAATTTAAGTGTTATTAGGGTTTTCAAAGATTCTTAATGTTTTATGATTTTTTATTTTTTTATTTTTTTTCTTTTATTTGTTATTTATTTGTTAATTTATTTATTTATTATTTATTAAATAATTATTAATTACTTAATTAATTAATTATTATTTATTTATCTATTATTTATTATTATTTATTTATTTATTTATTTATATAATATTTAATATTTATTTATTTATTTATTTAGTTAGTTATTATCTACACATTAATTATTAATTTATCTTTAATTTATAAATTTGTTACTAATTAATTAATTGATTACTTATATTTTATTATTCATTTATTGTTTATTTTTAATTCTTTATTTATTTATTTTTTAATTATTTTCTATTTATTATTTATTAATTATTTATTATTAATTTATTATTTATTAACTATATATATATTATTAATTATTGAATATTAATTATTAATTTTTAAATATCAACTATCAATTATTAATTATTAGTTATTATTTATTGTTAATTATTTATTGTTTATTATTTATTAGTTATTGGTTGTTAAGTATTATTTATTTATTTATTTATTTATTATTTATTTATTTATTTATTTATTTAATATTATTATTTATTAAATACTAATTATTTATATATTTTTAATCTATTAAATATTTATTTATTTTTTGTTTATTGTTAATTAATTTATTATTAATTTATTATTTTTTCATTATTTAATAATAATTTTTTAATTATTTATACATTTTAAAATATTAATTATTTAATATTTATTGTTAATTATTAATGATGAATTATTAATTATTAGTTATTATTAATTATTAAATAATGATTTGTTTATTATTTGTTTATTATTTATTTATTTATTTATGAATTCAGTTATTTATTCATTTATTTATTATTTATTTATTATTAATTTATTTTTAGTTTATTAATTATTTATTTACGATTAGTTTATTATTCATATATTATTTACTTATTTATTTATTTATTCTTATTTTATTTTTAGATTATTAATTTATTATGAAGGAATTATTTATTACTTATTCATTGTATATTCATTATATATTCATTATATATTTATTATTTATTCATTCATGGTTTATTATTTATTATTTGTTATTTATTATTTTTTATCAATTATTTATTAATTTATTATTAATTTATTTTTTAATTAATTTATTATTTATACAATACTTATATATTATATGGTATATTTTATATATTATATATTATATATTATTTAGTATTTAGTATTTATTATTTACTATTTACTATTTATTATTTACTATTTATTATGTACTATAGATTATTTACTATTTACTATTTTTTATTTACCATTTCCTTCCATAATATATATTTTTATTTATTATTCATGTAACGCCCCGACCCTAGTTACCCAGAGTCGGTACATTATTACGTAACATTGGCATGATCATAAGGGATCAAATCCCGAAAGACCGATCAGTTTAGTAGCCTTGCAAACAAGATATACATAGGTTTAACATTACAACTTGAAAACAAATACAATGCTAATTTATTTCATTAGAAACATCCAAGCCTCCTAGATTATGCCTGCAAGTCACCCATAACTAATTTCTTCATATCCTTGGAAAATGAAACATAAGAAAGGGGTGAGCTCAAACGCTCAGTAATAGTAAGAAATATAGCAGAAGATAACATAGACATTAGGCATGGTGAATAATTGAAAACACATGCCTTTACAAATAAAAAACATGAACACTTTATTTTAGGAATATGAGCTGAGTAAATAATGCCATAATAAAACATAATCATTGGTATTCTAGTAGTCAAATAACCACATAAACTATCAATATTATTTTAAAATGATGGAAAGTATAATGTTGGACATTCTAAAACATTTTGTCAAGGCCTCGGCCAAGACGTCTAAAAATGATTAAGGCCTCAACCAAAACCATATATCAAATTGGGAAAGGCCTCAGCCAATTCCATTTCTAATTGTCTTATGATACCTACCGATGCATCGAGGAGCTATAGTGTGCTCCACCCGTCACTTACCAAGTCCAATACATTCCTCATATGAAAAGGTTGAAACATAACATAAACATTCGTATTAAAACTAGCATACAAAATGACAATACATTATCTGTAGAACATGAATTGTATAAAAATAATACATCCCCATTGAAACATATCACAAAAACTTCAACACAGTATGGAAGATTTGTATCGTAACAAATCAACTTTAAACAAGATTAAAATCCATCAAAGGATGTTGATATAGATAAAAATTGATTGTGAAAATCTTTGAGAGAAATATCCCTTTTTCATGATAACATTTAAAAGTCACACAATTTAAAAAGGAAGACATTTACTGACATTTTTGAATCAAAGTGTCTCATTCCACTTTGAAACATTTAAAAGGAATTAACATTTTAAAACTATTCATGTCCATATAAATAAATCCTTAAAACCATTTTGAAAACATGGACATTAAAGAGAATGATTTAGAAGAATAAATATTTAAACCTTTTAAAATGATGATCTAGTTAAAGAGTCCCTTCCATAAAACCATAAAATATTCTTTTTTAAATTTTTTTATGAAACACATATGTGGATGATAAAGAGTTCCTAGTAGAAACTCACGTAAAGATAACCTCGGATAATTATGAGATTGTAGAATTAACCCTTACCCTGCACTTTCGTTTGGTCGAGGGTATGTTTAACCTCCTGTGTAATGACCATAGTATGTTATTAAATTATTACAGAACCATATTCATATTTATTATATCATATATTATTCATTTATGACTTTATACTACTCATTTAATAATGATTTCCATGTTAAATTAACATTTTGGTTAATAATCGCTTTCTTTATCATACATGTTTTAGCTTTTTATTCTTGATCGTATCATTTAGATTATGATTTACATATTTCCAGAATATAACACATGATTTATATATCATATATATTTAGAATATAAATATGTATAATAGATTGATATATGAAATGGAAAACACTGTTTATGGAGACAGTAGGCTATACGTACTCATAAACACTACTTCTGTTATCTATCGTATTGAATGGAAGTAAGTGAATAAGATATATGTAAGTACATAGGCACACAAAGAAACACATATATTAATTAGCATTACAATGTCAGATATTACATACTTATTAATAATATGTATTTTTATAATCGTTATTGAATGGTTAATGTGGAAATGAATCTCATCGCGTCATGGAGACGGTAATCCTTACGTATGCACGAACGAAAATATCATTATATTGATTTTGAAATCATATGTAATTGGATGGTATATAATATATACATAATAATTAACATGTTATATTTATTATTTACATTAGTTATACTCATTATTATACCCATCCAAATAATGAAGTGTTGGAATAACAAACTACACCACGACGTGGAGACGGTAAGCTGTACATATGCACATATGGTGAATTTTTCATTTATAGGGTGGATAGAATAATAATATGGTTTTAACATATTTATAATATAATCACAGTATGTAGGAGGTACTAGAGTTATTATTTTGTTAAGGAAACAACAAATAAAGATGAAGTGGAAGAATAAAAGAACTTGAAAGAGGGTGGTGAAATTATTACCTCTTCTTCTGGTGTTTCCTTTTGAGTTGATCAAAAGGGCTCCATAGGTTGGATTTCTGATCAAATTAAGACCACTAGGTCTAAGTGAGGATAGTTGGGTAGGGTTTGGCTGATCCAAATGGCTTTGGAGGTGTGACATTAAGAGAATGGGAAGTTTCCTTTTATAAGAGAGGTGAGCGTCACCTTAAGAAAAGATTGAAATATTATTTTATAATAAATTTATTTTTAGTTTCTAATGGCTCAGAAATGATTTATTACGAGTATAAGGTGGGTATGGGTCTAAATATTATCAACCAATTGTTTTTAGAAATGTTTATGTCACCATATTAACCCTATCTTTTAGATTTAACTCTATGTTAAAAAGTATAACTTTTACAATGTCCTCTTGTATTACTTTAATAAATTGTTAATAAACATACTATAAAATGACACGCTAAACCCAAGTGGGTCATTAATAAAAGATATATTATTATATAAGTACTTTTTCCTAAAATTAAATTTTAATAATATTATATCAATTAATAATATAGTATTTGTTTTAAACACTAATTCATGTCAATTTTGATACTATTTGGTATTTTGTTTTTGTGAAAGTCATAACAACATGACTACTACCAAAAATATTCATTGAATCTACCCTAATATTAAATATTAACCTATAAAATTAGTTTAATTCATCAATAGTCTCAAATTAAATTTATATGGATATTTATAATATCTATTTTATTTAATCTTTCATTAATAAGTTAATTGCTGCATCATCATTGTGTCATAAATAGGTTAAATTATTTTATGCCTAAAAATTATAAATAAAATACCATTATGTAGGAAATATTTTTATATTTTTTAATGAATATTTATAGTCTAATATATAAATTATATAACCCCATATAAATTTTTTTTACTAAAAGATACTTGCTTTTGTTATTTTTATCATTACTTTATATTAATTAATATAAAATGTCATTATCACTCTCTAGTGGCTCTAAGTGGCTCCAAAATCGACCCAAGTATTCCCATGGTCAGAAATATATCAAAAAATAGTAATAAGACAAATTTTATGGTAATTTAATATTATAATAATAATATATGTTTACCCTTATTTACCAGATTTACCCTTTTACCATGGTTAATAAAATATTTACTGAAGTAAATATTCATAATGTCTAAAAATAACATTTACCTATTTAAACAAATATAACCTCCTGATTCCAAATATGGAATCCATTTTTCCAAATTCAAAACACATAAGTGTAAAAAATTTATTTAGAATTAATTCCTGCTGTCAAAACAAAAAAATGTGTTTTTAAGAAAAAATAAATATCAAAAGATTGACACTTGTTTATATCCAGTTAAAATGTTAAATTACACATAATGACATAAATTATATTAAATGATAAAAATATAATATAATTATACTTAAAAACAATTCAAATGTATAATTTAACAATATAAATAATTTCGATTAAAAAGATGTTTTTAATTAAAATTTGGTATTTTTCACTATTCATCAAAATATGAAAGTTATCAGAAAAGTACCAAAAATTTATCCAAACTAAATTTTTATGTCCCAATTATAAAAAATAATTTAATTTCATTAAATTTAATATATAAAAGTTTCAAATATTTATTTTAAAAAAGTTTCTCCATTAAAAGGCGGTAAAATTGCATTTTTTGGAAAATACTTATTTTATCTGAAAAAAATGAACTTATTCTTATATTATGTATATGAAACACATAATATGGATTATAAAATTATATAGATTATATAAAATTTAAAATTCAGTTAATACTATTAATAACCGCTTTTGAACGACCAGTTTGGTAAGTCGTGGTGCCCTCGAACTCGATGTTGTGTGTAACACAAGTTATTGAATTTATTTGAAGAGATAACATACTATGAAATCTTGGGGTGTTACATTATCCCCTCCTTCAATAAATTGTGTCCTCACAATTTGAAATTTTTCTAAAATAAATGGTTAACAATAGAAAAATACCTTTGTGGAAAACCCAAATCAAAAATTGGGTTTATAAACTTTAGTCTAAATAAGAGGGAAAGGGAAATGAAAAATTCTCCCACAAATTATGATCTCTATAAGGAAAACATTGGTGGAAATTAGAGACATAATTGGAGGAAAAACATATATATTTTTAGGGAGTGGTTGAGGTCATCAATCACAAATAAGTATAAAATTGAGTGCCTCAAATCCATTAATCTATAGTGATTTAAAATATTGTCGGTTCAACAAAATATAAGGTATTAGGATAACACATTTTTGGTTTTAAGATCCCTTCCCGAAAGATTTAGAACTAATTTATTAATATTATAATAGTAAAAAATATACTTTATATGTAGAGTTTTATCCTGCAACTAATTCCTACCAAAAACTCACCTTTCACTCCAAAAGATAATAGAATTAAAAAATAATCTATTTATTGTAATCATATAGGGTTCCAAAAATAATGAATTTATAATTAATTTTTCATCCTATTTAAAAAAATATACATTACACAAACTAGGACATCACGTAGGCCAGTGGTAGGTTATGCACCCTTGTCGCCCTTCGGTTGTGGGTTCAAGTCTCATGCCCTTGCTAGACGCAAGGGGTTGTCCTTTTTATAACAATCCAAAAACAATCTTAAGAAATGGTTTAACCTTAATAATAGTATCCAAAATCAAACATAGTCCATTACAACCATTAGACTTATCCTGAATACTTCTGTCCAAACTCATAGTCCAAAATTTATAAGGAAGGTAAACAAAATAAAGATCTCTTTTTCCATGTAATAATATATGAATACCTTCATCAAGTATTCTTTTAAAACATGGTAACACCCTAAATTACCGTAATACCGTATTGATTACATTCATGATCCTTTATTACTTATAGAATACTAGATATATTCCTTATATCCAAACACTTTTAATATTCCAATAATGATGGAATAAACAAACCATTAATCAGTTCCAATATAGGCAAGAATATCCAATATAATTTATCCAAATCAACCATCTCGTATTCCCAAATCACTACCTCTGCATCGAACCATATTTAGGTTTATCATTCTTTCAACCATGTATTTTCCAAAATGTTTAACTTATTATTGAGTCACTTTTCTTAGTACCATTTAATCTCGAATCCTCAATGAAATTGTGCTGCGGTACAATCCTTATTTATTTCCATAATTCATATAACTAGTACATCATTGATATAACACTAAAATGGCACAATTCTTTAATATAAACATATGAACACTAGTCCTTACTCTTCATATATGGTAGTATAATAACTTGATTATTATCCAACAACATCATTTGTGGTATACATTGATGATTTGGACATTGATTCGCGTAGTGTCCCAACTCCTTACAGATGAAGCATTGTACATTTGAAACATTTTTCTTACCCTTGCAATCACATACTCTGTGTCCTTTTTCTCCAAAATTATAACAAAATATCATTCCCTTCAAGCATTTACTATGGTGATTCTTTCCACAATTATCACATATGGGAAAATCTATCTTTCCCTTATTCCCTTTATCCATCTTTCTCTCTACCATCATTTTATTCTTTGTCTTCCCTATAAAGCCATAGGCCTCAGAAAATTCTTTACTTATGTTATTAACACATGATACCATTTCTTCATATGATGATAATACATGGAAGACTATTTCCTTTCTAAATTTTGTCTTAATACCATGAAAGATATGATCCTTCTTACTCTTTGAATCTTGCATATTGCTGGAGTTCACATTCTTCTACTAGGAACCATTTATAAACAATGGCATACACTAGGTATGTTTATGAATCGCAATGCAAAATTACAAACTTTTAAAATACCTAACATAAATTGAAAAGATTATGTATATATACTATAATCATAAAATGATTTATTTGAGGATGTATTTACTCTTAAGTCCTTCATAATGGCTTGTAAAGAAAATGGGAATTATCCAAAGAATATCCCTAGGAGTGTCGTAACCAAGAGTATAGCAAGGCCCATTGTCAAATACCAGGATACCCCAGGTCAAGCTCGAAACTCCTTGTCAATGTTTTCACTCCTAGGTATTTCTATTCGAGAGCCACCTCTTCCTGCTCATATCCATACAGGGATGTATTTCTTGTAAAATTCACAAAATTTATACATCATAAAAATTCTAAGAAGTTCTTCAATACAAATCCTCAAAGTCTATCTTAGGGTAATGTTATCGAATCAGAGTTTTTCTAAATCTAGTTTCCAAGGTATTTACAAAAATTCCTCTAATACCAACTGTAACGCCCTAACCCCAGTTACCCAGAGTCGGTGCATTATTACATAACATTGGCATGATCATAAGGGATCAAATCCTGAAAGACCGATTAGTTTAGTAGCCTTGGAAACAATATATATATATATAAGTTCAACGTTACAACTTTAAAAAAAATACAAAACTAATTTATTCCATCAGAACCATCCAAGACTCTTAGACTAGTCCTGTAAGTCACTCATAACTAACTTCTTCATATCCTTGGAAAATGAAACATAAGAAAGGGGTGAGCTGAAATGCTCAGTAAGAGTAAGAAATATAGTGAAAGATAATATAAATATTATTCAAGGTGAATAATTGAAAACACTTGCCTTCACAAATAATAAACATGAGCACTTTATTGCAAGAATATGAGTTGAGTTAATAATTCCATAATAAAACCTAATCATGGGTATTATAATAGTATAATAACCACATGAACAATCAATATTATTTTCATAACGAGGGAATGTATAATTCTAGACATTCTGAAACATTTTGTCAAGGCCTCGTCCAAGATATCTAAAATTGATTAAGGCCTTGTCCAAAACCATATATCAAATTGGGAAAGGCCTCATCCAATTCCACATCTAATTGTCTCATGAGACCAACCGATGCATCGAGGAGCTATAGCGGGCTCCATCCATCACTTACTAAGTCCAATACATTCCCCATATGAAAAGTTTGAAACATAACACAAACATTCGTATTAAAACTAGCATACGAAATGTCAATACTTTATCCATAAACCATGAATGGTATAAAAATAACACATCTAAAATCTAACATATAACAAAACCTTCTATACAATATGGTTTATTTGTACCATAATAAATCAACTTCAAACAAGTTTAAAATCCATCAAAGGATGTTGACATAGATGAAAATGATCTGTAAAACTCTTAGAGAGAAATATACCTTTTTCATGAAAACATTTATAAGTCTCACAATTTAGAAAGAAATAAATTTAATGAAATTTTTGAATCAAAGTGTCCCTTACCAATATGAAACTTTTGAAATTAATTAACATTTTAAAAACATTCATGTCCATATAAATAAATCCTTAAAACCATTTTGAAAACATGGACATTAATGAGAATGATTTAGAAAAATAAATATTCAAACCATTTAAAATGAGGATCTATTAAAATATTCCATTCCATAAAACCTTAAAATATTTATTTTGAAAATATTTTTATGAAACACATATGTGGATGATAAAGAGTTCCCAATAGATACTCACGTAAAAACAACCTCAGATAATGAATAGATTATAGAATTAACCCTTACCTTGCACTTTCCTTTGTTCGAGGGTACATTTAAACTCTTGTATAATAACCATATTATGTTATTAAATTATTACAGAACCATATTCATATTTATTATATCATACATGATTCATTTATGACTTTATATTACCCATTTAACAAATATTTCCATGTTAAATTAACTTATCGGGTAATAATTTTTTTCTTTATCATACGTATTTTAACTTGTTATTCTTGATCGTATCATTTATATCATGATTTAAATAATTCCAGAATATAAACCATGATTTATATATCATATTTATTTAGAATATAAATATGTATAATAGATATATATATGAAATGGAAAACACCATTTATGGAGATAGTAGGTCCTACGTACGTATAAAGGATGTTTCTGTTTTCATATCATATTGAATGGAAGTAAGTGAATAAGATATATGTAAGTACACAGAAACACACACACACACACACATATATATATATTATGTAGTATTACTATGTCATATATTTCAAACTTATTAATAATATATATTTTTATAATCATTATTGAAGGGTGAATATGAAAATGAATCTCATCGCGTCGTGGAGATGCTAATCCGTACGAACGCACGTGCGACAATATCCCTGTATTGATTGTGAAATTGTATGTAATTAGATGGTATATCAAATATAAAGAATAAGTAACATGTTATATTTATTATTTACTTCAACTATACTCATTATTATATCCATCCAAGTAATGAAGTGTTTGAATAACAAACTACACCACGATGTGGAGACGGTAAGCCGTACATACACACATATGGTGTCTTTTTCATTTATAGGACGGATAGAATAACGAATATGGTTGTAAAATATTTATAATAAAATCACATTATTTATGAGGTATTGGAGTTATTATTTTGGTATGGTAAAAATGAAGAAAGAGTTAGTGGAAGAAGAAAAGAACTTGAAAGAGGGTGGTGAAATTTTTATCTCCTCTTCGGGTATTTCCTTTTGAGTTGATCAAAAGGGCTACTTAGGTTGGATTTCTGATAAAGTTACGTCCAATAGGTCAAATTGAGTATAGTTGGGAGGATATTTGGGAAGGTTTTGTCTGAGCCAAATGGCTTTTTAGGTGTGAAATTAAGAGAAGGGGGAGTTCCCATTTATAAGAGAGGTGAGGGGCACCTTAGGAAAAGATTGAAATATTATTTTATAATAAAATAATTTTTGGTTTCTAATATCTCCAAAATTCTTTATTTAGAGTATAAGGTGGGTATGGGTTTAAATAATATAAAAACATAGGTTTTAGACAAGTTTAGGTCTCCATATTAACCCTATCTTTTAGATTTAACTCTTAGTTTAAAAGTTTAACTTTTACAATTTCCTCTTGTATTACTATAATAAATGGTTAATAAAATTTCTATAAAATGCCAAGAGAACCCCAAGTGGTTCATTAACGACATTTATATTATTATATAAGTTATTTTTCTGAACCTTATATTTTTAGGAATATTATATCTATTAATAATATAGTATTTGTTTAAAAACTAATATATGTCAATTTTGACGCTATTTCATATTTTGTTTTTGTTAAAGTCATACAAGTATGATTAACTCAAAAAAATTCATTTAATCAACCCTAACATGACATATTAACCTATAAAATCAGTTTAATTCATCAAAAGTCTCATATTACATTTATTTGGATATTTATAATATTAATTATTTTAATCTTTCATTAATAAGGTAATTACTGGATCATCATTGTGTCATAAATAAATTAAATTATTTAATGTATAAAAATTATAAATAAAATATAATTATGTATGAAATATTTTTAAATTTATTATAAATATTTATATTCGAATATATCAATTATATAACCCCATAAAAAATTTTTTACTAAAAGATACATGCTTTTGTCATTTTTGTCTTTACTTTAGATCAATTAATATAAATTGTAATTATCACTATCAAGTGGCTCCAAGTGGTCCCAAAATCGACCCAAGGATGACCATGGTTGTCAATGTATAAAACAATAGTAATAGGACACATTTTAGGGTAATTTAATATTATTATTATAATATTTTTTTACCCTTATTTATCAGATTTACCCTTTAACCATTGTAAATAAAATATGTCATGAAGTAAATATTCATAATGACTAAACATAAAAGTTACCTATTTGGACAATTTGGACCTCCTCATTACTAAATATGGAATCAATTTTTCCAAATTCAAAACATAGAAGTGTTATAAATTAATTTAAAATTAATTCCTCTTGTCAAAACAAAAATGTGTGTTTTTAAAAAATAATAACTATTAAAAATATTGACACTCGTTTATGTCCAATTTAAATATAAAATTACATCCGATGACCTAAATTATATTAAATGATAAAAATATAATATAATGATACTTAAAATAATTCATATTTATAATTTGTAACTATAAATTATTTCGATTAAAAAAGTTGTTTTTAATTAAAATTTAGTATTTGTCATTATTCATCAAAATAAGAAAGTTATCAGAAAAGTACCAAAATTTTATATAAACTAAATTTTTATGTCCCTATTTTAAATAATTATTTATTTTAATTAAATTTAATATATAAAAGTGTCAAATATTTGTTTTAAAAAAGGTTCACCTTTAAAAAGAGGTAAGATTTCATTTTTTGGAAAATAATTATTTTATCTGATAAAAATGATTTTGTTATTATATTATGTCTAAGAAATACATAATATAGATTATAAAATTATATGTATTATATAAAATTCAAAATAAATTTAATAATATTCATAACCGCTTTTTAACGACTAGTTTGGTAAGTCATGTTGTGCTCGAACTTAGAATTGCGTGTAATGCAAGTTATTGAATTTCTTTGAATATATAACATACTATGAAATCATGGGGTGTTACAATTCATTTATATTCGTTTTCATTAATAAGTACTTAGTAATTAGTAATTATTAAATATTAATAATTTATCTTATTATTTAATATTAAATATTAATTATTGATTATTGATTAATCATTATTGATTAATAATTATTCATGTGTATCTATTTGTTATGTATTATTTTTTTTCCAAATACTATATATATATATATATATATTATATAAAATTTGATTTATTTATCACATGAAGAGCCTACTAGAGTAGAAATGTCTTTGGAGAATAAGCAAGAGGTAAGGGGTTCAAATCTCACACAACGCAGAATTTCTATATATGGCATGAGCATGTGCATGGACATGAGCTTGTTCATGGAGATGGACTTGTGCATAGAGATGGGAATGAGCATGGTAATAATAAATTATAAATATTAAATAAAAAAAAATATGAAAATAAATAAAATTAATTACTTGATTAATTAATAACAAAACTAAAAAAATGAAAAAAATTAAAAATTAAAAAACAAATTAATAAAAGAAACTAAAAAATAAAAAATAAATAAAAAGTGATTTAGTAACAGTTTAAACCGCCTTTAAAACCCCTTTGCTAAATTGTTCTTCGACGGTTTTAAAAAACCACCACTAATTGGTTTCCAACACATGATTTAGTGACTATTTTCAAAAATATCATAGAATGATTTATCAGTGGTTTAAACCAACACTAAATTAATATTTTGGCATAGTGTTTGGTAAAAAAATTTGGGTCAAAACCTTTGTTATTTTTAATGCAACTACATCTTTCAATCTAGGTAGAGGGGGACCCACTACATTGCCTATAGACCCAAGTCAAGTGTCCCATGATCATGGATTGAAGGCCCAATGCAGTGTCATGTCTGCATCATCTTATCTACATCACTGGACCAATGTCACCACCTGCATGCATCATGCATTTATCACTGCCTACTTCTATCATGCCAGCGTCAACACATGCCTTTAAAATCCCCCAAGGGGATTTCTAGTATTCGAACCTTAGTCTTTTGGAAATCATGAGGTGTTACATTATCCACACCATAAATAAATTTTTCCCTTGTAACATTAATCTTGATAATCAAATGTTCAATATTTGGAAATACCAATATTGAAATCCCATATTGTACAAAGGTAAAATAAAACAAACTTTGAAAAGAGAAACTATCAAACATAAAGGTTACCTAAAATAACACATAATTATGTTCTCAGATGAGGATAAAGTAAGGGGAAGTGGAAACATATACACGAAGGAAAATGATAATGTCTAAAGAATAACCTAGGGCGATTGAGAACACAGTCTTGATAATGTTAATTTCCACAAAACCATAAATCAATGATGACTGATAACAATCATCAACTCCTCAAAAATAGATATGAAAATATAAAATAATTTCATTTTAAATATCATTTTCCTAGAGTTGAGGAATTTTTTTAATATGTAATATTAGAATATATACTTATTTTTTTCATTTTATAAGTATAATTCCATCATTTGGTTATTCTTAACTAAATTTATATTATTATATCATCTCTTAATCCATGAAATTAATATTCAAAATGAATTTTTTTCATTCATGAAGCATGAAAATTAACTTTTAGTTGATCATAAGATTCATTAAATAAAGAAAATTCATTTCTTCTATCTATACATATTTACCAAAAACAAAATGGTATTTACAAGTTATCCAATATGGATAAATCTTCATTTGAGGGAATAATGAATTAATCTCTAAAACCTCAAAAATAACACCAAAAGTTAAGAACCAACCATTCCAGAAATATATTACCCTAACACTCCTTTAAAATATGTCTTACCAAATTAAAAATTTAAAACTTTAGAAAAAGGACACAAAAGATCCCAGATCAAGATAACTTTAATCCTAAATAAATATAATGTATCTCTTAATTTCACATAACAAACATTTGAATTACTTAATCATATATTCTCTTAATAATTAATAATAACCTGAATCAACATAAATCCACAAGGAAAATATATATTATTCACAAAAAATTAACAGTATCCATATTTCAAATATAAAATTACAAATTATCAAATATAGTCCATAAATCCAAAATTGATATCAACTTCATGAAGAATAAAATAAATCACTTTGTCCAAAAATCACAATTTAATTTATTGGTCACCAATACTATCCAATTTAATTATCAATATCACTTGTGACTTTATCTAGTTTAAACATTATTATCTCATCCTCAGACATATATTTAGGGTTATCTACCCCTCAATCCTGTGTTTTAAAGAAATATTACCTTACCGTAAGATCATTATTCTATGTTATTAGTACAATTCAACATATAATTAAAACTATGAAAGTAAAACTATTATGGAACAATTATTATATGTTTTATTATTCTTAAAATTATAATATCATTAATGAAACAATTCAACAACATAATTCTCAAATCCCAATGAATAAAAACATAAATAATTCCACTTCAGAAATTGGCATATCATGACCCCTTACTTGGTCTATAAGTTATCCCTTTGATTGGATCATTGGATTTGATAATTCATCAGGTTCGATATGAATAAGAAATAAAACTATAAATGATACCTTGGGATTTAATTTTGTAACTTCCATTTAACTCTTCATTTTTCTTTATAAATTACATGATATATGTCCTTATATTACATGAAAAAATCATCACATTTCTTTAAAATATTTCCATGAGTTCATATTCTTACATTCTCGACATATAAAAATATGAATATCCTTTCCCATATGATCCTCATAAAACTCCATTTTTATCTTTTTTGGTTCACCTAGAAACTCACTTATGTTCATGTTGTTAATCATATAGAGATATAGTTGGTTAGTTATAATTTATATATTTTTCATTCCATCTTCCAACTTATTTAGTTTCTCATGATGTAAATCATTGCATTGTCCATCACATTCAACATTAACCAAGATTGTTTTGGTTCCAAACATTAACTGAAATAAATAAAATTGTCAAATAACAAATAAAAATCATAGGAGAAATATATAATTATGAAAATCATTTATAATATGTATAAATATCAACACCAAATTTTCAATCTAAGACACATTTTGTTTAACCTAGGACATCCATGGTGGTTATCTATCCAAATACTTTATGATTTTCTCATAAATAAAATGTGATTTTATCTAGGAATATCCCCCCAAGACTGTCAAACTAGGTGTACAATAATTGTTCATTTACCATGAAATAGATAATGTCTAAGATATTATTAAACAACTCTTTTTAAGGTTGACCTAGATTCCTCTGTACCAAAACCACATCCACTTTCAGTATCTACATAGTGATTTAATTATAGGAAAACCAAAAAATCTAAACCATACAAAATCTTTATCATGTTATCTTATACTTATGATTATATTATGGTATATCACTATTTTTTCCACTACCAAGATTTATAAAATGATGAAACATTACTTTGATACAAACTAAAGAGACCTCAAAATTTTGATACATAAATTTTTCATCTTGTTTAATAAATATAGTTTACAAGTCAATATGATACATTCCATAACTTAAAAGGTTTAGTGTCTTTGTAAATATTTTTACATAAAAACTTGTACATAAATGATCTACATCATTTCCATAAATTTCTTCACAGCTATCACCCTTCTTATACATACCCTATATAAAATATTTCTTGATTACCTAGAGAAAGTAAATAAAACAAAGTGTGATCTAAGATTATCGGTTAGGGTAAAAATAACTAATATCATTCTTTTATCTTAAATGAACATAATAAAATAATAATAGTATTCAAAAATGATCATAATATAAAATATACATAAATATATAGTCAATGAACTTCAATAATGAATCATGGAATAATTTATTTTCATAATAAAATATAAAATTAATGAGAGTGAGGAATCATTAATAATCAATCATGTATCATGATAAAATACCATAATACTTTGGAATAAGATTCTATAAGTCACATATTCATAGAAAATTATTTCATTATTCAATGATAACTTATAAAACTATCATAGTGGATTGGGATCACCCCATGTTCCAATATTCATTAGTTGAGGTTAACTTCCAATACTATCTTATTAGACAGAGTCCTTTACTGAACTAGGTTCACTCCCCATTCTAGTCCTAATTATATCAAAAGATATCCATATTTACCCAATGCATTGGAGGGAAATTGAATAATATTACCACCCTTCACATAATAAAAACAATATATATTTGTAACACAAGATCTTATAGAATTCATCATATCAATAAATCATAACCACTAGAAAGCATAATGGTTTTATAAACATTTCATCATCATAGTCAAAAATTATCTTGAGAAAGATTAAATATAGTAACATTGGATCATATCTCTGGTAAATCATGAGAAATATAAAATTATGTTATTATATATAAAAATAACATTGAAATATCATTGTAACATTTCAGCAGGAAAATACCCCCTTTCATTTTGAAATCATTTATTTAAAATTTAAATTTTTTGCAAATATTAAGAGAAAAAATTTATTTGAAAATTAATAGTGTAAATTATAAATTTAATCTCCAATAAAATATTATTCATGGTGTTAGAGAAATCCTTTAATACTATTTTTGTTAAAATAAAAAATTCATTCAAATTTTAATTAAAAAGTAAAAAAAGTACCTCATTTGTAAAAATGACAAAAATATTCCTTTTAAAAAAATTATAGAAATTAAAAAATATATAAAATTTAACCTAATAAATATTTTTAGATCATTAAAAACATTATAAGAACCATTTTAAATAAATTATGGACATGGAAGAAAATATTCATGACTAAATAGAGAAATAAAGTCAATTTTCCTTAAAAAATTATTTCGGTATCATGAGTACATAAAGAGGGGAAAATGAAATTAAAACATATAATATCTAAAAATAAACATATGATTATAAAATAAAAAATATTTTCGAGAGATATATCATATTATGTTGTCATCGTAAAATCTTAAGCATAATCAATCCTGGTAAAAATGTGATATTATGATAAAAGCATTACTACTTTAGAAACTTTTGATTTATAACCCCATGAATGGAATGAAATCAATCAAAATTTTAAATAATACTAATATAAATGGGTTTATTTGATAATATATGTAGAGACCCAAGATTTAAATACATGTACATTACATTACTTTTGTAGAATACTTAATACATAATAAAAACAAACGCCCAAAGACCATATTAGATTAGTGTCTTTGGAAACTCTGAACATAATCTTCTAATCATGTTGAAAGATCTTCAAGATCTCCCATAATGAAATTCCCCTTTTATTTTCCTACCTAAAACAATTCTTTATATCCTAAGGGAAATAAAATGTAAAAACGGTGAGATCAAATGCTCAGAAATGGTAAACATGGAGAACATAAAATAAATCATAAAAATTTGAATGTAAAAACATGAACATAAAATTTAAACATCAAAATATTGAGCAATGACATAAATCTTGGAAGTACGTAAGGCATGGATCATAAAGGAACATTAACCATGAAATAATAGCATTGGAATAAAACATGTAATTGTGGAAAACTAAAAGGCACATATTATGATTTCCATAGTTTCCCAGGAATTTCTACCAATCCCATAATAGTGGACAGAGTCCATTACTAAACTGGGTTTACTTGTCATCTCATCCTTGTATTACTGAACCGGTTTTACTTTCCGTTTATGCCATGTCTATCTCATGAGATATAAATATTTACCCAATTAATTGGAGGGAGATATTGGTCCCACCCATATCATAATGAAATCATTATTACGTGGTCCAAAAAATAAAAATAAATCATTAATCATAACCCAACTAATAAAATGGGTTTCATAAACATCATCCCATCATAACATAATCCATATAAAACAATGGATGTCATTTCATCGTAATCAAAATAAATAAATTTAAATAATAGGAACATTATACTTGAAAGATTACTATATTAATGAATGTCATCTTATATGGAAAATAGTTTTTGATAAGACACTTGATATTAATTCTTGAGGAAAATATCCTTTCTTATACAAAATAATTTTATTTTCTCAAAATGCAGTGCAATTTTTATAAAAAATATTTTTTTTGAAAATAATCAAGAAATCTTTTAGAGGAATATTCATTGAAATAAGGAATTATGAAAACATAAAAATCCATTCATGCTGTATAAGTTAAAAAAACATTTCCTCGTACTTTTTCTAGAAAAGTCAAAAAGTACCTTGTATGGTATACAAAATAATGATTCCTTCCATACCATGCAGTAAAAGTAAAAAAGAGTAAAAATGACTTTAAACATACATGGTATAATATTAAACATTTTAGGAAAAAAAATTTGAAAACATGGACATGGATGATAAATATAACCCCAGTAAATACTTATGAATAAACAATCTCAGATAAGAATGAGATTGGAATAATTATCCCTTACCTTAGGTCTGATATGCTGTGTATGTATCTGAAACACTTGTATAATGATTTAAATAATTTAATTGACTTATTTCAGAATCATATTCATTTTTTTGATATCATATATGGTCATATTCGTATCTATTTTTTAGTAACATTTCATTGTTTCTCATTATTCGGGTGCTAATTGCTTTATGTTCTTATGCATGTTTTATCGAATAAATTCTTATTCCACTTTTTAGTTTATAGTTATAAAATTTAAATAATGGTATTATAATAATATATATCATATTTATTAATTAAATTCATTTATATAATCATTCTTCAATGAAGATCAAGTAGAATGAATCACATCACATCGTGGAGAAGGTAGGTCGTACGTACGCACGGGCGATGATATCGTTCCCATGATTGTTGAATGTATTGAAGTGTATGGTGTATAATATTTCATAATATCATTTTAAAATAATCATATATAGTTATTTATTCCATTATTATACCCATATAAGTATGTTCGTGATTAAAAATAGATCACACCATGATGTGGAGACGGTAGGCCATACGTACGCACGCGTGGTGATTTCATTTTTCATAGGATGGATAGAAGATGTAATATGGTTGTTTCATATTCCTAATAAAATTTCACTATGAAATTGGTATTTTAGTTATTACATAATAATGAAACAACTCATATAGAGGTAGTAGAAGAAGAAATAATTTTGTAAGAATCGGTAAAGGATATTACCTCTTCTTTGACCTGCCTCTTCTAAACCTCCAGTTAGGGATTTAAAGATGGTCTTTGAAAAATACCAGAACCTCTAGTACGTTTCTAGGGAATTGTAGAAGGGAAATGTACAGGGTTTTTCCAATTTTGAAGGCTCAAAATGGTGTTAAGAGGATAGGGAGGAGGTTTCGTTTTATAAGAGAGGAGAGGGACACTTTTGGAAACCTCAAAAATATTAATATTTATTAAAATCCAAACCCACATGAAAACCTCCAAAATGACTCAAATGAAAATATTATATGATATAGGGTTGTAATCACATCAACCAATAAAATTCAGACATGTTTTTATTTTATTTTAAACCTTATCATTTTGATTTATCCTTATTTAATCAATTTTATTTTATTTGTGGTAATAATATTCTAAATTTTATATGGTTATAAATACATACTTATTTGTTGTCAATAATTAATAATTGGATAATTTATGAAATTTTAGACCATAAAAGTTTCAATTGTTAATTTTTAAATATTTTGGATTTTTTTAAACAATTTAATAATATGTTATTTTTATAAAATATCAATAGTGTAAATTTTCACACTATTCTTTTATTTGAATTTAAATAAAATCCACACAAAAGATATATTCTAACCAAAATATTTAATAGATTTCTAACATGTCATATTTATCTATAAAATTCATGTAGAACATTAATTAGTTCATATAATATTTATTTTAATATTTTTAAAACCATTCCTTTGATATTTATCATAATAAAATAATTACTACAACATTTTTTGTATAATTATTTAATATACTTATTTATTTCATAAAAATTAAAAATAAAATCCTATAATGAATATAAATATAATATATTTCATAATAATACTTTTAGTCTAATTTATCCTCTTAAAACCCAACATTTAAAATTTTATATTTATTTAATTATGAAGGTGATAACTTGAAAACATTTAAAATATAATAATATAAGTGTCATCATATCATTTATGAGGAAAAAATAGTGCACAGGTCTACCCTTTTATGTTTATGGTTTATATATACTCTACCAATAATGTTTGGGAAAGTTTTTGGGCCTTTTATGGGTATTATTAGTTTAGTAAAATCTATATTATTGAATTTTCACTAAAAAAATAATTTCTGTATCATTAATGTATAAACTATTAAAGTTATTATATATTTCTTAAAAATTAGAAATAAAATACCATGATAAATAAAAACATTTTAGCTTTAAAATTAGTATTTATAATCAAATTTATATTCTATACATCCTTAAATTAAAAATCATTTAATTATTTAAGTTTGAGTTAGACATATTTCACTTTACATTAAATAAAATAAATTAATTATCTCAATCTAATCCAAGTGGGTTCCAATAGATACCATTTCTAATCAATTATGTTTTAGGGAAAAATATAATCATCTAATTATATCAATACATGTGTTATGGTAATTTTAGGATATTATTTTTACCCTCAATTACCTAATTTACCTTTAACTGTGGTAAATAAAATTTACCGTAGTTACTATTCATAATGCGAAAAAATAAAAGTAGCCTATTAACATAATTTGGACCTACTAATTCAAAATATGAAATCCTTTTTTCCAAATTCAAAACCCCTAATTTTCATTAATTAATTTAAAATTAATATCATTGTTGAAAAAACATGTTTTAAAAGTTAAAACATTGCAGAAGATTGAAATTATTTTACCTATAAATTCAATGTAAAATTAATGATAATGACATACATTATATGAAAAGGTAATAATATATTATATTTATACTTTAAAAACATTCAATATTATAATTTAACCATATAAATTATCTCAATGAAAAAGTTGTTTTTAATTAAAATTTAGCGCATTTTTACTATTCATCAAAATATGAATGTTATCAGAAAAATATCAAACATTTATCCAATATAAATTTTATATCTTGATTCCAAATAAGAATTTTAATTTTTCAAATTTAACTGATAAACATGTCTAAAATTAAATTTAAAATGGGCGCGACATCAAAGGGCATCAAAACTAGATTTTTTTGAAAAATACTTCTTATATTCGAAAATTGATTTTTTCCCATATTGCATTCTAAAAAAAATTTAGGATGAATTCCAATGATATAAAATTAAAAATGTGTTAAATACTATTCATAAAGGCTAGTTTATATCCCATTAAATAATAATATAGTGTTGTTTAGTGAATACTCGACATCACGTACAATGCAAACTATCGAGGAAGGTCTCTCTTGCGTGTAACGCAAGCCAATTAAGTGTTGCATATAGTGAAATCTTCCTTTGGTGTTGCGTGTAAAATAATGAAAACTTAGTTCATTTATTAGTTGAAAAAAATCTATACTCAATGTTGCATAGAATTATTTCTACCAAACAATTGTGAAATTGTGTGTAACACGAGCAAAGAATAGTGTTGTGTATACTTCAAAATAATAAGGTGTTTCATATAGTGCAATCCAATCTTGGTGTAGCGTAAAACACAAGAAATCAAATAAATTAATAAAATCTAGGGGTGTTACATTCTACCCCCCTTAAAATTAATTTCTCCTTCAAAATTTGTCAGGGTTATAAATGGTTTACTACATGATAGTTTCTTTCATAGAAACCTACATCGTAAAAAGGAATAAAAATTCTTTATTTTAAAATTTTAAGTAAGAAACATAATGCTTACCCAAATTTACTCATCACTAGGTTTCCACATAAGAGAACATTGGTGAAAACATGGATATGGAAGAGAAATATAACCATCACGTTCTGATGAAGAGTGGTAGAGAACATGGCTATGAAAAATCCAACAATCACAAATACATAAATTTGTGATGCTCTAAGGTACCATCTCATTCATCGAATATGAGGGTAATAGGACAACATTTTTGGTTTTCAAGATCATTTCCCTAATGTTGAGGAATGTTTTCTTAAGGAGAAATAATTGCTTGATTTCAGTGTAATTTCATCATTGTTCATTCCATGTACAGTTTCCACTTCATCTTTTATTTAAGGAAATGAAGTGAAATTTGTCATTAGTAAAGTGTTAATAGGTCATACGATAGAATTATAGGTCATTCCATCTATCTCAATAAAAAGGTTATAATAGATTATTTAATATGCATAAGTCTACCTACAACGAGATCATACATTAATCTATCAAAATTCAACTAAAATAACATTATAATCCTTCCCAAAACTGAAAATATAAAACCATAGAAGGAGGTGAACTAAATCGACATAAAATTTATCTCCGATATCTCATTTGACAGTTCTTGGTTGTCACATTCCAAACATCTAAATACCTTAATTGTTTATTCTCTGGAAATATGATAATAACATAAATTACCATAGAACCTTAGTGACATCATGAATTCTATCAAAATTAACTCTTTTTACACACCAAATATACCAAAAATTCTATATACTGAAACCATGATATCACTTTGTCCTTATATTAGTCATGATCTCATTAATACTATCAAACATATCATTATCTCTTTATCCCTTCATTATGTGCAAATCATCTACTTTCCAAAAATATTTCAATCTCTTTTCATGGTTATTGGCACCATATAATTATTTAAAACCATATTAAATGAATACATAGATATTCCAATATTCCATAATACCATAAAATTACCTCTACAAAATTATTCTTAAATACCAATACATAAACACTTTAATCCATCCTCTTCAATATTAGCATGAAATAGGTCCTTCCTTGATTTATAAGTAACCTCTCATGTAGGGGAATTGAGTTGGGTAATGTTTGTGTTCTCCATATATAAGACATTGAACTCTATTACCATCTATCACTCTATGAACCTTTTCCCCACACAGATAACATCTTACCCTCCATTTGAGTTATTCCTCTAGGTTCTTCTTCCCTTCTGCTTGATATGTAGAAATATTAATCTTCCTTCCTCGATGTTCTTCAGCATGAGAACATGTATAAAATTCCATCTTCCTCTTATTTTATGACTTTGTAATACCACTCAAGTTCACCTTGTTAGTCATATATCGCAATGACTGATTTGGCATAATCACAATATATTTCTCTCTAGGAATTATGCAATTTTGTTGCTCATAGTCCCCAATGTTTCCATCAGATTCAATGTTAACCCAATTCCTTCTGGTTCCCTCCATTGAATAAAACTAGAAACCATAGTGTAAGAAACAATTAAAATGACGAGAAACCCCATAATCACAAATAATTCACTTATAGGATGTCTAAAATATGAAAACTTCTTTAATCCATCACACCTTAGGTTCACCCTAGGTTATTCATGACCATTAACATAATTATAAGACTGTAACCTATACTTATACTTTACTTTAGGGACATCCCAAGACATACCTTATAAATATCTCCAGGGATCTCATTAATTTTTTCACATCCTAGTTTCCAAAGGTTGACTAATCCTTCACTCTGATACCAACTGTAGAGACCCATGCTTGACGTATATGGATATTACATTACTTTATCAAAATACATAATAGATAAGAAAACTAAGCACCCAAAAACCATATTAGTTTAGTGTCTTTGGAAATTCAGAACATAATCTTCTAATCACGGTGAATGAACTTCAACATATCCCATTAAGAACTTCCCCTTTTTTCCAACCTAAAACAATTATTTATATCCTGGGGGAAAAACATAAAAAGTGTGATCTCAAATGCTCAGTAAGGGTAAACGTGGAGAACATAAAACCAATCATAAATATTTGAACGTAAAAACATGAACATAAAATTTAAACATCAAAATCATGAGAAATGACATAAATCTTGGCAGTATGTAAGGCATGCATCATAAAAGAGAATTAACCGTGAAATAATATAATTGGAATAAAACATGTAATTATGGAAAACTAATAATCACATAATATGATTTTCATAGTATCCAAGATATTTCTTCCAAGAGCATAATAGTGGAAGAAGTCCATTACTGAATCAGGTTTACTTGTCATTCTAGCCATTTATTACTGAACCAGATTTACCTGTCGTTCCATCCATTTTTATCTCATGAGATATAAATATTTACTCAATGCATTGGAGGGAGATATAGGTCCCACCAATCTCATATTGAAATCATTATTACGTGTGGCAAAAAATAAACATAAATCATTAATCATAACCCAATGAATAAAATGGGTTTCATAAACATCATCCCATCATAACATAATCCATATATAAAAATGGATATCATTTCATCATAAAAAAACCAAACCATGTAAATAATAGGGACAATATACTTGAACTATAACCATATTAAAGAATGTCATCTTAGATGGAAAATAGTTTTGATAAAACAATTGAAATGAATTCTTGAGGAAAAAATGGTAAAAATGGCTATAAACATAAATAGAAGAATAGTAAAAAATTTATGAAAATATTTTTAGAAAACATGGACATGGATGATAAATATAACCCCAGTAAATACTTAAGAATAAACAATCTTGGATAAGAACAAGATTGGAATAATTATCCCTTACCTTAGGTCTAATATGCTTTGTACATATCCAAAACGTCTGTATAAGGATTTAATTAATGCCATTGAATTATTCTGGAATAATTTTCATTTTTATGATATCATATAAGGTCATATTCTTATTTGTTTTATTAGTAACATTTCATTGTTACTCGTTATTCGGGTGTTAACTGATTTATGTTCTTATGCATGTTTTGTCAAATAAATTATTATTCCTATTTTTAGGATATATTTATATCATTTAAATAATTATATTAGTATAATATATATCATATTTATTCATTCAATTCATTTATATAATAATTCTTCAATGAATTCATGTATAATGAACCGCATCATATCGTGGAGATGGTAGGTCGTACGTACGCACGAGCAACAATATCATTCCCATGATTTTGGAATTATATTAAAGTTTATGGTGTATAATATTTCATTATATAATTTTACAATAATAATATATAGTTATATATTCCATCATTATACTCATCCAAGTACGTTGGTGATGATTAACAGATTACACCACGACGTGGTGACGGTAGGTCGTACGTATGTACCCGTGGTGATTTTATTTTTTATAGGATGAATTGAAGATGGAATATGGTTGTTTAATATTCATAATAAAATATTAGTATACAATTTATACTGTTGTTATTACTTAATAATTAAACAACTCATATAGAATAAGTAGAAGATGAAATAATTTTTGAAAGAATCGGTAAAGGATATTACATCTTCTTCGACGCGCCTCTTCTAAACCTCCTCTTAAAGAATTAAAGTTGGTCTTTAAAGAAAACCAGAACCACCAGTATGTTTATAGGGAAGTTTATAAGGGAAATGGATAGGTTTTGTACACTTTTGAAGGCTCAAAATGAAGTGAAGAGGAGAGGTAGGAGGTTCCCTTTTACAGGGGTGGAGAGGGGCACTTTTGGAAACCTCAAAAATATTAAATTATAATAAAATAAAACCCCACATAAAAACCTCCAAAATGACCCAACTTTGAATATTATATGATATAGGGTTTTAATATCATCAACCAATAAAATTTAGACAAGTTTTTATTTTATTTTAAACCTTATCATTTTAATTTATCCTTATTTAATCTATTTAATCTTATTTATGTTAAGAATATTCTAAATATTAAATGGTTATAAATACATACTTATGTGTTGTTAATAGTCCATTATTGGATAATTTATGGCATTTTGGACCATATAAATTTCAATTTTCAATTTTTAAATGTTTTTGTAATTTTTAAAAAATTTAATAATATGTTATTTTTATAAAATATCAATAGTGTAAATTTTGACACTATTCATTTATTCGAATTTAAATACAATCCACACAGAAGATAGATTCAATAGAAAATATTTAGTAGATTTATAACATTTCATATTCATCTATAAAATTCTTGGATAACATTAATTAGTTCATATAATATTTATTTTAATATTTTTAAAACCATTAATTAGATATTTCTCTTAATAAAATAATTACTACAACATTTTTGTATAATTATTTAGTATACTTATTTGTTACATAAAAATTGAAAAAAAAAATCCTATGATGAAGATAAATATAATATCTTTAATAATAATACTTTTAGTATAATTTATCCTCTAAAAACCAATACTTAAAATGTTATATTTATTAAATTATGTAGGTGACAACTTGACATCATTTAAAATAAAATAATATAAGTGTCATAATCTCTTTTATAAGGCTTCAAATGGTCCAAAAGTCCACCCTTGGATGAATATGGTTTATATATACTCGAAAAATAAGGTTTGGTCAAGTTTTTGGGCCTTTTATAGGTATTCTGATTTTAATAAAACCTATATTATTTGTTTTTCATTGAATAAATAATAGTTGCATCATTAATGTTTAAGTTATTAAGGTAATTATATATTTATTAAAAATTACAAATAAATTACCATGATAAATAAAAAATATATTTAATATTAGTATTTATAATCGAATTTATATTATGTATAACCTTATATTAAAAATAATTTAATTATTAATGTTTGAGTGAGACATATTTCACTTTTCATTAAATAAAATAAATTAATTATCTCAATCTAATCCAAGTGGGTTCTAATAGATACCATTTTGACCCAATTATGATTTAGGTAGTAATATAATCATTCAATAATATCAATACAAGTGTTTGGGTAATTTTATGATATTATTTTTACCCTTAATTACCTGATTTACCTTTAACCCTGTAAATAAAATTTACCATAGTTACTATTCATAATGCCCAAAAATAAAAGTAGCCTATTAACATAATTTGGACCTACTGATTCAAAGTATGGAAACCATTTTTCCAAATTCAAAACACATAAGTGGTATTAATTAATTTAAATTAATCCCATTGTCAAAAAATAGGTTTTAAAAGTTTAAATATTGCAAAAGATTGAAATAATTTTACCTAAGAATTCAATGTAAAATTAATGCTAATGACATAAATTATATTAAATTGTAAAAATATATTATATTTATACTTTAAAACCATTAAATATTATAATTTAACCATATAAATTATCTCGATTAATTTTTTTTAATTAAAATTTAACGTATTTTGACTATTCCTCAAAATATGAAAGTTATAAGAAAAATATCAAAAATTTATCCAAAGTAAATTTTTATATCATTATTTCAAATAATAATTTTAATTTTTCAAATTGAACTTATAAACATTTCAAAATCTAGATTTAAAATGGGTGCGCCATCAAAAGGCGGGAAAACTGCATTTTTTTTGAAAAATACATCTTTTATACAAAAAAATGCTTTTTTTCTCATATTTTATTCTAGAAACTATGTAGGAGGAATTCCAATGATATAAATTTCAAAATTTGGTAAATAAAATTCATAAAAGTTAGTTTATATCTCATTAAATAACAAGATATCATTTTTTAGTGAATTCTTGGTATCGCGTACAACACAAACTATCAAGGAAGGTCGCTCTTGCGTGTAACGCAAGCCAAGTCAGTGTTGCGTATAGTGATAGCTTCCATTGGTGTTGAGTGTAACATAATACAATCGTAGTTCAGTTATACATTGAAAAAAATCTATACTCATTATTTCATAGAATAATTTCTACCAAACAAACTTGAAATTGTCTGTAACACGAGCCATGAATAGTGTTACATATATTGGAAGCTAATATGGTGTTGTGTATAGAGAAAGATAATCTTGGTGTAGCATACAACACAATACATAAAATAAATTAATAAAATATTAGGGTTTTTCAATATATCAATATGGTACTATATATCACATGAATGAAACAATTGGTGAAAATGGTATATGTATTAAAGAAATAATAGTTAGATAAGAAACCCTTAGCTTATATTCAACTTGATTAATAAGTGTTATAAACTTGTGTATAATAAATTTATATTTATTATAATTATATAATATAACCATATTAATAAATATAATATCATAAATGATCAAATGATTTCATTTTAACAGCTATTTATTAACAATTCTCAATTAAATTAGTAATTTGAAGTGTCAACTGCTCCATTTTTCATGTATGTTTTAGTTCATAAGTTACGGTCCTTAAACTTTGATCAGGGTTAATACATATAAAAAATTATAATAATTATATAAATATCATATATAATCATTATATATATATATTATAACCATTAATATTAAGTGTTGATAGAAAATGAATTATATCACTTCATGAAGATGGTAATATATACGTACACATAAGGGATGTTTTCACTTTTTGATGGACAGAATAAAGAAATTTAAAATATAATTAAACTTTATAGAGTACTAATTATATTATAAATGTCATTTATTTTCATTAAACAAATTATTTTTTACTATCCAAGTACAGTGTAAATGATAAAAAAATCACATCGCTTCTTAGAAGTCATAATTCAGATTTACACAGGAGAAATATTATCATTTACCTATAGATCAAAAGGTCAAAAGGTTGATAATATATTATAATTCCAGAAAAATTATTTTTTTATAAATATCATATATAAAAATAAAATCCATTATTATAATCACCCATTAAGGATGGTAATGGAAAATTAATTGTATTGCTGCATGGAGGCAGTAGTACACACATAGGCACAAGAAATATTTATATTTCCCATCTAATAGTGAATGGGTATAAAATAGTTGTTTCATCATTACAATAAAATATCATTATATTTATGATACATTATTAATCATTTTTTATGGGTAAAATATGTTTATAAATTTTGAGGAATAAATTAAATTAAATGATCTTAGTTATGATTTATACTTATTCTTTGGGAGACCACAATTATTATACTTCATAATCCTTGAGGGATTAGACTTAGGAGAAGACCATAATATCAATAATGAATTTAATTACTCTAGGATGTTTTCTTAGTTGGTATAATATGATATATAAACATAAAATGTTGTGAATAATGTAAGAGAATTTCTACCCTTTTATAAGTGGATAAAGGGACCCACATGGAAAATATTAAAAGATATCAAGGATACAAGATTAATTTCATGGGAAATTGAATCCAAATAACCAATAATTTGAAGGTAGGATAAAATAAAGTTGAAATATTTTTATCTAATATGAATTATGTAGGTGTGGGTTGTAATCGTACATTTATCTCTTGGTTTAACCTGTAGTAAACCTATTTTGACCATAATCATGGTAACAAAATTTAACTTTTTTATTGTTCATTATGAAAAAAGATTAAGGTGACTATATTTGATTATATAAATTATTATTATTATAAATATATAATATTTTTTCATATTCAATTTCAATAAGTGGCATAAGTTAATTTTAAAAAAGCATGCATCCCACAAAAAAAGCCCATTATGGAAAATTGAATCTTTAAGAATAAAACATAACCTACTAACAATAATTTCCTTATAAAACCCTAAAAATTAATGATAAAATATATTATTGGATATATATTATTTAATTATTATTAAAAAAATAATAAATAGATATTAATTTAGTTTATCAAGATAAAAATGTATTACAGGTTTAAATTTGTTTTAGAAAAACTTATTTTTATGACCAAAATTTATCTTATACCAAAATAAAGTATAATAATTATTCCTATGTAATTAATTATATTATTTATAACTAAAGTAGTCTTATTTAACTTTTAGTTAAAATTAACAAGATAATGTGACTTTTACTTGAAAATAAATGATTGTTTTTAAAAAAACGGCATTTTCCCTATTCAATGGAAATGAAATCTTTATAGAAAATCCAAAATATTTACCCTAAGATAATTTTTAACTGAATATTTTAAAAGTTATATTTGTTTCCAAAAAATAAATTTCTATAAATTATAGAAATTAATTATAATTATTATGTTTTTAAAATGAAATATAGCACATTTTTGAAGCATAAAATGATTTTACTAAAAATTCTGTTCTTATTTATAATTCAATAAATAATAAATTTTAATTATTTAAAAAAATTATATATATTTTTTATAATTTTTTTAATATTATTCCTATCATCCAATTTAACATCTAGATTATAACAGTTTTCTATATTGAGGTTCATATAGACTTGATGTTGCATGTAAAGTAAGCTATGAAACACTTACACTTTATTTAAATAAAAATTTATTATAAAATATTAGGGTGTCACGATTTTATTCTTAGTGCTTCTAGGATTTTATATTATTATTACATAAGGTTAAATAATTGGAAAAAGTGAAATTTAATGTGATTATTTTGCATTGCAATAGCATTATCGATATCTAAAGATATTGTGTGAACAACAATGATGTTGAGGAAGCTAGGGTGGAATGTAGAATGAGCGATTATTGTGATGTTTTGATAGTGATAACATTAAAATTTTTCAAACCTCTATCCATATAAAAATAGAAATGGTATTCTAATATTATGTGGAGACAATCCTTCTTGTATATGGCCCAATATGTGATTGACATGAGAAATGGTGGGCACCTTAAAGTTATTGGTTTGTCCATAAACCAGTGTTGTTTCCATCATTAAAGTGTTTATGATGACACATGAATAAGCATCACGAGTTGGGAAAATCTATCAACTCAAAAATATTTTTAAAAATAACACTACCTGAATATCTGATGTCACATAGGGTCAGACCATATAACCCCTTGTAGTGTAATATTTCGCTTCTTAGGTAGACTAGTGTGAGTCATGGCTATATCAAGACTATTGAGCATGGGGGGTCTTTATAAAGGAGACATTTGGACTTAGCTCATTATGTTGAAGAAATATTTCCACCTAGTCACTGAACATGATAATTGAATGATTATGAAAATATTTTCCCAATTTTTTTATCATCCATAGACAAAAAATATTTTACAAGAGGATGGATCTAATTTGTATCCATTCGACTGTTATCTGTGGGAAGGAACTCATCATAAATCACCCTCAAGGGATAGGATTCATACTAGTTAATAAATATCCGACAAACTAATCCTTACCTCACCATGTGGTAGATAGAGAGTATTGGTATTTTAACACCAACGGCTAACCAGCTCAAGTAAAACCTCATTTGGTTGAAATATCATGAATTGATGAGTCCATTCCTCTTGATATAATCCAACTACCTCCATCCACTTGGGAAAAAAATTCAACATCAGGGAACCAATAAATACTGATCCCATTCATTATAAATGGTTTTTTCTAATCATAAGTCCCACTTTAGGTTACATCCTCAATGCTCTATATAATGTTTAATATAGATGGATAATCTTGAGTGATAGGTCATTAGGTCACATGATGGATATATTAGGTAAATAAATAGTTTTCAAGGTACAATAAATTACTTGAAATGTCTCTGGGACTAGCCTACCTATGGTAGATATGTTCCACTAACTAGAATTTGTAGAAAACTCAAATCAGTTGGATGGTGAGCTGTGATCACCCTTTAAAAATAAACATTTTTTATTTCAACCCTAAGGAATTTATAATAAATTTTTCAAAAAATATAAAATTTTAATGTTTTGGTGTAAAGAATATTCTCTAGGTTTACATCCTAAGGAATAATACAGTATCTAGGGTTGGACGAAACATCTTTGGGGCTGAAAACCCTCCATTCTTCTGTGGTCATCAAATCTGACTAGTGAGCTGGCCTAGAATTCATTGTTTTTGGAAATAAAGATAATGGGGATATTTAAGAAACTCATGTAGAGTAATAAAATTAAAAATATTTTACAAAGTAAAAAAACCCTAGCATTATACGAAATACACGAATCACATAGTGCCACAGTTTCTACAAGGATTTAAATATTACAATGTGATATTTTCAACATTACCAAAATAGGTATTCTATAGAGTATCAACTAAAGAGTGTGAAATACATCATACATGAATTATGATGTTCAATTAAGAAATAATAATTTACGAATCAAGAATCATGCTCAAATAATGAATCATCTATGAATAACTAGACATCAGGGAAGAGAGTCTCATATACGTTCATGTTGCGGCCTCTGAGTAGATGGTAAAGGACTTCAAGTGCTACATGCCAAATAAAATCGACAAAAATCCCATATATAATGGTGTCACCTCCACCCAGTACAACAATACACAAAAAATTTCATCAGTTGTTCAAGTTTCTTTCTTGTAATTTACTTCTCTCTTTGTCGATCAGACCACATTCCAAGGGGGTATTTGTTTTTCCATAGATTTTAAAAGGGTTAGAAAAAGTAAAATAGATAAAGTCATTACCCAAAAGCGGGATCAACAAATTAAAATCAGGGTAAAATTCAGGAAAATAATAATTTATCATATCATATACCATGATTCATGAAACCAGAATTTCTCTATAGTTACCCATACTTTTTAAACATAGATATCACATCTTAACTTATGAATATTTAATATATTTTATAAATACGCACCTATGGACCATATAGGTTTAGTGTATTTGGATATAAGACACAAAATATTCTTATTTCGTGAAATATATTCAACATATCCCATAAATATATTCCTATATAGTAATATTTTAATAAATACCCTACTTAAAACCTTTATTCATATCTTAGGGAAAGGATATAGAATAAAAGGTGGTATCATATTCTTAGTAAGGGTAAACATGGGGGATATCATTGATCACTTTAGAATCACATGCTCACAATTGTATGAAAACATGATATTAACATTTTAAAATCCCTACCCAACATATAAAATATAATAATGATGAATTATTTCATAAATCTCTATACTTCACAAAGTATGAATCATAAATGAATCAGAGAACAATATCTATGAGAGTATAATATTTACATAACATTGTAAAATACATATAATCATATAAAATAATTTCTTTATTCAAGGATAAGTACCAAGAATATCATATTGGATTAGTTTTACAACTTATTCCATTATATTCTTAGTCAAAATTTCCTATAAGGACTATCATAGTAGATAAAGTCCCTTACTGAATTGGGTTCACATTCCATTTGAGTGCTTATTATCTCATGAGATACATATCTTTACCCAATACATAGAAGGGTCATATAATTTTGGGCCCACACATCACATAATCATATTCCATTTATATGTGTGATATTAGATCGTAAATCATTCATCATATATCATAACACATGGAAATGAAATATTTTTTATAAATGTTTTATCATTTTATCATAATATAACCCCTGGAAAATAAACAAGATTTATAAACATATAATCATCATAATCATAATCCATATAGAGTATGAAAAATTATGGTATAATTAGATCATATACCTATAAAAGTATATGTAACATCAAAGGATGTTATCATTGATGATAAATTCCATTATAATATCACTAAAAAATATCTTTAGGGAAATACCCTTTTCATCTTGAAGTCGCTTATTTATTATAAGGAACCGACCTTAAACATTACATAATATTGAGTTTTATGTCAAGAATTCATTCTATTAAATTTTATTATCCTTTCAGGTTTAATGTTTTAGATAATAATGTTATATCTCATATATATCGAAACTATATAAAACAATTCAGAAACTTCCTATCTTTATCATTTTTCCAACCATACAAAAACATTTAAAACAAAACATGATTTCATTTCATAAAAAATATTCATGAATTTCCAATTGAACTATTACTTTACAAACCTATCCTAAAATAATATTTTATTTAAACATAGTATAAACATAAAAATCATGGTAATATACATACAAATAATGAAATCATTAGTCTAGTGAAAAAGATGAAAACCCAAGAATAAACATTTATTAAAAAAATAAATTTTTTACCCATAAATGGAGTTATAATTATTTTAAAAATATTGTTTATACTACCTTTTATTAAATGGTTTAACTAAAAACTAATTAGTAATTATAAAAAAGTTATTTAGGTACCATGGGACATAATCTCATATAACCCTTCCAGAACCCTTACAAATTGTAATAACTGTATGGAAAACATCCAATATAATTTTCTAGAGAACATAATCATTACACAATGCATTTAAGTACTATTTGGTCACACTAATAATAAAAAATTTCAATGGACCATTTTATGAATAACATATTTTAAGCTTGAAACTTTTCATCTTAAAACCCTTTAAAAAAACTTTTAAACATGTTTGCAAAACACATTTGGATATCCAAATAACATTTTATTTTAAAAACATCTTTTCAAAACAAATACATAGAATAAAAATATGGTCTTTATTTGAGGAAAAAATATATCTTTCAAAGTAATAAAAACTTTAAAAATGGATACAGTGGTGGGAATATTCATTGTTGTCCTATACATTAAAAGAGAACATTCCTTTTATCATTTGTAAATAATATCAAAAATTTTGTAAAAAGATTCATTTTAAAAAAATGTAATAAGAAATAAATTCCATTATAAAACACTCACATAAATATTAAAACCATTTTAAAAAATAGACAAGGGACAAAAATAGAGTTTAAAAAAATATATTAAAAAATTTAAAGAAAAGGTCCCTTATCACTTTAGAAATATCTAAATTATATGACCCATGAAAGAATAAAAAAAAATTAAATACCATTATTATATATAAATTAATTATATAACATCTCATTGGTTTTGCATTTACACATTTTAAATTAATATAGGGGTATAACATCAAAATATGCCTCAATAAAAGAAAATTAGGATGAAGTCCCTTACATTGAGTATGACTTTCCACGTATGTTATTTATCTTCTTGAATAATAATTTTTTTTAATTACGTACTTGAGAAAATTTTTCAATATTATTATTCATTTCATTTCACTTATTACCATGTTATTCACAATTACTTAATCAATAATGTTTATGTTGGATGATTTTACCATATTCAGCTTCTATGTCAAAAATGATTTTGGAAGGTTAACAATGGTCAAATAGTTCATTATTTAAACATATCTAGAATAATTATAATGAAAAAATTATCATATTTATACATAAATTAAACTTTTAAAAAAATAATAAAATATGGTTATAAAAATGAATTTATGTCATGATTAGGGAGATGGTGGGTCTTACCTACAGATGAGTAATGTTTCTGTTTTTCAATGATAATTATAGAAAGGAGGTAAATAATAGTTTATCTTTACATAATGATAATAATATTATATATACCATATTATTTATTTAAATATATTTATATATACCATACATGTAGTGTGGTGATGAAAAGGGAGTCACATCGCGTCATGAGTGCGGTAGTCCACACGTACACGAACAACATTATATTTTTTCAGTGAGTTAAAAGGTAAGAAAGAAAATGATATATTATCTTTAAAAATGGTGAATATGTCACTAATAACATAATTATTTCATTTAAATCACATATAATCATGAATTATATCCTTATTACCTTCCATGTAATACATTAGTGAAAAACGAATCTCATCGCTTCGTAAGGCGGTTGTCCACCGTACAAACAAGAAATGTTATCATATCCACTATGAAATGGAGGGTAAAAAAGTTATATGTGATATAATTACTCAATAGGAATAATTATTTTATTAATATTATATATTAAATTTATATCCTTCTTCATACCTAACCGTGAGAGGTGTTTCTAGAAAACGTGTCACGTCAGTTCACGATGTGGTAGTCTACCGTAGGCACGATCGATATTATTGTTGTCCATTTTAGGGGATATGAGAGGATATTGGTCCTGAATTAACATAAAACAATGTCATTATATGTTATATTTTTTATTATATAATAATAAATTAATAATATTTTAATTATTTGTAAGAATAAATATATCAAAAATACATAGTTATGAATTTTTCCTCTTCTCAGACCACCTCTTTAGGATTACACCTATGGTATTTCTAGAATGGATTTATAACTAAAATAAGTATTATAGGATGATTGTATAAAAGTTTTAAATTTATTTTAGTATGCATTGGACAAATGAAATTTTTTTTATGGTGTGAATATGAGAGGAGAGGGGTGGTCTTTTATATGTGTGGTTAATAGAACACATATAATTTTTGAAAAGAAAAAGGTGTAGCCATGTTTTTCACATGCCAAAAGAGTTATAATGGAGTATTATGGATCCTTATAAATTATAATTTTTAAATATTTTCATCCAATATTTTTTTGAAAAAAAATTAGGTCATTTTAACTATTAACATTTTAGTTTAACCCCTTGACAAATTTGTTTTTACCTTAAATGCGGTAATTAATTTTTACAATTTTTATTATTCATTATGGTAAAAAATTAATTTGGCCTTATTAGATAATATAAATTATTATGATTAAAAATATGGAATTTATTTTATAAAATTCAATTCATATAAGTGAAAATGTTTAATTTAAAACAAAATACATAGACAAAATAAAAAATTTTGTTATCAAGAAGTATATTTTTCTATAAAAATGAATTTATAATAAATATTTTATTTGTAATAATCATTTTAGGAATATATATTATTATATAATATATAAATTTAATTTAAAACAATTATAATTTCGGATTATCTTAATTAATTGAGAAGGAGAAATGTTGTGTATTTTAAAACAGTTTTTTGAAAAAACCAATTTTCAACGAAAAAACTTATAATAAATCCAATATAAAGTTGATTCAAAAGCAATTAAGTGGATTAAATTTATCTAATTAATACTTACGTTCTGTGAACCTATATTAAAAATATAATGGTTCTTTAAATTACTTAATTTATTGAAATTAAATTACTTTTTTTAACAAATATCATTATTTTCACTATTCACTGAGAAATCAATATTTTAAAAAAACCAAAATTATCACCCTAACTATATTATGATATGATGATTTGAAACATTATATTAATTTTTCATAGTACAATTATAAAATTTAAAAATTAATCTTGTAAATAAAACCATATAATAAAATTGAATAATTAAAATTATTTCCATTTTGATTAAGAAATTACTTAATATTTTTACAAGGAATATAACTATATTAATAAAAATGAAAGTGATTTATTATATCTTTAACAATGTTTTTAGAATATTTCTCCATTTTGAACTTAATTTCTCTCAATTTTATTGACTTATTAAACATTTGGGAATATTTATTCAACATAGCATTTTCATATTTTCATGTTGCCTCTTCAACCATATAGTTTTTTCACAAAACCTTATCATGGTGAATCACCTTATTCTGAAAAAACATTCTCTATATGGTCAAGAATTTGAACTTATTATTACTCATAATAATTATTCACTTAAAACTATAATTCTTCAATACTCAAAACATGATATGAATTCAAAAAAATTCTTAACATCGAAACATGAAATGTGTTGCATACTTGAGGAAAACTCATAGGAAAAGACACTAGATTAGAAATTGATCCAACTTTTTATTGGATTTAATATGCTCCAATAAACTAAATTTTTAAATTAACTTCATTAGAAAAACATATTACACTTTTATATGGAGAAACTTTGAGAAAGACATGATCACCTACCTCGAAAGAAATATCTTTCCTCCAATTATCTGCATAAATTTTCAACCTAATCTAAGCCATCCTTATATGTTGTTGAATAAACTATATCATCTCAGCCATTTAATTTACTAATTCTGGCCCCATAAACTTTATTTCTCTAAATTCAACCCAAAAATCTTGTTTTTGACATTGTTTTATATATAATGCCTCAAATAGTTCCATTTGTATATAAGAATGTAAATTATTATTATAAGAAAACTCAACCAATGAAAGATATTGATCATAACATCAATTGTAATCCATTGAATGAGAATATATATTCATTGGTATAAATCTTCCACACATACTGACCATTGGTTTGAGGATGATAATTTGTACTGAAATTTACTTCAATAAGTAATGATTTGTAAAGTCCCTTACAAAAATTAAATGTGAACCAGGGATCATGGTCTGATATAACAGAGATAGAAACTCCATGTGGTGTGACTATATCCTTTAGATATGGTTGATAAAGTTGATCTAGAGACATGGTATATCAAATGGTAAGGAAATGTGTATATTTAGTTAATCGATCAACAATGACCAAAATTTCATTGTTATCTCGAGATGAATTTTTTCATCCCACCGCAATATCCAAGGATATATTTTCCCATTTCCACTCTAGAATTGGAATAGGTTGAATCATTCCATTAAAAAAATTTCAATCTAGTTTAACCTACTGATAATTATAAAACCACATGGAATACAGGAAATTGAGTTATTTACGATGGGGTATTTGTGACGGTACCCCGTCACAAATGCCATGTTGCACAAAATGGCATCCAAAATGTATTTTTTAGTGATGGTCCTCCACAAAAAATATTGCAATGGGAGAATTTCTCATTGAAAATAGTTTCTATGGATTTTCTAAAAAACGTTGTTACAACGGTCCCATGGTAAATACTATTTACGATGGGTAAATATATCCATTGCAAAAAATTTAAAAAAAATAAAAAAATAATATTAAAAAAATTTTATGAACTAACATTAATAATAAATATAAAATAATATTAATAGAATAATATTAATAATAGAATAATAAAAATATTAATAACATAAAAATATTAATATAATAATAATAAAATATTATTAACAAAATAATATTATTAATAATAAAATAAAATTTAGTTATAAAATAATAAATACCCTAATATTCAAAAATAAAATAAAAAATAATAATATTTAAAAAGTAACAATAATAAAATAATAAATAATTTTAATTTTAATTTTAATAAAATAATAAATAAATACTAAAAATAGTAAAAATAGTAAAAAAATTAAACAAATAATATATTAATAAATTAATAAAATATTAAAATATTAAATAATTAAATAAATAATAATATAACAAAAAAATAATATTCGCAATAATATAAAAATGCACTATATAGAAATATAAATATATAATATTAAAAAAATACATTCAAATGTGTTATCATAAAATGTAAAAACATCACTGAGGGAGAGAGTCTTTTAGATGAGTTGGAGGAACTAGAGGAGATGGTGGAAGGAACTACATCCCTTAACCATGAGTCAGATGTTGCATGTACTCCATCATCTGCTTGTGTTTCTGTTATCCATCGATGCATCTCCTCATGCCATTGTTGCTTTCGACAGAGCTCTTCCAGATCCTTGTGCATACTCTCTATAAGGTCACCCTAATCACAAAGCTTCTCCAAATATTGTGCAATAGATGTTGATTAATCACCACGAGCTCCTCTCGAGCTTCACACCGACATCACAAAAGTACCATAATAACTCTTGGGCATCAATCTAGAGTAGAAACTAACTACTCAGCCTTTCTTAAAGGAATAATAGATCTCCTACATCCATAATGCCTCAGTAAATATTATTTCAATAGTTCTATCTTCAGTCTCATCCTGTCTCTCACTCTTGGTCTAAGACTTCGCGGCCTTATATGGCTCCTTCAATTTCAATTTCAATTTAAACTAGTGAAAATATTATTTGCAGTTATTTTTAAAACTCCAAAAAAATTATACTGGCCACAATATGACATTCGAGATCAACTCTAATCTATCAAGTGATAGGATCACTATACATCATCCTATAAACGTCTAACTCCATAATATCAGGTTATTTGAATACCTGTATGAATATTAAAAAATAGTTTACATTTAAAGTTATATAAATTAATTAAAAAAGATACATACCATATGTTCCCTATGTGTACTAAATGTATGACTATAAACTTGATGTGTCATATAACGACATGGAATTTTTGTATAATTTATTTTATTATATGGGATTATTACGAGTCTCCAAAAATTGATGACACATGATTCTGAGGGTCGGAGTGCCCGGAATGATCCATCGAAAAAGATGTTAAACTTTAAATATAATGCTTTAGTGGTCTTCCTAAAAAAGTATAATAACTCTTAAATGAGGTCCCATATCAGAAATTTGAGGACATTGTTTCATTTAAGATGGTAGGTTTACCCTAGAAATGACGTAAGTTTAGTCCGTACAGACCTAGAGTTAGAAAATTCAAAAATGGAATAACCGTAAATAAAATAAATAAGTAAATTAATTTTATTTTTCAAATTCTTATAACTCACGAATCATGAATCAGATTAAAAATTCAATTCCACCCCTGGGCTCCTGAGGGTATTCTTTCCTTAGGAAGATCCTAACATTGTCCGATACGGGCCAAAAGTGACAATTAGTTTTTGGCCATAAATAAAATAATTAAGTAACAATTATTTTATTGTTAAATTATTTAACTCCTAAAAGGTAACTCAGATTGTAAATAACAGAGTACCGTTGAGCTCATGAGGGAATTTTCCACTTAGGTAGAGCCTAACCTTGACCAGCGCAGGTTATGGGTGACTGTTATTAACTATTAAACTTTTTTAAGATACATTCAGTAAATGTGCAAGAAACAATTTCTATCTTTTGAATCAGTGCTCAAATTGAAATTATGAGAGCAGCATTGAATTTTTTGTGCTGGGATTCTCTTAGCCGAAGCTCAACTTCGGAAGGAAAGGGTTAGAAGAAAAAGATAATTGTTTTACTTTAAAAAAAATAATAAAATATCTCAATGAGTAATTTTATTCTTTTCTCACTATTGAGCGGTGGATGGTGGGATCACGGTGTAACGTCAAGCATGAATGGAAGTATTTTAATGACATGACCCTTGGGTTGTGTAACCACAACGTTTGTTTATTTTAATGGAACATTAATTGCGGTCCATTAATTAACTACATTAATGAAATGCAACATGGGTGGTTCCCTCTCTTCGATTAAACCAAATCTTGGGCATGGGTTTATGTCACTCACAAGAGGAACCTCTAACGAAGTGCTGAAAATGTATTCTACCAATGTATAACAAAGCATTGATGACTGTTGGAGGATTCGAACTGGACAATGATGGGTGATGAAAAACACCTTCAAATGCGTGTTCGTCTCCCTCATCCACAATGTCTTCCAATGTGTTTGAGGTATGGGTTTGTCATGAATTATTTATAAGAGTTTTATGTTTCATCTACTCTTGATGATGCCGAACCCTTTTCTTGGTATAACGCTAACACAGAGGGTGCAGGATGAACCAAAAAAGGCCTGAACCCTCCACAAATGATTCTATGATTCAGTTCTTCATGAGCGACTGACCAATATGGCGGAAAGCTGAAACTGAGGGCGGAACAGAGTAGGCGACGTCCCAGAAGGCCCGTAGGTGCAGTCCGAAAGAAAATCGGACAACCAGGGCTTCACCGGTGGCCCACGAAAGCACCGTCAGTGCAGTGGCACTGACGAATGGTGACAGTGGCCATCTCTCACTAGCCATGATAAGGTGGTGGGGCATGAAGGCGCTACGGTGAATGAAGGGGGAAACCGACCATCACCGACTACATTGACGGTGACAACATGCCATGGTAGCGCTACGCGGATGAGGGTTGCGACTCTGAATTGTGGAAAAAGGCGGACCCACGCCCCACAGGTCCTGCAGAAGACTGGTCCACATAGATAGGCCAGGTGGTGTGGCACCAGTGGGCACTGCTGATAGAGGAGACCGAACGACCAAGCTGCTCGAGAGGGGAGCTGACCCCTGCGCCCAGCTGGCGAGCCGCACCCAGACAGTGGGCCGGATTGGTCCAGTGGGCTGAGCCTGTGGCCAGAGGGCCAAACCCACAGCCCAGCAGGCTAACCCTATAGCCCATTACCCTTTGTTCTAGGACTAATAAAACCGTATGGGACCCAGCAGGCTGTGTCGGGTCGGTCTGACCGGGTCGGGCCAGACCCAGACCAACTTACGACCCGGTTTCGATTAAAGGGTTATATCTCTTAAACCAGACATCTGTTTGACAAACCGTCTATGGTGATAGAACCATTAGGATGATATGTTACTTTTGAGATACTTCACTTGAGTTTTGGAGAATTTTAGATTATGACCAGGATGGATCGGACTCGAATCCAACCGTGCCCCCAACACTAAAATGCCTACAACTTACAGACTAGGCATCCGATTGATGCGTCGTCTGTTGCTTTGGAACCCTTGTGAAATGGAAGTTATTTGGGTTACTTATTTATGGTACTTTACGGTGGCTGAAATATGTCCAATGGATTGTGGCGCGGATCCTCTAGAACCAAGCGTACTAAGTGTGGAAGTCGAGTGGCTAGCCGTGACATGAAGAAAAAATAGCAATCCTTTGTGGGTCTGAACCTAGCGATCTTCCATGGGTCTGCACCTAGAAATCCACTGTGGGAATGCACCTAGCGATACTCCGTGGGTCTTAACCTAGTGATCCTATGTGGGTCTTCACCTATCGATCCTATGTGGGTCTGCACCTATCAATCATTTGTGGGTATGCAGCTAGCGATCCTCAGTGGGTCTACACCTAGAGATCCTTAGTGGGTCTTTACCAAGTGATCCTTCATGGGTATGCACCTAGAGATCCTACGTGAGTCTACACCTAGTGATCATACATTGGTCTGCACCTAGTTATCATCCCTGGATATGCACCTAGAGATCCTCTATGGGTCAGCATCTAACGATCCTCTGTGGGTCAGCACCTAGCCATCCTCTGTGTTTCATCACCTAGCGACCTTGTACGGTCTACCAGCAAAAGCCTCTCGACTGAATTAGATTATTCATATCTATGACTAATCATCTTTATTCTTATTCTTTAAGTTATATACCTAGTTTTAATTGAGTCTTTACTTGTTCTCTGTGAATAGGATCCTGATTTGTGGTTTTTCCTTTGTGGAATTCATGGAGACCATCGGGTGTCTCAGGGTCACTACTGGGTATTTTAATACTCACCCATGCACGAGCTTCTCCTAAAACTTGTTTTGTCTTATGCAGATGACGAACAACATTAACCGAGGTTAGGGATCTAGGACCAGATGGTGCACGGAGGTGACTGGTTGATGTGGAGATCCATAGTGACGAGTTGTACCTACCCTTCAGGTAGGGTCCTTGGCGGACAACCTCTTGAGATGTTTTTGATTTTTTTTTGTATCTCTTTCAGTTGGGATTGTATTCTAGCCCCTTAACTTTTAGTACTTACTTTTACACTCAGTGGTGGTTTTTAGTTGTGGTTGTACCTTCCTTCTTATGTTGTGCTTTACTTGTGCACAATGTACCATATCTGTGCCTGTACAGTTTTGGAGGAAATGCCTTCCCATTTTAAGGATAATCCTTTCCAGTGCCAGTCACCATCCCCTAGCATATGGAAGGTGATATTGGGGTAGTCACAGCAAGAGCCTCGAGGGACGGTTCATGAAAAATTGTTATCAAAGGTGGTAGATTATACTAGAAGAATTATGAATCTATATTTTTCAATGGGGAAAATAGTGTAATGTGTCTTGAGTTTGGATTTCAATCCAGGGAGTCCAGTGTTGGTGCGGTGGCCGATGTATCCATACACCAGGACCCTAAATTCTATTATTTGACTCATTACATGAAAACACTAGTTTCTTGTGTTTTGAAAATGTTTTTATATTGATCTCTTTTGATTCATCTCACCAGGTATAAATTATTAATTGTGGTTCATCTTGATTCTCTTTCAAGATGCATCCATGCAGATAGCCATCCGGGATTCCAATGCCTGACCATGAGGGTGGACCACAATGTGATGAGGCTTAATTACAAGTATTTTTGCCTGGATGGTACCTTCGGGTGGTGTCCCAGTGATAACACTGCTCGTTTTTCAGCAGTTATTACCGGTGCTACTGGTAGAGGACACATATAGGCTCAATGCCTTACATGTGTTTTAGTGACAGATACCCCTCAGGCTCCGAGGCGATCCTAACTCACTGGCATCTAAGTACTAGATTGAGGTGGTGACCAAGTTTCCATCTAGCTCAGGAACCATTAGATCAGATGGATTTCCAGGTAGTGATAATTCTATGTGGCTCAGTAGGATGATGGATGGGTTTAGATTACCCCTATCATATGTTGAGGTGACTTTTTCTATGGACATAGGTTGAGAGCCTACCTTAGAGAAGGGGGTCTCCTGCCATCAAAAGCTATGTGGTTTTTTTCCCAATAGTATCTACAGTTTTGATAGTATTACATGTTTTTAGTTGAGTATTCGTCTAGGTGTACCGACCATTCTAGGTACTCGATTAATATGATAAGACCAGTGCTTCAAGGATCTTAATTCTGAGTGAAACTTGTTTAGAGACATCCGAGCCATCACTATTCCTATGTGCATTCCTAATTTTGTTAGGGTTCTAGAGAGAACCTTTATTGTTGAAAATTCTTGGGCAGAGTAGATGAATCCAATGAATGTCAGCAAAGGGAAAGCAGGAAACTGGCGTCAGTCTCAAGACTTATACATGTAAAATGTTTTGGGAAGAGGAAGTGTTAGGGATAGATGAATCTGCAGGGCAGAAGACTTGGAAGGGGAGCTAGGAGAGCAGGAGGAGGTGGTATACATTTAGACATGTTATAACCACCACTTTAATGTGGTCACCACCAGGCTTAGGGAGCTGCAGGATAAGGGAAGAGAGTAGCTGCATGCAGCCAAGGGGCGTGACCCAAGGGCTTCGCGAATGATTTAAGGTACGGTATCAGTCTACTAATAGTTGTCCTAATTAATAGACATTGGAACTAATCATTTTTTCTTATCACTAATCTTGTTCAAGACCTATAGTTTCCAGTTAAACTGCTGACTTGACCCTTAAGAATAGAGATACCTTTGAGAGGAGACTCGATAATCACTCTTATGTCGACGGTGTGATCTGACTGTTGAGGTGAGGGTTTCAGTTAGAACCTCTTAGTGGTAGTGTCAAGGACTTACGATGTTAGATTGGATATGGACTGGTCATCCATAGTTCATGTTGAGATTGATTGTTTTTGGAAAAACGTTTGTGGTGTATCTACACTGTTGGAATGGGGTTTTCCTTAGTTGGAGAAAAAGGAGACCCAGGAAGCATGGGATAAACTCATGAATTTGAGGGTGAATCTGATCACTCTTGAGTCAGTCAGCCTTACCCCCATGGCAGTAGGTGTTTTCAGTTTTCAGCTCCCAACAGTAGTGGTAGAGTTCGGGAACATCCTTTCAAAATATGTTTATAGGATTACCTCCCCATATTGAGAGGGACTTCTGTATTGGATTATACCTAAGGAAAACACCAATATCTATAATTGCATATCGGATGGCTCCCATAGATCTATGGGAGCTGAGAGTATAGTTGGGAGAATGATTTATTATCTACTCCAATAAAAATATTCTCAGGAATATCTTCTTAGAGAAGGACCTAAACCTGATACAGTGCCAACGACTTGAGTTCCTCTAAGACTCTGACATTGATATGGTCTACACTCTTGGGAAGAAAAATGTAGTAGCAGATGCACTCACCTGGAGGTCTGGTTTACACCTTCTAAGTGAGGCAACACAGAAATTAGCCACATCGCTGTTATCCTTCGTGGATAGTGATGGAGAAGCTTACCCCCAGTCTATGATAGTCACTCCCCCACTTCTTTAGTGAGTCAGGGAGGCATAGTTGGGGGATGTTGACTGCGAGACTCAACGTGCTTAAATATCCTCAAGATAGTATCCTAAAAGATTTTATAAATGTGGGGAGTATGTCATCCTCTTCAAAGGATGCACCATGGTGCTAGTGACACTGCGGGAAGAGGTGTTCAGGGAGTTCCACGCATCCACTTTGGCAGTACATCCTAGTGTGGAAAATATTTACCAAGACCTCCAACATTTTTACTAGTGGCCAGTGATGAATAAAGTAGTGGTAGATTTTGTTTCATGATGCCTCACTTGTCAGAAAGTGAAGGCTAAGATCCAGGTTCTAGAATTCTTGACTTTTCCACTTAAGGTTTCGGAATGGAATTGGGATAGCATCTTCATAGACTTCATGATAGGGCTAACACGTATGTCTAGGGGCCACAATTCCATCTGGGTAATTGTTTACCGACTCACCAAGTTTTCCCACTTCCTACCAATATGATAGAAGGGATCAGTAGAGGGATGGTGACTCCTCTATGTAAAGTAGATAATATGGATTCACATGTTCCCATAGAAAATCATCTCAGATCATGATGCTCATTTTACATCCCGGTTGTGAAAGGGAATACTGGAGGCATTCAAAACATAGCTACGATTGAGTCCCTCATTTCATCTTCAGATAGATGGTTAGACAGAGTAGACCATACAAATGTTTAAGGACATGATCCATGCTTGTGTCCTTAATTTTAACCGTATTTGGGAGGATCACTTTACCTTGGTGGAGTTCGCATACAACAATATTTATCACTCCACCATTTTCACGCCACCATTTGAGGCCTTGTACGGGTGACCGTGCAGATAACCACTATGATGAACAAACCTAGAGGATTCATCACTTATGGGTCTAGAGTTAATAATGGATATCACTAAGAAGGTGAAGATCATCCAGGATTGGTTGAATACTGCCCAGATCCGGTATAAATCTTTTGCCGATAGGAGACAGATGCCCCTTGGAGTTTGAGGAGGGAGACCGTGTCTTCCTACATGTCTCACCCTGATGAAGATTGCGGAGATTTGGTTGGGGTGACAAACTATCTCTAAGGTTCGTTTGAGTATTCCAGATCTTCAATAGAGTAGGTGAGGTGGATTACCACCTAGATCTTCCCCCACAGATGCACCGGGTGCATAATTTTTTCCATGTGTCATAGATGAGGAGGTATGTGCATGATAAATTGCACGTTATCGACTAGGGTGAGCTAGAAGTTGATGATGGGGAGACGTTCACAGAGTTCTCAGTGGAGATAGAGGATCAAAAATAGCAGGTCCTTAGTGGGTGGTCGATTCCTCTGGCGTGAGTTCGGTGGCAGCACGGGAACATTCTGGAGAGCACATTGGAGTGGTAGGCTCAGATATGTGCTCAGTACCCCCATTTGTTTCCCTTGATTTAATGTGGCTTTCAGGGAAGTAAATCCCTAAGGTGAGGAGGATGTAAATACATGGTATTTTGGTATAATTTTTTTATTATATGGGATTATTACGAGACTGAAAAAAATTGACAGCACGTGATTCTATGGCTCGGAGTTCCCAGAATGATCTGTCAAAAAAATATTGCACTTTAAATAGTGCATGTGAGCAGTTTTCATAAAAAAGGTAAAATAACTCTTAAATGGGGGACTAGAACAGAAATCTAAGGGCATCATTCCATTTAGGATGGAGGGTTTAACCGAGGTTCAACTTATTTTTAGTCATCATAGACCTCCAATGAGAAAACCCAAAATGGCATAACCGTAAATAAATTAATTAAATAAAATTATTATTTTTTTCGAATGCTTATAACTCATGGACGGTGACTCAGATTAAAATTCTAAGACCACTACTGAGCTTGTGAGGGTATTATTTCCTTATGCAGATCCTATCTTTGGCCGGTGCGGGCCAATAGTGGAAGTTAGTTTTTGGCTGTAAATAAAATAATTAAGTAACAATTATTTTATTGTTAAATTCTTTAACTCCTAAATGGTAACTCATATTGAAAATCTAAGAGTACTGTTAAGCTCGTGAGGGAGTGTTCCCCTTAGGTAGAGCCTAACCTTGAACGACACTGATTGAGTGTGACTGTTAATGATTTTTGAACTTTTTTAAGGTACGTTCAGTAAACATGCGAGCGATGATTTCTATATTTTTTAACTGGTGCTCGTATTGAAATTCCAAGAGCATCGTTGAATTTGTAGTGTCGGGATTCGCTTAGGAAAAGATTAACTTCGACTTGCAAGGGTCGGATGAAAATGTTAATTTTTGGACATTACAAATAAATAATAAAATTACTCATTGATTTTTTTATTATCTTCTCACCGTTGAGTGGTAGATAGAGGGACTACGGTGTAACGCCAGGTTTGAATGGGATTCATTTAATGACATGACCCATTGGTTGTGTAACCATGATGTTCGTTGATTTTAATGGAACATTAATTGCAATTCATTAATGAACATAATTAATGAAATGCAACGTGGGTGGTTCCCCCTATTCTATTTAAACAAATTTTGGGCATGGGTTTTGGTCACTCGTGAGAGGAACCTCTGACGAAGTGCCGAAAAATTCTTCCACCAATGTAAAACGGAACTTCGATTACTATTAGAGGATTCAAACCAGACAATGACGGGTGAAGACTAACACCTTCGAACACGAGTTCATCTCCCTAATCTTCAACATCTTCTAATGAGTTCGAGGTTGGGGTTTGTCTTGAATTATTTCTAATAGTTTTATGTTTTATCTTCTATTGATGATGTTGAACCCTTTCATTGTTATAACGCTAACGTGGAGGGCGCAGGCCGAACCGAACAAGGACCAGACCCTCTGCCAACATTTCTTTTATTGCATTCTTCATGGGTGACCAAACAATATATTGGAAAGGCGTAATCGAGGGCCATTCAAAGTGGCGATGTCTCAGAAGGCCCGTAGTGATAGTCAAAAATAAAATCGGACCATTGGGGCTTCACTGGGGGCCCGAAAAAGCATCACCGGCACGGCGACATCGGCAACCGGTGGTGGCGAGAAGGTGGCGGTGCTCGAATGCACCACGAAAGAAGAATGGGGTGGCTGGGAATCGCCAATAGAGTGGACGACGGCGGTGCGTCGTGGAAGCGTTCCGTAGAGGAGGGTGGACTCACACCCTGCGGATCCCGCAAAAGTCCGGTCCACATGAACTGGCCAGCTGTTGCGGCGCGAGTGAGTGTCTCTAATGTATGTGCCCGAATAGAAGATCTATTCGGGAGGGGATCCAACCCCCATACACAGATAGCGGGATGCACCGAGCTAGTGGGATGGGTTGGTATAGCGGGCCGCGCCCAGCAAGGTGGGCCGGGCCGGTCTCGCGACCCAGCGGGCCAAGCCCGTGGCCCAGCAGGCTACGACCGTGGCCAGCCAACCGAACCCATGTCCTTTCATTCCTAGACCATGGCCTTGAACCTTTGAGCCAGGACCAGTGGGCCGGGTCATGTCAGTCCAATTAGGACACACTGGACCCGGACCCACTTACGACCCATTTTCGATTAAAGGGCTATATCTCCTAAATCGGCCGTTCATTTGACAAACCGTCTACAAAGATAGAACCCTTATGATGAGGAGGTCCTTTGGATATTCTCCAAATGAGTTTTGGATAACGTTAGAGTATTCCTGGGTTGGATCAGACTCAAATCCAACCAGGCCCATGTCCCTAAAATGCCTATAACTTACAGACCAAGCATCTGATTGATGCACCATTTCTTGTGTTGGAACCTTTATGACATGACCATTCTTTGGGTAACTTCTTCATGGGACATCATGGAAGTTGAAATACAGCCAATGTCTTGTGGAGAGAATCCTACAGAATCACGCTTACTATGTGTGGAAATTGAGTGGCTGGTTGTGACATGAAGAAAGAATAGAGATCCTCTATGGGTCTATACCTAGATATCCTCCAAGGGTCTGCACCTATAGATCCTATGTGGGTCTACCACTAGAGATCCTTGGTGGGTTTTCACCTAGAAATCCGATATGGATATTCACCTAGAGATCCTCTGTGGTTCTGCAGCTAGTGATCCTCCGTGTGTCTGCACCTAGCATTCCTCAGTGGGTATGCACATAGCGATCCTTCGTGTGTCTACACCTATGGATCCTCAGTGGGCCTACACCAAGTGATCCTCCATAGGTTTTCACCTAGAGATCCTCCATGGGTATACCCCTGGAGATCCTCTGTGGGTCTGCACCAAGCGATCCATCGTGGGTCATCACCTAGCGATCCACTATGGGTGAGCACCTAGTGATCCTCTCTGGGTCAGCACCTATCGATCCACTATGGTCAGCACCATTATACCTTGTGTGGTCTAGCATCAAAATTCTATCTCTAGAATAAGATGATCTAGCTTTATGACTAATCATCTTTATTCTTGTTCTTTATGTTATATAACTTGTTTGAGATTAGTCTTTAATTGTGATTTGTGATTGGGATCATGCTTTGTGGTTTTTCCTCTATGAAATTCTAGTAGACCTTTGAGGGTCTTGGCTCCCTACTAGGTATTGTTATACTTACCCCTGCATGGTCTTCACCTGAACCTTGTTGTGTCTTGTGCAGATGACATACAACTTTGACCGAGGTTAGGGAGTCAAGACGAGACGGTGCACAAAGGTGGCCAGTTGAGGTGGAGAGCCGTAGTGATGAGTTATACCTACCCTTCAGGTAGTATCCTTGGAGGAAGACCTAACGGGCTATTTTTTCTTTTTTTTTATCACTTTTAGTTAGGCTTGTATTCTGGACCCTTTACTTTCAGTACATACTTTTACACTCAATGGTGGTTTTTAGTTGTGGTTGTATCTTCCTTCCTCCATTGTGTTTTACTTGTACTTAGTGTTCCCAATCTATGTGTGTACAAGTTTGGAGGCAATTTATTCCCATTTTGAGGATAATCTTTTCTAGTGTTAGTCGCCAACCCCTAGAATTTTGAAGGATAGGTTGGGGTAATCACAGTAAGGGCCCCGAGGGATGGTTCATGACATGTCACCTTCTATATCCCCCAGTTTCTTCAAACTACTGATGATCTCCTCTGAAAACGACTACCCATATAGTGTGAAAATAATTCATCCCAAACTTGAGAAGAAATTTAACTAGGTCTGTGGTCATAACAAGACTGATCAAAATCTATGACTCCAACTTTCCTCATTCTTTTCCTCCTTAAATTGTGAAAAAAATGACAAGAACAATCACACATACAACCCTCACATGACTTCTAGATAGAGTCATACATGATATCATTGATGAGATATCATAAACTATACAAAAAATTAATAATTTCGAGTTAATAATTAAATAAAATTCACAATAAATATTATTTATATACATACCATCCAATGATCGAACATGCGGTACTGAACATCAATGGAAATGAGATCTCATGTAACCCATTCTCCAGAAAAATAATTTCACAATATATCACTCCTATGTTTAATAACTATATGTAAAAATATATAAAAAAAGAAAAAATAATCAATAAATTATTTTATAAATAAATTAATGATAATTAAAGAAAACTACCTAAAATAAACAAGTAAACATTCCATTGCATGTGTGGATCGAATCCAAGACATGGACATCACTTGGGGATAGGTTTTGAAGTCATAATTTTCACAATACCATTACCCCTTTAAGTTTTCATTGATCCTCTAGTATTTTTAGGGTCATATGATCCAATATCATGCTTGTTATTTGGTAGATCAGCCTCCTATAGCTCATGAAATAGATCTGATTCCGTCTAAAACATGATATTATTGTTGGTCTCAAATCATTGAAAACTACTATTATATGTAGATATATATAATATATGATTATAACCACCATTTTACTATGTGAATTTTCATCTTCATCCTCGTCTTCGTAACTGACGATGTAAACATCTTCACATTCCTCCGTATTGTCGTCAATTTCTATAAGAGTTTCAGTTTCATCATCCCTTGTAATTTCAAATTAATTTTTATATAAATAACATCATCTTCACCGTCGAAACATAATTTTTGGGTGTTTTCAATGATATTTGTGTCTCTTTATATAAAATATGGATTTGGGGTATTCTCTCAAAAAAAATTCAATTACTTTCACTTTAGTGGAACCCCATTCACTTTGAATAAAGTGATTTTCCTGATATTTCATTTTTATTATGCCACACCAATTAGTCAACTCTATTGATGTAGCATTACATTTTTCATAATAAATTTGATGTGTTTGATGATCCAATAAAAATTATTCATTTACTTCAAGAAGGATTTTATATTTATATGTCTCTAATAAACTCTAAAGAATCCCCATTGGTAAGTCCACTAAAAGAGGCTAACATAGATTTATATGATTTCTTTATATCATGATTCCTATACATAGTGGATAACAATACACAATATGGGTTTTTAGACAATATAGGAATATAGAAATTACAAATTTTAGGTCTATCCATTATTTGGTTTCTAGGTTGATGCAAAACCATATTTTTTTTAAATTTATTGCTCTCAAAATTCATTGTTTTTCTAATTAATTTTTTTTATTTTTTAGATAACTTTATTGCATATTAATTTAAATAATCAAGGTTTGTAAATTATATTTTGATGTGTCCCTAGAGTATATATTTTAGAAATTATAAACAATAAAAAATAATCACACCAAAGTGAGAATAAATTATTTTTCAGAATAATATTTTTTAAACAAATTTTCTTTAAAACCAAGTGGTTTCTTTGGTTTTATTTTTTTCAAATGTTTACACATGTGTTCCAATAAAATGGTGAATTATTTTTTTTGAAATGTAAGTGTCATGTTCTCAATTATTTATTTATAACACATACTCACTACTTTTACTATAAAAGGTAGATATTAAATCTTAGGGAAGGATGACGGCGTGCCACCCAAAAAATAAATAAATAAAATCAAATAAAAAAATAAAAGTGGTGGAGTGGTGGTGGAATTAAAGAGTGGATTTCGTGAAATAGTTGTGAATTTGAAGTAGGAAATAGTGAAAGAAGTATTGAGTAAAAATATTTCTAGAATAGGGATGGATTTAATGGAAGACTAACTATCTGGATTGATATAGTTATGACTATACTTGAATTCAAATCAACCAAAAAAGTACTATAAAGATACGTGAGAAGAAGGATGGAACACCTAACTATCATTAAGTGAAACACATTTCCCATAAATATATCCTAAGGTATTATATTAATACCATAAATCATGATAATTATTATTCATCATAGATAAAATATAACATAAACATTTTATAAATGAAGTAATTTTGTTGGGGATAGAAAGGTAAAAGAAACCAAAACTCTTAACCTGTCAGTTCATGGAGTTTGAAGGAAATTATGCTCTTGAGGATTGATAAATAAAATCCATAAACAATAGATAATACAATATAAACATCTATTAAAAATGATCTAATTTTAAACTATATAAAATGATCAACTATAACCTGATTAGATATGTATAAAAGAATTAAGCAGTGATGAAAACCAAGAAGATCATAAACTTTAGTGATTTAAACCAAAAATAGAAACATTTAAAATGATTTAAATTTATTCCAATACAAACCCCTATAAAATTAATCTACATATTTTCAATAAAAAAATTAAATTCATTAAGTTCATATCGTAAAAAAAATAAATCAAAAAGAAAGATATGAAGAAGCCTCTCGGTTGATATTGGCTGCATCCTCCAAATCCACACTCTTATACACTGAATTGAGTGTCCTATAGCCTCTAATAAAGATCCACACTCAATAAAACCCATCTATCCTTTTGTTTCAATGATCTCTTATCTTACTTTATTATTAGATTCTTCTTTTGAGGCATACTTCAAGTCCATACCTCTAGCTCACAATCAACTGCTGAAACTCTCGTCTCCTGAGTCACCGCATAACATACCTTCAATGTTGATCATCTTATACATGTGAATCAATATAATCCCCTCTAATAAAATATAATATATTCATGTGTTCTTTCTTTATCCCTCACATAATTAATCTAGAAAAAAATAAAATCTATGTTCATTCCTCTTCAAGTATCTCAAATAATCTCCAGAAGCTTCTCAAAAACACTTGGTGATCTAATGAGCTTAAAATAAACCCTTTTTATATATCAGATCAATGATAAATATGATTAGTAATTTAGGTTATAAATTTTTATCACCCTTATGTAGATCATAGAGACCTCATTATTACCTTTACATGAAGCCATGTTACCCTTCGATGATCTTATTTTCAGCTCATGTTAACTTTTTATATATCCTCAGTAAAATTTGCAAGTCCTTAACTGATCTGAGCCTACCCTATCACGGATTCAAAGGTATTTATATATTTAAATATCTTGGAGGCATGACCTGGGTATCTTGAAGTGGAATTAATTTTACCATGACTTAACTTCATAATTCAGGATGCTACCCTTATGTAATGGATTCCCGATCCTTATATGACACTCATGACATCGATTCAAATTTTAGATACCCTTATAACCATCACATGACCTTTAAATAGGTTCTTAAAGTGATAATAATTCAAAAATAAGTTAATTTATAATATTTAGATGTCAAAATAAAACTTCCAACAAAGAAATATAATTTAAAATTCCAAATTAGAAAATAAAATGAATCCCATAAATGATTTAAATATTAAAAAATGGAATTTTGAAATAAAGAATTATACAAATCCAAAATCATTATAATAACTTTAAAAAAAATTCCAATTAAAATCAGTAAAAATATGTTATTAAAATATATGGTCAGTGAAAACACCAAAAATTTGATCATTTAAACACTAAAATACTCAAAATTGACAAGATATTAAATGAATTTTAAATTTAACAATAGATTATCCAAAATTCATTAATTATAAATTAAAATAACATTTAGGTACACAAAACTCATTAAATTAAACCAAATAATGTGAAACAATGTATCAAAAATAAGTTATATTAGTATTCCTTGCATTTATAGTTTTAAATTCATTGTTATTCCCTTTTCATATAGATTAAAACTATAAGAATCATTACTCGAGGATGTCTATCATTCCTTTGTTATAATAATTTAAATTATAAAACAACCCTATAAAATATATGTGATTTGGATTCCATAATTGAGATACATGGGAATAATTATTTAGTATCATTTATAAAAATCACCAAACACCATCCATCATCATAACTTAATAACCTTCTTGGATAAAATTAAATTCTAGAAAAAACCTACTATCTTCTTGTACATCAATAAAAAATGGAGAAAATTTGTTGTCTGGTTCTCCATGAAATCACCTTCCCATATATTTTTGTTAGTCCTGAGCCAATGTATGAGTTAGTTATTGAAGATAAAAGATACCAAGATTAGTGTGAGTGTTTATTATACATATATTTATTGTTGAGAAAATAATATATAATTATACAAATTATGATTCAATAGACTAATATCTATGTACATGAGGAGAATACACATTTCTATGGGTAATTATCTAATGTTAGAGTCTGATAATGATGATCTAGTGACTATGATTTGTGTGCAAAATAAATGTTTCAATGTTTGTTGGTTACAAGAAAAAGTACCATTCTACTAGTAATGTACTTGTATACCAAGATACAAGAGATTAATAAGAATATACATGATATTATGTTTTGATCCATTGGAAAATTCAACTGGTGAGGATCTAGTAGACCATGGTATGTGTAGATGACAAGCATATATTTGTATGAAGCTAATGAACCAATAGACAAGTTCACTAGTAATGAGCCAGTATACCAAGAACCCAATGTGTGATGAGTGTATAAATCCATCTAAATATATTCCCAAATTAAAACTTTATTTTCATTTTGGATAACTTTAAACTCCAATATAAACCTCATGCATTCCCATGTAGATTTAAACAATATTCTAAACATATCACCTTATTATATGGATTTTAACAATAGTATAACTATTTTATCTTTTATTGAACGATTTTTAAATTTTAGATAAATATTATTGTTATATTATATAGATTTAAATCATATTTCACCCCCCCCCACTCCTTATGTGGAAATCATAAGAAAAATTGTACCTTGAGGGTAAGAATATTTAATTTTTATGGCATCAATTACTAGGACAACCAAAATATTTTACAAAAATTAATTCCGAATTTATTACATAAATATAGACATAATAAAATCTTAAAAGATTGAGAGGCCTACTGTATATGGTTAATTAGATTCATATCACAATAGCATTCAATAATGATATGAAAAAACTAATTAAAACTCCATAACATGCCCTTAGAATTCCATTGATCATCTAAAATTCACGGGATAACCTGGGGATGTAAATAATAAAGGGGTGAGTTATCAATCCTGATAAACAAATAATAAAAGAATAACATGATGATTATAGTATAGTAGGTGTATCAAGGTGGCATATAAGGTTCATAATCATAAACATGAACATAAAATAATTATATAAGATGATAGAATCAATGTGGTAGGGTAATGTGGAAACAACATAAAACATTACATCATAAGAATAAACAAGGCCAGATATTGAGATATCATATCATATTGTGCTTAGAACTTCCTCATGTTCACCATAAATTGTATCTCATGAGAAAAAACATTACCCAATTAATTATAGGGCTATATAGTTATTTTTTCACCCGTCATATTCATATTATGTACATGAATTTATGTTCCACATAGATCATACAATATAAGAATGAATTTCATCAATTTTAATCCCATGATTAATTAGTGTGGGTAATGTACATGGAACTCCCAATAAATTAATGATATATATATATATATAGATGAATATCCTTGTGTGCAAATGGAAATTGGTATTCATAAAAAAACTATGGCATGGATAATCACAGGTTAATTTCAGCAGTTTAGTGGGTGTACATAAAGTTTCATGGTAGGGTTTAATGAGAGTGAAATGTGGTCTCTCGTTACTTAGGTATCATAAATACAGAAAATGGATGTTTAAAAACACCTTAAAACATGAATAATTGGAAATTGAAAGTCTTGGTATAATTAATTTACATGAATAAAAAGGAAGAGGAAGAGAATCCCTTACCTTGAGAGAGTGCTTCAAAAAACATATGAGGGGATTATTAAGTTGTTTGGAAAACAATGCGAGACACTTACATTGGGATAGGGATATGAAATTCATGATCAATGGGTTTTGAGTGAATAGGAATGGGAGCTTGGGTGGTTATTTATAGAAGAAGAGAGGGGAGTTCTTTATTAATTTCTAAACATTGGTTTTGGACTCTAAAGAATAAAACAATAAATACCAAAAACCATACCATGTTTTTACCAATGGTTTTACCAAAAAAATTGGTTTAAAATATCTTACCGGTTAATGAACTAAAACATTAAAATAATACTATTCAGGATATGGAAGTTAGTCATGTTCATAAATAATTGATTTTGAAAACCTTAAAATATAATATATCTTTTGGAGGATACATTATTGGTCTTTAAAATTAATAAAATAACTTAAAAACACATTATATTAAAAGTTAAATCTATTTTTTTTTGTCTTTTATACCCTTTTAAGAATTTATTAAATCACTTTTGGGTTATTATGATGTCATAATACAAACCATATATTTAGACTGTATTTAATTTTTACCCAAAAAATTAACTATCTCTTAAAATTATAAAAAGTTCATTGTTTCGTAATTTAGATTTACCGATTTCAAAAATATTATTTATTTTATCAAAATAATTTTTGAAATATGTTAATTTACACTTTAAAATAAAAATCCTTATTTAATGTAAAATGATGTTTTTTGACTCTAACCACTTTCTGACCCTTGTAAAAATTACATTGGACTTTGTTAAATTATATTATCATTTATATTAAAATAAATATTATTTAATAATAATATTTTACGAAAAAGGTATTTATTTTAAAAAATATTGAATTTATAAATAATAATTTTTAATTAAAACTATATATTTCTTAAAAATATACTTTTTATTTATTCATATAAAAATCCAATAATTATCAAACTCATTATGATCATTATGTTATTAAAACAAAAATATACAAATTCATACTACTAGGGTCTAGATTCATAACATCTTATTACACCAGTGTACACCCTAATGGTAAGGTGTATGATAGAGGTAATTTCTTGGGGCGGTTTGAAAAATATGTTTTGGGTCATGATCTTGATAAGCTTGAACTTCTGAATCAATTGGTTTTTCTCAAGTTTTAGTTGTTGAATCATGTATTGGGATTGATCCAGAGAAGATTAAAGTGATGTCATCTCCCCTAAAATCTATGATAAATTGGTTTCATTAGTTTCAATCATAATGGTCGCAACCATCACTCATTCCATCCGTGTCAATTAAAATTTATCTTAACCCCTAATATATACTAATATTAATGGTCACATTAAAACAACATCATTATAAATGGTTATTATTAATAATGGTATTTTAAGACCTATAAATTTTTTTCCATATTTTATAACGGTCCAAAATATAAAAATAAAATGTAGTGCATTTTTATTCTATAACAACATTTCTTAATAAAGAATTTATTCATTCAAAAATTAATGTCTTTTATAAAATTTTGGTTCATTGTATTCATCCCCAATATATAAATTTCTACCAATAATTTTCATTTTATACATTAAAAAAAATGCGGATACTTATGATTCAGCACCTCTTATAGTTCCCAAGTAACTTCCTCAAGCTTGTGGTTTCACCATAGTACTTTGATGAGATGAGTTATATTATTTCATTTTACTTTGTATCTATGGTATATGATATTCATCAGTTGATCCTCATATGAAAGATCATTCTCCAAGGGTACCAGCTCAAAATTCAGAACATGTGAGGGTTAGATATATACTTCCTTAAGATAGATTCATGGAACACATCATATAATTGATATGTGTTTGGTGGAGGTTCTAGTCGATAAGCCACATGTACAGGGAAATCATGGATCTCAAAGTGACTGATGTATCTTGAACTAAGAATTACCTTCTTCCCAAACCTCTTGACATTATTCCAAATTGATATATGAAGGAGCACCATATCTTTGACTTTAATATTTAGATCTTGTTGATGATTATAATCATATAATTTCCATCTAACTTTCATAGATGTCATATGAAATTGTTTGGTTTTTTCCTTCTATGTCATCACATGGATATGATTAGTTCCCATCAACTTCTACACTCTAATATCATCCAAGCATGTGGGAGTCTGCTACCTATTCCCAGAAAGGTCATTATAAGGTACCGTTTGAATGATAGAATGGAAATTGTTTATATGTGAACTCCACTAGGGGAAGGTGATGATCCCAACATCCTTTTAAATCCATTAAACATGATCTAAATGTATCCTATACATTTTTAATGGTTCTATCAAACTAAACATCTATCTGAAGGTGTAAACTAATACTAACACTTATCTCTATATCAAACAATTGTTGACTGATTCTCTAGAACCTTGAGGTAAACATTTGATATTGATCAAATATAATGTAGAGGGGTCATGGATATAGTATTAGCACTTTTCAAATGTATATCTTGGTAATTTTGTCTAGGAAGAAGTCATCCATTATACTAGTGAAATATGTAGACTTAGTCAGAAGATCAACTAATACCAAATGGAATTATGGAAATTAAATATCCAGGGGAGTCCTAAAAAAATACCTGGTTATGTTTTCCCATCTCCATACATGTATGGGAAATTGTTTCATCGTACCATTATTCTTCTATAATTTAGAATTGACTTGTTTTAATACCAAGCATCGAGATACAAATTCTTCAATATCCATTTTCTTATTATAACAAAAGTTGTTTTTCTTTATATATCCAAACTTATCAGTTCTACTAGGATTAATAGATAATGAAAAGATATAAAAATCATTCAAAAGTTCCCTCTTCAATTATAGTATTGACGAGACACATATATGGGTTCGAAACATTATTAATCCATATTTAGAAAATTTGAACTCTAGGATATTTTTTACCATTCTATGTAACACCCCATTTTCTTTTTGGACCTCAATGATCATCTCAATAATGGATGGTTGAGAAGTTAATTAGGAAATATAGGATAAAATTTATTTTATTATTCCCAAGTTTATCCTTTGAATGTCCAAGAAGATTGGATCCCATTCAATAGTCATCATGGATATGGTTATGATATTAATTCTACATAAATCATCAACCAATTTATCCCCCATCCTAGGATTTTAATGTAATGAAATCTCATAATCCTTTATTACCTCTAACCTCATTCATTAGTTTATATTTATTTCCTTTTGTTTGAATATATACCTATGAATTTTTGTAATGACCTCACCCACTGGGGCTTACCGGGTTGGTGGATGATAGGGCTGCCCGAACTCTAATCCCACCTCTATATTCCAAGGATTTGAAACATGTAATGAGAATGAATAACTAAAATGGGAGGCATTTTCCCAAAGTACATGTATGCATGAACCCAACTATATCCATGCAGAATTGTGGAGGAATAATAATTAAGGACAGAAACATCTAGAGTAAAAACCATGAATGTTATAACCTCTAGGGAATACAAAAGAGTGTGAAGATATAATATAAAATATAAAAGGGAAAAATAAACATCCACTTAGAATATATGTCTTAATCTGTCAAAAATTGGAATAGAAAAATAGCTGAGAGATCAAGGCTCCTCGCCTACAATCCCGACCACCACACATTGTCACGACCCGACCCTACCCGGGCTCGAGCCGCAACTACCCCAAGCCTGCCTCCATAGGCCAGAGGCTGGAAACCAGCACTGAAAGCACAACAACTCGGGGAGGCCTTTTCCTAAGTACCTATACACATGCACACAACACACTCAATGCAACAGTGCAGAGTAAAAGAAAAGACATGTAAAGAAAAGGCAACTGCTATATATACCACAAATGTTCATCGACCTCTAAGAAGTACAAGTAAATTGATGAAAAGGAAAAAGGGGAAAAACACGTGCCCAACCAGAAAAGGATCCACAACCTGGAAACAGGTAAACAAAAAGAAATAGTTGATGGGTATCCCACCTGGAACCTGGGTACGACCACCGCACACGGTCCCAGCTCCCGAACTCCTAAGCTCCTCTGAAGTCACGACCAACCTGTTCGTCATCTACAAGGGCACACTAAGTGCGGGCAAAGCCCAAGCAGGGGTGAGTATAAAAATACTTAGAAGGATACCCTGAAGGCTCGAGGGAGAAATAAAGGAGGTACTAAAGGTTGAGTAGTAGATCGAACAGGGAAAAGCAAAGGAGTACAACAGAGAGTCCAACTCAACCCAATAAGAGGAAAGAAGGTAGACTCGTCCATGCACAAGGAGATAGAAATGGTGAGAAGATGAACTTCCCGTCGAGTCTCCGCTACCTATAGTAGGATAGTATACTCATCCAACCACGAGAAGATAGACACAGAAAGCACGTGGCATACCCCGCGCGTCTTCGCCTCTCTTGGAAGGAGAGTAACCAAACCCAAGAAGTGGGTACCAGAAAAAAGGTGTATACAATCCATATGCTTTGTCAAGAAGCCCGAACAAGACCGTAAGGGAATATCCATCCCGTATCTTAGCCCAAGAAAATGAGTAGCCAAGAGTCCTAGAACTAAACTCCATCGATGCCCAGTATCCTGCACATCTGCCCCGAACCGCAAGCCAAGGGGCTCAATCACCGCACTTCGACACTATCCACTTTGGGTGGCACTGACTCGCCCGCATGGTTTTAGATCACGTCACAAGAACGCGTCTCGGTGGGGAAAGCACCCATCGTACTTGATAGTTCTAGGGAAAGTCAAACCACACCTCGTCACTACCCTGTAGTCGGGAGGTATTCTCAAAGTCAAAGCCATCACAACACTGAACCATATAACCAATGGTCCCACTCCGGTAATCACGAAGGAAACCCACATGCTAGCCTAGTAGAAAAGACTGAGCCTGGAATGCCAACAGGTGTCCTACTGCCCAGCCATGCTAGAGGGTAATTCATAACCAGATATCGGGTGACCCACTGCCCAGCCCTGCTAGAGGGTAAATCCTAATACATCATCAGGAAAATCACTGCCCATCCCCGCTACAGGGTAAACTCTAATACATCATCAGGCGACCCACTGCCCAGCCGTGCTGGAGGGTAAACCCTAATACATCATTAGGCGACCCACTGCCCAGCCCCGCTGGAGGGTAGACATGGAATAAGTCAACAGGCGACCCACTGCCCAGCCTTGCTGGAGGGTAGACCTGGAACTAGACGAAGGGTGACCCACTGCCCAGCCCTGCGGGAGGGTAGACCCTAAGAGGTCATCCGGTGACCCACTACCCAGTCTCTGCTGGAGGGTAGACCCTAAGAGTGTCAGGTGACCCACTGCCCAGTCTCTACTGGAGGGTAGACACTAAGAGCGTCGGGTGACCCACTGCCCAATCTCTGCTGGAGGGTAAACCCTAGAAGTTAGTGAGTAACCCACTGCCCAGCCCTGATGGAGGGTACACTCGAAGAAGTCGATGAGTAACCCACTGCCCAGCCCTACTAGAGGGTAAAACTTTGAACTGGTCTGGACATCGCTACTGGAGGGTAAAACACTGGCCAACCGAACACAGAGTGAGTATCGCGCAACCATCCGACTCTGGAACAAGACCAGGGAAAACCACTCAACCCTACTGATCTAAACCATCAAGCACAGATCTGGGGGGAAAACTCAACCCTGCTGGTCAAGAAATGAGAACTGAGGGACCCTCTACGTCGCGAGAGGTTAGAAGTACGCAAAGCAGAGCACGACACGCACATGGGGCCCACACGACCTGTGGCCCCAAGTCAATCCCCAACCAAGTGCACCAACAGACTCAGGTACAAACCACACTTACCTCCAAGCGCTCCCGTATACTCCCAGAGTATACCTCATTTTCAGCCCAAGGGCTATCGTGCACACATCACCCAACATCAACGCGATGGCATGATGTAACATCTCCAACTTGTCGCCTCAACGACTGGGGCACAACCAACCACATCTATGAATCATTTACATCACTCTCCCAAGAGTGCGCGATCACGCGCCAAGGGTCCGCTACAAACATGGTAGGATGAAACACCACCGGGGCACCTTTCATGTTTCCACATTTAATAAGATCATGTAAGAGGCTCCGCACAACCAAACAGATCATATTTTTGTAAACCTCACAGAAAACACATGAGATAGAATACTTACTTGCCTCAACCGGATATCCGATAGAAAAGTCACCAACACTGCCTCACGCCCGAACGATGTTCCGTGATCCCAAGCCTCGGCCCTGAAAACAATCGGGTGCATCGCACAATTGCAATCCTCTCAGGAAAACATGTCAAAAAGACTGCTCACTTGAGTGAAATAGATATTCGAAGAAAAAAATGCATTCCGGCGTGCTGCACACGAGCGGTGCTACGTGGGACCCGCTTCCCAGTCCTGAAACACAACGGATGGATTGCACCATTGCGATCCTCTCGAAATAGTACACAAGTTCGAGTAATCACTTGTCCAAAACAGACACCTGGTGATAAAGCTGGAAAATCACTGTCAACGCCCAAACGGCCCTCAGGGGCCCCGCAACATCGTACTGAATTAGATCGATCGGATTTCACCATTGCAATCCCCTTGGTAAAAACATCCAGAATCGAGTGCTCGCATGCCTCGAACGGACGCCCGATGAGAAAGTTGTGCAACGCTGCACGCAGCTTGAAAGAAGGGCAGTGGGGCATGCGCCTCAACTTCGGCCTCAATGCCTGAAACCATACTGGAAAGCTCCGTCTTGGTGCCAGTGTCCCAATTCCACTGACGAGGCTTAAATCGGACGTCGGACACTCCCGCGATGTCCAAAACAAGTTCCCCCGGAAAAACGATAATTCACTTAAAGACGTGTCATGCCTCCGAGGCCCCTTATTTCGGGAATTAAAAATTCCCGAAACCATATCAAAAACTTTTCCTTGACCCGATCTCCATGCTGCCGCAAACGGCGCTCAAAACGGATGCCCGTAACCCGAAATACGAGCGTCCAAAGATAGAAGGGGAGAATCCCCTTGGGCCGGACAGGCCCGGTCCAGCCATCCCGCTGGGACCGCGGCCCACCCGAACCTGCGCCACCTGGGAAGCCGCCGTCGCCGCTGCTGTCCCGGACCGCCGTCCACCTCCTGGAACCGCCGAAAAAACCAGGAATTCAGCCAGAACTTCTCGGGGCTGCCCCGGGCACCCCGAGGCTCGGATTTTCGATCCGAGAAGAGCGTTGGAAAGCTTAGAACACGTGTTGTGTGATTCTGGGATTTTTTCAACAAACGAGCAACAAATAGACAGGGTAAATCGAGCGCAATGATTGTGGGAAATTGGAAATGAAATCAATAAACCCCTACCTCCAAGGGCATAGCCCGACGCTTCGTGTGCGGACCGTCGGAACCGCAGTGCCTCGCCGGAGATCGCCTCGCCGGAGCTACCTCGTCGAAAGTGGAGGAGAGGGGAGGGTTTGAGGATGAAGAAGAAGAAGAAGAAGTAGGGGGTGGGGGTGTTTAAGTACAAATCACTTAAACGGCCGCCCGACAGCCCCGAACCCAAAATTTCGACTGGGTCGGGGTTAAGGCTCCCCTAGGCTAAAAACCACGCTCTGAGCGCAACGGAAGTCTCGAAATTTTAATCTGAGGCCTCTTTCAAGAGTTACAATTCCCACGCCTGAGGCTTCCAAATTACGAAAATGCCCTCGGATCCATTTTTCACAGACGGCCCGCGCCCGCGAAACTTATACCCCTCCTAGGGTAAAAGACACATTTTGAACTAAACGGTGCCCTCAGTTTTCCAATCCGAGCCACTTTTTAAGAGATACATGCATTTCACCATTAAATGAATAAATTAATTAATTAATTTAACCGTTGAACGTTCCGAAAGCGAGTGAGGGGTCCAAACGTCCCGCACCGACATGTTTTATGTTGTTCCTAGGGAAAACACCCCATTCTGGACCTATCAGTACACTCGGATCTCTAATCTGGACCACCGTTTATGAGTTATCCCATTTATTTGGTGTTTCTAGTGTGAACGCACTGAAAATTTAATTCCGGCCTCTCCGGGGCTTGGAATCGCACGCCGTCTGAGGGCACTGCTCTGGAATAACATCAAGAATATTAAAAAGTCTTTCACAGCAAAAATTGGGTTCTTACATCATTCCCTACATCAAGCTTTTCATCCCCGAAAAGTAAAACCAGGGAATAACTTAGGGTACTAAGCCCACACCTGGCTCTCCCGTACCCAGAAGAACCCACGCACAACTCTGCATCACCACACACAGACCGAAGGATTTGACCTGTTCACGCAAGGTCGGACCTTGCCGATGTCGTGCATAGGATCACACACACTTCTTCTTGGGTGAGTCACATGGGAGACGTCGTGCACCCACTCAAGACTTTAGGGTTCGGGAAAGGCGGTAGACAACCTTTCCATCCCTTTACATGGTCTCAAATGACCCGAAGGCTCTCGGGGGTAACTCACCTCCCCGACCAAACCTCTACGTCGCATGCCCCGATTGGAATCATCGCTCGCACCTAGAACAAGGCCCGGTGATTCCCTCCTTCAGAATATCCATATGGAGAAACAGCCAAGGATATCTGGTTACGCGAGATTTCACAGTCGATGTCTCTCAACCAAGACTCTCTTACACGCTCGGAAGCGAAGGAGTCAACACCATCGACTAAAGGAAAAGGTCCCATGCCTTTTACCTTACCAACACAGGGTTACACCGACGCCCCGCGTCACCCCGGTAACACCTCAAGCAAGGAGCAGGGAGGAAAACATTCCACACACTGAGTCTCACAATTATACTTAAAAATGTAGAAGAGATATAGAGCGTACCTCTTATCACCTCATGCTCTGCAGGATCGTTGAAATCCAAAGCTCGTGGCTGTCTGTGGTCCCAACTGTCAGCTCCCGGAGCCTGACGTGGACCGCCTAGTGGTGATGGGAAGATCTCGTAGAGCCATCCCCCACCACCAGATCCTCCCTCTCCACTTCTAGCACTACCTCTCTGGGTACTACTCTGATCACGGCGCTGCCTCTATCCTGGTGGTGCACCTGCTACCTGTCCAAAGCTCTCTGCATCCCAAGTCGGGCAGTCCTATGCCATGTGACCTCGCTCGTCGCAAGAATAGCACCAACTCTCCCGGGGCTGCACTGGTGCCCTCTAGCGCCACTGTGGTGTAAGACCATGCCCATGAGACTGGTTGTCAGAAATCCACCTGCATTGAGGTCCTTCTTGCCGACGCCCGCTAGCTGCGACAGACGTCTCGGCTCTAAAGTGCCTGCTGCCACCACTAACTCTAGAATGTGACAGGAAGCTCTCTGTCACCAGCGCCTACTCTAGTACCCCGTCATATATGGAAATGCCCAATGGTACTATGACAGTACGAATCTCTCAGAAGAGACCCTACTCAAACTTCCACGCTCAGATGTTGTCGTCATGGACCAAGTCCAGGTAAAAGCATGCACGATCTGCAAAAATAGCCGCGTACTCGGCCACCGTCATCCCTCCCTGCTAAAACTGCAGGGGCTCATGAATCTGAACGGAGCGCAAGCAGGAGGGGAAAAAATCCTCACGGAACAACAACTGAAAGTCACCCCACGAAAGATACAACTCTTCTAGAAACTAAGTCACCAAACTCCACCAACGCCAAGCTGATCCACAAAAAAGGCTGGCTTCCAAAGCCACTCTCTGATCTGTCGGCGTCTGCACAAGACTGAAAAGGCTAACCACTGCCTCTAGCCAAACCTCTGTTGCCTGATGGTCTGGATCACCACTGAACCTCAGCGGTCTCTGCCGCTGGAACTCATGGAGTGCGCTCAATCGGCGCTCAAGCTCAGCCTGCTCTACTGAACCTGCATATTGCTCAAAAGGTGGAGGTGCTGCTTCCGGACCACCCGGAGAAAGGGGCTCACATGATGAGTCCTGGACTATGGCCACGTAGCTCACAAGGTCGTCGTCCCGCACCAAAGCTGGTATCTTGGCTGGCTATCTTCGCGGAGACATCCTGAATATTATCAAGGAGTGCTTCGGTCAGATGAGCATATATGTATATACCAATAACAACAATGGGGAGCTGACTCAAGAAGGATAGTAAAAGACTCAATCATATGTGATACACAAACCAATTTACGTGCAACAAGTGTCTCAACATGCTGAATCGACAAGCGGGTTATCAGGGTCCTGGTGAATGGATACGTCGGACGTCGCACCATCACTGGACTCCCTGGCCTGAGAGCCGTACTCGGGACATGTTAACACAGTTTCCCTAAATCCCAACCAATTAATTTTATTTTAGGGACGTCCGAACAGCATCCCAAGGAATGAACCACCTTTGATATCACTTTTTCATGACCCAAACCTACCCGGGCTCTAGCCGCAACTACCCCAAGCCTGCCTCCATAGGCCAGGGGCTGGCGACCAGCACCGAAGGCACAACAACTCGGGGAGGCCTTTGCCTAAGTACCTGTACACACGCACACATCACACTCAATGCAAGAGTGTAGAGTAAAAGAAAAGACTAGTAATGAAATGGGAAACTGCTATATATACCACAAATGTGCATCGACCTCTAAGCAGCACAAGTAAAGTGATGAAAAGGAAAAATAGGAAAAACACGCACCCAACCAGAAAAGGTGCCACAACCCAGAAAAAGGTAAACAAAAATAAACACCTGATGGGTCTCCCACTTGGAACCTGGCTACGACAACCGCACGCGTTCCCAGCTCCTGAACTCTTAAGCTCCTCTAAAGTCACGACCAACCTGTCCGTCATCTTCAAAGGCACACCAAGTGCGGGCAAAGCCCAAGCAGGGGTGAGTATAAAAATACTCAGTAGGATACCCAGAAGGCTCGAGGGAGCAACAAAAGAGGTACTAAAGGGTGAGTAGTAGATCAAATAGGGAAAATCAAATGAGTACAACAGAGAGTCCAGCTCAACCCATCAATAGGAAAGAAGGTAGACTCATCCAGGCACAAGGAGCTAGAAACGGTGAGAAGATGAACTTCTCGTCGAGTCTTCACTACCTATAGAAAGAGAGTAGACTCGTCCAACCATGAGAAACAAGTCACAAAAAGCACGTGGCATACCCCACACGTCTTCGCCTCTCCTGGAAGGAGAGTAACCAAAGCCAAGAACTGGGTACCAGAAACAAGATATATACAATCCATATGCTCTGTCAAGAAGACTGAACAAGACCATAAGGGAATATCCATCCCGTAGCTCAGCCCAAGAAAATGAGTAGCCAACATTCCCAGAAATAAACTCCATCGATGCCCAACATCCCACACATCTGCCCCGAACCGCAATCCAAGGGGCTAAATCACCGTACTTCGACACTATCTGCTTTGGGCGGCACTAAATCGCCCACACGGTTTTAGATCGTGTCATAAGAACGCATCTCGGTGGGGAAAGTGCCCCACATATTTGAGAGTTCTAGGGAAAGTCAAACCACATCTCATCACTTCCCTGCAGTCGAGAGTTCTTCTCAAAGTCAAAGCCATCACAAAACTGGCCCGTATAACCAAGGGTCCCGCTCCGGTAATCATGGAGGAAAACCACATGCTAGCCTAGTAGAAAGGACTGAGCCTGGAATTCCAACAGGTGTCCCACTGCCCAGCCCTGCTGGAGGGTAATTCATAACCAGATATTAGGTGACCCACTGCCCAGTCCTGCTGAAGGGTAAACCCTAATACATCATCAGGCGCCCCACTGCCTAGCCCCACTGGAGGGTAAACACTAATACATCATCAGGCGACCCACTGCCTAGCCCCGCTGGAGGGTAAACCCTAATACATCATCAGGCGACCCACTACCCAGCCCCGCTAGAGGGTAGACCAGGAATAAGTCGACATGTGACCCAATGGCCAGCCTTTCTGGAGGGTAGACCTAGAACTAGACAACGGGAGACCCACTGCCCAGCCCTGGTGAAGGGTAGACCCTAAGAAGTCATCGGGGGACCCACTTCCCAGTCTCTGCTGGAGGGTAGACCCTAAGAGCGTTGGGTGACCCACTGCCCAGTCTCTGCTGAAGGGTAGACCCTAAGAGCATTGGGTGACCCACTCCCCAGTCTCTGCGGGAGGTTAAACCCTAGAAGTCAGTGAGAAACCCACTGCCCAGCCCTGCTGGAGGGTAAACCCGAAGAAGTCAATGAGTAACCCACTGCCCAGCCCCACTGGAGGGTAAAACTCTGAACTGGTTTGGCCATCTCTACTGGAGGGTACAACACTGGCCAACCGAACACGGAGTGAGTATCGCGCAACCATCCGACTCCTCAACAAGACTAGGTTAACCACTCAACCCTGCTGATCTGAACCATCGAGCATAGAGCCAGGGGAAAACTCAACCCCGCTGGTCAACAAATGAGAACCGAGGGACCCTCTATTTCGTGAGAGGTCAGAAGTACGCAAATCAGAGCATGGAACGCACCTGGGGCCCACACGACGTGTGGCCCCAAGTCAATCCCCAACCAAGTGCACAAACAGACTCAGGTACAAACCACACATACCTCCAAGTGCTCCCGTATACTCCCAGAGTATACCTCATTTTCAGACCAAGGGCTATTGTGCACACGGCACCCAACGTCAACGTGAAGGCGTGACGTAACATCTCCAACTTGCGGCCTCAATGACTGGGGAACGACCAACCACATCTTTGAATCATTTACATCACTCTCCCAAGAGTGCGCGTTCACACGCCAAGGGTCCGATACAAGAATGGTAGGACGAACTACCACCAGAGCACCTCTCATGTTTTCACATTTAATAAGATCGTGCAAGAGGCTCTGCACAACCAAACAGATCATATCGTTGTAAACCTCATGGAAAAACATGCGAGATATACTACTTACTCGCCTCAACCAGATATCTGACGGAAAATTCACCAACACCGCCTCACGCCCGAACGACATTCCATGATCTCGGGCCTCAGCCCCGAAAACAGTCGAGCGCATCGCACCATTGCGATCCTCTTGAAAAAACACGTCAAAAAGACTTCTCACATGAGCGCAATAGATATCCGGAGAAAAAGATGCATTTTGACGTGCCGCACATGAGCAGTGCTATGTGGGACCCGCTTCCCAGGCCCGAAACACAACGAACGGATCAAACTGTTGCGATCCTCTCGAAAAAGTACAGAAGTTCGACTAATCACTTTTCCAAAATGGACACCCAGTGATAAAGCTGGAAAATCACCGTCGACGCCCAAACGGCCCTCGGGGGCCCCACACCATCATGCCGAATTAGAGTGGGAAGATTGCACCATTGCAATCCCCTCTGAAAAACATCAACAATCGACTGCTTGCACTCCCCGAACAGATGCGCGATGAGAAAGTCGTGCAACGCTGCACGCAGCTCGAAAGATGGGTCGTGGGGACCATGCCTAAACTTTGGCCACAACGCCTGAAACCACCCTGGAAAGCTCTGTCTCGGTTCCAGGGTCCGAACTCCACTGACAGTGCTTAAATCGGACGTCGGAGGCTCCTGCGTCGTCCAAAACAAGTTCCCTCGGAAAAACGACAATTCACTTAATGATGCGTCGCGCCTCCGATGCCCCTTTTTTATGGAATTATAAATTCTTGAAACCATCTCAAAAACTTCGTCTTGACACGAGCGCCGCGCTGCCACAGACGACGCTCAAAACGGATACCCGTAGCCCGAAATACGGGCGTCCAAAAATAGAAGGGGAGAATCCCCTTGGGCCGGACCGGCCCGGTCCGGTCGGTCCGCCCTGCTCGGACCGGCCGGCACGCTGGGACTGCGGCCCAACCGCCTGGGTCTAGCCCAGCCGAACCCGCGCCACCTGGGAAACCACCGCCGTCCTCCGCCTGGAACCGTCGGAAAAACCTGGAATTCGGCCAGAACTTCTCGGGGCTGCCCCGGGCACCCCGAGACTCGGATTTTCGATCCGAGAAGAGCGTTGGAAATCTTAGAACATGTGCTATATGATTTTGGGATTTTTTCAATGATCGGGAAAAAAATTGACAGGGTAAATTGGGCACAATGATTGTGGAAAATTGAAAACGAAAATAATAAACCCCTACCTCGAAGGGCGTAGCCCGACGCTTCGTGTGCGGACCATCGGAACCGCTGCGCCTCACCAGAGATCGCCTCGCCGGAGCTGCCTTTCCGGAGGTGGAAAAGAGGGGAGGGTTTTAGGATGAAGAAGAAGAAGAAGAAGGGGGTGGGGGTGTTTAAGTACAAATCACTTAAACGCCCGCCCGACAGCCCTGAACCCAAAATTTCGGTGGGGTCAGGGTTAAGCCTCCCCTAGGCTAAAAACAATGCTTAGAGCGCAACGGCGGTCTCGGAATTTTAATCCGAGGCTCCGTTCAAATGTTACAACACCCACGCCCGAGGCTGCCAAATTACAAAAATGCCCCCGGAGCCATTTTTTATAGACGGCCCGCGCCCGCGAAACTTATACCCCTCCTAGGGTAAACGACACGTTATGAAATCAACGGTGCCCTTGGTTTTCCAATCCGACCCACCGTTTAAAAGATACCTTCATTTCACCATTAAACGAATAAATTAATTAATTAATTTAACCGTTGAATGTTCTGAAAGTGAGCGAGGGGTCCAAACGTCCCACGCCGACATGTTTTATGTCGTTACTAGGGTAAACACCCCATTCTGGACCTATCCGTACACTTGAATCTCTAATATGGACAACCATTTAGGAGTTATCCCATTTATTTGGCGTATCCAGTGTGAACGCACTGAAAATTTAATTCTGGCCTCTTCGGGGCTCGGAATCGCACGTTGTCTGAGGGCGCTGCTCTGGAATAACATCAAGAATATTCCAAAGTCCTTCACAGCAAAAACCGGGTTCTTACGCACATAGTTTAGGCACCCCGAGTATCCCTATGCTCTACCAAAATCAACATTGACATGTATGTCATTTTCTTAAGATATGAAACATGCATGAAAATACCATGTCAGGATGAGTGTATACATACATATTAGGACACCCATAAAACTAAAATGGAGTGATAAAGAGATATAATAAAAGGTTAACTCAACCTAATAAAGACATGTCAATTGGAAATTGAGATAACAACCATAAATATCTAGATATTATCAACAATAATCCCAAACGAGAAATAAATGTGATCTTTATATACACATCCCAACTAAGAATAACGAGTATTACTAAAACTCTAAAAGTCCATCAATGATACCCAACATCATGTGAAACTGAATAAGAAACCATGTGGAGTGTCCCACACCTTTCCACTGCACCAAACAATTGATGGGGCACAGTCACTATGTGTTGGACTGATATCATAGTGCATCGGGGGTGGGGGAGGAGGAGGAGGGGCTCCCCTTATAAGGTAGAGAAACCATGAGCTAGTTCATCCTGGGGGTTCCACCAAGGAGGTAGAGGACCCACACCCTAGTGCGTCATGTGATTACCACTATAAGGTAGAGGATCATTTCCCTAGTGTGATAGGGGTTGCACTCAAAAGGTAGAGGACCCACTCCATTGTGCATCAGGGGGTGCCACTGGGAATGTGGAGGAACCATTCCGTAGTACGTTAGGGGTTATCACATTGAAAGTAGAGTACCCACACCCTAGTGCATTATGAGGTACTACTCAGAAGGTAGAGTACACATGTTTTAATATATTAAGGGGATCTACCCAAAATATAGAGGGAACATGTCCTAGTGTTCAAGGGGGGTTCCACTAAAACCAATTCAAGGAGTATGGGGAAACCACACCCTGGTACAATAGGGGGGGGGGGGTGCTGACCCCAACCACTCTATGAGGATCCTTATCCATCACTGCCATCTTCAATTGTGTCCTAAAAAAACCATAATCGAAACATTTGACTCCATATCATGAAATCCTCTATGAAGGATTCTATAGTGTTATATGTGGATACTTTTTTAGTATAGTTCAATTACGGGCCAAAAACTAAGTTTGGGAAAAAGCCTAATGAGTGAAAGAGGCTTGTCATCAGTATGTTGGTCTAGAACATCAATATACCAATATGTCATGGTAAATATACCTGAATAGAAAAATGGATCAAGATGTTGTGATCCCTATTTAAAAACACTCAGGATAAGCTATTTACTTTCCCAAATCATACACCTAGTAAAAAAATAATTTTTACATAACACTTACGTACATTACTCAATGGGCCCAAACCGTGAGTCCAAAAAAGGTTCCCAATAATGGTCTTGAATTTTTCACCTCAATATCAAGATCATAATAACGTATATGGTTTTTCAATATGATGTCGTTTGAAGAATATTTATCAAAAATAATTTTTTATAATAATAATAAGATAATTATCATTATTATAATATATAATAAGGACATCCTCATTTTCCATGCATGTGAGGTACTACTCCCCCTCTTTCCCTTGAATTCCAGGTGCCTCACCACCCCTTTACTAATTAATAATAATAATTTAACTGATATTACTATAAATTATTTATGGTAAAGCATCTACATGAAAGGGGGTAAGGAATTCTCAAGAGTGTGCCCCATCATTTCCCAAGTTTCATGCACAAGAGACCCTCCTCTCCTAAGTTGGAACCTTCTATTTAATTTAATTATCATTATTATAAATATTATTATTAAATTTAACATTTTATTATTATTAAAAACAATAATAAATACCAAATGTTATTGTTATTAATAAAACTAACAGAAACCACCATCCAAAACCAGCTGAAAATCAGTTTCCTACCTTTCATCACTGGAAAATCATCTGCATCCATACACAGAAATTGCACATCCCTAGACATGCCTCTTGTGATCATACCACTCGATCCCATCACACCTCCAAATTCGGGATCCATATATTATCACCCATATCTCCCGTCGTTCATCTTTTCATCCACAAACTGTCGATCTGCATGTCCTTCGTGCAACTGAAATGAATCTTGACGGTTCGATCATTTTCAATCCTACCCTAGGAATGTAGAACCGTAGCTCCGTAATAAAATGGTGAAGAACATGATTAATGGAGTGGGGAAAAGCACAAGGAAAAAGTGAACCATCATTCTTTAAGAGTTATTATCCTACAATTATGTAAACGGGGTGATAACAAGGGAAACCAGGGGTTTGATGGATTCATTATACAGAAAGGTAGAATGGCTCATGAAAAGGAATAAATTAATCACAGATCAAAATTATATAGTCACTATTAGAAATTGATATATTTGTGACCAGTCATTTGCAATGGGACCCCGTAACAAACGGCTCTTTGTAGAAAAGGCCGTTTCAAATAGACTTTTCTGCGATGGGTCGTCGCAAAAAAACCACTATTTGTGATGGGTTCTTGTCCCGTCACAAATATTTTTCTCGTGGTTTTTTAAAAACACTATTGTGATGGACCTTCGCAAATACTATTTGATATGGGGAGCCAATCGTAAAAAAGGCCCATCGTAAATAGATTAAAAAAATAATAAAATTGGATCAAATAATAATAATAGAAAATAATAATAATAATAATAATAATACTAATATTAGTAATATAAAAATTTTTAATATAAAAATAATTTTAATATAATAATAATAATATTATTAATATTAATGAAATAAAAACATTAATATTAGTAAAATTAAATAATTTATAAAGTAATAAAATAATATTATTAATATTATTATTAATATAATAATATCATTAAAATAATATTTATAATATAATAATAATAATATTAATATAAGTAATATTATAATAACCTCAATATTCTCAAAAATATAAAATAATAATACTAATAAATTAATAATAAATAATAAATAGTAAAAAAATTAAATAAAGTATTAAAATAGTAAAAAATTAAAGAAATAATAAAAAATGAAATATTTGTAACAATATAAAAAACACACTATATAGAAATGTAAATAGTTAATATTAAATAAAAAATTTACATTCAAGTGTTTTATCATAAGAAATAAACATATCACCAAGGGAGAGGGTCTTCAGGAGGATTTGTAGGAGATTGTGGAGGTAACTTCATCCCTAAACCTTGAGTTAGACGTCGCATGTACTTCATCTACTTGTGGTGCTACTGCTTTCATCGACATGTCTCCTCCTCCTCCTGTTGTAATTAGAGCTCTTCCTTCTGCTTCCATTAACGCATATGCTCCTGATCTCTATGTGTAATCTCTATAAGAACACCGTAAGCTCACAGTTTCTCTTGGTACTGTGTAGTAGATGATGATGACTCTCTACGAGCTCCTATCGAGTTGGATACTGACATTTCAGCAGTACCATAGTAACTCCCAAGCATCAATCAAGATCTGATACCAACAACTCAAGTTTTTTCAAAGGCATAATGGGTCACATGCATCCATATTGCCTCATCAAATCGGTGGGCACTAGTATGATCATCAATCTTTGCTTGAATGTTAGTTTGTTTCTGATATATCACGGCCTCATATGACTACTTCAATTTCAATTTATAATTAAAATATTTAATATATTATTTAATGTTAATTTTAGAACACAATATGAAATTATACTAACCACATTCTGACACTGGCGATCACCTCTAATCTCTCCAGGGACGGAATCATTGTACATACTCTAATAAAAGTCTAACTCCATAATATAGAGATTTTTGACTACCTAAATGAATATAAAATAAATTGTTTATATTTAATATTATATAAATTATTTAAAAAAAGTAATTACCATATTTTCCCTATGTGTACTGAATGTACAACTACCAGATTGATATGTCACCTCCTATCACCCCTAATTTTTTCGAACTACTAATGACCTCCTCTAAAAATGGCCACCCAACCAGTGTAAATATAACACATCCCAAACCTAATATCAAATGTAATCAGGTTAGTTGGGGTGTCAATACTCATTAAACTATTCCACTCCTGCTTTCATCATTGCTTTCCTTCCCAAATTGTGAAAAAACGAATGGAAACTCTCATTCATAAACCCCTCACATGCCTTCATAACAGTGTCACAAATGCTCTAATTGATGGGATACCATAAAACCTATAAATAATTTATAATATCAGGTTGTTAATTAAATAAATTTCAAAATATATATTATTATTTTACGTACCAGTCTATGATCATACATGAGGTGCTGAACATCAATAGGAATCTAATCCTATGTGACCCATGCTTTAGAAAAATATTTGTGCAATATAGTACTCCCATATCCCAAAGATATATGTGAAAATCTATATAAAAAAATAACAAATAATCAAACAATTAGTATATAAATAAATTAATGGAAGCTAACTAAAATTCACATGTTAAACCACCTTTACATGTGTGGATTGAAGCGACAACATGGACATCACTTGGGGATAGGGTCAAGAATCATCATTCACGCATGGCCATGCCCTCTAAAAGTAATCCATGAACTTCCAGTAGTCGGAGGGTTAGATGATCCAACATCCTGCTCATCCAAAGGTAGATCAGCCTCCTACAACTAATAAAATAGATCCTCTTCCATCTGAAACACAAAATGACTATTGTTAGCAAATAGTTGGAAACAAATATTATATATAGATATATATTATATATTATTATAATTATAATTTTACTATGTCAATGTTCATCTTCATCCTTATATTCATATATAATGATATCAATATCTTCATATTCCTCCTCAACATCATGAATTTCTATATGATTTTCAGTTTCACCATCTCTTGTAATTTCAAATTGATTTGTATCATAATTAACAACATCATTACCATCGTCCCTTAACTATGGGGGTTTAATCATCGATATTAATATCTCTTAGTGAAAATATGTATTTAGGTCAATATCTTGAAAATTATCAATTCCTTTAACTTCAGTGGAACCACATTCACTTTGAGTAATCTTATTTTCCCAAGATTTGATATTTATTATGCTCCACCAATCACCCAAATCTCTTGAAGTAGCACAATTATTTTCATAATAAATTTAATGCACCTGATGATATAATAAAAATAGTTCATTTACTTCCTGATGAATTTTATATTTAACATAAATGATTCTATGTGTTAGATGAACACAAAATCCTCTCTTAGTATCCAACCACTGACATTTAACCTTCATTTTGTAATTCTATCCCAAATAACACAGTTCAATAATTTATTCCAGCATGTCTTAAAAGTCAACTTCAGTTTCAATATTATGATATCCTTCAAGATAAACCAACTATTCGTTATTTTTTGGACTCCATTTATGCACGTGTATAAACATAAAACCATTCACTGCATATGCATTATAAGATTTAACAATTTTGTAGTGTTTGTTACTTACAGAAAACCAATTATCAATTTTATCAACAAGTTGAGATACCGAAAAATTTGTTAAAAAATTATGAATATAACATTTAATAAATTGATTTTATATTTTAAACCACAAATAATTCATGTTACCAGTTTTTAAAACAAGTAAAAAAAATATTTTTTCAATGTTCTTCAAGAGAAACAGGTGTAATTTATTAATGTTATTTATTTATATAAATATAATATAACCTTAACATAAAATAAGATTAATTTACTATAAAAAATATTATAGAATAAGTAATAGGGTCCCTCATAGTACAAAAGATTCCATTTATTCACAATTTAGAGGAACATATATATGAGCTTTGTGATGTTCATCATCTAAAAGTCATTATTCATGAACTCCATCGAAGCTGAGTTAAGTCTGATTAAAAACTAATAATTTATTAATCATTTCATCATCATAATTTTTCTCATTATGTCCTATGTTGTTTTGTTTTTATGGATATTCATATTGAAAATAATGAGAGAAGAAAACAATTTCCCTTACAAATAATCTTATTCAATTGACCCTTCAACCGATGCTTTGTTACAGAATTTTTTCTTCAATTAATGCATGTATCTCTCGAATGGGTAAATCCTTAGAAACTATACTAGACCTCCAATTTTTTTTTCATGTGAAAAATTTAATATGATATGTTCGATTGAGTCAAATAAATCCAATGGGAATATTTTTTCTGGTTTACATTAAATTAAAACATTTTCTTCCATTCTTCTTAGTGCATCTTAGTCTTTTTTCTCCACACAAATGTCTTGAAAAAATGTGATATGTTTTTTATTTCATCCCAAATCATATAATTCAACAAACCTATTAATCTAATTGGCAAAATTCTTTCCATTATAATATGATTGTCATGCCTTTTTAATCCGGTAATATGACCATTTCTAACACATATTCCCCAATTGGAAGCATAACCATCTTGAAGTATCAAATCTGCAATCCACTGACAAAATAATAATCGACATTCTTTTTACATTTTATGAGATTATTTTGGATTCATTCATTTCTATGATCTGACATTTTCAAACAATTGAATATCTAGTCGCATGAATAGTTGGGAAAGATCTAATCGTGTTGTTACCTTATATTTTGTCTTACTTGGTGTCTCCAAAACATTATGAAATAAATTATTAATAAACTTCTTCCCAATAAGCATGACATCCAATATGTGACAGACCAATAAATCAAACCAATATGGTTGATCCCAAAAAATTCCATATTTTATTCAATTGGGTTCTTTCCCAAATCCATCAATTTTCTATTGGTTTATTATTAGTCAAAATGTGATGGGAGATAATGAAGAGAAAATTTATTTTAAGTCTTTACCTGAGATCATTGTTGGAGTTCCATATCGTTCAATAGTGCCTTTTCTAAAATGATTTTTCTTCCTGCGAAAAGGATGGTCAGTTGGAAGAAATCTAGGATGACAGTAAAAATAACAAAGGTTTTTCCAATGATAAGAAAAAAATTATTTGATGTATCAGAGATAATATTGAAATGATTTTGGACCATGTGTTCTCCATCTAGATAACATTTCATAATTTGGGAATTCACTAATTTTCCACATCAATACAGCTTTCATTAAAAAAATTGTTTCTCAACAATATCATATGTACTGACACCATTACTTCACAATCAGTTTAACTCATCAATAAATAATTTCAAATAAACATAAATATTCTTTTTCATCTGTCCTAGAAATAATAAGTTCAAAAAGGTACATAGATCCTTCATCAATATCCAAGGATGTAAATTGTACAGAGTTATAAAGACAAGACAACATGAATACTGACTACCATAAGAACTAAATGGATAGAAACCATCGGTATAAAGACTCAATCACATTTTTTAGTATTTTAAAAAAAATATGGATGCACTTGGTCAAAATGTTTCCATGAATCACCCTCAGAGGGATGATTTTTTCTTTTAAAATTTTAAATATTGTTTTTATGCTAGGACTTCAATGCTGCTATGATCCGAGACAAAAAAAAATGATGCAATCTGGGTGTAAGAGGGAAATATCTCAGTTGTTTAATAGGAATAAATCCAAAATTTCATAGTTGAGCCTTTTTATACCTCAATTATCCAAATGCGGGAAAACTATCCGACAGATCATTTTCACCATAATATAATATGCATTCATTTGAACATGCATCAATATTCTGATAATCAAGACACAAATTACAAACCATCCACTTACACTAATAGAAATATTCAGGAAACACATTTCTTCAGGTACCATTGTTTTAACCAAAGGAAATATCTGATCAAAAAATATATTTGATATTCTATTATCAGTTTTAAAATCCATAAAATTTTCAACCACTTAAAATTTTCTTATCTTGTTATGAGGGTATAAGGCATCCTCAGAGGACCTCAAAAACTCATAAAATTGAGATGGTTCCAACTCAGTAGTTAAATCAATATCACCTTGAGTTTTAGTTTTTTGAAAAAGAAGATCTACCATATCATGTACTAAAACTTGAAACTGTGATGGATCTAGAATGAAATTATTATTTTTTTCTCTGGAACTGTGTTCATCAAGTTTAAACAATAAAACATAATCTGGTTTAAAACCCAAACACAATAGATAACCCCCAACATTGTCAAATGTTTCAAATGTCCTCAGATCACATTTTTTACAAGGACACTTAATTTTACCTTCTGAAAAGAATTATAGTTTTGATCATGCAAATGATAAAAAAGATTCAACACCCTCAATATATATAGGATTTAAACCAGAATATTCTGAATTCTAGCACTAATATTCCATGTGAGATCATCCAATAATGACTGTCTTCGACTTCCTTGTTCCATATTTCTCTAGAAAATATAATATAAATAGTTATTTTAATAATATGATATGAGAAAAACACTATCCGAAAAATAGAAGAAAATTAAATTCAATTTTCAAGAAACTTATAAAAATTTCTATTATTTCATAGTTATTTATATTATTTGATTTAAAATTTAAACTAATATACACTAAATTATAATAATTTATACTAATTACCACTAATTATTAGTAATTACATCCAATTTATACTAATTATCAGTAATTACGAGTGGAAAATTTTCCAATGGATTGGAGGAATCTCTTTTGCCTGAAGGCTCATCTCTTCGTAACTTTCTTCGACTGAAATCACTATGAAAAATATGATCTAGTGTACGGATATTCATTTTTGTATGTACAGGAATGGAGAGGTGGTAGGCCTTGTCCTACTTCTCTCCATTCTCGTGCATATGAAAATGGATACCTGTACGTCGGAACATATTTTTTCATAGTGATTTCAGTGGGAGAAAGATGAAAGGAGATTACCTGTGGGTAAAAGAGACTTTTTTCTGATGGATCATCTCCTTGCAACATTCTCTGACTGAAATCAGTATGAATAATCTCCTCTGATGTACACATATCCATTTATGTATGCATAAGAATGAAGAAGAGGGCGGCCTCACTACACCTCTCTCTATTCTCATGCATACAAAAATAGATATCTGTATGTTGGAGAAAATTTTAATAGTGATTTCATCGAGAGAGAGAGATTTGTAAGGAGATGAGTGGTCTAGAAAAAGAATTTTCGCTAATCTACTGAAAATTGTGCTAATTTATAACTAATTATTACACTGCGAGAAATTATGTCGATTTATTATAACTATTTCTAATTATTACTAATTATTACTAATTATTAATATTTTTTAATAATAATTTTATTTTGTTAATAATTACCACTAATTATTACTAATTATTACAATTTATTACTAATTATTTCAATTTATTAAAAATTACAAATAATTATTACTTATAATTTAAATTTATTACTAATTATTACAATTTATTAATTATTACCAAACATTATTACTAATTTTTAAAATTTATTACTAATTATTACAATTTATTACTAATTATAACAATTTATTACTAATTATTACTAAATATTACTAAATATTTCAATTTATTACTAATTACCTCTAATTATTCCTAATAATTAAAATTTATTACTAATTATTATAATTTATTACTAATTACCTCTAATTATTACTTACTATTAAAATTTATTACCTATTATTACAGTTTATTACTAATTACAGTAAATTATTACAACTTATTGCAATTTATTACAAAATATTACTAATTATTACTAATTAATTAAATTTAGTACTATTTATTACTAATTATTACAATTTATTACTAATTATTACTAATTATTACTAACTATTGCAATTTATTACTAATTACCGCTGATTATTACTGATTATTACAATTTATTACTAATTATTACAATTTATTACTAATTATTACAATTTATTACTAATTACAGCTTATTATTAATCATTATTAACATTTATTAATAATTATTACAATTTATTACTAATTACTGCTATGTATTACTAATTATTATAATTTATTTCTAATTACCACTAATTATTAGTAATTTTTATAATTTATTACAAATTATTGATAATTATTAAAGTTTATTACAGTGTATTACTAATTATTACAATTTATCACTAATTAATACAATTTATTACTAATTATAACAATTTATAACTAATTATTACTGTTGTTTCCAAATTATTACAATTTATCGCAATTTATTTCCAATTATTACAATTTATTACTAATTTATACTAATTATTACAATTTATTAAAATTTATTACTAATTATTACAATTTATTGCTATTTTTTACAATTTATTTCTAATTACTTCCAATTATTAAAATTTATGACTTATTATTAAAATTTATTACAAATAAGCGCTAATTATTACCAATTATTACAATTTATTACTGATTGTTACAATAAATTACTAATTATTAAAATTTATTACTAATTATAACAATTTATTTCTAATTATAACAATTTATTACTAATTATTACTAATTATTTTAATTTATTACCAATTAATAAAAATTATAACAATTTATTACTAATTATTACATTTTATTACTAATTATTATAGTATGTTAAAATTTATTACTAATTATAACAATTTATACTCATTTATTAAAATTAATTACTATTAATTACAATTTATTTCTAACTATTTGTAATTATTAAAATTTATTACTCATCATTAAATTATATTTTTAATTACCGCTAATTATTACTAATTATTAGAATTTATTACAATTTATTACTAGTTATTACAATTTATTACTAATTATTACAATTTATTACTAATTATTAAAATTTATAACTAATTAATAAAATTTATTACTAATTATTACAATTTTTTACTATTAATTATTACTAATTATTACTAATTATTACCATTTATTACTAATTATTACAATTTATTACAATTTATTACTATTTATATCAATTTATTTATAATTATTACTAATTATTCAAATTTATTACTAATTATTAAAATCTATTACTAATTATCGCTAATTATTAAAATCTATTACAACTTACCCCTAATTATTATTAATTATTACAATCTATTACTAATTATTATAATGTCTTACTAATTATTACAATTTATTACTGATTATTATAGTTTATTACTAATTATTTCAATTTATTACTAATTATTACAAGTTATTAATAATTATTACTAATTATTACAATTTATTTCTAATTAATACAAATTGTTATAATTTATTACAATTTATTACTAATTTTTAAAATTTATGACTAATTATTATAAATTATTACTTATTATTACTATTTATTTATAATTATTTCATATTATTAAAATTGATTACTAATTATTAAAATTTATTACAAATTGCGTCTAATTATTATGAATTATTAGAATTTTATTACCAATTATTACAATTTCATACAAATTATTACACTTTATTACCAATTATGACAATTTATTACTAATTTATACTAATTATTACAATTTATTACTAATTATTACAATTTATTACTAATTATTATATTTTATTACTATTTATTACAATTTATTAATATTTATTACAATTTATTTCTAATTATTTATAATTATTAAAATTTATTACTTATTGTTAAAATTTATTACCTAATATTAAAATTTATTACTAATTACCTCTAATTATTGTTAATTATTACAATTTATTTATTACAATTTATTACTAATTATTACAGTTTATTAATAATTAATTCTTACAATTAATAACTAATTATTACCAATTATTACTAATTATCACAATTTATTAAAATTTATTAGTAATCAGTACAATTTATTACTAATTATAATATTTTATTATAACTTATAACAATCTATTGCTATTTAGTACAATGTATTACAATTTATTACAATTTATTGCAATTTATTATTAATCATTACTATTTATTTCAATTTATTACAATTTATTGAAAATTAATAGTAATTATTACTAATTATTACAATTTATTACAATTTAATACAAATTATTATAATTTATTACAAATTATAACAAATAATTAATAATTATTGCTAATTATTGCTAATTATTACTAATTATTACTAATTATTATTAGTTAATACTAATTAATACTAATTATTACTTATTATTACTAATTATTACTTATTATTTCTAATTATTAAAATTTCCTACAATTTATTACTAATTGTTAAAATTTATTAAAATTTATTACTATTTATTATTATTTACTACTATGTATAAATATTTAATTCAATTTATTACTAATTATTGCTAATTATTACTAATTGTCGCTAATTATTACTAATTATCACTAATTATTACTAATTGTCGCTAATTATAACTACTTGTTAATAATTTTTCTTATTAACACTAATTACTACTAATTAATAATAATTAATATAATAACTATTAATTAACACTAATTACATGTAATTATTTTTAAAAATAAATAATGATAAATAAAACTATCTAATTATAATTTAATTTAATTGTGACAAATTAAAAATAATTATAACTAATATAAAATAAAATGAATAAAAAATAATGGAAATTGATAAATACTTTAAAACTGAACCTCTCGGAGGATATAATCCATGAATGTTGCACTGATTTAGAATTTTAAACATTGAAATTTTTTGAGAGAAAACAATGTAAGTAGAGAGGGAGAAAGGGGTAGAGAAAAGAGTGGAATAGATAAAACAGATGGGGTATATATAGGTTAGATTATTTATAATGATATTATTTGCGACGTGACCCGTCACAAATGTTGTGGTGGTTAAAAGGTATTTTCGACGAGACTCATCACAAATACCAACCTGCCGACATACTATTTGCAATGGGAGATAAATCTCGTCGCAAATACTAAAAAACATAGTTGTGTATTTGCAACTATCATATTAGCCCATCACAATACCCTTCTCGCGGTTTGGCGCGCAACTCACGCCAAACCTATTGCAACGAGACCCTTCCCCACCGTAAATAACAATTTTTCCCATAGTGAATTAATCCAAGCTTATTATTTTAACAAAAAGGGAGAAATCCAGAATTTAAAAACCCTATCTGGATTTTGGATCAATCATTGGTGAAGAACGTGTTTGATAGTGATGGAGAAGACCTGCTGCATTTACTGCCTCCTGATCCACCTCGATCTAATTTTCGTTCATCATCGATCAAATTCACCAATAAAGAACGCCCAACTCTCCTCTCAAAAACCTCCCAGGGACATAAAACAAACCATAGAGAAATTTCATAATGATATATTCATAGATGATTATATTTGGGTTATTTAAATTAAAATAATCAAACAAATCATTTATTTTAATTGAACACTCCAGCAAACGACTGTCTCTACCGGATGTCCTATGTCGACCAACCTTAGGTCATTCCTAGGTTAAACCCTACATTCTAGACTCAGATGCGGTTTCATGTTTCCAATTCAATATACTGTTTTGGAGTTATTCCACTATTTCATAAAAACTATGTGTGTGTTAAATTTTTTTTTTAATATTTTTAAAATATCAATATTGGGCTCACCAGGCCTAGAAATCTCAAATTGTCTCTATGCTAGTATAAAAAAAACTTCTAGGAATATTCCAAAATCTTACATAGAAAAGCTAGAGCCACTACATTATTCCCCCCTTCACGGATTTTTGTTCCCAAAAATCAAAACCTAATAAAAAAGGTGGGGATAATGAGCTTGCATCTTGCTCTTCCACTCCCAGGACCTCTCCACTATACTTATGTGCTATTTACTAACACGCACCCTAGGGAACACTAAGCCCATGTTGGGTCTTCCTAGGACCATTCACAACCACCGTTGGGTACCTTAATAGGCAACTCCACACCCTTCACCCAACTCATCTGGGTCGACAATGAGAAACAAGTCATGCACACATCTCCTTAGCTGTGAAAAGTGGAAAACACCAAGAACCTAGTTTAACTATAATCTCAATGTCAAACATTACACCACATCGCTAACCCAATGCAGTAACTAGAATAATGGGAATACAATCATTAGAGACAGTCAGTCATCCTGGAAAAATCATCGTGATCATCAACATGGGCAGATATCTCATAATAGATAATCCCCTCATCAAACTTCAATGGCCATCATCATCAATCAACAAATTAATCCTAAAGATTTCTAGTTGGTCCTCATCTGATCCTGGATGAGCTGCACCCCTTCCCCAACTATCACTAGCGCCAACCATAGGCCTACAAGCACTGACTCCCATTGGATTTGACCAGTGTAGTGGTGACATGAAAGGTCTCCATACATGGCCTCAAATGGTACTATGCTGATGGTGGAATGGTAACTATTGTGTTACATACTCCACCTATGTTCTATATATGGCCCAACACTAACATGTAATCCTGAATCATGTTATCGAGAACCCGAATGGTATGCTCTCCCTCGCCATTTTTCTTAGGTAGAAACACTATGCTCTAGCATAGCTGAGTCCCAAAGGTCTCATAAATCCATGCTATACTCATGATGTTAAGTGGGAATCATGGTTGGAATGATCATCAATGGAATTCCATGAAGTCGGACTACCTCCTGGTTTCACAGGTGTCCCAAACACTCTGCTAATATCTTCTCTCATATGGGTAGTAAGTCTGCCAACCTAGTGAGCCGGTCTACAATCACTCAAGAAACATCATGACCTCTTATCAATCGTGGAACCCTCATCACGAGAAACATAAAAAAATACCATCTGATTTCCACTTCTACCCAGCACCTCAATCTCCACCCATAGGCCGGTGAGACATTAAGAGTTAAACTCAGCAAAAGCTACAACATATTTTTTCACCAAATCCAAATCTAAAGGATCTTAGTATAACCACCCTTCCCTAGGGTGTAATACTAAGGGAAAAAACATACTCATCACCTTTCCCATATAATGATCAGTGCTATTGACCGTCTATGAACAATGACTTCATGCTCCCCATATTTAGGAAATCTATTAGGAACATATCCAGTGGATATATGGTCACCAAGATCTCCTAGTTGATATCTATATGTTATACCTCTCCAACCCACTTAATTAGTGGAGGGGGAAAACTATCGACTGGAGGTATACTTCACTATCCTTACCCAAAAGGGTCAACTATAAAGAGGTAAAATACTTTGTCACCTCGCTCGAAAACAACTGATGAAAAACCTTATTGTGAGCATCTACTGACATGGTCATGTCCTAGGTGGCCCTCTGGATCATGCTGCAACAACCTCTATAGGGTCCACTTTCACTCCCGTGTTTGAAAAGACATATCCTAAAAAGTTTACCTTTGAATGTAGAACGGACTCCCTGAGATTTTCCATATGACTCGCACTCCAAGAGCATGTATAGAACCGTGCTATCGTGACTCGTGTTTTCTAACTCGAGCACTGAGAACATGAGGGTACCACTATTGAATACTACCACAAAATAATCCAAGAAGGTTTATAGTTCTAGATCATAAGTATTTCAAACTCTACTGGTGTGGTTTTCATGCCAAAGGGCAAGGAACTCAAATCAACTAGAGTGGCTCTATGTAGTTATCATTGGTTCTTTCACCTCTCAAACTTAGACCTGGTGTGAACCCATCCTAGGGTAAAAAATCTAAGATCCACTTCACCACCATCCACTGGGTGAAGAGGTCATCAATTCTCAATGGTGGATACTCCTCTTTGAAATTTACCCCTTTCAGGTGATTCCAATCCACACCAAACCTCAAGCTTTTATCTACCCCTTAGGAGAACAACACGTTGTTTCCCAAGAAAACAACTTGGGTCTTATGAAGCCTCTTCTTTGCATAATCCTCAAACCGCACCTCCATCTCTCACAACTACACGAGGTCATCCAATTTTCTAGCACAAATATTGGGTCATACCTAGTGTAATTCCATGTAGAAGACAAACACTTTATATAGAGGAAAACATGAAATTTCTTCAAGTTAGATTCTCTCATACTCCACTACCATTGCAGGAAACTATAAGATCATTGAATTCGCTACTCCAAGGGTAATACTAGGCAACTGATAAGAAAGTGGTTGTAACCTCCTATGAATAAGATCATCTTTTCTTTCTTAGGGATAACTCCTGATCCATGAAAGAAAACTCCAAACAAAAAAACTAGAATCACTACTACACTCACTCATATAAATCATTATAGCATTGATAATAAATAACAAACCCATACTGAGGAAAACATCACAAGGTCTCATTATCTCTATGGAATGATTTTGTGTGAGGCTCACTCTCCTCACAGAGTTAGGTCACACCTTTGATAGAAATGTGTGATCACTAATCCTCTATATAGGAACCTCTATCCCAAGGGTCATGTATAAAGGCCCCCACTGGTATTCATAAGTCTCAAACGTGGGATAAATCCATGAAATGTGGCTTGAGACCATGCACCTAAACTACACCCGAAGTAGAGAAGACTCAGGTTCTACCTCAAACACACATAGAGCCTCCTAGTCAAAATCCTCCACCACTTAATGCCATCTCTTCCATTGTATTACTGTTATCCTCAACCAAGGCTCACTCTAACAGCTTCCCATTAGGAAGAACTCAAAAATACCTATTAAGGAACTCATCTACCACACCTTGACACCATCTACATTGGGCGACACTGACTCTCCCTCACTATTTTGAATCACAACGTAAGACTCTATCCCATTGGGGGAAGTTTCCCTCTTTCATTCATGTCAGAATCCATGTCATACGTCACCAACATATGGCTCTACTGACACCCCATGTCTCCGAAGATAATTATTTTCACAAGGACCTTTATTAAAATGGTTCTTATCCTAGTGGGACAATCTCACCACATGCTCATGCTAGTCCTCTAACACACGAGAATGTGGAGTCTGACTCGCCACAAAAACTGATAAATATCTATCTTTAAAAACCATGATGTGAACTCAACATAGCTGGGTCATCCATTAGTACTTAAAAATCCAAAAAATCCTCCACAAAGAATATTGGTCTCCAATGCAAATGTTCGATTGGTCAGGGTCCGTACAAGCTGGAAAACATAGACCACTGTCTCGATTCAAACCTATACTACTTGAGTCTCTATCACATCATAGAACCTATGTGGTCGATATCTCCAGAACTTCCATAACACGTTAATATTTTACATACCATTATGTTGTCCTACTAGAGATATCGACTTCTCTATAGGCCGATGGTCATCAGTCTGTTCCACAGAAGGATGTATGCACTTCTCAATAAGTGATCTCACTTATCCATTCCCACCTATAGAAAATCCCATCATAGAATGTCCTTGATCTAAGGAATCATCACTCAACCATTTTTCATCATGAAACTATCTTTAAATATAATATGGTTGTCATTATAGAGACATCTCTAGAGATATCATGACATATCATGGTCAAAGCGCATATCTGGGGAGCTTACTAAAAATGAAAATCAAAGGACTAAATACAATATGATTCATTTACCAAGTACTCTACAATGAATTTCTCAGTATGTCTAGTTTAAAAGAATATAGACAAGTCTTGGTGGATAGATATGTTAGTTTCCACACCATCACTGGGTTCCCCGTCCTGAAAGATGCACTCAAGACACTCCAACATAATTTCCCTAAGTCCCAACAAAAAATTATAATGGGAAACCTCCAAACACTGACCTAAGGAATGAACTGCTCTAATATAACTGTATAATGATTTGACCCATCATCCCACCTTTCCAGTGGAAGATCATGACCCCATAACCCCAAGCCTACCTCTATAGACTATGGGTTATAAAAAATCACTGAGAAGACCTAACTAAAATGGTAGGACTTTTCCAAAAGTACTTACACACACATCCAACCATCTCCATGTAAAAGTGTGGAAGAATAATAATAAATTATAGTAATACCTAAAGTAAAAAACCATGAATGCAATAACCACTAGGTAATAATAAAGAGTTTGATAATGTAATCCAAAATTCAAAGGAAAAAATGAACGTCCACCTAGAAAATATGACCAAACCTGTCAACAACTGGAATTGAAAAATAAATGAGAGATCCCGGCTCATGATCTCTAAGCCTGACCATCGCACATAGCCTATGCACCATAGTATCCCTATGATCCACTGAAATCACCACCTATATATCCATTATTTGAGTAATACATAAAAAATTCCAACAAAGCCGATGTAGGGGTGAGTATATAGATACCAAATTGGATGCCACATAAACCAAAAGGGATCGATAGAGAGATAAAATAAAAGGTAAAATCAAACTAATGAAGTCATGTAAATCAGAAACTAAGACAACAACCATAATCATATAGATATGCTAAAAAGAATCCCAAATGAGATATATAGTGGATCTCTATATCCATATCCCAAATAAAAACAACGAGTCTACCTGCAACTCCAAAAGCACTACATTGATGCCCAACATCATGTACTACCACATAAGAAATTGTGTGGACATGCCTATACCTCACAACTACAACACACAATATAGGGGGAATAATCATTAAGTAGATGACCCATGACCTAGTTTTTTAGGGGGTTCCACATAGATGGTATATTACCCATTACCTAGTGCATCTGGGGGTTCTAATCAAAAGGTAGAAGTCTCACGCTCTAGTGTGTCGGGTGGGGGGAATGAAAAGGTTGAGGACCCATTCCCTAGTGTATCTAGGGGGTTCCACTTTGAATGTATAGGACCCAAACCATATTGAGTCCGGGGATTCCACTCAAAAGGTAGAAGAACCATACCCTAGTGCATCTTCGAAGTTCCACTCCGAATATAGAGGACCCATGCCCTAGTGCATCATGTGGGTGACACTTAGAAGATAGAGGGCCCATGTCCTAGTGTGTAAGGGGGTTCCACTTAGAAGGTAGATGGCCCTTGTCCTGGTACATCAGGGGGGTTCCACTCAAACCAGTGTAATGAGTACGGGGGACCCATATTTGAGTATGATAGTGGGGTTTCCAACCCTGAACCCTCTCTGATGATCCTGCTTGATCCCTGATATTATCAATCATTTCCTAATGAATCATTAATCTCATAGAATTCCATGTCATATCACTAAAGAGACTATGAATACTAAAATCATGTTCTACATAGAAAATTTCCAAAGATTAGTAACTTGTGAGCCAAAATCTAAGTCCGGTAAAAATCCAAATGAGCACACGAGGATTAGCATTGGTCCATTAGAATAAAAATTGAATCCATAAATATGTCACTCCAAATGTCCCTAAATGTAAAAATATATTATGTCATTGTGATCCTTGAATAAAAACACTTAATATAGTCTATTTACATTATTAAATTAGATATACTATAAAAAAACACATTTCACCATAATGCGTATGTGTGTCGCTTCATGGACCCAAGCAACGAATTTGAAAAAGGCACCGAAAATTTATCTTGAATTAAAAACCAAAATATTAGGGTCTCAATATTGAAGATGATTCTTTAATCTGATACTGTAAGATGAAGATACATCAAAAAATATGTTTAATAATAATAATATCATCATCATTATTATAATCATTACTATAATATATAATAATGAGATCCCCATTTTCCATTCACATGAGGTACTCCTCCACCTATTTCCCTTGAATTCCAAGTTCCTCAATACCCCATTTATTAATTAAAAATAATAATGTAATTATTATTATTATAAATTATATATGATAAATCATCTATATAACAGGGGGAAATGAATCATCAATATGGAACCTCATCTTCAATTTAATCATCATCATTATTATTAAAATAATAATAAATATCACAAGTTTTTTTTATTAAAAATAAAAAAATATTACATGACATTATTAATAAAAATTAAAACAATTAACACCACCCTCCATGATCATCTGGAAATCATATTTCATCTGTTCTTTATTGGAAAACCATCCGCATATATTCGCATCAACCATACATCCCATGATGCGCCTCCCATGAAATTTCTTCTTAATCCCATTACCCCTATGAATCCTGAATCCATAGAGTATCACACATATCCTATTTATTTCATCAATGAATCAGAAAACCTCTAATCCACATGTCATTCGTGTTATCACAATGAATTTAGGGGTTCGATCATGATTGAACCCACCCATACAATGTCGAACCATGGCCACGTAAGCCAATGGTGAAGAACTTGATAAACAGAGGGGGGAAAGAATAAGGAAAAAGTGGAACATAATTAGGGAAGTTCTCTTTGAAAATGAATATCTAAATGGGGTGATAAAAAGGGAAATGATTGGTTTAAAAGATCAATTACACAACAAGTAAGCATAGCTCATGCAGAGGAATAAATAAATTGAAAATCAAAAAGAAAATAATTAATCTATGATCAATATTTTAATAAAAAGGGGAAAATAAAAATTTACAATACCTACCTTGATTTTGGATAAATATTTTATGAATAAAAAATTCACCAATGAGAGAGAAGTCCCATTGTGTTCTCTGCCTCTCAATTCACATTGGTCTTATTGTTTGTTCATCATCTGATCTGACCTGCCAATGAAGAACACCCAACCCTCCTATCAAAAATCAGAAAAAGATTATGAACATATTCCTAGAGAAATTTTATAATGAAATATTTATAGAAGATTAGATTTAGATTATTTTAAATAAATTAAATAACTTATTAATTTATTTTAATTAAACACATCTTCTAATGGTTACAACTACCAGATGTCCTGATCTCACCATCTTTAGGTTAAGCCTCAGGTAAACCCTTCATTTAAAACTCAATAGTGGTTTCGTATTTCCTATCCAATAGTTCATTTGGGATTTATTACACAATTGTTTTTGGAAAACTATGTACACATGACATTTGATATATTTAATATTTTTAAAATATCAATACCGGGCTAGCCAGGCCTTAGAATCTCATGTTGTCTCTATGCCTTGATCTAAAAGTATTCTTTGGAATATTCCAAAGTATTACACAGAAAACCTAGAGTCATTAAACTTATATAATATGTATATATGTAATATTTCTCCCCATAGGGATAATTTCACTAAATATTTAATGTGAATATTACTATAAATAATTCAATATCATGGGTTCGATAGTTCTTATCATGGGACTTTAATTTCATGGAGTCATACGATGTCATTTTTCCATATTTCATGAGTACACAACCCTATCCTTTTTTTGAAACATTACTGTCGATCACAAATCATTCCTCATTGCTGGATAATATAAACATATGTTTAGTGATTATATTATTTTTTAACTCTTTAGATCTCTCATCACATTCATCAGTCTTGAAAAACTTCACTCCCTTTTGAGTTATCATAGTTAGTGGGATTGAAAATCATGATATGTTTCTCTGAAATTTATGATAGTACCTAGATAATCCATGGAAAATATTGATCTCCATCGCATATATTGGTATGATCCATCCTTAAATTTCATATATTTTTGAAGGATCCATGTATATCCATATTCTAGTGGTAACATTCCTTATGAATGTTACGTTCTCCATATAAAACTCGCATTTACTATACATTACATATCACTTTTCCTTCTATAAAGTATTTAGTACAACATTCAAATATTTCTCATGCTCCACCTTTCATTTGGAGTAGATTTTAATTTCATCTATAAAGTCTACCTAAAATTTATTGAGGTGATCTATAAGACTTTATTCATTAATTCCATAAAGATAATTAGAGAATTAGTGAGTCCAAATGACATTACTATCAAGTCAAAGTGATCATAACTTGTACGAAAATTACTCTTGGATATATCCTCCTTATTCACTTGTAGATGATAATATATCAACTGAATATCTACCTTATAAATGTAATGGGATCCATGTAGCTGGTATAAAAAGTCATTAATCCATAGAAGAGGATTATTTTTCTTTAACATGATATTTTTGAGCTTACAATAATCAATGGATAGGCACATTGGCCCACACTTCTTCTTAATGAAGAGGATTGGTGTGCCCCATGATGATGCACTCAGGTGTATAAACACTTTATCCTAATTATCTTGTAGTTTCTTCTTTATCACTTCAATATAAATAAAGTACATTATATATGGAGACCTAAATATTGAAAAATATTAGGGTATATGTTTTATTAATAACTCAACCTCTTAGTTAGGAGGAAGACTAGAAAATTCATTGGCAAACACATCAGTGAATTATATTACAATTTGCATGTTATAAAATATGATATTTTCCATAGTATTTATCATTTGATATAGATATGATTTATGATAGGACAATAATATCAATACTTGAGATAATGATTCCAAAGGAGATTCATCCTCTTTATCAAACTTATATATAAGAAGAGGGTGATTCATGATACCTAGGGTGATTTCCTTCTCCCAAAAATTAATATTGGCCCTATACAATGAAATGAAATCCATAAAAAAATAACATTGAATTATAATTAAGTATCAGAAGGTTTTTTGGTAAATTTAGTGCACAAATATTGATAGGAGAGAAGTTATATATATGGGATTCAATAATTGACCCATTTGTTATTTTCACCAACAAATTGAATTCCATGTTTTGAAGTCCTGTTTGAATATTCTTAATAAACTTGTATGATATAAAATAATGCATAGAACTAGAATCAAATAGTATATTTACTATCCTTGAATTAATAATGAGTGTACGTGTCACCACTTCATTATCAGGATCAACCTCAAAATTTATGATGGAATATGCTCTCCCTAACTCACTAGGCCTTGAAGGTATTTGTCTATGGTTGTCTTCAAAAACACTAAGCTTAGTGAATTGTCTCACATAGTGTCCTTTATCCTTATTGTTGTAGCATTGGATCATAGAATGAGGGTTGATTAGATAATTCCATTATTCTATCAAATTGGTTGGATTACCCCTTCATAACTCACTGTCTAGGTTCCCCTACATCCCACACTGAAATCACATCCTTATCCCCTTCAAGAAACTTTCAGGATGATTCTCCCCACACTTTTGACAAGTGGATGTTTTAATTTCCCACCACGATGATATTTTTCTACCAATATTCCATAATTAAAACAAATTATCTACTTCAAATATCTCTACCTATGATACCCTTGAGATTCTCCCATCTCTGTTTTCACATTAAGGTTACGACATGAAATTTCCGTATAGATTTCAATGGATTGAATCACTAAAATATTTTTATAGATTCATTTTTATCACAATAAATAAGTGGTCAACATTATTTTCATGGTTAATGAAAATTTTAGAGAAATATTATGTATGTCTTGTGATGTTTTCCTTGAACGACTTAATAGATTCCTCCTCTATTCTCATGAGGCTGAGGATCTCCCTCTCCATTTTATATTTGAGAGTGATCTAAAAAATTAATTGAATAAAATTTCATAATTTTTTTAACTCTTTAACTTTGATATATTCTTTAGTCATCATATTCTTGATCAAAATCCACTGTTGATCATATTCTACCTCCATGAAATAAATTAATAACATGAACTAATACTTCTCTAAGAATTGATGTACATAGAATATATTTTCAACGGATTTGATCCATTGTTCTATGATTAAGGGATCATAATATCTACTAAAAGTTGTAGGCCTTTATCTCATAAAGGGATCAATTGAAACAATCCCTTTCTTAGGGTAGCATAGATTTTCCCCCTGATTCATGTTTCTATTCAAAACACAAGTTAATTGAGTATGTATTTTTATGAAGTTCTAGACACTGTCTCCCATTGGGTTGGGAATCTCATTTTGGAAGTCATCACATTTCTCATCACACCAGTTGTTGACTCAGTTCCTCCTATTTACAACCATTGACTAAAATAAAAGAAAAATTTGGGTTGAAAATTTTATTACTATTAAAAACATAAAAGGGACACCATGATAATTGAAGGGATAATTCATAAATGTCATATATTCCTTAAACTATGAATTTCTATGTTTCAATCTAAGTTATCCATGGTCTATTACATAATATTAAATCTCATAGTATTTATTCCTTCATAATAGTTCATAAATAACTTGTGAATTTACTAAAGAATACTACTCAAGAGGGTTTAAAAGGAGTATAAAAATTCAAAATTTTTCTTTCATCGGGTGATGATTGATTTAACAAACAATGCACACTTTTTTGGGATATTAATCCTAGGTAAAATTATTCCATAGAAACACCCATTTATAGTATCCAGAAACAGATTTCATTTATTTGAAACCAATTTCTAGATACTTTACCACAATTTAGTGATGTTTTCCTATGCTTAGTATTTTACCTAAGACATTAGTTATGGTTTTATAACTCTAATCCCCAAAAATAAATAGGCATTTCTCTGATACACACCATGAAAACTCAAATCTATTATAAACCTTAAATTATAATTTATTACATAAATATTTAAATAATACAATCTAAAAATATCGAGAGGCCCAGTGTCTATGGTTAAGTAAACACATATAAAAATAACTTTCAATTGGTATTTCATGAAATTAATTAAAACTCCATAACATGCCCTCATAATTCTATAGATCTTCTAAAATTACATGAGATAACCCTGGGACATACACAAGAATATGGTGAGATATCAATCCCAGTAAGGGAATAATAAAATAATTACAAGTTGAAAGTAATACATGATGAATATTACACCCTTTTCATATTACTTATTTCATTATAGAGTTATATAAGTATAATCTCAATCATGTAATTCATATTATGCACATGAATATTTGTTCTACATAGATAATACAAAATAAAAATGTATTTTATCACTTTTAATCCAATAAATATAGAGTCTGGGTTACATAAATGGAATTAGAAAATAATTTAAGGATATTTATATCTAGGTTAATACCCTTTAGTAGAAACCTGGATAGGTATTCACAACACAAAAAATTGGCATGGAAAATCACAGGATAATTTTGGATGCACAACCGGTGTACGTGAAGGTTCATGTGACGGATTGATGAGAGTGAAAGGTGGTTTCTCATTATGTGGGAATCATAAGAAAATTATAATTATGTTTAAGAAACATATTACAACATGAAAAACTAAAAATAAATAGTCTTAGTGTAAAGAATGTACTTGAATAAAAATGAATAGGAAGGGAAACCCTTACCTTGAATGGTCACTTCTAAAAGCATGGGAGAATCTTATTAAGGTAGTGGTAAAACCTTTTAGGGATATAGGGGAGGATAAGGAGAGGAAATTTATGATAAATGGGATTTGAGTTATGATTAATGGGAGGTTGGGTTCGTATTTATAGTAAAAGGGAGGGGAATTCTTTATTAATTTCTAAATGTAGGTTTTGGACTCTATGTGATAAAATAATCAAGACCAAAAAATTTCCCATGGTTTTTCTATGTGTTCTAACAAAGTGAAGTGGTTATAAATATTTTATTAGGTTAATAAAAAAATAATTAAAATAATATTAATTATGATGGGGAAGTGTGTAATGATTATAAGGAATTGATTTTAAAAAACAAATTTTTAAGGGAAATATATATTTGGTCATGGATTCCATTTATAGAATTTATTACATCAATTTTGGCCTATTATGATGCCTAATAAATACTGAATATTTATAACATATTTATTTTTAACTCAAAACATCGATTCACTCATAAAATTGTATAAAATTCACCACTGGCCAATTCTAACATGCTAATTTCAGAAATAATATTTATTTTACCAAAATGATTTTCTAAATATAAGAATTTAAAATTTTAAAAAAACCTCATTTACTTTAAAATACATGTTTTTATGACACTAGCCACTTTTTTACCCTTTTAAAATTTTAATTGGAATAAAATAAATATATAAAAATTTATATATTAAAAAATATTATTTAATAAGAATATTTCAAAAAAATGAAATTTATTTAAAAAATTCTCGAATTTATCAAAAAGGGGTTTTTAATTGAAACTTTATATTTCCCAAAAATGAAATTCTCATTTCTTCATATATAAATCTATTTTTTATCAAACTCAATATTTTATCATTTATATATGCAGTAATAAAGAAAAAAGGGATCAATATAATCATTATTTTATTAAAAATAAAAAAAAATTCATACTGCAGTGGCCTAGATATAGAACTCCTTATTACACTAGCGTACGCCTGAAGGGTGAGGTACGTGATGGTGGTAATTTCTGGGGGTGGTTTAGTGAACATGGTTTGGGTCATGTTCTAGATAATCATTAACCTCTCCCATAAATGGTTTCACTTGAGTTTTAATTGTTAAATCATGGCTTGGTCTTGGTCAACAGAAAATCCCAATTATTAAATCTCCCTTGAAATCTCCAATAAATGGGATTCATAAGGTATGATCCTATTTGAAAAGACCATATCTTATTAAATCTATGTTAATTAAACTTTATCGTAACCCATAATATATAATAATATTATTGTTCACTAAAGAAAAAATATATTATCAATGGTTGTGATGATTAAAAGTATTTTAAGGCTAATAGAAAAATTATAGAAATATTTTATTATGGTCTAAAATAACAAAATGAAATATAGACCATGTCTTTTATATAACTATATTTCATAATATTAATTTTATTTATTCCAAATGGAATTTAATTTATAATTATTTGGGTCATTACAATTATGAAAGCATGTGACTCATCCCCATTGATTGATGGCAGTAACATCATCGAGGTTTTAACAAATGAAATTAATTGATGTCTACATGGTAATCTTTAGGAAATATTTCAACAGCTTCTATCAAGTCTATGAAGGATTCCAATACTAGAAAAAAATTCCCATAATGGGATGATTCAACCTCTCATCCTCGTGAATTACATAGGACTTAATCTATATTAGTTATAAACTATTAATAATGGCGATTGTTCCTAGTATTAATTTAACATTGTTTGATAGAGAAGTTATAGTTTCTAGTACTATTCTACCATATTTTTATGATGATATTTACACTATGTTTGATGATTTATCCTTTTTTATTTTGAAATTGGATATTTAGTTTTATAGAAGAATAATAGAGAATCTTTCTATTATGTTATAATAAGATGTGAAGCGCCTTATAGATCTAGTCATGAAAATGATGAACATTTTGTAGATACTCTAATAAAAAATGTTCTAGATGTTTATTTAGAATTTATTCAATTTTTATATATTCATATTTTGGAAGAAGATATACTTATTATAGGAAGTGATGAACCTACTAGAAAATGAATGATTTTTTAAGCTCCAACTAATCAAGTCCCATATATCATTACTAAAAAAGGATTGATGGGTAAAAATAATTCTAAACATCCCTGGAAGTAATAAAAGAAATAATTAATTTGGTCCCATATTGAATCTGGGATATGTTTGGATCTTAGTTTATTTATATTTTAAAATGAGTAATAGACTATTTTATAGAAATTTATTCCACTTTGAGTGATCATATAATCAATATAGCCAAGTATAACATTATTTTTATCATTTAGTTCATATTTTGATAGATTTTATATTTTATAAATAAGATGTTTTATTAATTTAGTCATGCTATGGTTAATTGGAAGTTTACACTGAAAGTGGTGCATGAAGTAGTAATTCAATTTAGAAGAGAAGTTATTGGGATTTCTCATAATTTCCCACACCAACACTTAACAAGGAAGCATTGAGAAAGAGAATAGTAAAAGTAATTTTTAATAGATTTCATCTTTTAACACACTCAACCAATTCTTATTCTCTATTATAATAAACCATCCTATTAAACCAATAGTTTTCTCAGGACTAGTTCTCCACATTACCTCATGCGCGCCTCTACATATTCTAGAGGTTACTAACCAGGGGTGAGAGTCACAAACCAGAATAGAGAGACTATAATATCTGTATAAAAACATGTAATTGCATATAAATAATGGAATAAGCACAAAACAATAGAGTGAAAAAATAAAATTATAGAAAATTTTTAACCAATAAAAACAGACAATATATATTATTCCATAACAAAAATGGACACAAGTCAAGCATAGAGGCACACATAAGAGAGATCACCTACTCGGTTGATCAAGAAAAATATAAAATAAATGTGATGGAATAGCCATATAAACATGAATCCCACCTACGTCCAATCTCCCAAATTCATATAACTACTCTCTATAGTAACATTTATAACCTGTCACTTGAAAACTACATATATGGGTTTATATATGTTCCTAGGTTCCCATGCAGAGTGTAATCATAAATATCAGTAGGATTTAACCAATGGATCCTCATATATGAAATATTATCAAGTGTATGAATACATAAAAAGTAAATAAAATAGTAACAGGAAACATGAAATCAATTAAGTTAGGTCATCGGGTGCTAACTAATCCACCCGGACACCAAACCCTGCCTATTTTAGCCAATACGGGTGATGATCAATTATAGTAACCATAGATAAAAAACCAATAATGAAAAGGTTAAACATAGCTAGACCAAAGTTCATTGGAACCCCATTATGATATTGGGAAAACACTTATAAACTTGATCTTATAGTTTATCTTAGGATCCTCTCACTTGATGGATATCCACCAAATACTTAGTAATAACAATCACCTAGGATGTGGAATCCCCACATCCTAATATTGAGATCCCATTTCCAATATACATTTTGACCTACCATATCATCATTAGTATGATGTATATAAAATGTAAAGACCCTGAAACTAGTATCATAGATTCGGTTGTTACTTTATCACATCGGTGCAAGATAAAATCAATCACATCCCAAAGGACTAAATAGTTTGGTATCCTTTGTAAATTCCCTGAATCTTGTGACCCAACTCTCGTTCCTAAATTATTATATTTTCATAAGATACAAGGAAACCAATCGTAAAGGACCTAATAGTTTAGTAGTCTTGGTAAACTAGATACATACTTGAAATTCACATTACAATAAAAACATAAAATACCAAATGTTTTTCTATGAGAACATCATATTTTCCCTTAGAATATCCCTAACTATCAATAATAAAACACTTTTTGGTGTCTTGAAAAAAAACATACAAAATGGGTGAGATCATATTCTCAGTAAGGGTATGTGTATAGTGGAAGATATCTTGAATACAGAATACATAATCAATATGTCACGGAAAATAACTGAAACTCATTCCATTTAACCAATAACATGAACATGAATAATAATATGGTAAGAATAAATGATTATCAAATAATCACATATAAATAATCACATGATATTGAACATTAACCATAGATATCCTAACTAATATAATAGTCACATGGAACATAAATAACTAATATCATAATGAGGGAATGCATAATGTGAGACATCATAACCATACTATCAAGGCCTCGTGCTAAGTCATATTACATAAATGGGTAAGTAATTAACAAAATATATAAGTTAGATTGTATCATGATATGTAAAGATACATCAAGGGGATATATCGGGCCTCACCCATCACTTACTCAGTCAGATGCATTCCCCCATATGAAAGGGTTGAAATATAGTCAATATAAACATTAATATTGGAAAAACTATCATATGAAATGATAATACTTTCCTAAATTAATAATCAAAATAATAAATAATTTAGTGTAACATGGAGAATAGTATAAAAATAGTACCCACATTCAATTAATCTTAAGCTATTCATATAAATAATAAGGATTGTATCATTAGAACATATTCCCAATGGAGCATAGGGTAAAATTATTGTTGATGTTATTTATTAATATAAACACCATAAAATGTTCATTAAAAACATTCATGAAGAAAATATATTATTTAATTTGAAAATAAAATTTTAAAAATAAAAGTTCACAAAACTTTTTTTTAAAAAAACTCTTGAAAATAACATTAGTAACTTGTAAAATAATCATTAAAAAATATTCCTTTCACATTTTCGGTAAAATCCAAACAGGCCCTGTTTGGAAAATGTTATGCATATTAATTTAGAAATATTCTGTAAAAATTAAAACATGGGTAAATTATATTTAATTAATAATTTATATGATTTTAAAAACATTTTTTAAAACATTTTTATAAAACAATGTTTTTGAAGAAAAATGATTTCGGACTTAAGAGAGAAATGAAGTTATCTTTTATTAAATACATTTTCTCAATCCATGTAAATACAAAAGAGAGTAAAATTGTACTATTACGTTAAATGTTAATTAATAACCATAATATAATAAAATATATTATTTTTAGTATATAAATATTAGACAATTCCCCCAAATGATACTTGAACACAAACAATCATGAATAATGATGAGATTGTAAAATAAACCCATTCCACTTTGTTAACTTCTAAATCGTAAGCCCCATAAAGAAATAACATCAATTTAAACATTATATACCATTAAAATAAATATATACATGATATAAAATATCAAAGGGGAAATATATACATGACACAAAATAAATATGTGGTGAGTAAGGAATATGTATCACAGAAGTAAAAGTGAGATGAGAAACCCTTACTTTAGAGATGAATTCCTTAGTACGTGTTAGAAACTCTTATAAAATAAATATAAGTTTATTTTAAATATATTACACAATCATAATCATATATATCATACCATATAGTACATACGTATAGTATTTTATCTGTCTTTTATTAACAATTCTTTGCAAAAAGAACTATTTCGATTGATAATTGGTTTATTTTTCATGTTTGTTTTAGTTTGGTAATTTAATTCCTTTTACATTGATCATGGTTAAATAATATAAAAAATTTAAACTGTGATATAAATATAATACATATTAATTATATATACATATTTATATTGATATATTAATGTTATATATATAAAATGGATTACACCATTCTTGGAGATGGTAAGTCATATGTACACATTAACATTGTTTATATTTTTCTCGGCAGATGGAATGAAAGGAAAAAAATGTTCATAAAAATTCAAAAAATAATAATTATTTTTTATCTATAATTTGTATTAAAAAAATAATACTTATTACCATCCATGAAAAAATTAAATAAAAACTATTTCACATCACTATGTGAGGGTGATAATCCACATGCACACAGGAGCAACATTATTACTTTAAAAAGGATTATAAGGTGATAATATATATGTGATATTATATTTATAGATTAATTTTTAGGTTATAAATATCATATATATTAACTAAATATATATTTACTACCTTCCATGTAAATCTTAAGAGAAAAATGAATCGCATTACTTCACAAGGTGGTATTACGCAGTACACACAAGCGACAATATCGTATCCCCCCATGAAGTGGAATGTGAGAAGGTATATGTGATAACATAATTAAATTAGTATAATAATTTCATAAATATCATATAAATATGTAAAATCAATCACTATATCCATCCTTTAAAGGTGGTGATGGAAAACGAATTACATCGGTTTGGGAGGCGGCAGTCTGCTATACACACGATCGACAATTTCATTTTCCATTTGATGGAAGTGGAGATAGATATAGGTTATTACATTAACATAATAAAATATATGTATATAGGATATATTTTTTATTATATTATCATAATTTAAGAATATTTTAATGAGGTGGAAGAAGAAATAAAACAAATACACTTGTTAAGAATTACACCTCTTCTATAGAGATCCTCTTTAGGTTTATACTTAAAGGGCTTCTTAAGAGGGATTAATAATAAAAATAAGGCCTATAGGATGTGGAAAGGGAATTAATGAAGGTATTTTTATATTTATTGGACAAACCAAATTTTTTTGAAGTGTGAATAGTATACTAGAGGTGGTTTCTTTTTATAAGTGCTGGTGAGGACAAACATGGAATTTTTTAAAATAATAAAGGGAAACCACATTTTTTTATATTACAATTGGCTAGAAAATGGGACATTAATTAACGTTATAGTTTATAAGGATAAAATATGGCTGTAAAATGGGTTTCAAAAAATTCTAAAGGTCATTTTTACCTTTATCTTCTTAGTTTAACCACACCATAAACCCATTTTACCTTAACCGTCATAATTATTTTTTACTATTTTTACTATTCATGTTGGTATCAAATTAATTTTAGATTATTAGATAATATTAATTTTTATGATTATATTCATGCAATACATTTTTCCAAATTCAAAACACTGATGTTGAAGAATTCAATTTCAAATTAAACCCGCATATGCGTCGAAAAATGGTTTTTCCAAATAAATATTTTCAAACAGGTAAAAAGTTTTTATATCACGATTTAATATAAAATTGATAAAAATAACCTAAATTTTTTAAATTGTAAAATAATTGATCAATTTTTTCTTTAAAACAAATTGAAAATATATCTTATCCTTATAATTAATTTATATAAAATGACTATTTTCAATAAAAATCAGTAGTTTTACTATACATCAAAAATTAATCTTTTAATAAAATTCTAAAAAATTAAGAAAATGATAAATTTGATTTATGTATTTAAAAAATTAATTTTTTAAAAACAAATTTCATAAAATTGTTAAAATTAATTATAAAATATGTGTGTAAAACATGATTAAAACAACTTTTAAAATAATACAATTTTTCAGAAAACATTTATTTTTATTTCGATTTATTTTTTTTCAATTATAACCATTTGATATCCAATGTTTTTATTTTATATATGTTTAAACCATAAAATTTTAATAATTTAGTTATTCTTATTCATACCCTCAAATTTAACAACTAGGTCATAATATCCATGTTTAAATAATAATATTTTAAAAGATTATCCCGTTTTATTTAAACCATGTGTTGGGTGCATCGAATTCTATTAATGTGTTTAAATGTATTTAAAAAAAATAAATCATAAATTCTTATTTTTTTCATTCTCTTATAGGATTTATTTTTCATGTAACATGTGATATCAAACATTATATTCCTCTTTTAAAATCTATTGGTGTTACATTCCTCCCCTTTTAAATAAATTACATCCTTATAATTTAATCTTGATCTCAAAAATTAAGGGTTTGAAATTTGAAAATACCTTTGTTGGAAACCCACATTTGAAAAATGGATAATAAAACATCTTATTTATAATAGAGAAAAGTATGTATGATGTTCATCTACAATAACACACAACTATGTTTCCATATAGGAGAACATTGGTTTAAAGTCAATATATAGACATGGAATAAAAGTGTAAAATATAAAGAGAGTGATAGAGATCATTGAAAACTAGAAAGTAAATACTCAATGGAAAGTAATTGAACTAAAAACCATTAATATATGATGATTTAAAAGTCCACTTGATTCATCTGATATGATGGTAATATGACAACATTTTTGTTTCAAGATTATTTTCCTAAAGTTGATGAATTATTTTACTGTATAAGAATATAAGGAAATATATATACTTGATATCTTCTTATTTAATAACAAAAAGTTCATCCTTTAGTTTTTGTTTGATCAATTTATACTTCATATCTTACTCAAATAAATGAACATTCATAAATGAATTTTTAATGCATGGAGTACTAAAATTAACTTTTAACTAATCATAAGATCCAGAAAAGAGTAAAAAGTCCTTCTGTATGTCTCTAAATGTTTAACAAAACAAAAAAAGGTTATAAAAGGTCATATAATATAATACATTAATGTCTAAAATTAAATATTAACACCCAATGTTCAAATTAATCCATTTCATAAATAGTTACTCTTCCAAAATATGTCTGACCAAATTCAATGTCTAAAATATTTAGAAGGAACACCCCTAAATTTCCAAAAATCAACTTAACATTAGATTTACAAAACAATATAAATTATATCTTAATTAAAAATACCAAATATGTGAATACCTTGATAAATATAAAGATATCAATCCTTCCAAAATAAAATCTTAGGCTGTGAAATATATTCCATAAATCTAAACAAGTAGTAAACTCCAAAAAATATAACATAAACCATCCAATCACTAAAAAATATAAAGTTCAATAATTATATACCATAAACATTTATTTACTATTATTATCTCAACATCAAGATTATATTCATTGTTATCTTCCCCTAATCATGTGTTTTCTAAAAAGATCAACTTTCAACTGAATAAATTTTATTGATACCATTCAGTATGTGTCTTCAAATCCTTATAGAAAAACTACTATAGTAAAATCCATATACATTTTATGATTATTATAATGATAATATAATGGATAAAATACTTCTAAAGTAAATTAATTTTATCCAAATACACAATAACTTTAATCTTTCCACTTCATCTATTGTAATTTTATAAGATTGACCTTGATCTTTTATCTTTTTTTGAGGTATATTTCATTTTATAATTGAGAAATTAGTTTTTGTAGTGTACCATATACTTAAAATTTAAGCCTTTAACATTGAAAATTTTTTTATTTCCCTTTCAATAATGATCATGGTGCCTTTATCTACACACTTATAGAAAACTCTGATTCCCTTCAATCTTATACAATAGTGATTCTATCCACAATTATCAAATGTGGGAAAATCCTTCTTTCCCTTAATCCCATTATCCAAACTTTTATACGTCTGTCTATTCTTATAGTTCATCCGTTAAAATCCATTAGGATTGGAAAATTATTTCTACATCTTTATAGAACATGATAGTATTTCCTTGTATGATGGGAAGGTTTGGGATACTAGTTTCCTTCGATGTATTAGCTTAAAACAATCAACGAAAATGTAAATATATATATTTAGATCATGTATGTTGTATGTATCTTACCATTATAAAACTATAAAGTTATCTACAAACATAGAAACATTTTCATCATCCTTTTTTTTAGACATAATAATTGTCACTCTATTTCCACTCATTGTTGGTAAGGAAAATATTTATCCAAGAAAAAGTTATTTAAAATCCATCCACACCATGTTCTCTATTTCATATTCATCCTTAGTGTTTTGAATCAATGACCACCATTTACCCACATCACCTAATATATTAAAAACATATATTATAACCATATCCCAATCATTACTACCCAAAGTGATAAATATATTCTTTAAGAAACATATCCATTACTCAGCTATAAATGGATTTTTAGTCCTACTGAATGATGGGGGTTGAAGATGCATGAAGAAACCTAACATTTATAAATTGTCTGGTGGATCAATATGTTGATCCCTACATGTAATATTATTTCTAATAACCTAAGTCAAATACCCCAATATGGTTATAATTTGATCAGTTCCGGCTATAACTCCATCTCAAGCTTTATTACATTTCCCAGTAGTAAAATCCCTATATTGAGTACATGCATTGATATGGTTCCCATTCCTTCCACTAGGTGACATTAATAAACAATGAAATACACCATATTAGATAATAACACTATGAAACATGAGTTATAATCCCAAAACTTGTGAGACACTTAGCATAAATTGAAAAATTTATGCATGGAAAATATTATAATCATAACCACGGTTGATATGGAATCTTTTGAAATCATAACAATATTTTTTAATCCATAATAATGTTTAGAAATAAAAATGTGAATTAAGAAAATAATATTCCTATGGTGTGTCAAACCTGGTGTGCAGTGAGGCCCAAAATCATGTGTTAGGTAACACATGAGTGAAACCCAATGTGAAAACTTTAGTATATTATTATTGTAATGCTCCAAACCTAGTTACCCAGATTCGGCGCATTATTACATAACATTTTTATGATCACAAAAGATCAAGTCTCAAAATACTGATTAGTTTAGTAGCCTTGTAAGTACAAGATACATTCACAAGTATTACATTACATCATAAAATGGAAAAATAAAACAACATTGTTTCCATAGAAAACACTCATATCCCTTTAGACTATCCCTGCAGGTCAGTCATAAAATACTTCTTCACATCGTGGGAAAAATAAAACATAGAAAGGGTTGAGCTCAGATGCTCAATAAGCATAAATATTTAAGGCAATGTATAGGACAAAAACAAAAGCCTTTTAAACTTGAACTTCAGAATAATATGGAAAAGATACAATAAAATAATTCCATTTACTTATTCACATGGATATTATACTAGTTGAATAATAACATGCAATATCAATAGACACTTTCATAATGATGGAATGCATAATTCCAAACTACATAATCATATAGTCAAGGCCTTGTTACAAGACTACAAATAAGATTTTGTTAAGGCCTTGTGCCAAGACACTAGTTTGTCTCATGAGACCTACCGTTGCATCGAGGAGCTATAGCTGGCTCCACCCGTCACTTACTAAGTCCAATGCATTCCTCATATGAAAATGTTTAAATATAACATAAATATTTTTATTAATACTAGCATACGAAATTTCAATACTTTATCCATAAACCATGAATCGTATAAAATAACACATCCACATTCAAACATATCACAAAACCTTAAAAACAATATGGATGTTTTGTATTATAATAAATCAACTTCAAATAATCTTAAAATCCATTAAAGGATGTTGACATAGATTAAATCAAAACCCTTTTTATAGAAATATATATTTCTATTTTTAAATCATTTAAAAGTCACATAATTATAAAGAAAACATTTATTTTGAAAATATTCTTATAATCTTGTAAGGGAAGCTTCGATGATGTTATAAAAGCGGAAAATAGCTGCACACGCCGTATAAGATAAAAAACATTCATACCTTAATTTTGTCGAAATGGTCATAAGGTACCTAGTTTGGAAAACGACGGAAAGATTCAATTAAAACCATTTTATAAAAAGTAAACCAAGGGTATAAATGACTTTAACCCATAGTCTATTAAATAGTAATTTTTTTTGGAATACATTTTTATAAAACATGGATGTGGATGATAAAGAGGTCCCAGAAGATATTTACGTAAAAACAACCTCGGATAATAAAGAGATTATGAAATTAACCCTTACCTTTTACTTTTCCTTGGTCTAGGGTAGGTTAACCTCCTGTATAATGGTGAAATAATTTTTATTAAATTATAAAATAATCGTATACATTTATATGATATCATATATGATCTTTTGACATTGCTTTGTTAATAATATCTTAGTATTATCGTCGTTTCAGGTGTTAACAGATTCTCTTTCCTTTATATGCGTTGTTACATAAGTAATGTTTGTTAGGGATAGGATGTATCTTATTAATATTAATAATGATATTAAATCTTTAAAAATTATTTTTAATCATCTAATGAAAATTATTCGAGAATGGATACAATGGGTAATGAATCTCATCGCGTTCGTGGAGACGGTAATCCGTACATACGCCCGAGCGACAATATCATTATTTTGATACTAAAATAATATATAATTAGATGTTATATCAAATATAAATAATCATTATAATGTTATATTTTTTATTTACATCAATTACACATCATTATTATACCCATACAAATAATAATGTATTGAATAACAATTACACCACGACGTGGAGACGGTAAGCCGTACGTACGCACGTATGTTGACATGTCATTCAAAGGATGGATAGAATACTGAATATGGTTGTACCATATTTATATTAACATCTATTTATATAGAATATACTAGAGTTATTATTTTAGAATGGAAACAACAATGAAAGAGGAAGTGGAAGAAGAATGAAACTTGAAATATGTGATGAAATATTTACCTCTTCTTCGGGTTCTTCATTTTCATTTGATCAAAAGGAATCTTTAGGTTGGATTTATGATTAATTTAAGTCATATAGTATGAATTTAGGATAGTTTATATGGTATTTGGGAAGGTTTTGGCCGATCCAAATGGCTTTGACGGTGTGAATTAGAGAGAAAGGGGAGTGCCCTTTTATAAGAGGGGTGAGGGGCACCTTAGGAAAAGCTAGAAATATTTTTTTATAATAAAATTCTTTTTCGGTTTCTAATGGCTCAAAAATGAATTATTTAAAGGATGATGTGGTTATGGGTCGAAAAACACTCAACCAATAGGTTTTATACAAGTTTGGGTCACTATATTAACCTTATCTTATAGATTTAACTCTTAGTTAAATAGTTTGACATTTACCATGTCTCTTTGTATTTTTATATTGTATGGTTAATAAACTTACTATATACTTCCAAGAGAACCCCAAGTGGTTCATTAATGATACACCTATCATTATATAAGTCTTTTGGCCGAAAATTAGATTTTTAAGAATAGAATATCAATTAATAATATAATATTTGTTTTAAAAACTCTTTTTTGTCAATTTTGACCTTATTTGGTATTTTGTTTTTTCTAAATTCATAACAACATTATTACTTAGAAAAAAATTTATCTAACCAACCTAACATGTCATGTTAACCTATAAAATTAGTGAAATTCATAAAAATTACAAAATTACATTTATTTTAATATTTATAATAACAATTATTTTAATATTTCATTAATTAGGTAATTACTGCATCATCATTGTGTCATAAATAAATTAAATTATTTTATGTCTTAAAATTATAAATGAAATACCACCATGTAGAAAATATTTTTATATTTCTAATGAATATTTATAGTCTAATTTATCTTATGTGTAACCCTATATTAAAAATGGTTTAGTTATTATACTTTGAATTTAACACTTTTAACTCTTCTTTGAATTAAATAATAATAAATGTCCTAATCAAATCCAAGTGGACCAAATAAGTTCATATTTTATTCCTAAGGATATTTTGGTCTAATTATACTTATCCAATATAATTAGAACATGTGTTAGGGTAATAATAATATCATGTTTACCCTTAATTACCCTATTTACTTTTAACCGTGGTAAATAAAAGTAAAAAGTTACTATTAACCATATTTTTTTTGTCTTATTGAATCACATTTTACTTACTGATATCAACTGTTTCTCTCAGATTTTTTAAATTCAACTCATAGAAGTAGTAAAATTAAGTTTTATGTAAATTTGCAAATGCTCCTGGGAGGTGGGTAAAAGACGGTAAAAAGTTCAATAAAATTTTTATATATCTAAAATTATTATAAACTGACTCCAATGAATTAAATTGAACTTATATAAGTATTATGTATCTATTTTGACCTCAAATAAATTTAAATAAAATAAATAATTATTTAAATAAAAAATCAGTTTTAAACTATAACTTAGTGTTTTCACTATTCATCAAAAATTGAAAGATTTCAGAAAAATACCAAAAAATCACCCTAAGATAATTTAGATATTTCAAATCCAAAAATGAATTCCATTCTGAAAGATAAAATTTATAAAATTTCAAAAAGTGGGTATTACTATTCATAACAGCTAGTTTGATTAGTTGTGTTGTGTTAGAACTCGAAGTTGCGTACAACACACGCTATAGTATTATTCAAAGAGAACCATACCATGGAAGCTTGGGGTGTTACATTATCCCCATGTCCAACTTTAATAGATCCTTATATATAGTATCCTTTTCAACTCTCATCATGTTCATAACTCCATGATCCTTTCTGATCAAAGCAACTATCACCTTATTTTCCTTCCTCGGGTGGTAGTGTATAGTGAAATCATAATCCTTGAGTAGTTCAAGCCATCTCCTTTTCCTCATGTTGAGTTCTTTTTGTGAGAAAATATACTTCAAACTCTTGTGATCGGTATATATCTCACATTTTTCACCATAGAGAGAGTGTCTCTAAATATTCAAAGCAAAGATTATAGCTACTACAAGATCATGAGTAGGATAGTTTTGCTCATGAATTTTTAGCTGTCGTGATGCATAGGCAATAACCCTATCATTCTTTATAAGGACACAACCAAGTCCGTTCTTTGAAGCATCACTATAAATAAAAAACCCATCATTTCCCAATGGTAGAGTCTTTATAGGATAATTGACTAATATTCTATTCAGTTCTTCAAAACATTTTTCACACTCTTTTGTCCAAAAAAAAATTAACCCATTTTCGTGTGAGCTTTGATAATGGGTTAACCAACCGGGCAAAATTTTGGATGAAATGTCTATAATAACCTACTAAACCAATAAAACTGTGTACCTCGGTTATACTCGTTGTTGATGGCTATTCTTGGATTGCCTTGGATTTATAATGTTAAACAGAGATTCCATCCTTAGAGAAAATATGGACAAGAAAAGAAATCTTCTGAAGCCAGAATTCACACTTTCTAAACTTCCCATATAATTCATGTCTTCCAAGAGTATTCAGGATAATGCACAAGTAATTTTAATGATCTTCATATATTTTGGAGTATACAAATATATCATCAATAAATACCGCTATAAGTTCATCAAGATATTCCTTGAAAACTCCATTCATTAGATCCATGAAGACAGAGGGTGAATTAGAGAATCCAAAATGCATTACTGTAAACTCGTAATGCCCATATCTAGTTCAAAATGTTGTTTTCGGAATGTCTTCCTTCTTCACACACAACTAATGATATCCATATCGAAGGACAATCTTTGAAAAGTATTGAGATCTATAAAGTTGGTTAAATAAATCATCAATGAGAGGTAGGGGATACTTGTTATTTATTGTTATAACATTGATCTCCCTGTAGTCAATGCATAGACTCACAGATCCATCTTTCTTCTTAACAAAAAGAACAGGGGCTCCCCATGGAGAAACAGTAGGGAGAATAAATCCCTTATTACTAAATTCCTCTAGTTTCTTCTTTAGTTCCACTAATTCCACAGTGGACATTCTATAAGGGGTCTTCGATATGGGCCTTGAACGAGGAATTAAATCAATGGAAAACTCAATTTCTCGTTCTGTAGGATTTCAAGGTAAATCCTCTGGAAACATATCAACATATTATTGAACAATAGGTAAATCCTTTATTTGAACATTCCTTTCCTCATCCAAAATTATTTCATTCTATAACTCTCTAATAATTGAATTTAGTTGAGCTACTGGGGGTGGATCTAGATAAGAATTATGTTGTGAAATTTCTACTCTAAAGATAAGGTACTCTTTATCATCATCAAAAATTGTAACCTCCTTCTTCTTACAATAAATTTTCGCATCAAGGTCTAAAAGAAAATACATACTGAGGGTAATATCAAATTCAATAATGGGTATGACGATGAGATCAGAAGATAAAGAACATTTATATTACATAATGGGGACTGATTCAAAAAACTTTGTTGCAATGATACTTCTTTTATAAGTTTTGACTAACAACTCATCTGTTAAATAAAATTGGAAATATATAATTTTCTTATAAAACTAGGATGATATGGAACAATGTAATGATCCAAAATCAAATAAATCATTTTTTAAACTTGAGGAAACCATTAAATTACCTTTCACCACATCTTTCGGAGCTTCAACCTCAGAAGTAGTGATAAAATAAGCTTGGCCTTGATCCCTTGGCCTTTTCTGAGGTATGTTCCCCTGACACTTAGGACATTCATTCCCATAATGCCCACTTTCTCTACAATTGTAGCATTCAACATCGACAGCCTCTTTCTTCCTCTTGAAATCATGAGCTCGGTGGCCTTTTCACCACACTTGTAAAAGATTCCCATTCCCTTCAGTAAAGTACTAGGGTGTTTCTTCCCTCATTTACAGCAGGATGGATATTCAACTTTTCCCTTCTTCCCCTTATTTTCATTTCCAGAGTGTTCAGCAGATCTCTCCTTCTCTTGATTTACTTTAATGTCATAAGACTTAGAGAATTATTTTTCTGTCTTGATAGCACATGAGAAAATATATTCATACGACGAGAAGGATTGTGAGACTAATGCTTGATGGAGAAATGGATTTAACCCATCAAATAAACGATCAATCTTACTTCTTGGGTTACGTATATAATCTGCAGCATGCCTCGCTAACCATGTAAAGTTAGCTTCATACATTGTGACATTCTCATCCTCCTTTTGCCTCAGACTCATAAATTTTCCTTCCATATCCGCTCGATGGTCATGAGGAAAGTATTTTTCTAATAAAATTTCATTAATATCCCTCCATTACATATTTGGTACTTCATCATCTTCCTTTGTGTTTTGAATCAATGACCACCAATGATCAGTATCTCCAGTGAGGCGGTAAACTTCCATGAAAACTTTTTTTACTTTGCTACTCCCCAAGGCGTGGAATATTTTCTCTAAGGAATTTATCCATTTCTCAGATACTAATGGATTTGTACTCACATTGAATTTTGGTGGTTGTTGCCTCATGAAGCGATCTAACATTGATCCTCCACACTGCAAATCAGGGTGCTCTATACAGGTACGGTTATTATTCATAACCTGAGTGAGTTGTCCCAGTATGGTGATTATCTAATCAACACCAGTTGCATCACCAACTCCACTATAATTATCTTGTGTAGGAGGGAAATCCCTACATTGAGTGTATGTATTGATACAGTTTCCATTCCGTCCACTATGCGCCATTTATAAACAATGGTATAAACTATATTAGTTTATGAATCAAAAATACATAATTCCAAACTTTTAAAACACATAACATAAATTGAACAGTTTATGGATATAATCCATAATCATAAAATTGTTTTCTTTGGGGAAGTATATACTCATAAACCTTTCATAATGGTTTGTAAAGAATATTATAATTATCCTAAGTATATCCCCTAAGAGTGTCGTAACCAAGAGTGCAGCAAGGCCAGTTTTTATTCACCAGTTCCTATTCGAGTCTAGCTCAAAGCAGTGTTTTCAGGTTTTACCCCTAGGTACATCTATGCTAGATCTGCCTCTACCTACTCGTATCAAGACATGGATTTATTTCTTGGAAAACTCACAAAATCTCTACAATACCAAAATTCTAGGAAGTTCTTCTCTACTAATCCTCAAAGTCTATCTTAGGGTAATGTGCTCTAATCAGATTTTATTTAAATATAGATTCCAAGATTTGTACTAAACTTCCTCTGATACCAACTATAATGCCCCGACCCCAGGTACCCAGAGTTGGTGCATTATTACATAACATTGGTATGATCACAAAAGATCATGTCTCGAAATACAGATTAGTTTTGTAGCCATGGAAGTAATAGATACATTCATATGGTTTACATTACATCATAAAATGGAAAAATAAAACAACAATGTTTCCATAGAAAACACTCATATACCTTCAGAATCTCCCTGTAGGTCAGTCGTAAAATACTTCTTTATATCCTAGGAAAAATAAAACATAGAAATGGGTGAGCTCAGATGCTCAGTAAGGATAATAATAGAGCATAAACTTTTATAAATAAGCATAAACATTTAAGGCAATGTATTAGACTAAAAAAAGCCTTTTAAACTTGAACTTCATAATAATATGGAAAAGATACAATAAAAATTATTCCATTTACTTATTCACATGGATATTATACTAGTCTAATAATCACATGCAATATCAACAACCACTTTCATAATGATGGAATGCATAATGCAAGAATGCATAATCACATAGTCAAGGCCTTGTGCCAGGACTAAAAATAAGATTTTGTCAAGGACTTGTTCCAAGAAACTAGTTTATCTAATGATACCTACCGATGCATCGAGGAGATATATAAGGCTCCACCCGTCACTTACTAAATCCAATGCATTCCTTATATAAAAAGGTTTAAACATAATATAAACATATGTATTAAAACTAGCATAAAAAATGACAATACTTTATCTTTAAACCATGAATGGTATAAAAATAAAACATACACAGTCAAACATATCACAAAACCTTCAATATAATATGGAAGTTTTTTATCATAATAAATAAACTTCAAATAAGATTAAAATCCATTAAAGGATGTTGACCTAGATGAAATCGAAACCTTTTTTATAGAAATATATCTTTTTATTCTGAAATAATTTTAAAGTCACATAATTATAAAGAAAACATTTAGTTTGAAAATATTCTTATAATCTTGTAAGGGAAGCTTCGATGATGTTATAACAGCGGAAAATATCTGCACCCGCCGTATAATTTAATAAAATATATTTACCTTAATTTTGTCGAAAAGGTCATAAGGTACCTTGTTTGGAAAATGACAGAAACATTACTTTAAAACCATTTTATAAAAATTCAAAAAAGGGTATAAATGAATTTAACACATAGTCTATTAAATAGTAATAATGTTTTGGAATACATTTTTAAGAAACATTGATGTGGATGATAAAGAGGTCTTAGTAGATACTTACAAAAAAACAGCCTCAGATAATAAAGTGATTGTGAAATTAACCATTACCTTGTAATTTTCCTTGGTTTAGGGTAGGTTAGACTCCTATATAATGGTAAAATAATTTTTATTAAATTATACAAGAATCATATAAATTAATATGATATCATATATGATCTTTTAACATTGCTTTGTTGATAATATCTTAGTATTATCTTCGTTTCATGTGTTAACTAATTAATTTTCCTTTATATGCTTTATTATTTAAGTAATGTTTGTTATGGATAGGATGTATGTTATTAATATTAAGAATGATATTAAGTCTTTATACATTATTTTTAATCATCTAATGAAAATTTGTCTTGAATGGATACGATGGGGAATGAATCTCATCGTGTTCGTGGAGATGGTAATCTGTACGAACGCACGAGCAACAATATCATTCTCCTGATATTAGAATAATATATAATTGGATGGTATATAATATATAAAGATTCAATATAATGTTATATTTATTAATTATATCAATTACTCATCATTATTATACTCATCCAAATAATAATGTATTGAATAACAATTACACCATGACGTGGAAACGGAAAGCCATATGTACGAACTTATGGTGACATGTCATTCAAAGGATGGATAGAATAATGAATATGGTTGTACCATATTTATAATAACATCAAAGTATATATAAGATACTGGATTTATTATTTTAGAATGGAAACAACCAAGAAAGAGGAAGTGGAAGAAAAAAGGAACTTGAAAGAGGTGATGAAATATTTACATCTTCTTCAGGTTCTTCCTTTTTATTTGATCAAAATGGATCCTTAGGTTGGCTTTATGACTAATGTAAGGACTCTAGGATGAATTTAGAACTGGTTATGGGGTATTTGGGCAGGTTTTGGCCGAGACAAATGGATTTGAAGGTGTGAAATAGAGAGAAGGGGGAGTGCCCTTTTATAAGAGGGGTGAGGGGCACCCTAGGAAAAGCTAGAAATATTATTTTATAATAAACTAATTTTCGGTTTCTAATGGCTCAAAAATGAATTATTTAAAGTATAAGGTGAGGATGGGTCTAAAACCCCTCAACCAATAGGTTTTAGACAAGTTTCAGTCACTATATTAACCTTATCCTAAAGATTTAACTCTTAGTTAAATAGTTTGACATTTACCTTGTCTCTTTGTATTTTTATATTATATGGTTAATAAACTTACTATATACTTCCAAGAGAACCCCAAGTGGTTCACTAATTATACACATATCATTATATAAGTCTTTTTTTTCCAAAACATAGATTTTTAGGAATAGAATATAAATTAATAATATAATATTTGTTTTAAAAACTCTTTTATGTCAATTTTGACACTATTTGGTATTTTGTTTTTTCTAAATTCATAACAGAATTATTATCTCGAAAAAAAAATAATCTAACCAACCTTAACATGTCATATTAACCTATAAATTTAGTGTAATTCATAAAAAGTCTCACATTACATTTATTTGGATATTTATTATATCAATTATTTTAATATTTCATTAGTTAGGTAATTACTGTATCATCATTGTGTCATAAATAAATTAAATTATTTAATGTCTAAAAATTATAAATAAAATACCATTATGTATAAAATATTTTTAGATTTATAATGAATATTTATATTCGAATTTATCTAATGTGTAACCCTATAATAAAAATGGTTTAGTTATTAAACTTTCAATTTAACACTTTTAACTCTTCTTTGAAATAAATAATAATAAATGTCCTAATCTAATCCAAGTGGACCATAAAGGTTCATATTTTATTCCTAAGGTTGTTTTTGGTAGAATTATACTTATAAAATAGAATTCTGACATGTGTTAGGTTAATAATAATATCATTATTACCCTTAATTACCCTATTTACTTTTAATTGTGGTAAATAGAAGTAAAAATTTACTATTCACCAAAAACTATTTTCATCTTATTGAAGAAAATTTTACTTACTGATATCAACTATGTCTTTCTGATTTTTGAAATTCAACTCATAGAATCGTAAAAATTAAGTTTTATATAAATTTTCAAACGCTCCTAGGAGGTGGGTAAATGACGGTAAAAAGTTCAATAAAATTTTTATATATCTAAATTTATTATAAACTGACTTAAATTAATTATATTGAACGTATATAGGTATTATGTATCTATTTTCACCTAAAATAAATTTAAATAAAATAAATAATTATTTAAATAAAAATTTGATTTTAAACTATAACTAAGTGTTTTTCACTATTCATCAAAAATTGAAAGTTTTCAGAAAAATACCAAAAATTCATCCTAAGATAATTTCGATATTCCGAATCAAAAAATAAAGTCCATATTGAATGGTAAAATTTATATAATTTCAAAAAGTGGGTAATACTATTCATACCAGCTATTTTGATTGGTTATGATGTGTTAGAACTCGAATTTGCGTACAACGCACACTATTGTATTTTTCAAAGAGAAGAATATCGTGGAAGCTTGGGGTGTTAAAAATACATAATTATCCTCAACTTCTATCATAGTTTTATGTTCACTAATATATTTTTTCTTAAATGTATTTCCCAAGGTTTCTACTAAATCTCATATGATACCAACTATAAATACCTTGAATCAAATACCTTGGATCCAGTGTCTACTTTATTAAATTTTCATAAGATACAAGGAATCAAATATTGAAGGAAAAAATAGTTTAATAGCCTTGTTAAACTAGATACAAACATTAAATTCACATTACAATTGATAACATAAAATATAAAAGGTTTTTTCCTTGAGAATATTTTAGTTCCCTTTATAATATCCCTAAATATAAATCATAAAAAAATGCACAGTATCCTAGAGAAAATAAAACAATGGTGGTTAGATCATATACTTAGTAAGGGTATGAGTATAGTGGAAGCTATTATGAATACATAAGGTATAATCAATATGTAAAGGTAAATTACTAAAGTATATTCCATTTGACTAATAACTTTAACAAAAATAATAATATGATATGAATTAATGATGATTAACTCATTCTATATAAATAATCACATGAGCTTAGAAAATATCCATGGATATTCTATGTAATCAAATAATCGTATGGAAATCAATAAATAATTTCATAATAAGGTAATGAATAATTCTAGACATAATAACCATATTTTCAAGGCCTTGTTCCAAGACATCTTACATAATTGGGTAAGGCCTCATCCAAATACCCAAATTAATTTTTCTCATAAGACCTACAGATTCATCAAGGGTATATAGTAGACCCCTCCCATCACATAATAAGTATACTTCATTCCTCATATGAAAGGTTTTAAACATATTCAACATAAATATTCATATCGGAAAAACTAGTATACAAAATGTAAACACATTCCAAAAATAATAAACCTAACCATAAACCATTTAGAGTAATATAGATAATGGTATAAAAATATTACATACAATTAAATTAATCATAAACCATATAGTGAAAGAATACAGATAGTATCATTATAACATATCCCCAATGTAAAATAAGGTAAAATTATGTTTGTTTTCATTGATGAATTGAAATTCCATAAAAATTTCATTAAAAACATTCTGAGGAAAATATCCTTCCACTTTGAAAATAACCATTTAAAAATAAAATTTAAAAGAAAAATGGAAATAAATTTATTTAAAAATAAAATTATAAACATGTAAAATAATCTTTAAAACATTGAGTCGTCATGATGGTCGTAAATAAAATACATGATGTATAAGTTAAAAAAATCCTTTAATGTTTTTTGTAAACTCCAAACAAGCCTTATTTGGAAAAGGAAATGAATATTCCTTTAATGTTTTGTAAAAAGTAAAAAATTGGTAAATATTTATTTAATAAATCATTTTTAAAATGTTAAAAACATTTTTTAAAACATTTTTAGAAAACATATTTTTGGAAGAAAAAGGATTTTTGACCGAAGAGAGAAATAAAGTTATATTTTCTTAAAAACATTTTATCAATCATTTTATGTACCAAAGAGATAAAAAAATAAAAAACTAATGAAAAGTTTATTAATAATAATATTAGATTAAAATATATTATGTTTAAGATATAAATATCAAATAATTACCAAAAGATATACTTAAACAAAAACCATCCTAAATAATGATGAGATTGTGAAATAAACCCTTACCACTTTAGTAAATTCAGAATTATAGTCCCCATAAAGAAATAACATCAAATGAAACTTTAAATACCATTAATATAAATATATTCATGATATAAAATATGAATTTTTAAATATATACACCACAAAACTAAATAATTAGTGTATATGGAATATGTGTTACAGAAGTAAAAGTGAGACGAGTAACCATTACCTTAGGTCCGACTTCTTCCATATGTGTTCAAAACTAGTATTTAATAAATATAGATATATTATAAATTTATTTAAGAACCATAATTATACATATCTTACCATATATAATTTACTTATAGTCTCTTATCGCATGTTTATTAACAATTATTTCTTAAAATCATTATTTCAGTTGATAATTGATTTGTTTTTTAGGTATGTTTTGGTTATGTAATTTTGGAACTTTTACATTGATCCTGGTTCCATTATCTAAAAAATTTAAACCATGATATTAATATCATATATATTCATTATATATTTATTTATAGTAATCTATAAATAATATCATATATATTCATATATATTCATTATACCATGATATACATTGGATGGAAATGTTGATTGAAATTTTGAGTTTAGGAAGGATTTTGTTTTAAAAATAGAACTACTCTCCTTGGTGAGGTAGAAAGTATAAAACCATTATAATACCTTAATATTTGATATAATATTCTTAAATAATTTAAACTATGACAAAATCATTACCAAAACATCAAATAAAGGAATATTAATTTATAGTTTCTTGAAAAACTCAAGAATCTTTATTAATTTAGGTTTATGATTATTTTCTTTAAATAATTGATGGAATGGTTTGGTTTGATATGTATTCCCTATAACATGATGCATCCACTCAGGTTCTTCCTAAATGTTGTATTTACATTTTTTAACTTTAAAACCCTTTTCATATTGTTTCTTAAGTGTAAAAATAAGTTTTACTATAGATTCATCATGGATATCTAGATTTCAAGATTTATTGTTTTATTTTTAACATCCCTAGGATCATTTCTATCTTATTGATGAGTTTTTAAATCATTTTTTAAATATTCATATCACAATAAGATAGATTTTATCATGGCTCAATTAGATATTTTTGGAAATAAAGAGATCTTTTATCTTTATCTGAATATAAAATATAATACAAATGATCATGTGGTGTCTCTAGACTCCTCTAGTTATAGGTATAATTTCATGGAGGTTGTGAAATGTACTATGAAGTTCTCCTTCCCTTATTTTAGTATCCTATATCCTAGAAGAGTGATCATGAATGGATGTGTGTCTCATGTTGCTACCAACTGTTAATATTTTGAGGAAAGACATAAAATTTTCTAATTCGTCACAATCATGAGGGTTATGATCCCAAAAGGTGAAAAACTATAGAGGTTTATTGATATGTCATTATGAATAATAGAGATGTTGGGATTTGTTGACTATCGGATGACTTCCATAGGGAGGGGACAATACCACATTGTGTTCCCATCTGATGATTGTGAAAGTAAAGCGTAGTGTTTTGGTATAATTTCCTTGAATCCTAGTATCTCAAGTATATAGGAATTGAATTGAAATTTTGAACCTAGAAATGTTAGAAACACTCACACTTAGGAATTGATTTATATTTTGAAGTTGAATTGTCATTAATATCATCCTTGGATCCATTGAAATATTTTATCTTTAGTTGTATTTACCATAATTATTTATAGAGAGACATATAACCCAAGATACAGTCATTATGATATATTTTTAGTTGAATTTGACATGTCTACCACTCTAATTGAGTTCATCATCACAATCATAGAATATAGTCTTCATTTTGATATCCAACAAGATGAAAGACCAAAAACTTTCATGGTATTCAATTTTTTGGATATATTTCTTCTAAATGTAGAAGATATAATAAGTTTAATTTTTGTAAAATTAGGGGGAATAATGATGACAATTTTAGGAGGAATACTTGTCAGGGGAAGGATAAACTTCATTACCCATCAACCTCCAACCCTATACCTTGAACTATATAGTCTAATTAGCATAAAAATCATGATCCTGATCTCAAGGATGTTGGAATCAAAGATAATCCCCAATATCTTGTAGATAACGTACTGGATATAACTACCCTAAATCATTTTTCACTAAGAATGTGAACAAAATACCACCCATTTTTTCAATATGGAATTTAAGGATCATTATAAAACACCTTTTTCTCATCAAGAATTAAAGACCATACATAAGTCCCAAAATCCCAAAGAATATATCTTTATTAGAGAATGGAATGGTAACCCACAATATCATCCTCATTTTGATAATATATCAATATGAGGGAAGGTGACTGTTAAGAATACAATTTATTTTGTTGTTGATACTCTCGAAGTGAATAAATCACCTGATGAAGAGAAGATGCTCAAACCAAAGAGGACTTAGCTTGATCATTAAAAATAATAAACACCATCCGTGAAAGATTTCATTGGGTATAGATATTAAAAAGAAGTTGGTTGAGGATCCACACTCATGATTGATTAATTATTATAACAAATTTACTCCACTCAATAGATAATACTATGCTAATGATTCTGAATATTCCCATCCCCCTAAATATTTAGATACCGTTAAGGGGGTTGAATGTATTGGAATCCAAAGAAAACAATTTATAAATAAGAAAACAATGTAAATAAAGGATATGGGAAAAGTAATAAGAAATAAATTAATGTGTCATCGGATAAATTACCTCATATAAGGGGTACATAATCTTCCAATCAATGAAGATATATTGGAATCGCCAAGGTCTTAAGAACAACCCCACTATCTCTTACATAGAAATTTTATTGATACTAATAGTAGAATTTTTATTGGGATTACTAAACAAAAAAAAATTGGTTTTAATATTTAAATTAATTCAATTGTACCTTCATATAATACTCCATTTTCTCCCATAATGTTAATGATGATACTATGTAAACCATATGGGTGCTAAATCATGAAAAAATTCAAGTCCTCTCATACCCATCAAGCTTTCAGCTTCACTAATCTTTAACTATTATACTTGTTACCACCCATGACATATATTTTGTTTATTCCACCACCTCATACATTATGATAATAGACTTTTTGAGACATTTGTTTATGATTTCTAGTCAAATGAATAAAATTTAGATTGTTATTAGTGATTTAAACATAGTTTTAGGAACTTATAAAAAATGGTTTCCAACATCCTTATTATTTCTAACAATTATTTATCTTATTTCATTGATAAATTTAATCTAGTTGAGTTCCCTATTTATAGATATAAATTCACATGCGGAAGATAAATAACTAATAGAAATATGTAAAAAAATTAGATAGGTTCTTCTATCAAGTTCATGATAGCATTTCACTCATTGGTTTATCTAGATTCACGCTTTCGAAATTCGAATCTAATCATAATACCATGATTGTTGGGGCTATGGTGATCACAATTAGGGAGGACCCTTTTCCAAATAAATTAAATAATATTTAGATTAAGATTCAGGGATGTAGGGAATTCTTCACTAATGGCTATAACAATGAATTTCTTGGTAGAACTCTTCATATATTATATGGAAAACTAAATAAAATAAAATAATTTATTAAAGGATTAGAGTAAAATTTCCTCGTACAATTTATATTTAGACATTAAGGATATTGAGGAGTAATATTAGTGTTTAAAAATTACCAACTATAATTAACATGTAACTACCCAAGTGGAAATCCATCTTTATTCCATGTTGGATTATATTGAACCATGAATTTCATGAATTAATATTACATCTTAATAGATAAATATTCAATACATAACAATAAAATACATACCAGAATTATATAAGTATCATTTCTTTTAGTAACTTGGATACATAAAAATATTTAATAGTAGTTCTATATCATCTAAAACATAGCTCTTCACAACTAGAAACCTTCTTAGAAATATCATACTTAAAATCCTTATACATATCACGGGTAAGGGAAACATAAGAAAGGGTGAGATCATATTCTCAATAAGGATAAAAAATGGTGATATCAATGATTACATAAGAATAACATGTGAATAAGAGTATGAAAAAATTATATTAACATTTCAAAACCATACCATAGATATAATATATTGTTATCTAGAATCATGGAATAATACATGGAATTTCTTAATAAATAAATCCTAATGGAATCAAAGAACACGATCTATGAGAAAATAAAATGGGAATAAGACATAAGTATATGGAATTTACATAATCATATAAATCATTTCCTTAGTCAATGCGCATTTCCAATATTATCATTATAGAGTGGTTTCACTCCCCATTCCATTGTATCCCTAGTCATGGTTCACTCCCAGGACTATAATAGTGGATAAAGTCCCTAACTGAACTAGGTTCACTCACCATTACAGTACTTATTATCTGATGAGATATTTATCTTTACCCAATTAATTTTAGTGAAATATAATTATAATCCCATCCCTCTCATTATGAAAATAATATACATGTGTGTGATTGGCCCCTAAAAGGTGTCTTCACTTTCTTCTAGTGTTGGGTCAAATTTAGAATTTATACTTTATCCCAAACATTCACTAACTACAAAGGTGTATTATACTGGGAGTGCGAGTTCAAATCTATAGAGATACATCTATTTGATTTGTGGAATTCTGGTTTCTAATCCCATAATGGAGTCCTATCAATAGGTCTTTCGTTTGTAGTTTTGATCTGTTTTCTATTTCTAGGGTGACATAAAATGATAAAGGAGGGTTCGGGATCAAGTCGAGTATTTGGGTGAAGGATAACCTTTAATTATACCCTTGGAAATATCTTATGTCTTAGTCTGTGAAGAAAACTGAGGTCACTAGTTGAATTTTGTATTATCCTCTTAGTTCTACCTTGGAATTAATTATTCTTTGATTGGGAGATTGTAATAGTCTTGGTGCATTAAGTTTGGCTTCTTTAGGGAAGGAAGTTTCTTAAGCTAGTGGTCGTAGCTTATTCTACTCCAATTATGATAGGGTTGTTTGTTTGAATGTCTCATGGTCAGGGATGTTTACACAAATGGGATGTAGAATTGGTATATATCCTAATTGTTAATTCAATTAGACTTTCCATGTTTAGGATTAAGGGTGTTTTTAAGAATTCAAAAACATCGGGCTTGATCCCTAGCCCTAAGGAATTTAGATACTCATTAGGGAAGGATAAAAATAAAAAACAGAATATGTTTGACATCCTAATTACTTTAATTGAAATCATGAAAGGATTTAGGGATGAAAAAAGGGATGAAACATGAACAATGTAAAACATAATTAAAAACGAAATACTTACTTTAAAGAGGAGAAGATAAATTGAATTGGAATGTAGAATAAAATTGGAAAGCATTGAATGATATAAATTCCACAGCTCTTGAATTAATAGAAATGTGAATACAAGAAGAAATTTAGAGTTTGGAAAGGGAAAGGGAGAAAGAACTAATAGGGAATTGAGGGGGGGAGGAAGAGCTCATCCTGAAGTTTTCTGAAATTATCTTCTCCTCCACTGCTTATATAAGAATTTTCTATCACGATGTGTACCATAGGTACACAATCTGTAGCCTTGATCTGATCCATTCTCCATAGATTTTGGATCTCTAGCATGGTATGCAGGTCTCTCACGAATTAAAGATATTTTACCAGGCACACTACATGTACTAGTTGTTCACAATGTGTACTCTTCGTCCAACTGGCTTTTTCATTGGATCCTCATGGCTTTCTCGCTAACTGGTTTGAATGGTAGCACAACATTCATGCGATGTAAATGATGTGTAGAGGATTATTCTATTCTAGATTTGCGGGATGGTCACATGTTGTCTTTAAGTCTTGGGTTAGGTTGTGATCCTCAGGTACACGATGTGAACTGAGGAATCAAGACGTGTACTTGGGTTTTCTGCACTTTTTCTTCCCTACTTTCTTAGAAAATTGTAAAGCTCTTATTCTTGAGAAATTAGACACATACCACGTGTATTATCGAATATTTTAATAAAAAACAATAGATAACTAATAATATATATATATATATATGAATTAGTCTTATAAAATCCCCCCACACTTGAATAGTTTTATGTCCTCAAAAAATTAATCCCAATAAATATTTCACAAAGGATAAGCAATTTGTATAGAAATAAATAATCATTATGTCAATGTAATTCAATATCAGTGTAAGGAAAAAAGGGTTAATTTCCAGAATTATCCATGTATAAAAATTTAGTCAAACCTCACAATATAGATTTTCAAAACAAATTATATTATTTTGATTACAACCTTTAAAATATTCTTTAAGTCATATTCCTAATTGTAATTTACCTCACCATTCATTTCTCTCATCACTTGGGTTAGAAAAATATAAGTAGAGGTATGCTCGTACCCTGAGTACATGTTCTTAACCATAGTATTGCATTGGTTCGATCATCTCCGATCTGTAAAGACAAGTATAAGATTAATCTTCAGGTCTTAAGAAATTGTATTTTGATGACTCTGTGGATGTGGGTAGGAAGGTAAAATGTAAAAAATTAGGCTAAAAAGAAGTTTAATATCTACAGTAATATGAAAAAAGATAAAGGACATCTATGATGATGTTCCTCCTTCTGGATGGTCAAATCTATACTCCATCAGCTCATGTTGGATCCAAATGTATAACAAGTATTTGAAAGAAGAAATTATTTTTTTCCTTTCCTTTTTTTACTTTTTATTTTTATTTTTTTGAATTTTTTTCCAAGGATAGATCTCATATCCATTACATAACCACATATGATCCTTCGAGGGATTCATTGGTCAGGAAAATGGTGATTTTTTACCTTCATAGTACATAACCCTTATCAATTTTTTATTATTTTCTTTCTATATTTTTCAAAGGAACAAAATATGAATGAAATGAAAAAACTGGTATATGGAACACAACTTCGTAGTCAAGTGAGCACACCGTACATATCTAAATGTGAAAGCATCTCATGCTGAATGAATTCCTCCCCCACAATTATTTAAACGTAACCTTGATCATTGTATAAGGAGCAGGGTATGGAGGTAAATAGGCTTGAAATATCTTCATTCTAATAGGTCATTCATGGAAACTATGGGATAAACAAGGGATCAATGTTAGGTGGGTCTCCGAGAAAATGGCTATCAAAGAGTGGCTCAATCATTTTAAATTTATACTTATTCAGTAGTCATTTCTATAAGATCACAATTCATGTTCTAGTCGGTTTACATGCCCCATTTATCTCTCAAGAAATATTCTCAATTAAAAATATAAAATTAAAGGCTTAGATTCCTATCAGGTAGACAGAATCAAATAAAAACTATCAATCACAAAGGGTATAAATCTTAAGTACTGGGTAATTAAATCTTAATTTTAAAGATTTTGAATATGAATTAATTTTCTAAACCTAGAAATCATTCTAAACAATTCTAATCAGGAGTGAAACATTGTCTTTATCACTTTTCCACTTATATTTATCTTTAATTAAAATGGTATAATGATTTTTAGGTTTAAAGCATTCTTATCATTTTGAAAAAAGCCTCCTAGATGAGACAGAACAATAAAAATGATAACCCCCCACCCGCACTTATAATTAGATAGTTTCCCCATTGTCAATGAAATATAGGTGAGATTGGGTATGCAATTTTTTTAGAAAGGAATGGAAATAGAATTTGTGACAGAATTGAAATAATAGGGAATCGAGAGCTGCTTAGTAAAAAGTGGTATGCCATGGGGGTGTTTGAAGCTATCATAGTACTCAATCCAATGCACCTGTAATGTGGGAAGAAAATAAAATCATGTACTAGGTACAAATATTAGTCCACAGGGATAAGAATGTATAAATAGTAGATAAAACAAAAGGGCAGTTCATAGAGTGAGAAACAATGATACACATTTTTTTCAAATTGTGAGAATTATACAATGTAACTCCGTGAAAGACAAAAAATTTGAGAATGAAAATAAAATGAAAATTATAGGTCAATGATGACTAGACTAAAAATTAGATGAACTATGGGATGCCTCCCATAAAGTGATAAATAAACACCATTAGCTAGACAGGTGGATAGAGGTTGTTGTCCGGTGGTCCACCAACTCAGTTGCTCCTTTGCCTCTTAAAGCTGATAGAGGTTGTGTCATCAAGCTAGTGTGTAATTTTCGATGGGTTAATCATTTAGGTCATAGTATGATCATCATGGATGAGGTGTGGTGAGAATGGAATCATTGGACACAACTACCGCTGCTGTTAGAAATTTTTGAGTGAAATCTCGTGAAGCATTCACGCAATGTCTATGGCTTTCTCGATTACCCTTCGTTCTATGGCTGACGGTAGAATTAGACCATCGAGGATGGAATATAATTCTGAGGATCTTAACATGATAAATATGCAAAGAAAATATAGGAAAACAAAACACAACAGAACGTAAAATACCATTAAAATATATCAAAAGTCCGTACAGAGGTGGGACACAAAAAGATGAAAACAACAACCAGCCCAATTACATGTAAAACTCCCAAAAATTTCAAAAGATAGATCAATTCCAAGTTAGGGATTTGCACCAAAAATCTTCTTGATAATCATCCCACTACCTAGTGTCTCAAGAAACTGGTCGACCACATCAAATTTAGTAGCATAATTAATAGAGGATGGATGGGCAGCTATGGTGGATTTTGTGGTAGTGAAGTAAGGGAGATGGGATGGGGTGGTAGGGGGGAAGGACCAATCCGTACTGGGGTTGTCGGTCTGGCAGCTGGATCTATGAATAGTGACTTAGGGATGGGCTCACTGGCAACTCCCCTTCCCCTCTAGGCCTTCTCTTCTAGGAACTCTTATTGGGAGACAGGGTAGGTGAGATCGGGAGGGAGGTCCAGCTAGTCGGAAGGGGTGGGGGAATGGTAGAGGATGATGGACCAACTAGGGAGGGAGATGAAGAAGGGGTAAATGTAGTGTCCTCAATGAATTGGAGATGGAGGTGGGTTTATATTTTCTGCATATTCGCCAAAAATACACTGGATATTGGCCTAGATCTCGGCGAGGGTTTGAAAAGATGGTGGTGGTATAGTCAATGGGGTGGTAGTTAAGGTGGTGGTGGTTATGGATGAAGTAGGTGAGGCTATATGATGAGGATGGGGTGGTTATACTACTACATATTTGTTTTTCTACTCCGGAGGAGTGGCCTCTTGGACGCATGGCACCCGGAAATAAATGTCATCCTCTATCACGAGCATCTGCATATTATGAAGGAGAAAAATATAAATCAGCTCGACAGGTCCAATAGAGGTGAGGGGCTGAGATAAAACATAGACGCCCAGGTACTTGGCCAGGTGGGTGATGAAGGATCCACCCATGAGTGTCCCCCACTTCCTCTGTGCCAGGACCATGAAGTATGAAGTGAATTGGGCAACCATATTAATGGGTGGCCCACCCATGGTAGTTGATAGTATCAAAACATCAATTTGGTTAATGATATCATGGGTATATCCATGCACAAACCATCCATGCACAATGGATCTATGAAAGATGGTCAAAGGTAGGCCTTGTAATTAAGTTGACGTTGTTATTCGAGTGTTGTGATGCGACTTGGGGTCACGAGCGATGAGGTTCTATAGGTCTAGTGCAGTCTCATGGGATGTCCGAGTCTGTAGCATGGGATAAATATTATAATTTATGACCTCCATGGTATAGATACAGATCCCGACTCTGAAAACTACCAAACCAAGATAGTGAGGTCTGCTTCCAAGTTGGAAACGCATGCAGTCTGCAGTGATCTTGAAAGTGGAAATAAATTCCAAGAATAATTCCCATCTTGTATCCTCTCACACATCTATAATTTTGTTGATGTGTAAGGTCTCAAGGAGTCTATAGATATCACTGGAAACATTTATCTTGGAGACCATGTCTTTGTCCAATGTTTTTTAGTGCGCATCATCTTGGCCTGTTGGTGGATAAGGTTAACCCGTTGTTGCAGGTTGTTGAAGTAAAGAACCAGGTGTAGGTGTAGGTTCTCATTGGTGGATAGGGAGGATGTGTCATCCTGAGAATTATATGTAGTGTGTGGGCACTTGGCAGCTCGATATTGAGGGATATTAGAGTTTGAAGAGACAGAATAAGAGGTAGAGGGTTTGAGCTGGGGTTGCTTGGTGTATGCCATGGATGCAAGAGGGTGGTGCGTAGGTGAGGGCTTCAAGGGGAGGGAGACAATTCACATGCAGGGCTGCAGAAGAGGGGGGGATCATGGGTTGGGAAGAAGGGATGGGGAGGGTTCATCTATGAGGAATAGGGATGGGAGTGGTGATTTGGTTTGGTGGAGCGAGAGAGAGGGTCTTGGGGGAGATGAGGCATCGGGAGGGGAAAAAGGTCAGCAGGTCATGACTTCTAGGTTACAACCAGCAATTTTTTAAAAAAATAACTGACATCGTACATGATGTTTGTAGGTGCATCATGTCGTGTATGGGTAGAAATTTGATTTTTTTTGGGAAAAAGAAACATTCTATGAACCAGGTGTACACGACATGTACTGAGCTTTGTTTGGACCATTTTTTCTTTTTTCATGCCTCCTACTCTTGCGTACCTAAGACTCATTGACCAAGATCTTAGTCTAACTTATCTAAATATTTCCAAACCCGGGTTTCCTCCCATTCAATGCTTCCTTCATAGTCGGGAGCTTGACTCCATTAAATCTTAGTTGAACTTGAGGATGATAAAATAGCCTTCATGGAATGGTTCCTGAAATATATTTGACCTTTAAGCATTCACCATGAATGGTTGTCCTCTATCCCATTGAATTTTAATCGTCCCATAAGAGAAAACTTTTACAACCTCAAAAGTACCAGACCATCTTGACTTCACCTTTCCTAGGAATAGTTTTAATCTTGAATTAAATAGAAAAAATTATTCACTGGGATGAAGTTACATATTTCAATTCGTTGTTCATGCCACTTTTTCATTTTTTTTCATATAAATACCTGCATTTTTATTCAAATCTATCCTTATTTCCTTCAATTCAGTTTATTGAAATAACTGTTCCTCTCCAGCCTTTCCTATATCTAGATTTATCTTTATAATCGCCCAGAACGAATAATGTTCCAGCTCCACCCAAAGATGGTAGGGTTTTCTATAAACCAGTCTAAATGGGGTGGTTCATATGGGTGTTTTGTATTCAGTTTTGTATGCCCATAATCTATTGTCCAACTTCAGGCTCCAATCACTTCTTCTTGTGTTCACATTCATTTCTATGATTTTATTCACCTCCCTATTTGAAAATTTGACTTTCCCACTTGTTTTTAGAGTGATAGGGAGTTCCAGTGTTGTAGAGAACACCATATATTTTGTGCATATTCTACACCAGTAAGTATGAGAAGTGTGTTCCGCAGTCACTGATGTGTAGCCATAATAATCCATAACACACAAACACATTCTTTTCAAGAATACTCATGAATACGTTTTTTGTGTCGTGAGATTTTCTTCGGCTTCAACCCACTTGGAGACATAATATGCTATAATGAGAATGTAATTCTTTCCATGTGACTTTGGGAATGGTCCAATAGTGTCAATGCCCCAGACGTCAAAAACATCAACTTCCAGAATATGGTTATGTGGAATCTATTTTCTTTTACCTATGTTCCCCATTCTTTGAAATCTATTACATCGAAGGCAGAATCCCCTAGAATCATGATGCAATGAAGACCATAAAAATAAACTATATAGGATATTAGCCAATGTGCGCTCAGGTCTATGATTCCTACTAGTTGGAAATCTGTGTCACATTTCAATCACATTCTTCATCTCTTCTTCTGGAATGCAAAGTCTTAAATTTCCATTTGTATAGTACTTGAATAAAAAATGTTTATCCTAGAACTAGTACTTGTAATATGATAAAAACTTCTTCCACTACTGATTTGAGAGGTCATGATGGATAAATCTTGTGGAAAGATAGTTGGCCTTGTCTGAGAACTAGGTCTGGGTCATGACACTAAATAATTTTTCATATGGGAAATCTACTACAATATTATCATCTTCGTCTTCTTTGATGATGGTAAGAGGTAATCGGGAGAGGTGATCCACAATAAGGTTTTCAATTCATTTGGTTTCCTTGATTACGATGTCCAATTCATGCGGTAAAATAATCCAGTGTATCAATCTTGGTTTTTCATCTTTCTTGTTCATCACGTATCGAAGGGCAGAATGATCTATATGGATAATGAATTTTCACAGAACAATGTATGAACAAAACTTTTCAAAGGTATAAACGATGACTATGAGATCCTTATCCATAGTCGTATAATTCATCTAGGATTAATTTAATATTTTCAAGAATAATGGATTTTTTCATAAGATCTTTTCAATGTGTTGTCTGAGCACATCTCATATAGTAAGGTCACTGGAATCACACATAAGCTCGAAATCAGTATCCCAGTTTGGCGCAATGATAATTGGAGATGTGATCAGACTTTTTTCAGTGTCTCAAAAGATTTTAGGTTTTCCTCATTGAATTAAAAAAGAGTAAATTTGGACAAAAAGTGTGTCAATGTATGTGAGAATTTAGATAAATCATTCACGAAGCATTTGTAGAACCCATCATGTCCAAGGAAACTTCTGATTCACTTAATGGTTGATGGTTCCAGTAGATCATTGATGAATTTGATCTTTACCAGATCAACCTTAATAGATTCATTGGATATATTGTGTCCCGGTATGATTCATCCCTTCACCATGAAGTGAAATTTTCCCCAGTTAAGTACTAATCTTCTCTCTTCACAGCATTGGAGTACCATTTCTAGATTTCTTAGAAAGACATTGAATGATCTACCATAAATTGAGAAATTATAGAGGAATATTTCATGAACTTATTTAGCCATATCATGAAACATGGTTTTCATGTATCTTTTGAATGTTTATAGCGCATTACACATACCAAATGACATGAATCAGTACGCGAAAGTACCGAATGGAAAGGTGATGGTGGTTTTTGTCCAGTCAGCATGGTCGACTGCAATTTCATTTTATAATGAATATCCATTTGGGAAATAGTAGAAATCATGACCCGATAGCCTTTATATACTTTGATCCATATAAAGGTAATATAAAATGGTATTTTCAGTTTGACGAGTTCAAACATTTTTAGAGCACCCAAACTCTCCATCCAGTGATGGTGTGTGTTGTAATGAGTTCATTATCATATATCCTTTCTACTATGAGTCCTCCTTTACTGGGAATTAATTGGAGGGGAATAACCCATTCATTTTCTAATATAGGAAAGATTATTCCATCATCCATGAGCTTCAATACTTCTTTCTTGACAACTTCCTTCATTGGTGGAATGAGCTTCCTCTGAGGTTGTGTTTTTGGTTTTTCATCCTCTTCCTGTAAAATTCTGTGAGTCCACTCTATAGGATTGATCCCTTTGGTATCTTCCACTCCCTATAAAATATATTTATTGTCTATTTTTAGGGAATCAAACAATTTTTCCTATTTATCATGGGATAGTTCATAGTTAATGATGATGGGAAAAGAGAATGACTCTCTTAATTATGAGTACCTTAGTGTGCTGGGTAGAGGTTTCAAGTCCAATTGGGGTGGCTGAATTATGGATTGAATAAATGGTGGCATGAAATATTTGGTGAGTGGTTCAATAAATCTGACCTCCTCGAAATCATAGTATTCTTCCATAACTGAAGATGATTCATCAGTATCTTCCTCTATATCCATGTAGTCCTCTTCTTTTTAAGTGAGATAGATGGCATTGCATTCCAAAGGGTGTTGTTCAACCTTTAGCAAGTTAAACACTACCTATTATTCTTTGACTCTAAAGATGATACGTCATTGATTGACATCAATCATGGCTTTTATTGTAGCCAGGAATGGTCTTCCAAGAATGATCAGTACATATCCTTCCTCTTCCAAGTCTAACATGAGAAAGTGTGGTGGGAAAATGAATTTTCTGACCTCAACTAGAACATATTCAAGAGTAGCTCATTAGTACATAATTCAATGATCGGCTAACTGTAATGTTATCATTGTTGTCTTGAGATCTTGAAGTTCGACTATCTGGAAAACACTCATCAGCATTGGGTTAATGCTGGTTCCAAAATCCTAGAGTTGTCTTCTAAATGTTCATTCTTCTATCGCACAAGGAATTGAAAATATTACAAGATATCTCATCTTAGGTGGTATTTTTTGATATATAATAGAATAGAATTATTCATTTAGTGATATAACTCCAAAATATTTTATCTTTATCTTATTTGATAGAAATACTTTGAGGAATTTTTTATATACTAGAATTTGGGAGATTTCTTCATCAAAAGGAATGTTGATATGATATTTTTTAACATTTTTATGAATTCTTTGTACTGATCCTCCTACCTACCTTAAATTACTCTTTCCAGGAATGGAATAGGTGCCTTGTATAGAGGGGGGCTACATAAACATGTTACTTATATTTTTTTAAGGTTTGATCCTTCTCAGCTGGAACTACTTCTATTGGTGATGTGGGAATGAATTAATATACTTCTTCTTACTATTTCTTCTTAGGTTATTCTTGTGGACTTTTTTCTTTTGGTTATTGATAGTCCAGCAAATTTTCACTCCTCATCACTACATCCCTTTCCTCCTCTCATGGTTATGTATCAGTATTACTAGGTAGAGTACCTCAAAATATTTTTGATATGGTCTTCGAGATTTGATACATTTGAATCTCTAAGTTTGTCAAAGATACTTGATGATTTTTCATTTTTTTCCTGTGTGATCATCCACTAATCATACATCTGAAAGAAGGATGTCAGGAGGTTCTCCAAGTTACATTACAGTGGTGGAGGTGGCTGTTGTGTTTTTGGATGGGCGGGTTGAAATTGTTGTTGTTTTGGGGCCTTAGAAAGGGTTTTTGTTGATGTGTCAGATGTTGGGGTCTTGGGACAGGTTTCATTGGTGGATACCCTGGTGCTCCTTGGTTGTGGAACTGAGCCTGACCACTATGCTGGTGAAAATATCCTTGATTTTTTAAGGCTGCTATTGAGCAGGACCCTGATGATAAAAAAGATATTGTTGTTGATATAGAAATGGTGGATTTTGTTGATTAACATAATAACGATATTGTGGTTCTTCATATCATACCTTGAAATCTTGATGCAGGTGTAGGCCATCATACATTTCACAAGATTGTATTTCCATGACTGGGGCTGGGGTGTTTGTGTGGTTGGTATATGAAATGATTCAAGCTTCTTGGTTAGCACCTCAAATTTCACTCCTAGATGGGTGGTATCATAAACTTGGTGAATTCCACATCATGGTAGTCCACGATCACATTTCCATAGACTCACAATATGGGATAATTCATCCAAAAAATATCATCCTACATTTGGGGTTTTAAACATCAAACCTCCATCAGTGGAAGTGTCGACAACTATTCATACTGCTGGATGGAGTCCTTGATAGAATGTTTGCAATTGAATCCAAGTGTCGAGTATGAGATGCAGAAACTTCCCCACAAGTTCTTTGAATTGATCTCATGATTTCCATGCGGATTCTCTATCTACTTGTGCAATATATTGAATTTCATTTCAAAGTTTATAGGTCAGGATGGGTGGGAAGTATTTATCGAGAAAATGTTTTGTGAGCTTTTCCCAAGTCTTGATTGATTGAGGAGCTTGGATTTTGAGCTAGTATTTTTGCTCGATCTTTTTGAAAAAAAGGCAAGACAGAAATTATTATTGCATTAGATGATACTCCCTGGATGTGAAAGGTATCATAGACTTATAGGAAGTTAAAGTTATGTTCGTGTAGGACATCATTATAAAGTCCACGGAATTTCCCCATATTCTGAATCATATGAATGAGTCCATGTTTGATTTCGATCATATGAGAGAGAATAGGTGGGAATACTATACTAGGAACCACACCATGTATTTATGGTAAACCATAGTCCATGATGGTAATTTCTAGGGTCATTTTATGTTCCACAATTTTATGGGTGTTTTGGTTTGGTGGGTTGGGTCCCACGAGGTGGTGATACTTGTACATTGCTGACTGAAGTAGTGTAAAGAAATGCCTTTTGATATTAGGATCGAAGAACAAGAGCTCTTGTGCTTCACTATTCCTTGACCGGGTCTAGGGACCTTGGTAAATTCACTAAAAAGAAAATATTAGGATGCAAGGGAATCTGGAAAAGAAGAAAGGGGGTGAGGGAAAGGTAATCCTAGGTTCAAAAACAGGAGTTCTTTTTCTCAAAACAATGTTGCCTTCTAGACAATCATGCCAGAATTTTACGGGACCTCGAAAGGAGTTGTTAATTCCTCTGGGTGTTGGGTCAAATTTATAATTTATACTTTGTCCCAAACTTTCACTAACTACAAAGGTTTAGTACAGTGGTAGTGCGGGGTCAAATTCATAGTGAGACTACTGTTTTATTTGGGGAATTCTAGTTTCTATTCCCATACTGGATTCTTTTCGGGAGGTATTTTTTTGGGAGTTTTGATCTATTTTCTATTTCTAAAGTGAATTTAAATGATAAAAGAGGTTTCAGGATCATGTTGAGTATTTGGGTGACAGATGACCTTTAATTCTACCATCAGTAAGGTCTTATGTCCTAGTTTGTGAAGCAAACTTGGGTCACTAGTGGACTTTGGTCTTAGTCTCTTAGTTCTATTTATGAAGTAACTATTCTGTGATTGGGAGATATTGAAAGTCTAGGTGCATTAGGTTTAGCTTTATTAGGGTCGGATGTTTCTTAAGCTTGTGTTCATAGCTTAGTCTACTCCAATTAGGATAGGGTCATTTGTTTTAATGTCCCATGGTTTGGGGTGTTCACACAAATGGGATGGACTATTGGTTTATATCCTAATTACTAGTTCAACTAGACTTTCCATGTTTAGGAATAAAGGTGTATTTAATTATACAGATACATTGGTCTTGATCCCTACCCCAAATGAATTTACATACTACTTAGGGAAGGATAAAAATAAACAAAACAGAATATTCTTGACATCCTAATTACTTGAAGTGAAATCATGGAAGGGTTCGGGGATGAAAAGGTGTATGAAACATGCACAATGAAAAACGTAATTAAAAATTAAATATTTACTTGAAAGGGGAGAAGAGAAATTAAATCTAAATGAGGAATGGAATTGTAAAGAATTAAAGAAAGAAAATTTCACATCTCTTGAATCAACACAAATGTGAAGACACAAAGAAATCTAGAGTTTGGAAAGGGAAAGGGAGAACGAATGTGCAGGGAATCTAGAGGGGGAGCACGAGATCATCCTGAAGTTCTTTGAAATTCTATGCTACTTCACTGCATATATATTCATTTTTCGTCATGATGTGTACCATAGGTACATGATGTGTAGACTTGAACCACATCATTCTCCATTAATTTTGGATCTCCAATGTGGAACACAGGTCTCTCGAAAATTAAAGAGGTTTGACTAGGTACATGATGTGTACTGTGTCATGAACCATCCCCCAGGGCCCATACCATGACATACCCCAAGCCCGCCTCCCAAAGGCCAGGGGTTGACAACTAGCGTCAAAGGTGTCAACCTGCAAGTGGGAGACATTTTCCTGAGTACCTGTATGCACACACTCACGCCTAACTGTGTCCCACAAACTGAAAGGTGAAAACAAGTATACTGAAATAAGTGTTGAGTTCAAGTACAACTGAAAATAGGTGGTCCAGAATAAATATCCAACAAAAAGAACTAAAAACAGCAAAGTAAAAAGGGACTCAGGTATCCATCCACTAAAAACCCCACCTGATGGTAAGATTAGGGTATCTATTGGAATCCTGTGTAGTGCATCGTGTCCACCAAATCCTACTGGGCCCCGCCTGCTCCTAGGCCACCAAGTCCTTTGTTGAAACGTTCGTCGTCTGCACAAGACACAACACATGTGGGTGAGGTCTGTGCAGGGGTGAGTAACACATTACTCTGTAGGGGACCCCAGTTCACTAAGGAGAAATACCACAAAGAAAATCTACAAAGTAAGGACAACTCACACAAAGTAAAATCTAAAGCGTAGGAAGAAGGTCCATGGGTTATAGTGAGGAACATTTGATACTATTGAGGGACTCATCCTTGATGAATTGATGATCATCGGTCGGGCCACTAAGGATGTAACACCCCGAGATTTTATGAAAAATATTCTTTTAATTTCATTAATGTCTTGTGTTGTATTCTACACCAAGATTACCTTGCGCTATACGCAACACCGTATTAGCTTGCAGTATACGCAACACTATTCTTGGATTGTGTTACACACAATTTTGATAATAGTTATTCTACGCAACATTGAGTGTATATATATATATATATATATTCAATGTATAAATGAAATATGGTTGGATTATTTTATACGAAACAACGAAGGATTCTTTCACAACACGCAACCCTGACTTGGCTTGCATTACACGCAATCACGACCTTCCTCGATAGCGTGTGTTGTACGCAATACCAGGTTTTAATAAACAACGATATATTATTATAATATTTTCATGAACTAGCAGTTATGAATAGTATTAACTAAATTTTTAATTTTATAACAATATTATTCATCTTACACATTTTCTAGAACATGGTATAAGAACAAAATAAATATTTCGGATAAAATAAGTATTTTTCAAAAAATGCAGTTTTGCCGCCTTTTGATGGCACACCCACTTTAAATCTAGTTTTTTACATGTTTATATGTTCAATTTGACAAAATAAAATTCTTTTTTTGAATCAGGATATAAAAATTTACATTAGATAAAGTTTTGATATTTTTCCGATAACTTTCATATTTTAATGAATAGTAAAAACACGCTATATTTTAATTAAAAAAAACTTTTTTCATCGTAATATCTTATGTGGTTAAATTATAATATTGAATGGTTTTAAAGTATAAATAGAATATATTTTTACCATTTAATATAATTAATGTCATTAGCATTGATTTTACCTTTTATTCGTAGGTTAAATAAATTCAATCTTTTGCAATGTTTTAAACAAAAACCCGTTTTTATTCGACAACAGGATTAATTTTAATTTAATTTCTGAAACTTCTGTGTATTGAATTCTAAAAAATGGATTCCATATTTGGAATCAGTGGGTCTAAATTATGTTAATAGGCTACTTTTTATTTTTGGGAATTATGAATAGTAACTACGGTAAATTTTATTTACCATAGTTAAAGGTAAATCGGGTAATTAAGGGTAAATATAATATTATAAAATTACCCTAACACATGAAAAAATTCTATTTGAAAACTAAAAGTAAACCCATATCAACTAAGGGTCGGATTAGATTCATTTAATTAAATTTTTGCAATGAAAATAATTTAATTATTATTAAAACCAAAGAATGTGACAACATGTCACTTTCTTAAATATTATAAGTATAATAATTTTAATCTAGTGATAAACTTCATGAAACTTCGAACATGAATAGTCTCCAGAAAGCTAATACAATTATCTACATCATAGGAATTTATTTAGAATTTTTATGGATTAAATAATTATCATTTATTATGACACAAAGATGATGCAGTAATTGTCTTATTAATGAAATATTGACAGAATTGATGTTATAAATGCCCAAATAATTTTAATTTGGGGATTTTGATGACTTACACTAATTTTCTAGGTTAATATGACATGGTATTGTTAATTTAAGTAACTTTTTTCGAAACTTATCATTCTGTTATGATTTTCACAAAAATCAATTACTAAATAGTGTCAAAATTGACATAAAATAGTTTTTAAAACTAATATTATATTATTAATTGTTATTTTATTCCTAAAAATCTAAGGTTAGGCCAAATGACTTATATAAGGTTATATATATTAATATTAAACAATTTGGGGTTCGTTTGGCTTCTTATAGTAAGTTTATTAACCTTTTAGTATAAGAACACAAGAAGACACAGTAAAAGTAAAATTATTTAACTTAATGTTAAATCTAAATGATAAGGTTAAAATAGGAACCTAAACTTGTCTAAATTCTATTGGATGAGAGGATTTCGACCCATCCCCACCTTATCCTCTAAATAAATCAATTTTGAGATATTTAAAACCGAACTTGACTTTATAATAAAATAATATGTTTAGTTATTCCAAAGGTGCCCCTCTCCTACCTTATAAAAGGTCACCTCCTCCCTCTCCTCCTCACACCAATTTGAGCCTTAATGCTTGGCCAACCCCTGACAAATTATCTTATCCACTTCCTTAGAAACATCCTAGAGGTTCTGGTCTTATTTAAAGACCAATCTTAGTGCCCTAAGAGGAGGTTTCAAAGAGGCGTATCGAAGAAGAGGTAATTTCTTCTCCCGATTCCTTCAAGCTTCTTTCGTCTTCAACTTATTCTTATTTAGTTGTTTCATTATAAAGTAATAACATCAGTATCACTAATATACTTATTTGTTATTATAAATATGAAACAACCCCATTTCACCTTCTATCCATCCTACGGAAAACAAAATCACCGCGCGTGCGTACGTATGGAATACCGTCTCCACGCCGTGGTGTAATCTGTTTTTCCACCAACACCTTACATGGATGGGTATTATGGTGTAAAGAATAACTATAAATAGTTATTATAATATCATAATGATTCTGATATATTGTATCATCCACTCCAATTCAATTCAATAATCATGAAAATGATATCATCGCTCGTGCGTACGTACGGACTACCGTCTCCAAAACGCGATGAGATTCATTCTCCACTTTAACCATTCATGAATGATTATAAAGTACATATAATAAGTAATCATAAAATATATGAAATAATAATGATACTTGATTTATGTGTATGTCATCTACTTAATTCCATTCAACTCAATAAGGAAACGAAAACAACGTTCATGCGTACGTACGACCTACCGTCTCCATGAACGGTGTATTTCTTTCCATTTACTGATTTATTATATATATGTATATTATGAATATATATTATATATATATCATGTTTTATATTCTGGAATTAATTAATCATGATCTACGTAATCGTATGAATAATTACAAGTCAAAACACAGACGACAAATGAAACGATTTTACCCAAAACGCTCTTTAACATAGAATTTACAAAAGAACGGGTAAAATAAAGTCATAAGTGAACCATATATGATATCATAGCAATTAGTATGATTCTGGAATAATTCAATGACATTATTTAAATCATTATACAGGAGTTTCGGACACTTACGAAGCAAATCGGACCTAAGGTAATGGAAATATCACAATCTCGTTTTTATCCGAGATTGTTTATAATTTTATATTTACTGGGGTGTATTTTATCATCCACATCCATGTTTCCTCAATATGTAATATTATTTCCATCCACCTACAATTTTTTTAAAACCTATTTTACCCTTTGGTGAGTTTTTAGTAAAAGATATGAAAGGAATCTTTTGTCGTTTTTCGTACGAGGTACTTTTTTGACTTTTCTGACAAAAGTATGAGAAGAATGTTTTTTTAACTTATACGGCCTGAATGGACTTTTAAAAAAAATCCAAGAATCTTCCTTTACAAGTTTTCAAGTTTATTTTTAATCAACTTCTTTTAGTTTAAAATTTTATGACATGTTAAGATAGGTAAATTGTTTTTGAAGTAGAAAGGATATTTTCCTCAAGAATGAAGTTCAAGTGTTTTATCAAAATTAATTTCCATCTAAGATAATAAAGGGTTCTGTTTCTATCCCTATTATTACATGGATTTGATTATGTTGTGATGGAAATATTTTTATGAAATCTTTTATCTTATATGAATTGTTTTATGATGTCACGATGTTTAAAGATTCCCATTTTTATTACATGGGTTATGCAATGATGTATGATTTATGATTTTGTGGCACACATAAGAATGGTATCATTATGAGATGGGTGGGACCTATATCTCCCTCCAATGCATTGGGTAAAGATTTTATATCTCATGAGATAGACATGGCTGGAATGGTAGGTAATACCGGTTCAGTGAAATAGGACTGAAACGAGGGTGACTCGGTTCAGAAATGGGCTTTGTCCACTAAGATAGTCTTGGAAATGAGTCTTGACTAACAAGAAATGATTCTCTATGATTATGTGTGTATTCCAAAAAGTTTAATGTTTTAAGTTATGATTATTGTGATTACATTTCACTTCCATGACTTATCCCATGTTATGAAATTATGATCTCTTTTACAGGTTAAGATTTCCAAAAGTTATGTGCTTATGTATATGATGTGATTGATATTTCTTTTGTTTACCATTACTGAGCATTTGAGCTCACCCTTTTATATTTACTTTTCCCTAGGATATAAAGAAAGGTTTTAGGTATAAAAAAAAGGAAGATATTTATGGGAGATGTTAAAGATCTTTCACCAGGATTAGAAGATTATATTCCGAGTTTCCAAAGACACTAAACTATTACGATCCTTGTGTGTGTGTTTTTGTTATGTACTAAGTATTCCGAAAATGTAATGTAATGTCAATGTACGTCAAGCTTCAGGTCTCTACAGTTGGTATCAGAGGAAAGGTTTAGTCAACCTTTGGAAACTAGGATGCGAAAACGTTAGTGAGATCCCAAGAGATATTTCTAAGGTATGTCTAGGGATGCCCCTAAGGATAAGTATATGTATAGGATATAGTCCTAGAACTATGGTAACGATCATAGAATTTAACCTAAGATGTTAGATATTGAGGACACTCCCCCTTTATTATGTTGTTTTCCCTAGCATGATTTTTGCCTCTCACACTATTCTTTTTGGGTTTTAGACGATGGATGGAACCCGAAGGAACCGTGTTGATCAATGCAATGGACAATGCAATGATTGTCCTCCTGAATAAACAAATGTTATGGGAGATGGAGTGAAAAATCTTATTGCTATACTTACACAAGCTATGAATCATTCTGGACTTCCAAATGAGCAGAGAAGGGAACAAAATTCTATTGAGTCCTTCATGAGGAAACGTCCACCTTCTTTCAGTGGGACTTCCGATCCACTTGTTGCTGAACAATGGATCAGTACCACTGAAAAGATATTTTCAGTTCTTCAATGTTCTGAACATGATAAAGTCATCTTAGCAGTATATCGTTTGGAAGGTGAAGCTGATCAATGGTGGAATCTTATCAATAATACGAGGTCAAGAGATGAAATTGAGTCCATGGAATGGGACGAGTTCAAGAACTTGTTTTTCAGTAAGTACTTCCCTCGTATTCTTCGAACAAAGATGGAAAAGGAGTTTCTTGAGCTGAAGTAGAAGGATGATGAATCTGTTGGTATATACGAATCGAATTTTACAAGACTTTCAAGGTATGCATCTGACATTATCATCCAACCTGAAAGTAAAGTTGATCGATTTTTCAGTGGCTTAAAACCAAGTCTTCGAAGGGCATTAGCTATAAGAGACTTCAGTAGCTATGAAGAAATTGTGCGTTGTGCTATGAAGGTAGAAATGGAAGTTGGTGTTACATATCCACCTCAGGGTTTTGAAAAGAAACGAAAGATGGAGTTCAAGGAGAAATATCAAAATAATGGTGAAAAGAAGATGAATGTTTCCTTATGAACAAAGTGTGGAAAAAAGCATGGTGGAGATTGTCTTAAAGGGACTAGAAAATGTTTTAAGTGTGGAAAATAAGGTCATCGAGCAGCTGAGTGTTGAAGTAATGGAAAAAGGGTTTCTAATGATGTGAATAAAGCAAACACTGCAGAGAATGCACCACCAACACTTCAATTCTTTAAGTGCAAGGAAATGGGGGCATTATGCTAATAAATGCCCTAATCCAAGGGTTAGTGATGATCGACATGAGCAACCGCTTAAGGCAAAGGACAAAGGGAAGTCACATGCTATCACTATTTGTGATGTTGAATATGACAACGATGTGGTGGAATGATTAAGTGTTTATGTAATGGGATTCCAAAATAATGTTATATCATGGAGTATTGGAATATTTATGTATTGGTCTAACATGGTATTAAATGTGATTGAGATATTTTTGGAAATAAGATGATATGCGCATAATGAAGAGAAAACGAGAAAATGAAATGTTTAATAGTATTCATGAGATCATGATTGATATAATGACTAAGTGATATCATGGTTTGAGTGTATATAATTTTGAGGATTTTGGTATGTGGAAAGTGTTTACTTTTTAACTGCATTCATGTTTTCACTATGGTTCAATGGGTATTCTTTTTTTAAAGAGAATACATGATTAAGGTATTCACATGATTGGAATGTGACCAACAATATATATATATGGGGGATAAATGATGGTATTCACATGCTTGGTTGATGACATTTCAAGTAATCGTTTTCTTTATAATATGAGCTTGGACCGAAGTATTTTAGATAAGCCTAAATATAGGAATGGATTATGTTGGACATAAGTTAGTATTGTTTAAAGATAGAACTTTTGATATTATTTATGTGATGTTATAATAATTTAGTTTTAGAAAAAAGGAAAACCTGCAGGACGGGCGATAGCCCATCGCGTCGGACAAGGCCGTGGGAATCGAACCCACAACCGAAGTGCGACTGACCTTTATCGCCTACCACTGGCCTACAGGAAGTCATTGTTTAGTAGAAACTAGTTTTATTTTATTAAGCAGTATGATATATGAAGTATATGTCCATTTTAGGAACCATATATGATTAATCTCACTATAGATTGACTTATGTATATTTAATAACTTTTGCTAACCTTTTGTTTGAGACAGATGGAATGAACCGTCATTCTATCACATGATCTGCTAACACTTCACGAATAACAAATTCAACTTCATTTATTTAAGAGATGAAGTGGAAATTGTTCAAGGCATGAACAACAGTGAGATTGTACCAAAATAAAGTAAGTATTTATTCTAATTCAAATTCTTCAACTTTAGGGAAACGATCTTGAAAACCAAAAATGTTGTCATAGTGCTCTTATATCTGATTAATCAGATGGTACTTAGATCGTCACAAATTTATGGCTTTGTGATTGCTGGATTTTCTATAGCCATGTTCTCTACCACTCTCCATCAGAACATGATGGTTAGATTTCTCTTCCATATCCATATTTTAACCTATGTGGAAACCCAGTGATTAGCTTATTTGGGTAACCATTACGTTTCATACTTTTGTGTTTAAAGATTGGTTTTGGTATTCCTTTTTACGATGTGGGTATCTATTAAAGAAACTTTCGAGTAGTAAACCATTTATAACCCCGACGAATTTCGAGGGAAAAATTCATTTTAAGGGGGGCAGAATGTAACAACCTGAGATTTTATGAAAAATATTCTATTAATTTCATTAATTTCTTGAGTTGTATTCTACACCAAGATTACCTTGCGCTATACGCAACACCGTATTAGCTTGCAGTATACGCAACACTATTCTTGGATCGTGTTACACCCAATTTTGATAATAGTTATTCTATGAAACATTGAGTATATATATATATATTCAATGTATAAATGAAATATGGTTGGATTATGTTATACGAAACAATGAATGATTCTTTCACAACACGCAACCCTGACTTGGCTTGCATTACACGCAATCGTGACCTTCCTCGATAGCGTGTGTTGTACGCAATACGGGGTTTTAATAAACAACGATATATTATTATAATATTATCATGAACTAGCCGTTAGGAATATTATTAACTAAAGTTTGAATTTTATAACATTATTATTCATCTTACACATTTTCTAGAACATGGTATAAGAACAAAATAAATTTTTCGGATAAAATAAGTATTTTTCAAATAATGCAGTTTTGCCGCCTTTTGATGGAACACCCACTTTAAATCTAGTTTTGACATGTTTATATGTTCAATTTGACAAAATAAAATTCTTCTTTTGAATCAGGATATAAAAATTTACATTAGATAAAGTTTTGATATTTTTCCGATAACTTTTATATTTTAATGAATAGTAAAAACACGCTATATTTTAATTAAAAACAACTTTTTTCATCGTAATATCTTATGTGGTTAAATTATAATATTGAATGGTTTTAAAGTATAAATAGAATATATTTTTACCATTTAATATAATTAATGTAATTATCATTTATTTTACCTTTTATTCGTATGTTAAATCAATTCAATCTTTTGCAATGTTTTAAACAAAAACCCGTTTTTATTTGACAACGGGATTAATTTTAATTTAATTTATGCAACTTCTGTGTATTGAATTTTAAAAAATGGATTCCATATTTGGAATCATTGGGTAAAAATTATGTTAATAGGCTACTTTTTATTTTTGGGAATTATGAATAGTAACTATGGTAAATTTTATTTACCATAGTTAAAGGTAAATCGGGTAATTAAGGGTAAATATAATATTATAAAATTACCCTAACACATGCCAAAATTCTATTTGACGACTAAAAGTAAACCCATATCAACTAAGGGTAGGATTAGATTCATTTAATTAAATTTTTTCAATGAAAATAATTTAATTATTATTAAAACCAAAGAATGTGACAACATGTCACTTTCTTAAATCTTATAAGTATAATAATTTTAATCTAGTGATAAACTTCATGAAACTTCGAACATGAATAGTCTCCAGAAAGCTAATACAATTATATACATTATAGGAATTTATTTATAATTTTTATGGATTAAATAATTATAATTTATTATGACACAAAGATGATGCAGTAATTGTCTTATTAATGAAATATTGACATAATTAATGTTATAAATGCCCAAATAAATGTAATTTGAGACTTTTTATGACCTAAAATAATTTTATAGGTTAATATGACATGTTATTGTTAATTTAAGTAACTTTTTTCGAACTTATCATTCTGTTATGATTTTCACAAATATCAATTACTAAATAGTGTCAAAATTGACATAAAATAGTTTTTAAAACTAATATTATATTATTAATTGTTATTTTATTCCTAAAAATATAAGGTTCGGCCAAATGACTTAGATAAAGTTATATATATTAATAATAAACAATTTGGGGTTCGATTGTCTTCTTATAGTAAGTTTATTAACCTTATAGTATAAGAACACAAGAAGACACGGTAAAAGTAAAATTATTTAACTTAATGTTAAATCTAAATGATAAGGTTAAAATAGGAACCTAAACTTGTCAAAATTCTATTGGATGAGAGGATTTCGACCCATCCCCACCTTATCCTAGAAATAAATCAATTTGGAGCTATTTAAAACCGAACTTGACTTTATAATAAAATAATATTTTTAGTTATTCCAAAGGTGCCCCTCTCCTCCCTTATAAAAGGGCACCTCCTCCCTCTCCTCCTCACACCAATTTGAGCCTTCATGCTCGGCAAAACCCTGACAAATTATCTTCTACACTTCCCTAGAAACATCCTAGAGGTTCTGGTCTTCTTTAAAGACCAATCTTAGTGCCCTAAGAGGAGGTTTCAAAGAGGCGTATCGAAGAAGAGGTAATTTCTTCTCCCGATTCTTTCAAGATTCTTTCTTCTTCAACTTATTCTTCTTTAGTTGTTTCATTATAAAGTAATAACATCAGTATCACTAATATACTTATTTGTTATTATAAATATGAAACAACCCCATTTCACTTTCTATCCATCCTACGGAAAACAAAATCACTGCGCGTGCGTATGTACGGAATACCGTCTCCACGCCGTGGTGTAATCTGTTTTTCCACCAACACCTTACATGGATGGGTATTATGGTGTAAATAATAACTATACATAGTTATTATAACATCATAATGATTCTAATATATTGTATCATCCACTCCAATTCAATTCAATAATCATGAAAATGATATCATCGCTCGTGCGTACGTACGGACTACCGTCTCCACGACGCGATGAGATTCATTCTCCACTTTAACCATTAATGAATGATTATAAAGTACATATAATAAGTAACAATGAAATATATGACATAATAATGATACTGGATTTATGTGTATGTCATCTACTTAATTCCATTCAACTCAATAAGGAAACGAAAACAGTGTTCATGCGTACGTACGGCCTACCGTCTCCATGAACGGTGTATTTCTTTCCATTTACTGATTTATTATATATATGTATATTCTGAATATATATTATATATAAATCATGTTTTATATTCTGGAATTAAGTAATCATGATCTACGTAATCATATGAATAATTACAAGTCAAAACACAGACGACAAATGAAACGATTTTACCCAAAACGCTCTTTAATATGGAATTTACAAAAGAACGGGTAAAATAAAGTCATAAGTGAACCATATATGATATAATAGAAATTAGTATGATTCTTGAATAAGTCAATGACATTATTTAAATCATTATACAGGAGGTTCGGACACTTACGAATCAAATCGGACCTAAGGTAAGGGAAATATCACAATCTCATTTTTATCCGAGATTGTTTATACTTTTGTATTTACTGGGGTGTATTTTATCATCCACATCTATGTTTCCTCAATATGTAATATTATTTCCATCCACCTACAATTTTTTTAAAACCTATTTTACCCTTTGGTGAGTTTTTAGTAAAAGATATGAAAGGAATCTTTTGTCATTTTTCGTACGAGGTACTTTTTTGACTTTTCCGACAAAAGTACGAGAAGAATGTTTTTTTTAAATTATATGGCATGAATGGACTTTTAAAACAAAATTTCCAAGAATCTTCCTTTACAAGTTTTCAAGTTTATTTTTAATCAACTTCTTTTAGTTTAAAATTGTATGACATGTTAAGATAGGAAAATTGTTTTTGAAGTAGAAAGGATATTTTCCTCAAGAATGAAGTTCAAGTGTTTTATCAAAATTATTTTCCATCTAAGATAATAAAGGGTTCTATTTCTATCCCTATTATTACATGGATTTGATTATGTTGTGATGGAAATATTTTAATGAAATCTTTTATCTTATATGAATTGTTTTATGATGTCACGATGTTTAAGGATTCCCATTTTTATTACATGGGTTATGCAATGATGTATGATTTATGATTTTGTGGCACACATAAGAATGGTATCATTATGAGATGGGTGGGACCTATATCTCCCTCCAATGCATTGGGTAAAGATTTTATATCTCATGAGATAGACATGGCTGGAACGGTAGGTTATACCGTTTCAGTGAAACAGGACTGAAACGAGGGTGACTCAGTTCAGAAATGGGCTTTGTCCACTAAGATAGTCTTGGAAATGAGTCTTGACTAACAAGAAATGATTCTCTATGATTATGTGTCTATGACACAAAGTTTAATGTTTTAAGTTATGATTATTGTGATTACATTTCACTGCCACGACTTATCCCATTTTATGAAATTATTATCTCTTTTACAGGTTAAGATTTCCAAAAGTTATGTGCTTATGTATATGATTTGATTGATATTTCTTTTGTTTACCCTTAATGAGCATTTGAGTTCACCCTTTTATGTTTACTTTTCCCCAGGATATAAAGAAAGGTTTTAGGTATAAAAAAAAGTAAGATCTTTATGGGAGATGTTGAAGATCTTTCACCAGGATTAGAAGATTATATTTCGAGTTTCCAAAGACACTAAACTATTACGATCCTTGTGTGTGTGTTTTTGTTATGTATTAAGTATTCCGCAAATTTAATGTAATGTCAATGTACGTCAAGCTTCGGGTCTCTATAAAGGATCCACATGGTTGTTACTTGTCTTCCGGGCCACTAAGGATCCACACGGCTGTTGCTCCTCTGCTGAAACACTAAGGATTCTCATAGATCATAATCATCTCTCGGGCCACTAAGGATTCACACGGCTACTACTCCTCTATCGGGCCCCAAAGGATTCACATGGCTACTTCTTGTCCTATTGGTCATAACTCAACCTCCATGAAGTCCCACATAGAATAACTCAAAGGATCGTCATGTCGTAAGGGTCCCAACGCAATTAAAGGTGTGACGAATAGACGCAATGTCTATATGATATTAGTGTTTTATTATTCAGGGTCCGGTTGTGTCTGGCCTCAGTTTGACTTGTTGGACCGACCTGACCAACCTGTCCCAGGGGTCCCACATACCCAAGTTTGATTTGACTGACCTGACTAACCTGGGTCGTTCACGGTATATCTGATCTGGCCTGGCCACCAGGCCAGGCCCAATGGGGCTCGCTGGACCTGGCCCAATTTGGCTGAGGGTCCAGCCAGCCAGGTCACCCAGAAACTCGGTCTCGTCCAGCCTGACCTGAAGGGTGAGGGTCCGACCCGCTGGGCATTGGTTCGGACCACCGACATAGGGTCTTCCTCACTAGGCATGGGTCTGGCCCGCTGGGGCAGGGCCCAGCCTGCCTTTTACCCATTCCTCTAAAGGATGACTGATCCTATCCATTCTGGCCAAGATGCGGCAGAGATCCATGTCCAACACCTTCGGCCCCGTGGGTCATCCGCAGGTCCATTCCATAGACGGGGTCGGTTGGCCGTGTCTTTTCCACGTGTGATGCGGTGTGGCAATACATCGTCTCACCGCTAGCCACTGGCTTGGAGGTTGAAGAACCCCTCCTACTGCGTTGTGGACTCCTCCGCATGGGATGGCTGCATATGTGACTGTCCAGGTCATCGTGGCATACCATCCTGGTGAGATGCCCTATGGTGTCAGCGCCGTCTCCAGTACACCGATAGGGTCTTTGGCAGACCATCATAGGCACTCCGGTGGTCTGTTCTTCGTGCCTCCTACGCCTACAGCCTTTAGGGGATGTCACCTCCCCTACAGTGTCCTTGATTCCGCCTTTCCTTCCACTCGAGAATTCGGTCACAAAGAACACACAAGCGGAGGGGCTCGAGCCTTGTTTGTGTCAGCCCACGCCCTCGACATTAGAAATTTAAAGACATCGGGGGCTCTAGGATTTATGTTCTTTCAAAAACTGTTTAATTCAATCCCAAATAGAGAAATACCCAAGAACATAAACTTTCCACAAGAATGCCCGATCTACAAATAAACTATTTATGGGTTAATCCTCATCTGTCATTTAGAAAAAGATCAAAGAAACTTTATGTAATTCACAACCACTACCTTTTTGACATTCATTGGCATAGAGCTTCATCCCTGAGGGTTCAAGAGGTTGATGTAATTTTTCTTTCTTTGATGTACATAGAAGTCAATGACATCCCACCAGTGATCATCATTCTTCATTGGGGAGGAAATCTGTCAGAGGTTCGTCAGAGAATCCTCACATTTTAATCCTCATTCCACCTATGCATCAACTATTAAAAATAAAACACGTTTCAACATTTCTATTACGTTGTGACGTCGTTTCGTTACATTGTTTCATTTATGAAACATATTACTTGTTCCACATCACTAAAGTGTTGTTACGCTGCGAGTTAATGAGCCATTAATGAGTTCAATTAATGCACCTCGTCGCTGCCTCATCGATGCACTGTAGTATCACCATGTCTCCACTCATCGATGAGAAAAGAAATAAAATAACTTTTTAAGTTATTTTATTAGTTTTCTCAAAAATTATGAAAATTAACCTTTTCTTTTGGCCCTTACCAGCTGAAGTTAAGTCCTTTCTAAGAAAATCTCATCATTCTGAGTTCAACGGTGCCCTTATATTTTCGATCTGAGCACTGGTTCAAAAGATAGAAAAAATCACTCACACATTTACTGAACGTACCTTAAAAAAGTTAAAAATTATGTCTCAGGCTCACTGGGCATCAGAATCATGTTCCTTAAGAGCGTGTGGTCTCGAAATAATTTTATATAATTTAAAAAAAATACATGGAAATTTCAGGACATTAAATTCCCCCACCTTAGGGATTTACTTCCAGGAAATCCAAAACAATGGCTAATCAAACAAATGGGGGTACTGAGCATGTATCTAAGCCTCCTAATCCCATGTACTCTTATAGAGGTTCATGTGATTCCACTAAATGCACACCAGAGGAATCGACCATCCTCGAAGGACCTGCTCTTGTCAATCCTTTATCTTCACTGGGAACTCTGCAAACGTCGCCGCATAGCCAATGTCCAGCTCACCAAAACTAATGATGTTTGATTGACCATGCATGTACCAACTAAGCTGCAACATGTGAAAAAACATCATACACCTGGTTAGGGCTAGACCCAAAGAAAAACATCGTATCCCTCCTCAAACTCCATGGGTCTCTATCTCTTGTCGGCATAAGACTACTTCCTACTCTGGGCAGTCCTCATCTACTCCTGGATGATCTGCACCTTCTCGGTGGTACCCCATACTAACTTGAGACCCATTATTTCCAACTCTCCTAGGTCTTCCTAGCATATGGGTGATCTTCAATACCACCTGTAAAAGGCCTTGAATAGTTCCATGCCAATGGTGGAGTGATAAATATTTTTGTATGAAAACTCCACCAATGGTAGTTGGTCCTCCCAACTATGACCAAAATCCAGGATGCAAGAAAAAAGCATGTCCTCTATGGTATTTATGGTTCCCTCTATCTGGCCATCCGTCTGGGGATGAAAAGTTGTGCTAAAGCATAGCTGAGGCCTGAAAACCTCATGCAATCTCCTCCACAACTGGAATGTAAAGCATGCATCGCGGTCTGAGATGATTTTCGAAGGCACCAAATGGAGCCACACTATCTCCTGGATGTAGAGGCATCCTAAGACCCCTATTGGTCCTTAATACAGGTTGGGTAAAAATTGAGCCTAATTGGTGAGTTGGTCAAAAATCACCTAGATAGAATCATGGAATCTGGATGTATGTGGTAACCCCATCACGAAGTCCATAGAGACACCATCCCATTTCCACTCCGATACTTCAAGTGCCTGAGCCAAGCCTACTAGAACCTGATGCTTGATCTTCAGTTGCTGACAAGTGAGGCATCATGAGATGAAATTGACCATGACTTTCTTCATTACTGGTCACTAATACTAATGTCAGTGGTCCTAATACATCTTTTCCACTCCAGGATGTACCTCCAAAGGGCATGTATAGAACTCCCTCAACACCTCCTCCCACAACACCACTGGTACTATAGTGTGCCCTCTAAAAAGGATGGTGTCCTCCCCACCTATCGAAAATCTATTAAGAGACTATCCTGAGGGTATCTGAGCACGTCGGACCTCATAGTTGACATCCACAAGATATGCCTCCCAAAATTGCTATAAGAGCGGGGGAGTATTACTAATCAATTGAAGGTAAGATACTTCATCATCATCCACGAAGGATATATTCAACGCAGCTAGCTGCTCTGTCGCCTCACTTAGCAGCTGCAAACTAGTCCTCCTGCTAAGCGTGTCATCTACCAGATCCCCCTTCCTAGGAGTATAAACTATCTCAAAGTCATAGTCCTGGAGGAACTCTACTTATCACTGCTATCTCGGGTTCATGTCCTTCTAGGAGAAGATATACCTGAGACTCTTGTGGTTGGAGTAAATGATAAATCATTCCTCAATAAAGTAGTACCACCACATCTTCAAGGTAAATACACTAATGCTAACTCCACGTCATGGGTCGCATAGTTCTGTTCAAGCTTCAGGGTAAGAGAGGATAAAGTTGTAGAATATCGAGGCTTATGACCCCAGGACTCTAGGAATGAATCAAGGTATGATGCTTTCCATTATACTTTAGGTGCAGAATTGATAGACACTTATACTAGTGATTTCCCTTTTTTTCAACTTCTTCTTGTTTGATTGATATAGGTTCTGGTTAAGACTATTGACTTGACCATCGCGTTTAGAGACTCCTACTGGAGGAGACCCAATGACCACACACTAGTTTCGATAGTGTGACCTGACTCTTGGAGGTGAGATTATCGGTTGGGGTCTCTTGGTAGTAGCATCGATGCCTTACAACAACATTCTTGGTATGGACTAGTATCATTCATTCCAGGATTGACTATATTAGTCCAAGGATGTGGTTCATCCATAGATATGGAACAAAATTTCCCTTTATCAGTGCGGGGAAATCCTTGCAGTTCTTGATGGACTCAGGAAGAGGAGGGTGTAGATAATTTCTATTCAGTTGGCTAGCTTGACGCTCAGTACAGTAAATGTAATGAGTCCCCAAGTTCCTTAGGGACAGTAGAGTATAAGGATGTCTCCCTTGAAGATGTTCTATATTTACCTCTCCATTATGAGATAAACGTTTTCTTTGATCTGTACCCTGGGATGACATTGATATTCACACCAGCATATTTGATGGCTCCTGTGGAGCTTTGTGAATTAAGGGTACAGTTGGAGGACTTACTGTAAAATGGCTTTGTGAGGCCCAACATTTCACCATGGGCAGCCCTAGTATTTTTTTACAAGAAGGTAGATGAGAGTTTGAGGTTATGCATGGACTATTGGTTCCTGAACTAGGTGACCGTGAAGATCAAGTATCCGCTATTAAGGATTGATGACATCTTCGATCAACATAAGGGAGAAAGGTGGTTCTCCAAGATAAACCACAGATAAAGTTATCATCTACATTGGGTAAAGGATGAGGATGTACCGAATATGGCCTTTAGGTGTCGGTATGGCCACTATGTGTTCTTTATGATGCCTTTCGGTGTGACCAACACCCCTTCAATATTGGAAAATGGGACTATACCCACGGTTTTCATGACTCGTGGGTTTAGGTGACATTTTCTGACCTATACCCACAGTTCTTGCTAAACCGGGGGGTATAGGGTACCAACGTAAGCACGGGAAGCAAAACAATTGCGTGACAATACTGCCGAAAAAACTATACCCACATTTTACATTGATCCATGGGTATAGGTGGAATCTATACCCATAGTTTTCATGAACCATGGGTATAGACTTTGGTATATAATCCTATACCCCTGGTTTTCAAAAACCATGGGTATTAGTTGCATCTATACCCACGATTTATAAAAATTGTGGTATAGTCATGAACCATACCCACAGTTTTATTGAACCATGGTTATAGGGTCTCTTATTATTTGAGTGAGAAACAATATATATAATATAATAAATGTATATTTTATTTCAATTTCAATTAGTGTAGTGGTAAGATGGTTCACCCTTGTAGCAGAAACACAATTTCTAAACATTGGACGGTAATTTTCATTAATCTAGGTTTTTTAAATATATATTTTACATAAAAAATATTTATATATTGAAAAAACTATTATTTGTGTAGTGGTACAAGACCTCAGCTATATCGTAGTGGTAGGGGTTTCAAACCCACTATTTACTTTTTTTCTACAGGTGTTGTATTTAATATAATTTTGAAGATATATAATTACAACAACATAATGGGTGTAACTGAGTTGGTGAGACAATGTATTCCAGCAGAAGGTCCTGAGATCAAAACTTGATGTATGTTTTTTTATGAACACAGACGTTTTATATTGATATATATTTGAAGATGTATATATATATATATATATAAGTTAAGTGGATCAGTTGGTTAGACTGTAGGAGTTCGAGCTGTAGGTTGCGGGAATAATATTCAGATGCTTCATTTTTCTGATATTTGATTCGTTTTTCTGATAATATATACCCACAGTTTTAGAAGAACCATGGGTATATGAATATTAGTGATTTTTATACTGATGGTTCTAGAACTGTGAGAATAATTCCATGACACGATGGAAAAAACATATAACCACGGTTTTCCAAATCATGGGTATAGGTTGTAGAGCTATCCCAACTCCTCGGTTGCCCATGGTTCCTAAAACAGTGGGTATAGGCTATACCCATGGTTTTGAACCATGGGTATAGATCAATTTTACTATAGTAATTCTTGTTCATGGGACTTATTAATAAGATCTTCCAAGATTACCTTGATCATTTCGTGGGGGTCTTTATTAATGACATCTTGTTGTACTCTACATCCTAGGAGGAGCACGCAACACACCTACGGATAGTCCTAGATACACTCCGAGAGCACCAACTTTATGGGAAAATATTGAAGTTCCAGTTCTGGATACATGAGGTCCACTTTCTCGGACATGTCATCTCAATGTCTGGAGTTGCAGGGGACCCGACGAAGATATAGGCAGTGCTAGTTTGGGAGCCACCCAGGAATGTGACTTAGGTGCGGAGTTTCATGGGGTTGGCAAGGTACTACCCGAGGTACGTGCCCAATGGTTTTAGCGTAGAAGCAACCTTTTAGGATTTGACATAGAAGGGTAAGTCCTTCATGTAGATAAAGAGATGCCAAAAGAGTTTCCGGAAGCTTAGGTGGAGACTGGAAATTCCTCCCACTTGCATGTTGACGCATTCGGTGGTAGTCACCAGCCCCTGGGCTTCGGGAGGTGGGATTGAGGTATGTCATGACACGGGACCCATGGGATGGGTTGTGACAAAGTGATATCAAAGGGAGTTAGGTAGACATCTTCTAAAAATCTCACCTGATGGTAAGAGTAGTGTAGCTAATGGAAGATGATGGAGTACGTCATGTCCACCTGATCCAACTGGTCCTCACCAGCTCCTAGGCCACCAAGTCCTCCATTGAAACATCTATCATCTGCACAAGACACAACATGTGCAGTTGTAGCCCATGCATGGGTGAGTAACACAGAACTCAGTAGGTGACCCCAGTCCACTAAGTAAAAATACCACAGAGCAACCACAAAGCGAAGCAACAAAGTAAGGATAGCTCAAACCAAGTACAATCTAAAGAATAAGAAAAAGTTTCATCGACTATAGTATTGGATGTTTTTTACTATTGAGGGACTCATCCCTAATGAATCGTTGCTTGTCTTTCGGGCCACTAAGGATCCACAGAGGTGCTACTCATCTGCCAGACCACTAAGTTTCCACAGGGTTGTTTCATGTTCCATCATTTGTACCTCAACCGTCATGAATACCCAAATAGAATTACTCAAAGTAATTTCTCATTGTAAGGGTCCCAATGCAACAAAAAAAATTCGAATGGATTCCCGGTCTATAAGATATTAGTGTTTTAGTATCCAGGGGCCGGTTGCATCTGACCCCGGTCCGACCAGTCAGACCGAGCTGACCAACCAGACCTGGGGGTCCCACATACCCCAGTTTGATTCGATTAGCCCGACCAGAGCTACTTCGGGTCAGGGTAGGTCTGGTCCGGCCTGGACAGTGGGACAAGCCCAATGGGACTCATTGATCCCGGCCTAGTTTGGTTGAGGGTCCAAACCACCAGGTCCCTGGTGACCTGGTCTGGTCCATCCTGGCCCGAAGGGTGCGGGTCAGGCCCGCTGGACGAGGGTCTGACCCGCTGGATGTCGGTCGGGCTCACAAAGGTAGGGTTCGCCTGCCCACTTCCCGGTCTTCCAAAGGTAGACCGGTCTTATCCAGTCTGACCAGGATGAAAATGAGAGCTGCGTATGGCACCTCCTTCCATACGGTTCATTCACCAGGACATTCCCCAGCTGCATTCAGTTGACCGTAGATCCTCCATGTGCGACGCGGTTTGGAACCGCGTCGACGCCAGCTTTGAGGCTGGTGAGCCAATCCTGCTACACTGTTGCCAAAGGCTGCTACCTCTTTCAGGTGGGAAGTCTGCTGATGTGGCTTTCTGGGTTTTCTCAGCATAAATCCATGGTAGGAAGCCCTCCGATGTCGGCGCAGGGTCTTTAGCGGACCATCAGACGCACTCAGGTGGTCCATTATCTGTGATGTCTCTGCCTACGACCTCTAGGGGATTTCACCTTCCCTACGGTGGCCTTGATTTTTCCTTTCTGTCCACTTGAGAATTTATTCATCAAGAACACACAAGCGGAGGGGCTCAGGCCTTGTTCATGTCGGCTCGTGCCCTCCACATTGGAAAATTAACGACATGGGGTGGCTCGAGGATTGATGTTCTATCAAAAAAATATTAATTCAGCCCTGAATAGAGAATGAAACCCTCCTGCAAGAATGCATGATCTATGAACTAACTAATTCATGGGTTAATCTGCATTCGTCCTTTAGAAAAAGAATAAGGAAACTTAAAATAATTCAAAACCCCTATCTCATTGACATTCATTGCCATAGCACTTCATCCCTGAGGGCTCAAGAGGTTGATGGCATTCATCATTCTTCAAGGTACATCGAAGGCGATGACGTCCTTCCAGCATTCATCATTATTCATTGGGGGGAAATCAATCAGTGTTTCATCATATAATCCTTACAGTTTAATCCTCATTCCACAAATGTGTCAACAATTAAAAAGAAAACACGTCGCAACGTTTCTCTTACACAAATACATAATGTCGTTACGTTGTTCCATTTATAAAATAGTATAGCTGTTACGCATCACTAAAGCATTGTTACACTACGATTTAACAAGACATTAATGAGGTCTATTAATGCACCTCTTCGTTTTCTCATCGCTACACTACAGCGTCGCCGTGTCACCACTCATCGATGAGAAAGGAAATAAAATAAAAGTTTAAGTTATTTTATTATTTTTCACAAAATGTCTGAAAATTATCCTTTTCATTCAGACCTTTCAGGTTGAAGTTAATCCATTCTTTGAAAATCTATATGTTTTGAGTTAAATGGTGCCCTCATTTTTTTAATCCAAGCACCGATTCAGAAGTTAGAAAAAACCCACTCTGAACGTACCATAAAACAAGTCAAAATTTCATCCAGGATGACTGGGACTCAGAATCACATTCTTTCAGAGTGTGTGGTCTCGAAATAATTCCAATTAATTTAAAAATAATTACATGGAAATTATAGGACATTACATTTTGGTAGTTCACGACGTGTACTCCGCATACAATTAGCTTTTGTGTGGGATCATCTCGGATTTATCACTAACTTGTTTGACTACTATTGTGATGTGGTAAAGATATAAATGATGTGTGGAGTATTTTTTACTTTTGGATTCATGGGTTTGTTACATATTGGCTTCATGACTTGGGTTAGGTTTTGATCCTTAGGTACATGATGTGAACTGATAAATCACTACATGTACTTGGTCATTTTGGCACTTTTTCTTCCCTTATTTTTTGGAAACCTTCAAAGCTCTTATTACTAAAAAATTAGATACATACGACATGAATTATCAAATATATTAATGAAAAAATTAAAAAATAATAGAAAAATATATGTGTGAATGGGGCTTATTAGTGTTCCACAAAATCATTAATCATTTGTCATGTTATAACCTGTAAAAAAGAAATACTTTTCTTAAATTACTTTTCATAATAATAAAAAACCATTCATATAAAGAATAAAAATGTTATCATTGGATCATATCACCATTAAATATTAATTAACATCAAAATATTTCATCTTAGATTAAAAATTCATTTAAAATATCACTCGGAATATTTATTAAGGAAAATAACCTTTTTACATTGAAATCACTTATTTTAAATTATAAAAATAACCAAATATTAAATAAATTTCTTTCATTGAAATTTAACTTCATAACTTGTAAATAAATATTAAAATTATTTAGTGACCGTAATTGTGGGAAATTTTTTTTGTACCGTGTATGATAAAACAAATATTTTTTTCACATTTCTCGAAAAAAAAGTCATAACTAACATGTTCAGAAGATGACATGAATATTCCTTTTAAATAGTTTTCCCAAAAATAAATAATGGATAAAATGAAATTAAAAATTAATAGGATAATATTTAAAATATTCTTGAAAGAAGTTTCAAAAAACATATATATGAATGAAAAATGATTTTCTATCGAAGAAACAAATAAAGTCTGTTTTCCTTGAAAGGTTATTTTGGTATTTGGAGTACTTAAAGAGATTAAAATGAAAGGAAAACATATAATTTCTATAAATAACCAAATCATAAAAAATACAGGGGATTATTGATAGATTTTACAAAAAAAATAATCATTGGAAACTTAATAATAACAAATCTTGGGAAACAATGAGATTGTAACATAAATCCCTTATATCAAGTTTGACTTGATTTAAAAGTGATCTAATATCCTGTATAATAAATTTAAATTCATTATAAATATATAACATAATCATGTAAATATTTAAAATCTCATATATGAACTAATTATTAAATTTAATCACCCATTTATTAATAATTCTTTATTAAAATATTTGTTTCCAGGTGTTAAGTGTTTAGTTTTTCATGGAAGTTTCAGTTGTAAATATTTGGCCATTGTATATTGATCATGGTTCCATCGTATCTAAAATTTTAAAAATTATATAAATATAAAATATATTAATTATATATATATATATTAATCCATAAAAGGTAGAAAAATTAAGTACACAATTCATGGAGACAGTAGGTCTTACGTACGCGTAAACACTATTTCCATTTTTAGACAATTTGAATGAAATAAAAGTAAATAATAATATAAATTTATATAATAATAACAATATTATAAATAGAATATAAGTTTATTAAATAAAATATTATAAATATTGAAGTAAATTGGTTATGAAATACTAATTACACCTCTATGTAGAGACCACAAGTCGTATGTTTGCACAAGAAATGTTTTCACATTCCCTAGGATCGAAATAAGGTGGATAATGGATGTTCATTCAACATAATAAAAATTTATTATATTAAAGATAATTAATTATTTTAGAATTTATTCCAGGTATTTAGAGGAGTTATAAAATGAAATAAAATTAAAACAGCTATGTTAAGAGTTATAACTCTTCATTTAGAAACCTCTTTTGGATTACACCTTAATCCTCAATAGGATGGTATTATGAAAGAATATAATCTCTATTATATGGATAAAAAATAAAGGAGGATATTATTTTATGGATTTTATAAGCTAGAAGTTTCAAAAGGAGAGATGGATATAGGAGAAGAGGTTCCCTTTTATAAGTGTGGGGGTAGACACTTTTGGAATTACTTAAAGTATTTAATTATTATAAATTGATTTTCATGTTAAAGTAAATCCAAATAAATATATTTATACAATATGATGAATTTGAGTCTACATAATATCCTAAAACAAAATTTGGACAATTTTAGGTGATTTTTTATCCATTATATATTAGTTTTGACCCTTGTTAACTCTTTTGATAATTACCGAAAAATAAACATTTTCTACTCATTAACGATTTGTAATGACACCATAAAAAAGAAAATTGTCCCATAAATGGAACATGGATGATATTATAAAACATTTATCCTAACATTGGATAAATATTTTATTTTTATAAATCTTTAATAATTAAAAAAATTATTTTTTATTATAAAATATCATTAATATCTTTTTTGGAACTATTCATTTACTTTGACTTTAATTTCATCAAGATAATTATGGAAGTTTAATCTAAACTTTTAAAACATCCATAATTTGGTATATTTATATAAAAATATTATAATACAATAATTCATCAAATTTTTTTTTGCTTTTAATATTTTAAAATTAATTTATTATATTTTTCTATTAAATAAATGAATATTATATCGTCATTGCATTTGAATTTAAAGTAATTATTAAATCAATATAAATTAAAAACAAATTAATATGATAAAAAAATAAATTCATTTTTCAAATAAAAATTTATAATTGGACAATCTTTTTTTATACTTATTTGAAAAATTATAGATATTTAAGTCAAGCGGATGACATATAATATTTATTTTTTTCTTAAAATAATATAAAGATCATAGTTAAAGAAAAGTAGAATATAGTTTCCATATTATATAAAATTAGAAACGTATGTCTAATCTTAACTAATAAAATAGGATAAATAAATGTTATAGGGAAATTTTAAAGACATTTCTCAATGTATTAACCCTATTTAAATTGTTTTACACTTACCTATGTGAAACATATCTACCAAGGTTACTATTATTAATAACAAAAAAAATTACTTATTTACTAAATGTATTCCTTATGATTACAAATATGACATCCATTTTTCAATATTATATTCCTAGAAGAAATGAATTTAATTTTAAAATTAATCCCACAAAACATGATAGAAAGCAGTTTTCTAGAATTTTTTTTTTCTAAATTATATGTGTTGTTATACAAAAATACAAAAAAAAATAATTCTAGTGACCATAATTGAATTATTAATAATATTAATGATATAATTTTAATTTTAAATTAATATAAATAAATTAAACTTTATATATTCTTGAAATTAAAAATAAATTTTCAATAAAAATTACTATTCTCACTATTCATAAAAAATCAATCTTTTCAAAAAAATTAAAAAATAGACTCTAAACTAATTTTGAAATGATGATTGAAAAAATGAAATTTATTTTTTCTATTAATTTTTATAAAATTGGTATACATTAATTATATTATTTTATCACAAAAATTAATAAAACCTATTTGTGAAGGAAAAATTATTTTTTAAGTATATATTGACTTTACTAAAAATTGAGTACTTTTTATCAATATTTTTATTTATCTAAAACATTAATAACTAATTATTTTTCCAAATTTTGGTTATTCATATTCACTCTTCCAATTCAACTTCTTGGTTATACCAGATTACTATATTATGGTTCATTTAGACTTTGTGTTGCATATATCGCAAGCTATCGAAGAAATTAAACTTATTTAAAGATAATAAAATCTCAGAGTGTTACATTACCCTCCCATTAAAAGAATTTTTTCTCTCAAAGTTATATTACTCTAATATATAAAAATGATGATATCATTGTTTCATCACATCCCTAGGTTCCCATGTAGCATTTTCAAATTTTTTATTCCTCCAGAGAACATTAACCAAGTGAGTAGTCTTGTTCCATAAAACATTATCTCTGTAATTCAATATTTTTACTAGTTGTTCTTTAAATGAAATATAATTACCTAGTGGTAAATCATTTGTGTTTAGTACTTGTGATGGATTAGGCATGTACTTTCTCGGGAGAGATACATGGAACACATCTTGAACTTGAAGGAGGTTCATTAGAGGTGCCAAAAGATAAGCTACCATCCCGACTAGATCAAGAATCTCAAATGGTCTAGTATACCTACAGATCAAATTTCAATTATTTTTGAATCTAAAAACCTTATTCCATAGATAAATTAATATTAATACCTTCTCACCAACTTCTAATTCTATATTTCACCTATTATTTTCACCATAACTTTTTTGTTTACTCTGAGCTGTCATGATGTGCTACTAAATGGATCTAAGCATCCCCATGATTTCCTCATCTATCTTAGGTACCAATATATTTATTTTTCCAAAATGATCTCAATAAATTAGAGTTATACAAATATTTATATAGAGGGATTCGTAAGGAACCATTTGAATGCTCGAGTGAAAGCTATTATTTTATGAAAAAACAACTAGGTGATGGTGTTGATCTCAACTACATTTGGGATACATATAATAAGATCATAGAAAATACTCTAGGGTTTGAATGGTTCTATCAAAATGGCCATCTGTTTGAGGATGATAAGAGATACTGAAACACAACTCGGAATCCATAGCTTACTGAATAATTCTACATATCATCAAGGTAGACCTCCAATCACAATCAGATACAATAGATTGTGGTACTCCTTGAAACCTTACCACTTCATTAATGTGTATTTTGGAAAGTTTATCAAGATAAAATCTTCTCTAATAAAAATAAATTGTACTAAATTTATAATTCAATTGACTACAACCTAAACATAATTATGGTATTTAGATGTTTTGTGGAATGTAATGAAAAAAATACATGTTGATTTTTCCCATATTCATTTTAATATTGGTAATGGTTGTAAAATCCATTTAAACCTCTTTCTTACATAATTCTATTTCTAACATACCATGCACCAAGATACATACTCTTCATTATATCTTACTATATTATCCCACTAAAAATATTATTTCACATCTTTATACATATTTGTAATTCAAATATGAATTGAGAATGATGAATTATGAAGTTCTTATAATTTTTTCCTATTTAATTTGGGTATTGATGATACACATACTCAGTTATTGAACCTTATCATTCCATCACAATCATGACTTAACTTTGGAAAATTTCTATCCGTCTTCTTTAGTTTATCATATTCCTTATGTTACTCTTTAATCTTCACATAGATAAATGTCTTAACACTCATTTGAGCAACATATTATTTCTCCACTTGTATTAATATTTTATATTCTAACTACTAAGAATACAAAAATATGGGATCTTTTTTATCCTCGTCAATGATAATCTACCATGATACATTTGACTCAGGGAATCTTCCACCTTTTTATATTTCCTATGTTGGTAATGTATTGAGTAGTCTTAATCTATAATCAACTCCAGAAATATTCTATGATTCATATTTTTCTCTTTCTAAGTGAATATATACTTTAAGCATTTATAATCAGTATATTTGTTACACTATTCTTTATAAATATAATTACTCCATATTTTTAATGGAAAAATTACCAAAACTAACTCTAAATCATAATTTGTTATTTTTTCACATGAACCTTGAATTATCATGATACATAAGCTATAAACATATCATTATATATGAGGAAACATCCCAATACCTAATTTTATGCATCACAATATATATTAAAAACTCTTCTCCGTTATAGGGTTGTGTAATCACAGGTGAACTGAATAACCTTTTATTTAGTTCCTGGGAATTTTCATCACATTCATATGTTCAAAAAAAATTGACTCCCATCCATGTTAAATTTCTATGTTGATTACAGATCCATCATAAATTCTTTATAAATATTCGATAATATCCAACCAAACTAAGGAAACTATAGATCTCAATAATAGTGGTTGTTATGTGCTAATGATTAATAACTTTCAACTTTCAAAGGTCCACAAATATAATCTCACTTGATATTATATAACCCAAAATGGAATTTTTGGCATCCAAAATTCAGAATTTTAAAAATTTTCATACAAATTATCCTTCCTCGGGGTATTAAAAATAATCCTAAAGAGATATTGATTCTTCCTTACTCTTGGAATATATAAGAATATTAATTATAATGATCATGGAAAATGTTCAAGGTAATATCTAAAGACATTATTCATTAAATATAAGAATATAATGAGGGAATTTTTATGAATAAATGGAAGAATAATAAATTCATAGTGTACATACCTCATTCATAAGGTTATATTGGTTATTTATTAACTTTTGACCCAAAATTTTCTAGATTATCCTATACTTTATTCTTCAATTCATGTAACTCAATCATGGAATTATATATGGAGCCTTTTAAATAGCTATATAAATAGGTATTAGTTTTATTAAAAACTCAACTTTATTATTTAGAGGAAGAATAGGTAACTATTTCAAAAAAAATCAATAAACTCTCATAAAAAAGGCATATTTATGATGATGATTTTCTCCCCAACCATCTAATAGAAATACCCCTTTTGAATAGGAATCAAGACACATAAAATGGATAAAATTTCCATCATAAGTTCCTATTTATCTTCAAACTGATAGAAAATCATATGTTGGTTCAAAATATAAAATGTGGCATCCCTTCCATAGAAATTGATATGGGATTTATATAAATAAATCTAATCCATGCCCAAAATGACATCAAATTCAACTAGAGGGAGAATAATGATATTTTTAGGAAGTATATTCCCACAAAATTCAATTGGATAAGAATCATAAAATTGAGATGTGATCACCGTACCAATAGAAGTTTTCAATGCTAATTATATATCTAATCATTATGCTGATACTGTGATACCATTAGAAAATCTTTTGATATAAAATAGTGGGTAAATCTAGAAATAAATAAGACATTAATAGTTATAGAGTGGATGATAATTGTAAATTTCACCACTTTATTATTATACCCCGCATCAACAATATTTATGGAATGATATTTCATTTTTTATCTGGGATTAAGTGGTTTCCCATGTAGAACATCATAATTAACCTTTGGATTCAAGAAATTTTATTCATAATTCTCATACTCTTAGAATTTGAAATATTAGAGTGTGGGTAGTTCATTTTGTGTATATCTATTTTTAAAATTAACTAAGTTCTTACCAACAATTTGATATTTTATATCCCAATGGCCTTCATTTCCATACTTAAAACATTTACCATTACCCTTAAGAAAATATTTTCTATGTTTATGTCAATAGTTCAAGAATAAAAGAAATATCATCATTTTTCCTATATTATTTTTTTATTAGAATTTCATTTAAACACTATATTTATTTAGTTTTTCAACACCATGATATTGATGTGTAACTCCAATCTCCATTTATAAATTTATTAAATAAAAATGATTTATTAACATCTGATGATTCCCTATATGGTTAATTTCCTTTAAAGATTCGTTTTAAGCCACTAATGAATTAATCAACCTTAATTTCATGACGAATGATAATTCTATAAGAATACCATGAAATTATTGAAAATTTTCCTCATATTTACTAATAAATTCGTCATCCTTCTTCTTTAGATCAGGTAATTAATTCTCTAATTTCATATGAAGAATTCATAAAAATAGTTATTGAACAATAAGCTCTTAAACTCATCCCACTCCATAGAGTCAATTTATTCACATTCTCTCATGTGATGGATATTTTTTACACAATTTATCTATTTCACCTTCCAAATGATAAATGTTAAAAAAATTGATTTTATAAACATATGAGGATGAAAAAAAACTTTTCAAGGGTACTGATCCATTACTTAGAAACCCGTGGATCATCAAACCCACTAAAAGAAGGTAGATATTCCCTTATGAAGGACTCAAATAATGTTGTTTCATCCTTTTACCATTTATAAGATCAGTATGATTCATTTATTTAGAAAAAAAATTAATCATTAAAGTAATATTTTTTATTCTATCTCACAAAAAAATTGGTTTCTCCGGATGAAAATCACTTGTCACATTCTATATTAATGTGGTTCCTTCAGGTTCTTCCCATTAACTATAAAAAAACCATAGTGTGAGAAAAAATAATCATATCATAGTCTCTAACATAACAAAATATTTAGATGTTATCGTATACTCAAAAATAACTCAAAGTATATCACTAATGTTTCCTCATCTTAGTTTACATAGTTAACTAATCCTTTCACTAATACCATCTATAGTGAACCATACTTTTCAAAAATAAATATTACATACTATTAGATGAATATTCAATAAATAACATTACAATGCTCATAATAATCATATATATCAATTGTATTTGGAAACTTTGGTATATTATAAACTTGTATGTAAGATATCTATATCATCTCCCACTTAGTTATTTAGAATAAGCACCCATTTTAGACATATCATACCTAAAATATTTCTTCATGTCATAGGGATGGGAAAAAAATGGGTGAGATGAGATGATTAATAAGGGAAAAAATGGAGATATAAATTATCAATTAATCATAACATAACCATAAGAGGGTAAGAACAAGAGATAAACATTTGAGAACTATACCTAGTACGCCATAGATCATAATAAATAATCATAGAATAAATCCTAACAGTTCATAGAACATGAATCATAATGGAATCAAAGAACATGATCCATGAAAGAATGATATTGAGATAAGAAATAAGTTTTTTTTCATACAATAAGAATAGAAAACCATTTACTTAGTATATGATCTTTTCCAAGACTATCATAGTGGATTGGGTTCACTCCCCATTTCATCGAATCCTTATTGAAGGTTCACTCCCAAGAATATCATAGTGGATAGGTTCCCTTATTGAATTGGGTTAACTTATCATTATAATCATTATTATATCATGGTGTATCCATGTTTAACCATTACATTGTAGGGATATATAATTCCATGCACTCTTATCACATAGTGAAAATCATACATATGTGTGCTGTAATATCATAAAATATTCATCATATCATAACCTGTGAAAGAGAAACAATTTTTATAAACATATTTTAATAACAATACAAAACCATAAATAGAAATAATAAGGATGGTAGTACGGGATGATTTCCCTAGTATAGTTTACATTACATCAAATGAGGTCTTCATTGATGAAAAATTCCTTTAAAGGATCATGTATAATGTTTCCTGAGGAAAATACTCTTTTCACTTTCAAATAACTTATTTAAAATATAAAAAAGTCCCAATTATTAAGGAAAAAATTAATTTAAAAGAACCTTTTAAAAATTATAAATTAAGCATCAAATTATTATGAGATCAATAATGAAGGAATTTTTTTTCATGTCGTGTATGTAAAAACAAATTTCCATTGACATTTTCAATAAAAAAATACCTCATTAAGAAAAAAAATATATAAATTTTAAACCATTTTGTATGATTTTAATCATGGGTATAAATGACCTTAAAAATTATAAGATAATATTAAAAATATTCTTGAAAACATTTTTAGAAAACATGGATATGGAAGAAAAATGATTTTCCGTCGAAGAGGGAAATCAAGTTGGTTTTCTTTTAAAACATTATTTCAATCTATTGAGTACTTAAAGAGTGTAAAATGAATAAAATACATATAATATTCACAAATAACCATAGTATAATAAATTTCATGGTATTATTGAAGTGATAGGTCATAAAATCTCATCATAGGAAACTTACTCATAAATAATCCTGATAAACAATGAGATTGTAACATAAATATCATGCCTCATGTTTTAATTAATTTAAAATCACTATAACCTCATTTATAATAAATTTAAATTGATTATATTTGTATAAAATAATATTTTAGTTACATATAATATCATATTTGGTCCACTTATAACATTTTATCACCCATTTATTAAGAAATATTTATTAAAATAGTTGTTTCCTGGTGTTAACATTTTTGTTTTTCATGAAAGATTTGATTATATAATTATGATCCTTGTAATTTGATTAAGTTTACGTAATTTATTTTATATTAAATATGATATAAATTTCATATTATATATATATATATATTTACAATCATCTATAAAAGGTAGAAAATTTAATTAAATTTTTCATGGAGATAGTTGGTCGTGCATACACATGACTGTTGTTTCAATTTTTTGGTGTAAGGAATGAAGAAAACATAAAAAATAAGTCACATTTATAGAATCATAATAATATGATCAATAAAATATATTATTATTTAATATATTATTATAAAATTCTTATTAAAGTAGTGATGAAAAAATAATTACACCGCTACGTGGAGATGGTAAGTCGTATGTATACAAGAATAGTATTTTCAATTTTAATATGATGGAAAGAAAGTAGATAATGGTTGTTACATTATCATAATAATAATTAATTATATTTATTTTATTTTATTCATTATTTTATAATGGATCCCATAGATTTTGTATATGTAGAAGAATAAATAAAGTTGAAAATGCTTGATTAAGAGTTAAACCTATTTGTTGAGAAACCTATTCTAAATTACACCTTAAGACTAAAAAGGATTCGATATTAGAAATACCAAAATATCATGATGTGGTGAAGGAATATAATGTGTATTATTTTTGTAACATTTTGATATATATTTCTTAGAAGGTGTGTGGAAGAGAGGAGAAGTGGTTCCCTTTTATACGTGAGAGGAGGGGTACTCATGGAATTACTTAAAGTATTAAATTAATATAAATTAATTTTCAGTTTCAAGTGAATTAAAATTGATATATGTAGAATATTAGATGATTATTAGTGTTTAAGATCTCATATAATAAAATTTATGTAGGTTTAGGTGGTTTTTTGACCTGTATCTCTTTGTTTTAACTCCCCATTAACCCTTTTGGAAATTACAACAAAATCAAGGTTCTCTACTTTTTAAGGATCAAGAATATCACTATAAAAGAAAAATTGACCCATTAATGGACCATGGTTGGTATTTCAAATAAAATACCATCCAATTGGTTGAATATAGTATTTTTAATAGTTTTAGATAGTTTAATAAAATATTTTTTATTATAAAATATCATTAATGAAATGTTTAGCACTATTCGTTTAATTTGACTTTAATGTCCTAAACATAGTTATGCAATTTAAATATAAACATTTAAAAAATCCATATTATTTTATATTTATCTACAATGTCTATGAAACATAAAAAATCCTATAATTTTGTTTTGATTTTAATATTTTTAAAATAAATTAATTTATTCTTCTATTAATTAAATTAATACAGTGTCATAGTTGCATAAAGATTAAAGTTGATTATTAAATAACTAGAAATTAAACATAAATTTCAGAGAAAAATAATAATTAATATTTAAAATAAATATTTATAAGATAAATTATCCAATTTTTATCCTTATGTAAAAAAAATTCGAGATATTACACTCAAGAGCCTGACATTTTGTATTTATTCTTTTTATAAAATAATATAAAGGTCATAATCAAAGAAAAATGGCACCAAGTTTCCATATTTTAAAATATTGGTTGATTATGTAAGAACTTCACTCATAAAATATGGTAAATTCAAGTGTTATATAAATTTTAAAGTCGTATCCCAGAGTTTTAACCCTGTTTTACATGTTTTACCCATACCAATGTGACAAATATTTAACAAGGTTACTACTCATAATAAAAAAATTAAAAGAGACCTATTTACTAAATTTCATACTCTAATTAAAATTATGAAATAAATTTTTCATGATTTAATTCTTTAAAGTGGAACATTTTAATTTAAAATTAAACATGTAAATGTGATGAAAAGAAGTTTTCTATAAAAAATGTTTTATGAAGTATAAAAGCTTGTATACAAAAATTTAATATAAAATTAATTAAAATGAAAATAATTAAATTATTACTAATATAAATTAATTAATTTTACTTTAAAATCATTTTTTGAAAAAATGGAACTTTTTAACTTCTTGAAAAAAATAGTTTTCAATAAAAATCAGTATTTTTCACAATTCATTGAAAAAATAAGTATGTTTAGAGAATTATAAAATATTAACTCTAAGATAATTTCTACATAAATTTTTTAAAATTTAATTTCATCATTTTAAATAATTTTTTTAAAAGTGGAAAAATTAATTATATTATATTCCCACAAAAATAAATAAAACCCATTTTTGAGGAAAAATGTATTTTTAAAGCATATAATAACGAGTAGTTGTTTATAAATATATTTTATTTTTCTAAAAAAATCATATATTTTTTAAAGTTTGTATTCCTATCCACTCTTTCATTTTAATGACTTGGATATAATGGTATATTATATTACTCTTCATTTAGACTCAGGGTTGTGTATATCACAAGCATTCTAAGAAATTACATGTATTTGAAGATAATTACATCATAAACTCTGGGTTTGTTATATGGATTGAATTATTTCTCTTAATGAAACGCTAATTATAAATATAAATAATTTTCAATGGTTACAATAAGGTTATAGGAACTCTAATATCTTTCGTTGCATGCACATGTAGAAAAAAAGTGAGAACAGGAGACAATGTCATTTGGATCAATGACTCCCTCTTCAACTTTGAATCTAAATTATCCAATATTGTGGTGGAATAATATGAAATGATTTATTATAATGATGGGATTAGTGTTATTTCATATATTACTGACATAATCACACACTACCTTGAATAAAATCATAATCAGGATTTAACTGCTGCTCCTATAGAAGTTGAGATTAAAGTATCTCTCTTCCATTTGAATTTTGTTAGTTTTTTTTATCTTGATGGTTTTAGTAATAAAATTTTAATTCCCCACATATAAATTTTGTATGTTAGGGTCATAAATTCTATTTAGGAATTATTTATTTTAGTTTCAATACCACATAGTATCAATAACTATTTTATTTCTTTGATTCAAAAGAAATAGGCTTATTTTGATATAAAGTATTTCAGCCTGGTTCCCATGGGAAAAACTATAACAAATATCATTAGAAAAATTCTATCCATGAGAGTAGGGATAATAATTGGGGAAATTATTAAAACCAATCATTGTGGTTTCATCGTCAATAGGTCTATCAACAATTGTCTATACACTACCTTAGAAGGAACCAATATAATAAAGAAGAAAGTAAGGGATTGGAACATTACTATATATATTGATATATAAAAATATGTTAACATTATCAAAAGGAATCTTATTATTATTTACATATATGTATGTTTTCTCTAATTCGTTTATTAAATTAATGATTACAATCCTCACCAGTGCTAGACAGTCTGTTCTCATAAATGAATCTACAAGGGGGGTCTTTAAGTACTCTATGGGTGTTATATAGGGACAAACTTTATCAAGAATCATATTTTATATTTCTAAATAATATCTAATTTGGTTTATTAATTATATTATCCAAACTGGTTTTTATAGGAAAATAATAGAAGGAAAAAATATTTTTGTTTCATCACATATTCTTTATAATGACCACGTCTACTTTTTTTATAGGTTGGGGCCGAAGCATCATTTATTATTTAAAGAAAACACCTCTTTCTAACTGGGTTGAGGGAGACCCATTAGATAGTCCAATGTCTCAAGACCAAGTGGTCCGAATACAAGGCCTGAAATCCCATTTTTTTCCCAAGTATCCCTTTAGTGAATAGTACTGTTATAGTACCCTGGCTGTTACAGTACCTTCTATAGTACTGCCACTTCTACAGACCCTACTACAATTCCTCTGCCGCTATAGTGACACCACTTATATAGTTCCACCACTACTACAATACTTCTACATCAACCCACTACAGTAACCTGGGAATTCACCCCTTCCAGGATTCAATCCTCGGTCTTTTGGATGCCAAGGAGGAGCCTTTACCTCTTGGGTACAGGCTCGTTGGAACTGCATCAACTTCTTTGGGAAATACTTAATGAAGAACCTAAAGTCCATAAAAGTTATATCTACTTACTATTAATAAGTTATTGGTTAATAAATAGTTTGAAATAAGTATTATTATCTTTGGTAATGGTATCTCAACTTCCAAAAAAATAGAATTATGAGAACTCGCGGTGTGAGGAGAAGATCATTGTCTTTCATTTACCTTAGTGTTCATTTGTTTTTGGGAAAATAAAAGAGAAAAAATCTGGAAATAATTTCATCTAGGATCAAAAATAAAATGGATAAATAAAAATGTAAAATCATTTCGGAGGTGTAGAGGGATTTCTTGGTTAACTAAATGGTCACATCATTTTTTGTCTATTCCTTCTCAATCTACAAATAGAAAGGTAGACTGATTAAAACCTCTAAAATAAGATCATAAATTTCATTTCAACTATATGTATTCCTAAAAGTAATTTGGTCCTGGTTTTATGGAAATAGTGAATCAGATCCCCTATTATGGGTGGATTGGGCATCACAGATCTTAGGATGTGTAATGATGTTTTTTTAATAAATTCACATGTAAGTTACTGACATCACATGATGAGGCCCTTTAATTCCTATATAACATTTTAATTACAAATATACATAATCAATATTAATGGTATTTATCATCATCCACTTGGAAAACTATTAAATTATCAAACCATTATCTTTTTAGTTGCTCGAAATGGATAGTTTATAGGTATTCTACCTTGAACAATTAGAATATTATCTAGTTAGACAAGCCCCAAAAAGAGATTGTGGTGATACCATAATATAATATTAAAATGAATATCCTTGATTCAACTTATATTTTGAGGATACTCATTGATTTTATAATTCATAACATGTTTCCTAAGATAAATATATATGTATTTATTGATAAATAAAATCTTAACTAGACACCTAATATTATTGTCCAACCCAATAATAGAGTTTTATATAGACAAATATGTGCCTATGACACTAATGTGACAACGTGGATGTTGATATTTATATTCCCCTTCATTTCACTAGTGAATAGTTTTATATTATAGATGATCTAGAAAGGTTTACTCCCAATTTATGATCAGGAGTAGAAAACTGGACTCTATATCATCGTAGTTTTTTAACTTTTTTCTGAACACTGGTGAAAGCCTACAACACATGTTTTTTAATATGGTTTAACTATAAATATACAAAATAACATAAAAAATATGTTTGGTATTTCATTTCACCTTGAAAACTAGCTAGTGTACCTAATGAAGATCATCACAGAATCAGACTTCAGTGAACAGATCAACAATTACCCATTAGCAGCTGCAGCCATTATGGTTGATTTCAATTTGACTATAATAAATGGTCTAGAATTAAAAAATATTTCCAACTCTAGATATGTTAGAATCATTAATTTTCATCAGTCCATTTGGGAAGCCTCCAGAATTTGAATAGGTTTGATTAGGAATCATGCTTCCTATTTGAGTATATTATGCATGTTTGGTGTACCTAGATGGAGAAAAAAAAATTGTGTTGATTCATATCTGATGGATCCCACTGATCCCATCATAATTAAAGGATAATGTAGATCGTGTGGAATTGAGTTAACCCAGACCCTCAGGTTATGCTGGTGCCTTTTATACCAACCATGTCATTGTGAATGGATGTTTCTACCACCTTATTGATAATATATACACACATGAAGCAGAGCTCTGGAAAATCATGAAGTTGAAAAATAAATTTTCCAATAAGGATGTAAATATGTATCCAATGAATCATACATAACTCTGTCTAGGGAGTCCTTAAATAATATATCAAGAAATATCCCACATAGGATTATTCCAACTTAGATTGAATACCTTCATGATTCTAAGAACATCCTCTTACATATGACACATGTCTACAAATAAGAAAACAAGTGGTAGATTCATATTCCAGTGGGGTGATTTTTTATGAAAGTTCAATGTGGTCCGTTGCAATCCAAAATTTATATGAACCTTTTTTGGACTTGAATGTTAGAGGTTAAATTTAAACACATCTTTATAAAACTCTTATATAAGGCCACTTTATGATTTTTTTATTTATTTGGGTGATTGTGAATTTTTTGTCTCAAACCCTCCTTGATCTGTTGAGCTAGTAAACATACCGTTTTCTCTATTATTAACATATCTAGCTATTTTTTCAAACTTATAGCTCCAAGTTATGAATTTTATCATCTTCTTCATCTTTATAAGAATCATGTTGAGCTTTTTCTTAATTAAAATTCATTGAAAATTACGGTAACATAACCCTTACTTATAATTAATAGTTAAATGTTTCTTCAATATGTTGGTTTAGAAGTTGTGGGCTTCACTGTTGTGGGAGTCTAGGGTCATGTTTTATTAACAATCTTTTCTCTATCCCTAATAATATTTAGTGATTTCTATAGCATTGGTTGTAATTTTTTAAAAATTGTTCATCTCAAGATTTCATTATTGGTCCATACCTAGAAAAATTAATATTTTATAAGTGTTTTTATGGCATATAAATATTTTGGTAGTAAGTGATAGCGTGACCAAACATGATAAATTGATTGAATTTTTATATAATAGATTAGTTTTTATTTTCACATTTTTTTATATTGTTTTGTTTTTTTCATAATAAAATATTGATAGTGGACCTTTATTTTAGAAATTAAGTAATTCATTTTCAACCCTAAACTATAGTTTATCTCTCACTAATTTAATATTCTTCTCTTAGAATATTTATATTGTGAATTAAGTTTTGGATTGTTAGAAATTCTTCTTAACTCCATAACATTCTTATCAGTTAAATTCCCTCTAGAAGATTTCTCCACCAAATTATAACTTAATGTTGATATCCATTCCTAAGATGAATCCATTTGATGATAGGTTGGGTGGGGGTGATGAGGGAACTACATGATTAGGTCCGTAAATATATCCTAGGATTCATGGAAGGCCTCTCTATCCTATAGATAAAATCAAGTGATTTGTATCCTAAGTTATCCTATAAATCTTCTTGGGTATAATTACATAATGAAAGAGTTGTAAACATAATCCAATGCATCAAAGGTGTTCTAAGAAATATAAAAAACAGTTTCAATAATTAAATTTACTAAAAAGGGGGAACACTATTATTCTGAATTCATTTTCATTTATCTGTTGGAATGGTAATTATTGCACTGCATTATAGAAATACATAATGAAGGAAATTGAGTCATTATTAGGTAATCCAAGAACTTATGGAAACAATGAAAGTTAAAATTGTTTTAGATCATAATTTTATTATATATTAGTCAACTTAATTGATGATGGGATTATAAACACTTTATGAAGCTGTAACTCACTCATTATAGGTCATTCTAAATTGTCTTGTTGAATTAGAATAGGTTGAATGTTCTTCTCATTTTTATTAGGAAATATCTCTCAGTTTTTCATTATTAAGTTTTTCTTTCCTAATAGATCTAAGGGGACTATGTTTTTTTTTGATTATTGGATCTAGAATCTCAATTTTTTATCTACTACACATTCAATATAATTTGTTTAAAAAATATTTTCTAAAAAGGCTTGATCAATTTTTGTTTTTTATCTATGTTTTTATCTTTTATACAGAAAGCCTTCCCTAATGACGATGCCAAAAAAATTACAAGGGTCATTGAGACAAGTCAAATTATTTATTTATTATCCCACTTAAAACTATTATAGAATCATATAGGGTCTAACCCACAAGGAAGGTGTGTGAAAAATCCAAAAACCAAAAAATCTCATGAAAAAGAAACAAGTAACAAAAAATGAAAAATAACGGTGTTGTGATGTGTAAAATGTGATGAAATAGTGGTGAATAAGTGAAAGTAAATAGAGTAATGAAGAAATAAGGATAACAAATAATGTAGTAAAAACCAATGATGAGTGGGAGAAGGGGAACATAAATTTTATTATGCTAAAAAATTGATTTTTATTCTTAATAACTAGGAAAATTGAGTTTCCAATATTACAAAATTTCACCATCACCTTAGGTCGGTTGTGTTAGTTATTAGAAGAGTGAGTTAATATTTAACCAACCAGTGAATTTACCATGTCAGTTAGAAAATAAGTTACTTTTTTAAACATAAAAATTTCATTCAATATTTCCAAACAATATATAAGAATAATTATTCAAGAACAAATATGAAAAATGGAAAAGAAATCAATATTATTTCCCCTAATGAAAGATTATCCAAAAATATTATATTTGACTTAATTTTACAAAATAAATTCATAATGGAAATATGAAAAAGAAGAAAAAGGAATATGGAGTCTTACCTATTTATCATGGTTCCTTTCCAACATATGTCCTCTCCAATACTATGATCACTATCCATGTGTCTATGATACAAGTTTCACCATTAGTTAATTTGATGCCCCAACAGAAATGTGAAGGTATTACTTTTAAAATAAATTTGTGTGCTAACTTCCAACACATATATCATAGTTATCTCCTCTAACTAAATCTAATATCTACATGTGGTGAAATTTACTATTCATCATCTTTCTTATTGTGACCCAAGTTGATATTACCCGTGAATGTCATGACTCCAAGTGATCTTGATTATTCTTGTTATTAATCTTCCGAAGAAAAATTTAATATATCTCTTCAAGTCCAGCTTCGTTATATAGAGTTTTCCATTTATTAGATAAAAATGAGAAAGTGAGGGATGATATAGAAATGATTTACTCTAGAATCAACTATGATATCAAAAGTTTTTCATGGTAGAAAATTATTATGGCTAAGAGTCAAAGTAATATGCTGAAAATTTCATACACAACATCCATAGAAACTAAAACTTGAAAAATTAGGTAGTCATATGAAATTGGAAAATTGATATGAAATTACTCTCAAAGTCTTATTAAAATGATAATCTTATATAAATGACTTAGAATTACATACACAATGTGAATGTCATGAAAAATCATGAAAAGTCATTCAAAATGACATTAAAACTCACATATAAAGATAATATCATATCTGGTTATCTTAATACTTATGAATTGACTCACAAAGTCATACAAAATATAAAATACTAATTGGATGATAAAAGTTATTGGAAATAAATAAAATGTAAAAAAATGGGAACTTTCCAGTTTTTTAAGAACTTTTCAAACATCAACATATCAGAACACAAGGTGTTTTGATAAATATATTTAATGTAAAAACATGGAACATTAGAAGAATAAATTCCAAAATATAAAACCTCTTTCAAAATCACTACAAAATACTATTCTAATTAAAGAAACAACAAGATTAATCAATGTATATAATTATAAAATTTATGGTAATTAAAGGTAATAACATTTCAATAATTTAGTTTCAAAGACACTAATCTTTAATAAAAAATGAAAAAATTATATTTTCCACTAGAATTGATAATGATTTAATAATTCTATATCAAAATCACATTTTTACATCAAAATTACAATTACTTCTCAAATTATATTTGGAAAACAATTAAATCCAAATTATAACTTTTTGGATAACTATTAAAAGTCCACCAAATATCTAGTGGTCTTCACATAACAACCTAAACCTTATAACCCCATTGAGTTCCTATTCATGGTCCAGCGAGTTCCAATTGGAAACTTAATTGTTTGGTTCTTTTTTTCTCTTCTCCTTTATCTTCTAATTCCTCTAATTCCACATAAAACCCGATAACCGCCTAATGAATCAAAATTACATCAAAAATGAAATTGAAATCCCTAGTTTATATAGGAAATTCTCCTTAAATGGGTCACCGTCTTTACAAACTCCCCACCATCAGGCTTCCTATCCTGAACAAGAACCAATCATCTTCCAGAGGGAATAATTTCTTCTATTTTATCTTAATATTAGATCATAACTCTATTGCTTTATATTGGAGTGTTTCATGTTTCCACTTAACCCAAACAAGTGGAATAATCTTTCCCAATATCACTTTTTGACTTCACTCAATGATATAGATGATATTCTTCATATAGGATATAATAACCTCAATATCAACATCTTTATATTGATTCACATGTGTAAGGTTAGGTATATACTTCCTCTTTTGGGAAACATGGAAAAAAATATGGAACTAAACTGTAGTGGTGGAAAAATATGATAATTAGTTTTTTTGAAAAAAATCAATATTATAAAAGGCTGTATATATCTTAAAGTTAACTTCCCCTATTTACACATATGTTAATGACCAAAAAAAAATTAACCTAAAGAATATGTGACCATTGAAATTTAATTCAAAAGGTTTACTTATATGTTTTTCATAGGGATTTTGATGGTTTAGATCCATGTCTCGATAATTTTCACCTACTATGTCATTTATCAGAAGATGTTAGTCCCAATCATTGAAGACTTTCCTATCCTAGTATAAAAGAGATGAGAAATCACATCCCATACACTATAAGTCAATGTCTTTGGATATTAGATACATAAAAAAATTTATTTTATAAATATTATTCAATATGCCCCACAAATAATATTCACATGTGATATTAGTTTAGACATATCATAAATAATACTCTTCATCATTAACTAGTTAATGGAACAAAATAAAGGGTGATCACATATGCTTTGTAGTTTGAGAATGTAAGATAAATAAATAGAAGATCATAAGTGAGCATAAGATGAACATGTGGGTCTGAGAACATAATAAAGGTACATTAACATAAGATTAGAAAACCATACCCTATAAAAAAAAGATAATAAATCATGAATAATTATGTTTTTTGGACATTTCCTATGATATGAGGCATAAAAATGTGGAATCATTATAAATTCATCATTATATATGAAAACAAATCGTAATAATGTCGCATAACATAGATATGTGGAGTTAAAATGTGGAACATATAGAAAAATATAAAATCATTTCTTAAGTAAATTCTCACAGTCAAGACCATCATCCCATAATAGAAATAGCCTAATAACATAGTGTATTGGGATCAAATTACAAACCCATATTGTAACATATTGGATTTTATGGTACTCTATTTCTATTTTTAAGAGCTTTCTTTTAGGTTTGGAAGGAATAAGAGTTGTTTTTGTGGACATTATGTTGAACTGTGGGTGCATATTGCATACTTGAAAGTTTTATATTGTATTATCTAGCTTACAACATAAGTAATTCATTGTTCACAAGATTTAAGATGGTTTACAACACAATAATATCGTAAGATTTAAAATATTTTTTATGTAGTTTTGATAACCTATGTTTCCATATGAGGTATGGATCCTTTTTCTTTCAGTTTAATTGATTAATTATGGTTTAATGTGAATACCCTTTGAGGTCATGGGTGTATCAGAGGCGTCTGGGGATTATTCAGAGCCTGAAACCCAACTTTTTGGGTGAAATAGGCCTATCACACAGTTAGTAAAAACCAAATGGGTTAGGTCACATGGTTAATTATAACTATGTGAGGATGGAGAGTGGAATCCAACCGGATACAAAGTTAGACAAACCATCTGATTTGGGGCGCATGCTCACGCAAGCATTTCTGCAATTTTTGACAGTGGTTTGAGACATGGTTTGCACATGATTTGTAAAACTGTGAAAACAAAACATGAAGGATGCCCTGCTACTATAGAAAGGTTATCATGGATGGTTCATGGTTGGCCAATTGTATTGCAAAATCGGGTGACCTTGTGATTTTTGGGAAATTATTTTTTTCCACATAAAATTTATTTAAACCTAAACCTATTTTATAATTTCCTCCTTCATTGTAAAAAACACATTTGAAGCTCCATTTTGAGCCCAATTATTGGATTTGATCATTTTCTCCTATCTGATATCAAAATCAATCACCTTCAGTATTTTTGGATCTGCATTAGTGAGTACTCAATACATTTTTAGTTGTTCCTCATTATTCTTTGTATCAGATGAGCTATTTTGGTGCAAGTTAATATATACTACTTTCAGTTTCTTAATCTATTCTTCATTTTTCCCCAAATTGATTCAAATTAAGATTTGTTACTGGATTATAACTCTACTACCAACCTATTGTTGGTGGTCTATACTTTTCCCATTTGGTTTGGTACTTTATTAATCTAGTTGTTGTTATGTTGCTCGCTGGACTTTCTCGTGCGGCCCCAGAATTGAATTGATTAATTTAATTGAATGGAATGAAATCTATTATGTATTCCCTTTAGTTACATTGAGTTTATTTAGAGGCTGTTTCCCCAACCAAGTCCACCCATGTGGTGTGCCCTTTGCCTTTTCTTAAAGTTGAACCATCCAAGGGGTATGTTTTAGAGATTTCCTAGATAGAGGAAGCCCTATTATATTTTAATCGAATTTAATTTATTTACTAGAAGATTTAATGCCCCCATTTCCAAGTTTTTACATGCTATGGATTGTTTTAATTGATTAAAAGGTTTATATGGAAATTCTATATGATTTGTTATACTCATTGGTTTCTTTACTTTGAATTTTTGTATGAAATGAGATGTGAATTGAATAGTAGTGGATTACTTGGATGTTATACCAAGGATCTTGATTTTATTTAGACTCTATGGTCACTTCACCCATGGATATTGTGTTCTGGTAGAATATTCCTTAGACTTGTATGTTCCTTTTATCTTGATTCCTTAGGATTCCAAGGAAATTTCTACCCTGTAGATCTAGCTTACTAGACTCGAATTAGACATTATCTATTGAAATAATCGTTGGAATCCACCAGTTCCATTATACAGTTTCCATAGAGATGCTCTTGGGGCTCGATGTGGATGACTTGGTCTTATATACCTTAGATCTGGCCCTTCAGGGTTTGACACTTTGTTTATAAATCTAGACCGTGATATTTTGATATGCGTGGTTGTATGGTGCGACCATGGTTGATATGACACTTCTTGTTATATGAAAAGTCCATGGTTAACATGATATGTGTATATTCATGGCGAGGTTGTGTTGGTTATTTTTATTTTTTATAGATACCTTTTTATAGGATTTGAAACATGTTTTGAATGTAGCCTTGAGGGTCTATAGAGAATAACTTTCTTAGTAGTAGTTATGCCTTGGGAACTTTACATTTCTTACTCCTTAACTATGTTATAAATTCTATGCTACTTTATATTATTATATTGAAAAGCAAGAACATGTTATAGACATTTGGGTGGTTACCTACTGGGATTGTATCTCACACCCTGTTCGGACCATCATTGGGTACCCAAAAAGACATTATGGATGAATGTAGGGACCAAGGCAAGCACCCACATCTCGATGCATGATTTTCTACCATACTTAGGAGAAAGGGTGCATGTGATCGGGATGAGGCTTATGATTATATAAGGAGATATCAAATTCTTGTCTTTTTGGATTTTTGATACATCTATTGTATTGTACTGTTGTCTACCTATTTTTTTTATTTTGTAGAGGCATGGATCGTCGTATTTTGTATATGATATCCCTTTGGGAATTTTTATAAATTCATGTATTGTTTATTTATCAGTTGTTGGGTTGTTATATCCGCCTCTTCTATTTAATTTTATTGATATTATACTATGTTACACACTGGTGAGATGACATAGTCTCCCCACAGACACACCCTAGGCCATCACTACTAGTCGGTAACCTCTATCATTCGGGGATATGCGCTTTAGGCCATATGGCCAACAAAGATCGGGGTATTGTTCAGAGGAATCTAGGTTTGGGATGTTATAAATTGGTATCAGAGTGGTCTTTTTCTAGTTTACTATTTGGTAAAAATAGATAGGGATATGAAGTAAATTCAATCTCATAATGAGATGTGCCTGGATGTAGCTAACCTAAATATAGGAAAAATCCAACCAGCCTCATATGGAATTTTTTTCATTATTTTCACTATTACAATTGATTTGATTCCACCATTGGGTGAATATATTGAATTTTGATGTTTTTATTGATACAATAGAGGGTTCCATTTTGTTTCAACCTAATGAGATGAGGGTGTACCATCTCATTCATCATTTTAGTCACCTTTTAGAAATCACATGTCATGCATTATCCCAATCCATATAGGATGTATTTCATGTTTTCATGATGTTGAGATGGATTATGTGATAGATATACCTGATGTTATGATAGAATTATGTATTGGGAATTGAGAAAAAAGGTTAATATTCAAAGTTATTTCCATAACCTAAGCAGTGTTTTTCTAATTAGGTTATAGTAGACACCCTGAGTAGCCAATTGTGTCTCGTTGAGTCATGGAACATGAGTCACATGGACTAGAATGTGTGATAGTGTGGATTAGGTGGATTCCATTATTTAGTGAAAAAGGATTATTGAACCTTATAGATTCGAATTTGGGGGATCATTTGGTTAAAAAATAAAAAAGTGAACTGTGAAACAAATGACAAATGAATATGGAAATTAGATTGGAAATTCACGTGTGAATAGAGACTGACCTAGACCCATATTTTGAGTGGCCAAGAGGTAGTGTCTCTAGTGACTTTTATGAATTTAATTTTTGTCATCCTAGCTTTAGGAGTACGCTATTTTTTATGACATATTTATAGGAAGGTTTTTACCTATCCTATACTTTTGGACAATAAAATTTGATGTCGTTCTTTTTTTAGGAATGTGTTTGGAATTGTAGAGGCATGCCATAGTGATGGCCTCCAGTCTTATCCCAAGAGGTTGGTGAAGACCATGATCCAATGGTTGTGGGCCAGGGGATACTGATGGATCCATCCCTAGTTCTAGTTATGACACCAGCTATTGTTCCATACATAGGTTCTGAGGAACTATTCCATGACAGGTTTTATCACTTCATGAAGACTTTTCAGGGAGCACTGAAGCTTGAATTGTCTATAGATGAACTGAAACATGTTCTCCAACACCAACATACTCTCATATTTTCCAGGTATGGATGTCCAAAGGCTTCTAAGATATGTATTGAGACTATTATATTGATATTTTAGAATCTTGAGACACCACTTGAGATGAGAGTGAAGATCACGACTTATATGCTTCGAAGATAAGTAAAGAATTGTTGGGATGTTCTGAACTAGGATGACATACTATGAGACATGGTTTGGGATGATTACCAAATAGGTTCTATGAATAATTTTACCCTGAGAATTTGTGGGAATAGATAGATAGTGTGATCTTGTGTATGGATCAAGTTTCTGTGACATTTATGGTGTACTCGACACACTTTATAGAGCCTCATCATTTTTAGATGATGTAACTTGCTGATGAGTTTTCGATGGAGATATGTTTTCAGGAAACACTCTGATATACATTTCAATATTAAGTCAATGTGTTCAAATTGACCTCTTTTACTGAAATTGTGAACCAAGAACTGATTATAGAGTGAAACTTGGGAGAATTTGGGGGGCATCGATAAGGGAAATATAGTCTCTCAACCCAGTGTTTCACTGTCTTCAAGAATGAAGTTTTGTTTTGAGGCTTACTTTGGGATGAGTACCAGTTGGGTTTTGAGTACTGTAGCTCATTTTTCTATCATTATTGTGTAAGATGAGTCCACATGAAGATTCAGTGTGATCGTGACCCAGTCAAGTGCTGAGATTATATGGAAGGACAGTCCAAATACAACATTTTTGAAGTACCATCCATCCAATAGTGACTGGTATGGGGTTTGCTCTGACGCAAAGTTCAGGACAAAGTTTCTCAACTCTATGTCAGGTAGGGATCTGAAGTAGTACTGATCGATATGGACGAATTGGTTGTGGTAATGGATGATTCATCTAGACACCACTTACCCCAAGACAGTAGAGTGGGCCTACAATGGGCAGTGAGGTTGTGTCATAGGTCCCTGGTTTAGACCAGGTCTATTCTATATATCATACCCCTGAGGAGTGGGGTGTCAGGACATATATTGTGATATGTACAATTCTAGTAGCCTCTATGTTAGTATCTACTCTCATCGATATAGGTTCATCTCACAGTGAGTGGTGGGGGGTTTGATCTAACGCCAGGTTTAGGAGAATGTTTCTCAAATCTATGTCAGGAAAGGATCTGAAGTAGTACTGATCGATCTGGCTGAAGTGGTGGTGGTTATGGATGATTCATCCAGATACCATTTACCCTGAGACAGTAGAGTGGTCCTAATAAGGGAGGTGAAGTTGTGTCATAGGGCCATGGTATGGGCTTGGTCTATTCTATATATCCTAACAATGAGGAGTAGGGTTTCGGGCCATCTATTGTGATAGTTATAATTTTAGTAGCCTCTATGTTAGTATCTACTCTCTTCGATACAGGTGAATCTCACTATTTCATATATGTACCTTTGGTGGAAAGTCTTTGGCTTATAGTTCAGTTTTATGAGATAATTATGATGCTTGACGCTCTTTTTGGGATCATAATGGTGGATGAATGTTGGTGTAGGGAGTTCCCCCTTGAGGTTGAGAGTTTCACTTTATCTGGAATCTTTTTTCCCTTTATATGACTAGGTTTGATGTCATACTCAGTATGAACTAGATAGTATCTTATTGAGGTTATATTGATTGTTAATGCTTTAAAGTAATTTTAACATCACCAGATGGTGAATTTTAAACTCATAAAGGTGAATGGGATGTATAATAATGTTGATCTGGACCACAACATCATGGGATGGGCGAGATCACATCCCATATCACTAGTTTGTATCAAGATGATCAAGGAGCGCATCAATCATAAATTACTCTACTGTTTGATCATTTCAATGATGTGTTCCTAAATAAATTTTCTAGTTTACCTCATGATATATAGGTTGAGTTATCATTATAGATAGTTCTAGGAGATACATCAATATCTATTCCTCCTTATAGGATGGCTACGATGGAGTTTTAAGAGCTCAAGTGGTAGCTCAAGGATTTGGAGGCATGGGGGTTTATTCAACCGAGTAAGTATTTATGGGGTTAAACAATCCCTTTTGAAAAAAAGAAAGATGGTAACCTTATTCTATGAATGGACTATCAAAAATTGAACCAGTTTATGATTAAGAACCAATATCCCTTGTCATGGATAGGTGAGATATTTGATCAGCATATATGAGCTCAGCTGTTCTCAAATTTTTGATTAAAGATATGGGTATCATCAGGTGTATGTTTGACCTATAGAATTACCTATTAAAAAATTTGATTTTAGGTATGGTATATAAGAGTATCTAGTTATTCCATTCGGTCTCACAAACATTCCATTAGTTTTCATGGCACTAATGAACCGTGTCTTCCATCCTTATCTGGATTCGTTTTTGGTGTTTTTTATGGATGATATCTTGGTGTATTATCACAATCATAATGACCATGCCAAACAAATTAAGATCAATTTGGATACATTGATAGAGAATCATTTATATGATAATATCAAAAATTTCCACTTTAGGATAGAAAAAATTAACTTCTTGGGTCACATTATCTCAGATATAGGAGTATTGGTAGTCCTAGAGAAGAAGAGAGCTACAGTTTCCTGGTAGAATCTCAATAACATCTTTTACATATGGTGATTCTTGGGGATACAAGATATTACATGTGTTTTATATTGGACATATCAGGCTTAGTATCACCATTAATGGTCTTGACTAAGAAGGGTGTGAAGTATTTATGGTTAGATACCTATGAAATAAACTTTTGGAGTTAAAAAGTAGATTGACTATAGCACTAGTCCTAATACTTCTGGATCATGGAAGAAGATACACTGTGTATTGTGACTCATCAGGTATCAGGAGAAGAGTAGTGCTAATATAGGGAGATATATTCTTGGTGTATGGTTCTAGGAAATTGAGGACACATGAGAGGAAATACCTCATTCATGATCTCTAATTTGCTATAGTTTTTCATGTTTTACACTATTGGAGACATTACTTACTGAGAGAGTGTTTGGGGGTGTACACGGACCCCAAAATCCTCAAATAAATATTTACATAATGTGATATGAATTTGAAGCAATCAAGGTGGGATAAATACCTATAGTATTTTTACTTCGAGTTTACCCACATGAATAGAAAAGGAAATGCTATGGCCGATGAACTGAGTAAAAGGACTCAGATATATGTAGTTTATGTGGCCCGTAGTGAGTGGAAGCTTATGGATTTCTTCTTTGAGATGCACTTACAGGTGAAGGATAGTTATGGATAGACATTAATTTTATCCTTATCTATGACCTATACCCTACTGGATAGAGTTAGGATGCTGAAGCTATCAGATTCACAGGGCTTAGTCCTATAGGGGGTGTGGCAGGTGAGGACTCACCTCTTGGTTGGACTATAAGAAAGGATGAGGTTCTTCATATCCATGGTCTCATTTGGGATCCAATAGAGATATGTGAGGAGATAATGCAGGAGTTCCGTGCCTTAGTTTGGGTATTGAATCCTGATGTAACCAAGATGTACTATGTATTGCACCACCAATATTGATGGATCAATATGAAGTGAGAAGTAGCCAGTTTTATTACGATATGTTCCACCTTTTAGCAGGTGGTGGAGTAACATCAGCAATCATACATACTTTTACAAAACCTACATATTCCCGAGTGTAAATGCGATGATATCTCAATGGATTTCATCATCGGTTTAATGAGGTCACCTTCAGGTAGCAATACTATGTGCGTTTTTGTTAACATGGTCATGAAGGATTCACATTTCATTCCAATCTAAGAAACCATTAGTTTTGATGAGCTTTGGAAGTTATAAATCCATGAGATAGTACACCTTCATAGGGTCCCTTGATCTATAATTTCAGAGAGGTAAATCTATTTTACATCTCATTTATGGTATATTTTGTAGAGGAAATTAGGTAAATAGGTTTTTATGAGCACAACATACCACCCTTAAACTAATGGCCCGTGAGAGTGTATGATATAGGTGCTTGAGGAAATTCTTTGAGCATGTGTCCTATATTTAAGGGGAAATTGGGAGAGTCATATTTCCCTTGATGAGTTCACCTATAATAATATCTATCAGGAAACTATACATATGGAACCGTATGAGGCTTTTTATGGTTGTAAATTCCAATCCCCCCTATGTTGGTTAGAGGAAATCAAGGTTTCTTTAATTGGATTGTGTCTTGTGCATGAGACATCTAAGAAGGTCCAGTTGATTCAGAAGTTGATGGCTACTACATAGTCTTAACACAAATCTTACGTCGATTGCTGAAGAATACCTCTAGATATCAAGGTCGGGTATCGACTCTTTTTACGTGCTTCACCAAGGTTGGGATATAGATGTATTAGGAGACAGGGTAAGCTTTCACTGTGACATATCAGGTCATTCGAGTTTCCCAAAAGAGTCAGTCTGGTTGCCCATCAGTTATAGTTACCTCAGAGGTACTAATCCATACCCAATTTCTTCCATGTATCTCAATTGAGACACTATCAATTAGATATGTATCATGATTTTTTTTCAAAGGAGTTTGATCTACATGAAGTTGTGTCCTTTGAAGAGAATTTGATTCATATTGTTGGATGGATCATTAAGGTCCTCTAAGGCCAGTCTGTTACTCTAGTTTGGGTACAATGTTAGAACATCCATTTATAGGATGATACTTGGGAGTGGGAGGATAATGTATGTGGTCAGTGGCTAGAGTTTTTCTCAGTGTAATCCTGACCACCCTTGAGAGGGAAATTAGGGACAAATTACTTTAAGGTGGAATATTGTAAGAACCTAGGTTTTTTTATGAGGTATATAGCCTTTTTCTTATTATAATACTTAATCATAGCCTAATGTGAATACCAATTGTTTTAATTGATATATCAATGGTGTATGGGGATTGTTTAGAGCCCACAAACCAAATTTTTGGGTGAATTAGGCCTATTTCATAGTTAGTAGAAACAGTGTGGGGAAGGACGCATGGTTACTTCTAACTATGTGAGGTTGGACAGTATAGTCTTATAGGATGCATAGTTAGAAAAATAATGTTATTTGAAGTGCATGATAATGTAGGAATGTCTGTATTTTATGATAGTGGGATGAGACGTGGTTTGTTCATGGTTAGTAAAACTATGTGGGGTGACCCTTTCCTATAGTAAATAGATCACTGTTGGTGCAGGTCTTGTCCAACCATGCGCTGAAACTATGTGACCTATGTATTTTGGGGAAATTACTTTCTTTCCATTTAAATTTATTTTAACCTAAGTGTATTTTCTCATTTTCTTCTTTATTGGACAAAAATACCTTTGAATCTCTATTTTGAGCCAAATTCGGGGATTGGGTCATGTTCTCTCATATGCTATTGGAATCATGCATCATCGGTCTCATTGAATCCACATCTGCGAGTAATCAATTCCTTTTTATTCATTCCTCATTCTTCATAGTATTGTTTGAGCTATCTAGGTGCAAGATAAGGTTATTCATCCTTTCATTATTTTTATCCAAATAAAATTATAATCAAGAGTTTATACTGGATGATAATTCCACTAATGACCAATGACAGGTGGAATCTACTTTTACCTTTTTTTGTTCGATATTAAGCTGGTTTCCATTACTCCACCCATCAAACATTCTGATGTGGTCCAAAAATTGAATTGATTAATTGAATTTAATGGAATAGAATCTAGTAGTGATTCCCTTTAGTTCCTTTGAGTTTATTTAGAGGTTTTTCCAAACCAAGGCCACCTATGGGGAATTCCCTTTACCTTTTTGTAAAGTTGAACCACCCAAGGGGTGTGTTTTAGATCTTTCCTAGTAAGATGAAACCCATTTATAATTAAAAAAATTATTTTCTTAACTAAGAGATGTAATCCCTTCCATTCCATGTGTTGACATGTTATTCCTTTTTTGAATTGATTATATGGTTTATGTGGAAATGATATATGTGGGGGTTTTCTCATTGGTTGTTTTTCCTATGAATAGATGAATGAAATGAGATGTGAATTGAATGGTAGTGGATGACTTGGTTTTTATCCCTAGTGTTTTGATTCCATTTAGATTCCATGTTCTCTCCACCCAGGGATATTTTATTATGGTAGAAGATGAATTGAACATGCATGCTCCATGGATCCAGATTTTGTAGGATTTGAAGGACATTTCTACCCCTTGGATCTAGATTGTTGTACTCGCAATGAACATAGTCAGTTGAGTTGATCCTTGGACTCCAACAGTTCCATTACGGAGTTTCCATCTAGATGCTCGTGGGACTTGATGAGGATTACTTGGTCCTCTACACCATGGATTCATACCTTTTTCCTCTGAAACTTTGTTTATATGAAATTACCATGAGATTTGATATACTTGGTTAGACGATGTGCTCATGGTTTATACGACACTTCTATTTGTATGACAAGGTCATGGTTGACACGATATGTGTATACATACGGCAAGGCCATGTAAGTTATTTCTGTTTTTTATAGCTACCTTTTTATAGGAGTTAACCCATGTTTTTAAGGGATACTTAAGGGGATATACAGAATCATATACTTAGTAGTAGCTATGCCATGGTAACATTACATTTCATACCTCATACATATGATATAAATCTCATTCTACATTAGCTTATTATATTGTACATCAAAGACATTGTATTGACCTTTGGGTGGTTACCTACAAGGATTGTATCTCCCACCACATTCGGGCTATCCTTGGGTACCTGGACATACTTTGTGGATATAGACAGGGACCACCACAAGTACACATATTCTAATGCATGATTTTGTGCCATACTTAGGTGTATGGGAGCATGAGACTGAGCTAAGGCTCGTGATGCCATTCCGAGACAAAAAAAAAATTTGTTTTTTTTTATTTTTGATACACGTATTGTATTCTATTTTTGTATACCTATTTTGGATATTTTTTAGAGAGATGTATCATCGTATTTTGTATATGATATCCCTACTGTAATTTTTATAGATTCATGTCTTGTATATTTATCAATTTTTTGGTTGTTTTATTTGCTTTCGCTATTGAATTTTATTTATATTCAACTATGTTACACTCTAGTAAGAGGGTATAGTCTCCCCACAAACACACCCTAGTCTCTCACTGCTTGTTGGAAGCCTCTTGCATTCGAGGATATGTGATTAAGGACATTTAGACAACTAGACTTGGGGAACTGTTGAGTGGTATCTAGGTCTAGGATGTTACAGCCAAAAATTCATTTTACATTTTAAGATTCACTTTTATGCCATGAAATCATCGATCATGATAAATTTAAATTGAGGTGATGTGTTTTTTAATGTATATGACTTAGGAGATATTTATACCATAAATGGGGTGTTTAAAATGATAAAACTTTCACCTAGTAGGTTTTATCATGCCACATGCCTGATTTTATTTCTTATTCATCAACCCTTCTCTCTCATACCTGAGGCAATTCCATGGGTGATTTTGGTGGTCTCTGCTCCTTCTGAGTTCTTCGATTCAATATTCATCTCTATGGTAGTTACATCACTTCTTCTTGGTATGTGACCTTTATTATTTATTTATTTCACTGGTTTTAGAAATATCATTGTGAAACATTTTGGATTCTTTAACCCCATGGTGATGTTTTTTTATCCATTCTAAATATGTTGTGTGGTCATATCTTTGAGGTTGACCCTCATGTTGGTTGTGGTTAGTTGTGCATGTTTTTTGGGGGAATGTATTGTTTTATCTTCTCCACCAAAACATTTTCCTTTTTAATTAATTCTACAATGTGGTAATCAATCCTAGGGCATGTGTTGTTGTCTTTTCATTCCTTCATGTGTTGGTGGATCCCTTTGTGGGTGTGTGTGACTTGAGTTTGAGGTAGTTGGTTCAGTATCAAGACAATGTTGGAAGAACTATATTGAAATTATTTATAATTTTATTTATAAATAAATAATCATGATTGATTTGTGTTCATAAATGAATTTTGATAAAATATTTTTTCCCTCTGTTTTTCGTAAAATAAAATGGCGTTTTAAAAGAATAAATTTTTTTTAAGAAATGTGTTTTCAATGAATGTTTTCGCGAAATAAATGGTTGTGATTTTTTTTTTGAAATATAGAACCCTATAAAATGATTTATGAATTATAGAACATGGGAATCCTTGGGTGCTTAAGTGGGTGGCATAATTTAGGGATATCATTTGTTGTATTGTCGGGGGGTTCACTCATGGGGTATTCCTCTTCTTCCTATGCCTATTGTTCTAGATAATTTGTATGAAATTGTTGGGGGTTCACTCATGGCGTGTTTTTATACACCTTAGGCCTGTTTTTTAGGGACTTGAGTGAACACTAGTCATTATTTGTGTTTTGAGTAGTCTATTGGACTGACCTAATGAGATCCTTGGAATGTTTTACCTATGATTTGGTTTTTTATTATCCAGTCTTTGATATATCAATTTTAAATCTAATGAATGCTTATGAAAATTATTCTTTGGAACTATTTTTACCTAGATTGTTTTAGTAGTGTAGAAAAATGGAAATATTTAACATGATTTTTATATAAAATTGTTTTATTACTTATCATTCCATGTTTTTTTTAAATGACCAAACATGGATTTTTCGTATTGATACATGATATAGAACACCTAGGTGGGAACCTACTAATCCTATTTAGATCACACCCTGCACACCCCTTTAATTGAATGTATACCTAGTTGTATCTTTTGATGTAGGTAAATTCAAGGCTCCGTAGTGGGGCAGAGATCTTTCTATCAACTAGGTATAGGTAGCGAGTAGTGATATAGGGGGGACGTTTCCCACATATCACATGGATTAGCTTATGTTCCATTTTGGTTGGCCATTTTTTCAGATGTGTACCTATGAGTTTGTTTTAACAAATTGGATTTGTAACACTTATACTATTTTATTTCATTTATGGAATATATTTATTCAAGTTATTATTCAACTATTACCTTATTCAATGTATATATATTCTGTGTCATCCTTTTGAGGTTGGGAGAAATCATTCCATCTAGTTTATCTTGATTCATGGGTGATAATATCCATCGCATGTGGATCTAAAAACCCTTCAGGTATGTGGAAGATCATGTCAGGTCCTAGTTCATGAGGGTATCCTAAGTCGGTTCATTATAATTTGGTATTAAAGGATGGTTGTTCTAAAGGTTGGTATATTATTAGATGGGTGATAGGATTGTCAAAACTAGTGTGGTGGGTTGTGGTGAGTGACTTGATAGCTCTTTCCATGATGAGACTAAAGTTACAATGGAATGTTGGGACGTGTTTCTCCTATTTTGAGTTCTTTATCTTAATCTTTGTTTTTTGTTATAGTTTTCTGGTTCTAACTGAGATTATTCTTATCAGCAAATTGTTTCTTTTTTTCAGTGTGTAGTGATATTCCTTTGAGATTTCTTCTAAGGGATCCATAGGAGGGTCAAACATATGATCCTAAAAGAAATCCTACCCAAGATAATAATTTTATAAAGTCTATCATGTGAGAATTTCATGTTATAGACCAAAATGTATTTCAAGTCCAGATCATAGTTTTTGAGGTGTAACTAGGAGATGGAGGAGAAAGAAATTAATCTTGGGAGATCTTACATGATGAACCACCATCCTTTAAAGGTTTTAATGATCCACAAGAGATGGATTAATAGATAGATAATATTAATTAGCTCTTAAAATTCCTTGGTACACTTGATAATATCAAGGTGAAGTGCATTACATTCAGACATGAGGGTCCTAGAAAGTGAAGGTGAGATTTCAGGGTACATTCTAGTAGGCACATTGGTTTGGACTGGAAGGGTTTTAAGATTCATGTCTTATAGAAATTATTCTTAGATTATTTTATGATGTAAATGTATTTGGAGTTCTTATCCTTTTATAAGGGATAGTTTTTAGGGTTAGATTACATCAATCAGTTCGCGTAGCTATTTCATTTTACTATAAAAGTGGTAAATAATGATCATTTAAAAGCTTATAATTACCTATGGGGTTCCCAAAAGATATTAAATAATAGGTATTTATGCTGAAACGTTCTACATATATGTATATTATAGATAAGTAAAAGATGGAAGATATGGATATGACTGGAATGATTGGATTTTCTACCCCTTTTCTTCCACCCAGTGGCTACTTCAGTGGAATTTAAGGAAAAAAGAGGAACTGGAATGAGCATTGTGAGAGTGGTTGAGGTGTTTCCTTTCAAAAAGGATTCTTTGTACTATCAGTTATATCTAGTATTGTACCCATGATTTTCTTTCAGTGTGTGAAGGTTAGGAACACCAGAGGTTCTTATCCCACCCCAACAAATATGTTTAAGGGATGCGGTGACTATGAATATCTACAAGGATTCTGTCAGCCTATGTTTGTGACTCATTGTAGTCATTGATTTTTAGATCCAATGGACATTATAACATAGTCATAATCTTCAAAATCTATAGGGATCCAACCATTAACCTCAAGTGTGAAGAACCTTCATGTAGTGGATGAGTTTCCAATAGTGGTTGATGTGGGACCACCAATAGTGAGAAATAAAGATTTTGTTTCTTCTTTAATAAAAAATATATTATTTGATACTAGTGCCTCACACTCATTTATATCTGCATATTTTTTTGATGCAATAAAACATCCAATAAAGATAACTTTCTTTTTCTTGGAGTAAGGGACACCGCTTGCGAATATGAAAGCGCGTGTGATTCAGTGCTCTTCTTATTATCTATTGATTGCTAAAATAGATTAAGTATGTGATATCATTGTTCTCAATATAGAACAATTTGATGTAATAATATGATTGGATTGGTTTATCTCTCATCGTGATAAGGTTGATTGTTATAATTATAATTTCATGTTTCTTGCTGATGATAGGAGCTCTCAAGTGTTTTAGGCAGAGTTGGATCCAAGGTCTGGTCGTGAAGGACCTTTCTTCCCAAAGATTGGGATTTTTTCTACCATTATGCTTGATAACGATGTGGTTTCTTATCTTGTTGATCTTTCCCAACATTGTTTGGGACATTCTTGATGTTTTCCCATGAATCTTGTCTAAGATTACTCCAGATAGGGAAGAAGAGTTTATTATTGATTGGGTTCTTGGTATACAAAAAATATTGATACCCTCCTATCATATAGAACCAGTGGAGATGAAAGAGAATAATATCTAGTTTGATGATTAGATAGAGACTGGTTTTGTTCACCCTTGTGTTTTTTCATGGGAAGCAACTGTATTATTTTCCAATAAGGATGATGGTTCATTTTGATTGGGTGTGGACTATCATAATTTTAACCAAATGGTGGTTAAGAATAAATATTCTTTAACCTAAGTAGAAGATGTAATAACCAAAAGTTTTATTAATGGAATTCCCTTATTATAATTATGTCATATAGTATAATCACATAAAATCACTTTAGAAACACAATGCCACATAAATATTAATGAACTACTAAATTCAATGTGACCATTAAACATTATATTTCCACTTCTATGATTTTCAATTTCGAAAATATGATATACACAGTTGCGATTAGCAAGATGTTTGGAGTATGATTGGTAAAAATTATTTTTTGGTGAATAGTAACATACCCTTATAAATATCAATATGAACCTTATGAATATTAAATTAGCCAAGTGAATAGTAACTTTACCAATGATAGTTTAAATAAACTTTATCTATCCTATAAGTGACTTAATTATATAATTATATTATAGTGTTGGTATTTTTATAAGACTAGAATATTTAATGATTAATTTAATAATTTAAAAGAAAATTTATTTTCATAAAATTTATTCATAAACTATTATTTTTATGTCTTATGATTATATGATAATTTTAATTGACCTTAATTAATTTTTCAATGTGTTAGAAAAGTATTTTTAATTTTAATGTTTGTATTTTTCATGTAAATTAGGATTTTAATTAAAAATTAAATTAATCATATTTATAAAAATATTTTCATAAAATGGAGTTCATTTTTTGAATTTTACATGTCGACAAATGGTTAGGGTGAATTTTTTATATTTTTCTGAAATACTTTAATTTTTGGTGAATAGTGAAATTTGATAATTTACATAATATGCTAAATAAATGAGTTTCTGCATCTTACTTGAATCATGGATGATGTAAATGGCCATTGGTTTTAACTCATGTTCTATATTTACTATATTAAGTCATGGAATAATCACTATTTATTTTCTTGATGGAAATTAATAAACTAATGAATTAGATATTGACAAAACCCCTCTCCCCTCCACTATAAATACCACCCATCACAACCGCATTTCCTCATACCTCTCAAGCTTCAATAATTGTCAAAATTATGCCCAAAACTCTTCCATATACCCTCCCCACATCAAGGAGATCTTGTTCTCATCAAAAGACCAAGCCTAGGTTCCTTGAGGAGGATCTCTAGAGGTGGATTGTAGTGGTAATTCCACTTTCTCTTTCCTTTCAAATTCCATTCAAATTTAATTTCTTTTCTTCTATTATCCTCATATCTCTTATCCAAATGTCATGATAACTTCATTATGATTTATATACTGTAATTCTATCATTTTAATGTAATATTATTCATTAAACTCCTCCCCCTCTCTTTGTTTATAAAAATGAAATCATCACCCGTGATGTGTTAATTTACCAACATCGTGGGTGATGCACTTCCATTTTCCTTCAATGCATTCATGGATGTCACTAAATACATTAAATGGTTGATTATTTAAATATGTATGTTTTAACTCCTTTTATTTTCTGGAAACAACTTTAATACATAATACTATATGATAAAACGGAACAAGTTCGTTGTGATCCAAAAACTACCCAAACTAACCTAAAATGGTCATCATTAAATTTTAACTAATGATTAATACTCATGGTATATAAACAAGTTCAATATAATATCATTTAAACTCTAGGAATATGATAGAAATTCTATATGTTTATCCATGTTCTACATGAACTTCCATTCATGTGTACAAGTGAACCGTTCCTAAAAACAATGAAAAAGAACACTCCCAAACAATAAATTCAAACTCTACAACTCATACAAAGGCCCGTAAACGAAATTAATGAAACCATAATGAACTATATTAATGTATAAAAGTTTATTTAATTTTTAATTAATAAATATAATGTAATTATACATAAAATTATTGTGAAGAAATCATTTGGATACAAGGTAAGGGGAATTCTCAAACCCAACTTCCTTTCTTCGGGTTTCCCTCTTTCACACTATTTTCAGTATGGTTATTCCATAAAAATAATTTATTCATAATTATGTTACCTTTTCTGGGATATAAATGTTTTCTAATGTATTTTATTACAAACAAAATGTTTTCCAAAAGATCTGTTCTTTCAAAAAACAACTTTTACTTCTTACTCAAGGTTGATGATTCTTATATCACGTATGTTATTCCCTGCTTCATTTGGGAACCCAATGTTTATGAATGTATTATTATGAGTTGAAACCCATTAATTTCCATGGGTTATTTATGTTCATGATTTATATATTTTCTATGTGTCATGCATGATAATATAAATGTTATGATGTGACGGGTGAGCCCATAATTATATAGTGCAATGTAAATGTTAGCAGTGTGCACGGAATTATATAGTGCTCCAATGCATTGGTAAATGTGAATAGTGTCATGAGTAAAGTGAAACATGTGTGAACAGGATGATATCTTTTTTACAACTATGTGTGGTAGTTAACCACTGATACATAAGGTTTCATTTTTATGCATTTCCGCTCTTCAAGCCTTTTATTAATGCCTTCCCTCATGATTATGATCCTATGCCTATGTTATGATAATTACTATTCTTACCCCATGTTTTATTGTTTCATGTTATTATATATCCTCTTACTATGATTTAATATAACCCCATTTTTAGGTATATCCTCAGGTGACTATATATACTAAGTTGTACAAAAGGGCCACTAAGAAGCTAGAGAAGAAGGAATTAAATAAATATTTATGATATATATTTTAAATGTAATGTATGGTCCTAGTTTTCACAAGAAACATAACCTTTGCGTACTCATTATGTAATGTTTTTTATGTTGTTCATCATTAAAATTATGCTAAATTAATATAAGAAAAGTAGGGTTTCTGAAGTTGTTATCAGAGGCACAGATTGGTTAATTTGGGAATTTGGATTAGATAACCTAAGTTAAAATCCCTAGTATTAGACTAATTATATGTAAGCACACAAAAATATTTTCTAAACATAGGGATCCCATAAGATATTATTTTAGTGTTAATTTTACAAAGGAATAACTTATTTATTCATGACTTGTTGATTTATTTTTTCTTCTAACCTTTTCTATTTTAGAAAATGGTGGGAACCAGGAGAAACCAGGCCAACAACCCATGCGAGGGATAATGCAACGATTGCCCGAATGACATACCCAATGCTTTGGGAGGTGGAGTTAAAAACATCATGGTGATGCTTACTTAACAATATCAGGTTATAAAAACTAACATGAATAATGTGGAATGTCCTCCTTCACTTAAGAGGGAGCAACTGTATATTGAGTGTTTTTTGTGGCAACGACCACCAACGTTTAGTGGATCATTTGATCCACTAGTTGTAGAATAGTGGGTCAACTCGATGGAGAAGATATTTTCTTTTCTTCACTATTATGAGATGGAGAAGGTGAATCTATCAGTTTATCATCTCAGTGGGGAGGCATACCAATGGTGGGCTTGGATTAAGAACACCAAGCTGTGGGATGAAATTGAAGATATGGAGTGGCAAGACATTAAGATAATGTTTCTTAAAAAGTATTTTCCATAAAATCTTCATACAAATATGGAGAGAAAATTCATAGAGATAAGGAAAAAGGATGGATAATCTTTCACAACCTACGAAGTGAATTTCACAAGCCTTTCATGGTACACTTTAGGGTTTTTATCAATAATGATAGAAAAATTGATAGATTATTTAGTGGATTAAAACCACACCTTCGAAAGGATCTTTCAATTTGAGACATTGGGACTTATGAAGAAGTTGTTCGATGTGATCTCAAAGTGGAAATGGATTTTTTATAATGGTCTCATGTCTATGGTGATAAGGAAAGAAAGATGAAGTTTCATGTTAGATGATCTAATGAGAAAGGTGGAAATAAACCTAAACCCCCCACATGTAAAAAATGTGGGAAGAGGCATCATGGGAATTGCCTGAAAGTTATGGGGAAATACTTCAAGTGTGGGAAATAAGTATACCAATCTCTTGAATGTCTAAATTACATGAGAAGGAAAGAGAATGTGGTAGAGGAAAGGAGAGCACCACCCATGGTCCAATGCTACAACTATAGGGAGCATGTTCACTATGCAAGCTTGTGCACTAAACTTCGAGTCCTCAAGGGTAATCAGCATCACAAGCAACAAAATCCAAAGGAACAATGGAAGGATTATGTCATCACTACTATGTAAGTGGGGGAAGAAAATGAATTCATATAAGATACACTTGTTATTTACTCAAGAATGAAAAATTCTTATTTGATTTTGGTTCTACGCATTCCTTTATATCTTGAAAATTTTCTATAACTATATAATCAATTCCCTGAAACCTTGAAGTAGAAATATGTATAAAAACCCCAAGTTCTGCAATCATTGCACCCCAAGTGTTGGACACTTCTCCTGTTGGTGTAGGTGGGAAGATTCTTACAGCGAATCTCGTAATACTTCCCTTAGTGGAATTCAACACTATAATAGGAATGGAATGGATCTCTTTATATAGAGAACATATCAACTATTTGGAAAAGGAAATATCTTTTAATAATCTGAACCATCCCATACTCCTCTAAAAATTCAATGATGGTCATGAATCTTCTTTGAAAAATACTTCTACGGCGTGGGTATTGATTCCATGTGAAGAATCATACCTCACTCAAATGGTTGAGTAAAAGGAAAGTGTAAACCTAGAGGTAATTATTATTACGAGGGAATATGGTGATGTATTTCCTGAGGAGTTACTCATACTTCCACCAAATATTGAGGTATAGTTCTCAATATAACACAAACTAGGAGATACTCGTATCTCAAAGTGTCCCTATAAGATGAATACTATCGAATTTGAGGAGTTAAATAAGAATCTACAAGAGCATTTAGACAAATGGTTCATATACTCCAGTGCATCACCTTGGGGTGAACTAGTTCTCTTTATAAAGAAGAAGGATGGATCAATGCAGTTGTGTATCAATTATTGAGAACTCAAAAATATCACCATAAATAACAAGTATCCTCTCCCAAGGATTTACGACTTGCTCAATCAACTATGAGGATCTCAGTACTTCTCAAAGGTGGATCTTTGTTTTGGATATCATCAGCTAAAGGTGAATAAGGAAGATATTTATAAGACTTACATCTTTACAAGGTATGGGAACTATGAGTTTCTTATGATTCCATTTGGGCTTACAAATTCCCCTACAATATTCATATATTTTATGAATATATTCATTAGACATTACCTTGACAAAATTGTGGTAGTGATAATTGATGATATTATCTTCTACTCCAAGTAGAAGGAGGAAGAAGAAGAAAATATAACGATTGTGTTGGAGACATTTAGAAAGGAGAATTTGTATTCCAAGTTCAGAAAGTGTGACTTTTGGATGAATCAAGTCATGTTCTTGGGACATGTGATCACAAGTGAGGGAATTTCCATGGACCCTTGAAAAACAAATGTAATTGGGAAATGGCCCAGACCCTTTAGTGTCGCATAAATCCATAGTTTTCTTGGATTAGCAGGGTACAAAAGATGTTTTGTGAAAAACTTCTCACGATTATAAAGCCTGCTAACTATGTTAACAAGGAAAGGGGTAAAGTATGTGTGGATGGAAGAATGTGAGGAAAGATTAAAGGAGATAAAGAGAAGGATGATCACTGCACCTATACTCACATTACCAAAAATTGGAGAAAGTTTTTTCATATATAGTGATTCTTAAAATAAATTATTGGGTTGTGTACTAATGTAAAATGCTAATGTGATATCCAATTCCTCATGACAGTTGATGATCCATGAGAAGAACAACCTGATGCATGATCTGGAGCTAGCAACAGGGTTTTTTGAATTGAAAATATGGCGGCACTACCTCTATGGTGAGAATTGTTACATATATACCTATCACAAGGGATTAATGTATATATTTACACAAAAGGATCTCAAAAAGAATCAAAGGATATGGTTAATGATAATCAAAGACTATGATTTCTCTAGTCACTATTATCATTGAAAGGAGAGTAATATAGATGATGTTCTTAGAAGAATAGAACCTATTACTCTATCCATGATGCAGATTGAGAAAGACCATATCTTCATGGATATAAAAAGGATAGATTTTTAAATAATAATGGTAGTTAATACATCCTACCTAGCCTAAATGATTTCCCAACCATCTATCTAAGAGAAGATTAAAGAGGCATAAAGAGATGATCTGGAGTTACAAATGAGGGTGAACATAGTAATGGAAGAGAGGCTGCAAGAGTTCCATATCTATGATGATGGTGTGATTCAGTTTGGAATAAGGCTTTTTGTGCCTTCATCACCCAATATAAATAAGGATCTATTGGAAAATGAAAATATATCAACATTTTTTATCTATCCTAGTAACACCAAGATGTAACGTGATATCTGAGAACACTTCAGGTGGGATAACATGAAGAAGGATATTATAGAGTATATCTCAATGTGCTTGATATGTCAACAAGTTAAAGTAGAGATACATAAGTCCAAAGGGATGATGAAACCATTCCAATACCAATGGGTAAATGGGAGAATGTCACTATGGACTTTGTCATGGGTCTCCTAAATAAATCTAAATTAAATAATGCAATATAGGTTGTGGTGGACTGACTCACCAAGACTTCCCACTTTATCACTATTCAGGAATATCTCTAACTTGAACAACTTTCAAATAAATATGTGAAGGAAGTGTTGATAATGCATGGGGTTCCACTCTTGATTGTCTCTAATCATGATCCGAGGTTCACATCTAAATTCTAAAGGAGTCTTGAACATGCCTTGAGTACTAAATTGAATCTTTGTATGGCCTATCACCCCCAAACTAATGGAAAATATTAAAGGAATATTTAGATGCTCAAATAAATACTAAGAGTCTACTAACTATAATTAAATGGTGAATGGGATAAGCCTCTCTCATTGGTTGCGTTCTCATACAACAATAGCTTTCACTCGAGTGTTCAGATGGATCCATGTGATGCTCGGTATGAAAAGTGATGTAGAACTCCAACTTGTTGGGATGAAGTTGGAGAAAGAAAGATACATGGATCTGATCTTTCACAAGAGATAACAAAGAAGGTTTAAGTAATCTAGAAAAATATCAAAGCTGCTCAGAGTCAGCAAAAGAGATATGCTGACAACTATCGAAGGGACTTGGATTTCGATGTTGGAGATAAAGTCTTCCTTCTAATATCACCATGGCATAGATTCATGCAGTTTTTGAAAGAAAGGGATTCTAAGCCCAAGGTACATTGGTCTGTTTGAGAACCTTCACCACATAGAATTCATGGACTATTGTCTTGAACTTTAACCGAATATGGATCAAGTTCATGATGTGTTCCACATATCACTCCCGTGGAATTATATACCATATCCCTCGTATGTACTAAACTCAAAGGTGGTACAGCTGGAAGATGATATCTCTTATGAGGAGCATCTAGTAAAGATTTTGAACCAAAAAGATAAGGTTCTACGTAACAAGAAAACCCACCTTGTCAAAGTGTTGTGGAGGAACCATAAATATTAATAGGAAACATGGGAACCAGAGGAGGTGATGAAGGAGAAGTACCCTCACCTATTTTTTTGAAATGAAATTTTGAGGGCGAAATTTCAAAAGGCGGGGAGAATGTAACGACCCAAAGTTTTATCAATGGATTTAACTTCTTATAAGTATTTCATATAGTAGTATCACATAAAATCACATTAGAAAACATAATTCCACATAATGCTTAAATGAACTACTAAATTTAATGTGGCCGTTAAACATATTATTTTCACTTCTATGATTTTAATTTCGAAAACCTGACATACATGGTTGTGATTAGTATGATTTTGGAGTCTGATAGGACAACTAATTTTTTTTAATAGTAACATACCCTTATGAAACGTAATATGACCCTTATGAATAGTAAATGAACCAAGTGAATAGTAATTTTACTAATGATTGTATAAATAAAATATATCCATCCTATAAGTGAAAATGTTATATAATTATATTATAGTGTTTGAATTTTTGTAAGACATGAATATTTATTTATTAATTTAATAATTTAAAATAAAATTTATTTATAAACTATTAATTTGATGTCTTATTATTATATGATAATTTAATGAGACCTTAATTAATTTTTCAAATTTTTAGAAAAGAAGTTATAATTTTAACATTTTTATTTTTCAATTAAATTATGATTTTAGTTAAAAATTAAATTAATAATATTTATAAAATTATTATCATAAAATCGAGTTAATTTTTGAATTCTACGCATCAAAAAATTGTTACGGTAAATAAATGAATTTTTGTATCATGATTGAGTCATGGATGATGTAAATGTCCAATTATTCAAACTCACATACCATATTTACTGTATTTAGTCATAGAATCATTACTATTTCTTTTCTTGAGGGAAATTAATAAACTAATAAATTAAATATTGAGAAAACCCCTCTCCCCTCCATTATAAATACAACCCCTCACAACCACATTTCCTCACACCACTGGAGATTCATTAATTTTCTAAATTCTTCCTAAACCTCTTCCCTATCCCCACCCACATGTCCAAGAGATCTTGTTCTCATCAAAAGACCAAGCCTAGGTTCCTTAAGGATGATCTCAATAGGAGGATTCAAGAAGTAATTCCTCTCTCTTTCCTTTCAATTTCCTTTCAAATTTCATTTCATTTCTTCTTTTATCCTCATATTCTCTTATCCAAACATCATGATAAATCTAGCATGATTGATATTATTTCATTCTATCATTTTAATATAATATTATTCATTAAACTCCTCACTCTCTCTCTTTTTATAAAACTTAAATCATCGCTTGTGATGTGTTAATTTACCTACATAGTGGGTGATGCACTTTTATTTTACATAAATTCCTTCAAGGTTATCAATAAAATCATTAAATTGTTGAAAAAATAATTTAATATGTATTTTTGAACCCCTTTTATGTTTTGGAAACAAATTCTAAACATAATACTAAATGATAAAACAAAACATGTTTGTTGTAATCCAAAAACCACCCAAATTAACTTAAGACGATCACCATTAAATTTAACTAATTATTCATCCTCATGGTATAAAACCAAATTCAATATAATACCATTTAAACTCCTATAATATCATTTCAATTCTGTATGTTTTTCCATGTTCTACATGAACTTGCATTCATGTGTACAAGTGAACTATTCCTGAACACTAAGAAAAAGAAAACTTCCTAACAATAAATTTATACTCTATAACTCATCTGAAGGCCGATAAAAGAACTTAATGAAACTATAATGAATTATATTCATGTATAAAATGTTATAGAATTGTTAATTAGTGAATATAATGTCATTATACATGAAATTAAATTGAATAAAGAATTTTTATTGAAGGTAACAGTAATTATAGAACCCAAATTTCTTTTAAATGGGTTTCCCTCTTTAAAACAATTTTCAAAATGGTTATTCCTTTAAAATCATTTATTCATCATTATATTACCTTTTCTAGGATATAAATTATAGTGACCCAACCTTTTATTATATTACTATTACATCATTTTAAATATAAACAACATAATAGTATCACACATAGAGGATCCAAAGGCTTAGTGTCTTGGGAAAACTATGACCATACATAATAATTACAACATCAAGGATAAAAATTTATTTAATTCCTTCTTCTCTAACTTCTTATTAGCACTTGACCTCTCCTTAGTACATGTATTCACCTGAGGATATACGTCAAAAGGGGTGATCTAAGATCCCAGTAAGATGATATATATGAAAAATATAACAATGAATGAGCATAACCATAAAATAGGAAAAAGATCATGAACATGAGAGGAAGCATTAATAAGAGACTTGAAATGTGGGAATTCGTAAAAATGAAACATCATGTCTTAGTGGTTAACTACCACACATACTTGTGAACAAATATAGCATCCTATTCACACATAATTTCACTTAACTCATGAGATTCTTCACTTTACCCAATGCATTGGAGCGCTGTATAATTCTAGGCACACTTGTCACATTGAAACAATCATATTGCGCTATATAATTCTAGGCACACCCGTCACATCATAACATTTTCATTTATCAAGAATGAAACAATGAACATATATGAAAAATTATCATTACTAACCCATGAAAACTAATGGTTTTCATCTCATAATAACACATTCATAAACATTGGGTTCCCAATATTTAGTCGAAATAACATAGTTGATACGATAGCAATCAAACTTGAGTGAGAAGTAAAAGGTGTGTTTTTGAAAGAAGGGTTCTTTTGGAAAACTTTTGTTTGACATAAACTTTAGTAGAAAAAAATTATATCCCAAAAAAGTTAAAATAATTTTGAAAAAATTATTTTTAAGGAGTGACCATACAAAATATGGAGTGAAAGAGGGAGAGCCTGAAGAAAGAAAATTGGGTTCTAGATTTTCCGCTTACCTTATATCTGAACGCTTCATTCACTTTAATGTCCTGTATAACCACATTAGATTAATTTATTAAAAATTAAATAACATTATGTACGTGAATATGGTTTATTATTGTTTCATTAAGTTATTTTATAGGCCTTTTTATGAGTTATAGAGTTCAAAAACATTGTTCTGGAATGTTTGTTTTTATGGTTTTTATGGAGCGGTTCACTTGTATTCATAAATTGAAGTTTGGGTAGAACATGGGTAAACATCTAGAATGGATATTACATATTATTAATTATTTTAATGGATTTTAAATGATCTTATAATTGATTATATTATATACCATGTGGATGAATCATTAGATAATAATTAAATGGTGATTGTTTGAGTTAATTTGGGTGGTTTTTCGACCACAACGAACATGTTTTGATTAATAATTTTGTAATATGTACATAAGTTAGTTCCATAACTTTAAAAAGGACATAATAAATATATCATATTTTGGTTCAACCATAAAAATGGGTTCATGACCATATCTGAATGTAGAAATGGAAAAAGTAAACATGTCGTTCTTGAAGGTGATAGATTAACACCTCACGAACAACATTTTATTTTATAAAATAAAAGGATGTGGGGAAGGGGTTGGATATTATAATATCCCATTTGTATCATAAAATTACATTATATGTATGATTCTAGAGTTAACATAACATGTGTGTGAAGATAGGTGGGGAGAGAATAAGAAAAGAACTTGAAATTGAAAGGAAATTAAAGGAAAGAGGATGGGAAATTACCTCTTTAATCCTCCTCTTGAGATCCTCCATAGGGGACCTAGGATTGTTCTTTTGATGAGACTAGAATCTCTCGGACGTGGGGAAGGGGACATGTAAGATTCTTGGGTAGATTTTAGAAAAGGTTTGAAGCTTGAGAGGTGTGAGGAATTGAGGGTGTGAAGGGTGGTATTTATAGTGGAGGGGGGAGGGTTTTCCTTAATATTTAATTCATTAGTTTATTAATTTCCCCTAAGACAAGTAATAGTGTTTCATCCTTGAACAAGAATAGTAAATAGGGAATTTGAGTTCTAGATTTGGGTGCTTACATCATTTTTCAAGTCATGAATAGTGGGTTTAAATTATAATGTATTTATACGGTAAATTAATGTATTTTACTATTTACCAAAAATTCATGTATTTCAAAAAAATATAAAAAATTCACCCCAACCATTTTTCAACATGTAGAATCCAAAAATGAAGTCCATTTTTCAAAACTAGTTTTCTAAATATTATAATTTTAATACTTAATTAAAATCATAATTTATTATCAAAAACCAGTTTTAAAACATTGATTTACTTATTCTAAAATATAGGTACATCATACTTTCACTTGAATATTATTTATATATTATCATAGGTAAGGTTACTATTAATTATGGTATATCACTATTCATAAGGGTATGTTACTCTTCATAAGATTATATTACTATTCACCAAAAATTATGTTTTCCTTATTGGACTCCAAATAACTTACTGATTGCAACTGTGTATGTTAGGTTTTCAAAATTCCAAACACAGAAGTGGAAAACATATGTTTAAATGTCACTTAGCACTTAGTAGTTTATTATTTTGTGTTTTAATGTGATTTTAGGACATATTTATAAGAAGGGAATTTCCATTCAAAAAAATGGCTCATCACATTCTTCCCCCCTTATGAAGTTTCACCCTGGAAATTTCACATTACACAAATAGGTGAGGGTACTTCACTTTCATCGCCTCCTCCGGTTCCCATGTAGCTTCTTCATACTTATGGTTACTCCAAAACACTTTGACAAAGTGGGTTGTCTTTTTGTGTAGAACCTTATCTCTTTGATCCAGAATCTCCACTTGATGCTCCTCATAAGAGAGATCATCTACTATTTGTACCACCTCGGAGTTCAGTACATGTGAGGGATCAGGTATGTACTTCCTCGGGGGTGATACGTGAAACACATCATGAACTTGATCCATATTTGGAGGAACTGCAAGCCGGTATTCCACATCTCCTATGTGGTCAAGGATCTTAAAGGGGAAAATATACCTTGGTCTTAACTTCCATTTCTTTCCAAACTGCATGACTCTCTTCCATAGTGATATTCGAAGGAAGACTTTATCTCCAATGTCAAACTACAACTCTCTTCGACGGTTGTCAGCGTAGCTCTTTTTCTAACTCTGAGTATCTTTGATGTGTTTCTGGATGACTTGAACCTTATCTGTTATCCCTTGCACAAGATCGGGTCCAAGTTGCTTTCTTTCTCCAACTTCATCCCAACAGGTTGGAGTTCTACATCACTTTCCATACAAAGATTCATATGGTTCCATATGAATACTCGAGTGGAAGATATTATTTTATGATAACTCAACCAATGGAATATATTGATCCCATCCACCATTGACTTCTAGAGAGCAGGCTCTTAAAATATCATCAAGAATCTGAATAGTCCTTTCATATTGGTCATCGGTTTGGGGGTGATAGGTCGTGCTGAAATTTAATTCAGTACTTAATGCATGTTGAAGGATCATCTAAAATTTAGATGTGAACCTTGGATTATGATCAGAGATAATCGAGAGTGGAACACCTTGTAGTCTCACCACTTCTTTCCCATATATCTTTTCATGTTGTTCAAGCGAGAGGTCTTCCCAAATAGCGATAAAATGGGTAGTCTTGGTGATTCGGTCAACCACAATCCATATCACAGTATATCCCTTCGAAGTCATCAAGAGACCTATGACAAAGTCTATAGTTACATTCTCTCATTTTTTCATGGGTATAGTCAATGGCTGTATCAACCCTTTCAAATTTTTTCACTTGGCTTTAACTTACTAACTTACCAAGAACCTTGAGATATATTCTACGATCTGCTTTTTCATGTTATCCCACCAGAAGTGTTCTCAGATATCATGGTACATCTTTTTACACCCAAGATGGATATAGAATGTTGTGATATATTCATTGTCCAACAGCTCCTTCTTTATCTCAAGTGAAGAAGGAACACAAAGTCGTGTTCCAAACTGAATCACACCATCATCGTCGATATGGAACTCTTGAAGCTTCCCTTCTGTTACTGCATTCACCCTATTTTATATCTCCACATCATCCCTTTTTTCTTTCTTAATCTTATCTGGGATGGATGGTTGCACAATCATTTGGGAAAGGTAGGATTTATCCTATGCCCTTATGATTTCTAAATTCATCCTTTGCATATCCAAGAAGACAGGGTCTTTCTCAATCCGTAACATGGATATAGTAGCAGGTTCTTTTCTTCTTAGAGCATCGTCTACCTTGTTCGCCATTTCAGGATAATAGTGAATAGATAAATCTTAATCCATGATTAGTTGTAACCATCTCCTTTGATGCATGTTGAGAAACTTTTGTGTGAATATATACTTTAGGCTCTTGTGGTCAGTGTATATGTCACACTTATCTCTATAAAGGTAGTTTCTCTAGATTTTCAACACCAATATCACGGCTGCTAGCTCTAGATCATGTGTTGGGTAGTTCTTCTCATGGATATTCAACTTCCGTGAGGTGTAGGCTATCACATTATAATTTTCCATAAGTACTCAACCCAATACTTTCTTTTAAGAATCACTATATATCACAAAAAATTCTCCACTCTTCAGAAGTGTGAGTACAGGTGCAGTGATCAACTTTATCTTTAGCTCCTTGAAGGTTCCCTCACATTCTTCTGTCCAGACATACTTTAACCCTTTCTTTGTTAACATAGTTCTCAGGCTTGACAATCATGAGAAATTTCTCACAAAACCTCGGTAGTACCCAACTAATCCACAAAACTATGGATTTCTGTGATACTAGAGGGGCTGGTCCATTCCTCAATCGCCTTTTTTTGAAGGGTCTACATAAATTCTCTCACTTGTGATCACATGTCCCAAAAAAGTGACTTTCTTCATCCAAAAGTCACACTTTCTGAACTTGGAATACAACTTCACCATTCTCAATGTCACCAACACAAGTCTTATATGTTCTTCTTGTTCCTATTTTCTTTTGGAATAGATGAAAATATCATCAATAAAAACTTTAAAAAATTTGTCTATGTAATTTCTAAATACTATATTCATAAAATCCATGAAGATTGCATGGGAATTAGTAAGTCTGAAGGGCATCAACAGAAACTCATAGTGCTCATACCTTCTACGAAAGGTAGTCTTCTGAATATCTTCCTTCTTTACCTTTAACTGATAATATCCAGAACAAAGATCCACCTTTGAGAAGTATTGATCTCCACCTAACTGACCGAACAAGTCATAAATCCATTGAAGATGATACATGTTTTTTATGGTGATCTTATTGAGTTCATGATAATTGATACACAGCCGCATAGTTGCATCCTCCTTCTTCACAAAGAGCACTAGCGTACCCCAAGGTGATTCACTAGGGTGTATGAACCCTTTGTCGATATTCTCTTGAAGCTAATTCTTTAACTCCTCCAGTTAAATAAGATCCATCCTATTGGGACACATTGAGATAAAAGAATCTCTGGGTATGATTTCTATTGTGAACTCAACCTCATGATCTAGGGGATGTCCGGGTAACTCTTCGGGAAATACATCACCATATTCCCTCACAATGGGAATTTCCGAAAGGTTGGAACTTTCCTTCAACCCAGCCATTTGGGAGAGGTATTCTTCTTCATAGGGAATCAACACCCACACAGTTGAAGGATTTTTCAAAATAGATTCATGATCTTCCTTTCATTTTTAGAGGAGAATGAGATGGTTCGGAATATGAAAAGATATTTCCTTTTCTCGATAGTTGATACTTGTTCTTTATAATGAGAGCCAATACATTCCCAATATAGCATCAAATCACCCCAAGGGAAGTATTATGAGATTTTTTGGAAGTAACTTCCCACATATGCCAACAGTATAAGAGTCGAACACTTGGGTTGAAATGATTACACCACTTAGTTTTTTTATATACATCTCTACTTCAAAGTTTCGGGGATTTGATTCTATTGTTCTAGCAAACTTTCAAGATATAAAGGAATGTGTAGAACCATAATCAAATAATACTTTTTCCATTATTGAGTGAATAGGAAGTGTACCTTTTTTGACTTCATTAACTTGCTCCACTTCCACAGCAGTGATGGAAAAAGCCTTCCCTTGTTCCTTTGGATTTGGTGGCTTCTAATGTTGATTACCCTTGAGAACTCGAGGTTTAGAGCACTGACTTTTATAGTTCCCTAGCTCCCTACAGTTGTAGCATTGAATCGTGGGTGGTTCACTCCTTTCTTCAGCTACATTCTCCATCATTTTCATGTATTATTGATACTTTTGAGCATGGTTTCCTTCATTCCCACACATGAAGCACTTCCCTATCGCTTTGAGGAAGTTCACATAGTGCAACTTCCCATATTTTTCGCATTTGGGTCATTGAGTTCTCTTCCCACCTTTGTTATTAGGTCCTCTGGCATGAAACTCAATCTTTCATTTCTTATCACTATATCCATGGGACCAGTCTCCAAACTCCATCTCCACTTTGAGAGCACATATAACAACTTCTTCATAACTTTCAAAGTCTCGAATTGCAAGATCCTTTTGAAGGTGTGGTTTTAATTGACGAAAGAATCTATCAATTTTTCTATCATTGTTAATAACAAAACCAAAAGTGTACCTTGGAATCCTTGTGAAATTCACTTTGTAGGTTGTGATAGATTTTCATTTTTTTTCTTGAGCTCTATGAATTCTATCTCCATCTTCGTGCAAAGAGTTCTTTGGAAATACTTGTTAATAAACATTATCTTAAAGTCTTCCCATTCCATCTCTTCAATTTCCTCCCTTGTCTTGGTGTTCTTAATCAAATACCACCATTGATCAACCTCTCTATCTAGATGACAAACAACTAGAGTCACCTTCTCCATATTAGAATAGTGAATCACAAAACAATATCTTCTACATGGAGTTAACCTGCAACTCTGCAATTAGTGGATCAGAAGATCCACTAAACGTCGGTGGTTGGTGCCTTATAAAACATTAGATATTCAGTTTCTCCCTATTTGGTAAAGGAGGATGTTCCCCATTATTATGGTTATTGTTCATAACCTGAGATATTTGGGTAATAATCACCATTAAGTTCTTAACTCCGCCTCCCAAATCATTGGGGATGTCGTTTGTGCAATCGTTGCATTGGCCCTCACATGAGTTGTTGGCCTGGTTTCTCCTAGTTCCCACAATTTTCTAAAATAGAAAAGGTTAGAACAAAACATAAGTCAATAAATCATGAATAAATAAGTTATTAATTTTCACAATTTCTACTAAAATCATAACATATGATATCCATATGTAAAGATTCTTGTGTGCATATTTTTACTTAGTCTCATGCGAGAGGTTTTTTCTAGGGTCTACTAATCCTAGTTCCCGCATTAACTAAACCTTTCTTCTCATACCAACTATAGTGACCCAACCTTTTTTATATCACTATTAAATAATTTTAAAGATAAACAACATAATAGTATTACACATAGAGGATCAAAAGGTTTAGTGTCTTGGGAAAACTAGGACCATACATAACAATTACAATAGCAAGCGTAAACATTTATTTCATTCCTTCTTCTCTATCTTCTTATTGGAATTTGACCTCTCCTTAGTACATGTAGTAACCCGAGGATATACATCAAAAGGGGCGAGATAATAGACCAATAAGAGGATATATAAGAACAATATAAAAATGGGTGAGCATAACCTTATCATAGGAAAAAGACCATGAACATGAGAGGAAGTATTAATAAGATACTTGAAATGTGGAAATGCATAAAAATGAAACATCTTTTCTTTGTGGTTAAATATCCAAATTACTTGTGAACAAATCTAGAATATTGTTCACACATCATTTCACTTAACTCATAATATTCATCACTTTACCCAATGCATTGGAGCGCTATATAATTTTGGGCACACCCATCACATTGAAACATTCATATTGCAATATATAATTCTAGGCGCACCCGTCACATCATAATAATGATCATATATTAAAAATGATCATAACTAACCTATGAAAAGTAATGGGTTTCATCTCATAAGAAAACATTCATAAACATTGGGTTCCCAAAATTTAGTGGGAATAGCATACTTGGTACGATAGCCATCAACCTTGAGTGTGAAGTAAAAGTTTTGTTTTTGAAAGAAGAGTTCTTTTGGAGAACTTTTGATTGACATAAACTTCCGTAGAAAACATGTATTTCCCAAAAACAGTAATATAATGATTAAAAAATGATTTTTAAGGAGTGAACATACCAAATATGGAGTGAAAGAGGTAGAACCCAGAGAAAGAAAATTGGGTTCGAGATTTCCCCTTACCTTATATCTGAACGCTTCCTTCAATTTAATGTCATGTATAACCACATTAGATTCATTACATAACAATTAAAGAACATTGTGTACATGAATATGGTTTATTATGGTTTCATTAAGTTATTTTTTGTGCCTTTGGATGAGTTATAGAGTCTAAAAACATTGTTCAGGAATGTTTTTTTATGGTTTTTCTTGAACAGTTCACTTGTATTCATAAATTGAAGTTTGGGTAGAACATGGGTAAACATCCAAAACTGATATTACATATTATTAATTATCTTACAGGAATTTAAATGACCTTATAATTGATTATATTATATACCATGTGGATGAATCATTAGATAAGAATTAAATGATGATTGTTTGAGTTAATTTATGCGGTTTTTTTACCACAATGAACTTGTTTAATTAATCATTTTGTAATATGTGGAGGGGATAGGGTTTTCCTTAATATTTAATTCATTAGTTTATTAATTTACCATACGACAAGGAATAGTGAGTATTCTCTTACCAAGAATAATAAAGAGGGAATGTGATTTCTAGATTTGGTTGCTTACATCACTTGTGATATGAGGAATAGTGGGTTTAAATTATAATGTATTTATACGGTAAATTAATGTATTGTACTATTCACTAAAAATTCAAGTATTTCATAAAAATCCCGGTAATTCACCCAAACCATTTTTCGACGTTTAGTATCAAAAAATGAAGTCCATTTTTCAAAAATAATTTTCTAAATATTATAATTTTAATATTTTATTAAAATCATAATTTATTATCAAAAACCAATTTTGAAACATTCATTTAATTATTCTAAAATATAGGTACATAATAATTTCCCTTGAATATTATTTATATATTATCATAGGTAAGGTTACTATTCATTAGGATATATCACTATTCATAAAGGTATGTTACTATTCATAAGGGTATGTTACTATTCACTAAAAATTATGTTTTTTCTTATTGGACTCCAAATAACAAACTGATTGCAACCGTGTATGTCCGATTTTCAAAATTCCAAATACATAAGTGGGAAAAAATGTTTAAAGGTAACTTGTCACTTAGTAGTTCATTATGATGTGTTTTCATCTGATTTTATGACATATTTATAATAAGGTCATTTCCATTGAAAAACATTTGGTCATTACCTGCATGTTTCTAATAGAGATTATTACAAACAAAATGTTTTCCAAAACATCTCTTCTTTCAAAACACACCTTTTACTTATAACGCTAGGTTGATGATTCTTATATCATGTATGTTATTCCTTATTTCATTAGGGAACCCAATGTTTTTTGCTGTATTCTTATGAGATGAAACCCATTAATTTCCATGGGTTATTTGTCTTCATCCTTGATATATGTTCTATGTTTCATGCATGATAATATAAATATTATGATGTGATGAGTGCTCCCAGAATTATATATAGCTCCAATGCATTGGGTAAAGTGAATAACCTCATGAGTAAGGTGAAATATGTGTGAACATGATGATATATTTTTCACAACTATGTTTGGTAGTTAACCACTAATACATAAGGTTTTATTTTTAATCATTTCCACTCTTTAAGACTTTTATTAATGCTTCCTCTTATTATTATGATCATATTCCCTTGTTATGATATTTACTATGCTTATAACCTCATGAGTAAAGTGAAATATGTGTGAACATGATTATACCTTTGTTCACAACTATGTGTGGTAGTTTACAACTAAGGCATAAGGTTTCATTTTTATGCATTGCCACTCGTCAAGCCTTTTATTAACGCTTCCTATCATGATTATGATCCTTTTCTGATGTATTCCATAAAAATTATTTATTCATTTTTATCTTACATTTTCATGAATATACATGTTATTACTTAAAATTTATTTCTTCTTATATCATGTATGTTATTACACCTTTTATTTTGGAACCCAATGTTTACGAATATATTCTTATGAGATGAGACCCATCCCTTTCCATGGGCTATTTACATTCATGATTGATATATGTTCTATGTGGCATGCAAGATAATGTAAATGTTATTATGTGATGGGTGCACCCTGAATTATATATCACAATGTAAATGTTATGATGTGATGGGTGAGCCTAGAATTATATAGTGCTCTATTTTATTGGGTAATGTGAATAAACTCATGATTAAAGTGAAATATGTGTGAACATGATGCTATATTTGTTCACAACTATGTGTGGTAGTTATTCACAAAGACATAAGGTTTAATTTTTTGCATTTCCACTCTTTAATCTATTTATTAATGCTTCCTCTTGTTATTATGATAATAAACCAATGTTATGATGATTAATATGCTTACCCCAAGTTTTATTGTTTCAAGTTATTATCTATCCTCTTACTGGGATTTTATCTCACCCCTTTTTTATGTATATCCTCAGGTGACTACATGTACTAATGAGTACCCAAGGACCAATAATAATCTAAAGAAGGAATAAAATAAATTTTTGTGCTATATGTTGTAAATGTTATGTATGTTCCAAGTATTCTAAATAAAAAAAATCGATGGATCCTCATTGGGAATTTTTTTTATTGTTTATCATTAAAATTATGTAAATGTATTGTAAGAAAAGAAGGGTCATTATAGATGATTTGTTTGACCAGTTAAAGTGGTAAAATTGGTTTTTAAATATCATTATTTTGTTAGGTTATCATTATCTAAGAGTTTGGGAGTCTGATATACTGAAGAATGATTTTAAGATAAGGTTTATCCATTATGAATTTATTGTGATTCCTTATGGTCAGACAAATTCCTCTAAAAATTTTGTTTCTATAATGAAACATATATTCAATAAGAATATCATCACTTTTGTGGTCATGTTCATGGATTACATTTTGGTTTATTCGAGGTATAAGAATGGGTATAAAAACTATCTGATATTGGTTTTATAAATCCTGAGGAGTCACCGCCTATATGGAAAAATATAGAAATTCAGTTTTTAAATCCAAGAAATAAAGATATATGGTCTTGTGATTTCTAATCCAGGATTATCAACTAAACCGAAGAAGGTGAAGGTTGTATTATAATTGAAGGAAGAGTGGAACCTGATGTGACTCTTTACTCAATTTATTTTTTACACATAGGATGATGGTCTGAGTATTATTCTGATAATGTTCATATATCATCATCCCTCCTTCAGTATATTATATAGAGTCAATAGAAGGATGGTGAGTTCAAAGGAATCAGAGAAACCCTTTATGGTGGGGAGACCATTTCTGGTTGGTCTCTCCCTTCCATTGGTATTCTCCATTTCAGGAATCGGGTTGTCATCCTAGTATTAATTAGAAGTTTTGTTTTATTTTAATTTCATATTTCTCTATGGTTCATTAATCAGGGAACTATGAAGATGAATTATGTCATGAGATGATGTTTCTAGTGGTTGGTTATGAAGCATAACATTACAAATTGTGTATCCCACTATTACACCTTCTAGCAGATAAAGGAAGAGCACCTGAAACCATCTGGTTTTCTTCAAAACTATTTCATCACTAGTTTGGAAATGTGATAAGGTATCCATGAACTTCTTTATTATAATACCATATAATCCTTGAGGGAATACTTTTATCTGGGTGGTGATTGATAAGTTTAAGAAATCATACCAATTTATTATGATAAGGGATATCACTAAGGTTGAGGAAATAGTTAATATGAATAAGAAAGATATTGTGATGTCATATGGGTTTCTCTCTGCTGTTGTTTGCGATAAGTATCCTCAGTTTACCTCTCGGTTCTGAAATATTATTCAAGAGGTGATGGGGACTTAGGTTCAGTTGAGTACAACTTTCCACCCACAGATATATGTATATATGGAGCATGGTATTAAGATACTAGATTATATGATCCTTGCATGAATCATGTATTTTAGTGGATCATGGGATATCCATCTGGGGCTGGTCTAGTTTATGAATAAAAATAATTACAATTATTTTATCATAATGGAACCCTTCAAGGCTCTGTATGATCACCTGTGAAGATCAAATATTTGTTTGGTAGAGGTGGATGTGGTCACTCTTATGGGACTATCTCTATTTCAGATGATGGTGAAGAGGATTTAGGATATACATCAATGTTTGGTTACAGTGCAGGGTCAGAAGAAACCGTATGAAGATTTTCAATGTTTTCCTTTGGAGTTATCTGCTGGTGACAAGGTTTTCTTGAAATTTTCTCATTTATTAGCTCACCATCAGATTGGGAAACAAGGAATGTTGGATCCAAAATATGTTGGACTATTTGTAGTCATTTATTGGATTGGGAAGGTAGCATATATGGCATTATAACTGGCTTAGTTGATAGATATTGATGATGTTTTCCATATATCTTAGCTCAAAAACTACCATCCTAATCCCTATCATGTTCTAAGTTGGTAATAGATCTATTTGGTGACATTAATTTTATTTATAGAGAAACCATTAGAGATAATTGATTCTTAGTTTATGTCCTTGCATGGGAATTCTGTCGAGTTTTCCATAGTGTTACAGTGACACAAATCAAATTATCATGAGTCTTGTGAGTAAAATCATTGCTAAAGGAGCACTGGCCTCATATCTTTCTATAGAATCCGTATTCCAGATGACTTGCTAGGTGTGGAAAGTATTATGGGGGGTGATATTGTAACATCATGGATTTTAAGGTATGCTCTATCAATGTTGAAGAGTGTATTTTCATGTCTGAAGGGCATGAGAATATTTTTTAGGAGTTTTACAGAACATGGGGTGTAGACAGCAAGATGGACACTTTTATATCATATTTTATTGCTTAAAAAAAATAATTTCTTTGGGAACCATATATAAGATGATTTACAAGACAAGAATCTTGAAATTCATAAAATTATTTTACACCGTAAATTTCTTTTACACCATAAGATTCAGTTTTACACCATAAAATCATCAATCGGGGTAAATTTAACTCCAGGTGATTCGTATTTCGAAATATATGAGTTATTGGGTATTTATGTTATAAAAAAGGTTTTTATGATATAAAACCTTTGACATTGTAGATTTTATTAGGCTTTAAACCTGATATTTTCCTTATTCATCATGCAACCATTATCTCTGGAACACTAGGAGATTCCAGGTGTGATTTGGATATTCTCCGATCCTTTTGAGTTCCTCCATTTAGCATTAAAATATATATGGAACTTACGTCAATTCTCCTTGGTTATTGAATTTTCTACTTCTTTGTTTCCATTGGTTATGGAAATATCATTTTCACAGTTTTTTGGATATTTCAACCCCATGGTGGTGTTTTGTTTGATCCTTCCTAGATCCATTGTGCGATCATCTCCCAGAGTATGACCCTCGTCTTGGTCATGGTGCATCATGAAAGTTATAAGATGTGTGTGTTGTTTTATCATCATCACTAACTTATTTTCTTGTTAAATGGATTCTAAGATATTAGAATCAATACTAGGACCTTCATTATTTTATTTGATTTCCTTCCTATATTGGTGTATCCTATTGTGGGCGTGTTTAGCCCAAGTATGAGGTAGGTGGTTCCGTCTCTATCTTATGTTGAATGAACTATATTTCTACTATTTTATAAATTTATTTATATATTAATTTTAATTATTTATTTTTGTGTGTGAATGGATTTATATAAAATATTTATCCCTTGGTTTTGGTAAGTAAAATGGGTTTTTTAAAGCATCACATATGATTTGAAAAATGTGTTATCCAAGTATGTTTTTTTGGAATAAAGGGTTGTAAAATTGTTTATAAAATTTGGAACCCATTGAAATAATTTATGAAATACAACACATGGGAAGCTTTAGGTTCATAGGTTGGCGGAGTATATTATAAGCATCATCCATTATACTGTTAGGGGTTCACTCATGGGGTGTTCCTCTGATCCCTAGGAATATTGTTATAGGGAATTGGTATGAATTTGTTAGAGGATTAACTGATGGGGTATTCCTATTATCCTAAATCATATGTTATAGGGACTTGATTTTTCACTAGTCATTTTTATGGTATGAGTTATCTGCTAGCCTAACCTGATGTGATCCTTTGTGTTTTTTACCTATTATTTGGCTTTCTATTGTTATGGATTTGATATACATGTTTGAATCTGATAAATGTTTATGGAAATTATACTCTATGACTATTTTTACCTAGATTTTTTTGGAACATGAAAAATGAGAAATATTTACCTTACTTTTTGATATAATTTTTTTTCTTCTAATGATGACCTTATTTCTTTTAAATTAGAATAACCAGTTTATTTATACTGATATCTGATGTGTAACTCCTTTGTGGTATCCTACAGAGCTTGTTTAGCTCACACCTAGCACACCCCTTCAGTAGTTTTTTGACATGGTAATGTCTTTTGATATAGGGAAATGAAATACATCACAGTGAGGTGGTGAGGTTTCTATCTGCTGGGTATGGGCAGCTGGTGGTGAGATGTTGGGTCTTTTACAACATATCACATGGAATAGATTGTTTTCTATTTTGGTTTTCCATTGATTTTGGAGTTGTACCTTCGAGTTTGGTTCAGCTTCATTGAGATGTATCACTTCTACTATTTTCTTTCAACTATAGAATATACTTCTTTTAATTTTTATTCCATTGTTTCCTTCCACTCTATGTATATATTCCATATCATCTTGTTCACATTCTAGAAAATTATTCCCTATGGTTTCTCTTAATTCTCAGGTGGTAGTCATTAGCCAATGGGGATTGAGAATAACCTTTGATTATGTGGTGGATCAGGTCAATTCCCAATTATTGAGGGTATCCTGGGTTAGTTTGTTACAAATAAAATTAGTGGATTAGTTTTAGCCCCAACTTCATTGTATATCATCTCATTATATATAAACATTTACCCAATTAATTTTAGGGTTATATAATTCTAGGACTAATCATCACATCATGAAAAACCATACCAATGTTTTCCATATGAACATTAAAAAAATTCATCATTACATCATAGTTTAATTCAACCATGTAAAAGAAATGGGTTCCATATATATTTCGACAAGACATGATTATAATTCATCCAAAGAAAAATATGGATACTATTATTGGAGAATATCCTAGTGAATCATAACAAAAATAAAGTATTTTGATATATATATGACAAAAAACTATGGAAGAACATTGAGAAATTGTATTAATAATAAGATGAAACATCCTTTATATTTTCATAACATTTATTCTAAAGTGAAATAACTTATAAATTAACTATTTAATAAAAATAAATAGAAATAAATTAAAAAATACAATGAATAACCATGAATGTGTGTAATAAAATCTTAGTTAATAAAACCAAAGAAATCATTAAGATAAAGGGACAAACATGGGCTATAAATTCATTATATATTATTGATATTCAATTTATTTTATTCATTTACCTTTTCTAATTAATTGAGTTTTATATAGTTTTTAAATTAATTAATCTTTTCATTAGATTTTGGGAATATTAATTTTTAGAAGACCGGATTATTTCTTGAATATATTTTACATTATTTACATAATATAAACAATACATATAAAAAATATAACACAAATTTATAGAACCCAAAGGTTTAGTGTCTTTATAGAATAGCTACATGGGTTTATTTTTTACCAAAATTTCATTAACATCTCCCACAAAATTTTCCACACATGGTTTTTTTTAAAATATTCATGTGCATAATTCCCTAGAAAAATAGGAAAAATAAGGAGGAATGAGATAAAATTCTCTATAATGGAAAAAATTATTAATGAGTTTTGGAGGTTTAAATAATAAGAAGGTGAGAAAACATAAACCTTGGAGAAATATATCATTATAAAGAATATAAAATCAAAAGAGTTATCTATAAGGTCATCTATAAAAGCATATGAAAAATATGGTCATGGAGGATAAATATTCACAAACAAAAGGTATAAATAAGGTTATCTCCACCTAAAAGCATCCTTTCAATTGAATTATGAACCAAATGGAGATGAAACAATGAGGATAAATTTAAACACTATAAATAATTATAAGATAAAAAATAGATGGTGTATTAGTGATACTAGGTATATGATTTCTAGAGTTTGGGATTATTGGTGTAGTTTCTCTCACCTCTTTTATTTTATTATTTTTATTATTACAAAAAAAATTAATTTTTTTATATTTATTTGATTTTGAATTTATAAATATGATGAATCTCATTTAATTTATATATTCATTATTCAAATTCTTATTAGTTTTATTTATTCTAGACTATATTATATATATATATATATATTTCAGCAATGTATAACATCTTATGTTTTGACTATCTTATGAGACTTCATAAAAATATTAATTTTCCATAATATCTTACAAAATATGTAATTTATTATGTTTTCCAAACATCTTACATGATTTTTAGAAATCATTATGAAAATCCCAATATCTTATGAAAACCTAAATATCAAAAGAAATTGACTGAAAATCTTATGAAATTTTAGTGATTGAAATTTTAGTAGAGTTATAATAAGGAATATTTATTATGAAGTTTGTTATTTAATTTTTTATTATTTAAATTTTTTAAGCTCAAATTTTTATATATAATTACTTGATAATATTAATTTTTCCTAACTTTTTATAAATTATTTAATCTTATTAAGTTGGTTGATTAAATATCAAAAGTTGAATTTTTTACAATATAAAATCCGGTTTTTTGTTTTTTACAATGGGCATTAACTTTTCTAAGATAATATATAAACAATATTAATAGGTTTCTCTAAAATGTAAAAAAGTAAAAAAAAACATGGGAATTTTTAAAACAATTGTACGATGTTTTAAAACATACATAATAAGTTTCTAAACAACCTTATAATGATTATATCAACTTTATGATGATTTATCATTATAATGATCAAACCTTGTGATGATTAAAGCATATGATGATGAACCTTACAATGATGTAACCTTATGACCATGAACCTTATGAAACATACCCACTTCATAATAATGAATTAGAGTTTTAACATTGTTTATATATGTTTTATTTGTAACTTTTTAATTTTATTTCTTATAGATTTAAAAAATGAACTCGATGTACAATATATGTAAAGGGCCCACATATTTATTATATTTTGAAAACCATGAAAAATTTAACCATTGAACATGAATAAATAAATATCATGGTATGAAAATTTAGTATTTATCTATAAATAATGATCAACCAAACCCTATAAAAGAGAGACATAGATAAACTATTATAACTAAAATTCTAATACTATGATTACTACCACTGTCTTCTTGCTATAATAACTATGATGAGCTACATCATGAAAATTATTTATTGGAAGTGATCAGGATAAAATTATTATCTACATTCAAAATTGTTATTCTCGTTCCCCATATATTGACTGGTATTTTCTTTATCATGTTTGATGTGTCATAATTATTCTTTATTTATTCATTTTTAATAAAAAAGAAAGGGTGTATAGATTATAATCCCACTATTAAAGGTACGTTTTTGGTTGTTCCTCTAGTTGAAAAAGGTAGGTATGTATGGTTGTTCTTGTGCTCATAAAATATAGAATATTATCGAGCTATTACTCCCATTAAAAGTTAGTTTTATGTTTGTTTATGACACGGTAAGCCTAAAGGAAGGTTGTAACTTGAGTTATGACTCTCATAAAAAATTCAATTTCTAGGTTATATAATTTCTCTTGAGGTGTATAGGGAAGGGAATAGTATATATAGGATCACTTTAATCCAAAATAATATAAAAATTCCTGGTGTTCATATTTAATTTTATTCAATGAGATTATTTATATTATTATTATTATTAATATTATTATTTATATTACACTCAAATTTATTTTTTTGTTTATGTTTAACTCTGATTTAAATTCTATTAAAATTCAATAATAGTGAATTTACCACCATTGAAATTCTTGGTATCTCAACCTAGGTAAAAAATTAGTATCAAATATTTACCTTTGGATCACTATTTTTTTCATATATTTTTTATTATCTAATATTTGATCTAGATTATAAATAATATTGGAAAGATCTTAGTTGAGATTTCAGGTTTCAACTTGATTTATATTTAGATTCCTCAAAGACCACCCTGGTTCAATGGTAATGATTATGGATACTTGAAAACTCGATTAGAATCTTATCTTAAGAACATGAATATTTATCACTGGATGATCATGGTAAAACCTTAAAAATGTATTGAATCTGATCAAGATTATTTGACTGGTAATGATACTATAAAGTATCTGTAAAATTACAATGTTATGAATAATTTATATTATAATATCGGTTGAATTATATTTATTCATATTTTACCATACAAAACAGCAAAAGATATATTTATGATTCTTTAAGTCATCCATTATAAAAATGAAAATCATTAGGGAACCAAACTAGGGATGCTTTGAGTTGAATATCAGTTTTTCAAGATAGGATAAAAAGAATCTATTAATCATATGTTTTGTAGATTAATGAGTTTTGTAAATGGAATGAGTGGTCTAAAATATGTTATGTGTAATAAAATGACTCGAGCTAACCTGAATTATCACCTGACCCATATATTCATTAAGACCAAAGGTCATTCCCAATCACCAAAAGCTAGAAACAAGTTCTTTGATATTATTGAATACTCCTTTTGGAATGAATTTACACTAAAAATGGTGTAAATATGATAGTGAGTGTTTTACTGAATATTTATCATGGATTTCACTTACATTGGACATCAATTCATAATAAAATAAGTAAATACTAAGAAGCGGGTAAACTATATGGTTTATAACAAACAGATAAATCCCAATTCATGTGTTTCAACATTTATACATCATCAAAATTAAAATTCACCCCAAGGAACAATAAAAAACTTGAATACAAGTAAAAAAGTATGGTTGTGTTGGATGATGCCTCTATATCCCGACCTAAAATAAAATAGAAACCCAAAACATACCTCAACGAAATATCCATGAATCCATGGTCGCTAACCATATATATCCCAACTAACCATTGGAAAACTATTATAATTTTAACCAATCCACAAATAAAACTTTGAATCCTATATACAATAAGGGGTGTATACAAACACATGAACTAGTATGCAGGGTGTGAACTAACAGTCCTAGTATGATCTCGTCGAGGATTCTATATATTTCTTTTTATAATGTAATTTATTAATAATAATATGAAATAAAATAGATATTAAGTTTTTATATAAAATGATAAATAAACCAAACAATGTGGTCTAAAACATAATTAATAAATATTTTATTTTATACAAAAAATAATTAAATTATATTAAGTAGTAAAAAACCTAAAACCCCATGTTATGAATCATTTCTTTTCTAAAAATAAAAATGATATAATTTTCTCATTTCAAACCTTTCTTGAAATCTTACACAAAAATCATACCATTTCTAATTTTATTTAAAATTAAATTAAATAGTTTATTTTTTAAAAAAATATAAATAAATCCAACTATGAAGAATACAATAGAGTGAAATTAGGAACCAAAATCTCAATGGACTGTTGTAAAAGTAGACAATGTAAGGTTGATGATGATAAAAAATCCCAAAAGATTACTTTTATATGTTTTTTTGTTTCTATTTCTTGAAAAAGATGGTTGACAACATTCTAGTATAGTTGTTGCTAAAGCAAGGTGGTTTTAATGGTGGTGTAGTTTCCCAGTGTCTTCCATATTTTTTGCCACAAAATCAATATTTGTTTTATAGAAAAAGAGTTCATGGTGGTCTAGACTACAAAGGAATTACACTATGAGAACCACATAGGGAGTTTTCAGAACTAAAAAATAAACATTGGAAAAGCATATATTTCTGTATAGTAGTTATTCTATATGGTCTAAAAAGGAAGATCATCATATTTCGATGAAGGTAGTGAATTAGATGCCACCATAAAGGGTGTTTTTAATGATAAAGGTGGTGTTTTAGAGGTCACCGCAAGGGGAATAGTGTGCTATGTGAACTGTATAGTGGGTTCAGTTTGCGGTGTAGGAAAATATGCAAGGGATTTAATTATAATTGTGATTACCATGATTTATAGGTATATTTACCTTTATAATGGACCCCCAGTCACTTGATTAGTGAGCTTGAATTTCATTCGAGAAAATCTTCCCTGGGATAATTCTATAAATCTTGAAAGTAGTTTGTCGAATTTATTTGTGGGGATTTGTAGCTCGAAAAGGAAAAGGAACTCATGTAGAATCATTATTCCATAGAGTAAAATAATTTCATGAAGCAATCATATTCCATTAATCACTCACTATACATAGTTAAAGGAATTTTGTGAAGGGACTTATGGTTGTTCATAGAGATGTACAACTCACAAATGAGGATGTCCGCAAAGAAATCATAGTTTTTTGAAGCTGTTTTTGGGTTACTATAGTCTAAAAAGGATAAGATACTCAAGAAGAAATCACGCTATATGGTGAAAGGGTTTTACCAAATGGTTAAAATTAGTTCACAGAGGAATAAAATAGTTCGTGAAAGGTCCCTCTCAAAAAAATCACCATGGAGTTAGGTGTAATTGTTCTATTTGGTGAAAATGGAGATTCATGGAGCACTCAAGTGTGAAACTATTATTAGGTGTTCCAGATCAATAGAACAATATTCTTAAGGAGTAGTGTCTAGACTTTAGTTGAGAGAGTAGTGCGATTTCAAATTGAGAATGGTTGTAAATTGGGAGGGATAATGAATCTGCTATGAACATTATAATAGTAGTGAACATTAATGTATTTGATATATAAGAAAATTTCTTGTGTATTCTCCATGGACATATCCTAGTACGGTTGAACCAAGTAAAATTTTTTCACATCATTAATTTTTTCATTTCTGGTGATATATTACTATGGGAAATGGAGATAAATGTGTTTTTTAACAATGAAGTAAGAACCGAAGGGGTAGTTGTTTTAATCTTCCATATCCATATTCTCTAATGCTATCATGATATTTATCCTGGTTGGGAATACAATTGAGGTCATAGGAAGGGTTTAATATAAATGGTTCTCTCTTAGTGGTTTTAATGGATATTTGTAATTATATAGGGATCCCGATCTTTGATTAAAACAATTTTCAATTGTGGAAGAATCGGATGCATCACTACTTATAATCATTATGTATAGATGTCTTTATAGTAATGATGCATAGTATTTTAGCCCATGTAGACAGTGTTTCTTTATCAGAAGCTGACCAAATTGAATTGTATGCGGATGCTAGTGGAACCAATGATTTAGGGGGAGCCTTAACCAATAAAATTTATATAAAGGTGATATAATGTAAGACATCACATTCTATGTTGGAAAAGTTTCTAAATATCAATTAAGGCAATTAAAAATTCAAAGAAGAAAAATTAATGGTTCTTTGGAACAAATATGAGAACCTAAGAACATAAACCAAAGTGTCTATAAATGTAATTTTTATCATGGGGAATGTTTTTTAGGGAAACATGCATGGTCTCAGATAAATTCTTAAAGATATAAATATCGTTAAGAACATCAAGAGAATAATTTCACCATGATTAAATATAAATATCTTTGTACTAGAATATAAAAACCCTATTGAGTTTAATTGGATAGTTTTCAATGTAATCTTGTCACATATGTGATGAAAAATGATGATAACAAGTCTGTGGAAAAAGAGAAGTCCACAGAGGTTCAATTCAAGGCCATGAAGAAGTTCACTATTGAATATGGATCTGAATAAGAAGAAGGGAAAAATTTGGTCATATATTTCCATTACTAAAATCCATATAGGAAAATCAATGTTCATTGGGAAGCTTCCTCTAGAATCCTTTCTTTGTTGAAAGGTTGGAAATCATACAACAAGGTGCCTCATAAAATTCCAATATAATTATGAGGATGATGTCAAATACCCATGAAGAATTATTCATCCTATGTTAAAGGTAAGAAAAATATAAAGATAGATTTATTCAAGAATAATAACCTACTTTCACAAGAGAATGAGAGTTCTGAAGAATCTAAGGTAGAATAGATGAAGTACTATAAGAATCATAGGGAAAATTCTATGGTCAAAGTTATAGGTGATTTTTAGACAAGGGAAGAAGGTGAAAATGGTGAAGGAGAATTTGAAGGAAGGGTTGATCTCTAGGCTGAATTAGAAGATTCACTTCAAGAGACAGATGTTCGGAGATCCAAAATAGAGAAATCTAATGGAGTGGTTCCTGATTCCAAACATTATATGCAGAAGTAAGAATAATATAAGTATAAGCTAAAGGAAAAAATTTAAAATATTAAGTATTCAATTATAGATAATTTTAAAAAGTTTATTGAGTACAAGAATAAAGTTGAATAACATAAAATATTGAGAGTTGGTTTGACAAACACAAAAAAATGATAAAAAATAATACATATTTATGAAATTGAAGAGTTATTTTTCAACCTATGATAAAAAATAGAATATTAAAAGATAATCTTGACTCCCAGTATGACATCAGGATGGAAGATCACTCAAGTGATATAAAAGATAAATTTGGATCATATTGGTCCATAAAAATAAAAGTAACAGACATATCCAAATAACAAGGATGGTATGGGGATTAATTAAAAATATAAAGTTATAATGATTAATGTCAAACTACATGCACCAACTCTATAGTTGAAAATTTATTTGGGTACAAATTAGAATAAAAATATTCATATATCTCAAGGGAAGAACAATGGTGCACCAATGATTTATAGGAAAAAACCTTAAGTTACATGTTATTGTTGATGAAATATGAGACATTCTAAAAATCTATATCCTATAGACAAAAGGTACTAAAGAGAATAACAGAAAAATTGCATTCACATAGAGATTGATATCCCAAGAATGATTTTTATGGTAACTATTTTTGGTGTGAAGGATCCAGAAACATGGTTAGATATTTCTCATCTATAATGTAGAATAATGTTCCTATACCGACCCAAAGTGGTCATATAAAGCAACTCAAAAAATTAATGAATAGGATGAAAAATAAATATCAAATTTCATATTTGGAAGATGAAGTAGGTTCATCATACTCTGAGGAAGATCAATCATATAATTACACAATAGATATGACATCAATGATGTGTATCAAATAGAAAACATTTGATTGGGAAGTCATTATATAAATTGAAGTTAAATCATCAGGTTGTGTTGGTGTATGAATCTCTGATAGTGTATGTGCCTCCCTAAAGAAAAGAAATAAGGATCTTTTTACAAGTATCAAATATGAAAAGTAATTTGTTTTCAAATTTTCAAATGATGAAGTCGTAAAGATAACTTTCACTAGAAAATCCAAATTTGTGGGAAAAGATATGATATGTGTTGATGTCTTGGTTATCGAATGTCTCAATTACAACATGCAAAGTGATTTTCAATTGTGTGACTCAGTTCATGTTAAAATATTTACCAGGAATTTGTGTATTGTTATGGGAAAATTTGATACCTTAATTTTATAGCGAAAGTGAATGAATGGAAATCTATGTCATGTGATTGGTGAAGAAGATATGTGAATTCTATCTAGAGAGGTAGATAATAGTTTATGGAATAAAAATAATTGCCATATTTTCCCACCATACCTATAAGATGTGGTCAAATGTGATGTGGTTCGAGATCTCCCTAATATTTCATGTGATCATACTCACATGTGTGATTCTTATCAACAAAGGAAAATTATCATAAATTCATAAAAGGAAATAGAAAAAAGTCCACTAAAGTGATTTAATTGGTGCATGTTGATGTGTGTGGACCTATCCCAAAAAGAGACATTGACGGGAATAGGTATTATGTTTTTTTCATTGATGATTTCAGTAGGATGGCATGGATTTTTTGTATTTACCTCAGGTCCTATGTGTTCATTTTCATAAAAAATATCTTAGAGAAGCTGAAAGGATACTTGGATAGAAGATTATGAATTTTATAATAAGAAATGGTACAATATTTACAAAGTGAAAAGTGTAGGATTATCTTGAGAAACACATGATAATTCATCATGTTTTGGTAGTGATAAAACTTTAATAAAATGAAGTACTTGAGAGGATAAATCATATCATAACCAATATGGGCATAACAATGCTTTGTAGAAAGGACCTACAACAGAAATTATGGATGGAATTAGTCTTGACATCGGTCTACATATCCAATAGGGATTTGTTGTGTCTAAAAGAATAAAAGACTTCATATGAGTTGTGGTACTGATATAATCTAACATTTAAATACTTTCAAATCATTTTAAGTAAGTGGCTTATTCTAAATAATGAGAAACAAAAAAAAATTAATCTCTTTGAGTCGAGGGGATATTCCTTGGATACTCACGAAAAATAAAATCACAAAAAAATTCTTCAATAAGAGGCTGGGAAAATTGGATGAAATAAATGATATCACTATGGTAGAGAATGAGTAGAATATTCAACAACATAGTGAATAGTTCCCAATTGGTAGTGATGAGGAGGGAATAAAATAAGGAGGATTTGAAGTGGAAAATGATGACTTAAAAGAATATACTTATGATATAAAAGAGGAATTCAAATTTTTATCTACATATAAGCTGAAGAGTTGATCTATAATTGATAAGAAAAACATCATTGGTGATTAGACCGTGCTAGTTCAAACAATGAGAATTAATTATTTGTATCAAGAATTATTCTTATCTTAGTCAGAGCCTACGTGTTTTGAGGAACTGGTCATATATGAGAACTTACTTCTAGATATGAATGAAGAGCTTGACCAAACTGATAAGAATCAAACACAGATATTGTTTCGAGACTGGAATATAAGAATATCATCAGGACTAAATAGATCTTATGGAATAAACTAAATGAATATGGATTGGTAAATCAAAACAATTCACGACTAGTGTGAAAGGGATACTCTCAAATCGAGGGAATAAATGTTGAAGAGACATTTTAACCTATTGTAAGGCATGATACTATTCACTAATTCGTATCCATAGTAGTGTAATGAAATTTTAATGTTTTCTAGATGGACATCATGTTAGTGTTTTTGAAAAGGTTTCTAGAAGAAGAACTGTATATCGAGTAGCCAGATTTTTTTCTCATTCATGAAGATGAGAATACGTCTTTTCAGATGAGGAATTCATTATATTGGTTCAATCAAGCACTAAGAGTGTGGTATTCATTACTTAATTAGTTTTTTAAAAAGTTGAATTTTCAACATGGTGGATTTTATTACAATATCTATGCCAAAAATGATAGAAAAAAAATTATATTGTTGTTGTATGTCGATAAAATAATATTTTGTGGATCACATGAATCATAGTGAAAATGGTTTATAGAATTCATGAAAATTGAGTTCAAAAATTCAATGATTGGTGAACTAACCTTTTTCTGTCTTTACAGGTAACTCAAGGAAAGAATGTCACATTAGTTTTTCAATATAAATATTTCATGGGGGTTAGGAGAATATTGTGAATGGATAATTAAAAAGATATGATAGCTCAAATGGATACTTAGATGAAACTATCATGAGATGATTAATGCAAAGAAATTAGTTTCTTATAATATTGGAAAATAATTGACAGTTTGTAGTAATTAATAACAACATGACTCGATATTTTTCACACATTTCAACCATCATGGTATCAAAAAAATTCAAAATATATCCACTCACTTGCAATAAAAAGAATACATCGATATATCAAGGGAATTTTTATTTTGGTTCTCTATACATAAAAAATATCAGTAAGTTTTTTTGGGATATACATATGAAGATTGGTCCAGTTCCATAGATGGTAGAAAATAAACATTATGTGATGCATTCTATCTTGGCGAATTGTGTATTTCTTGGTTAAACAAGAAACAATATTTTATTTCATTGAGCACTTTTGAATCTGAATATATTGTGGCTACTAAAACTTACACATAGTTATTGTGGATGAAGAAATAATTTTATGATATGGTATTTGAAATGTATTCTCCAATGATAATCCATTGGGATAATTCAGGTGCTATAAATCTTGGAAAAAATATTTTCCATCACTCATGGATGAAGAACATAGAAATAAAGTATCATTTTATAAGGTAAATGGTTTAGAATGGGCTTATGATGTTAGATTATGTGCCTACAGAAATATAAATTGAAAATATTCTAACAAATTCATTACCCAAAGAATCATTTGAACATTATTGACTGGCGCTTTGAGTTCATTCGACTCTCCAACGTTGAATAAGTGAAGAAGTAGAACCCCTTATCCATGATGTATGGTGTGTTTTTCCCTTGTGTAAATATATGTGTTCTTTTCAATGTTTCAACCACAATGGAGTAACCTTTGGGTTCATTTAAAAATGGAGAAAAATTTACTAATCAAAACAGGGGGAGAAGATGATAGTGGAAGTAGATAAGTATGGGGATTTTTAAATCTGTTGATACAAATGTTGATCAATAAAAGGATATATATCATGACTAATGAGGTTTTGGTGAAATTAGTTGAATGTTTTGGGAATAAAGTGTTTCATTGATTAAAATTTCATTCTAATCTTATTTCCCATACCTAACATGGCTCAGGTGGGCTTATAGTATGTGTTGAGTAAATATTTGGTCACTATCTTGAATCACATGAAATGAATTGTGGTAGAGGGTAGAAGATTGTAACTTGTTAACACATTGGAAAAAAGGTTTTAAAGAGATATCAGAGGGTGAAGAGTTATTAATAATCCCAAAGGGGATTTTGTAGGGAAAAAATAACTCAAGGTGACTTTGTTGTGTTTTCGGGCTGTATGTGTTTATTGAAAAATCTAGTTGAAAACATTATAGAATGGTTTTTTCCATATCAAGGTGTTTTTGAAGGTGTAATAGTTTTGTTGTGTTTTCCATACTTTTATCCTCAATATATATATTTTTTATTGAAAATGAAGGATTTATGCATTGTAAAATTGGTGTACCCCATAACTCCTAAAGAAGTTAACAGTGATATAGACTTCATAGGGATTTCACTATGTGAACTTCAGGGATAGTTTGTGAAACTACAAAGTAATATTGGAAAATGAAATATTTTTGCATAGTATATGTTCTATTTGATCTGAAAAGGAATATCGTTATTTTTTGTTGAAGGTGGTGAATTAAAGGATTTTTCATCGGGTATTTTCATTTGAAGATGAAGGCGGTGTTTCATAGGACATAACAAGAGGAATCATGTGTTATTAAAACCACATAGAGAGTGAAATATTCATTGAATGAAAATTTTTAAATGATTAATTCATATTTGTGATTAGAAGGATTTTTTAGTATATTTTTCTATATAAAGGATATCTAATCACTTGATTAGTGAGCGAAAATTTCCTTTGAGAAAATTTTCACTGGGATAATTTAATGAAGTCTAAAATAATTTTGTGTAGTTAGGTTTGTGTGGAACTATACCTCACAAAAGAAAAGGGGATTTCATGGTTTAATTCATCCATATAGGAATATAATTCCATGGATCACTCTTTTTCCATCGAGAACTCATGATATTCAGTGGAACGAATTTCATTAAGGGACTTATGGTAGCTTGTAGAGATGTTTAGATAGTTAAGGAGGATGTCCACAAATAAATATTTGTTCATGAAAGGTGTTTGTGGGGAACTATAGTCCCAAAAGGTGAAGTGGATCATGAATCACTCATGTTATGTGATGAAAGGTTTTTCAAAAAGTGTTTAAAGCAGTTCATAGAGGAAAAATATTTTTTGAAATTTCTCTCCACAAAGCAATCTCCATGTGATGAAGTTTACTTAATATATCAGGTGAAAATGGAGCTTTCTGTCAACTCATGTGTGAAACTATTCTAAGGTGTTTTAGATCATTGGAAGAATCTTCTGAAGGATTAGTTCATATAATTCTGTTGAGAGAGTAGTGAGCTTTAAAATTTTTAATGGTTTTAAGCTAACAGGGTTAGTGGGTCCTCTTATAACATTATAATAGTAGTGCTCTTCATGTGATTTTATACATAGAACATTGCTTGTGCATGCTCCATGGACGTATCCCAGTGTAGTTGAACCAAATGAAATTATTTTGTCTCATTCATGTTATCATTTCTTCTCATATATTTATATAGGAAAGGAATATAAGAGTGTTTTTTAACAACAAAACAAGATATAAAGGGTTAGTTGTTTTAATCTGTCATACCCCAATTCACCCAACCTCACATGGTATTTAACCTAGTTGGGATAACAATTGGTATCATAGGAAAGGGTTAATATTAGTGTTTATCTCTTCAGGGTCTCAATTTAGGTTTTCAATCTTAAATGTATTTTGATCTTCAATTGAAAAAATTTTCAATTATGGAAGAATGGGATATTTCAGTACTTCCAATATTTAGGTATAGATTTCTTTACAGTAGTGATGCATGGTATTTCATCCAGTGTGGATAGTGGTTCTTTATCAGAAGCTAACTGAATGGAATTAGACACTGATTCTAGAATAATTAATCCTTTATAGGTAGCCATATAAAATTAATTCTATAGAAAGGTGGTTTCATGTAAGTCATCACATGATATATGGGAAAATGTTCAAAATTTCTATGAAAGTGATTCAAAATTCAGAGAATAAAATTACAGGTTCTATAGAACAAATATTAGGACCAAATAATGCAACCCATTGACTCTATAGATGCATTATTTGACCAGGTGAACATTTTTGGGACATACAGGAATTTTATCATATAAATTATTGAATATTTAAAGTCCATTAAGTGAATCTTAAGAATAATTTAACCTTAGTTAAATCTAAAAGTCTTTGTACTAGAAGATAAAGATCCAAAGTTTCTGAAATTCAATAGTTTTCAAAGTACACTTATCGTATATGTGATAAGAAATAATGATAATGAGTCTATGGAAAAAGTAAAGTCCAACTAGGTGGCATTCAAGTCCATTAAGAAGCTCACTATTGAAGATGACTAGGAATAATTAGTGACAAATGAGGAAATTCCATCCCTTTCCTCAAATATTCAAATAGTATTAACAAAGTTCATGTTTAAATTTACTCTCACATGATATCTATGTATAAAGTTTAGAAAACATGCAGTAAGGTGCATCTATAAATTCAAAGTTGATGATGATAATGAAGTGTAAATTCCCATGAAGAATTCTTTCTTCTATGTGAAAGGTATGACAAATGTGAAGCAAAAAAAATTCAAGAAGAAGAACCTACTTTAACAAGAGAATGAGAGTTTGGAATAATCTAAGGTTGAAGTGATGGAGGAAGAAAAGGATAATGGAGAAAAATCTTTGGTGGTAGTTTTAGGTAATTCATAAATATGGGAATAAAGAAACAATGATAAAGGAGAAGTTGAAGTAATGGTTGATCTCTAGGCTGAATTAGAAGTTTCTCATTAGGAGATAGTTGTTTAGAGATGAAAAATAAAAAAAAAACCAATAGATTTGTTAATGATTCCAAACTCTATATATATCAATTGAAATAAGTGAGGTCTAATATGAAAGAAGAAATTCAAAGCATAAGTCATAAATGTTAGAGAACTCAAAAAGGTTGTTGAGTATATGGTCAATGTTGAAGAATAGAAAAGAGTGATCGATGGTTTGAATAATATAGAAAAAGTTCAAATCAAATATATCAAAGAACATGATGGGGAATTTATAGACCTATAATGAAAATTAGAATATCATGAGAGAATCTTAAATCCAATTATGTAATCAAAAAATTAGATTACTCAAGTGATAAAAAAGATGAATGTGGAGCACAGAGGTCCAGAAAAACAGAATCAATATTTATATTGAAATAAAAAGTATTGTATGGGGCTTGATCACAAAAATAAAGTTGTGATGACTGATATTAGACCGAAATCATCATATTTGAGTTCGAAAATTATTTTTGGAAGCAATAATAATCAAAAGATTCAAAGATCTTAGGGGGTGACCATTTCTACACCAATTATGTACAGGAATACACCTCATATTAGGTGTTATTATTGTTGAAAGATGGTATGTTATCAAAATTTATATTTCATATCCAAAAGATATCAAATGGAATAAGATTAAAAATAGAGTCAACATAGAGTTCAATATTCCAATAATGATTTTTATGGTCACTATTTTTAGTGTGGAGGATTTAGACTCAACACAGATATTTCTCATCTACAATGCATGTACCAATGCAGTCCCAAAGTGTTATTAAGTAGTAGGTAAAATAATAATCAAATAGTATAAAAATGAAAACTCTATTTGTTGATATAGAATATTAATTTGGTCAGGAATACTAGAAGGAAGATCAAATATATTTGTCCACAAAAGGTATGATGTTAATAATACAGATCCGAAAGAAAAGAGATGATAATGGGGTGGTTTTATAGATTTCACATAATGATTTAGATCATGATAGTGCATGGATCCCTAACATTTTATGCACATCCCATGTGATGGGAAATTAGCATCTTGTTTCAAGCATAAAATATGAAAATAATGGTGTTTTCAAATTTTTAAATGATGAAGGCATGAATATTATAGGCTAGGAAAATGTCAAATTTGGGGGAAAAGATATGAGATGTGATGTTGTATTGGTTATTGAAGGTCTCAGTCACAACATGTAAACTATTAGTCAATAGTGTGACTCGTTTTATGTAATAATCATTACCAATAAGTTGTGTACCATTAATGTAAAGTCCTGGATTTTCCATGTAATTTTTTTAATTATATGGAATATTACGAGTCCTTGAAAATTGAGGGTGCATGATTCCAAGGTTCAGATTTCCTGAAATGAATTTATAAAAAAAATTAGGTATGTTCAGTAAAAGTGTGAGCGGGTTTTTGTAACTTTGAAACTGGTGCTCAGAATTGAAATTGGAGGGCACCGTTGAACTTGCAGTGTCGATATTTGCTTGAGGAGACCTTCACCTCTATTGCAGTAGGTCGAGGGAAGAAGTTGTTTTTTCAGCTTTTTCTAGGAGAATAAAAATAAAATAAAATAAAAAAACTTTTATTTTATTTTGTTTAAAACCTCATTTTTTTAATTCTAGTCGTGGGGACCACCTGAACCAATTATTAATTTGGGGAAAACCCTTGGGATCCTTCCAATTTATTGCACCAATTTATTGTACCAATTTATTGTTCCAATTTATTTTTCCAATTTATTGTTCCAATTTAATGTTCCAAATTTGATGTACCAACATTAATCCTTAACTCATTAAATTGGCACTACACCTCTCGCGGGAGGATCATTGGCAAAATAGGAGACATTGGGAGAGTTGTAAAGAAAATTATCCAATGAAGAACCACCCCCAACGCCGAATGAGGAACCGACACCGAGCCCAGATCGGAAGCGTCTTGCAGGAGCGATGACCGCTGACATCACCATCTCATCGACTTCATCTTATTCCTTGTGAAATATCTTACGGGAGAATTAGGTAAGGGTTTTATTTATGTTTGAATTTACTTTATTGATTCTTTATATCCTAAATTCACGACGATGATGGCCAAATGAACATGGCTATCGTCCCGCACATAAACCTTGCTCCTCTTTCTTTTTATTCTTCGCACATTCTTCGTGCCTTCTTAAACGCCTAATATTTGTTGATTTCGGAAACACGAAGTTTTGATGAGCGTGATATATGGACACGGATCCCTCGACGCGAGGATCGTAAATATGTGATCGTTTAATTTTTCAGGCTTGGATCAAAGTCGTAGTGGCTCTCAGAAGAAGGCGGCAGACGACACCCAGCTGACCGTGAGGAAGGAAGGGTGGAACACATCCGCACTACCGGTTGATGAGATGGTCATGGCCCGTCGGCCGCGGCAGGGCAGGGTGTCAGCCGGAAATTGCCCGGCCATGTGGCGGAGTGGCGGTTCACGTTTGCGCCACCAGTGGAGCAGGGGGGGGGGGGGGGCTGCGGCTGAAGGGCAGCCGACCTTTCAGCCAGCCATGGTGGAGCAGCGGCGCACGACCACGCCGTTGGAATGAAGATTGGTCAGCCACACCAGACTGGGTGGGACCCCTCTGAAGGGTCCCGCGTTCCACCCAGCCAAACTGTCTGATGGACTGTTCGGGAAAACAAGAAGGGGGTGCTCCCCCTTCGGCGCCAGCTCAAGCGGACCGCCCGCCCAGAGGGTCGCGCTAGTATGCTGGGTCGGGCCTACCAAGGCCTAGGCCACCTAGGCCGGACCCGAACCGGTTCGGGCCAACCCAAAACGGGTCTGGTCAGCCCAGGCGGGGTCGGACCGGACCCAGGCCCATCTTGACCGAGTTTTGCCTTTTGGCCATAACTTGTGATCCGATTATCCATCTAACAAACCATCAATGGCGCTGGAATCCGTGGATCGTGATAGTCCTTTTGGTATACTCCACTTGAGTCTTAGATAAGGTTGGAGTCAGTCCAGGTTGGATCAGACCCCGAATCCAACTGGGCCCTCAGAGCGGAAACACTAATAATTTATAGACCGAGCATCCTATTGATGTTTCGTATATTGCGTTGGGACCCTTTTGACATAACAAACCTTTGAAGTACTTTTTCATGGAACTTTCGGGTGGTTTAGGTATGACCTATGGATTGGGGAGTGGGTTTCCTAAGCGTGATATGTATGGAACCCTGCGACTGGCTGAGACTTGACGACTGCTGACTGTTTCGACTCAGAGTGACTTGACAGGTCCAATAGAGAGCGCCTCTATGTGAAGTGGCAGACCCACAGTGCAGAGTGCCTCTGTGTGACACGGAAGACCCACGATACTCGAAAAGATGAGTACCTCATCATGCCATGAGTGGGAGTGCCTCTGTGTGATGTAGCATACCCATGGTGGGGAGCACCTCTATGTGACATGGCAGACCCACAGTACTCGACATGAGGAGTACCTTAGCAGTCCAAGGTTAGTGGCTAGTTCCTCTATGTGATGCGGCAGACCCACTGTACTCGATAGAGGAATAGTTATCCAGCATCCAAGGTGTTTGACATTGTGACTGGGAATGTTACTTGTTACTATCCCTAGAGATTCATGTGGCTGGCTATCAGCTTCCATTGCGATCCTGTGTAGTTCAGCTTCATAATTTGGTTTCTCAGAGTTGTATACCTAGTGTGAGCTAAGTATTTACCTTTGTGGTATTCTTTCCTTCATGGAATAGTTTAGATATGGGATTTTGAGTTGGGCCTAGTGTTTCCTCATGATCAATATGGGTATACTCGACAACTTAGGTATATGTATGGGAATATACCTAAGTAGGGTTGACAGTTGTTTTCATGATTCATGGATTATCCTTTTTGTATTTTTTGAGACCTTCAAGGGTCTTGGGGTCCCTATTGAGTATCGTTATACTCACCCCTGCACGAGCTACACCCACACCTTGTTGTGTTTGGTGCAGACGACAGACATCGCTTATTGAGGACGAGGGTACCAGGACTGGAGGTAGCTCGGAGGTGGACATTAGACGGCGCATACCATAGACAGGACCATTCAAAAGATATACCTACCATTTAGGTAGGATTCTCGGCAGGTATTCATAGGAGCTTTTTTTAGTTATACTTGAACTTTTCAGTTTAATTGTACATTTTAGTTTTACTTGTACTTTTCAGTTGGGCTTGTATTCTAGCTCATTTACTTTCTTTACACACCCTTTTTACTTTATAGTTTAATTTTTTATTATTTGTTTAAGTTTATAGGTTAAAAAGGTAATAACTTCCCGGTTTTAGGGAATACGTCTTTCGGTGCTAGTCATCATCCCCTAGCCTATGGAAGGCGAGCTTGGGGTAGTCACGGCACGGGCCCCGGGGGATGGTTCATGACAAATTGGTATCAGAGGAGTTCGGTTCTATAGAATAACTAGGAATCTGATATTTTCTGTGAAGGGTTTTCAGTTTTGGGAGACAAGTGTTGGTGCGGCAGCCGACGTATCCATACACCAGGACCCAGACTTCTAATTTCTGACTCATTGCATGAAAACACTGATTGCGTATGTGTTTTTGAAAATTTTTCTTTGTGATATCTTTGATTCAACTCACCAAGTATAAACTTAATGACCGTTGGGAACTTGTTTCTTTTCAGGATGCCTCCATAAAGATAGCCATCCAGGATTCCAGTTAGAGTACATGATGACAACCCACCAAGCAATGAGGATTCGGTACAGGGCCCCCTTATGGAAGTTGTACCACCAGGTGGTGTACCAGCAGCACCACTACCCGTTGGGAAACCTATGCCACCAGCCCTAGAAGTAGAGGGTGAACGCCACTTGAACACGTTGCACAAGTTCCAACACTAGTGGCCATCAAGTTTTTGGGGCAAGACAGATCCACAGGTGGCTGAGGATTGGCTAGAGGTTGTGGTTAGATTTTTTCGACTAGTAGGTACACCAGCTGATCTCATGGTGATCCTTGCTGCCAGTCTTCTTCAGGCATCAGCATGCAGATGGTGGAGCTTGATGATCCATGTTCACAATGAGGTCACTCTCATCTAGAGGGACTTCGAGATCCATTTCAGGGCAGAGTTTGTCCCAAAAAACCTACGCTCAGTGCATATACAGGATCTTCTCCACTCGCAATAGGGTATCAGGACTATGGATCAGTATTCAGAGAGGTTCACCGACCTCTCGTGCTACTCCACTCATATGGTGCGGGACCCTTTCTTCAGAGCTCAGACTTTTGAGTAGGGGATCATATGGGAGATTAGAGCTTCGATTGGTTCTCTTAGCATCCCGACATAGGTGGGGTTGTGAGAGAGGGCACTCTTAGTTGAGAGCTTCCTTTCTGAGTAGTCACCAATAGCGAGACCCACCACCGGATGACACGTAGTAGATTCATCTGAAGATGGCAGCAGACAGATGATGTAGAGGTCTAAGAGGACCATACCTATAGGCGGATGAACATAGGATATAGGGTTGGTGGTGTGGGGCCCTCGAGTCAAAGCAGTACAGGCAAGGATCATGCAGTGTTACTCGTGCGGCGGGTTGGGTCACATGGCTCGTGACTGCCAGACCTGCCATACCGACGACTAGTAGACGGTCGAGGGACCATCAAGGCAGAGACATAGGTTCGATAGAGGAGGTACATAGGTAGGAGGTGGACGTGGCAGAGGAGCAGGCCGTGCAATAGGCGGTGGGATACGTTTTGAGGTTCTATCGCCACCACCATCAGGTGGCCCACCCCGACCACAGAGATCAGGTTGACAGGGGCGAGCTCAGCTCCAGGAAACTGAGGCTTACAACCACAACACTGCGGATATTATAGGAGGTATGATCTGTGTCTACTATACCTTAGCTGCAATACTTATAGACATAGTTTTCAGTCACTCATTTATTGCCACAACCCTCATTCGTATCTCTAAGATTTTGATGGAGCCATTGGCTCGATCTTTACGGATAGAGACGCCTATGGGATTAGATTCGATGATATCTTACTTTTATCAGTAGTTTGAGATTACTCTGGGTGGAGAAAGCTTCGACTGGGATTTCCTAGTAGCGGCGTCGAGTCCTTATGACGTCATCTTGGGTATGGACTAGTTATCTACAGTCCATGCTCAGATTGATTCTTTTAGGCGCAAAGTGTGGTGTGTCCTCATAGATTGGACCATGTTTTCCTTCACCAGTGAGAAGAGAACCTTTTTAGTGCATGATGGAATTACCTAGAGGATGGTGCAACCGATCACACATCAGTTGGCTAGCCTTACCCATGGAGCAGTTGATGTAGAGAGTCTGAGCTATCCTGTAGTGGTGGACAAGTATGTTGATGTTTTCCCATACGATGTTCCAGGTCTACCTCCTCACAGAGAGGTGGACTTTTATATCAAATTTTATCCTGGGACAGCACCGATATCTACACCAGCATATCATATGGCTCCTATAGAGCTTCGAGTGCTGCAGGTACAACTGGAGGACTTGCAGAGCAAGGGGTTCATTAGACCCAGTGTTTCTCCTTGAGCAGCCCCGATTTTTTTCTCCAAGAAGGCAGATGGGATTTTGAGACTATGTGTGGAATATCGGCGCATGAACTAGGTGACCGTGAATAACAAGTACCCACTCCCGAGGATTGATGATCCCTTTGATCAGCTGAAGGAAGAACAATGGTTTTTGAAGATAAACCTCAGATTAGGCTATCACAATCTCAGAGTACGAGACGAGGATATGCAGAAGACAGCCTTCAGATGTCGGTATGGCCATTATGAATTCTTAATTATTCCTTTCGGTGTGACCAATGCCCTAGCTATGTTCATGGGACTCATGAATAGAATCTTCCAGCCATACTTATATTGCTTTGTGGTAGTCTTCATCAACGACATCCTGATATACACAGAAACGGAGGAGGAGCATTCCTATCATCTGCCGATAGTTTTGGACACACTCCGAGAGCACCAGCTTTATGGTAAGCTCTTGAAGTGCAAGTTCTAGATCCAAGAGGTTCACTTTCTAGGACATATCATCTTAGAGGTTGGATTTGCGATCGATCCAGCAAAGATCGAGGTTGTTCTTTCTTGAGAGCCACCTAAGAGTGTGACAGAAGTGAAGAGTTTTCTGGGTTTTTCCGGTTACTACTGGAGGTTTGTGCATGACTTTTTCAGAGTTGTGGAACCCTTATCAGTGTTGATGAAGATGGGGAAACCCTTCGTGTGGTCAGATAGATGCCATCGGAGTTTCCAGGAGCTGAGGCAGATATTGGAAAGTGCCCCTATCTTGATGCTACTAGAGGAAGGCATTGAGTACGTAGTCTACTACGACGCATCAGGGACCGGGCTTGGATGTGTCCTGATGAAGGAGTGACCAATGATCGCATATGGTTCTAGATAGCTGAGATAGAATAAGTAACACTATGCTACCCATGACTTGGAATTAGCAGTAGTGGTCTTCGCCTTGAATATGTGGCGACATTACTTGATGGGAGAATATTTTATAGTCTACTCTGATCACAAAAGTCTCAGGTATATCTTCTCTAAGAAGGACCTGAACCTGAGACAGCGGCGTTCACTTGAGTTCATCCAGGACTATGACTTTGAGATTGTCTATACTCTTGGGAAGGGGAACATAATAGCAGATGCACTCAATGGGAGGATTGGTATATAGTTGCTGATTGAAGTGACAGAGCAGTTAGCTGCTTTGCAGATATCCTACGTGGATTGAGATGGATCAGCTTATCTTCAGTCTCTGACTGTCACTCCTGCACTCCTTCAGCGAGTCAAGGAGGTGCAGCTTTGGGACACTAACTGCGAGGATCAATGTGCTCAGATATCTACAGGATAGGCACCTGATAGATTTTTTTAAGGGGGGGGGAGAACGTCATCCTCTTCAGAGGACGTACTTTAGTACTAGTGGATCTTTGGGAGGATGTGTTGAGGGAGTTCCATACATCCCCTCTAACAGTGCATCCATGAGTAGCGTAGATGTACTAGGACCTCCGGTGTCAGCACTGGTGGCCGGGAATGAAGAGGGAAGTGGCAGAGTTTGTCTCTCGGTGCCTCACTTATCAGCAAGTGAAGGAAGAGAATTAGGTTCCACTAGGCTTAGTTCAACCATTATAGGTGCCATAGTGGAAGTGGGATAAAATTTCAATGAACTTTGTGATAGAATTTCCACACACGTCCAAGAGTCATGATTCTATCTGGGTGATCGTTAACTGACTCACCATGTCGGCCAAATTCCTACTTATTAGAGAGCAGGGTTCAGTAAGGGGTTTAGGATGACTCTATGTATAAGATATTTTACAGCTTCATGGAGTTCCATCTACAATTGACTCCAATCGTGATGCATGATTTACTTCACGGCTATGGAAGGGGTTGTAGGAAGCATTCAAGAACAACAACGGTTGAGCACTTCCTTCCATCCTCAAATGGGTGGCTAGACATAGCGGACCATTTAGACCCTCAAGGACATGCTACATGCCTGCATCCTTGATTTTGGCTGTAGTTGGGAGGATCGCTTGCCTTTGGTGGAGTTCGCGTACAATAACAGATATCACTCCAATATCGATATGGCACCATTCTAGGCGTTGTATGGACGACCTTGTAGATCACCACTATGCTGAACTGACCCAAGGGAGTCAGCACTCATGGGACCAGAGATAGTACGGGCTACCACGGAGAAGGTGCAGATCATCCAGGAGCAGATGAAGACTGCACAGAGCAGGCTAAATTCCTATGCTGACATGAGAAGAATACCTCTTGAGTTCAAGGATGGTGACAATGTATTTCTATGGGTCTCACCTCGACGAGGTTGGCATAGATTTGGACAGGGCGACAAGTTATCTCCGAGGTTCATCGGACCCTTTCATGTCCTCAGCACAGTTGGCAAGTTGGCATACCGATTATCTCTTCCACCTCAGTTGCACCGGGTGCATGACGTCTTCCATATATCCCAGCTAAAGAGATACGTTCATGAACCTTCACTCATCATTGACTGGGGTGAGATGGACATCGATGATGGGGTGACATTTTCAATGGTTCTAGTAGAGATTGAGGATCGACAGGAGCGGGTCCTTCATGGGTGGTCAATACTTCTAGTGTGCGTTCATGGGTAGCACGGGAACCTCTAGAAGAGAACATGGGAGCGGGAGGCTCAGATTCATACTCAGTACCCCCACATGTTTCCCTAGTTTGTGTTGTGGCTTTCGGGGATGAAAATCCCGGAGGTGGGGAGGATCTAAAGACTTAGATACTTCCCAGTAATTTTTTTAATTATATAGAATATTAAGAGTCCGTAAAAATTGATGGCGAGTGATTTTGAGGCCTTGAGTCCCCTAAATGAATTTCTGAACTTTTTTAGGTACGTTCAGTAAACGTGTGAGCGGGTTTTTGTAACTTTGAAACCAGTGCTCGGAATTGATGTCTGAGTGCACCATTGAACTCACAGTGCAGATATTCACTTCAGGAGACCTTCAACTTTACCACAGTAGGTCAAGGGTAGAATTTGGTTATTCAGATTTGTGTGGGAGAATAAAAATAAAATAAAATAAAAAACTTTTATTTTATTTTTTATTTGAAACCCTATTATTTTTGAATTATGGTGGTGGGGACATCCCGAAACCTTCTTTAATATAGGGAAAACCCTTGGGATCCTTCCAATATATTGTGCCAATTTATTGTGCCAATTTATTGTGCCAATTTAATGTGCCAAATTTGGTGTGCCGAGATTAATCCTTAACCCATTAAATTGGCACCACACCTCTCGTGGTAGAATCATTGGAAAAAGATGGGAGCTTTGGAGAGTTGGTAAGAACATTCTCCAACGAAGAACCACCCCCAGTGAAGAATGAGGAACCGATGATGAGCCTGGATCAGAATTGTTTTGTTGGAGCGACGATCGCTGACGTCACCATCTCATCGGCTTTGTCTTCTTCCTCATGACATCTCTTACAGGCGAACAAGGTAGGGGTTTTATTTATGTTTGAATTTACTTGATTGATTCTTTATATCCTAAATTCATGATGAAGATGGACAAACAAACATGGTCATCGTCCCACACATAAACCTTGCTCCTCTTTCTTTTTATTCTTTGTGCATTCTTCATGATTTCTTCAACGCCTAATATTTATTGATACTGGAAATAGGACATTATGTTGAGCGCGATATATGGAAATGGAGCCCTCTACGTAAGGATCAAGAATATGCAATCGTTTAATTTTTCAGGCTTGGAATGAAGCCGTAGTGGCTTACAGAAGAAGGCGGCGGCCGGCACCTGAATAGTTGCGAGGAAGGAAGGGCGGCGCACGTCGGCACCACCGATTGATGAGGAGGTCACAGCCCGTTGGCCGCGGTGAGGCAGGGTGGCGGCAGGCAACCATCCGGCCACGTGGCAGAGCAGCGGTGCACGTCCGCGCCACCGGCTGAGTAGGGGGGTCCTGACCACTTGGCTGTGGTGGAGGCCGAAGGGCGACCAGCCTTCCGACTGACTGTGGTGGTGCAGCGGCGGGAGACAGCGCCACTGGGAAGAAGATCGGCCGGCCATGCCAGACAAGGTGGGACCCCTCCGGAGAGTCCCACGTGCCACCCATCTGAACTATCTGATGGACCGTTTGGGAAAACCGAAAGGGGGCGCTCCCCCTTCGGCTCCAGCTCGGGCGGACCGTGCACCCCGAGGACTCCACCACAGCGGGCCGTGCCATGTGGGTCGTGCCGCAACAGGCCACGCCCAATGGTCCGTGCCACCGGACCACGCTAGCGGGCTGCACCAGCAGGATGGTCCAGGCTTCCCCTTCGTGGGCCGGGCCAGCCAAGGCCCAGGCCATCCAGGCCTGACCCGAGCCCATTTGGACCCTGTTTCGCCTTTTGGGCCATAACTTGTGATCTGAGCGTTCGTCTAATGAACCGTCAGTGGTGCCAGAATATTTGGATTGAGATGGTCCTTTTGGTATTCTCCATTTGAGTTTTGGATAAGTTTGGAGTTTGTCTAGGTTGGATCGGACCTCGAATCCAACCGGTCCCTCAGAGTAGAAACGCTAATAACTTACAAATCAGGCGTCTGATTGACGCGTTGTATGGTGTGTTGAGTTCTTTTTATGTGACGAACCTTTGGGACAATTTTTCATGGAACTCTGGGGTGGTTGATTTATGACCTATGGCTTGGGGAGTGGTTCTCCAAAATTCGATACGTATGGAACCCTGTGACTGGCTGAGACTTGATGACTACTGACCATTTCGACTCAGAGTGACTCGATAGGCCCAGTGGGTAGAGCCTCTATGTGATGCGGTAGACCCATAGTGGGGAACACCTTTGTGTGACACAGTAGACCCATGGTACTCGACAGGAGGAGTACCTCAGCTGGTAATGAGGGGGAGCGCCTCTGTGTGACGCAGCAGACCTACAGTGGGGAGTGCCTCTGTGTGACATGGAAGACCCACGGTACTCGACAGGAGGATTACCTTAGCAGTCCATGGTTAGTGGAAAGTTCCTATGTGTGACATGGTAGGCACACTGTACTTGATAGAGAAGATTTCTCCACCAGTTGAGTTGTTCGACATTGTCACTAGGAATGTTACTTGTTACTATCCATAGAGAATCTTATGGCTGGCTATCAATATCTGATGTGATCCTATGTGGGTCAGCTTCATAATTCTATTTCTCATAGTTGTATACCTGGTGTGAGCGGAGTCTTTTCCTTTGTGGTATTCTTTTATTCATGGAACAGTTGAGCTTTGGGCTTTTGAGTTTGGCCTTGTTTTTCATTATGATCGAGATGGGTATACTCGACAACATAGGTATATGTATGGGCATATACCTAAGTAGGGTTGATAGTTGTTTTCATGATTTTTGGATTATCCTTTGTGGATTTTTTTGAGACCTTAGAGGGTATCGGGGACCCTACTGAGTATCATTATACTTTTCCCCACATGGGTTATGCCCGCACCTTGTTGTGTTTGGTGAAGATGATGGACATCACTGAATGAGGATGAGGGTACCAAGACTGGAGGTAGCTCGAAGGTGGACATTAGACGAGGTGTACTGCAGAGACGACCATTCGAGAGCTTTACCTACCCTTCAGGTAGGTTCCTTGGCGGATTTTCACAGGAGCTATTTTCAGTTATACTTGTACTTTTCAGTTTACTTGGACTTTTCAGTTTTACATGTACTTTTCTGTTGGGATTGTATTCTATCCCCTTTACTTTCTCTACACACCTTGTTTACTTTATAGTTTACTTTGTGGTTAGTTGTGTAAGTTTACAGGTTAAAAAGGCAATTCCTTCTCGGTTTTAGGGAATACGCCTTTCGGTGCTAGTCTCCATCCCCTGGCCTATGGAAGTCGGGCTTGGGGTAGTCATAGCACGGGCCCCAGGGGACAGGTTGTGAAAATTAAGGTAAAATATGGTATAATTTTTTATATGGGAAGTGTATGAAGGGGAATCTCTACCTTCTAAGTGGAGAAGAATATATGTGCTTTCTATCCAAAGAGGAAGAAAATATTTTTTCACCTAAACAGATTTCCCATCTATGTCATCTGTCTATGGAAGATCTGGTCAAATATGATGCAGATTGATATCTCCCCAAGATATTACATGATCATACTCACATTTGTGATTCTTCTCAACAAGGTATTATTATTATAAATAAATACATGAACTAATAATAAAAGTCAAACATAGTGCATCAATTGGTGCATTTAGATGTGTGTAGACCTATCTCACCAAGAACCATTTATAGGAAGGTATATTATGTTCTTTTAATTGATGATTCTAGCAGGATGTCATGGATCATTTTCATTTCTAACATGTATGACATGTTTAGTTACATAAAATAATATCAGAGGGAATTTTAAAGGATTCCTAGGTAGAAGATTCTAATGTTTTGACCTGATAATGGAACATAGTTCACAAAGATATAGGTGGAGTATTATCTGGGATATGTAATCATATTTTTGTTCTGAGAACTCCTGCACAAAATGAAGTGGTTGATAGGAGAAATCATATCCTAAATAATATGGCCAAAACAATGCTTACTGAAAAGGGACTACAAGAGAAATTATCAAAGGAAGTCGTATTTACATCTGTATACATATCCAATATGTCTTTATATTATCCAAAATAATAAAAGACTCCATGTGAGATATGGTATGGAAAGAATCCAACATTGAAATAATTTTAAATCTTTAGAGGTAAGTGTTTTATTCTTAGTAAGGATAAAAATATAAATTATGAGTCTCTTGGAGATGAGGGGATATTCCATGGCTACTCAAGAAAAATAAAATCATAAAATATGAATCTATAAGAGGATGACAAAAGTGGTTTAAAGAAACAATGTCACTATACTAGAGAATGAATATAATCTTAAACAACATGATGAATAGTTCCATGATGATAGTTATGTGGAGGTAAGAAACTCCTGTGGAGTTGAAGTGAAAAACTTTGATTCATAAGAATATACTAATGATGATTAGGAGGAAGTAAAATTTTTATCTTAATGGAAGATGAAGAGTGGGGCTTAAATTGATAGGAAAACATCATTGGAGATTAGAGATCACCTATTCAAACATCGAGAATGAAGTCTTTATAGTAGGAATCCTTCCTATCTCAGGTGAATTTTAAATGTTTTTAATAAATAGTTGGAGATGAGAACTGGGTATAGTTTATGAAAAAAGATCTTGAACAAATTGAGAAGAATCAAACATGGGATGTTGTTTTTATATTATCCTATATGAATTCCATTGGGACCAAATGGGTTTTATGAAATAAAATAAATAAATATGTATTGGTAATTCAAAAAAAAATCACGACTAGTGATAAATGGATAATCCTAGAACAAGGGAATTATTGTTGATGAGACATTTTCATCTATTGCAAGCCTTGATAAAATTCACCCATTCTTATCCAAAATAGTGTAATAAAAGTTAAATGTTTTCTAGATGTAAATCAATTCAACATTTTTGAATCGGGGTCCTAGAAGAAGATGTTTATATCATGAAGCTAGATGGTTTTCTCATTCATGAAGATGAGAAAAACTTCTATCAGCTGATGAAGGCACTATATGGGTTGAATAAATCATTAAGAGTGTGGTATCAAGACTTGATCATTTTTTGGAAAATCTTGGTTTTTAGTGTGTTGGAGTTGATTAAAATCTCTATGTCAATAATGATAAAAATAAAAGTATGATGGTGTTGGTTTATGATGATGAAATAAAATTTAGTGTATCAAATGAACTGTAATGAAAATAGTTCATAGTATTTATGAAAAATGAGTTTAAAATGTCCATGATTGGTGAACTGGCCTTTTTCCTTGGTTTATAGGTGAGACAAGGAAGGAATTACACATTCATTTCTCAATCAAAACATTCTAAGGAGGTCTGGAGAATATTTTAAATGGGTAATTCCAAAAAGATAATGACTCTAATATCTACTCAGATGAAAATATAATGAGATAATAAAGGCAAGGAGGTTAATTTCAAAGAATATACAACGATCACTGTTTGATCATTATACTTAATAGCAACACGACCTGATTTTGTTTTTTCCACATTCCAAGAAGCATGGTGTCAAAAAATCATAAACAAATACACATACTATCATTAAAAATATTACTTTGGTATATGAATAGAAAATTGGATTTTGGTTTTTCATAAAATGATAAATATCTGTAAGTTTTATTTTTCTATATAGATGTAGATTGGGATATTTTAGCAGTTCATATAAAATAAAAGTTAGGTTATGCATTCTATATTAGTGAATTGTGTATTTATTGGGTAGGAAGGAAACATGATTTCATTTATTAAATCACCAATACAGCTAAATATATTGAGAAAACTCACATTTTCAAGAAGTTATTTTGGATGAAGAATCGACTTAATGATATGGGATTTAAAGTGAAGTCTCTAATAAGAATCCATTTTAATAATTCAATTTCCATAAATATCAGCCAAAATATTGTGTATCAATCATGTATAAAGAACCTTGAAATCAAGTATCATTTTATCAAGGAGAAAGTGGATCATGGCCTTGTGAATCTCATGTATGTGCCTACAGAACTACATGTTGCATATATTCTGACAAATGCATTACCCAAAGAATAATTTTAATGCCATCGAATGGATCTTGGAGTTTAGTCGACTCCGCACACCTGAATAAGTGTGGAGGAAGAATTACCTCTCCCTAAGATATGTTGTGTTTTCCTTTATATTTTGATATGTGTTATTTACAATTTTGCAACAACAAAGGAGTGAAATTTGTGTTCATTAACTAAGGGTGAGAAAATGTATTAATCAATATAGGGGAGAATATGATAGGGGGGGAAATGAAGTAGGGGGATTTTTAAATTTTATGATGTTAAAGGTGATTGATCAAAGGTTATATTTCATGACTAATGGGGTTCATGATGAAACTCAATTGATTATTTTCAAAATGATTTGGTTCATTGATGAAAACTCCATGCTACTCATGTTTATCAAAATGAGCATGAATCATTTGCTCCCAGAGTATGTGTTGAGTAAATCTCTGATCACTATCAGGAATCAAGTGAACTGAATTGTTGTAGAAGAAGGAACAACATAAAGCGTTAACACATTGGAACAAAGTTTTTAAGGAGTTATAAATGGGTGATGAGTTTTTAACAAACCCAAAGAGTGAGATAGTTGGGAAATAATCCATTAGGGTAACTTTTCTGTGTTTTTGGGTTATTTTTGTTTTTTCTAAAACCCAGTTAACAAAATTCTACTGTGGTTATTTCTAAAGAAATGTATTTTAAAAGGTGTCACAACTTCCTAGTGTTTTCTATATTTTTTTCCTCAAAATATGGATTTATTTTGTCTAAAAGGAAGGATTTATGCATATTAGAAATGGTGAACTATATAGAACCTAAAGGATTTAATGGTGATCTATACTGTTTAGTAATTTTTCTATTTGAACCACGTAGGAAGTTTTTTAGAACCACAAATAATGATAAGAAAAGGAAATATTTATACATATAATATGTGTTATGTAATACAAAAAGGAAACTCATCATTTGTGAGTGAAAGTAATAAATTATAGGTTGCTATAAAGGGTGATTTCATTTGTAGAGGGAAGAGGTGTTTTAATGGCCTCTACAAGTGGAATCATATGCTATGTGAACCACAGAGTGAGTGAAGTTCATGGTGAACACCAATCCATAAAGGAATTAAGGATAATTGTTATTAAAGGTATTTCAAGGAATATTTTTCAATATAAAGGAAACCTAATCACTTAATTAGTGAGTGTGAAATTAATTAGAAAAAATTTCACAGGGATAATTTGGTGAAGCCCAAAATATATTTTTGGAGGTTTTTTTGCAGGAATATATAGCTTGAAAAGTTAAAGGGGATCACATGGTGTTATTTATCTATGGAGGAAAATAATTCCACAAATAACTTGTGCTACAAGGTGAAAGGAAGTTCACGATGAGGCTTATGATAGTTCATGGAGAATTTCAACTCAAAAAGTAGGAGGTTTACAAAGCAATCTCGGTTCATGGAAGGTGTTTTCATGGAAATGCGGTCTAAAAAGTAGAAGGGGGTTATGAATAACTCATCCTATGTGGTTATAGAGTATTCTTAAAAGGGCTTAATGATGTTTTTTATTGAAAAAAACAATTAGTTAAAGGTATCTTCATACCGAAGTCACTATGTGGGGAATTGTACTTCATCTATCAAGTGGAAATGGGGCTTCATGTAACACTCATGTGTGAAACTATTATGAGGTTTTTTAGATCAACATAAGAATATTCTGAAGGAGTAGTGTGAAGAATTTAGTTGAGAGAGTAGTGAGATTTCAAATTGTGAGTGGTTTTAAACCAAGAGGGACATTGAGTCCACTCCAAACCTTGTAACAGCAGTGAAATTTATTGGATTTGGTATATATGTAACTTACTTGTGTATACTCTTTATATGTAGCCCAGTGTGGGTGAACCAAGTAAAATTTTTGTGTGTCATGAATGTTTTCATTTCTACTCATACACATCTATGGTAAAGAGAGATAATAGTTTTTTATTTAACAATGAAATATGATCCAAAGGCGTAGTTATTTTTAAAATTTTCATACCCTAATTCAACCCCCTCTTAGGGTATTTAACCTAGTTGGGCTAAAAGGTGACATGATGAAGAATTAATATGGGGACTCGAACAATAATGATAGGAATATCCTTGTATAGATCCACATTTTATTGAGTACATTTCATGGGATATACCTTAGGTCTTAATGTGTGGTGGCATTATAACTTATAGAAAACATGAGACTAACTTCTAGTATATATTGTGTCAAAAAACAAAATCCACCCAATTAGCCTAACCATAGCCTCATCGAGGGAACTCCCCACTAGATCTAGCATTACCAAAACTATGGTTATATTAGTAGCATGAGACTATCTAATGTCGAATTAATCATGAACTCTCACTTAGCAACTCAGGTTACCATGATAAAAACCACATATGGAGGTGAGAAAACAATTAACAGGGATCAATAAAAAAATCACTAAGCATTATTAATAACTCTTCCTCTCCTCCAATTCCCTTTTAAGAAATAGCACCTTTTTATTCATCACTAAATCACCACAAACATGAAACACCACCCATAAAAAGAGAAATAATCCTCAAGGGAACAAGGAGGGTCTCACCCTTTTTATAAAATACTTTTTTAGAAAGTTCCAAAAGTTTCTTTAGAGGCATTTTGACATAGAGTTCCAAGTCATTTTCATTTTCATAAAAACACAATATTCAAACAACTATTTATGCCACATAAAACAAACATCCCTTTATTTTTAATAACTAACCTTTAAAATACGGTCCTATTCCTTTTAAAAAACTAAAAAACGTATAAAAACCTTTTATTTAAACCCAAAAAAATAAGGAATCACATAATATATTTTTTAATTGGGCTTTTCAACCTAAAATATTCATTTTTAAGGATATAAAAATCCATGAGAAAACTCTTCATACTATGCCAAAATACATGGAAATAGTTTGTAAAACAAAAAAAGGGTTCATACATAGAAATAATTTAATTAAAAATAAATTTAACAAATTAAAACATATCTTGAATTGAAAAACAAAAAAGATCTATAGAAATAACTTTCCAAAAATCTATGAAAGAGTCTCAATTAATTACCTTTGATAGATAAAGAATTACAAGAAAATAAATGAACCATGTGATACCTAGACATCTAAACCACCATGATTAGAACCTAACCAAATAGAAATCTTTATCCAACATATGATTTAGCATTTTCTGGAGAAAGTATATTGAGTGGAAATGAAGGATGGAAGAAAAAGGAGGGAGATAGAGGAAACTAACCTTCCAAACTGCTTGAAAATTGAAGGAGGGAAGATTGGGATCAAAAGAAGAGAAGAAGAGATACCATTGGGCTATCTTCTTTTTAGTTGACCTAATATGGAAGGAGGAAAGTGGGCCCAAACCACAAAATAATTGAGAGGGATAATTTAGTAAAAAATTAAGAAAGGTTAAATCCCATTCACAGTGTAAACCAGTACTTCACAGTGTGAATGGTCTCACCCAGAATGATTCATTGAGTGAAAACATAGCTCATGATATAAAGAACTATCCCAAAATAGGTGCTCTATGTATATATGTTTTATAAAATTAAACCCCCATTCACAGTGTGTGTGACCCTTCGAATAACTCCTAGGTGGCCTAGGAGGATTGTTCAAGGTGTGAACACCCTGGTCACAATGTAAATTGTTACAGGTATAGACTTGTTGCTTCCCAGGTCATCTTTAACCCACATCAAAAGCAATTAAACATGTGATACTCTAAAATAACACAAAAATAAATTAATTAAACTATAATAGTAACATATTAGTGTGAAATATCTCCCTACTATGCCATTTTTACCTTAACAAAGTCTCTAGTAAAAGTGGAAGTATCTGAAGACAAGCCTCAATAATACCTTAGGAAAAGAGGTGGGGTATGGGGGGAAGAAAAAAATACCATGAGAATGAGAACCTATAATAATACAAAAATATCCTAAAATCCCTGAAAAACCGTCAAATAGCACCAGACATCCCCAAGAATAGTACATACATGATCACTAAACCCAAGTTCTAAGGATAAGAGAAACCTACCTTATGTATCCCCACTATTTATAATTAATATAATATAGTTAGATAATAGAATGTAACACCTAAAATACACATATCACCAAGAAGTAATTTTCGCCTTAAAAACACTGCAAAACGTAACATCCAACCACTAATCACAAACAACCATTGAAAGAAACCAACTTATTCTTCTAAAAGGAAACATAATCCAAAGGATCAACCAACTCCAATAAGACACAGATCATTGTCAAGACCAGCAAAAAACTTCAACCATAATAATCTAAAGAATGACTCATGTCCCAATAAATGAAAAACAACACAGGTTTCAATGCTTGGTTATGAAACACAAGAGGTAAACTAGAACCTGAAATTCATAACACCATCCCATGGGAACCATATAATTATTAGAAATCGTCTCTATCCAATTACCAAATTTTTAAATTCAACAACATTCCTAGTTACCCCAAATGATCTCCTTTATTCTCTCGATTCAACCAAATCTCATGTTACAGCTTCCACTGCACAAATATCCTCATAAACAAGCCACACAAAACACACCAATCAATGAGGAATGATGACAACCATAATAGAACCACCATCCCAGAAAATGATATCATAATGGTACCCAAGGAAAACATCAAACATGATCAAATTCAGAAGCTAAATTAATTCTAAATCCTCAAAAATTAAAACCAAAAAATAGACTATCACCTAAAATTATAACTAATAACTAAGATTCCCCATCTTTGAGATAGTCTAAAACTCCATGGAAACCAATCCTCACCAATTCCACCACTAAATTAATCATCACATTCCTAGAATACTCAAATAAAACTATAAGGTGACAATATAAATCTTATTGAGAAACAATTCCATGAATTTCAAGACACAATGCTACACCATCAACAAGGGAAGATAATTCTTTAAACTATAAATAGAGTATGAGTTTTGTATAAAAATGAAAGGAACCCCTATGATGAATAGAATCCTAAATTTTCTCAAGATCTTCTAGGAGGATTACATTAAATAGATTGATACATAAACCCTAACAAGTATTTTCTCCTAAATCACATCAAACAATCCTAAAATCAATCATGGGAAAAATTAAAATACACAATTCATCAAAAAAATATCATTTGACTATCAGAAAATTACTTTTTAAAACCACATACCCCTTAACAAAAAGTCCAAAATCAATTTTAAATGAAAACAAAATTTTGAAAATAAATAAACATAAAAAAACATTCTCATATAAACAATTTACCTATTAAAATAACCCACCCTTTAAAAAAAATCAAAATCACACATACTTTAGACACCAATAAAGGTTTAATAACTAAACAAATTATAAAATATGATTTTGAAAACCATGGGATTCCATTAAACTAAACTGCACTATCAAATAATTTTAATTTCCACTCTTATTTAAACCCACATGCCTCTTAAAAACACTTTAAGAAACCTCTTTGTTCTTATATTATGATTGAACACTATTGAATACATCTTTAGGAGGGTCAAAATAATTTGTAAAGAATCTGGAAAACTAGTTTTAAACCACTCAAAATTAATTTAGGTTACCAAATCAACCATTTCTCAAAATAATTTCATAATAACCAAATTTGTTTTATAAAAAATCTCCAAGTATTAATTTCAAACTGAAAACATTTCTCATGAAATCAACTTTTACAAACAAAAAAATATTTTACAAAATGAAGTTTCACAAAATCACACCACAACCATCAAAAAATAATCCAATCCCCATGCATCAACATATCCTACAATCTAGACTGGTTCATCTCTTGATCCTCATAATCATGAAAGAAATTTTTTTAAACCCATAGGTATAAATAATAAATCTATAAAGTATGTGAAACCATGTATGGCTTTGCCACATGGTTTGATTGGCCATGTGCTAGTCATGAAAAATGTACTTGAAACATTACCAAAATGAACCACTCGGTTACTAAATGGTTTTTCAATATGTACATGTCTTCCTTAGATTATTAATTCTCTTTTAGTTATTATCCTAAAACCCAAGAACAACCCCCAATATAACTCTTTCAATGATAATGGGGATCAAAATAATTTTAAAAATATCAATACAATAAAGGTAATAAAAAAATCTTGACTACCCATGGAATACAAGTCTTAAGGAAAGAAAGATATATATAGACTCTCCCTAAACATAACTCTTGATTTTTTGTAAACATATCTCAAAATTATGGGCTTCCCAAACAAAATAAGAGAAATTCAGAACCTAGTCTCTTATTTGAACCTAGGATCTAATATTATTTGTAATAAAACACCCCAGTAAGACTCAACCTGGATTATCACTATGCTCGAGGGTCATTCCCGATCCCCATGGGATGGAAACCAGATACTAAGAAGCAAAGAATACCCTTTTGGGAACTATATATCCCTTAAAATATAGTAAATATAATATGAGATCTTTTACTATAAATCATCTATAGAGTTTAACCAAATTGGGAATCCATGCACAATAAAATATTTAGATACTAAGAAGTGGGTATGAAAAATGAATCATAACCAATAGATATTATCTAACTCATTTGTTTCAACATGAATAAATAATCAAATATAAAATAAACTACAAGGAATAATAAAATAAAACTGGATACATGTAAAATGGATGGTTGTCTTGGTTTATACATCAACATACAAACATAAAATAAACTAGAAATTCAGGATAAACTACAATGAAATATTTTTCTGATTATGGTCACTCAGCATATCTCAACACACCATTAGTGTACCAATAAAATTATAACTAATCCTAGAAAGAAACTTTGAAACCTATATATATTAAGGGATTCATGAATACACATGAATTTTTATACAGGGTGTGAGTTAATATGCCAAGAAATATCTAACCAAGGGTCCTATATAGTTTCATTCAAAAATCAGTTCAGTAATACAAGTTTAAAATATAATAGAAAGTAAGTTTTTCTATTTTATAAAATTTTCATAGAAGCCAAACCACAAGACCTTATCCTTAATGAATAAATGTTTTATTTTAAAAAATAATAATGAAAATTCCATATATTAGTGAAACATCTAAAAACTAGAAATGAGAATCTGTTTCTTTAAGAAAATTAAAATGAAATAATTTTTCATTTTAAACCTTTTTTGAGATCATGTTCATAAATATGAATAATTATATTTTAATTTAAAACCACATTATATAATATATTTGGAAAATAATTTTAAAAATAATGTATAAATAGGGACCACTATTTTAAGGTATTAGATCAATTTGGTCCAACTCTTTGGGAGTTTCCAAGGTAGGAAATCTCATAGGAGGCTTGTAATAAGTCTATAGAAGTTGGATAATGAAATGATAGAAACATGTTGATTACACATTGTGTAATCGTTACATGTTTCATAAGTTTGGTTCATGAATTCAGTAGGTAAAGTTCATAATGTGTAAATATTTAGAGTTAAATAATAAAAAGAAGACATGTTTTTCAGTGTTAACTTAACCCCAAGGATTACATGTCATGAAAGGTGATTACACATAATATAAATATCATATGTAGTGATTTTATAAATGTTTTCAGCTACTCAGGTTTAACAAACCCTATGGATGCTCCCAATTCTAGGTTACCAGGGTCTCCCTTCTAGGATTTTTGAATATTTTTTTGACAGGAATCTACCCTTAGTCTTCTAGCTTCGATCTGTGGTGATGTTTGTTGATACAAGTTGTCTTCTTCCTTTATTTTCTAGATATTTCTCTTGGTTTGATCTCTTTCCCCCTTATTTTTCTTTTTCATGCAATGGAAGACCATATCCCATGTTTATAATGGGATTTCCACGGTTTTTTTTGGTGTGATTGTTGCATGATGTCCTTGAAAGGATGCATTTCTTGCGTGAGAGGTGTTCAGAGATCCGTGACATGGTCCATTCTTATACAAATAATGTTAAGGGATTTTAATGTAGGGTATTTTTTTCTTCTATTTAATTTTCATGAAATCATAATTTGAGCATGGTTTCTCCATTTTTATAGAAATGAAATTAACCTATTAATTTTTTAGCCAAATTAAAGAATTGGTTGTGATCACATGTTGTAGATATTGTTTCTTTATACTCTGATACCAGTCTAACTCATGATTTTCTAGATATTGTGATATCTATGTCCTTTTGTGTTAGCACATTCTTATTTTAGGAATATCATTTTTAATTGGAATAGAATGAAAATCTAGAATTAATTGATAATTAATTGACTTAAGAATAATTAAAGAGGCATATTTTTCATCTAGGGCTTAATTTAATTTGATGGTAATAAAATTGATGTAATGATCATGTTTAATTGGAATTTATAAATAATATGGATCATGTTTATTCTTGTTGATAATAATTGAAAATGAATTTTAATTGATAATAGTACTTCTCTAGGTTTTTGAAAACTAGAATAAATGTTAAGAGAATGTTTTTCCTTTGATATCTCATTATAGCGTGATGCCTTAGGTTTCCTATAGTGAGAACCTATTAATAGATGAATGGGTTAATTGAATATTTAATAAGAACTATTTGTACGATAAATATAATGTCTTTTTTCTAGGGCTTGAATTTCTCATTTTCATGAGAAGGGTGATTACCTTGTTATAGAGGCCTAGTTTTCCTATATATTTCTTGTTAGTTCCTATTTCTTTCTTATGTGATTAGGATATGATACAGTGTTATGAGCCTGGTATGGCTAAACCTAGAGGGATGATATGTGATATGAGGTAGGGAGTCTTGGATGTGATGTGATCCTGGTATTGATGAGCATGGGATGATTGATGTGATATATAGGAAGGGAGGCCCAAATGATGTTGCAATAATTGATGCCTATGATAGAAAGATGCATAGGTATATGCACGTGGGTGTCAAGGATAGAATTGGATGTGTAGGAACAAGTTAATGTTGGGATTACTCATTGATGAGATGGTGAGAGATGGTATGCTCACATGAATTTGTTTAATGGATGATAGGTTGGTTTCTTTTTTTTATCTGTATTCCTTTCCCCACTACTTGACGAAGTTTGAGGTTTTTGGTTTCATATTTCCCCTTGGTGGTAGCTTTGGATGATTTTACTAGAGTACCTAAATTATGCAATGATGCTAATAATAAATTAAATAAATTTTTAACCCATGGGGTTGGTTGTTTATGGAATGAACATGCTTTAAAGATGTTAATCTTGGTAAACCAAGTCCTTGATTTGGATTATTCTATAGGGCATTCAATTTATTCTAATTGAAACTAATATAATTATTGTAATGTAATGTGTAATAATGAAAATGGTTAATTAATGGATAATTAATTAATTAATATAATGAGTTGATATAAGTAAAGAATGAATTTAATGTATATATTTTATAAGCTTTTGTTCTTTTAGGATATCTGGTCTTTGAAGTGGCAGCTGGGAGTCTGATCGATGTTAAATGAAATAGAATCTAAGATTAGGTTATTCCTATAGTGTGGTTGTGATCTATATTATATCATGTATATTATATGATTTTATACACTACCCCAACCATGTTAGTTAGGGAAACTGACACCTAGTGAACTTTGGTAGGGTGTTTTTTCTAAGATCCCACTAAGAGGATGGATAACTAAATACCCCCTCTGCTCCCACTCTCTTATCTTGGTAGTTACTTGTACTAGTATGCATAGAGGTTAGTTTACCATATATGTGTATAGAATGATGTGATGACTTTCAGTTTTTTCACACACATGTATTACTGGAAATAGTATCTAAAGGATTATTATAGGTATGACATGTATAGGTTGTGATGGCTTGAGGTACTTACATGGTGTATGGGATATATTGTCTTAAGGTACAATACGATATTTTTTATATATGTTATATAGTATGTGGTGGATTCCATAAACTTATTTTTTACTTTATGTGGATGGGATGGTGTGGATGTAAGATGTATGAGGGGCTTGTGTTAGTGCCTTGACTGGGTGTTTTTGTGATAAATTACGCTTGGAGAGATATGATCAAGACATGAGATGTTGGGTAAGAGTGGAAAACTAGTGTGGAAGTGGGAGTGGGGTACCCTTTATGTTTTATTTTTATATCATATTCTCTCTTGGATACGTTACTTGGTGAGATTTATCCATGGTGAGGTGGATAACTTAGTTTACCAGTTTAGGTGATGAGTTAGTTTTACTGTTGTTCATTGTAATTTAGCATGCTTTATTTCTCTTTTGCAAGAGAGGATCTAGGGAGGATCCTATTGAGTATAATGTTATTATAAACCTACGTATATGTAAACTAGTTTTTTGGTCAGTTGGAACATGTTGGTGATTGTGCATTATAGTACTAGCTCAGGGTTTAGCATGAGTTGTTTGGGATTTGTGGTCACTATCGTATTTACCTTTTTGGTAGTTGTATATTTTCATTCTAGTTTTTAGTAATATATGACATTGCATGTTGGAACTTGATATTTCATTTATATATATGTTTCTGAGCAGTTTTTTATGGTGTATCCTTCTTATCTCTGTCATTTTCATATTTCTCATAGAGGGTAATGCCTCCCATATTCAAGTTTACTATACCCTCAGTGCTAGTCTCTGACCCATGTCTAAATAGAGGCAAGACTCAGGTAGTCACCATATCTCTCCCCTCATTGTGGTATCTATGTGGGGTGGAGGTCATGAAAAATTTATTTTAGATATTCAAGTTTGATGGATAGGATAGAGTTTGGAGAAAGAAAAAGGTGAGGTTTCATGGGTTGGTAGGGAAACAATGTTAGCTAAGAATAGTAAGTGATTTAAACACAGGAGACTGGATGAGACGTGATTATTTAGGGCCCCCTATGATATGATGTATGAACCTTTCAGTTTATTGAGCCTGTGGAATGAAGTGATACTAGTTGTAGGTTAGATACCTAAGAATAGATCATGCATTCGTTATGCCTATGTTTTAAATTGGTAGACCTTTGGATGGGTTAAAATATCAAACCATATAATGAAATACCTAATTAATTAATTTTTAATTTTTCATATTCTAGGTTTAGGACTTCTAATAATTCATTCTTTTACAAGAATGGATCTAGGTTTATGTCCTTGTCAGTTTTTCACTGAATATGTTCTTGAGGATGTTCCAGAAAATTGTCGTAGAGTGGAGGTCGACTAAAATGAGAGTTAGGGGTGGAAATTACATGAGTCTCAGTTCCAGAGTCTTCATAAGTATGAGAGATCTCTTTTATAGGAATTCATAGAAGAATGGTTAGAGGAGGTTAAGCTAACTTTTAGTTTTATCTATTCTCAACAAGAGCATTGGGTTTGATTGGTTTTGATGATTCTACATGGAGTAATGATGATGTTTTGGTTCTTATTCCTTGGGTTTTGTTAAGAGCCAATGGTCTCATTGGAAAAGTTTTGAGACCAGTTCAGATCATAGTTTCTTTCTTAAACCACAAAGGCAGCCGATCTCTAGGATTTGTTTACCTCGGTAGGGGAGATCCAATGTGTGAGAGTTTGGGCTCTGTTTAAGGACCCTTAGGTGATATAATTAGTACCTAATTCTATGTGAGGAGGAAAGGGTAATGCATTTCTAGGAGGATTTGACTCTAGATATATAGTTCTAAGTAACCCTATTTATGATGAAGACGTACCTTGAGGTACTATAGAGGGAAGAGGTTATCGATAGGATTCTAGAAAAAACTTTTTTTTATCATGGGAGGGGAATCATCAGAATTCCTCATGAAGTAAATATATAGTCTATGTTTCATATTTGTTAGGAAAAAATGTTTTTTCATCTACCGGGGGTAAGTCCCCACCCTCATCATCTTGTTTCCTTGGAGGTGGAAGCTGTCAGAACTATTCCAAGGAATAGAACTCATCTTTTTCTTTTGGAGTTTGAGGTCATCTGTTGAGATAGTGGAAGAAAATTTAGCAGTTAGTGTATTCTAGGTGTTCTACTTCAAGTAAAATTATTGAGGCTATTTTAGTCAAGGTAGCGCTAGTATAGTGGTCCAATTTTGGATCAATATAGAAGAGATGGGGTAGGTACAGGGTAGACCTGAGATGCCCCTCATCCTTAGAGAGAAGAGTGTGGCCCAAGATGTGGTCTTGAACTAGGTCAAAGTGGTTGTGGAGTAGGACATGGTCAACCTCAAGCTTTAACATTTCTACCACCAAGTGAGTGAGACATCATTCTAGGTACTCTATTCTTGTTTTCTACTTTGGTGCGTGATTTTTTTTAATTCAAGAGTGAAACAATATTTTATATCACCAAACCCTTTCCATGCTTTGGGACATTAGGTAGAGAGGCTTCCAGTTCCCTTTGCGTTGACTATGACAGTTGGAGGTCTAGAGGACTTGTATAAAGTATATAGATACTATGATATATTGTTGGGAAGAAACCTCTCTTGGGGATATTTGTCAGTTTATAAATATAAACATATGAAATCATTATCAGCATAGATTGGTTTAATTCAGTGCAGAGTATCATGGATTTCGTTAGGATCTAGGTTTTTTTATGTGATGTTGATGGAGATACAACAGTGCTTTTTGGGGATCGAGACCCTCAGAAGGGTCATAGGTGTGTTTGATCTTTATATTATTTAATGTTTGAGCTGATGTTGAGTTCTTTGGAGGTTTAAAAGTTAGTATTTCCTAGGTTTTTAGAAGAGTACCCTGAAATCTTTTCAGAGGAGGTTTTAGTGTTACCCTGTCGATGGGAGATTGAGTTTTGGATCGAGATACACCCATGAAAGTCACCTATATTTATGTATTTTTATATTATGATGCCTTATGAGTTGTGAGAGATTGGAGTCTACCTCGATGATCTGTTATAGGGAGGTTTTTTTAGCATAGTGTGTGTCTTTGGGGTGCACCGGTTTTGTTTGTGAATTATTATAATGGTATTTTGTCGATTTTTATTGTTTATCATCACTTGAACCAAGTGACAGTAAAAAACCTATATCATCTTTTGAGGATTGATGATTTATTAAATCATCTGAAGTGAGTAAGTTGGTTCTTGAAGATCAATTTGGGGTCAGTATATCATCAGATGTGGGTAAAGGATAGAGATATTTAGAAGACTACTTTCAATCATCGTCACGAGAATTATTAGTTCATTTTTATTTTTTTGGGTGATGAATGCTCTAGCTAAGTTAATGGGTTTGATGAATGTGGTGTTCAAAGAGTTCCTGGATAAGTTCATGGTGGTTTTCATTGAGGACATTATTGTGTACTCTATGTATGAGGAGGATCATGCAGAGCATCTACATTTAGTTCTGGGTGTTCTTCATCATGAGAATCTATTTGGGATGTTGATTAAGTGTGAGTTATGGGATCATGAAGTCCATTTGTTATGGAATGTGGTGCGGAAGAAAGGAATAATTTTGGATCCTCTGAAGATATAGGTGATTGTGCCATGAGAAGGCCCCAAGATAGTGGTAGAGTTGTGGAGTTTCATTGGTCTTGTAGGCTATTACAGAAGAATAACATCCTATTTCTATCAGTTTGTGACTCTTTTGAAAATTATAAGCTAGAAGGGTCATGTTTTCTTGTGGTAATACTAGTATGAGAATTATTTTGATTGCTTGAAAAGGAATTTGGTCAACACTCTGGTTCTTTTTTCAGTAGAAGGATTTTAGTTTGGGGTTTTCTATGGAACTTTACATATTGTCTTGGGATGCGTTATGATACAGTGAATATTAGTTCTTTCTTATGGGTATCATCAAATACTTCCCCATGGTAGTAATTATTCAACCCATGATATCAAGTTGGAAGAAGGTGTTTTTTTTGTGTAGAAGTTGTGGTGACACTATCTTGTGAGTGAGCATTTTGTGTTTTTTACTCACCATAAGATCTCAAGTTATGTCTTCCCCTAGAATGACTTGAACTTTCAAAAACATCATTGGATGAAATTATTGTAGGGTTATGACTTTGAGATTTCATATATGCCATTCAAGGGGAAAGTTGTAGCCAATGCATTGAGTTGGAAGTCACGTAGTGATTCTTTGCGTGAATCTAAATATTCCTAGAGAGTGATGGAAGAACTCTTAATGATGCATCTTGATTATAACAACCTTGATCTTTATTACACATTAATTAATGATTTATTACATAAAATTAAAATTAATACAACCCAAAATATCAATAAGTATAGTGTTATTGGGAATTAGGTACATAGCATAACAACTTGAACACAGGATATAACAACATCATTGAAAAATTATTTAACATGCTTCTAAAATTTTCATGGCTTTTAAAACTGCATTGGATAACCTAGGAAAAAACATAAGAAATGGATGATCTATAAATCCCAGTAAGGTAAAAAACATTTCATAACATGTAGAAGATATTACATGTTAGACAATAGGTATATCAATGGGGAATAAAAGAAAAATGAATATTAAGGAATGATATTGTAGGATAATCATAACATGTGAAATGTGGAAACAACTTAAAACACTAAATCATAAATATAGGTCAAGGATAAACTTCCAAGACATCATGGTGGAAAATTTACCATAATGGAATCAGGTTCACTTCATGTCCCAATATGACATATCATGATACTAAACAATACCTAATGCATTGGAGAGCTATATAATTTTGGGTGCACCTGTCACATCCATTTCATTATCATGATCATGTTTTCCACATAGATCATAAAACATAGATTAATTCATCATCATAATTTTTTTCACTATCAAGGAGTTTGGAATGCATATATTCAAATCCCTAATCAAAAGGTATATATGCATAAATATGAACAACTTTGATAGGAAATGGGTATGGTATTCACTACATAATTGATTTTCATGGAAAATCATGGTGAAATTTTGGAAACATAATTATGTCACATAAATATTCATAAAAATGAATTGGTGAGAGAGAAAGGGGGCTCTAATAACATATAAATCAAATGGTACATAATAGGGACATAGAAAAGAATATCCTAACATTAGAGATTTGGAAATAGAAGGCATAACGTAATGACGAATATTGAATAAAGAAAAGAATCCAAACTATATTTCGGAATTGTAATAGGTAAATATAAAGGTCCCTAGGAGGGATAAATGGGAGTGAAGTAGAATATCATAATTTGTAACAACCCAGACCCGAGCAGCCACCCGAACAGTGCTAAATGGGTTGGGTGTTACAACCTTAGGCGCACCTCTCTGAATGCCAAAGGCTGCGGACTAGCAGCGAGGGTCTTTTAGGTATAGTTGGGAGTCTATACCCTCTCAGAGGATAAATAGGGTACTGGTCTGAGTATAATAATAAAGATGCAGCTGAATAAATGACTCAACAGACTCGAACCAGAACCGCATAGCGGAAGCACAATCAATAACAATAAACAACGGAAGCAATAACTATAAACAACAGAAGCGGAAATAAATACAACAGCATGATGAACACCAAAAGTAACTACTAAACAAACCAAGCATTCATCCATAACAAGTCAATATACAAAAGGGTGACAATGGCTAACCAACTGTAGCTACATAACAAATAATCATGCTAATACAGGAAAGAAAGAAAAGCAAAGTAAAATCCATCAAGCCAAGACCTCAAGGTCCATACCATCTCATTGCAACAACTAACGCAGCCCATCTCCTGAAGCTAGCCTCTTTCCTTCACGTAAATCCATCAAGTCTGCATGCATCCCAAAGGGCCCATGTAGGGTGTGAGATGAATCTCAGTAGGATACCACCCAATGGTGCGTACCTAATATAAGTGTTTAAGAAGGCATGCATTTATAAGGCAAACATTAAACAGTACGATGCACCAATAAAAAAACTCAACTAGTGCTCAAAAGCCACCATGGAGTGTCACCTGCTTTGGCCAACGCTGGAATCTCTGTCATGTACCCGGCACCATGTTCCTCCTGACACCTCGTGTCTCAAGTACCGACATCCCGAAAGCACGCCCAAGAATAGTAACCCGGCACCACGTGCCTCCTGAAACCTCGTGTCTCAAGTACCGACGTCTTGAAGGCACGCCCAATAATAGTAACCCAGCACCATGTGCCTCCTGACACCTCGTGTCTCAAGTACTGACATCCCGAAGGCAGGCCCAAGAAGTAACCCAGAGGAGCAGCGGTATCTTCCCTCAAATCACAGTGAGCCTCATCCCCCAACCTGATAGCCTCAATGTTATCCCCGGAAGGATCCTCACCTTGCACGTGGCTTTATACGGTAAGAAACCCCAACAAAAATACCTAAACCTCATCTATGGGGGCCTCTACCCACACGAGTGGTCAAAACCACCTCATCACAAAGTATCTATGTGTGCACACTACTCAAAGTTCCGGGTTAGCAGTAATCACCAAAATAGTACCTAAGCCACCACATATCTGACACCTCATGTCCCTACAACCATGCCTCTCAAGAGTAACCCGGGCTATGCCCAACCTGACAGTCATTATGCCTCAAGTCGACATCCATGAAACCTAATCCTGTGGTCAAAACCACCCAAAGTAACCTGGTCTAAGCCCAACCTGACAGTCTTACTGCCTCAAACCGACGTCCATGATGCCCAATCCCGTGGTTAAGACCACCCAAGTAACTCGGTCCATGCCCATCAAAACCAAAAGGTTCCAGCATAAGCAATTCAACATTCACATACATAATCAAAAGATTTACTTTTAAATAGGCAAACAATTCAACAGTTGAAATGCGCCCACTATGTGTTGTCTCATACCAACACTAAGGTCTCTAAGGCCTCTTACCATACACATCAATGTTCAATAAACTAACTCAGTAGTTTATAACAACACAAATCAACTAATACCACTTTGGTGCCCCCATCCAAAATGCCCCATTTGAGCAACGGACCTTCACCCAACCATGCCCAATAAAAATAGGTAAAGGGCATACCCAAAGGCATCCCACGGGCCCAATAAACCGTTTAATATGAAATAGAAGATAAATTAGGGTCTTTCTCAAAATACCCAAAAATGCATCATAGGTCGTGCCACCAAAATGTCCATGAAAACAGGAAAGAAGGTATGAACCACCTACCTCATACTAGTACGATGTTACTCCTCTGATGGTGACCTCCAATTAGGTCTAGAACACGGTAGATCTACAAAAGAATCAAAACATCTCAAACCCCCATAACTTGATCTAGGGAAGAAATCATGAAAAACGGATCAAGTTGAATCAATGCCTTACTGAGGGAGTTCCAACACATCAAATGGTGCTTGAAACAGAGTTCGGACGAAGATCCAGGAGCAAGAAGAAGGTCTTGTCAGCTCTCCCCACGTAGGTCCCGAGTGGGAGGAAGAAAGAGAGGAGAAATAAGAAATCCCATGTGGCCCGGAACTTAAAAACCCTAACTTTAAGTGGCATCATGGTTAACCCGCACGGTTTACCAAAACGTGCACCAACCGTGCAGTTGCCACTGCCTTACCCAAGAACTTCGCACGGCCAACCCGCACGGTTTGGAAAACCATATGCTTCCCGTGCGGAGCCCACTATCTCACCCAAGAGACTTCACACGGTTTTTCGGAATTGTTAGGAAAACTGTGCGCCAACCGTGTGCACCTGCAAAACCTACCCAACTTCAAGCGTTTAACCCACAATTGTCCAACTTCTCTAGTTTTTCTCAGAAGCGAGTCAAAAATTCAAACAGGGTCGGGATTTTGATCCATTCAAAAAACCCGGGTTCTTACAATCTCCCCGCCTTAACATAGCTCATCCCCAAGCTATCAAACGAAACCCTGAGATGGCACCGAATAGACCTCCTCGATCAAAGAAACCCAGACCTCCTCGGTCACAAGGTTCTAGCTAAATTCCTCAAGGGATCCCCACCTTAGGAATCATCTAACTCAGTCTCAACTCGACAAAACTCAGAAGAAGCAAAGGTTCTCGAACCTGTGTTCCAGACTAATGGTCTTCCTGTGACGCATCATCACCTATTCCCCTCATTGGAGCTCCCGTGTCGTTTCCGACACCTAAACGTATCATGCACCGCATCGGTGTCCGCCTCCATGAGGTCCTGCATCCAATGGATGCTCCAAACGAACCTGGTGCCTAGCACCTCAAGTAACCCACATCCTCGATGCCCCAGTTCCCATGGAACCTCAAGTAACCTGAATCCTCGATGCCCTGATTCCCATGGCACCTCGAGTAACCCGCATCCTCGATGCCCCTGATGTTACACATCTCATACATATATATATTTATCACGCACCCGATATGGTGTCAATCCAACTGACTGGCATCTAGTCAGTCCACATAGATCTTGTGCGTCACATGCACTCAAAACGTACATGCCTCTATAGGTCATGCCAAAAAGAAAACATGGAAATCACGGCCACACCCTAGGTGTACCTCTAACCGTCATCAGCTCGCCAGCCTGCCCAGCCTCTGGCAGCTCCACAACATGCACCTAGCCTGAAGTACGGCTATCTGAAGCCTGACCTCCGTATGGTGATGCTCCAGTCACTGGCCACTAACCCCTCAGCCGGGTCCCACCATTTCTGTCATGACCTCCGCGCACAGCTGAACCTCAACTACCCTCTCTGGGTTCCGAACCTGAACCAACTCCAGATTCTACAGTCTGTCGGGGTCCCTACCTGTCGGTTGTCTGAGAAGGTTGCCTACAAAACCTCTCCAGATGTCTGACCTGTCCACATGCTCGACACTCCTTAAGAAGTATATCGCACTGAGCCCAAACATGTCTCGGGTGCCCACACTGAAATCAGGCCACCGCTGAACTGCCACGAGGTGGTCTAGCTGAGTCCTTGGCCTACCCACCCTGCTGGAACTCATCTCTACCTTGCTTCCTGATTTCTTAACCATCACCTGAAGCTGTCACCCGGCCAACCTCGGGACTATACCTCTGGTTTCCCTCTGATATAAGTCCCTGGTTCACAGCCTCAGAGAAGGAACCCCGCCTGAAGATGTTCACCTAGACCCGAATGGCATGTTGTAATCCATCCTCGAAGCATATCACCCTAGTTGTGTCCTCACTTACCATACCAGGTGCAAAGAGAGATAGCTCAGTGAAAGTAGTTGCGTAGTCCATGACAAACATGTCTCCCTGCTGAAGGCTCAAGAAATCCCGAGCTCTCTCTACCCTCAGTGTCTCCGGGTAAGAGTGTTCAAAGAAGCTGTCCTCAAAGTCCTTCCACGCTAGTCCCTCATGCCTAAGAGCCTATCCTATATATCCCACCAACGCTTCACCGGTCCTCTCTGAATGTATGTCGCCAGCTTGACCCTCTGCCCTGGAGGTGTCTCGAGCTGCTCGAAGATCATCTGCATGCTCTCTATCCAATTCTCAGCCACCTTTGGACTACCCTCACCTAGAAAAAGTGGAGGGTGCTGCGACTGAAACTCCCACATCAGGTATTCCATAGATGGATTCGTACCCTGTGCACCTCCATCGATCCCCTACAAGACCCGCACCAGTCTAGCTCGAAGCTGCTCGTCGAGCCACGGACCGAATGCTGTCAAACCCAGCTGTTGTCTGGCCTGCACTGGATCCTAAGCTTGATCCTATCCCTGATCCTGTACATGCGGCTCTTGCTCTCCCTGTACCAGATCCTGAACCTGATCCCACACCTGCGGCACTGTACCATCTCCTGTCTGACGCTTCATTGAGTCGTGAAGGAGTAACCCGCTGAGTACCATGAATGGTGAGACATCCCATATATATCTATAATAATATATTCTATGCAGATAAGGAAAGAAGTAAAAGGAAGTGCATAACAACTAGCCTTATTCCCCCCTCACAGCGACCCATGCCCCGCAGCATCCCGGCCTCATGGCCTCTTTACGCGCCCTCAACAGAGCCAAGTATCAAAGTACCGCAGGCCATGCCCATCCTGACAACTCACATTGCCTCAAACCGACGACCGAGTCGCCCAATCCTGACAGTTACATTGCCTCAACCATAGTGCATGCCTTCTCTCATTAGAGTCAAACCCAAATATCCTGCAGCATGAAATTCTTCAAAATATAAAGCATGGCATACACATTTGCAGAACTAGAAATTCTATCATGAATTTCACCAATTAGCATTTCAGAGCATACAAGGCATGGCAATTGATTTTTTCACATGGCATTATCACTTCACAAAGCATACATGCAATTATCAAATTTAAATACCCTAAAATGTGCCTATTAAAATCCAAGAAAACAAGCCTTTCCATACCGGGCCAAGGTTCAATTCTCCCTTACCATACCGGGTCAAGGGTTACATATCACAATCAATAACATCACACACTAAGTGATCCACCAAGGAGGAAATCATATAAACTGTAATCTAAGAAGAAGAAAATCAGCAATTCCCACCCATGGAAACTTCGTCCATCCCTCGTACCTAGGGCTACAGGTACCCAATCACAAGCTAGAAACCCAGTTCCAGTAACAACCTATCTCCAGTCTACCATATACCAAATGGTAAAACCACAAGAAATAAAAAGAGAAGTCTCAATCTCATTAGTAGCCAGAAAAACACTGCTACTAAATCCTTTTCAAGAACTCCTCTGATACCACTTAGTAATGACCCGGACCCGAGCAGCCACCCGAACAGTGCTAAACGGGTTGGGTGTTACTACCTTATCCACACCTCCCCGAATGCCAAAGGCTACCGACTAGCAGCGATGGTATTTTAGGTATAGTTGGGAGGCTATACCCTCTCGGAGGATAAATAGGGTACTGGTCCGAGTATAATAATAAAGATGCAGTGGAATAAACGACTCAACAGACTCGAACCAGACCTGCATAATGGAAGAACATTCAATAACAATAAACAGTGGAAGTAATAATTATAAACAACAAAAGCGGAAATAAATACAACAGCATGCTGAACACTAAAAGTAACTACTAAAGAAACCAAGCATCAATCCATAACAAGTCAATATACAAAAGGGCTCCAATGGATAACTAACTGTAGCTACATAACAAATAAGCATGCTAATACAGGATAGAAAGCAAAGAGAAGTAAACTCTAGCTAGGAAATACCTCTAGGTCTATACCATCTCCATGCAACAACTAACGCAGCCTAGCTACTGAAGCTGGCCTCTTTCCTGCACGTAAATCCATCAAGTCTGCACGCATCCCGAAGGGCCCATGCAGGGTGTGAGATGAATCTTAGTAGGATACCACCCAATGGTGTGTACCTAATATAAGTATTTAATATGAAATGCATTTATAAGGAAAAAATTAAACAGTACGATGCACCAATAAACACAAACTCCACTGGTGCTCAACAGCCACCATGGAGTGTCACCTGCTTCGGCCAACACCGGAATCTCTATCATGTACCCGGAACCATGTGCCTCCTGACACCTCGTGTCTCAAGTACCGACGTCTCAAAGGCACACCCAAGAATAGTAACCTGGAACCACGTGCCTCCTAACACCTCGTGTCTCAAGTACCGATGTCCCAAAGGCACACCCAAGAATAGTAACCTGGCACCATGTGCCTCCTGACACCTCGTGTCTCAAGTACCGACGTCCCGAAGGCACGCCCAAGAAGTAACCTGGAGGAACAACGATATCTTCCCTCAAATAACGGTGAGCCTCATCCCCCAGCCTGATATCCTCAATGTTATCCCCTGAAGGATCCTCACCTTCCATGTGGCTTTCTATGGTAATCACCCCCCAACCAAAATACCTAAACCGCATCTACGAGGGCCTCTACCCACATGAGTGGTCAAAACCACCTCATCACGGAGTATCTATGTGTGCACACTAGTCAAAGTTTTGGGCAAGCGGTAATAACCAAAATAGTACCTAAGCCACCACATATCTGACACCTCGTGTCCCTGTGACCATGTCGCTCAAGAGTAACCCGGGCCATGTCCAACCTGACAGTCATCCTACCTCAATTCAACGTCCATGACGCCTAATCCTGTGGTCAAAACCACCCAAAGTAACCTGGGCCAAGACCAACCTGACATTCGTACTGCCTCAAACCGACATTGATGATGCCCAATCCTGTGGTCAAGACCACCCATGTAACTCGGGCCATGCCCATCACAACCTGAAGGTTCCAGCATAAGCAATTCAACATTCACATACGTAATCAAAATATTTACTTTTAAACACTCAAACAACTCAACAGTTGAAATGCGCACACTATGTGTTGTCCCATACCAACACTAAGGTCTCTAAGGCCTCTTACCATACACATAAATGTTCAATAAACTAACTCAGCAGTTTATAAAAACACAAATCAATTAACACCATTTTGGCGCCCCCGGCCAAAATGCCCCATTTGAGCAACGACCCTTCACCCAACCATGCCCAATCAAAACAGGTAAAGGGCATACCAAAAGGCATACCATGAGTCTAATAAACCATTTAATATGAAATAGCAGATAAATTAGGGTCTTTCTCAAAATACCCAAAAATGCGTCATAGGTCGCGCCACCAAAATGTCCACAAAAACATGAAAGAAGGTATGCACCACCTACCTCGTACTAGTATGATGTTACTCCCCCGATGGCGACCTCCAATTAGGTCTAGAACGCGGTAGATCTACAAAAGAATCAAAACTGCTCAAACCCCCATAACTCGATCTAGGGAAGAAATCATGAAAAACGGCTCAAGTGGAATCAAGGCCTTACTGAGGGAGTTTCAACGCATCAAACTATGCTTGAAACAGAGTTCAGACAAAGATCCAGGATCAAGAAGAAGGTATGGTCGGCTCTCCCCACGTAGGTCCCGAGTGGGAGGAAGAAAGAGATGAGAAATAGGAAATCTCGGGTGGCCTGGAACATAAAAACCCTAACTTTAAGTGGCCTCATGGTTAACCCACACAATTTACCAAACCGTGCGCCAACCGTGCGGTTTCTACTGCCTTACCCAAGAACTTTGCACGGCTAACCCACACGGTTTGGAAAACCGTGCACCACCCGTGCGGAGCCCACTATCTCACCCTAGAGACATCGCACGGTTTGTCTGGACGGTTTGGAAAATCGTGTGCCTACCATGCGCACTTGCAAAACCTCCCCAACTTCAAGCGTTTAACCAACAATTTTCCAACTTCTCTAGATTTTCTCAGAAGCGATTCAAAAATTCAAACAGGGTCGGATTTTTTACCCGTTCCAAAAACCCGGGGTTTTTACATAATTTATACATCAAATAGATAGTAAGGGGGATATTTAAGAACAAATCCCATCATAATAAAATGAAAATTAAAAGACATAACATAAACGGAGTGCTTGATAAAAGAGGAGTGAAAGATCCCTTACTTGATTTTGTGACTCCATATACATGGGATAGGCTTCTTGAGAGCATGGGTGCCATTGGGGGGGACTCTAGAAAGTGGGTTGAAGAGTATGGATGTGATCCATGGAGTTTGAGTGAAAATAAATGGGATCTTGTGTGGATTTATATAGGAAAAGGGATGGGTCTTTTTTATTTTGGTTTTGGACTCTTCCTAATAAAATAACCAAAACAGCCAACCATCCTATGGTTTTTCCCATGGTTTCTACCAAATGGTAATGTATTTTATTATTTTATAATATCATGGTCTAAACTAAATAAAAATATTTATTGCTTACGTGGAGGTGAATCATGATCTTGATGAAATTATTTTAAAAACTCAAAATATGTTAAAGGTTTTGGTGGATTCATAATGGCTTTATAAAATAAATAAAATAAGCTTAAAATATCATTATTTTAGAGAAAAACATATATTTGTTCATAGATACCTTTTATTTTATTTATTACATCACTTTTGGGTTAATAAAATTTCATAATACACAAAGTATATTTATATGATATTTAATTTTTACCTGAAAATTCGACTATCTTAGAAAATTATGAAAAATTCACTATTGGATAATTTTTTTAAATATTTAAATTTTCAATTTCAAAATAATAATTGAAATTTATTGAAAATAATGGGTTTTTTGACAATAATAGTTTTGGAAACCTTATAAAAATTACAATTTTCTTCTTAAAAATTATATGGTCATTTATATTTAATAAAAAAAATTAATAATAATATTTTATTAAAATAGTATTTATTTCAAAAAACCATTAATTATTCAACATAAATTCCTTAATTGAATTTGAATATTTACCAAAAAATTCAATTTGTTATTTATTAAATCAAAATAAAAAAAAATTAAAAAGTAAAAAATAATTGGATGAAAATATATTCATTATTCTATATGAAATAATGTATATAATCATATTTTTATGGTCTTGATACATATCCCATTAATACGCCAGCAAACACCCTAAGGGTAAAGTACATGATGGTGGGATTTTCATGGGGTGGTTTGGTGAACATGGTATGGGTCATGATCTCAATGAGCTTGAAATTCTCTCATAAATGATTTTGATCATGATTAAAGTGTTAGATCTCATCTTTGGATTGGTCAAGGAAAAAGTCTAGTGATTCTATCTCCCATGAAATCTCTGATAAATGGGATTCATAGGGTATGATCATACTATTTGAGGCCATCACTTCCTTTTTCTGTTTTAATTGGATTTTTTAAAACCCTATATTTATATTAATCATGTGATCATTGTTCAATGACTATTTTATCAATGGTAATGATTCTTAATGGTCAATTAAATCCAATTGGATTTAATAAAAAAAGTGCATGTTTTTTCTATAACCATATTATATAATAATACATTTAAATAAATTTCAAGGGTAATTTTATTTATAATAGTTCGAGTCATTACAATATTCCCCCCATACAAAATTTAACCCTCAAATTTTTTTCCCATACTAAAAGAGATGAGGGATAATCTATTTCATCACTACCTCTGGATCCATTGTCCTTTATTTAAACTTGTGGTTTCTCCACAAAACTTTGACAATGTGAATTGACTTATTTCATAGAAACTTTTCTCTATGATCCATGATTTTCACTGGCTTCTCCTCATATGATAGATCGTTATCCAATGGTACCACATTTGGATTCAGAAGATGTGAGGATCTTGGTATGTAATTTCTTAATAGGGATACATGGAATACATCGTGTACTTGAGATAGGTTGGGTAGGAGTGCTAGTCAGTAGGCCACTTCTCTGACGTGATCAATGATCACAAAGGGGAAGATGTATCTTGGAATAATATTTCCCTTCTTCCCAAATATCATCAATTTATTACATAGAGATATGCGTAGGAATACCATGTCTCCAATATCACACTCTAAGCCTCATCGATGATTTTCAGCATAGCTCTTTTGCTAACTCCAAGAAGACTTAATGTACTACTGAATGGTCATAACATTTTCCACAATCTCCTTGACCATTTTAGGACATAACAGATTTTATTCCCAACTCCATCCCAACATGAAGGCGTTCTTCACCACTTCCCATAAATGGATTCATAGGGAGCCATTTGGATGCTTGAGTGGAAACTATTGTATGATAACTCGACCAGAGGTAGATGTTGGTCTCATCCTCCTTTGAAGTCCCTATAAAATGCTCTCAAATTGTCTAATAGGGTCTAAATAGTCCTCTTAGAATGTCTATCAGTTTGAGTATGATAGGTGGTACTAATGTTTAGTTCATCGTTTAGAGAATATATTAGAATTTTCCAAAACATGGAGGTGAATCTAATATCGTGATTAAATACAATCCATAGTGGTACTCCATAAAGCCTTATCACTTCTCTGATGTATATCTGTGAAATATGATCAATATTGAAATCCTCATGAATCGCGATAAAGTTAATTATCTTGGTAATATGGTCCACAACAACCCATATAGCATTGTTTCCCCTGGATATCTTCAGAAATCTGGTGAAAAAGTACATAGCGATGTTCTCCCATTTCCAAGATGGTATGGGTAATGGTTGCATCAAGTGTTTAAATTTATGTCTTTCAGCCTTCACTTGCTAGAATACCAATCACATTGATGTATATTCAATGATCTCATTATTCATATTTTCCAACGAATAGTTCTCATGGAGATCTTGATACATCTTTGTGCTTCCACGGTGAATTAAGAAAGTCAAACTATGTGTCACACCCCGACCGCGAATGTCCGTAATGTTTCTCCATTCTTGGTCCCGGTTTAAATTTTTCGGAGATTATTTGCGTTGGCAGTTTCGCGCCGGTGCGCGGTCACTGCATCGTTAGCGGTGACCGTGCATTCAGCCTGGGTGACCGTGTGTTCACCCAGCATGTTTAAATATTATAATTTTTATGTTGATATTTTATTATTAATGCTATTTAAGTTGTGTTATTAATATGATAGTTAATTTTATTTTATATATGTTTATGTATGTTTTATATATATATGTATAATAATGTATATATACATATAGGTCTATATATGTTTATGTATATATCTATATATGTATAAATATATGTATGTGTAGTATCTTTAAATTATTTTATTATTTTAAATATTTGATCAAAATAATTATTATTAGAATTAGCTAATTTATCATTTATTATTATTATAAGTTTTATTATTATTATTATAAGTTTTATCATTATTATCATTATTATTATAAAGTTTCATCATTATTATTATAAAGTTTTTATATTATTATTATTATAAAATTTTATTATTATTATTAATATTAAAAGGTTTTATTATTATTATACATTTTATTATTTTTATTATAATGCTTTACTATAATTATTATTATTATTATTATTATTGTTTATGTGTATATATATATAATTTTTTTTAAACCCTACCCCTAATCTCACCTTCTCCCGTAGCCGCCGCCCCTCTCTCTCTCTCTCTCCCCCGCGCGACTCCCCCACCCCTCACCTCCCACAGTGCCTGCAGCCCCCGCGTCGTCCTATCCTCCCGCACCACCGGCGTTCGCAACCTGCACCCTCCCTTCGCCGCTACGCCATGCCATACCCGCAGCGTCGGCTCGCTGCCCCGGCGTCCTGGCTTCCCTGCGCAACCCGCACCCCGGCGTCCCGGCTTCCCTGCGCAACCCGCACCCCGCCGTCCCGGCCTCCCTTCCTTGGCGCACCCTCCTCCTCCCGTCGTTGTGCCCCTGCCGCCTCCGCCAGCCGACCGCCGGCCTCCGCTCCGCCCTCTTTGCGCGACCCCTGTAACCGGCTCCGGCCACCCCGTCGCCGCTACCCGCACCTGACTCGCCCCGATCCGGCACGCTTCCCCTCCGACAGCGACCCCCTGTTCGACCCCGCTCCCGCTCAACCCCGGCGCGCTCCCTCTCCGGCGGCCACCCCTACCCTCGGCCTCACCCCCGCTTTGGCCGACCCGCTCCACCTCCCTCCGACCCCATCGCCGGCACACTCTCCCCCTGCACCCTCGCCTTCTCCATGCCCAGCGGCTGCCTCCGCCCCCCTGTTGGCCGTACCGGCTCCCCCGCGCAACCCCCGGCCTCCTCCGACCTCCCCATCACCAGCCTCCTCCGGTATTTTTCTTTTTTATTTTATTAATTATTTATTTGTTTATTCATTTAAGTATTTGTTAATTAATCAATTATTTAGTTATTTACTTAGTTGTTTATTAATTAATTGATTAATTAATTATCTATTTATTTAATTATTTATTCATTTAAGTATTTGTTAATTATTCGTTTATTTATTTATTTATGTTGGTTATTTATTTATGTTTATTCCTTGTCTGTTTATTTTGTTCTTTAATTATTTATTTTGTCCCATTTATTTATTTTGTTTTGTTTATTTACTTATTTATCTATCTGTTTATTCATTTTGTTATTTATTTATTCTCTTGATTATTTATTTATTCTTGTATGTGTTATTTCTATATATATTTATTTAATTGCCTATTTGTTTATTAATTAATTGATTAATTTATTTATTTATTTATTTATTTATTTATTTATTTTACCTTCGTGGCATCTTGGTGTTTATATTTAATTCATATTAATCCTTTTTCTGTCGTGGGTTGGGTAACATGTACTTTTTCACTGTTCAGCGTATGCAGTTAGTCCGCAGGGGTTCGTTCTACTTTTTGCTGGGTTTCCGTCACGTCAGCTCCGTGTTTGAGGTAGGCGAATTCAATTGTTTCCTTTCCGAGGTACTCTTCTGATGCTTGAATTGTTTTAAATAAATTTTATTTGATGATTCGTGTGTTTATGATATCCTTGCGCGGCTTATTTTGGTGTTTTAAAATCTATAGTTGTTGTTCGAAAGTTAAGTTTGAAGAAATTTCATTTTATGCCAAGGTAGTTGTGCACTAGATGTTGTCCTGCACTTTTTCTTGTTTATATAGTGCACCTGTTTAGGCGTTTCCAGCTAAGGTGGAACTAAATGCATATGTTCTCTTATGTTATCATGGGTTGTCTTGAGCGGTGTTTTCTTTTTGTAAAGAAAGAATCATTCTTGGATCTTATTATCCTGGGCTGGTTAGTTTTATGAAATTTAGTATTATTTGGAAATGTTGTCGTGCCCCTTTGCAGGTTTGACACACCATTGGATGTTGACACATCCATGGGTGCACCGGGTGCACACATGGATGTTCCCTCAAATGAAGATGGTGTTTGAAATTGTTACCATTTATTTTTATTTTTATTTTCTCGAAATCTCGAATTTTCTAAATGGTTATTGGTTTCAAAATGTTTTCGCCTCTTCATGAGACACATTGAACTGGTTTAAAAAGAAATCTATGAAAATATGTCTGTTTGGCCTTTTATCTAATAAAAAATCAGCGCTTGAGTTTTTGAAAAAGATATTGTGAAATGTTCGTGTAAAGTCATTTGATTTTGTAAAAAAAACTGAGTGCTCTCTTGGCGACTTCAGGTATTTTTATAAAGTGGTTTTGATAATTAAATGACGTGAAGGCCCGATTGGCACTTTATTAATTGTGAAGTGATTATACATATATATATATATACGTACTTGTGAGGGCATCTCTACAGGGGGACTTCCCTTCGAGGGTTGTCGTGTAGCGATGTCCGTGTAAGGGGTTGGCAAGTGCGGTGAGATGAGTCACGCGTGCGAGGGTCTCCCACTTACACAGTGTTACAAAAACCAGCATGGGTTCCTGGGCATCTTGTAGATTATCGAGTGACGGTTTCTTGCTAACCCTGATCAGATGGGTTAGTACCCCCTGGAGTTTTGGACAGGCCAGGAGGGATGTGCCACTGGTTGGATATTAGGGCGTCCAGTTGGTTATTGACTATGGAGTACCACGCCAGCAGGTAGTCTGAACCCGAGTACGTCCAGGGGTTTTCTAGGGATGTTTAGGATCACCCATGGTTACTTGCTTACTTGATTGTTTACTTACAATTATTCTTTACAGCTCATATTGTTACTTGTGTCCTTTTCACTACTTGCATCATGCATTGCTTGTTTACTTCCTGTTTCACTGGTTTGTTTTCAGCCTGTACTGTTTACATGTTCCTTTTTAGCACAGTCATAGTATTATTTGTATTTGGTTTTTTTTATAAAAACAGGAAATGGTTTTGAAAGTGATTTATAGTGTGTGTTGGGTTTTCAAATGGGGGAAAACGTGTTGTTTATTTTAAAAATGTAAAAAAAAATCTGTTTTTATATTTGTATTTTTAAACCTGTGTCAACAGATTGCTTGGGAAAGGAACTTTTGGATTCAGTGGTTTACTTTGGCTTACCTACTGGGCTTTTTTAATGATCACGCCTATATTATCATTTCAGTTGCAGGTCTTCCCTTGCTCAGGTCTTCTGTTTTGAGTCGCTCAGTGTTGGAGCGTGGTTGCTCTCTAGTTGGGTGGTGACCTGAGAGGTCACATGGAGGTACGTGGTTGTGTGGCTTTTATTTCTTTTACGCTGTTAGTGTTATTTGTTATGTTCTATTTACTTTTGTTTGGGCTGAAATCGTTCCCAACGATCAAATTTTAATGCCCGGCACTTGTTTCCATCTCGGGGGGATCGGGAATGCCCCTCGGGACTTGCCGCGGACCGGCTCGGGTGACCGGTTCAGGGTCGATCCGGGCTGGTTCGTGAAAAAATGGTATCAAAGGCAGGTTCTTGTTATTTGGGTTGTTCGGTAGAAGGATATTAGGACTGTCGGAACTCGAGGGGTAGGTACGGGAAGAGCGTCACGAACTCTTGCTCGCACTGATCTTCGAGTTACCAGGGGTAGTTCGGGAATTGTGTCCTTGTCTTTTCTAGTTTGTATTGGATTGAGAGATGATAATAGAGGCAAGCTGAGGTTACGTCGTGATTTCACATGGAGTAGTGACCCATGTGGAGTCCAAGTACATGGTTTGAATTCCTGCTGGTGGTCGACGCTGACTTGGGACATGGCCCACTACCATGTCGCCAGGTTGAGCGTGACTACTAGTCCCTCATTTCAGTGATTGATGCAAATTTGGATGCTTGTTTTGTTTTGGTTTGTGTGAGTGCGTTGTTGGAAATGAAAAAGGTTTTTGAAAAATTGGATTGGTTTATTTTAAAAGACTTTGAATGTATGAAATGGGTTTTAAAACTGAAATCTCTTGATTTGGAAATCTATTGATTGCTTGGAATTGGTTAAGAATGGTTCGGGATGAAACCCCAGGTCCTCTTTATGAACGTTTGCACATGTGTGAGAATGCATGGAAAGTGCATGTTGGTGTGAGTATGAATGGAAAGTGGATGAAGACATGTGCAATAGCTCATGAGATTACCTGGGTGTGTATTTGAAATTAAAGGCTTGACCTTGTTTTCTAAATTGGTTTTAAAGGGGAAATGGTTTTTGGAAAGTTTTTGGTTTGAAAATGGATTGGTTTTGGAAAGCAGTCTTGAAAGAGGGTGGTTTTAAAGTCTAAAATAAAAAGGGGGATTTTGTTTTGGGTTGTGTTTGTATTTGTTTGGTCCTTGTGCTGACTTTTTTTGATGAAGGCGCTTTTATTGATGTTGCTTCGGTTTGATGTTGGTTTTGGCCTTGTGTTTTATATGTCACTCAGAAAATGCCACCCAGAAAGGTCTCTAAGGATTCAGATAATTCATGCCCAGTTTTTGGTCCTTCTCAGACTTTGCCTATTCTCCATGGTGATCAAGGACCGTTAGAGGTAGTGGAATGGCTCAAGGAAGTGGAGCATGTCTTTAGAACGTTGGGAACTCCCGATAATGTTAAGGTTCAAGCAATTATGAAGTTGTTCGAGGGTCCAGCTCTGAACCAGTGGAAGATGGTTACCCCATCATCAACTCAATGTGAAATGAAGTGGGATGTTTTTAAAACAGTTTTCATCCAATGGTTTGTACCTGAGGAAGTGAAGTTGGAGAAAAAGAGAGAGCTTGTGCATATTCAACAAGGCCAACGGACGGTGAAGGCATATATTGACCATTTCAAGGAACTGATTTCCTTTTCTCCAGAGGTATCATCGCATGAGCTCATGAAGGTCTCTCTTTTCACTGGGGGTCTTCGTCCAGAGATCAAGGAGCGAGTCCTCCCTTCTAAAGACCTTTGTTTCGAGAAGTTGGTGGAGGAATCTTTCTTGGCTGAGTTAGTTTCCGGTGTGCGGGTGGTTAATACTTCAGCGTCCCATGTTGTTGTTCGTAAGAGTTTCCCCTCAGGTGAGGAAAAGGCGCCAGAGATACCTGTTCCTAAGGAGTTATTCCCTTTGGTCCCAACTTCTAGTTCATCAGATCGTTTGATGGTATGCTATCAGTGTGGTCGTTTCGGGCATTCAAAGTCGTCTTGTCGCAACCCTCCGAAGACGTGTCATCGTTGCGGTTGTCTGGGTCATCTGGAGAAGTTTTGCAGGAAGCGTCGCTTGAAGAGGACGCTGTGATTGGAGAGTGTCAGTACCTGACTATGAGGCAGGAGATGCTTCAGCCATCAGAGCCCCAGCCTCAGGTCTCGGGGTGAAGCTCGCGCACAGTTAGGAGTTCCCAGGGTTGTGAAGCCTTGGTCCAGGTTCTGTTTTCCGTATTGATGATGGGATAACTAAAACCCCTTTTTATTTTTGTTTCCCTACTATTAAAGTTTCAACAGCATTGTAAATGCATTGTTTTCTGTAATGTTACAATGGACTTGTTCAATGATAATCCCAACAGACTTGTCACGTGGATGTAATATTCTGAATCGTGTGTCCTTCTTAAAAGTGTGTTTGACCCTTGTGTGGGTTGACCTCGTTTTAGTTTTGTTGTCGATGTGGTTATGTTTTGTGGACTTCAATGGATCATGTCTCCAATTTGATGTTGGTTAAATGTTTTTCTGTGGGTTCTCCCTGGTGTTGAAGTTGTTGACTCTAGTAGTGGGTTCAATGTTTCGATGGAGGTGTAATCTGATCGTGTTATAGGAGTCGGTTTGGATCGGTTATGAGTTCCCGTACTGGACCCGCCTCCGTGTGGTAGTACGTGTTGGTTGTTAAATTTTCAAACTAGTTGAGTTCTTGTGGTGGGGAGAACCCCTTCATGTTCTCCCCTCAACCTCGTACTCCAGTTTTCTCTTGGATGGGTCGGGTGTGACCTGTGTAGTGTAAGGTCATCCCCGAGATTCTCAGTTCTCTCTGGCTCCTTTAGTTCCGTTGGGGCATGGACTTAAATATTGACCGAATTTTGGCCTGGTGACATTCTGGTGGCAGAAAGTGTCTGTGGTGGGGAGAATTGTCACACCCCGACCGCGGATGTCCGTAATTTTTCTCCTTTCTTGGTCCCGGTTTAAATTTTTCGGAGATTATTTGTGTTGGCGGTTTCGCGCCGGTGCGCGGTCACTGCATCGTTAGCGGTGACCGCGCGTTCAGCCCGGGTGACCGTGTGTTCACCCGGCATGTTTAAATATTATAATTTTTATGTTGATATTTTATTATTAACGCTATTTAAGTTGTGTTATTAATATGATAGTTAATTTTATTTTATATATGTTTATGTATGTTTTATATATATATGTATAATAATGTATATATACATATAGGTCTATATATGTTTATGTATATATCTATATATGTATAAATATATGTATGTGTAGTATCTTTAAATTATTTTATTATTTTAAATATTTGATCAAAATAATTATTATTAGAATTAGCTAATTTATCATTTATTATTATTATAGGTTTTATTATTATTATTATAAGTTTTATCATTATTATCATTATTATTATAAAGTTTCATTATTATTATTATAATGTTTTTATATTATTATTATTATAACGTGTTATTATTATTATTAATATTAAAAGGTTTTATTATTATTATACATTTTATTATTATTATTATAATGCTTTACTATTATTATTATTATTATTATTATTATTATTGTTTATGTGTATATATATATAATTTTTTTTAAAACCCTACCCCTAATCTCACCTTCTCCCGTAGCCCCCCCCCCCCTCTCTCTCCCCCGCACGACTCCCCCGCCCCTCTCCTCCCATAGTGCCTGCGGCCCCCACGTCGTCCTATCCTCCCGCACCACCGGTGTTCGCAACCCGCACCCTCCCTCCGCCGCTACGCCACGCCGCACCCGCAGTGCCGGCTCGCTACCCCGGCGTCCCGGCTTCCCTGCGCAACCCGCACCCCGGCGTCCCGGCTTCCCTGCGCAACCCGCACCCCGCCGTCCCGGCCTCCCTTCCTTGGCGCACCCTCCTCCTCCCGTCGCTGTGCCCCTGCCGCCTCCGCCAGCCGACCGCCGGCCTCCGCTCCGCCCTCTGCGCGCGACCCCAGTAACCGGCTCCGGCCACCCCGTCACCGCTGCCCGCACCCGACTCGCCCCGATCCGGCGCGCTCCCCCTCCGGTGGCGACCCCCTGTCCGACCCCGCTCCCGCTCAGCCCCGACGTGCTCCCTCTCCGGCGGCCGCCCCTACCCTCGGCCTCACCCCCGCTTCGGCCGGCCCGCGCCACCTCCCTCCGACCCCATCGCCGGCACACTCTCCCCCTGCACCCTCGCCTTTGTCGCGCCCAGCGGCTGCCTCCACCCCCCTACTGGCCGTCCCGGCTCCCCCGCGCAACCCCCGGCCTCTTCCGGCCTCCCCATCACCAGCCTCCTCCGGTATTTTTCTTTTTTATTTTATTAATTATTTATTTGTTTATTCATTTAAGTATTTGTTAATTATTCAATTATTTAGTTATTTACTTAGTTGTTTATTAATAAATTGATTAATTAATTATCTATTTATTTAATTATTTATTAATTTAAGTATTTGTTAATTAGTCGTTTATTTATTTATTTATGTTGGTTATTATTTATGTCTGTTCCTTGTCTATTTATTTTGTTCTTAATTATTTATTTTGTCCCATTTATTTATTTTGTTTTGTTTATTTACTTATTTATCTATCTGTTTATTCATTTTGTTATTTATTTATTCTCTTGATTATTTATTTATTCTTGTATGTGTTATTTATATATATATTTATTTAATTGCCTATTTGTTTATTAATTAATTGATTAATTAATTAATTAATTTATTTATTTATTTATTTATTTTACCTTCATGGCATCTTGGTGTTTATATTTAATTCATATTAATCCTTTTTCTGTCGCGGGTTGGGTAACATGTACTTTTTCACTGTTCAGCGTACGTAGTTAGTCCGCAGGGGTTCGTTCTACTTTCTGTTGGGTTTCCGTCACGTCTGCTCCGTGTTTGAGGTAGGCGAATTCAACTGTTTCCTTTCCGAGGTACTCTGCTGATGCTTGAATTGTTTTAAATAAATTTTATTCCATGATTCGCATGTTTATGATATCCTTGCGCGGCTTATTGTGGTGTTTTAAAATCTATAGTTGTTGTTCGAAAGTTAAGTTTGAAGCAATTGCATTTTATGCCAAGGTATTTGTGCACTAGATGTTGTCCTGCACTTTTTCTTATTTATATAGTGCACTTGTTTAGGTGTTTCCAGCTAAGGTGGAACTAAATGCCTATGTTCTCTTATGTTATCATTGGTTGTCTTGAGTGGTGTTTTTTTTTGTAAAGAAAGAATCATTCTTGGATCTTATTATCCTGGGCTGGTTAGTTTTATGAAATTTAGTATTATTTGGAAATGTTGTCGTGCCCCGTTGTAGGTTTGACACACCATTGGATGTTGACACATCCATGGGTGCACCGGGTGCACACATGGATGTGCCCTCAAATGAAGATGGTGTTTGAAATTGTTACCATTTATTTTTATTTTTATTTATTTTTATTTTCTCGAAATCTCGACTTTTCTAAATGGTTATTGGTTTCAAAATGTTTTCACCTCTTCATGAGACACATTGAACTGGTTTAAAAAGAAATCTACGAAAATATGCTCGTTTGGCCTTTTATCTAATACAAAAGAAGCGCTTGAGTTTTTGAAAAAGATATTGTGAAATGTTCGTGTAAAGTCATTTTATTTTGTAAAAAAAAACTGAGTGCTCGCTTGGCGACTTCAGGTATTTTTATAAAGTGGTTTTGATAATTAAATGACGTGAAGGCCCGATTGGCACTTTATTAAATGTGAAGTGATTATACATATATATATATATATATATACGTACTTGTGAGGGCATCTCTACAGGGGGACTTCCCTTCGAGGGTTGTCGTGTAGCGATGTCCGTGTAAGGGGTTGGCAAGTGTGGTGAGATGAGTCACGCGTGCGAGGGTCTCCCACTTACACAGTGTTACAAAAACCACCATGGGTTCCTGGGCATCTTGTAGATTATCGAGTGACGGTTGCTTGCTAACCCTGATTAGACGGGTTAGTACCCCCTGGAGTTGTGGAAAGGCCCGGAGGGATGTACCACTGGTTGGCTATTAGGGCGGCCAGTTGGTTATTGACTATGGAGTACCATGCCAGCAGGTAGTCTGAACCCGAGTACGTCCAGGGGTTTTCTAGGGATGTTTAGGATCACCCATGGTTACATTCTTCCTTGATTGTTTACTTACAGTTATTCTTTACAGCTCATATTGTTACTTGTGTCGTTTTCACTACTTGCATCATGCATTGCTTGTTTACTTCCTGTTTCACTGATTTGTTTTCAGCCTGTACTGTTTACCTGTTCCTTTTTAGCACAGTCGTAGTATTATCTGTATTTGGTTTTGTTTATAAAAACAAGAAATGGTTTTGAAAGTGATTTATAGTGTGCGTTGGGTTTTCAAATGGGGGAAAACGTGTTGTTTATTTTAAAAATGTAAAAAAAAATCCGTTTTTATATTTGTATTTTTAAACCTGTGTCAACGGATTGCTTGGGAAAGGAACTTTTGGATTCAGGGGTTTACTTTGGCTTACCTACTAGGCGTTTTTAATGCTCACGCCTATATTATCATTTCAGTTGCAGGTATTCCCTTTCTCAGGTCTTCTGTTTTGAGTCACTCAGTATTGGAGCGTGGTTGCTCTCTAGTTGGGTGGTGACCTGAGAGGTCACATGGAGGTACGTGGTTGTGTGGATTTTATTTCTTTTACGCTGTTAGTGTTATTTGTTCTGTTCTATTTACTTTTTTTGGGCTGAAATCATTCCCAACGATCAAATTTTAATGCCCGACACTTGTTGCCATCTCGTGGGGATCAGGAACGCCCCTCGGGACTTGCCGCGGACCGGCTCGGGTGACCGGTTCAGGGTCGATCTGGGCTGGTTCGTGACACTATGTGCATCATCCAATAGTTCCTTCTTTAACTCATGATTTAATGGAACATATATAATTGACCCAAATCTCACAATTCATTCTTCTTTAAAATTTAACAGTTAGGGTTTCCCTTTACTTATAGCTTCCAATTTATTATTAATTCCTATACTATTTATTTGAGAATCCTTTAACCTCTCCAAAAGAGACATTTGAGAAATCATATGGGAAAGGATTGATGATGTTCCTTCCTTTATGATTTCTATTTCAATCCTTTCCAAATATAAGAAAATCAGATCCCTCTCAATTCTCATCAATGATATAATTTTGGCATCCTTTATACTTAGAGAATCTTCCACTTTATTCTCTTTCCTAGGATGGTAGTGGATTGGGCAGTCACAGTACTTGATCAGCTCTAACCATCTTCATTGGGGCATACTTAGCTCATTCTATGTGAATATACACTTGAAGATTTTTTGATCCCTATGTATTTCACAATTCTCCCCAAAGATATAATGATGCCATATTTTCAAAGAAAATATCACTGCATCCAATTATATATCATGTTTTGAGTAGTTCATTTCATAAACTTTCAACTGCCTTGAAGCATAGGCTATGAAATTGTCATTATACAATAACACACAACCCAAGACCTTATTTGAAACATCACTGAATACTATGAATATCTCTTCGCATTCATCATTCCAAGAAAACTTGTCTCTCTTCTGAGTTATCTTCATTAAAGGGTCTAATAATCATGATAATTTTCTGAAAATTGATAATAATACCCAAATATTTCTAGGAATCTATGAATATCTATCATAGGTGTTGGCCTCGACCATCTTTCAATTGACACTATCTTTAAAGGATACAAAGATATGTCATTGTTTGTGATGATATTCCCCAAGAAGAATACTTCCATAAACTAGAAATCACATTTGTTTTACTTTTCATAAAGCTTCTCCCTTCTCAAGGTCTTCCACGCAGTGTTCAGACTCTCCTCATTATCCTCCTTGGTTTTGGATTATAGTAGGATGTCATGTATAAATATTACCAAAAATTTATTGAGGTAATCTATAAAGACTCTATTCATCAAGGCCATGAAGATTTCTAAAACATCAGTGAGTTTGATAGGAATCACTATGAACTCGTAGTTCCCATACCTCATATGAAAAGTTGTCTTGGGGATATCCTTCTTCACCATAACTTGGTAATATCCCAACCAAAAATCCACATTAGATAAGTATTGTGTGTCACATAACTGATTGAAAAATTTATCATTCCAGAGCAGAGGATACTTGTTCTTTATCATGATTTTTTAGCCCACGATAATCAATTAAAATGTGTATTGACCCATCCTTATTCTTGAAGAAGAGTACCGGTACACACCATGGTTAAACACTTGGGTGTATGAACCCTTTATCTATATTCTCTTGTAGTTGTCTCTTCAGCTCCTTAAGATACACAACAAATATTCTATACATATATTTAGATAATGGAGATTCCTTGGGTATATGGTTGACTGAAAATTGAACCTCTCAGCTAGAAGGAAGACCATACAATTCCATAGGAAACACATCAGTGTATTCCCTCACAAAAGGCATGTCTTTGAGGATGGTTCTTTCCTTAAAATCAATCATTTGAGCTAGTTACGCTTTCTCGTATAGAAATAATATCCATGCATAATATTTTGGTGACAAAGAAGATTCATCCTCATCCTCTCACTTACATAGAATTGAAGGACGATTCATGATATAGAGAGTGATTTCCTTATCATGGAAATTTATGTTGGGTCTATATAGGTAAAGTCAATCCATGCCCAAAATTGCATCAAATTCTATAAAAAGGGGGTATAAAAAGGTTCACTATAAAGATCATCCCACAAATTATGATAGGGGACGAGTTATGTACATGGGATTCAATAATTTAACCATTTACCATTTTCACCGATAACTCAACTTCCGATCATTGTGTTGGTGTTTGAATAGTTCTACTAAACATTTGTGACATGAAGGAATGCGTAAAACTATGGATAGTAACCCCACCTTTAAATTTTTTATTTCGGTTCTACATTATAAATTATAGACGTAGGGATGTGTAATTTAAAATTATTAAACACTTAAATGATAATACAATGACATTAAATGGATAACCTATAAATTACATGTGTTTCCTTAACTTAAGAATTTCTAGGCTTCAATCTATATTATCCATGATCTAATCCCTAACATATACTCTTATGGGATTTTTTTGTCACCTTAATAATGGTTCATAATGAGCTTGTGATTTTACCAATGAATATCCCTATGTAGTGTCAAAATAGGTGTGCATTAAGGTCTGTTGTTGTGTACAAGGTTACCCCAAGTCAGGACCATAACACCTTGTCGGAGTTATTACCCCTAGCTAAATCTGTGCCAGAACCACATCTACTTGTATTATCTAGACATTGATGTATTTTCATGATGAATCAATTAATCTATAATTACCAAATTTTAGGGATGTTTTCTTATACTTAGTCTATCCATAAGGTTCTTGTTAGAGTTTTCTAATCCTAATCCAAAAAATAACAAAACTTTTTCACTGATACAAACTATAACAACCCTTGTCTTTATAACACAATTATTCCTGATTTATTACATAAAATTACACTTAATAAAATACAAAATAATGATAAGTATAGTGTATTTGGTAATTAGGTCCATGTCATAACATCTTGAAAATGGGATACAATAACATTATTTTAAACTTCTTTAACATGCATCTTAAATTTCAATGGATTTTAAAAATACATGGGATAACCTGTGGAAAAAAACAAGAAATGGATAAGCTATAAATCCCAATAAGGTAATAAACAAGTCGTAAAATTAATCAGATATTACATGTTAGACAATAGGTATATCAATAGGGTATAAAAGGAACATGAATAATAAGGCATGATATAGCATGATAATCATAACATGGGAAATGTGGCAACAACTTAAAACAATGCATAATAAACATAGGTCAAGTCTAAACTACCAAGACATAATGGTGGAAAAAAATCTCATAAAGGAATTAGGTTCACTCCCTATGAAAACATGATATATCATGATACTAAAAATTACCCAATATATTGGAGTGCTATATAATTATGGATGAACCTGTCATATTCATTTCATTCTCATGATTAAGTGTGACACATATATCATAAAGATTGGATTCATTAATCATAATAATGATTTCAAAGATCAAGGAGTTTAGAATTAATATATTTAAGTCCCAAATAAAAAGGTATATTTTCATAAATTTTAACACCCTTGATAAGAAATGGGTATGTTATTCGCTACACAATTGTTTTGTCATGGAAATCGTGGTAAAATTTCGGCAACATAATGATGTCACTCAAAGATTCATAAAAATGGGTCGGTGGGAGATAAAGGGATCTATAATCATATAGAAATAAAATTTTTAGTAATAGGGACATGGAAAAGAATTTCCCAACATTATAAATTTGGAAATAGAAGGCATAAGTAATGAACAAACTTGAATAAAGAAAAGAATCCTAACTATATTTCGGTATGGTAAATAGTCAACATAAATGTTCTTAGGATGGATAAATGATATTTAAATGGAATCCCATAATTTATACATAAAATGGAAAGTAATGGGGATATTTAATAATATATTCCAGCAAAATAAAATGGAAATTAAAATATATAACATAAATTGAGTGCTTGATAAAAGAGGAGATTGGAAGATCCCTTACATGAGTGTGTGACTCAAAATGATTGGGAGGGGATTATTTGGAATTTTGGGGAAACTTACGAGGTCTCTAGAAAGTTGATGTAAGAGTATAAATGTTCCTAAAGGAGTTTAAGTGAGGGTAAATGGGAGCTTGGGTGGGTTTATTTAGGAAAATTGGGGGATTTCATTATTATTTAGGTTTTGGACTTAACATAATAAAATAAAAAAACAGAAAAAACCCATGGTTTTGACCATTATTTCAACAAAATAGGAGTATATTTTATTAATTTATAAGTACAAGGGCTATACTTAATAAAATAATTCTCTTTATTATGTGGTGGTGAGTCCCACTCTTAAGGAAATGACTTTAAAACCTTAAAATATATTAATGGTTTTGGAGGATTCATAATGGATTTATAAAAAAATTATTTAAACTTAAAATCTAATTATTTTAAACTGAAAACATATATTTGGTCTTTAATACCTTTTATAGTATTTATTTCATCGATTTTGGGTTATTATGATGTCATAATACATAATGTATATTTACACAGATTTAATTTATACCTGAAAATTAGTCTGTCTTGGAAAATTATCAAAAATTCACTATTGGATAATTTCAACATTTAAATTCTAAAAATAATATTTATTTTATCTAAATATTTTTCTAAATAATTTTTTTTCAATTTCAAAATAATAAATGATATTTATTAAAAATGCCAAGTTTTTTTTACAATAATAGTTTTCGAACCATTATAAAAATTATATTTGACATCTTAAAAATAATATGATAATTTATATTTAATAAATATTATTTAATAATAATATTTTATTATAATATTATTTATCTCAAATAATAAATTATTTCATTAAAATAAATTCCTTAATTGAATTTTAATATTAACCAAAATACTATTTGTGTTTTATTAAATTAAAATAAATATAATTTACATAGAAATAATAATAGGATGAAAAATATATTAATTATTATATACAAAATAATTTACATACTCATAATTTTATGTTCTTGATAGATATCCCTTTAATATTCTATAAAGCACTTTAAGGGTAAGGTGCATGATGGTGGGACTTTCATGGGGTGGTTCATTGAACATTATTTGGGATATGATCTCAACGAGTTTAAAATTCTCCCTTAAAATATTTCTCCCATGATTAAGTTATTGGATCTCATCTTGGTCTTAGTCAAGGGAAAATCCCAGTGATTCTATATCCCTTAGAAGCTATGATAAATGGGTTTCATAGTGTATGATCCTACTGGTTGATCTCATCACTTCCTTTTTCTCTATCAATTGGATTTATTAAAACATATATTTATAATAATCTTGTGATCATTGTTCAATGAATATATTATAAAACTATAATGATTATTAATGGTTAATTAAATCCAATAGGATATAATAAAACAAAATAAGTTCATGTGTTTTATATAACAATATTATATAATAAGACATTAAAATAAATTGAAAGGGTAATTTTATTTATAACAATTTGGGTCATTACATTGATATGGGAGAGGTTGGAGGTAAATGTTGTCTTTTATAAATGAAAGTGAATCTATCATTGGTATAGTAGGTGGAGGAGCCATAGCTGGGGGATTCTGAGGTGGTGATCCAGAGAGACCATGTTTTTTTAAAAAATACCCATGTCGGTTGGTTTGAGGATAGATAGCACCAAGAGTTGTTTCAGGTAAGGATTTTCATTCCTTTGGTGAAGTATTATATAGTTCATCAGGAGTTCTATCGTTCTCCTTGGCTAGGACATCTTTGTGTAACCAAGATTTACTGAGATTTTAGAGTTCATTTTTGGTGGCCTATGTTGAATCATGTAGATGCGGAGTTTATTTCTCGATTTTTGGTCTTCCCAAAGGTGAATGTCAGGCACCATTTTCTCTGTGGGTTTCTTTATCCATTTTATGTTCCTTATTAAAATTGTTGGGAAATCTCAATGAACTTATTAACTAGTTAACCACAATATTAGGGAGGTTATGATGTTATATTGGTGATATTTTATCGTTTGATAAAGTCATCCCATTTTATAATGATTAGGGATTCAATGTTAGTGGAGGTTTTATTGAGGAAGTATCTGTTGGAGTTGTTGAAACTTCATGGATCCTCAAGGACGATCATCTTAGATTGGGATCCTCATTTTACCTCCACGGCGTGGAGAGGTCTCCAACATGATTTTGGTTTTTAGTTATGTCTTAGTATTTCTTTTCATCCACAGATGATTGATCAGACATAGTGGGCCATCATAACTCTTGAAGACATGTTTCACTCTTGTGTACTGTATTTTGGAGGTTCATAGATGAGTAAAATTCACATGGTTGAGTTTTCTTACAATAATTTTTTCCACTCCACCATTGGTATGATTCCATTTGAAACCTTGTACGACCAACCTATCTGTTCTCTATTGTGCTCGACTGGGTTCGTAGAGGCAATAATTCTCTCTCTATAATTGGTATATGATATGATAGGGATTGTTCAGGTAATTCATGATAGGGTGAATGAATTTCAAGATCAACAAAAAATTTATATCGATCATATGAGGAGACCTCTAGAGTTTAATATTGTAGAACATGTGTTCCTTAAGGTGACTCATCATCATGGGAAGTGAAGGTTTGGTCATGGGAGAAAGCTTTCTCCCAGGTTTTTTGGGCCTTTCAAGATGATTTCTTATGTTATAGCCATGGTGTATTAGATATAAATTCCCTCATATATGAGTTTGATAAATGATGTTTCTCACATTTCACAGCTCAATCATTATTATTATGATGACTCTCATGTCATGGATTGGTGTGAAATCGATGTTAACAATGATGAGACCTTCAAAGAGCATCCTTTATAGATCCAAGATGACCATGATAATGTGTTGCTTGGGAATTATATTCCCTTAATTCTTGTATTATGGCGACAAAGTGGCATGAAGAAGAGTGCCTAGGAATGTGATTTGTAGATGTGCACTCAGTACCTAGAGATATTTGATTCTTATCTCTTCTCTTTCAATGTTTTTCTCTTGTGAATGTTGATAACTTTTTATTTATGAGACGGTATCCTCTTGTTACTTTTTGTGTATTTACTCTCGTTTGAGAGGTATCTCCCCCAAGAGAATTTTTAAAATATGGGTTTGTTAGTTTCATGGTTTTGTGTTTATTGCTATGATGACACTACAACACAAACAGGGTTTAGCGGCGGTTTTGTGGCGGCAGTTCACAAAACCGCCGCTAAACATTTTCCAAAAAAGGTTTCGCGGCGGTTTTTAATAAACCGCCCCTAAACCCATATTTTTTTTTAAAAATTCCCGACCCTTCCCAACCCCGACCCCCGTTTTCCCGAACCCTCCCGACCCTGTGCTCCCTTCTTCCCGCAACCCCCCCCCCCCCCCGGTGACCCCACGATGACTCCAGAGAACGCGCGACCTCCGTCTCCAGCAACCCCGTGACCAACGCCTACGGCGGAGCCCGCAACCGTCGACCTCGGCAACCCATGACCCCCCTTCTCCCGGCAACCCTTATCACTGCGACCGCGACCCCAATGTGAATTTTCCAACATTTTTCATATTTTTTTACAAACTTTTGTGCAATATATGTTTATTATTTGATTATAATGTTTGTTACTTTAAGTTTTATCATGTTAATTTGAAGAAAATTGTTAATTTGATACCTAATTCAGGTTTATATACATTAGTTATAGGTAATTTTTTAATAGATCAATTGATTTTGAATTTATATAATCAGTTGGATAAATAAGATTTAGGCTAATGAAATATGATATTTCATATAGTTGATATTTATTTGGATTGAGTTTAAAAAGGAAATTCTACTATTTTATATCATGTTTATCCCACTACTGATTTGAATGATATGGTTTTTGATGCTCAGACCACTAAACCTAAAATTATTGAATATTTGGCTAAAATTAAATCATGAGGAGAACATTGAGGGAAGGTGTTTATATAAGAAATATTAATTGTAGTTTATATATCAAATATTTGTTCTTATTGATTATTAGGAATAGATTTTTCATAGCTACAATTATTTTAGATGGTTTGTTCCTCTAGAATTCCAGAAGGTGTATAAAGGGTTTAAAATCGAATATTGGTGGGATGGTGAAATGTGGAATTTTCAAGGGTTTGTATCATGATTCCAACCATGTTAATCTTTCATAGAAACAAGCCAACTCACAGTGGGTACATTCATCTTCTTACTATTTCTCAGTTGGACATGGGATCATATAACTATGGATGGTATCATTAGTCTACAATGAATAAAATGAAAACAAAATTACATATGGGTGACTATGGATTGTCTCCAAATGGTGTCCCACCACAACCCTATTTTTATATATATTACAGTGGTAGATTTTTACAAATTCAAAATTTTAGAAATTAATTTACCCCCATCAATTATGTTTAACCATGTTCCTAGGATTATATATCAGTTTTGGTATGCATTAATGTAATCTCTATGTGCATAGTATTCAATGGAATATATTAATCATTATAAATTGTATGTACAATAGAAATGGTTGATCCAACCATTATAGGAAATGATAAAATATTTTGTGATTTATTTTAGAGGCTCATGTAAAGATATTTTACTACTACTTATGTCTTTATATAATAAATGATTTTGATATAGTGATAAATATGGATATAATAAAAATATTTTATGGATTTACTTCATGTTCAAGTCATTTTTGTGAGAATTTTTTTGATAAATTTATTATTATAACTATTAGAGTTTTAGAGACAATGACAAATATTCATATTATCAAAATGAGGTTGTTGATGGCTTAATGTCATATAAAATCATATATAGATCATCCATGATTACCATTATCATTTGAGGTGGCTAATGACATTATATTAATAATATCTCCATTATTTGGAAAACAACATTTTGATTACTATTAAATGTTTCTCCCTAATATATTATCAATTTTTAGATAATTGAACTATTGACTATTGTGAATTATTAGTTGTCTTCACCACCACAAATCAATTTTATACACAATTTTTTTCATGGATCTCAATTGGTGATATTAAATCCTGATAGATATAATTCAATTAAAAGGGAAATCATCCAATAATACAATATTATAGCATACTTTATACTCAATTTTTCTTCATATTTTACGATGAAACCATACTTTGATGAATAATATAATGGAGGTATTTTTTTAGACACTCGACAATGGTTCTTAGTGTAATTCATGATCGCCAATCGTCCAATTTCTTATGGAACCTATGGTAACATGATTACATCAATTTGTTTCCTTTCAAGTTCTAAATGTTGTAACGAATGTATGGATTTCGGTTAAATAGTTGAACCATGGGCTATATTTAAGGTGTCGGGTAATCTACGGAGTTGAGTGACCTATGAATTAAATAATCAACTATATCTCAAAGCATTGGAGGACTTAAAAATAATAAGGTGTTTTGGCATGCTGGTCGGTTTGGTTTTGGCCCTCTTTATGATTGTTATGACGTAATGAGTGTGCTTGAGGGGAGAATCAAACGTATGTTTGATGTGAATATGATATAGATAACTTATTAGTGGCTGATATATCACTAATTTTGATAACTAGGACACTCTATAAGTGGGGATAATCTTGTCATTTTTGTTAAACATGTGACATTCCCGGTAGAATAAAACAACCTAATATGTCAATTGAAAAATGGAAATTTTTTTCTAGAATTTCTTTTGAGCTCTCATGTCTTAAATATCTTCAGTTATTGCTTGGAAATACAACTTTGATATGGTTGGTTGTGTGTGAAACCATTGAGAAACATCATTCCTCTTGGAGGACATATAAGGTCAAGCCTAAACAATCACATAATGTCTCAGGATTAAAATGCATTATGATTGGTTTCGATCACACATCAATGGGGTGTTGTTTGAGGCAACATAAATGTGTGATCGACCGTGTTATGATATGTTTGTAAACCGATATTCTTACTGCTCCTCAATGAGGTGTTGATGCTATCTCCTATGGACCAGAATTGTTCGGTTGGTCTGAAGTGGTAAATGTGATCAATGAATCAACTTTATTATATTATGCATACTTTATGATCAATGGGTCATCTTTATTATATTATGTTTCTGTAATCTTACACTATCGTATATTTTGTGTAGGCACATTGTGATATACATGGATAAAAGCTGGATCACATTATCGAGGAACACACCTCAGTATGTTATGGGTTTGAATGATTTTTTAGATTTTGAAATTTCTAATCGATCCGTTGAAGGGAGAATAAAATGTCCATGTCCTAAATGTTAATTTAGAACATGGTTGAAGAGAGATGAGGTTTATGAACATTTAATACTGAAGTAATTCCCTGCTCAATATTTGTGTTGGATTTAGCATGGATAATCGAATGTTATAGAAATATTGAGAACTGATGTTAATTCGCATAATGAGGTCCCAAGTTCATCGACAATGGAAAATGAAATGAAAAACCTAATAAATGATGCATTTGGCACTGCAAGACACCACTATCAGCATCAAAACATATCAGAACAACCAGAAGAGGGTGCTACAAATTGAAATGTGACAAGTGATGTTTTTGAGACTGTAACACAAGCAGATCAAGATTTTCACATATCATTGGATCCTCCTCTTGATTCTATGGAGCCAAATGTAAGAGAAAACTTCACTGAGGAAAATGCGTTTCATGATTTAGTTGATGATGGAAATCAAGAGTTGTATAGTGGGTGTTTGAAATATTCAAAGATTTCATTTTTACTGAAGTTATACCATATCAAATTTCTATGTGGAATTAAAAATAAGGCAATGTCCATGATATTAGAATTGATTCGTGATGCATTTCCTAAAGCAAAAATCTCATAATATTTTTATGATATGAAAAAATTTGTTAAAAAGCTTGGTCTGAATTATACAAAAATAATGTGTGTCCCAATGATTGTATGCTTTATTGGGGAGAGGACTCAAGTATAAAGAATTGCAAGAAATGTTCTTCTTCTAGATGGCAGGCAAAGGGTGATGTTGGAAGTCTGAATGAGCATAATTTCATGGAGAAGAAGAAAAGGAGCACACCTGCAAAGGTTTTGCGTTACTTTCCTTTGAATCCTCGATTGCAAAGATTATTCATGTCATCGAAAACCGCCGAACACATGAAGTGGCATTCTCTAGATAATAACAATGATGGGTTAATGAGACATCCATGAGATTCCCAATCGTGGAAGACATTTGATTCATTATATCTTGATTTCTCATCTGATCCTAGGAGTGTCCCATTGGGATTGGCTGCCGATGGATTCAACCCATTTGGGACTTTGAGTACCAATTATAGAATTTGGCCAGTTGTTTTGATCCCTTATAATCTGCCTCCATGGATGTATATGCAACAAACATCTTTTATACTTTCGATGATTATTCCTGGAAAACAAATTCCTAGAAATGATATTGATGTATACTTGCAGCCTTTGATTGAATAATTACAGGAGTTATGGAGCAACGGTGTTGAGACATTTGATGCTTCTTCTAAAACAATGTTCAAAATTCATGATGCTTTAATGTTGACCATTAGTGACTTCTCTGGGCTTGGTAATTTATCTATTTGGAACACTTACATGGGTTTGGCTTTTCCCGTTTGTAACTTTGATTTTGATCCCAAACGGCTACCTCACAGTAGAAAATGGTTCTTCTTGTGTCATTGAATATTTCTCGATGCATCTCATAGATTTCGGCTGAAAAGATCAAAATTTAATGGTTCTATTGATCGTAGACAACCTACAAAGTTGTTAAATGGTTTTTAAATTTTGGAAAAACTTGAAAATGTTGAAAAAGAATTTTGTAAGGTTCATATTTTGAATGATAGCAGAAAATGGGTCCAAAGTGCATCGTCAAGCGAAACCAGAACGCAACAATGGAAGAAAAAAGTATATTCTTCAAACTTCCGTATTGGGAATTTAATTTGTTGTGGCATAATCTTGATGTGATGCATATTGAGAGTAATGTTTGTGACAATTTGATTTTTACATTGCTTAATGAGCATGGAAAGTCGAAGGATCATATCAATGCTCGCAAAGACCTACAAGCAATGAACATAAAACGCGATCTCTGGCTAGATGAGAATGGAAAGTATCCTCCGACAATTTTTTGCAATGAAAAATAGGGATAAAGATACATTCCTTCGAATGTTAAAGAATGTTAAGGTATCTTATGGGTATTCAAGTAACATCTCGAGGTGTGTTGACTTGAAGAATCGTAAGTTACATGGATTGAAAAGCCATGATTCACATATTTTGTTACAACAGTTACTACAATTGGCATTGCGTACATTATTACCTGAAAAAATTACTACTGTTGTACTCCAGTTCTGCACATTTTTCAAAAAACTATGTGAGAAACATTTAAATCCATTTCATCTTGACAACCTCCAGGATGGGGTTGTATTGACCCTTTGCACAATGGAGATGATCTTTCCTCCGCCCTTTTATGCTGTAATGATGCATTTAACTGTGCATTGGGTTGAGGAAGCTAAATTAGGAGGCCTCGTTCATTATCGATGGATGTATCCAATTGGAAGGTACTTTATTTATATGTTTTCTAGTTAAGTAAACAATTTTTGGTACTTAATTAAATGCATAATTATGTTTATTTTATTTCATAGATATCTTGGTCATTTGAAATCATCCGTGAGAAATAAAGCTAAACCAGAAGGCTCGATTACTGAAGGCTATGTGGCTGAGGAGTGTCTTACCTTTTGTTCTCGATACTTGGATGATATTGAGAAAATATTTAATCGATTTGGATGAGTTGACGACACATCGACTCAATCTCAAATATATCAGAAATCCAAAATATTTCCTGCTATTGGTCGATCAGTTGAGAGGACCTCAAATGTGACACTGACTGAATTGGAATTATTACAAGCACATAGATATGTGCTGCTAAATAGTGAAATTGCAGATCCATTTATTGAAGAGTTGAGGATACAAACAAAGAGATGAATGAGAGGTCGAACACGAAATGAGAAAGATATAACGAAAGCTGTTAATAAAGAGCTTGTAGAATGGTTTTCACGACGTGTAAGTTCATAAATATTGTAATAAATAAGAATATTAGTTTGACACATACATTTTGTAAATCTAATAAAGTATATTTCGTTATTCAGATCATGAATACTGATACTTGAGCAGAGGTGTCAAAAGATTTGAAGTTTCTTGCAAGAGGTCCTCTAAAAGAAGTTAGAAAGTTCGACGATTATAATGTGAATGGCTTTAGATTTCGTACAGTCGATCGAGAAATGGGTTTGAGAACACAGAATAGTGGTATATTTACATTTGTTGAAGTGGAATACTATGGAAAGCTGCATGATATTATTAAATTAAACTACCGCAGACATTTTTCGGTTGTTTTATTCAAATGAAAATGGGTCGATATTATCAGAAGCGTTAAAAGATATTCCTTTAAATTTACTTCTGTGAACTTCTCTCACTTGATGGATGTTGGTGATCGTGAACTACATGATCCATATATCTTAGAATCACAATCAAAAATGGTATATTATGTGAATGATGTTGCCGATGAAGGGTGGAGTGTAGTTTCTCACGTAATACAAAGAGATTTGTATGATATGGGTGATGATGTGGAAAATTTGATCTCTAAAATTGAATTTAATCAGCAACAGGAAGCAGAATTATTTGTCTATCATGATATTGAAAATATTATTCTAGCAAGGATGAATGAAGTGGATGAAGAAATAGAGTAGTAAACCGACATGATTGAAGGGTAAAATGATTGTATGTACAATTATTTATTTATTTATCAACCACTTGTTTTATTTCTGCAGTAATTCATTATCATTGTTATATATATTTTGTCTGTTAGTACTCCATCTGTTATCATTTTTAATTTTTTTTCTACATAATTTTTTTGAAATATATATTCTGAACTTAATTTTATTTGATTAAATGACAGAAATGCCAAGGAAGAAGCGTTATATTATTTCATCCAGTTATGCGACAGATGACTATCCATCTGGCTCCCTCCCCACGATATCTGATGCACCAGCTGCGGACACCCCTGCACCATCTCCCCCTACACCATCTCTCACACCATCTATGGATGTCCCAGTAGAGGCTGAGTCATCGACTCCCCCTTCAGGACCCTCAGCAGTGGGGTAGCGACGCTCCACATCCAGTTCATCCCGGACATACTGGAGTGTCACTATCAAAGGTACAAATTTTAATTAAATAAATTTATTGCATTTTGTTTATACTAAATTTATTCTCATTGAATATGACAAAAATTCAACCGTGTAGAAAAACATAAAAAGTTCAGATGTTTGGAATCTGAATGGTGAGAAGATTGTTGTGCCATTTGATTCTTATGGGGTCCCTACGGATGATGTCGTGGGGTTGCTTGGCTAGATTCTAGGCTAGCTCATAGCGGAGCCCATTTCCCTTCCCATTTAAAATGACGATTAGAGACATATGCTCCATGCTTGAAAATGATGTGTTTGAATCTCAAATCAAGGTAAATTTATTACATTATGGTTTAATTTAATGTCATGTTACTAATATGTTCAAAATGAATTTCTGTATACAGATGTTCTTCTACTTTACTGTTTCTGATGTTATAGCACGGAAGTGGATGTTGAAAAATCTAGGTAGGAAGTGGAAAGATTTTAAATGGAGATTGTGGTGTGATGTAAATGATTCTTCATTGACCGCACTGCAAATGTATGAGAAGCTACCAACTTGGGTACCGAAATAGTAGTGGAAAGTGTTTGTTGACAGGCATCGAGATCAGAAGTGGATGGTATTGAAATATATATATTATTATATTATCCTCATTTTACATTTACACATGTAAATGAAAAGGACATGAAATTCAATACATCAGTATTAAATTGAATTTTTTTTATTTCAGGATCTATCAAGACAGAATGCGTCAAACCGAGCGAAGCAAGTCATCCCACACACTATTGGCTCAAAAAGTTTTTCAAGAAATCAAAGTACATTGGTAATATTTTAATTAGTTTAAATATTTATAATAAAATATTATCTGTTTAATATATTTAATTGGTGATTTATCTTTGATTAATGCAGTCACAGAGTTTAGGCCATGAAGCATCCAGAACTGAACTGTGGTTGGATGTTCACAAGAAATCAGATGGATGTTTTGTTAATGATCCTGCTAAATAATTTTAGGTATGAAGTCAATTTTTTATCATAATAACTTATTATCAATTTTTTATGTGTTAATATATATTGATATTTTATTTATAGGTCAAAATTAATGAACTATGGGATTCCAATCCTGCGCATTCCTACTCTGTCTCCCAGGATGACCCGGTTGCTAAAGTCCTTGGGAAGGAGCATCCTGGGAGAGTGCGCGGGATGGGTTTGGGACCCGTGCCATTTGAGGTTTTTAGCAGGCCACCGGGGATAGCTACTGCATCTACTCCTGACTTTAGTCAACCCATACCCGGAGATGTTAAGAAATAGATTTTCTCTTTACGAAACACAGTTCACCAGCAGGGGAATCAGATATCTGCATTGCAGAAAGAGTTGACTGAACTACGTCAGCAGATGGGAAGATGAGCCCCCGTTGGGAGTGCATCGATTGGTGGTATACAGGTAAATCACATAAAATCAAAATCATTTAGTTTGATAACTTTCATTTGTTTTAAGTTTTAATATAAATATGTAACCGTATTTAATTTTCAATATAATGTTCTTACAGGTGACAGCACAAAGTGGAAATGAAGGTGGAGACGGTGATGATTCATCATCGGACCCTGAGTAGTTTTACTATTGATGTGTTGAACAAAAATGGAAATAGTTGTTTTGTATATGTAACATTTGTGGAACATAGTTTCCACCACACATTTTCATGTCCTAAAATTTCCTTGATTTCTCATGTTTCTTTTTATGCATTTTATTGATTTCTGATGTTTCTTTTTATGTCTTCATTTCTCGAGTGTGGTATACATCATTCCATTTAGGTCTGTGTTTGAATTGTTAGTCAATATTTTGTATGACTAGGAGTTAAACCCATTGTTGATGTGTTGAACAAATTGTTTCATTTCATAGTGATCAAGGGGATAGTTTTGTGGACACTTTGGTGAGTCCTATTGTTGAAAATGTCTGATTTAAGCATCAAAAGTATCTAAACATGCTCTATCTCTTCTAAAATTTCATGAGAATGTTCTAAATAAAGGGTGGTTCACAAAGATATAGGTGTGACTGAGGGGTGATAAATTAGCATAAGTCCATGGATGTCGACTTGACGCACAATTGGTATGTTTTATAAAAACATGAATTTTAAGAAAAGAACTTCTACCAAATACTTCAATATTATGATGGTTAACTCATATATTTATGTCTCTCAATTCAATAAAAAATATATGAAAATGGATAACCTGATAAAAGAACTAAAAATAGGGCATATAAGATTGCACAATTATGACACTTAGAGAAATGAAGAAAACAAAAGAGGTAAAAGGAGCAGAATCAAAACCCATATCCTTCCTCTTCTTTAAATGGATGAATAAATGGAGGATTATTGAGTTTTTTATTGGAATTGTTTGACGATACATACCTTCAATTATTAGAAACACAAAATAAAACTGACCGGTTACAATGGACCATTTCCAACCATAACTGTTTTGATCACTGAACTGTTACTGCATGACTTGAACTGCATTCCCAACACAATTTCCACTTAATCATGGTCTGTCTGGTAATTATTACCTATCATTATATCCCTGAATTATTTATATTATGATTCTTAATTCCATTTTTTGATTCATTACAAGCTATACGGTCATGAAACTTTAATTACTGGAATTCCAGAACATTCTTCTTTACCAACACTAGGCCTTATAGGGAGATGTCATAGGTCTGGTACAAAACACTTCTATCCAAACATACTCATAAGAAACAATAGTTATACTCCCATGAATCGGTGTAATGATCGTATTGAATTTGACCAACACCCACATCTAGAGGATGTCCAATTTAATAAGACCCCCCAAACCACCTCTCATCACCTGTCCCTAGGTTTCTTTTCCATCTGAATTTAATCCAGAAACATTAAACCAAGTGACACCACTAAGACACATTAACAATGAAAACTACTTAAAGTGATCACCACATGATTTATAGGTCCATGGTGTCTTCCCACCATAGTAATTCTCAAACCACTAAACCATGAGAACTATACTAGTATACATCACTTATAGTTTCACATTGACATGTTCGAGCTTTGATTGCTTTATTTAAGACAGGTCTCACTTGAGCTCACTTGAAAACTCTTTATGAAGCGGTGCCACATGAAAACCGCTACCTCCATTTACAAATCAACCCTCACTGTTAATCTAGTCCTAAAAATTTAAAATAAAGGTTCATAACCAAAACACACTCTTCATTATTAATACATCTTACACAAAGAAATCTTAGCTCACAACATTCACTAGTTTACTGAAATTCCATTCAGAACGCTTTAGGTTGACCTGCTTAGAGGACATCCAAATTTATGGCCAATGCCTTTATTTGAAAACTAAATCATATTAACATAAATTGAAAAGTTATATTGTGATAGTTGAGATGAACCCACTGAATTCCAAAATTGACTCGTGGTGTGATTTAATGGGTGCATACTCAACCAACCATTTCAACATCATGCTACATTACAAGAAAATATGTGATATCAATCTATCACATTTCCTAGATTTCACATGCAACCCGAGTCTAAATATAATTTCCAAACATGATTCAAACTCATACCTAAGTCTTAAATTCAACACCTCCTCCATGTCTGGAAAACTTGAATTTTATAGCTCACAGACTTCTGAAAGTCATTTTGACCATTCATGACTATTCTTTCTACAACTACTCTCCCAAAGGTTACATTTTCCAGGACCTGTGTGATTCTCCCCACCATAGGATTTTAATATTCATCATTTTAATAAAAATAGGAATCTAATTCCCTTGAAAAACACTCTTTCCACCACTAAACATGGTCTCTGGATATGATTCAACATAATTATACCATGTTCCATCACGATAATCCATCTTTGGCATACGCTGAAGCCTCATCTGGAACTAATATTCCATCCTTGAACAACCTGTGGTTCACTTCCTACCACATAGATTTACATCATCCACTTAATAATAAATAGAAATTTTCTATTCATAATCACATGAATTATGCAATCCTTATTCCATGCGCACAAATTCAATCAACATCAATAACTACATATTGAACTTTAACCTAGATTGGTGATGTTATAAAACTTGATCCTCTTACATAGTCATCCATAGAACTAGGATAACTTATCTTTTATACTAAAAACTCTGGTCTACATCACTCACCACAACATAGTTAATACCTAGGTAACCTCACTCAGGGAGTGATTGGTTAACACAACCTTTTTAGATCCCACAACCCTAAACCAAGTAGTTATGTGATAATACCCCTCAAGGTGTTACCTGTTATTTCATCCCTCAAACTCTCCGAGACTATAAATTTTTTCACAAAACACCACAAAACTCTATCCACCAAACCTTAGTTAAATAGGAAATTTATATGATAATGAATACTAAATTGATGTTACATCAATGAAATGGGAACACCCATTTCATATAATTCATAGGACCAATGACACTATGCATTCTTGGTATTTTCTATCCTACTCAAAAAATCAAACCCAAGGGTCACGTTATCCTACATAACCATTTAACATGGATGATGACTTCTTGAGTCATACACCTTTGAACTTTAAACTCACACAACTAACTAAACTAAATAAAATTAGATTGGCATGTCAGTCCCACTAATCTCAAGCATTAAAGATGCTCATAACACATAGAAGTTTTACTTATCTCATGATTGCCTACCAACTTGGGGAATCATTCCACAACTAGAGTCCTACTCAATCCCAAAATACATAAAAAACACATTCTTTTACCAAAAACTAAAAAGATGCATCCAATGATGCTTAATATCTCCAAGGATGCTAGAAAAACTAGGTTAAACCCTCACATAACACGAGGAATCAACTCTAATTATAGGTTTATTCCTAAAAGGTCACTAGAATCTCCCACCTAACCTATATTCCAACATAAAAAGATGTCAACTAAGACTCACTGGAAATATACACATTCCTATAAAATTTGTATCCCAATGTAACTCTAAAACTATTCCCACAATAGGATTTTTTATAATAATATATTTCTAATGTGTTATTTAAGCTATTTCATCAGTTCAAATTTATTATAAGTATTGAGGATGGTTTCTAGGCCAAAAAACCAAAAAAATCATTATATAAATGGGTTGGTACTAATATAACTACTAATTCATCAATTATCAATTTTTATAAGTAGAGTGGAATCGATATGGATGGTCTATCCTAAGAAAGTGAAGTTATAAGATTTAGTGGAATCTAGTTTGGGATGTTACAATGTTGCATCAATGGAGTTTTATCTTCCTAGTATTTACTATTTAGGATATTTTATACATGAGTATGAGGAATGTGTTGGAACCTTTGATGGATATCTGACTGCTGTGTTAATAATAATTTCTCTAATAGGAAGTCTTATTTTCCTGAGTTTCAGATTTATGTTCTATTTTTAAATATTAAAGTTGTATATTATTTCTCATTGAGAGAAAAACATTTTTTTATGTTGTGATTTATTCTGGATATTCAGCTCTTGGTCATTGGTGGGAGGCCAGGGATGGTTTTTTCTGGTTTTATTTTCTTTTCAGGGCAGTGGTGCACCATAAGCAAAGAATTATTATTTTTATTCTGGGAATCTTTTCGCGGCAGTTTTAACCGCTGAGAAATGTATATTGGCGGTGGTTTAAACCGCCGCTAAAAGTAAAATAAAATTTACTTTTAGCAGCGGTTATAACCACCGCTAAATAGAAGCATCGTGGTTGCCTCATTCCGCGGCAGTTCCAGTGACTTTAGCGGCGGTTTTACGGCCGCTGGAATTTGATTTTATTCACGGTGGTTATAACCGCCACGAATAAAGTGATATCCAAGGCTCGTAAAACCGCCGCTAAATTCAGGGAAACCACTGAGAAATGAGGCAGCGACGACGCTTTCCTTAAACCACCGCTAAACGTAAGTAACATCCACTAATAGATTGCTGACACCCTATTAGACGGCAGTTTCTGTAAACTGCCACCAAACAATGTAGCGGCGGTTTAAACTACCGCTAAACGGCAATTCTGTTGTAGTGTGAAGAGGTTGAGCTCCTGTGGTGGTGAGATCAATACATGGTATCTTGCTTTGTGGATTTTTGGATGGCCGATTTTTATTTTCTCTTTGGTTTGATTTATACTCTCAAGGAAATGAATTGTTTGAGTGGTATCTAATGTAAGGTCCTAGATCCATGTGGTCCAACCATTTGGGGAGTTTCCAAGTCTTAGGAATCTCGGAGGAGGATTGGAATAATTTAGGTGTTGTCTATTGAAAATATGGAAATAAATATATTACATTCCATGTAATCCATACACATTGTGTAAGTGTAGTTCATGCCTGTCCAGTGTAGGTTTACGAAGTGAAAATATTATGGGTTAAATAATAAAAATGTGATGTGTTTTTTGTCATCAACTTAACCTAGAGGATTACACAACATTAAAGGGGATTACACATCTTTTAAATTCTCATTTCAATGATTTTATAAACATTTTCATCCACTCGGGTTTCATAAACCCTATGACTTCTTCCAATTTCAGGGGACCAGTGGCTCCCTTCAAGGAATTTTGGAGATTCCTTTAATGATAATCAACCCTTGGGATTCTATCCTTGATCTTTGGTGATCTATGTTAATCCAAGGTGCATTATTCCCTTGTTTTCTAGATTATTATTCTGATTTTATCTCATATTCTCTTTTTCCCCTTTCTATGTGTTGGCAGGCCATCTCCCATGTTCGTAATGGGGTTTCTTTTTTTTGGTGTAGTTGTTCAATGGAGTCCTCGATTGGAGGCAGTTCTTGTGGGAAAGGTGATTAGAGGTCCATGATATGGTTTGTTCTTGTGTGAGTAATGTTGAGGGATTTTGGGGTTAGGAATTCATTGGTTCTCTTTCATTTACATGAAATTGTAATTTGATCACGGTTTATCCCTTTATATGCAAATGAAATTAACCTAATAATTTTTAAAATTGATTGAGGAATTGGTTGTGATTATATGTTTCCGATGTTGTTTCTTTATACCAAGATAGAGTCTAACCTCAAAATTTTATAGATAGTGTGATATCTATGATTTTTTTGTTAGAACATTCTTATAATTGGGGTAGCATGTTAAATTAGTAAAGAACATAAAGCAAGAATTAATTTATAATTAATTTTTATAAGAATAAATAAAGACGCAAGTTTTTAATCCTGTGGTTGATGTAATTTGTTGGCAATAAAATTGATGCAATGTGTATATTTAATTATAATTGATAAATAGTATGGATAATTTTTATTCTTGTTGATAATAATTGAAAAGTCATATTAATTGAGAATGGTACTTCACTAGGTTTGTTGTAAACTAGAATAAATGTTAAGTGGAGGTTTTTTCATGGATGACTTGTTATAGCATAATGCATTTTGTTTCCCAGAGTTAGAACTGATTAATAAATGAATCATTTAATTCAAGATGGAATAATAACTGGTTGTCTGAAAAATAAAATGTATTTTTCTAGTGTATGAGTTTACCGTTTTCTTGAGAAGGTCGAGTGCCCTATTTTGAGGGCCCTATTACCCTGTTGATTGCTTGTTTATTATTGCTGCTTTGTGATGCTCACGGGATACAAGCCTGTGTTATGAGCCTTGTATGGATGATATGTGATATGGGTTGGGATACCCAAATGAGATGTGATTCTAGTATTAATGAGCCTGGGATGGATGATGTGATATTTGCAAAGGCAGACATAGATTATGTGGCAGAAGTTGATGCATGTGTTGGAAATATGGATCAGTATAAGCATGTGGGTGTTGGGGATGGAACCAGAGGTGATGGAATAGGTTAAATTTGGGCTTACTCATTGATGAGATGTTGAGATCTTGTATGGTCACTTGAATATTTTTAATGGTTTATGGTTGGGTTGCTTGTTTTTATCTACATTCCTTTCCCCACTACTTGAGCAGTTGGAGATACTTGGTTGCATGTTTTCTCTTAATGATATATTAGGATTGTTTTCCAATAGTACCTAGTTTTTGGAATGACATAATAATGAATTTAATAAATTTTTAACCCTTGGGGTTGGTTGGTGATGGAATGAAAATGATTTAAAGATGATAATATTGGTAAACCAAGTCTGTGGTTTGGATTATGCCGAGATGGAATAGAATTTATTCTAAAGGTAGTTAATCTAATTAATGTAATTTAATGTGAAATAATGAAAATGGTTAATTAGTGACTAATGAATTGATTAACAGAATGAATTTATACAAGTAAGGAATTAATTAAATGTAGCTCTTTTATATTCTTGTGTGCTTTTAGGATATTTGATCTTAGTAGTGGAAGCTAGGATTCCAAGCGACATTAGTTTCAGTTGATTCTAAGACTAGGTTATTCCCATAGTGTGGTTGTGAGCTATATTATATCATGTATATTTTGTAATTTCATATGCTACCCCACCCATTTTTTTGGGGGAAAGTTATACCTAGAGTACACTGGAAGGGTGTTTTCCCCAACATCACAGTGGAAGGATGGATGGATAACTACACCCTCAGGCCCTGCTCTCTTCTCTTAGTAGTTACTTGTGCTAGTATGCATGATGGTAAGTTTCCCTTATATATTTGTTGAATTTTTTGATGTATTTTGGTTATTTCACACGCATTTATTACCAGATATAGTGTCCAAAGGATTATTATAGGAATGATGTGTATAGGTTGTGATGGATTGAGGTACTTACTCAGTCTATGTGTTGTAATGAATTATGTTATAATACCCAATGTTTGATATATGCCATATAGGATGTGGTGGATTATAGAAACTAATTGGTTACTATATTTGGATGGGATGGAGTGGATTTGTGATTCATGAGGTGCATGTGGTGGTGCATTGCCCAAGTATTTTTGGACCGACTTACTTTTGGAGAGAGATGCTCAGGACATGTGATGTTGGGGAAGAACAAAAACCCAGTGGGAAAGTGGGAGTTGGGTACCCTTGATGTTTTATTATTATATGATATTCTCTCTTGTATGAATTAATTGGTGAGAGTTATCCATGGTGAGTTTGGAAACATACTATGCCTTTTTAGGTGATGAGTTAGTTTCACTAGTGTTCATTATGATTTAGTATAAACTTCTTTATCTTTTTAACGAGAGGCTTGAGGAGGATCCTATTGAGTATAATTTGGTGCTCACCCTACATATATATAACTATTTTTAGGTTATTTGAAGAAGGTCTGTGATCATGCTAGATATTACTAGCTCAATATTTAGCATGAGTTGTTTAGGCATCGTGGTCGTTGTCCTCTTTACCTTTTTGGTACTTGTAGTTTTCCTTCTAGTTGTTTTAGTACTATATGAAAAATCATGTTTGATCTTGGGATTTATTTTATATATTTTTGTATAAGTAGATATTGTTTGGTGTATTCTTATTATCTCTCCATTCTTCATTATTTCTCTTAAAGGGTAATGCCTCCCATATGCATGTTTATTATATCCATGGTGCTAGTCACCAACTCGGGGCCTACTAGAGGCGGGACTTGGATAGTTAGTATCTCTCTCCCCTCATTGCAGTATCTTTGTGGGGAGGGGTCATGAAAAATATGTCAATGTAAAATTATAATAGTATACAATGCAAGAGATCCATGATTAAACAAACACAGGGGTACACAAAAAATAATAATTTTAATCCAACTATATACATCAACCGATTAAAGAGTAAATGTCATGGGATACACCCTATGACCTAATGTGAGACTATCTAAGACCTTACTAAAAACACAGGTCTAAATATCAATTTATTTTTCCTCTAAACAACTCAATCCACCTGACTAGAATGAACCTTACCTCATCGGGGGCATTCCTCACTAGCCCATGGATATAGTACAATTAGGTGGACACTAGTGGTTTGTGACCATCTAGTATAATATAGATCTAGAAATGCCACTTAGTTATATGAAGTATAATGACAAATTTCATATGTGTGGGAGGTAAAACATTTAACAATGATCAATATATGCATCACTAATAATTATCAAAAAATCACCAACACCTTTAATTCCCTAGAAAGAAATAGACCCATTTTATCCATCACCCAGTAACCAAATTAATCTATCAATGACAATAAAAGGGGAATATTCCTAAGGGGTACATGGAGGGTATCACACTTTTCATAAAACTATTTTAAATAAGGAACCAAATGGGCCTTTAAATAAAGCATGACTCATAGTTCCAAGTCACATTCATTTTCTTAATAACATAACATTCAAAAAAATTCTCCAAAACTACTTAAAAACAACATCCTATTATTTTCAATAAACAACCATAAAAATTGTTTTATTCCATTAAAAAACTAAAACCGAGCTAAATAATTTTAATATCTATTAAAAATATTTTAAAAATCACATAAACACTATCATGCAGGGTCCTATCATGCTTAAATATTCAATTTAAAGTACATGAAAAACCATAAAAAATACATTATGCCAATATAAAATAAAAGGAAAATTTTTCAAACCAAACTATGCCTTCATATATAGCTATAATTTAATTTAAAATTATTTTTTTAAAAAAAATCATCTCATGAATTGAAAGATAATGTAGAATTTTTAAAGAACATACCTCAAAATATTGAAAATGTTAAAACATGTCTATAACCAACTAGGGAAACCCATGAACTAATAACTTGAATTAGTCCATGAAATGTCTTGAAGGGTGTTATTGAACCTAATGGGTAGAAAATAAGTGTCTGGGCATCTAATAAGGTAATTAGGAATGGTTTTCCCAAAGTAAAAAAATCAAACACAAGTCCCTGACCAAGAACCCATCCAACCTCCCCATACCTTGGTGATTCTTGTTCTCAGTAGGTATTAAGTAACATCAGAAAATGTAATAAAAAATGAAAAATAATAAATAAATTTAACATCATGGTGTAGAAAAGTAACAAGTAGGATACAATTACTTACATTGATAGAAAACAAAATCCATGGGAAGGGAGGCCAAGAGGGATGTACAAGATACATGTCACCAACTTAAAAAATATGCTTAAAAATAAAAAAAACTATCATCCATATCTATGTGACATAGGGTATTATCCTAACACCAGGTCACAACCATATATATAGATAATTCTATAATGATTACTCATTTCCTCTTGTAGGTTTATTTCCCTTTCCAACATCATACAAAACAAGGTATGCATACACCTGTGGGTGTATGAACGGTATGATAAATGAGCCCAGTAAGATTCCACCAAGTATTCCATGTCAAACCTATGTTATAAAAAAATTATATTTTTAACATAATAAATAAAAATATATTTTATAATTTATACTAAAAAGAAGAAAAAATATGGCATGCTACTAAAAAAGAGTGCAGTAAAAAGGATTTAAGAGCTATGTTTAAAATTAATATCATGGGATAACACCCTAAAACTACCAATGATAAGGAAACTGTATTTTTTACATTACTAAATATTTTTTACCCTCTATTAGTGGAATTATTTTCCTAATAATTCACCAGCTAGTGGGGGAAGCACATAATACAACACTACCATTACTTGTGGTGGAGTAACCTCATATCATCGAGGTTCACCTACCCGAGTACCTTGGGGTTGCATGAGTTTTGTTCAAATTACACACTAATCATTAAAAAATCATTTTCATTAATGATTTCAAAAGAAACTCTAATTTATATCTAAATCAATTAATTTTTTCCATTACAAAGCATAAAATAGGAACTTCCATCACATGGGCTCTACAAATTCATTTGAAAATCAATAAATAATACAATCATAATATTTTGGAAACCAAATAAATAAGTGTAAGCATAATCATTTAATCAAATAAATGAAATAATATTGAACCACCTATAAAAATCGATCCAACCTGATGGAAACTACTCAACTCTAAAGGAAATCATCCTAGAATATCAACAACGATCATTGAGGGGAAAGAACAACCCATAAATACCAAAAAAAACATATAAAACTGAGAAAGAGGAACCTGAGACCACCATGGATTTGGGTAGAATCCACAAATAAGGATGAATGAATATAGAACTTATAGGAGAGTATATGAGGAGTTTAGTTAGTGTTTACCTGTAATAATATTGAATAAACTCACTTGGATCCATGCCTAGGAGAATTGAGGATGGCATATCATGCTTGAGAGGGGATAAAGATATTTTGAAAATAAAATTGTAGAGTTAGGGATTTATTATTGAAGATGGTAGTTTGTACATTTTATTATTTTAAATTTATAGGTAGTCCTCAAGGTTTGGATGCATGGTTTTCCAAACCATGAAAAAACCATGTGTAAGACACTGTTATAACTTGGGAACTTTCACAGTTGGTCCACATTGTTTTCTAAACCATGAACCTACCATTCGAAATGACTCTATTAAAAACTATATATGCTCTTCATGTTTCCTACGTGGTTTCCCAAAACTATGTGTCTAAACTATTAGACATCTCTAATTATCCCAATTTCACTATTTTCAAAGAAAAAAGACTAGAAATGAAGGCTATAAATATAAAAATAAAGTAACATATATAAAATGTGAAAATTACCTCATGGGTGTGACCATTATACCCACCATATCAACTTATGTCCCCAAATATTCAACTATATTCTTGATTCGTGAATACATTAGGCCATTGGTACCTCATAGGAACTTCACACTTCCACATTTCTTGTGAATTCAACATGTGCTACCACAACACATGCCCTATCTAAATTTTCATTCCATGGATCACTATATATTTGGAGTCAATTATATAAACAAGTCTCTTAATAATAAATATTATTTTTCCTAATTCAATTTATTCCCAACTAATCACATGGGGTAAATCAAATTGATATATCTTAATTTTAGAAACTTGGAATACATTATGAATTTTTTTGAACTAAGGTGGGTAATCATATCTTTATGAAACCATTCCAATCTACTTGTGGAATTCAAAAGGACCAACATATCTAGGAGTGAGCTTCCTCGGCTTCCTCAATCTATGATGACCCATATAGGGTGACACTGTAAGAAACACAGGGTCACCTACTATAAATTCCAATGGGATATGATGGTGGTGGGTATATGATTTTTTTCAACACTGATCCATATCTAAGTGCTACGGAATAACCTAGATCTTGTTGACATCCCCAAGAAAACGATAGGTCCCATTAGAGAGGTATCACATACCCATTTACCAAACAAAAGTCTCAGAAGAGGTTCTTAGTAGAATTGATTAAAGGAACATACAAGTGGATACCAATGAGGAGCAAATAGTGTGGCTAGATAAACAAGACCATATTGTGGCCAAAGTCATCAATGAGAATAAAATCAACACAGAGGAATTTATTCAAATAATGGAACGGATGATCTCTCACCTAGAAAAGCTTATTAGCAAGGATCCAGACACCCAGGTTAGTTCACTACACTGGGAACTATATAGAGTAGACGGGTCATGTAATCTTAGTTTGGTGTTTAATGATTTTTTGAGCTCTTTTATCACGTACTGGTGTATGGCTTTGAACCTTGGTTTCCATTTTCCCTAAAAATGGCCTTATCTTCATAAAAATTTAAATTTTTTGAGTGGGTCCATTAGGATAAAATATGGGTAGATATTATTATAGGAAAACTTTTCCAATACTAGATGAGCACCCCATACACTACTGAAGTCAAAGACACATGTCTGAAGTATATCTTATTAAACAAAGTTAGTATATTCCATTTCTCATATTTATAGTTTTTTCAAGTTATACTTAGCTTCACCTGGCTACTTGTTTCCTCTTGAAGGACTTTTCAGAATTGAGTTGTAAATCTGGGGTACCTGTCAGATATGATGGAGGAGGAAACACCATGAATTTTATCAAACTTCTTCATGTAGAACTTTATATGTTCCTCCAAATTCTTCATTTATTTGATCAGTAAAAGTGGTTATATTTAGTAAACATGTTATTAATGCCCCAAATAGAATTATTTCTCTAAGGTTATAATGTTTTCTAATATTAAAGTCCATATAAAACTCATCCCACTTTGAAGTAGGAATAGGTAGAGGATAGAAAAATCTAGAAGGTCATCATTGTTTGACCTTTTCCAACTAAAAACATTAATACCAACACATCAATTCCAATATATCTTTCCTCATTATTGATCACTACTATTTCCAATTCATGTCATAGTAAATATTAGTTGCACTGGGATAGAAAGTTCATTGAGACCAATGAGGCTCATGATATTTCATTACTTGTTGGACTCTCTGATGAATTGAGATGGAAACTTCCAACTAAAATCATTGAGGATTGTGTTACCTTTTCTTGGAATATAGAAAATATCAAATTAAAAATTCTAAAGGTACTCTACACATCTTATATGCCTTAGGTTCAGGTCTATTTTAGAGAAAATGTAGCTCACCATTTGCAATCAGGAAAAAATGAGAACTTATCATCATATATAAAATGTCACAAATATTTAAATTCAAGAATAAAATATGCAAGATATACGTTATATCTATAGTAATTTATCTCATTTTAATGATTTTTACAAGATTTGGGGCCACCATGTGATCTCTCTACATTAGAACACAAATCAAACCAACACCCAAGGCATCACATAAGTCCACATAACCCTGACTACCCTCGAGAAGGGTCAAAATAGGAGTTCATTTCGGTTTTTACTTCAAATCATCAAAAAATGATATTCAACCTAGAGTTCATACTAATTTCACCACTTTTAAAGTGATTATTGTAAATCGATAATGAAACTTAGAAAAAACCATGATGAAACACTAATAATAACCTTCTAGTTTGAGGAAACTTTAAGTCTTGAAAACATTATTGGGATCTTCCAAAGATATAACAACCTTCCCCTCCTTAGGATTGACTAAAATTACATGTTTGGACAACACATTCCTTAAGAAGTTTACATCCATGATTCAAAATCTACACTTTGATGTCTCAGAATAGTGAAAATGATCTCAATGAATCCATAAAATGATCTTTTAGTGTTTCCCATTCTCTTATTCAAATTTATAGTTGACCATAACATCACCCAAAAAAATATATTAAAATATATTGAGATATCAATGAAATACTAGGTTAATTAAGTCCGTAAAAACCATAGGGTAATTGGGTAAACAAAATGGAATTATAAGATAATTTTAGTGGTTATACCTACTTTAAAAAGTTATCTTATGAATGTCATCCTCTCTCACCCTGTGCAGGTGTTACCCTAACCAAAGATTGATCATGTAAAACTATCATTCCCCCTTTAATTAGTCAAATAGTCCATAAATATAGGTAATGGGGGTCATTTATTCTTACCATATCCATGTTCAATATTTCTTAGTTGATACATAATCAAAGAGAACAATTGACCTTCTTACAAAATAATACCAGGGTCACCCATGGTGACACACTCAAGATAATAAAACCCTTTGCCTCTAAGTTATCCTTCTATATTTTCAAGTCTCTGAATTAATATGGAGACACATGGTATGATTCAAGGTATGTGGGTTTTATACCTAGAACCATGTCAATAGAAAACTAATTTTTCTTGGAAGGAAACCCTAAAAAATACTCTAGAAACACTTTGGGTAAGTCCCTATCCATGGGTGGAAACATGATCCCAATAACCAAATAATTGAAATCCCATAGAAAAGAATATATTTTTAATAATAATTTTCCAAATATCGGATGAATTGGTATATAATAATTAGATTTTGGATCCCATTTACCCTAGATTAGTTGAACATTCCCACCCAGGGAAGTGCAAAACACCCATCTATTATAGCAGTTTATGTGCACCTTGAAATTCATTATCTATTTTATCCCAAATATGATGTATAAGTGATTTATTTAATGAATAATTAAATCCCAAGACACTTCCACTTCATATAATAAGACCACACTTGAAGGGAACTAGAATCCATGCTTCTTATTCTTCTCAGGAGGATTCAAGATCTCTATAGTGTAAGTCATGGGTTTTGAAGGAAGGATAAAAAAATACATAGTTTGAGTAGAAAAAAATGTGTGAGAAACACCAGTATTGAATAAATAAAGTTACATTGATGGTACAAAAATAACCATAACTATTTCTATAATTGTCCCTACCTCTGACTCTATGAGGGCATGCTCCACTACATGAAGTTTTTTTACTCTTTCTATACAAGAGTTTAAGTCATTTTCATTATGAACTACTCTCAGCTATCTCTATATATGAGATGATCCAACCTTGTATCTTCATCTGTGATACTGAGATACAACTTCCCTCACTGTATGAAACTTATATTAGGATCCTCTAAGATCCAAGACCTTATTCAACTCCTTGCTAAAAGGCTTATTCTGCAAAACTTATAGAGATGAACTACTTTCCAATATTGATGAAAATCCATTTTATTCTCTATAAATTAAGTATTAATATATTCTTCCCATTAGCATTGATGATAGATGGGGTTCTGACTCCCAGTGGTAGAATAATAAGATAGCTATGATTGAGGTTTTGAACCCTTATTAACACCTTTTCTTATTTCATATTGCTTCTTATAATTCTTGTAAAATCAAGATTCACTGCCACTTAGAAATAAAGAATCTCTTAATAGTATTTACATTATATTTTTGAGTAATTATTACAATGAGGGATCAATCCACCACTTCCATATAATTCATGAGCATAATAAAAATGATATGAAACATGTTATTAGGTTGATTTCCCATTTTTAATCTTTGATATTTTTTATTATCATTTGATACTATCTCATGATAAATGTAGAGAAACTTGGAAAATAAATTATTATAATTCATAATATTTATATTACCCGGCTAAAGGTTCAAAAACTCTCTATATTTTTTAAATCCATCATTTAAGGATAGAAATATTTGGAAATACTACTTTATAATATTTCCATTATATATTCTCATTCTTACAAGATTGTATAATTCAATCCCAACATCTCTATATAGGTTACTCAAATATAAAAGTAACACATTTCACCTTTAAGGGGATGTTATAATCCAAAAACTTAGTGATTATCTTAATCTATTCCAATCAATACATAGCTTCATGAGGTGTATTTCTTTCTTAAAAGGAAGTCAGATTATATCAAAGAAACTCCCAAGATTTATACTAACTCAAACCCATTCCAACTTCTCTAGGATGAGTAGGATCATGGCCTACTCAAATTCCATTTCTGAAACTATTCTAATAACTACCTATAGCATGTTCTAACCAACAAAAGATTTTGATCATGGAAAGTTATTCATTGTTCACTCATAAGGGTTGGCAGGGGGTCATTGTGGAGGCATAATAACACACAAAATCAAAAAAAAAGAGGACACTATAGAAATGTATAAATAAATAATAAAACACAAACATATAAATTTTTCAAGAAACCACATGATGAATAAAAAGGGGGATATATAAATCCATACTATTATGTAGGCATGGTTAATATTCATGGTCAACATCTCATGCATTTAACCCAATAAGAAGAAAAAATAAAATCCAAAGTAAAAAATATCATCCCCAACATCCTATGTAAATTAAAGTTGGGGAAGAAAGATTTTTTTCTAGACACCCCCTCACACCGACTATCCTTGAGTCTTGATTATCCTATCTTCTTTTTACCATGAAATCCCAAATAACATAAAGCCAAAACCATGCACTAATTCTATTTCTTTAATAAACCAACATATTATACATAAGATCCAAGAACTTGATTCAGTTCATGATGTTCCCCTAAGGTTATTCTTGATCTCCGTGTGTTGGGAAAAAGTTCATGGGCATATAGGAACACAATTGGGTATGGTTTTCCCAAAGGATAAATCAAACATTGGTTCTTAAGAAAAGAACATGACATGAACTCACCATACCATGGTAAATCATTCCAATAATAGGTGGTAAGTAACATCAGAACATATCATAAATAATGGAAAACAATATATAGATACAATATCATGGTAAGAAATAACCAGTATGATACAAGTAAAACTATCTAAAAAACTACATTATGGGAGGTCGAGTTGGAAAGAAAATATACATGTCAGTAGTTCAAAAAATATAAACAACAAATAAATAAACTAAAATAGATATTCATGTGACATGGGGTATAATCTCAGCACCATGTCACTACCATATACCCAAATAAGTCTATCATGAGTACCCACCTCCTCCAAGCAGTGTCATTCCCCTTATTGCATTAGGGAAAAAAATTATTCATACACCCATCAGTGTATATAGGGGTTGAGGAATGAGTCCAATAGTACCCCACCAATATTTCTATATCTAAACTATGTTAAAAAAACCAAAAATTATAATTTTAACATAAAAAATAAAAAATTATTTTAGACTTTTTACTAAAAGAAGTAATAAGAAGGAATTCTACTAATACAAGTAAAGAGTGTCAGAGATTTTTTTTAAGAGTTTTGTTTTTAAATAATATCATGGGATGACACCCTATAGTTACCAAGGATAGGGAATCTAGAGTTTCTACATTGATAACTATGGTCATTACCAAAATTATTGGAATGGGTTTGTACTACTTCGTTGGCTAGTGGGGTGCTATATAATACATTTCATCATTGATAATGGTGGTGGAACCTAATCCCATCTAGGTTATCTTACTAGAGTACCCGAGGGTCCCATGAGTTTTGTTAAAATTCCAAACCAATAATTAATCAATCCTTTGCATCAAGGATTTCATAAAAATCCAATTCCTATTAAAATTAAACATGTTCCCTATTAAAAGGTATAAAAATTCACTTCCATCACATGGGATCTTTAATTAATTTGAAAACAAATAAATAATACCATAATAATATTTTAATATCCCATTTAAAAGGATTAAGCATAATTATTTAATCTAAAAAATGAATGTATATTGAAAAACCTATAAAAATGATCCAAACTAGTGAAACCCGCTTTCCTCTAATTGAAATATTCACGAAATAAAAAAAGGGATACTATAGGGTTAATAGAAACCAATACATATGAAATTGATCAAGAGGATCTTTAGGGCACCATGGATTCAGGGATAATAAAAAACCCAAAAATATAGAAGAATTAAAATAAATAAGAGGAGAGGAGGAGAATATTTTGTGTTTAGCTTGAACAATATTAAAGAATATTCCTTGAATCCAAGCCTATAGAAATATAGGACGGTATTTCATGCATGATAGAGTTATAAGGAAGATTTATAAGGGGATAGGAGGTAAGGGATTTATCTTTGAAAAAGGGTTAGTTTAGAAATTTTAGCATTTTTAATTTCTTGGAAGGCTTCATGGTTTGGTGGTATAGTTATCCAAACCATGCAGTAATCATATAGGAGACACTATCTTCACTTGGTCACTTTCTTGGTTTCTCCACACAATTTGGTAAACCATGTTCCTATAGTGAGAAATTCCTCATTTAAAAAATGTAGGTGTTCTATAAGTTCATTGCACAGTTTTCCCTAATCGAGAAACCAAACTATACAACATCTCAAGTTTTCTAGAGTTTCAATATTTTAAAATAAAAATGACTTGAAAAAAGGCTATAAATATGGTAAATTAAATAACATGTATAATACCTGAAAATGAAATAATGGGTATGACGCAATGTAATGGCACAAAATTTTCTTCAATTAATAAACAAATATTGTTTTTTGATAACTATTATTATTATGTTTTATAATATAATCACATAATATGACTATTGAATTTATTTTCACATAATGTAATAATATTCATTACTATATCTAGGATCAATATATGGATATAATCACCTAATAATTGTACTACCGTTATGGGGAACTCAATAGGATTTAATTATCTCATTACGATCATTCCTTCCATGATACCCATAAAAAGAAAGAGAATTTTTATGAATAGAATATACATTATCAATGGACGTTTAGGAACCATTTTTATTGAATTAGAAAATGATGAAGTGTGAAATTTTTGGTTTATATATATTGGGAAATTTGACCATTGCGAACTAGTACCGTTATATTTGTGGGGGTATTATCACCATAATGATCATTGGTCAGTATGATCATTGGTCAATATGATCATTGAGAATTATGATCGTTGGATATAGAGTGACTATTGGTATTATTTTATGAAGCAGTATGAAGAAACCATGACCTCTAACACTAGTAACATCACATATGTGGTCCACTTTTCTGAGATTTAGAGAGAAGTGACATCACTAGGATTTTCCATTCACCAAAACCAAGAAACAATTTAGCAATTGAGACATGATAGAAATCCTTTATGAGAGATTTTTAAGCTAGTATAAATCACCATGTTGGAAAAAGAACCCAAACAAACATCACACAACTTTCCATTAGGGAATATATAAATATGATAATAGGTTGTGTATCTGGACCATGACTTATATTTAAGTGAAAATTATTTGGAAATGAAATAGTGTTAACTTCACACATTTTTATTTTTACTTTATTTTTATATGAGTGATAATATGCACTCATACTTCATACAAATATGTTAAAATTTATTTCTATCACAAAGAAAACAAAAAAACCTTTTTTTCAATAAATATTAATTTTTATTTAAAGGTTTAATTTATAAGATCTAGAAATTTATTTTGATAAAATAAATATATTTTTTGGAATTCAAATATCAAAATTATCTTAGGGTGAATTTATGATAATTTTCTAATAAATGGTGATTTTTTTGTAAAAATTGAAAACATTTTTTTTATAAAATATCGTAACTCTTATATATTATAGGTACTTAGGGGTACAATTACAAAGAAACATTGAAATGAAACACACAAAATATAATTAGGAATTAAAATTTATTAATCCTTATTATTCATAAAAAAATGTATTCGTAGAGTATCATGAAACAAATGGGTTACATTTAGAAACAAATTCTTAGCATTTTGGAACCATGAATTTATCTTTTATAAAAACAATGTTCTAATGTGATATACATTTATCATATTCGAATTAGTTTTTATCATTTTTATAAACTTAATCATGTAAAATTCATTAAATATTTGGAATTATAAGTTTCAAATTATTTAATAGTTCTATTTTTATATTTAAGTACAAAAATTTACCGAGGTAAAAAAAGATTTTTCACAACCAAGTTAAAATGATGTAAAATTTTAAAATTAAAAGTTAAAGGCATAAGATAACTAAAAATAACAACTTTAAATGGGTTTTTGAGGTGTTTCATTCCATAAACCAAAAAATTGACATTAATTATTAACTAAATTCATTGATATTAATGCCACCCAAAAATAGATATCCTTAATAACAAAATAATTATTATTTTAACCATTAAAACCACCCATCATCAAGTATAAATACCCACCCATTATTTCCTAAATATCCACTCTAAAGAAATTTATCTTGAAGAATATCTCATATCCCATCTCAAGAGTCACTCAAAGGTGGTTTTAAGGTTTTAAGGATTCTCTCACTAGCTTTGAGATGCTAAAATACAAGTTAAGGGTTTCTCTTCCTCACTCCTTTTATTCAATTATTTTATTTGTGTTAAGAATTTTGATTTTTTGATTTATTATGTCATCATGAGTAAATAATCATTCCTTTATTTTCCATATAATTCCTTTTTAATTAAAAAATACCTTTCTCTCTCCTTAATCCCAAAATATAAATGGTTAAGAAAACTCATTATGATGCTAAAGTTATTCTTTGAATTTCCTTTTCCTACCATTATTTTGTGAATACCCAACCCTACTTCCATTCAAGGGTATTCACATAGACATGACTACACTTATTTTGTTGGGGACATCCATGTATGAAACACATATTATATAATCATGGGTTAGAATAATGGAATAGTTTTTTATGATATGTGATATATGTGAGACACATAAAGTTATACATATAAATGGTTTTCCCTGATAGTGCTCTAATGAATTGGGAAAATAATTAATATCTAGATATTACATGACTATGATACCTTGGCAGAAATCCTTGTTAAATTTTTATGATACCTCGGAGAGAAACATTGGTAATATGTTTTATGACTCCTTGGTGATGAAACTTAGTTAAATGAATATATCATATTAATATAGTAGTCACATTTGAATGTTATTCCTCATGTTATTATATTCATATACTAATGTCATAACCCACATTCTTATGTTCACTTTATTATTCTAGGAATCATTTTTCTACCATGATGTTCATTATTGATTATTTTTTTACTATTTATCACGTACTAGGCTTTATGCTTCCCCCTTTCATTTGATAAATATCCCAATGAAATCTTATACAGTTTGGTGATATGTGATGGAATAAAAAATCCTTTAAATATAGTTGATAATTATTTTATGTTTATTTTGTTGTATCATGTATGTCATGTATTGTGCACATATTCTCTAATTAAATAAACCTCAAAAGTTCGTTTGATGTAATTTATGTAATATTATTTCAAGTAATTATATTAAAATCATGTATAAAAAGAAGGGTTTTATATTTTGTGTCAAAGTAAAGGTTTAGTAATTAATGGAAATTAGAAATATAAAAAATTACTAAGAACCATATGGATATTTCTAAATATAGGAAAACTTCCGGAAATTTTGGTAAATTATACAATTAGTGGTTTTTATGAAATTAAATCCCTGTATAGATAATATAAATAGATTATGATATAGAATATATTTACCTTGGGGTAATGAGCCCAATAGGGAAGAATGGGTATTAACTTGATCATCATTGGGTGCACAAAAAAAGGCCTTGTTTCATACCTATTATGACACCCCTAGGGGATACGTTTTTGTAATCATATGATTTTTATAAACCATAAAGAATTGATTTATAGGTGAGAAAATTATTTATTTTAGAAGTAAAAATGGGTGTCAAAGTATATAATCCTAAAAATTAAATATTTAAAAAAATCAGGGTTAAACTCCCCTATAGAGTTTTGTTTTTAATAGTGTAATTTTTCTTATATTAAGAGTTTCCTTTTAAAAAAATGGTGGTAAATAGAATGGAATGTGTAAATAATGGATGTAATGGGAAATTAAATATTGGAATTCTGAATATTATGGATGTCTAGTGTAGAAAACATAATGGTGGTTTTAAATTTGGTATCCCATTTTATGAATATTTACATGAACCATGTATATCACCTAACTTCACATAGAAGGTAACAACTAGCCATTAAAACCTTCATGTACTAACAACCACCAACTATTAGTATACCTTATAAATTTTTTATTGTGAAAAAATGGAACAATTATATATAAAATATATTCTTATCCATTTTTATGAGTAAGGTGTGGTCAACATGGTATTTTACCACTTAGAGGGATAAGAATATCAATAGTGTACATTAATCAAAAATACAAATCATAAGGATAAAATTGAGGCTATGGAGTGGGAAGACATCAAAAAATTATTTCTTTTAATAATTATTTTCATCTCAACTTACAAAAACAAATGGTAATGGAATCCCTTAAGCTAAAGAAAAATGAAAGTGAATCTATGGGTTGTTAGGAGATGAACTTAACAAGGAATTTATATTATGCTTTAGTCTTTATCATATATTTTTATGGTAAAATTGATCAATTATTTGGTTGATTAAGACCCTATAAATTGAAATATTTGGCAATAAGAAACTTTGGGAGTTATAAGTAGATACTAAGATATGATCCCAAATTTGAAATTGAGTTTTTAGATGACTAGTGTTCACATGGATATAATGAAAATAAGATAAGGGTAGAGAATTTTTTTGGAATGAATAATGACCATGAAAGGGAAGGGAAGAAAGTAGAACATCCCATGTACAAATAATGTAGCAAAATACAGTTGGGTAATTGTCTTAAAGGAATTGGGAATTGTTTAAAGTGTGGAAAGTGTGGATACATTTCTCAAAAATTTCTTGGACATGAAAAAACCACAACATCCTAACATTAGTGAAAATGAAAATATGTTTAAAGAACATCTTTTTGTGGTATGATTCAAGTGTAAATAGCACGGACACTTTACTATTGAGTGTTTTAATCTGATAATGGAGGAGGGAAAATGAAATAAACCCTAGTAGAGGAAAAGGGTTCAAGGTTGTTATTTTTTATCATGAAGACTGATGTTGAGGCTCCAAATGATATGGTTTTAGGTAAACCTATTGTTCACTCATAGCTTTCTAGTATACTACTTGATTCTAGTTTAAAACATTCCTTTATTTATTTTATGTATAAAAGGAACATTGAATCAAACCCTAATCTATTAGAAGTAAAGTTATCATTTAAAACTCTTGGAGAGTCTATTAAAGATACAAGAGTATATAGAAATTAACCTATTAACTTTCATGAGTAAAATATCATCAAATATATAGTAATAATTATAATGGTGTAATTTTAAATAATAATAGGAACATATATGATATCAAAGTATAATAAAAAGAAAAATTGTTGAAGAAATTAAATTTTAGTTGCCTTGGGGGGATATGAGTGTAGTTTAAATGTATAGATATCACAGTATAAGTTTTTTCAAGAACTACCTCCAATAATCGTCTTTATGGAAATGATTTTTAAATATGGGGAATAATGTAAAAGTAAAGAAGATGGAATTTGTACCCACTTTTCAAGAATATATTGATATATTTCCTAAAGAGTTACCATGAATTCCCTTATAAATAGAGGTATAGTTCTCAATTAAACTCATACCTAGATTCAATCCAAAATCAAAGACCAAATATATAATGTAATTCAATGATATATAAGAATTAAAGAACCAACTACCATATCTATTTATAGGGTTTTATCCAGCCACGTGTGTCTCCTTGGGGAGATTATATTTTCAATTTAAAGAATAAGGAAGGATCAATGTAACAATACATTTCAATATAAAACTTAATAGAATCACTATAAAGAAGAAATACCCTCTTTTGAGAATTGATGACTTATTCAACCTAATTCATAGAGATAAATTCATTTCTAAGATTGATCTCTGATCGAGGTATCATTAACTGAGGTAATGAAAGAAGATATCTTAAATACAGCCTTTCATACAAGGTATGAACATTATGAGTTCATTTTTATACCATTTTGTTTGACTAATTATCTTATAATATTTATGTATTTGATGAATAGAATCTTTAAGAACTACCTCGATAAGTTTTTAGTGGTATTTATTGATGATATTTTGTTATATTATAAAATTCATGAGGAATATTAAGAACACATAAGGGACATATTATAAATTCTTATGAAAGATAGTCCTTTTCTAAATTTAGTAAATTTTAATTCTTGATATAATAAGTGGAATTATTGGGACACATTTTATCTTGTGACGGAATCTTTATGGATCTAGCTAAGACTAAGGCAATAAAGGATTAACCTAACCCAAAAATAGTGACAAATATTCATAGTTTCCATGGTTTATTTAGGTACTAAGAGGTTTTCTAATTTTTTTTTATGGAATCCTAATCCACTATCCAAGTTATTTATACATGGGAAGAGGTGAATGGAACAGTTAAGATCTATGAGATATTTGACAGGGGATGAATTAGCGATCATCACATTGTTAGGTTTTCTTGTTTAAAAATTAAATTTTCCTCTAATTAGAAAGAATTGAATCCACTAAAACATAACATACAAGAACACCCATAGGAATATAGAAATTAAAAAATTTCACTACCCAATTATGTAGTTAGTCCTTATCATGATTTATAAAACAAATTGAGATCACACATCCACTAGAAAACAATCCATTCTGGTTTTACAGTAAACAAGGTATTTTCATCACTTTCTTTTCACTATAGTCTATTGATAGTGTATATTATATTTGAATAGATAATATGATAAAATAATTTTTTCAATAATGAAATGACCTATCACTAACAATATTCAACACATCATCACTATATATATTGAATTCTTCACACTTTCTCTTCTGTAAGACAGATCCCCTTCTTGGATTTTATATAAAACAGTGAGAAAGAACCTCAACCCTTCTTATTCTCTCTATATTCATCTCACATTCACACACATATTACATGATCTTTGATAACTATAAAATATATCCTGAAAAAATAGTTACATTCTTATTTGTCAAAATAATTCTAGTATTTAAGACACTTTGTAAATACTTTTTAATTTAGATTACTAGATTTATAGGGTCTAGTCTTCATAATGACTTCTATAAGAAACTGATTCCATAACTGATTTTAACTGTAGAAAATATTCTTAACTATCACATCCTATTCACTATTATTTAAAAATTTACATATTATACATTTTATGCATTTTTATGAATTAATAGGTACATTTTATGGTGATAGGATTTCAACAACATCAATCGTGGAATTATTCCTAATAAATCACAATGGAAGTGTACCTTTTACTTTCCATGAAAAATGCATAGTCCATCAAATAAAATTATTATATACATTAATGTAGTGAGACGTTTAATCCTTCGTTCTAGGTGAAAGGCTTTCTATAATATGTAATCTTCATGGAAAACTCATCCAAATATCATTTGTTGAAAAAACCCATAAAAATAATTTTCCTATATGGAAATTATTATATGCGATCAATTTTTCTATGTGACTAGTTTACCTATGCACATAAAATGTTTTCCTCTATAAAAAATTTTCATATGTAGGTCATTTGGGTATGTATATTCACCTTTGTAACTAGTTCACCTGTGTGATCAATTAATATACACAACTTGGTATGCATCTACCTAGATTACTATACATAGGAAAACACATACATGGATATTACATTACATAATAGTTTATTTAGATAAACATATTCTTCTATGATGGAATTTTATGTGATGATATTTCCTTATGAAGTGAACATATAAATATTCATATATGTATTTATGTTCTTCTTCAACCATATTCCTGAACATCTTCTTTTTTCATTGTTCTCTACTTATTCCTTATTTCTCTCTTCAACCATGAAACTCATTACAAGAATAATGATAATAAATACCAAAACATTTAATCATTATAAGAACACCAAAATTTTCATCAACTTATTTAAAATGCTTCCTTTCACACAAAATATTTTCAGTGTTGATAATAAAAGACAACAACATAAGTATTTACACTACACGATCAATAATTTATTCACTAACAAAAACCTCAAAAACCCTTGGTCTCAACAATATTTCCATTTATATATATTTTTTTCAATCATAGAACATAAATTATATAATCTTTGAAACTCAATCAATGGATCACTATTCTAGATTTCAATATTTTTATGAGCAAGATTTGTGTAGGTAATAAGAATCATTGAACAACCAAACCATTGTTTCCATAAAGTTGTGATAAAAAATCATTCCAAACATCTTTCTTCATCATATATTCATAATAAAAACTAAATTTAAACTATAAAAAAACTCCTATAAATAACTTAAACAATATATCATAATAGTTCACACATTATAATGTCACACCTTACCAATTTTAAAAACTCCATCCTAAATATATGATATCCTTATGTTGGTAAATCACATATCAATGGATAAATTTATATTGTTATATTTTCCTCCACTGTGATGATAATATTCAAATACTGGAAGAGACTAGGGACAATGATCACATACCTTAGTCATGGAGAGAGTGTGGTTTAACACCCATAATCAACCTCAGCTTCTAAAATGTTTCCTTTGGTAGTGGTTTACTGGATATATCAACTACCTACTCTTTTTTATGTAAAATTCAATAATTAGTTCATTTCTATCCACATGTTATTTAATAAAGTGATATTTAGTATCAATATTTACACTCTAGAGAATATCAAATATAATTCATTGACAAATTTATAACACTTTATTTTATCACATCCAAGAATAATTTTTAACTTCACTCTAACTTTTAATTACACCAATCATGTCTTCATCCACATTAACTGAGTTGTGTTATGAGTGGAAGTCATAAATTCTACCTCAGTGGTTCTTAATTTCACCAAAATCATCTTCTTAGTGTTAAAAAACATGCACATTTAATCCAAGAAGAATTATCTACATGAAGTGGGTCATTTTTCATCAACACAACATTCATGTCGGCATTTATATAGCTAAAAAATTTCAACTATCCCTTCCAATAATATTGTATACCATAATTTTTAGTGAATTTTTTGTATGTTAGAATTATTTTTCTAAAAAAATGTGACACGTTTAATGCACTTTGAAATTTGGAATAGATGGTAACAACACAAATGAAGTCCGGTCTGGATAATTTTTAATAAAATAGTCATCCAATAAATTTCCTAAATTCATTAATATCAACATCTCTTCCAACTTCATCCTTAAATATATTTTTTCCTACTATTATTGGTGTGGAAATAGGTTTTGAGTCTTCCATGATAAATATTTTTAGTAGTTCCTCAGAATAATTTTCTTGTGATAAGAAAATTTGATCCTTCTCTTGAGTGATTCTCAAGCTAAGAAAGTATATGATTTCTCCCAACATATACATTAAAAAAATATCTTCATCTCTTGGGAAAATCCTTCACAATAATCTTAATTATTCCCTATAAATATAATATCATCAAAATAAATAATTATAATGATGGTAACCATTTTATTTTATTTTATATATTTTTTTGTCCACTCTCCCTTTTTTGATGTTAATATTCTTAAACATGAATTCATCCTCGAATACTAGGATATTGGGGATTTTCTTTTCCCATATAAATCCTTATTTAATTTACATACAATGTTATCTTACTATTCTTATCCAAAACCACTTGGTTTCTTAATAAATAATTCTTCTTCCATATCTCTATTGAGATAATAAGACTTGAAATCCATTTGTAATATCTTATATCTCCATTGTATGGAAATAGAATGAAATATTCTGATGGTTTCAAGTCTTGAAAATGGGGAAAGGACTTACTAAATTCAATGAATTTAACCTATGAGTATCTTTTATAAATCTTTCCTTCTTTCTTAAAAAATCAATTTTTTCATTTAACAAGTTCTGAAAAATACACTTTTTTATTATCACACTTTCATCATCAGGTTTGGGTAATATCTCACATGCATTATTTTTCTCAATATTAACCCATTGTTAATTCATGCAATCATTAAAATCTTTATTCTTTCATGCTTTTTTAATATCACATGGATCAACCTTTAAGACAAAGAGTTATATGAAATTGTCCTTCATTTTTTTGGGTTTGAACCTATATTCCTTGATCTATGATAATATTTTGAACCTATATTTATTAACTAAGTATTGGATGAGATGAAATAAATTTTCCCACATCATTTAAAAAGTTTTAATCAATGTATACTTTTTTATAGATTCTATATTATCAATTGTTTTGGAAACATCATCATGTTGTTTAATATAAATATATATATCTTTACTTACTATGACACCTACAACTAACTTTGAGACTTATCTATCAAAATGTTCCAGCACATTCACATTAGTAGAATAAAAAATACTTTTAGTTTCCCAATTATTTTTTTGTATCCTATACCATATTGAGGGTATTAAGGAAAAATACCATCAACACCTCTTTTCTCAGACTTCCTAAGGTTTTAACCTTTTATTTTTATAATATAGAAGCTTCCAAAAAACCTTTCATAATTAAAACATGGGATATTATTATAATTAATCTCATATAGAGACATGTAATAGTTTTTTCTATTAAATAATTGAATTTGAATATAGAATATTGTATGAATATGGTGTCTCCAAAAGAATAGGAAATTATCATGTTCATTCAATAGGGCTTGATATATCTCAACCAAACTTATATTCTATCATTTGGAAACAACATTTTATTTTGGTGAGTATAGTGTGTTAAAATCATAATTAATAACATGATTATCTAGATAATATTAAAATTTCTATTTGTGTATTAAACACCATTATATATTCATATCTACCATATAGAGTAACCACATTCCTTTTCAATACTTCTCTTGAAATTTGTAAACATATTGAGAGCCACATATTTATGTTTTAAAAATATAATGCAGGTAATATCTGTGAAATCATCAATTAAGGATAAAAAATACTTATCTCTATTTGTTTTTCATTTTCAAATGGGCCCACATATTTCAAAATGAATAATATATAAGGGATGAGATGAATGTATCTCTACCTTCTCGTGTGAAGAATTTTGAAGTTTCTCTTTCGGAAATATAAAAAAACACCAATATCAATTTTGTATCATATTAGGTATATAAATAAAACTTTCTCTCTCAATTAAATTGTTAAATTTTCATTGAAATATATTACCAAGCCTTTTATATCATAATTTATTTTATTTATTCATACTCAGAGAGCATGAATATGTGCATCTCTAACTTGTAACAGGGTTTTTTTCTCTATTCAAAACTTCCCTATATTTAATATTTTTCTTAATAAAATTATATATACTCATGATGGATTTACTAAATGCATCAAAAATTTGTGAGACACTCAATATATTATATTTCATTCCTTCAATAGATAAGGTACTTCTAGAATTAAACTTTTCTTTTCTAATAATTGTATATCCAATACCTTTGATTATACGAGACTAAAAATTTCAAAATTCGTTGTTTATTCTGTGTAGTATTTAACATTATTTAATAGGTTCAAATATATATTCATGTGTGAAAAAACACCCACTATCCATGATCCAAGTTCTTTGTCTCTTTGTAGGATTGGGTGCGGTTTCAACCATAAGATCCTTTTATCTGTTCATCTCTTTCATCTCCATATTATTTTTAATGTTTTATTCATTTTTCACCTATTTTCAAAACTAAAAAAACATTTTCATGATATTTAGGATTATCAAACCATTCACAAAGAGTTTCAAGAAGTTTTAATGTGTTATCAACCTTCAAACATGATTTTTTTAGTTTTTATTTGAGTCTTTCTTCTTTGAGTTTGTGTAATCCCCCTAAAATTTTACCTCAAATACCTACTAGATTAATTTTAGTGTTGATTATTCAACTATTAAATTTTTTATATATTCCAAAATCCATCATAGTACCATCAATATATATAGAAATCATATTTTCATTTTTAACTTTTATATTGTACAAAACGATATATCTTTATTACAATATCTTTCTAAAAATAAATATTGGATTCTTTTTTTTAAAGAAAAGTTTTCGTAAACTCATAATATATTATTATTTAAATTTTAATTGTTATAAGAAAAAAAAGATCCCCCACTTGTCACACTTTTTTATTTTAATTTTTTATTTCCCATAAATTCTAGAATTTTAGAATTCACTTGTTTTAGAAACATACATGGTCCTTCTAGCATGCCTCTTCTTTTGATACCCTTTCCCAATAACTTTAGCCTTGTAATTATCCGTTATAGATTATATTTGATTATATTTCAATTATTTACACTCTACAGATCTTTCAGAAACTTCCAAAGTTGAATTTTGGAAGTTAGATAATCATTTATTTATATTCAACTAGTTTTTATTGAACAATATCAAATTATTTCTCCTTTCCATCATTATTTCATTAAGAATTATGTTTATATTTTTACCTACATTAAGTAAATTCTTAAGGTTGTCTATATATTTTAATAATAAATATTTTTCTTCTTCAAGGATTGTTTCATGTTTTTTAATATATTGAACATAATTATTTAACTTCTTATTCTCTTTAAAAAGCTTTTCAATTTTTGAGAAACATACTTTCAACCCTCTTTTTAGCATGAGCTCTATATAATTTGTGTCTTCTTATTCTTCTTCAGATTTTTGGATTTCATCACTGGTAAAACAATAATTGTTTTACATTTCAATACGATTTTTTTCAACACCCTCATTACTATAATTATCAACTTCCAATTCCTCACTATTATAATATCCAATGTATTTGAAAATATTTTCTCTTTATATTTATTGAAATTATAATTCCTTTCTTTTGAAAAAAACACAAATTTTTCTGATTTCAAATTTAGTGGAATTACTAACATTCCATATTCTTAATTACTTTCTTTATATTTCATCAGTATTAGAGAATTTACTTCAAAATATTCAATGTATCGACATTTATATAACTTTAATGGTTACTTTCCTTTATACTTTTGCGTGCCTATTTTAACATTTCTAGAAAATTAACATATCAATTCATCAAACTTATTAATCAAATTAACTTTTAAATTAGAGATGAAAACCTCTTGGAAAATAAATAATTACATTTAATTTTATTTCTTAGAGGATTTAATGGAGATTTATTGATCATTATTTCCCTCTCTGTTTATATCATTTTATTTTATAATTTAATATGTAATGTGAATAATTTTTAAATAATCCAGATATATTTTTAGGCTCTTTATCTTCTAATGATAAAACTTTATCATCAAATATATCAGGAATAATTCTAAATATATTTTCAATAATTGTTGAGTCTTTTAATTTTTCTCCAATTATTTTTAGGTTCTTACAATATAATTCTTCTATGTGAATCACTCACTAAAATATTCATTATCTCTTATTTTCAAATCTTTATATCTCAATATTTAAATCTATTATATTTCATTATTTACTTTCATGTCCCCTTTATAAATGTTATTCAACTTATCATAGATTCCTTTAGCAGTTCCAATTCATTTAACACATAGAAATTCACTTTTTGAGAGGGATTAAAGTATATCATTTATTTCAAGTACATAATTCTCTATAATCCTCCTGCTAGTAAATATTAAGGTAGAACCCTTAGAAGGTGTAATGAAACCATTTCTATAAACTTCAATAACTTCATATGAAATTGATAATAGATAGGGTGACATTATTTCCTTCTAGATATGATAGTTATTTACATCAAAGATGGAGATTAATTAATTATTAACTATGTTATGAATATCTATGGTTGTATTATTCTTATTTAAATTTTAAAGAAGAAATAGTCAATGAAGCAACTAGTTCTCTGACACTAATTGAATGGAATACTCAGGATTTCAATTATCCCTGAGAGGTGGGTGAATTAGTGGTCATCTCTTAGTTAGTTTTCATTCTTTAAAAATAATTTTTCCCTCTAGTTTGAGAAAATTGAATCCATTAAATAATAACACACAATCATGCCTACAAGAACAAAAGAATTTACAATATTCTCTACTCAATTGGAGTATCTAGAACTTTACATGATCTGAAAACAATTTGAGACCACACATTCACTAAAAAACATACCTTTATGTTTTTATATAAAGAACGTTATATCCACCACTTTTGTTCCACTGTAGGCTTTTGATAGTTTATGTGATCTTCAAAAATATAATTTGATAAAAAAATTACAAAAAATAAAATTAACCTACAAAAATAGGCTTCAACACATCTTCATTGTGCCACTTTAATTCTTTTCAGTTTCCTATATACAAGTTGGATCACCGTATTCATTGATTTCTTACATAGAAGCCAGTAATAACCACACCTATTCTTTTTCTCTCTATAATATTATAGCTTTTGGGCACACTCCACATGATCTTCAACAACTATAACATTTATCATGAAATAAAGGTTAACTTTTTCTATTTATTCTTAATTTAATTATATATGAAACTATGTAAATAATATTGAATTTATATTACCATATTTATCATATCTTTTGTTCACAATAACTTATACAAGAAACTATATCCATAACAGATTGTAACTAAATCAAAATATGTAGAAATAAATCATCATATTTGTCCTTATTTGAACTAATGTTTTTATAAGGACTCGCCCTTAAACCTTGTATAATCTAGTTTTTGGGAACAAGATAACGATGAAGGTGGTAAAGGTTTCAGGAGTTGTCTTTTTTTGTCATGGTATGTTTTGAAGAAAGGAAATCACTTCACTTTTTTTTATGGAAACAATTGTTTTGGGTGTGTTTTGAAAGGAATCAGACCCATGTAAATTGTGACAATGATTTTCTGGTTTTTATTTCATATAAATCATGATTTTATGTGATAACATGTGATGAAATATTGATAGAATAATGGGGGAGTGAAAGAGATGCTACCAATCGAAAAAAAAAGTTGTATTCAGATTTTTTTTCAAAAATATCAGAAAAGAAAGCGGTGGGGCCTTTTGTTTTTCAAAATAACCAGAAAACAATCATATCCAGATTATATCAGTTGTCTTTCAAAACAATCATATCTAGATTGTATAGATTTTCTTTCAAAACAATTGGATATCGAGTGGAAGTGAAAAGTGATACCGATTGAATTGGTAAAGATGATTGAAAAAGGTGATGTCAATGGGAAAGGTGATGCCAATGGTAAGTGGTGCCGATAAAAATGGTGTAGATGGATGATAAGACACCGATTGTTTTCCAAAAAAATTTATTCAGGTAGAAGAAAATAAACAAGATGGTGTTGATTGAGAATTAATCATATTCAGATTGTTTTGTATCGTATCTGGACAGATCATCCTTATCAGATTGTATTTTATCGTATATGGGAAGATCTTTATCTTCAGATTTTATTTGATCATGTCTAGTAATCATAACCAGAATGATCATATCCATCATGATCGTAACCAGAATGATTATATCCATGATGATTGTATCCAGTAATCATAACCAGAATGATCGTATCCAGGATAATCGTATCCTGTATTATTGTAACCAAAATGATTGTATCCAGCATGATTGTATCTAGAATGTTCGTAACCAGAATGATTGTAACCAAAAATCATAACAAACAATCATATCCAAAATTATTGCATTCAAGATAATAGTATCCAGACCATTTTTATTCATAAAATATCATGTTTGGTTTAAGATGAAAATAAATAAGCAGGAATGAATGGAAAGTTATAATACTTTCCAATTACAATCAGGCGATGCTAAGGCTTATCCTCAATGAATTCAAAGTCATAAAGGTATTCCTGATACAAGAACATGTTGGTGAATGAAGTGTGTTTTCTAATGTGGGTCAAGAGAATAGAAAAGAAAGTAAAGATTGATGAATGAATTGGAAAGGGGGAGTCTTTATTTTGAAATAATGATTGTATCACAAGTGGAGAAGTGAATTTCTTCAAACACATTCATTTTGGAATGGATCATGTATTGTTTTGAAGAAATCAGTTTGAGAGAATCGGATTCAGACACATATATTTCCCATCAATTGTAATTGTATTAACCTTTGAAATGGGTGTCTGAAAAAGAAAAGATGAAGATTGAAGAAGATTCGAGAAGAATCGAGAAGTATTGACATAGTCATAATTGCTCTGAGATTTCAGGAGAAATTCATATTTGGGTGAATTTAAGTGAGTATAAAAGTGTTTTGGGATTCCCACCTAAACATGTTTTGGGACACCTATAATAGTTTTGAAGTACATTGTACTTGTTTGATTAGTTGGAGAGATAGAAGATTCTGGTTTCTAGAGAGAAGAAGATATCAATTCTGGTCATAATGAAAATTGTTTTGGGTGGTTCTGATTCATTCCTATTCTATTTGTCATGAAAATTGTATTCGATAATTGATGTGGTGCTAATTCAACTCTATTGTTTTCTATCTGAAAATAAGATTGGGACCCTTGTTTTTAAATAATCATAATGGGAACTTTGTTTTGAAAGAATCTTAATGGGGGATTTGTATTGAAAAAAGAATCAGTCAGAGAGCTTTGTTTTGAAAGAACCGTAATGGGATCTTTGTATTGAAAAAATCAGATTGGGGGCTTGGTTTTTTGAAAGAATTGTAATGGGAGCTTTGTATTGAAAAAAATTAGACTGGGATATTTGTTTTGAAATAATCGTACTTAGATAATATTGGACTCAGTTCTTCAAAAAAATGTCCAGGTATTTCTTACCTTTCTTCTGGGTAAGGAATTGATGAATTGTATTAAAATTTGTATAGATTTGTTGAATTGAAAAGAAGCACAGGTAACATGAGTTTTTACAAGACAATTTTATTTCTCTATTGTGCTAAGAGGGTTAATAAGCACTAGTGGGACTGTTTCATAGTGCTACACAAGTGTAAGGGTATATCCTACTCGTTTTAATCCAAGGATCATTATCTTAGTGGATTTTATGGTATTTGATCATTTACAAACCATACCAAGGACATAGATATTCTTATTGAAAAGTGAACCTTGTAAATCTTTGTGTTCCTTTGGATTTGTGTTGAGTTTATTTTCATCAGGGAATTGAAATCTCTAATATGAGGTGAATTTTGTTTCAATTGAAAATAAACATCAAAGAAAAATAGTATCACTGATTCACCCCATCCCCCTCTCAATGATTCATTACTCCTACTGGGCACTTTAAATTGGTATCAGAGTGAAGGTTACCTTCATTATTCTTTACTGATGGAGAAGGTGAACTGTGTAAACAGTAAAGGTATTCTAGTATTTGAGGGAAAGAACTGTCATATCTAGAACGATAGAATGTTTCCATATCTTATGTCTATCCGTTATGATGTTCTTTAAGCTTAAATAGTGGGGTTTCCTCCCATTAATGATAGTGCTCCACTTACACCTGTTGAAAACAAATTTCTTGAGAATAGTGGAAGGGCCAAGAATGTTATATTATCATTACTTTCTGAAAGTTAATTCTTGAGAGTGAAAGGTGTTTCCACAGCTAAAGGTATATGGGATATGTTTAAAAACATATACGAAGGAAATACAAAAGTGAAGAAGGAAAATTTACAAATATGGATATAGAAGTATGAAGATTTGAAGATGTGTGAACATGAATCTGTTGGGAATTATTTACCAGGGTGAATGACATTGTGATTACGATAATATGTCTTGGTGAAAAGATTAAATACTCTACAGTTGTTAAAAAGATCTTGAGAATCTTACCTGACAAATTCAATGAAAAAGTTTCTCCATTGGAAGATAGTGATCCTGAAACATTATCTCTTGATGATTTAAATATCACTATTATCACCTATGAAATGAGAAGAGATAATGATATGAAGAATAAAACAAAGGCTGAGAGAGAAATATCTTTCAAGGCTATTAATAATGAAAAGTCAAAGAAGATTTTCATTGAATATGAAGCTAGTGATTCTGACTCTGAAAATGAGGTATGTAAAAATCTCAATGAAATCCTATCTTTGTTTTCTAACAATGTGAAAAGAGGTATAAAGAAATTCAAATGGAAACTTCCCTTGAAATGTTTTGAATGTGGAGATGTTGGACACTTTGTGGATAATTTTTCTCAAATAAAGAAAGAAGATGATAGTGATATTTATGAAAGAAAGATAAGGATATCATGGAAGAAAAAGGGATACAAAGGAAGAGAAAATAAATTCCTCAAATAAAAAATAATAAGTTTCATGTCCAAAGATGATGAAGAAGAAGAGAGTTATGTTGAATCTAAAAAATACATTGAGTCTGTTAATGAAAATACTTTCATTGTAAAATTGAATGATGAAGAATTAATAATCTGTAGTTTTAGAGAAGAATAAACTCAGCTTGAAATGCATCTGAAAGATGAGTTGAAATAATGTCTGACAAAGATCAGAGGTCTTGAAAAGAAAAACAAAAGGATGGAATATGAATTCTCAAGAAACCAAGAATTTTTTTCTGGTGATAAAGAAAATATAATTAATGATAGTGATTATTTTAATAAATCTCTTGAAGAAGAAAATAATATTAATGATCATTTAAAGGTGAAGCTGAAAGTAACAGAAGAATAGTTGGAAGTAGTCCAAAAAAAACTCTCTAAAGCTGAAAAGAAAAGTATGTGTTTCCAATAATCTATCACTGAATTTGGTGAATGTTCTCATAATGAGAAACTTTATAAGGTTCAACAAAATATACCTTCAAAGGGTGAGAAGAATAATGGAATTGTTTTTGAAATGAAGAAATCTGAGAATGTTATGTATGTGGCCAAGAACAACAAGGTTGGGAATGTTTTGAAACATTCTGAATCTCAAAACGTTTCCAATACTTCTAGTTTCAATAATTCATAAAATAAGAGAAGAAATGTGATTCATAATAGAAAGGTTGGTGAATAAGAAAATAAAGAGAAGATGGTGGCTGAGAAACACATTCACAATTCTGATCAGTATGGAGGTTTTAGAGGCAAATACACTTTCTATGGGTATTGCAGGTATTGTGGTGGATTCAGGAACACAACAAGTATGTGTTAGTTTAATCAACAACATTACTATTATCCCATAGGTTAGGAAAGGATGAGATTGAAGGGGAGTCAATCTCCTCAAAGAAAGAAAAATGATAAGGTTCTCTTAAAGAAATATTAAAATAATTAAGTGAATATTGAAAATAGGTTCTAACCCTTGGAAACTATTTGTTAAAGATGTGAAAAACCTATACACCTTGAAAAAGGATGTCTTGTTTTGTTTCTGGCTCGGCAAAAGATTCTCAACTCTCAAAATTCAAAGGCGATGAATAAAAAAATGGAGAAAATGTACTGGTTGTTGAAGATGCATTAAAATCCATGAAAGAAAAATGACCCTGGATACTTGATAGTTGTTGTTCTTATCACATGATAGGAGACTTGAAAGTGTTCAAGGATGTGAAATATTTTAAAGAAGAAACAGTGAGATTTGGCAAGGATAAATCCTTGAAAATGAAAGGTGTTGGGTTATCCATCATTGGAAAAGAAATGATGAAATATAAGAACACATTGTATATTGATGGGATGAAACACAATATTCAAAGTGTTTCACAATTGTGTGATAAGGGTAAGAAAGTTATCTTCAAGAAATATGGATTTTTTATAAAGAGTTAAGAAGATGGAAAGATTTTTATAAGTGGTCAATGTAAAAAAGGAAATTTGTTTCTGGTTGGCGACTCACAAAACCCTTGTTATATAAGTATGGTGGAAGAGAATTAGTTGTGGAATAAAAGGCTTGGAAATATGTGTCAGAGAAACATGAGAAATTTATCTAAAATAGAAAATGTTTGAGACATTTGTGATTTTCTAAGAAGTAGAGATTTGTTTTTCACTATTTGTTAGAAAGGAAAGATTACAAATGTTGTGTATAAGAAATTTTATATTTTTCCAAAACAACCGTTGGAGCTGATCCATTCTGATATATGTGAGCCAATGAGAAAACAATAAAAACATGGAGTTAAGTACTTCATTACTTTCATTTATTATTTTACTTGAATTACTTATGTTATGTATATGAAACACAAATCATATTCTTTGAAAATGTTTAAAAGTTTTAGAAGAAAAGTTGAGAAATAATGTGATTATTCTATGAAGAAATTGAGAACTAATAATGGTGGTGAATACATAAGTGAATAGTTTGAAAACTATCTTGAGAAGCTTAGAATTCTGCATGAGTATATCTCTCCATAGACTCCCTAAAAAAATGGGGTTGCTGAAAGAAATAATAGAAGCCTGGTGGAAATGGGAAGAACCATGCTACTTGAGCATGTTATTTCACATTACTTTTGCAGTCAAGCCATGAGTACTATTGTTTCTATTCCGAACCATTTTTTCTATAGTCCCCAATCATGTATGACTCCCTATTAATTGTTTTATAGAAAAACTCCATGTTTTTAGCACTTTAGAGTTTTGGGGAGTCCTTGTATTATAAAGAAGAAATTTCGAAACTATGGTAAGTTTGAGAAAAAAGGTGAGGATGGAATATTTCTTAGCTACTCTCTAGATGGAAGAGGATATAGATGCTACAACAAAGAAAAAAAATAATTATTGATTCAGTTTATGTGAAAGTGATTTAAGTATTTTAGAAAGAGAAACATGTTCATAAAAACAATGAAGTTGAGAAAGTTGAAGAAAACAATTATGATTAGGATACAGACAAGTGTATTCCTTCTTAAGAAGAAGAATCATACTCATCTATTTCAAGTGATGAAGGCAATTTAAAATCATATCCAAGGATGAGGAAACCTGTGGAATCACAAAATATAATTGGTGATCAACATCAGAAGGTTCAAACAAGAAGAATAAACAATTTCATTACACATACTTTATTGTACTCAAAAGTGGAACCGAATGATGTTAAAGAATCTTTTGAGCATCTAAAATGAGTTCAAGCCATGAATAAAGAATTAGATCAAATTGAAAATTATAATACATGGGAACTCATACCCAATCTTGAAAACAAAAACATCATTGGAATAAAACGGGTTTTCTAGAATAAGCTAAATGAAGAAGGTGAGGTTATAAAAAACAAAGCAAGATTGGTGTGAAAAGGGTACTCACAGATTGAGGGTATTTATTTTGATTAAACCATTTCTCCTATGGCAAGAATTGAAACAATCTAAATATTTCTTGCTATTTCCACATAATAAGGCTAAAAGATCTTTCAAATGGATGTTAAATATTAATTCCTAAATGGTGATCTTGAAGAATAGGTTTATATTGAACAACCTTGTGGATTTTTTATTAGAAAAGATGAAGGTTATGTGTGCAGATTGAAAAGGGCATTGTATGGCCTAAAACAAGCTCTGAGGTCATGGTATTCTAACTTAGATACATGCTCAAGAAAGATGAATTTTAACAAAGGAATAGTGGATAGAAATCTTTACATCAGAGAAATTCAATAGTACTCCATCATTGTAATTTTTTATGTTGATGATATTATCTTTGATGGGAATGATGAATGAAGTTGTGGAATATTTTTAGAATAAATGAATAATGTATTTGAAATATCTATGTTGGGAGAAATAAAATAATATCTTGGGTTACAAATCTAACAAAAGAAAGAACACATTTTCCTCTCCCAAGAAATGTATACAAAAGAACTTCTCAAGAGGTTTGGCATGGAAAATTCAAAACCTATTTCGACACCCATTTAAGTGGGAAAAATGATGAGAAAATATGAATAAGGAAAATAATTTGATCAAAAAAGTATAGGAAGATGATTAGAAGCCTATTATATTTGACTGCCTCAAGACCCGACATTGATTTTGTTGTTACCTTATGTGAAATATTTAAAAGTGATCCAAGAGAATCACATATTATTTCTGGAAAAAAATTATTAGATACATTAGAGGTACAACAAAATTCAGAATCAGGTATTGAAGCTCAGATATTATTGATTTATTTGGATATTCTGATGCATATTGGGCAGTAAATGTTGATGATAGAAGATCTACATCTAGTGGTGTATTATTTTTGGGTAAGAATTGAGTTAGTTGTCATTTGAAGAAAAAACTCAATAACTCTCAGTACGTCTAAATCTGAGTATGTTGCTGCTACTCAAGCTTCTACTCTACTTATGTGGATGAAAACATAATTGGAATACTTACTTGTTGAAGTGAAGTTACCTATACTCTTGGGTTGTGACAATCAAAGTACAATCAATCTCACCAGAAATCCAGTGCAAAATTCTCATTCTAAACATACTAATATCAAATATCATTTCATCATAGAGCATGTGGAGAGTAATTAATTGAATCTACAATATGTTTCAACATCGGAACAAGTTTCTGATATCTTCACAAAACCTTTATCGAAGGAATCATTTTCAAAAATGAGGTTGAACATAGGTGCCCAACCTTATCTCTTCACGGTTGAGGTATGTGTATATGTCCCCTCTCTAATCTTACCTTTGGATTTTTTTCAAGGGATGTTTTGTTTCATAAATCTATTTCACAAAAGATATTGTTGTGGGTAATCTGTGAATTTAGCATTGTTTAGTGTGTGAACTGTTCTAATAGTTTTTTATAGTGGTTGTAGGAAAATAAATTGAATTTTTTTCCAAGATGAATGAATAAAAAAATGAGGTGTTCAAGATCACTATTTTGGATAGCATGGTTTTTCTATTATTAATTCTTGTTTACAGTAGTGATTTAGCTCACGCAGGCTAGGAATTTATAATATGTAATCCATTTCTTGAGTTTGAAAGTTTAGTGATTTATGAAACATGGTTGACAACAAAATCAAAAGGGGGATTGTTGGGACCAAGCTGATGATGAAGGTAAAGATGGTTTCAGGATTTGTCTTTTTTTCAAGGTATGTTTTTAAGAAAGGAAATATGTTCTCCTTGTTTGTAGAAATAATTGTTTTGGGTTTGTTTTGAAAAGAATTAGACCCATGTTAATTTTGATGATGCTTTCTAGTTTTTATTTTATATAAATCATGAGTTTATTTGAGAACATGTTATGAAATCTTGATAGAAGAAAGGGGGAATTAATGAGATGATACTAATCAAAAAAATAATTGTATTCATATTTTTTTCCAAAAAAATCTAAAAAGAAAGTTGTGGTGTGATCGTGTTGTCGAGCACGTCAAATTAGTTATTTAATTTTGACTAGAATTTCTGCAGTATAGCAGCAACCCTAGGTTGTCTCTCAACGGAGCCTTATACCATTAATTTAAAATGAGTTTTTTGATTATGTAAGTAGAAGGTGAATTAGGTTTTGTAAAACTTGGGGGTTTTATGATTAATGATGAAAATATGAAATGAAAGCGATAAAACAAAGTAGAAATGAACAAGATTGATTAAACGTGATCAACCCGGGGAAGTCTCGTGATGCTCATCCTTCATCTCTTCAAGGTATGGGGTTATGATCTTTTAGTCCCTAGTTTGTAACACCTAGAACCAGAATGTTACTGAGTTTATACTAGGATGCCTCCTAGGGTTCAGTCAAAAACACATAACGATTCACCGGACACCGCTGATGATTGGGTGATTTGTGTTCAACATCATAACTGAAACTCACCAAGGCAACACATGAAGAATTTGATGTGCTATCCAGGTTTTCATGTTATTTAATTTTGATACCATGACATAAATTTTCATGATCTTGACAATCCTTATGTGAGTTCAATTGACCAATATGAACCACACAAATACCACAATTGAATGAGGGAAGAAAAGGGGATGAACGGTTTGTGAAACATCAAATGAAAGGGTACCCCCAAACATGATCATTGGAGTTGAGTATAACATACCAGTATATAACTCAATTAAATAAAAATATAGGATGAGGAAAAACAACATACAACCTGGAATTAAAAAGATCATTCAAAATAATACAACTTTGAAGCTCGGGATTACATCACATTCCTCCACGGGTGATCACAAGGGGTTTAGAAACCCATGGGAGAGGAAGAAGAAGAAGATGTTGAAGTAGCACTTCCCATAGCATCCAGAACTTCTATAGATGTTGAGAAGACTTCTTGGGGAATCCAAAATTGCAGCACCTTTCCTCCTGGCCGAACTTACAAATAGGGATCCCATGGTGTCATTTTATAGGAAAATTGGAAGGTGGTTTTTGGCACACAAATTACATCAATCCACTTGTACCATGCGTTTCGGCCTTCATACAGCCTTATCTCGCTTTGGAGAAAATATAAAAGTTGTATCCCTATCTCTTTAATATCTCGACTGAATTTTTGGAACCATTTGGACAACTAAAGATCAAGATATTGATAAAATACAGAACACCGCATTTGACTTGATCCAAATTCAGTGGCTTGGAAAGATCAGTTTGAATGGGCCCCATAGAAGCCGAATCAGGATTTGGTTCATTATTAGGAAATGTATCCTATTATATTTTGGACAGGACCACAAAATTTCAACCCATTTGGATGCACTTATTTCGTGTACTATGAAAAACAGTGGACAGATGTCCATGGATCCATGCAATTTTGGCCCATTTTTCTTCCACTTCATCAAGGGCCCTCCAAATCACCTCCACCTACATTGAAATAATAAAAACAAGTAACATTGACCATTATAATGTTGATTAACATTAATTAAATGATTCAAACATAAAGTTCAATTTATTATTATATTTGGAATATTCATTACAGAACTAGTTTAAAACAGCGGTGTAAGGGTGGAATAAAACAGTGAATCGTGGTACGATCATGGTGCCTTTTGTTTTTCAAAACAATTAGAAAATAGTAATATCCTGATTTTATCGATTATTTTTAAAAAAATCATATCTAGATTGTATCAATTCTCTTTCAAAACAATTGGATACTGAGTGTAATTGAAAATTGATTCCGATTGAATAGGTAAAGCCGATTAAAAAAGGTGATGTTGATGGGAAATGTGGTGTCGATGGTATGTGGTGCCGATCTAAATGGTGCTGATAGAAGATGAGACACCGATTGTTTTTCAAAAAAAATGTATTCAATTAGAAGGAAAGGAATGAGATGGTGTTGATTGAGAATGAATCATATTCATATTGTTTTGTATCATATCTAGAAATATCATCCTTATCAGATTGTATTGTATTGTATCCGGGCAGATCTTTGTCTTCAGATTTTATTTGATAATGTCTAGCAGTTGTAACCATAATGATCGTATCCAGGATGATAATAACCAGAATGATCATATCTAGGATGACCATATCCTGAAATTTTAACCAAAATGATTTTATCTAGGATAATCATATCTTGGGTGATCGTAACCAGAATGATCGTTTCCAGCATGATCGTATCCAGAATGTTCGTAACCAGATTGATCATAACCAGCAATCGTAACCAACAATCGTATCCAGAATGATTGAATTTATTATAATAGTATCAATACCATTTGTATTCATAAAAGATCATTCTTGGGTTGAGATGAAAAGAAATAAGCATGAATGAATGTAAAGTTATAATATTTTCCAATTGAAATCAGGTGATGCTAAGGCTAATCCTCAATGAATTCAAAGTTGTGAAGGTAGTCATGATACTAGCACATGTTGGTGAATGAAGTGTGTTTTCTCATGTGGGTCAAGATAAGTGAGAATAAATTGAAGATTGATTAATGAATTTTCAAGGGGGGGATTTCTTTTAAAATAATTATTGTATCTCAAGTAAATAAGTGCATTTCTTTAAACATGTTCAATTAGAATGGAATCAAGTATTGTTTTGAAGAAATCAGTATGAGAGAATCGGATTTAGACACCATGTATTTCTCATCAATTGTAATTGTATTGATAGTTGAAATGGGTGTCTGGAAAAGATGAGATGAAAATTGTAGAATATTTGAGGAGAATTGAGAAGCATTGACAAAGTCATATTTGCTTAGATATTTTAGGATAAATTCATATTTGGGTGAATATAAGTGAGTGGGAAATTGTTTTGGGATTCCCACCTAAAAATCTTTTAGGTCACCTATAAAAGGAGGTAAGTACATAGTAATTGTGTGATTAGGTGAAGAGAGAGAAGCTCTGGGTTTCTATAGATAAGAAGAGATCAATTCCAATCAGATTGAAAATTGTTTTGGGGGGTGTTGATTCTTTCATATTTTATTCGGAAAGACAATTGTATTCAAGAATTGAATTTGTGTTGATTCAACTCTATTGTTTTCTATTTGAAAATTGGATTGGGAGCCTTGTTTTGAAAGAATCGTAATGTGAGATTTGTTTTGAAAGAATCGTAATGGGAGATTTGTATTGAAAAAATCATACTGGGATCTTGGTTTTTGAAAGAATCGTAATGGGATATTTCTATTGAAAAAAAATTAGATTGGGAGCTTTGTTTTGAAAAAATTTTACTCAGGGAAGATCGGACTCAGTGCTTCATAACAAAGTCCAAGTGGTTCTTACATTTCTTCGGGGTAAGGAATTGATGAATTTTATTACAATTTAAATACATTTGTTTAATGGAAAATAAGCACAGGTAACATGAGTTGTTACAAAACAATTGTATTAATCTATTGTGATAAGAGGGTGCACACGCACTAGTGGGATTGTTTCATAGTTCTACACCAGTGTAAGGGTATATCCTACTGATTTTAATCCAAGTATTGTTTTCTTATTGGATTTTATGGTGTTGGATCATTTCCAAACCATACCAAAGGCATAGTTATTCTTATTTAATAGTGAACCTTTTAAATCTTTGTGTTCCTTTGGATGTGTGTTGAGTTTGTTTTCATCAATGAATTTAAATCTCTAATATAAGGTGAAATTTTTTCAATTGAAAAGAAACATAAAATAAAAATAGTATCACTGATTCATCCCTCCCCCTCTCAGTGATACATTACTCCAACTAGGCACTTTCACTAGCTATTTCCACTAGATTTCACCTCTTTGCATTCCCAAATATCTTTTCAGTTTAGATTTTTATAAATTTAGGATATAAATCACCCATATCAACCCATAAGAAGACAAAGTGGGTCCAATTTTAAAAAATATCCATTTCTTTCATATTACAATAGTTTTAAATAAAAACCTCAAAATATTATCATGGATAGTATTCAAAACATTTATCTAGGATTCCCCTTTTCTCTTACCCATTATTACACCCTATGAATAAAATTTTAAAACTTGGGATGAGCATAAAATATCATCAAGGGATATAAAAATAAGGATAGTAACCATTAGTTCATGAATACTTATATACATATAAAATCATGTGCATAAATACATACTTCTCACACATAAAGAATCATATACTTACTTTGAGAAACATGAGATTTTAATATATTATAGAAACCATAAATAGAGCACAAGGGTGTCTCGGGTAATTAGTTACTTAATTTTGTAACCTTCACATATACCTTATGATTTGTAACCCTCACAACCATCTTAAAATATATCCCTCACAACTACTTTATGGTGTAACCATCGCAGTTACACTTGGAGAAACCATATGACCGACCTTCAACTTACACATAACTAATTAATTAGAAGGAGATATAGGTATCACCCTTTATTATAAAAAAATTTCCCAATAACCATAACATAAACATAAAATATGAATAATTTTATTAAAAACATTGCTCTTGAATTTCATAAAATAGAATATTAAAAGAGGATTTTTAAAAGGAAATTCTCTTAAAAATATCATATATTTGAAGTGAGAATTAGTAGAATGAAAGGATTATGTGTATACACTATAAATACACATAAAAATAATAATAAAAAAAATTAATTACACAAATAATCTTAATATAACATAATTAATTAAGTAGAAAGTCAACCAAAATAATGGAAATTTGGTTAGAAATTCCCTTACCCCGTGTTTTTCTTACTTAAAACTTATTTGAACCTCATGTATAATGGTTAATAGAGTGTTATTAATATTTTAAAGAAAAATATCTATGTTTATAACACCTTATATTATCATTTTATAACATCATTCCACCCATTAATTAATAATATTTTGTTCTTTCCATTGTTTCGGGTGAGTTCTTTACATGATTTCCAAGTTTGGTTCTTAAAGGATTTCCTTATCAAATGGAAGAGAAAATATAGAAGTGGAATTAAAAATGTGTTAATATGTTTCCAAAATATTAAATGATTCTATAAATTATTTCTTTTATATGGTATGAGTATGAATCATTAGATAAATCATTAGTGATATTCATTTAGATCATTTTGGCGGTTTATCGATAATCGTGAACTTATTTCATCATATACCTTTGATATTATGCATATAAGTTAATTAAAAGAAATATAATAGGAAATATAATACAATTTAAAATAATTTTAAACCATAAAATGGTTTTTTAATCATATTTGAAGGAAGAAAGGGAAATTGAAGACACATCATTCACGATGTCGGCAGATCAACACATCACTGGCAGTGTTTTAATTTTTAGAATAAGAGGAATATGAAAGAAAGAATGATGATGAATTTTTAAATAAAAATGATTAAAATACATAATATATATATATAATATTGGATATTTAGTGCCTCTGGGATAAGGGTAGATGAAGAGAGTATAAGAAAAAAAAATTGAAAAGAAAAACAAGAAAATGAAAGAGGATTTTTACCTATTGATCTCCTCTCCTTGAGATCCTCTTGAAGGCCATTGGTTTGGAATTTTGGTGAGACCAATAGGTATAGGACATGAGGAAGATACTTTTTAAGGGTATTGGGTAGAATTTAGAGAATTGTCAAAGCTTGAGAGGTGTTAGAGGAAGAGTGGGTGAGAGTGGTATTTATAGTGGATGAGAGGGGGGGTTTCCATTATTTTAATCATTAGTTTAATATTTTTGCTCAAGGATATGAATAGTCTTGATTAATGTGACCCTCAATAGTAAATAAAACATTTGAATTTGAACCAAGGTTTCTTACATTATCCATGATTCTATGAATAGTTTATTTAACATATAATGCATTTATACAGTAAATTGTCGTATTTTACTATTCATCAAAAATTGAAGAATTTCAAAAAATCCCAAAAATTTACCCTAACCATTTTTCAATGTGTATAATTCAAAAAATAACTCCATTTATTGAAAATAATTTTTGAAATATGATTAATTTTATTTTTAAATAAAATCATAATTTATTTGAAAAATAACAATTTTAAAACTATAACTCATTTTATATCACCTTGAAATTTTAATCAAGATCTCATAATCTTATAACCTTAAGACAATAAAATAACAATACAATTTACTTTTCATATGGGTAATATTACTATTCATATTACTATTCATAAGGGTATATTACTATTCACCCAAAAATCAAGTTTGTTCTATCAGCCTCCAAATAACTTACTGATCAAAACCGTAGATGTCCATTTTTTTGAAATTCAAATCATAGGTGTGGAAAAATTATGTTTAACATCTAGTTTATAACTATATCCATATTTAAGTGTTGTTTTATATATTCTTATTTTTTCATGCATTTTATTAAATTTGTTTTTAAAACCTTAGGGTGTTTCATTCTCCCCACCTTCTGAAAAATACGTCCTCACAATTTTATTTACCTATTAAACAAGTGAGGGTAACTTTCCCTCATAGAATTTTTTGATTCCCATGTTACTTATTAAACCATGTGGTTTCTCAAAAAAACCTCAACCTAGTGGATTACCTTATTTTGCAGTACTTGTTCTCTTCGATCAAGAATCTAAACATGTTTCTCTTCATAAGAAAGTTTCTCTTCTAGTGAAACTGCTTTTGGGATCAAAACTTGGGATGAATCTCACACAAACTTTATCAATATCAAAAAATGAAAAAAAATTACCTAAGATAAACTCAGAGTTAAAGATACTTAATAGTAAATTGTTCCATCTTTACCCAAGATTTCATAAGGTCCAATGAACCGTGGACTTAGCTTTCCTTTCTTACCAAAATGCATAACACTTTTCCATGGTGAGATTCTAAGAAAAACATGATCATCTACCTCGAAAGAAAAGTCTTTATTACTGTTATCTGTATAACATTTTTTCTTACTCTGAGTTGTCCTCATGTGTTTTTAGATCATATTCACTTTCTCATCCACTTCCTCTACTAATTCTGGTTCAATCAACTTCCTTTCCATGACTTCATTCCAAAAAGCTGGAGTTGGACACCACTTCACATATAATGCCTCAAAAGGATCCATTTGTATACTGGAATGAAAACTATTATTATTATAAAACATAACTAAATAAATATTTTGATCCCAACCTCCCTAGTAATACATTGATCAAGCTTGAAGCATATCTTCCAAATTTTGAATCATCCATTCGGACTACCCATCTGATTGAGGATGTAAATTTGTACTAAAATTTAATTCTATTCCCAATGACTTTTGAAGGCCTTTCCAAAAATTATAAGTGAATGTATCACAGTTAGATATAATAGAAAGGGAAACTCTATGTAATCTGGAAACATTTTTAAGGTATAATCAATAAAGGTGATCCAAAGAAATGGTATCTCTAATTGGAAGGAAATGATAAGATTTAGTCAGTCGATCAACAATAACCCAAATTGCATTATTACCTTGAAAAGTCTTTGATAGTCCCATAATAAAGACCAAGGATATATTTTCCCATTTCCACTCTGGCACTGGTAAAGGATTAATCGTCCTATTCAGTAACTATCACTCTTCTTTAACCTATTGACATGATAAACATTTCATAGTAAAATCTACAATATCTCTTTTCATTCCATGCCACCAGTAATACTCTTGAAGGTCTCTGTACATCTTTGTTCTTCCAGGATGAATTGAAAATGTTGAACTATGAGCTTCTCACAACAATTCTTTCTTAATATAATAATCACAAGGAACACATAATCTCTTTCCAAGTCTTAGAACACAATCTTTATCAATGTTAAATTCTAGAAACATACCCATTTTAACTAATTCTACATTTTTTTATAACTACCCTCCTTTTTTCACATGCTTAATTGTTTCTAAAAAAGATGAATGCACTAAAACATGAAACAAAATAGAGGAATTTTCTAAACCAACAAGTTCAAGACAAAATTCATTAAATCCTTAATCAATGGTTTGTGTTTGAGTTGTAACATAGTTAATGATGCATGATGTTTTCAGCTCATGGCATCTGCCATTTTTTTATTTTCTAGGATGGTAATTCATCATGAAATCATAATCCTTTATCAATTCAATACATCTTCTCTTCCTAATGTTTAATTCCTTTTGAGTGAATATATACTTTATACCTTTTTAGTTAGTATATATATCACATTTGGATTTGTATAAATTAGGCCTCCAAATTTTTAAATTGAAAACCATAGTTTCTAATTCCAAACCCTGTGTGAGACAATTTAACTCATAAGTTTTTAGTTGTCTTGAAGCATAATCAATTACCTAATCATTCTACATCAGAACACAACCATGTCTCTTTAATGAAGCATCACTGTAGATAAAAAATTCTTCATTTCTAGAAGGTAGGGTCAGAAATGGATCATTCACCAATCTTCTTTTCAATTCTTGAAAACAATCATCACATTATTTTGTCCAGATGAATTTAACTATTTCGAGTTAACATAGTCAGTGGACTAGATAATGGTGAATTTTTTTAACAAACCTCCTATAATATCCTTCCAAACCAAGAAAACTATGAATATCAATAACATTTTTTGGTCTCAACCACTCTTCAACAATTGTTTTCTCATGATAAATAGTTATTCCATCTTTATAAATAATGTGACCAAGGAAATAAATTTGTTGCAACTAAAATTCACACTTTTTGAATTTTCCATACATTTTATATTCATTTTTGGTTTTCAAAACAACCCCTAAATGTTTCTCATGCTCCTCTTTACATCTATAATATACCATAATTTAATCAATAAAAACCCACAAACTTATCCAAAAAATTATTAAATATTCTGTTCATAAGATTGATGAATACAAAAGGTGTGTTAGTTAACCCAAATACCATAACAAAAAATTCATAATGATAATATCTAGTTTAAAAATATATTTTTGGAATTTCATTCTCCTTCAACTTCAGTTGATGGTACCAGATCTCAAATCAATATTGGAAAAATACTGAGCTCCCTAGAGATGATCAAACAAGTCATCAATGTAATGAAAAGGATACATATTCTTAATATTAATGTTATTTAAATATCTGTAATCAATGAAAGTCTCATGGAACAATATTTATTTTTAATGAACAAAATAGGATCTCCCCATGGTGAAGTGCTAAGATTAATGAAGCCTTTATCAAGAAACTCATGCAACTGACTTTTCAATTCAAGAAGTTCCATTTGATCCATTAGATTAGGTGGATTTAAAAATGGAATAGAATCATGGACTATGTAAATTGTGAATTAAAATTATCGATCAGGTATAACATCAAGTAACTCATCTAAAAACATAATGTTATACATTTACCAATGGAACATCATCAAGATGAACAGTTCTCTTGTTCTTAACAATATGAGAAATATAACTTTAATTTCCATATTTCAAAAGTTTCTCATCTTCCCGATATGTTATCAATTTTATGGGTTCAGTCTTGTATACAAACTGAAACACTTTCTGAAAAAAAAAATTCTTTAACTCTATAATCAATATTAGCTTGATAAACAGACATCCAATCCATACCCAGAATGGAATCAAACTCTACTAATGGAAAAACAACAAGGTTTTTAGGTAATGTATTTTCACATATAACAATAAGAAGATTCTTAAAATTACTTTTTTCTATAACATCTCCCCCTGGTGTTTTAACAATAATTTATGGTATCATTTTTTGAGGTGATATTTCCAATTTACTAGAAAATTTATCAAAAATAAAGGAATGTGTAGATCCCATGATAAACATAACTTCAGTAAAATGTGAGTAAATAATAAATGTACCTGATAACAATTCATTGGATGGCCAGAATTCTACTAATGTAGTCACAAATGATCTCACTAAACCTTTTTTTATAGTTTGGCTATTTTACACCACTAAGATCTTTCTTTGGGAAAGCATTTACATAATGACACATCTCACCACATTTGAAACACCTTACAGATTTCTTATCAGAATTGATATTAGGATCATTTTCATTACAATCTCAGGCCATATATCCAAACTAACCTCATCTAAAACACTTCCTAGTTTTTGTAAGACATTCCCCAGGGTTCTTTTTATTAAACTTTTCACAAACTAAAAACTATACTTTCTTTCCATCAGTTTTCTTTAATTGATTCTTACACATCGCTTTCCACATGGACCTCTTCTTATGTTTTCTTTCAAAGCGCACGTGATCATCAGAAAACTCTATTTATACCCTCACAGCACATTAGAAAAGTTTCTCATAACTTTTGAATTCTTGGGAGGCCAATGCCCATTGGTATCTTGGCTTCAATCCTGAGTAAAAGTGATTGATTTTTCTATCAATATCTCAAATGATATTTGTATCATACCATACTAATCGAGTGAAGTTTTCTTCATACACGGCCACTCAATATTCCTCATTTTCCCTCAATTCAATTAATTGATTCTCCATCCTAATTTAAACCACCATAGGAAAATATTTTTCAAGGAGAAGTATTTTAAATTAATCCCACTCTAAGGATTCAATCTCATATTTATCCCAGATATTCTTGACCATTTACCACCACTGATCAGCTTCACAATCAAAAAAAATAAATGGAAACACTAAACTTTTGTTTATCTGAATATCCCATAACATCAAATATCTTTTCAAGGGATTTAATCCATCCTTCTACTGCGACTGGGTCAGAATATCCACTTAAAGTAGGAGGGTGTTTCCTCATAAAATGTTCCACTATCACCATGTTACTTTTTGGTAGTTATGGTTGTTCTCTTTCATGGATTCCACCACCATTTAGTTTCTTACATCAGATGATCCATTACTATCATAAACTACTCAATTCTAATTCCCATCATTCTTGATTTCTAATTCAGAAAGATATCATCCTCTCTATTCCTTCCAACTTTAGCTTCCCTGTTTTTTCTTTAGAAAACCATTCTGAATAGACATATCTTAGATGAATCAACATGATAATCATAAAATACTATACTATTTCAACATAAAAATTAGGTAAAAATAATTTATGTTATTATTTTAACACCATAGTAACTTCTAAAGTTATCTAAACAATGCTATGATACCAACTATAAGGACCCAACCTTAAACATTACATATTCTAGCTAACTCAACTAGATTTCACCACTTTACATTCCCAAAGATCATTTCAGTTTATAGCTTTATAAAGTTAGGACATAAATCACACATATCGACCCATAAGTATAAAAAGTGGGTATAATTTTAAATAATACCCATTTCTTTAATATTACAAGAGTTTTAAATAAAAACATGAAAATATTTTCATGAATAGTCTTCACAACATTTATCTTGGATTCTTCTTTTCTCTTACCCATTCATACACCATATAAAAAACATTTTAAAACTTGGGATGAGAACAAAATCTCAATAAAGGATATAAAAATAAGGAGATAAATTATTATCCCATGAATACTTATAAACATATGAAATCATTTTCACAAAGACATACTTCTCACCTATAAAGAATCATATGCTTAAATTGTGAAACATGAGATTTACATAAATCATAGAAAACATAAATAGAGAATAAAGGGGTCTTGGGTAATTAATTACTTAATTTTGTAACCCTCATGGATACCTTATGATTTTTAACCCTCATGGCTACCTTACAATGTACCCCTCACAACTACCTTATGGTGTAACCATCACAGGTACACTTCGAGTACCCATATGACCAAACTCCAACTTACACATACCCAATGATTGGAGGGAGATATAGGTTCCACAGTTCATAATAAAAAATTCCCAAGAACAATAATATACATATAAAACATGAATAATTTCATTAAAAACATTGCTTTTGAATTTCATAAAATATAATTTTAAAAGAGGATTTTTAAAGGAAATTCGCATAAAAATATCATATAATTGAAGTGAGAATTGATAGAATGAAAAGATTATGTGTGTACACTATAAATAAACATAATAAATTATAATATAAACTAAATTAATTATGAAAATAATCTAGTATCAAATAATTAATAAAGTATAAGGTTAACCCAAATAATGGAAATTGGGTTAAGAATTCCCTTACCTCGGGTTTTTTTACATCAAACTTGTTTAAAACTCTTGTATATTGGTTAAATAAGTGTTAATAATATTTTATAGATTTTTTTGTTTATATAACCTTATATGATAATTTTATAACATTATTCCACCCATTAATTAATAATATTTTGTTCTTTCCATTATTTGGGGTGTGATCTTTATGTGATTTCCAAGGTCGGTTCGTAAAGGATTTCCATGTCAAATAGAAGCAAAACATCAGAAGTGGAATAAATGGTGTTAATTTGTTTCCAAAATATTAAATAATTTAATAAATTATTTTGGTTATATGTTATGAGGATTAATCATTAAATAATTCATTAGTGATATTTGTTGAGATCATTTCGGTGGTGTTTCGATTATCACGAACTTGTTTCATCATATACCTTTAATATTATGAATATAAGGTAATTACAGAAGATAAGATCGGTCATATAATAAAATTTAATATATTTTTAAACTATTAAAACGTTTTTACAACCATATTTTAGGGAACTAATGGAAATTGAAGACACATCATCCACGATGTCGGTAGATCGACACATCACAGACGATGTTTTCATTTTTAGAATAATAGGAAGACAAGAGGAATAATGATGATGATTTTTTTCCATAAACATGATAAAAATACAATATATATAAATAATATATGATATTTCATGCCTCTTGGATAAGGAGATATTGTGAAAGTATAAGAAAATAAAATAATTTAAATGAATACACAAGAAAATGAAAGAGGATTTTTACTTCTTGATCTCTTCTCCTTGAAATCCTCTTTAAAGACTTTTATATTGGCATTTTGGTTAGGCAATCTGGTATTGGATGCAGGGAAGAACCTTGGGAAGTGGATTGGGTAGAATTTAGACAATTCTCAAAGTTTGATAGGTGTGACAGGAAGAGGGGGTGAGAGTGGTATTTATAATAGAGGAGAGAAGGGGTTTTCCATTATTTTAATCATTAGTTTAATATTTTTTTCTCAAGACTTTTAATAGTCATGATTCATGTGATACTAAATTGTAAATAGAGAATGTGAGTTCAAACCAAGGGTGATTAAATTATCCATGATGCTATGAATAGTTTATTTAACATATAATGTATATAAACGGTAAATTACCATTTTTTACTATACATCAAAATTTCAATAATTTCAAAAAAAATCCAAAAAATACACCTTAACCATTTTTCGACGTGTAGAATTCAAAAATGAACTCCATTTATTGAGAATAATTTTCTGAATATGATTAATTGAATTTTTAAATAAAATCATAATTTATTCTAAAAATAACAATTATAAAACTATAATTCATTTTACACCACCTTGAAAAATTAATCAAGATCTCATTATATTATAACCTTATGATAATAAAATAATAATATGATTTAATATTCAAAAGGTTCATATTAATATTCATAAGGGTATGTTACTATTCACCAAAAATCATGTTGGTTCTATCATACTCTAAATAACTTTCTAATCACAACCATAAGTATCCATTTTTTAAAATTAAAATCATAAAAGCTGGAAAATTATGTTTAACAACTAGTTTATAACTATATCTTCAAAAAAAGTGTTTCTTCATAGATTATTAGTGTTTTATGTTTTTTATTAAATCTATTTTTAAAACCTTGGTGTGTTACATGTTTCTTATATATTAAATCCACATGTTTGAATTAATACATACATTTTACAGTGATAGGATTGTCTCAATATCAATCTTATCATTGTTCTTCATAAATTCCCATGAAACTGTACCTACAGAGTATGATAAATGCACAATCCATCGCATATAATTATTTTATGCATTCATATAGTTATATATGCCATCCTTCATTCTTGGTGTTAGGATTTTCTGGCTATATAAGATTCATGGGAAACTCATCCCAATATCATCCATAAAAAACCATATGTGAATCATTCAACAACTTGGACTATTAATAAACATAATCAATTATCCTACACAACCAGTTCACCTATGTGATTAATCAATTTTCCTCTTTGACTAATTTGGATATATAGGTGATTCAGGTATGTATATTCGCCTATATAACTAGTTATCTTATATGATTAATTCATATACATTGAAGGGTATTCAGATTTGTAGATTCCCTTATATAGGAAAACCTATACCAAGATATTCCCTTACAAAATAAGATATTTAAATACGTAGATTCATCTACACAGGAAATCACATACATATATATTTCCTTATAAATAGAATCTATACAATTTTGTATATGTAATTCTTCACTTTTTCAACCAAATTCCCAAATTTCATCTTTTTCCCCTTGTTCTACACTTATTTCTTATCTTAATTCAACCAAGAAAATATTTGGAAGAATCGTAATTTTAATACCATGAAATTTAATCTTTAGAATAATATATCACTTTGGATCAACTGATTTACAACTCTTCATGCAGCACAAACTAATTTAAGTGTTTATAATAAAAGATGACACCATAATAATTTACACTTATTGATCAAAAATTAAATCACTAAAAACAACCATGAAACCTATTAATCTCAAAACAAAGTGTGAATAATTTTATAAAGATCTACATAATAGGTTTCTTAGAGCACATATGCTAACTTTACCCTTAAATGGAGAGGTATTTTTCATTTATAGTGACAAATTGTGGGGAAAAAATGGATGTGTACTAATTTAAACAATGAAAAAGTGGGTTTTTATGTGTTTCAATAGCTAAAGAATCAGATTAATGAGTATACTACACATGACTTTAAGTTATATATGGATATTTATTCATTAATTACATAGAGACTTTAAATTTATGGGGGATAAGTGTGATATATACACATACCACCAATGTTTGAAGTATATATTCAAAATGAAAGAAATAAACATGATACAAATGATATGGTTAGACCTTTTAAAAGACTATAATTATTCTATTCATTATGACCCCAATAAGTTAAATAATTTCATGGATGAATTAGGTATAAGATACCTTAGAGTTCTTGAAATTATGAGGATTGAAGTAGGTCCTTTGATTAAGGACTTAGTAAAGATGGACATATAATCCATAAGGGAATGGACATCATCAGTCCTATCCAAAATTTCTTCCCAACCATCATTACATTATAGTATCATGAGAACACAAAGATATGATCCTATGATATAGTGGAAGATAGAGGTGATGAAAAATGGAAAGTTTCATGAGTTCTATATTGATCAAGGGGGAGTATTTAGGTTTGGAAAAAGGATATGTATCCCATCAATTAAAAATTTGAAGAAATAACTAATGGATAAATCCCATAGCTCTACATTTTCTATACATCTAGAATCACCAAAATGAATAGAGATGTGTACAATCATTATTTCTGTGATAACATGAAAGGATAAATTTTTGTGTATTCTAAAATATGTTAGGTACATAATTAAGTGAAGTTGTAGAAACAACTTATTAAGGGAGTGATAGAACTATTACCAATACATTTATGGAAGTGGGATAATGTCACTATAGACTTTCTTACTGTACTTCCTAATATTTTCAAGTGAATCAATTCAATTTGGGTAATCATTGATAGATTTATAAAATCTACCCATTTCATTTATATATGAGTGGATTTCTCACTAGAGAACTTTTATCATCATTATATTCATAATTTATTAATACTTCCTAGGGTAAATCTATTTATTGTTCTTAGCCATGATCCCAATTTTATTTGTATGTTTTGGATGATCCTCTAAAATACTATAAATACGAATGTAACCCTAAGAAGTGTAAGTCACCCATAAGATAATGGGAACCCTAATAAGACTATTTATAAGTTGGAGGATATTTTAAGGGAAATATCATTTTATTTTCAAGGGAATTGGTAACAACATCTTCCACTCATAGAATTATCATATAATAATATATTCCACTAAAGTATTCAAATGGATTTGTATGAAGCACATAATGTGAAAATCTATATAAATCAAACATATTTTAACAAAGTTGGAGAAGAAAAACTATTGGGACCATACCATATAAAAGTAACCTTGTAGAAGATACAATTAATCTAGAGATATATCAAGATAACTCAGAGTTGATAGATGCGTTATGCATACAATACAAGTAATGAATTATAATTTCTTATTGAATATCATGTGTTCCTTAAAGTATCACCTTATAAAGGTTTCATTGGATATGGAAAGAATAAGACACTGAGTCTAATGTACATTAGACCATTTGAGACTCTAGAATATGTTGGGGTAGTTTCATATCATTTGGATGTACCAACTAATCATTCCAATGTCCATGATATCTTTAAAGTGCCCCTATTATGTAAGTAAATGTTATACCCAATGAATATAATTTATATAAATGGTGTGGAATTTTTATATATCTAACCATTCATATAAAGTGTAATCAATCCAAAACCTTGAGTAAATGGAACAAATATTGATGAAATGGAAAACCCAACTCATGAAAGTGTTGTGGAGAAATCAAAATTTTGAATAAGAAACATTGGAGCCAAAATAAGAAGTGAAGGAAAAATACCCCCATTCATTTTTACATTAGACACAAATTTTGAGGGTGAAATTATTAAGGGGGAATGTAATAACCTGAAATTTCCCTCAATTAATAAGAGAACTATTGTTTTTCAATAACTATTTTATTATGTTTGATAATATAAGCACATAGTAAGAATATTTAATTTCATTTCACATCATATGATAATATTGATTACTATAACGATGAATAGTACCAAGATATAAACATCGAAGAATAGTGAAATCACTAAGTTGGACTCCAATGGATTGAATTCTCCCACGATGATCATTCCTACAATGATAACTAAAAAATTAAATAGAATCATAAATAATATGATAGAAATTATCAAGGGATGTGTAAGAACCTTTGTGATTGAAGAAGTGAATGTTTAACTATGATATTAGTGATGTGTGTATTTAGATGATAATTTTATAGTTGTCCATTAAGAATAATATGATTGTTGGGGAATTAGAATCATTATGACTAATGGTTAATATGATTTTTTTTAATTATATCCATTGGTTAATTTGAACATTCATAATTATGATTTTTGGTTATAAATTTATCATTATGATTTTTTTATAACGAATAATGGTAAAAATTTCCCCCTTCCATTAGGAAAATCCATTATGATGTTCACTTGTCAAGGCTTGGAAGAGAAGTGGCATCAATAGGCTTTTTCCTTGACCAAAACCAAGCCAAAATTCAATAATTAAGACATTAGTAGAACTTTTTAGAGATAAATTCATGATATTATATATCAACACTTGGATGATTTTTGTTTAATCGTCCAAACAAACTAATACCATCAAACACATTACGCTTAGGGCATTTCAAAATCTAATAAGGGGTTATGCGTCTTGTCCATGAGTGATATTAAGAAGAAAATTATTTGGAAATTAAATGGGGGAACTCTACTAATTTTCCATTTTCTTTTATTTTATTAATTTTTTATATGAAAGATAATATTCACTCGACCATCATATGAATATTAAAAAATAGATTTTAAGAAAATTAATAAAAAAAATTAGTTTTGTTTTTAATAAATAATTATTTTTATTTAAAGGTTAAATTTATAATATTTTTAAAATTACATTGTAAAAAGTAATTTTACTTTTTTAATAATCAAATAAAAATTATCTTAGGGTGAATTTATGATAGTTTTTTAAAAAAGTTGGTTTTTTTGGGTGAAAATTGAAAATAGTTTTTTTATAAAATACCTTAAATATTATAATATAATAAAAATATGACCATGAATTAAAATTTATTAATACTTATTCTAGATCAAAAAATTTATTTATGTAGTATGATAACACATAATGTGTTACATTTAGAAACACGTGTTTATAATTCTTGAACTATGATTTTATATTCTCTAAAAACTGTTTTTATGTGTTATACATGTATCATATTAGAATGATATTTTTTATAACTTTTATAAATTAATTAAATTAAAATATATTACATAATTTTAATTATAATTTAAAAATTATATAATAAATGAAATTTTATTTTTAAACACAAAAAGTTACCATTGTAAAAAAAAAGTTATGACAATAAAGTTAAAATGATGTAGAATGTTAATATAAAAAGAGAAAGAAAAACCTATAACTAAATATCAAAACTTTAAATGGGTGGTTGGGGTGTTTCAAGACTATAAAAAATATTACTTTTCAACAAAATTTATAGAAATTAATGTCATCCAAAATTTTTTATCCTAAATAATAAAATAAACATTATTTTATCCTTAAAACAACCCCTAATCAAGTATAAATGCCCATCCATTCTTCCCTAACTCTCCACTATAAATACATTGATCCTGAATCCTCTCTTAAAATAGTCATTCCAAGGTGGTTCTAAGGATTTAATGAGTCTCTCTCATTATTTAATAATCCACATTTAATAGTAATGGATTCTTATCATCTGTCCTTTAATTCATGTATTTTATTTGTATTAAGTCTTTTTATTTTTAAATTTATTATGTATTCATGAGTTTATAATAATTATTTTATTTTCCATATGATAAATTCCTAATTAAATAATACATTTCCCTCTCATTAATACCATTCTATTAAAAGTTAAGCAAACCCTCTATGCTACTGAAGTTATTCTTTGAATTTATATTCCATAGCATTATATTGTGAAAACCCAAACATACATTCATTCACGGGTATTCATATAGAATTAATTAAACTTATTTTATTGGTTAATTACATTTATGAAACTCATATTCCATACTCATAGGTTATAATGATGAAATTCATTCTTATAATTTGTGATCTATGTGGTGCATATAATGTTAAACATATAAACAGTGCACCCTGATTGTGCTCCAATGTAATGGGTAAAGAATTATTCTTTATAGGTGACATTATTATGATAACTTCGTAGCATTCCTTGGTAATATTTTATGATACCTCAATGAAAAACCTTGGTAATATGTTTTGTAGCCACTTTTCTAGGTTATACCCTATGTTATTATCTTCATATACTTATGTTAGGCCTCATGTTCTTATCTTCATATTCTTATTATATGCCACATGTTTCTCCCATGATTTTTATTATTGATCCATTTTCATTTTTTACCCCTTATAGGGATTTATTATCACTCATTTCATTTGAAAAATTTCCTCAAAAAATTTAATATAGTGAGGTAATCTAGGATGGGATAATAAATAAACCTTTCAAGAGAGTTGAAAATTATTTTTTGTTTTCTTTTTGTGTACCATGAATTTATATTATTATGTTCTTAGAATCTAATAAATTGAACCTAAAAAGGCCCTTTGAATCAATTTATAAAAGATTTTATCAATGAGTTTTGTTAAAAATCATGTATAAAAAAGTGGGTCTCCAAAGTTAATATCAAAGAAAATGTTTATTTATTTGTGGAAATTTATACTATAGAACCTTAATAAGAACCATAGGGATAACAATAAATATTTTAAAACATCCTAAAATTTTGGTGAAGTATAAAGAAAGTCGTTTCTAATAAATCAAATCTCTATCTAGATACTACAAGTAGATGTGGCTCCAGAATAGTAGTACATTGGGGTAATATCCCTAAAATTTGTCGATTGATTATTAACACGATCATAAACTGGTGAAAGAAAAAGAGGCCTTACTACACACCTTGTTTGATCCTCCTAGTGGATATGCTTTGAGTTTTCATATGACTTTTAAACACCATAATGAAAGTCTGTATAGGTGAATTAATTATTTATTTTATAATTAAAAAATGGTGTTATTGTATATCATCCTCAAAGATAAATATTGTAAAAACGTTCATATACCACTTCCCTTTATAATTTTTTAATAGTGTCCTTTATATTATTTAAGTGTTTTTTAAAATGATAGGAAATATAAGAGTCCATTTGAATAATGGATGAAATGGTAAATTCAATGATGTATTTACTAATATGATGGAATCTAGGGTAAAAAAATTCATTATGATGTAAAATCTACTATACCATGTCATGAATTATAACATAAACCATGTAGAGTGCTCAACTTTACTTAAGAAGGAACAACTATTTGTTGAACCCTTCATACACCAACAACCACCAACTTTTAGTAAACCTTATGAACCACTGATCGAGGAAAAATAGATCATTTCTATTGAAAATATATTTTATTCACTCCATTATTCTGAGTAAGAGAAGGTCACCATGGTATTTTATCACTTGGCTGTATAATTATATCAATGCTGAATATTAATCAAAAATATGAATTCCAAGTATGAAATTGATGTTATGAAGATGGAAAACTTCAAAAAAATATTTTTCAATAAGTATTTTCCTCACACCTTATGTGAAAAAATGAAAAGGGAATACCTTGAGCTGAAAAAAAATTGAAAGTGAATATATGGGAAGTTATGAGATAAAATTAATAGGGTTTGAGAATTATGTTTTAAGCATAATAACATATTATAATAAAAAAATCAATAAATTATTTGGTAGACTAAGACCACATATATAGAATGAATTAGAAATCTAAGACTTTAGGATTTATGAGTAGATATTATAATTTGATCTCAAAGTTGAAATAGAGTTTAAATATTTCTATTGGTACCATGGACATAATGAAAATAAGGGAAGGATGGAGAAGAAATGTGGAAATAATCATGACCAAGAAAGTGAAGAAAAGAAATTATAATATCCTATGTGAAAAAATGTGGGAAAAAGAACTCATGGAATTGTATTCCAGTAACTAGGAAGTGTTTTAAGGGTTGAAGTATGGACACATTTTTTGAAACTATCATGGATATATAAAACTAAAACATCATAACATGAAATATTAAGGAAATATAGTGAAAGTGAATCCGGATGTGGTATGATTCAAGTGTGGAGAGCTTGAGAATTTTTCTAAAAAATTTCAAAATATGATAATGGAGAAAGGAAACTATAATCAACCCCAAAAGAGACCATGGGATCAAAGTCATGCTTTTTAATCATGATGTCTGAAGTCGAGGCTCTAAATGATGCGGTAGTAGGTACAATAGTAGTTTACTCAAAGCTAGTTTGTACACTATTTGATTTTAGTTCAATGCATTCCTTCACATATTTTAATATTGAAAAAAACATTAAACCAAACCTTGATTTATTTGAAGTTTATTTATCATATAAAACTCTTGGAGGGTATATTAAATCTACAAGAGTATATAGATATTCACCATTTAACTTTGGGGAGTATAATATCATCAAAAATATTGAAGTCATTATAATTGTGTAATTTGACATAATAATAGGGATGCATTTTCTCTCAAAGTATGATTCCATGATCAATTGTAAAATAATGGAAATTTAAATTGTCTTGGGGGATTTAAACATATTTTCAAATGAGATATATCCCAATCTGAGTTTTTTCAACAACTACCTCATATATCTTTCTTTATGGAAATTATTTGGGAAGAAGTAGAAGAAAGTAAAATTAAAAATGTGGAACTTATATCCATTATTTAATAATACATTGATGTAATTACTAAAGATTTACCTAGACCTTCCCCATAAAGAGATGTAGAGTTATTAATTTAACTCCTACTTGAATCCAAGCCAATATAAAATACCCCAGATAAAATAGAATTCAAAGAGATAAAAATAGTTATGAAGTGGGTTTAGGATATATTGGTGAAGGGTTTTATCCATCCAAGTGTGTCTTATAAGAGAGATATTATACTATTTGTGAAGAAAATGATAGATCCATGTAAATTTTCATTGATTATAGAGAACCTAATGGGGGTAATAGTAAAGAAAAAATACACTCTTCTGAGAATTTATAACTTATTCGACTTGCTTCATAGATATCAATTATTTTCTAAGATTGATCTTTGATCTAGTGATCATAAATGAAGGGTTAGGAGAAAAAATATCCCAAATATAGACTTTCAATTAGGGTATAAACATTATATGTTTTTTTGTTATGCCATTTTGATTGACTAATTATCCCATAATATTTATGAATTTAATAAATAGAATTTTTATGGATTTCCTTGATATGTTTTTAGTGGTATTTATTGATAATATTATGGTATATTCCAAAAACTTATCACAAATATGAGGAACACCTAAGGGTCATATTAAAAACTCCAAATAGATAGTGACTTTTTTAGATTCGGTAAATGTGAGTTTTGGTTGCAACAATTTTCATTCTTGGGACACATTTTTTCTTATGATGAAATCTCTATAGATACATATAAGACTTATTTAGTATATTAATGGAGTCATCTAACAACTATGATGGAGATATGTTTCATCCTTAGCTTAGTAGGGTACTATAATAAATTTTTGAAAAAAAATTCATGGATTTATTACCTAAAAACTAAATAAATTTAAATAAAGTTAAGTTTACATAAAAAAAGGAGTGTAAAGAAAGTTTTGAAGAGGTAAATAATAGGTTGGTTTAAAAAAATGTACTGAAATTTCCCCCTAATAGAGAGGTGTTTTTTATTTATAATGATGCATAATTGTAAGGAATTTTATGTGTACTCATTCATAATGAAAAAAATGATTATATGTGCATCTTGACAGATGAGGCCTCATGAGAAGATTTATCCTTCCCATGAATTGGATTTATCTTTGGTTATTTTTTATTTAATGACATAAAGACACAATATTTATGAAAATAAGTTTGATATATACATAGAAATCCATTTTCTGAAGTGCATATTCACATAGAAGTAAATGAACATTTGGAAAAGGTTATGGTTGTATATTTTAAAGGACTTTGATTCTTCTATTCATCATCACCCTAGTATAGAAAAAATCAAGGATTCATTAAGTAGGAAAGACCCTATAGTTCTTAAAATGATTAAGATTAAATGACATCCTTTGATCAAGAACTTTGTAAAGATAGAAATGGACATCATAAGGGAAGGTAAATCCTCAATCCTATCCCAAATGGTTTACCATCCATAATTACTAAGAAATATCAAGAAAGAATAAATAAATTATCCTACGATATAGAGGAAGATAGTGGAAATACAAAATGGAATGTTCCCTAAGTTATATCTTAATCATGAGGGATTACTTAGTTTTATAACAAGGGTATATATTCAATTAATTCCTAACTTGAAGAAAGTACTAATAGATGAATCTCACATCATTTCATTCTCTATACATCAAAAAACCCAAAAAAAATTATAGAGGTCTGAGTGGTCATTATTTGTTGGAAAATATGAAAAGTTAGATTTTTTTGTATACAATAAGATGTTCAATATGAAAACAAGTGATGATGGAGCAAAAACTTCTTAAGGTACTGATGGAACCACTATCAATAACTTTATGGGACAACATCGCTATGGAATTGGTTAATAGACTTACTAAAACATCCAAGGGAAATAATTCCATATGTTTAATCATAGATATATTAAAAAATTATACCCATTTTATTGAAATATGAGAGTATATATCACTTTAAAATATTTCTATTATATATATTTAAGATGTAGTGATACATTATGGGGAACCTGTAGCTATTGTTTCCGACAGTGATCTATGATTTACTTCTATGCTCTTAAGGATCCCTTCAATTATATGAATACAAAGAAAACATAAACATAGACAATCATCCTAAAAATAATGGGAATTATGAGAGGATTATTCAAACATTAGAGGATATGTTTAGGGTTATCTCACTTGATTTTCAAGGGAGTCAAAACAAGTAATTTCCACTCATTGAATTATACTATAACAACTTATTCCACTCAAGTATTTAAATGGATCAACATTAACATTTTATGGGAAAAGGTTCAAAACTCAAACATGCTGGTGTGAAATTGAAGAAGGAAAAATATTAGGACCATCCATTTTAAAATAAACCATAGAGAATATTCAAGTAATCTAGAGACATATTATGGATCCTTAGAGTCGATTGAAGTGTTATGTGGGAAATCAAAGGAAGAACATAGAATTTTATTTTTAAGATCATGTTTTCCTAAAATTATAATCTTGGAAAGGTTTTATGAGATTTAGAAAGATGGGAAAACTAAGTCCAAGGTATATTGGAATATTAAGGAAGCATGTGTCAAACACAATTCACATACATGAAATAATAGCCCTAAATTTCCTTTTATTAATAAAAGAATTATTTTTTTCAATAACTATTTTATTATTATTTATAGTATATGTATCTGGTAAGACTATTATGTTTCATTATAAATCATTTGATAATATTGATTACTATAACTAGAAATTGTAAAGGGATATAAACATAGAAGAATAGTGAAATCGCTAAGGGAAACTACATAGGCTTGAATTCTTCCAGGAAGATAATTTATTCCATGATAACTATAAAAAGAATGAGAAGAATTAAGAATATGATAGATATTATCTAAGGATGTGTAAGAACATTTGTGGGTGAAGTAGGGAATGATTAATTATGTGATTAGTGATGTATATATAGAAAAATATGATCATTGGTCATAATAACCACTACAGTCATTAGAGAATTATGACCATTATGATCATTGGACAATATGGATATTCAGAATTATGTCCATTAGTCAATAAGACCATTGGGAATTATGACTATTGTTTATAAAGTAACTATTGGGGTTTTTTAGGATGCATAAGGAAGAAACAACATCCTATACTAGTATAAACATCCCTTATGAGGTATAGTTGTTGGAGTTTGGGAGAGAAGTGGTGTCACTAGGAATTTCCTAGGACCAAACCCAAGATGAACTTTATAATTTAACACCTTAGTGAGATAATTTAAAAGATAAATTTAATCTAGTTAAGATCACTACCCGAGTGATGTCGGCTGAAGCACCCCAACAGACTACTATGATCACACACCTTACCCTTAGGTTTAATGAAAATGTTATAAGGGGTTATGTATCTAGACCAAGAGTTGTATTTTGGTGAACATTATTCGAAAATAAAATAGTGGTAACTTTACTAAATTTTTATCTCCCATTATTTTATTATATATTTTATATATTAAAGATAATATTCACCCAAACATCAAACAAATATGGTAAATTTTATTTTTAATACAAAGAAACCAAAAATTAGAATTTTTTCAATAAGTAATCATTTTTAGTAAAAGGTTAAATTTATCATATTTAAAAAAATTATTTTGAAAAAATTAATTTTATTTTAGGATATATAATATAAATATTAGATTAGGTTTAATTTCTGATAATTTTCTATAAAAGTTGATTTTCAGGATAAAAAGTGAAAATACTGTATTTATGAAATATCATAGCTCTTATAATATAAAAAAGAAATGATCATGAATAATAATTTATTAATACTTCTTCTTAACCAAAAAAACTATTTAAGGGGTATTATAATATATAATTTGTTACATTTATAAACACATGCATAGCATTTTAGAATAATGATTTTATGTTTTCTAAAAAACTGGTTTTGCTTGTTATACATGTGTCATATTAGAAAAAAGAATTATAACTTTCATCAATTAAATCAAGTAAAATGGATTGAATATTTGTAATTAGAAGTTCCAAATTATATAATAAGATAAATTTTATTTTTAGGCATAAAAAGTTACCAAGGTAAAAAATAGTTACCAAAAAATAGGTAAAATTGTGTAAACTATTAAAATTAAAATGGAAGGCATAAGATAACTAATAATTACAACTTTTAATGGGTAGTTTATGAGTTTCAAAACCTTAAAAAAAATCAATATTAATTATTAACAAAATTAATTAAAATTATTCTCATCCAAAATTGGTTAGTCTTAATTATAAAATAATCACATTTTAACCCTTTAAACCATTCCTCCTCAAGTATAAATGCCTACATATTATTCCATCACATTCCATTATAAATACATTTAGCATGAATCCTCTCTCATTTCCCCTCTCAAGAGTCTCTCTAATGTGGTTCTAAAGTTATAAATTGTATCAATCTTACTTTATAAATCCAAATTACAAGATAAGAGATTCTCTTCCTCTCTCTCCTTTTATTAAAGTATTTTATTTGAATTAAACCTTTTGAATTTTCAAATTATTATGCCTTAATGAGTGTATAATAATTCTTTTAATATACATATGATCTATTTTTTAGTGATATATTACCGTTACCTCACATTAGTTATAAAATCCTGAGATTTTATCAAAATTTTATTTTAAAATAAAATCAATTTCTTTGATATCTTATGTTTCATGCAACACTAAGTTCTAATGAACCGTAATACACTATTAATATTATTAAAACATAACTGTAGTAACCTATATGTTAAATATGGTTGTATGAATATGAATAATTTTTTTTTTAAATTATGTATAATTTCTTTAGATAAATAAAATATATTGATAAATAAATACTTAATTTGTTTTGTAAAGTCTTTATATGCTAAAAAATACAATTTTCTTAAAAAAGTTATTTTTTTGATTTTTGTAAACAAATAAAAAATAATAATTTTTCATAATTTTAGGAAAATTATTTTAAAAAATAAAAATCATTTTTTTAATCAACATATCAAAATTATCTTAGTGTGTTTTTCTTGGATTTTTCTAAAAAATTTAATTTTTTAATGAATAGTGAAAAACATGTTTTTATTGAAGACTTCATTTTAGAAGGTTATATATTTTTTAATAATGGATTAAATTAAAACATGTCAATTATGTTATAAATAATAAAATTTAGGCCACTATAATTAATTTAATATTGAATATTGATATTAAAACTTACTATACTTATGAGAAATTCTCTTTTAGAAACCTTTTTCATCGCATATGTGGGTTTGATTTTCAATTAAATTCTATAAATTCTATGAAATGAATTTATAAAAATGAGATAAATGTTTTCCATCATAATTATTAATATTATATTATAATTTTAACATTATTTTTTATCATAATTAATAGTAAAAGCAGAAAAAATTAATTATTGGAGTTAAAGTTAAAACGGGTTTACCAGGGGTTAAATTAAAAATATAGGGGTTAAAATTCCATAAAAACATATCCAAGTTATTTTTGATTGATATATTTAGAAATTATATCATTTAAGGTTCATGAATTATCCATTTTGGATCCTTTTTTCATGTTTTAAACATTTTTAAAATGTTTTCCTTTTAAAAATTCCAAATGTGACCTCTCCCCCACTTATAAAACTGCACCCCATATCTTCCTTTATTCACACATAAAAGGAATTTTTGGGACAATAAAAACCCATATACCTTCCTAAATTACTTGAAAACAACATAAAGTAATTAGTTTCATTATAAAAACCTTCTAAGAAGTATTTTGATGCGAACCTAAAGAGGTTGTTCAAAAAAGAGGTATCGTTCTTAACAAAGTGTTTTTATTTTATTTCTTCTTCCTCATAATTAAAAATCTTCTCAAAATATTCTGATATAATAACATTATTATATATAATATACTAATATTTTATTATATTAATGTAATAAAATATATTCATCTACTTCTCTATCAAGTGGGAAATGAAACTGCTGATCATGTATACGGTGGACTACCTCCTTGCGAACTGATGTGATTCTTTTTCCATTCTCGCATCCCATGGATGGTTATAATGATATATTTAACATATTTATATCATTTTTAATAAATTTTTATACTTATTCAATTATAATATCACATATAACTTTTTACCTTTCAATACTTTGGACAATGATAACATCGCTCATGCATACGTGTAGACTATCACCTCCACGAGGCGATGTTATCCATTTTTCATTTTTGTTTTAAAATAAATATAAATAAGGATAGAATTAATAAATATAAATTATATATATTTCATATCAATTATTATTTAAATTTGATATTTTATTTTTCTTTCTTTTATTATTATCGTTGATAAAATGGAAACATCGTTCATGAGTACGTATATCTTATTGTCTCCATAAACAGTGTATTTAATTTTCCCTCTATAAAATTTATATATTACTATAAATACATATATAATGAATATATATTATATTATTATAATTTTTAACATTATGGATATGATTTAACACTGATTAAATTAAAAGTACCAAAAATACCAAAAAAACATATATCAAATATGAATTAGATATTACCCGAGACGTGATTTTAATAAACAATTATTAATTAATGGGTAATAAAAGGTCATAAGTAAATCATATATGGTATTATAAATATTATTATGATTCCATAATATATTTATAATATTATAATATTTATTATATAGAATTCTTGAATGTGTATGATGAAATTCGAGACTTGAGGTAAGGGATTTTTTTCTCAAATTGTCTTTTTTGATACATATGTTATGTTATGCACCTATCTTATTTTATGATGTGTATATGAATAAAATTTGATATTTTATATAAAAAATATAATTATTTTAATTATATATAATTTTCCATTTGATTTTATTCTTAAATGAGGATTATAATTCTGAAATTTACAAAGTGGTAAGGGGACTTTCATCTCAAATTTATTTCTCTGAGACACATGGCTTATTCAACACTTGATTCAATTATGTGGTTTATATTTTCATAAGTTTATTTTATAATGATTATTATTAATATTATTTGGATATAGATACTCATATATGGTTCTTTCCTTCATGGGTATTATGATTCAAAAGTTACCTAGGTGGTAAAGGTTTTATGTTACAATCACTTCATTTATCAAAATTATTTATTATTATATTTCCAATGATGATATCTTTTGATATATCCATAAATAAACTAATACATTTTAATATTATTTGTTTATGTCATTTAATTAAATTTTTCACCCATTTTACTCTATTTATGTTCTCAATATTCTAAAATAATATTTATAAGTAAAACCCTACTTTATTTCTCTCTTCAGTCAAAATCCATTTCTATTCCACGTATAGGTTTTCTAAAAATATTTTCAAGAATATATTCATCATTCTCCATGGATTTTTTGAATTCATTTTTACCCTTGTTTTAAAAAATTACTTAAAATTAATCTTCTTGATTATTTCCAAATTAATGTACCTTTAAAATTTTACAAAAAATGTGGAACGAAACTTTGTTTTAATGTGCATGACATGAAATGCATTTCCATATGTAATGACTATTAAATGATTTAAATATTAAATTATATGTTTATAAGGTTATTTTAAAAGAAAAAAATTTCTTTAATCATTGGTAATGTTCTATATTTTAAAGAAGTTATTTAAAAATGGAAAGAATATTTTCCTCAAGAATTTTCTAATGATATTTTTATGGAATTTTTATTAATCAATGAAAAAAACCTTTGGTGTTTCTTATGTTTTACTTTGGATAAAATCCAATGGTATCGCCCTTATTATTTATCTATATGGTTTATGATTATTTATGTTTATATTTTTATGAAACCCATTTATCTTCCATTGGTTATTCTATGATGAAATATTCATGAAACCTGTTTCTTTTCCACATGTTATGTAGTGATAAAGTGTTTTTGAAACCAGTTATTTTTCATGATATTATTAATGATTTATGATTTCATGGAACAAATATTTATGATTTTCATTATTTGATGGGTGGGACCTATATCTTCCTCTAATGCATTGGGTAAATAATAATGGTCTATGAGATCAAAGGGTGGACATAAGGTTATCCCAAGACTGAAAGAGGTTATAAGGGTGGTTATCCCAAGCATTAAAGAGGATACATGGGAGGTTATCCCAACCTAAAAATATGGTACACAGGAGGTTATCCCAAGCCTGAAGCAGTTACTCATGTAATTTTTAGAAGCCTGATATTTTATGAATTTTTTGGTCGAAATCCATTACATAATATTTCCTATGTTTATGTGTATTATACAAATCCATGTCTTTCCAATGTTATAATCTCTTGAATTATGTACTTTGATTCCTTCATGATTCAGATATTATTAATTTCCATGATTTATTACATGAATCAATTTTATGATATATTATATGTATGGTACATTTTTAAAATTTTATTCTCATGTTCTCATACCCTTATTCTCATGTTATGTTGATATATACCTTGTTTAATCTTACTAACAATTTAATCTCACCCTTTTGTATGTTTCCTTTTTCTATGTTATGAATAAAGGTATTATGAATGATATTTATAAGAAGAGTTATAGTTATAAATAACTTAGTTGGTAATAATATAGTTCATCTTTGAACTAGTTATCTAAGTATCCAAGCTTCTAAAGGAACTAGACCTAAAAGGTTCTGACATGGGTTGTTTTGTTATGTAATGAATATTCATATATTAAGATGTAATATCTATTTATGTAAAGTTTGGTTCACCATATCAATCCTATTTTATAAATGGTTAGTAATAACTTTTTATCCTTCCAAAATTTATTATTTGAATTTCCATGTTATACCATTATATTTTGAATTACCAAGCCTACTTCCATTCAATGGTATTCATATAGACATGAAAACATTTATTTTATTAGATACTTATATGTATGAATCCCACCTTATGTAATTGTGAGTTAGAATGATGTAATAAGTTATTTTGATATGTTATCTATATGGCACACATAAATTTAGACATATTAATATTTCTACCTAATAGAGCTCCAATGCATTGGGTAAATAATTAATCACTAGAGATGACATGATTATGATACCTTGGAAGCATGACTAAGTAATTTTTTATGATACCTCAATAAAAAACTTTGGTAATATGTTTTACAACACCTTGGTGATTAACCTTAGTGATATAAATTTATTATATTTTTGTTGTATGCATATTTATATGTTATGCCTCAAGTTTTTATATTAATAGACCTATGTTATGTATCATGTTATTTTTCTCATGCTCTTATGTTATGTCTCATTGTTCACCCATGGTGTTTATTATTGATATATTTTTATATCTTATCCATTACTAGGATTTATGCTCACCCCAATAATTTAATAAATTTAACTATGAAATCATATGAAATGAAATCATCTCGGATGGGATAATAAAAAATAATTTTAAGTGAGTTAAAAAATAGTTTATTTTTTCTTTTTTGTATAATGTTTGTCTTGTATAATTTACGTTGTCTTAAAGAAAATAAAATTTAAAAGGTCCTTCGAAGTTATTTATGTAATATTTTGTCAAGTAATTGTGTTAAAAATATTGTATTAAAAGGTAGGTCACCAAAAACATTTAATAAAATTTGAATGAGGAATAATGAACAAGAAAGAAAACTATAATAGCCTCAGCCAATCAGCACTCTTAAGTGCCTGAACCAGAGTGTTAATGGGTCCTCATTCATACCTCCCCATAATATAGAGTTCACTAACTAGTATTGTTGATATATGGATGTAATACAAGGAGAATATATCATCATATTATAGTATAACAACCACATAATTAAATTAAATATGATTCAACCATCGAAATAAATAAAGCAGTAGAGATACATATGGGTAAGTTCTAATAAATAACTAAAACTCATGTTATATCAAAATGACCTTTCTACAATGCCAAGATCCATAGATCCCAAATATAAGTCATACATGCATATAAAAAATCCAAAAAAAGAACCAAATACAACCAGAAAGTCTACTCAAATTTTTTTTGAGTCGTAGCCTAGTCCAAATCTCATGTGCTCTGATCTAATAGTCCAAATCACACATCATTCATAGGTAATGTATCCTTGTCCTAGAATATAATCATAAAGTATACATGGGTACCCAATATAGGCTCATGTAGGGTGTGAGTATGAATTAGTAGTCCACCACCAAATATGTATAAAACATATTCATTATGAGTAATAGGTTCATTTGGATGTGAATAAATAAATGATATAGAGATAAATAGATAAATAAAATAACAACCATCAACCCTTGGGTTCCCAGGTGTCACTTGAGGTTGACCGTACCTTCTCCATCCTAAGTTGGATGTTATTAAGTCATAAACATTGGCCCCACATGGTTAATCCTAGGTGCTCAACAGTGATAAATCTACCCTGTCGAACCCAAGGGAGATCATACAAAGGTATTCTCAAATAACATACATCTTTGTTAATCCCAAGGGAGTTCATCTTGTGGTATTTTGATTAGTAGGTGTTGTTATAGAACCTAAGGGTAATATACATGGAATTCTAAGTAGTATAAATCATTTTAAAATGTAAGTATGTTCATCTTGTGGTGTTCCATTTAATAACCTATGATTTTTATGAAATATTTCTATTTAAATAATTTGATTTTCATGGAAAGTTGTGTTGCATAAAACACCAAGTTTAAACGAATCGTGATATAATATTAAAACATTATTATTTTAGCATGATCGTTATAAACTTTCCACTAAATTTAATTGTATAAATACGATTAACCATATTATGAAATATATTTATTTATTAATTCTAAGAAAATAAACACTTATTTTTAATAAATCCATTTTATTCTTCAAAAATATGTTTTCTTAAAAAAATGATTAAATTTCTTTCTATGAGAAATTAAATATAATTAATTTTGAAACATTTATAAAAGTTATTTGAAAAAATTAACTTCATTTTTTAATTAATCATGTAAGAATTTTGTTAGGATGAATTATTTATAATTTTCTAAATTTTTTGAAATTGTAATGAATATTGAAAAATAATTATTTACATTGAAAACTATATTTCTTTTAATTCATTAACAAAGTAAAATTATATTTTGGATTAGTTTTAATATTTCATTATTTAATTTTTATTTTAAAGGATATAATTTTTTTCTTTGAAATAAATTTTATATCTGAATTTAATATAAAAATATTTTATACTTAAAATGGGCATTTAAAAAAAATGTTTTTTTTTCTGGTTTAAATTAAATTAAATTATACCAATTCTATTATTTTGATTTAAAAAATAGATTCAACACATGGATTCAGGATTTTAAATTTTATTAGATAAACCCCTTTTATTTTTTGTCATAATGAATAGTACCCATAGTAATTTTTATTACCACGGTAAAGGGTAAATCAGGTAAATTAGGTTAAAAATAAAATGATAAGAACTATTAAATGACCCAAAGACATGAATATATTTTATTAGATGATTAATTTTAGTCTCTAAACATTCAAGGTTTTGTTATTTAACCATTGTTTCAATTTAGGTATGATTATAACCTTTATAATGTTTTATTTAAAGAAAGGTCAAAGATATCACACTATTGTTTTTAATAAGTATAAATTTCTTGAAATGTAGTTATATGGTATATATGTTCATCTATAAATAGTATTTTGAAATATAAAATATTTTTCTTCATCAAGGTAATTTTTTTTATGTTTTATGGAATAAATAATTACTTTAAATGCTTGCACAATGTTGATAAAGTAATTATTCAATTAATGAAAAAATCAAATAAATGATATTAAAAATATTAAAATAAATCTAATTTTAGATATTTAAGGTGATGAACATATTATATTTATTTTCATGTAATTTTTAAGATATAATAAAATACCTTTTTTGAATTATACTTGGGGTCATGATGATTTTAAAATCAAAGTAATGAATAATATCAAATTTCACAATAATGATATTTTATGGGATTAATATTTATTAAATTATTTAAAATTCATAAAAATCTTAAATATAACCAAATTTGAAAACATATGGTAGAAAATTTCATACCCTATTAATTTATAGACCATCTAAAATAATTTATTTAAAGAATATCCTTTTTATATTTTAATATTTTGAAGAATTCTAAAAGTGTCCCTCACCTCAATTATAAAAGGGCACCTCTTCCTTCCCTTATTCACCTAAATTTGAGCCATATATATTGAAAACACTCTTCTTATTTCTATTATAAACATCCTTATTTAATTTTATGTTGTTATTTCCCTTCCAAAAGACCTACCCTAGGTCCCATACGATAAGTTTTAAAGGAGCTCCTTCATAGAAGAGGTAATTGTCTTTAGTTACTCTTTCAAATTTATTTCTTCTTATAACTCCTATTAATATTTTATAACCATAATAAATTAATAAATCCAGTATAATATATGTAATTATATGTTATTATGATTATTATACAACCATATTCCACCTTTTATTCATCCTATGAAAAATGAAAGCTTCGCGCGGGCATACCTATGGCTTACCATCTCCACGTAGTGGTGTAATTTGTTTTTCATCACCAATTTACTTTTATGGTTATAATGAAGAAAATAATGGATATATTTAATACTTATTAAATTATATTTATTATTTAAAATAAATATATCATCCATTTCTCTACCCATTCACCAATAAATTAATGATAACATCGCTCATGAATACATACGACCTACTGACTACATGAAGCTATGCGACTCATTTTACAATTAAAAAATTAAATAATGGTTATAAAAATTAATTAAACCATTAAATATCAAACTTATATAATTTATAAAATTCTTTAGATGATGAATTTATATCCTATTCACATTAACTTGAGCTTACGTGAAAAAACATGCATGGAAAAATGAAGCAGTTAACACCTAAAACAATAGTAGTAATGAAATATTATTAATAATAATCTGGTAAGAGGTTATATAATGATTATATATTATATAATAAATATAAATATGGTTTTTTATTAATTAAAAACATTATTTCAACTATTATACATGAGGTTAAAGTACATTCAACTAAAGTAAAGTGTAATGTAAGGGATCTCTTGGAACCTCTATATTTCCTTTGGGTTATCCTTTCTTTCTCTTTGAATTAATTTATATCTTAATTATTATTATATAAATATTACATATTATGTATATATTTACCAAAAATATGTATGTACCTCAATTCATCTTTCTTTTATGGAGAATTAATTTTTTCAAATGGTTCTCCTAATTCCTCTTGATAAGAAAACAAGATTAAAGGGAATTTCTCTATTTCTTACCAATTTTTAAGTACACTCCATAAAATTATTTAATCATATAATATTTTTATAAAATAACTCAATTTATCATTCAAAAACTATTTTAATTCATTTCTTTTTTTATTCAAACAATTTTTCTTTTATCCTCTTCAAAGTCTCTTTATTCTTTTCCCTAAAACCACACTTAAGGAGCACATTTATAATGTTACTTAGCCACTCTTTTTCATGTTTTCAATTATGTTGGACATAATTATTCTTGATATATTATTAATTCCCATTTACAAATGACCAATAATAATTTAAATCCCTTCATTCATGGATTCCATTATTATACGCCCTTTGGTTATGTCTTATGATATGATTATGATACACATTTCTTTCCTTGGGTAACCCTTATATTTATTCCTTATGTTTGATTATTTATGTGGATTACATATGCATGAAAATTGTATGAAGGGTGTTTCCAAATAGAACTCCAATGCATTAGGTACTGTTTTAGTCTCATGATACACTATGTATGAGATTAGTTAGTTAACCTAATCCATTATGGGACTTTATCCACCATGTGATTTAGTATATGAAGTTAGTCTTGACTCATGTTTATGTCATGTTATATGTTACTTATACTTTTCTATGTTTTCATTATCATATGATTCCATGTTCTATTTTTTATTCTATCATATTATTATTCATGAGACATTCCATTTATGTTATCATGTTATGCAATATAACTCATGTGTTATGCTTCATTCCCATGTTTATTCCATTGTTGGTATTTTTAGATCATGCCTTTTGTCTATGTATTACCTAGGTTATCCCATCATGTTTTAGGAGCTCAAAGGGAGTTATAATAACATTATGGATATTAATAAAAATATTTTTTTATTCAAGTTTCAGGTCTTCTAATTATGTACCTAGTCTTTCAAATACAGGACTTATCAATCCTTGGCTTGTATTTCATAGATAATTATGCTCAAAATCATGTAATAATATGTGTAAAAGGATTTGGTTTCTATATTTGGTATCATAGTATGGCCTAGTAATTTTTGGGGATTAGGACTATAAAACTTTACTGAGAACCCTTGAGATAAATCTATAACCACGAATAACCTAGATTAAAACTTAATGAATCATATGTTAGGATATAAATTTCATTTATAAGTTTATCTTTATATGTTCATAGTTGAATTTTTATGTGATAAGTAGCTAAGTATTCAAGCCCCTTCTAATTTTCTTTTATTTTTTATTTTTTTAGTTAATGGATGGAAATAGGAAAACTTGTGATAAAAAATAATGTGATAAGAATAGTAATGATTGTACTAATGAGATGTAAAACCTAATGGGAACAATATCTTAGAACATAATAATTGTACTGGATCAATTATATTGAGTTATGAATAATAACTTGAATCATGTAGAAAACAATTTTTCTCCGAAGAAATATCATGTTGATATTGAATCCTTTATGTGAAAAAGGCCTCCTCCTTTTAGTAGATTTTTTGAACCTATCATTTAGGAAAAATGTATTAACTACATTGAGAAGATATTATCTATCCTCCAATGATCAAAAGAAGAGATGTTTTTGGTTTTTGTCTATTGTTTTGATGGGGAAGTCAGTCAGTGGTGGACACTAATAAAAACACTATGTCTAAATAAGAAATTGATTCTATAGAATGGGAAGGATTCAACAAAATATTTTTCAATAAATATTTTCACTATAATCTATGTCTTAAAATAAAGTGAAAGTTATTTAGAATAAAGTGAAAGGAAGATGAGTATATCAGATCATATGATGAAAAAATTATAAGGATCTCATGATATGCCTCTAGATTTATCATAAACACTAAAATAAAGGATGATCATTTTTTAGTGAATAAAAGTCTAATCAATGAAAATATTCGGTGATTTGATACTTTGACAGCTTTGAAAAGATTATTTGTTGTTCCATTAAGGTTGATATGCATATTGGAGACTCTCAGTGGTCTCATGGCCTTGGAGATAAAAAGTGGAAGATGTAGTTTATTATGGGAGGATCAATAGATAAATTCCATGTTGGAAAGAAAAACCAACATCCCAAGTTTCAAAAGTGTGGGAAGAAGCATCTTGAGAATTTTCTAAAGGGAACTAGGAGATGAATAAAAAGTGGAGATAGGGTCATCAAGATAATAATTTCCAAAATTATTTGATGAATCCCAAAAATTCATAAGAAGAAATAAAGGTTCAGATCAACACTCATCATGCAGTAAAATGTTTCAACTATAAGGAAAATTGGAATTATGTGATCCAATTCCCTAATACAAGGGTTTTTGGATACAATAAATGAAAAAAAACCTCTAAGGTAGTAAATAAGGTCATATTCTATTACTACTATTGAGGTGGATCCCGACAATGTTGTGATGAAAGATACAATGGTTATTTTTTAAATAATAGTTGATGTACTGTTTGATTTGGGTTCTATGCATTATTTCATGTCTTGAAAGTTTAGTATACCTATTCAAAAATCACCTCAAAATATGGAGGTTAAGTTATCTTTGAGAAAAAAATGGGAAGTTATTTCATCGAAAGTATATAACTCCTCCCCAGTCAATTTTTGTGGACTAAACCTCCCAAAAAATCACATCGTACTTCCTTTTGTGGATTTTGATTCTATATTGGTCATGAATTTGATATATTTATATAAATCCAACATCAAATGTTGGGGAGGGATATCACCATTCAAATCATAATCCATCCTCCAATTCTATACAAGAGTAAGTAAGAGGATTAATCGTCTTCATAATCATCAGCTCATGTGTGTATGTTATTTCCTTATGCTCAAACATATCTAGCTCAAATGATAGAGATAAAATAGAGGATCATTATTGAATACATTCCCGTTTTGAGGTACTACACTAATTTTTTCCTTGAATAATTTTCCAATCTTACTTATGAATGATAGGTTGATTTATCAATTGATATTATTCCTAGATATTTTCCCATATCAAACTATCCTTATAGAATAGACACCATTTAGTTGAAAGAACTTTATAATCGGTTATAACAGAATCTAGATTGTGGTTTCATATGACCAATTTCTTCACCATGGGGTGCACTAGTTCTCTTTTTCAAGAATAAAGATGGATCAATGTGCCTATGTGTTTATTATCATGAGATTAACAAAATCACAACAAATTAAAAGTGTACCCCAACATAGATAGATGAATTGTTCAATCAATAACATGGGGAAAAGTATTTCTCTAATTTGGACCTTCGGCCGGGATATCAATAATTAAAGGTGGATAGGGAAGATATTCCCAAGATATCATTTTAAATGAGGTATGGAAACTATGAGTTCATATTTTTGTTGTTTGGACTCAGTAATGAACCAAAAATATTCATGGAATTAATGAATAAAGTATTTAGAGATTACTTTAACAAATTTATGGTAATCATTATAGATGATATTTTGATATACTCTAAGAGAATGGAGGAGTATGGTGATAATTTGAATATTATTCAAAGGACATTATGAAGGGAGAAAATATATAAAAATTAGAGTAATTTTGAGTTTTATATAGAGGATGTATCATTCTTAGAGCATGTTATCTCCACCAGGGGGATATATGTGGACCCTTCTAAGAAAAAGGCAATTGAGGAGTGGCCTAGACCAGTATCTATAATGGAGATTCATAGTTTATTTGTTCTAGATGATTATTATAGATTATTTGTGAAGAAATTACCATGATTATAAAACAAAAAAAACAAGATGACTCAGAAGGGAGTAATATTTTTTCGGTCTTGTGAATGTGAATCCTGCCTTAAGGAGATGAAAAAGAGGCTTATCATTGCACCATTAATTACACTACCCACAAGTGGAGAACTCTTCATGGTATATAGATAAGAATAAAATAAATTATTAGCATTTTTACTGATGAAAAATGATAAACTGATAGCTTACACATCAAGGAAACTAAAAGATCATGTAAGAAGCTATCCCACATAAGATTAGGGGATGGGAGTTGTGATATTCACAATGAAAATTTGGTTGAATTATTTATATGGGGAGAAGTGTGAGATATATATTGATCACAAGAGAATCAAATAAATATTAACACATCAAAACCTCAATATGAACCAATGAATGTGGTTAGACCTCATCAAGGATAATGATCGTCCAATCCACTACCATATTTGTAAGAAAAATAAAGTGGTAGATGCTCTAATTAGAAAAGATCATGCAAATTTATTAATGATGAGAATTGGGGAGGATACAATATTATTATACTTGAAAATTATGGGGATATAAATTATAATGTATAGAGTATCAATATTATTTTCTCAAAATATTTCTCAATCATCCCTTATAGAGAAGATAAAATACGATCAAAGAAAATGTTTTAGAAATTTAGAAGAAGGTGGGATCTATTAGATATGGAAAATACTAGGAGCTCAGAATTGATGAGGAAGGATTCATAATATTTGGGTCATGATTATGTGTACTATCAAATCCTAAGATAAAGAGGGATATTTTGAATGATGTGCATAACTCAACCTTCTCTATCCACCCAGGGAGAACACATATGTATCAAGATCTCTGAGAGTAGTTTTGGTGGGACAATAGGAAGAAGGAGGTCACTAAATATACATAAAAGTGCATGGTATGTTCGTAAGTGAATGATACAAGTAAAAATTATTAAGGGATGATGAAACCATTACATATACCTATAGATACAAAGGAAAAAATCACCATGGACTTTGTCACTAGACTTCTAAATACATCCATTGAGAATAATGACATATGGGTTGTTGTGGATCATTTTATAAAGATATCTCACTTTATTTAAATTTGATAGGATTTATCACTTGATAAAATTTCATGGATATGCATTAGATAAGTGGTGAGGTTGTATGGAGTTCCATTACCAATTTTATCTGATCCAGATCTGAGATTTACCTCTATGCTCTGGAAAAGTCCCCAACATGATCTAAAAACAGAGCTGAACTTTACTACCGATTATCACTCTCAAATTGATAGTTAGTCTAGGAAGGCCATTATATCACTATAAGACATGTCAAGAGCATTATTAATGGAATTAAAATGATTATGGGATTATAATCGTACAATGGTCGAGTTCTCTTAAAATAATAGTTTCCACTCAAACATCCAAATGGCCCCATATTAATCCATTTCTAGGAAGTGATGTAGAAAAACTGCATTCTAGGATGAAGTTGGTTAATATAATCTACTGGGACATGAAATGATCGAGTAAATGGTAGAAAATGTGGATTATATTCAACAGAACTTTATTGATACCCAAAGTCTACAAAATATATATGCATATAATCATCAATGAGACATAGAGTTTGAAGTTGGAGATAAGGTATCCGTCCACACATCTTTGTGGAAGAGAACCATAAAATTTTGAAAGAAGGGAAAGATATGTCCCGGCTACATCATCCCTTTGAGATTATTGATTGCATCATAGCTCCGATATATCTACTATCACTTCCACCAAGCATGTCTCAAGTATATTATGTATTCCATTTATCCCCCCTAAGGAATTATATACCAAATACATCACATGTATTGAATTCATAGGTGGTAAAACTAGAAAATGATCTATATTATGAGGATCATACGAAAAATATATTTCACCATAGAGATAAATTTCATTATTACAATTCCACTCACCCATTTAAAAACCGCCATCCATATATATTTATATTAAGACATTTTTATGGAGAAATTGTAAAACCAAACAGTACAACCCAGCCATCAAACACTATAGCACATAATAAGATTATTAAAAATCAGATAGAACCCATTAAACTTAACTTCCTTAAAACATTTCTAGGAAAGTGTTTTTACCTTTTTGCGGGGTTCATCCCTGATAATGTCTTCGAAATGAGAAGCCAGCTTACCCCATGCTCGAAAGAACTACTCCTCAACTATTTTATTATTGTTGAACCCTATGACTATAATTAGGTTTTGTTTTCTAATCCACTCTCTTGATTCCTTATTCATGTTTATTTGAATCAATCTTGCTTGAATCATTTCTACAATCTCAGAAAAAGCATGTATGGATACCACCTTCTCTACCATCTCTTCCTTGGATTGTTATAGCAACTCCCATAGATATTACCAAATAATAGCCTCTCCTTTCAGCTCCTCATGCATCCACTCCGCTCCTACCCTGGCTGGTGAAACCAGTTCCCTCTACACCAACCATACTAGTTTCTACCTCACACCATGGACTAGGGGTCACTGCTAGTGTCACCTCCTCTATAAGCAGGTGCAACTCCTCTTGTTGCTCTCCTTCCTTTTAGGGTTCATTCACTTGATTTTGAGACTCTTGGACCAAGGCTTTCTAGCCTTTCTCTCCCTCCACTAGCTGAATCTCGATCTCCATGTGTATCTCCCCTTTTTTAGCTGATGGGTCTCCATCAGTCTTGAAACATAAGATTAGTCTTTGCACCCCTTTGGATATGGATTCATAGAAACAATGCAACACTTCAGGTCCATGTTCTCTTTATTCCATTTCTTCCTTCTTTGAATGTTCAAGCCTTTGACCACCACTCCCAATCAATTATCTTCAGCCTCAGATGGACCATTAGAATTTCCCTCAGACTCTCCCTCATTGCACAAGCCTCCAAAACGTTTGATGAGGTTAATTTAAGACAGATTTCTCCTCGAGTTGGTGTCCTTCTTGGTATCCAATATCCTACATACCCCATGTGAATTCTGCTCCCACTCATGGTCTGTCTTTGACTTACTCTCACTAGGATAAACCCTTCCAGAATTCATGCTACTCCCAATGCGCACTGCTATAACATATGTGCATGGAGCCACAACCCCAGAAGATGGACCAACAGCACTAGTAGCTCTAGCAGACTTGGGTCCATCATCTTCTACTTCATTTATACCCAAATCACAATTTAAGTGGCAAAAAATGTCCACAACTCGTGGCTCATCCACCTTGGTCTTTACATTCTTTACTACCACTACAAAATCCAAGGGATTCCAGTCCTAGAACTGAGTCTCCTGAAAGCTGGACACAGTGGATGGAAATTCCTCATGGTCTATCACCATTGAAGCAACCCCATGCACCACCTAAACCTCACCCAAACTAGTGTTCTCTTGCACCAAGTGGTTCACCATGGGATCCACCACCACCTCGAATCCCTCAAAATTGTTGCTCACATGTTTCCTAACCCGGATCCCGTGACGATAACCAGAAACCAAATGGCCGAGCTTGTGGAATCCACAGCAGAATGCTGGCCACGATTAATACACCACCCTATGCTTCCATCTAAACTCTTCTCCTACAGAAATCCACATCCACTCCATTATAGGCATTGAAACATCAACCTCAATGCATACGCGAGGTAGTATTGGATGACAAATTGTTGTTATTAGATCATCAAAGCACAAGTATTTTCCCATCATATTTTCTAGTAAACATATAATGTAAGGGTTCCGTAAAGTGATTGGAAGGTCTCAGATGTTTACCCACACCGCTAATGAAAGAGGATTTTGATTCATGGTGAACTCAGGAGCCCTTCTAAGGAGATAAAAATTTCATCTGTTGAAGACATGAGAAGTGTTGGACCACGCGACGATCAGGGCATCTTCTGAGGAAAAGCATATCATCAGTTGGCGCCGATCAAGAAGACCCACCTCTGCTCGATCTTTAAAACTCCATGAATCAAATAAAAATCTGTAAAATGTGTCAACCGAGGGACAGTGACCCCTAAATCGAGCCACAAGCATCTATATGTGAAGGTCTGAGGCCGCGTTGAACTCCTTCGTAGAAATCGCAAGATGAGGCGAGCCTTCATGAAGATCTGAAACCTTAGGGAAAAGTGGGTTTGACAGGAAAGGTGGGAGAAAAGACGGATTAGTTAACGGGGTGAAATATCAAGCCATACCGGAGGATGGGAGGCCATTTCCCCCTCACCCCACTTGGGAGGAGGGGGATAGAGTCACGGCCATCACCGCTAGGTCATCGCCACCGAGGCACCAACCCAAGTGGTGACCTCTCTTTGGGAAAGTGTACGTTATGTTGAAGGATTGATAAACAATTCCACTCACCCATTTAAAGTAATATAGAGGAACCATAAATATGAAGGTATGGAATTGGAACTAGAGGAAGTGATTATGGAGAAATACCCTCACCTGTTTTCACTTTACTATATAAAACAAAATTTCAATGGTGAAATTTAATAAGGGGTAATAATATAACACCACAGTATTTTTATGAAATATTTATCTTTAAATAATTTTATTTCTTTGGTAGCTTGTGTTGCACACAACATCGAGTTTAAATGAACCATGATATACTATTAAAATATTATTAAATTAACATGATCATTATAAACTAGCCATTTAATTAGAAGGTATGAATATGAATAACCATATTATGAAATATATTTATTTATTAATTCTTATCAAATAAACACTTAATTTTCGTAATTTCGTTTTATTCTTCAAAAATATGTTTTCTAATTAATTTTATTTCCTTCTTTAAGAAAATAAATATAACTAATTTCATCACTTTTTGAAAATTTATTTGAAAAAATAAATTCAATTTTTAATTCATCTTTGAAAAATTATCCTAGGTTTAATATTTTATAATTTTCTAAAAAAGTTGAAATTTCAATGAATAGTGAAAAATACAGAATTATATTAAAAACTTCATTTTATTTTAAATCATTTTCAAAGTAAAATTCTATTTTGGAATAACTTTAAACATTAATTATTTTCTTTTTATTATAAATAATCTAATTTTTTTCTTTGAAATTATTTTTTTCTAATAATTTTGTATGAAAAACTTTTATATCGAAAATAGGCATTTTTCAAAAAAAAGTTTTTCATAGCATTTTTTCTGTTTAATATTAAATGAAATTATAAAAAATCGATGTTTTGATTTTCAAAAAATGGATTCCAATTTTTAACTAATAAGTCCAAATTTAGTTAATATACCCCTTTTATTTTTTTCATCATGAATAGTAACCATATTATTTTTTATTACCACAGTAAAGGGTTAATCAAGTAATTTAGGTTAAAAATAAATTGATAATAATTGTTAAATAAACCCAAAAAATGAATAAATTTTATTTTAAGAGAAATTATCATCCTTACTAATTCAATTTTAGGTTATATGACCATTTTTTCCATTTTTATATTATTATAACCTTTATAATATTTTATTTACAGAAAAGCGAAAGATGTGACACTATTGTTTTTAATAAGTGTAATATTTTTAATATGTAGTTATCTAGAAGATATGTTCAAATAAATATTTTATTTTGATAAATAAAAGATTTACTTACATCATGGTAATTTATTTTTAATTTTTAGGGAATAAATAATTACCTTAAATTCTTTCATAATGCAGATGCAATAATTATTCAATTAATGAAAAAATAAAATAAATGAAAATAGAAATATTAAAATAAATATAATTTGAGATATTTGAAGTAATCCACTAATTATATTTACTCACATGACATTTTTAGGATATAATATAATACTTTTTTGAATTTTACTTGGGTTTTTTCATGATTTTAACATCAATGTAATGAATAATATAAAATTTAACAATAATGATATTTTATAGGATTAATATTTTATTACATTATTTAAAAGTCATAAAGTTTTTAAATAATACCTAATTGGATATTATATGGTATAAATTTTCATACAATATGAATTTATAGTCCATTTAGATTCATTTTTCTCTAGAATAATATTATTCTATTTTAATATTTTGAGAAATTCCAAAAGTGTCCCTCACCTCAATTATAAAAGGGTTCCATTACTTCACTTATTTACACCACATTGAGCCATCTATATCCAAACAACTCTACCTATTTATCTTCCTGAAAACCTTATTTAATTTATTTCGGTTTTTCCTTTCCAAAATACCTACCCCAGTTCCCTTAAGAGAAGTTATAAAGGATCTCCTTTGTAGAAGAGGTAATTTTCTTTATCTTCTCTTTCAAATTTATGTCTTCTTATGCCTCCTATAAACTTGTTACATACATCCTAAAATAATAAATTCAGTATCATATATATACTTATATGTTATTATGATTATGATGCAACCATATTCTACCTTTTTTTGTCCCATTAAAAATGAAAGTATCGCATGTGCGTACGTACGACTTAGCATCTCTACATAGAGATGTAATTCATTTATCATCACCACTTTAATTGGATGGTTATAATGATGGAAATAATGGATTTATATGACACTTATGGAATTTTATTGATTCTGGAAAATTAATATATCATCCATTTCTATATCCATTCACTATTTAGGTAATGATACTCTCTATCGTGCATACGCACAACCTACAATATCCACAAACAGATGTGACTCATTTTCCATAACCAACATTAAATAATGTTTATAAATATTCATTAAATAATTAAATATAATACTTATATAATTAATAAAATTATTTATTCTATTAATATATATCCTATGAAAATGATCTGGAGCTTATGTGACAAAACATGCATGGAAAAATGAAGCAGTTAACACCCGAAACAATTGTAATAATGAAATATTATTAATAATTAGGTGGTAACAGTTTATATAAGTATTATATATGATATAATAAATATTAATATGATTCTATTATAAAATAATAAAATTATTTAATCCATTATCCATGAGGTTAAATCGCATTCATTTAAAATAAATCACAATGTAAGGAATCTCTCTAAACCTCCATATTTCCTTTGAGTTACATTTTCTCTCTCTTCATCACAATATATCTCTTAATTATTTTTATATAATTCTCCTATATTATTTTTTTATGTACCACACATATTTATTTATCTTGATTATTCTTTATTTGGTGTGTAATTATATATTTTAAAAGGTTCCCTTCCGAATTCCTCTCAATAGGAAAACCCGATTAAAGGGAACTTATTTGTTTCTAACCCATTTTCAAATACACCCCATCAAATTATTCAACCCAAAATTATTTTTATAAAATCACTCAATTTATCATGAAAAAATATTTTAATTTATTTTTTTATGAAAAAATATATTCATTTATCCTCTTTAAAGACTCTTTATTCTTTTCTCTAAAACCGCACTTAAGTATAACATTTCTAATGTTTCCTAACCACTATTTTTCATGTTTTTAATTATGTTAGAGATAATTATTATTGATAAATTATTATTTTTCCTTTATTAATGACCAATAATGATATAAATCCATTATTTCATTGATACCATTGTTAAAGGATCTTTGGTTATTCATTATGACATGATTATGATACTCATTTCTTTCTAGGGGAAACCCTTGTGTTTATTCCTTGTGTTTGATTCTTTATTTGGAATATATATGCATGAACATGTTATGATGGGTGTTCCCAGATAGTTCTCTAATTTATTGGGTGATGTTTTAGTCTAATTGTACATTTTTATAGGATAAGGGAGTAAACCTAATCCATTATTGGAATCTATCCACCATGTGATATAGTCTTAGAAGTTAGGCTTGACTCATTTTATATGTTTTGAAACTTTCATATGTTTCCATGATCATATGATTCCATATTCTATATGTTATGATACCATATGTTTATTCATTATCCATTACTTTTATGTTATCATTTTATGGCTTCTAACTCATGTGTTATTCTTGATTCCCAAGTTTATTACCTTACTAGGATTTTTTATCATCCATTTTTTCTAAGTATTTCTCATGATATCCTATACAGTTGTAGGAGCTCAAAGGGATTTAGGAGCTCATTATGGGTATTTATAAAAAAAATATTCTAGTTTCATGTTTTCTAATTATGTACCTAATATTTCATAGGATCTATAATTTTCAATCCTTGATTTGTATTTCATTGATAATTATGCTTAAAATAATGGAATAATATGTGTAAAATTATTAGGTCATTATATTCCATGAAACCAATGTCATTGAGGAACCCATGGGGATTCACCCCATGGAATTCCAAGTAGTAGTTTTCCATTTAATGTGCATCTGAAATTCATGAATAATTACCTTCAATTTATTCCATTAAATAACTTATTTTAAATAAAATAAAAATAATAAATAAATTCATTCCATTGGTCTCCATTGAAACCAAATTACAATTAATCCTAATATAGATCCTAGTAATCCCCAATCACTTACCTATGGTCTTATTTCAAGTCATGGGAACCCCTTGGGGTTAAACTTTTCACTATCCATTTCATACCTGAGTTCATGTACACCACAAAGTGGGGGGAAGTCTTTTATACACACTAATGGTCTAGATATGGCATGTGTAAGAGTTTTTTCATCAATTATGTATAATAAATATTAAATTAAATTTTTTTTCATGGATGTGATATGTCATAATTAAAACACATCACACGCTCATATAAATAATTTCACTTTTAGAAAATGGTTTTAGAACCACCTACTATATTCTCTTAGATGACAACCGGTAAAGTATCAACCCCTAATTCATGTTAGTCTAGTAAAAAATAGAAAAGTAGTAAAGTAACAAGAAAATAGTTCAGATTATCCAAAACAGTGAGAGGTGGAGAGACTATAAGAGAAACCATGAGAAATCAATGATAGAGGGGTAGTCTTACCTCAAACTTTGTTTCACAATATATGGTGTCCAATTCTATGAAGAAAAGAGGAAGAACACACTTGAAATAGAGGAGGGACAAGGAGTAGGGTACTTCACTCAGTTTTTTCCAAGGAATGGGTACTTTGGTTTTAAATACCCCCACTCAAAATACATTTTTTTAAAACCTAAAAAAATACAGACTACATGAATTCACATATTGAATTAATTTTAGGTTATGAATGGTTCGGTGAAATGGGTTTCTCCCCTCTTCTAAAAAAATCCTGACCTGAAGGTTCATGTCGTGGCTTGTCTATATTCTATATCCCTAAGGCTGTAGGCTTTACCATTCCCAGAAAAATGTTTTTTGACCCTAAAATAGCCCCAGTAATATTGATAAATAGATAAAGATCATATGACTGTGGAAAAAGTTAAAATCAATAATACCTCAAAAGGGTTAGGGTTTGAAAACCTCCCCATCATATAACATATTGTCCTTATGTTTTGTCTGAGACATCATTAGGCTTTATAGTTGAACAACTATATCCATTGGTCCTCCATATCAGACTTCCATAGCCATGTTTCCTCCTAGGAAATTCTATGATTCCAATACACATGCACCAAAGGAACGATATTTCGACAAAGATCTTATGTGCTCTATTTAGTTATTTGTGATTAATGGTCCTCAAAGGACATGTCGGCATCAAGATCAATATCCTTGGTGTCAATTATGTTTTACTAATTGGGGTTGTACCACCATAGCAATGACACATGAACTATAATGTGTATAGTATTAAAGTATTGTGGGATATCCAACTGGTACATTATAAGACTAATCTTATCCACTATCTCAAATGGCCCCACATACCTGGGAGCTAGCTTCCCCTATCTCAAAACACAATAGTGACCCAGCCTTAGTGAAACTCATTAAAATACCCAATCACCCACATCAAAATTGATAGTTATTCATCATGAGGCCTACTAAGATCTATACCTACTCTATGTTGTCATCATCCTCTTCTAGATCAACTATATGTGCTTTAAAGTATCCTTCATGAGACTCATCCCAATCATTACTACCCCACCATCATCTAACCAACCTAAAAGTGATCATAACGGACCACCATTAAAATCCTTATAGGTTGAAATCTAAATTGTCTCCTTGTAATAGTTATTTTATGTGAATTATACTATGAAAAGGTGTATCTAACAAGAAACACTGAAATCCAGAACACATTCCCTCGACATATTTTTTAAGACATGTATAGTTTTCTCAGACTACCCATCCATATATAGATAATATACAGTTCTCAAATGCACATTCATACCAATAGCCTTCTATATCCATTTCTAGAATAGTAATGTAAAATGAGCTTTTATTTGTGAGATAATAATCCTTGGTATCCCATGTAGTCATACAATCACCTAAAAATTGAGTTTTCCCAACTCATCTGCTGATAAAATATCATGAATCTGTATAAAGGGAGGTACATTTATTAACTAATCCAACATAAACCAAATTATGTCACTAAAATGGGGTGTCCTTGGATACCCCATCATTAATTCCATATTCACATCATCTCACTTCCACACAAGAATGTGAAATGATTTTATAATACATTTAGGCTATTTATCCTCAAATTTCACCTCTTGACAGATGAAGCATATCGTGACAAAACCTTCTAAAACCATATTAATCCTCATAATGGAATAATACCAATGCATATCATAATATGTGACACCTGGATATTTTAACATAAAAACATTATGTTCGATAGTGTATATGACGTGTAACACCGATCTTAAACGAACTAGACATTATTATGACCGTTATAACATAGCCATTGTATTTGAGGGTATGAACATAAATAACCACATTAAAAATATATATATAAATTTCCCACTCAATCAAAATTTATTTTTTAATTATTATGAAATAAGTGCTTAATTTTTAGTAGTCATTTAATTCTTCAAGTACGTTTTCTTTAAAAAATATTTTTAATGATTTTTCTGAGAAACTAATATAATTAATTTATATAAATTTTATAAAATGTATTTGGTAAAATGGAATTAATTTATTAAATCATCATTTTAAAATTATCTGAGGGGAACTTTTGGGATTTTTATAAAAATAATGATTTTCTACTGATTTGTAAAAAATGATATTTTTTATTAAAAATTGTATTTTGTTTCAAGAATTTTGGAATATAATTTTTTTTTAAATAATTAGTAGTAAAATTTGTTCCCCTATATTAATATTAATACAACTATGTTCTTTGGAATCAATTTTATGGTTTAATTTTCTATAATAATATTTTTATACTTAAGACAACATGTTTCTGAAAAACTATATTTCACTACGTTTTGTATTTTTATCTTAAATTAATTCATTGTAATTATAGAAACTAAATATTTAATAATGGAACCTATATTTTGAATGATGAAATTCAAATTTTTTAAATATATCACTTTTATTTTTAGGCATTATAAATAATAACTGTGGTAAAATTTATCACCTCACTAAAGGGTAAATCGAGTTATCCTAGGTTAAAAAGAAATGTTAATGGCACTATTTTTCATATAAATTATTATTGGATTAATTTAATTAGACCCTTATCATCTAGGAATAAAATTTAATTATTTAAGGAACACTTGAACATGGAAATAGCCTATATAATATTTCAATAAATGAAATATATGAAATATCACTCTCTTACTTTTAAATATCTCTTGTATGTTCGCATAGAGAAAAAAATAATTTTTGAATGAATATTAACATTTATTTTGATTATATCGAGATTATTTTCATTATGATATTTAATTTTTAATTTTTAGTAATTATATAGTTCACTTCAATATTTACAGAATGTCGGCACAATATTTTATCAATTAAAAGGAAAACAAAATAAATTATTTTAAAAATTTTAAAAGTAAAATAATTTGAGTGTATTAAAAGGTTTTACAAAATATATAGGTTAATATAAAATATTAGTGTAACATTAAATGTTTATATTCTATTTCCATCTATGTTTTGGTTTCTTTGGTGTTAATTAGATGAATAGTATCAAAAATAACGTTAATTGTGTTTTATAAAAATATTATTTTATTAAATTATTTAAAATCATAAAAATATTAAAATAGGTCAATATAGATAATTTATGGACTAAAATTCCATCCCTAATACATTTATGATCAAATTTTTACCTTGTATTTAAAATGATAACCCTTTAGCAGTGAAAAATGCATTATCACAATTAAGGTTAAAATAGGTTAATTAAGGGTTAAACCAAAATATATAGTTAAAAACAGCACATAAACTAGAAAATATTTTATTGGTTGATTGAATTTAAACAAATACTATATTATATTAGAATATCTTATCATTTATTAACATCTACCTACAAAATTAATTTTTCATATTTTAATCTTTTAAGAAATTCCAAGAGTACCCCTCCCCCCACTTATAAAAGGGTACCCCTCCTTTCTATTATTTACACCACATTGAGCCTTATATATCTAAAAAACATAAAAAAATTATCATCTAAAAATACTTATCCACATTCTAGAGGTTATTTTATTCCCAAAAATATCAACCATATGTCCCTTAAGAGGGTATCTAAAGGAATTCTACTGAGGAAGTGGTAATCATTTTTACCAAATATTCCTGGTTTATTTATTATTATACTTCCTAGAAAAAAATTTAACCATCATAAAATAATATATATAGTATAATAAATATACTTAGATGTTATTATTATTATTTTACAACTAATTTTTACCTCCTTTATATCCTTTGAAAAGAAAAAACATCACTCGTGCATACGTATGGCTTACCATGGTGTAATTCACTTTCATTGCCATTTTATATGGATGGTTATAAATATATAACTAATGAATATATATGATATTTATTACATAATTATGATTCTAAAATTATAATATCATATCTACATTATTCTCTTACAATCCATTGGAAAATGATAACATTGTTCGTATGTACGTGTGGACTACCACCTCTATAAAGAGATGTGATTAGTTATCATTTACATTGTACATGGATGGTAATAATGATATATTTAATGAATATATAAGATATATATAATATAAAAATTAATCTATAAGAATTAATTATTATTTTACTTCTTTTTCTTCCATTCATAGAAAACTAAAAACATCGTTGATGTGTACGTACGACCTATCATCTCCATGAATGGTTTAATTAAATTTTATATCTCAATAATTTATATATTAATATATATATATATATTGGATATATATGATATTTATATAATTAAAAAAATTATAGATACGATGGAACACTAATCAAAGTAAAAGGACCAAAACTACCAAACCAATACATACATAAAAAACAAAGAAATTATCACCCAGAATAGTAATTTTGATAAATAATTGTTAATACATAAGTGTTAAAAGGTTATAAATAAATAATATATAGTATTATATATATTATTATGGTTTTGTAATACCTTTATAATAAATATATATTTATAATATAGGATGTTTGAACACATATGAAGGATGTCAGATTTGAGGTAAGGGTTCTTTGTCTCAATTTTGTTTCATTTCATATTTGATGTTATGAACCTATTTATTTTTATGAGGTGTGAATATTGATACATTGAAATTATATATCATGAATAACCATATTTTAATGATATTTAATGATTTATTTGAAGTTATTATTTCATGAGGCTTATGATTGAAAAGTTACGAAAGTGGTAAGGGTTTATTTAATAATCTCATCATTATTAGAGATTGTTTATGTTTAGTTATCCATTGGGAAAATTATTTTGACATTATATCTTAAAACCAAGATATTTTATTCTCATATTTTTATTTTTTAAAATTAAAATTTTTCTTTTCTTTTTCCTCTCTTTAAGTAATAATGAATCTAAAATAATTTTTTTAAGGAAAATTGGATTTGTTTTTATACTCGGTCGGGAATATTTTTCTCCCATGTCTATATTTTCTTTAAAATGTTTCAAAATATGTTTCTAATATTATAAAATTATTTGTTAAAAAAAATTATCCTTTTTTGAATTTTTAAAAAAAATCATTTAAAATAATGTTTCACGTCATTTTCTCAATGAGGTACTTTTGACTTTCTACCAAAATGAGAAAGGAATCTATGTTTTAACTTACTCAGAATGAACAGAATTTTCCCCCATCATGACTAATCAATGTTTTTATGTTTAATTTAAAATTATAAATGGATATTTTCAAAGAAAATTATTTTCCTGATATTCTAAAAAAATAGTTTTTTAAAAGTGAATTTCAAAGTTAAAGGGTATTTTTCTTAATAATTGTTTTAATGAACTTTTTATGGTATTTATATTCATCAACCCAAATAAAAATTTTATTTTAATTGCAGTCAAATGGGAATATGTAGTAGTGATTCCATCCTTGTTCAATATTTGGATGGTTTATGATTAGTTTTACTGGGGAAAGTATTGAAATTCCATATGCTAATTCTTCCAATACTGACAGTTATTTATTTTTAAGTAACGATGATTAAGTTATATTGATTATTAATATTATGAATGCATTCAAATTATTAAGTGTTGTGTGGGTCATAGAATTACAAAGAACCTCGATACATTATTAGGTCCCTTGAGATAAACCAGTTATATATCCTTATTAAATGGGCGTTTGGTGTATATATAACCATAGTCTAAACTATCTTGGCATGATTCTGTGACGGTATGTTTCAGATGTATATAATCATGCATTCCATAATCATGAAATAAGTTCTTTTTTCCATGTGATTATTTGAATAGTTATTATATCCATGGATAAGTTTTAAGCTCAAGTGATTATTTATATGGAATTATTTGATCTTTATTTACTCCTACTATATTATTATTCATTCTCGTGATATTGATTAAATGGAATGTATTTTTTATTTATTTACTTTTCCATATTGTTTATTCCTTAATATTTATGATATATTTCATTGTACGTACCCCTTACTGGGCATCTGATTTAACCCTTATTTTTTTCCATTCCTCGAGATATGAAGAAGGACTCTTTCAATGAGTTCAAGGATAACGAATATTTACTTCCACTGTGTTTTATATTTTTTGTTTTCAAATGTAAAGATAGGTTCAATTTTTTATCTAGTTTAAAAAAGACTACTAACCTATTTGTTTCTCCTTTATTAAATCACTTGTATCTTGTACAAATTTAATAAGGTAACCACTAACTTTAGGCTATTGGAGTTGGAGTATTTATAGTCAGTATTAGAGTAAGTTTAGTATAATACCTGGGAACTAGAATTAAGAAAACATAGATTATGGAACATAACCCTATGGCTACCTTGAGGGTAAGTTTCTGTATTGGATAAAATACTAAACTTTCATAATGAAAGAGATTATGTGATTTTCTTAGCAATACATTCATGTCTCGGTACTATAAGTGATTGTGGTTTTATCACAGATGAATCTAGAGGTAATTATCCCAAAAATAGTGGTTCTAAAATACATCGACCATTATTCTGGTGCATGGTGAGTGTTCCCTTTCTACACACCTGGTTTGAAACTCCCAAGTGATATGCTTGGGTTAATTCACATTTTTTTAACTGTTATGATGAATTAGTGGGTATGACCAATAGAAAATTATAATATGTCATAATCATATGAGATAAACCTAACATTTCATGGGTTGATAAGTTTAAGTTCAATAATAATTTTAAAGGAAAATATACCCCTTTTATGTTTTATGTTATGGGAGATTAATATGATTAATAATTTTTTGGGATACATTAATGGTAATACAACCCTTTGGTTAAGTATGTGTTTTTTCGAATGGTTTATTTTAAGAATATTGTTTTTTATTTTGTAGAAATAAGATTAAATGTATTGATAACCTTTAGGGTTTATATCATTTTTATTATTGAATTAATTATGGGTTATTATAATTTTGAAATATATTTTTTATCATATATATAATAATGGTATTAAAAATTGATTTCGTGATTAATTTTATTTCAAATAATATCACCATATTTTTTGGAAAATTATATGATTAAGGTAAATAGATTATTATTAGATAATATGTGATTTTATTTGAGGAATAAAGTTTGAATTATATTTTTGAAGAATATATGAATTTAATGTTACTTTATAGTGGTTCAAGTTATTTATGGAGGTGATTTACATATTTTCAAGATTGCAACATTATGGAATAATTTTTTTGTCCTTCAGCTTTCTCTTAATCATTAACTTTATTCTGATAAATTTTCATTTTAAATCTCCATAATTAGTTGGAAAATACATTTTCATAAATTTCAATATTTTAAATTCCCACAAATGTTATACTATTCTAAAACCTAGTTTTGTGTTATTTTAGATGATCTTCATATTTCCCTCTCCCTATTTTTTAAAGGTAGTATTGTTAATAATTTTTATGATGTTGGTCTTTAGGAAAGCTAATTTCAAATGTAAAACCATAGATAACCAAGCATAGATTAAAATTGAGAGGATGTAATTTATTGAGTTGGGTTGAATGTAACACCCCTAGATTTGAAAATAAGAACATTGTGTTCGATAGCATATATGACACGCAACATTGAGCTTAAATGATCAATGAAATATTAGGATTGATATAACCTAGATGTTGAATTGGTGTGTATGAATAGGGATAACCAAATTATAAAATATATATAAAGGTCCTACTCAATAAAAATGTATTTATTAATTCATAGGAAAAAACCACTACATTTTTAGTAAATTCATTTTATTCATCAAAAATATGATTTATTAAAAATTGATTTTTATTTATTTTGTGAGAAAATATTATAATTAGTTTCTTAAAATTATATAAAATTTAATTGGTAAAATTGACTTAATTTTTGAAATCATAGTATTAAAATTATATTCAGGTGAATTTTTGTTATTTTTCTCAAAAGATTGATTTTTTAATTAATAGTTAAAATACTATTTTTATTGAAAATTATATTTTTGCTTCAAAATTTTACAAAGTTACATTTTTTTATAATATATTAAAAGTAAAATTATTTAATATATATTCTTAATAATACAATTAAGTTCATTTGAATAAATATTAAGGTAGAATATGGTATAAAAACATGTTTATACTTAAAAAATAATTCTTCTGAAAACCCATTTTTTGTAGCGTTTTATTTTTTTTATCTTAAATTAATTTTTTTCAATTAGATAAATTGAATCATGAAAATTGGATCCCATTTTTTTAATCACGAGGTCCAAATTTTTTAAATAGTTCTATTTTATTTTAGGTATATTTAATCGTAACTGTGGTAAAATTTATCACCTTAGTAAAGGGAAAATCGGGTTAACCTTGGTTAAAACTAAATGTTTTGGTTACCATTTTTCTTATTAATTATTTTTTGATGAATTTAATTCAACAATTATCATATAAGTATCTAAATTTAATCTTTTAATGGAAACTTTCCCCTGAAAATGACCAATATGATATTTAAAGTAATGAAAAATACAAAATATCACTCTCTTACTTTTAAATATCACTTATATGCTCACATAGGGAAAAAACGTTGTGAATGAATATTAATGGTTATTATGAGAATGATGAAAATATTTTCATAATTATTATTCATTAATAATTTTTTGTAATTATATAATTAACTTAAATTCTTACAAAATGTCGACAAAGTATTTATTCAATTAATAGAAAAATAAAATAAAATATTTTAAAAATATTAAATATAAAATAATTTGATGGATTTATAGTGTTACAAAAATATTAGAGATAAATATTACATATTAGTGCTGTTTTGAAGGATTATATTAAAATTACATCTCAATATTTGTTTCTTTAGTTTCAATTTTGATGACTAGTGTCCAAATGACATTAATGATATTTTATTAAAATATTATTTTATTAAATTATTTAAAAATTATAAAAATATTAAGATAGGACAAGGTGGATAATATATGGTCTAAATTATCATTCCTAGGACATTTATGGGCCAATTTCCAGTTTATAAGTAAAATTACATCCCTTTAAGAGTGAAAAGAACATTATCACAGTTAAAGATAAAATATGTTAACTGAGGAGTTAAACAAAAAGATAAGGTTTTGTAAAAAATTTATTTTTTGATGGAATTTCAAACACATACTATATTAGATTCAAATATCTAGCTGTTTGGAATCATTTTTCTAGAGAAATACTTTTTATATTTGAATCTGTTAAGCAATTTCAAGAGTGCCCCTCCCCCCACTTATAAAAGGTTACTCATCCTTTATCTTATTTACACCACTTTGAGCCTCCTAGACAAAAAAAACATAGTAAAATTATCTTATAAAAATCCTTATAAACATTATATTGTTGATGGTATTCCCAAAATACCAACCTTGGGTCCCATAATAGGATATAAAATGAAATTCTAATGAAGAAGAGGTAATTGTCTTTACCGAAACCTTCAAAATTATTTCTTATTATACATAATATACATGTATTTTTTCCATACTAAAAGAATAACTAAATTATGATAAATGTACTTATATGTAATTATGATTATGGGACAAAAAATTACATCTCTTTTCCATCCTATGAATATTTAAAACATTTCTTGTGCGTACGTGCGTCTTACCAGCTACACATTGTAGTGAAAATTATTTTTCATTACCATTTTACTTGGATAGTTATAAATATATATCTAATGAATATATATGATATTCATAACATAATAATGAATATGAAATTATAATATCATATCTCCCTTGTTACCTTCCAATCCATTGGAAAATGATAATGTCGCTCATTCATATGTGTGGACTACCACTTCTATAAAGAGATATGATCAAATTTTTATTTATGATATAAATAGATGCTAATAAGCATATATTTAACTAATATATATGATATATATGATTTTAAAAAATATTATTTAAAGTCTAATTATTATTTAACATTCTTTCTTTCCACCCTTTGAAAAGTGAAAATAGTGTTCATGTGTACTTACAACCTATCGTCTCAATAAATGGTGTAATTAATTTTTATTTCTATATAATTTATATATATAAAGGTATTTATATTAGATATATATTATATTTATATCATGAATAAAATTTTAATTATTATGGAACCATGATCAAAGAGAAACTACCAAAACTACCAAACCAAAACATATCTGAAAGTCGAAGTAGTTATCACCCAAAACAGTGATTTTAATAACAAGTTACTAATAATCAGGTGATAAAATGTTACAATTAAATCATATATGGTGTAATATATATGATTATTTCTTTGTAATATATGTATAAAAAATATATATTTATTATTCAGGAGTTTTTAACACATAGGAAGGAAGTCATGCCTATAGTAAGGTTTCTTCATCTCAATTTGGTTTCATTGAGACATATTTGATATATGCACCCATTTATGTTTATGAGGTGGATATAATTATGATTCAACATGATATATCATGAATATACTTATTCTCATGATAATTAATGTTTCAATTGAAGTTATTATTTCATGGGGATTATAATTGAAAAGTAACCAAATTAGTGAGGTTTTATTTGACAATCTCATTCTCAATCCATTTTTTTGTATTTTCATATGACACTATTAAAGGAAAAGTGTGAACCCAAACAAAAAAATTAAATCATAAAATAATTATACCATATTAATACTACAATGATATCCCCCTACCCAATAACTACATCATTATATCAAGCCTCCACCTTTTCATACCCACTCGGCTAGCTGTCCTAGGTAGGGTTGCACGAGCCCGATACCAATGGAAAATCCATACCCTCTCATTCATCCAAATCAGAATGAGTAATTATTTGAACACTATATCTTAAACCCAATAAATTTTAAGAAAACTGAAAGTTTTTCTAATAATTCATGAATATTTTTCTCCCATGTCCATATTTTCCTTAAAAAAAATTGGAAATGGTTTTACTATACTAAAATGGTTTATTAAAGAAATATTTAACCATGTTTTACTTTATAAAAATGGTTCAAAAGGAATATTCCTATAATTTTTTTAATTAGGTAATTTTGAATTTTTACACACACAAAATGTGAAAAGAATATTCATTTTAACACACTCACATGAATATAATTTCCCACCATCTTTAACGATTAATATTTTGATGGTTCCTTTAAAATTTTCCATTATTGTTTTTAATGAAATTATTTTTCCTAATATTGTGGAGTTTTTTTTTAAATTAAATTTGTAACTGAAAAGGTTATTTTTTATAAATAATTTTCTTAATGATATTTTTATGGTATTTTTATTCATCAATGACAACAAAACATTATTTTAATTATAATATACCGGTAATATGTTGTAGTGATACCATAGTTATTCTATATTTTAATGGTTTATGATTAGTGTCGTTAAGGTGAATATTGAAATTCCACATGCCAATTATTCTAATATGGACTATTATTGATTTTTAGGTCATATTGATTAAGTTGTATTGTTTATTCATATGATGAATTAATTAGACTTATTATGTGAGGGTTGGGGCATGAAAATTCTTATCCACTTCATTAATTGGAAGATCTCATGTGACAAACCATTTGGATAACCTTATTATATTGTTTTTTTTTCATACCCGTAGTTTAAATTGTCTTAGTATGAGGCCGTGATTATAAGATTAAAATGTTTAGAATTATGAATTCCATCATCATGAAATTATTTATTGATTCCCATGTGATTATTTATATAGTTATGATATTCAATGATAAGTTTCAATCTCATGGGATTATTTATATAGAATTATCAGATCTTATTTTACTCATTTCATGTTATTCTTCATGCTCAAGTTATTAATTAAATAAAATTTATTTTAAGTTATTTACCTTTCCATATTTATTATGCCTTATTTACTCATAATAGATTCCATTTTATATAACCCTTACCAAGAATCTGAGATCACCCTTATTTTTTTCCCTTCCATGAGATGTGAAGAAGGAATCTTTGAATGAGTTCAAGGATGCAAAATATTTACTTTCATTATGTTTTATATTTTATGTTTTCAAATGTAATGTTAGATTCAAGTATGTATTCAATTTACTAAGACAAATAAACTATTTGGTACTATAACATATGATTTCTTGTCTGTATAACTAATGTAATAAAGTAACCATCAACTCTGGGCAACTAGAGTTAGGGTCTTTACAGGGTACATATTTTCCTGGCCTAGATGTACTACTTACTTAGAACCATGAGATCTCACATCAAATCCTACTACATAACTATTGAAACATTAACATAACCAAAAAAATAGAGAACCTCATCATATTTGATTATCCAATCTGGTGGTGTCTCCCCACTATATATATATATATATATATATATATATATTACCTTTGGTTGAAGAACTCTAGATATAATAAATTCCCCATGTTGTTCATGTTAAGAAGTAAGGTAATAATAGACATTGATTTCAGGGTTGTTAGACCTAATAATCGTGAACGTCCAAATAAATCTCAACATAAGGAGCAATTAACTACCACACACTAATAGAATCCTAGACTACATGAGTCTATGTATTTCATCTCAACACATTAGTAACTAATTTTCCATTTCTAGTAGTATAAACCTTCTAAAACTGAAATGAATATAGATACTCGACCCACCTTCTTTGGTGAGGGTTCAAATATCAGTGTAAAAAGATATAATTCTGGCATTCATATTCAGTATACACTAAAAATTTATCCCCTATTAGGCAATGTCTCTAATATCTCAGGGAATTCACTACTCATGCCATCTCTAGAAATGTGTAGTGTTGTTATACTTGTAAATCCTCAACTGTCAGGGGCCCATATGTGTCCAACTATATCCATGCATCAAAAATTCTCCCAAACCAATCTCTTATGTGTCAAAAAACATGGTATACACCTTACCTAGATTGGGTAAGGTATGGATCTATATTACAGTCTATCTATGCCTTATTTCATAAAAGGAACTATCATAAGAATTAAACTTGATAAGCCTCACTCCCTTTTTGTTCAAGCCTATCATTGGAAATTTCAAGTGAGGAAAGTCCCAGATAATGCTTTGGTATTAACTAAAAAATCCTAGAAAAAAATGTATATCAAAATTTTATTGGGATACTCTTATGAAATAATATCTTTGACCATATCAAGGTTAATGTAAATTATAAACATAGACATCATGTGGCCTAAATATTATACCTTGTCGATCCAAAACTAAATCTTAGAGAGAATGAAATAAAACGGATGCTACCTAAGTGTTCTCTGCATAATCTTCTAGTTTTATGCATGTTTCTTCTTATACTTGAAGTTTATAATAATATCATCAATAGAAATGACCATGAACATGCCCATATATAGGTGGAAAACATGATTCATCAAGATCATGAATACTATTAGAACACTCAAATAGAATAACCAGATACTCATATAAACCATACCTACTCTTGAAAGTAATATGATTTATATCATATAGTCCCATATTAGCCTTTTGATATCCTAATATCAAATATATCTTCAATAACACTTGGGATCCTCTTAACTGGTCAAATAAGTCACCGATATAAGGAAGCGGATACTGATTCTTGACCATCATTCAGTTCAAATTCTATTAATCAATTCACAATATCAAGGAATCGTCTTTATTTTTGGAAAATAGGATAGATCAACCCCAACGTGATTTAATCGGATGAAAAAAAATCTCTTAGCCTCCAAATCCTCTAGTTGAGACTTAAGATCTTGATGTTCCACAAGGTTAATCTTGTAGGGAGGAATAGATGATGGTATTTTTTCCAGTATAATCTCAATGGTAAACTCCACATCCCTCTTAGGGGTCTATCCTGAGAAGTATAGAGAATATATCCTGAAACTAATAGACAACATGTAAAAGACATCATGTTTAAAACCACCATAATTTAAAACTGTAATAGACACTTAGGTCATATCTTACCCAACAGATGATGGTCAGGCCCTGATCAACCTTCCTAAACATCCCATTATCTAATATGGATATACCTACCACCCTTGGAAGGTGAAAAATACACTATTTTGATAATAATAGTTGATGTGGTATTGATATCACGCTAATCATAGTATCTAAACAATAAATTCAAAGATATTCATATCCAAGATAAAAATATCTCAGGGGAACCTATTACTACAAACCTCTAGGTCAAATCTGATATACTATCAAATACCCTCAAATAAAACTCCAATTATTGTGTTGATAGACATCACCCAATATAAATACTCTACCTTCATCCCTAGTCCCTAAACAAACTATGAAGATATAAATTATATATATCCCCTATATCAAAAAGAGTGCATTGAAAAATATAATATACCAAGATCGTGCCTTTGATGATGGAAGGCTTCACATCCTATCATGTAGAATTGGGATTTATGGAATGAAACTGGCCTGAAATGTGGACCAAATCTCCCTGAGCTATGTCACTCTATGGGCACTACTAATCTTAAACCTAGTTACCATTCCTATAACCAAGGATTTAATGGTTAGAAGAACCCCAACTATCCTCCTAACATAAAGTAACTAATCCTATAACAGAATACTAAACCTATAGGGACCCTCAGTCACTAGAAATCCTATGTACCCACCAATAGAACCTTTTTAGTGACACATCCTACCACATGATCAACACTCAATAGTCATTCGATCACATGGAGGATAAATATGTACAATTTTTCTATACTAGTGACATTTCACATCACTACATCCATGAGGAGAAAGGGGTGGTCTACCACCATGGCTATTATGTCTTCAACTAATCTAGTGTGAACTATCCATAGAATTATTCCTTCTATTTGAATTCATACTACAAGTAATTCTATAAGTAGTCATTTTTTTATAACCCTTAACCTCACTATGGTTCCTCCCAGTGATAACGACATCATTCACAACCTAAAAAAAGTTATAAAGTTGTAGATATTTACCTACACTCATGTCTCATATTGTAACTCATCATTGAATCATGTTGCTCATGTTACCTTATCTCCCACAAGAATAGTGTAAATGTGATATAAATCAGTAAATAAATCGATATAATCGATGAAAAGTTTGTTTCCCTACATAATATGCATAAATTATTGGTCTTTGTTAGCTCTAAGGGTCTTTATATATAAATGATCAAGAAAATGGGTCTCAAAGTCCTAGGAAAATCACTCATACTGATTTTTCTATATAATAATGTTTCACTATCACTACATAGATCCCTAAAGCATATACAGATCCAACTTCACCCTCCTACCTTGTGGTGTCTTAAGGTAATCAAAAATAGTCTTGAAAAATGAGATCCAGTGTTAAGCTTCCTTAGGACCACCCTCTCCAGAAAAGATTAGTGGATTCTAGAGCTAGAACTCTCTCATCGGGTATGACATCATAATTTTTGATTGGGGAGCCTCTCTATACATAGACTACACTACTATCAAAAAACTCACATGGAGTTAATCATCCATCACCATCCCTAGTATTATAGGAGGCATTAGACTAAAAACATTATAAGGCCCCAGCCTTAAACCTTACTTAATATTGAATTAAATGAGTAATTCACATTGAGGATCTTTTCAGGTTTAGAGTTTTAGAGAATTAGAACATAACTATTACATCTCAAAATATTAAAAAGTAGTCGCTTCTACTAAAATTTCCATAAAATAAAAACTCTTAAAAATAAACATGTCTAGCTCCATGTTTTAGGTAGCATGACTTTCCCTTGAACCCATCCTTGACCCTATTCCATGCTAAGTCCTGTGAAAAACATTTCAAAAACTTGGGATGAGCATAAAAAATCTCAGTAAGGGATACACAAAGAATGAAAACTGTTATTTTTTCAAAACAACAAGTAAACCATGTATACTTTATCAAAGTAATACTTTTCACCTTTTCGAAGTTGTAAAAACTCTTCGCTGAATAAAAGTTCATTACTTACCCTTATGTAACCAAAATATTATCATAAAACCCATATAAAGATCACATAACATATAAAGGTAACTTGGGACATAAACATACTTAAGTGAAATAACCATAAGGTCGACTTCCAGACATATCACTTAATGGAATAGGAATTCGGCCAACTTCCATACATACTTAATGGAATAGCCATACAGCCGACTTCCATACCCAATGCATTGGAGGTTATAACGTAACCACCCGTCCTGGTATTCACGGCACCACCCGTCATATGGTTTATCACATAACCACCCGTAAAATGTCCAAGTACCATTATAAAATTATAACACATAAAACCAACATAAAGGAATGATAAAATTTCCACATTTCAATCACAATATATCATTTAAATATATTGAAATAATATAATCCTTTATCAAAACCATTTTAAATACCAAAATACAAAAAAAAAGTATATGGTATTTATTTTATTTTAAAAACATTACGTCTTGTTGAGGAAGCCAAAGATCAAATAATACTCACGACGGCGGAAAAGGTCGTTGTCACCACGTACGTAAAAGAAACATTCCTTTTTGTCGTTTAGTAAAACACTTCGTAGAAAAAAGATTCCTTTTGAATAAACGTAAAAGTCAAAGGGGTTTATACACCGTATAAAAGAAGGTTGTGTATAAAACAAAATATGCCTCAATGAATGGAGATTGAGATGAAGACCCTTACAAAGACGGTATCCTTGGTTTAAGGATAAACCAATTGAATAATTATGTGTGACAAATGAATACACCAAATATAAGTGGATATTAAGTGTAAAACAATCAGAGGTTATTCACACATATTCATAGAACGACATATTCAAGGAGTACAAGTTTATCCCAAAGAATCAAATTTGGGTTAAAAAGTTACCTTGCAAAAATTTGACAGCCTAACGACGTCACTTCAAAATTCAGAAAAAGAGTTGATGAGAGATAAAAAAAAGTATCTCATCACTTAAAATTTACATCAATAAGTATATATGAGAACATATCCCAACATAACAATATGTGAATTAAAAGACCCAACGAAAGAAGTCTTTTAAAAAGATGAGGGTGAAAGGTTCCCTTACCGACTTGGGTATCTTTCGAAACATACACCCCATGAAAGAAGGTCAATACATCATTGATGTAAATACTCATAAACTAAATTATATTACACAAAGAGTAGAATAATGGGAAGTACATACACCACTCAAAGAAAATTGTGGGAAATGTAGCATAAATCTCACGGGAATAAAAGTGAGATGAAAAATCCCTTACGAAAACTCGGCAGCCTAACGACGCCACTTAAAACTTCCAAAATGGATTGATGAGATAAAATAGGGTATCTCATAATATTAAAAATAAAAATTACAGTAAGATTAATATAAAATAACATCCAAATAACAAGAAAGATGAGCTTTAAAAGTAATGACATAAAGAGCGTACTTAAAAAGAAAGAGAGGAGTAGGATCCCTTACCTCGGGTATGACTTGACTCGATCGTTCTTTAACTTCCTAAATAATAAACTTTATTTAATTTATACTTGCTTAATAACCTTTTTCAAGTTCATTATTCCTTTTATATCAATTATTGATATGTTATAAACATTATGTAATCATTTAAGTTAATAATGTTTGTTTTGTCGATATTTGGTTCTTAAGTCAAAAGTGGACTTCATACAATTACATGTTGTTCGTGTGGTCAATGGTTCATTATATCCAGAATGATATTCATGATTTGGATATCATATATATCATATATATCCAGCATATACATGTAATTATAATATTACATAATCATTTAGAGGTAAGAAATGAAATGCATCGTTCATGGAGACGGTAAGTCGTACGTACGCATGAACGCTACTTTCATTTCTTTGTCATATTAATGGAATTAAAACTAAATGAGAGGTATTTATATTTTTATTCCAGAATTATATTCATAATTTATATTTAACATACATTATATATATTCATTATAAATATGTACTTATAATAGTACATTACATTTGGGGATAAGAAATGAAATGTACCGTTCATGGAGACGGTAAGTCGTTCGTACATATGAACGCTACTTTCATTTCTATCTCATACATTAATGGAAAGAAATAATAATTATATATAGTTATATTATAATTCCAGTATAACATCATATATAATAACTTTAAATCCATCCTTTATACGTCCCACATATGGAATTAACGAATCACATCACTTTGAGGGGGCGGTAGTCCGCACTTCCTTAAATGATGATATCGCGTTTACCCATAATGGAAACCATAAAGGTATGCCATAAATGAAAAATACAGAAGATTAAGTAAAACATAAACATATTATATATCATATATAAATATATTGACATCTTAATGGCCACCTTTGAAGGTGTTATATGAGTGTTGAACAATCATCGTTTCGTGAGGCAGAAATTCGCCATCCACGGAAACAGTATGTTCTTTAACCATTATATGTAGGTGTGTGTAAGTGTAGATCGAATCCTTCTTATAACAACATCCTAGTATATTTAAGATACTTTAGTTGTTACAAAATAAATTAATAAAAATATTTTACGGGGTTGGAGAGGCAAAATAAAACAAAAGGACTCAAGTGAAGACATTACCTTAAAATCGGGTAACTCCCTTTGGTTTGAGCTCAAAGGCTTCCTTGGGAAGACTTCTGCCCAAATTGAGGCTTCAAGGAGTAAGAGAGGAAAGTTTAGAGACAAAATGGGTAGAGTTTTTCCGAGCCAAAGGCTTTTGGAGTGTGGGTAAGTAGGTATAAGTGGGGGCCTTTTATAAGAGGAGAGGAGGGGCACTCTTGTAAAGTTACAAAATGTTACTGTATTTTCAAAAGATTTTCAGATTTTAAAGGTCCCACATTGACGTATTTCGAGGATAAGGTGATAAGGGTTCCAAATACACTAATCCAATAGGTTTTGTACATGTTTAGGTCTTAGATATTACATTATCTTTCCATTTTATTTAACTCGGAAAATAATGAGGTCATCGCTGCATCATCATGATGTTATAAATAATTTAATTTATTTAATGTCTTAAAATTATAAAAAAAATACTATGATGTAGGAAATATTTTTAGATTTCCAATGACTATTTATAGTCAAAAATATTACTTGTATAACCCCATGTAAAAATTGTTTTAGTAAAACATCTCATGTTTGTGTCATTTTTACTTTAATATTAAATAAAAAGGTATTTATGTCTTTTTCCAACCAAAGTGGATCCATGGGGTCCCCAAGTTGACCCATGGATTTTATTGGTCGGCCATGACACATAAAATGATGGTAGGACATGTGTCTAGGTCATTTCATTTTATTAAAATATTATTCTTACCTTAAACTACACTAATTACCTCTAATCGCGATTAAAAACTTAATAAGTTACTATTCACCAAAAAATTATTTTTATCCCATTGAAGCACATTTTACTTCTTAATGACTATGTCGGATTTTTGAAATTCAAAACACAAAGATGACAAAATTTCATTTAAACGGAAAAATCAGTTTTTATAAGTACCACTTAATGGTTTCACTATTCATCAAAAATTGAGGTTTTTCAGAAAATTACCAAAAAATCACCCTAATCTATATTTGATATTCCGAATTAAAAAATGATTTCTATTTTACAAAATTCAAAACACATAAGTTTAATTAATTAATTTAATAATTAATTTCCGTTTTCAAAACAAATAGCGTGTTTTTATGAAACAAAATGTATCAAAAGATTGACACTAGTTTCAGTCCGATTTCAAAGTGAAATTAATTACAAAGACCAAAATTGGATTAGATGGTAAAAATATATTCTAATTTAACTTTAAAACAAATTCAAAAGATAATCTAATCATATAAATAAATTAGATTAAAAAGAGGTTTTGAATTAAAATACAACATTTTTCACTATTCATTAAAAATTCAACTTTTTGGAAAAATACCAAAAATTTACACAAAGTAAATTTTGATGTCCTGATTATAAAGAAGAATTTAATTTGTCAAATATAACACATGCCATTTTCAAAATTTTGATTTAAAAGAGTTTCTCCATCAAAAGGCGTTTAATCAACCTTTTAAAGAATATTAGAATGTTTATGCTTAAAATTGGATACATTCGCATTTTTAATCCTCTAACATTTATTGTAAAAATTAAAAATATTTGACAAAAATATATAATTATTTTGTAGTTAGTTCTATTCATTCCCGCCATCACAATAGCTATGCGTTAACTACCATTAAAAATAATATTATTTTATTATTAGAGTGCAATGTAAGATTCCCAAGAAACTCGTTGTTACGTGTTGGGTACGCCATCGAGCATAGCATCCCCTTTAATGTCATATTAATATTTTATTCACAAATATGGATAAATATGAAATTGTCATATTATTTATTTACCTGGGGTGTTACATCCTTCCCCCTTTTGGGAATTATGTCCTCGCAATTTTAAAATTGATCTTGGAAACATCCTTGAAAGTCCCACATCGGAACAAGAGTCAGTAAAACAATCACTTTAAAATAAAGAAAGATAAGTACAGAGGTCACCTGAGTTCACCCATAATAGGATTTCGTGTAGGAAAACATGGACATGGAAGAAAAAGTAATGGGTCGTGTTCTTGGGGGAGAGTGATAGTAAACATGTCTAGGAGAAAGTTAACCATAATAAAATCACAAACTTGTGATGGGTTAAACGGTATTTGATTCCCCAGTAGGAAAAGTTAATAGACAATATTTTGTTTTAAGTTACTTTTTATTGAGTAATTTATTCATAAGGAAACATAATCACTTATCATGTTGACTTTCAACTTTTATTAGATTCCTTACACAAACTCGTATTTTCTCCAAAAGACGAGTATTTAGGAAGACTTGTTCATATTAAGAGTACTATAATAAACTTCTAGAGAATCACCTAATCCACCAAAGAGAACTATATACTTCTTGTGTCTTTAGGCTTTAACCAAAACCAAAACCAAAAAGGTTAGTACAAGATCAGATAATCCAGAAAAGGATAACCCTTTAAAAAAAATCTCTGCTTAATCTCCAAAATTTGTCCAACAAAACCCAAAGTTCAACGAGGACCATCCGATAAACAATTTGTCCATAAAATTCTTCAAAGTAAACCAATATAAGATTGAAACCCAAATATTTGAAGGATTTAGTCACATAGTCTTCCAAGTTAAATCGTAACATTTATCTCCAAACAACATCAGTCGCTCCTAAAGTCTCGTATTGAAAAGTAATTAATCTAATCACATATCCTCCATGATAGGTTAATCATTTTCATAAATAACCCAAAATCAACTTACTCTTAATTCATAAAATCATATAACTAAAAAAGAACCAGTCAAACTAACTAGGGACTTCACGTAGTCCAGTGGTAGGCGATAAATACCAGTCGCACTTTGGTTGTGGGTTCGATTCCCACAGCTTTGTCCGACGCGACGGGTAGTCACACGGTCTGCGTGTTGTCCTTTTTCCAAAACTATATAATTCTCAAATCATTTCCCCAAAAAAAGGATAAAATCATCAAAAATAACCATAACATAATTTAACCTCAATTTTATCTCATGCCTTTCACTTGAATCATAACATATAGTAACCCATAATTACCTCAAAAGTAAGGATCATATAAACCCAAATGGTTCTTTATAACTATGTCCACAAAAGAAAAGATAAATATTCCTTGAATAAAATTTGCATATATTAAACATCGGGGTTACACATAATATAAAAAGACTTCTAATGTAACTCCATCATCAAAAGAGACTTAATACTCTTAAGAATTTCACTATAACTCTTGAAGCCCTTATATGTTGACATCTTACTCATTCAACATTCTTCATGGTCTATTAACCATTCCTTTCCAACTTATTCTGAAATACCTATTTCCTACAAACAAAATCATGAATCATATCCTAAGATTCCAAAATAAGAAAACAGTATTCATGAAATAATGCATACCTTTGATTGGTCATTGTCAGTTTCTTCATCCTCAATTGGAATGGCATTAGGTATTGGTAAATGAATATTTGTATGATCTTGGTGATCTCATTCCTGAAACTTCTTCATAGGACATGTGTTTTCATAATGACCATGCACACCACATTTAAAACATTCAATTGATCCCTCAGAAATAACTTCTTTCCCTTTCCTCGAGTCAACAAGATGCTTCCTTTTTCCATGGCAGGTTCTTGCTTTATGACCTTCATTTCTACATCTATAGCATATTTCTGTCCCTTTGAAACATTTTCCTAGGTGTTTATTTCCACATCTTTGACACATAGTTTTTTGTACACACTTAACTTTATGATTATTACCTGTAGTTTCATAGGGATTTGTTTCTCACATATATGATGCCTTATAGAAATCACCAAGGTTTAGGTGGTCAATCATGACTCCAGATAGTTGGCTGAGGATAAACATAATAGTTCTCATTGTATCTCCCATATCATTCAGTTTCTCGCTCAGAAAACTGTCACAGTTTCCTTCACATCCATCGTTACCTTGGTGCCTGCTAGATCCAGCCATTTACTAAAACCAAGAAGGTCAGTGTGAGTATATCAACAAAACCATCATGTACTAAAGAGGAAGATAAACACTAAGATATACTTACTCATTCACTTTATATAAAAACTATGACTCTTTCTGAAATCCTAACCATTATGGTCATGTCACTTATGCTTAAAGAATACCCTAAACTCTAAAGTTATCTAAACTGACCTTTGATACCAACTATAAGGCCCCAACCTTAAACCTTACTTAATATTCAATTAAATGAGTAATTCAAATTGAGGATCTTTTCAGGTTTAGAGTTTTATAGAATTAGAACATAACTATTACATCTCAAAAGAGTACAAAGTAGTCACTTCTACTAAAATTTCCATAAAATAAATACTCTTAAAAAGAAACATGTCTAGCTCCTTGTTTTAGTTAGCATGGCTTTCCCTTGAACCCATCATTGATCATATTCCATGCTAAGTCCTGTGAAAAACATTTCAAAAACTTGGGATGAGCATAAAAAAGCTCAGTAAGGGATACACAAAGAATGAAAACTATTAGTTTTTCAAAACAACAAGTAAACCATGTATACTTTATCAAAGTAATACTTTTCACATTTTCGAAGTAGTAAAAACTCTTTTCTGAATAAAAGTTCATTACTTACCCTTCTGTAACCAAAATATTACCATAAAACCCATATAAAGATCACATAACATATAAAGGTAACTTGGGACATAAACATACTTAATTGGAATAACCATAAGGCCGACTTCCACACATATCACTTAATGGAATAGGCATTCGGCCAACTTCGATACATACTTAATGGAATAGCCATACGGCCGACTTCCATACCCAATGCATTGGAGGTTATAACGTAACCACCCATCCTGGTATTCACGGCACCACCCGTCATATGGTTTATCACGTAACCACCCGTAAAATGTCAAAGTACCATTATAAAATTATAACACATAAAACCAACATAAAGGAATGATAACATTTCCACATTTCAATCACAATATATCATTTAAATATATTGACATAATATAATCCTTTATCAAAACCATTTTCAATAACAAAATACAAAAAATACTATATGGTATTTATTTTATTTTAAAAACATTACGACTTGTTGAGGAATCCAAAGATCAAATAATACCCGCGGCGGCGGAAAAGGTCGTTGTCACCGCGTACGTAAAAGAAACATTCCTTTTTGTCGTTTAGTAAAATGATTCGTAGAAAAAATATTACTTTTGAATAAACGTAAAAGTCAAAGGGTTTTATACACCGTATAAAAGAAGGTTGTGTATAAAATAAAATATGCCTCAATGAATGGAGATTGAGACGAAGACCCTTACAAAGACGGTATCCTTGGTTTAATGATAAACCAATTGAATAATTATGTGTGACAAACGAATACACCAAATATAAGTGGATATTAATTGTAAAAAAATCAGAGGTTATTCACACATATTCATAGAACAACATATTCAAGGAGTATAAGTTTATCCCAAAGAATCAAATTTGGGTTAAAAAGTTCCCTTGCAAAAATTTGACAGCTTAACGGCGTCACTTCAAAATTAAGAAAAAGATTTGATGAGGGATAAAAAAAAGTATCTCATCACTTAAAATTTACATCAATAAGGATATATGAGAACATATCCCAACATAACAATATGTGAATTAAAACACCCAACAAAAGAAGTCTTTTAAAAATAGGAGGGTGAAAGGTTCCCTTACCGACTTGTGTATCTTTCGAAACATACACCCCATGAAAGAAGGTCAATACATCATTGATGTAAATACTCATAAACGAAAGTATATTACACAAAGAGTAGAATAATGGGAAGTACATACACAACTCAAAGGAAATTGTGGGAAATGTAGCATAAATCTCACGGGAATAAAAGTGAGATGAAAAATCCCTTACGAAAACTCGGCAGCCTAATGACGCCACTTAAAACTTCCAAAATGGATTGATGAGAGAAAATAGGGTCTCTCATCATATGAACAATAAAAATTATAGTAAGATTAATATAAAATAACATCCCAATAACAAGAAAGATGAGCTTTAAAAGGAATTACATAAAGAGAGTACTTAAAAAGAAAGAGAGGAGTAGGATCCCTTACCTCGGGTCCGTCTTGACTCTATCGTTCTTTAACGTCCTGAATAATAAACTTTATTTAATTTATACTTTCTTAAGAACCTTTTTAAAGTTAATTATTCCTTTTATATCAATTATTGACATGTTATAAACATTATGTAATCATTTAAGTTAATAATGTTTGTTTTGTCGATATTTGGTTCTTAAGTCAAAAGTGGACTTCATACAATTACATGTTGTTTGTGTGGTCAATGGTTCATTATATCCAGAATGATATTCATGATTTGGATATCATATATATCATATATATCCAGAATATACATGTACTTATAATATTACATAATCATTTAGAGGTAAGAAATGAAACGCACCGTTCATGGAGACGGTAAGCCGTACGTACGCATGAACGCTACTTTCATTTCTTTGTCATATTAATGGAATTAAAACTAAATGAGAGGTATTTATATTTTAATTCCAGAATTATATTAATCATTTATATGTAATATAAATTATATATATTAATTATAAATATGTACTTATAATAGGACATTACATTTGGGGATAAGAAATGAAATGTACCATTCATGGAGACGGTAAGCCGTACGTACGCATGAACGCTACTTTCATTTCTATCTCATACATTAATGGTAAGAAATAATAATGATATAGAGGTATATTATAATTACAGTATAACATCATATATAATAACTTTAAATCCATCCTTTATACATCCCACATATGGAATTAACGAATCACATCACTTTGAGGGGGCGGTAGTCCGCACTTCCTTAAATGAAGATATCGCGTTTACCCATAATGGAAACCATAAAGGTATGCCATAAATGAAAAAAACAGAAGATTTAGTAAAACATAAACATATTATATATCATATATAAATATAGTGACATCTTAATGGCCACCTTTGAAGGTGTTATATGAGTGTTGAACAATCATCGTTTCGTGAGGCAGAAATTCGCCATCCACGGAAACAGTATGTTCATTAACCATTAGATGTAGGTGTGTGTAATTGTAGCTAGAATACTTCTTATAAAAACATCCTAGTATATTTAAGATACTGGAGTTTTTACAAAATAAATGAATAAAAATATTTTAGGGGGTTGGAGAGGAAAAATAAAACAAAAGGACTCAAGTGAAGACATTACCTTAAAATCGGGTTACTCCCTTTGGTTTGAGCTCAAAGGCTTCCTTGGGAAGACTTCTACCCAAACTGAGGCTTCAAGGAGTGAGAGAGGGAAGTGGAGAGACAAAATTGGCAGAGGTTGGCCGAGCCAAAGTCTTTGGGAGTGTGGGTAAGGAGGTAGAGGTGGGGGCCTTTTATAAGAGGAGAGGAGGGGCACTCTTGTAAAGTTACAAAATGTTACTGTATTTTCAAAAGCGTTTCGGATTTTAAAGGTCTCACATTGATGTATTTCTAGGATAAGGTGATAATGGTTGGAAATCCACTCATCCAATAGGTTTTGGACATGTGTAGGTCTTAGATATTACATTATCTTTCCATTTTATTTAAATCGTTAAATAATGAGGTCATCGTTGCATCATCATGATGTCATAAATAATTTAATTCATTTAATGTCTAAAAATTATAAAAAAATACTATGATGTAGGAAATCTTTTTTTATTTCCAATGACTATTTATAGTCAAAAATATGACTTGTATAACCCCATGTAAAAATTGTTTTAGTAAAACATCTCATGTTTGTATCATTTTTACTTTAACATTAAATAAAAAGGTATTTATGTCTTTTTTCAACCAAAGTGGATCCATGGGGTCCCCAAGTTGACTCATGGATTGTCTTGGTCGGCCATGACACATCCAATGAGGGTAGTAAATGTTTCTAGGTCATTTCATTTTATTAAAACATTATTCTTACCTTAAACTACACTAATTACCTCTAATCGCGATTAAAAACTTAATAATTTACTATTCACCAAAAAAATTAATTTTATCCCATTGAACCACATTTTACTTCTTAATGACAACCATGTATGTCGGATTTTTGAAATTCAAAACACAAAGATGACAAAATTTCATTTAAACGGAAAAATCAGTTTTTATAAGTACCACTTAGTGGTTTCACTATTCATCAAAAATTGAGGTTTTTCAGAAAATTACCAAAAATTCTCCCTAAGCTATATTTGATATTCCGAATTCAAAAATGATTACTATTTTAAAAAATTCAAAACACATAAGTTTCATTAATTAATTTAATAATTAATTCCCATTGTCAAAACAAATAGCGTGTTTTTATGAAACAAAATGTATCAAAAGATTGACACTAGTTTAAGTCTGATTTCAAAGTGAAATTAATTCCAAAGACCAAAATTGGATTAGATGGAAAAAATATATTCTAATTTAACTTTAAAACCAATTCAAAAGATAATCTAATCATATAAATAAATTAGATTAAAAAGAGGTTTTGAATTAAAATACAACATTTTTCACTATTCATTAAAAAATTGAACTTTTTGGAAAAATACAAAAAATTTACACAAAGTAAATTTTAATGTCCCAATTCTAAAGAAGAATTTTATTTTGTCAAATATAATACATACCATTGTCAAAATGTTGATTTAAAAGAGTTTCTCCATAAAAAGGCGGTTAATCAACCTTTTAAAGAATATTAGAATGTTTACGCTTAAAATTGGATTCATTCACATTTTTAATCCTCTAACATATATTATAAAAAGTAAAAATATTTGACAGATATATATAATAATTTTGTAGTTAGTTCTATTCATTCCCGCCATTACAACAGTTAGGCGTTAACTACCATTTAAAATAATATTATTTTATTATTAGAGTGCAACGTAAGATTCCCAAGACACTCGTTGTTGTGTGTTGGGTACTCCATCGAGCATAGCATCCCCTTTAATGTCATATTAATATTTTATTCACAAATATGGATAAATATGAAATTGTCATATTCTTTATTTACCTGGGGTGTTACAAACATCATAGGCTTAATCATCATATCCCTCTTGTAACTCAACTGGTAGTCGTCATGGAGGTATATTTCTATAAGTACAAATGCATGTCTCATAATATATTCCTTAAACAATTCATTAAATCATGGTTTAGGTAAAGAAACAATATAAATACAACATGTTACCCCCACATATCTTATAATAAGAACCTTATAACCTCTAGTGCTCACTCTAGCCCCATATACCCATAAAACTTTTCAACATATTATATACAAGGCCCATTTCATACATGAAATATCAAAGGCATTATATATATATTTTTCAAATTTGTTTTAACTATTAATTTATAAACCATGGGTAAATTAAATGAAATGAAAATTAAAATTTATAGAGTTAAATTCCTTATAAGTTGAAATTGGTGTTTTATTTATGTTATAGAACATACTAATAAATATAAATAATCATGATATACAATTTTATCAGTTTACTCAACCAAAATATATGAATCATTAAGGCTCAGTTAAATGAAATTTTAACTTTAAATTATTGAGGGAAAACATTATAAGTTTTAATTTGAATTTTATTTAGTTGAAACATTATAATAAACCAAGTATTTAACCACGTAAACCTTTATTATTTATTTAGGTAATCTGTTAAGTAATATGCCATCCCAAGTTTATATGTGAGATAACCATATAAATGGTTGTTATCACTTTAAATATTATCCAATATCAAAGTATCATAACAAATCACAAGATTTCAATTACATGACTTGTGAATATTTTGTGTCTAATATAATGAATTAACACATATGGAAAGAGGTAAAATCCCATAAACAAATAACAAAAAATCATGTGTGTCACATAATGTTAAAATTGATTAATTTTCAAAGTAAAAAAGTAGGAAAATCAATACCATCCATGGTAACAAAGGCTTTCCATCATACATGGGTCTAAAACTCCTAGAAAAAATCTTTGTACTAAGTGGTGACAACACCCAATCTTCTATCTACTTTACCCAAGTTATAGAGAAAAATAAATATCTCTGATACCACTTTTTAACATCCCTGGCCTGGGACCACTCATAAGTGTCTAAACAAGATGTTTGTTGGGACCTCAAGCATGCCTCCTCATATTCCAGAGGCTTCCAACTAGTAACATGGTTCTATGGTGGTATGGTGGGGTTAATAAAAATAGTGTAAATAAATTATATCATAGACATCCATACAATTAAATAAACCAGGGAAGATAAATATAGACAAGTGCTAATAAATAGTTACAACCCAAGCCATACCAAAATTATTTGTCTATTGCATCAAGCATGTATAAATTCTAAATACCAGTAATATACAAATATATAATACAAAAAATGAAAAAAAAAATACAACTACAAAGACTCCTACAAATGGTCATGATTCTTATCCCAGTCTCAATCTCACATCCATGAATCTAACAGTTTAAATCATTCATCAGTCATAGGGTTATTTCCATTTTCCTAGCCTACAATCATGAATTCTACATGGGTACCCAATGGTGGCCCAAAAATTGATTAAGTATGAATCAGTAAGACACCACCAGTATTGTCTAAAAAATATCCATCTTGGCTACTAGGTGTATACTGAGGTGCATTAAAAAAATATAGAAAGATAAATAAACAACTATTACACCTTGGGTTCCAGGGTGATACCTGAGTTTTACCATACCTACTTTGGCCTAACACTAATGTCTCTTTTTATAGTAACTCGATTCATAAAAATCAACCACACTTGGTTAATACCAAGTGGTTAATAGTGTCCAGGAAACACTACTAAACCAAATAAGGGATTTTCCCTATGGATTTCTCATATAGAAGGTTTCATCACCAAAACCATGGGAGTTCATCATTTTGAATTCTAAGTAGTCGGTGTTATCACTGAACCCAAGGGTTACACTTATAGTATTACTTTTCATAGGATTCATTGTTGAGCCCATGGGATTTCATCCCATGGTGTTTCAAGTAGTAAGTGTTATAGGTGAACCCATGTGAATTCACCCTATGGAATTTGAATTATTAATTATCCATTTAAACCACATTGAAAATTCATGAATAATTAACTTTATTTCATTACATTAAATCTCTAATTTCAGGTACACCAACAATAAATAAATAAATTCATTCCATAGGTCTCCCTTGATACCCAAGTAAAATGGACCCTAATATATATCTTATGCATCCTTAGTCACTTACCTATGGGCATACATCAAGATACATAAAACCCTACGAGGTGCCCCTTTAATTACCCATTTCATACCTGAGGTCATGCACACCTAGAAGGGTGGAAAAAAGTCCCATTTACCAACTAACAGACCACTAATGTCCCATGGAGGACTTTAATTTCATGATTTAGGTCTAAAAAATATTAAATTAAATTTCTTATCATGTACACAGTGTGTCATCACAACTACATGTCACACACACCTATAAATGGTTAGTATTTTAGGGAAAGGTTTTAGAACCACCACTACTACAAAATAGGCCTTTTAAAGTGCTGATAAAGGTTCACTTTATTAGCACTAAAACAAGTGATAATAAAGAGCACCTTTCATCAATGCTGATAAAAGGTAATCTTTTATCAGTGCTTTATTTTTAGTACTGACAAACGGTACCCTTTATTGCTGCTTTATATTAAGCACTGATAAAGGGATCCTTTATGAGCGCATTGTAGCACTGATAATGGTCCTAAATAAAATTAAATAATTAAATAAATACAAAATAAATACGAGTTTACTAATAAAATATTAAAAGTTTATTAATTAAAAAAATATTTATAAAAAAGAATAAATTGATTATACTATATATAAATTATAGATATTAATAAATAGTATATAATAAATATATAGATATATGTAAAATTAAAATTAAAAAAATAAAAAATAAAAAAAGTAAATTCGGAAAAATATTAAACATTTTATTAATTAACTAATTATTGATAATATTAATAAATAGTATATATTAAATATATTGATATGTATAAATGTATATTAATATGATTTATATAATAAAAATTATGTATGTTTTACATCAAATAGTTATATATTTATAGTGAAGAATGGTTTATAATTAAAAATTAATATGAATTAAAAATAATGACTAATTGAATTGAGTAATGGAAATATTTGAATATCATTTGATTTTTAAATTTAACATATATCAAATGTGTGTTATATTGATTTCACATACATATACCTAATTAATTCATTTTTATGTACAACACACAGACAAATATTTATGTAATTAATAAAATTGTATATCGAAACACATACACCTAATATTTATGTAATTTATATAAATTTATTATTAATTTTTGAATTTCATTATAACATCACATATTTATTATATTATGTCTTTAATCGGTAAATTTAATTTATTTATTTTTTAATTTTATTGCAAATATGTATTAATTCAGTCTATATATTTTTTTGGGAATTAAACCATTTTTTATTATTTTTTTATATATATTTACTTATTATGTTTTAATACTTTCAATATGTATTCATCATTATTTAAATATATATCCATAATTTTTTAATAATTTTTGTTTAAGTAATAAAACTTATCCATTTTTCAATATTTTTAAAGTGTACTCATTTTTAATTATTTAATTTCACTCATTTTTAACATTCAAGCATTTAAGATTATATATTCATTAATAATGTTAAAATAATACTTGTAAATATTTATAAATAAATATATTTATAAATGTATATTTATTATATTTATAAATTTATATTTCTATAATTATAAATAAATAAATATTATTTTTTAAAAAAGTATTTATATAATTATAAACAAATAATTATGTATATTAAAATAATTATAAAATTATAATAAATTTATTTAAATAATGGATATATTTACAATATTTATTCTTAAATTATATGTAGTTATTAAATGTATATATATAATTACATTAATATATAATGATATAAATATATAAATATTATTTTTTTACAAATAATTTAGATAATTATATAATTAAATAATTATCAAATTATAATAAATATATCTAAATAATGAATATATTAAAAATATTTATATTTAAATTTATATATACTTATTAAATATATATATATATATATATATAATTATATGAATATATATAATGATTAAAATATATTTATATTTATATAATTATAATAAATATATTTACTGTGTTTATATTTATATATATTTATTAAATATATATAATTATATAAATATATAAAATGATATAAATATATTTACAACCATAAATAAATCATTGTTTTTTAAAAAGGTATCTATATAATTATAAATACTTAATTACATATTTAAATAGTTATAAAATTATAATACATAAATATATAATTATATAAATATATTTAGAATTTTATTACAATTACAATTATAATTATTTTATTAGTGCTAAATTTTTAGTACTCATAAATATTCCTTTTATTAGTGCTTCCTTAGTGCTGATAAAGATGGAGTTTTATCAGCACTGAAATAGTGTTGATAAAATGAATATTTATTTGTGTTAAAACGTTAGTGCTGACAAATCTATATCTTTATCAATGCTAAAACAGCACTGATAAAGATTCATTTTATCATCTATTATTAATTTAGCACTGATAAACGGGGTCTTTATCAGTGTTTTTTTTTAAATCACTAATAAAAGTGTCCCCGGTCTATTTAATAACCCTAACCATGAATGAATCTTTCACAATTTCTCAAGCTATCCATGGTAGCCGCCTCCCACTATCACTCCTCATCAATGAATCCAACCTGTAATCAGGTCTCGAATTAATCCAAGGGTTTAATCAAAGTATTAAATGAATCAAATCTAGAAAAATTCATGACTCGAATGAATCCAATATTTTGCACACGATATCTCTATTTCTCTCGGATGAATCAAATATTCAATCCATGGTATATTAATTTTTATCCTTCTCTTCACTCATTTTTCTTGTTTAGATATATCTTTTTGTGCTTTTTTGTTCATTATCTCTTGTTATTCATTACCCATTACTATTTTCAAGCTTGAATGATTTCCACCCTCATGCCACTTCACTGTGACTTCTACCATTGCAAATACAACATATATTATTAATCATTTCAACTATATATGAGTTTAACATATGTGTGTTAAATTTATAGGGATGTTGCCTCATCTGAGACATTTTCCACCTAAATAATCCTTTCATTGTACCTTTAGAATTCAAAAATTGTACAAAATATCCAATGCACTATGTTAAAATTTATTATAAATAACACAATGACTCATAAACCATGGTTTATTATTTTAAACCACATGCATTCTAGTATGTCTAGAACTAGAAGATTGTATTTTTCAAGTGATTGAATCAATTGGTTGGGATTTATTTGGGAAAAAACTAGTTATACACTTTCTACCAGACACTATAGATATAGTGGAGGGTCCTTCATAAGTCTTCATTAACTAGTTATTCAATAATTTAAATTTAAAACATGTAGTGCACTTGAAAAAAAGATTTAGCACAAAAAATATATTAAAAAATAGATGTTAGATTTTCATTTTGATGTAGATATATCTAAATGATTATATGATATGAGGATTTTCATTCCCCAAGAAATAGTTCTTTCACTATAAGAATCGTCCATAGAATGTTACAGGGTATAATCATTCTTTTTAACTTTTTTAGAATACATTCATCCTATTTATTCTAGATTCTTTAATATAGTAGAAATATCAAATCATTTCATATTAAGAATGATTTTATCATTTTCTTATAATTTTATTTTGACTTCACAAGATATTCTTATATCTCTAATTTTATCTTTATACATTTCTCTGGTTTCTTATAGTAGATGTTCAATCTCTTTAATCCTTTTGACTGTAATATTCAGTTTAAAATATTTGAAAATAATTACTTATTTTAATTTGTGGGTTATCTCCTGAATCCTTTTCTTTTAAATTTCTTTATTTAAAATTTCAGTTAAAAATATATTTTGAACAATCATTTATTGAACACACAAATGATTTATCGAATTTAAAGTAAAATAATATATTTTTTGTAATCATTTAAACTAAATGATTATAAGTATCAAAATAACCAATACATTCCATTTTTTTGAAACTTTTGATTACTAATATTTCTTTAAAAACTTTAATTTTATCATTTGAGTCATAAATTCTTGTAAATACTCATTTACAACCAATATTATTTGAATATTTTTGAAAATTATTAAATATGCAAGTATTATTTCTCATAATATAGTCTATTTCATCATTAAATTATTTTTTATAGAATGCAACATATTTTTAATACAATGATTCTATATATAAAATGAGATCATCATCTATGGTTATCCTTATAAAATATTTTTCAGAATATTATTATGTTCATCTATATCAATAAGAAAAATGAAGGATTCGAAATATATGAATTCATGATATGGATGTTTCTATTTTCTATGTATTATAATCCATTTAGGTTTAAATCTAGAATATTTTTTATTCTATGCCATTATATCTTAACTAAATTAAACTCTAGATCCACGGCTATGAGGAACAATTTTATTTTAATTATATTTATAAAATTTATTATTAAAAAAAATTACAACTCTAGATTCAAAAATTACATTAGATTCTATGTGCATTATTCTATATTATTTATTATTAATTTCCATAAGAACAAAAAATATTTAATTATTTTAGTTTTAGTTTTAGTTATTTTACGAATAGAAACTCTAAAAAAATTTATGTACATCCATTATTTAAGATATAAAAATTTTGGTTTCATCCTCATCAACATCATAACCTAAATAGTCATTATTAAAATTTGTTTCTTGAGACTCATCCCTCATCTCTTATATTTTCATGAACTACTCTGAGTAATAGTCATCCAAAATGACCAACAATTATTGATGTGGGTGGATTTTGGTTAGAGTAGTTCAAGAAACATAGTTGGATGTCCACAAGAGATGGGAGACATGTCTCCAGCAACACAATGCAATAATAACTATTCAAAAGATGAAGATGATGAGGATTACTGTTGTCTATAAATTTTAACTTTGGATCAATTTAAAGGATAACACCTACCATAGTGGATTAATTATTTTCTTAAATTTAATTACCCATTTTATTCAAAGAATACTGAAATTATTTGAAATAATCAAATGCTGGGTTCCTTTTATTTGAATTATCAATAACTTTCACCTCTGATAATTAATATCTTATTTGTATTTAAGTATTTATTGTAAAATGAATATTTTATGAACCTTATCAAATGAATATGAATCGAAAATGGATGTACATTAATTGTTTGACAAAATATCATTAGGATGGAGTTAAAGATTTCATGAAGTTTGCAGTAGAGAATGTATAAGACCCTTCTCAAATCCTTTGTCAATGTTTACATTGTTTTTTTTTCAAGAAAATATTGTCTATAAGAGTTGGAAAAACATTTGATTTTTCATAGAATATATCAGAGCTATAAATATTTAACTAAACATGGGAAAAAACTGAATGTGAACTCTGATAGGGATGAAACTGTGATTTATAGATCATTTGATATGAATACCAGCATAAATGATGATGGATATCACATGGAATAATTTCAATGGAAATTTTATATGAACTTCATGATTTTCAAAAGTTTTTTGTGAAGTTATATTGTTGTGATAAAAGACCATTCTATACTGTTTTTTCTAAATACACAACATTTTCCACTATATTGAAGTTATATAATTTGATATCTGGAAGCAGATAGAGTGACATAAATAAATTCTTAGAGATAATAATTCATCACGGTATAAAGTATGGATATCAAATACAAATAACTAATAGTTTATAGAATGGTTTCATGATCAAATTTATAAGGAGTTATATAAAAATCCAAATTTAATTGTCGAATTATTTTGATGTCTATCCAAGGGAATGAATGAATTTTTTTTATCTTACACTGGTTTTTTATTCAACGGTTGTACATTCTATAAAAAACATGATGACTAGAGTATGATGAAAAATAGTGGTGTTATTCTTGTGGTGGAAGTGATGCACATATCTAGTTCCAAGGATAGAAACACAATTTATGAAAATATGTCATATTTTGGCATTATTGAACAGATATGCGAGTAGGATTATATAATATTTCAAGTGCTCATTTTTTGTTGCAAATGGGTTAACAATATGATTTTAGTAAAAGATGATGAAATAGTCATCATAAAGGTTAATTTAAGTGTGTAATGGGAAAAAGAAAAGCATTTTATAATGGCATCACAAGCCGTGCAAGTATTTTATGTATTAAATCCAGCAAAACAAGATTTTGTTAATTTTCCTGCTGGTTACTAAAACAAATATCAGGTAAGATGAGATTTCAATCAATGATAACCCTTTCATTAGGAGATCATAATTAGTTCATGTCAGTACCAATGTGTAAAATGTATTTAATGTTAGAGGGGTCCAAAAAGAGGGGATTTGGATTCTCGTTTGTGGAACCAAATCTCTAAAACCTTTAAAAATAGAAAAAGAGTTCAATGAAAATGTAAAAGTGTTTTTTAATGTATTATGATTTTCCTCATAATATTATATGTTCTCTACTATATTAACATAATCTAAATTAAATGTTTGACTACTCATGAAGACAATATCTTTTATACATGATGATGTTACCAATCCCACGGAAGAATAGACTATAATGAAGGAAGCCATTTGGGAATATATATAGGTAATGTTATGATATACTTTCTCTATTTTACCTAAAAATTATATAATGAAATGTTGATTTAATTTTCATTATTCCATATATAGTTTGTTTATTTTATAAGATTATTATCCCTCTTTAATGATTATCCACACCAAAAATTCTACAAACTTCTTCTAACTCAAAACCTTTTCATCCCTATAGTACTGGATTTTACCACTTTACTTCAAGTTCCCTTCACATCTTGATTATAGAGGTAATCTTGATGTTTTTATAGTAAAATCATTTTCTATATAATTAATGTATTGTTTTATATTTATGTTTAATTTATTTATTTTTATTATTACACCTATAATAATTATTTTCTCGTATAAGTTAATTCTTTTGTACAAGTTGGGGTTGTTTTTTTAAATCTTCTCAAGCTCATGATAGATTGGACTTTGATCCTACAACTGAGATAATGAAAATAAATAAATGCATCAAGAATTCATACAATCATCACGAAAAGGTGGATTCCTACTACTTATTTAATTAATTTTGTTATCATTTTATCTATTATTTATAAGTTAATTTCCTTATCATTATTATCTAATACTTATTTAATTTTTTTCACAGATCTTTTAGGAAGTCATATTTTGCTTTTAAATATCTATAACAAGCCACAAATGGGATAAAATATTACTTTATTCCAATTTTACCACACATTCCATTGCATTTTTTGTCAAAATTATAACATTACATATTTATTTTATGTTATTAGTCGAAAAACCTTCCTCATTGTTGAAATAAAAAAGAGTATAGGAAGCTCATGTGCCCATTTTGGAGACTTCTCATGATATAATAGGAACATGAGATTCCTCTACTCTTCTGGTTTTCAACAATGAGAATGGTTTTTTCGATAAGAACATTGATTCTATATGAAATATCGATAATTTGATAAATAAAGGAAATAAAAATCATTGTAAATTAGAATTTAATATTGTTTTGTGACTTTGGGATGTGTAGGAATCAATCATACCTCAATCTGACACATGGTGTGACTAGTATGACTCCAAGTTCTTCTTTTTATTTAAAATTGACATTAATTTTAGTAAAAAAGACAACTAACATACTTAAAACCAAGAAAACATATTAGGATTGTTTTAATACTTTAATAAAACTATCCATAAGTCATTTTTGATGTGTATTAATTAGCTACACTTCAATCTAATACATGATGTTCACAATATAACTCAAATTTTCCATTTTCATTTTAAAATAGACATTTTATTTCAAAAAGATTCACTCATTTAAAATTGATAAAACACACTCATATTTTCTTGTTAATTTAAAAACTAATTCATAATACATTGGTTGCATTTAGGAATCGGTCTCACATAGAACTAATACAATATGTGATTGGTATGAGTCAAAGTACGTGTTTCTAATTTAAAATGAAATTTTAGTAAAAAATACAAGTGACGTACTAAAAACTTAACAGACACATTCATATTATTTTTATAATTTTTTAAAATTATTCATAATTCATTTTAGATTTGTAGGAATCATCTGAACCTCAACCCAAAGTATATTGTGATTAGTATGACCCTAAGTGCATCTTTTTATTTAAAATTGAAATCAATTTTAGTAAAAAGGAAGATAATCCTACTCAAAATAGATAAATGAAATTTGAATTGTTTTTATACTTTAATAAAATGATCCATAATTAATTTTTGATGTGTAGTAATAAGATGCACCTCAATCTAAGACACTATGTTCCCGATATGACTCAAATTTTCCATTATCAATTTAAAATTGACACTTGAGTTCAAAAAGTGTCACTCACTAAAAACTATGAAAACACTCTCATATTTTCTTGATAATTTATGAAAATGATTAATAATTAATTTTTGACATGTAGGAATTGATCTCACAACAAACTAGTACACAATGTGACTGGTATCAGTCAAAGTGTGTGTTTCTAGTTTAAAATGATGTTTTAGTAAAAAAGAAAAGTGATGTACTCAAAGCCAATAAAACACTTTCATATTATATTGATACTTTAGAAAAATTATCTGTAAGTCATTTGAGATATTCAATAATCATCCACACCTCAATCCAATACACAGTGTGACCTGTATAACTCCAAGTGAATCTTTTAATTTAAAGGTGACATCAATTTTAGTAAAAAGGACAATTGAACAACTCAAAAAATAAGAAAACACATTTGAATTGTCTTTATACTTTAGGAAAATGATTCATAAGTTATTTTTTAGGTGTATTAATTCCCCTTAATCTGATACATGATGTTCCTAGTATGACTCAATGCATCTATTGTCAGTTTAAAATCAACATTTTAGTTTAAAAAGTGTCACCTATTGAAAATCAATAAAACACACTTGAATTGTCTCGATAATTTAGGAAAATGATTCATAAGTCATATTTGATGTGTAGGAATTGGTATCAATTCAAACTAACACACGATGTGACTGATATGAGTCAATGTGTGTGTTTCTAGTTTAAAATGACATTTTAGAGAAAAAGACAAGTGACATACTCAAAACTGAGAAAACACATTTGGATTGTTTTGATAATTTAGTAAAAAAATCCATAAGTCATTTGAGACATTTCAGAATTCTCCTCACATAATTCTAACTAACAGTGTGGCTGGTATGACTACAAGTGCATCTTTTCAATATACAAGTATCATTTTAGTTTAAAATGCACTTGACATCGCCAAAACTGAGTAAATGATCCAAGAGTTTTTTCTCATAATTTTATCCTTATCATTTTTATCTTATACTTATTTATATTACATTGGTTAGGGGAGTGGGAATAAAAAAATGAAAACCCTACCTAAATGCACATAGGGAGGCTTGAAACTGAGACCCCATAAACAACACCATAGGATGAAACCATTAGGTTGCACCAATAGGTCTTTGTCTTACACTTGTTTAATTAATTTTCACATAGATAATGATTTAATATTAATAAGAAATGGTGTGAAATGTGAGAATAAACTGCAACTCAATATGATACATAGTTTTCTAGGTATGGCTCAATGTTTAGTTCAAAATTAAAACTTTTTATTAATTTATTTATTTATATTATTACTAAAATAAGAATTTTTTTATTATAAAGGTTCATTATTTTTCTTGAGTAGCGGTGGTTAGATCGGAAATAGCATGATTTGGGTAAAGATCAAAAGAAAAAGGAACATTGATGTTTTTAATGTGTGTAATAAATTATACTTATGTAATTTTATAAATGAACATTTGAAATGTCTATAATATAGTTTTTTTATTGTATTTGTGTTTTAAATTTATTTTCATTTAAATTATATATTAGTAATTGATTTTTTTGATATCTAGTGGTGTTTCTGTTGTTGTGGTGTGTTGTTAAAGTAGACGACACTGGTACTGTGGTTTGTTATTACAGCACATTGTGGTATGCCCATTTATTAATACTTTTACAAACATTGAGGGGTTGTCATTAGGACAGTGTCGTTCGTCATGGTTGGACCATGAATTGTCTAACCATCTGACTCATCTAGTGGTAATTGTGTGGTGCCTCATGCTTTTCCAGTAGGGATAGCATAGTTAGTTCATGGTTTGTTAAACCATGAAAAAACCATGATGGATGTCCAATATTTTATGATTTTGGTTTTTCTTTTGGTTTTTCTTTTCTTTTTTCCTTATTTTAATTTCCTCCCTTTTTCCCCCTCATTCCATGTGTTCCCTGTGTGATTCCTCCCCCTGCTCCTCTCAATTTTTAGGCCACCCCTCTCTCAATATCACTTCTCTCCTCATCATTTCTCCGGATTTATGGTCGAATCTCCAAGGTAAGGTCTCTATATCCCTCATTCTTTCTTTTTCTAATGATTTTTCTCTTCTTCAACACCCCTTTCACTTTATTGAACCCTAGGGTTTTGAGTGGGTAATTTTTTATGCTTCTCTTCTCAGTAGGACATATTATGGGTCTCTCGAGCCTTACCTGAATGGCCAAAAGGCCTTATTTTTATTTTATTATGGATAATCCCACTTTTAAGGGTTTAAGGGGAACCCTTACATGATCTGTAGGCCCAAGACACAAGGCCCAACAAGACTTGAAGGCTAGTACATTACCTGAAGGCCCATAGGCATACAATTCCCATTACATGACCCATAGGCCCAACCCACTAGAACTGCCCCTCCCCAGCTTTTGTATCATTGATCTCCTAGAACCCCACCTTACATTGCTGATCGGCTAGAATTTACCCATACAAAGTTTCATGGTGCCTGGTCCCAATGGCGATTGTCATACCCTCTCATTCTTCCAACCTGGTTATCTCTTCTTCTGGTGACTACTAGTCTTTGCTCTGATCCTATTTCGGGGCCTTTTGTGTGTGAACTGGGCTACACTATGGTATCTGTGGCCCGGAGGCCCTGAGGCCTGAAGGACTTTGATGACTTGATGGCCTTGAGACCAATAGGCCCAAACTGGTGGCCCGAAGGCCCAAATTAGGTGAATAGTTCGGGTTTCTACAGTACCAAATAGTACATGTTGCAATGCCTACTACCGTATTTCTATAGTAACCCGGAAATTCACTTCCACCCAGTTTTGAACCTAGTCCCCTTGGATTCCAAGAAAGAGCTATTACAACTCGGGCCTTCTTCGGTCATTTTTTGGAATCCATCATCGAAGGAGAAGTGTTTCAGATAATTTTGGTCCACCAACCATAGTTTTGAGATACTTTTTCTTCTGCCTTTTCTTTTGGCCCAATTTTTCTTATATTTTTTTGTAATTTTTGGGTTCTTAAATTTATTGTAGTGCATATTGAATCTTGTTTTGGTGGATATTATCCAGCATTGTCGAATAAATATATGCGTATTCATAGGTAGGCATGTATATATGTATGTTCCCCCTTTATATATATTCACACATGGAATGATAAATATATATAATGGGTCTAGGTGTGATTATATATATATATCAAGATGAATATGTGTGTAAGTATAAATGGTTATATTCAAGTATAAGCATATATATGAGGATCCCCTTGTATATATTTTTTCTAGGAAAATATGTACATAGGGGCTAGGTGTCCTTATATATATGCAAAAGTGCTTATGGGTGCAATAAGAAAGGGAATATTTGAGTTACCATCATCAAAATCATTGCACCTTGAGATTGATTTAGGTTCCCTATGTCTAAGTCATTAATTTAATTCCTAAATTTCTTACATGTTTTAGAAGTACGTTTTAATATAAAATAATATCTATTTTTTATAAAAAATGGATCCAAATCTTAGAAATTGTATTCTCATTTATTTTAACTAATTCATCAAAGATTAAAACATTGGTTTTATTTTTTAAACATGTTTTCAATATTACTTGAGAATGAATGGTATTTAAAACACTCAATTGGTTTTATAAATGTTTTCTAACTTGGAAAGTATAAATTCCCAAGTGGTTCTTTCTTAAATGATGAGGCTCGGTTGGTACTTTTAATTATTTTTTAAAATTGGAAAATTAGTCTTAAGGTGTTCCCCTTAAAATTGAAGTGTGATGTATGTGTATTAAATTTTTTATATGATATATATGTCCAATGATGTGATAGTGCCTTATTTTTGTATATTAGAAAGTGGATGCGCTTGAGGAAGGAGGTCAGAGGTAAGAAAGTGATAAGTAGATTGTTGTAAATATTTTATGATATGTACATATAAAAGAGTTGATAAAGCTCACATCCATTTAATTATCATGGAAATCCTATGCTAGTTAGGTGGAAACTTTAGGTATACTTTTTGCACTAGTTGAGATTACGCACTAGCTATTAGACCTAAGTAGATAATCTAAAAACCCATGGGATGTTCCCCTTAGTCGTTCCAGTGAGGGTGTCATCGAGTGTTAGAGAAGTGTTTTTGGATAAATGGTACTGGTAGATATTGATTGTGGGATTTTATTGAGATCATTGTCCTAGTTCATGTCAACCAGCACTTGAGATCCCATGATTCTTAGTTTTCCTATATTCTGGGTTTCTTTGTTTTCTAATATTTTTATAAAGTGATCCCGTTGATTTTTATTTCATATTAAAATACTTTTTCCAACATTGTTTATCTTATACAATAATTTATTGAAATTACATTTAATTCTTCAGAAACTATTTTATAAAATATAATAGAAAGGGTTTTTCTTAAAAATTGAAGCCTATTAGTTGTTTTTTAAAAGAATGGAAAACCTTATTTTTGTACATATTATTCTAAAACTGGCATGTCATGGTTTTATTTTTAAAGGTAAGGCATAAGGAATTTTTTATTTGGGAAAACCTATTGAGTTTTAATACTCACACCTATAATTATATCTTTTTTTAGCTTCTAGTGTGATTCCCAGCTTGAACTTGATCACTATGGGGAGACATTGGTTTAATGGTCAGTGGTGACCCACATATTCACTTGGAGGTATGTGTAGTTTTATTTATTTCTACTGATTGTGTTTATTTTTATTTTTTGGTTTATATTTTTTTATTTTTTATTTTTTATTTTTTATTTTTTATTTTTTATGGGCTAAATCATCCCCAATTGTTTTATTCTCTACACTATTTTCCAGCTTGGGAAAACTGGGAACACCTCTTCAGCCTTGTTATGGGCCAGCTCCGGTGACCAGTTCGGGGTCAACCCGAGTAGGTTCATGGAAAATGGTATCATAGGAGGACGTTGTTATTTGGGGTGTCAGGTAGATCGAAGATAAGATTATCAAGTCTTAAGAGGTAGGTTATGGTTCAGTGCCTAATCACCCCCATTCGTAATGAGTCCTGAGTCTCCAAGGTTAGTTGGGTTTTGAGTCTTTATTTTTGGTTTTGGGTTATGTTGTTGGTGTTTATTTAGTTTGATGAGATTTTTTATGTTGGGGGATGATAATAGAAGCGATATGGTGATGCATGCGTATCTTACATGGTGTAGAAAAATATGCACAACTCACGTGCATGGTTCAATATGCTTCTTATGGTTGGTGCATGCTCATTTCATGGTCTTCTAAACCATGTGGCTAGGGTATGCTTGACCACGAGTTCCCTTTTCTAGTTATTTTGGTATTGGTGATGATTTGGTATGATTTGGATTGATGTCAGTGGATTTTAAAGGAACATTATTTTTTCAAAATGTTTTTTGATTCAAAAGAATTAGTTCTAAAAGAGAAATTGATTTTGAATTTTGAAAAGTTTTGGAAAATTTGGAGGAATAGTGAATTGTGAATTTGGTACATGCTTGGTTTTGATGATAAAATTGTATGCATGGTCCTTTGTATTCCTTATAGACGTTCATGTGTGTGTTTGTGTGTGGAAAGTTCATGTTGGCATGTATGTGTGGATTATATAAGCAGAAGTGGGATGCACACATTTTTGATAGTTAATAGGATGTCATGGATGAGTATTAAAAATAAAATATTTGAATTGGATTCTCCGAAAAAATTTCTTGAAAAGGAAAATGGGTTTTTAAGGGGATTATTTTCTAATGAGATTTTTGGTTTTAAATGGAAAACTGAGGTGGTGTTTTGAATTTTGAATTGGATGTGTTGAAGTGGTTTTTGAAGTGGAAAATGATTTTAATTTTAAAAGGGAAAAATGAATTTGAAAATGGATGAACATGGAAATGATTGTTTCTAAAATAGGGTTCTTAGATTGTTTTTTCATTTTATTATGCTTTTAAGATTTTATTTTAATTTGATTTGGGTTGTGTTGTGTTGGTTTATGAGCTTGGTGTTTGGTTTAAAATGTTAATTATTCAAGTTTTGGTTTGTGTTAATTTTGTTTTGTGCTTTATGTTGTTTAGAGTATTCCACCCAGAAAGATACATAAGGTTTCTGAGGATTCTCTTCTAGTCGTCGGCCCTTCCCATACTTCTAATGGAGTAGTGGACCTAATCTATTCTCAATCAGTGCCTGCTTTCTGAAGTCATTGTGGGGCATGGACAAAAGTAATTACAATTTTTCATATTGCAACATAGAGGTTTCATAGGGTCGTCTCTCTTGAGGATTATTCTCAATGTGGTTCATTTACTTCTTCTATATCACCTAAACTATCTCCTTTTGTGTTTTTCTATTATTAAAAATAGTGTAATTTAAAATAATAATTATAAATTTATACTAAGATGAAAGTCTAAAAAGAATGAAATTAGGAATAAAGCACTTAGTTTTGGGGTTCAGTATTAGATTTAATCATTATTTTATTTCATGTGGTTGATTCTACTTTAATAATCCAAACATAAACTCTCATGTTTGAATAATTATTCTTTTCTAGAATAGAAATAGTTTTAGTTTCATGTCATTGGGGGTCGTTACCACATCAGTTATATTCTCCTCACCCAATCATGCTACTCAAATCTATCACAAACTTAAATAAAATTTAAAGAAATTTCAAGAACTCCTTGACCTCCCCCCGGGCCAAGGCATAGGGTCAGCCTCTCATTTCTGAGAGTAAGAGATCACAATGTTGGATGGATGAGGAGAGAGGGAGAGAGGGAGATATAAATAATTTATAATTAATGTTAAAATAATATTATTATTATTGTTATTAATTATTATTATTATAATTGAGAAAATAGTTTTTGAGAAAGGAGAGAGAGAGAAAACAAAATAGTTTTAACTTAAGAATGTGTTATTATAAATAATATTTATAATAATAATAATAATAATTTTTAATTATTTTTGTTTTTATTATTATTGAAGAATATTAAGTTAAATTTTGGAAACAAAATAAAAATAAAACTGAATGCATTAAATTTATTTAAAAGAAATTTAAATTACCATTAAAATGAAAACTAAAGAAAACTAAAATGAAAATAAAAAAATGAAGAATAAGAAATGGTGGAGATTTTTGACCAGCCTCCCTTGATGGATATCTCCTCCTTAGTGCCTCAAAAGTAATGGGATGGAATGGAATGATTTGAGAAGGAGGATCTCTCCCCCTTTTATAGGCCTGAATCAGTCCTCAAAAAGTTTTTACATTTTTGGAAAATTAAATAGATTATTAATGAATTACATACATCATAAAAGTTTTTTATAAATTTCTTATACATCCACCCTAAAATTTTCAGCATAATTTTCCATAGGATATAGTATTTATGTATTTTTTATTGACTATTACTTTTTATGGATGAGATTTCTAGGAAGATTCCTTCAATTGATTTCATTAAATGGCCACCTTAATGGATGAAAAACTCCATGGAATTAATTTTAGAAATATTTTTATGTGTCTTATTCTAAATACATGTGTAATATCCTCAATTTAATGTGTTTAGGAAGATTTATTCTTCTATTAAGAAGGTGGGGTCCATACTTTCCACCCAGGATATTTTCCAACTTCAATGATTTTTTTCAATCCTTTATATTTTCGAATCATCTCTAGGTCCTGAATAAAAATTTTATGAAAATAAATATTTAAATCATCTAAAAAATTAATCAAATTGAATTAATATTTTTAAAGTTTTTCCCAAAATACTCTTATGATAAAATTCTGTAAAAAATCCATATTTAAGAAATTTTTGTATTTTAGAACTTTTTCATTCTATAATTCAAATTTCCCATTATTTGAATTATAGATTTAAATACATGGGTTTTACCATTTAAAAATCAGAAAATATTCATAATTTGATTAAAAATATGCACATAAATTTTCTCTGTCAAGAATCCTTAGTGATTGGATGAAGATAAGGGGGATCCCATTTTGTGATGTTTAAGTTTCTGAATGTTTTCAATCAAGATAATTATTTTCTTTTAAATGCATGGTTTTCAATTTAATTTGTTTTCTAATTTAAATTAAATACGATTTTATTTCATTTTATTCTTAAAGATTAATTTTTTTGATTTAAATTTCATTCTACCCTTGCTTGATTTATTTAATTTTTACACCAATTGGTTAATTTTAAAAGAAGATCAAGTAAGGGGGTGGTTTAGTAATTTCTAAAACACATGAAGAAATTAATATAGGATAATTTAATTATTTAGGGAAAATCAATACCAAATTTTTTATTTCTTGAGTAATTAATAATAGTCCATTAATATTTCTACACTTTGATAAATAATTTGATCAAAGGTGAATCGAAGAAACAATATTTATTCAATTCATTTAATTATTTTTTCTAAAACCGAATGATTCATATTTTCTTAGAAACTATAATGAAATATTGAATGGGAAAAACCAACCTAAATCCAATCACTTCTCTCTCATTATAAATTCTCAAACCTTCTAAACAAGGCATATTTCTTTCATTCAAACTTGTTGTTTTTTAAGTGACACCAAGATTAAAACATTTCTCCTTAGAGAATGACATCTTGGTTACCATTCATGCTACACCCTTAGGGGGTTTTAATTGTTTTTGACACTCCTCATGACAATTTTAGAGTGTTTTAAGGAAGTTGAGAGTGTCTTCAGGTTTTTGGGAACTCTAGATGTCATGAGATTTTGAGTTGTCTTGGGTATGTTGGAAAGACTAGGACCAGGCCAATGGAAGGTGATTGTTCCATTCTCCTTGTGATTTTGGATGTCTTGTATTATCTTCAAGACTAATTTCATCTAGTGGTTTATTCTTGAGAAAGTGAAGGATAAGAATGTATCAGATCTCATGGATGCTTGAAATTTTCAACTGATGGTGAAGGGGAAGGTTGACCATTTCAATAACATAATTTCCTTTTATCGAGAGATGGTGTTGAGCGATCAGTTATAAGCTCCTCCTATTTTTGGGGGTCATTATCTAGGGTTCAAGTACTATTTTCTCATAGTTATCATGAGGGTTCCCCATTCTATGAAGAGTGTGTTCCAGAGGAACTATTCTTAAGAATCCACCCTTGTTGCTTCATACTTCTCTTATACTAGAATATTCACATGTGTGCTTCTAGTGAAGTCATTTCATCCATTTGAAACCATCTTGTTGTGATCCTATGATGTTTTACTAACAATGTGGATATTTGGTTCACTTAGATAAGTTCTAAATGTAGTGTCTCTTGAAGGGGAAGTCTTGCTCGGTGGTTGTCAGCTCTGGACTGCGGTATAGTAGATGTTTCAATACACCAAGGCTCTATCCATAGGCCTTGGAGTGAAGCTTTTCACAGAGTCATGAATTTTTGGGTATGGGGGAACGTGGTCCAGTTTTTGTCTCCAATTATAGAATGGGGATATTTTAAGTTTCTATAATATATCTTCTTCATATTTGAAGGCTACTTTATGTTGTAAAAGGTGTAGAGGCATCATTTCCTTATTGTAGTCTTATTTTTTCTTAAAAGATACAAATTGGTTATAGAAAGGCTTGGTGGAATCAATTTCTTGTAAGTTTTATGGTTGTGCCTTATGTATGTGAACCCTTGAATAGTTTTCTCTTTATGGATTGGTTTTAGTTTTTAGTGGAGCTTGTTTGGTTATTCTTTTGTTTTATTAATATTATGAATCATGGTTTGGTTTGGTGTTCATTTTGAATTTCTCTCATTGGGTCCCCCATGTGTTGGGGGTGATATCATGATTTCTGGTATCTTAAATGGTGTAGAGACCCACCATTGGTCTCTTATTGTTGTGTTTCTATATAGATTTGGTCGATTGTGAATTGTGGAGTTGAAAGGTCACACTAGGTTTGCTGGTTCCATTCAGTTCCTTTTAATTCGGTATTGTTCTATAATTTTTATTTCTGAGCTTCCTTTTGATGTTGAGTTTGCTTTGGTTACTTGTTTAGATTGGGTGAATTTATAGGGGAAAAGTGTTAATAGTGGGGGGATTTGTCACACCCCAACCTTGGTTTTATTTTATTTATTTTATTTATTTATTTCTAGATGTTTGATCTTTTCTATTGAAGTTCAGTTTGGGATCCTGATAATTTCAGGTGTAATTTTAAAATTTCAAGGGAAAAGAGGTCATATTCATGGGTTTCACATAGTTATGAGTAACTGTGTAGAAACTGTGCATGAGGGGTTCCACCAAGACATTATTGGTTAGAATAGTTAGAGAATGTTTTCTCCAACCTTGTGACTTTCCTAGGGGTAACTGTGTGGTGCATCATGCTTTTCTAATAGGGACAGCAAGGTTGGAACACGGTTTGGTAAACCATGTCAAAACCGTGTAGGTTGCCTTGTATTTTAAATTTTGGTTTTTATTTTTTATTTTTTTATTTTTATTTTTTTTTTCTTTCCTCCCTTTTTCTTTCCCCCTCCTCCCTATGTTTATCACACGACTCCTTTCCCTTCTATTCTTCAACCGTGCACCACCCCTCTCTCAATATTCCTCTTCTACTTATTATTTATTTGGATTTATCTAGGATTTAGGGCCAACTCACTAAGGTAAGGTCTTTGTATCTATCATCCTTGATTTTTTCGGTGATTATTCTCCTCCCCATCACCACGTCTACTTAGTCAAACCCTAAGGTTTCAGGTGGGAGTATGTTTTATGATTCTCTTCTCAATAGGGTGTTTTATGGATTTCTCAAGCCTTATTTTGGTATTTTTCAGCATCTACCTCCAATTGTGAAGCATTTCATACTGTTTTAGTCCACCCACCACCATTTTGAGGTATATTTTCTTCTGACTTTTCTTTTGGCCCAATTTTTGTTAAGGTTTTTTGTAATGTTTGGGTTCTTAAATTTTTTGTAGTGCATCTTGAACCTCATTGGGGGAAGTTTAAATCCATCAATGTCAAAGTATTACATGCATATGAATAGGTAGTCATGTATATAATTGAGTTCACTCTTTATATATATTTACTCCTGGAAGTATGAATATATATAATGGTGCTAGGTGTGATTATATATATGTGTGTGAAGATGAATACATGTGTATGTATAAAGGGTTATATGTATAAGAATATATATAAGGATCCCCTTGTAAAAATGTGGTCATAAAAATATGTACATCAGGGCTAGGTGTCCTTATATATATATAAACTTACATATACGTGCAATAGGAAAGGTAAGATTTGAGTTCTTTTCATCAAAAGCCGTGTTCCTTGAGTTTGAGGTTGGTTCCCTATGTATGACCCTTTAATTTTATTCCTTAATTTCTTTCATTCTTTAATATTAAATGGAATTTATTTGCTATATAAAATGGATCTAACTCTTAGAAATGGTATTCTCATTTGTTTTAATTAATCATCTAAGATTCCAGCAGGTTTTTTTTTATTTAAACATTTTTTCAGACATATTTGAGAATTCATGGTATTTAAAATGCTCAATTCGTTTTCTAAATGTTTTCTAACTCGAAAAGTCTAAATTCCCAATTGGTATTTTCTTAAAGTGATGTGTCCTGGTTGGAACTTTAAATTGTTTTATAAAATTGTAAAAACCATATTAAGGAATTCCCCTTAAAATTGAAATGTGATGTATGTGTATAAAATGTGTGATATGATATGTGTGCTCGGTGATGCACTAGTGCCTTGTTTTTTGTATATTGGAAAGTGGTTGTGCTTGAGGAGTGGGGATGAATGTGAGAAATTTACTGGTATATTGTTTTGAAAATTTTATGACAAATACATATAAAATAGTTGGAAAAACATCACCACTATTTAATTGTCATGGGAAGACTTTGTTAGTTAGGTGAGAGCATTAGGTACACTTGCTACACTAGTTGAGTTTACACACTGAATAGTGGCCTTGAGTAGATAGTCTGAATACCCATGGGATTTTCCCCTCATTCGAGCCAGTGAGGGTGTCACTGAGTGTTAGGGAATTGTTTGTGGATAATCGGTACATGTATAGATTGATTCTGGGATTGTATTCAGAGATTTTTCCTTAGCCGTCTCAACTAGCACTTGAGATTCCATGATGCATATTTTTCATGTATTTTATGTTCCCTTGTTTTCTAGTATTTTTATAAATTGATACTCTTTCCTTGAATTTCATATTAAAATTCATGTTCCATCACTATTTTTCTTTTAAAATAATTTATAAAAATTACATTTCATGCTTTGGAAACTATTTTTAGAAATATAATGGAAAGGGGTTTTTCTTAAGATTGGTATCCAGTTACTTGTTTTTTAAAAGAATATAAAACCATATTTTTGTATATATTATTCTCAAAATGGAATGAATTGGTTTTATTTTTAAAGTTAGGGAATATGGAATAGTTTATTCAGGCATTCCTACTTAGTTTTAATACTCATGCCTATAGTTCTATATTTTCTATCTTCTAGTGCGGTTACCAGCTCAAACTCAGTCATCGTGGGGCGATGTTGGTTTAGTGGTCATTGGTGACCCATAGGGTCACATAGAGGTATGTGTGGTTTTATTTATTTCTGATACTTTTTTCATTTTTGTTGTTCAATTTATCTTTATTTATTTTTCATTTTTATATGGACCAAATCATTCCCAATTATTTTATTTTGATTCCGGACACTAGTGTCCATCCCAGGAGGATCAGAAATGACTCTTGAGCCTTGTTACAGGCTGGATCAAGTGAAAGGTTTAGGTTTGACCCATATTTATTTGTGAAATTGATTCTGGGAACTAGTAATCATCCTGAGAGTATCGATAATGCCTCTTATACTTTTTTGTGGCCCGTCTTGAGTGTGTGGTTCAAGGTCAACCCTAGTTGGTTTGTGACAGTTGTAATATTTTACTATGAAATAATAAATTATTTTTATTTTAATCCCTATATTATATGGCTTGTTACTTAATCTATTTCAATTACTTTTAAAAAAAAAGATAAAATATAGTTTAGAATTTTAAACCTATAGTTTATGGAAATAATATGGTTCATAAAAATTGGGGCATTATAGTAAGGATCCCTTAGATAATACATAAGAGATTATAGCTAACCAATGCATAAGAAATATGTATAAGGCCCCATCCTTAAACCTCACTTAATATTGAATTACATGAATAATTCACATTGAGGATCTTTTCATGGTTTATAGTTTTAGAGAATTAGGACATAACTATTACATCTCAAAAGATTACAAAGTACACACTTCTACTAAGTTTCCATAAAATAAAAACTCTTAAAAAGAAAAATGTCTAGTTCCATGTTTTAGATAGCATGACTTTACCTTGATCCCATCCATGACCCTATTCCACATTAAGTCCTGTGAAAAAAAATTCAAAAAAACTTGGGGTGAGCATAAAAAGCTAAGTAAGGGATACACAAAGAATGAAAACTGTTAGTTTTTCAAAACAACAAGTAAACCATGTATACTTTATCAAAGTAATACTTTTCACCTTTATGAAGTAGTAAAAACTCTTCACTGAATAAAATATCATTACTTACCCTTTTGTAACCAAAAGATTACCATAAAACCCATATAAATAACACATAACATATAAAGGTAACTTGGGACATAAACATACTTAAATGGAATAACCATACGGTCAACTTCCACACATATCACTTAATGGAATAACCATGCGGCCGACTTTCATACCCAATTCATTGGAGGTTATAACGTAACCACCCATCCTGGTATTCACGGCACCACCCGTCATATGGTTTATCACGTAACCACCCATCAAATTTCCAAGTACCATTATAAAATGATAACAATTATAAAGGAAATAAAACATTTCCACATTTCAATCACAATATTGACATAAAAAATACATTATAAAAACCCTTTTCAATATCAAAATACATAAAAGAGTATATGGTATTTATTTCATTTTAAAAACATTATGGCTTGTTGAGGAAGCCAAAGACCAAATAATACTCACGGCGGTGAAAAAGGTCGTTGTCACCGCGTACGTGAAAAGAAACATTCCTTTTTGTCATTTAGTAAAACGATTCATATAAAAAGATTATTTTTGAATAAAATTAAAATTCAAAGGGTTTTATACACCGTATAAAATAAAGTTGTGTATAAAACAAAATATGCCTCAATGAAAGGAGATTGATACAAATTCTCTTACCTTGTGTCCGACGTGACTCGATTGCTCTTAAATCTCCTAAATAATAAAATAAATTTAATTACTACTTGATTAAGAACCTTTTTCAAGTTTATTATTCCTTTTATATAACTTATTTCAATGTTATAAACGTTATGTAATCATTTAATTTAATAAAGTTCATTTGGTCGATATTTGGTACTTAAGTCAAAAATGGACTTCTTACAATTACATGTTGTTTATGTGGTCAAAGGTTCATTATATCCATAATTATATTCATGATTTGGATATCATATATATCATATATATCCAGCATATACATGTATTTATAATAGTACATAACATTTAGAGGTAAGAAATGAAATGCACCCTTCATGGAGATGGTAAGTCGTACGTACGCATGAACGCTACTTTAATTTATATTTAATATTTAATGGGGTGAAATCATAATGATATAAGGGTATATTATAATTCCAGTATAACATCATATATAATAACATTAACTCCATCCTTTATACGTCCCACATATGGCATTAACGAATCAAATCACTTTGAGGGGGCGGTAGTCCGCACTTCCTAAAATGAAATTATCGTGTTTACCCACAATGGTAACCATAAAGGTATTCCAAAAATAAAAAATACAGAAGCATAAGGAAAATATAAACATAATATATATCATATATAAATATAGTGACATCTTAATGGCCACCATGAAAGGTGTTAAAAGAATATTGAACAATCATCATTTCGTGAGGCAGAAAATCACCAACCATAGAAATAGTATGTTCTTTAACCATTAGACGAAGGTGTGTGTAGGTGTAGCTCTAATCCTTATCATAACAACTTCCTAGTATATTGAAGATACTGTTTTTGTTACAGAATAAAGGAATAAAAAGAGTTTAGGGGGATGGAGAAGCAAAATAAAACATAAGAACACAAGAGAAAACACTACCTTTAAATCAGGTAACTCTTCTTGTTTTGAACCAAAAGGGTTCCTTGAAGAGCTTTCTGCCCAAGGTAAGGCTTCAAGGATTAGGAGAGGTATGTGGAGAGATAAAATGAGCAGGTATTGGACTAACCAAAGGCTTGACAGGTGTGGGTAAAGAGGTATAGGTGGGGGCCTTTTATAAGAGGAGAGGAGGGGGCCACTTGGAAAGTTAAGAGAAGATACTTTATTATAAAATGATTTTCGGATAAAAAAGGTCCCATAATTATAAATTTTGAGGATAAGGTGATAGGGGTTCTGAATCCACCCATCCAATAGGTTTTTGACAAGTGTAGGTCTTAGATTTTACATTTGTCGTTTCATTTTATTTAAATCGTTAAATAATGAGGTAATCGCTGCATCATCATGGTGGCATAAATAATTTAATTTATTTAATGTATAAAAATTATAAAAAAATATATAATGATGTATGAAATCTTTTTATATTTCTAATTAATATTTATAGTCAAAATTATGACTTGTATAACCCCATTTAAAAATTTCTTTAGTAAAACATCTCATGTTTGTGACATTTTTATTTTAACATTAAATAAAAAGTTTTTAATGTCATTTTCCTACCAAAGTGGCTCCATGGGGTCCCCAAGTTGACCCATGTATTGTCTTGATCTTCCATGACACATCCAATCGGAGTAGTACATGTGTCTAGGTCCATTCATATTATTAAAACATTATTTTTACCTTAAACTACACTAATTACCTCTAATCGTGATTAATAAACTTAAAAGTTACTATTCACCAAAAAATTATTTTAATCCCATTGAACCACATTTTACTTCCTAATGAAAACCATGTATGTTGGATTTTTTAAATTAAAAACACAGAGGTGGTAAAATTTCATTAAACGAAAAATCAGTTTTTTAAGTACCACTTAGTGGTTTCACTATTCATCAAAAATTGAAGTTTTCCAGAAAAATACCAAAACATCACCCTAAGCTATATTTGATATTCCGAATTCAAAAATTATATCTATTTTAGAAAATTCAAAACATATAAGTTACATTAATTAATTTAATAATTAATTCCCGTTGTCAGAACAAATAGCGTGTTTTTATGAAACAATATATATCAAAAGATTGACACTAATTTAAGTCCAATTTCAAAGTGAAATTAATTCCAAAGAACACTATTGGATTAAATGGTAAAAATATATTATAATTTCACTTTAAAACCAATTCAAAATATAATCTAATCATATAAACAAATTATATTAAAAAGAGGTTTTGAATTAAAATACGACATTTTTCACTATTCATTAAAAAATGAACTTTATCGGAAAAGTACCAAAAATTTACACAAAGTAAATTTTGATGTCCCAATTCTAAAGAAGAATTTTGTTTGGTCCAATATAATTTATAAGGGTGAAAAAAACTATATTTAATTATGGTTCACCATCAAAAGGGGATAGTTCGACCTTTTAGTGAATATTAGAGTATCAATGCCTAAAATTGAATTCTTTTCATATTTTAAGCCTTAATATTTTATTGAAAAAATGTAAAAACATTTAAAAAACATATATAATAATATTTTAGTTATTTATATGCATTCACTCCAATACAACGGCTACATGTTAACTACCGTTTAAAAAAAATTATTTTATTACTAGTGTGCAACGTAAGATTTCAAAGAATCTCTTTGTTGTGTATCGGGTACGCTATCAAACATGGAAACCCCTTTAAAGTAAAATTAATATTTAATTCCAAAATATTAATAAATATGAAAATATTTTATACTTTATTTACTTGGGATGTTACAATATGCCTTGGTATATAAGAAATATTACTTTATTTCTAGAGATCTAATCTTTATCTATAAGATCCACCATCAGTTCCCTAATATATAAGAAGTTTTCCTTTTCCATTGGAAAGAGGGTTGATCTCCATGGAGAAATATGAAATGATTTTGTTACTAATAGAAACTTTGGATAATCATTTATGTAAGATTTTTCTATTTCCATTAAGTAAATAAATTTTATGTTTTGTATATGTCATGAGCTGATGCAAGAAGATATGTAAGGGATATATATTTTCCAAAATTAGAAAAACTATAAGACAAATGAAAATTAATTATTTAGAATCACTCAGAAGAACTGTGGTCATTAATATTATCTTAAATCCACATGGAATGAACCTTGAAGATATTTCGCCCTAAGGATAACTTCAAATAAAATGTAGAATATTTAGATTCATTTAACAGATAAAGAAATATGAAATAACTTCGGAAGATTTCAATGAGATGCTTCCACATGGAAAAATCACCTTAATGTGTGTTGGACAGATGGAAACCATCCCCATGCACTCATAAAATCCCACGGAATTCACTTATTATTTATAATTATTTTCCATTATTTATATAATATCATCAATTATTAACATTACTTTAATCCTTGTGAGTATTTTAAGGTTTTTACTATTAAAATATTCTATAATAATTTTCTATATTAATTTTAATATACAAACATTTTTTTCTCTCTCTATCATTTTCTTTGTATTCTTCATTGTGATCTCTCTAATACTCTTGATGGTGATTAGTTGACCTGATTCTTGCCCTTGGGGAAGGTTCTCTCAATATCCCCAAATCCAATCTCTTAATTTCATAATGTTCTTTTTCTATTTTAAATGAGTCAATGGGAATGTTTTGGATTTTTATGGATATTTTCCACCACTCCATATCACGACTCTAAGTCTCATCATATTCCCAAAAAAAACATTTATTCCCTATCCTATATTGAGTATATTTTTATATGATATAGTTTATTTTTTCCAAGAGGTGAAATAGAATACGATAGAGTTGGATCTTGGAAGGTTTCACATACTTTATTGTGGTGTTTTCATCATTTAAAACTATTGGATGAATTGATATTTGGTGGGATGAATAGATTTACAAGGCATGGTAATTTTTACATTCAAATTTATGGATCATAGTTCATGTATGATGGGATGATATATCATATATAATTTATATAATGAAAATAACAAATTAAGGAACCTGGGAATTCAACCTTAGGAACAATACCTTTCCTACTAACACTTGTCTTTTTTTACATGTTTTCATTTGTATAAACTTTCCACACTATATAAATCCCAACATTCCATTTTTTCCATTAAAACATGAAACAATAAATATATAACAAAATGAATCTGTGTAGTGAGTGATTAGAAAATCTCTTCAAGATAGATTAACCTAGTTAACCACACTACTGCACTATGAAAAATAAAAATATTATTTTATACCACCCTAAGACATTCATATCAAAATTTGATGACATATTTGGGGACCCAAGTTGATATATCATAAATTATTTTCCCTTAGTAAATATTTTCCTCATCTTTAAATTTAAAAAACCAAAAGAAAATATAAGTTGTTAGTGATTCAACCTTACCCTTAGATGAATTTGTTTTATTTTTATCTAAATAGTTGAGGGGAGTTTGGATAACAAATTGAAAGGGGGAGGTCTTTAGATATCTCATTAAGGATCTTAAAGAGGGCCTTCATTAATAATTTATAGAGGCCTTAGCTAGAGAACTAACTAAATTCACCTAATAATTTTTCACATCCACCTCCTTCTAAAGGTACCCCTCCTAAGACGTAAATGATGATAGAGAGATAATGACCACTAATTCCCACCTCTAGTATGCCCAGAGTTGGAAAATATCACCAAGGGTATAAAAATATCGCAAATGGGAAGTATTACCCTATATAATAATAGAATCATGATATAGGATAAATCCACCACAAGATACTCCATGAAATAATATAAAATGAAAAAACTAAAACAGCCATGCAATGAATTTATAAGGTAAACAGATATAGATAAAAGTATCCAAATAAATACTCAAAAATAAATTACTACGCCAACGACTCAACAATAGCTCCAAAGGTCTGAGCTGGTAACGTCCAACAAGAACTAAATAGTCCTCATGGAAACCTAAAACTCAATTTATATATGTGGGGTGATCATGAAAGTATAATTATTAGAAATTAAAAATTATATTTTGTGCATGTGAAAGAAGAATACTAATGCACCACTAAGAAAATAGAATAACCAACAGTACCTAAATAGGTAAACTAACCAAACGTATCCTCACCAAGGATCTGTCACCATAAAATGAATCCAAGTATAGTAACATAATAAGAATAATATCAATATAAAGGTACCATAAACCTCTTTACCTACTGATTTTTCACTCTCACACCCCAACATCGTACATCTCAGTGCTCCCATCTCTTTGGAATATCATATCAATACAAGCACCCCACATGCAACAGTATGTCACATAACATATCGCCTGAAGACACTTGCGCTATCACATCACATATTTTTTCAAAGTAACACGGTCCATCAGACCACATCTCACTCAAATACACTTGGTCTATCACATCATATCCATTACCAGAATAGTAGGGCATTGTGAACATAAAGTACATCAACCATGTTCCCTCCTCCTACTAGGAATGACCCCCACCACCATCCATCTCATCATATCATAAAACAACCACCAATAGTGCTATTTTGACATCTATCCATAATATATCATTCATAACTAACTCTCTTGGAATAGATATTTAGAAATCATGGATATCCATCCATCCATCCACAACACTAAGATATTGGAAAAGAAATACACCAAAATATCTAGTTTTTAGAACATGGTTCTTGACATGGGTGTAGTGTGTGTAGAAATCACAAGTAAAATAAAAAAATATATATCATATCCACACATAAAACCAACCTATGTTTTCAAAACAAAAAATCCAACGAACTCACAAAAACACCCCCAGGGTCTCCCAACCTTTCATCGCTTCCGCTGCCACTACTAAATGCACAACACCACACAACAAGGCACAATCCAAATTTCATCTTATTTTTTCAAATTAATCCATTTTCTATATTTACCATTACCAACCAATTCCATTTATATATCCTTTTCATTTCATATTCCCATCCCATTTTAATCGATTCATTCATTATCCATTCAACCCATGTCATTACCATTCATTATTAACCAAATAATTTTGATACTACCTGCTAAACTAGTATATCACAACACCAAAAAACAAAAAACATCTTTCCATCCCCATGAAAACTATCCCACACTTCCACCATTACAAAACCACAACCACATCTTCTTCACAATGACTACATAACCACCAATTTCTATCACAGCTGCCCTATTTCATAGCCACAGAACTCATCACATTCACCCCCATAGCACAACCACACATCAAACCCACCAAATAAGACATTAATTTCTCATATCTTCAATAACCCACATCACAAAGATACATGGAAAAACTTTTCACATCAAATTTCCATATAATTTCTCAAATTTATCCAGGGGATTTCATTACTTTGACTTCTTTATTTTAGGATAATTCTCACAAAAACCATAATTTCTATGTACGACCAATTTAATTTTTCGATATAAATGGTTATTTATTTTTATTCAAGGTGATAAAAACAATCACACAATATGGTTTTTATAGTCCCAACAATCATAGTGAAAAAAATCCATTAATGGACATGATTTATAGTCGGTAATAAATCCCATGACATCACAATATAAATAAGATCAAAAATCTATAAAGCATGAGAATGCATTACGATTTCTCTTTCAATTTATAATTACCAATTAATTATATTCACTAGGTTAGTGAAAAATATATTCCCATATATCATAAAGGGTGTAACCCCTCCCATGTGATACAACTAGATGTGAAATGAAGGATCCAATACCTCAAACAGATATTTCTAATCCACTTTTCAATGTTTAAATTAGAGGTAGGACACCACTAAACACAAAAATTATGGAGATCGCTATTACTAGCCTAGAAAACAACCACATAATTATCCAATTTAAAACCCAAAAAATAGTGATTTATCCAAAAATAAACCCCTCCCTAGATAAATAAATATAAGGAAAATTGGGGGACAATAAGAGGTGAACTCATCAAAACTATCATGGATTGATCCACCAAGACCAGGTTTGAAATACATTGAAATGAGGCTAAAATACCTCCTTGGGAAACACTTGGGTGACCCAAGAAATGAGATAAAACTTATAGAAAATGTAGGGTTTGATGGGATTTAAAAATTTATACAAGTTTGTAAAACATAAGACTACGGTGCATCAACTAGGACAACACTGCATAACTGTTAAAAACTGAAGGGACTACAAAACAGTTTCCCTCCTCACACTGCACACATACAGGTAAAATTGGATCTAAGAACCATGGTTTTCTCCATGACTTAGAACCATAAAATGGGGGAAAACACTATGAGGAATTCAGGACTGCTACGCCATAGGACTCAAAACCTGGGAGAGGGATTACGCCACAACCCATCTTCATGGTGAAACTACCCTCAAAATAGAAGTAGTACCCAAATCCTTCACTGATACACTAAATCATAGCCATCATATCAATGGTCATAGAACACAATAGTTTATTCCCTATTCATACTCTCTATGTTGTAGTAACCTCTATTATGGTATAACACCCTACTTTATGCCACAAAACCCCTTTGAGCTGATTTATCATCTCCTTATCCACCACTTACCCTCCAAACTTCTTGAACCTCCCTCATACAACTCCACGACTATATTCTCTCAAAGTAATGGGTTGGAAGGTTTGGACCACTATATCATATTCCTATCAAACTATTATCATCCTTGAGAATCAAAATCAACCCAAAAATAAAAAGGGAAAGGAGTTCTAAACAACCATACCATTAGATTCCTCTAAAAGATCATGTTACAACTGAAACAGCGCCCTCAAGAAAAACACTAAAACCATCCAAAAACATTCACCAAACATACCTTACAACCATGTTACCACACCACTTTACCATCCTCCCTACCAGTCACAACACCACACCATTGTACCATTAGGAAGTCACCACCTTCTTCACATAGAAACCTGCTCCCCCATATCATCCCCCATAAGGACCAAGATAATGACCACAAATAAAACACAGTATTTCCCCAAGCACACAAATAAAGGAGCTATATCTCCCATGTCAGGATATTATCCTCTTTGGATGACACTAACTTTCCAACATAGTTTTAATCATGTCAATTTAAAATGTATCTCAATTAGCAATTAGATTCTCCCATATTTATATGCTTTCTATTTTAAAACACACATAACATCTAGGAAAATCACACCTCATAGATAAAATGATTTAAAACCTTATATCATCAAGAAAAATAAAACAAGAAAAAAAACAAGTTCAAAAAAACTTTGGATATTAGGTACACATCTGCATATCATGCTCCCACGTACTCTCCTACAGGATACCATACATCCAAAACACACAAACTAATGGAATGGTCCCTTTATGAAGTGCTTCTCCCAATGATCTTGTATCTATACTGACCAGTCTATGAATGTCGCCTGATCCATGATATCCAAATCTTCCTATTCAATGGTGTGGGAGTCATTATAAAGATATAAATGGAGCCAAGATACATAGAAGACATGGTGAGTCATACCAATCCATGGAGGGAGTTCCAAATGACCAGATTACCAAACAACCTAACCAAATAATGAACCTAATGACCAAATGATCAAAATTACCATGTGACTGAATAACCAAATAACATAACACAAGTAGAATTGGATCAAAATGAATATAAAAGAGGAATCCATATCATACCCATATTTATCATGCTAATTAGTACGTATTTTATATATTATTCCACTATAGTTAAAATTTTAATTAAATATATATTTAGATACTTATTCATTTTATAGATTTATTCAATAGCTACAATTTTAATTAATTTTTGGTTTATCGATTTCATATTATTCAATAATGTATTATTACACTAATAAATGTAATTTTTAACAAGAATTATTGGTCATAGAAGGATTTGTGCCTCAAGAAAAATTATTTTTCTTTAGTAGGAATAAAAGGAAAGGAAGTGATGTAAATGTACAAACACAATAAAATATTGTATGTTTTTTATCAATATTTCAAATTTTTATATTTAATTCATAATTAAATATCTATTTTTATATTTTTAACAGTGTTCATAGAGGCCCTTGATGAGAAATAAGATGACAAATCTAAGCCAAGTGATCATTTGAGATAGGTATTTGGTGAGGAGAACCATGGGAGAGTCTGATGTCGACTAGGGAAAAAATTATCCCCACTAGGTATTGGCCCCAATCGGGTTCCTCTAAAACCTATAACACCTCCAAGCTGTAAAACACTAGTGCAAAAGTAGTAGAGGCTAAAAAATAGCTATAAAGGAGCATGAAATACGAAAACAGGTCACCAAACAATTTCATAAATCCATGGTTTTTATATATCAATCACTTCTATCAGAGGCTACTGCTATTTTTTGATTCATGTATGGAATAAATGTGCTCTTTATGTGTTTACCAAGTGATGTAAATGAGGGTTCTAGTGGTGGTCAATCTAATGGTACCGGTGTTGGTGGTGTAGGTGGTGGTGACAGTGGTAGTTATGATGATTGTGGTGGTGGTGGTGCTCCAGGCACTGATGCTGGTGATGATTATGTTGTCACTAATGGGGATGACAGAGATATTGATCCCCTCCATTTTTTAGTTTAGGTAGAGACATGTTTGGATGATTAAAACTAATTGATGATATAGATTTTATATGTATGTTACATTATTTTCAATGGTTTTAAATCTATTTATAATTTGTTTGTTGAATTATAAATATATAATAAGTGTACTACATTAAATTTGTACCATGGTTTGTAATTTATTTGAAGGTTTTGTAAGAGGTGTTGGATGGTGCTCCTGTTATCCAATGGGGGTATGTCTCTATACCCACAGTTCAAAAAACTATGGATACACATGATTTTTGGAAAACCACATATAACCATGGTTCATGAAACAGTGGGTATAGGCTATACCCATAGTTTCGAGTGAACCATAGGTATTATGAAATCCACAGATCATATACCCATAGAATCTATAGAAACCATGGGTATAGACCAATCCCAACGGCTTAAGTATCCATGGTTCATAGAACCATGGTTATATCCTATCCCTATTGTTTTTTTGGTTATACCCATGGTTCTAAACCATGGGTATAGTTTAATATTCTTGTAGTGGTTTAAAGAGTGCCCCTCCCCTCACTTATAAAAGGGTACCGCCTCTCCTCTCTTCCTAACACCTTTAAATAACTTTTTATTGTCCAAGACCTACCAAAATACCTTCCTTATATACTTCCCCATGTCTTAAATACTCTTTTTTTATCATTAAACTAATATAGCAAGGCTTTATGTATAAACCTAAAGAAGTTTTCTGAAGAAGATGTATAGTTACTAACTGAGTGTTATTAATTTATTTCTTCTTCTATATCAATAAAATATTATTCAATAATGATGAAATAATGAAACAATTAGCATCCTTATAATTTTATGATATTATTTTAATGTAATAACCTATATAAATTTCCTATTCCATCAAATGAGAATTGAAATTGTCATTCATATCTACGGCGAACTACCACCTTGCGAATCAATGCAATTAATTTTCCATAATTGCCTCTCACATATGGTTATAATGAAGGATTTAAAGTAAATATATATTATATTCATGAAATTATTAATATTTTTTAAATATAATATATCATATGTTTTCTTACATTTCTATCCATTGAAAAATGGTAATGTCGTTCATGAGTACATGTGGACTATCACCTCCACGAAGCGACGTGATTCGTTTTTTATGGAAACATACCATGGATTCTATATATAAGTGTATTTAAATAAATAATATTATATCCATGATATAATAATAATTCTATAAAGATAATATAATACTTACCTTCTTTCCATCATGTTCATTGAAAAATAGAAACATTACTCTTGCATACATATGGCCTACCGTCTCCATGATTTTAATGTAGTTCATTTTTCATAACCATATTTCCTGATTGGTTTTATAATTATAATTGATACATAAAAATGATAATTATTTCATGATTATTATTCTATATATGATTTAAGAATGGCCTCATTTACTGTAGTCAATTTTCCAATCATTTTGGACACATGATATGAATATTATCAAGGAATATGACATGAAATTAAAAGATTATGTAATTGAATATAACATGGTAATAAATAAAATAAAAGGAATAAAAAATTGAAAAGGTTTTACTAGAAATAAAATAATTAACATATGTTTATTATTCAAGAAGATAAAGGACCCACGTGATGAGTCAAACTCGAGGTAAGTGACACTTTAACTTAAAACCTAATTTTAAATGTTTTAAAGATTTGTTTTTAAAATATTATTTTCCATGTCCATATTATTATTTTATAGATGCATTTATATGAAAACAAAAGAATTATAAAGTAAATTTTATGTCACTTATTATTTTTTCAATGTTTTTCAAAATTAAACTTTTTAAATATATTATACTAAACGTTTTAATAAAAATTCAAAAGGAATTATCTATTTTAACATATATGACATAAATGGTTATTCCCTAAACCATAAAAATTATTTAATGTTTTTATTCCTTTAAAATAATTCATTTAGTCTTAAAATAAAAACCATATTTACCTTTTTCAAGGTATTTTCAAAAAGGGGTTTAAATGTAATCGATATTTCAATATCCATAAATTTTTTCATATGGGTGAAAAGAGTAATTTTTATGATACAAGATTTCATGTGTTATGATTATGTTATAGTTCTTGGGAATTATTTAGGATGATGGGTAGTTCTGTTATAAACCTTGTATGGGTGGTTCTATTATAAACCAAGTAGGAGTGGATCTATTATAAACTAATGATAGGTGAGTCCAATATAGAACTCCAATGCATTTGGTATAGGGATGAAGTTAACTGGTTAGGTTTCTCCTAAGTGATTATTGGAATTTACCTAGTAGGTTATTAAATTTGTAAGAGTGATATGAAAATTATTTCCCAAGTGACCTATATGATAAATCAACACTTGAAATTATTTTTTACTGAAATATTATGATTTCAAAAGGTAAGTTAATGATATTTTGTTTAAATAAAAGTATATTCTACTTCTTTAGGGTGAAATGTATATATTTTTGATAAAAAAATCACGAGTTTTACATGATTGAAAATAAACCTTTATGAATTTTATTTTTCCTTTAATATATATTATGAAATATTTTATAAATATATTTGGGAAGATAATTTAATTTCATGGGTAATAAAATGTTTATTTTTTATTTAAAGTTAATTTTGAAAACATAAAATTTGTAAAAATATTCATGGAGTAACGAGTTTCTTGATTTCCTTTTATATTTCCTTTACTGAGCTTTTTTTTCATACCATGTTATTAAATATTTTACATACGGTTTAAGGATGAGTAATAACAAATAAGAATTTGATTTTAATGTCATGAATATTAGTAATGAAAATAAAAATGTTTCATTTTAAAAGTTTTATTTTTGGGGAAAAATGTATACTGAGTAGAAGTTTCAACTTAATAATATATAGTTTTGTTATGTAAAATTTGTGACATAAATTAACTAAAAATATAAACCTAAGGGATCTTTGGTAATTTAAGAAAGTTAATTCTAGTCTAGAGACACTATACTATGTAATTTTTAAGGTTATGTCCTTATAGTGGATATCTGATCAGGGTTTAGATAACATTCTATATTAGGATGTTTTCAAGAGAGTTGAACATAAAGTTTATAGATACTATCATGGGTTTATAATTTTAAGGTTAATAATAAATCCAATGGAATAGGCACCCCGTTTTTTAAATTTTAATTGAGGTAATTATAAGACTATTTAGAGTATTTTTTGAGACATTTATGGTAATATAACCCTTGGATTTAGTATGGCTTTTAGTGAAAAAATTATTTGAGTAAGAATACCTTTAAATTTTATAGATATAATTTAAAAGGTGTTGGTAAACATTAGAGTCTATCTTATATTTTATATTGATAGAATTATGATTTATTACGATTTGGGAATATATGATATAGCTTACCATGGGATTAAAAATTGATTTGGTAATTATGTGACTAATGTTATTTTTCAAGAAGTTCATTATTTTGGGGAATATTAAATGATTAATTTAAACATGATATTATTTGATTTTATTTGTTGAATATATATTGAATTATCTTTTTTAATCATATTATTTAGTTTATTATGAAAATTATTTTCATATCTTAGAGATTATATGATTAGGGCATATATATTTTGATATGAAACTTTAAGAGTCATTTATGTTATTTTGAGGTAAATATTAAATTTATCTTGGAAGAGTATATGATCAAATAATTTCATTCTTTGTGTTTTAATATTAGGAATCTTTTTGTATAATTTTAAGGATAGTTATTTATGTAATTATTTAGTTTGAACTTTGCATATTATAATTGAATTTAGAAGATTAATGTGTTATTTCTTCATATAAAGGTTTATTAATTTTAGGAATTATCTTACCTTAAGCTAACAATTTTCTTTTTGGTTAATGTATAAAGATATAAGCGATACATTTATATCCTTTTATGGATTATATCATCCATTATAAGTTTATTTTAGTGCTTCAACCATGAAAAAATCATCTTGAATACTAATAATTTGGACTAAAATATGAGAATGTGGTGGAAATTGATTATTGGATGAAATTATACTTATCATGTAAGTATATTTCTTTATGTTATTAGTATATATATTATAGAAATTCCTCAACTATATGAAAAGGATATTGAAAAAAATACCATGTTACCTTCTTTTTTGATGCATCAATAGTCTTTTCACACCTCACTTGTTTATGGTTTTGTAATCTTTAATATTCTCATGATCATTCACTTTCTTGAGATAAATGTTCTTTGTCACTATAAATCATTATTTAGACATTAAATTTTTCCTCTATGTATATATTTTTAATTTCTACTAATTTTATCGGATTTGGAAACATAGTTATGTATTATTCTAGATGAGCTTCACATTTATCTTTCCCTCTTTTCAAGAAGATGTTTTATTAACAATTTTTATGATGTGGGTTTTTAAAAAAGGTATTTTAAAATGTTAATCCCTTGATTATCGAGATAAATTTCAAATTGTTATTATGTTATTTATTAAATTTTTATAGAATATAACATCCTAATATTTTTAAAATTGTTCTATATTTGATAGAAAATATAACATGAAACATTAATCTTACGTAAACCATAAAATGTTAATATTTAAATGTTATAGTTATAACATAGTCATAATATTGTCGATTCTAAATAAGATTAACCATATTATTAAATATATATAAATTTCAAACTCAATATAAATTTATTGATTAATTATTATGAAATAATCACTAAATTTTTTAGTAGAGTCGTTTTATGCTTCAATAATATGTTTTCATCAAAAATGGGTTCATTAATGCTTATGAGAAAATATTATAAAAAATTTATTTAATCTTTGTAAATTTTATTTATAAAAATTATAACTCTTTTTAAATCATCATATAAAAATTATCTTAGGGTGAAATATTGGTATTTTTATAAAAAGATTAATTTTTTCATGAATAGTGAATAATACTATTTTTTGTAAAACTATCACTTTAATTAATTTAAATATACCATTTATATTTGAATTTTATATTAAAGTAACATATATATTATTTAATTAGATATAATATAACTAATTACATTTTAATCATCATTGTACTTTATTTTTGTATAAGTTCATTTTTTTCTTAAAACACATTTTTTTAAAACAATTTTTCTTTGTGTTTTAAGAATTTATATTAAAATTTATTTTTACACTTCTAGGAATTGAATATTAAAAATCTATTCCATATTTTGAATTAGGAGGTCCAAATTTTGTAGGTTTCTTTCATTTCATTATTAATAGTAACCATAGTAAATATTTGTCACCTCGTTAAGGGTAAATCGGGTAATTAAGGTTAAAAATAATATAATAAGGAATAAAACCTCCCTAAAAATGTATTAAACCTATTCCTATCATATCTTTATCACATGTCCAAGGTTCCTTCCCCCCTTTATCTCCCTTCATCCCTATATATAAGGGGTCATATTCAGTATTTTCGGGTGATTCAGTGTATGTCTCACTCTCTACTCTTCTCTATTGTCTTCCTCCTCAGCTCGTTATAATTTATTTTTCCCTATTTAGGTTTTTTATTTTGATTCCACTAGAGGAATGTAGAATCATACACCAGTGATGGGGATTTCACACTGCCTAGGAAGTGGGCTTCTCGAGAACCAATACACATATCGTTGCATGTTTCATTATGGTGTGTTGACGTAGTGATTTTTATAAGATTTTCATATTAAAATAAATAAATTTGGGAATTTTTTTAGATTTTTTTTGTTAGGTATGTTTCTTGATATGAGGTCATAGGTATGCTATGGGTTGTTGGAAAGTCATTGGACACAATTTTAGCATAACAAGATCAGCCTATGGTAAGTTTAACATTTTACCTTTTTGAATAAAAATTGTTTAATTATTTATAACTTGTTGAGATTGTTTAATTAATTATATTGTGAATATAATTAAAAACATTCAGGTGGGTTGTTTGTGAGGTAGGACCACAGTTTTCTTGGATGGGCCTTATCATCTTCTTTCGACCTTTGAGAATAATTGATAAAGCACCTTCTGAGGTTTTTGGTCCTTCATAATTTCCATTTAAGTAAAAGTTACATGTTTATGTATTGTGTGATGACTTTGGGTCCCACCACTAATAGTGAGGGACCCCTAAATAAATGTGTTGGATAATTAAATTAATTATATTTATTAAATAAGTATATTGAGATGTTTAAATAAATCAAGTTCCTTAATTTTTATATATAGAGAAAAGTTTCAAGGTCCACTTTCGTCCCTGGGAAACAACTCAATTCATTGGTCATCATATGTTGTGACCTTACAGGTGAACATTACATTAGATTGAGATGGACCCTGATGAGGATCCTTATCTAGAAATGGGAGAGAGAGACATACTATACCTTGAACAATGTGACATCATGAACACCTTTAGAAGGATGGTTTTTTTAACTAGTATGGTTATCCTTTGGGGTTGTTCATGAATCAAAGACCAACCACTAAATATGATTAATCCCATAAAGTTCCTAATGTTTAGAGGGTATGTATTAGGGGAATTATTCCTCTTGAGATGGACTTGAACTTGAGTTGGGACTTGGAGGGTACCCTGAGTAGGGGGCCTTGATCATGTTCAGATCTTGGAAAGGGAACTTTGGGAACAAGTAGGGATGAGAAAGGTTAACTCCTAAAGAATAATTAACCATCCTGACCACTAATTCATGAAATATAATAATATGGGTTTTAGGTGTTCATACAACCCTTTGTCTTTAATTTTAGTATTAATTAATTTACCAACTAAATGGAAATTTAATATAAATTGATAATTATAAATAAATTGGATGTTCTTGAGGGATGTGGTTCCCTCAACTACTTATATAGCTGGTTTCCAAGGTCACATAGGACTCAAACCTACCTTTCCATTACAGGGAATTTTGGTTTCACCTGAATCTTGAATGTGACAAATTAATATGATGTAAATGGTTATAATCATATTTATATTATTATATATGTATTTGGACATATTTCATCAACTAAATATCAATTTTTATTCCCAAAATATTAGGATCCACCTTTTAATTAATGAATATTGTCATTAATAGTAATTTAATATTTGAATTAAAAGTAGTTAATTATTATGCTACCTTGGATTCCTAGTTATCTCATGATCTAATATTCGATACTATTATTACCAGAATGCCTAATTTTTTTGGTGTTCTCCCCTATATCAGGAAATAGAGGTTTTTGGGTGAATCTTAGAAGCCCCTCTTAGATTTTGTATCACCCAAAATTTCTTTTCAGCTATGATCTAGGTAATTATAGAGGTTTCATGGAGTTGAAATTTCTATAGAGAACTTGATGTTTGATACACCCCCAATGTTGATGATGATCACCTCAATTAATTACTAATATACTCACTAGGATCGGGTGGACGCATCGTGATTTCATTTCGCAGAGCTATCTAGGAATAGGCTGTTTATCCAATGATTTGTGAATGTTGAGTTATCATCTATAATTAATAGATTATTCCTTTTATATTTACTATGGGTCATCCAATTAGGAATTCATTCCAGTTTCCAATGTCCTTTTTTTCCTATGGATCAAGACTTAGGAATCTAAAATCATACTGGAATTGGGAATTTCAAGATGTTGTACGGATTCCATGAATTACTCATAACTTGAGTGGTATTCCTAGGAAACCTATGATCAAATTCAATAACTAATTTATAGTATGTTTATATAATACCTACAATTCTATATTATATTTATTAGATGTGATTATAGGTGATCACGGGGCTAGGACCTTCCTTCCTATTTAGTGACAAAACTTTCTGAGAGATATCTCTAGTGCTGGTCGAAGCAGGTATAGTCGAACCTAGGTATCCATTAGGCTTGAGGTATGACATTTGATAATTTATTTATTTTTAGAAGATAAATGTAATCATTTTTTAGTTGAGTATTACATGTAGACATACACATCTTTTATAGACTATGTATGAGACCATGTTGGTGGTTCCCTATTGAGTTTTGTTCTCACACCCTGTTCAAGTCACCATTTCACTTAATTACCTGATCAAGCTTTAGCCTAGTTTTTGGACAATATGGATTATGGATTGAGACTGATCAAGAAAGATAGATCATTTGTGTACATGGATCTTGATATGTTTTATGCCTCAATATTTCGTGGATCCATTGTTTTTATACTCTTTTATCCCATTCTGTATATGTAACCATCCAAATGGATGGATAGTGTATATATGGCATGGTTGTTCGGGTCCTTACTGTATTTCATTTTTATCACATGTTTATATTTATCTACTTCCACTTATAATTTATTGAGATGATATAACATGTTTATTTATTTTATACTATTTTTATTACTCTAACATGAGGTCATAGTCTCCCCATGGTTACACCCTAGGCCATCACTGCTAGTCAACAACATCTAGTGCACATGGTGGAATGCTTGAGGCCATGTGGCAACCTGACCTGATTATTTTTTATATTCACTTAGTTGGAGCAGTTAATTTCCTTTTGTTTTACTATTTGTATTATGGTAGATATGAGTATTAGGAAGGTGTCAAATCTTATGATGGATATAGGACTGGTGTGTCAATAACACTTGTTCTGGTAATAATTATAGGTTTCTAAGGATATGGTATTAATGTTTTAGTTTGTGATGTTATGTTTTTGTATGATTTTCACCTTGGGAAACGCCCATGTGGTTTGGATTTTTTGATTTATTATATATTTCTATCTCTCGATCCATTGGAGAGAGTCCAGTGATTAATTTTGATTCTTGGCCTATAAAGGCAGGATGTATTTTCTCATGCATCATATTTACTACATAGGATCACATTGCATATTCTTTTTCATGTGTGATTTACTTTACTTATGATGAGGATAACCATTTAAAGTGTCAAAAAAGCCTAAATGGAATTTTCCCAAATAGATTATTGGTGTAATTATACTCAATTGGAACTCCTTTTTAAATTATTATATAATATTCCATGTGGAATATTCCATGATGTTCCTTAGAGATGGTGACGCTGATGAAATCCCTTCTGCATAGTTGGTCCAGCGACACTTAGTAGGTCAGAATAAGTACTCAATTCTTCATTAGTATTTCTAATAGGTCAATAAGGGAATGTGATTCTTTATATATAGACCATTAAGTGAACCATGTAGGCACTTAGCGCTTTTTTCTCCACCCTATTAGGTTGAAATTAGTATTGAATGCCTATATGTTAATCCTTATAAGTTGATGTCGGTAGCTGATGCATTTCTAGTAGACCCTTCATGGGTGAATCCTTTTTATGTGCAGTTAACTAAAAAGTCATAACAACCTACATGGTGTTTTTTCATATATCATGTTATGAAATTTTACTTAATAATCCTTCATTATAGTAATCATGTTGGATCATCCAGTGTGATTTTCATAGCTACATGCATTCTCCTTGTTGAACTAGAACCTTGAGGGGTATTACCAAATATGCATACCAAGTGAGGTTCAGTTTGCCATATTTTTTTATTTTTACATCATGACCCTCCAAAGATAAGTCAATTGTGAGGATAATTGAATAGGATTATTTCCTAGTAGGTCTATTCTTGGAAGGTGATGCCTTAAATGATTAAGTAATTATTATAATCCCTTAAATAAATGGACTATTAACAGGTTGTACTTAATTGGTATTCCAACTACAACTTATTGGGTTTTTTCCTCTATAACATGGAATAAAAACGCATATAACTGAACCCATGTAATAATGTTTTTGACCCTCATAGGTCAATATTACCTTTAACTAACTTCAAAATTATAACGACTCAGAATTATATCAATGAAATTTCACTTCATATAATTATATCATATAGTATAAACAACATAAAATCACATTGATAACACAATACAAACATTATGAAGAATTAATGACATGATAAGTATTTATAGAAATTAAGGAAGCTATATTGATGGAATAGTAACTTGACCATTAGGAATAGTAATATATCCAATAGAATAGTAACCTACCCTATGAAAGTATAAATAAAATTTTGGTATATTATAAATAAAAATCTGATATATTTATATCTCATAATAAGTAAATAAATGTTTTAAAAAGGAAAAATTAATTGTTGGTATTTTTATGAAACATAAATGTTTATTTACAATTTTATGATTAATATAATGATTTAAAAAAATTATTTTCATAAAATATATTCATATATTGATATTATGTTTTCTTATGATTATAGGATAATTTTATGAGACCTTAATTAATTTTTCAAAGTGTTATAAAGTCAGTTACAATTTTTAAAATTGGAATTTTTTGAATAAATTGTGATTTTATTTAAAAATTAGATTTTTCATATTTATAAAATAATTTTCATAAAATGGATACTATTTTTTAATTCTCCACATTGAAAAATTGATAGGGTAATTTTTTTATATTTTTCTGAAAAAGTTGAATTTTTAGTGAATGGTGAAATACAATAATTTACTGTATAAGAAAAAGACATGAATTATTAAGTCATGAATAATGTATGGATGAGGTAAGAACACATTAGTTCGAACACAAATGCACTAGCTACTGTATTTAGTCACAATAATCCTCACTATTGATAGTCTTGATCCAAAATAATAAATAAATGAATAAAATAATCAAAAAATATCCCTCTCCTACACTATAAATACCACCCCTTCTCCTCACACCTCCAAATCCTTGAATATTTCTTATATTCTAAAAACTTCCTCTTCAAAACCTCTTCCCCTTGTCTTTTTATTTCTGGTCTCACTGAAAGACCATTCCCAAGTTCCTTAAGTAGGTTCTCAAGGAGAAGAAGTTCAAGAGCTAAAATCCCCTTTCGTTTCTTTTATTTTATTTTCAACTTCTTTTATTTTCTTATCCTCTTATAACCTACCTATATAAAATTTTCATGATAAATACATTATATTTTATATAGAATAATTTTATTATGTTATTTTTATATCCATCATCAACTCTCTCCTCTTCCCATTTTTTTCTAAAAATGAAAACATCATCTGTGATGTGTTGATTTATCGCATTCAAGGATGATGAGTTTTAAATTTCCATTACCACCCTCAATGATAGTCATAAAACCATTATAATGGTTGAAAAAAAATGTAAAATTTATTTAATAACCTATTTTATGCTATAGAACTAACATATATACAAAATGTTAAATAATAAAACAAAACTAGTTTGTGATGATCGAAATAACTAACAAAATAATCTAAATGGTTATCATTAATGGTTTATCTAATGAATCATCCTCATATATGGAAATAAAATAATATATAAGACCATTTAATATTATATAATTTCATTAATAACATTTAATTTCAATTATGGATAACTATTCTAATTTTACACAATATTCCACACATGAATACAAGTAAACCGATCATGAAAACCAAAGAAAACGAACTCTCCTGGGACAATGAAATTGAATCTCATAATTAATTAAAAGGACATAAATGAGATCAATAAAATTATACTAAATTAAATAAATATTGAATTGGTAATGAATTAAATTATTAATTAATCTAATTTCATTATCCAAGATATTAAGTGTAAGTGCAAAACACTTTTAGACATAAGGTAAGAGATTTTATCTGAACCTCTATTTTTTCATCAGGTTATGCTTTCTATCTTTTCAACCAAATGTATTTCTTAATTATTATCATTTAATACTATTATGCTCCATTTTTAGGACCCTAAAATATGTAACTATTATAAATTATTATTATTTTATGGGAAAATATGCGTTTTATAAAGTTCCATTTTTAATACCTCCCAATAAGAAAGCCTAACTAAAGGTAAATTCTTAGTTTTTTAACCATTTTCAAGCACACTATATAATATGTTTTGAGAAACCAATATTTTTATTAAAACACACTTTTTATCATGAAAACCCATATTTTTTTATTTTTGGTTTTATACAAACAATTATGCCTTTTCTATTTTAAAGAATCATTAAAATTTTCTCTTAAACCGCCCTAAAGTGGCTAATTTCTAAAGTTTCTTAAACACTATTTTTACATGTTTTAACTTCATTTTTACATAAATTATCATGTTTTATTCCAATTTTACCTTATTAATGTCCATATATTATTTAAATCTATTCTTTCGTGGACACATTTATGATACGCTCATTTATTATGCCTTGTGACATGATTAAGATACCCATTTCATTCTATGGTTAACCCTCATGTTTATTCCTTGTGTATAATTATTAATGTGACACACATATGTATGAAAATGTTATTATGGGTGTTCCTAGATATCATTTCAAGTCATTCGGTAATTTTTAGTCTCATGAGATGTCATGTTGGGACATGGAGTAAAGCTGATTCCTTTATGGTACTTGGTCCGCCATGTGCAATGGTCTTGGTAGTTAGCATTGAATCATGTTCTTCCATGTGCAATGGTCTTGGTAGTTAGACTTGACTCATGTTTATTTCATGTCATTTTTTGTTTCCACATTCCTATGATGTTATTATTTCATGATACCATGTTCTACATGTTATTCTTCCTTATGTATATTCTTGTTACATGCTTTTTATGTCATCATGTTATGTCTTCAAACCCATGTGTTATTATTTATTCCTATTTTTATTCTCTTACTATGATTTTTATCTCATCCATTTAATCATGTATTCACTAGTTTATCCTATACAGATGTAAGGACTCAAAGGAAATTAGGAGCTCATTATTAATATTAAATAAAATATAATTTTATTTTGGTTTCATGCTATTTAATTATGTACCTAATTTTCTAAATACACTAGATGTTATGATCCATGGTTTTTATTTCATTGTAAATTATGCTTAAAATCATGTAATAATATGTTTAAAGGTTATGGTTGTTTTAAAAATCACCACCATTAGAGTGGGTTGTTATGCATGTTTGATGTCATGTAAAAGTCAAGGTTGGAACGAGTATGTTTCTCATGCATTATAAATAGAATAGAATATGACCTATATGTGGGTTCCTTAGTTGTGGGAAGTCATTGGAGAATTATTTCATCATATATGAGACCATGTGAGTGCGTTTTTGGGTATACCAATGTCATAGTTTGATATGGGAGCGTGAATTATGTCTAGTGAGACATGAAATTGGTGAGAGGTCTTCCATATGAGCTAGGTGATTGGACTTATTGGAATTGGAAAGAGACCCAACTGGTAAGGATAGGTGGTAGATCTAGAGGCCCTTTTTTTGAATTATACCCTAGAGATTTTGTGTTTTATATGATCATAGGAAAACCATAAGATGGGTTTTCCTAGAATCATAGTTTCCTTTGAGACCAAGTATAGGTACATGATTTGGAATTTGTATTGATGCATAGGAGGTGATCGTGGTTTGTGGAATAGGCATGATGAAGGCTTTTGATTCTAAGGAATCACCTAGAGTGATTTGTAATTGGGACTGGATTTGATGGGTAGGATTGTTTAGGAGCCTATCCTTGTTGACCATTTGGTGTGTTATTATAATTATAGTTAAAATATAGGTGGATTATTATGACTGAGATGAAGTTGGATGGTGGCTAAAAATGTGGATATGCCTGACATGATTTAAACCAAGTATGAGAAAATGTGGTGCTAAAATGACATCATGAGGAAGGTGGTCATTTATGAATCATGGAACAAGTATGGTTCCCAATTTTTTAGAGGAATTCCTAGGAATCTTCTGGCGTGTTGAGACTGGCATTCCATGGAGCATGATTGGCTCAGCCTTGGGGGGAAATCATATAAGTATGATTCGGGTGTTAGAATAAGTGGTGGTCATGAGTAGGATGAGGGACAATTATTTTTAGTGAAATTCTTATAGAAATAGATACCTAGAACTTCAAGTGAAATAAATGAAGTTCCCATGATGATGGTTGTTTTTTAAATGAATATGGTGTTGCAGGTGGTTGACTCGAGGGTGTACCTTGATACAAATCATTGAGGAGATATGGTTTCAAGGGTTATTTAAATGTAAGCTTTTCTTGTATTGAGGTGAGAATGGATCGGGAAGATAGAAACGCATATTCTAATAAAATATTTCAGTGAATGTTACGGATGTCATTTATTTAGGTTAGAAATAAGCAATAAATTATTTTTTTCATTGACTCTCATATTGAGATTTTTTTCTCAAGCTAGTGGTTATACCTAATGTTGGATGGAGCATGGGCCATGGTAATCAAAATACTTTTTTTATGGGGCGATGATAAGGCTTCCACTAAGATAGGGACTGGTAAATTGAATAAGAGCATGTGACCCTCATGTTTGAAGGGTTTTTTGAATGTTAGACCAGTCATATGATAGTCATTTTGGAATTTTGATATTGGTGGATAAAAGGACTTGAGTTCTATTAGATTCCTCAATAAATAAAGTTACAGGTTAAAATATTATATTGGGTGGAGTATGAGCATGGACATAAAGATTGGGTTAGTTTGTAATGATCCAGAGGTGTCAGATCAGGAATGTGTCAATTTTCATGGTAAGCATGATACGTGATCAGTTGACTAGTAATATGACTATGAATTTACATTGGGGGTTGGGAATAAACTTTGGTGAGAATACTTAGATGTCCATGAGATTAAAGTTATCATGTTCAGGGTTTTTTTGACATATTGGAGTGTTACAATATATAATTTTTAGGGAAAATCATCAAGAAGAGGTTTAAATGATGTTTTCTAAGGTACTTGGGTGCATCGGTGAGGAACTGCATCAAACACACTGTTAGAATAAGATGGTTGTAGTCAAAAGATGGTTATGGATTTTCAAGGAAAAGATGTAATGACTAGGTTGATCTTGGTTGATTATAATTTGGCCATTTTTTTATCAAAATCAAGAACTGAGAGAAACATCCACATGTGATGTTGGATAAAGTGGGTTTAGAACCATGTCGAGAGTATCTTTAGAATGTTAGGGGTTCATTTTGGTTGAAAATTATGATAGTTGAGGCACCTGGTATTGAAATTGGCCATCAAAATAAATAACCCATGGTGGAAACCACCATACTATGAGTGATGAATTGGATGATCATGTGATCTTAGTTCATGTTATATGGGCTTAGGTAAGTTTTTTATTAATGTTTTGATAGTAGTTATAAGTGGTGGATCAGTTTTTGGGTGGTTTAAGTGTTGTATGTTAAAAGTGAAACTTTGGACTCATGTTTTGAATTTTGAGATGAAACACTTCTGTTTAAGTACAAATTCATGGTCGAGGTATATCTGGATACTCTTTTTAGAATCCCTCTGATACTTATCAGGGATGATAGGTGTTAAGGTGGTGAGTTTGTGAGATTCCATGTTTGAGAATGATTTTTAAATTTAAGAATAAAATAAACTTTCTAATAAGTGGATGGTTTAATTTGAGAATTTGATTCATAACTACATTATGAGGCTTAGAACACCTCAAGAGGGGGGTTTTTACACATGAAAGGTGTCTTAGGAGTCATCCATGTGGTTTATAAGAGCCCTGGGAGGAGCCGGTGAACATTTTATAAGTGGTAATTACAAGTTTACCCCTCCCCCCCTTATATTTATAGGGGGATACCTCTATCCCTATATTTTCACTCTTGTGTGGACAAGGTTCCTTCCCCATTTCTCTCCCTTGGACCCCCATATAAGAGGTGTTCTTCTTCAGTGTTTTTCAGTTATTTGAGGTATTTCACTCCCTATACACTTCTATATTTTCTTCCTCCTCGTATCATTATAATTTTTGTTTCCCCAATTAGGTATTTTTTATTCTTATTCTACTAGATGGTGGTGGAATCAGACACATATGATGGGTCTTCTACACTACCTAGGAAGAGGGTTTCTCGATAACCCATGCCTACATCTCCACATGCCTCTTTGTTGAATTAAATTGTTGTGGTGACTTTTCTTATATTTTTTCATTAAATTAAATTAACTGGGAATTTTTTTAGGTCGTATGTTATGTTTATTTTAATTTTCAGGTTATAGGTATTCCACAGGTTATTTTTGGGTCATTGTCGTGATTCTGACATGAAGAGATCGATTTGTGGGAGGTTGGTCATTTTGAATTTTTGAATGAAATATTATAATTCTTTATGACTTTTTGGAATTAATTTATTAATTATAATGTTATTATAATTAAATAATTATAGAGTTTTGGTTTTTATGTAGGACCTCAGTTGTTATAGAAGAACTTAGACAGGCATTGAAAGTTTATACTGACCCTTGAGAAGAATCTAGAAAGCTCTGTATGAGGCGGGTGTTCTGTCGCACTTTCCCTTTATGTAAAATTTTTTATGTGTATATTATGTGTTATGTTCTTGGGTCCCATCACTGAGAATGAGGGACCCATAAATAAATGTATTGCATAATTAAATTATTTGAATTGATTAAATAATTAAATTGATGTGTTTAAATAAATCACGTTCCTTAACCTGTATATAAAGAGAAAAGTACCAAGGGCCACTTTTCTCCCTTTGGAACTGGATTGATTCCTCGGTTTCCATAGGATGTGACCTTACCATACACTATTTCTTTAGATTAACATAGAACCCGGTGAGCATCCCTAGTTAGTAATGGGAGAGAGAGACTTATTATACCTAGAAAAATGTGACATCATGACCTCCTTTAAGTGTGTGTTGTCTTGAACTAGTATGGTTTACCTTGGGGTTTGTTCATGACCTAAAAACTAAGCGCCTAATTTCATTAAGGCCTTAAAGGTCATGATGTGTTAGAGAGTATGTATAGAAACCCATCCATTTCTTACATTACTATTACATCATTTTAAAGATAAACAACATAATTGTATTATACATAGATAATCCAAAGTTTTGGTGTCTTGGGAAAACTAGGACCATACATAACAATTACAACATCAATCATAAACATTTATTTAATTCCTTCTTCTCTAGCTTCTTATTGGAACTTGACCTCTCTTTAGTACATGCAGTCACCTGAGGATATACATCAAAATGGTTGAGCTAAAAGACCCGTAAGATGATACATAAGAACAATATAACAATGGTTGAGCATAACCATAACATAGTCAAAGGATCATGAACTTGACAGGAAGCATTAATAAGATACTTGAAATGTGGAAATGCATAAAAATGAAACATCATGTATTAGTGGTTAACTACCACACATACTTGTGAAAAATGATAGAATCATGTTCACACATCATTTCCCTTTTACTCATGAGATTCATCACTTTACCCAATGCATTGAAACACTATATAATTTTGGGTGCACCCGTCATATCATAACATTCATTTTGCGCTATATAATTCTGAGTGCACCCATCACATCATAACATTCTCATTATCAAGCATTCCACAAAGAACATATATCAATAATGAACATAAATAACACATGGAAAGTAATGGGTTCCATAACATAATAAAACATTCATAAACTTTGGATTTCCAAAAGAAATATGGAATAACATACTTGATACGATAGCCATCCACCTTGAGTGAGAAGTAAAAGGTGTGTTTTTGAAAGAAGAGTTATTTTAGAAAAAAAAATTCATAAACATCAGTATAAAACATTTATATCCTAGAAAAGGTAATATAATTATGAAAAAATTATTTTTAATGAGTTACCATACCAAAAATGGAGTGAAAGAGGGAGAACCTGAATGATGAAATTTGGGTTTGAGAATTTCCTTTTACCTTATATTTGAACGCTTCCTTCACTTTAATGTCCTGTATAAACACATTATATTCATTAATTAATAATTCCAGAACCTTTTTTACATGAATCTGGTTTATTATGGTTTCATTAATTTATTTTATGTGCCTTTGGACGAGTTATAGATTTTAAAAACATTGTTCGAGAATGTTTGTTTTTATGGTTTTTGTTAAGCGGTTCACTTGTATTCATAAATTGAAGTTTGGGTAGAACATGGGTAAACATCCAGAACTGATATTACATATTATTAGTTATATTCAAAAAGTTTAAATTATATTATAATTGATTATATTATATACCATGTGGATGAATCATTAGATAAGAATTAAATGATAATTGTTTGAGTTAATTTAGGTGGTGTTTTCGACCACAACGAACTTTTTTGATTAATCATTTAGTAATATGTACATAATTTAGTTCCATAACTTTAAATAGGAATTAATACATATAAAATATTCTATTTCAACCATAAAAATGGTTTCATGACCAGATCTGAAAGTATAAATGGAAAAAAGAAAACAAGTCGTTCTTGAAGGTGATAGATTAACACCTCACGAACAACGTTTTATTTTATAAAATAAATAGAAGATAGAAAGGGGTTGGATGATATAATATCACATTGGTATCATAAAATTCTCGTATATTTATGATACTGGATTTACCATACCATGTGGATGAATATAGTTGGATAGAGAATAAGAAAAGAACTTGAAATTGAAAGGAAATTAAAGGAAAGAGGATGGGAAATCACCTCTTGAATCCTCCTATTGAGATCCTCCTTAGGGGACCTGGGATTGGTATTTTGATGAGACTAGAAGATTTTATACGTGAGTAAGGAGCTAGGGAAGATGCTTGGTCAGAGTTTAGTCAAGTCTTGAAGCTTGAGAAGTGTGAGGAAATGAGGGTGTGAAGGGTGGTTTTTATAGTGGAGGGGAGAGGGGTTTTCTCAATATAAAATTCATTGGTTTATTATTTCCCCAAAAGACAAGAAATAGTGAGTCTTCTATGACCAAGAATAGTAATTTTATCATGTTATACCGAACCAATTAGGATTACATCAGAATCACATCATGCATGAATCTATAATTAGCTTATTTAGCTTATTTTGTAAATTATGGTATTTCAATATTCATAAAAAATTCAAGTATTTCAGAAAAATCCCAAAAATCCACCCCAACCATTTTTTGACATGTAGAATCCAAAAATGAAGTCCATTTTTCAAAATTAATTTTCTAAATACTATTATTTTAATATTTAATTAAAATCATAATTTAGTATCAAAACCAGTTTTAAAACAGTCATTTACTTATTCTAAAATATAGGTATATCATACTTTCAACTTGAATATCATTTGTATATTACCATAGGTAAGGTTAATATTCATTAGGGTATATCATTATTAATAAGGGTGTGTTACTATTCATAAGGGTAGGTTACTATTCACCAAAAATTAAGTTTTTCTTATTAGACTCCAAATAACTTACTGATTGCAACCGTATATGTCAGATTTTTTAAATTCCAAACACAGAAGTGACAAAATTATGTTTAAAGGTCACTTAGCACTTAGTAGTTCATTATGTTGTGTTTTCATATAATTTTATGACATATTTATAAGAAGTAAATTTCCATTGAAAAACATTGGGTCATTATTGTATGTCCTCAAGGCATTCTTTCTCTTAAGATAGCCTTAACCTTGGGCTAGGACTTGGAGGGAACCCCGAGTAGGGTGCCTTAATCAAGATCAGACCTAGATGGGAGAATGTAGGGAATGGTTAGTAATGACCAAGGGTAATCCCCCAAAATAATAATTATCCATCATAGCCACTAATGCCTACAACATAATAAGATGGGTTTGGGCATTCGGTCAACCCTCCATCTTTAAATTGAGTGTTAAATCTTTTACCAGATAAATTTTAATTAACTATATCTAGGTAATTATAAATAAACTTGTAGTGCTTGAGAGACGTGTCACCCTCAGCTACTTGTATGCCTGAGTATAAGGCCACCTAGGACCCGACCCTATATTTACATTACATGGGATATGAGTTCTTCCCAAATACTGAATGTGACAAATTAATCTGATGTATAAGCTTATAATCATATTAATATTATTATTTGTGTATTTGTACCTATTTTATCATGTAAATATCGAGTTTAATTCCTTGCATATTGGGATCCACCTCTTAATTAATAAAGATAACCTCTAATTTTAATTTAATGTTTGAATTATAAGTAATTAATGCTAGGAAAGAATTAGATTGATAGTGATCTCAAGATAAAATATTTGATACTACAATTATTGGATTCCTAATGTGTATAGGATTCCTTCATATACCTGAAAACATGGGAGGTTTTCAAGTGCATCCTGAAAACCCCTCTTAGATGGTGCATCACCCTGGATGCCTATCTTGCTAGGATCTAGGTGATTCTGGAGGTCTCTGTGTGGACACATTTCCCCCAATAACTAGATGTTCAAGACATACCCAAGGTTGATTATAATTTCCTTGATTGATACCTATGATATTCCCTAGGATCGAGGTGATGCACCATGATTACATTTCCAATAGCTTTCTGGGAATAGGATGTTGATCCAATGATGGTTGGATGATGAGTTGTCATCTAGGATCTGGTGAGTATTAATTTTATATTTCCTATGGGTCGTCCCATAAGGAATTAATTATAGTTTATAATGTCATGATTTCTTAGAGACATATTCCTAGTAACCCAACATCATACTAGAATAGGGAAAATCAATAAATTATATTGGTTCAACTTATTACTCGCGGCTTGAGCAGTATACATAGGATTCCTAGGATCCAACTTTATGCCTTATATATAGGATGTCTAGATGATACATAGAATTATATATTATATTTAATGGAGGATATTATGGGTGATATTTGGGTTTGGACCTATATCCCACTATGGTGACGTGACTTTCTAAGATATATCTATGACATTATATAAAGCAGGTGTGGTTAGAACTAGGAATCCATAAGGCCCAATGTATTATATTTTTTATTTAATTTATTTCTAGAAAATAAATGTTATCATTTTTTAGTTGAGTAGTTCATGTGAACATACACTACTTTTACTAGCTATGTGTGGGACTGTGTTTATGGTTCCCTATTGAGTTTTTTACTTATACCCTATTTTGGAAATCATTTCACTTGGCTACCTAAGTATTCTTTCACCTAGTCACATGCATAGGTTGGGTTGAGGCCTCGTAAAATCAAGAAAGATGGATCATATTTTTACAGGGATATTTGGATGTTTAATAACTCAGTATATTATGGAGACAATTTTTTTATTTTCTTATATTCTAGTTTTTATATTACACCATCCTAGTGGGTGGTTAATATATTTTTGGAATGGATGTTCATGCCCTTACTGCATTTCATTTGTATCACATTTTTATAATTATCTACTTCTAATTATAGTGTATTGTAATGGTTTATCATGATTATTTATTTTCCATAGTTTTCTTACTTTGAAATGAGGGCATAGTATCCCCACAATTACACCTTAAGCCTTCACTGCTAGACATTAGCCTCTGGTGCATGAGGAGGTTTGTTTGAGGCCATGTGTTAAACTGACTAATCTACTATTTATACTCACCTTTTTTGGGCATGACATTAAGACTCTACCAATATTTTAGGATATCATCTTATATATAGGCTTGTCTCTAGGTTTTCACACTAAGGTTCTCTAATATTAATTCTCAAGATAGTTTCTCTAATATCCAAAATTAACTAATCACTTTCTATTAAACTAAATATATAAACCCAAGATAAAAATGTCTTTATTTTACATATTTTAAAATATATAAAAATTATAATTCATAATTAATAATATCACATTTACTAATAGGTTTAGTTTCTTCAGAGACTAGCTAAATAATCATATTATTTTACAATACCTGAGATAAAATATACTTAAATGCACTGTACTCATCCATCTTCTAGAAATATCATTTTTAAGACTCATCGTCAAAACCTAGGGAATTAAAAATTAAGAGTGGTATGAGAAAAAATGCTCAGTAATGGGTGAATAAACATTTCATCAAGGATAATTTCATAAGAATAACTAAAAACGTGATAATAAGAGAAATATCACATCCACATGAGATATAACCATAAACCATAAGTTATATTCAAATTACATGGAATAAGAACTTAAATCAACAAAATATCTACATGGAAACATAATATTTATAACATGGCTTATAAGAATTTAACATAATACTTAAATCATGAGAATATAATATCATAATGAATAATCATATTTTTACTATGTCACAAACATTAGAAAATGGAAACATTACTTTCATGATCCATGCCATGAGATAATATGATAGGAATAAAGAACATCATTAAAATGTAGCACATACGTTAGTACATTTAAAATTACTTTCAAGATCCACACCACCAGTTCCCATGTTTATGAGAAACTAAAATGTACTCTTGAATACTTTATCTCAAGAGATATAAACTTTTAACCAATGAATTGGAGGGAAATATATATCCCCATCCATAAATCATCTATACTGACATCTTCTATAATAAAACATTCCCTTTTAAAATCATATATAACCCATGAAAATAAAATGGATTTTATAAAACATATATATAGAAATCATTAAATTTTTATTAATAACCCATGTAAATAAAAATTGGTTTCATAAGACATCCAAATGGTATAAAATAACATCATGTATTAAATCATTAAATATTGAAAACTTGATCCCCAAAAATAATCACATAATTAATATAAATATAGGGTGAAACATAAAACATAACTCCATTGAAGATAGATCATTTTAATATAATTAAAAGAAAAAAATGGAAAGGGATTTTTGGAAACATTTTGTATTCATCGTTTTAAAATTCATAGTTACTATCCTCTTTTTAAAAATCCTCGTTTTATGAAAAATGAAAAAAAACTATCAAGAAATTTTATTTATTTTTAACTATTTTTTCCTATAAAAATATATTTAACATCATTCAAAATATAAAGTCTTGGAACAACAAAGTTTAATAAGAAATTATATAACTGAAAGAAATGAGTTTGAGATACGAAGTCCCTTACCTTTACCCATCATTTCCATAAATTTTCTTTAACCCCCTATTTCATAAAGATAAAAATATTAATTAAAAAATTAAAACTTTATTCATATACATTTCCATTTATATCTTCATTAACAACAATTCTCTTTAAGGGTTATATTATTGTAATCACATTTAAACGTGGGATATTAAAGGTGATGGAATTTATTTTTTATAGATATTATTAAAGTTATAATTCCATTACATGAGAGTTTTAGTAACATTTCATGAAGACAAAATGGAGATGAACTAGTTTTTGGTTATTTACCTATATCAATGGATTACATTATAAATATTGTTACTTTTTATGTTATCTAAAAATAACCATATTTAATGCTTATATATATCATATATATAAACTAAAACCAAATATTTTTGGAAGTGAAGGAAAAAAGACATGTTTATTCATGGAGGCGGTAGTCCGCACAACACATGATTCATGTTTTCATTTTTCTTAATAGAAAAAGGGAAGAGTGGTTTATGATTATTTAATAATTATAATAAAATAAAAGTATAATAATTATAATATTATTATCATTTTAATATGGTGAAATGAAATTTTATGAAGAATAAAATAACATAAAGATATCAAAAAATGAAAGACAGGTTAGTAACTTATACCTCACTTCTTGGATTATCTCTTTTGTGAAGGGGATTAAACATTTAAGTGGTGGTCCTTTGAGAATATTAGTACCTCATTAAGGTGTATAGGAGTGTTTAGGATATAGTTGGATAGATTTAGGGCTGAATTTATGGGGTTTTGTATGAAAATAAGTGGGGATAATTTTTTCCTTTTTATAAGTTTAATGGAGTGGCATTTTTGTAAATTCCCAAAACCATTCAATAATGGAAAGTCAATATCATATAAAATGGATCCAAAATTCATAAATAATGGATAATTGAAGAGATAATGTCGATACACATATCAATAAATCAATTAAATATTTTTTTAACATGTTTGACAGTTTTCATATTAGATAACTCATTTTTACCATTTTTTGTTTTCACCACGATAACTAGTTTTTACCATGGTAATTTATCCTTTATACCCAAAAAAATATAATTATTATATAATTTAAACCTAATGATTCTAAATTTTAATTTCATTTTTTATTCAATTTGTAATATTGATAACAATTACTTTTAAAATAATAATTTTGTAACGCATTAAAAATAATATTTTTTAAAAATATAACTTCAATTCTAAAATGTAAAATATTTTTTTATAAATTAAAACAAACATTTTTTAAATAATGGAATCGCTTAAAAAATTCATACTTGGTCTTTGAATTTTTTTCATAAATTTATAATACATTCTTACGGACTAATAATTTCATAAAATTCGTGTTATTTATTAAATGGTATTGTAACGTACTGACCCAGGATACCCCTTAATCGGTGCCCTGAGTCGGTAGTTCACATGGACTCAATCATGCCTTCATGTTTTCTAGAGGATACTGACTAGAAATGAGGGTACATAGTGGTAAAGTGGAAAGAATTTACTATCATATCAGAGTATCACATTGGATATGATAAATAAATAGAAATAGCAGAAGAATAATATAATATATTACATAGAAGAAACAAATACAATAATCAACTATGGAAGTGTGAATGAAAAGTGATAGTTATAGTAATCAATATCCCATAGGCTAAGTCATATACATGATGATTTAATGGCATACTCATATACAAAAAGGGAAACAAGTGATACAGGGGATTGGTATATATAACAGTTCATATAAAAAATACAAAAAAAGGTTGTTCCTATATAATCATTAGCAAAAAAGGTTGTTCCTATAGGTTGTTCCTATAAGTGAAACATATCAAGAATATACAGTAGGTTTCATACGCTTATCCTTACCTATATTCATAAGGTCTACTTGGGTACCAAAGGTGGACAATGTAGGGTATGAAATAAACCCAGAAGGCCACCACCAACAGTGTATAGAAATATTCCATCTAGTGTATATAACATATTAGTGTGAACGAAAATGAATAATAAACAATTTTAGGAAAATAAATAATAGCCAGCTCAGGTTCCTATAGGACACCTGGCTGGATCTGCCTTCATTGGAGTTGGTTGGAATAAGTCTAATCGGTAACCATATAAATAGTAGTTATATATATAAATATATAATATGAATACATGTATATGAACACTATTCATGAGAAAGTTTAGATCCATTAACAAGGATGATAGGTTCTAGATAGACCCAAGATGTAACTCAGGCGTCCATAGCTAGTCTAACTAGATAATGGATAGAACAAGGGTATAAGCCCATAATCTCATATAAGTATGAGACATCTTTCTCATCCCTTGAGATGGTGGGGTGAGATGTAATTCCCAACACCCAAAAAAATAAACATGGAGTGTTATTCCCACTGCCCATATAAAATTATAACAGTGTGAGAAATCATCCCTAGCACCCAAATTAAGGGAGTGTGAAACGCCATGCTCAACAGAACCATTAACCATAATTCAACATACAATATTAATGTTATACTCATAATACTAAAAATAACATGATGAATCACCTCTAATTTAATTATATCCATTTATCACAATATCCAAGAGTGAACAGTTCATAATTATAAAACATGTGGTGTGGCCTTTCCACTAACTTTCATTCATTTAAATTAATCCTTTAAATTTACAAGTTAATAAATTCAATAAATTGGTCAATCCAAACACTAGGAAGGTTCCTTGGTCAACTAATAATTATATATAATAGGTAAATTAAATTTAGAACACCCAAGGGGTGGCAATCAATGATTTTGGTATCCACTAATTGTTCAATAAAGTGCATGGAATAATTAGACATGTTATAATTAATTTTAGAGGTTTAACACATTTATGGAACTACAAAGAAATGTCCAGCATTAATAACCATGGAAACATACTATAGAAACCAAAATAAATTGGAAAACATTTATAGACCACGTATCTTAGGTCCATGGCCAACCAATTGTCCAGCATCGGCCTTCCATTTGAAAAAGGATGGAAGATAAATGAAAAATAGATGAACACCTTAAAAATAGGTCTTATAATCTTTCACCAAAATAATACAAGTGATGGGAAGAAAAACTAATATATGAATCAAGAGTACTATATTGATTACCCTTAGTTATCCAATGCTTCTAATGGTGATCTGATCATATCCCAGATGAAGTAGTTATCAAGATACCTAGGTGAGGAGGAGGGAAAGGCTTCAGGAAGAGAATTTTGGTGTTTTATCCGTTTGATATGAAATAAGAATAAAGGTTATTTTTTTAAGATAATTAAGGTAAAAAACATAAATTCACCCTTAAAATATGGGTTTCATGGTTTTTCCACATGGTTGGACAAACCGTGCACCAACCATGCTGCCTTCACTGCCTAAGGAGCCCACTCGCGTGGTCCAGGTGCAAAGTTTTCCTTAAAATATGAATGTCATACAAAAACCTGCTATCACAAAATTCTTCAATCATTTAAAGGAATGTAACCTAGCTTGAATGGTTGTAGACAACCCATGTGACCTCCTGTTGCGCACAAGTTCCCTGCACAGTTGAGTCCCATGGTTAGGACTAACTATGCACTAACCACCCATCCCACTCTGTTTGTCCGATTCCTAGAGCTTCAAGAATAAAACAATCCCTATACACTCATTAAAACTTCCATAGGATGTATATAAGGTTTAAAAATATAAAAAAATGATTATAACTAAGAAACAATCAATTCGTACCTTCATGATAAAATCTAGGTCGTTGCAACCTCCCCTCCTTAAAGCAACTCATCCTTGAGATGGCCTTCGGAGGGTAAAGAGGGGTAATCTAAGAAAAGATCCATCCATTGGGCTCATATATCAGCTTCTCACTCCTAGGTATTGTATTGTATTTTTTTTAACCATAGAAATCGTGCTAAAGGAACTGACCTACCTTGGAGTGTCTTCTCACTATGATCCATGATACGCAATGGATACTCCATGAAGGAACTGTCCATATACAACTAAAACTATTCATGTTGTAAAATATGTGATAGGTCTAGATAATATCATTGAAGCTTAGATACATGAAATAAATCATGCATAGACTAATATATATGAGTAAGTTCTATCTGGTAAGCTGCTAGTCCATTTATTTTCAGAACCTCAAAGAGTCCAACGAATTGAGGCGAAAGCTTACCCTAACTATGAATTTTTCGATGGACCAACCTGGGAGAAGCATGTAGGAAAACCTGATCCCTGTCCTTAAACTCAATAGTTCATCAGTTTCTATTGGAATATGACTATTGTCTATACTAAGCTATAAACATACTCTTTCTGATCAAATGGACTTGCTCTAATGTCTCTTGAACAAGACATGGTCCAAGTAAAGATCCCATGTCTCTAACCAAGACAGGGGTGATTGGAAAGGCCTACCATATAAGGCTTCATAAGGTTCCATCTAGATGGTAGCATGAAATCTATTATTATAAGTAAACTGAACCAGTGGTATGTGTTTCTCCCAAGAACCCCAAATGTTAAGGACACATTCACAAAGCATGTCCTCCAACACCTATATCATACGCTCTATCTGTTCGTCTATCTGGGGGTAATGGGTCATGATCAGAAGCACCTATGTACCCAAGGCCTTCTAAAATCCTTCCCAGAACCGAGACATAAATAGATAATACCTATTAAATATGATATATTATGGATCTCTGTGAAGACGTATGACCTCTCGGGTATATATTATTCTTTTCTCATCTACTAAAAAGGTCTCTCGAATAGGTAAGAAATGTTCAAACATCATCAACAAATCAAAGACTACCCATATTGTATCATTTCTAGAATATTATCTAGGAAAACCAGTCATGAATTTCATAGAAACATCGTACCATCTCAACTCTAGAATGGATAATGGTTGTAAAAGTCCTACAGATCACTGATGTTCTGCCTTTACTAGTTGATAGGTGGAACACTGATTGATAAATCCATATATCTCTTGTTTTATACCAGGACACCAATACTGATAGCGTAAGTCTTGATACATATTAGTGAAACTGGGATATACCATCCAGAATGAGGGATGAAATTACCACATCATCTCCTATCTTATGAATTCTGGGACCCAAACATTCCCATAAAAACATAAGGTCTCATCCCACTACCACAAAACAGGTCAAGGCCAGCGCCACCATTTATCAGTGCTAACGAAAAAGCACTGATAATGGGGGGTACCTTTATCAACGCTAAAAAAAGCGCTGATAAAGGGTGCATTTATCAGCAATAAAAAAAGAGCTGATAAAAGTACCCCTTTATCAGCACTTTTTTTAGTGCTGATAAAGGTACCCCCTTTAATAGTTCTTTTTTTAGCACTGTTAAAGGGTACCCCTTTATTAGCACTTTTTTTAGTAGCACTAATAAAGGGGGGGTCCTTATCAATGCTTTTTTTAAAAGCTCTGATAAAGGGTCTACTTCCAAAAAGATTCATTAAAAAATATATTAATATTTAAATATATAGATATAGTTATCTTGATATAAATATAATATATATTTTTTAAATATAATTTTAAATATATTTTAGATAAGTATAAATATACAGTTACACTTAATATATAATATATTTAGTGAAAATGGCTTATGAAAAAATTAAAAAAATATTTTTAATTAATAATTTTCTAATTATTATGGAGTAATAGTCATTTAATAACAATTTGAAGACTAAAAAAATAAAAAATTAAAAATTAAAAAAAGATCCAAAGTATGTTGAAAATGCAACTCGAACTTCAAACGACCATAACTTTTGATCCGGGTGTATGTTTGAGCTCTACCACATATCAAATCGAAGTCTGCGATGAGCTCTACACCCTTGTGACCCTAGGGGACCCCGATCAAGTTTTTTTCGATGCCAAAAAAGGTATATAAGGCCTCCAAAATAGAGTTTTTAGTCGGGATACCCTGATTTTTTAACATTTTGTGGATTTTCAGCCTCGTTTAAGGGGGTATTATTGGATTTTCTTGGTGGGAACTGAATTTATTTCAAGGTATTACATTCAAATTGATATTATTTCTTTGAAATTTTATCATTTTTTATAATGTACTGCTATTTATAATCAAATATATAATAATATATACATATTTTCTATATATTCACACATAAAAATTTAATTATAAATATAAATAATAAAATATATTTACATATAAAATATATTATCTTTATCTAAATAATAAATAATATCCATTTTATTTAAAATACCAATATATAAATATTTATATACCTATATATTAATCTAACTATATATATATTAATATAACTACATATATATATTGATATAACTATAAATATATATATATTAATATCACTATAAATATATATATTAATATAAATATATATATATATTAATATAACTATATATTACTATATGAATAAATATAACTAAATATATATATAAATAAATCGATATGTCATTAACTGGAGAACAAATCAATATGGTAGAGTGGTAAAGGATTTAGGAGCGCAAGGAAGAGGTCTCGAGATCAAATCTTGGTGAAGGCAAGGGCACGTGCATGGGGGTGGATTTGGGGGGATAGCGCTGATAAAGGGGGTGGTTGTAGCGCTGATATAGGGTGGAGGGGTGTCTGCAGGAACTGAAGGGGCTATAAATAGCTGTCAAAAGGGGGTTCAAGCACTATAAAAGCCCCCCAATTGGTAGGATTGTTTTAAAAAAAATATTTTTTAAAATATTTTTACTTTTATCAGCGCTGATAAAGGGGACCCCCCCCATCTTTTTTGGCTTTAACAGGGCTTTTCTAGCAATGTTAAAGGCCATTTTTAGTGCTGGTAAAAGGGGTATTTGTAGTAGTTTCCTCATTCATAATCCAACCAGAAGATGAATTGTCACCTGATATAATTTTCCTTTGGACAAAGACTTCAAGATCTGAGAGTTTCCTCATTCCCACCTATTCTGTAATGATAGAATCCACTGCTAAATCTGAGAGTATAGTCTTCTAATTATCCTCTTGAACCTCAATATTCATCTCTGAAAACAAGGCCATGAGATACCACTCACCATTGGCCTCTTGGACATCCTGATTCTGAGTCTTCTAACTTAGAGAATCAGCTATCACATTACCTTTTCTAAACATGTTGGAAAGCTCAAAATCAAAGGACTATAGATAATAAACCCATATACACTACATGATATTGAGATCATGCTGTGTAAATATGTACTTGAGGTATTTTTTGTCAGTGAGTTCCATAAAATACTCCCCAAGAAAATAATGTCTTCAACAGCATAAAGCATGAACTACAGCAGCCATCTCAAGATCATACGTCAGTTAATTACACTCATGAGGCCTCATCTAAAGATACTTTTATCATATAACTCACCCATCCTACATTAGAACATCTCCCAGACCAATACCAGATGTGTCATATTAAATAGTATATCTCTTTCATGGCTCTAGTAGATCGGGATCGGTGTTGAAGTCAAACATCCTTTCAACTCCTGGAAGGTTACATCACAAGCTTCTAAATATATGAATTTTACATCCTTATTAGTCAACATAATAAAAGGTGCATAAAGGTATGAGAAATCCTAGATGAAGTGTCTATAATACCCATCTATCCCCATGAACCTCCATATATCAAATATGTTCTTAGGATTCTCCCTAAAAACTATAGATCTCACTTTTCTAGGTCTACTAAAATTCATGTCTCTAAGATGATATGACCCAGGAAGGGAACTGTGTTGATCTAAAAGTGTCATTGTTGAGCTTAGCATAAAGATAGTGATCCATAAGTGTATTCAGTATGATATCAAGTTTTTTTCATGGTCATTTCATAAACAATAATACACTAAGATGTCTTCCAAAAATACTACCATGAATGAATCTAGATATAGGTGGAAAACCCATTTTATCCTAGAAATAAAAATAGATGGTTCATTTTAAAGACTAAATGACATCACCATATACTCATAGAGACCGTACCTTCTCTGAAATGTTGTATAAGATATTTATAAAGATATTACTTGTATCTTATGCTAGCCTGACCTCAAATCAATATTTTGAGAATGCCCTTGCACCATGAAGCTGATCAAAGAGGTATTTTATTTTAGGCAATGGATACCAGTTCTTTATCATAAGATGATTCATCCACTGGTAATCCACACATAGAATGAGGTTACCATCCACCTTCTTAGAAAAAAATGACTGGTGAACCCCATGGAGAGGTTTTTGGTAGGATAAATACTTTATCCTCCAAGTCGTCCAACTATTTCTTAAGTTCAAGAAACTCTATGGGTGTTATCCTGTAAGGAGAAATAGACACTCGTGCGGTTGTTATCACTAGAACAATGGTTAATTCTACCTCTCCCGTTAGAGTTAACCTAGAAAATTCATCAGGGAATACATCCCAGAAATGATCCGCCACATGAGAGAAAATAATGGATCATAACCCTTGGTTGTCCAAGAAAAGACTGGAAATCTAGGTAGTCACACTATGTAGCCCCTGATGCTCAGGTCCAACTCAATATGCATTGGCATTCCATTATATCTTGTGGATATATCTATTATCCTCTGGTGATGTAAACTTCACCCTCCAATGATACCAATTAATATTGGTTTGATAGGGAACTAACTAGTCTATCCCAATAATTATATATAACTTTGTCATTTCAAGAATGGAAATATTCCACTCAAACATATATCTGTATATCTCAAGAGGATAATCCTTAAAATAGTTAATTCTCTCAAATTGGATTCCAAACGGGGTATCAAGTTTCATAACTCCACAATAATACTCTATATCATGGAACAAACTCTCCAGAATTTCCTCAAATATAAAATAGTTTGACACACCTATATCAAATAAAGAAGACAATAAGGTAGTGGCTACTAGAATTGTACCTTGAGAATTAGAAGGTCATGTGCTCTATTCCTCCGGCATAAGTTTCACTACATGTAACTGGCTCATACCATGTACCTGAGTCATAATCTGATAGCCCTGGGTAGGCCCGCTCTGTTGGCACCAGAATTCCTAAGTCTGACTACCTATTCCTCGACCACCACCCCGGCCTGAGTGGCCAGTAGTATTCCAACAGCCTATCTGGAGAGATATTGTTGGTCTCAATCTATAATGTGGTGTAGGTGTAGATCCCCTCTATGAACTAGTGGAAAAGTCTTACAGAAACATTGGATATGTCCCATACTACTAAACCCTCTATATTAAACTATATCTCATATACATAGTGGTTTCATGTGTCTTGTATTCCCTCACTTGTGACATATAAGAACGCTTCCAGTGCGATCTATCTGACTTCTTCTACCCCCATGAAAAACCTCGAAATGCTTCTTCCTTCAGCAAGAAGAACCATTAGCAGGTATGGGTGTAGAACTTCCCTAGTTCCCACCATTGCCTTCCCCCATATTCTTCTCAGTAATGAGGTCTTCGTTGACTATATCATAAATAGACGTCTACCGAAAGACATCGACATGCGATCAGATGGAGTATACCAGCCCATCATAGAAATGTTTGGCAGTCAACAGATCAACACTAGATAAGGTCAGTGAAAAAATTTGTAGCTCAAAAAAAAGAGAAGAATATTCCATGACATACATGGCTCCTTACTGTAGGTTCATAAATTTTCTAGACCAATCAAACCTTAGTGTCGATAGAAAAAAGTAATCATGAAAGATCATCTGGAAGTCATCCTAAATCATATCTTGATGTTGGCCTTCTTTGGTAATGACTGTAATGTCCCATAATTTCTGTATAATTTTTTTTTACTTATATGGAATTATTTTGAGACCGTGAAATCTGACGGTGCGTGATTCCGAGGCCTGGAGTTCCCGAAATGATCCGTCGAAGTTTTGTTACACTTTAATTAGCACGCGTAAGCAGTTTTCCTGAAAAATTGGGATAACTCTTAACCAGTTTCTTGGATCAAAAATCTAAGGGTACCGTTGCGTTCATAATGGCGGGTTTACCCTAGGCACTACTTATGTTTAGTCAGCGTGGGCCTCCTGTGAGAAAACCCAAAAATGGTATAATCATAAATAAAATAATTAAATGAATTATTTTATTTTTCAAATGATTATAACTCACAAACGGTAGCTCAAACTGAAAATCCGAGACAACTTCTGAACTTGTGAGGGCATTCTTTATTTAATCAGATACTAACTTTAGCCGGAGCGGGCTACCAATGAAAGTTAGTTTTTGGTCGTAAATAAAATAATTAAGTGACAATTATTTTATTGTAAAATCCATAACTTTTAAATGATAACTTGGATTGGAAGTCTGAGAGTACTGTTGGGTTCATTAGGGCGTGTTTCACTTGGGAAGATCTTAACCTCGACCGGCGCGGGTCAAGGGTGACTATTATAATTTTTATAAACTTTTTTTCACGTACGTTTAGTAAATGCATGAGCAGTGTTATATAACTTTTGAACCGGTTCTCGGAATTGAAATCTGAGGGCACCGTTGAACTCACAACGCTGATATTCTCTTAAGGAGACCTTCACCTTGACCGCAGTAGGTCTAGGGTGAAAGTTAGTTTTCATGAATTTTGTGGGAGAGTTAAAAGAATAAAAATAAAATAAAGAACAAATTTTCTTTTCTTTTTAAAACCTCCCATTTGATGTTTATTGGTGGGGACCACCAGAAATAAAAAACCCCCAATTTAAATTCAAATTTGGGGACCACCCGACCCTTGAACTCCCCCTTTAATGGGAGATAACACTTGGTTTTCCTCCCACTGATGTTCCAACTCAATTAGTTTATTTAATAAACTTATTTGGCACTTCACCATTTGGTTGGAGGATTGTTGGGAAAAGGGAGAGCTCTTGAGAACTTGGAAGGATATTTTTCAACAAATAAATCCACTACAATGAAGAGAATCCTCCGGAATCAGAGAACGAGGATGACGCTTGAGCCCGGATCGGAAACATCTTGTGGGAGCAACAAATGCCGACGTCACCATCTCATCAACTTCATCTTCTTCCTCACCCCACCTCCAATGGAAAATCGAGGTAGGGGTTTTTATATATGTTTGAATTTCTTTTATTGATTCTTCATATCCTAAATTCACGACGATGATGGCTAAATGAACATGGTCATCGTCCCACACATAAACTATGCTCCTATTCCTTTTTATTCTTAGCGTGTTCTTCGTGCGTTCTTCAATGCCTAATATTTATTGGCGCTGGAAACACGGGGTATTTCTAAACGTGATATATGGATGTGAATCCCTCAATGCAAGGATTGAAAATATAGCATCGTTTAATTTTTCAGGCTTGCGACGAATCCACAATGGCTCGTGGAAGGAGGCGGCCAAATATTTATTGGCGCTGGAAACACAATATTCTATTGATCGTGACATATGGATACAGAGCCCTTGACCTGAGAATCGGGAATATGCCATCATTATATTTTTTAGGTTTAGAACGAATATTTGGCATCCCATGAAAGGTGTGACGTGGTGGTGTGATTTCTAGTGTGTGTTCAGGGTGCGGCTCCGGGCGAGGTAGACGGTGCAACATGCAGTGGAGGAGGACAGTCGGGAGGCAGTATCCAGGCGGTGCGGCAGTCTGGAGGCGTCGTGGCTTGGGTTGCTGGAGGTGTTGGCGGTGTTCTGGCCATGCGGAAGAAGGAAAAATCTTGAATGAAGATGGAATTATATTGGAGAGAGAAACTTAAATATTTTGATAGATATATTAAAAATGAATATAAGGTTCCAATTAAGAGGGATGCGCGCTCAACTTGAAAAAAAAATGAGATTCAATGTAATACATGGAAGGTTTAAAACAAAATATTAATAATATTATTAAAATATTATTATTTTAATTTTTGTTGGGAAAATCGTGTTTTGACCGTAACTTCTTCATGCGACCTCGGTTTCATGAGCCGTTAGTGGCAGTACGACCCTGACTTCAAGACTTAAATTATGAGTCCAATATTGGATGTCTTTTTTGGGTTTTTGGATCAGGTACCTAAAATGATCAAATAATAATAATATATTATTATTATTAAATCTTCGACCATCCATAACTCCTACATGTGACATCCGAATGACTTAATGTAAGTGGTAATGTGATCCTGACATTAAGATGGTCGATTTAAGTCTAATTTTGAATATTAAATTCTGGTTCATGGCTCGGGTTCAAGAAACACCCAATATTATTATTATTATTATTATTGAGAGATCTTGTATTCGACATATCTCCCCCATACGGTGTTGAAATGATGAACCGTCTGCGGAACCAGAAACCTTGGATCGAGATGGTCCTTTTGGTATACCCCAATAGATTTTTGGATAAAGTTGGGGTATGGTTATGTTGGATCGAGCACAAATTCAACCGGGCCCTCGGGACTAAAAGACTAATAACTCACAGACCGTGCGTCCGATTGACGCACCATCTGTTGCGTTGAAACTCCTATGATGTGGGGGGCCTTTGGGATACTTCTTCATGATACTTCTTGGCAGTTGGAGTATCGACCAGTGTCTTGTGGAGCGGACCCTCCTAGAGACGAGCGAGCTTAGCGTGGGAACCCTGTAGCTGGCTATGACGAGAAGACTGACTAGCAATAATGTGTGGGTCAGCTCCTAGCGATCCTATGTGCATTATCTCCTAGCAATCCTGTGTGGGTCAGCTCCTAGCGATCCTGTGTGGGTCAGCTCCTAGCGATCCTGTGTGGGTCAGCTCCTAGTGATCCTCTGTGGGTCAGCTCCTAGAGATCCTATGTGGGTCAGCTACTAGCTATCATGTGTGGGTCAGCTCCTAGATATCCTGTTTGGGTCAGCTCCTAGCGATCCTGTGTAGGTCAGCTCCTAGAGATCATGTGTGGGTCAACTCCTAGATATCCTGTGTGGGTCATCTCCTAGCGATCATGTGTGGGTTAGCTCCTAGAGATCTTGTGTGGATCAGCACCTTGCGATCCTGTGTGGGTCAGAACCTAGAAATCATGTGTGGGTCAGCACCTTGTGATCCTGTGTGGGTCAGCACGTAGCGATCATGTGTGGGTCAGCACCTTGCGATCCTATGTGGGTTAGCACATAGTGATCCTGTGTGGGTCAGCACCTAGCGATCCTATGCGGGTCATCACCAAGAGATCATGTGTGGTTCTTCCTCTTAATAGAGTAATATGATTGATTAGTTACATCTAATCATCTCTACTATTGTACTTATGTTATACCCAGTGTGATCTGAGTTCGTACCTGAGTGGTACTTTCTTTTGTGGTAATACCTTGGTGGTATTCTTCTGTTTGGCGTACCTACATGGTACTTACCTTCTCGGTATTCCTTCTTTTGTGGAACAGTTGTGCTTTGGGCTTTTGAGTTGGACTCTATGTTTCCTCATGATTGAGATGGGTATACTTGATAACTTAGGTATATGTTTGGCCATATACCTAATTTGGGTTTTCAGTTGATTTCATGCTCTGTAGTTTATCCTTTGTGGATTTTGTGAGACCTTGAGGGTCTCGGGCCCCTACTGAGTATCTTTATACTCACCCTTGAATGGGTTATGCCCTCACCTCATTGTGTTTGGTGCATAAGACGGACAGTACTGACTGAGGCTGAGAGTACCAGGACTGGATGGTTCCCGGAGGTAGACCATACGGCGTGTCGGTACGCAGGGGAGATGGGTGAATGTGAAGTGATGAGGAGGCTATTTGTACCTACCCTTCTGGTAGGAACCACATAGGATGACCCAGTAGTTGTGTTTCTATTTCTTCAGTTGAATTGTATTTCAGTTGTACTAATATCTTTATAGTTGGTCTTGTATTTTGGCCCCTTTTTACTTTCATCACTCTTTCTGCTATACAGTTGACTTGTGTTTTTATCTTGTTGTGTGCTTGATTGCATGTGTTTATAGGTTATAAAGGCAATGCCTTCCCAGTTTTAGGGAATATTCCTTTTGGTGCTAGTCGCCAACCCCTGGCCTCTGGAAGGTGGGCTTGGGGTAGTCACGGCACGAGCCCCAGGGGACGGGTCGTGAAAAATTGATATCAGAGGAGTCAGTTCTACCATAGAACATAGGACTCTTATCTTTTCAATGTAAATAGTGTTAAGTGTAGTGAGTGTGGTTATCAGTTTAGGGAATCCAGTGTTGGTGCGGTGGCCAATGTATCCATACACCAGGACCCTAACTTCTGATTTCTAACTCAGTGCATGGAAACACTGATTGTGTGTGTATTTTGAAAATTTTTCTTGTGTTTTCTTGCGTCAGCTCACCAGGTATAACTTAATGACCATGGCGCACCTGTTCCTTATCAGGATACCACTGCATAGACAGTTATCTAGGATTCCCGAGAGAGTACACGATGATAGCCCACCGAGCGATGAGGCTCCGGTGCAGGGCCCTCCTACTATGTTGGCACCTTCGGGTGGTGTACCAGCAGCACCACCACCTGTTGGGTAGCAGTTTCCCCCAGCCTCACTAGCGGACGGTGCACACCAACTGATCACATTTCATGAGTTCCAGCAGTAGAAGACTCTAAGTTTTCGATGCAAGATAGATTTCCACGCAGCTGAGGGCTGGCTGGAGGCAGTTGCTAGAGTTTTCCGCCTAGTTGAGACACCAGTAGAGTAGATGATTATCTTAGCTAATAGTCTTTTTTAGTGAGTGACCATGAGTATGGTCCACATATTGATGAGGCTTTGGTACGTGGACCATTATTTAAGATAGTACCTTCGGGTAGTGTGTCAGCTATATCACTGCCCGTTGGTCAGCAGTTACAACCGGCGGTACCGGTATAGGACACATATAGGCTTAGTGCCTTATGCGTGATTCATCATCAGATACCCCTTAGGTTCCGAGGTGAGCCCAACTCACAGAAGTATGAGGACTGGCTTGAAGAGGAGGATGAGAGTTCTCTGAAGCTTCTATAGCTTCGGCAGGATGACATGTCGGTAGCTGAGTATTCATCGAGGCGTACCGATCATTCCTGGTACTCGATGAATATGATATGATCAGTGCTTCAAAGCTCAGACCTCTGAGCGAGGTGTCTTTAGGGAAATACGAGCTAGCACTATTCCTCTATGCATTCCTACTTATGTTAGGGTTCTAGAGAGAACCTTTATGGTTGAATATTCTTTGGCTGAGCGGATGCAGCTAGTGAATGTTAGCAGTGGGAAAGCAGAAAACTGGCACCAGTCTTAGAGACTTTGGCGTGTAAAAATGTTTTGAGAAGAATAAGTGTTAGGGACATTTGAATCTGCAGGGCAGAAGACGTGTAAGCAGAGCTAGGATAGCAGCATGGGGTGGTGTACATTTTGGCATGTTACAACCACCCCCCATTGTGGTCCCCGCCAGGCTCAGGGAGCTGGTGGATAGGGGAAGAGAGTAGCTGCATGCGGTCAAGGAGTGCGACTCAAGGGCTCTAGGAATGATTCTAGGTACGGTCTGTGACTACTACTAGTTGTTGTATTAATAGACATAGATACCAATCATTCCTTACTTCTAAGAATCTTTTCCAAGACCTAAAGTTTCCAGTTAAACCATTGACTTGACCCTCACGTCTGTATATACCATTGGTAGGAGACTTGAGAATCACACTTATGCTAATGGTGTGATCTGACCCTTGTGGTGAGAGTTTTGGTTGGAACCTCTTGGTAGTATCATCGAGGCCTTACGAAGTTAGTTAGGGTATGACTGGACATCCACAATTCATATTCAGATAGATTGTATTAGGAAAAAAGGTTGTGGTTTATCTACAACGTTGGGATGAGGTTTTCCTTAGTCAGCGAAAAAGGAAACCCAGGCAGCATAGGATAAACTCCTGCATAGGAGGGTGTGGCTGATCACTCGTGATTTGGCCAACCTTACCCCTATGGTAGAAAAAGTTTTTAGTTTTAAGTTCCCAATGGGAGTGGCTAGAGTTCCTTCAGGAATATGAATTTAAGATAGTCTATACTCTTGGGAAGGGGAATGTGGTAGCAGGCGCACTCAGCAGGAGGTCTGGTCTACAGCTACTGAGTGAGGCGTCAGAGTAACTAGTCACGTTTCAGATATCCTTTGTGGATAGAGATGAAGTTTCTTACCCCCAGTCTATGAATTTCACTCCCCCACTCCTTCAGCAAGTCGGGGAGGCGTAGCTTGGGGGAATTGATTGTGAGGCTCAATGTGCTCAGATATCCTCAGGGCAAGCACCTGATGGATTTTCTGAAGGGGGGGAGCATGTCATTCGATTCAGAGGATGTACCATGGTACCAGTGGTACTTTGGGAGGAGTTATTGAGGTAGTTCCATACATCCCCTATGGTGGTACATCCTGGTGTGGTGAAGATGTATCAGGACCTCCAGCACCAGTACTGGTGGCTAGGGATGAAGAAAGTAGTTGCAGAATTTGTATCATGTTGTCTCACTTGTCAGCAAGTGAAGACATCACAGAGTTGGAAGAAGTCTTATACTGATAGGATACGGATACCCTTGGAGTTCTAGGAGGGGTACCACATATTCCTGTGAGTCTCTCCTCGACTGGGACTAAGGAGATTTGGCCGAGGTGGAAAGTTATCACCGAGGATTATCGGTCCTTTTCTGATACTTCGGAGGATAATCGAGGTAGAATACTTCTTGGATCTTCCATTGTAGTTGGATAGGGTGAACGACATCTTCCATGTATCTCAGCTGAGGAGATACATGCATGAACCATCTCGCATCAACGACCATGGGGAGCTGGACTTCGATGATGGGGTGACGCTTACGGAGGTTTGAGTGGAGATTGAGGATCGACAAGGGCGGTTCATTCGTGGGCAGTCGATACCTCTGGTACATATATGCTGGTAGCATGAGAACTTCCAGCAGAGAAAATGGGAGCAGGAGTCTTATAATCGTGCTCAGTACCCTCTTTTGGTTGTTTTGCCTTTGTTTTGGATTTCGAGGACATAAATCCCTAAGGTGGGGAGAATGTAATGTCCCAAAATTTCTGTATAATTTTTTTTAATTATATGGAATTATTTTGAGATCATGAAATCTAACGGTGTGCGATTCCAAGGCCTAGAGTGCCTAAAATGATCCGTCGAAGTTTTGTTACGCTTTAATTAGCGCGTGTAAGCAATTTTCATGAAAAGTGGGATAAATCTTAAACGGTTCCCTGGAATAGAAATATGAGGGTACTGTTGTGTTCATAATAGCGGTTTTATCCTAGGCGCGACTTAAGTTTAGTTGTCATGGGCATCCTGTGAGAAAACCCAAAAATGGAATAATCATAAATAAAATAATTAAATAAATTATTTTATTTTTCAAATGCTTATAACTCACAAATGGTAGCTAGGATTGAAAATCCAAGACCACTTCTAAAATCGTGAGGGAATGCTTTATTTAAGAATATAATAACTTTGGATAGTGCGGGCCACCAGTGAAAGTTAGTTTTTGGCCGTAAATAAAATAATTAAGTGAAATTTATTTTATTGTAAAATCCATAACTTTTAAATGATAACTCAGATTGGAAATCTGAGAGTATCATTGGGTTTTTTGGGGCATCTTTCACTTGGTCAGAGCCTAAACTCGACCGTCGTGGGTCAAGGGTGATTGTTATAATTTTTACAAACTTTTTTTTGGGTATGTTTAGTAAATGTACAATCGGCATTATATAACTTTTGAAAAGGTTCTTGGAATTTAAATCTGAATGCACCGTTGAACTCACAGCGTCGATATTTTCTTAAAGAGACCTTCACCTTTACCATAGTAGATCAAGGGTGAAAGTTAGTTTTCATGAATTTCATGGGAGAGTTAAAAGAAGAAAAACAAAATAAAGAACAAATTTTATTTTCTTTTTAAAACCTCCCATTTGATGTTTAGTGGTGGGGACCACCCAAACTAAAAACTCCCAATTTAAATTCAAATGTGGGGACCACTCGACCCTTGAACTCACCCTTTAGTGGGAGATAACTCTTGGTTTTCCTCCCATTGATGTGCTAACTCAATTAGTTTATTTAATAAACTTATTTGGCACTTCACCATTTGGTTGGAGTATTGTTGGTGAAAGGCAGAGATCTAGAGAACTTGGAAGGATATTTTTCAACAAAGAACATCCACTACAATGAAGAGCATCCTCCAGAATCGGAGAATGAGGACGACGCTTGAGCCCGTATCGAAAACACCTTGTGGGAGCAACAGACACCGACATCACCATCTCATCGACTTAGTCTTCTTCCTTGTGCCACCTCCAATGGACAATCGAGGTATGGGTTTTTATATATGCTTGAATTTGTTTTATTGATTCTTCATATCCTAAATTTACGAAGATTATGGCCAAACGAACATGACCATCGTCCCGCACAAAAACCATGCTCCTATTTCTTTTTATTCTTCATGCTTTCTTCATGAATTCTTCAACACCTAATATTTATTAGCGCTAGAAACATGGGTTTTTGCTGAGAGAGATATATGGATGTGAATCCCTTGACGCAAGGATCGCAAATATGCGATCGTTTAATTTTTCAGGCTTGGAACGAAGCCATAATGGCTCACAGAAGGAGGCATCCAAATATTTAATGGTGCTGGAAACACAATACTCTATTGATCTTGACATATGAACGTAGATCCCTCGACCCGAGAATCATGAATATGCAATCATTATATTTTTTGAGTTTAGAACGAAGATGTGGCGGCCCACGGAAGGTGCGACATGGCGGTAAGATTTCTAGTGTGTGTTCAGGGTGCGGCACTGGGTGAGGTAGACGGTGCGACGTGCGGTGGTGGAGGATAGCCGGGAGGTAGCATCCAGGCGGTGTGGCAGTCTGGAGGCATCGTGGCTCGGGTAGTCGGAGGTGGTGGCGGCGGTCTGGCCATGCGGAAGAAGGAAAAATCGTGAGTGAAGATGGAATTAGATTGGAGAGGGAAACTTAAATATTTTGATAGATATATTAAAAATGTATATAAGGTGCCAATTAAGAGGTATGAGAGCTCAAATTGAAAAAAAGTGAGACGCAACGTAATACATTGAAGGTTTAGACCCAAATATTAATAATAATATTAAAATATTATTATTTTAATTTTTGTTGGGAAAATCGTGTTTTGGCCGTAACTTCTTCCTGCGACCTCGGTTTCATGAGACATCAGCAGCAGTACGACCCTGACTTTGAGAAGTAAATTATGAGTCCAATATTGGATTTATTTTTCGGGTTTTTGGATCGGGTATCCAAAACGCTCAAATAATAATAATATATTATTATTATTAAATCTTTAATCATCCATAACTCATGCGTGCGACATATGATTGACTTACCGTAAGTGGCGATGTGATCCTAACATTAAGACGGACAATTTAAGTCTAATGTGGAATATTAAATTCATGTTCTTGTCTCAGGTCCACGAAACACCCAATATTATTATTATTATTATTATTATTATTATTATTATTATTGCGAGATCTTGAATTTGACATATCTCCCTCATACAGTGTCAAAATGAAGAACCATCTTCGGCACCAGAATCCTTGGATCGAGACGCTCCTTTTGGTATAAACCACTAGAGTTTTAGATAAATTTTGGGTACGTTCGGGTTGGATCAAGCACGAATTCAACCGGGCCCTCGGGACTAAAAGACTAATAACTCACAGATTGTGTGTCCGATTGACGCACCGTCTGTTGCATTGAGACCCATATGATGTGGCAGTCCTTTGAGATACTTATTCATTAGACTTCGTGGAAGTTGGAGTATCAACCAGTGGCTTGTGGAGTGAACCCTCCCAGAGACAAGTGGTCTTAGTGCAAAAACCTTGTAGCTGGTTGTGACGAGAAGACTGACTGGCGATCTTGTGTGGGTAAGCTCTTAGCGATCCTGTGTGGGTCAGCTCCTAGGGATCCTGTGTGGGTCAGATCCTAGCGATCCTGTGTGGGTCATCTCCTAGCGATCCTGTGTGGGTCAACTCCTAGAGATCTTGCATGGTTCAGCACCTTGCGATCCTATGTGGGTCAACACCTAGCGATCCTATGTGGGTCAGCACCTTGAGATCCTATGAGGGTTATCACTTAGAGATCATGTGTGGTTCAGCATCTTGAGATCCTATGTGGTTCAGCACATAGAAATCTTGTGTGAGTCATCACCGAGCAATCATGTGTGGGTCAGCACTGAGCGATCTTGTGTGGGTCTGCCTCTTAACAGAGTAAGATGATTCATTAGTTACATCCAATCATCTCTACTACTGTACTTAAGTTATACCTAGTGTGAGTTGAATTCATACCTGAGAAGTAATTTCCTTTGTGGTAATACCTTGGTGGTATTCTTCTATGCGGCGTACCTGCGTGGTAATTACCTTCCAGGTATTCCTTCCATTGTGGAACAGTTGAGCTTTGGGCTTTTGAGTTGGACTCTGTGTTTCCTCATGATTGAGATGCATATACTTAATAACTTAGGTATATGTATGGTCATATACCTAAGTTGTGTTGTGAGTTGATTTTATGCTTTGTGGTTTATCCTTCGTGGATTTTTTGAAACCTTGAGGGTATCGGGGTCCCTACTGAGTATCGTTATACTCACCCCTGCACAAGTTATGCCTGCACATCGTTGTGTTTGGTGCAGATGACGGACAGCGCTGACTGAGGCTGAGAGTACGAGGACTGGACGGTGCCCAGAGGTGGACCATACGACATGTCAGTATGCAAAGGATACGAGTGGATGTAGAGTTCTGAGGAGGCAATTTGTACCTACCCTTAGGGTAGGAACCTTGGAGGACGACCCAGTAGGTGTCTTTCTCTTTCTTCAGTTGAATTGTATTTCAGTTGTACTTATATCTTTACAGTTGGTCTTGTATTCTAGCCCCTTTATACTTTAATCACTCTTTCTGTTATATAGTGGAATTGTGTTCATATCTTGCAGTGTTCTTGATTAACTATGTTTATAGATTATAAAGGAAATGCATTCCCAGTTTTAGGGAATATGCCTTTTAGTGATAGTCACCATCCCCTGGCCTATGGAAGGCGGGCTTGGGGTAGTCACGACACAGGCCTCAGGGGATGGGTCGTGAAAATTACATCCCACCATCATGTGGTAGAACCATAAAGAATATAGGTAGCGATATTGACCTTCTACTCCAAAGGCATACCAAGATGCTAAAATATAGAAATCATGGCCTTGATCCCTGATTCAGCAGCATGTGGTCCACCATCCCCTAAGAAAGTGGTAGGATGCTATTGCTAGAATTCCTAAGTGTTTTATTCCTTAGTTGGGAAAGGTTAAGAAACAACTTTCATTGAATGCATCATATAAAGAAATCCCTCTCAAAACTAGGCATTAGTTCCCATCAAGAATAGAATATGGTTCCATAGGTGGAACTAAAGGATGTGTCACTGGAGACTTAGGGCCCACCAAATTTAGTGAGTGGTTTTCACTGCCTTCTTATTATATGACTCAAATATTTCATGGTGGAATTATTATATAATGACCAACACATGACTTATAAAAGAATTTATAAGTTTAAATAATTATAAATATATAATAGGACAAGTACATATCCTTCCTATAGAAAAGGTCACACCTCTTTTCTTACTCCAAAATCCAAGTCTAGGTGGTAATGAAAAACTATAAAAGGTCATAAGAATGTAAATGACACTCCCAATAACCCACTATAAGGTCGAGTTTTGGTTTTTTTCTCATATCACATGATAGGAGTTTTGATATATGAAGTGTCAATTTCAAGGTATAGAGGAAAGTACCCTTTACTTTGAAATTGGATTTCCATTTACCAGTAACCATTTAATTTAAATGTTTAATTTCATTTTTTGTTAATACTCTTTTATATAATTATATATATATATATATCATGGTCCATTTAGATGTGTCACCATTTCCAATTTATAAAAGTCATACACCATATAAATCACAATTGGTGCATCATTTAACTATAATTTGACCTTTATATCCAGTTTCAGGATGTAAGAGTTCATATGCAATGACTTGATTACATGAATCACGTTAGTGATTTATAAAAGTAATTTCTAAATAAATTACCATTGTAATTCAAGTAATCTAATCAATTAACGTTGTTTTGGTCCATGGAACCCATAGGTCCATAACCTACAATGAGTCACAATTCGTCAATTAAGGTTTAATCACTAATATATGTGAGAAAAAATCATTTTAGATTGGTTTAGGAATTTAATTAATCCAATTATATTATGGATGTAATAAATGTTAGAACATTTCAGTATATAAGAATAAAGGAACTAACTATATGTAGAAAAAAAATGCATGATGAAAGTAAACGTGGTGCCAACAAGCTCGTACCCGAGTGGTAAGGGCTCCTGTTTGGCATCTAATAGACCCGGGTTCAAAAATGGGTGGAGGAAAATTTCTGGGGTACTATAGCAGTACTGTAGCAGTATTGTAGTAGTCACTATAGTAGTACTATTCGGTATTGTAGAAGCCGGAACTATTCACCCGATTTGGGCCTTTGGGCCACCAGTTTGGGCCTACGGGTCTCTAGGGTCTTCGGGTCATCAAATGCCTTCGGGCCATAAGGACTTCAGGTCACGTAGACCATGGAGTAGCCCAGTTCACACAGAACATGCCCCAGAAGAGGATCAGAGCAACAGGAGTAGCATCCACCAGATACAGAGCTAACCAGATTGGAAGAATGAGAGGGTATGGCAGCCGCCATCAGGACCAGGCACCGTGCAACTTTTTATGGGGAAATGCTAGCTGATCAGCAATTCAAGGTGGTGATCTAGGTGATCAATAACACAGAAATCTGGGGAGGGGCAATTCAAGTGGGCTGGGCCTATGGGTCATGTATTAGGAATGGTATGCCTTTGGGCCTTTGGGTCATGTATTGCGGGTTTGTCGGGCCTTGTACCTTGGGCCTACGGGTCATGTACGGGTTCCCCTTAAACCCTTAAAAGGGGGATTATCCATAATAAAAATAAAAAAGAAGGCCTTCGGGCTATTCGGGGTAAAGTAAACGTAGTATGGAAAAATGCATGGTATATTATTCCTAAAGTTCTTATAATGATGCATGTGATACTAATTCCTTTCATTAATAATCTAAGGAATGAGTTTTATCTATAATATCAACAATAATAATTTCACAAATCATGTACGTCACCCAACAGTGAAATCGTATCAACTGTAACAGGCCTAATCCAATAAGAGCATTAACTCGTCCTAGGTAATTTGGGTTTTCCCTTTACGTGGGTTAGCTACTCCTAGGCACAAGCTCATTACAAAATTCCATTATAGCCTAGTCTTCTATCTAATACCCAAATATTATGACAAAAGAAAAAAATACCCCTTTGATACCACTTTGTAACATCCCAACTCGAGATCCCCCTTAACTGGGGACCCAAACCAGTAGTTCACATGGCCTTAAACACTCCTCCCTATACTCTAGAGGCTTTCAACTAGCGGCGAGGGTCCAAGGTGGTATAGTGGGAAGACTATACCCTCATATTAGAGTATCACTAAATATATGATAAATAAATAGAAATAGAAGAAGAATGATAGAACAGATGGAATAATGGAAATATATACAACAATAAACTATGAAAGTTTAAAAAACTATCAACAATCATAATAATAGAAATCCCATAGGTTGATTCATAAACATGATGATGTCATGGAATATTGATATAAAAAAGGGAACCATGGGATATAGGGGATAAGAATTTACAATATGCTATAAAAAATTCAAAAAAAATAATCAAAAAGATGTTCCTCTAGCATCATGAGCATACACTTGGTCCTCTACTCCGATGATCCATGTTATAAGTGAAACAGATCAAGAATATTATGTAGGGAACTTTACCATATCCATACCTGTAGTCATAAGGTCTACTTGAGTACCAAAGTCATCCTAAGTAGGGTGTGAGATAAACATAGTTGACCACCACCAACAGTGTCTAGAAATATTCCATCTAGTGTATATAGAATAGAAGTGTGCTAGTAAATTAATAATAAACAATGATAGAAAAATAGATAATAGTCGGATCAGGTTCCTATATGACACTTGGTTGGCTCTACCTACTTCGACATTGTTTGGAATGAGTTTGGTCAGTAACCATATATATAGTGGCCATATATACATATATACACACACACACACATATATATATATATATATGCATACATGTATATGAACACTGTATATTAGGACGTTTAGAGCCATATACATGGATTCCAAGTACTAACTAAACCCGATGTGTAACTCAAGAATCCATAACTAGTCTAACGATCCAATGGATCCAGTAAGGGCACAAGCCCACAATCTCATATGAATGTGATACATCTTTCCTGTCACCTGAGATGGTGTGGTGAGATTCCATGCCCAACACCTAGAACAAAGGAATGGTAAACTTTATGCCCTTCACCCGTATAAAAGTATAATGGTGTGAGACATCATTCCTATCGCCCAATATAAGGGGGCGTGAAACACCATGCTCAATAGAACCCTTAATCGTTTTTCAACATCCAATAGTAATGGAATACTCCAAATATTAATAATAACATTATGGATCACATCTAATGCATTTATATCCATTTAGTACAATATACAAGGGTGAATAGTTCATAATTATAAAACATGTGGGGTGGCCTTGACACCCACTTTCATTAATTTAGATTAATCCATTCAATTTACAAGGAAATAAATTCAATTACATGGTCAATAAAAACACTTAGAAGGTGATTTGGTCAACTAAAAATTATATAGAAGAGATAAAGTAAATTTAGCACACTCAGTGGGTGGAAATATATGAGTTTGGCATCCTCTAATTGTTCAATATAGTGCACGGAGTAATTAGACATGGTATAATTAATTTAAGATGTTTAACACATTTATGAAAACATGTGAAAATGTATGGCATTCAGTATAGTAGAAAAATACTATAGATACACTTAAACTTTGAGAAAATATTTATAGACCACCCACCGTAGTTCCATGGAAGACCACACATCCAGCATTGGCCTTTGATTTGAATAAGGCCGGAAGAAAAATGAAGAACGTACCAACACACTGAAAATAGGGAATATGATCTTGAACCTAAATAGCACAAGATTCATGGAGATAAACTAAGATAGTAAGTAATAATATTGGTGATATTACTATTATCTATCCAATTCTTTTAACGATGATCCAATCAGAGTCCATATAAAGGAGTTATCAAGATACCTAGGTGAGGATGAGGGAGAACCTTCAGGAGGATAATTTGGGTGTTTTGTCTTCTAGATAAGAAAAGAGAATAAAGGTGATGTGTTTAAGATAATTAAGTTAAAAATAATAAATTCATCCACAAAATATAGGTTGTATGGTTTGGAAACATGGTTGGTCAAACTATATGCTAACTATGTTACCTCCACTGCTAAAGGAGCCCCCTCGCACGGGCTAGGCGCATGGTTTTCTTAACCGTGTGTAATCCATGTGAAAACCCACTATCATAAAAGTTTGAAATCATGTATGCGCATGTGACCTAACTCAAACAATTTCAAAAAAACTGTGTGGCTACCTTTTGCACACAAGTGCCCACATAGTTGAGTTGCACGTTTAGCACTAATTATGCACAAACTGTGTGGCCCACTATTTGTCCAATTTATGAATATCCAGACTCTAAACAAGCCCCACAAACTTTTGAAACCTTCTATAGGCCGTATATCATGTTTATAAAGATTAAAAAAAAGTATTTTAATTGATAAAAAATTAATTATACCTTCATGAGAAGATATGGGTCATTACAAGTATTTTTCACTATTCACCTAAAATCAATTGTTTCATAAAAATACAAAAAAAATATTAATCTTATATTAATAGGATTAATAAAAAAATTAAGTTCAATTTTTAAAATTAAATTTCTAAAATTTTATAATTCAATATTTAAATAAAATCCCAAACATATAGAAAAAAACTTCTCATATTGGAAAATTTCATTTTAAAATGTTAACTATTATTTATTCTTATTTACTATCATTTACTAATTAATTTATTAGTAATATATTACTAATATTTTTAATATATTCTATAATCATTTATTTATAATACACTTAGTATAATTCATTGGCCTTAAAAATTACATAATCATGAGTTTTAGTCAATAAATTTCTTTTTTCACTTTGCAGATTTTTTCAGGTTTATGGTTTTAGAGAATTAGGTCATAACTCATACATAATAAATCAATAAAATACAAAGTGGACACTTCCAATTAGTATCCATTCTTTCATAATATAAATCTTTTAATATAAATCAGGATTTTATTTCATGTCAAATATTCATGACTTTCAACTTGACTTCTTTCTTTCCCTTACACATCCTTAAGTTCTGAGAAAATAAATTAAAAATATGATATGAGAACAAAATCTAAGTAAGGGATACAAAAAAGAAGGAAAACCATTAGTTCAATGAACACATGAAAACTCTTATAATTTTTACCTTTATCTTCACAATTTTTGAGCATATGAAATAAAACATTTTCACATGAAAGACAAACACACATTTTTTTGAAAGAAAATCATTATAACCCATAGAAATAAATTAAATCTTCTTTAGGTGACTTAGATAAACATATCCATAAAACCATTTCAAAACCCTTATAATTATAATGACCATATTGATGAATTCTAATATAATCATTAACTAATGAATTGGAGATCTAAAATTGGGATCTCCCTTTGTATAAGCTATATCGGGCTCACTTGTAAACTATAATGGGTCTTAACCCTTCGTATAAGCTATATTTGGCTCACCTATTTTCCATGAGTTGTAATAGGGATCAACCTTTCCATAAGATATATCGAGCTCACCCTTGAGCTATAATGGGTATCAACCCTTCATGTAAGATATTTTGGTATCACCTATTTCATACAATTCTCAAGTTCTATATCATTAGTAAAATATATTCATCATAAAACCCTTTGAAAAACTCTTTTAAACCCATATGAAAAACACTTTCAGATAAAAATACATTTTTCTTTTAAAACCCCATTTTCAGTACCGAAATATCTAATAAAATATAAAGAGGATTATTTCATTGAAAGAAACATGAAAGCTTACAAAGGAATCCGGAAGTTAAATAATGGTCATGGTAGTGGAAAAGTCATTTTCACTATGTATGTTAAGAATAGAACATTCCTTTTATTGTTCGTCAAAAAATTCTATATAAAACGCATAAAAAGATTCCTTTTAAAATAATTTGAAAATAAATTAAATAGCGACATAAAATATAATTTATAAATATTATTTTTTCATATAAAAAACATTAATAAAATAATTTTAAAAACATAGTCATGTAATATAAAGAGTTGTAAGGAAAACTTTAAAAGATGGTTCTTTTTAAAGAAAAGCCCCTTATTACTTGATAAACACTTGAATCATAAAATATATTAAATAATAAAATTAAAAAAAACTTCAAATTTCATGATAATAGTGAATTTAATGATATAACATGTCAAAGTGGTTGTATATATACCATGTAAAATATTATAGGTGTATAACTTCAAAATAATCCTCAATGAAAGGAAATTGAGGTGAACTCCCTTACCTTGAGTTTGATTCATCACGTGTGTCTTTATATTAATGAATAATAATCTTATGTTAATTATATAATTTCTTGTGAACCTTTTCAAGTTTATTATTACTTTTATTTCACTTATTAAAAATTTATTTACAATTACATAATCAATTAAGTTTATGATGGATTTTTGACCATATTCAACTTATGTGTCAAAATGACTTTGGTAGGTTAACTATGGTCAAAGAGATCATTATTTAAACATATAAAAATAATTATAATGAAATAATTATAATTTTTATTCATAAATAATAATTTTATAACTAATCATGAAAGATGGTTATGAAAAATGAACTAACTTTATGATCATGGAGAAAGTAGGCCATACGTATTCATGAGTAACGTTTCCATTTTTCAATGATAATTATGGAAAGAAGGTAAGTAACATTTATCTTTATACAATGATAATTATATCATAAATAAAATATTATTTAATAATATATACTTATATATGTAATTCATTTTATGTAAAAATAATCGCATCACTTCGAGGAGGGGGTAGTTCACACGTCTGCCAATGACGTTATCACTTTTTTAGTGTGTGAAAATGTTATAAATAAAATGATATATTATATTTCCATAAAGGTAATTATGTAATTAATATCATAATTATTTCATTTATATCATATATATTTACTATATTTACCCTTATTACCTTCAATGTAACACGTTAGTGAAGAACGCTTCATATCATTTTGTGAGGCGGTAGTCCGCCATACACATGAGTGACATTATCGTATCCTCTACGGTATAAAATGTAAAAAGGATATATATGGTATAATTACTAAATAGGTATTATCATGTTATAAATATCTTAAATATCATATATAAACAATATTTCCATCATAATTCTCAACCTTGAGAGGTGGTAAAGGAAAAAACGAATGACATCATTTTGCGAGATAGTAGTCCACTGTACACATGAAGGATGATTTCATAAACCATTTGATGGAAGTGTGGGTGGGTTTAGTTAATACCTTTGACATAAAAAAATATAATTATATTTAGGATACTTATTTTATTATATAATCATGGTCTAATAATAATTTAATGTGTTGTATAAAGAAATAAAATAGAAATTCTAGTTGGATAACTTTATCTCTTCTTCGATTAACTCCTTTTGGTTTTCACCGAAGGACTTCCTTGGATAGATTTATGAACAAATTATGGAATTTATTATTAGAAGAGGTATTTTTTTTAATTGAATGTTTCGAGTGTTTTCGATCCAAATGGATTGGGAGGTTTGAATAATTAAGGAGAGTGAGTTCCCTTTTATAGTGGAGGAGGAGTAGAATTGTTGTAAATAAAAAAAATAAAACACTATTGGGAGGTCTCCCTTGCCTCATGTTCCTAAAAAATTTATTAATAATGGAATTTATATAAATTATGGTCAATAAAAAATTACACCAAAAAAATAAAATCATTTTTATCATTTTTTTTCTGAGTCTTCAAGTTTAGTCAATTTTACCTTTTGTTGTTTTTACCAAGGTAACTTGCATCTTTTAATCTACCAAGGTAATTAATACATTAATATTACAATTAAAAATTTATTTATTATATAATTTATAAACTATTATTAAAAATATTAATTTCAATTCATTAAATAAAAATCCTATGTTTGTGTAAAATTAATTCTAATACAAACGCAACTAATGGGGAAAACCTCGTTTTAACCTTAATTATGTTAAATAATTTTAACTATTTTCACTGATTATTAAGGTAAAATTTTTAATTTAACCTTATTAAATTATTATTATTATTATTATTCAAAATATTGAGCCCAATTTTACTAATTTAAATAACATAAGTGGTGGAAATTAATTTAAATCTAATCCCACTGACGTAACGAGAAGGTGGGTTTTCAAAGTGAAAAAGTTCAAAAGTTTACTATGTTTTTACATCAAAATTAAAAATGGAATTGATTTCAATGATATATATTAGATTAATATATATATATATAATTTATTTAATTTAACTTTAAAACAAATTTATAATAAAATATAACATTATATATTATTTAGTTGAAAAGTTAATTTTTAATTCAAATTCAGTATTTTTCATTATTTATCAAAAAATGAAACTTCTAGAAAAAAAAATAAATCATCATAAGATAAATTTGAAAATAAAAATTTCAACATTTTATTTTATTTTTTCAAAGAAAATTTATAAAGAGTCAAATCTTAGTTTTAAAACAAGTCTTCCATTAAAAGGTTGAAAACTGTATTTTAGAAAAAATACATATTTTCTTGCTTAAAATAGGATTTGTTCTTATTTTATGACTATAAAACTTAATGGATGAATTTAAAAACATTTTCTTGAATATAAAATATATAAATTTTATTAATATCTCTCAATAATAGTGATTAATTTAATTTATTAAGATAAAATGCCTTTGGGGGCATAAAACTTGTTTTCTTATAGAAAAATTTTATTTATATTTAATTGGTTTTTATTTTAATTTATAATTAATTGGTAACAAATGAATTAATTATATATACATTTATAAATAATATTTTCACTATTAAGTTAATCTTATTCATTCCCTTCATTCTAATGGCTAGGTAACAACTACCATAATAAATAATATTATTATTTCATGGTTCGTTGAAGATCGGTGTTGCATGTCATTCACGCTATTGAAGAAAATCAATGTTACATGTAACACATGATAAACATGGTGTTGTATGTAACTTCATATATACTTGGTATTGTGTATAACACAAGCTAAACTATTCATTGAGTGTAACTCAAGATATCAAAGAATTTAAATTAATTTTAAAGAATATATTTCATAAAATCTCAAGATGATACATCCTACCCCCCCCCCCTAAAAAAGAATTTCTCCCTCTAAATTCATATTGGTTATCAAATTTTTAGAATTTTGATAATTCCTTCATAGTATCCCACCTCATAAAAGGGGTTAATAAACATCCTCTTGATATGAAAGAAAAGGATGTATAAAAGTCATATAGAATAACACATTCTAGATTTCTAAATATAAGAACATGGGTGGTAAATGAATATTTAGACATGGAGAAAAAGAGTAAATAATTATGTAGAGTGATTGAGGTCATTGATCACAAGAAATTGAATGGTTAAAATAAAGTTAAGGTCATAAAATCCATAAATCTATGATTAGTGAAAATACTATTGGTTAATCAAAAATGAAGGTACTATGATAACTTTTATCTCAAGATCACTTTCCTAGAGTTGAGGAATTCCCTTACTATATAGACTAAAAGAGTAAGGAAATATACTTAATTGATAAACATAATTTAATCCTTTAATAAATTTCCACCATAGTATCATATTTTTCTCAAAATTATGAGTATTCAAGATAGAATTTCATGGATAAATAACTAGAATAATCATCTAATGGATCACATAATCCTCAAAAGTATAACAAGATATTCCTCCTATCATTATATATTAACCAAAACAAAAATGGTTATCACATAGTAAGATAATTTAAAAAATTATTAAACATTCATGTGATGAGATAATCATTAATCTATAAAGTTTAATAGTAATACCCAAATATATAATTAAATCATTCCATAAAAATATAACCCTAATAGTCACCAATATCATTAAACTTATTTCCACAAAATTAATGGTATTATTCCTTAAATAAATTTTAAACATATACCTCAGACTTCTATAAAAAATAAATAAATTTCTCCCAAGTTATTTAAAATATTTAAAACATTAAAAGAGGGGTACCTAAGACATTGGACTTATGATAAACCTTTGAAAAATACTGATCTACCTATATCTTTCATCACTTCACTAGATGGACTAACATCAACTGTAGAAGTAAAAAATGAATTTTCCACCCCTTTTTTTTGATCATGATAATCCCCCCCCCCCCGATTAAGTAAATTTTTGAACACATTAAAAAAATATCCCAAATCATTATAAATAAATTATATTACTTTTGAATATTTATCTGTTATCTCATTCTTGGATTTTTTAGGGCTATTTTCCTTACAGTCATGAAACTTGTGACCAAACTTACCACACTAGTAACGCTTTCTGGATCCTAACATACATTCCCAAAAATGTTTTTTACCACAATTTGAAAAAGTTTTGACCTTAACTATAGAATTATTAGTTGGTTTCTTCTCTATTTCCTTCTTCCTTTATCATTTCTTAATCTTGTCATCTTGTGGTACATATGTGTCGGCAAACTCTATCTCAACTTTCTCAGCACAATGAATGAATTTCTCAAAAAAATAAAATTATCATGTGGAAAAATCTCTTAATAATATTGGTTTTAACCCTTAGTAAAATATATTAATTTTACTGTCATTGTCTTGAATAAATTCTGGCACATACCTAGAAAATATTTTTATGTTTTCTTCATATATATCCAAGAATTATTTATCTTTTTTGCCTCAATTATAGGAATTGTTTCTCCATCCTAAGTCAAATAACCTTTGGAAAATATTTATCAAGGAAAATATTCTTAAATGTGACACATTCCATAGAATCAATATCATCTTTCTCTCCTGTATTGTTAATCAAATACCACCATAAATCAGCTTCACCTTCAAAATGATAGATGGCGGGAGTTACCTTTTGACATTACAAACATCACATGACTTCAAATATATTCTCCAAGGAATTGATCCATCATTCCACTACCACTAGGTTAGATGATCCATTTAAATATGGGGGTTGTTTCCACAATAAATGATCCACTATATACATGTTTCTTTGTGGTGAATTTAGTTCCTATCTTGCATGGATACCACCACCATTTATCGCTTGTGTCAACTGAGTGATCACTACAACAAACTATTCTATTTCAATTCCAATTATCTTGGGATACTGATTTGGAAGGATATTCTTCTATTCGTTCCTTCTAATTACATATTCCTTTTTTACTCTATGGAAAAACAATCTGAATAAGAATATTTTAGTCAGATCAACATGGTAATCTTAAAATTATATATAATTTCAACTTAACCAAAAATTAAAATCATACAAGGGAATATTATTAACACTATCCAAACCTCTAAAGTTGTCTAGACTATCTTTTGATTCCAAATATAAAGCCCCAGCCATAAATATTACATAATATTTATTTTTAGACAAGAATTGTTTTCACTTTGAGGATCTTTTTAGGATTATAATTTAATAAAATTAGATCATAACACATATATAAAAATTCTATAAAATACAAAGTAGACACTTCTTATTAGTATCCATTTTTTTATAATATAAATTTTTATAAATAAATAATGATTTAATTTCATGTAAAATCTCCATGAATTAAAAATTGAATTATTCCTTTCCCTTATTCATCCTTAAGTCCTGAGAAAATCAATGAAAAAGGTGGTATATGGAAAAAATCTTAGTAAGTTATATAAAAATAAATAAACTATTATTCCATTGAACACATGAAAACTCATATAACGTTTACCTTTATCTTAAAAAAATTGGGCATATGAAATAAAAAATTTTCACATGATAAAAAATACATTTTTTTATAAACTAAAATCATTAAAACACATAGAAAACAATTAAAACTCCTTTAGGTGACTTAGAGCATCATATTTATAAAACCCTTTCAAAACCATTTTAATTGGAATAACCATATGACCAACTTATAATATAATTATTACCCAATGCATGGGATATCTATAATATATATAACCTTTTTTATAAGCTATATTGGGATCATCCATGAACAATAATGGGGATAAACCCTTGGTATAAGCAATATTGGGCTCACTTGTTTCTTATGAGCTTTAATGGGGCTCAATCCTTTGTATAATCTATATCGGGCTCACCCCTGAAATATAATAAGACTCAATCCTTGGAATAAGTAGTATCAATATCACTTATTTCATATAATTCTCATATACCATATCATGAATAAAATAATTTCATCATAAAACTCTTTTAAAAACTCTTTTAAACTTATATGAAAAACAATTTCAGATAAAAATACACTTTTATTTTAAAACCCCATTTTCAATACTGAAATACCCAAAAAAAGATAAAGGGTTTTTTTATTTAATGAAACATGAAATCCTGCAAATGAATTAATAATTCAAATAATTTCCATGGCAGTGTAAAATTCATTATTGATGTGTGCGTTGAGAATATAACATTCATGTTCTAATTTGTCAAAACATTCCATATAAAACATGTAAAAAGATTCATTTTGAAAGTATTTAAAAATAAATTAAAAATATACATAAAATTTAATATATAAATTATATATGTCCATATAATATCAGTAATAAAATAATTCTAAAAATATGGGCATAGAAGATAAAGAGTTTGAAGGAAAACTTTAAAAGATGATTCTTTTTAAAAGAAAAGTACCTTATCTCTTGAGAAACACTTGAATCATAAAAAATATTAAAGAATAAAATTAAAAAAAACTTTAACTATCATGAGAATAGATAATATCATGATATAACATTTCAAATGGGATGTATATACACCACTTAAAATAGTATCGGTGTATAACATCAAAATATGCCTCAATGAAAGGAAATTGAGAAGAAGTCCCTTACAATGAGTCAGTTTCGTCACGTGTGTATTTATCTTATTGAATAATGAACTTATGTAAATTATTTAATTTCTTTGTAAACATTTTCAATTTTATTATTAATTTTATTTCACTTAATAACAAGTTATATACAATTACTTAATCAATTAAGTTTAAGTTGGATGTTTTGACCATATTCGGCTTATGTGTAAAAATGACTTGGGTAGGTTGACTATGGTCAAATAGGATATTATTTAAACATATAAAAAATAATAATCATGTCATAATTATCATATTTATATATAAATTATACTTTTAAAACCAATCATGAAATATGGTTATGAAAAATGAACTAATGTTATGATCGTAGAGAGGTAGGTTGTACGTACGCATGTATAACATTTCCATTTTTCAATGATCATTATAGAAAAAAATTAAGTAACATTTATCTTTATAGAATTATGATTATATCATAAATACAATATTATTTAATCATATATACTTTTATTTATAATTTTTTTTATGTAAAAGGAATCACATCGCTTCGAGGAGGTGATAGTCCACATATCCATGAACGACATTATCAGTTTTTCAGTGAGAGAAAAACTAATAAAAATGATATATTATATTTCTAGAAAAATAATTTGGTGATTAATATAATAATTATATCATGTATATAATATATACATACTATAGTTACCCTTATTACCTTCCATTTAACATGTTGGTAAAGAACACTTCACATCGCTTCGCAACACAGTAGTCTAACGTACACACGAGCGATGTTATGGTATCCCCTATGGTATGAAATGTAAAAAGTATTTATATGATATAATGACTCCATAAGTATTATTATTTTATAAATATAATAAATATCATATATAAACAATATTTCAATTATAATTCACAACCATGAGAGATTGTAAAGGTAAAACTAATGACAGTGTTTCGTGAGGCGGTAGTCGACCGTACACATGAATGATGATTTCATTACTCATTTGATGGATGTGTGTATTGGTGTAGGTTATATCCTTAACATGAAAACATATAATTATATTTATTATAGTGAGTTTATTATATATTAATTTTATAATAAAAATTTAAGGGGGTGGATAAAGGAATAAAATAGAAACGCTCGTTGGAGAATGTTATCTATTATTTGGGTATCTTCTTTTGGTTTGTGCCAAAGTACTTCTTTGGTTTAATTTATGCCCAATGTGAGACTTCTATGATGAGGGGTTGAAATTTGGGAATTGAATTTGGAATGGTTTTTTCGATATAAATGGCTTGAGGGGTGTGAAAAAGTGGGTAAAGTGAGTGCCCTTTTATAGTGGAGGAAGAGTGCCCTTCTTGTAAATACCAAAAAGTAAACACTATTGAAGGGTACGCCTTAACTCATGTGCCTACAAAATTAAAAAATAATGGAGAGGATAGGAATTATGGTAGATCAAAACTTACATAACACGAAAATAAAATAATTTTTATCATTTTCTTCCTTAGTCCTTATGTTTACTCAATTTTGCCTTTTATAGTTTTTTCCAAGGTAAATTACATATTTTTATTTACCTAGGTAATTTTTCCATTAAGATTGTAATTAAAAGGAGATTTTTTAGATAATTTATACTAACTTATTATAATTACTAATACCAATTCATTAAATTAAAATCCTATGTGTTTGTAAAATTAATTTTAATACAAACGCATGTAATGCGCAAAACCGTGTTTCAACCTTAATCGCGTTAATTAATTTTAATTTTTTTTAGTAATTATTATGGTAAAATTTTAATTTTAAATTATTAGATAATATAAATTATATTTATTATTAATATTTAAATCATTTTTCCCAATTTAAATCAATAAATGGGCATAAATTAAATTAAAACTAATCTCATAGACGTAATGAGAAGGTGGGTTTTCAAAGTGAAAATAATCAAAAGTTTATGAGGTTTTTACATCAAAATTCAACATTTAATTGATTAAAATGACATATATTGAATTAATAGATATATAAGTTATTTTTTTTAAATTTAAAACCAATTTAAAATATTATTTAAAATTATAAATTATTTAGGATAAGAGTCAGTTTTCAATTAAAATTCAGTATTTTTTATTATTCATTAAAAAATGAAACTTCATAGAAAAATACAAAAAAATAATCCTAAATTAATTTTGAAATTATTATTTCAAAAATTAAGTTTATTTTTTTAGATAAAATTTACAAATGTTTCATCATTTATTTTTAAATTAAGTATGTCATTAACAAGCGACAGATCTACCGTTTAGAAAAATATAGTTTTTCATGCTTAAAATTGGATTTGTTCTTATTTTATGCATATAAATTTTATTGGATTAATTTAAAAAAATCTGGAATATATAATATATAAATTTCCTTAATATCTCTCACTAATAGTGATTAATTTAATTTATTAACATAAAATTGTTTTTTGGATATATAAATAGTTTTTTGTAAAATCATTTCTTTTATATTCAATGGGTTTTTATTTTTATTTATAATTAATTGGTAACTATTGAATTAATTATATATATATATATTTATAAAAAATATTTTCATAATTCAATTTATTCTATTCATTTATTCCATTATAATTTCTAAGAGATAACTATCATATTAAATAATATTATTATTTCATGGTTTGCTAAAGATCGGTGTTACTTGTCATGCACGCTATCAAAGAACTCGATGTTGTGTGTAATGAAGGATAAACATGGTTTCGTGTGTAACTCAAGATAAACTTTTTATTGTGTGTAATTCAAGATAAAATATTCATTTCATGTAACTCAAGTAATCAAATAATTTAAATTAATTTGAAAGAATATATTTCATAAAATCGTGAGATGTTACTCTTAGTTTCTTGAAATAAAACACAAATTTTTTGAAAATATATATTTATGAATAAAAGGGATTTCATAGATGGTTTAGTTATACTAATTTCATTTAATTATTGTTAAAATTATTATTTATCTTCATTATACAGATATTTCATATTTTGGTCACTCATATTCATACCTTCTAACTCAATGGATAGGTTTCAAGGGTCATGTTTAATATTTATATTCTTCCTAAATATTTTGCAATTTTCATTTTAGTTTAGTTTTGAGTATATAGTAATATATTAAACATATATTTCATTTAAGGAGTAAAAACATGGGTTTTTACAAGCTGAAACATTATAGGGAGATTATTGAACACTTTATTTAATTGTTTTATATTTTATAAAATTCATTTAAAAATAGACTCTCCTTTTTTTTGATAAAGTTGATTTAGCACTTTTAGAGTATGCCTAGAATTAAGACGGAGAAAATGAGATAATTATCACTAAAAAATAATGTATTAGGCATTTCCCACTCCAAAAATTTTTTTGTATGAGGCATTATATAGATTAAGAGAGAAATAATTCATGGTCAAAACACTCAAGGGAGTAATCCTTTTACTAGATTCATTTTATTTTGATTTTCCTTTACTAGAATCAAGTTTAACTCCCTATGTTTTAGATTTAAAAATATTTACAAGATTTATATAACCTTATAAAGTGAATAAGAACATGAATAATGTACCATTAAATAAAATTTGATGTTATATTTTTAAAATAAATATTTTCAATGGGATTTTCATGAATAATTAACTAAAGATGATGGTAATGTGGGATAATTAGATCATAATTTAGATAGTTACTATTTTATTTAATTAAAGATATATAATGACCTCCCTTTTCATATTTATAATTCAAGTATCCTAAATAAATCCCTAGAAAATCAATAATAAACCACTACATAGGTGGATAAAGATGAAGAATATGTATTGAAACATATGGTGAAGTAGCCAGTCCCCCAACATCAAGTTGAACACCTAATGAAGGGAGTTACATATAATAGGGAGGCTCCTTACATCTTATTCCCACCCTTTATTTTCATTTCAAAATATTGGTGTTTTTATTAATATAATCTATTCATGGGGTTCTCTAAGACCAATGAACAGTTACGTAAATTGGGAAAATTCACATGTGGTGGTTCCAATCACATAAACCACATCCTCCATTAGATTTTGGTTAATCAAATTATTGTATAGCTATATGTTGTATAAACATAGTACATCTTGGGTTTTTACCCAAGTTTACCTTTATTTTTCTACATTTAATACTTTATTTAATTTTTAAATAAAAATTATTATTCATTCTTTCTTTCATATTAGATTATTGTGAGTGGAATTTAGGAGACTAAATCAAGGATTTAACTTCTTAATAGATAGATATTATTTCTATTAAATATTTATTTAATCAAATCCTAATCTTTTTCACACAATATTGGACTTAAAGGGGAATTGTTAGATAATTTTTTGGTGGATATCAACCTATTTAGATATAATTTTTCTTTTTGTTTTTGATTTATTTTTTCAATTTTTTAAGTATTTTTAGATAGAAAATTTGAACTCTCATGATCACTTACCTAGTGAAAATTATTATCCAATTTCTATTATTTCACTAGTTTTGAATTTATTGAGTTTAAATTATTATTGAAGTTTGTTTTTTTCTTATTTCATGGAATTGAACTTTTTTTAGTAAGCTGGAAATTACTATTTAATCTATTAATTAATATTCCAATTATTTTTAATCACTAATTTGAGAGATTTTTTAATCCCATTTTTCACATTCTTCTTTGTAATATATTTTTTAAGATTATAAGTTCATGAGTAGAACTAGAAAATTCCTTGATTATTATTTTAAACTCTATAATCTAAGTGTTCTATGTATGATAGATGTAATAGTTCATTTGAAAAATCCCCATTAAAAATCCATTTTTTTCTAGCTTACTTGGCAATTGACCCCTATTGAGATATTAAATCCATAAACTACTTATTATGTAAGGTATATTACAAGTTTATTCAATTAATTCCTACCCATTTATTATTTTTATTTCATTTAATATTTTTATCTAAGTGTGTGGGAGAGGGTATGTTCTTATGAATTTTGGGGATAAAGATCTCTATATTATGTCGAGTGAGGGTGACTTTAAATATATTTTGGGGAGTTTTCACATATTTAATTTCATTATAAAACTTGTTTCCCTATTTTTCTCCAAGAAAAAATGTTTATATGAAAATAAAAAATATACAAGAAATATACAAAGAAAAAAAGAAAATAGTGGATGGACTTCATTTTTTTACATTTCATGGATATGAACCATAAAAAGAATAAGGTAATAATTTTTTTACAAAATTCATCATGTTATTGAAAAAAGGAAAAGTCTGAAATTAATAGGATTAACTTCCAAAATATTATTTAAGAAGTTTGAAAAGGACTGGGTTGTAAATAGAAAATATTATGTATGGTTATCAGATATGTATGGGTTCTATGTTTGAGGATTTTTTTGAATTGGAAAAGTGTGGGTGTGTATAAGAAATACCAAGTGATATGTATGGGTTATATTCCCATTCATAAGATATTTTCCATGTATGTAAGTTAAATTACTTTACTACTAAAGTTAATATTTGAGATCCATTTCCCATATGTAATATTCGATCAATTCATATGTAAGGGTAACACCTTAACCAAAAGTGATATGAAATTTTTTTCCTTTTCAATGGGGACGGAACACATAAAATGTAAGGGGACCTCAACTAATATATAAGAGTTTTTTTCTAAGTGATATTAATGAAATATTAACTAGTACATTTGAAATATTAATTTTTTTCAAAGGGATATGCTTAATTCATAAGAGTCATCATATGTTCCCTAGTATGTAAAATATTTTCCTTTTTTATTGGAAATTGGGATGAGTTTAAATGTAAATATATAAGATTTTATTCCCTTATGTGATATATACTCAATGATACATAGAATGTTTATAAGTGGTAGAGGAATTTTTAAGGTGTTGTAGTTAAATGAATTTTGTCAAATATTTTATGTAGGTTTTTTAATTTTCTATTGAGACAAGAAATTTCATGTTACATAAGGGTCACATGATAATATAAGATGATACTTAAGGGATCTATCCTTTTCAAAATTATAAGAATGAAAGGTCACATGAAAATTAAATATTTCCAATCTCTCAGAAGAAATTTATTCTTTATGATTATAGTGACCCATACTTTTCATACAAAAATACTATATCTTATAAGTGGAAATATACATTATATATTAATATTATCTATACTAGAACCACAAAGTTTTAGTGTCTTTAGAAAACATGGATACATAAATAACAGGCAAAATTTTATTTAAATCATTTCCCATTAAGTTATTTACAACTAAAAATCTTCTTAGAAAAAGAATACTTAAAACCTTTCTCCATAACATGGGGAAGGGACACATAAAAATGGGTGATCTCATATGCTTAGTAATGGTAAAAATAATAGATATAAATAAATCATCATAAGTGAGAATAAAATAGGCATAGGGTTATGATAACATGATATAAACAATAGAACATCATACCTATCAATTCATAGATCATAATCATGAAACATGACATAAAGTTTTATCAATCAAAATATATAAGAAATATGAGTGAGGAATCATAAATAGTCAATCAAGATCCACAAGAACATATCAAAAGTGTCACGACCCGTCCTCGGGGCCCATGTCGTGACTACCCCAAGCCCGCCTTCCATAGGCCAGGGGCTGGCGACTAGCACCAAAGGCGTAAAACCCGACAAAAGGGGAAGGAATTTCCTTTATAAAGTAAACAAACACCACAGAGTAAGCCAACAGAAGAAAACACTAATTAATACAGGGTACAAAAGTAAGTGGTCCAGAATACAAACCCAAACTAAAAGTAAAGTACAACTGGAAAGGAAGTATAACAACTGAAAAGTAAAGCAGCAACACCGAGCTGTCCACTGGAAATCCCACCTGAAGGGTGGGTACAGATAGCCTCCTCAGCTCCTTGGGTCCTACCGTCCTCCCTGTGTACGTCCCGTCCAGTGGTCCACCTCCAGGTACCGACTCGTCGTGAAATCCACCTCCGAAACCGACTCGTCGTGAGTTCCTCCTCCGAAAACCGTCCAACTCTACAAGCCTCAACCTCGATCAGTGATGTCCATCGTCTACAACCAACACAATGTAGTGCGGGCATAACCCATGCAGGGGTGAGTATACGATACTCATTAGGGACCCCGAGACCCTCGAAGGTCTCCCAGAATCCACAAAAGATAATCCACAAAGGAAAGATACAATCACGAAGTAACATCCAACACTACTTAGGTATATTCCCATACATATACCTAAGACATCAATTTCAGTTCGAGTTCGATCACGTCCACAAAGGATAGCACAATCCAATCTACACAGGATAACACAACTCATTCCACATAGTAAAGCAAGTCAATCAAATTGAAGATAATGATTCAAAGTCAAGACTCAGCTCAAACCAGGATTTAATCATGATGGCAAAACCATAGCTGATGTGGAACTCCTCCTCTATCGAGTACAGTGGGCCTGCCGCTACAACCAAGCGTTTACCACTATCCTTGGACTGTTGTAGTACTCCACCGGTCGAGTACTGTGGGACTGCTACTACAACCAAGCACTTCCCACCATGGGTCTGCTACTACAACCAAGCACTCCCCCTTCAAGTACTGTGGGCATGCTGCTACAACCAAGCGCTTCCCACCATGGGTATGCTGCTACAACCAAGAGCTCCCCCTCATAGCCTACAGTGGTACTCCTTCTATTGAGTACCATGGGTCTGCCGCTACAGCCAAGCGCTCCTCTGCCGTGGGTCTGCCGCTACAACCAAGCGCTCCCCACTGAGCTATCTGAAACACACCGAGTCGATCAATCAGTTGTTGTCAAGTCTCAGCCAGATCTAGGGTTTCTGCACACAGAATGCTCGTTCCGGGAGGGTCCACTCCACGAGCCAAGAGTTCGATACATCAACTAATGCGTAATCTGGATTTGATGTATCCCAAAGTTCCGTCTCGTCAAAAGGAACACAACGCGACAGACAGCGCGTCAATCGGACGCACAGTCCGAGAGTTATTGGCTTTTTCGTCCCAGGGGCCCGGTTGGTTTTTAAGTCAAAACCAACCCGACCGCACTCCATCTGCATCCAAAACTAGAGCGGAGTAATCGAAATGGTCCGTCTCACTAAGATAAATCCAACAAATTCGACGGCACGTCAATCGGACGCCCGGAGCTCAAATTCTAGGTGTTTCCGCTCCGAGGGCCCGGTTGGTTTCGTGTTCAAACCAAACTGGTCGTACCCAAAGTTCTCTGAAACCTTGAGTATAGTATACCTAAACGACCGTCTCGATCCAAGGATCCCAACGCAACTGACGGTGCGTCGATCGCAGGTTCTAAACCCAAGATATGGGCAAAAGACTGAAAACAGTCCGAAATGGGGGGTTTGGGCCCGGCCCGGCCCGGCCCAACCCCCCTGGGTCGGCCCGAACCGGTTCGACCCGACCCTGGTCCGGGTCCGGCCCATCAGGGCGCGGCCCGGCCCAGCTGGCGTGGCCCGGCTCGTCCGGCGCGGCCCGTCCCGGCGCGTGCGGCCTGGCCCGGTGCGGCCGGTCTGGCTCAGCGGGTGTCGCACGCTAACCGGACGCAGGGGGTGCGCTGCCCCTGCCCCTTGGTACCAAACGCCGAGATGGCCGCCGCGTCTCCCCCGGATCCAACGCGGCCGCGGGATCCGGTCGTCCCACCGCCGTCGCGGCTTCAGCCGCGCCGGTGTGGCGCGCCGGCAACGCCTTCCGTGGACTACCGGACGCGCTCCGGTGGTCCATTTTGCCCGTCGTCTGTGCCTGCGGCTCTCCCGGGATCAGTAGATTACTGCGAAGGGTACAAAACGCCCTTGCGGCCCACTTCTTCATTGCTCGTCGATCCGCACACCAAATAAACAAACCACGGAGTCTTCGAATCGCCTCTACGGCCCCGACTCCGGTCACGGTTTCATTCGGCCTGAATGGCGCGGTGCGACGGCGCCACGCTTCTTCACCCTGTTCTTCTTTGTTTCCGCATGGTTTCATTGCACCGCGCTACCTTTGTTCGCGCCGCGACAAACACATCATCAAAAAGGGGGAGGAGGGTCGGCCGTGTCCATGCGGTCCGGCCTCCTCCCGTTAATCAGATAACAGGAGGCCATAAAAAAAAGATGAAGAACGGAAAGAATAATCACGAACAGAATTCCAAACCCCTACCTCGAAGAAGTTGTCGAGCGAGGATCATCGTGGGAAAAGACGTCGCGGAAGACGGCGTCGTGGAAGAGAATCGTCGGCGTCGCGGTACAGAGCGTCGCGGTATACGGTGTCGTGGTGCACGGCGTTACGGAGAAGAGGACCGTCGGCATCGCGGGACATGGCGCCACATCGTCAATCTCCGAGGAATCAGCATTTATTCGTCGTCCTTCGTCGGAGGTCAGTGTTCTTCATTGGTGACAGTGTGTTCTTCACGTTCTTCAAGGAGGAAAAAGATAATCCTCAAGAGCACAAGAGTCCTCTCTTTTCTTTCGCACAACGAAATTAACCCCCAATAAAATAAGTATTGTCTTATTTAATTAACACACACGCAAGTCATTAATTTGAAAATCAAATAGATCACATTTAATTAATTGAATTAATTGAGTATCGTTTAATATTCAAATTAATTTTGAGGTTTGACTTGCCATTAATTCGGGGTGCGGTTGAGTTACAATTTAAAAGCATGAGAGGGAGGTTAAAAAGGGATTTGAAGGGGTGGGGCTCATGTGGGCCCCACTTCACTAATATCCTACCTAGTGGAGTTAGGATATTAGTGGGTACCACTCCAACAACTAAGAATAGGTTTAAACTACCTAGAATAGAAATAAAATTTTTAGCACAAAATTTTATTTTCATTCTTTAGTTAACCGATTTAATTAAAAACCACACCCGAGTAAATGCAACTCCAAAAAAGGTGTTCTTAAGCAATTACCGATATTGTGGTTTTATTGGTGCTCTCGGATTTCGATTCTGAGCACCGAATCAAAAGTTAAAAAAACCCACTCGTTCGTTCACTGAACGTACCCGAGCTAAACTTCGGAAATTGATTTCGGTCACACCGAGCCTCGGAATCTGGTGCCGTCAGAAACTGAATACTCGTAAAATCCCAAAGAAAATTAAGAAAAAATTTCCCTTGAAATTTACGAGTCTTTACATTACTCCCACCTCAGGGATTTACATCCCCATAAAGCTATAACACAAACTAGGGAAACAAAAGTGGTATTGAGCACGCAACTGAGCCTCCTGCTCCCATGTGATCTCCTGGAGCTTCCCGTGCTGCCAGTGAAAGCAAACCAGAGGAATCGACCATCCATGTAGGACCTTCTCCTGTCGATCCTTGTTCTCCACTAGAACCTCTGTAAAAGTTTCCCCATCTTCAAAGGCCAACTCCCCATGGTCGATGATATGCGTCGGGTCGTGCACGTATCTCCTCATATGAGATATGAGGAAAAACGTCATGCACCTGATGCAACTTTGGTGGATGGGTCCATCGGTAAACCACCTCGCCTACCCTGTTGAGGACCTATAAGGGTCCGATGAAGCGCGGAGATAACTTGTCATCGTGGCTAAAACTCTGTAATCCACATCGAGGTGAGACCAGGAAGAAAACACGGTCGCCATCCTCAAACTATAGTGGTCTCTGCCTCCTGTCAGCACAAGACTTTTTCTGGCTTGGAGCTGTCCTCATCCGCTCTTGGATGGCCTAGACCTTCTCTGGTCCTACAAGAGCTGCTAAGATTTCTTCCTTGCTGATAAGATAAATCTGGTCTCATCGCCTGGATGAACCACGTTCTTTGCCTAATACAGTCAATCCCGACATGGATGATACTAATCCATACCAAGGATGACGTCATAAGGCCTTGACGCTACTACTAAGAGATCCAACCGTTACTCTCGCCTCCAAGGGTTGAGTTACACTGTCGGCATTAGTGTGTGGTCACTGGGTCTCCTCTAGTAGGTATCTCAAAGTGAGGTTCAAGTCAACGGTTTTTAAACCGGAACCTCTTAGTAACAACATAAAGAGAGAACAGGAAAGTAAACGCCACAAGAAATGTGTCTTTTATTACTGCATCTCAAGTACAAAGACACATACAACCACAACAAAAATAAATCTATAAGAACCATCAACAAAGGCCTCCATGCCTGGAACTAGTTTCGCTCCTGTCTGCCAGCTTCTGGAGCTCCATAGTCAAATGACTCAGCTGCCTGAAGATGAGATCTCCCATGTACACCTGTTTCCTGCGGTTGGGGTGGACCTCCTAGTGGTGGTGGTGGAAACACCTCGAAGCGTCTTCCACCTCCAGCTGCATGGCCAGCTCCCCTGCCACGGTCTCCTGGTCCTTGCGGTCCACCTCGATCGAACCTCTGCCTCTGCCTGGGAGGTCCTTCATTTATCTGCTGATCATCTGTATGGCGGGTCAGATAGTCACAAGCCATGTGACCAACCCCACCGCAAGAGTAACATTGTCTGCTCATGGTAAGTCGTTCTCCACCCCGGGTTCCTCGCACAAACGATCCTGTGTCATGTAGTCGACTACCTGTAGGTCTAGTCCTCTTGGACCTCTGCGTCATCTGCCTACTGCCCACTGCAGAAGACTTTGCTGCATGTCGGCTAGTGGGGGGTCCTACTGTTGGAGACTGCTTAGCAAGGAAACTCTCCACTAAGAGGGCTCGCTCCAACACTCCTGTCTGCATCAGGATGCTATGAGAAAAACCTAAAGCTCTGATCTCTCGCCTATGCCCCTGCTCGAAGGTTTGGGCCCTGAAGAATGGGTCTTGTACCATGTCTGTGGAATAGCATGAGAGATCGGTAAACCTCGCCAAGTACTGGGCTACCGTCATGCTGCCCTACCGCAGCTGTAGTAGCTCCTGGATGCACACCACACAGAGGGTGGCTGGGACGAACTCTGAGCAGAAGAGGCTCTCAAATTCCATCCAAAGAAGAGATGCCTCGTCGTTCACCTAGAGCATCAATCTCCAGCATCCGCCTGATGCCGTGTGCAGGAGGCTCACCGCAAGGATCACCATGAGGTTAGCCGGTGTCCCCACTAACCTGAAAACTCGTACAACCACCTCCATCCAATCCTCAGCTGCCTGAGGGTCTGTCTCTCCGTGGAACCTGGGCGGTCTCTGACGCTGAAACTCATGCAGTTAACTAAAGCGATGTGCACTCTCAGCGGATGGGGCTGGTAGCATCGGTGGCTTGATAGGTAGAGGTACCACTGGTGCCTTCACTGAAAAAGGGCCATGCACCGAGGCCTCGTCGCTCGGTGGGCTGTTGTCTCGCACAATGCTCAGAACCCTTGCTGGCTGCTGTCGTGGGGCCATCCTGAAAAGAAACATGTGTGCCACGGTCAAAACAGTATACCTGGTGAGATGACATAAAGTAATCACAAAGAAAACTTTGAAACACACATTCAATCAATGTTTTCATGCATTGAGTCGGAAATCAGAAATCAGGGTCCTGGTGTATGGATACGTCGGTCGCCGCACCAACAATGGACTCCCTGGACTGATAACCACACTCAATACCCTTAACACTATTGCTTAACATAGAAGAAAGATCAGAGTCCTGATCTCTATGGTATAACCAAACTCCTCTGATACCAATTTGTCATGACCCGTCCTCGGGGCCCGTGCTGTGACTACCCCAAGCCCGTCTTCCATAGGCCAGGGGCTGGCGACTAGCACCAAAGGCGTAAAACCCAACAAAAGGGGAAGGAATTGCCTTTATAAAGTAAACAAACACCACAGAGTAAGCCAGTAGAAGAAAACACTAAGTAATACAGGGTACAAAAGTAAGTGGGCCAGAATACAAACCCAAACTGAAAGTAAAGTACAACTAGAAAGGAAGTACATCAACTGAAAAGTAAAGCAGCAACACTGATTCGTCCACTGTAAATCCCACCTGAAGGGTGGGTACAGATAGCCTCATCAGCTCCTCAGGTCCTACCGTCCGCCCCGTGTACATCCCGCCCAGTGGTCCACCTCCAGGTACCGACTCGTCGTGAAATCCACCTCTGGCACCGACTGGTCGTGATTTCCTCCTCTGGAAACCATCCAACTCTACAAGCCTCAACCTCGATCAGTGATGTCCGTCGTCTGCAACCAACACAACGTAGTGCGGGCATAGACCGTGCAGGGGTGAGTATAAGATACTCAGTAGGGACCCTGAGACCCCCGAAGGTATCCCAGAATCCACAAAGGATAATCCACAAAGGAAAGATACAATCACGAAGTAACATCCAACACTACTTAGGTATATGCCCATACATATACCTAAGCCATCAATTTCAATTCAAGTTCGATCACGTCCATAAAGGATAGAACAATCCAATCCACACAAGATAACACAACTCAGTCCACTTAGGAAAGCAAGTCAATAATATCGAAGATAATGATTAAAAGTCAAGACTCAGCTCAAACCAGGATTTAATCATGATGTCGAAACCATAGCTACCGGGGAACTCCTCCTCTATCGAGTACAGTGGGTCTGCCGGTACAACCAAGCGCTTCCCACTAACCTTGGACTGCTATAGTACTCCACCTGTCGAGTACTGTGGGCCTGCTGATACAACCAAGCGCTTCAAACCATGGGTCTGCTGCTATAACCAAGCGCTCCCCCTTCAAGTACTGTGGGCCTGCTTCTACAACCAAGCGCTTCCCACCATGGGTCTGCCGCTACAACCAAGCGCTCCCCCTCATAGCCTATAGAGGTACTCCTTCTGTTGAGTACCACGGGTCCGCCGCTACAGCCAAGCAGCCCTCCGCCGTGGGTCTGCCGCTACAACCAAACGTTCCCCACTGGGCTATCCGAAACACACCGAGTCGATCAATCCGCAGTTGTCAAGTCTCAACCAGCTCTAGGGTTTCCGCACACAGCACGCTCGTTCTGGGAGGGTCCACTCCACGAGCCAAGAGGTCGATACATCAACTGAAACTTAGTCTAGAGTTGATGTATCCCAAAGTTCATTCTCGTCAAAAGGAATACAACGTGATAGACGACGCGTCAATCGGACGCCCGGTCCGAGAGTTATTGCATTTTTCGTCCCAGGGGCCCAGTTGGTTTTTAAGTCAAAACCAACCCAAACGCACTCTATCTGCATCCAAACCTCGTGCGGAGTAATCCAAAAGGTCCATATTACTAAGATGAATGCAACAAAGTCAACGGCACGTCAATCGGACGTCCGGAGCTCATGTTATAAGCATTTTCGCTCCGAGGGCCCGGTTGGTTTCGTTTTTGAACCAACCCGGTCATACCCAAAGTTCTCCGAAACCTTTAGTGTAGTATACCGAAACGACTGTCTTGATCCAAGGATCCCAACTCAACTGAAGGTGTGTTGATCGGAGGTCCGAATCCCAAGATATGGGCAAAAGACTGAAAATAGTCTGAAATGGGGGGTCTGGGCCCGACCCGGCCCAGCCCAACCCCCTGGGTCGGCCCGAACCGGGTCGACCCAACCCGGGTCTGGGTCCGGCCCACAAGTACGTGGCTCGGCCCGGTGAAGTCGGTCCGGATCAGCGGGTGTCGCGCGCTGAGCGGACGCGGGGGGTGCGCTGCCCCCGCCCCTTGGTACCAGACCCGGCGCTGGCCGCCGCGTCTCCCCTGGATACCGCGTGGCCGCGGGATCCGGTCATCCCACCACAGATGCAGATTTAGCCGCGGAGGCTCCTACCGGTGGCGCTCCGGGGCGCCACCGCTTCCGAGCGGCCGGTCGGTGCCAGCCGCCATGCCGGTAAAGCCTTCCGTGGACCACCGGATGCACTCCGGTGGTCCGTTTTTCCCGTCATCTACACCTGCGGCTCTCCCAGGATCAGTAGATTACTACGAAGGGTACCAAATGCCCTTGCAGCCCACTTCGTCATCGCCTGTCGATCCGCACACCAAATAAACAAACCGCGGAGTCTTCAAATTTCCTCCACGGCCCCGACTTCGGCTGTGGTTTCATTCGGCCTCAACGGCGCGACGCGACGGCGCCATGCTTCTTCGCTTGTTCTTCTTTGTTTCTGCACGGTGTCGTTGCACCGTACTACCTTTTTTCGCGCCGTGATAAACACATCATCAAAAAGGGGGAGGAGGGTCGGCCATGTTCGTGTGGTCTGGCTTCCTCCCATTAATTCGATAACAGGCGACCATAAAAAAAAGACGAAGAACGGAAAGAATAATCAAGAACAGAATTCCAAACCCCTACCTCGAAGAAGTTGTCGAATGAGGATCGTCGTGGGAAAAGATGTCGCGGAAGACGGCGTCGTGGAAGGGAATCGTCGGCGTCATGGTATACAGCGTCGCGGTACATGGAGTCATGGTGCACGACGTTTTGAAGAAGAGGACCGTCAGCGTCGCGGGACACGGCGTCACGTCGTCGATCTCTGATGAATCAGCATGTATTCGTCGTCCTTCATCATAGATCGGCATTCTTCATTGGTGACGGTGTGTTCTTCGTGTTCTTCAAGGAGGAAGAAGATAATCCTCAAGAGCGCAAGAGTCCTCTCTTTTCTTTCGCACAATGAAATTAACCCCCAATAAAATAAGTCTTTTCTTATTTAATTAACACACATGCAAGTCATTAATTTGAAAATCAAACATATCACATTCAATTAATTGAATTAATTGATGAGTGTTTAATATTCAAATTAATTTTGAGGGTTGACTTTCCATTAATTCGGGGTGCGGGTGAGTTACAATTTAAAAGCCTGAGAGGGAGGTTAAAAAGGGATTTGAAGGGGTGGGGATCGTGTGGGCCCCACTTCACTAATATCCTAACTAGTAGAGTTAGGATATTACTGGGTCCCACTCTAACCACCAAGCATAGGTTTAAACTAACTAGAATAGAAATAAAATTTGTAGCAAAAAATTTTATTTTTATTCTTTAGTTAACCCATTTAATTAAAATCCACACTCGAGCTAACGCAACTCTGGAAAAGGTGTTATTAAGCAATTATCGGCATTGAGGTTTCATTGGTGCCCTCGGATTTCGATTACGAGCATCGGCTCAAAAGTTAGGAAAACCCGCTCGTTCGTTCACTAAACGTACCCGAGCTAAACTTTGGAAACTGATTTCGGTCACACCGGGCCTCGGAATCAGGTTCCGCCAGAAACTGCGTACTCGTAAAATCCCAAATAAAATTAAGAAAAAATTTCCCTTGAAATTTACGGGTCTTTACAAAAAGCATAAGTAATAAGTTGTTTGGAATACACATAATCATGAAAAATAATTTCTTTGGTTAAGAATCACTACCAAGACTATCATAGTGGATTGGGTTCACTTTTTATTACATCATTTTCTTAGTTAAGGTTCAATCCAAAGACTATCTCATTGGAAAAAGTCCCTTACTAAACTGGGTTCAATCCCCATTCTAGACATTGATATCTCTTGAGATATAATTCTTTACCCAATTCATTATAGGGTTATATAATTCTATTCCAACACTTCACATAATTAAAACCATACATATGTATGCCCCAATATCATAAAACATTCATCATATCATCAAATCATAACTTGTGGAAAGAATATGGATTTCAAAAAAAACACTATCATAATCATAAACCATACAGAGAAAGAATGAAGTTGAAAAAATTTTATTTTATCCCCAATAAATCATAATAAACATCAAATGATGTTGTTATCAAACAAAATACCTTTAAAAAATCACTAGAACATTTCTTGAGGAAAATACCATTTTATTTGAAGTTAATTTTTTAGTATCTAAAAATTTCTAAAATATTATGGAAAATGTTTTCCTTTAAAATAAAAATGGAAAATTAAAAATTAATCTTTAATGAAAATAGTATTCATGGTGTCATGGTAATTCGTTTATACGGTTTTTGTAAAAATAAAATTCCTTTCATATTTTTGGTAAAAATTCAAAAGTTCCTTGTTTGGAAAATGAAGGTTCTTTTTAAAACGTGGTAACATAAGTTAAATATATTAAAAATGAATTTAAATAATCTTTTTATAATAATAATAATAATAATTTTTAAAATGTTTTAAGGAAATTTGGATATAGAAGAAAAGATTTCCGATCGAAGAGAAAAGTATGGTCAGTTTTCGTTAAAAATGTTCTTTTAGTATCTTAAGTACATAAAGAGAATAAAATGAAATAAAAACATGTGATATAAAAAAATAACCAATGTATAATAAATGAAATAATATTTTGGAGATATTGATCATATATTTTCTTTATTGGAAATTTAATAATAAAAATTCCTAATAAAAATGACATTGTAACTGAAAATCATTACTTCTTTGGTAACTTTTGATTCATGGCCCCCAAGAAAGAAATAAATTAATATGAAACTATAAAAACCATGAAAATGATGATATAAAAGATAAAAAATATAACATAGGTATTATATATACCTCATAAACATAAATATGTGCATAACATCGAACATGTCTCAATGAAACTAATTGAGATAAAGAACTCTTATGCCTTTAGTAATTTTTTTAATCAAAAGTTGTTAGAAGATTTAAAATCATATGGTATTATGAATCCATTTATTAAAATAATGTATTATTCTAAAATAAATTCTTGGTCATTATATACACCACAAAAATAATAAATTAGTGCATAATATTAAAACATGTCTCAATAAAGGGAAATTGAGACAAAAACCATAAAAATTGAAGGCCATATAAATAAATAACATGATATGGTGATTAAAACCCAATTAATTTAACTTATATGTTAAAATAAATTATTTACATAGTAATCACACCACATAAAATAATAATGGTGTGAAATATAAAACATGTCTCGTGAATTTAAAAATATGACAAAGAAGCTCATACAATTTGAGAAGCATTCAACTTAAAACCTCCTAAAATATATTGATATTTAAATTAAATTAATCTACCATGAATAAAGGTTAATATATTATATAACAGATCAATTAGGTAGCATATAAACCAATTAAAATAAATGAGGTTCATAATACAAAACATATCTCAAAGAGAGAAATTTAGGTGAAAACCCCCTTATTTTATGTCTGTAATTATTCATAAGAGATATCACCTCATGTATAGTAAATTTAGATTTATTATAATTATATAAAATATTAATATTTATACTTATAATAACATATATTATCCACTTATAACATCTCAACACCCATTTATTAATAATTCTCTATTAAAGTCTTCATTTCGGGTATTAACTGCTTCATTCTTCATGTATATTTTAGTTTGGAAGTTATAATCCTTTATCTATGATCATGGTTAATACATATACATAATGTTAATAATTATACAAATATAAGATATATTAATTATATATAAATTTACAACCAATAATTTTAAGCGGTGATGAATAATGGATTACATCATTTCATGGAGATGATAATTTGTACTTACACACAAGTGATGTTACCAATTGTTTATGGAAAAAATAAATGAAAGGTAAATGATAATTAATATTTAAATAATAATTATTATATCATTAATATAATATATTTTCATTTAACCTATCCTTTTTACATCTAAATAAAGTATAAATGAAAAATAAATCACATCACTTCGTGGAGGTGGTAGTCTGCACGCACACACGAGCAATGTTGTCATTTACTAATGGATTGGATGGTAAGAATATAGATAATATATTATAATTATAGAAGAATAATTAAGTTATAAATATTATACATAAAAATTAATTCCAATATTATAACCACCCATGAAATATTTTTATGTAAAATGAATCATAATGCTATGGGAAGGCGGTAGTCCACACGTATGAATAAGTGATACTTTTATTTCCCATTTGATGGAGGAAATGTGGTAAATAGTTGTTCCACAATCATAATATCATCTCATTATATTAATGATACTATATTCATCCTTATTTTTTGGATACAACATGTTTAGACAAGGTGTAAGAAGAAATCAATTTGAAAGAGCTTGGTTAAGAATTATACCTCTTCTTTGAGAGACCTTTTTGGATTACACCTTAAACCTTGAAGGATTGGTATTAAGAGAATTCCAGAAGATCTAAGATAAAGGTAAGTATTATATTAATTATTTTTAGAAGTAATTTTCTGAGATAGATTTCTCAATTTGTGTGAATAAGGGAGAAGGATAGGAGCCCTTTTATAAGTAAGGGGAGGGACCTAGATGGAATTTCTTAAAATATTTCAATTATATAAGATCACTTTCTTGGGAAAGTGGAAAAAAAATTAATAGGCATTATAAGAAACGATAATATAAGGTTTAAATATATTCAACCAATAATAATTAGGCAGTTTTTGTGGAACTCCTTCACTTATCTCATAGTTTAACCCCCCTGGTAAACCCATTTTAACATTAAGTGTAGTAGCAAAATTTTGCAGTTTTTACTATTAACTATGATTAAAAATTAATTTGAACCTATTAGTTTATATTAATTATTATTAATCTAAATATTTAATCCATTTAACCAAATTCAATATATATAATTTTCAAATTTTAATTTTAAACAAGCATACAACATGCAACGAAACCCCATTTTAGAAAAATAAATATTTTTTCATAAAAGATAATTTACTTACATTAATTTACTTATAAAAATCATAAAATTAATGTTAAAATATATGATTGAATATATAATATATAAATTTCATTAAAACTATTAATCAATAGATATTAATTTAATTTATTTATATAAAAACACATTGCACGTATAAAAATAGTTTTTTCGAAAAAAAAAATTATGCCCGAAAAATAACTTATACCACAATCAAGTATAATGAATATTAATATGTAATTAATTATATTTTTTATAATTAAATTATAATTATGTGAAATTAATATAAAATTCAAAAAAATGGTACTTTTACTTGAAACGAAATTATAATTTTTATAAAAATCAATATTTTTCAATATTCACAAAAAAATAAATGATTTTAGGAAAATACTAAAAATTCACCGTAAGATAATATTGACATTATTATTTTAAAAATAATATTAATTTCTCAAATAAAATTTCTAAAAATTTTATAAATTAATTATAATGTTTACTTTCTTGTAAAATGTAATAAAAACCATTTATTAAGAAAACATATTTTTGAAGTATATAATGAATTTACTGAAAATTTATTTCTTATTTATTATAAATTAATAAATAAATTTTAATTATTTAAAATAAAATATCATTTTTGATGTTTTCATAACAAATGTTCTTATTTATTGAAAAAAATATTTTTTTAAGTATCTTTTTATAAAACTAATGAGAAAGATTTGTTGAAACTTTGTTAGGAATGTTTTGTTATAAAGTTATTGAAGAAGGTTAAGGAAGTTTACTTAACTTTGTTAAGAAACTTTCCTAAAGTCATAATATGGTAATATATTCTTCAAATTATCTAAAATCATGTAAAATCTCATGATCCAAGATATTTTTATACAAATTAATAGATGCAATTTATAACTAGACATGCCAGGGATAAGCTACTAGACATAGATTTCTAGACACAGGTATCTTGAAACAGATTTTTGAACCTAGATTTCCAGACATAGAGTTCTAAAAAATATCTAGACAGAATAATATTTCATGAAGAAGTTACTAAAGGGGATAATAGTATAATTTTTTTACCATACACACTTTACTGGATAAAGATTACCGGACACAAAAAAACTGGATAGATGAAAGGGAATAGAGATACAGTGGTATATGAATTAAAAATATGAGATGTCTAAAAATGTGAAGTTATAATTAAAGTTTTAATTTTTGAAAAAAAAAAGTGTAATAAAACCAAAAATGGAAAAAGACAAAGAAAATTCATGGGACTAAAGTCTCTATATGTTACAATAATATAGTCGATTATCTTCAATAGATCAACTTACAAGATAATGGTTGATGAAGTTTCTTGAAATACACTTTGTATAATGTTCAATTGTAAAAGATTTGTTATAGGATAAGTTCAAAGTTGAGAATTTATGAATTTAAATTAATATGTAATTATAATGCATTGAGTCTATAAGATGGATGAACATAGGATAGACCAAGTCGATGTTATCGGATAGAAAATTCTAAGAAGTTTGAGAAAATGTTGAGCTAAGGTGGAATAATTGAATAGAGTCATATGGGCAAAAATATTAGTGTAGAAGTGAAGTATTTTAATTATAAATAGTTTTCCTAAATAATAAACTATATAAACTATCACTAGATGGATATTTTTAGAAGCATTAAATAACACCTTAAATCCATTTAGAATGAATATTTTGTGATGTTTTTCAATTTTATTATTAACTAACTAACATAAGGAAGTGTGAATGAGTTCTTTAAAATTTTAAGTTATGTAATCTTGAAGAATCTTGTAATTTATAAAGTATACATGAATGTTTATGAGTGTTTAGGAATGCTTTGTAAGAATAAATAAGGTTCAAGAAAATTTCAATTGAGTGGGAAAACAAAAAATAGTACCTGCATTTTCTATTTATGGAGATTCTATATAAAGGGGGTGTAAAGTATAGTTGTACTTAACACTATTAACCTGTAAAAAAGGATAAAATTTAGAATAATTTTTCTCAAAATATGTTTCCAACCAATTAAATATTATGGGTAAAGAATAGTTGTGAGGTAGAGTCTTTGATCCGAGTATCGGTCTGGTTTTTTAGTTCAGATAAATCAAACAGAGCTTCTGAGAAGATTATGAGGCATAGTAGTTTTTTTAATCATATAAAAAGAAGATTATAATAGTATAACAACTTTATTGAGGCTCACTGAACAAATAATACTGAATGTATGAGAGGTACACTATATTGAAACTTACCAGATGGAGAAAAATGGAAAAAAATTTCCAGAAAAAGTTTTAGGATCTGTTTTTACAAGTTTTTACATCTTTTGTGTTGGATAAGTTTTATAATAAAACCTTTATGAACTAATAAATATTAAATATAATCATTTATATTAATATATAGAAGGATTTTAATGGGATTTGTCACAATTTTTAATCACTTTTTAGTAATAATTATATACATGGACTAACTGGGGTCACCATGAAAAGGTTGTAATTTTCTACACTAACACCAAACCACATAAATCTTGCTTGATTTTTTTAATTTATTATATTTTCATGCTTGTGAGGTTATAATAATTTTGATAAGTATATTAACTCAAAAAAGTTTTAGGGGTTAATTTCAAATAGTTTTAAATTGTAAAAATATCATCACTAATCCCCCTAGTAGTTCCAATGTTCAAACAGAATCTCAATTGGTATCTAATCTAGGGTTCCCCTGTCGTATCCTTATCATGGAAAATATTAACTGAGTGAAAAATAGTTGTATTTCTACCTTAAAAGGAAAAAATTATCATTGTTGGAAAAATAAAATGATAATTTATCTTTTTTCACTTGTTCTGGAAGTAATTGATGGAAAAATTGGGTTTCCGCTCATTGAGAAAAAATCCCCCATGAAGTTTTCTAAAAAAATAAATATTTAGGTTGATGTGAAAGCTACAATTTTATTCTTATATATTTTTCAGATATTTTTTTCATAAATTTGATAGGTCACAAAATATCCAAAAAATGTGATAAACTCAAATGCATCTTTAAGGGAAACATGAAAGTGAAGGAAGAAAAGTTACAAATATTGTATAGAAAATTTGAATATATTATAATGATAGATAAAATACTATTCATGAGTACTTCACTAGAGTTAATTAAGTTTTTTGAAATATTAGAGGTTTCAGATATTTCTTATAAGATTATAACATTTTTAATAAACTCGTGAGAATATTCCCTATAATATTTTATTCTAAAATTTATTTATTATAATATAATAAATATTTATCTATTTATGAATTACAAAAAAAATATTTTTCCATGTAAGATTATAAAAGATCCAGCATTGAAAAAAAAGGATCAAGGATGATATGTATTTTGAATCTATGAGAAAGATAAAAATCCAACATTATGAGATTATTGATCCTAGTTATTTATAAGATAAGGAAGATGATGAAATGAATGAAAAGATAAAGTCTCTTATCACTAAATATTATTTAAGTGGTATAGAAAAGTATGGAGGAAAACTCCCTATAAAAATTTTTGAGTGTGGAAGAGTTTATAATCTTTCTATGAATTTTACTAAGAATAAATTTTGGGAATATAAAGATCATTCTGAAGAAAAATATTAATGGAATAAGTGGAACAAAACTTATAGGGAAGATAACAAATCCACTAGTGGTAAGAAAAGTTTTTCTGAAAACAGAAGAAGTGTATTGATTAAAAAAATTTAGTAAAACTCTCTCAACAATAATTATTCAAAAGGTAAAAATACATATAAGTTAAAAACATTTTTTGAAAATGTTGAGAAGAAGGAAAATTCCAAAAATAGTAAACAAGAAAAATTGAATGAAACTTATAGAGAATATCATCTAATATCATAACTTGTTTCATGTATTGATCAAAACACAAAACTCAAGAAATAAATCAGAATTATGTATAAGTAAATTGAAATGTATAGTGAAATATGGAAAGAAGTACTTCAACTTCAATATTATTATATATAGGAGATTAAAAACCTCAAACTAAAAGTTGTAGAGATAGGAAATATGGTGGAGGAACTTATTAAGAAACTTGATTATAAAGAGATGATGATTATAAAACTCAATAAAAACTTCTTGAGGTTGAAATTGCCTTAAGAAATATGAATAAAAATTTCAAGAAGGATTTATAGTTAAAGTATGAAACATCTGAAGCTACTCAGAAATATCATTCCAATATTCAATTCAAATCTTCACCCATGATATGTGAAATATCAACTAATTTTACAAACCATGCATGTGTTATAAAATTTTTTGAGAATTATTGGGTTTATAAAGGAAGTGGAAAATCTACCACATCAACATATGTTGAAGATAATATTTTTAATAAAGTTTCTCCATTCCATGAGTTAAAAAACCGAAAGATGTTATAAACCCTGAAAAACTTTCTATAGGGAAAGATCTTACTTCCATAGAATACAAAGATTCAATGGTTTTAGTTGGTTCTATGTAATTTATGGTAAGAAATATTATAACTTTAGGTAGAAAATGTCTCTCCTGGTGAATAATTATGAGCATAGGGGGGTAAATAGTGGAATAAAAGATAGAAAATTTCCTAATAAGTTGGAAGACATAAAGTAAAAATTACAATATGATAGAAAGTTTCCAATGAAAAATAATTTTGGTTTCCTAGAAGAAGTTTTTGTATGATGTGTCCAACTGGGTCAAATTATTGATGAATGTTTTATATCTCTTTGGTAATAAGTTTCTTATGCAATAAATGAAAAGGATACTGTAAATAAGAAAGTTAAAGAAAGGGATTTTGTTATTGAGATGGTTCTGAAAGCTATAAAAAGGAATAAACCTTAATTGTTTTTGTATTGTTTGTTCCTCACATAGGAAAGGTGATATGAAAATATTGAAAATGATAAAAAAACATGAAGGGGGACAATTTACTTTTGGAAATGATAGTTCCCTAAAAATAAAAGGAATGTGAATAGAAAATATATAAGCTTAGAAAATGAAATATAAGAAATATTTTTATTTTTATGGGATCAAACACAATATATTTATTTTTATCCCACTTTGTGATGATGTTAAGGAAGTTATATTTAGGAAATATTCTTGTATAATTGGAAGTTTAGAAGATGGTAAAATTGTAACTATGGTAGAAAGAACCACTGAAAATAATTTTTATATTATAGAACTATGTAACTCATGTTACTTAAGTGTTGAGGATGAAAATAAGTTATGTCATAGAATACTTTATCATCTTTTATATAAAAGTATAAGCATAATTTTTAAATAAAATATTATATGAAACATACCACATCTAAAAGGTAAAGATGATTTAGTTTTTACAATATGTTATAAAGGTAAGATGGTTAAAAGAAAACATAATAAAGTCAAAATACAATTCATAGAACCTCTTGAACTCATACACTCTAAACTTTGTGATCTAATGAGACAACAATCAAAAATTTGGGATTTTTAATTTATCATTTTTATTTATGAATGCACTCAGATGAACAACATAATGCTTATGAAGCATAAATCAGAGGCTATAGAAATGCTTAGATTTTTTATAAGGGAAGTTGAAAGAGTGATGGGTGTTTATATACTTAAGATGAGATCCAATAATGTATATGATAATGCATGCAATGATTTCAAATCATATATAAAGAAACATATAATCAAATACAAACATAGTACTTCATAAGCCCCTCAACAAAATGGATTGGTGGAAAGAAAAAACAGAAGTATAGTGAAAATAGGAAGAATTATGTTAGCTAATTTTAAATTTTATATGTTTTTCTGGAGAGAATATGTTATTATTATTGTGCATGTACAAAAAAGGTGTTTGTTATGGTCATAATCCAAAAATACTTCCCATGAGATATGGTATTAGAAAAAACATTCTGTGAAATATTTTAATGTTTTTTGGAGTCCTTGCTTAACAATGATAAAAACTTTGAATACTGTAAATTTAGATAAAAAAGTTGAGGAATAAATTTTCATGGGATATTAATCTAGATAAAGAGGTTCTAAATGTTGAAAAAAAATGTTTACAAATTTTTTTGGATTCCTATGATGTGAAATTTGTTGAAAATATAACTTTATAAACAAAATTTATTAAAAATGTTATAAAATATTAGTTGAAGTCCTCAAATGAGAATTATAAAAGTAAAGATGAATTTGGGACAAAACATGTACAAAGTGAGTTAGATCAATCTTGTGATGAGAAAAGGGATATAGGAAGAAAATTTCTAAAATTTCATACACTATAGAAATAGGTTGAATCTGACAATATCATTTAAAATTAGAAAGCATTAGTTCAAACCAGAAGATATTTAAGATTAGAAAATCATACATCAATTATCTCACAGGTTAAACTAGAATTAGTTATATAGGCAGTTCAAAACAGAGAGTGGGTTAATAATATGAACTAATAGTTAGATTATATTGAGAAGAATGAAGTATGGTAACACTTTCCTTAACCAGTAGAAAATAATATTATTGGGAAAACATTGGTGCTTAGAAACAAGATGAATGAACGTGGATAAATTTCAAGAAACAAATCTCATCTTATTTGTAAATGTTACTCACAGGTAAAAGGTTTATATTTTGAATAAACATTTCCCCCATTGTGAGATTGGAAACTATAATAATGTTGTTGATAGTTTTTTTCACAACATTGTTACAAATTTTATTAGACAGATATCAAGTAAACTTTATTAAATGGAAAAAATTGAAGAAGAAGTTTACATTGATAAACCTTGTGGGTTCTTACTTGATAAATATTGAGCCAAGGTGTGTGAGTTAAAGAAATATTTTTATGGGTTAAAATAATCTCCTCATTCTTGGTACTCAAAACATGATAGTTAAATGAATAAATTAAACTTTTCTAAAGGAAAAGTTGAAAGTAAATTATATGTAAAGGAGATGACCTCAAGTACCCAAATTGAATTTTTTATATTGATAGCTAAAATTTTTTAGGGGATAGAGATAAATTTTGTAAATATTTTTCTAAAAAATGAATAAAAACATTCAAATTTCAATACTTGGAGAATATACTTTCTTTCTAGGATTATAATTTTTACAGAAGGAAATATACATTTTTCTATCACAAGAAAATTATACTAGGGATTTTTTACAAAAGTTTGGAAATAATGATTAAAAATAAGTTTCTAGTATTATTTTTTTGGAATAAATATGAGTAAAGATGAATCTGGGAAAAGTGTGAATTAGAAAGATTTCTGGAAAATGATAGTAAGTTTACTATATCTTGTAGCTTCAATATCGGATATTGTTTATGTTGTAACTTTATATGTATAATATTAGAGTGATCCAAATTAATCTCATATTATCAAAGAAAAAATAATTCTTATATATGTTAAAGGAACATATTCTAATGGGATGTTGTATAAAATAAGTTGTGATAATAATTTTCTTCAATACACTAATATTGATTGGGATAGATATTGTAATGATATAAAATCAAGATCAGTATGAACTTTTTTCTTAAGATAATGGTGTGTGAGATATTATAGTATTAAATAGATTTTAGTTACTTTGAGTACAATGGAAGCACAGTATGTTTCCACTACTCATGTTTGTATGAAAATGATTTGAATGAAGGTTAAGTTAAATATTTGAGAATAAATATTTGTAAATAGTTAAATATTCTTTATTATAATCAGACCAAAATTGATATTTCCAAAAATCTTGTACAATATTCAAGATCAAAACAAATTTATATTAAGTATCACTCCATTAATAAGAAACTTTTTGAAATAAATGTTATAATTGATTACAATTCTACAAATCATGAAATTACTAATGTTTTCACAAAATTTTTTCTAATAGAAAGTTTTGTGGAGTTGAGAATGAAAATTCATATTCAACCTCTACTAAATACTTCCTAAAGTTATTAATGATCTACCTCTACTGTGCTTTAGATTATTTTGACAAAGGGGGAGAGTAAGTAATAACTTTTAATATGTTTTTATAAATATTTATATTATGAATTTAAAGCTATAGTTATCATAAATGGGGGGATATTGAAATATTGATATAAAATAAAAAAGATGAAATTAAGGGGGAGTTTATCTTAAAATGGAAAAAAATTCATCAAGGGATGGAATTACTTCAAAAATATTACTTTATCTAGAAGTTTGTTGTTAGTATATTCTCTATGAGAAAGTATATGATTTGATAAAATCTGATAAAGTTTAGAAGAGTTTTTTAAAGGATATCTAGTGAAAAATGTAGAGTTTTTAAAAGTTGTTAACAAATGTTTTCAACAAATCCAAAGGGGGAGATTTAATACCCTTTGTGATGTTTTTATAAAAATGTTTTTTGTTTTTTGACGACATATTTTGTTAAGTATGTTTTTGTTAAAAATGTGACAAAGAGTTGTAGGAAATTTGTTAAGAACATTTTGTTCTAAAGTTGCTGAATAAGTTTAATAAATTTTACTTAACTTCATTAAGAACCTTTCATAAATTCAGAAAATAAAAATCCATTATTCAAAGTTTCCAACATTGTGAAAAATATCATGATCTAAAATCTTTTGGTACAAATAGTGAGATTCACTTTGTAACCAGATAGACTAAGGAGAAACTACTGAACACTGATTTCTGGATGCATGTATTCAAACACAGATTTTTGAACACCAAGTTTCAGACATGGAGTTCTATATAGAGTTCTATAGATTTAAGGATATTGGATTAAGAATTTGATAAAGGGGAGAGTTGTACAAATTCGTTTCAAAATGTAATTTACTAGATAGAGATCACTAGACATAGAAAACCAGACATATGAAAGAAAATGGAGATATAATGATATATAAGTTAAAAATGTGAGAAATAAAAAAATGATAATTTAGAATTTGATTTTTTATTTGTGCAAACAAAAAGCAAGAAAACTAAGTAGGACATCAGAAAAATAATATGAATATGACTCATGTATCTATAAGTAGAAATAATGTAGTCAACTATTTTCAATAGCTCAAGTTAATGGGAAGTGTCTGATGAAGTTTCAAGATATATAGCTTGTATAATGTTCAATAGGAAAAATTTTGTTATAGGTTGTATGAAGTTAAATTTTTAGAATTTATAAAGTGAATTTATGAAGGAATTCTAACAAATATGTTCCACCGTATGAACATCTGATAGATGGAAAAACATTGGATAGAACAAGTTGATGTTATCAGGTATTAGATTATGAAAAGTTTGAAAAACGTTTGAGCTGAGGTAGGATAACTGAATAGAGATGACCAGGTGAAGAAATTAGTGGATAAGGGATGTTTTTGTCACCAAATCGAGATTTAATAAAGAAGAAACTAGACTAACTATCACTATATGGATATTTTGAGAAACTTTACATAACTTAGTAAATACCTTTAGAATAATGATTTTTTACTATTTTTCAACTGGCTTGTTATCTATATAAGATAATTAAGTGTGAATTACTTTATTAACATATGATGTTAAGGAAGTACATAGAAGGTTAAAATTTATAGATTGTTCAGGAATTTTCGAGATTTTTTAGGAATAATCTAGAAGAATCTAGAAGCTTCGGGAAAATTTCAGTTAAGCAGGAAAACAAAAATGAGTTCCCAACTTTTCTAATTTAGGATAACCTGTATAAATGGGTTAAAAAGTATGATTTTAATTAACTTTATTCACTTGTACAAAAAGCTGAAACATTGATGGATTTTTTTAGACTGAGTTTCTAACAAGTTTAATATTTTGGTTAAATAAGAGTTACCTGATAGATGCTTCAGTTAAATAATTAGATAGAGTTTTCAATTCAGAGTTACTAGAAATAAAGAAATAGAGAGATCTTACAATTATATTTTTAGGAACATTGGTTTAAATTAATCAATAAAAAATATTTTAGAAAAGTTGTGAAATTTCAGTGAGGCACACTATATAGAGAATACCAAATTAAGGAGAGGGACACCAGATGGACACTTACTAGACATAAAAAAATAGACAAATATTTCCAAATAAACTTTTGTGTGTTATTTTTACAAAGTCTCACATCTTTTTTATTAGCTCTATTTTTTAAGAAAAACTTTTTAAAGTGATAGAAGTAAGTATAATCATGCATATCAAGAGATATAATGATTATAATGGTATTTGACTCATGTTTTATTCACTATTTACTAATTGTTAATTTCTATAAACTGATGGGAGTCTCCAGGGAAAGAATATAGATTCTCAAACTAAGATAAGATCTTATAAATCTCATGTGACTTGTTTACAATATTAATTTTTAATGATAGTGAGTTTGTTAAAAAGCTTATAAGGATAATTAATCTAACAATTTTTTGGAGTTAATTTTAGAGAGTTTAAAATTATAAAAAATCACCTCTGATTCCACCCCCACCCCCAGCTTAGTAGTTCTAACAATCAAAAGGAAATTCAAAAACCTTTATACATATTTTTTATAATGTGGTTATTAATATTGATACATCCTTATTAAATGGATATATTAAAATGGTTTACTATATCCCAGTTCATATAGACTCAGGGTTGCAAGTAAATAAAGCTATTGAACAATTACATTTTATTTAAAGAAAACTATATTCTAAAATATCAGAATGTTATATTCTCCCACCCCTTAAATAATTATGCCCTTATAATTTTTATCTCAGTAATTAAAGGTTTAATATTTGAAAATAACTTTTTTGAAAACCCATATTTTTCAAGGGATAATAAAACTTCATTTGAAAACATTTAGTAGGAAACATAAAGGTTACCTAAAATAACACATAATCATGTTTCTAGATAAGGATAAAATTATTATGAAGTAAAAATAAGGACATGGAGGAGAAATATAAAGTCCAAGGAATAATAAAGATTGATATAGAACATGTTTATTATAAAGTTAATGACCACAAAACCATAAATCAATAAGCTGTGAAAATGACTATAAAATCCTTAGAAACAATTATAAAAGGAAACCATTTTCATTTTCAATACTATTTTTCAGAGATATGAGGAATTATTTTACCATGGAATGTGAGAAAATATAGTTACTTGATTTCTTTCAATTTCATAATCATAATTTTATCCTTTTGTTTTTAATTTATCAATTTCTACTACAATATAATCTCTTACTCCAATAAATGAATATTGAAAATGAGTTTTTCATGCTTGAAGCACTAAAATAAACTTTTAATATATCATAATATCCATAAAATAATGACAAGTCGTTCATTTTGTCTCTAGATATTTACCAAAATCAAAATGGTTGGAACAAGTTATATAGTATAGATAAATATTCATATGATGAAATACTATGTTAATCTCTAAAACCTCAATAATAACTTCTAAAATTCAATATAAACCAGTCTATAAATATTTAACCTTAATAATCCTCTAAAATATGTTTGACCAATTTCAAAACCCAAAAATCTTTAAAACAGTCACTAAAGTTCCAAAATCAAGTTATCTTTAATCCTCAAACAATATAAAGTATCTCTTAATTTCACATACCAAACATGTTAATAAATTGATCATATATTCTCCTAAAATATGTTAATAACATGAATCATTATAAAACGTCAATGAAAACAAACATGCTTCCAAAAAATTAACTTAATCATTATTCCTTAAATAAAATCATAGACAATCAAATATATTAAATATATCTAAAAAATGATATAAAATTCATCAAAGATAGCATAAATCAATTTTTCATAAAATCACTAATCAATGTTATCAATATGATACAATTTATGTTATCAAAATCAATCATTTATTTATCCCAAATAAACATTATTATCTTAACCTTAGGTATATATTAAGCTTTATCTGTCCCTTGATCATGTGTTTTCCAAAAATATCATCTTACCACTAAATAAATTTTCAATGTTATAAATATCATTCAACATATTCTTTTAAATACTTAAAGAAAAACTATTGAATAAAAATACTTGGATATTTCATGATTTTTATTGTTATAATATCATTAATAAAACAATTTTATAATATAATTCTCAAATATTGTTACATAAAAACATCAATGGTTCAACTTCAATGATTGTAATATAATATGACCATCCTTGGTTAAGAATTTATCCCTTGGATATGGCATTGATTTAGATAATGCTTAAGTTCATCTCACATAAGACATTGAACTAAAAATAGTACCTAGGGATATAATTTATTTTCCTCCATTGAACTCTCCCTTTTTTTCAGAAATTAATTTCTTATTTCATTATTATATATAAATAATACATCTTATTATTCCTTTGAGACATTTTCTTGGGTTCTTCATCAAATATTCTTTACATATAGGAAGCCAAATATTTTTTTCCACGATGATCTTCATAACACTCTTTTTTATTATTTAGTTTATTTAGAAACTAACATATGTTCAAGTTTTTAATAATATTATAAGATATCTTGTTAGGAATAATAACAATATTTCACATTCCATACCCCATCTCATTTGGTTTCTTATGATGACAATCATTACATCACCCTTCATATTTATCATTAACATGATTCCTTCTAGTTAAAACCAAAACCATAGTGTGGGAAATGGTAATGAGTAATTATCTAGTCATAAAAAATCATTCATATGATATCTAAACCATGAAAACTTATTTTAAACCATTACACCTTATTTATAAACTAGGCCATACATTATCATTATCTATTCAAATCATTCATAATGGTTCTAAAAGAAAATGTGAATTTACCCAATCATATCACCCAAATGTGTCAAACCAGGTCTGTCATAAGGCCTCATTCACCATGTACTAGAATTATTGTTTTCATATACTCAAAAAATTATTTTAGAGGTTATTACACCAAGATAAATTAGTTCCAAAACCATTTCCACTCATTGTATCCAGACAGGGATGTGTTTTCTTGGGAAAACCACACTCTATTATTTACAATAACATAGATTGTTCTCTTATTCATAGGATTATCCAAAGGGTTCTCTTTAAAGTTTCTTCATCTTAGTTTTAAAATTCCATAACCATAAATTTTTAGTGTCTTTAAAATCATGAATAAATAAAAAACTAGAACATAAATTATATACAACATTACCCATTATGTTTTTCACAACTATAACTCTTATTATACATAACATACTTAAAAATATTCTTCATATCCTGGGGGAGTGAAACATAATAAAGGGTGGTATCATATGATTAGTAAGTATAAAAATAATAGATATCAACCAATGACCATAAGTGATCATAAGATAATAATAAGGGTATGAAAACATGACCTTGATAATAGAAAATCAGACCCATCAATTCATATATCATAATCATGAAACATGAAAAGGTGTTATCAATCAAAATTCATAATAAATATGAGTGTGGAATCATCAATAATTAATTATAATCCATGAGAATATATCATATGCATAATAAATAATTTTTTGGAATATAAATAAGAATATAAAATAATTTCTTTAGTCAACTATGAATTTTAATATTATCATTGTGGATTAGGTTAACTCTCTATTCCATCATTTCCTTAGTCAATGTTCACACACAAGACTTTATTATTGGAAAAAGTACTTTACTGAATTGGTTTTACTCCCCATTATATAACTTATTATGTATTTATATATCATTATTTACCCAATGTATTGGATGGATTTATAATTATATTCCCACTCATCACATAATGAAAATCATACATATATGCCATAATATCATAAAACATTCATCATATCATCAAATTATAACACGTGGAAAGTATATGGGTTTCATAGAAATTTCATTATCATAATCATAAACCATACAGAGAAATAATATAGTTGGAAAAATTGGATAATATCCTTGGTAAATCATAATAAACATCAAAGGATTTTGTTATAGAAAACATTTCTTTTAAATTATCACTAGAACATTTATTAAGAAAAAACATTTTTATTTTAAATAAAATTTTTAGAATCTATAATTTTAAAAAATATTAAAGAAAACTTTCTATTTTAAAAGAATAAAGGAAACTTATAACTTATTATTTAAATAAAATAGTATTTATGGTTATGGGTGAATTCGTTCATATGGTGTTTGTTAAAAAAATCCTTATACATTTTCAAAAAAAAGTCAAAAGTACCATGTTTGGAAAATTATAAGAAGGTTCATTTTAAAACTTATTAAAGAGAGTCAATTTTAATAAAAAATGAATTTAGGTAATATTTTATGAATATTAAAAACTTTGTAGAAAAAAATTAAAGAAAATATGTACATGGAATAAAATATTCCCAAACAAAGAGAAAAACATGGTTAGTTTTCCTTAAAACATTATTTCTAACTCTTGAGTATATAAAGAGAGGAAAATTAAAGGAAAAAATGTGATCTAAAAAAATAAACAAAGGGTAATAAAATAAATAATATTTTGGATATATAGATTTTATAATTTATTTATTGAAAATTTAAGCATAAACAATTCCATTAAAAAATATATTGTAACATAAAACCCTTACTGCTTTGGTAACTTTTGATTCATGACACCCATGAAAGAAATAACTTCATATGGAACTTTAAAAACAATTAGAATAAGTATAAAAATGATAGAACATATAAAAATGTTAGTAAATACATATCATAAACATAAATAAGTGTATAACATCAAACATGTCTCAACAAAATAAAATTACGATGAAGGACACTTATGATTTTAGTAATTTTTTGAATCTAAATCCATCAAAGCCTTAAAAATAATATGGTTAAATAAATACCTTTAATTAAATAATGTATTATTTTAAAATGAATTATTTGGTAGTATATATACCATAGAAATAATAAATGGGTGCATAACATTAAAACATGTCTCAATAAAGAGAAATTGAGAGGAAACTGATGAAACTTTTGTATCTTTTGAATCGAAGGCCATTTAAAAAAATAACATGATATGGAACTTCAAACAACATTAATTTCATAAATTTTAAAAAAAATAATTAGGTATAAATCACACCATATAAGATAAATGATGTTCCGCAATATCAAATAGGTCTGAATTTGAAAATGAGATAACGAAAATCATATAATTTGAGGAGTATTCATCTCAAAACACTTGAAAGAGAGAGATATTTAAATTAATAATAAATTAAAATTAATAAATGATACTTAATGATATAAAATATAAATTAGTTATTATATACATCACTTAAAATAAATTTGGTGCATAATATAAAACATGTCTCAAAGTGAGGAATTTGAGAAGAAAACTCTTACCTCATACACAAATTGATTTTTAAGTGAAATCACCTCCTATATAATAAATTTAGATTTATTATTATTCAATAAAATTATAATATTAAAATTTATAATATCATTTATTATCCAATTATAACATTTCAATACCCATTTATTAATAATTATCTATTAAAGTTTTCATTTTGGGTGTTAACTGCTTCATTTTTCATGTATGTTTTAGTATGACAGTTATAATAATTTAACTATGATCATGGTTCCTCCATATAAATAATTTCAATAATGATATAAATAGTATATATATTCATTATATACATATTTATTACCATTAATTTTAATTGGTGATTGAAAATTAATTACATCACTTTGTGGATATGGTAATCAGTACGTACACACGAGTGATGTTTTCACATTTTGATGGATGGAATGAATTATAGTTAAATGATAATTAAAATTTAAAAAAACATTATTATATCATATATATAATTTATTTTCTTTAAATATATCCTCTTTACCATCCATGTAAATCAGAAATGATAAACAAATCACATCGCTTCATCGAGGAGCTAGTCCACACATACGCACGAGCGATGTTATAATTTACCATTAGATAATATGGAAAGAAGATATAAGTATAATTAGGTTATAAATATCATATAAAAAAATTAAAATCCATAATTATAAATAACCATTAAATATGGTGATGTAAAATGAATCATATCGCTACGTGGAGGCGGTAGTCCATATGTATGCATGAGCGATAATTTTATTTCCTATTTGATAGAGGAGAGGTGGTAAATGGTTGTTACATCATAATAATAACATATAATTATATTTATTATACCATATTAATAATTTTTTATGGATAAAACAATTTTATATAGGTTTTAAGAAGAAATAAAATTGAAAGATCCTAGTTAATATTTATACCTCTTCTTTGAGAGACCTACTTTGGCTTATGCCTTAAACCTAGAAGGACTGGTATTATAAGAATACCAAAAGATTTAGGGTGAAGGTAAGTATTATAATAATTATTTTTATTTTGTATTTTCTAATATTTAAATCTCAAATGGTGTGAATAAGGGAGGAGGAGAGATATCCTTTTATAAGTGAGGGGAGGGACACACATGAATTTTATTAAAAGATTTCAATTTTATAAGGTCAATTTCATAGTAAAGTGGATCCAAATAGACAAGGATATGAAGTTATTATTATATAACTTTGAAATATATTTAAATAATAATAATTTTATGGTTTTTTGTGGAAATACTATCCTTATTTCTTGGTTTAACACCCCCTATCCTAGTAAACATGTTTTAACCTTAACAGTTGCAACAAAATTTTACTATTTTTACAATTCCTTATGACCAAAAATTAGATTGTCCATATTATATTATATTAATTATTATAATTACAAATATTTATTAAATTTTACTATATTAAATCTCTATAATTGGAATAATTTAATTTTAAATAACTGTGTAACCTGCAATGAAAACAAGTTTTAGAAAAATGAATCTTTAAGCATTAAACATAATTAACTTACATTCCATTCCTTATAAAAACCATAAAATTATTGATAAAATACATTATTTAAAATATAATATATAAATTTCATTAAAACCATTAATCAATAGATATTAATTTATTTAATTAAGATAAAAACACATTTCGCACATAAAAATAGTTTTTTAGATAAATGTGTTTTTAAGCCCAAAAATTAACTGATACAAAAAAAAGTATAATGGTGATTAATATGTAATTAATTAGATTATTTATAGTTATATGATTCTTATGTTATTATAATATAAAATTAAAATCATAATGGGACATTAAATTGAAAATAAATGATAATTTTTACAAAAAATTTTGTTTTTCACTGTTCACTAAAAAATTAATATTTTTATAAAATCCTAAAACTCACTCTAAGATAATATTATCATGATTATTTCAAAAATGATATTAATTTACTAAAATAAAATTTAAAAAAAATTAAAAAATTATTATAGTTTTTATGTGCATGTAAAATGTAATAAAACCATTTTTGAAGAAAACCTATTTTTGAAGCATAAAATGACTTTACTAAAAATTGAGTACTTATTAATTATGAATTAATCAAAAAATATATTTATTTAAAAAATTTATACATATTTTTCATAATATGGATATTATTATACATACATTAAAATATAAGGTCTATCTTATAATGGGTTAGTATTTCACAGTTCATGTACACTCGATGTTGTGTGTGAAGCAAGCTACCAAACACTTAGATTTTATTTAAAGAAAAATATATTCTAAAATAGAGGGATATTACAATGATACTCTCAAAACTATTTATCATGAATCCTGAAGATATTAAACCATAAGTATAATTTCAAATATTTTACTAAATATGTTGATTTATTAAAAAGAGAAGGAAATATCAAAGAACAAGAAAATATTTTGAATAGTTATTTCCACATGAAAAATTAACCTTAAAGAGATATGCATGCATGGAATTCATCCCTATGCACTCATAGATGCTTACTGAATCCACTACCTATTTAAATTTATTTTCCCTCCTTTTAAAAATATCCTCGATTTGAAACTTGGAATTTGGATTTTGGAATAGTTTATGGTTTTTACTATTAATTTCTTATGTAATCATTTTCTTCATTCATTTTAATATATAGTGTTTTTTTCAATAACTAACATTTTATTTGTTTGATTCACTATAATATCTTTAATACTGATGATGGTGAGTAACCAACCTAAGGATTGGAATTTTAAGAGGTTAACTAAGTGTTCCCAAATCATAACACTTAATTTATCAATGTTTATTTTCTATTTATAATGAGTCAAGGGGGTTGTTTTGGGTTGGTGTTGTGATTTTCCACCTCTCAATGGCATGAATCTTGGTATAATTTTATTCCCTACCAAACATTCATTCCTTGTCTTATCTTAGGTATCTCTTTATATGATGGATTTGAGTTTTGATAAGAGATGAAATTTAATATGATGGACCCAAGTCTTGGAGGGTGTCACATATTAAATTGAGGTGAGTTAATTATTCTTGATTGTTGGAGGTGGTGAGATTTTATGTGCTGAAGAGATTACCTGAGTATGCTAACTTTAACACTCAAATTATGATATGGTAGTTCATGTATGTTGGTATGAGAAATAAAATAGAATTTACTCAATGAAATTGTATAATGAAGGAACTTGAGAAGATAACCCTAGGATGGAGATCTTTCTGGTTAAAACTTATATAGGTTTTTACTTACATTCATTTATTTTCATACACTTTATACACCACATAAACCCTCCATTCCATTTTTTCCTTAAAATAGAAAATAATAAAAATATAATAATGTGATTTGGAGTTTTAATTTATCCAAAAATCCTTTCAAGAGAGATTTCCATGTTCATACATTGCACTGTATTAAGAAAAATTTAAATATTATTTTATACCACCCTACGACAATTGGTCAGTGACCATGCAGGAAACATTAAAAAACACTCCTTTAATAATTGTATAAATAAATTAAAATTAAATAGAAAACTAAATTAATAAATCATATAATTAGGTATAATTATATCTATAAAATCATATGAAAAATATGGACATGGTAGAGAAAGATCTCTGATCGAAAAGAAGTGATAATGTCGGAGCCACTTACGAGAATCCTTTTGGATGAATTTTGAAACAAAGGGAGGTGAAATGGTAAGGATAAATTTAAACCACAAAAATAAAAATAGGTGAATAAAATATAGTAGTTTTTAGAGAGAAATAATATATAATTTCCCCCAATAAAAATTTAGGCATAAACAACCTCGATTTCATAGTGAGATTGGAAAAGAATCCCTTACCTTTACTCCTGATTTATAAAAAAGAAATTTAACCTTGTATATAATAAATATAAACATATAAATAACTTGTATTAGAACCTTATTCATATATATTACCTTTTATACTCTTTAATTATATTCATTTATTATATATATATTAGTTATTTACTATTTATTTTCCTCATCATATGTTATGAATTTTGATTATTTCATAAAAGTTTTGTAATAGAAATGTTGATCCTCATTCTTTGAAAATAAGTTAATAATTCCCATATTATTCAATTTAATGACCCAATATTTTATATATGGTATTTTTTTGAAATAAACATTTTTTCCATATTTAAAAATATAATATAGTATAAAACACAAGCACTGCATAATAAAAACCCAAAAATGATTTATTTCATTAATTTTGAACATTGCATTTAGAGAATAAATATACCTAATAAAAATTAAAGTATTAAAATAGGATAAAAAAATAAAAAATATAACTAGAATATAAAAAATTTCAATATTTTGATCTCCTAAAATTACCACACCCACGAACAACGTTGTAAAAAAGAATAAAAACATTTTTAATAAAATAGAAATTTTGAAAATGAATAATGTAAACCTTGAGATAAATTTAAGGGAATGATGAATAAAATAAAAAGGAGGTATTTATAAGAATTATTAAACCAATATAACTATTTGAATAGTAACCAAACCATTTCAAATAGAAACCTGATTGTTAAAATAGTAATTTAGTTGTTGTAATAGTAACTTAAGCAATAAAATAGTACAATGAAATGTAAAGAATATTTAACATGAAAAATTATATACATAAAAATATTATAATACCACAAAATAAGTATTAAAATTATAAACTCAAAGAAATAATTACATTTTTTATAAAGTGTATTTTAATATATTTTATAAAAAAAATTATTTTAATAAATAAAATTTCTAGATTTATAAAATTATTTTGAAAAAATTGATGATAATTTTTTAATCATCACATCAAAATTTTCTAAGTTATAATTTTTTATAATTTTCTCAGAAACATTAATTTTTAGGTGAATAGTAAAAAATAGTTTTTCAAATACCTCATGTTTTACAACATTATAATGATTTAATAATGAACTAATAAATATAAAAAAAATTATCTCGACCAAAAATTAATTTAATAAGATAAATGATTAATTTAAAATTAATAAAATTAATTTCTAAAAAAATAATTTCCAAAGTCTAAAAATGTAATGTATTCCATTAAAAAGTCATTTTCTATTATTTTATTTTGTATAAAATAATAAACTAATTTTTAAGTGGGTTATAAATTCATGAAACCATATAATTTGAATAAAATATAATTAATAATGACAAAAAAATCACTATTAAAAAATTTGGATTGGAAATAATCATTTATTCAATATTTCAACCAAAAAATACCCCCCTCATTAAGTATTAATACCCCTCTACCTTACCTTGGGAAATAACTTCCCATACACTTATAAAATCTTAATATTTAACCAATTACCTCATCCTAATTATTATTAGAACCTTAGTGAAATTCTATATTAATCCAACTCTAATCCTTCAAGGCTTTATCAAAGGTGTAAATCTTCAACAAAGAGGTAATCAGGTGATCCTCTTTTTTCATTTATATTTATCTTCCTCTTTATACTCTCTCTATCCATGGTATTTTTCTATATTAATAAACTATTTAATATAAAATATTAATGTTATTATTATATTTTTTTACTATCTTAATCCATATATAGTATATATACTCTCTCTCCCTTCTCTTTTGACAATGTCTCATTCATTGTCAATTAACCATTTATGGGGATGTTGTCAAATATTTACTTATCACCTCCTTCGTGGTTGGTTAGAATAAATTTTTTTTAATATATAAATATTTAATTCTATTTATTTTTAATCTTTTGGGATTATACTCACTAATGTATAAATTAAATTGAATTAGTGTTACAAAATCATAACAAAACAGGATAATTTAATAAAAACACACTAGTTTCCATGTTTTAATAAAAATTACCAAGATTGATAAGTAGGATACTAAAGGGAAGATCTATAATGAGATCTCAAGTTAGGGACCTCAGAGTATAATTTCTCCCAAGAAAAAGTTTGAATATATACAAGAGAGTGAAATAAACAATGATGGGTGGAATAAAGTGCATCCCATAAGGAAGAAGTTTTAGGTCTTTGGGGATGGGGAGGAGAAAGATTAATCCCCATAGGCCTCATCATATATTAAATAAGTTCTAAAGGAATAAGAATACCTTTTATAATTCAATAAAAAGGGGTAAATTCTCTTATCAAATTTGGGGGGCCACTCATTGACTTTAGGTAAGAATGTAATACATAATAAATATTATTCCATATTTCCCATAACAATGATGACTAATTTATCTTAAAAATGAGTGAGTAAATAGAACATTATCATCCTTTTTCTTGGGAACTATAAGTAGTTTTCGATGCCCTTAAAAACTTCCAGGAATAAAAATGGTTCAAATTTTCCCTTATTTTTACAATCTATGATGATTCTAGCCATCTTAAAATTCCCACTACAAATGATTCTCACCCTCGAGAATCCTTAGTGGATAACATGTAGCCATTCTCTCCCTAAAGCATTGGTGAAACCAATACTATCTCAACCATAAAAAATGGTATTTTAGCAGCACCAACTCTCTCCTAACATGAGATATGTTTTACTATGACCAAATTGATTCTCCCTACTACAGGAGTATCCTTATCATAGAATTTATTCCCAAAGAAAAATCACATGGCCCATTCTATATCCATCATAGAACGAAATAGACATACATGTCCAAACTGCTCACACCAGTGCACCATCATGAAAACAAAACTTCTCTCAAAGTGAAACATGACTCAAATTCACACAGGCCTAGTTCTAATGAAAATAATCTAACACACATAAAAACACTGACCATGCTTCTTAAAAAGGTTAGTTTTAATAAACCATAGTACCCTCAACACTCCTCTTCAACATTGAGGCATTGTTCTCATGCCATGATCAACCATATCAACACCCTCTACATGGGTGTTGATCCAAAACCGCAAGCATCCAACCACACTCTCATTGTTCTACCCAAGGCAAAACCAAAAAAGAGTATGGTCAGGGGTCAAACTAAACCTTCCCTGTCAAACTAACCATGAGATAGGGATCACTCCCAGCACTCCACTTCTCAAAAACCAGGTATAGAAAACCTATATTTTCTTACATAACTATTACATCAATTTAAAGATAAGCATTATAATATTATTAAAAAACCAAGATCCAATGGTTAAGTGTATTGGAAAAATTAGGATCATAAATTAATTTTAAATAATAAAACATAAACATTACTTAATTCTTTCTTTTTTATCTTCTTATTGGACCTCGTTTTCTCATTAGTACTCATAATCACTAGAGGATATACATCAAAGAAAGGGGTGAGCTAAAATCCTAGTAAGAGGATAGATAAGGACATGAATTAATATTAAATGGTTGAATATAATCATCATAATCATAACATAATCATAGTTTCATCATCATAATCATGATTTGAATCATTATATAAATGAATGGAATATGAAAATTCATAAGAATGAAACATTGTGTCTTAGTGATCATATACCACACATAGTTGTGAACAAATCTAGCGTCATGTTCACGCATAACATATGTTCATAATCATAAAATCATCATTGTGAATAAATATATCTTCATGTTCACACATAATACACATCAACTCAAGAGATAAATCACATTACCTAATTCATTGGAGCACTATATAATTTTGGGCACACCCGTCACATCACAACATTTACATAATCATGCATGCCACATAGATCGTATATCAATCAAAGTCATAATGTAACCCATATAAAGGAATGAGTTTCATAAGTATTTCATCAATCATGAATAAACTTGGGTTTCTTAGATGAAAATGGAAAAGCATATTTGGTATAAGATTTATCATTCTTGAGAAAAGAAGAAATAACTCAAGAGAAGTCAAAATGTATTTTGGAAAAAAGAATTATGTTTGAAAATATATTTATTTTTTATAAAATAAGATTAAAAATTGGTATATCCTAGAAAATAAATGTTAAGGACAATGAAATTATATTTTAGGAATATCAAAAGAATATCCACAATGAAATTTTTCATTAAATAGGAACAACCCTAAGAAAAGGAGTTGGGTTCGAGAATCCTCTTATCTTATGTTTGAAATCATTCTTATATTACAGTTAGTATCCTGAATATTCAAATTAGATTCATTAATTACAAAATCTAGAACCCATTATACATTTATTTTATTTATTATATTTTTATTAATTTCATTTTTTTCCTTTTTATGAGTTATATATTTTAATTTCATCATTTCGTAATTATTCGTTTCACGGTTTATAGTCGGTTCCTTTGGGTATAAAAATGGTAGTTCTTGTAAAATGGTAATAACTTCCCCAAAAGTGAAATTATTTATAATTAATGAAATTATAGAAGTTAAATGGTCTCATATATCATTTTTTATATGGTATGAAGATGATTCATTAGATAAAGCGTTGATGAAAATGTTTTAATTTATTTTGGAGGTTTTTACGAACATCGTGAACATGTATCATTTTATTTAATATTATGTTTATATATTGGTTAAAAAACATGATATAACTTATAATATGTATGTTAAAATATGATTTAACCATAATAATATTTTTATTACTAGACTTGAAGGCGGTAATGGAAAATGAAAACTCATCGTCCATGAAGGCAGTGAATCGACACATCACAGATAATGTCTTCATTTTTATAATAAAAGGAGGAGAGAAGATATTTTATGATGGATATTCCCTTAAAAAAAATAAAATTATATTATATATATGATAATAGAGTTATCATTCCACCTTTTATAATTATAGGTGAGGAGAGGATAAGAAAAAAAAGTATTTAAAGAGAAAGAAGGAGCAATTTACCTCTTGAACATCTTCTTCTTGAGAACCTATTTAAGGCACTAGGGTTTGGTATTTTTTTGATATCAGAAGATATTTTAAGTGGGGAAGAGTATTTTGAAGGTAATTGGGTATAATTTAGACAAGATTAAAGGATTTATAATATTTTAGGAGAATAGGTGGTGAGGGTGGTAAATATAAGTGATGAGAGGGGAGTTTTTTTATTATTATGTTCATTAGTTTATTATTTTGGAAAAAGACTATCAATAATGTTGATTATTATGAATAATTATAGTAATTAGTGTATTTAAGTTTTAACTAATGTTTTCTTACATTATCAATGGCCTAAAAATTCATGTATTTGGATTAAAATATTAAATATCCTAAATTGTTGTATTTCAATATTCACCAAAAATTCAACTATTTTAGAAAAATACCAAATTCACCATAACCATTTTTTTAAGTTTAGATTTCTAAAATGAACTTCATTTTATGAAAATAATTTTCTAAATATGATAAAATTAATTTTTAATTAAAATCAGCATTTATTTGAAAAATACCAATTTTATTATTATAACCAATTTTATGATACCTTGAAAAAATTAATTAAGGTGTCATAAAATTATATTATAATTATAACACATAAAAATATTAATTTATGAATCTATTTTATGGGAATAAATTTTCTTTTAAATCATTATATTAATTATAAAACTATGAATAAACATTTATGTTTTACAAAAATACAAACAATTAATTTATCATTTTTAAAACCTTTATTTACTTATTCCATGATATAAATAAATAATATTTTAATTTATAAGATACCTAAATTTTATTTATACTTTAATAGTTGATGTTATTATTCTATTGTCTATATTACTATTCCTAATGGTTGTGTTATTATTCCAATGGTTAAGTTACTATTCCATTGGTATAGGTTCCTTAATTTATATAAAATATCACTTATTTCATTATTAATTTATGAGAATTATGTTTTTATTGGGCTCTATATGTGATGTATGTGTTTTATGAAATAATTATAAGAAGAGAAATTCCATTGATAAAATTTTATGTCGTTACATTCTTCCCCACATTTGAAATTTTTCCCTCAAAATTTTGTTTTACATACTAAGGTAAAAACAATTGAGGGTACTTCTCCTTCATTACTTTCTCTAGTTCCCATGTCACTTCTTTATTCTTATGATTCCATCATAACACTTTTATAAGGTGATTTGTCTTGTTGTGTGGGAATTTGTCTCTATAGTCCAAGATCTTCACTAATTTCTCTTCATATGAGAGGTTGTTTTATATTTGTACCACATCTAGATTCAATACATGTGAGGGTCAGGTATGTACTTCTTCAACAGAGATACATGGAACACATAATTAACTTGATCCATATTTGGTGGAAGTAAAAAACTAATCGGACACTACTCCTATGTGATCCAGGATCTCAAAGGGACCAATGTACCTTGGTCTAAGCTTCATTTTCTTTCTAAAACACATGACTCTATTCCATAGTGATGTTTGAAGGAAGATGTTGTCTCTAACTCCAAACTCTAAATCCCTTTGATGGTTTTCAACATAGCTATTTTTCCAACTTTGAGCAGTTTTTATGTGTTTTAGGATGTTTTAAACCTTCTTGGTCATCTCTTTCATAAGATAAGGTCTGTGTAGATTTTTTCTCTAACTTCATCTCAACAGGTTGGAGTTCTACATAACTTCCCATGTAGATCTTCATATGGATCCATCTGAATACTTGAGTGAAAAATATTTATGTATTAGAACTCAACCAATGGGATATGATGATCCCATCCACATTTGAATTCAATTTATGATTCTCTCAACATGTCCCTGAGTGTCTTAATAGTCCTTTCAGATTGTGCATCAGTTTGGGAGTGATAGCTCATGATGAAATTTAATTCAGTACTCAAATCATGTTGAATACTTATTCAGAATTTAGATGTGAAACTTGGATCATGATTAGATATGATAAAAAGTGGTACCCCATGCGGCCCCACCACTTCCTTCACATATATCTTGGAAGGTTTTTCAAGCGATGAATCTTCCAGAATAGCGATAAAGTGTCCATTTTTTGTGAGTCGATCCACTAAACCCCATATCACATTATTTCCTTTGGATGTATTTGGGAGACCAGTGACAAATTCTATAGTGACATTCTCCCATTTTCACATGGTTATAGGTAATGGTTTCATCATCCCCTTTTACTTATTTCATTTTGATTTAACATGATGACATATCAAGCACCGTGAGATATACTCCACAATATCCTTCATCATGTTTTACCACCAAAAGTGTTCTCAAAGATCATGGTACATCATGTTACTTCCAGTATAGATGGAGAAAGGTGAGCTGTGTGCATTATCTAATAGATCCTTATTTATCTCAGGTGATGAAGTCACACATAGCCTCATTCCAAACTGAATCACACCATCATCATCAATGTGGAACTCATGTAGCTTTTATTTCTTTACTGAATTCACCTTCTTTTGTAACTGCAGATCATCCCTTTGTGCCTTCTTAATATTCTCTTAGATTGATGGTTGGGAAATCATTTCGTAAAGGTAATATGTATTACATGCCATTATGATTTCCAAATCCATCCTTTGAATATCCATGAATATAGTTTCTTTCTCAATCTACATCATAGATAGAGTAGAAGGTTCTTTTTTGTTAAGAGCATTAGCTACCTTGTTCACCTTTCCCAGATGGTAGTGAAGAGAGAAATTGTTGTACTTGATTAAATCTAACCATGTTCATTGATTCATGTTGAGCTCCTTCTATTGGAATATATACTTTAAAATATTATGATCGGTATATATGTCATACTTCTCACCATAGAGGTAGTGCCACCAAATATTAAAGTAAAATATCATAGCTTCTAACTCCAAATCATGTGTTGGGTAATTCTAATCATGTATCTTCAACTTTCATGAGAAATAGGCTATCAATTTATCATTCTTCATGAGTGCACAACCCAAGCCTTTATTTCAAGCATAATTGTATATCACAAAACATTATCCACTTGTTGGTAATATGAGTAAAAGTGTAGTGATCAACCTCTTCATTAGCTCCTTGAGTCTTTCATCACATTCTTCTATCCAAACATAATTTAACCCTTTCCTTTTTAACTTAGTTATCAGGCTATACAATCATGATAAATTTCTCAAAAAACATCAGTATTACCCTTCTAATCTAAGAAAACTATGGATTCCCATTACATAAGTGGTTCTGGTCCATTCCTTAGTTCCCTTTGTTTTTAAAGTGTTCACAAAAATTATCTCACTTGTGATCACGTGTCTCAAGAATGTGACTTATTGCATCCAAAAGTCACACTTGATAAACATGGAATACAATTTATCCTACCTTAATATCACCAACAAAATCCTTACATGCTCTTCATGTTACCCCTTTAACTTAGAGTATATGAGAATATCATCAATAAACACTACCATAAATTTGTAAAGGTGGTGTATAAAGAATCTATTCATAAAATCCATACAGATTTTAGGGGAATTAGTAAGCCTGAAGGGAATCACTATGAACTCAAAGTCATCATACCTTGTACAGAAAGTAGTATTCTGAATATCTTCCTTCTTTACCTTCATTTGTTGATATCTGGAATGATCCACCTTTGAGAAGTGATGACCTCCTCATAGTAGATCAAACAAGTCATCAATCATTATAAGAGGGTACTTATTATTTATAGTGATCTTATTAAGCTCCTGATAATCGATACACAGCCATATTGATCAATCCTTTTTCTTTATGAAGAGAACTGGTGTGCCCCAAGGTGATTCACTAGGGCATATGAACAATTTTTCTAAATTCTCTTGTAGCTACTTATTTAACTCCTCTAGTTTTATAAGGGATATCCTATATGGACATTTTGAGATAGGATTGTCTTTAGGTATAAGTTCTATTGATAACTCTACCTAATGATATGGGGTAGGTTTGGGTAACTCGTTGGGAAATACATCAGTGTGTTCCCTCACAATGGGAATTTCCTCAAGTTCTATTCTTTCCTTTAATACAACCATTTGGTCCATATATGGTTCTTTATAGGGTATCAACACCCACAATATTGTGGGATCTTCCAAAATAGATTCATGATCTTCCTTTCATTTGTAGAGGATTATGGGATGGTTTGGAATATAAAAATATATCTTTTTTTTTCGAAAGTTGATGTGTGGTCTATATAATGAGATCCAATCCATGACTAGTATAGCATCAAATTCCACCAAGGGAAGTATTATGAGATTCACTGGAATAGTCTTCCCACATAAATCAATAGGAGATGATTCCAACACTTGGGTTTAAATGATATCACCACTAGGTTTTTTATAGATATCTCTACTTCAAGGTATAGTGGCTCTGATTCAATAGTTCCAGTAAACTTTCAAGATATAATGGAATGTGTAGAACCAGAATAAAATAATACTTTTTTATATTCTTGACTGAATAGGATGTATACATTTTATGACTTTATTTTCTTTCTCCACTTCAATAGTAGTGATGGAATAATATTTACCTTTCTCTTTTATCTTTGGTGGTTACTGACTCTAATTACCCTCAAGGAGTCAAGGTTTAGTGCACTATCATGCATAGTTCCCTTGCTCTCTATAGTTGAATCATTGAACCATGGGTGGTGCTCTTTTTTACTCTATCATATTGGATTTATTATTCATATATCTTCAACATTCATCAGTTTGGTGGCCTTCTCTCCCACACTTGAATCATTTTCCTACCCCTTTGAGGAAATTACTATGATTTATTGCCCCACGTATTTGACACGTGGGTGGTTGGATCCTCATTACTCCGTTTTCATTTGATCCACCAACTCAAAAATCCATTCTTCTTTTCTTGTGTCCAAAACCATGGGACCATTCTTTTAACTCCATATATACTTTAAGAGAACATCAAACCACTTCTTCATAACTCCCAAATTATCATATAGCTATATCCTTTTGAAGGTGTGGTTTTAAACCACTAAAGAATATATCTATTTTTCTATCATTTTTTATAAAAAAACAAGGTGTACATTGAAATATTTGTGATGTTTTCTTCATAACTCAGGATAGATTCACCTTCTTTTTGCTTTGGATATATGAATTCTCACTCCAAATTTATTTTAAGAGTTTGCGGGAAATACTTATTAAGAAATATTTTATTAAAGTCTTCCCACTCATATTTTATATTTCATCCTTTGTCTTGGTGTTCTTAATCAATGAACACATAATCATGTATGCCACATAATTCAGGGTGTACCCATCACATCATAACATTTAAATAATAATTCATGCCATATAGATTGTATATCAATAAAATTCATCAAGTAACCAATATAAAGGAATGGGTTTCATAAGGATTTAATTAATCATGAATAAAATTGTGGTTCCTGAATGAAAAGGGAAAAACATATTTGGTATAATATTCATCATTCTTGAGAAAATAAGAAACAATATAAGAGAAATCAAAATATTTTTTTAAAATAAGGGTTATTTTGTAAAATATTTGTATTTTTCATAAAATCATATTAGAAAAATTTATATCCCAGAAAATAAAATGGAAGGAAAACGAAATTATATTAGAGGAATATTAAAATAATATCCATACTAAAATTTTTCCTAAAAGAGGAATTACCCAATGAAAAGGAGTTGGGTTCATGAATCCCCATACCTTATGTTTGAAAGTGTTCTTCACTTGAACTTAATATCCTAAATTTTCACAAACCAAACCATACTGGGGCTCGAGCTGTAACTACCCCAAGCCCGCCTCCATAGTCCAAAGGGTAGAAACTAGTGCCCAAGGCATAACAATTTGGGGAGGCCTTTTCTTAAGTACCTATACTCACACAAGTATCCAACTTAATGAAAAAGTTCATAAGGAAAAAAGAAAAAAAAGATACAACACTTCTATTAATAAACCACAAATATGAATCGACCTCTAAACAGTACAAGTACAGAAGAAGTAAACTAAAAGGGAAAAGGGTAAAAATACATTCCCAACTAGAAAAGTGTTACAAACCTTTAATAGGTGGAAAATTAAAATAGCTGATAGAGCTCCAATCATGAATCCCAAGTCATGACCATCTTATCCCAACTAGAGAGTGAAGTAATCTCACCCAAACACAAGGAACTATAAATGATGAGAAGATGAACTTCTTGTTGAATATTTGTGACCTATAATAGGAGAGTAGACTCATCCAACAATGAGAATCTATACAAAGAAAGCACATGGCATACCCCGTGCATCTTCACCTCTCCTATAAAGAGAGTAACCAAAACCCAAGGAGTGGGTACTGAAATATGATACATATATATGCTCAGTCAAAGAATCCAAAATTAGAGAGTAAGGGTATATCCATCTCATATATCATCCAAATAAAAGAGTTTCTAATAGTTCTAGAAGTAACCACCATCAATGCCCAAAATCCCATACATCTGCCCTGAACTACAAGTCAAAGGGACTCAATCACCACACCTTGATACTATTTGCTTTGGGTGGCACTATCTCGCTCCCACAGTTTTAAGTCACGTCACAAGGATGAATCTTTGTGGGGAAAGAATCTCTCTTTCTTGTGAGTTTAAAGGTATCTCAATACATATCTCATCAATTATCCTTATAGCTGAGAGATCGTGTCTCAAATTCGAGGACCCACTTCCTAGTCCCACTGGAGGGTATGCTCGGTACTGTCATCGGCGCACACCACTGCCCAGCCCCAGTGAAGGGTAATACGCTAGAGGGTAAGCCCGAAAGAGTAAACGGCAAACCTCACTACCCAGCCCTGCTGGTGGGTGTAAGTCCTTAAGAGTCATCGAAAACCTCACTACCCATCCCCGCTAAAGGGTAAGCACGTAAGAGAGAGAACAAATAATTCCACTATCTAACCCCACCATAGGGTAAGCTGAAAGTTTCCTATGTGAATTCCACTACCCAGCCCAGCTGGAGGTTAAGCTGAAATTTCTTTGGCCATCCCTGATGGATGGTAATTATCAGAAATAATTGAGTAATTACACTGCAGTAATCAGGCATCACCTCGGATAGGTGTCGCACCCATTACATCTTTCATCGTATCTCGAAATCCACTGTGAAGGGAACCACCGCATTCTACATGGAAAAAAACTCAAGATAGGATACTCGCATGCCAAAATCTAAGTCCAGAAGAAGGAGATACAAGAGTTAGAAGATTCGTAAAGTGGTACATGACACGTGTGTGTCCCAAACGATGTGTAACCACACCTCATCATCTGTTTGTGTACCTATCCATACTTAGGTACTAAACTGTGATCAAGTACCCACAAGTTGTTCAGGTGTACTCCCAGAGTACATGGAACCTCTATCCAAAAGGATGAAGAGTTCACATTAATTATTACTAATCTGAAGGGTGAAAATGTAATTCTACTGACATGAATCTTGAAAACATCCCTGGATAACCAAACGGATCACAACTTCACAATATTTTCATAAAAACGCATAGGATTGACTAATCATTCACCAAAAACGGACTCCTAGTGAAGAAATGACATTCCATTTCCTTGTGCACAAATAGTACCTCATGGGGACCATGTATTGATCTTGAAATACATCAAACAAATAATACCACTATGATCCCCTTGGAAAAACACATGGGATCAGCTATTCATTTTTCCTAAATAGACACCTTGTGAAAAAGTGACATTTCACCACAAACTCCCAAAATGGGGCGCATGGGGTACGCACCCCAAAATTTGGTTTAAGTGCCTAAAACTAGCCTTGAAAATTACGCCTCAACTCCAGGGCACAACGCATCTGATGGAGCGTCAATTGGCATCTTATGTAGATGTACTATCTGATACAAGTTTAACAAATGATAATAATTATATTATTATTATTATTATTGGACATTTTGTGCCACCGAGTATCAATCCTAAAACAAAAAGTTCCCAAACGTTACTCAAAAGGTATATCTCATTAATAGGAACATGTGGCCATAGATTTCATGCAAAACAGACTCTCTTTTTAGAAGATATGAGCCTTTAAAGTTTTCACAGCCTGACCGGGCCCAAACTGGATGGACCAGCTCGGTTCGGTCGGTCTACCTCGCCCGTGCTGGGCCACCGGCCTCCACACCAAAGACGTGCCCCTCATGTGCTGGTATCCTACCACTGCGGCCTGCTGGATGTTTCCTCCTTCACGCGGCGAAGTGCTCACTTCTGTTGCGCCAGTGTCGCGTCGGTGGTCCTTTAGCAGACCACTGGGAACACCTCAGTTGCCCAAATTTTGATCTAAGACCATATTTGGAATCCCCAAGATGAGACCTTCACTTCAATAGCCTCTGCACAATGATATTTCACTGTTTCGACATAGATAAACGTATCCTCCAATTCTTCTCACTGATGCACCACCTCTGGTGCCAGAAACATGACTCTGAGCATAGATCGGGACTCCTCGGGTTGAGGGATTTGCAAACATCTATCTTGCTCCATGATTCATTGATGATTTGATGGGTTAAAAAGTTAGTGGATGAAGAATGAAAAGAATACGAAGAAAAAAAAACCAAAAATCAAATCATATGATGGCCATTGTTAGATTAGCCATAGTTAAAGGATTCCAAAGCAGCGAAAAAAGAAAAAAAGGATTTTCGACAACCATTTATACAATTTAAAGTTGCAGAATCTGAAATACGAATCCTACCTCAATCTTGGATCCATCATTGTGTTTGATGCACTATGATCTACTAGAGTTTACATTTTCATCACGATCCGATGAAGTTTAGACATTGAATTGCTATTGACCAGAGCTCCACCATCCACGAGAGAAGTGATTTATCTAGCTCATTTCTCCAAACTCTTATTTATAGAAGACTTCTAGTGATCATGGAATCTGAACCTCCTACACCCTCTCATTTTATACTACGATTAGGGAAAACACCTCATTTTAAACTCAACAGTGGTATTGGATTTCCAATCTGATTCCATGTTCAAAATTTATTTGAAAATATGTTCGAGATAAAATAATTAAATTTTAATTATTTTATTTACAGAAATGCCCTCTGTGGTGTTTTCTACAGAAGGCCCGCACCGAAAAAAGTTATACCCCGCCTAGGGTAAACAGAACACTCCAGACTCAACCATGGCCTTGGATTTCTGATCTTAGCGACCATTTAAGATATATCTTGTTCCTATCACGTGAATAGTATAAAAATACTTAATATTTTTATAAAATTAATTATGGTCACACTAGGCCTCGGAATCGCATGCCCTCTCGGCGCCAAGCTTTGGAATTATATGTAGAAATATTTCAAAGTATTACAAGGAAAAACTAGTTCTCTACATCATTCCCTCCTTCCAAATTTTTGTCCTTTAAAAGAAAAACTAGGGGAAAAACTCGGGATGATAAGCTCCCACTTGGATCTCCCGCTCCTAGGAACTCTCCTGCACATTTCTGTGCTGCCACATCATGAAAACTAAAGGGATTACCCATCCACTTAAGGCCTTCTTCTATCAATGATGTTCGTAGAAAACATTCATGCATCTCTTCATCTATGACACGTGGTAAACTATGTGCACACGATCCAACTCTTGGGGGGTAAGGCAAGACGGTAGGAACCCTCATCATCCCTTTGAACAATCTAGAATGTCCTGATAAACCTATGAAAAATTCCACTAATAATCTATCCCATTTCAACTCTATGATTTAAAGAGGCTGCAACAACCCACCAGAACTCAGTGCTCAGCCTTCCCCCGCATCACAATCGGAACCCCTATTTGTCCCTAGACCAGGGTCTCATGATTACATCTTTCATAATATCCATATGGTGTGCCACCTATGTATATATGAGTCATGAAATATTTTACAGTCAATGTCTCACAACCAAGACTCTCTTACACACTCAAGAATTGGAGGAGTCAACACCATCGACTGAAGAAAATTGTACCCTCCTACTCCATCAGGGTCAGCTGCAAGGAAGCTAATTGCTCGGGAATTTCCCACACTAGGAGATCCTGGGACTTCTTGCTAAGGGAATATATTGCAATGTTTCCCTTTCCCTAGAGTATAGACTATCTCGAAGTCGTATTCATGTAGGAAGTTCAACCAACGTCGTCGTCTCAGTTCCAAGTCTCTCTATGTAAAGACGTACCTGAGACCCTAGTGGTCTGTGAAAACCAAAAAGTGTCTTCCCAGGAGGTAGTGTCTTCACATCCTCAGGGTGAAGACTACTACTTTCAGCACCAGATAGTGAGTCATGTACTTTTTTTATTAGGATTCCATCACCTCAACTTGTACTAGATAATTGCAGTATCAAGATTGATGTTTATCAAGCAAGGTACCCATGAATAGGGTAGGTGAGTAAACTCATCAAACCGCAAGAGTCTAGACACAAAATGCACATGGCATACCCCACATGTCTTTTCCTCTCTTAGAAGGAGAGTAATCCCCAAACCAAATACTTTGATACACTCAATAGTAGAATCTCAAGAAAAAAGGAGGTAAAGAAGAAAAACTCCACTAACAATGTCAGCACATGCTCTGACACTCCTCTACAAAACCCTATCATGAACGCACAAGTTAGAGAGACTCATCCACCACACCTTGATGCTATCTGCTTTGGGCGGCACTGACTCTCCCTCATGGCTTTTATCATGTCACAAAAATGCATCTCGGTGGGGGAAGAACCCCTCTTCCATGTTCATTTAAAGTTGCATCGAACAATACTGACACAGGGTTACACTGATGCCTCGCATCACCCCAATAACTCCTCAAGCAAGGATTTGGAAAAAAAGAGTACCTACGCACTGTCGAACAAGTTATTTTGTAAAAGGTAGAAAATACATAGAGTGTACCTCTTATCATCTCTCGTGTTGTAGGATTATAGAAATCCATAGAATGAAACTACCCATGGCCCCAACCGCCATCTCCCTGATCCTGATGTGGGCTTCCTAGTGGTGGTGGAAGGACCTCAAAATGTTTCCCACCAACCATAGTTCTTCTTGCTCTTATGTTAGCACCGCCTCCCTTAGGACCACCCTATCCCCTTCTAGAAGATCCATAATCATTACATTGCATTTTCCTTGGTGGTGCACCTATCAGCTTCCTGGTAATCTCAACACATCTTTTCATTTAGTCTTCTTCCATGTTACCTCACTCATCACAAGCATAGAATCGGCCCATACAGGGTTTCCTCGATGCTCTACATTGTCCTCGTCCACGTGCTTGAGTCTTATCAAAGGGAGGCCTCCTATTTTTACGTCTTTCCAACTAACGTCTGTTAGTCATGGAAGACATCAAAATTCTTTTGTGCCCACTACCAAAACCAACCAACCGGTTCCCCTCTGACAGAAGTCTCTCTATCACTAGTGTTTACTCCTATACCTTGGAAAAAGGTGGTGATTCACAAGGGCACTACACTTAAATCCCCTCTATGGATACCCTGTTCAAACATCCATTCTTGTAAGTTTCTATCATCCCTCCCTTCTGAAACTGAAGGATCTCTATAAGCTCTTGAATCTGGATGAATCATAAGAAGGAGGGGTAGTACTTTTCATGAAACAACTACTAGAAATCTCCCCATGGGAGTTTCAACTCATCATGCATCCGAGTAACTAGTCTCCACCAAAACCCAGTTGTTCCATGGAAAAATTTTGGCTTCCAAATCCACCTTCTAATATGCTGGTGTCCACACAAGCTTGAAGAGGTGGACCACCAACTATAGCCAAACCTCTACTGCCTGAGGGTCTGGCTCACTGTAGAACCTTAGTAGTCTCTATTTTTGTAACTCACAAAGTGTTCTCAAACTGTTCACATCCTCAACCTAATCTGATGGAACTAAACGCTACCCAACAGGTGGAGTTGTTTCTACCTTCCCACCCAGAGGAAGGGGATCATGTGATGGATCCTGAACTGAGGCCTCGTTTCTCACCAATTCTTCGTCATGAACTGAAGCTGGTATCCTAGCTGGATGTCGTCATGGAGGCATCTTGATTCCGATCAAGGAGTATCGTGGTTAAGAGAATATATATATATATATATATATATATATATCAACAACGATGGAGATATGACTCAAGAACGATAGTCAAAGACTCAATCCTATATAATGCATGTACAAAAGTTCCCTGAAATAAATGTCTCAGCATGTCGAGTCTACAACCAGGTAATTAGGGTCCTAGTGAATGGCTACATCGGCTACCGCACCATCATTGAACTCCCTAGCCTGAGATCAAATCTCAAGACACATTGACATTGTTTCCCTAAAACCCAACCAATTCCTTTTTAGGGATCATCCAAACAACATCCCAAGGAATGAACCACCTCTAATACCACTTTGTCATTACCAGACTTGTACTGGGGCTCAAGCCGCAACTACCCCAAGCCCGCCTCCATATGCCAGGGGGTGGAGACTAGAACTGAAGTCACAACAACATGGGAAGGCCTTTTCCAAAGAACATGTACTCACACACACATCCAACTCAATGAAAAAGTTCATAGGTAAAATAAAAACAAGATACAACACTGCTATGAATAAACAAAAAATATGCATCAACCTCTAAATAGTACAAGTAGAGAGAACTAAACTAAAAGAGAAAAAGGGGAAAAATAAACACCCAACCAAAAAAGTTCCACAAACTGGCAACAGATGGAAAATTAAAACAGATGGGAGAGATCCACTCCTAAATCCCAAGTCATGGACAATGCATGCAGTCTATCCACTCTGTATCCCTAGCTCCTCAGAAGTCACGATCAACCTGTCTGTTGTCTGCAAGGGCACACCAAGTGCAGGAAAATCCCAAGAAGGGGTGAGTATAAAAATAATCAGTAGGATTCCTCAAAGTCTCAAGGGAGTATAAATATATGTATTGAAGAGGTTAGTAGTAGATAGAACAAGGTACAGTAAAAGAGTACATCTCAACCCAACTAGAGAGTGAAGTAAGCTCACCCAAACACAAGGAGCTATAAATTGTGATAAGATGAACTTCTCATTAAGTCTTTTATACCTATATTTGGAGAGTACACTCATCAAACCATGAGAATCTAGACACAGAAATCACTTGGCTTACCTCACTCATCTTCACCTCTTTCGGAAGGATAGTAACCAAAACCCAAGGAGTGGTTACTAGAATAGGATACATATATATGATCAATAAAAAATCCCAAACAAGAGAGTAAGGGGATCTCCATATCATAGCTCGTCCCAAAAAAAGAGTAGCCAATAGTTCCAAAAGTAACCACCATCGATGCCTAGCATCCCATGTGTCTTCCCTGAACTACAAGTCAAAGATAATCAATCATCGAACCTTGATACTATCCACTATGGGTGGAATTTTCTCTCCCTCAAAGTTTTAGGTCACATCACAAGGATGTGTCTTGGTGGGGAAATCATTTCTATTTATCATGAGTTCAAAGGTATGTCAAATCATGTCTCTTCACTAATCTGTATAGCCAAGATATCATGTCGCGATGTTGAGGACCCACTACCCAGCCCCGCTAGAGGGTATGCTCGATACTATCATCGGAGAACACCACTGCCCATCCCCACTGAAGGGTAATACGCTGGAGTGTAAGCCCAAAAGAGTAAATGATGAACCTCACTGCCCAGCCCCGCTGGAAGGCATGTTCTAAAGATTTTTCAGCGAACCTCATTGCCCATCCCCGCTGAAGGGTAATCCCAGAAGATAGAGAAAAAAAATTCCATTACTTAGCACTACTGGAGGGTAATTCAAAAGTTTCCTAGGTGCACGCCACTACCCAGCCTAGTTGGAGGGTAATTTGAAATTGTTCTGGTCATCCCTGGTGGATGGTACTTCTCAAAAAGCATCGAGGAACTACACTATAGTCATCGAGTATCACCTTGGATATGTGTTTCACTTGTAATATCTCGCATCATATCTAAGAAACCAATAAGAATGGCACCATAGCGTTTTACGCAGAAAAACACTCAGGATAGGCTACTCGTAGGTGAAAATCTGAGTCCAAAAGAAGGAGATACAAGAGGTAGAAGATTTATAAAGTGGTTTACATAACGTGTTGGGACCACATTACATGTGACCTCACCTCATCATATAGATGTGTGTGTACCCATGCTCAGGTACTAAACTATGATCAAGTACCTACAAGGCATGCCGATGTACTCCCAGAATACATGGAACCTCTAACCAAAAGGCTAATAAATGCATGTTTCTCATTATTGATTCGAAAATATAAAATGTAATTTTACCGACATTCCTCTTGTAAAAAGACTCAGATAACCAAATGGAACACACTGTCATGATCCTTGTAAAAAAATTCATAGGATCAACTAATCATTCTCTCGAAACAAACTCCCAGTGATGAAACTACATTCCACCACGATGTGTACAAATAGTACCTCATGGGACCCATGTCTCAATCCCAAAACACATCAAACAGATCACACCACCACGATCCCTCAGAAAAAAACATGGGATAGTCTATTCATTTTTCCTAAATGGACACTCGGTGAAAGTGAAATTTCACCGCAAATGTCCAAAATGGGGCTCATAGGCCCACACCCTGAAATTTGGTTTAAGTTCCCAAGACTAGTCTTCAAAAGTTATACTCAACTCCAGGGTCGCAATGCCTCTGACGGCATGTCAATCAGACATCATATGAAAACTTAAAGTCCGATATAAGTTTTCTGAATGATAATAATTATATTATTATTATTATTATTATTATCGTACGCTTCGTGTAACTGAGCATCGAGGCTGGAACAAAATGTTCCTGAAATTTCCTCAAATAGTATGTCTTGATAATAGTAACATGTGGCAATATACGGCATGAAAAATGGACTCTCCATTTAGAATTTATGAGCCTTTAAAGTCTGATCTGCCCGACTGGGCCCAAACTGGCTAGACTGGCCCTGTCCGACCGGTCCGCCCCACCTGGGACAGCCCACCGGCTGGCACCCAGCCTTCACACTACTTTCTCCCCCCACGCATGCTAGCATCCTACCACCAAGTCCCGCTGTCCATGGTCTCCTTCACGCGGCGGTGCTGCCGCCACACCGGTGGTCCTTCCTTGGACCACCAGGTTGGTTGCCCAAATTTCGATCTGAGACCAAATCTGGACTCCTCGGGATGAGACCTTTACTATGACAGCCTCCTCATGATGATCCATAGTTTTTTAGATGTGGTGAAAAGTATCCACCACTTCTTCTCACCACTACGCCTCCACCAACGCCCAAAGTTCGACTCTGAGCATAGATCTGAACTCCTCAGGTCTAGGGATTTGCAAACATATGTCTTGATCCGTGATTCGTTGATGATTTTATGGGTTAAAAAGTTGGTGGATGAATAACATGAATAATAGGAAAAACAAACAACCAAAAATCAAATCATACGATGTCCATTGTTATTTTGGCCATCATTAAAGGATTCCAAAGTAGCGAAAAAAGACAGAAAGGATTTTCGACAATAATTTCTACAATTGGGAGTTGTAGAATCTAAAATAGGAATCCTACCTTGATTTTGGATCCACCGTTGTGTTCACTATGCTCTGATCTAATAGTACCTTTATTTTTTGTCACGATCCGATGAATTTTGGATGTTGAATCATTATCAGTTATAGCTCCACTTTCCATGAGAGAAATGAGCTATCTAGCTCATTTCTCTTAACTCCTATTTATAGGAGACTGCTAGCGATCGCGGAATCGGAACCTCCTGCACCCTATCATTTTATGTCGCTCATAGGAAAGTCACCCCATTAAAAACTCAATGAAGGTCTCAGATTTTCAATATGAGTCTCCATTCAAAAGTTATTTGAAAATACATCTGAGATAAAATAATTATATTTTAATTATTTTATTTACAAAAATTCCCTCTGTGGCGTTTTCTATAGAAGTCTCACACCGAAAAAAGTTTTACCATGCCTAGGGTAAATGGAAGCCTTCAGACTCAACCATTGCCTCGTATTTTCAATCAGATCTATCATTTAATAGATATCTCATTCTCGTCACATGAATAGTATTAAAATACTTAATGTTTTAATAAAATTAATTCAAGGCACACATGGCTTCGGAATCGCACATCGTCTCAGCATCTAGCTCTGGAATCATATGTAGAAATATTCCAAAGTCTTATAAGGAAAAAAATAGTTCTCTACATGAATAATAAAATTAGATTCATTGATTACTAAATAAAGAACATATTCTACATTTATTTGATTTATTTTAGTTTTTTTAAGTTCATTTATGGCCTTTGGATGAGTTATAGAGTTCAATTTCATTGTTCTGGAAGTGTTTGTTTCATGGTTCATGACCGGTTACCATGGGTATAAATATGGGAGTTATTTTCAAATGGGAATAAATTCTACATAAGTGAAATTGTTTATTATTAATAAAATTTCAGAAGTTAAATGGTATCAAATATCATTTGGTTATATAATATGAGGATGAATCATTAGATAAATCATTGATGAAAATGTTTTAATTTATTTTGGCAGTTTTTATGACCATCATGAACATGTATCATTTTTTAATATTATATTTATATATTGGTTCAAAAACATTATATAACTTATAATATGTGTATAAAAAACATATTTAACTATAATAATGGTTTTATGACCAGCCTTGAAGGCAGTAAAAGAAAATGAAAACCCATCATCTATAAAGGTAGTGAATCGACACATCACATATGAGGTTTTCATTTTTAGAATAAAAGGAGGAGAGAAGTGATTTGATAGTGAATATTCCATTAACACAACAAAATTATAGTATATATATGATACTATAGTTATGATTCAACTTTCTATAAGGAGGAGTGAGGAGAGGATAAGGGGAAAAGGAAGAGAAAAAAAAGGATGATTTCACCTCTTCAATATCTTCTCCTTGATAAACTCTTTAAGGAACTTAGGTTTGGTCTTTTGTTGAGACCAGTAGATCATGGATGCGGGGAAGAGTCTTGGGAACAAAATTGGTTAGAATTTAGACAGGATTCAAGGTTTTAGAATATTTGAGGAGAAAAGTTGGTCACAGGTGGTATTTATAGGGGGAGAGGAGTGTTTTTATATTATTAAATTCATTAGTTTATTATTTTTGGCTCAAGACTATCAATAGTGCTAATTATTGTGACTGAGTATAGTAACTAGTACATGATATTTCAAACTAATGTTTTATTATGTCAGAAATGACTCAAAAAATCATGTATTTTTCTTAAAATGTTAAATACCATAAATTACCGTATTTTACTATTCTCAAAAAATTCAACAATTTTAGAAAAATATCAAAGATTCATCCTAGCCATTTTTTGACATGTATATTTAAAAAATGAACTAAATTTTATGAAAATAATTATCTATATATGAGAAATTTAATTTCTAATTAAAAACATCATTTATTCAAAAAAAATATTGATTTTAATATTATAACTTATTTTATGACACTTTGAAAATTTAATTGAGGTCTCATAAAATTATATTGTAATTATACCATATAAAATTATTAATTTATAAATCTATTTTATGTAAATATTTTTTTTATTTTAAATCATTATATTAATTATAAAATTGTAAATAAACATTTATTTTTTACAAAAATACCAACACTTAATTTATCATTTTTAAAACATTTATTTAATTATTCCATGTTATAAATATATCATATTTTCATTTATAATATACCTAAATTTTATGTATACTTTTATATGTGAGGTCGTTGTTCTATTGGATGAAAAAATATTCCCAATGGTCATTTTACTGTTCCAATGGTTATGTTATTATTCCATCAGTATAGGTTCCTTAATTTCTATAAATATCACTTATTTCATTCTTCATTTATGATAATGGTATTTTTATTGGGATCTCTATGTGATGTATGTGTTTTATGAAATAATTATAAGAAGAAGAATTACATTAATAAAATTTTGGGTCATTACACTAGGAATCCTCATGCATAACCACATCCTGGTGATAGTTGACCTCAACGGACCCACCATGAAAGAACATCCTCACTCACCCAAGACACTAGTGATAGTTGGAACACGGGCCCCACCACAAGACCTAGCGAATAACATATGGCAAGAAAAGCTCCCTCCCAAGGAATACAAGACTGGGACTTCATGGGAACCACCATCTCAGAGAAACTCAAGCCCAATAAAAATATCCCTTTGGCATAATTTCCCACATCAAGCCACCAATAGGGCACTCAAATCTCACACCAACTCATAAGGTTCTCCATGCATCCCTCAATAAAGGGAATACATCTCCAACACTGGAAAACCTCTCACCACATGATATTCATGCCTATTCATCAGAAGAAAATATATACATGTGGTTAAATTGATTATAATGACACCAAGTACTTATACAAGAAAACACTATATAATAAATTCCTAACACTTCAAAAAATTGAACCTCCACCATTAGTAAAAGTACTAAAGATGAACATATTTCATGTGAATCCGATGTTCCTAGAATGATACATAAACATTGGCCTCTTTATAATGGGCCAAAATCCAAAACTAGAATAAACCATAAATCCAAAAATCCAAGTTCATCACACAAGGTGAAATCACACAACCATAAAAATTAAATCCAAGAACAAAAATCTCATTCACTGTAAACATAAATTTTCTATTCACAAAGGTGTTCATGACACACCAATATAAAATCTATGACAAGTTCCTAAAAATTCCTATAACTTCTTTCTATTATCTCTTCAAATCACAAAACCAAAAAGATCTGATATCATTTTGTAACAAGCCATCCTGGTTCGACCTAAAACATCACCCTATCGAGCCTACCATAAGGCCTCAACCATGCCACCCTGAATGCTAGAGGCTACCGACTAGAGGTGAGGGTCCAAAAGGTATTATGGGGATAGTGTAACCTATGTTCATAGTGAAATAATAGTAGAAAATAAAAACTTATATATAAGGATAAACAAGGGAGTACACATAATAAGAAAGCTAAAGTAACATCATGCTATAATAAATGGAATACGGTATACAATAATAAAATCTCAAAGCATGAGAAACATACAACATTCAGTCACCCACTGGGACAACCACATATAAAAAATAAAAATATATAAAATAAATACAATAGGCTATACTTCCAACACCTATCCAAACCACATACCCAGTCTCCACGATGCCTGAACTGCACCATCCCAATCCTGAGACTCTACACAAATGGCTCTAATCGATCAATAAACATTGGGCCTCAACCCCAACCATTATGTAATCTATGATCCAACCTAAAAGTGTAAATCATGTATGCATGTAAACTGAGGTGAATGTATAGGGAGTGAGAAATAAATAATATTAGGCCACCCCACCTATAAATCAATTGTCATAACAAGTGTATGAACACATGATATGTCCATCCTAGCTAAAAACTAATAGAAACTAGCATAAAATAAACATAGTAATAAAAAGTGGGAAACAAACACAAGTAAAACAACCAGCCGCAGGTTCTAACCTAACACCCTAGGTAAATATACCCCCACTCTAGACTCCACCAGAGGTTTTATAGCACATGGCTCACCTATCCACACAACAACCAATGCATCCACCAAATCTACATAGGATATCCAAGATGTCTAAATGCAACAGGAAAAAATATTTTACCCTAGGGAATAACCCTAGGAATCCACATAACAAAGTGCATCTAATGAGTACTAATACTCTGATGGAATGATAATAAATGGTGAAAAACCCTCCCCTCCACACATCAGAGATCCCTCATATCCTGAAAGGCCTATAGAATGACTCGAGCTCCACCACATGGACCCAATAGATACACCACCCTATGGGATCCATCCACATGGATCGGATGGATACACTTATATATTGGATCTGTACATGAGGTCGGGAGCACAAAAACATCCAAGACAAATAAAAACACCCCTATCTAGGGAGAACCATCAAACTATGGGTAGTTCCATCATCCAGATTGTCCATTATCTCTCTAAGGCCATCTAGAAATAGAAATCCAATAGAGAGAACCAGATCACTACTCAAGGAAAATGTAAATTCCAAGGTATTTGAAGGTTATAATCCTCAAACCACAGTCCTAAGAATAAATTTCCTCAAAAATCATGGCCAAAGGCCAATCGAACATGGGATGAACCAACCTTGAACCCACCATCCAAATAGCTAAACTAGAAGCATCGGTCCACTCTTTTCTAGAAAGAATAGGTATCTCAAAAACCTCTATATCTTAGAATCAAATAAAAACATCAACCATGGGCTCTCTACAACCATACTTAGGGTTAAACCAAACTTGGGGCTCCCATGGTCTATATAACAACAATATAAAATGGATTCCACCACAAAACTCCCCCAATACACCAGAGATCTAGGGAAATTCTAACAGAAAAAACATAAACCAATCCAAAGGATATTGTAAGAGAAAGACATCTTACAAGGGGTTCCTTTGGATCATCCAAAATCATAGGATATTCCCAATGTTGAAACATCCCAAACAGCCCTCAAAATCCACCAACTAATCCTCAATCAACAATGCATCCAAAAAAAATCCAAAATAATATACCCACCAAGAAGGGAATTCATAGTGGTCTTCATAACCACCTCAAAATAAAGAGACCCACCACAAGGGTTCCTCAGCACCAACCAAAACAAAACTTTCCATACGATCATTCTCAACAACCGACTATGAAAACCATTGATCACTTGATCAAAAAATATCCCATAAGGGAATCCTAAATAGTCTCTCAGACTCATCTCAAAAAATCAATGGAACCTATCCATAACTTCCATCCATAGGCATAAACCCATCCTAAAGGCTCTAATTGTTCTGGTCCTCAAACCCAATATCCAACCCTCAGCTTCTCTAACTTCGAGAAACCGGTCCTGGAATAAAGGTAAAATCCAATATATCCTCAAAGAGACAGCATGATAATACCCTCTAGAATTTATAAAAAGGAACCTAAAATAGATCTCCATTTTATACTAGATCTATTCTAATAATCAATCTCTCAATCCCCGTATGGGCCTCACAGCTCACAATCCAAAACCTCTAGGAGTATAATGAAACCAAACCTCAAGGAAATCCTCCTATTAAACTCTCGCAATCCAAAACACCATCCATATGGACTTCAAATGCTGAAAATATTCCCCAGTAATGATCCACATAGAAACCACTTAGAATGGACTGCTCACAAGTCTAATTCTAACATCAGGGTGAAAATAGGTAAAAAGGACAAGGTGGGAAAACTACATAGAGTGTACCCCAGGTACACGGTGTGTGTCCCAAAATTACTCCCTCACCATGTTCCACAAGCCAATCAGAATATACTTTACCAAATTATACAACATGTGGACCTTGTACATGATATATACCTCAGTATTGGTACCTTCCCATGTACCTCATCCCCACTCAGTGTGTAACACGCCTGACTACATGGTGTGTAACCCCACATGGGTACCCACCCGTGTACCTATCCATGTACACCACCTGCATGTGTATGACTACATGGAATGCACCCCAAATAGAAATTACTTAGGTATCTTACATGATCAAGTACCCCCACACAGGTTGTTTGGATGACTAATCAGTTACACCCTATAATCCCACTACATAGCGTGTACCCCTGGTACATGACATATAGTTTTCTAAAAACTTGTAGCACCCTCGGTCCAAGTAATTAACCATTTATTTATATATTTTAAGTTTATATAATGTAAGAATTATGTTTTTATAGGTTAAAAGGATATTTGGAAAGTTTTTTTGGATTTTTTGGTGGTGTACATTTTGATCATGGTTAGTATACACTGTTCAATAGCTCAAGGAAACTGTGAAACTAAAATAAAGGGCACTAAGTAGTCACATGGTTAGGACTGTGATTTTTCCAAACTATGAAACTTCCTGGGAGAAACCATTTAGTGATGAACATATTGAAATATCGTGTTTTTTCTAACCAAGTGAGGTGTGGTTTTAGGAAGTGGTGCCTTCATGGTTAGCACACTGTTTTCTTAACTGTGTTCCCTGACTGTGTGCCATTAAAAAATAGATCTGAAAATCATGGATCTAACCATATTTACCTCCTAAACCACTAATTTTTTCCTAATCAGGTCATATCAATGATTATTCACCCTCACAAGTCTATGGAGATAATTCATTTCAATCTGTGAGTGATTCATAGGTGAATCTAAGTATGTTGGAGGCCCTGATTCATCGGTAAGTTCTTGTTCTTCATCGTTTTCATTAGATATATTCTCTCTTGGAATCATAGATATAATACATTGGGGATATATATGAGATTTTTTTTGTCAATAAATATGATATATGATTGTTTTTATTGAATGGAATGAAATCTAAGGACATATTTGGGAGTTTCAATTTGGGTTTTTGATGTTTTGTGTCATTCTTTATTTTTCCAAAATTTGAGAGGTGGTTGGATTCTATCTCAATTACACTTGTTTAGAACTTGAAGTCTTGGTTTCAAATTGACTATTTTTATTGAATTTATTGTGAAATTGATGTTTTATTCTTGATGGAAAACCACTTTAGTGATGGTTTTGTGAAATAGTGGAAATTGGATAGTTTTTTGGAAAACCTTATGATGTAAATTTTTAAATGGTAATTTTAAAATTATGGATTTTGTTTTGTCTCATTGAAAATTTTTGTAGAAATTTTTTCAATAAAATAAATTTTTTATCGAAATGGTTTGGTATGACTTTCTTATCATGTTTTTTGGAATAAATGATTAGATTGAGTTCATTTTCATTAGACATAACCTTGTGGAAGGGGTGTGAGCCATTAGGGAACCTAGTATTGGTTAGCTTGGGATGGCTTGGTAGATTGATGAGAGACCTATCATGATTATCGAACTTTCACATGGTCATTCATGTGTGGTTGTATGGATATGTTTAACCATGTATTGGGTATTACAAATGGATTTTAGAAATGTTTTAAAGACTTGTTTGGTTGTTTTCCATGGAAAACTGTTTGGTTTGGAAAACAATTTTCCTTTGATATAAAATGATTTAAATAATTTTAAACTATTTTATATAAATTTCATATCATATTCTATCCTAGTGGTGTAAGTTGGTAAGTTATTGGTAAAATACTACTGAGTCTTACACTCACCCCCTACTTGGGAACTTTGGTGGGTTTCAAATGTAATATATCAAGAGATGGAAAAATGTAAGGTATCCTAGTTCTTTAGTGATTCATCATGATACTTTTGGTATGGAATGTTGATTTGGATCTTGGAGAATGTTGGGATTTACTGATTAGATGTATTTTTTTCCTTTGGGTTTTGAGGTCTTTGGTTTCTTTAATTTTTGTTGATTTTAGTTTCCTCTTGTACTCAAATATTGTTGTTGGTTTTTTTCCAGTTGAATTTTTATACTCATGCATCATATAAAGGTTTTATTTTTATGGTTATTTTGGTTTAGTTGTTTTATTTTCAAAGGTAAAATCATCCCCAAAATTTTTATGAATCCCTTAGCATTTATTTTCAGCCTTTGATGTCTTGGGGATGTCACCTAAGGCCAGTAACACCTCCACCTCTTCCTAAGGAAATGGGTGAGGAGTGAGATGTTACAAATGGTATCAACTTGTTTGATCATTAAAATGGGATTAGTGTCAGTATTTATCTTGGGATGGTATCAATGAGTGTTATTTTCAAAACATGAAATTTATAGCATAAAACGGTGTAGCTAACCTACTGATGTTAAACTTCAAGTTACCAGGGAGTTTGGGTAAATGAGTATTTTGAGACACTCCTAGGAGTTGTCACCTCATCGTCATGGGTTTAGCTGATAAAAATATAATGACATGAATTAATAGTAATTAATTTCCATGATGAGTGCATAATTAATTTTTTGAAATTATTTATGCTTTGGTGAAAAAGTTTTGATTTTTTCAAAATAGTTGAAAATGGTTTGATTTTCAAAAAAAAACAAAATTGGATTAAATAAGGAAATTATTGAATTTTAAAAAGCCTTGTTGTTATATGTGTGATGTGGTAAATTTTAGATTTCTAAGACTTTAGTTTATAGAGAGTGGGAATAAATGGTGTTTAATTTTGGTTATAGAGAATTAAATTGGGTAGGCATTGTAAGAACCAACTAGAAGAGGTTGCTGAGAATGTGGTTTCACCTGATCCATGGGTGAACCAACAATTGGTTCATATTATTTTCTAAGATTTTTTTGCCATGGATTGAGGGAATATAAGGGATGAACCAAGAAAAGTGGATCATTCGGTTCAATTACAAAATCAGAAACCACCCATCTTTTAGGGTGATTTGGAGCCCAAAAAACAGAATTTTGGCTGATTAGAATGAATTGAATCTTTGATTTCTTTGGAACACCAAATGAGTTGAAAGTGAATTTGGAAACTTATATGTTGTAGTATCTATCACAACAATAGTGGTAATTAAAATTTTAGGCTAAATTGGACCAATGCATTACATGGGATTATTTTAAATAATTGTTCAATAAAACAAATTTCCCACACATTCAAAATTGTTAGAACAATGGACTTATTCAGTTTGAAGAAGGCTAATATCTTGGTAACAAAGTGAGCAACTAAATTTATGAATTTAGTTCTCTTTTTACTGGAAGTAGCTTCAAGTGTGTCCTTGAAGGAATGTATTTTTGAATCGAGGTTGAAACCAAAATTTTACTCAAAATTTATTATTCTTTGTATAATGGATTACACAGAGATGGTAAATATAGAGATGGTGGAAGAAAGAGACATCTTTAAAAACACAATTAGAGGAAGCATGTTCATTCCTATGGGAACTCTAATGTTAAAAAAATGAGAGGAGGGACACATATTCTCAAGGGGGAGGTATATCTCAAAATCAGACTATGGGATCAGTCAACTTACCTCTTAGACCAAAGATTAAGCTGAGATGTTTTTAGTGTGGTTCTTTTGAGAATATGAAGATAGATTGTATGGAACCATATATAGAATTTCATAATTTCAAACAGGTGATTCGTCTTTGATTTTATTGTCCCAATACTCTGATATCAAGTGTTGGGGACACATATCATGCTTATCAAGCATTATATGCTTCGATGGGATGAGTGTAGTAGAATATATCTCATCATCATAACTGAGAAAGCCATGGTGATTCTAGAAATACCATGAATACTCAACCAGGTAAATTTCAATAGGGTAATAAATATCAAGTTATAGAGAGTAAGAAATTGTAAGAATATGAGAAAATGATTGTGTATAATCAATCAGGACCTTCGACTGTGAGAGGTATGATTATTTTGAATTCTAGCTTGATGTATAATTTTTTTATATTATTACATCCCATTCATTTATTGTTTCTCATATTGTTGATCTGATGGGTCACTACTACAAAACTGGCCTTTAATAGCACTATAAATGTCCTTTATCAGCACTATAAAAGTAATGACTACATGAGTGAGGTTAAGAGCCTTAGTCTTTTATCAGTGATTATAGAAGCATTGATAAAGTATAACTTTATCCACTCTTATGAACGAGTTGATAAAGGACCTTTTATCAATGCTTTTGAAAGAACTGATGAAGGCCTAATTTATTAGTGATTTTAAAAGTGCTGATAAAGGGGAATAGTATAGTGTGTTGTAATAGGACACTATAGCACCACTACAATGTGCTATAATAGCACACCACGGCACCATAAACACACCGGATATCAATAGAAATAAGTAACCAATATATTATTTAAATTAAATTAAATTTACAACACAAGCACAAGAAAAAAACACTATATTATAGATATTTCAAACATTGGTTTATACAATTACATAAATACAAATTATTACATACATTAAAAAACATCAATGTTACTTTATCTTTTAATCTTGACCCAAATCATGAAATTACCAAACAAAACACCCTTAATCAACCAGAATAATGAACCTATATAAGAAAAAAATTCTTATGTTAGTAATAATATAAAGAAATAAATTAAAAGAAAGTGTTAATTTTATAAAATTGGTATCAATTTTAAATAAAAAGATTCACTTAGAGTCATACCCATGACACCATGCATCAGATTGAGGTGAGGATGATTTCAACACATCTCAAATGACTTGTGGATATTTTTCCTAAAGTATCAAAACAATCTAAATGTTTTTTCTCAATTTTGAGTACGTGAGTTATCCTTTTTACTAAAATGTCATTTTAAACTGGAAGCATACACTTTTGACTCATTCTGATCACATCATGTATCGTTTTGATGTGAAACAGATTCCCACACATCATAAATGACTTATTAATCATTTTCTTAAATTATCAATAAAATTTGAGGGTGTTTGATTGGTTTTCAGTGAGTGACACTTTTTGAACTAAAATGTCAATTTTAAACTGATAACGAACACTTTGAGTCATACCGAACACATCATGTATTGGATTGAGGATTGTCTTATTCCTACACCTCAAAAATGACTTATGGATCATTTTCATAGAGTATAAAAACAATTAAAATGTGTTTTCTCGGTTTTGAATAGGAAAGTTTTCCATTTTACTAAAATTGATGACAATTTTAAATAAAAAGATGCACTTTGAGTCATACCAGTCAAACCATGCATCAAATTGAGGTGTGAATAATTCATACACATCCCAAATTACTTATGGATTGTTTTCTTAAATTTTCAAAACAATTTGAATGTGTTTTATCAGTTTTGAGTAAGTCACTTTTCTTTTTTACTAAAATGTCATTTTAAAAATAAAACATGCACTTTGACTCATACAAATCACATTATGTATCGGATTGAGGTGAGGCTGGTTTCTACACATCACAAATGACATATGGTCCATTTTAATAAATTATTTAAACAAGGTGAATGTTTTTTCTCAATTTTGAGTAGGTCAGTTGACCTTTTTACTAAAATTGATGATAATTTTAAATAAAAATACACACTTTGAGTCATACCAGTCACACCATGAATCAGATTGAGGTGAGACTGATTCCTACACATCCCAAATGACTTATGGATCGTTGTATTAAAGTTTCAAAACAATATTAATGTTTTTTATCAGTTTTGAGTATGTCACTTTTCTTTTTTACAAAAATGTCATTTTAAAATTGAAACATGTACTTTGACTCATACTGATCACATTGTGTATCAAATTGAGGTGTCGATGATTCATATACATCAAAAATGACTTATGGATCATTTTCCTAAATTATTTAAATAATTTGAATGTGTTTTCTCTATTTTTAGTAGGTCAATATTACCTCTATGATTGAGCAGAGGCAGCGTTGTTGCTCTTCTTTCACATAGACAGAAATCTTCTAAAATAAACAAACTCTACATGGAATAATGAAAATTAAATCAACGTTACATTATATAATTTTTAAGTAAAATAGATAAAGTATATCATAATGTTACATTTACATCTTTCCATAGGGTTTACTTTATTATATTTTGTTCTTCTGAAGGATTGGTAACATCATCATGTACAGAATACATTGTCTGCATGAGTAGTCAAACATTTAATTTAGATTATGTTAATGCAGTAGATAACATAGAATATTATGATGAAAAAACATAATGTTTTAAAAAAACTTTTACCTTCTCTTTGAACCCTATTTATTTTTTTAAGGTTTCAAGGATTTGGTTCCTCTATCAAGAATCCAAATCCCCTCTTTGTGGTCCCCTCTAACGTACAAGACATTGTTTACGTTGGGATTAGTATGAACTGATTGTGATTTCCCAATGAAAGGGTCATCCTTGATTGAATTTCCATCTGAATCAACATTTGTTTTATTCCCCAGTAGAAAAATCAACCAATTATTGTTTGTTGGATTAGAGACAAAAAATAATTTCAATGCTTGTGATGCCATTATGAATGGCTCATATTTTTTCCCTTACACACTAAAATTCACCTTCACAAATCCCATTTCATCAACTTTCACACCATTGATATTTTCAACCCATTTGAAATGGTAAATTAGCACCTGAAATGTTGTATAATTCAACTCATATATCTATTCTATAATGCCAAAATATGACATATTTTCATAAATTAGATTTCTATCCTTGGAACCAGATATGTGCATCACTTCATCCACAAGTATAACACCACTATTTTTCATTATACTGAATTAATCATGTTATTTTTGTATAGAACTTGCAACCATTGATTACAAAATCAATGTAAGATATAACATTTTCATTCATTCCTCTAGCTATCCATTAAAGTCATTTGGAAATTGAATTTTTATTTTCAGATAACTTCTTATAAATTTGATCTCTAAACCATCATATAAACTATTGATTATGTATATTTGATATCCATCCTTCACCACTTGATGGATTCAAATATCTAAGAATTTCTTTGGGGGATTCAATGTATGGATCTACATATTTTCTATTATGTAATATGAAAAGATTCATTTTCTCATGCTCTATCAAGGTAATTGTAACAACATCTCTTCCCGAAATCCCTTTTCCAAAAATGTGTTCATTGTGATGAGACTTTGGGGGACTGATGCTTTTAAAATTTGATAGGTAATTGGCACAGAATTCAATAGCTTCTTCAACAATATATCATTTTACAATACAAACTTCTAGATGACTTCAATTCTTAACATACCCTTTCAAAAACTTCATATATCATTCAATAGGGTACATCCATCTGTAATGGATAGGACCACATAGTTGGACCCCTTTAACTAAGTGAACCACCGGGTGGACCATTATATCAAAGAATGATGGTGGGAAGAACATCTCTAATTCACATAATATTACTGAAATCTCCTTATTCATGATGGAAAACTTCTACGGGTCTATAACTTTATGGCATATGGATTTGAAAAAGAAGTAGAGTCTGGTTAATGTATTTCATACATTTTGAGGAAAAATTCTATAGAAAGAAGTAGGAATTAAATCTTGTATCAAAACATGGAATTTGTGTGATTTTATTCCTTATAACTTCAAATTATTCATTAACCCAACATTATTTATATTTTATGAATACCACTATAGAACTTTTACACTTGTAAATAAACGGAAAAATTGAAATTTTTTCTGTTTGGATAGAGTGTAAGCTTATGGAGGAAGAAAAGATCGCCTTTTACCCTTCACTAGTGCCAACTCTTCTGTTATCCCCATTTCAGTCATGTCTAACCTTGCCTTGATGCCATCTTTCATTTTGGTAGGAACATGCCAATAATATTATCAAATACATTTTTTTTATATGCATGACATCAAGAAAATGTCTGACATACAAAAAATTTCTATAAGTTAATTCAAAGAAAATTGATCTCTTCTTCCAACCTAATATTGTAAGGTTTTTCAAAAATAGTTTACCAAAAACAATGTTAATAATTTTTACTTTTTTTTACATTTGATCTCCCATTACTGGAGACGATGTTGTGACTTCTTGGATATTCCCAACAAATTTTTTCATCCAGGATTGGTATTTATATCATCAAGGTAAAATTTTCTGATTTCCTAAAAACACAGTCTTAGAGGAATGTTTTAATTGAATATAGTATGTGCGTTTTTCAGAAATGGGACACCCCAATATTCCTTTAATTTTATAGCCTGATAAATTTCCATAAGAAGGGAATTTATTTATCATTCCATACAACATGGCCCTCAATGTGAATTATTCACTTATATGAGCATCATACATTGTAACACATGTATCCCACATCAATTTTAGATCTTCGATCAATGGATCCAAATAGACATCAATATCATTACTGGGTTGCTTTGGTCCAAATATAAGCAGAGACAACATAATGTATTTTAACTTTATGCATAACCATGGTGAAAAGTTATAATTTACCAATATGAAGGTCCATGTACTATGAGTACTACTGTATACACCAAAATGATTTATTACATCTATAGGTAATGCAAGATGAAATTTTCCGGTCTCATATCCAAATTTAGGAAACTCGTAAACAATTTTCTTCCACTAAGGAGAATCTTTTGGATGACGTAGGTTCCCATATTTAATTCTTGTATATGCATGATATGTTAATTATCTTGTGGTTTCCTGATATCCATATAGTCTTCTAAACCATGGAATTATAGGAAATTACCATATATATTTTTAAGGACTTGATTCATTTTTCTTATATAGGTCTACGCCACAATTATGGAATTTTATGAGTGATTCATGGTACTTGAAAAAAATGCAATAATTTGGAAAAGAATATATTTTTTTAGAGATCATGCCTATTGATCATAACATTCGTTTAGCATCATATGTTCTATATGGTAATTCATTTTCTTATGGTATAATATCATTCAGAAGACCAAATAGTATTGTAAAGTTGGTGTCACTCTATCTATTGCCAGCTTTTAAATTATATAACTTCAATACAGCTTACAATGTTGTGTATTTAGTAAAACCAGTATAAAATGGTTTCTTGGAATAGCTATTTAACTCCTCAAACAACTTTGTACAATCACTAAGGTCATCTTCAATTTCCATTTTCATTTCTTTCATGCGATCTCGGTTATCTTTTACAAATTTATTCATATAAAATGATTTATAAATCGTAGTATCATCCTAATCGATGTACAAATTCAGTTTTTCCCTGTGTTTAGTCCAACATTTACATATTTGATCTATTTCATGAAAAATCAAATGTTTTTCCAACTCTTATAGACTAATTTGGCTTGAATAACAAAAACATAAACACAGACAGAGAATTTTAGAAGCGTCTTCTGCATGCTCTCTTGAAAACTTGATGTACTCTTTAACTCCATCTTCATAAAAGATTAATTGTTACAATATATAAATAAATACACATAAGATATTAATTATCAAAATAATAATACATTAAATATATATCAAAAAATTATATTAGTATTATTAATTAATATTAATGAAATTTCTTTTTTCAATGTTCTATAATTCATTAATATCTAATTATAAATACTTTAAAAATAATTTATATATATAATAAATATACGTAATTTCAATTTCACAAAATACATTTTGAAAAAATTTATAATCATATTATAAATTATATTATTCTATTTATAAATGATAATTAGAAAAATAATATTGTTCCTCATAATGTATTTAATGATATTTATTATATCATAATCCATGATATAGTTTAAATATATATCATTCCTTATAACAGGTGTTCCCTGAAAATAGATAGATAATCCATGATTATCTATCATATTTTTTGATATCATAGAAAAATAATAATTTTACTTTAAATAGTACTCATATTTTAAAATATTGATCTATATAATAAAAATGATTTGATTCTCTATTTTGAGACATGAAAATAGTGTATTTTATCACATAATACATTATAATTATCCATATAGAATGATATTATATAACAAAACTCAATGAAACAAAAAATTGTCTTCTGTTAAAATTTATTATATTATATTACATGATTATAGTATTGTTTAAGATATATTAATTAATAATTAATGCCACTGAAAAAAAAATTACACCATTTCTTGTGACTGGGGTTACGACTTACATTATTTCATCATTTTGTATACAATTTCAAGAATCATTTGATGAATTTAAATTATATTATAAAGATGATAATTTTCCTTGGATTGAATAAAACTTATATTGGTAATAGAAGATTTCATGAATTGACAACACATGATATCCATGTTATGAAAAAAAATCCCATGATGAATATATAATTGAAGAACATGTCTACCCTAAACTTATGATGGCCACAACACTTAATTTCAGTAAAACTATTTTATGAATATCCCCATGAAGAAGATAAAGGATTACTACATAGTGTTTCTATAAGGAAATATCATTCCCCAAATTCCATTAAGAGAAGTATGCATAGATTTCACATGTTTTATTATACATATAACAAATTTTAGGTAGTTGTGAAAAAAAATAATACTTATAATTTAGATAAGTCAAAATGATTTTTTAAATTTAAAAACTAAATTCAATATTCATTCCCCATTATCATGGATAATTTTTACTATATGGGAAGCCAATTCCCATTAAAGGTAAAAAAATTATACCTCCATTTAGGATTTCATTATTTCATGGTGCTTTAGTATTACTTGTAACATCGTTCCTCCTACTGGTGCATTTGATTTTGTTTGGAAGCCTTCATTTATAGGTTTTATTAAAGTCTACTTAGATGGTGAATATAAGGGTAACCATAGACCCTTAGGATGTGTTGATCTCTTTAGATGTAACGATAGAAAATGAAGAAAATAAAAATTTAAAAAGACCAAAACATCGGTAGTCAATCAAACAATAGATCATAAACAAATTGTTTTGTCCATAATCTAAAAGAAAAATAGTATACAAGAAACAGACCACAAATACCGACATTATTGAAGAATAAATCAAAAAAATACATAAAGAGAATCGGAAGGCATGCCTCACTAGGTTGAAGAAAATATGAGACCCTCTTTGGAAACCTTAATTGTAACCGAACACCAAATTTCAGACGAGATGTTCGAGCAAATGAAGGCAGTTGAGTGGTGTGATTCGAGCTTCGATTCACCAAGGAGGAGCATCAGCAGTGGGTGTCTTCAATGGAAAGGTTCTGATATTGTGATGGGCTCACAAATGTTTAGGTTTTTTAAATAGATCGAGACACTTTTATCAGCACTTACGAATAAGCGCTGTTAAAGAGTCTTTTTATCATCACTTAAGTAATAAGCACTGATAAAAGGAATATTTATCAGCAATTATTTTGTGATGATAAAGGTAGGTATTTATTAGCACTAAAAAAGTGCTGATAAAATCCATATTTATCAGCACTAAAGTTTTAGCACTGATAAATATTCATTTTATCAGCGCTTTGTTTAGCACTGATAAAGCCTCATCTTTATTAGCGCTTATTATTTAAGCACTAATAAAGGGTTTATTATTATAATTATAAATAAAAAATTGTAAATATATATATATATACTTAATAAATATATATAAATATAAATGTAGTAAATATATTCATTTTTAAATATATTTATTATAAGTTTATAATTATTTATTTATAATTATAGAAATATGTTTAAAAATAATATTTATATCATTATATATATTTATATAATTATACATATATATATTAAATAAATATATAAAAATATAAATATAGTAAATATATTCATTATTTAAGTAAAATTATTATAAATTTAATAATTATTTAAATATATATAATTATATAAATACTTTTAAAAAATATATTTATTTATTTATCATTATAAATATATAATTGTATAAATATAGTAAATGTACATTTATAAATATTTTTATTTATAAATATTTTTTTACAAATATATTTTTAACATTGTTAATGAATATCTAATTTTAAGTTCATGTATATATGTTAAAAATGAGTGAAATTGAATAAATTAAAAATAAGTACACTAACAATATTGAAAAAAATGGATAAGTTTTGTGTGTGTGAATTGTATATAAAAATGAATTAATTATGTATATCTAAAATCAATATAACACACATTTGATCTATGCTAAATTGAAAAATAAAACAACATTCAATTATATGTCCATTACACTATGCAATTAGTTAGTATTTTTAATTCATATTAATTTTTAATTATAAACCATTATTCAATAAATATATGAATATTTAATGTAAAGAGCATAAATATTTTGTAATATATAAATCATATTTATATACATTAATATATATCTATATACTTAATTTATTAACATTAATTATCATAATTATCTAATTAATAAAATGTTTAATATTTAATATTGTATAATAAATTTATTCATTTTTATCAATAATTATTTAATTAATAAAATTTGTAATATTTGTTTTAATAAACTCATTTTTTTATTTTTTATTTATTTAATTATTTAATTTTATTTATTCAAACTTTTATCGGTGCTAAAACAATGCCGATAAAAATATATTTATCATCGCAAACATAAAGCGCTGATAAAGGGTTCCCTTTATGAGGGCTGAAAAAAAGCAATGATAAAGTGTAACCTTTATCAGCAAAAGCACTAATAAAATGGTAAATTTATTAGTTCTTTCTTTAGAATTCATAAATATGTCATTTATTAGCAAATTTTTCAAGCACTGATAAATACCAACACTGTTAAAGGCATGTTTTGTGGTAGTGGGCTTACATGTTAAGATGATGCCTTCACTTTTCGAACTCTAAAACCATTGGAACACTGAGAGTGTCTAACCTTGAAATGTGTAGTGTGTTCGATAAAAATCGATAGGAATAAGTTAGTATGGGGTTTACCTATGATAGATATGGATGTCTATTACTTGTTTGGAAATTTAATTCTTGGTTTCAATTTTTTTAATTCATTGTGAATTTTTTTTATGATTCTTAATGTAAAACCTATTTAGTGACGGTTTTGTGAAATGGTGGAAATTTGATGGTTTTTTTAAAAAAACTTTGTGATGTAAATTTTAAAATGATAATTTTAAAATTATGGATTCTGATTTTTCTCATGGATTTTTTTGTAGAAATGTTTTCAATAAACTATATAGAGGGGAATAACATGGTCGGTGCATGATTTTTCTAATCGTGTGAGGTGTGGTTTGAGGTAGCGGCTCGTGCACAGTTAGTGTACGGTTTGCCTAACTATGCACCATTAAAAATTAGATCTTAAAATCATGGATCTAATCTAATTTACCTTGTAAACCACTATTTTTCCCTAATCATATAATATCATGAATTACTCTCCCTCATAGTGCTTTAGAGACAATTCCTTTTGATCCAGGAGCTATTCCTAGGCGAATCTAAGTACGTTGGAGGCCTAGATTCATCGATAAGTTCTCATTCTTCATCATTTTCCTTAGATCTCTTCTTCTTACCTCTCTTAGAATCATAGAGATAATAATTTTTGGATATATCCATGATTTTTTATGTCAATAATGATGAGATATTTTTTTTATTGAAGGTAATGAAATCTAAAGATATATTTAGGTGTTTCAAGCTGGGTTTTTGAAGTTTTATTCCATTCTTCATTTTCACCTAAGTTTGAGAGGTAGGTAGCTTCTCTCATGATTCCACTTGTTTAAAACTTTAAGGATTGGTTTCAAATTGATTGTTTTTCTTGATTTTATTATGAAATTGATGTTTTATTCTTAATTGAAAACCTCTTTAGTGATGGTTTTTTGAAACGGAATGAATTGGATAGTTTTTCGGAAAACCTTGTGATGTAAATTTTAAAATGGTAATTTCAAAATTATGGATCTTGTTTTGATTCATGGAAATTATATGTAGAAATATTTTCAATAAACTGAATAGAGGGTAAGAGAGTATTTGGTATATGGTTTTTCTAACTATGTGAGCCAACTATGTGAGGTGTGGTTTGAGGCAGTGGCTCGATCAAGGTTAGCACATCGTTTTCCTAACCATGTGCCATAACCGTGAACCGTTAAAAATTAGATCCAAAAAATATGTACCTAATATGATTTTCCTCTTAAACCATTCATCTTCCTCTAATTAGGTCATATCATGAATTCATATCCCTCCCAAGGCTATGGATATAATTATTTTCAATCCTAGAGTAATCCCTAGTCAAATTTAAGCATGTTGGATGCCCAGATTTTTTGGTAAGTTCTCTTTATTCGTTGTTTTATTTATATATATTCGTATTCCCTCTCTTGGAATCATATATATAATTTTTTGGGGGATAGATCCATGTTGTGGGTTTTCAATCATGATGAGATATTATTATTTTGATTGGAGGGAACAAAATCTAAGGATGGGTTTAGGATTTTCAAGGTGGTTTTTTGATGTTTTGTGTCGTTATTAGTTTTCAATGAAGTTTGAGAGGTATTTGGCTACTCTCTCTATTCTAATTTTTTAGAACTTGAATAATTTGTTTCAAAATGATTAATTTTATTTAATTCATTGTAAAATTATTGTGTGTTTCTTGATGGAAAACCTCTTTATTGATGGTTTTTTGAAATAGTATAAATTGGATGGTTTTGTGGAAAACCTTATGATGTAAATTTTAAAATGGTAATTTTAAAATTATGGTTTTTGTTTTTTATCATGAAAATGTTTTTAGAAATTTTTTCAATAAAATAAATATTTTATTGAAATGTTTTGGCATGATTGGCTTGGCATGGGTTTTTGAATTCATGGTCGGTGTGAGTTCATTTTCATTAGACACGACCCTATATAAGGGGTTTGTGCCATTGGGTCACCTAGTATTGGTTACCTTGTGAAAACTTGGTAGGTCGATGAGAGATAGTTCTTGATTATAGAACTATCACCTGGGCATGCATGCATGGTTTTTTGGATATGTGGAACCATGTATTGGGTATGCCGAATAGATTTTATAAATGTTTTAAAGAATTTTTTGGTTGTTTTCTATGGAAAATTTTTTGGTTTCAAAAACTATTTTTCTTTGATATAAACTTATTTAAATTGTTCTAAACTATTTTATATAAATTTTATAACATTTTCTGTCATATTTTTGTGAGTTGGGAAGTAATTGGGAAAATCATACTGATTTTTACACTCACCCCATGTTTGGGCACTTTGGTTTGTTTTCAAATGGTATATATCAAGACACAGGTAAATTCAAGGTATCCTAGTTCTTTAGTGATATATCTTGATAATTTGGGAAGGAATTGTTGAGTTGGATCTTGGAGAATTTTGGGATGTATTTATTGGATGTCTTTGTTTCCCTTAGGTTTTTATGTCTTTGGTGTATTTGAGTTTTTTTTTGGTTTTAACTTGTACTCTGATATTGTAGTTGGTTTTGTTTTAGTTGAATTTTTGTACTCATGTGGTATATATAGGTTTTATTTTTATGGTTATCATGGTTTAGTTGTTTTATTTTCAAAGGTAAAATCATCCCCCAATTTTTTATAAAGCCCTTTGAATTTACTACCAGACTTTGGTGTCTTAGGGATTTCACTTAAGGCCAGTAACACATCCACCTCTCCCCAAGACAATGGGTGAGGGGTGGGATGTTACAAAAATCATTTTCCCCAAATAATAATAACATATAGTGTGTGTTCTCTGAACAACACTACATATACATAGTAATCCCTGAATGGGAAACCCTCTAACCATCCTGAGACACCCAATTTCCCCCAAAAAACCACAGATTATCCCACTAGGGGTCCCCAACCACCCAAAATAGTATTTAAAACTTAAAATAATTAAAACTATGGTATTTGAATCATAAAACATAAAATGGGCCTACCTTTGGGTGGAAACCATTGATTATTTGGTGTGATCTGTGATCCGCAGGTGTCGTATGATGATCTGACATGACATGAGATATGCAATTGTGCATACTCCTTTCTCATTCCCTATATTCTCTTCATATACCTATCTCGGATTAATTCCTTAAAGGGGAATCCCCACAGGAATATGCAATAATTCAAGGAAGAAAATAAATAAGAAAAAAGGAAAATAAAGAAAAACGGAAAATAAAAATAAAAGGGGGCACGGGCCCGGACTTGGCACCTGATGAAAGTTTATGTATCACCTAGTAAAACCCCCACATTATTAAGTCAATGGAAGATATAGAATCTCAATCCAAAACTTGATTTAAAATATATAACCCAATGAACATGCATGAAAATATTAATATTTAATTAATGAAATATTAAATATTCCACAAAAATTTAAATAGCTCTTATTTCCACCAAACTCCTATCCTAGGATAAACACCCTATTTCGAGACCAATGAAGTGGTTATAAAAATTATCCAATATCATATTATAGGATAATTTACAATTTTTCCCTAAACACTTTCAAGAATAAAAATTATTTAAATTTCCCCTGATTTTCATAATCTGTGACAATGGGGGTCTTCATAGGTATGGTCTCCTCACATTACCACCTTAATCCCCCATTTTTAATCAGAAACCTTTTGTGTACAAGGAGGTGTGCATGAGATCTTGTGTAGAGCCAATTTGAGGAACAAGCTGGGTGTAATCCAAACCAATAATTATATCAATCCAAAATATAAATCATTTGGGAAACACTCTTGAGATCCGAAAAGGTACCGAAGGGTCTAGTAAGGGTATCTTTCTGAACCAATCCTTCTTGCATGAAAAGAGGTGGGTGTCTAGGCATAATTTTATAAAATAGAGTAAAGAACAATATCAAGATATCTTCCTAAGAATGGACCACACCATGTTTCATAACTACATCATTGAATTCAAGTTTAACCCCATTAACCTTTTTTCATTTATTAAAATACTTTTCATCTTAAAATATATTTTGAAAACTTACTAGAAAAATATTTATATATTCTCATTATATCACTTTAAAATTATTATTGTATGCTACACGTATAACATGAAGGAAATCGAATGTCAACTATTTAAAACCAGGATTCATAGTCAAGGAGATTGATTATTAACTCATATTAACCTAATAATTAATCAAAAATATATAATAAAACACTTTGTATTTATTGTTAATGTTTTAGTTAATATGAATCATCAATTAGTTTTGGTAATGATATTTGGAAAGAATAGGAAAGTATGCAATATGTTATGTTATCCTACTTTTTCCTACATAATATTACCTAGCATGATGCATAAGACTTGAGGACTAAGGTAAAACTCAAATAATGAGGGAAAATATATCTCAGAATACCTATATAAACTCAATATTCCACTATAACTATGCTAGTCAGTCATATTTATGGGTTAATTCCTATATCTAGATGGTCTTATTATCTTATATATTCTCAAGTCACAACTTAAAGGAATTTAAATTGGGATATGATGCCATTTTTTAATATATGTGACACAGATATTTGAACAACACTCAATCTATGTCATCATAACACCTTAGGCACACATCCCATTTTTCAGAGGATAGTGTTTACACTAGAGGTCATGAAAAACATATATGGGTGGTTATTTCCCCCTTTAAGTGATGTGATAAATATAACAAGGTATATACCAAAATAATGAATGACCTATCTAGGTATTGAGAGATACTAATTATATAATTGGTAATTATAGAATAAGATGGGATATAAGACAATACAAGATGTAATAATATAGTATGTACGATAATACCCATACCATAACTAAAAAACACCAAATATATGTAAAAATTATGTAATATAATTCAAAGGATATATATATATATATGTTGTTCACATGAAGCATGGACTAAGAGATATAAGTGGCACTCCCATGTGTAAATTCCATCCAAGAAGATATGAGGGTTAACTCATGTTCCATCGACCAGTCTATGAAACAAAAACCCCAAAATAGACACTCATGCTCTATAAACCATGTATATGACTAGTTCCCATAGTTGGGTTCTTTCCCATTACCTATATCATTCATAAAAGAGTCTTCATGCATCCTGATAAGGGCCCATACAGGGCATGAGTGTGAAAACTCAATAGGAAGTCTTCACCCCACTAATTACAACCTATCATAAGCTAGAGTGTGTGTCAGTAACAGTAAAAGGTTTTGGGGAAAACCTACTAGAACATAACATAATAGGAAGCCTAGGAATATTCATTGGAATTGAAAAGTAACTACATTTGAGGGGAGGTTCTATACCTACATAATCGATTTGAGCCTCAACTCATGATCTAAGATGATAATCTAGGGTAATCCCCTATGGGTGGAAATACAAATACCTATGAATAGATCTCATGTATACACATATGTACCCACACATATAAGTAGAAGTATGAAAAATAAGTTGGGTTATGAGTGACCTATCCTAGGGGTAGGGAATCATGTATAACGAGTCAGGGAAATCTTACATCCCATCCAAAGGAATAAGGGAATGGGTATAACAATTTAGAGTGTTGCAAGCCTATCACAAATCACCAACCTATATAATAATTCAAATCCTATGACCCATCCCAAGTGTTTAACATGTACTAAATCTCATAGATACTTGCACAATCAAGTATACAAAAATATATAAATATTTTAAAATCCCAAAATAGACAAAAATTCAATTGAAACTATAATTGGTAAGATTAGAAATTATTGAAATAAACACTAAAAATATTCACTTTAATCAATAATGAATATTAGTCAATGAAATGGAACCACCCCTATAATGTTTTATTGTCATTAAAGTAATAGGAATTAAAAACAAATCATTAAATTAAAATAAAAAAACTTAAGTCACAACATGGAATAATAACCAACTAAATACAACCAACAATGGTATAATAATTCTCCTTTTCCATATAAATATTAAGAAAAATATTTATTTTTTTAAACTCTTGGTTTTTATTAAGTTTATATAGCCTTAAATTTTTACTAGGATAACTCTATATGATTAGGAAATGAATAACATTAAAACTAATAAATTAAATTATAGATAGTATTCTTAAGATCTCAATAATTAGAGATAAACCACCCAAATATCAATTAAAATCACTTTATTAGACATTAAAATTAGTTAAACACCACTATGATATAAGGATGATGGATCTGGGATATGAAACCATGCTATTACCTCATATTTTCCTTAAATACTTCATATCTACTAGCTTAGAAATAATACAAGATATTTATAATATCTCATAAACCCTAGGTTGAGTGAGAATAATTTTACACTAACTGCGATCTTAGAAAGAGAAAGAAAAGGAATATTAAAGGAAGATTGGGGATTACCTTGTTGAAATTGTCTTCTATAACCAATTGAATCCACCCAAATCAAGGATTGAGTTTGGTTTGATTAAGAGGAAATGAAATGAGATAGATATCATGAAATGGGATGTAACGGGAGTAAATGAGAGTAAATCCCTGAGTCCCCCCTCGCTGTAGGTTTAAAATTACAAAAAAAAAATAAATGGATTTAGCCTATGAACCTACTAGGTACTTTGTAAAAGGACACCAAGTACCTGGTGGTCCTTGGAAATCCACTTAAACCCTATCACCCTCACTGGGTACCTAGTCTTGGTCTATCAGGTACTCATTGGACTCCTAGACTACGGATACTTTTCCTTATCCTCCCCTTCCTCTCCTAATTTTCCCTATTCCACATCAAAACCCCATAAAATCCTTCTTACTCATAATTTCTCATAAAATTTAATTCAAATACCGAATTTAAGTACAAAATCTACTAGGCCAAGATATTTACAATGGCTAGGGTAACAAATGTTGGCCCAAGTTGAGGGAATCAGATGAACTCAAGGGATCTTCCCCATATTCTAGAGGTTTAAAAATAGTGATGTGAGTCTAAACCCAACATGAGGAGACTATACTCATGATATCACAACATGTAATAACATATAAATAAAAAAATAAATATATAACATCAAATTGAATGTATGAAATTACAATTAAAGGAAACCAATAGTAACAGATAACATATATAATTTAATAATAGAGAAGGACCCATGTTAAGCATATATACACACATAAGATGGATCAACCACTAGATCAATCATGTAAAAAATAAATGAAATAAAAAATAAAAGATGATACAAAACCATAAAAACGTTATTCTAGCCTTATTCCTTCCTCCCAACCACATCGAGCTATTTTTAGCAAGACCCATAGTACAACCAAACACCTAAAAACCATACATAATGGTCTTCATTTACACTAGGGTTACCTTGTAGGGTGTGATCATAAAATTCAGAACGATTCCATTAAAGGATCCTCATCTATTCTAAAATATGTAGTGTAGGGATATATATAAAATAAAATAAAAATAGTAACGAGCATCATACAGAAAATTGCATGAGGTTATTCGGTGATAACCAATATAACCCATCACCTAACCCACCAAATTCAACAAATTCTTATAATAATACATTATAGTCACTTTAGATAGGTTTTCCATCAAGTAAGTATGAAAAATAGCCAGACCTAGGCATATAGGAAACTCATCATGGTAGAGGAAAAGAATAATCAAACCCTAGCATATAGAGTAGCTAAAAATACTCTCACATAATGGTCGTGTTTATGGGTTTTGATGGATATTTTTTGTCTTGATATAGGTAGTACCCTAAGGGGTGGTGAATCGAGGAATGCCAATATTTTATATTGACTTCTCACTAATCACCTTGTTATATAACTATTAAGAACACTCCTCTCCCTTAAGAATAATATAAAGAGACAAGGCAGTAAAATAGGGACACAAGAATATTTTACTTAGTTCACCCAAACTGGGTTAATCCAAGGAGAATATAGTAAACATGAATCATTCACCTAAAACACTAAGCACATTTCTTATTGGTTTATAATTTATAATATTCAAACAAGACACTAGGTTTACAACCCCCATAGAAATAGAGAACTCACTATTTTCAATCACTTCAATAGCTCACTGCCTATATGAGTATTGTTTCATCGATCTATACAAACAATGATTAATTTTACACTAGAGTGGTGTATCAATTTTACTCCACGTTCATCCACTAATGAAGTAAAAAAACATCTAGTGATAATTACTCTTAGTTCTCCTTTATTCCTTTCCAACAGCATCCTGTAATTCCTCTACTATTTTCTAAATCTCTTTATTCAAACCCTTATCTTCACAATATACCTATCTTTTTTTATATAGAAATATATATCATATCTTAAGAATTACCATGTTTCCCTTTAGAGGGATCATTATTCCACCTTTTATAAGTGTGGGAAATCCATCCAAATATCCTCTCTAATTCAGAGTCAATATCCCCTCTTAACACCCCTTGATTCCCTCTTAAAATATATAATATTTTAATTATATAGGTAAGTCGTCTCGAAACCATCATGGCATGACCATGATCATCATGGTGAAATGTATGTTCAAAAACTATATCCAATAAATCCACTCTATATATCATATTTTATTCCTCACAAATTATGTAGCGAATCTGCAAATATATTTTGATCCTCAAACCAGACATGGCATTACCCTATGCTTCATGGTGAAACCATCACTTAGAAAAAAACACTTAAATATGACTAGATCCATTCATGGAATGTTCCTTCTTCTAAATTCAAGGCTATATATTCTAAAGAAACATTGAAATGTGTATATTGGACTCTTGCGGCATGGTGCACCTTCTACAGAGCAACCTTCTGATGGAAATTACCATTGAAAACCACTAAATCACCTTTATATCATGTCCAATACCTTCATGACACAATGTATTATACTCTTTGAATATGGAAAATTAATTAAGATTAAATTTTAACAAAATGAACCATAAATTAATTTCAAACCTTATGAAACATCATTAACAACATGACGCAAACATCCATGACATGACCAGTAAACTAGATCTAGGCCTAAAGCTTGTTTCCTCTTTTTATGGAACATTACTAACTATAAAACCATACTCTAAAAATCATCTCCACTATCTTATCTAGGTCATAGTGTGATCAATGATTTCACAATGTGACTACTATATTTCTCCCAGTGACAAAGTCAAATGAATCCTACAAAATAACCCTTGTTTAAAGATCCTTATGGAATGACCCTTAAAATTATCAAAGTATTCCATTCCTTTTTCACTTTTCTAGAAACACACATCAATGGAATGACATAGGTAATCATGATGTGACTCTTTTCCTACTGACTAAACTATAATGGCTCCTTCCAAAACTTCTTCAAGATCATTCATCATTAAGTAAGATCCTTTATAATTCACATCACACACCATTGGTAGTAATAAAAATAAAAATAAAATTCCCCAAGGTATTTTTTAAAACAATATCCCACTTTGGGCTTGTTGAAAAATCTTCCCAACACACAGTCCTTCCAAATTAGATTCAGCACTTTCTCATTCAAGATCTCTATAACTAACCTACTCCTACTCTAAAATCTACCACTTTTTGATATTGAATAAATGATTAAACAATCATTAACTCTAATACCACATGATCCAAGATTGTCATGATAAATATGATTTATATTAAAAGCTCCTCATGAAATCACTTTTATTATTTCTATGTTATTTACTCTGTTTTCAAGTTCTCAATACCCTTGAATAATCTTTCAAGCACTCTCCCCATTTCCAAGACATCAATTTATCCTCCTTTTTTAGTAGGAAGGAAAATACCATTTACAAATTATACCCCTTAATATATGAACAAATTTTATCCCTTTTTCAATGAACCCAAAGTGAACTTATTTGAAATTTCACAAAATAGAGTTAGATATTTGAACAGCCAAATATAGAGAGAGATATTAAAACTTTTATACAAAAGAAATTCATACAAGAGATTAGGGTTCCTTGGTACTATCATTATAGATAGAGGGATATGTTAGACTCCAAGAGCCAACTAATGCTTCATAAACTCAACTTTGGGTAGTTACATCATCCTTATATCCTAAATTTAATCCTATTTTGACATATAATCTAGTTATACCATCCCTTTATCAACTTTCTTCTTAATGAAGTGATGTTTTTTCTTAATTTGATTTATCCTTGAATGATGGAAATATTTTTTTTCTGATATGAATAGTAATTGAGTTATCACATCTAATTGTAATAGGATATTTCAAATATAATATGATATCCTCAAGTTGTTTCTTCATCTATAAAAGTTGTGTGTATTATTGAGTAGTCCCTATATATTCAATCACCATAGTGATATGTGAGAAGAATTATTACTTCTTTCTTAGCCAATAAATGAAAAAATCTCTGAGATAAAAAGCACAACCCAATGTAGACTTGTGATTGTCATCTGAACCTTTCCAATATACATCTATGTATACCATAAAATCTCATTGTGTAATAATAATATAAAATAGTCCAAAATCCACTATATTGTTAATGTATTTAAGGATCCTATTTATCACAATAATGTGGCTATCCTTGGGAAAAATTTGGTACCATGTGTCTTCGAATATTGAAAACACAATATCAGGTCATGTCAATTTCAACTGAAATAAGTTTCCAATGATTTTACTATAATCCATTTTTATAACTTCATGTGTTTCGGACCAATTGAAATTTCCAGGTGAATTTGAACTTTTCTCATTTGGTGGACAATCTAGATCTTAAACAGAGATTCAGAATGTAGTTTTGAGAATTAAATCACTTGAAAATAATCTTTTTGGGTGATTTTTAAGCCTTGGGAGTTTACCTGAGAATTCTTATGAATTTTGAATGCTTCAATCTTTGAAAACTAAGTTTTGGGAGGAAACAGATGCAATCGCAAAGTTGGCATGCGGTTAGTTTAGCCATGTTGATCAACCATGATGCCCCTTTTTTAAGGGGTGTGATTTTTTTAAACTTTGCAGCCTCTCAGGGGTAACTCTGCACCTTGTTGTAGGTCTTAAGTGGTGAACGACATGTTTTTTGTATGTTTTTTCCAAACCATGTGACTAAATTCACCCTTAATATCACTTAACTATTAGCTATGATTGGTTGGCGCATGGTTAGTTCAAAATGTGCACACTAACAATGTGGGGTGTGTCTTATATATAGAGGAGGCTACACGATTGGTGAAAAGTTTTCATAAATGTTTCTACAAACCATAAAAGTCATAAAATAGTTATAAATGACTATTCTACTTCTACCATTATTAAAATGGGTATCCTACTTTTTCTTCCCAACTGCGCATAGCACCTCCCCCTCTTATAGGAGATCTCCTCTTCCTTACCTAGGCTTTAAATAAACTTCATCACTCGGTCTCAATTTACTTTGATGTCAATTTCATTGAATATATAATGGTAATAGATTCAATACTCTATATCCTTTCTCTATTTATCTCACTCTTGATGGAGTTATCTTTGTGAGAGCCAATTCACCCTATTTTTAGGGTGTTTTTCTAATCTTCCATTTTCTCTCATTTTGGCTCAAATAAAATATTGATAAAGGATGAGTGGAACATCCTAATAACAAGTTAGGTTGTCTATATTATTTTCCCTTAAATTTTTGTCATTTATATGATATATTCATTGTACCTCACATCGTACTTTCTAGGTGTCACTTATAAATTTTTAAATGCCTTAAATTAAATTCCTAGACCACCTTATATTATGTTTTAGACCTCCCTTGATATGGTTGGATGTTATGAACTCAACCCAAACCACCCCTTTTAGGGAGGGTACACTAAATCACATAATAATCATTGTTTTCCTTATGACTAGACCACTATTTGGGTGTGTTAATTAAAATGGTTGTGCTTATAGTAACTATCAATGTTTGTCTTTCATTACAACTTCCCTTATTTTGGGTGTATTAAATTATTGCACTTTAATGATATTATTAAATTAAACTAAGTGAATTGTTTAATTTAAAAGTTATGTTTTCTAATAAAACCACATTTAGAGGTTCATTATCTTATAAATCAAAAGTGATTTGATTGATAATGTGTACAGTGGTTTTTATCATTGGCATAGGTGTTTCCTATGACCTTTATTATTGTTGTTAAATTTAATGACCCTCTTGTGACTTATATATGAAATTAACTAGTTTTATAAATAAAATTGATTATGGAATGGATAGTCTTATGACCTTTTTTTAAAACATAAAAGTGTATTATAATAAAAAGGATCAGCTGCACCTTGATCAATTCTAGTTTCCTCTTTATGGAATATTAGGTTAAAGGATCATAGGGTAGGTGGGGTTACCATACATTTTTATTATGATTAGAGGGACCTTGTTTATGGTAAATGAGTATGAAATATCACACCCTCAGGTATAGGGTGATGGGTATGGAATATCACATCACTTGGGTTGTTGGGAATGGCGTCCCACACCCCCTCGTTTAGGATTTTGATCATGGAAGTCGCATCCATGAGCAAGATGATAGACATGAATTTCGTATCCCATTTTTATATATTATTCTTGTGACCCATTAATTATATGAACCTATTTTATTATTATTAACTTTCCCCCTAATACTTTTGGAAGGTATTTCCTTATTCTTTCATTAAGTTATAATGGGCATGACGTCACTTACAGATTATGGTACTCTTATGATTATATAAGGATGCCTTAATTACACCTCAAGTCCTAACTAGTATGAAATATTTATATATATATATATATACACTTTTACCTATATATTACATGTATATAAATTCACATTTATATATATATATAGGGTGGCATGTTCAGAGATATCCCATCCTAGGTCGAAGCAGGCATAGTCAGCGAGGTGTCCTTGAGAAACCTGAGTCTGAATTGTTTACATTTATTATTATAGAACTACTTTACTTTTGATATACCTTCACAATTCTTGTTTTATATGAATGTTCTGGATTATGAATTAGACACAAATGGTGGTGGCCTACTGAGTTAGTCTCACACCCTGTTCAGGCCGCCATTGCACTGGGGTACCCGAACATATCTCATGGTTGCAGGATCAAGTTCCTAGATTGTGTATAATTGTTGTTATCCTTTTCGGATAGGATGGAGTATAGGAGAATATGTTTTAGTAGGTTCTTGTGATGCTATTGAAGATAACTGTTATTTTTCCCCTTTATATACTTTCTATTTACTATGTATACCTGCCTGTATTCCTGTCAAAGAATGTTCATGCATGATCATTTATTCATTCATTATTTATTGAAAATTATTATTATATTCTACTAACTTTATTTTTATATCTTATTATATATTTATTACTAATCCATAGGGTATAGTATCCCCATAGTAACACCATTAGACACTCACTGTTAGTCAACAGCCTCTGGCGTACGGGGAGGCATGCTTGAGGCCTAGTGGCCAACCATCTTAGAATACTATTTTTAGTGTCTATCATGTCAGGATGGTATAAATGGTATTAGATTTTTCTTTTACTATTTGGTCATATTATTTTGGGATGGTTGAAATGAGAAAATGAATGTTTTATAACTTGGTAAATAGATTGTTTTTGGTCTAACCAACCCATGCCTGAGGGAAAGATCAAGTTTCTAGGGATGGGATTATTGATTTTTCTATTGTTAAAGTTTATTATTATTTTACCATGATTTATTGTCATAATTTCACATATTATTGATTCATGAATTAATATTTTACCTCTTGTTTCAATATGGAAAGAGATGAGGTTTGTTACATGCATCATTCTAGGCACATAGAGATTCGCATGCCATGCATATTCCATGTCATCTTGATTTCATTATAGTTTTCCTAATGCATGATGATTTGTATACCCATCTTGATGATTATTGAGAATTATTATTTTTATACCATGTTAGGTACTTAATTAGTATGTTGAGATTTATATTCCATACTTGAGTGTTTCTTTCTTATATAGTACATTTTCATGTTTCTTTCCATGTTTTCCTATATTTATTGCTTTTTGATAGCATGCCTAGTGATAATTTTGATATGTGGTTGATTAAATAAAATGTCTCCATCAACTTAAATTTTGTTTTACTACATAGATTTTTGGTGTCATTCTATCTAATAAACCGATTATTTTATGTTTGATCCATGAACTATTGGTTGCATGGGCTGAAACATTAATGGTTTCGATTAAATAGGTGTCATATTGCAATTTATAATGTGTATGGGAACTTTATAAATTTGGAAATGGTGACCCATATAATTGATCAATCTCATATAGACTTACTATAGTTTTAAATTTAACATAGTATCTGGCTAAAATTAAATGGGAACCAATGTCCCAATTTATAAAGTGTATAGGACTTGGTAAACTTTATAATTAAATATCTATATATAGACTTGTTTATTTGGAACAAAAAAGGTTAAAACATGGTTGAAGCTACATGAATGTCATTTTTAGCTTGTAAAGGAAAGTACCTTTATAACATGGGAATGATAGTTCATCTAATTTAAACATGATTCTTATATATATATGTTAATCTAGAATTATTATAGAAAATAACTTCCTTGTATAGGATTCTACATCGACCTTTTGGGAATGAAGACCTATGTGACTAATTCTTCAAATGCGCAACAAGGACCAAGTAGGTCAGTTGGGTCATGTTTCTTATAAGATAATTGACTTGACCCAAGTAGGTCAGTCGTGATATAATATTCTTATGTGTTAAACCCACTAAGGGTGTCTTGAAAATTTAACAATATAAATTGTGATGGGTTGCATTTTATTGAACCTAGATTAATGTGTGGGGCCCTCATAAGTCACCTTAATCTTCATATGATTTAATACTTAACCTCATGGGGGTATTCTTACATTCTAATGGTATGGTTATTTAAAGTTTATACTGTTGCTTATATGGTATTTCATATAAGCGTATTGTGGTATCTTACTTGAACAGATCCCCTTTAATTAATAAAATCCTTTTTATCTAATTTTGATCTTTATTATTATGAATAATTAGTTAATTAAAATTCCAATTACAAAATAAATATTTTTTATTCTCTATATTGGAAATTCAAATTTTCTTTAACTAAGATTATTTTGTAAATTCTTTAATCAAATAAATGGTTAAAAAAATTATAAGATAATTTTACTGAAATAATTTATGATATAAGCTAAATAAATTTCTTAGTTAAATTTTTTTTAAACTAGTTCTTAGCATCCCTTGTATACTATCTATTTAAATTTTTAATAAATTAGCATCATTTAAATTCCTTAAATTTGAAACCTGGTATAAGTGTTTATAGTGGGAACCCTTGTGTAAGGGTCTATTTTGATGTTTCATTGGAGCGGGAATGTAGATGTTTCCCATATTCCCTAATTTAATTCTTTCTAGGTTGTTTTGGACCTATAGGTTGGGTGGTAAGTCTTAGTGAATTTTTTGGAATGACCTTAGTTTGTGAGTTGATGCCATTTTACTTAAATTAAAGGGGATATCCCAGTAGAGGTAGTGACCTTAGGACTTAAAGCATTGTTAAATGCTCATGATGAGTTTTCTGACATGAGGTGTTGTTTGGATGTTTTTTGTCCCATGGAGTACTTCTAGTGTGAAACAAAACTCCTGAATGGATGGGTGGTTGTATAGTACTTGAAACTCAGGGGGGGTATTTTCATATGAGGATACCCATTGAATGTCATCTCTTTTATTCCTAAATTAGCATGGTAAAATTTCAGCAATCACTCCTCTATCTAGATTCTTGGTGGGATCAGGGCCTTTTAGAATGATGTTTCGTAGGTGATTTTGTAACATTAAATAAAATAGAATATGACCCTTATGGGTCGATTCTTACTTACTCATTCATCTCACCTCTTCTAATGGAGTGTTTCGGGAATGTTTGGTTCCTTGTTTTGATGTCGGGAGTGATTTTTAGTTCTCATGTGAGAACCCTTAAGGCTAGGTGGGAGACCTTGACTCCGACACTCTTGTTTAGAACCTAGTATTTCACTATTTAGTTGTTATAGACAACTTGCGAGATAGTTTGGACCATGATTTTTTGAATGCATCAAAGGCAATAAGAATTGTTTCATACTCATTAAGGGACCAATGCATGGAGGTGCTTGGTTTTTTATATACTTTCATGTTGATTCTTTGACTTCTAGAAATCACCTAGGGTGATAAATATTGAAATTGTCTTGGATGGGTAGGATCCTTTGGGTGCCTATTCTAGTTGAACAGTAGCTATGCATTTACGCTTTTTTCTCAAAGACTATGCTATGAGGCAGGAGATCATTTGAAAAATCATGGAACATGTGGGATGCCTAATTATGAAGAGGATTTATAAGGGAACTCCCATTGTATTCAAATACTGGTGTGTTGTGTACCAAAGTTAGTTTGACTCTGTATATGGATGACTCTCAAGTCCACTGGTCGAGTATTGAATAATTTTTTACTAGATGTACACCTATTGTTCATGTAAGTCTAGTTCACACCATTTATTCAAGGATATATTAAGTATGCAGGATCAGTGACTAGCCAGGTTCGATCCGAGTAAAGATGGTTTTTTTTCAAATGTGATGCATGTGGTAAATGTGACCTAGAGCTTTAGCCAGGTAAAGAGAGTTCTCATGGGTAGTGCTATCCTAAAATCGAATGGGAACTATGAGACGGTCAACCCATGTTTGAACCTAGACACTCATGATTATTAAATGTGGTTTCAGTAATTGGTTAAGTCTATTATATCATGTTTTTGATACAGGTGTAGCTCGGAAGGGGAAGCACGTGCATAGTGATAAAATCTAGATGTACTCCTTATTTAGAGGATAGAATGACCCCCCATCTTGACATCATCTTGAGTATGTCGTGAGAGAATTTATTATACACCGATATTAAACAAATCAAATAACCCCATACTATCCTAATGGATGGACTCCTTGGAAATGCACTCAAGGAGTGGTTTAATGAAATCCTTATGGTGTTGATTTCACCATAGGTGGTTGTAATATGAACTTCTTAAGATAATATTTGTGTAAATGTGGTATCAGTTATTGGATGGAAGTTTCAGTACTTGTATTCTATTTAATACAAAGAACCAAGAATGGTTTGATTAGGAGACATCACCATAAGTCGGTCATTGGCTTCAGTGAATGTGCTTGATACAATCTCAAGATTACTTTACTTAAAGGATTTGGGATCAATAATTTAAAATATAATGGTCACATAATATGGGCCTTTTTGGAATATTTGTTCATTAGTGGTTCAACTAGAGATCTTTCAAAGGGAGATATACAGTTGTTGTGTAACCATTTCATGTACATCGTGGGTTTAGTTGGGTGTCCTGGAGAGTGTTATCTGGGATTTATAGTGGAAGCCAAAGAAACCATTTTTGAGTGGGGTCAATTATAGTTAACTATTTATATTATAGTGAGGGTTGGGAGAAGTTTCCTCACCATAATTAGATGTATCATTTTGATTAACATTCTGAAAATGTTGTTAGAATGCTACAAACATGTTTTGGTAGGCAATTTTGATGGTTCAAGTGTCCTGACTTGAAATTGATCATTCAAAGGTTAAGACCTATGGTGGGGATCACCTTAGGCCTATTGATAAAATATACAATGAATGGATCATGTCTTGAGTTAGAATAACTTTGGTAAGCTTCGTTTGGATGTTTCAGCCTTAGTCACAAGTGTTGGCTAGAGTTTAACGGTCCATGTACCATATGTTTACAGTGAATCTTGAAGGTGAATTTCAAGTTTTGAGATGCCATGAATCCATTTCATGGATGTTCCCAACCCAAGTAAGTTGATTTTTTTTACATTATTTCCCAAGTATTCTTAGGTACAAGAAGTTCTAAGATGGGGTGGTTGTAACATCATTTGTTTTGGACTGGTTGAAAATTCCATGTGAATTTGAACTTTTCTCATTTAGTGGATGATCTGGATCTTATATTGACCTTCATAACATAATTACAAGAATTAGATCACTTGAAAGTGATGATTTTTTGATGATTTTTAAGTCTAATGATGTGTACCTGGTGTTCAGATGAGTTTCAGATGCATTAGGCTTCGAAAACACAATTTTAAGAGGAAACAAATGTAGGTGCACAATTGTCGCACAATTAATTTAACCATGTAGATCAACCATATGGACACTTTTATTAAGGGAAAATGTTTTTTTAAACTGTAGAACCTCACATGGGTAACCGTGCACCTATTTTCAAGTGTGAAGAAGTAACCTGCATAGGTTGTGTGTGGTTTTCCCAAACCGTGAACCTAGCCACACCCTCAGTACCACTTAACCAGTAGCTACTCCTGGTTGGTTCATGGTTAGATCAAACCATGTGACCTAAACATGTGGGGAATGAATCCTAGAAATAGTAGATTGCATGGTTGGCACATAGTTTTCCTGAATATGTGGCTAAACCATATATCTCTTAAAAGATCTAGAAATTACCATTTTATCATGCCTTTATTAAAAGGGGTCTCCTCCTTTTTCTTCCTAGCCACTCATAGAACCTCCCCCTCAAGTGGGATCCCTCCTCCTCCTCACATAAGATTTGAATCCTCTTCCTCATATAGTCTTCATTTACTTTACTATTGGTTGTTTTAGATAGATAACAATAATAGATTCAATCCTATAGCTTCTATCTCCATTTATCTCACTCTTCCATCCAAAATTGAGAATTTTTTTAAGAGAAAAAGTGGGTTGAAGCCCAAACCAAGCCAAGGAGACCTAAAGTAGTGAAAAACGAAGGAATCACCTTAAACAGGCTAACACACTAGGGGGTAATGGAGTTAATAGAACTAAAAATAATACAAGGATTTTTAGGTGTAGCTCGTGATGCTAGAAAGTCTGTGACTTTGTTGCCTTATCTCCATGTATGATTAAGAATAATACTATCAGAAATAATACATTTTCAAATGTGAATTAAGTATGTAATATCCCAAGGAGAACTAACCTCACCTTGAATTTACTATATAAGAACCATGGAATTAGTTTCCACATGATGGATAGTGAATCTGTGGGACAAACACAATTCCAATCCCTTGAGCATCATAGAAGCCTCATCCATGAGAGAGTCACCTTGCCCTAACAATAAGCTGAATACAAAAACCACTGAACCATGAAGATCATGGAAAGTTCCCCCTCCCCTCATAAAACCATTTATACATGAACCGTTTATATTTAATTTAACTTCAGTCATAGGGGGGTTCTAGCAAACCCAAATACTGAGAGACATCACCCTTAAAGGCACAAGGGGGAGGTTGATGCTATATGTAAGCCTCTGTAAGGAAGGTGATAGAACATCCTTCTTGAGCAGTGGCTTGAGATCCATAACAAGAACCATTTACCTAGATGTCAAGGTCATGTAGGAGCTAAAGAGACCCTTGTGACAAGATTTATTACAAGCATTCCACACAATCTAGAAACTTGTTTCAAGAAGAAGATCGCACTCCCTCTGTTTGTGCAAATAGTATGTCGAGTCAAGGAACCAATAATGAAGAAATTCATCATCATAATTCCCCTATACCCCTCACCCCATTGCATCACTGATGATCTTCCTGATAGAGCCAGTCTGGACTTTCTGGGTGTCCCTTATAAATTATAAAATTCCTTAAATAAAATGCCTAGACCACCTTATATTGTGTTTTGGACCTCCCTTGATATGGTTGGAGGTTATGACCTCAACCTAAACCACCCCTTTATGGTGGGTTCACTATATCACATAATAATCATGGTTCTTCTTATAACTAGGCCACCATTGGGGTGTGTTAATTAAAATGGTTGTGCTTATAGTTGCTGCCCATGTTTGTCTTTCATTCCAACTTACCTTATTTTAGGTGTATTAAATTATTCCACTTCAATGATAAAATTAAATTGAAATAAGCTTTTTTTATGGAAATTTCATGTTTTATAATAAAAATACCTTTAGATGTGATATGTCTTATAAATTAAAATTGAGTTGATTAATGATATGTATAGTGATTTGTATCATTAGAATGGGTGCTTCCCATGACCTTCATAGTTTTTTTAAATGTAATGTCCCTATTATGACTTATATATGAAATGAAATAGTTGTATAAATTTAATTTTTTATGGAATGGATGGTTTTATGACCTATTTTTAAAATTTAAAAGTGGATTATACTAAAAAGGATCCACTGTGCCTTGAGAAATTTTGGATTACTCTTTAGGGAACATCAGGCTAAGGGCTCATAGGATAAGTGGGATTGCCTTAAATTTTTATTATGACTAAAGGGAACTTGATTTTAGTTATTTATAATAACATCTCACACCCCCAGGTCAAGGATGACGGGAATGGAATATCACATTTCTTGGGTTAATGGGCATGGAATCTCACGCCCCCTCATTTAGGATGTTGAGCATGGCGATCACATCCATGAGCAGGATGACGGACATGAATTTTATATCCCATTTTCATATATTGTGATTATGACCCATTTATTATAAGAACTTATTTTATTATTATTCAATTTACCCCTGAGACTATTGGATGGGATTTCTTTATTCTTTCATTGAATTATTATGGGAATGACGTCCCTTGCGGAGTATGGTACTCTTATGATTATATAAGGATGCATGAGTTACACCTCAGTTCTTGACTAGTATAATGTATTTATATACATGTATATATACTCTTGTACATATAGATTGAATATATATAAATACATACTTATATATATATATACAAGGTGACATGTTAAGATATATCTCAGCTTTTGTTGAAGCAGGTATAGTCAGCCAGGTGTCCTTGAGGGACCTGATCCTGAATTTGTTTACATTTATTATTATAGAAATAATTTACTTTTGATATAACTGAAGACTAATTATTTTATATGCACATATTGTATTATACATTATACACCATTGGTGGTGGCCTACTGGGTTTATCTCACACCCTATTCAGGTTTCCATTACACTTGGGTACCCAAACAGATCTCGTGGTTGCAAGATCAGGTTCATGGATGGTGTATACTCATTTTTATCCTTTTGGGATAGGATAAAGTATATGAGTATAGGAATAATTCGGTGATCATGATTCTATTGTAGATATCTACTTTGTATCTATTTCTTTCTTTCTTTCCTTGTCGACCTTACTATGTAATATGTACACCTTCCTGTATTCATATCAGATCATGTTCATTCATGATCATTTATTCATTCATTATTGATTGATATTTATTATTATATTACACTTCCTTTATTTTTATCACTTTTTATATATGTTTTACTGATCTAGAGGGTATATTATCCCCACTGTACCACCATATTGCATCTAGTCGGTAGCCTCTAGCATACAGGGAGGTGTGGTTGAGATCTAGTGGCCAACTATCCCAAGGCATTGTTTTTAGTGTCTCTCAAGTTGGAATGTTATAACTATATCGACCTCCTTACCATCATCATCAGTTGAAAACTTCATCACGGATGTTTTTAGTGTTATTATCTTCATGTAATATTCAATTAAAAATCTATTGATCACCTCCTTAGCATATTTTTATTGAGAAATAAAAGTTTCATTCTTTCCTTGAGTCACCTATAAACCAAGGAAAAATAGTAACTCTATAATCATAGATTTCTTGAACTCACACCTCATATATTTTGTAAACATCTTGAATATTGCTTCATCCATACCTATAAATATTATGTCATCTACATGTATATGAAAAAACATCCTATAGTCATTTTCCTTCTTAATGTAAAGGTTGTGTTCAACTCCTTCTCATTGGAATCCAAGATTTTTTAAGTATTGATATGTCATTGAATGCAAAGATATTGGAAATTTCTTTATCTTGTACAAATATTTATTCAAGATACACACTTTTCTCTTATATTCATGTAAAATAAATCAATTTTTTTATTTAATGTATACCTTCTCCATAAGAACTTAATTTAGGAATTCTGATTTGAAATCCATTTGTTACATAATGAAATCCATTTGTATTGAAATTTCCAAGAAAATTATAATAGTTTCTAATTAGAAAATAATATAAAATGTATCATAAATGTCAATAACTTTAATTTTATAATACCATTTATACATTGTTCATGATTTGTTCCTTGTCTCTTTTCCATATTTATTGAATTTATTCTATAACACCCACTTGGTTCTAACGAAATTTTCTTCTAACCTTCAAATAATTTCTTATATTTCATTATTCTCAATTTGTTCAAGATCTTCATGTATGGATTTGACCTAATTATTATCCTTAAAAGATTATTTAAAAAATATAGGCACTAATTTAGATAATAAGGTAGTTTATTATTGAGTCTTAATTCTCTATGTTTTTACCAGATCTGTCAAATCATCAATGATGTTCTATTATATGGTTTTAGCCTTACTACTTTATTTATTTTTAGGTGTTGATTCAGTCATGTTCTCCTTATCATCTACATATTCTTATGAGTATTTTAAAACCTCATGTGATCCTCCTAGAACAATTTATTTAGTATCACTCTCTTATAAAAGTTACTCATTTATTTTTACAAAGACTTATCTAGTTTTCCACAACCCTTACATCTTGACTTTTAATGATTTTCCCAAGACTTTTCTTATAGAAATTACACACCTCAATTTTGGATTAATATCCAAGAAAAATACATTTATCCCCACAAGATTTAAACTTTTGGTTCTTCTCATTATTGGGAATAAATTATTTACTTATAAATATTTGAATGTATTTCATTTTTTTCTTCTTCCCATACCACATCTCATAGGTGGGTTTTCTTCATTTGGATGTATCAAAGATCTGGTGCAGATATAAGCTAATGTGGTCATTTATTCTATCCAATATTTCTTTGGTATATTTTTTCTATGATAATTTTTTGATCCACGTTATTCACTATTTTCTTCCTCTTCTCAACAACTCCATTTTATTGAAGCATCCTCACCATTGAAACTTTATATCTTATATCATGCTTCTTGATATATTTCTCCACCTCATTATTTATAAATTTTGTTCCATTATCTATTTGGAATTTTTGTATCTTCAACCCAAGAATATTTTATATTAACCTATGATAATGCGTAATGAATTTTAATACTTTATACTTGTAATAGATAATAATAATCCATGTTATCCTACTATAATCATCAATAAATAGAACCTAATATATTTTACCATTCATAGACTTGGGTGATATTGTTACACACACATCCACATGCACCAACTCAAGAAATCTTATTGACTTCTTATCTTTAGTCATGTACATATTTTAAATAATATTCCATTTTTGACTAGTATCACACATATGGGTGTGATCACATTTAAGATTCATGATGTGATAAGCACCTTTATTCTTCATAAAGTCTTCCAAGTATTTTTGGATTAAGTGGAAACACTCTTGTGTTATATCTTGTTCTTTTATTCCTTGGATATACAGAACCTATACTCTTTTCCACAAATAAGGTAAATATTCCACTTAATAGTATTTCATTGAATCATAATCAAACCATATCTTCCTTTGATGATGTAAGCCTTTTTATTTAAGTTTTTTGAATGTCCTGATCCTCACAATTGAACTAAGCTTAGAATATTGGGTCCAATTCCTTAAACTAGAAACAAATTTTTGTGTCTCATATAATTTCCTCCAATTTTATTCCTCCACTATCCAATGATCTTAAACCTTTCATTATTTCCAAAATGGATGAAACCTTCCTTATCCAGCTTGATTCCAGTGGAAATATTATGGTTTCCCTTCATATAGGAAGTAAAACTGTTATCCAAAATATATAATCTTATCTAATACACTTCCTTCAAACAAATTTCAGTGATTTTGGACTTCTCAAATCATCCCTTCTTGATCTATTCCTATTTTTTCCTTTCCATCAGTAGTAGATTAGGTTTTTACACCTACAAATCTATTGGATCATCATTAAATTATTAGGTTACAAATTTATTATGAATTTTCAGCCTACGTGTTGAAGATTATAATTACTAAGATTTTATTTTCTAGGTCTCTATAAGAACACTCATTTTCCCTATTTACAATCATTTTATAGCTTTATGTAAATATCCTTCACACCAAAAATATTAGTTGTTGAAAAAATATTGAGAGTAAGAAATTATGATCATTTTTTTTTTCTCTTGATCCCTATAGTTAATTTTTTATATATATCCAACATATTGTGTATACCCTTTACAAAATAATAATACTAGATTTTTTTTGTATTATTACATATCTTCACTACTCCACTTGAGACTTTTTGGATCTTTTATGAGTTACCCAAATCAATATTATTCTGAGGTTTGGGTGATACTGGTCTCATATAACCCACCACTAATGTTTTCTTATATCAATACTCTAAACATATTTAAAACTATATTTTAATTTTTGTACTTTAGTTTAGGTATCTAATTTATCCCTAGAATCTTTATGAACCTCCTTAGCTTCTTTAGTATTCTATGTACTCAAAATTCCTAGTTTTATACCAAGGGTTAGAATTATTTATATATCATCAAGATTTCATTTCATATTTGTGACTTCACTTTCAAGTACCTCAATTATTTTAACATGGTATTTCATTAAATTAGTCAATCCATCAATGATTCTATCTTACTCTTCAATTTTGAGCCTAAGACTAATCTTATTTTATAAATTTCATGGCTTCTCAAGTTTAATCCATTAAATATAAGCCTTTATATAATGACCATATCATTTTAAACATATTATTACAAGATTTTAAGGATAAATAACCATCAATTACAAGCCAAGTATTATAAATTGTATTTTATTTGGAATATTAGGTACATAATTAAATATCATGAACCCAAAATAAAAACATATTTTATTTAATATTCATAATGAGCTCCTAAATTCCTTTGAGACATTACATCTACATAGGATAACCTAGGGAATACATGAAAAAAGGGATGAGCTAAAAATCTTAGTAAGTGAATAAGTATATGAATAAATCATAGAAGAGGGGTTAGAAGGAATAACATAAAAGGGTATCGAACATGAATAAACATAAGGAATCATAACATGTAGAATATGGAATCATGTGAACATGAAATCATAGGAAATTGGAAGAAACATACAACATGAAATAAGCATGAGTCCAGAATAAATGTTGATAACATTGCACATGGAGAAGCAAGAGTCAAGGATAACTATCAAAACCATTACACATGGTGGACCAAGCCCCATAAAGGAATCAGCTTTACTCATTGTCCCAACATGATGCCTTAAGAGACTAAACATTACCCAAAAAATTAGAGCACTATCTGGTCGCACACATCATAAACTTAATATGCATATGTGTGCCACATTAAGAATCAAACATAATAAATAAACATAAGGGTTAACCATGGAAAGAAATGGGTATCATAATCATGTCATAAGGAATAACAAATGGGTGTGTCATAAATGTGTCCATGGAAGAATGAATTTAAAATATAAATAGAAATTTATAAGGAAAAATAGGCATAGATAATGATAAATTATATTCAATTTAAGTGAAAACATGTAAAAAGAGTGTTTAATAAACTTTAGAAATGAGCCTTTTTAGTGATGTTTAAGGGGAAATATTAAAGAGTCTTTAGAGTAGATAAAAACATAATTGTTTAAACAAAACCATAAATTAATAATGATAGTTTTTCATAATAATAAGAGTGATTTTATAAAAATATCAGCATCTTAAAATATATTATGTATTGTACTTGAAAATGGACAATAAATTGGGAAGTTCCCTTTAATCGGACTTGCTTATCGGGAGGAATTGAGAAGGGGACCTTATAAAACATGTATTTCCCTCTAAAAGAAATAATAATTGAGATAGGTAAATATTTTTGGAAAAATAAACATAGAATATATTATGAGTAAATATGAGTAATTAAGAATTACATTGTGGTAAAGAGAGAAAAATCCTAACCTGAAGGCAAAATGAAGGTTCAGAGAGAATCCCTTACCTTATGTATGAAATTGTTTTTAACTTGCACTTAATGTACTAGATGATAAAATTAGATTCATTAATAATTTAATTCATAACATATTAAACATTTTATTGATTTATTATAATTTTATTAAGTTCATTTATGGCCTTTTTTTATGAGTTATGAGATTCAATTTCATCGTTCCGAGAGCGTTCATTTTCTTGGTTTTTCATAATCAGATTACTTGTATACATGCATGGAAGGTCATGTAAAATGATAATAGTTGTCCAAAATTGAAATTATATGTTATTAATGAAATTAAAGAAGATAAAATGGTCTTATACATTATTTTTTCACATATATGAGGATAATTCATTAGATAAAACGTTAATGATAATCGTTTATATTATTTTGACAGTTTTTTGATCATCGCAAACAAGTTTTGTTCTATTATTTAATATTATGTATATATGTTAGTTCCAGAACATAAAATAGGTTATAAAATTCATTTTAAAATATAATTCAACCATTATAATGGTTTTATGACCATCCATAAAGGTGGTAATGTAAATTGAAAACTCATCGTCCTTGAATGCAATAAATCAACACATCACGGACAAATTTTTCATTTTTAGAACAAAAGGGAAAGAGAAAATAATTAATGGTGGATATACCAATTACATAATAAAATTATATTATATAAGAGATTTTATATTTCATGAAACTTTGGGATAGAGAGGTGAGGAGAGGATAATAAAAGAAAATAAATTAAAAGGCAATTAAAAGAAAATGAAAGAGGATTTTACCTCTTGAACTTCTTCTCCTTGAGAACCTCCTTAAGGAACTTGGAAATGGTATTTTGGTGAGAAAAGAAAGACCAGGACGTGGGTAAGAGGTTTATTAGAGTAATTGGGTAGAATATAATCAAGATTCAAGGCTTTGGATGTGTGAGGAGAAGGGGTGCTGAGGGGTGGTATTTATAGTGGGAGGCGAGGAGTGTCTTTGATTATTTTATTTATTTGTTTTTCATTTTGGTTAAAGACTATAAATAGTGATAATTCCCATGAATAAATATATTAAATAGAGGATTATAGTTTTATATAATTTTTCTTACATCATCCACACATCCACATGACTCAAATATTCATGTATTTAGCTTATTTCATAAATTATCATATTTAACTATTCACCAAAAAATCAACTATTTTAAAAAATAACCCTAACCATTTTTCAACATTTATAATTACAAAATGGACTCCATTTTATGAAAATAATTTTATAAATATTAAAATTTTAATTTTTAAATAAAATCATAATTTATTCAAAAAATACTAATTTTAAAATTATAGCTAATTTTAAAATTATAGCTAATTTTATAACACTTTGAAAAAATAATTAAGGTCTCATAAAATTATCTTATAATAATAAGACAGAAAAATATTAATATATGACTATATTTTATGAAAATTAATTTTCTTTTTAAATTATTATATTAATTATAAAATTTTAATTAAATATTTACATTTCACAAAAATATCAATACTTAATTTATCATTTTTAAAACATTTATTTACTTATTTCATGATATAAATATATCATATTTTCATTCATAAGATAAATAAATTTTATCTATACTTCCATAGTTGAGGTCACTATTCTATTGACTAGGTTACTATTCTTAATGGTCACATTACTATTCCAAAGGTCGTGTTACTATTCCATTGGTTTAAGTTCCCTAATTTATATAAATACCTCTTATTTAATTAATTATTTATTTATAAAGTTTTTATTTTGTTCTCTATATGATGTTTATGTGATTTATATGTTATAAAAAATCATAAAAAGTAAAATTTCATTGATAAAAATTTGGGTTGTTGCCTTTTTCACCCCTTATGAAATTTCACCCTTAAAATTTCATTTAACATACTAAAGAGAAAAACAAGTGAGGGTACTTATCCTTTATCACTTATTCTGGTTCCCATTTTTTCTCTCCATACTTATGGTTCCACTATATTACTTTGACCGGGTGAGTATTCTTTTTGTGTAGAAATTTATCTTTGTGCTCCAAGATCTACACCAGCTTCTCCTTATAAGAGAGATCATTCTCAAATTGTACCACCTATGAATTCAGTATATATTAGGGATCCAATATGTATGTACTTAATATGGATATGTATAATACATCATGCACTTGAGACATGGTCGGTGGAAGTGCTAGTCGATAGGCCATAGCTCCAACACGATCAAGAATCTCAAAGGGGGTGATGTACCTAGGACTCAACTTTTCTTTCATCCCAAATCCCATGATCCTTTTCTATGGGGATATGTGAAGGAATACCATGTATCCAACCTTAAACTTAAGGCCCCATTGACAATTTTTTACATAGTTCTTCTATCAACTTTGGGCCACCTTGATGTGTTGTTAATGTTTTCCACATTTTCTACCATTTCCTCAACCATTTTAGATCCTAGAAGCTTATGTTCACCAACTTCATCCTAGCATTCCATTTTTCTACATATTTTCCCATAAATGGCTTTATATGGAGCCATTTGGATTCTTTAGTAAAAACAATTTTGTAAGAAAACTTGACCAGAGGTAGATTTTAGTCCCATCCTCCTTTGAAGTCCATAGAGCATGCTCTCAACATGTATTCTAGTGTTTTAATAGTCTATTTAGACTAGCCATTGGTTTGAGGATGATAATTTTTAATGAATTTCAATTCAGTGTGTAGATCATGTTGGAGACTTTTCAAAAACTTAGAGGTAAATATCAAATTCGGATCGAATACAATTGATAGTGGTACTCCATATATCCCCACTGCTTCTTTGATGTATATCCATGCAAGTTGGTTGAGTGAGAATTCCTATCAAATTGAGATAAAGTGAGTTTTATTTGTAAGATGATCCACAAAAACCCATATAGCATTGGTTCCTCTAGATGTCTTAAGAATTCAGATGACAATGTCCATGGTGATGTTTTCTCATTTCCATGTTGGTATGGGAAATGGTTGCATAATTCCCTTAGAATTTTTTCTTTTAGACTTCACTTTCTGATATACCAGGCACTTTGATGTATATTAATCAATCTCTTTCTTTAAATTTTCCCACCAATATTTTTATATGAGATAACGATATTGGTTCTCCCTAGGTTAATAGAGAAGGTTGATCTATGTGTATCATTCAGAAGATCTTTATTTATATCTAGATCATATGGTTTACATAGTCATGCCCCAAATATTAGAACTTATTCCTCGTCGATCATAAACTCAGAGGATTTATCTTTTCTTATAGCTTACACCTTCTTCTGAATTTCATCATCATTTCTTTGAGCATCCTTTATTTTATTCATAAGGGGCGTTTGATAAATCATTTGAGAAAAGATTGATGATTTTCCTTGATTAACAATTCCCATTTCCATACTTTGTATGTCTATGAATATTAGATCCTTATCAATTCTTATCATTGATAATGTTTCAGGATCCTTTCTACTTAGACAATTTTCCACCTTATTTTATTTACCGGGATGGTAGTGTATTGAAAAGTTGTAATCCTTAATGATCTCTAACCATATTTATTGTTTCATATTAAGATCCTTATATGTGAATATATATTTAAGGCTCTTATGATTAGTATATATCTTACACTTCTCCCCGTAGAGATAATGCCACCAAATTTTCAATGCAAATATCACATCAACCAACTCCAGATCATGTGTGGGATAGTTTTGATCCTAAATTTTCAATTAACTTGAGGATCAGGATATCAATTTATCATTTTGCATCATTACATAGCCTAATCCCTTCTTTGAAGCATCGTTGTATACTACAAATAGTTCCACACTTTTCATTAGTGTGATCACTAGTGCAGTGATAAGCCTTTTTTGAACTCTTTTATGTAGTCTTCACATTAAATTGTCCTTACAAACAATACTCTCTTTTGATTCAACTTAGTTATTGGTTTGAAAATCGTGATAAATTTTTCAGAAATCATTATTAATACCCAGTTATACTAAGGAAACTACGGATCTTCATTACTAATGTTGGCATGTTCCACTATTCAATTTCCTTTGTCTTGGAAGGGTCTATATATATTACATTGATGGTGATAACCTTCCCTAAGAATGATACTTCTTCCATCTAGAACTCACATTTATTTACTTGCCATATAGCTTCTCCCTTCTCAAGGTCTTTAGCATAGTATTCAAATTCTCCTCATGTTTCTGCTTTATCTTAGATTATATCATAATATCATCAATAAATACTACCAAAAAAATTTCGAGGTAATCTCTAAAGACTCTATTCATTAGGTCTGTGAATATTGTTGGAGCATTAGTGAGTCTGAAGATAATCACTATGAACTCATAGTAACCATACCTCGTTCGAAAGGAAGTCTTGGGAATATCTTAATTCCTCACCTTTAATTGGTGATATCCCAACCAAAGGTACACCTTAGAGAAATACTAGGCCCCATATAGTTGATCAAACAAGTCATCTATCCAAGGAAGGGGATAATTTTTCTTTATCATGATTTTTTTGAGATCACGATAATCAATGCAGAGACACATCAATCCATCATTATTCTTGAATAAGAGGACTAGTGAACCCTATAGTGAAGCACTCAGGCATATAATGTGTAGAACTATTCAAACACGACCTCATAGATTACTCAACCTCCATATTTTGAGGTGGTGTTTTAATAGTTCTACAAAACATTCAAGATATGAAATAATGTGTAGAACCATAATCAAATAGTACATTCTCTATTCTTGAATGAATAACCTGCGTACCTATCACTACATCATTATCAAGATCTACCTCAGCATTAGTGATATCATATTCCATTCCTTTATTCTTTGGAGGTTATTTTTTATTGCCTCCAACAACCCTAGTATTAGGGAATTTTCTTGCAAAATGACCATGTTCCTTGTAGTTGTAACACTACAGTACAGGCTAAGTGTTGATCTGAACCTTCATTTATTCTTCCACATTAGCAAGATTATTTATATCCCTTTGGTATCTATTATAAAAATTCCCCTCTCTTCCACATTTTAATCATATTATGGTTCCCTTTAGATAGTTCCCAGGATGCTTCTTCCCAAAACATTGACACATGAAATGTTGGTTATTATTTCCATCATGGGATTTATCTATTGATCCTCCCATATTGAAATCCATTTTCCACTTTTTATCTCTGGTCCCCCAAGACCAATGAGAGTCTCTGATCTTCATTTCAACCTTAAGGGAACAAATACCTATCTCTTCTTAGCTATCAAAGTCTCAAATCTCCAATGCTTTTCATATACTTGGCTTTATTCCATTAAATAATCAATCCACCTTGCATTCAGTGTTCATGAAAAATCCAGAGGCATGTCATGCAAGTCTTGTGAAGTTTTCCTCATACACCCCAATAGACTCATCTTATTTTTTATTTATCCTGAGGAACTCCAATTATATCTTAATATGTATATTTTAGGGAAAATATTTATTGAAAAATGTTTCATTAAAATCTTCTCACTCCATGGATTCAATTTCCTCATTGTAATTTATTTTCTTGATTAGTGTCCACCACTAATCAGCTTCCTCATCAAAACGATAGACTGCCAGCACATCACTCTCTTCTTCTAAGCACTAGATGATATAGATTATCTTATCAATTGATTTAATCTATTGTTCTATGATGAGGGGATCATAAGATCCACTAAACATGAGAATCCTTTTTTATAAATAATTTGATCACAACTTTCTATTTCTTAAGATAATGAGGGTGTTCCACGTGATTCAAGTTATTATTCATAACTTGAGATAGTTTTACTAGTACTATCGTGAATTTTTAAGCTCCCATTACCATTATATTTGGAATTTCATTAGGTCAATCATCACATTTCCTATTACATTTATTGTTGGAATAGGTTCTTCTATTTTCATCCATTAACTAAGAAAAAGACATTATAATTAGGGGTCTTGATTTCTTAGCTAATAAACATATAAAAAAGAAATGTTGAACATAGAAGTATAAACTTGTAAATGAAAATTATATCCTAACTTTTTATTCCCTAAGTTTCAATCTAGGTTGTTCGTGGTAATAAAATGATCCCTAGGGTTCATTCTAAAGTGCTCTAGTCCTAATCTCAAAAAAAATAACTAGATAGTGATCTGATAAAAACTATAACAACCCTATACTTTTACACATATTATTATGTAATTTTAATCATAATAAATTATAAATTATAAGACAAGGATCGTAAAGTCTAGTTTCTTTGGAAGATTAGGTACATAATTAAACACCATGAAACCAAAATAAAAGCCTATTTTATTTAATCTTCATAATGATCTCCTAAATTACTTTGTGCTCTTAGATATATATAGGATAACCGAGGGAATAAATGAAAAAAAGGATGATATAAAAATCCCTGTAGGGAAATAAGCATATGAATAAAGCATAGCGCGTGGGTTAGAAGGCATAACATGATGACATAAAAGGTATGAAGCATGAATAAAAATAATGAAGCATAACATGTAGAACATGGAATCATGTAAAAATAGAATAATAGGAAAGTGGAAGAAATATAAAACATGAAATAAGAATGAGTCAAGGATAACTATCGAGACCATTTCACATGGAGGAGCATGAGTCAAGGCTAACTACAAAGACCATTGCACATGGAGGACCAAATCCCATAAAGGAATTGGGTTTACTCCATGTCCCAACATGACATCTCATGAGACTAAAATTTACCCAATGAATTATAAATATATTTTGGAACACCCATCATAACATGTTCATGCATATGTATTCCACATTAAGAATAAAAAATAATAAATCAACATAAGGGTTACCCATGGAAAGAAATGGGTATCGTAATCATGTCAGAAGGAATAAAAAATGGGTGTATCATAAATGTGTTCATAAAAGAATGAATTTAAAACATAAATGGAAATTCATAAGGAAAATATGCATAGATAATGATAAATTATGTTAAATTTAAGTGAAAACATGTAAAAAATACTGTTTAATAAACTTTAGAAATGAGCCTTTTAGTGTTGTTTAAGGGAAAATATTAAAGAGTCTTTAAAGTGAACAAAATCATAATTGTTTGAACAAAACCAGAAATGAATAAAGATAGTTTTTCATGATAATAATAGTGATTTTATAAAAATATTTTTTATATTAAAATATATTATGGAGTGTGCTTGAAAATGGACAAGAAATTAGGAAGTTCCCTTAAATCGGGCTTGCTTATCGGGAGGAATTGAGAAGGTGACCTTATAAAACATGTATTCCCCATAAAATAAATAATAATTGAGATAGGTATATATTTTTGGAACATTAAAAAAGAATGTAGGATGATTAAATAATAATAATTAATAATTAAATTTTGTTAAATAGAGAAAAAGAGTAACCCAAAGATAAAATGAATCTTTGGAGAGAATCTCTTACCTTATGTTCGAATTTGTTCTGCACTTGCACTTAATGTCCTGGATGATGAAATTAGATTAATTGATAATTTAATTCATAAAATATTAAACATTTATTTTATTTAATATAATTTTATTAAGTTCATTTATTTACTTTTTTATGAGTTATGAGATTCAATTTCATCATTTAGGGAGTGTCTGTTTCCTTTGTGTTTCATGATCGGTTTTCTTGTATACATGTATGGAAGATCATGAAAATGAGAATAGTTGTTAAAAATTGAAATTATATGTTATTAATGAAATTATAGAAGATTAAATGGTCTTATATATTTTTATTTTCCTAGATATGAGAATGATTCAATAGATAAAACATTAATGATAATCGTTTAGATTATTTTGGAATTTTTTCGATCATCACAAACAAGTTTTGTTATATTATTTAATATTATGTATATATGTTAGTTACAGAATATAAAATAGGTTATAAAATAAAATTTAAAATATAATTCAAACATTATAATTGTTTTATGACCAACATTTAAGGTGGTAATTGAAATTGAGAACTTTTCATCCTTGAATGTGATAAATCAACACATCACAGACGATGTTTTCATTTTTAGAAAAAAAAAGGGGAAGAGAAGAGAAATAATGATGGTTATACCACATAAATATTAAAATTATATTATATAATATATAATTTAAATACCATGACACTTTTGTAAAGGGATGTTATTAGAGGATAAGAAAATAAAAGAAATTGTAATGGAATTAAAATAAAACGAAAGAGGATTTTACCTATTGAACTTTTTCTCCTTGAGAACCTCCTTAAGGCACTTGGGAATGGTATTTTGGTGATACCAGTATTACCAGGATGTGGGGAAGATGTTTTTAAGAGTAATTGGGAAGATTATAATCAATATTCATGGCTTTGGATGTGTGATGATAAGGGGTGGTGAGGGTGGTATTTATAGTGGGAGGAGATGAGTGTTTTTTATGATTTTATTCATTTTTCATTATTTTGGCTTAACACTATAAATAGTGATGATTCTTATGACTAAATAAAGTAAATAGAGGAATATATTTTTAGATAATGGTGATTACATCAGACATACATCAAAAATGACTCAAATATTCATGTATTTAGCTTATTTCGTAAATTATCGTATTTCACTATTCCCCAAAAATTCAACTATTTTAGAAAAATCCAAAAAATTAACCCTAACCATTTTTCAACAATTAGAATTAAAAAATGTACTCCATTTTATGAAAATAATTTTATAAATATGAGAATTTTAATTCTTAAATAAAATCATAATTTATTTGAAAAATACCGATTTTAAAATTATAACTAATTTTATAACACTTTGAAAAATTAATTAAGGTATCATAAAATTATCTTATAATCATAAGACAAAAAAATATTAATTTATGACTCTATTTTATGAAAATAATTTTATTTTAAATCATTATATTAATTATAAAATTTTAATTAAAATTTTATATTTCAAAAAAAATATCAATACTTAATTTATCATTTTTAAAACATTTATTTACTTATTAAATGATATAAATATATCATATTTTATTTCATAAGATACATAAATTTTATTTATGCTTCCATGGGTGAGTTCACTATTCTATTTTTTGGGTTACTATACTTAATGGTCACATTACTATTCTAAAGGTCGGGTTACTATTCTGTTGGTTTAGGTTTCATAATTTCTATAAATACCACTTATTTCATTGATTCTTCATTTATAAAGTTTTTATTATGTTCACTATGTGATGTTTATGTGAGTTATACTATATAACATAATTATAAGAATGGAAATATCATTGATAAAAGTTTGGGTTGTTTCACTTTAACTCATATTTTTATTCTTTTTTTTTTGAAGTATAAGTAGCATGGACTCGTGTACCAATTCATTGGATTTTGTTTTTTTATCCATCCAAAAATTGATTTATTAATGCGCGGATAATTTAACCTTATGTTTTAATGTTACTTTAACTTCAATATCTTCATATTTTATTTCCTCCAGTTGTTTTATATCTATGAAATTCATAAGAACTTCCTTGTAGATGTCATTACTATCCTCAACTTCCTCTACTTCAGTTTCTTCTTTGCTGGCATATTCATGGGAATTAAAGTTATTCTTTTAGAAGAATTTATATTATGAGGTCATATTGCCTTTCATACCCTTGGATGAGTTCTTTATGGGTTATTTATATTCTTAATTTTCTCAAAATTTCTTTAGACAATTTTATATGAGATGCCCAACCTTTCCACATCATAAAAAAGTAAGTGGAAGATTTCCTTTTAATTTTCATTTTCCTCATTTGAGATTATAATAAAAGAAATACATCACATCATTTATTTCCCCATATTTATTATTATCATATAATATAAGTTTATTTTTTACCTTGTACTCTATCTCCTGATAACTCTCCTTAATTAAGAACTAATTATTATAATTCCTCATCTCATATGCAATGAGAGTGTTGTGGATACTATCTGTTGTAGCCTCCTTTGGATCCTTGGCTTTGAGTACTGAGAATTTTTCATTGAAACATGGGGGTAATATTATCAATATCTTCTTTATGGTATTGATATCAATGGGATTATCTATAAATCCATGAATATCCTCTACAATGATGTTCACCTGATCAAATAATTCATCGATAAACTCATTCAAGTGCACTATTATATCCTCATACTTGTTCCATAGTATATACAATTTATCCTCACTTACCTTGAAATTTACTTTATATATGTTGAGTAGTTTTTCCCACATGGAATGTGAGGATTTACATGATATCACCTTTGTGTATATATCATTTGATAATGATCCTCTGACACATTGACTCCTTTTACATTGGCATTAAGTTATATTTTTCATTTCTTTAATAAATATCTTTTTTCCATAATGGTTGAAATCCCATGTATGGAAGTCATGTATACATCCACTCCCAAATATCGGAATAGTGATTCATAAATTCTTCTATAGTGGGAAATGTTGAGATTGTGTTAATTTTACTAAAATTTATAGAATTTAGTTATCTATAAGTAGTAGTTATAGAATATATTCAGTTTGTTAAAGTTGTGGAGGTGATGTTTTTTCCATCTATATTTCTGAAAGGAGGTTTCATAATGAGGATGGTTTATAAGGGGATTATTCTGATGTTTTCAATTCAATATGGTCATGTTTATAATGTTTGTACAATAATTATAGAAGTTATAGTACATTAATTTTTCTATGGTTATGTTGTTTATTTATCATTGGTGGTAGTAACTCTGAGGATTGTTATAGGAGATTGGTAGTGAGAACAGTGGGATGGATGGAATCCCGCATTTATTGAAGTTTAGTGCAACTGGATGACTAACTAGAACTCAATTTAAATATGAGGGTGTTTCCATATTTTTTAAAATGGATTAACATAAAAAAGTAAAATTGTGATTTCTTTTTTAGTAATCTATGTGACACATTAGTCACAAGATGGAATTTTTTCTTTTCAGAAATGAAATTTTGTAGTGTTTCTCCCATGGACATAGAAGTTTTAGTCCAAACCACATAAAAACAAAGTGTTATTTATTTATTTTATTTATTTTATTTATTTTTAATATATGAATGTTTTTTCTATGTTGAAGTGAATAGGGATAAAGTTTTTTTCAACTAAGTGTGGTTATTTGGGTGGAAATGTTTTCTTCCAAGTTCTGGAACACAAAAACCTAGAGAGTTTTTTCTGGAATATATTTCTACTTGGTGATTTTGTATTAGATAATTATAGTAGTTTATCAAAAATATAGTGTAGTGGTAATTATAAAAAAAATTATTAAATTAAGTTGGTTCATAATAGTCTTAGTATTTCACTTGAAAAATCTGGTAACATTTTCTTGATCAAAATTTTTTCTAAATTCAGTCAGAGTCGTTATTTTTTAAAGTATATCATTAGAATATTTCAAGTTATGGATCAATATATTTGATGGAACATACTTAATATTTAGGAAAATGAAGATTTTAGACTAACTTATTCAAATATATCTAGATATTCCCATTGAAGGGTGTCAATGTGGAAGAAATTGATAAAGGTGAATGAGAAAAGTTTGATCAAAATGCATGTGGTTTCATATAAATGAGATTATTTTGGAATGTATATTTAAAAATTATGGAGAATAATACCATATAATAGTTAATTTAATCCCTTGTATATATGTATAAGAAACATAAATTATTCAATAAAGTGTGCTTGATTTGGAGTTTATTTAGTACGAGGTTATCAGAAAGGAAGATTTGCGTCGGGTCACTTTAGTGATTTCAACTTAACTTAAAGATTGATAAATTTTTTGAAGGTTTCATTTGAATATGATTTTTGGGGGATTTTTTGTTGTTATATATTCTATAATCATGGGAATTCATGGTTAAATCCATGATTATTTCAAGAATAAATAATGATTTTATGTTCGTTGATGTTTAGAACATGACTCTCAATGTGGATCTCTGATAGAAAGAGAGTTTTTCTGATTAAGTATTGATAATAAATGGAATGGAAAACTTTACTCATTATAATAATAAGAATAAATTGAATAATAAATAAAGGTATATAATTATATGTAATTATTCCATAATTAGGCATGTATGTTGGAATTGCAGAAAGAAAGGTCACCTCAAGAAAGATTGATGTGATAGGAAAACAACCTCTGGAAGGATAGTATCTAGGGAACTGAGTGTTGTGGTAGATATTAGTGTAAATATACTTTTAATTATTTCTAATCAAGTTTAGTATTATATTATATGTTCTATAACTTCTTTCTATTCCATATAAGAAAAATTATGCATGTAAAATTATATATCCTGAAATTTTTGGAGAGTAAATTTTGCTGATGATGAAGCTCTTGACATTATGGGAAAGGGAGAAGTGAAAGTCCAATTGAAGAATGATATATTTCTTGTAATAAATTAATTGTTTCATGTTCTAGGTGTCTAGAAGAAACTAATTTAAGTTGGTCATATATATATAGTAGGTTTTAAAATAATTTTTGTGAAAGGAGTGTGGAAGATTACTCAGGGATCTCTTGTCATAACCAGAGGTTTAAAAGATGGGTCTTTCTATCTGATAAGAAGGGAAGTGGGAGATGAGATTATTGAGAATTCATCTTGAATAAGTTTATGACATTGGAAAAAAAAATTGGGAACCTCAGTGATAAAAGTATGAATATTCTAATAGATATATTCATACTGAAGCGGGATTATTTGAACTTAGAAAGATGCAAGAGTTGTATACTCAAGAAGAATTGGAAGGTATCTTTAAATCTATCTGAAAGAAAAAAATGTCAAAATCTTGAATTGGTACATACACATGTTTGGGGACCTTCCCTGGTTCATTCTTACAAAATATAAAGGTACTTTGTTACCTTCATTAATAATTCCACAAGAAAAATGTCACGAACCGAATCTGGTCACCGCCAAAACCGGCACCAAACCCAGCCCGTGACATGACCCGAAGGGCGTTCCCTATCCCCACGGGCTGGCACAAGTGCCCGGGTATCATTTATTTAGGTTTGGGAACGATTTACCCGAATATGAAGGCATAAACCATTAAAAACAATCAATAAACTGAATCTGAAAAATTTATACCAAACGATGTTTAAACAAAAACCAGAACTGAATACATAGGTTTAGAGTCAATACAAAAGGTCCAAAGACACAATTTAACAGAAACAAAACAGCCCCATGGACTCCACATGACAAGGGGTCATCACCCCCAAGTTGTCTCCACTACTCCTCCCCAAGGATGAGGACTAACACCCTGAACCGTCAACACCCTTAGCCTTTCCTTTACCTGGTTCAAAAAAAAGGTCTACTTATACCCAAGGGGTGTAAGTAGGGTGTGAGCCTAATCCCAATAGGATACCACCCTATGATTCCAAGGTGCATGCAATACAAGGTGAAAAAACAAGCAGTTTTAATATGCAATTAAAAGCGGTGACAAATTCCATGAAATGAAACTTTAAATTGAAAACATTTTTCAAGATAAAACTTTCAGAATGTTAACACATTTAAATATGAATATTAGATACTGCATTATAATTCCATAGACACCCAAAAACAAGGGCAAATATCACAAATCCACTGAGCAACAAAACCGGGAACACCCCTAGGCACTAGATAGTCTCAGGCCCCATGTACCTCGTACCTCAGTGTAATGTAACCATAGTAAAATCCTTTCTCGTGCACGATCCACTAGTAGGGAACATACCCATAACCTAGTGGTCCCCAATCATCATCCACATAGTTTATTTAGAGTTGTCGTTATCCAAATGCTAAGTGAAACAGGGACAAAACCCATCCGGTCCACTAGCCGTACTAGTACAAATCCGCCCCACCTAGGTACCCGGGCTTCCCCCTTTGTGCTCAAACAATTTCAGGATTTAACACACATCCATTTTAATGTAAAACACCAATACTGGTCACATACACCAAATACAGTAGCTATCTCATTTTCTACCACTTAAAACACACAACAAACTCTTTGAATTTGAATAAATCAATTTCACAAAATCTCGTGTAGTTTTGCACACAAAACCCCTTAAGAAACCCACTTGTACACGATGTTCACAATTGTAAGTTACCAAAATAGTAAAGGCAGCCCAATAAATATCAATTAAAACAACAAATCAATTTTTTTGGCATCCTCATGTTAAACAAGAAGTGTTCTCTTTGTAAAACCTTCATTTTCACACAAAAGTGGAACCAAAACTTCACTTTCTTTACAAGCACAACTAAAACTCATTATTTGCAGCAATTACCAAATGGGATAAAAATTATAAACAGTATTTTATGCCTTATTATAGATCAATAAAAACAACTAAGTATTTATAGGGCATCCCCAAATAAACAAACAAAACACTTCTTTGGAAAACCCCCAATTTCACACCAAATTGGCATTTTAAATTCAATTGCAATGGAAACATCATTAGAACCAATTTTTGTAGCAATAATAAAATTATATAAATCTGAAAATATGATAAATACAACATGATAATACACAAAGATTGCATCAACATTGGAATCACCTACCAAATCAAATGAAACCATTGAATCCTTTGTGCGAAAACACAAACGCACCACCGCCGCACCTCAAGAAGGGTAGATCAAACCTAAAAATAGAAAATTGGACCAAGAAAACCCAAGGTTAAACCTTAGGTTCGAACCCCTACCCACTGGTCATTGTTCACTTCAATAAAAAGGGAGGAAACCCTAAAAAAATAGAATGAAACCCTAATCAATTTGAAAGGGGAAAAGAAATGGACAAACTTACTTGCGAAATCTAGAATGAATCTCCCCAAAACACTAGTATCTGAAATTTAAAACGGCCAAAACTCAGGGGATGGTCTCACAAGAATTATTAGGTCATTTAGGAATTGGAATGGAGGGAAAAGATTAAGAATATAAGGAGTTATGAAAGGATAAATTTACCTCTCCAAAATCTGGACGATTTATGAAATCCAGAAAGTTTCGACTATTTTCGCGACTCTATCGAGCTCCAAATTGTGGTAGGAGGGCATGGGGTCGCGCCTGGGCTTCTTAGGGTCGATAGGGAGGTGGAATCACCGAAAAATCCATTTTAATGAATAAGATATTAATAAATTAATGAAACAATTTAAAACTGGAAAATGGGCCTTCGGGTTGGCCCAATTCTCAAATAAAAACAAAAATCCCCCATGCTTATGGATTTATAAAGGCCCCAAATTTAAATTTGGGGTTAATATATCAGGGGATAACAATTAGGAGTTGGAATGAGTCAAAAATATTAAAAATTGAAAAAGTTATAAATGAAACAAAATTTATTTTTAAATCTGGAATTGGGCTCGCAGTTTGGCCCAATTCATGAAAACTCACCTATTCTCAATAAAACCTTTGGAAACCACCAAAACAAATCATGAGTGGAAAAATAAATTTAAAATAACCCTAAAATAGGTTACGTACGTGACAATTCTCCCCACCTTGAAAACTTTCTGCCCCGGAAAGTCACAGCAAGGTCAAAGCAACAACCAAACCCAACTGAGAAACCAATAGGTACACCCTTGCCAGGTTTCACCCCCAAAGGTCAAAACACCTCCAGTGATCAATGATGGAAGGAATACTGTCACAAACCAAACTTACACCACTTTCCTGAAACAATAAAGTACATTCTGGATTTATCCCAAATGAAAACTCCTCAAATACAATCTGAACAATACTCAATCAATTTACCCAAAAAAACAACATTGAACAAGGTTACACTTCCCTACTATAAATAAACCATTGGAAACTCTCCAATATCAATGTTTACCCAATGAATATGTAGGTAGTTAGATATCTTCGAATGATAATACCTACTTCCCAGACAAGTCCAAAGAAAAAAAATATGAGTTACTCGTATGAAGAGACACAAATGGGCTCCCCACCATAAGAGACAACTTAAATTGTTTTCCCGAGACAGAATGAAGACACTAATAGTGGGAGGCCCAAACATACTCTCTAGTAAAAGGGATATACTTCCATTAAATGTTTATGAAGTAATATTCATGAGAATCATAGTGGGTCTCCCCACCATAAGAACTGACCATCTTAACCGACCAGCATGGGCCGACACAGAAAGACCCAAAAAGAAATCAAAGATTTAGGAAGGGCACAGGATTAGTCTGCATGGTTTGGGAAACTGTGCACTAACTATGAATATAATTCTTTCTACATGGATTCCTAGCACACGGCCACTACTAAACGTGCACAAACTATGTGCTCAACCATGACGAAACCATAGGTTTGAACTATTCCCATCTTTCATACTAAGGATAGGACTTTGTACAAGGGTTTAAATGGCCCTAGGATTTTCCCTGACTACGAGCCAGCTTCTCTCCGAGACCTATGGCTGGAGCTCAAATGATTGAAGCATCTTCGACCTCGTAGTTAATATTTGGAAACCCACTGAATGATAATTCTTCTTTTCGGTGCCACCAAAAACTACACCGCAGTCCCAAATAAGTTTTCTAGACATAACACATTCCAAACTCACTTTACCTTATCCCGATATTTCACTGAAACAAGGGCTGAGAAGATACACACACATCACAACTTGTTTCTTCAGGTGAGAAACAATAGAAGTAAAGAACACCTACACTCACATTCCTCTAAAATAGATGATTTTGAAGTTTTTCCAAGGGAGTCATTTACCCAACATAACAGGGACTCTCAGAGGATTTCACTACTTTCACCTATACAGTCAATCGAGTACATGACATCATAAGGCATCACCAAACATGACCATTTCACTGATATAAAAAAATTCATGGAGAGGGACCTTATACAACATCCCCAAACAAAACACAATTCTAGAAAGTGGCCACAATATCCTATCGTGACCATATTTCCCACACCGGTGGTTTAACATGAATTAATGCATCAAAGAAACTTTTAAGAACCCAAAGTTCCTCTTAGACACCATCGAGACACTCATCCACACTTACAACCAAAGAACACTTCCACCTTCGATGAATCATGAAACATTAGAAACTAAGGTTTCTTTCAACCTTCCACAATAACTTTACCACTACAAGAGGATCCAAAAATGAACGAAATGAATGGGTGTAGACTCAATCAACAATGATCGATAAAATATTCCTTATATTGATCAACTGGAGGATTTTCCAATGGCAAAACAATATGGATTGCACTTCAGCTGTGCATTAACCCTTAATGGGGGCATACCTTATCCAATGAGAGAACCCAAGGACCCAACCAATCTGGTACATTAGTCAAAACATGCCTCAAACCAGATCCAAATACATGAAGGGAACCACCATAAAGGCATCCCAAAACATTTTTCAAAAGAGACCACTAATCGTCCCTACAACACAACTTACTGACCAAACCCAAACCCAAAACACAGTTCAAACAGGAGGGGTTCTTGGACTCAAAACATCCCACAACATCAACATTTTCCGAAAACACATAATATACACCATCCCAAAAAAAATCATCAAGAAATCATGTTTTTTTTATTTAAAAACATTTCTTTGAAAACAAATGGTTCAGCGGTAAGCGCATCCACCAATGGTACCCCATGGGCCTTACACATGCATGTTTCTATGCCACACCAGGCACCCTCCTCATTTCCATCCCGACACTCATCCATTCATGTCATCAACCATCCCTCTTCCCATATAACCCCATGCATGTGGTTGCTCATGAAAATACCAAAGGTTAAAACAAAAATTCTTTCCACTTTTCAAAACCAAAATGGTCAACCAACACATCCTTTTTCTCAAAACCGCTAACCACGAGATCAAATTCCAACTCACATCTTACAAAACTTTTCAGAAATGCACAACCATTTAAAAAAAATAACTCACTTTCAATATATTCACATCAATTTCAAAACATCTCATCCCATTAAAACACTATTTGATTGTTCAGAAAACTCTATTGTAAACACTTTTCAAAACCAACTTCAATATAGTTCTTGCTTTCAAAATAGGTTTAAAAACACCATTTTCCATTTCAAAACAATTCTAAAAATTCAGTTCCACCATTTCATAAATCAATCCATTCCTTATTTATTTGAAAATAATTTCAAAAAAACTTTATGCTTCTTAAAACCAAGTCCTTTTAAAACCAAAGTTCCAAGATTGCAAAACTATAGTACAAAACAATCTGATAGGAAACTAGTTTCAGTGGGTGACTTGGACATATGGTTGGCGGCCATATTCCAATCACTTCACTATCACAGAGAGTGTTCTAGGGTATATACCTAGCTCCACATGGCTTGCCAGGCCCTGCGAGCTTACGGAGACCATTAACCCAACCCTCTTTTCATTTCCCCTAACCATCATTAAAACAAGAAAACCAAAGGACTTAGATAAATCCTGACTTCCCTAGGAAACTTGAATCTTGTCATGAGGTGTGGTGATCAAGCACACTACCCATAACTATAATACCAAGTCCCTACAATCCTAACTCCATGATATCCTGACTCTTCCCGAAATAACATGACCCAAAGAGTTAACATGAACCTCCTTTGATACCATTTTGTCACGAACCGAATCTGGTCACCGCCAAAACCGGCACCAAACCCAGCCCGTGACATGACCCGAAGGGCGTTCCCTATCCCCATGGGCTGGCACAAGTGCCCGGGTATCATTTATTTAGGTTTGGGAACGATTTACCCGAATATGAAGGCATAAACCATTAAAAACAATCAATAAACTGAATCTGAAAAATTTATACCAAACGATGTTTAAACAAAAACCAGAACTGAATACATAGGTTTAGAGTCAATACAAAAGGTCCAAAGACACAATGGAACAGAAACAAAACAGCCCCATGGACTCCACATGACAAGGGGTCATCACCCCCAAGTTGTCTCCACTACTCCTCCCCAAGGATGAGGATTAACACCCTGAACCGTCAACACCCTTAGCCTTTCCTTTACCTGGGTCAAAAAAAAGGTCTACTTACACCCAAGAAGTGTAAGTAGGGTGTGAGCCTAATCCCAATAGGATACCACCCTATGATTCCAAGGTGCATGCAATACAAGGTGAAAAAGCAAGCAGTTTTAATATGCAATTAAAAGCGGTGACAAATTCCTTGAAATGAAACTTTAAATTGAAAACATTTTTCAAGATAAAACTTTCAGAATGTTAACACATTTAAATGGGAATATTAGATACTGCATTATAATTCCATAGACACCCAAAAACAAGGGCAAATACCACAAATCCACTGAGCAACAAAACCAGGAACACCCCTAGGCACTAGATAGTCTCAGGCCCCATGTACCTCGTACCTCAGTGTAATGTAACCATAGTAAAATCCTTTCTCATGCACGAGCCACTAGTAGGGAACATACCCATAACCTAGTGGTCCCCAATCATCATCCACATAGTTTAGTTAGAGTTGTCGTTATCCAAATGCTAAGTGAAACAGGGACAAAACCCATCCGGTCCACTAGCCGTACTAGTACAAATCCGCCCCACCTAGGTACCCGGGCTTCCCCCTTTGTGCTCAAACAATTTCAGGATTTAACACACATCCATTTTAATGTAAAACACCACTAATGGTCACATAAACCAAATACAGTAGCTATCTCATTTTCTACCACTTAAAACACACAACAAACTCTTTGAATTTGAATAAATCAATTTCACAAAATCTCGTGTAGTTTTGCACACAAAACCCCTTAAGAAACCCACTTGTACACGATGTTCACAATTGTAAGTTACCAAAATAGTAAAGGCAGCCCAATAAATATCAATTAAAACAACAAATCAATTTTTTGGGCATCCTCATGTTAAACAAGAAGTGTTCTCTTTGTAAAACCTTCATTTTCACACAAAAGTGGAACCAAAACTTCACTTTCTTTACAAGCACAATTAAAACTCATTATTTGCAGCAATTACCAAAGGGGATAAACATTATAAACAGTATTTTATGCCTTATTATAGATCAATAAAAACAACTAAGTATTTATAGGGCATCCCCAAATAAACAAACAAAACACTTCTTTGGAAAACCCCCAATTTCACACCAAATTGGCATTTTAAATTCAATTGCAATGGAAACATCATTAGAACCAATTTTTGTAGCAATAATAAAATTATATAAATCTGAAAATATGATAAATACAGCATGCTAATACACAAAGATTGCATCAACATTGGAATCACCTACCAAATCAAATGAAACCATTGAATCCTTTGTGCGAAAACACAAACGCACCACCGCCGCACCTCAAGAAGGGTAGATCAAACCTAAAAATAGAAAATTGGACCAAGAAAACCCAAGGTTAAACCTTAGGTTTGAACCCCTACCCACTGGTCATTGTTCACTTCAATAAAAAGGTAGTAAACCCTAAAAAAATAGAATGAAACCCTAATCAATTTGAAAGGGGAAAAGAAATGGACAAACTTACTTGCGAAATCTAGAATGAATCTCCCCAAAACACTAGTATCTGAAATTTAAAACGGCCAAAACTCAGGGGATGGTCTCAAAATAATTATTAGGTCATTTAGGAATTGTAATGGAGGGAAAAGATTAAGAATACAAGGAGTTATGAAAGGATCAATTTACCTCTCCAAAATATGGATGATTTCTGAAATCCAGAAAGTTTCTACTATTTTCGAGACTCTATAGAGCTCCAAATTGTGGGAGGATGGAATGAGGTCTCTCCTGGGCTTCTTAGGGTCGATAGGGAGGTGGAATCACCGAAATATCCATTTTAATGAATAAGATATTAATAAATTAATGAAACAATTTAAAACTGGAAAATGGGCCTTCGGGTTGGCCCAATTCTCAAATAAAAACAAAAATCCCCCATGCTTATGGATTTATAAAGGCCCCAAATTTAAATTTGGGGTTAATATATCAGGGGAGAACAATTAGGAGTTGGAATGAGTCAAAAATATTAAAAATTGAAAAAGTTATAAATGAAACAAAATTTATTTTTAAATCTGGAATTGGGCTCGCAGTTTGGCCCAATTCATGAAAACTCACCTATTCTCAATAAAACCTTTGGAAACCACCAAAACAAATCATGAGTGGAAAAATAAATTTAAAATAACCCTAAAATAGGTTACGTACGTGACAAAAAATATTGGTATAATTTTTTAAACATAAAAGTGAAATGTTTAGAATCTTTGTTCAATTGAAGACTATGATGGAAAGAGAAATAGGATGTAAGATAAAATTTATATGGCTAGAAAAATGGTGTAGAGTTTACCAGAAATATTTTTCAGAATTATTGTAGACACTCAGAGATCTTTCATGAAAAAAAATTCTAGGGAAACCTGAATAAAATGGTGTATCCGATATAATGAATCGGACATTAATGAATAAAAAAAGAATTATGTTATTACATTCTGATATGCCTAGAAAGTTTTGGGTGGAAGTAGTTGGAATATTAATATAATTAATCAATATAAGTCTATTTGTACTAGTTAGATATAAATTATAAGAATAACTATGATATGAAAAATATATAAAGGTTTCTCATCTTATATTTTTCCTAATTTTAGCCTATATGCATGTAGATGATAAAAAGATAGATAAATTTGATTAAAAATCTCAAGAATGCTTCTTCATAGGTTATATAGATGAATAATTTGTTTTTCAACATTGGGATGATGAAAAGAGGGAATTTTTTAGAAGTCAAAATGTGATATTCAATAAGAATATCTTATGGAAAGATTGAAACTTAAAGGGAAAGGTGGTTGAAGATAATGATTTAATGTCAATTCAAGTCTATCTGTGTAGGATTTTGGGAAGTTCATAAATTTTTGAAATTTCATATTTCTCTAAGTCTATAGGAAGATCGCATATTTCATAAATAAGTTTATAGGGTAGTGTAGAAAGTTAGGATGTTCATCCAAGAGAAGACACACTTTAATGCTATGGAACTGATGATACCCACTCAAGAGTTATAAAATGAGAAGGTTCATAAGTTATAGTTTTGTAAGAAACTGAATCACAATTTTGTTTTTTTAGAACTTCAAGGATCAGAAAACTAGTGAATAGGTATGGATTTGATCATAGTTTCTTATTTTTAATTGATGGTGGATAACTATAAAGTCCAAAATAATTGGCTAATTTGGGTGATTTCATAAATTGGGAGTTAGTAATATAGGAGGATTTGGATTCACTATGAGTGAAAAACACATGGTATTTAAATAAATTACCACTATAGAAGAAATAACTTGAGAATAAGTGAGTATTATGGTTGAAAGAAGAACCTAATGAAAGGAATAGGTATATGGTGAGGTTGGTTATAAAAGGGTTTTATTAAAATAAAGGTATTAACTTCTTTGAAATTTTTTCTATGGTTTTTGAAAAAAGCTTCAATCCAAACACTTCTAAGCATGGTTGCTTCCAAAAAAAATTACCTTGAAAAATTTTATGCAAAGTTATATTTTCTTCACATGGATTTTGAGAAAGAAATATATATAAATCATCCATTTTTTTCATTGAAAATAAAAATTAGGGCTTGATGTGAAAACTAAAAATGAGTCTTTATGGTATGAAATGATCACCAAGTTGTTGGAACTGGAAGTTTGATTCCTTCATGGGAGATAAAGGTTTCATGTTAAATTAAACTTATCTTTTCTGTTATCGGAAGGGGTTCAGTGTAAATTAATTTATTGTCTTACCCTTATACATAGATGATATGTTGTTGGTGAGGCCAAATATTCAGCTAATTCAGAAGTTAAAAGAGGAATTGTATAGAAATTTTGAGATTAATTATCTTGGTAAATAAAATAATATATTTTTCATGAGGATTAAATTTGATAGTAGAACTAGATTCATAGTTTTATCACAAAAAAGATTACATACATAAGATCATTGAGAGATTCAAAATGAGTGGATGTAAACTAGTTTCAACACCTCTCACTAGTCATTTAAAAATTTCCAAACAATAGGAACCATGAACTAAAGGATAAATTAAGTACATCGATAAAGTTCCATATGCTTTAGTAGTAAAAATCATGATGTATTCTATGGTATGTACTCATCTGGATATTTCTCATATAGTGGGAGTGGTTATCCAGCTCATGTAAAATCTTGGGAATGATCATTGGGAAGCTGTAAAATGGATTATTAGGTGTGTCATAGTAATGGAAGGTACAACTCTTTATTTTGGAGATAATGATCTATTACTTGGATTTATAGATGCATACTTTAGGGAAAATTTTGATTCTCATAAGAGAATAACAAGATATTTTTTTACTTTTGTTGGAACCATGATCAATTGGATTTCTAGGTTACAATTGGTGATTTCACTTTCTATAACAAAATTAGAGTATATGGATGTGATGGAAGCTAGTAAGGATATATCATGGTTGATAACTTTAGTTATAGAAATCAAGTATAGCTAGGAGTCAGATTACTCTACTGGATAATCAGAGTGTAATTCATTTGGTTAATAATCTAGTGTTTTATTAAATAACTAAACACATTCATTTGAATTACCATTACATCTAATAGATTATGGAAGATGGAGAGTTAGATTTGAAAAGGATAGTTTGGAAAAATAATCTAAAATACATTTTTACTAATATTTTGGGTCTAAAAATACTAATCCAACATAAATAATCAATTGGGATTGGGTGAATTGAAGGAGCTAGATAAGCTCTCTAAGTGGGGGAAGATGAAGTATGTTTTCCAAGATGAGGAGGTGTCATAGTTTTATCTAAATCAATATTCAAGTGGATATTTTTGAAATTGTGTGAAATTTATTTTAGTTGATCAAAGTTAGTCGATATGAAGGATTGGTTCTGAAAGGTATTCGGTTCATTGAAGTTTTGGTAGAAACAATTTTTTCTTCATCATTTCTGAAAGGATGTTCTAGAAGGAGGATGGTTCGTAAGGATATTATTATTATATTTTTAGTGCAGGATAGTCTTGTTCTAGAATTTTGGTTGGTACTTATATAATGTGGGGGATGTTCAGATTATTGTGGTCAGGTTACTAATTTATCAAAGGTGGTGGTCACTCTGAGGATTTATACATGAGATTAATAGTGAGAACAGTGTAATAGATGGATTCTTGCATTCCTCTAAGGTCTATACAATCATATGACTGATTGTGACTCTCTATAAATAGAAGGGTGGGGCCATCTTTACCAGAATGGATGAATGTAAAAAAGGTGAAATTTTTATTAAATGTTTTATTATTCCAAGTGAATCATTATTAATAAGTTGTAATATTTTCTATCTAGTAATTAAATATTGTATTGTTTCTTCCATAGACGTGGGACTTTAGGTTTAATCCACATAAAACTAAAGTTTTATTTCTTGATTTCATTTAATTTTATTGTATGAATGTTCTATGTATATTGAATTGAATAGGGTTGAATTTGTATTTGAATTAGTGTAGTGATTTGGGTGAACATTGTTTCTTACAAATTCTAGGACACTAAATCTGAGAGGGTTCCTTCCAGAATTTTTTTCCTCCTAGTGATTATGGATTGACTACTTATAATGGTTTATCAAAATAAAATCGAAAGGGGAATTCTAAATATTAAATTGGTGTCATCAAATATTTAAATTCCTTTATGATTGATGAGAGATTACATCACTTTAGAGAGAGTAAAAAACACTAATAACCTATAGCTTTGATGCCACTTAAAGGTCCCATGTAAGGTAGTTCAATAAGAATAGGGATAATTAGATTATGTCAATATTTTCTCTAGACCCCTCTCCAATGATCTTGTTTCATCGCTATGAATAAAACTCCTCTCCCTTATGAATAATATAAAGTGATAAAATAGTAAAAAGGGATATGGGTAGATTTTAATTTCTTCATTCATGCTAGGATACTACAAGGATCATGCAACGATGATGTGTTGTGCACCTGAGACACTAAGTGTATTTATTTTTTGTTTAAAATTCATAGCATTCGCAATAACCCCCTAGTTTTACAACTACCATAGAAATAGATAACTTGCTGCTCTCAATTACTTGAATATCTCAGTATCTCTATGAGTTTTGTTTACTTGATATTAATGAATAATGAGTTAGTTTACACCAACGTGGTGTATCAATTCTACTCCACATTCATCCATTAATTAATTTCACAAAACTCCAGTGAGAACATATCATGGATCTCCTTTATTTTTTTATAGAAGTATCCTATAATTAATCCTCTCTTCTTTGAATCTATACATTTAATATCTTCTCTTCGGGGTCTTTCTCTCTTATTTTGATAGATAAATATATATTTATATATTGATAATCACCATGTTTACCTATAGATAGATCATTAATACACCTTTGATAAGTGGGAAAATTTCTTCCAAATATCCCCTCTAATTCCAATTCAAGATACCCTCTTAACTCCCCTTGATTTCCTCAAAAAATATAGGATATTTCAATCCTACTTATATACTATCATCGCACCATTATGGTGTAACCATGATCATTGCAGCATGACATCTGGTCAAAAACTAGATCCAAAAAAATCCTCTTTATATCTCATTATTAATTCCTCACAGATTTCAGTGTGGGTATTCAAATCCATTTTGATCCTTGAACCAGCCATGGCATGACTCTCTACTTCACAACATGACCCTCTCTTGGATAGATCCACTCAAATTGGCCAAAATACAGTCATGATACATTCCTTTTTTTCATATCATGGTCACTTATTCTCCAAAAATACTGAAATCTTCATATTGGACTCTCATGGGGCAGCACACCTTCCATAGTACGCCCTTCATATGGACAAATCCACTTAACACACTCAATATCATTTAGAGAATATCAAAATCCTTTATGGCATGATATATTCTACTCTTCAAATATGGTAAAGGAAAGAACCATATATTTTAATAAAATAAACCTTATGGAAATTTTATTTTACCTTACAAAACACTCTTCATGGTGTAACATAAACATCCATAGTGTGACCATTATACTAGATTGAGGCCTAAAGCTTGTGGAATCCTTTCATTTTGTGTTCCTCCCTATAAAACTATACAAATATAAATCATATATATTGTCTTTTCTAGTTCACAAAATGAAAATTATCATTCTCCCAGTGAAAAATTTCAATAACTCTTATGAAATGACCCTTTATAGAATGAACCTTATCGAATTGACCTTTATGATCATCATTTTGGTGCATGACTTTATCACATTTCTAGAAACACATATTTATATAAATACATATGTTTCCATGGAATTACTCCTATACTAAAAATAGAACTATATTGGATCCTTCCAAAACTCCTTCAAGTTATTTCATTATCATGTAAGCTCATTGGAAAGTCACATCACACATTAATGTCAACAAAGACAATCCTGGAAATAATCAAAGGAATTTTTTTTATAAAAGGCATATCAATAACCATTAGTAATGGAAAAACATGAATTAAATACCCAAGATCCTAACTAGATAAAAATGTAATAAAGTGATAAAATGATAATCCATGTAGTCATTGTTGTCTATACTTTATATATTCATTGGAAATTAGTTTGATCAAGATCCCTATGAAAAAATCAATGGGTTCTAACCTTCAACAGTATCCACTAACCACTAAAATCACAAAATTCTTCGAAAAAGACCTCATTTAAAATGATGTGCTAGTACCTCTTCCTTGAAATAAAATAGAGAGGATAAATTGAGAGATTTATGGTTATGTAAGAATAATCTCCGGTGTTTAGTCTCTCCTCAATTATGTTTTTAAACTCCCTTATATAATACTGATGCATCAAATTCATATTCTCATTGGAGCTCATAATATTTTAAATTTTATGTAATTTACAAACCATTTTGGATCCCTTTTATTGAATAATATAAATATTTAAACACTCTAAATGTTAATTTTATGTCTAGAAATAATCTCATGATGTGTATTTAGTCGGTGATGAGTGATAATGACACTAGAGGAATTCACCAAATGGTATCTTGTACAATTCCCACATCCACTAAGACGTGGTGTAAAACACTATGATCAAACATCCACTGTGGAATAGTGACCATCACCGCACCATAGTTTATGATTTAGTGTATATTTTCTAATAATATCCCACTTTCACTAAATCCATATAGACATTATGAAAAAATAAAACTTTATAACTTTTTGTGAATCCATCCAAACTCCTTTGGACTTGATTATAATAATTTATCTCAAATTTTAGACAAACACTTTATACCAAAATCAATCCTCATTCAAGGACCTTATGTGTGGATTTGTGGGACTTTGTATCATTCATACAAATTATGAATTCCCTAATCCAAATTCATATAAAAATAGAATACTCTAGAAAAACATCAATGTTACTCAAGCTATAAAGGGGTCTAGTGTGATCTCGATCATACAGACTCATATCTTCATTTGAACATGTCCTCCCTAAAATGTATCTATATAAACAATATAATTTCTTATATAATTTCTTTTTTTATATGATTGAGTGACTAATATATATGGAACAATTCAATATAGAGTATTATAACACAAACATTCATGATTATTTTAAATAGACTAACTATTATAATGAATACATCACATGTCATTCATCCAAATAATTGATCACAGTACATGTAACTCAACTAAGGATGGCCATGAATCTCCTTGGCCTAATTAAATCAAGGGCCCATATGTCTTTTCTTGTCATATGAGTGGAAAAATCCCATCTTGGTTAAGCTCTAACTAATGATATGATCGGTAATATATCCAACCACCACATGATTAGATAAGTCTAAAGGATTTCATAAGAAAGGTATCAAAGTGTGAAGTTCACATTCTAGGTATCTCACTAACTTGTGGATTCATAATAAGTATACACCCATAAGTATATTAATGATAGTATGATATTCCATATGATATTCTTTAGTGGTTTAGTCCAAAAAAAATAGTCTCAAATTATTATCTCATGAGTCCACTTTATCTATCACATATAACTATTTATATAAAATAAAAGAGTCTACTCATGTTAATATTAACATATCATCACAACCAATAATACTTTGTTATTATCATCAATTAAGGAAAACTCAAAGTCATAATTTGAGGATATATTATAATTCCAATGTTCATATAATATAAATGCATCACACATGAAGGAATGATAAATTAATATTACCTTTATTATAAACCCATAATACATTTTACAACCATTAAAACAAATCCATCATATATCTAATACCAAAATATTAAATATTTCCCTCGGTGTTTTGTTATTCTAATGGTTTTTTCAAATGTTCTACTAAATTTACATCTATAACCACCGAGTAGATCTTTACACTTCCCCTCTCAATGATTAATCTAAGGAGATAGTATTTGTGAATGTTTTATTTTGTTTCATTGGTGAGATCAAGGTTCCATGGCATGAGACATAGATCCATTATTATCACAATAAAGTTAAATTTCTCCTTCAATTATAGAAACCACCCCTAGTCCATAAATGAACTTATTAATCCAAATAGATTTATTCACAACATCTGGTCATTTTCTGATGGATCCCCCACCTCTCATTTGGAATGCACCTCACACACCTCCCCCTATTTTAAATTTCTTGTTCATTGGTGGGATGTCTTCTAGAATTTTTACACCATCATAGGTGGACTTGTCTCTTACATAGTTTTCAATTCCAATCTATTCTATGGAAATGTTTTTAGTATATTAGTTTACTTTCTTACTAGATTCTTAGGGAACTTCATTCAACCCTGATGATTAGTATTCTAAGGAGTCTCCTTTGGATGCTAGTTCCTCATATAATTTTTAGTGGATTAATCCCTCCCAAAATCCCTTAGATTCCCTAACACACCCTTATCTGGACTTACCCCATGTAAGATCTTTTATATTGGTGATTTCATGTGGTTCTTCCCTAAAGTTTCATCTACCCCTAATTCCTCTGATTTTTCTTCCATAAAAGTAGCAATAGGAATCAGAATAGAGCTATATTATATATCTGTATATAGTCTAATTTAAAGTTATAGACAATTATTACAAATGGACTCTAGTTGAAAAAAATTGTGTGAACCATCCTTATTTTCTTATGTTTTAATTATTTGTAAGATGATGAGATCTTGCTGGTCATATAGTAGCTTCAATCCTAAATCATAGGTCATTCTACATACACCTATTATATGGATTTGATTTCATTAAATCCTAGGATCAATAATCTCACACCATTAAAAAAAAGATATTCTTTCTGTTTCATTGGTATATGGAGTGTCACAAGTGTCAAGACTTAACTTCTTCAGTGATCTAGATCCAGCTTCTAGGTCTCCCCCTTCTATTCCATAACCTTTCCATTCTATGGAGTATTAATGACTCATTTTATAGGTCTAATTATGCTGATATATCCACTTTAATGATGACTAAAACCATGTTTATGTGCATTTTTTAAAATTGAATGTTTTAGATTTGTTGTTCCAGTGCGTTCTCCTAAAATATTATTTTATGATCCCCATATGGAAGAAGCTATTCTTCTCAAATACTATTAGTTTTCTATCTCTTTTTCATCTTTAAGAACACTCAAAAGTAGTTTTTAGGAATCAAAGTAAGGAGAGTTCCTCTATTCCAGTGTTCCCCTATATCCATCCTATAAGGACTCTTCCTCCACCCTCCATAAATGGGGGACTTCCATGTTTGGATGAGATTCCCTCTAGGATCCCCATGGATGTTGGTTACAAATAATATTGGTTGAACTGAGATGATTTTATCATCTCAGGACCTTTTTCTTCATATATTATATTTAGTGAAAAGTATGTATCCATTGAAAATGGTACTGAGTTTCCATTAATATCAAGGAGTTGTCTTATGGTTGGATCTCCTATTATATCCATTGAACAAGAATTTTTTAGCCTTTTTTGCCTCTCTGTGGGCTTATATCATAATGTGTTGATTCCAATATCAACAGAAACAAAGGATGGATAGTTAGTCCTTTTACTTGACTCAAGTGGTGATATGGGTGAGTCTCTAAATCTCACCCCTCTTAAGGGTCCTTTACTACAATAGGCTCCTCTTCTGGTGATTCCTATCAATCCTAATTTTTATCATTCATTGGCCTCAACTGGTGATATTTTTTATGGATTTCAAAGTGATCCCATGACTCCCATATAACATGAGACAAACTTTTAGTACAAAAATAAAGAAGATACGATTTATTCCTTTAAATCCTTTAGGGTTCTAAATCATTTTAATCATGTATTTCACATTTCCACACTAGTTCATAGTATAAATGGGAAGAAAAAATAGTCGTCTAACACCCCCAAGGGTTATAATTACACGTTAAATGTATGCATCATCGATTGGTATCATCCCAAATGGAAAAAAATTATAAGGTCGAGGGCCTCCTATTCAAAATTACTTCCTCCACCATTTGGAATGTCAGGGGATGTGGTTCCCTGAACAAGTTTGATTTTATCTAAAAGTTTCTTTATTGAAATTATATTTCTTTGATAGCAATTATGGATCCCAAACATATAGCAGACTCAATTCAAGGATTTTCTAACAATCTTTATATGACTAGTCACTTGAATGGGAGCTTGATAAACTCGCGTTTTTTAGAAGGATCAGATATAAGTAAAGATTATGAATGTTTCCTCTCATCACATCATAATCATGGTTAGTGAGGCCTCTAATTCCTTCTTAATTTCCATTATTTATACAAAATATGTTGTAAAAGATAGATAAGTGCTTTGGAAGGCCCATCTATCTTTCAAAATATGATAAAATGACTAGTTTGTAGGAGGTGAATTAAATAGTATAATTGAATAGTAAATGAATAAATGAGGGGGGTGTATTTTATAAAGAATATAGATGATTTATTATCCTTCATGGTTCATAAAAATCTCATAGATCTGGAAATCTATGGAGATAGGTTCAAATGGTGCAATAATAAGTTGGGAAGTAGTATAATGTGGAGTTGGTTGGACATGTGTCTAGAAAATATTCAAGCTATCTCCATCTTCTCACATTCATCCATTTCACACTTAGCCCAATCTATATCGTATAAATATTTATTATTACTATAGATATAAATCACTTAAATAGACAATTATATATTTATGTTTAACAGAGGATAGATGGAGGATAAATCCTTCAAGAAATTGTTAATCGACTCATGGAATTCTATGATACATGTACATTCTTGGGTTTCCCTATAAAGTAAACTCAAAGATTTAAAATGGCCCATTCATGAATATATTAACAAGAATCTAATTAGAAATTCAAACCTAGAAGATGATGAATTCAAAATTATCTGACTAAATATCCAGCATTGGGGGCATTGGGATAAGGAAAATTTTATTCTTTTATCTAGTAAGAAATACCTAATTGAAGAGTAGTGGTTAGTTGAATATATAGATTATGGATGGAGTAATTTTATGGAAATACAACATATTTTCATGCATGTTTACATAAGGATAAATATTTTGTGAATCTATTTTTACAACATGAATATGGATCCAAAATAAGTTATATGAACATTATCGGTCCACGGGAGGTGTCCTTTTTCATGGATCTTCTTGAAAGTTCTTGAAAACTAATGAGAGGAATGGTTACTGGGGAATTAGGTGTTTATCATTTATTTTGTGACATTCTTAGTGGTATTTGGGTGAGTTATAATGATCAGATGTAATCAATTCTAGATGAAGTGTAAAAGGTATTTAGTAGTGTATCGGGTATAGGTGGTTTCCCTAATTATTTATACATAAAATCTTTGTGAAATATAAATAATGGTCTAGTGGATGCAGTTTAAAACTTTTCACTGGTGGACTACTACCTAGAGTCACTAGAGTGACTACTCTTATCCTTATTTCTAAGGTGAACCAACCCAATGGCTTTGTCCAATTCCGTCCTGTCAATATTTTTAAATTCTCTTTCAAATTTCTTGTTACTATCCTCAATTTTAGGCTTTCACCAATCCTTCCTAACCATGTTTTAGTTAAACAAAATGGATTTATCCAAGTAAAAGGTATTTAGGGAGAGATTGTATTAGTGTAAGAGATGCTTTTGGATTTAGATAGGAATTTTTTTGGATCCAACACTATGATCATGACTGATGTGAAAAAGAATATTATAGAATGGAATAGATCTTTATTATTAAATTTCTAAGTAAATTAGTCACATTGGATCCATATTGATAAGCTATTAATTCCACTTATTCCCTTTCTCGGTTTATCTCACCATCTTCAACACTATTTCTATGCAATCTAATATGTCCTATTTTTAAGGTATTCATCTATTTAGATTATTTCTTCTGTTCTATACCAAATTATAATTTTATACTATAAGAGTGTTCATCTAAATATATAAGGTAGGCGGTCTGTGACTTTTCCCTTGAGTCTCTTTGATTTATAATTTTCATCATTGTGTCGCATGCTGGTTTCACCCACATTTTTCCCCTAAAATAAATATTCTTTAAAATAGTTGTTCAATTTGAAATTTAAACATCCTATTAGACCCTCTTATTACTATTTTAGGTTAATAATCTCAACATGATCCACGCCTTGGGAGTTACAGGAATATTCATGTGTGAACACTTACATTTTATTAACCAAAACACCCATTAGTGTGTTTGGATCAACTTCATCAAGTGATTTTGTTAATTTAAATGGATGAATTGACACTTTATGATTGGGAAAGAAAGTTTATCTTGGCTCTTATTAATTTGAAATCAAATGATTACTGGTTTGAAACCTTATATATCCATTTTTCATTGTTGAATGAAAATTTAAAGACTTAAATTATATAAAGTGAATGAATTGGAATGGTTATCACATAGCCCTTGGTTATTTCATTAAATGAAAGGTGTCTATTGTTACTATGGAACTTTCTTGTTATAGGAGTGGTCAGATTTGATCCATCCTTTGATTCCCAATAGAATACCTTGAGCACTCAAAGGATGCCACCCCGATTCATTAGGCAAGTTTTCATGGGAGATACCCACCTTGTAATTTGGTCAATGTCTTATTTATACGTGAAACACTCAACATAGTACCAATGATTCCCATGAAAAATCTTTGGATATTAGAATACATTGGATAGACTCCATGGATTCAGTTGATGTATTTAGATAGGAGGCACCTTGGATACTTCCCTTGGTCCCTAATTATTCTTATCCTGGGATTTACTGTGGACATGCTCCATGGACTCATTTATACATTATTCCAGTGGAATTATCCAGGTTTACCCCTTGGATTTAACTCAAACTCCTTAGCTAGGCTGCATGGTTTTTTTACTATGAGTTGGATCGACCTTCTAAGGTTAAGGATTACTTGATTCCTCTTGGATCCTATATTACTATTATTATGAATTGGATACACTGGTTTCACCTTGGGTCCTTTTTATGAATACTTAAACTGGTAAACCTTGGTTATACATACTAAACCCTAACCTCTTTCAAGTCCCTTGTTCAGACATTATCGGAATGATCTGAAGTAGGTATGGTCGGTCATGTATCTATAAGGATTCTGAGCTTGGCATGATTATTATTCCATGCACATTATTCCACTACATATCTCTATATCTTCACACTACTACTTTTATATTCATAGACTGGATTTATATAAACATTATTGGTGGTGGGATACTGATTATATCTCACACCCTATTTGGGCTGCCATTTAGTACTCGAACCAACTTCATGGATATAGGTAGGTAAAAGGGTAATCACCTAGTCTTGGATTCTTGATTGATTTTAGTATGAGAGCTTGGGATTGTGAGACTGAGGCTTAGCTCATGATGCTATTATAAATATACTTTTGGTATTTTGTTTCTTTTTGATATGCATGTATATATATATGTTTGGTATTTGTATAGATCCATGATGTACTCATCATTTTGTATATAGTTCCACTTTTTGATTGATGTATTATTATTTTTTGGATTATTTAAATTCATTGTTATATTTTTATTTAATATGCCTCCTCTATTTATTCATTTATTATCTCCAATATGCTACTCTGATCATGAGGGTACAATCTACCCACTATACCACCTTGTACTCTCACTTCTAGTTTGTAGATTTTGGTGTATGAGGAGGTATGTGTGAGGCCATGTGACCAACCTTTTTTGGTTACTTATGAGTGAACCAATTCCAAGAAGTCACAAATTGGTATAAAATATTTCCTTTCCTCATGCATTTCTATTTTGGGTATTAGACAGGAGACTAGGATGTGTCAGGATTTAGTAAGGGGAATGTGCATGGAAGTAGCTAACCCATATATAAGGGAAAGGTTGAATTGTCTGGGATGGGTATTGATGATCTAGATTATGCTTGTTATGGTTATATTGATTTCACCATTAGGTGATACACATAGATCATGGATTTTATTATCATTTTAGAATTTATTTTCACACTTGTCCTAGTATGGAAAGGAGGTGATGTCTTATGTATCATTATAGGAATGTTAGGATTTATATATCATTCATTATTCCATAACATATTTACTTATTTCATACATTTCTTGTTGAATATTCTTTTCACATTGATAGTTATATTTGAGATTGTGATAAATTTTCTTGTAGGGATAAAATCATTGAAATAATTAAAGTGTCTACATCAACCTAAATGGTGCTTTCCTGTATAAATTGATTATGGAACCTTAAATCTCTAATTATACCATGTTTGATTCATGGACCATTGGATACATGATATGAAACATTATTTGGTTGAAATTACATGTATTTAAATTGAAATTTAAAGAGTGTATGTGCCTCTATAAATTGGGAATGGTGATCTATCTAATTGAACCATATTAAAATACTAGTTTTAGTTACATGTAGTACCATTTGAAATTTATAAATCATAGTAATTTATAAATTGGGAATGATATATGAATTGAAAATCCCAAATGGAATTATTATTTCTGTACGGGTCTAATCAAAATTAAAAAAAATTAAAAATTCAAACTATGCTACTCAATTAATTAAAATGTAGTATTAGGAAAGTTCAAGGAGAACCCACAAAGATAGTGAATTATTTTATTTAGGATTTCAAAAGATTTGATTTTATTAAGTTGAATAAATATGTGAAGAATCATATTGGGTTTTTGGAAATAGTTTTAAGAAATAAAGAATTGAAAGTGAAGCAGATTGATTGTTTGGTTTGAAATCAGATTTGAAAGTTTTCCTGAGTTTGTAGTTTTAAGATTTATGTGAAATTGGAATTTTATAAAGAAATTTTATTAATCCATGTTTCGTGTTGGAGTTGAGATGAGTGAGACCTGATGTTCAAGGTATCCCCTCATTGATGTGGAAATCCTCAATTTACCTTCATGCCGGTATTTTAGGGTTTTGCCTAATGGGGTTTGTCTTAATACATTTTTTAAACTTGGTCACCCTGAATGTGACAAAGGTCATTCCTTGATTCGGGGTAACCAATTTCACAATTTAGAATATTTATTTTAGATTAAAATACCAATGGTCATGATAAAATTTAAAGAAATATTTTTTAAATTTATTCAATAAACTGTTGCAATCCAAAATAAATGAATAAAGAAAAAGGAATAAATCAAACGGCACCTTCCCCCTTTGTCTACATAACCTTAGCACAAAGTGGGTTTACTATATCATCCTATTAATGAAATAATAAGAGGGAAGGAATAAAAAATCATAATGAAAAAGGAGATTAAATTGGGGAGGACCCTACACATTACAGATTCTCGCTCCAAGATTTGGTCTTTGGGATCTCCGTGACAGCAACAGTGGGACCCTCTATTTATAGAGTCTATATGGGCTCGTGTAGCATTGAATGGAATTTAGGATCTGTCAAAGAGTGGTAATAAGTGGGTCTCAGGTCTTAAAACATGTCAAATCTTAAAAATATGTCGAATTTAGACATTTTTGGACCATACTAAACATTACACATTATGTAGTGATTACACGATGAGTAAATATTGCACCATGTGTATCAAATTCAAGATGTGAGATTTATGGGTATACTTCAAAAGTGTCACAGCATGACACATATGTGTCACATTGTGACACATATAAACTTAAATTAATTTTGATTTCCTCCACTTTCTGACCTTTATTTCTTTCATAACTTTCATCAGTACATGACATATAATGTTAGTTTTCTGCTCTAGAAGCCTTGTTTTGCCTCAGTTCTTCAATTTTTTTCCCTGGAAGTGCTCCATGATCATCCTTATTTGTGGAAATCCTTATTTTAGGTGGATATGATGATTGTTTCAACATCTTTTTCTCATCTACCATAACTTATATCATCCTAAAAAATATGAAGAAATCATCAAGTGCATAGGTATTCCTTAATAATAAAAATCCTCAGAATCAGGGAATTTTATTATAAAAATGTTAATAATAAATGCACTTATCATGAATATAATTGGACCTTAATTTATATATATGTATATATGTATATACATAATGACATATTTAAGAATTTTTTATTTCTAAATTTAAATGGAAACGGTTTTCATTAAATAGTGTTGTCAATTGAAGCATAAATGGTGTTTTCCTATATAACTTGAAATTGATAAACTGTAAACTAGAACCCTTAATATAAAATAGAGAACTTGTACTAGATCTAACCTTAGTATTGGTTAGTAGGTAGTATCATCATGGTCTTATATGATGCCCAAACCTGGATTTACAAGCAGGAAAAGGGGTGTGACTCTTATATAGGAAGGTGTGTAATTACCCTATTCTTATGTATAAGAACTATATCATTGATAAATATTATCTAAGGCATGTTCTTGGAATTTTTAGAGTTATTCCACCATGATTTCTTTAATTAGATCACTAGTAATGTGGTGATAAACAAGTTACTGAAGTGGTGGGACCTAACCTTCCAATAGTGCCACATATGGAACGTCTAGTTATACCTGACTTGGGCATTGATTCCCAGTTTCAAGAGGGTTTCTTATGCTTTATATAGACTATTCAGGGAGTTTTTCATCCTTCCCATACTATGGTAGAGTTGATATAAGAGTTTTAATGGTGGAAATCACCCATGTTTTCAGGGGATATCAGTCCATAAGTTGTCTGTAGATGGCTAGAGTCCATACTATCTATCTTTGAGCACCTATAGACACCTCCAGATAGGAGGTTTAAGCTCACTACTTATATGACTTTTTTGTTCTTCCAAGAATTGGTGAGATGTTATTACTCAGGCATAACGCCATCAAGATACAGTTTGGATAAATTTACAATCTTCCTTCTAAGACTTTTTCCTTCTATAGAAGCTTAGATCTGACAAAGCTATGGAATTTACGCACCTAGAGAAACGATCCCTACTAGTTATAGATTATTCATCTAGATTTACTAAGATTCGTCTTTTTTCAACTTCCTTAACTGGTGATGAGATTTTTGGAATAATATATTCCAAGGATGGGCTCGGGTATGTCATCTGGTCTTAGGTAAATATTTTCCATTTCTCTACCATTTCAAGAATCATAAACCAGCCCCTTATCACTAAGTGAAATTTGAGGGAATCCAATAGTACAAGACATTGGAGTTCAATGCTAAGGTAGGGTAGTGGTTCGACCAATAGTATGAAATGATGTCTAGAGGGTTCTCAATAGATAAATGGTAGCCAGAATATCTACACTAGTAGTTTTTTTATATTCCATTAGTGTGGGATATGTGGTCATGTAAAGCCTTGGTATAACCGAGACCCAGTTGAATGATGAGCCGCCAGTGGAATGGGGATTCTTTTGAGGATTTTCCAAACCTTTCAATATGTTACTAGTGTAATAGGATCAACACCATCTCTATCTTATATAGCAGGATCAAAATCTCTATGCCAGGCTAGAAGCTAGACTACCACTGGTCGTATAGGCTGAAGAGGTGGATGTGGTCAAGGAGTCCAAACTTAGGATACATAGAGCCAGCCGAGTATACCCACTCTGAGTAGTTAGGTTGCATCTCAATCCCATGGATTAGTCCAGATATATGTTTTACAACCTATACTTTAGGAGAGGATTGTTGGTCCTTCTATAGTATGAGGTGAAATTTTGGTATCCTCTACTTTAGTATCTACTCTTTTTGATATGGTCACTTCACATTATTTTATATTCATGGATATTTTGGAAATAATTGGGCTTGAGATTCAGTATTTATATAGCATGATGAAACTTTATACTCCATTAGGAATTAGATCGAAGAGTGTATTCTAGTGAAAGGAATGTTCCCTTAAGGTAGGTGGATATCATTTCTTATGGGACATATTCATCCTTGATATGATGGGCTTAAACATCATTCTAGGGATTGACTGGTTTTTCCCTTATCATGCTTATATCGATTTATATCACTATAGGGTATTTTTTACACCAAAAAATGGCTATATTTATCTTCACAAGGGTCCAGACAAGTAGAGTTGGACCAGAGAAACATGGGATGGGAAGTGTGACAGCCCAGATCACTAGCTTGTATATGTATGATTAGGGAACATGTTAGGATTATTTACCTCCTGTAGTAGATCATTTCAAGTAATTTTTCACTAATTATTTTTATGTATTACCTCTTGAGAGAGAGGTGGATTTATCTATCGATCTAGTTTTAGGAGTAGCACCAATATCCATTCCTTCTTACAGGATGGCTACTACTGAGTTGCAGGAGATCAAGAGAAAACTAGAGTAATTGGAATCTATGGGTTTTATATGGCCCAAGCACTTCACCTTGGGGTTAAACTGTCATGTTCACTAAGAAGTTGGATGGTACCCTCAGGATTTTTGTAGAATACTGATATTTGAACCAGCTTACAGTTAAGAATTGATATCCATTTCTTCATATAGATGACCTCTTTGACCATCTTTAAGGAGTTATGGTTTTCTTCAATATTTATTTGAGTTCAGGATACCATCAGGTATGGGTTAAACCTTTAGACATACCTCGTAAAACGTTTCATAGAAGATATGTTCATCATGAGTATCAAGTGATTCCATTCAGTTTGATGAACACACCCACCATTTTTATGGCTCTGATGAATCATGTTTTACACCTGTATTTGGATTTTTTTACGGTCGCCTTCATGGATGACATCTTGGTGTGTTCTCATACTTGACGTGAATATTCTATAAATCTTGAGATCATGATGAATACACTAAGAGAGCACCAAATGTTTTCTAATCTCACCAAATTCCACTTTTGGATTGATAAGGTTCACTTCATGGGTCACATAATTTTAGAGGAAGGAGTATATGTTAACCTAGATAAGGTTATATTTTTAGTTACATGAGAGAATACTAAGAAAAAATTTTACATACGAAGTTTTAAGGGGATAGATAGCTATTAAAGGAACTTTATTCATGAAATTTCACATATAGAAGAACCTATCATTGGATTGGCTAAGAAGGGTGTAAAAATTATGTGGCTTGAAGCATGTGATATAGCCTTCAGGGAGATTAAAGGGAGATTAACTTTAATGTTGATCTAGATTCTTCCAAAGATGAGAAGAAGATATAAAGTTTATTTTGATGAAACTGGCATTGGTCTTGTAGAATTTATGATGTATTAAGATCAAGTTGTGGCATATGGTTCTCATCAGTTGAGGCCACAAAATAAAAATTACCTGAAATTCAATCTTGAGATGGAATGTGTAGTTCACACCTTTCATTATTAGAGGCGTTATTTTCTTGGAGATAAGTTTGTGGAGTTTACAGACCATAAGATCCTCAAGTACTTATTTTCATAGCATGACTTAAATATTAGAAACATTATAAGGGTTAAATATCTACAGTCCTTTGATTTTTATATTTCCTATATTCTTCGGGAAGGTAATGTTATAACAGATGATTTGAGGTGAAATATTTATACATAGGTAGTTCATGAGGCTATTAGTGAGTGCTAGTTGATGGATCTATTTTTTGAGATACACATAGTGGTCTAGGAGCATCATGAGTAGCCTATCCTTATAGCTTTGATATTTTCATCTTATCACCTAGAGAGAGTTAAGATGAGGAAGTTATTGAATCCTAAGGGCCTATTCCTAAGGGAGATTGTTTTAGGTGAGGACCCACCATTGGATTAGATCATTGATGGGGATGAGATATTAAGCATTCAAAAATGCATATGGGTTTTCACAAACATATGGAGTTAGTTTATGCATAAGTCTCATGCCACCATTTGGAAAGTGTATCACAGTGTTAACAAGATGTATCGTAGTCTATGTCACCAATACTAGTTTCCTAGTGTGAAAAGGGAGATAGTTGGATTTGTTACTAGGTGTTCCACCTATCAGTAGGTAAAGGAAAAACACCAAAAACTAGTAGGGATTCTACATCCATTGTTCATTCTAGAGTAGAAATGGGATGATGTTAACATATATTTTGTGACTAGTTTATCGTGATCTCCTTGAGGCAACGATGCAGTATGGGTGATCATTGATAGGATCATAAAGTTCTCTCACTTTTTACCTATTATTGAGAACTTTTCTATAGATTATCATGGAAGTCTCTATGTCTGAGATATTATCCAACTTCATAGAGTCCCACACATTATTTTATCGGATAGGGATGCTCATTTCACTTCTCAGTTCTGGAAATAGTTTCATAGGGCATTAGGTACACAAGTACTTTTAAGTATAGCATACCACCCTCAAACTGATAGATAGTCTGAACAAAAAATACAGGTGTTAGAGGACATTATAAGAGCTTTCATCCTTGAATTTGGAGGTTCTTTTGAAAATAGCATACATCTAGTTGAGTTCAATTGCAATAACATCTTTCAAGAGAGAATAAAGATGGATCCTTATGAGGCCTTATATGGTAGGTCATGTTGTTCACCCCTATACTAGTTAGAGGTGGGAGAGGTAGTTCTACTAGGACCTCATCTCATTCATGAAACATTAGATAAGGTATATATTATTCAGAAGTCGGTGGATACAGTTCAGTCTAGGCATAAGTCTTATGCCGATCATCATCAACAACCTTGAGAGTTTGAGGTCTAGTATTGGTTCTTCTTGTGTGTTTTACCTAGGTTGGGGAATAAATTTATTTGGATATAGAGTAAACTATAACCTCATTGTGTTGATCCATTAGAGACATTGGAGAGAGTTGGGTCGATATCCTATTATATAGAACTTCCTCAGAGGTATTGGTATATTCAAGACATCTTCCACATATCTTAGCTTTGAAATTACTATTCTGACCCATCTTATATCCTTCATCCTGATGAGGTTGATTTGGAGTCAGATTCTTCATTTGAGGATAATCCTATACATATCATAGACTGGAGCATGAAAGGACCTTTGGGGAATTTTAGTTCCTTTAGTTTGGGTGTTATGGTAGCACAGACGCATACAAGACATGATCTAGGAGTGGGAATCCAATATACATGCTCAGTGGATGAATTTATTCTCAAACAAAGTTTTACCACCCTTGAAAGGGAAACTCAGTGATGATTTGTTTTAAGGAGGGGATATTTTAAGATCTCAACTTTTTATATGAGTTACAAATTCATTTAAATTTGGTTAAACACTAATTAATTTTGTATTTTTAGATTATAAACTGTTAACTATTCCTTTAGACCAGTCAGTTATTTCTCGGAAGGAAGGTAGCATGGGGTTGGGGCCTGGCTGAAGAACCAATTTAGTTCATGAATGTAATTCACGATGTTAATGTAATTCACAACATGAATTTATCTAGAAAACCCCATGAATTTAATTCAAGGAATTAATTTTTTTTCTTCTATCATGAGGAATTCAAAATATGAATCCCATTCACATCATGAATATGTCATTCCCATTTTTAAAAAGGGAGAAATAACCCCTTATTTTATCCTAACTCATCCTCCATATGCATAACATCAATTCATGGAGAGATCATATTCCCTACTCCAAGTTTATTATGGTTCTCCTCCATCCAAAATCTATTTCGCTCACCATTGGTCACATTAGATCTGTATTGGTAATCTATTCATTCCACTTCTTCCCATTCTCGATTTATCTTTACATCTTCAGTGCTACATATATGAAATTTAATATGCCCTATTTTCAAGATATTTATCTATTTAGTCAATTTATTATGTTCTATCCCAAATCAAAAGTTAATATTGGATTATTGTTTATCTAATTCCATAAGATAAGTGTTCTATGAATTTTCCCTAAAGTCTTGTCGATTTATAATAATCATTATTGTGTCGCGCACCAGTTTCACCCACAATTTTCCCATAAAATAAATTTTTCTTAAATTGGTTGTTCAATTTGAAATTGAAATTCCCTATTAAACCCTCTTATTACCATTTGAGTTCAATGATATCAACTTGATCCACCCCTTGGGTGTTCAATACATATTTCTATTTTCCCACTTACATTTAATTAACCAAAACACTCATTGGTGTGTTTAGTTCAAATTCCTCAATTAATTTGATTAATTTAACTAAATTAATTGAAACTTTATTATTAGGAAAGTATGTTTATATTGGATCTTATTAATTTGAAATCAAATTATTAATGGTTTGACACCTTGTATATCCCTTGGTCATTATGAATGAAAAGGTAAATACTTTAATTATATATAGTGAATGAATTGGAATGTTTATCACATGACCGTTGGTTATTTAATTAAATGTAAGGTGATTATTGCCTCTATGGACCTTTTTTTATATAAGAGTGGTCATACTTGAGCTAGCCTTGTATTTCTGAGGGAATTTCTTAAGCACTCCAAGGATGCCACCTAAATTCATTGGTATGGTTTTCAAGGTAGATACCCACATTTTAATTTGTTAAATCTATTATTTATACATCAATTCCTTGTAATAGTATCAATTATTCACTTGACACATCTCTATATATTATAATGACTTGGATAAACTCCTTATATTCAACTAATTTCTTTGGACAGGAGGTTCCTTGGATACTTCCCTTAGGCCCTAGTCATGCTTAGCTTGGGATTTACTATATAAATGATCCATGGACTATATTAGACATTATTATAGTGTAATTCCTTGGTTGTACCCATTATATTACACGCATATCCCTTATATAGGATACATGGTTTATGTGTTGTGATTTAGCTCAACCTTTTAAGGTCAGGGATGCCTTGATTCCTCTTGGAACATGTATTACCATTATTATGAATTAGATTACATGGTTTCACCTTTGGTCCTATTTATGAATACTTAAACTAGTACACCTTGGTTATACATACTAGAACCTAATATATTACAGGTCTCTTGTTCATACATTATTCTCATGAGCCAAAGTAGGTATGGTTGTTCGAGCATCCCATAAAGAATTTGTGCCTGACATGATTATTATTTCTCGAATGTTATTACATTGACTATATCTATATCTTCACATTATGGATTTTATATTAAAAAACATTATTTGTATAGATTTAATTGGTGTTGGACTACTTATTATATCTTACACCCTATTTGGTCCATCGTTTGGTACCTGAACAGACTTCATGAATGCAGGTAGGGACAAGGGTAAGCGCCCAATCTTGGATGATTGATTTTAGCATGAGAGCATGGGAGTATGGGACTGAGCCTTGGATCATGATGTTATTGGAGATATCCTTATTGGTATTTTGTTTCCTTTTTATATGTATATATGTGCATGTGCATTCCCTTTATATAGATCCATGACATACTCATCATTTTGTATATGGTGCAACTTTTGTATTGATGTATTATTACTTATAGGATGATTTACCTTCATTTTTCTATTTTTATTTATTATTTTTCTACTATTTATTAATTTATTATCAATTTTGTTCTAATATTATCATGAGGGTATAGTCTCCCCAATATACCACCTTAGACCCTCACTACTAGTCGGAAACCTCTAGCATACGGGGAGACGCACTTGAGGCCAAGTGACCAACCAAATTTGGTTACTTATGAGTGAATCAGATTCCATATGTCACATGATATATCTTATGTGGAGAAGGTTTAGATTCTTTAAGTCATTTAGGTACCTTAAATGTATGGATCCACTTTCTAGATTCTTATATGTTTTGGGTCAGGATGTTCTTAGTAGGAACCTTGATTATGGATTTTCAAGAGGTACGGTTCATCCGTCTAAAGGTAGATATGGATTCAAAGGTATCTATTGTATTTTATTTTTGGTTTACATGTTGTTTTTCATCAATGGTAGAATCAATTCGATCCATAAGTTTAAAGAGATTTTAAATAATTATAGTAATAGAAATGAACAAATCATCAGTGTTATTAATATAAGTGTATAAATATCTATAAAATGATCATGTAGATAGGCCAATCTCATTGAGTAGTGTATTGGTATTGATAAGAGGAATTTTCCTATAGAATATTTGGGTGCCCAGTCTCAAACAAAATAATTCATGCTTAATACTTTGATGGAATTATAAATAGGGTTGTGTGTAGGATCACCAAATGGAAAAGTATAATTTTGTTCTTAAGTAGTAAGATTAGTCTCAATAATATTTTTCTTGTGTGTATTCCAATGAATATTTTATCTATTATCTATTAACCTAGATTGATCATTATAATAATTGAAAACATTCTTAAAAGTTTCTTATGGGACTCACATCAAAATGGTAGGAACCACTGGGACAGCTGGTCTAGATTGGAGTTATCCATTGATGAGGAAGGTATTAACCTCGTAAGAGTCGATGAAAACATATATAGAATGCAAGTTAGATTACCATGGGATATTATATCATGTCATTTACTATGGTTCGGTTTCATCTGGAAAAAATATGATTCCTCTCTCTCATGCTAACTGAATATGACCAGAAAGGTCTCTCTACTTTGGTGAAGCCTATATAATCACATATGTATCATATTATATAATTATATATGGATAATTTTAAGGGGGGAAATTGCATTATATAAAGATAACTGTACGAGATCCATTCTCTTTTTCCCATGGTTTATAGTTCTTGAAATCGATTTGCAGACAAGCGTGTGACCATCCATTATTTATAGAAGTTGTGCAAATTGATAAAAAAAAGTATCTTCACTTCTCAATGCATATTTTTTATGATCCTAACATATTAATATTCACTCCATATAATATAGGATTCTTTTCATCATCTGGATATCATGAGATAACCAATGTTCAGTGTAGTGTTGACAACAAGGCCAACAACATTTGGTACAACTGTCTTTCTATCATGATAAAAAAAATATTTGGTGGGTTCAAAAATGATACATTCATATTGATATTTTTGTTATGAGATAGGTATTATAATTTCCTCTAAATGTATGATTTTTTTGAATGGTAAAGTAGATCCCATCCTGTACATGTTTATAGATGGTGAAAGGGAGAGTTTTATTTGGTTTAATATGGGGGATGTATGATCACTCATATATTTTTCCATGTGATTGAAAACTTCATTAATACATGTTTTATTATAAATAATAGTGGGTATTTGGATTATTTTTCTTAATGATTTATTTTCCAAGTAGGTTATTGGTTTATTTGGGTGGTGTACAACTAGATTTGACATAGTGGAGTGAGACCTTCGTAGGCTCAACTCATGTCTAAATTGTTGGATTTGTTCATATCCCTCTATCCACTTTTCAAGAACCTTGCCTTGAATTATTTTATTAATAATTATTTATATACTTTTATTCAACTGATGATCCAAACTAGTAAGGTTAATCTCATCCATCGGGTGACATGAAAAGCTACATGTTAAGGTATCAAACTCAACACTAATGGATCTTGTGTTCAGGGGGTGATCTGTGAAGGAGGCATAATTCATGATCATTGAGGTTTAGTAATTATGGATTCATATACATTTTATGGTGAATTAAATTATATTATTTTTTAAGATCAATCATTTTTGTCTTATTTATCCCTTTTCTCCTCAAAAAAAATTGTCCCTTTTAGTGATTGAATAAGATTTTTCCTTAATTGTTAAGATATTGTTAGGATTGTATCCTATTCATTGGAGATTCTCATATACCGTCAAGGATTATATTGGTATGATTCATCAAGGTGCGGAGATCATGAATACATATCATGAGGAAAACTATGTGGCTAATTACTTGGCTTCCAAAGGGGAATAAATGAAAGGAGTTGATTATTTACTCCAGAATTGATTCTTTAACTAGGGATTGTTAGAGCATTGTATATGGTGGCACACTTGGACTCCATCACTTCAAGCCTCCATGATTTTCAATATATATATCACTATAACTCCCTCCCTTTATTATTGTCGCATCCCGCATTTTTATAACATAAACTTTCATTACATTACACAAAACTGAGGATCTTTAAGGTTTAGTGTCTTGGAAACCAGGAACATAATACATGAAAACAACATAAAACATTCTTCTTAAACACTTGAAAGGATTCTCCTTAAGTTTATCCTAGGTTCATTAGTACATATCATAACCTGGGGACATACATCAAAATAAAGGGTGAGCAGAAGGCCTAGTAAGGGAAACAAGAGAAACATTTTACATGTAAACTTGAGATACTTCAATAAGGTCATGAAAAGAACTTTAAGGCATGAGAAAGAAATCATGAGGCATATCATAATAAAAAGAACATTTTTCATAACTTGAAGATGTGGCTAAAACATTTTACAAAGACAATCATTTCCATTTCACCAAGGTCCATCCCCAAGGTGTCAATAAAAATTACCAAGGTTATTCACCAAGGTATCAATCTAAATGGTCATCTCTAGAGATTAAGTCTTTATCCAATGCATTGGAGCGCTATCAGGGAGCACCCTTAAATTTGCCTTTTTTATCATGTGATACACATATATCATCATCAATAATTTCATAAACAACCCATATAGATTAAAAGAAATGTGTTTCATTTCATAATCATAATGTTTTAAAACTGCTTTAAAGACATGATCTTTATGTCACTTTAAAACCCACAAAAAAGGAAGGTGGGTCTCATGTATGTAAATCCTAGAATTTAAAATAGAAAATTTTGGTATATATGTGAATACCCCTTTATAATAAAGAACTTTGAGTATTCACTTAATAAAATAAAATAACTTTAGAAAAAGATAGAGACATTTTGAGACGGAAATTCTGCAGCATAACGACTATGTTCGAGGTTTTAGAAAACATTGAAAAGAGAGGGGACATGGGTAAAACAATCATAAATGACCCATAAAACATTAGAGGGACTGAATATAAATAATATATGAACATGTTAATGAAATTTTAAGGACATAAAATTTGAAATGAAAAACATGAAAGGAAGACAAAAATTAGATTTCTCTTATGAAAATTCGGCAGCCTAACGGCGTCACTTAAACTTCAACAAAAATGAATTGAAAAGATCAAATAGGGTCCCTCATCATATGAACATAAGAGTTAAGTATGATATATATATATATCATAACCCAACATAATTAAAAAGTAACTTGAAAGACTTGACATGAAAGTAGAACTTTGAAAAATGAGAAGGGTGAAAGAATCCCTTAAAAATTCGGCAGCCTAACGGCACCACTTAAACATTCTTAAAACGAATTGATGAGAGAAAGAGGGGGTATCTCATCATATAAACATGAAAAGTTAAGTAAGATGAATATATAAGAACATCCTCCAACCTAAGAACATGGAGCATAAAATAAATGACATAAACGATATTACTTGAAAAGAAAGAGAGAGGTCGGATCCCTTACCTTAAAATGTAACTCTTAAAACTCAAAGGTTTGGACCTTGAGGGCTGGGGGCACCTTGGGAGGACTCCTTGGGAGGTAAGGAGACCAGAACTTATTTGAGGATGGTTTTGGAGTCGAATGGATGAGAGGAGGGCTTGGTATTTATAGGGAAAGTGAGGGGACAAGGCATTAATGGCCAAGGGACACCTCATTGGTGGTTTTGGAAAAACCATGGGCTTGCCCATGGTATTTGCCCATGGTATTGGCCACTTGGGACACCTCACACAATAATTCATCCCCTTTAGTCTACCATCCCTTAAAATATCTCATGACATCATCATGACACAGTTATGATGTCATTTAACATACCAAAACCCTAAAACTGCATTTTTACTATTCACTGAAAATTCATCTTTCTCAGAAAAATCCCAAAAAATTACCATAACATAATATCGATGCTCTGAGTTCAAAAATAAAGTCCATTTTATAAAAATAATTTTCTAAATATTTTTAATTAAATTTTTAAATAAAAAACACTATTCACACGAAAAAACTAATACTTGATTAATAATTTATGAAACTGTTATTTAACCATTTTATTGAATCACATTATGTAATCAAGATGTCAAAATTATATTATAACTTTCTTTAATTGAGATTACTAATCCATTTGGTCACATTATTAATCCTAAGCATAAAATCACTATTCATAATTTACTATTCATCAAAAATTAATTTGATCTTATTAGACTCCAAATTTCTTCCTGAACACTTTTGTAGAAGACCATTTTTTGAAAATCATTACACATCATTAATTATTTAAGGTTTACATAATTATTTTAAAATATCCTTTTTTCCAAAATTCATCAATAAAATACATCCTAAAATTATTCGGACATTACAAACATCACTAAAGGAAGAAATATCAATTTATTCATCCCAAAGGATTACACAAAGAAGCTACGGTCTCATCACATAACCCCTTATAACACCAGAATATGACCTAAGTGTAAGGTGTTCTATGGTGAGAGAATCTGAGGGAGGCTCAGATAACATTGCCCTAGTAGTAATCTCTACTAACTTGAACTTCTCCCGCAGGCGTTTCCGTTCAAGCTTGACACGTTGGAGTTCGACTTGGGCTTGGTCCAAAGAAAAGCCCAAAGATGCCACCTCCTTCCCAAGCTCTGATAAGTGGGCTTCATAAGGTTCGAGTCTATTGGATGAAGCCATCAACTCCTCATTCTGCATTAACCATTAACATCTCTATTAAACCGTTAAGAGTAAGTTAATATACTATTTAAAAATTTTGGGTCGTTACATTCTTCCCCCCTTAAGAAATTTCGTCCCTGAAATTTTATACTTGATGCCTAGTCGAAAAGGTGAGGGTACTTTTGCTTCATTGTTTCCTCAGGCTCCCAAGTCACTTCTTCATATTTATGATTCCTCCACAACACTTTCACAAGGTGGGTAGTCTTGTTTCGTAGAACCTTGTCTCTACGGTCTAAGATCTTCACTGGCTTCTCCTCATAAGAGAGGTCATGTTCCAGTTGTACCACCTTTGGGTTCAGTACATGCGAAGGTTCGGGTATGTACTTCCTCAAGAGAGATATATGGAATACATCGTGAACCTGAGCTAGGTTCGGTGGAAGTGCTAGACGATAGGCCACTGCTCCTATACGATCAAGGATTTCATAGGGGACAATGTACCTAGGGATGAGCTTCCCTTTCTTCCCAAACCGCATGACTCTCTTCCATGGAGAAATTCGAAGGAAGACTTTGTCGCCAACACCAAACTCCAAGTCCCTTTGACGGTTGTCAGCATAGCTCTTATACCGACTCTGAGCTGCCTTTATGTGTTGTTGGATGGCATGAACCTGTTCTGTCATCTCTTGCACAAGATCAGGACCAAGAAGCTTTCTCTCACCAGTTTCATCCCAACAAGTAGGAGTTCTACATCGCTTTCCATACAGAGCTTCATAGGGTGCCATCTGAATACTCGAATATAAGTTGTTGTTATAGGATAACTCAACTAATGGGAGGTGTTGATCCCATCCACCTTTAAATTCCATTGAGCATAATCTCAGCATGTCTTCAAGTGTCTGAATAGTCCTTTCAGATTGGCCATCAGTTTGAGGATGATAGGCCGCAATAAAATTCAATTCAGTATTCAGAGCATGTTGAAGACTTCTCCAAAATTTTGATGTAAATCTTGGATCACGATCAGACACGATGGATAGTGGTACCCCATGCAGCCTTACCACTTACTTTACATATATCTTGGCAAGTTTATCCAGAGAGAAATATTCCTAAATAGAGATAAAATGGGCAGTCTTGGTGAGACGGTCCACAATCACCCATATCGCATTGTTTCCTTTGGATGTTTTCGAGAGACCAGTTACAAAGTCCATAGTGATATTATCCCACTTCCATACTGGTATGGGTAGCGGTTGTAATACCCCCTTAGGAAGTTGTCATTCTGCCTTTACTTTCTGACACACCAGGAACCTTGTAGTGTAATCAGCAATCTCCCTCTTCATGTTATCCCACCAATAATGATCATGAAGGTATCTATACATTTTAGTGCTTCCCAGATGTATAGAGAAAGTATAGCTATGAGCTTCATCCATCAGTTCTTTCTTTATCTCCGAAATAGATGGAACACATAGTCTTGTATGAAATTTCAATACACCTTCTTGATCAATATTGAAATCAGGGAACTTCCCATCCTTTATAGCCTCAAACTTCTCCTGTAGCAAAGGATCTTCTTTTTGAGCCTTCTTGATCTTCTCTAGTAATGAAGGTTGAGAAATCATTTGGGATAAGTTTGATGATGTCCCTTCCCTTACAATTCCCATGTCCAGTTTTACTAGATCTTTAATCAAGGGATCTCCTAGGATCCTCATTGTTGTCAGAACAACAGGATCTTTCCTGTTTAACGCATCCGCGACTTTGTTTGCTCTTCCAGGGTGATAATGAATTGAACAATCATAGTCTTTAATAAGCTCCAACCATCTTCTTTGTCTCATGTTCAATTCTTTATGCGTGAAAATATACTTTAAACTTTAGTGGTCGGTGTATATATCACATTTCTCCCTATAAAGATAGTGCCTCCATATCTTTAGAGAAAAAACAACTACCGCTAGCTCTAGATCATGCATAGGATAATTCTGCTCATGAATCTTCAACTATTGATATGAATAAGAAATTACCTTGTCATTTTGCATGAGGACGCACCCAATACCTTTCAGAGATGCATCACTAAAAATAAATAATCCTTCTCTGATAGAGGGTAGTGTTAACATAGGTGCAGTAACCAATCTCTTCTTCAGCTCTTGGAAACTTTCCTCGCATTCCTTTGTCCAGATGAACTTAACCCCTTTTCGAGTCAACTTGGTTAGCGGATTATAAAGCCGTGAAAAGTTTTTCACAAACCTCCTATAATATCCTACTAAACCAAGGAAACGACGAATCTCAGTTACTATTGTGGGTTGAGGACACTCCTCCACAACCATTGTCTTTGCAGGGTCAACCGAGATTCCTTCATTGGTTACGATGTGCCCCAAGAAAGCCACTTTTTGTAACCAAAACTCACACTTGCTGAACTTTCCAAAGAGCCTCATCTTCCACAGAGTTTTCAAAATAACCCTCAGATGATCTTCATACTCCTCACAACTTTTTGAATATATCAAAATATCATCAATAAAAACTACCACAAAGTTATCAAGGTAGTCCTTAAAGACTCTATTCATCAAATCCATGAAAATAGCAGGAGCATTAGTCAAGCCGAAGGGAATAATAGTAAACTCATAATGACCATATCTTTATTGGAAGGCAGTCTTTGGAATATCTTCCTTCTTCACCCTCAGTTGATGATAACCAGATCGAAGGTCAATCTTGGAGAAGAATTGAGCCCCATGAAGTTGGTCAAATAAATCATCAATTCTTGGAAGAGGGTATCTATTCTTCACTGTGATCCCGTTCAGTTCTCTATAATCAATGCATAGCCGCATTGATCCATCCTTCTTCTTCACAAAGAGAACTGGTGCTCCCAAAGGATACACACTCAGTCGGATAAACCCCTTCTCCAACAATTCTTGGAGTTGTTTCTTTAACTCTTCTTGCTCCACATTTTCCATTCTATACGGGGTCTTTGATATCGGTTGAGATCCAGGTACGAGTTCAATGGATAACTCTACCTCTCTTTCTGGGGGAGGTCTAGGTAACTTCTCAAGAAATACATCCATGTATTCTTGAACAATCGGAACATATTCTATTTGTATACTCCCTTTTCCTTCTTCATCATCACCGATTAACTCCATAAAGAAAGCTATAGGAGGTTATTCTAGATAGGGATCAGTTCGAGATATCTCTCCTTGGAAGATAATTGTAGGTCGTTCATTCAAGACTACTGAGATTTCCTTACTTCTGTATTTGATCTTAGCATTATACTTTGAGAGCCAGTCCATCCCTAGTATAATGTCAAATTCCAACATGGAAATGACTACTAGATTTGTGATAATATTGTGCTCACTGAAGTAAATACTAGAGTCTCTAAACACTATTGATGCATGGATAATCCCACTTGGAGTCTTGACTGACAATTCTACCTCAAGCAGTTCAGGGATTGATTCTATATTCTTTGCAAACTTGGAGGAAATAAAGGAATGCGTAGAACCAGAATCAAACAAAGTACCTGCTAGTTTTGAGAGGAAAACAAGAGTACCTTCTACCACGTTGTTCGGAACTTCAACTTCAGTTGTTGTGATAGCAAAAGAACAACCTTTCTCCCTTGTACTTTGCTGAGGTTGATGGTGATTCCCCTCCACTACCCTCAGATTTGGACAGTGATTATCAAAGTACCCAAGTTGTCCACACTTGAAGCATTTGACTTCGGGTAGGGCCAGAACCATCTTTCCTCTGTCGTTAGTGTTGGGAAGTTGAGGCTTCACCTCACTATGACAATTCCGAGCAATATGGCCTTCTCTTCCACACTTGTAGCACTTTCCACTTCCGACCAAGCAGTTCCCTGGATGCTTCTTCCCACATTTATTGCATGTGGTAAGTTGCATTTTCTTTCCACCTCTTCCCTGATCAAAATTCTTCCCTAGACTGGGATCCAATGATCTCTTCTTGTCATTTGATTTATGAGACCATAGTGTCTCACCAAACTCTAGCTCGACTTTCATTGCACTCTACACGATCTCCTCATAGCTATCGTAGTCCCGGTTGGCTACATTCTTCCACAGATGAGGTCTCAGTCCACCGAAAAATCTGTCAACCTTCCCACTTGGATCCATGACAAAGCTAGAGGTATATTGTGAAATTTGGGTGAAGTTCATCTCATAGCTTCCAAAAGATTCGTTCTCCTTCTTCTTCAGCTCGAGAAACTCTTTATCCATTCTCGTTCTCATGGAATGAGGGAAATACTTATTAAATAATATTCCCCAAAACACTTCCCACTCCATAGCTTCTATCTCTCCTTGTGGCTTCGTGTTTTTGATCAGTGACCACCACTGATCAGCTTCTCCCTCTAGGCAGTAAACAGCAAGGGTGACTTTTTCTTGTTCCGAACAACGAAGTACAGAAAATATCTTTTCAATGTAGATTATCCATTGTTCCGCAACTAATGGGTCAGTAGATCCACTGAATGTTGGTGGTCGTTGACGCATGAAGGACTCAACAGAATGTTGTTCCCTTCGTGGTGAGATCAGCCTCTCATCTTGATTCAAGTTATTACTCATAACTTGAGTCAGTTGGTTCATCATTCGCATGAATGTTTCCATTCCGGCTTCCATCGGAGGGCCGTCAGCACATGGTGCATTGCAGTCACCATCTACACAGTTCCTCCTATTTCCCACCATTTTCTAAAAGAATAAAACCTTAGTGAGAAACTTATTTCATTTATGAATCTTTTAACTAAGACTTCATACTTAGACAATTACACTTCTCTATAATTCCTTCATAATGATTCATAAAAATCTTGTGATTAACCAAACATATCCCCCAGGAGTGTCGTAACCAAGAGTTCAGCAAGGACCGTTATCGTGCACCAGTTCTCGTTTGAGTCTAGCTCAAAGCGGTGTTTTCGGGTTTTACCCCTATGTACATCTGGGCCAGAGCCGCCTCTACCTGCTCATATCCAGACAGGGATGTATTTGTTTGATAAACCACTTACTCAATACTTACCAAAATACCAGGAAGTTTTCCTATATTTAAACTTTTCTATAGGGTTATTCCTAAAGTTTTTATATCCTAATTTCCACAAATAACTAAACCATCCTTTGATACCAACAATCGCATCCTGCCTTTTTATAACATAAACTTTCATTACATTACACAAAACTGAGGATCTTTACGGTTTAGTGTCTTGGAAACCAGGAAAATAATACATGAAAACAACATAAAACATTCTTATTAAACACTTGAAAGGCTTCTCCTTAAGTTCATCCTAGGTTCATTACTGCATCTCATAACTTGGGGACATACATCAAAAGAAAGGGTGAGCAGAAGGCCCAGTAAGGGAAACAAGAGAAACATTTTACATGTGAACTTGAGATACTTCAATAAGGTCATGAAAAGAACTTTAAGGCATGAGAAAGAAATCATGAGGCATATCATAATAAAAATAACATTTTTCATAACTTGAAGATGTGGCTACAACATTTTACAAAGACAATAATTTCTGTTTCACCAAGGTACATCCCCAAGGTGTCAATAAAAATTACCAAGGTTATTCACCAAGGTATCAGTCTAAATGGTCATCTCTAGAGATTAAGTCTTTACCCAATGCATTGGAGCGCTATCAGGGCGCACCCTTAAATTTTCCTTTGTTATCATGTGATCCACATATATCATCATCAATCATTTCATAAACAACCCATATAGAATAAAAGAAATGGGTTTCATTTCATAATCATAACATTTTAAAACTGCTTTAAATACATTATCTTTATGTCACTTTAAAACCCACAAAAAAGGAAGGTGGGTCTCATGTATGTAAATCTCAGAATTTAAAATATAACATTTTGGTATATATGTGAATACCCCTTTAGAAGAAAGAGCTTTGAGTATTCACTTAATAAAATAAAATAACTTTAGAAAAAGAGAGAGACATTTTGAGACGGAAATTCTGCAGCATAACGGCTATGTTACGAGGTTTTAGAAAACATTGAAAAGAGAGGGTACATGGGTCAAACAATAATAAATGACCCATAAAATAGTAGAGGGACCGAATATGAAGAATATATGAACATGTTAATGAAATTTTAAGGACATACCATTTGAAATGAAAAACATGGAAGGAAGAGAAAAATTAGATTTCTCTTATGAAAATTCGGCAGCCTAACGGCGTCACTTAAACTTCAAAAAAAAATTAATTGAAAAGATCAAATAGGGTCCCTAATCATATGAAAATAATAGTTCAGTATGATAGATATAGAGATCATAACCAAACATAATTAAAAAGGAACTTTAAATACTTGACATGAAAGTAGAACTTTGAAAAATGAGAAGGGTGAAAGAATCCCTTAAAAATTCGGCAGCCTAACGGCACCACTTAAACATTCTTAAAACTAATTGATGAGAGAAAGTGGGGGTCTATCATCATATGAACATGAAAAGGGAATTAAGATGAATATATAAGAACATCCTCCAACATAATAACATGGATCATAAAATAAATTACATAAAAGAGATTACTTGAAAAGAAAGAGAGAGGTCGGATCCCTTACCTTAAAACGTAACTCTTAAAACTCAAAGGTTTGGACCTTGAGGGCTTGGGGGCACCTTGGAAGGACTCCTTGGGAGGTAATAAGACTATAACTTCGTTGAGTATGGTTTTTTAGTCGAATGGATGAGATTAGGGCTTGGTATTTATAGGGAAAGTGAGGGGATAAGGCATTAATGGCCAAGGGACACCTCATTGGTGGTTTTGGAAAAACCATGGGCTTGCTCATGGTATTTGCCCATGGTATTGGCCACTTGGGACACCTCACATAATAATTCATCCCCTTTAGTCTACCATCCCTTAAAATATCTCATGACATCATCATGACACAGTTATGATGTCATTTAACATACCGAAACCCTAAAACTGCATTTTTACTATTCACTGAAAATTCATCTTTCTCAGAAAAATCCCAAAAAATTACCATAACATAATATCAATGCTCTGAGTTTAAAAATAAATTCCATTTTATAAAAATATTTTTCTAAATATTTTTAATTAAATTTTTAAATAAAAAACACTATTCACATGAAAAAACTAATACTTGATTAATAATTTATGAAACCGTTATTTAACCATTTTATTGAATCACATTACGTAATCAAGGTGTCTAAATTATATTAAAACTTTCTTTAAGTGATATTACTAATCCATTTGGTCACATTACTAATCCTAAGCATAAAATCAGTATTCATAATTTACTATTCATCAAAAATTAAGTTGATCTTATTAGACTCCAAATTCCTTACTGAACACTTTTGCAGAAGACCATTTTTTGAAAATCATTACACATCATTAATTATTTAAGGTTTACATAAATATTTTAAAATATCCTTTTTTCCAAAATTCATCACTAAAATACATCCTAAAATTATCCGAACATTACAAACATCACTAAAGGAAGAAATCTCAATTTATTCATCCCAAAGGATTACACAAAGAAGCTACGGTCTCGTCACATATCCCCTTATAACACCAGCATATGACCTAAGTGTAAGGTGTGCTATGGTGAGAGAATCTGAGGGAGGTTCAGATAACATTTCCCTAGTAGTAATCTCTACTAACTTGAACTTCTCCCGCAGGCGTTTCTGTTCAATCTTGACACGCTAGAGTTTGGATTAGGCTTGGTCCAAAGCGAAGCCCAAAGATGCCACCTCCTTACCAAGCTCTGATAAGTGGGCTTCATAAGGTTCGAGTCTACTGGATGAAACCATCGACTCCTCTTTCTGCATTAACCATTAACATATCTATTAAATCGTTAAGAGTAAGTTAATATACTATTTAAAAAGTTTGGGTCGTTACAATTATTCCCCCTTATTTTATCTCATGGTTTTCAAAATAAAAATTCAAATTGTCAGTCACAACATCTGATGCAGTGATATACTCTACATATTTTTTCAATTCCTCTATGGTGGATTACTTGGAAATATTTAAACAAATTTCTCCACCATTTAGGAAAAACATGAAACTATATTGCTATATAATATCATCTTTTTTGGATTTGAAACTATAATTACTATAACCCCTTACAATGATATCATTTTCACCTCTAAATATTAAGAACACATCCTTACTTCTTCTTAAGTACTTAAGGATATTCTTAACTATAATCTAGTGATTCTCACCAGGATGATATTAGTATGTAATTTATATGATTAATTCATAAGAAACCATGCATTTATAAAATGACACAGAATACATGATATATCTAATAGAGAATGCATAAGGAGTCTTATCCATCCTTTATAACTCTTTAAAGGAATTTTGAATCTTCCTAAGATTCATTCCTTGCAATACTGGTAAATACCCTTGATCACACAGAAATATATAATATATTATTACCCTTATACTTTTTAATTAAATTTTTTATAGTTTTTAGTATCCCATTACTAAATCCTTTTTCACTCATTATTTATTTTGAATTCATTTTCTGAAAACATGCTTAAAAAATACAATTGTACAATCGACCAATTTGATAGTAGTTTACTGTTTCTACCATAAAATTCAACACACACATAAAAAACATAAAAATTACTCTTTTTTAGGATTTTATGATCAAGGTTATTCAATTCATCTAACTAAACCAAAGTCTTTATCTGAGCTCAATAGGCCCAAAAGAGGCCCACTAAATGAAGGCATTCTAGGTGAGACGGATTAGACCTAGCTATAGTGATTGGTCTATAAATTAGAATTAATACCTCCAATTGGGATCATTATATATCCATTGGATATATAACACCAAGTTAAACTTATACACTAAATTTAAAATCAATATTTGGTGATTAATTTATTAAAACAAGCATCCAAAGTTGAGGGATAAAATATTCCATGAATAATCACCTGGTACCTTAGGTGCTTGACTTCTTTTGGTTGAAATTAGGATGTAATTTTCCATAAAATGACTCCTAACCATCATTATAAAATTTTTCTCTACCATATGGTAATATTTGAGTCTTTGTCATGTGCCTCTTCAAAATATAGGTATTCCTCCCCTTCTATGGAGTTTTAAACTCCTTATGATCACCCAGGGAGGAACGTGGTGTAAATCCCGAGATTCATGTTTGTATTATTTGAATGACCATTTAAATTCCAATTTTTTGGATTCTTTTAATCATCCTAACTTCTTATTTAATTTTTTTATGTACAGTTATTTAATTTTTAAAATCATATGATCATGTTTGGGGGTACCCATTCATGTGATATTTCACACACCATTCACCACTTCTTCTTCCCCTTTTCAATTGTGGTGTGTTTATGTGGCTCAAATTGGTAGATTTAACTCTCATAAACACTTCCATATCCATATAAATTTATGTAATGGTATAATAAATAAATGACATACAAACTAAGAAAACATGCCAAGTTCCCCGTATGTTGCCTTGGTGAGTTTCGGTTATGATGTCAGACAAAAATCACTCTATCATCGGTGATTGTCGGTGAATAATTTTTTGTTTCTAACCAAAATCTATGAGTAATCATAGTATAAACTTAATAAAAATATAGTTATAGGTTCTAAAAACAAGTTATTAAAATATATAAACTATATCTCTTGAAGCGATAAAGGATGAGTATCATGAGATTTCACTAGGTTGATCATGATTAATCAAATATCTTAATTTCTTCTTTGTTTTATCATTTCCTTAAATCTATTTTATGATTAAAACTAAAAACCCAAAGTTTTATAAAATATAATTCCCATTTTATTTTCATAATCACAAAAAAAATTAAAATTAATGATATAAGACTCCATCGAGAGACAAACTAGGGTTCCTGTTATACTGTAGAAATTCTAGTAAAATAATTTTAAATTTGATGCACTCAACAACATGATAAACCATTTTTAGAGTTATCCATGATAAAACTATTTATAAATTTACCAATATATGTGTTTTTATAGAATCCAAACATACTTTTCAACCTATATTTATAGATCTTCATACCCATTATGTAAGATGGTTCAAACATGTGTTTCATCGAGAAGCATTTTTTAGAATATATATTTACATAATATAAATTCTAGACATAATTTGTGATAAGGAGTATTTCATATATATACAATATTAAAAATACTACAACACTCCCACTAACCTAATTTTATACACAAGAATCATCTATTTTCATGATGAAGATGGAATTTTTTAACCCTTCATTAAACTAGATGTTCCAACTCTGAGAATCTTATCTTAATCCATAAATGGATCATTGCAAATTGTAAACATTAGCATACTAATTTGGAACTTAGAAACCTTTTATCTATATCATATAAACATATGTTCCTAAATTACCATTAATTAAAGTGGCTTTGACATCCATTTGATATTTCTCATAATCACAATGATCTATTATTGAAAAGAATTTCCTAATGGACTTTATCACTACAACTCAAGAAAAGGTTTATTCTTAGTTAATACCATGATTTTTTTTAATATTTAGCTACCATACATGATTTATATGTATAAACTCTATCATCTATTTCATTTCTATTTTTGAGAACCCACTTTCACCCTATGGGTTTTACCCCTTCAGGTTCAACCACCAAGTTCCAAACATGGTTAGTGTATATTGAGTCCATTTTAGATTTCATAGAACTTAACCATTTCTTATAATCAAAATTATCAATGGACTATCAATGGTAGTAGGTTCATAAAATATGAAAATTAATTCATCATAATTTTCTATAAGATATCCATATCACTCAGGCTCCTCATAAATCCTACCATACCTTTGAGGTTCTTATGCAACTTGAGTTGGTTCTTTTTCCATAACACTTAGTGAAACCAGGTAAATTTTCCTCTCATGAAAACTTTCTATTTTTTTCTTGAACTTATACAAGTTTAACTTTCCTACCATTTATTATTTTATTTATTTTCTCTTTCTTAATGAAAACATCATATCGGGACATTGACACTTTTTGTTTAGTAGGATTATAGAAATAATATTTCATGTTTAGAGTCAATCTTAAAAGAATCCAAATGTAATAAAAGTGATTTATAACCCTAAATCCTCATAAAATATATATTGGGATGTTCCTAGTATATATTACATATTTTTTATTTTTTACTACTTTGTATAGAATGTGGTTATATAAGAATACAATAGTTTCTGAATCATAACCCCAAAATGAAATATGAAGGTCACGCTGAATCATAATTAACAAAAACATTTCCAATAGGTTATGATTCCTTATCTTAGATACACCATTAAATTATAGTGTTATATAATAAGTGATTTTTGAAACAATTACATAGTCTCTTAGATGATCAGTAAATTCCTGGCTTAAGTTTTTACCACCCCAAACTGATCGATGAATCTTAATACTTTTTCCCAAGTAATTTTGTACTTAGTTATAAAACTCTATAAACCTTTCAAAAAAATTGAACTTGTGTCTTTTTAGAAACACATAACCATAATAATTAATTTCATTATTAAAGTTTATGAAGTACCTAAACTCACCACTTACTTGAGTACTCATTGGTCAACATACATTACTATATACAAGATCCAATAGTCAACTAGCTCTATCACATTTTCCACTAAAAGGTGTTTTGGTAATTTTACCTAATAAAGAATATTTTCATGTGTTAAATGATTAATAATTTAAGGATTCCAATAATTTTTCTCCATAGAGTATTTTAATTTAGTTCTCATTTATATGTCTAAGGTGGAAATGCCAATAATAAGTTTTGTTAGGTTCAACATTTGTCACGAACCAGGTCGGGTCGCCATCTGACCCGGTCTATAGAAAGGCCTGAAGGGCGTTCCCGATCCACACAAGTTGGCACAAGTGCCCGGGTATCAAGAGTAAAATGTGGGAATAGTTTACCCAAAATAATAGACAGAAAAACAACTAACAAGATAAATAAAATGAAACTGGAAATAGACAACCAAACACACCTTTAAACTATAAACAGGTTTAAAGTCTACAACTCAAACCAATAACTAAAAAGAAAAGACGACAACAGAAACTAAAACTCTGACTCAAACCTCCCAGCAAAAGAGAGGCCACATCAACACCACTCTGCATGAGAAGACCAACTTCAACCTGAACCACCATCACTGAGCACAATGTCACAACCTGGAATACACAAGAGATAAGGTCTACATACACCCAAAGGTGTATGCAGGGTGTGAGCGAAAGGTCCAGTAGGAAGTCACCCAATAAAAAAAGTTCCACACAAAATTATTAAATGACAAATATATTTGCAATGTTAACTAAAGAAAAGAAATAAATGCTTGAATAGTTTAAAAGAAAACGGAATTAAAGAAAACATTTTCAAATGGAACAACTCTTATTAAAACACAAACACTCACTTTCCAAAATAACCAAAGTGTCACACTGACGAGCATGAAGTAACCAATGAGCACTAATATGGGAGAGGCCTCATGGGTGTTAGCTAGCTTGGGTCCCTAGATATTTTTGTCTGGGTGAAATGTGGCTTAGAAGGCCACGACCCTCAGAAAACATGGCTTAGAAGGCCATGACCCACAGAAAATGTGGCTTAGAAGGCCACGACCCTCAGAAAAGCATATGTTTAGTTAGTGTTGCAATCGTCAGTCCTGCCAGTGAAACTGGGTCGAGTCACCTCTAGAACACTGGCCCACTAGTCCAGTCCACCCTCTTAGCTACTCGGGCTTCCCAGTTTGTGCTCAAACAAGTTTCAAGTTCATGTCACACATCAAACTTAAGAATAAAATACCAACAAGGTACTTACACACAAGGAATCACCATTTGCACACTCAAATCCACTTTTAAAACCATACGCACACCAAAAGTGTTTTCACAACTCAATATGCATAGGTTAAGTACCCAATTAAACCATTCGTACAAATAAAAAACGCTTATCATTAATCAAACCACCACTTATACACAAAAACACCATTTTGAAATAAGACACATACCAAAACGTTTTTCAAACGAGTTTTACACCGTTATCATAATTTATTACACCACTTTAAAAAAAATCATAAAGTAGTAGTAAATGAGTGTTACAAGGCTTTGGCACATGCTAGAATAACCAGTTATAAATTCAAGTGCATTCCAACATCACACGCACTCAAATAAAGTTTTAAAGTGTAACCTTCACCATTAAAAGGTTTGATGGAAAACCTTACACCATATGAAAAACATGATTGCATAAACCAACATAATTTAACAGGGCAAAAATAAAAGCTTATAAAAGAATTTAGAAGAAAATTCTTAGCGTTAACCACTGAACTCAAGAAAAAACTTCTTTTACGACCAAACACACCCGATGCCATGTCAGAAAAACAGTTCGCACTAATTGTATGACTTAATAAGATAACCGCACAATTCAAAAGTCACTAACAGAGTTCTCAGCAGAAGGCACATTCCTAATATAAACAACCTACTAAATAATTTACAATGCAAATCCAATTTCAAAGAAGACCAACTTCGCGCTACACAAATTATCTAAATAAAATAATAAAATAAAATTAAGCTTTCAAATCAATTCATAAAATAATAATTAGACGTGGAACCACCTACCTCGAACCAAAACGCATCCGGAAGGATGGCGCGAAATCCATAATCATCCGAAGACATGTTAAAAATCCCCCTTTTTAGACCAAACGCACCACATAATAAAACCAAAGAATACATTAGTAAGTATAAAAAACATATTAAATTAATCAAGTGATGTTGAGGCATGGAAACACCTACCTCAGTGTTGACTTTTCCCGAATCTTATGAGGAACTTCATCCACACCTAATATGCACCACAAACAAACTCAAAGCAGACCCTAAAACATGAATTGGATCAAAAATAAAATCAAAACCAGATCAATAACCACATAAACTCTAATTGAACCCCATTAAATTCAAATAAAGCAACTAGAACAACGAATGGGTTTACCCAAGGTGTTAGCTGCCGGAAGGAGTTGTGGGGGAAGCCACCGGTGAGGAGAGGCAAAGGGGTTGTTGCAGTCACCGAAGGGGGTTGGCCGAGGGGAGAAGGGAGGGGGGCGTTGGTTAGCACACGAGAAGGGGGGTGCACACCGGTCTGATCTGCGGCCAGTATGGGAGCTGCGCTGGGAGGCTGCGCTGGAAGGGATACCTGTAGGGGTCGATGTCGGTGAAGGAATGAGGTCGGAACGGGGAAGGAGGGGCGCTGGGGTTCACCAGATGAGAAGGGGAATCTGACGCAAGGAGGTAGAGTTGTGGCCAGTGATGGGGAGGTGCGGTGTGGGCTGACCAGTCGGGCGAAGGTCTGTAAAAACTGTGAGCATGTTGGCCGAGGAGCAAGGAGCATGGCGCGGCTGTTTGCAAGGGTTTGTGGCTGCTTGGTGCAAGGCGGGCAGTGACATGGATCAGTGGGAGGGGGAGCCGGAGCTGGCCAGCAGGGGCACAAGCGGGGGTTGTCGGCAGTCTGGAGGGCTATGCTTGGGGTGTGGGGTGCGACGGGATTTTGGGTAAGGTGAAGCGTAGGGTGGTGTGATGGCGCAAGCGGCGAGCGGGCTGGGAAAGAGGGTAGGGCGCGGCGCGTGTAGGTCATCCGGGAGGCGGTGGAGATGGGTGGTGTCTAGGTCAAGTGGGGGAAGGGTGCGCTGAAAAAAAATAAGGGGTGAAACCCTAATCAAACGAAAGAATAAATAAATAAATAAAAGATAAGATAAAGATAGAATAAAACTAAAACTAATAATAATAGTAGTAGTAATAATAATAAGAAAAATAAGAATTCCAATAATAATAATAATAAGATAATAACATACCTAATAAACTAAATAATAAATTATACAATGATCAACATAATAAAATGCTATTAATAAAAATAATACTCTCAATTAAATTATTATCCAAGAAAATAATAATAACAATAATAATCTCAAGTGACATTAATAATATTATTATTATTAAAATCATTATTAATTCATTTATTTCATTAATTGAACATTGGAAAGGCACGCGGGGAACTGGGCGAGGCCATGCGGTGACACAAGCGAGGTCGTGCGGCTTCGACAGCGGCGCGCTAAACACTGTCAAGGCCAAAATGTGCATTTTTTTAATAAGCACTCAAAATTTTAAATCGTCTCCAACCCGGATCCTGAAAAAAAAATATTAAAAGGCCGGAAAATAATAAAATAAAATAAAATAAATTTGAAGAAGTCGGAGTGTGACAATTCTCCCCACCATAAAGCTTTCTGTCCCTGGAAAGTCGCAACTAAAACTGAGGCCCAAAGTAGGAAACGACGCCCCCTTGGGGTTCAGAAAGGACCCCTATGAAAAGAAGTTGAATCGAGGCAAACACATCACGCTCAGAGAAAGTAACTCAAATACAACTTCAAAAAACTCATAAAAAGACTTTCAGATATGTGTCGCCCGCCCCAAAAATCTAGAACACCTCTAGTTGACTGATCAAGGAAAGCAACTCTCGCACCCACAGAAACCAACTTCACAAATGGAAACATCTCAAGCACTATTAAATGAAAACCACACCATTTGGTTAGAATGAACAAACAAGTTCAAACCACATCCAAGGAGCACTCTTATCACTTATCACCAAGCCATCTTTAGAAACAGAACCCAAAGGTCAACATGGGGAAGCCTGAGGGGATCCCCACCATTAAGAACCTACTAACTCCCAAGGCGATACTGGAAGACCGAAATGGAGAGGTCCGAGCGGACTCCCCTCCATTAAAGAAAATTCCAACACCATTTCATTCTAGAGACATTCGTGCGAGACCCAATGTGGGTCTCCCCACCATTAGAACTGACAAAAAATACAAAACTTTGGAAATTTTCCAACGGGGACCAAGCACCCCACCACAAAATGCGGGGAGGGTCGGGCCCAACCACCGAGCGTCAAAACCATGGCTGGAGATAGACCAACATCTCTGAATCCCCATATGAGCATCATTCAAATTTGAGACTGATTTAACCAACAGACTCACATACAGACCACAAAAATCAATTACATTCAGTGGGACGCCACCCCTCGGTACTTTAAGGTAGCAAGATGACCACACCTCCTCATAACCACGAGAAAACCCCATGCACCCAAACGGATCATTCGGAACAGAACCACAGAAAACAATTTAAACCTCCTTCACCTTCAATACCGATGATAGAAATAAGATTGGGGTCCCATACACTCCCAGGGTTCCTGACCACGTGCCAGCTTCACTCCGAGGCCTATGGCTGGAGCCATGATGTTTGAAGCATCTCCTGCCTCATAGTCAGGCATGGAAGACTCCCAAACAGAGCTTCTCCTTTTTTGTGTCACACACAACCACACCGCAACTGAGACAACACCAGTAAACACAACACACCACGACATCCAACTACTCGCTCGCGGAACATCCACAAAAAATAGGGGTTTAGAGGATTCACATGCACCACCATTCACCTTAACCAAGAAAATTAAGAAGTAAAGATGCACGACAAACACTCCCCTTTGGACAGAAAAATTATAACTCCCTGAGAGGACACACTCTTATGAAAACAGGGATTCCCGAAGGATCCTACGAAATACACCCTTACTCTTCAAGAGAACTCACGTTGCAAGACATCACCAAACATGACTCTTGTGGCCAATGAAAGCACTACGAGCCTTTCAAGACATTGGTCAGTGTAGATAACTCTGAAATACCTTCAACCTTCCCCATTGGAATTCCTTTCACCAATCCCAGAGGGAATCTACAAGAACAATGATGTCAAACTTTGTACCTGACAACTCATAAAAATCAAAAGACCAAAACTCCTATCAACTCCCCTCACGTCAGTGATTTCGCTGTGAGAGAATACGCTTAACCGGAAAGGGCTAGGGACAGACTTAGCACTATCACTAAAAAGGGAGAGTCCTTACTTTAATCAATTGTAGGGTTGGTCAACGGAAAATTACCCCTAGACGCACTTCAATCGCATGCTAATGCTTTTCGGGGGCATACACTAGTTAAGACAAAAAACCATGAACCCAGTAAAACTGGTCCAATGGTCAATACATACTGCAAGTGGACACTAAACATGCAGGAAGAACCATTGAAAGGGCTTCCCGAAGCAATTTTCAAAAGAAACCATTAACCACACGTTTGCACACCAACTTACAAATAAGAATTCAAACTCCAGACACAAATCAGTTAAAAAGGATTCTCAGCTCGAAATGCCTCTCATCCGACATTTCCAAAAACATAAAGACAGGCTACGCAATCACCGGTTTCTAAAACACCAAATTCTCATTTAGCAAAACTTTTTGAAAATAAGAAAAGCTAGTGGGTTGCACAAACACCAATGGTGTCCCATGGGCCTCGCACATGCATGTTCTTATGCCGCACCGGAACCCACCTCATAGCCACCCAGGAATTTATTCACTCGTGCCATTGACCATTTATTTTTTCCATATACACTCATGCATGTGGTTTCCCATGAGAACACCAAGGATTAAAACCAGACCTTTCCATTTTTAGAAATCAAACATTCAACCCACACTTTTCAAACCTTACACATCATTTCATTTTTAAAGCGCTTAATTTGAAAACATTTTCCAAAACCATATCATTTTTACTTAGAAACCAGATTTCTATGTATCCAAAACAAAGAGACGAGAAACGATGCAAGAGGAGACTAGTGTCGGCGGGTGACTGAGATATATGGTTGGCGACCATATGCCAATCACACCACCAGCATAGAGAGTATTCTAGGATAGCATCCCTGACTCCACATGGCTTGACAGACCATGTGAGCTCACTGAGACCACTGACCCTACTCTCTTTTCATTTCACCTAAACAAGATTAACCACACAGACCAAAGATTTAGACAAACCTCAACTTACTCTGGTAACTCGAGTCCTGCCACGAGGTGTGCTGGCCAGGCACCTTGCTCGTAGCTAGAACGTCGAGTTCTGACACCATTAACTTTGGTCTACCCTGACTTTATCCTCAGGAGAACATGACACAAGGGAGAAAACCTCCTTTGATACCATTTTGTTATGAACCAGGCTGGGTCGCCATCCGACCGGGCGCCCGACCCGGTCCGTAGAAAGGCCCGGAGGGCGTTCCCGATCCCCACGGGCTGGTACAAGTTCCCGGGTATTAAGAGTAACATGTGGGAACGGTTTACCCTAAATAAAAGAAAGAAAAACAACTAACAAGATAAATAAACTGAAACTGGAAATAGACAACCAAACACGCCTTTAAATTATAAACAGGTTTAAAGTCTACAACTCGAACCAATAACTAAAAATAAAGGATGACAGAGGAAACTAAAACTCTAACTCAAACCTCCCGGAAAAAGAGAGGCCACATCAACACCACTCTGCATGAGAAGACCAAATTCAAATAGAACCACCATCACTAAGCACAATGTCACAACCTGTAATACACAAGAGATAAGGTCTACATACACCCAAAGGTGTGTACAGGTGTTAGCAAAAGGCCCAGTAGGAAGTCACCCAATAAAAAAAGTTCCATGCAAAATTATTAAATTAAAAATACATTTTCAATGTTAACTAAAGAAAAGAAATAAATGCTTGAACAGTTTAAAAGAAAACTGAATTAAAGAAAATAGTTTCAAATGGAACAAATCTTATTAAAAAACACACACTCACTTTCCAAAATAACCAAAGTGTCACACTGACGAGCGTGAAGTAACCAATGAGCACTAATATGGGAGAGGCCTTGTGGTTGTTGGCTAGATTGGGTCCATAGATCTTCGTGTCTCGGTGAAACGTGGATTAAAAGGCCACAAACCTCAAAAAACGTGGCTTAGAAGTCCACGACCCTCAGAAAAGCATATGTTTAGTTAGTGTTGCAATCGTCAGTTCTGCCAGTGAAACCGGGTCGAGTCACCTCCAGAACACTGGCCCACTAGTCCAGTCCACCCTCTTAGCTACTCAGGCTTCCCAGTTTGTTCTCAAACAAGTTTCAAGTTCATGTCACACATCAAACATAAGCATAAAATCCCAACAAGGTACTTACACACAAGGAATCACCATTTGCACCCTCAAACCCTCTTTTAAAACCATACGCACACCAAAAGTGTTTTCAAAACTCAATATTCATAGGTTACGTACCCAATTAAACCATTCGCACAAATAAAAAAACGCTTATTATTAAGAAAACCACCACTTACACACATAAACACCGTTTTGAAATAAGACACACACCAAAACGTTTTTCAAACATGTTCTGCACCATTGTCATAATTTATTACACCACTTTGAAAAAAATAAAGTAGTAGTAAATGAGTGTTACAAGGCTTTTAAACACGCTAGAATAACTAGTTATAAATTCAAGTGCATTTCAACATCACACACACTCAAATAAAGTTTTAAAGTCTAACCTACACCACCAAAAGGTTTGATGGAAACCCTTACACCATATGAAAAACACAATTTCATAAACCACATAATTTAACATGAAAAAAATAAAATCTTATAAAACAATTTAGAAGAAAATTCTTAGCGTTAACCACTAAACTCAAGCAAAAACTTCTTTTACGACCAAACACACCCGACTCCATGTCAGAAAAATAGTTCGCACCACTTTCATGACTTAATAAGATAACCGTACAATTCAAAAGTCACTAATATAGTTCTCAGCAGAAGGCACACTCCTAATATAAACAACCTACTAAACAATTTCCAATGAAAATCCAATTTCAAAGAAGACCAACTTCACCCTACACAAATTATCTAAATAAAATAATAAAAGAAAATTAAGCTTGAAAATCAATTCATCAAATAATAATTTGACGCAGAACCACCTACCTCGAACCAAAACGCATCCGGAAGGACGGAGCGAAATCCATCATCATCCGAAGACATGTTCAAAATCCCCCTTTTTATACCAAACACATCACATAATCAAACCAAATAATACATTAGTAAGTCTAAACAAACATATTAAATTAATCAAGTGATGTTGAGGCATGGAAACACTTACCTTGATGTTGAGTTTTCCCGAATCTTATGTGGACCTTCATCCGCACCTAATACTCACCAGAAACAAACTCAAAGCAGACCCTAAAACATGAATTAGATCAAAAATAACATCAAAACCAGATCAATAACCACATAAACTCTAACTGAACCCAATTAAATTGAAAGAAAGCAACTAGAACAAAGAATGGGTTTACCCAAGGTGTTAGCTGCCGGAAGGAGTTGCGGGGGAAGCCACTGGTTAGAAGAGGCCAAGGGGTTGTTGCAGTCACCGAAGGGGGTTGGCTTAGGGGAGAAAGGAGGGGGGCGCTAGTCAGCACAGGAGTAGGGGGGGTGCGCACTGGACTAATCTGTGGCCAGTAGGGGAGCCACGCTGGGAGGCCTCGCTGGAAGGGATACCTGTAGGGGTCGATGCCGGTGAAGGAAGGAGGTCGGCATGGGGCAGGAGGGGCACTGGGGTTCGTCGGACGAGAAGGGGAAGCCGATGCAAGGAGGTAGGGCTCCAGCCAGTGATGGGGAGGTGCGGTGCGGGCTGACCAGTCGGGCGAAGGTCTGGAAAAACTGTGAGCATGCTAGCCGAGGAGCAAGGAGCATGGCGTGGCAGTTTGCAAGGGGTTGTGATGGCTTGGTGCAAGGCGGGTGGCGACATGGATCAGTGGGAGGGGGAGACGGAGCTAGCCAGCAGGGGCACAAGTGGAGGTTTTTGGCAGTTTGGAGGGCTACGCCTGGGGTGTGGGGTGCGATGGGATTTTGGGTAAGGTGAAGCGCAGGGTGGTGTGATGGCGCAAGCGGTGAGTGGGCTGGGAAAGAGGGTAGGGCATGGCGTGTGTAGGTCATCTGGGAGGGGGTGGATATGGGCGATGGCTAGGTCAAGTGGGGGAAGGGTGCGCTGAAAAAAAAAGGGGTGAAACCCTAATCAAAAGAAATAATAAATAAATAAATAAAAGAGAAGATAAAGATAGAATAAAACTAAAACTAATAATAATAGTAGTAATAATAATAAGAAGAAAAATAGGAATTCCAATAATAATAATGATAATAAGATAATAACATACCTAATAAACTAAATAATAAATTATACAATGATCAACTTAATAAAATTCTATTAATAAAAATAATACTCTCAATTAAATTATTATCCAAGAAAATAATAATAACAATAATAATCTCAAGTGACATTAATAATATTATTATTATTAAAATCATTCTTAATTCATTTATTTCATTAATTGAACATTGGAAAGGCACCTGGGGAACCGGGCGAGGCCGTGCGGTGACACAAGCGAGGCCGCGCGGCTTCGGCAACGGCGCGCTGAACGCTGTCAAGGCCAAAATGTGCATTTTTTTAATAAGCACTCAAAATTTTAAACCATATACAACCCAAATCCTGAAAAAAAATATATTAAAATGCCATAAAATAATAAAATAAAATAAAATAAATTTGAAGAAGTTATAGTGTGACAACATTGACCTTCTTATTCTGAAATTTATAAATTATATTATCCATATATAGAATTTGTAAACCATTCATTATATTCAAAATTCCATAAAACATTTCATCCATGTATATAGAATAACTATTATTATTAATATTAAATAAAAAATAATCTTGTCCAAAAAATATACAAAATTTAATTTTTTGTTTATTGAAGGAACATAATAATAGTATTTTAACTCCAGAGTTAATCCACTAGGTAGACTATGATTATAATTTTTGAATTTAAATGAAGAAAATATTACCCCATTATCAACATGTAGATATAATTTACCTTTATTTAATTATCTCATATCTCTAAATATTTTTTTACATTCAAAATTATGTGATACACACCCAATATCTAATAACCATGAGTTAGAATTAGAGAAGTTGATATCAATAACATTAACATCCATATACTCAGAATGATTATTTTTTAAAACACTTCTCGATGTTATACATAAATATAGTATTACTTTATAGATCATAACTATAAGAGATATCAAAATGATAATCATGATGCATTACATAATATACAACAAAGACATATCTATTGGTGAGTATTATGTTTTAAATATTTTCATCGTGGAATTTTAATGAAATTACTCCCACTAAAATGATGAGCCCATAAATCATTACTATTTGTAGTCCAAGATCCAAATTTCACTAAGTCATGGGTTTACATTAGTTTTTTTCTCAAGGCTTAGATATTTTGGTCATCCATCATGCCAATATTATCTCATATGATTCTTATATTGTTTATTGAAAAAATATTTGTGCAAATATGATATATGGATATAATATCAACTTTATTCCTATGATATTCTATCTTATAGGGTTTCCAAGTTAAATATAAAACAAATATCAAAGCAGGATTTGGTTACTTAACTCTAAGGGTCAACTATCATCTCCATGCCTTACACAAGATAATTCATATTCACCCAAATTTAGTATAAACCTACCTGGTTAGATTATTGATATCTTGAAATTTTATTTCTTTGGGAGGAATCTAACAATTAGTATTTGAGGTATTTTATTTTAAGCCCTTTCCAATTTAATTTACATCACATCCATATTAAATCTATAACAATTTCATCATATGAAATATTTATTATTACATGTTTTATTCCTTTATGTTTACAAGATTCTAAAATTTTAGTTTTAGAATCTATATTTAATCAACCAAATTAATATGCTCAAACCATCTAAATGTATAACTCTTTAAAGAACTCACGATTTGTGTTTCTCACCAAAAAATAGAATCGAAACATATTTAAATATATTCGAATGAATCCCATGCTTAAATTACATGAATTTTTTTCCATATAATGGTTTATAATTATATGAAATTGAAAATATCCACATGAGTAATCTTGGAACCACATATAGCCAAATCACACTTTTATAGACTAGGCATAAGCCTCCAGGACACTAGGAAGTCCAACTTAAAGTTTCTCTACCCAAAGATACTTTACTCAAGAGATATTTCAATCACATAATGACTTTAACACCTAATATGTATAAAATATATTCAAGATATAAATTCAACTTCAATACTTTTATTATAAATTTATGTAAATGTTGATGAAAATAAAATCTTAGGTTGCCATACATAGCATGTCATGATGATTTTATAATAATCAGTTTAAGAAATTTAAAAAAATCATAAAATATTTACATCATATAAACAATTTATATACATAAATAATTAAATATGAATTTATTAAATAAATAATAAATTAAATTATTTAACATAAGATAAGTGAATTTAGACAATAAAATTTACATAAACCACTTTTAATATGGTATAAAGTTATGTGAATTTGGAACAAGCCTGCTCCAATGAAGATTTTTGATAATTTTTACAAAAATAAAATTTTCTTTAAAAATTACCTAAAAGTGACTTCCACCATGGAATAGTGCATGTTTTTTTTGGACCTCTGAATATTCCTTATATTATGACCATTTAGGAATCTTTTTTGGAACTATCACTAATGACTAGTGCTTGTCGTATGAGGGGTCTACTTAATTTTATGTTCGTCGCTTGTGTTTCTAACATAGAAACCAATGCTAATGATTAACACTTGTCATATGAGGGGCTAGTTTAAACTTTTCCATGTCTTCCATGTTTCATATGTAGGATTTAAAATCACTAGGTGTTTCTTACACAACACCTGGTCATGTCTGGTGATTGGGTTAGCATTAACGGTTAGCGCTATTGCTGGTAGTTTCTTACATGAGGAAGTGCTAGTTGTTTTAGATATCCAAGCCATTTTATCCAAGGAGTTTTGGGAAACCAAGTCATTTTTTTAAACAAATTTTAATTTTTTTACTATGTCATGTTGTTCCTTATGGTGAAAATTGAATATAGAATAGATACAATCAATCATACCATAGAGAATCATCCTATGATGTTCCATTTTCCATGACTTTCAAAAGAAATCCAAAATGAACATTTATGTTCATTATTCCATGATCAAGTAAAAAATATGAATTTAAATGCCAATTTTTATGAAATTCATGACATAGTCAAAGAAATAAAAAACAAAAACATGCATTTTGAAGAAGAAACATAATGGTTTCTAGGTATATTCCAATTTGGGTTTTCTTGATGGATCTGCATCATATTTAATTATCATCAATAGTTTCTCTAATACCACTAATGGGTTTCATGGGACATATAAATTCCCATTAGTAGTGAAAGAAAACCCAAAATCCATACCCAAGATCCTATATAGATAAAATGATAAGAAAATAGTCCATGTGTACCTCATTGTCCATGTTTTATATCTTTATTGGTAGTGAGTTCAATCAAGTACCCTAATACACAACCAATGTTTTCTTTCCTCTAACGTTATGCACTAGAAACTGGAATCTCTAAATGATTCTATGGGACCTAAATTCTCTAAATAGTGTGATCACATGTATTTCTTCAAAAAAAATATAGATAATAAAGATTTAGGGATTTTCAACCATGTAAGACTAATCTCCAACATCTATTATCTCCTAAATGAATTACTTGAACTCCATTTTATAAGACTCATGAATCAAATTTATATTCTTGTAGGAGTTTATAACATTCCAAACATTATATAATATCCAAACACATTTGGCTCCCATTCATTTAATAATTTGAAAATTGAGACTCTTTAAATGTTTATTTAATGTCTACACATCATCTAATTATGTATATCTAATTGATGATTAATGATAATCACATCTAAGAAATCATAAAAATGGTATCTCATACCATTATAACATTCAGCATGACATGGGGTAAAACACCACAATCAAACATCAACCATGGCATAGTAATTGTCACCATGTCATGGTTTTTTGTTTAGTTTACATTTTCAATTATATTTTCCCAGAACTAAAGAATTACAATCACTAAGGTAGTGTAATCTATACACCCTAGTTTTTATGGGTCTATTCAAATCCCCATCCCAAATTGCCTCATCATTATTTTTATGAAGTATAAGAAGTGCATCCATGAAAGGTGAGACATAGCCAGAACCATGTAATAGAGTATCTAGGGATAATCTTACTCTGTGTGTGATCCTCATAGAACATTGAAAGAATGAGATCCTGGTTATTTTAAGTAAACACCCAAATCCCAAGGTCTCAAGGCCATAGTCTCATCACCATCAACAAGAACAGGGTCAGGATATAAAAAAATCATAGCTCATAACCTATACCTCTGAAATATACTAATCCATACATGTCCCACCACTAGAGGATATCTCACATAGCTCAACATCACCTACACTATTAATCTATGATACACCCAACTATCTTGAACATGTCTTACAATTAAACAATATCCATGATGATCCCATGACCTTAACCCATAATCTATCCGAAAACCCAACACATGGATCACCATGAGCCATAATAAATTACTAAGGTCATATATGGTAATACACTAACTCATGAGAACTTAATTCGACACACACTAAATTCCACTATGCATCACTATAACTCCACACATAATCAAAGACATCATATGGTGTTCCATCTAATTCCCAAACTTTTTTTGACACTCCACCATGCACTAAGTTCACCCATGCACTAATACCTTACTTAATTCATGTTAGCTTTATCCTAGAGAGGGATATAATCTCAAGAGAACCTAATTCCATACTTTAACTTTCCATGGTTCTACTAAGTACACTCTATAGGTTGGTTTCTCCCTTTCACAACAACAAAAAAATTAGATGCCTCATGACAGATAATGCAACACAATTCACTAAATCCATTCCCATCATTTTATACCTTCTCTAATGTGGCTTCAAGGTACAAATCAAGTTCCCTAGAACTTTTCAATAATATTTTCCAAATCTTGGTAATAACCAGAATATCTCTCTAATATATAACTATATAGAAACATTTTACCCAACCCATTAAATCTCAAACTATGTCAAACACAATTTATATATTGAGCCAAGTACATTTTGGATTTTGTTAGAAATGACTAAGGGGAACATCCCTTAATGGAATAGCCTTAAGGAGACTCTAAAATATCCAAACCATGTGTGGAATTCCTCATTTAGTACTAGGAGGCCTTTCCTTATCCAAATATATAGTTCGAGACACAATTAACACCTTCATCAAATTCCGAAACTTAAAACCCAATGCATACATATGCATGCAACATACATAAACATAACGAGATTATAAGAGTTAAATTTCCTAATATCATGGATTTACTTGATCTTGTTCACCTAAAATCAAGATAAATAGACCTTAAAATAAGGTTTTTTTCAAAAAATTAGTGAGATATATGAAATAATGTGAGAGAACCTAGGGATTTCTTTATCCTTATCGAGAGTGTAATTCCTTATACTGACTCACACCATAGTAAATAGAACATAGTGTCACTAAACCTTAGGCATGCCCCCCCATACACCAATGGTTGTTAACTAGTATGTAGGGTTTATTGGAAGATAGTGGGGATACTATATCATCTAAATAATAATAATAATAATAATAATAATAACAACACAAAATAGTGGAATTAATTTAAATAACCAACCAAATATACATATTTTTAATTTAATAAACATCTAACATGTCATGTTAATCATATAGGACTAAACAAGATCACCCATAGGTCGATTGTTTATGTGAAATTATTAAAGTGATCAAAATAAAAAATTCATACTAACACCATGGAACCACCTAGAATGTCTGCAAAACCATACCAACAAACACATGCACCACCAACACTCCCATATCCACTGGGTTCTAGATGATGGTTCCTTGCCCTCACATGTACCATGATATATAAAGTATGTACACATTCTATAGAGATCATGTATGGTGTTAGTATGAATTCAGTAGGCCACTACTAATGGTGTCCCTAACTAAAATTCACACATAAACCATTGTATATAAATATAAATAAAGAGAAGGAAAAAATTACACAACTTGATCCACTCATGATCAACCATCCTCGAGTGGGCCTTTACCTTTCTTGGCTAGTGCCTAAGTGGAGTGATACATCCATGGTCTATCATACTAAAAGCTTCCTTGGCCTTACAACTATTCACATTCCATTCATCATCATATTTTCAGATGAAAAATATTCCACAATGGAATTTTCATAGATCATGTGACCAATTCCATGAACTATTCATCCTTTATTTCTCATTGGTTTAACATCCCAACAAACCAAAGTAACAACTACATTTATCCCTACTAAAACTATATCATCATCCCCAATATAACAACAAGAACCATTCCATATTATAGTGGCCTTTAAATACCACCAATTATGGCCAACTATGGTGTTCACCTGATTAATATCAATGGTCAAAACCATCCCCTATATCGCTTAATTTATAGAGTTCACCACCTACAATGATTGGACCACCTCATGGGACTTTTATTTTGTGTATATGACCCCAACGAACTTATCCCCTATGGTGAGAAGCATCACCAACCTCCTACATCCACAAACTGATGAATTTCCATCACCACCCATGGAAATGATTCACACTATCTTCATCTCACTAGAGAACATTTTCACCTCATTCCTATAGATTTGCATCGCCCACAATCACATTGGTTATTCCCAATATATTCCTAAGGAATCATATCAAAAATTATAACACAAGAACCACCATTTTACAACACACAACATCAAGCCCATCATGGATTGAATCCCAAATATTGGGTAATCATGCCATACCAGATCATATCCACCATTTCTTACATGAGACAACCTAGAGGTGTATTTTAAGAATAATTATAACCCCAAGTGGTTCTATTCCAAGACACACATACACAACCTGGCCCATGACTATTTATTACTCATCACATAACACATTTATAACTAAGGAGATGGTTAGGAACCACCTACCAGGAGTATGAAAGACTCCAATAGACAATAAACTCCATCCAGTTCAGCTACAATTAGAAGATTCGTCAAAATATAACAAAAGCCCTAAAATTAAGGTTTTTAGTAAAATATGAGGTAATAGTGAGAAATATGAATATCATATGCACACATACTACTATAATTACCCATGTATACTCCCTTATTAATACCACATGAATAAATGACAAGATTTAGCTAAAGTCCCACTCAGAGAAGAAGATAATAATGAGATAGTTTTTTTAGGCCTTATCCATGAGTTCTAGTCATGAAAACCTTTTTCCCCTATATAATTATATTTCCCATTTAATTTATAATTTTATACATTTTTGGAAAAAAATGATAAATATTGAAATATAAAATTCTAGAAAACTTTGAAATTCTTAAAAAACATATTTATCTTCTCCCTAGAGACCCATACGTAATATATTTATAAAAAATATTATACATCACAAAGTAGTTTAACATTTAAAAAAAATTATACAATATATAAAACATCTCTATAAATAATATATTTTTAATTTGTAATATATATCATTTAGAGATATATAAAATATGTAGGATATTTCCGTCATAAGTAAGTTTGTCTTCCCCGTGTAAGGATTTTTCCTTAGTCAAAAACCAATATGTAATATATTCTCCTCTATGTAATATTTTATTTCTTATACATAACATTTCCCCCTTTTTCAATATTCAATATGTGATATAATTTTCCTCTTATATAATATTTTACCCTAAGAAAAAAAATTTACTCTTAACCAAATTCCAAATAACCCTCGCATGATATTTTTTAAAAATATTATGTACATGTGTAAGGTTTTTTTCATAGCCACATTTCAGTAGGGTGACCAATAAAAACATTACATGTATCAAAAAATTCATGCATCTAACACTTAGTCATTTTTTCTTCCCTTCACAAGGTGACCAAAATATATTATACATTCCATGCTTTAGACATATTTTCATTCATAAAATTTTTCCCTTATGATATGAAATATAAATTTTTTCCAGACTTGGAAAATTTTCAAAAAAACACTAAAACTTCCAAAAATACCAAAAATCATCCAAAAATACCTATGGATCTAAAATTTCATAATTCCACACCCTAAAACTTCAAAAAATATAAAAATAATTAAAATAAGACCAGTAAATTATTTTCATAAAAAAATTCATCCTCTAAGACCGGTCCAACCCTCAAGGCTCATTCTTCAGCATATACCGACACCCTCAACACCTCAAAAGGGTCTAAATACACATGGTTAAACTATAATATGATCTAAATCAATATTCACAAATACATGAGACATTAAAAATCCCCCACCATATGATAACTCATCCATAAGATATATTGATCGCTTGTTGATCAACTCTTACAGAAACTCATGAACCTTGATCACCACATTCAAAAATCACCAAGACAATGTTGAATGCATTTGTTTCCTCCCTATATACCCTAACTACCCCAACTATCTAACTGAATTAAGACAATTCCTTTCATGGGAACTCCCCACCATAGGAATCACTTACCTAGTCTCATCTCAACTAAACCAACAGATACAACTATAGTATCAACCCATCCATTATCCTGCATTCTCACATGTATTGGTTATCAATACATAGCCATGAGTCACAAATTAACATGATCCTAGATCATCTTTATGACACTTTTATCAAACATCACCTTTGATTCCCACTTTTACCCTACATCACTCTTGATTCCTACATTTATCTTATATTCCAACAAATCCCATAATTATCATGCACCACATCTGATTCCAATATATTAACCATCACCAAGTTAATTTATGTATCATATACACAAGCTATAAATCAGTACCAATCATAAAAAAGGCATATTCACACACTCACGGTGTACCTTTAACCATCGAAAACAACCTAACCTACTCTAAATGTGTCTTTTTGGTTGCATACAGCTAACTTGAAGCCCAACTACCTGATTCTTTTCCTCCCTGTAGAGCCATACTCACATATGGCCATTTTCTTCACAAATGGGTATCTTGTCTACTTCTATATTTTTTATGTGCATTATTATCTTGACTCTTGTTACTACTCTTGGTCCTTCCTCAAATGCCTAAGTATGTCTCCATCAATAACTCCCAACTGACTATGAGGCCCTTTAATAAAACCACTGCATATGTCCCATATCTCCATATGCTTGGCACTCTTTTAGCGATCGATCACACTAAGCCTGAACATGTCAAGTTTGGCCACACTAAAATATTTCCACCTATGATCCACTCCATTATGGAATCATCACTTCCATAATCTAAAGATCCTACTGGGTCCCTTTATAGTCATGTTACCTATTACTCAGAACTCCACTACCGCTCTCACAAGACACCACAATCCAACTTGGTATAATCTCATATTCTAGGTTTCACTCTACGATCTACACTTGGTTCACTGACTTCAAGATTGAGTTGAACCATAATATGTTTACCTACAAATTGATAGAATATTCTAAACTATCCTCAAATCATTGTACCTTTGATATCTCATCTTATTCTAGTGTGAGTGAAAACCAAATCAAATTGATAAACTTTATCACATAATCCATTACCAAAGTCTCTCCCTACACAAAGTTTATAATCCCCTAAGTTCTATTTTCCCTCAACATCACATTAAAGAACTATTTGTAAAAAATTCCCTTGAATTACTTACATGTTAACACTTCATTTCTACCTTCTTGTACCTCTACATCCCAAAAACATTTCACTAGTACCCAAAGAATATATGTGTATAATTTCACATTGGCCATAGTGTAATCTTGATCAGATCAAAAATAGTTTGTACTAACTCGATAAAGTACTCTTCTACCTAGGGTCCACACTCTCCTCAAAACAAAGGAGGTTGTTGTGACTGGAACTACTATGTCAAATATGACATGGATGGATCATCTCTTTATGGTCCCCGATAAATACTCTGTATAACCTGTACTAATCTCTCACTAAGTTTCTCATCCAACCACTGCTCAAACTCTTTGAGCCTCAATGGATGGCATGCCTTCTTTATACATATGGATCATTCTCGCCTTCACCCTCAAGGGCTTCATTTGGTGCATACCTCAATGGAACCATGTCACTGTCCTCCTAAAACTCCAATGGAGGACATCTAGGTGGAATTTTATTTATAATCAATTACTACTCTCAATACACATATAATAGTCCATATTTTACAAATTGGGAAAACTATAATAGGCAGTGCAACCCACACTGCACCAAAATTTTCATTTAGTGGAGGTTTTTTAGCATTTATCGGTGGTTTAATACACTGGGAAATAGTTTCACTTAGTTTTTTTAAAAACACTGAGAAATCAGGTGTTGTGAATCATTTCACAGTAATTTTAAAAAACTACCATGATATGATTTCAAACTACTAAATAGTGAGTGGAAGTTTTTAATTTTTTAAAAAATAATAGATATATTATCTATTATCTATTATTTATTAATTATTATTTCTTATTCCCACCATTCTCTAGCACAAATCCCTTCATGTGGTGACTAAACCGACTTTAATATACTTTCATATATACAGATAAATAAATGTAAATACATATATGTGTGTGTACATATATTTATTCATAATTTATAAACATATACTCCCTGTCCCAAAGGCCTTAAAATTTTTATTTATTAGATAAACCACTTTTTAGCTGGGTAGAGGGGAAACCCTTAAATGGAAAAGAGGCCCAACATGCATGGCCCGAAGGCCTAAAGGAACAATCTTACAAGATTGAAATTCATGGAGAAAAAAAACCATCACCCTCATCAAATTTCTATGCTCATATCATCATCATTGATGCAGTAGGTCTTCCTCACCCCACTGTAAATGTGTGTGGGGCCCTTTCTAGTGGCTTGACACCTTATACATACATATCTGCATCCAGATGATTCATTGGTTACTATCATTTCTCTGTCTAGATTTGATTGGATGGGGATACTCCTAACACACACTACACTAAGAGGATGGTCTGAAATCCCATTGGCCTGAAGTCCCATGGTGGTCTGAAGTCCTAGTGGCCTAGAAGCTTAAATTAGGTGAATAGTATTATTTCTACAGTACCCACCACTACAGTACATGCTATAGTGCTATGAAAATCCTTCACCGCCTTGATTTGATCTCAGGTTTTTTATACATAATTTCAGGGTTTTTACATATATATAAAAATATAATTACATATAAATATTCATAAATATATATATACAAACAAAAAATATATAAATACATATTATTATACATAAATAGATTTAAATATATATATATGTAAATAAATTTACATAAATATATATAAATACATATAAATACATATAAATACATATACATATAATAAATTATATATATATATGAACATAATGAAAGTCCCTGTGCCCATCTCTCCTCTGGTCTTTGGAACGAAAGAAGAGAGGAGGAGAAGGGGTTCTACCTCCTACAAAAGAGGATGGGGGATTACACCAAGATGGTTTCCCTTACCCATATATAGGTGTCGCTCTAGAAGATAGTATCTCATTACATGTGAGTAAGATCTCACTCTCGTGGAGATAAGCAGGCATAGAGAATGTCTGAGACGGGGCACCCCGCGTATGATGCACGGGGCGAGGCCACAGTTTAAAGTCATGTGTTGGGGGCGATGGTGCTTGGCAGTTTAACATCTTGTAACTCGGATAAGGTGGTTTCACTCTGCACCCCTAGGACTTACATAACCGGCATTCTTTAACCCTTGGTGAAGGGAAGGCAATATCAATTTTGTGGTGAGGGGGTGTCATGGAGTGATCCATTGAGGGTCCCATGTTAGTGTGGCTATGTAAAGAATCAATATCCATTAGCATGCCTATGAAAAGAAGTATAAGTCTTGGAAATGAAAAATAAATCACCTCCTAAGGTACCTTGAAATCACTTCATTAAAACCTAGAGGGTCATATGAGAAAAGGGGTTGCGAAGAAAATGGGCTCATAGGAAGGGACTTTGTGAAGCTCAGGTGCTCCGTGTATTTAAGGGGCTTCACGAAGGGGTATGCTTCACGAATTGGAGTGTTCAAGCCTAGGCATAGGGAATAGGTTCACATGGAGTGTTCTTCGTGGAGTGTAAAGGCTCTCGTAGAGTAATACTTTGCGATGCCAAGGTACCTTGCAAAGCATAGCACTACGAAGAAATGTGCTTCGCAAAGAATGGTGACCCTGCCTTAGCATGTGTTTCACATGTGTATGGAAGGTACTTCGTGAAGCATAAGTGCTTTTTGAAGACCCAAGTCCTCTTGAGTATCTCCCTCCTTTTTGGTGTCCCATGGGCTCTACTAAGGGCATCCTTTCTTGAAGAGGGGTTGTATTTGAGCTAAGGGGAGGTCACTTCACAATGCTCAAGTACCTGGAAGTGCTTATTCTTCACAAAGTAGGAAGAGATTTGTGATTTAAGAGCCGAGAAAGTGAAAGTTGGGAGGATCCATCCTTCGGGATTGAGGGGAGACCGATATTTATAGGCAAGAGGTGGTGTGAAGCAGGGATATCCTGACGTGAATCCACATGGTGATTTTTCATAACCGTGGAGCCTCCCGTCACTTTTACTCCACGGCGGCTTCGAAAATGTCTTTCGTATCACGGAGCCTCACATCATTTTACTCTATGAAGGATTAAAAAATGTCTTTTGGATCACTGATTCTCCCATCATTTTACTCTTCAGTGGATTCACAAATGACTTTTGGATCGCAGAGTCTTCTATCATTTTACTCTGTGGCGGCCGCAGAGGGGGCCTAGGCTTTGCGCCGGCTGTGGGGTTGTGGGGCTCCGCAAGAGCTTCCATGCTCAGGGGCTCCGCGAAAGGGATTCACAAGACAACCTCTTGGGTCTTGGATTCCTATTTTCATTTTATTTTCCTCCGAACACATTTTGTAACCAAAAAATTCCCCCCCTCAGACTTGGAGCCGAGGATAAAATGAGGGTCTAAGTCTGAGGGTTCATTGCCAAAAAATTTAGGCCAATCACAGAGCAAGCTCGCGAAGAAGGGTCGCGATGTGAATAGGCAAAGCACGGGTTGAGCATGCTGCATAGCTCGTTGAGGTTGGTCACACCATGAATCAAAATGGGGTTGTCACTTATAAATAGGGGAGGTTGACCTCTCTTTTTTCCTTTCTCATCTCCGCATTTTTAGCAATTGTGCTCTTGATTTAGGAAGATCTGCGTGCTCTATGATTTCTCTCTGCGGATTGGGCCTTTCTGATTTGTAGTGCACAGCGATTCCTCCAACTCTATGAGTGTGAACTCTATGTATTGTGTCTACGAGGCATGTGGCAGGGCTCTATGATCTGTCTCTACAATCAAGCTTTGCGATCGAGGTCCGTGATCGAGCTCCGCGATCGAGTTATGTGAACCAGAAAAAAAAATTGAAAACTTTGAAGACTGAATTGATAACTAAGAAGCCACCAGGGGGTCCTTGTAGATGCTTCTTGGAGAGAAGAAATTGTGAATAACTTGGGTATCGGTGAACATACACGGATCCATTCGGATCATGAGTCACTAGTGGAGCTGCTATTAGAGGGTCAGAAGAACTAACCACTATGAAAAAGGTTGACTCTGTATGGATTCAGTCTGTGGGATGACGTTTTCATTCTTGAAGTGAGTAGAGATGAGCCAACCTACTGGTTCAAGAGTATGTCGTGCCAGGTCCAGTGGTTTAGGGTGGATGACAGCCATACTTGGGAGAATTTCACACCTGTCAAAGCTTATTGTCTATATAACCATGTGAACAATGTTGAAGGGAAGCTATTGAAACTATAGACATCTCCCCCACTATACCACACTATTCTGAAGGTGGCCCTGGGGAACCCAGATAAGGGGTGGATTGATGAGTGGGATTTACGCTAGGGCGGAAACTTCACGGACGACTAGGCATGGGCCTGCTGGGTAGGTTCCTTGTGTGAGGAGTTTGGGGTAGAGCTGAGGCAAGTGGGCCTATATGAGGTGTCTTGGGCCTCCCAATTTTACATCTACCAGCCGAAGCTTCCGATGCCAGAGTTATTGAGTAGGTGGTCCTTGAGGACCAATACCTTCCATATTCACCATGAGGAGGTTGGTATCAGCCTCTGGGACTTGCACCAAATCTCATGGGTCCTGATACTGGGGGCAATGTACGATGAGTTCCTCCCCACCACGAACACATGGGAAGACCCGGATTAGATGCTTCCACTGGAAAAGGAATTGATGGATCTGGTGTCGGTGGAGGATAAGAAGTCAGTGAGGTGCTTCCATTTCAAGAGGTGGTTCAAGAAGTTCCTAAATTTCCTTGAATATTGACAGTTTCCCATGAGGCCTCAGACCTTCCCAAAGGGGGTTCAGGGAGGCAAGGATCACTTGTATTAGAAACTCTTGGAGGACAGCTAGTGGAAGACATGGGGATTCAGTATTAGTACTGAGAAGCAACAAATGGTTAGGTTTTCTGCGTTCATTATAGTGCTTATCTATGGATGGATTCTTCCAGTGAGGGACACGAACATGGGCGTGCAAACGATCACATTCATCATGGCATCCTCTTTGGCAACAGGGGGATGAGTCAACCTCGGGATCTTGATGCTTTCCAAACTGTATAAGTTGTTGTGGAACATCAGTGATGGGAATAAGCCATAGAGGATATTTAGGATGTTCTATATTCTGTATGGGTGGATACCAGTTCTTATTAGGGGAATATAAGAATATATGAACCCCATTTCCCCTCCAGGATCAGATTTCCGCCCGGCCACTTTGAATGAAGTGGGGAGCTTCCTAACCAAGATGATCCTGTAGTTGGTGATGAACCAGATCTGCAAGACGAACGAGTTCAACTTCCACTCATTACCACTACCAATAGGCGCATTCACCGATGACGGTCAAGGAACATAGGAGAATCAGTCCCACCTCTTGGCCTTTTGGGGTGGAGTACTGGTGGTGTAGGTTGACTGTAAGTCTCTCTGTGAGTCGTACACCCTGCACCGTTTCGCGAGGAAATTTTGGTGCATGCATCAGCTAACCCCACAGGTCTATTTGGGGGTGAGCCATGAGGATCACTCATGTGTGATGAGGTGGATTTTTGTCATATTCATACAAGGGGATGGGAATATGTGGAATGAGCTACCTCCTCCTATTGCTATCTATAGGCTGGTGAAGGAGTACGCTAAGAGCTGGGAGGCGGACTACCTATGGGAGATGCTGAAGCAGCAGACGGTCTGTGCCAGTGATGGGGTGCCTCCCAAACCTCGAGGTCAGGGCCAGAAGGTGGCGAGGACATCTCATGGTGGTAGGTCTTCGGTGGCGATGAGACCCGCACCGGTTTAGAGGTAGGTGGCGGCATCAGACCTGACAGTCCTAGAGGAGCATAGTCATCCAAAGGGGAGGCCGCAAAAGGTATTCTGTAGGATATCTACCTGGGCTTCAGGGAAAATGTTGCGCCACATAGATATGCCTGATAATGCCATCTTCCCAGAGTCTTGGGACATCTGGGATGTCAACAGATAATTCCTCAACCCGTCCGAGATGTGGCACCACTTGAACCATCTTGGAATGGATTTTCTGGGGATCGGTCCTGTCAGGGCCAGCTTTGTGGTATTTGAGGTGGAGGGGGAGTATTACCTTGCTGAGATGGAGGATTTTGTGCATTCTTGGGGTGTTCCTCATCCAATGACAGATCAAGTGAAGTTGATACTCGGTCGAATGGCCCCTCCGTAGTTGTTGGTCACTAAATTGAGATAGTGCTTCCCTCTGTTAGAAGAATCAGACAAGTCCTCCTGGGGGGAGGAGGCTGGTGGCGAGAGCCCTCTAGAGGAGGGTGAGGTCGGAAACTCAAACCTGGAGTTGTAAGAGTTTGTAGAGTCCCTTGAGGTAAACCTTAAACCACTTCCCTGTAGTCTCCACCCAGGTCATTTAGGAATTCTCAACTAAAATCTGAACTGTACAGGAGGGCCTCATATACAAAACCTTCTCCCGCTCGACAGTAGATGCAGCAATGGGACTTTGGGATCCGCACCCGCGGCTACAGCGATCACCATGCCTAGAAGGGTTGTGACACCCAGGGTGGTCCTCCTGGAGCCCTCGCACTTCCCAAAAATATATGGAGGGTCATGCCTTGGGGTTCCAATAGTAACAACTCAAGAGAGAGACCAATTGTTTGATCTCTGTAATTATTCTTCACAAAATATGTAACTGTCATTCATCGATCTGGTTAACTAATGTATGTGTGCCTCTTTTATGCACAGTTCTTCAAATGGTGTGGGTCACCTTAGTAAGGTTGTTTGGAGATCCTGGTGCTGCCTTTCCCAAGGTAATGTTAGTGGTCGTGGAAGCTGACGTTAGAACCGACCAAGATGTAGCACTTTCGATCACTGGTGGGACCGTCAGTAGGATAGATCCTGAGATCATTGAGGTGGGATCCGACGATGAGGATCAATCAGACAACACAGTTTCTGACATACCCGATCAGACACCAGATGCAGACCCTTCTGAAAAGTTCCTAGAGGCATTTCCTGTATACGAACCAACTGACCCCGAAGACCGGGATGAGACGGCCTCTGATGAAGAGGAGAGAAATATCGTCTATTTTTGGTCATGGAAACTAATAAATAACTTCATTGGGAAGACTCCTCAAACATAATAGATAGACCATATGGGGAGGCTTTGCTCCCAGCTATGCGAGCTGTGCACTAGGGGAGTGGATTTCTAGCGTCCTCATATACTCATTTGAGACCTCATGACGGATAAGATTTGGGAGCATGATCATGGCCTTGGTTTGGGATGGAAACAAAGGAAATAGGTTAACATCAAGAGGCTCCAAGAGGAAAAAAGTGAGATTCAGTAGTTGTAGTCATGAGAGGATGATCATTCCACTTTCCTCAATGCACAATCGTAGCTCGTGTTGTGCCTAAAATCCCAGCTGGCAGAGGCTAAAGAATGGATAGAGCGAGCCTCTAAGGAGATTTCCATTATAAAAACCGATGAGTAGTGGGCCCAGATCGTAGCTAATGAACTATGCCCCATAATTTCTGAGGAGGATCGGGAGCTAAACAGGAAACAACGGATCTTGGATGCCACAAGTCATAGAGCGGCAGAGCTGGAACGCTCTATCAAAGAAGTTAACCCATCCATGGGAGGGTCCAATCCTCAGGTACTATAATGCGTGTAAAATTTTAAACATAATTTCATTTTTTTATTGTTTATGATGGATGCATGCATGGGTTCCATTATTTTTCTTATTTTAATGCATTTCCATTATATTCATGAAATATCCAGTGATCAATCCCTAAGCTCACGTGGGTCATGCCTAATGTGAGAAACAAGGGATGACTACATTGTTATTCCATACGAATATGAGAGTATCGACCAAGATTCGGGCATCTGGGGTTTGAAAAACAATCCCAGATTTCCAAAAAGAATGAGGGAGGCCTAACTGGAGGATAAGGTTCTCAGAACATTCGAATTTCCATTTTCCCAATGTGCTCTAGTGCACGAGTGGGGTAATGTCAGGGGTGTTAGAATCAACCCAAATAGAGGGGATGTGTAAGGTGTGAATCACGATACCCAAAATTCAGAACACTGTGGGGGTGGAATGAAAATTAAGGATAATTGTTGACCATGTTTGAAACACAGTATACCTATTGCATTAGCCTGAAATGGGGAGAAAAAATGAGGGTCGACCGCTGACCATGCTCGAAACATGGGGCCTGACTCAAAATGTTATCCATTATTCTTCCAAAACGTTGGCCTGGAATAGTAAGTGATCCATAGGTCGATCATTCGAACTGTTAGGGGGTTTCTTTATATGTGAAATAGAAAGAGTTTCTGAATAAAGGGTACACAAAGAGTGGAGGGTGGAGTGATGGGTTGTTTGACTAGAGTCCAACACTCTTGAAATTATGCCACTGTAGTGGAAACACATTAGGTGGGCGCATCGGTCTGATCAGGGATCAAACTTACTTATGAATAGGACCTTTATGATAAGGAAATGGAATGCCTTGTGATTTTTATGTCATACCAATAAGGAAAATAAACATGTAGTTTAAATGTCACATGGTGAGGATGATACACATAGTTTTAAGGTCATATTGCCTAGACCAAGATCGGGGTCGAGGGGCCAGCAGGGTTAATGACCCTGGGGTTGGGCCCGTGGTGAAGGACCCGGACATCTCTACATATCCTATATGGATGATAATCAAGCCAAATGTATTTTTTAAGGCACATCATGGTTAGATACCAATGCTGGTAGGGAGAATCCTCTCTGGAGAGGAAACTGACGCATCCCATAATTAACATGGGGCATCCTAAACTTGTTCAGGGTAGAACTGCAGTTTAGTGTCATGCGTTGAGGATATATGGACTCGTGCAGTCTAACGTCATATGATAGGATGGGCAGTGAATGGGGAGATCCCAAAAGTGGAGTACGTGATGTGGTATCTATAAACCCGACGTGAATGAGAACATAAGGAGTATGCAACACACCACGTATCCCCGGAGGAAGTTTTTTAGGTCAAGGGACCGAAAGTGAAAGTTAGGATGGGCCCGGTACAAAGTGCTCAGGCATTCCTACATACTCCATTAGGATGTTAATCAAGCCACGTGTATTTCTATAATCACAGTTTAATGTCATGTAGGATAAAAATCCTATGTGGGATAGCTGCACAAGTACACGCCCCATAAAAACTACTAAGCCCACATGAGTTGTGCTCGATGTGGGAAACAAGGAGTAGTGATGGGATTTCCCAGATACAGGGAGGCACACATTAGGAGTGATGGTCCATTATGTGAGTGATGTTCCACTATTACTGACTTTCCTTCTTAACGCACCTACATGCGCGAGGGGAATAGAACCGAGTGTGTTGGGATTCCACTTGAACATAAGGGGGTGGAAAGGTGTGAATCATGATTCACAAGATTTGAATCACAATGATAGCGGCATGAATATAGAGGATAACTATTAACCATGTTTGAAACACATTATTCTCTTCGCGTTAGCTAAGAATGGGGACATAAAAATGAGGGTTGACTGTTAACCATGTTCGAAACATGGGACCTGTTGCAAGTGTTGTCTAAGGTCTTAAGGGGTGTTGGCCCAAGATGGTAGGTGTTCCAATGTAGCATGATACCAGGCTGTAAAGGGGGTACCTTTAGACATGGAAGAGGATGGGGATCCAAATAAAGGTCTCATGAAGCTTGTACATGCAACGAGGGAATGTCCATGTGAAAATTCCACACTTTGGGCTCTTTTTCACAATGTATTTTGAGTACGACAATAAGACGCATTAGATATAGGGAGTTGAATCCCTTTCCAAGGAAAAGGGCCATAGGGTCTCCCACTCATAACTTAAGGTCGAAGGGTGGACTATTAAGAGGGGACCTGATTTAGTGAAATGCTCACAGGGTGGTGAAGTAATCAAGTCCGATATGTAGTTCCCATAGGGAGGTCTTAGTTTAGGGTCATAGAACTCGGACCAAGCTGGGGAGAGACAAGGAAGAAACATGGTGCGGTTGTCGCAAAACCAAACATGAATGAGAACCCAATAGGTGTTCACCACACCACATGCTTCCAAAGAAGATCGGGCCAAGGGGGCGAAAAAAGGGGGAAATATTTAAGATTCTTGGGTCTGGAATTACAAAAGGAATTTTTTAGCGTTCCTACATATCCCATGAGGATTGGAATCAAGCCACACGTAGTTCTTGAAGGTTCCATGTAGTTTTGTGTCCTACGACAAGGGCAGTCATATCTCAGTTTAAAGGTCTTAGAGAATAGACTGTATATAGAAAGAAGGGAGGGAGACACATGGTGCGGTAATTGAAAAACCCGATGTGAATAAGAATGGTAGGAGTCCCTATCACACCATGTGCTCCCTGAGGCGGTTTTAGGCCGAGGGACAGAAAACGAAAATTGGGCTAGGCCTGAGGCAAAGTGCTTGGGCATTCTTACGTACCCCATTATGATGAAGATCAAGCCATACGTAGTACTAGAAGTTTCATGGTAGGGTACTAATTATAGGGACAATACTGTCGTGTGGGTCTGGCCCACGCACCAAAAGAAGCAGAATTTGATAGATCTTGTTTGTTCTTTAGGATGGATGTGTTTTTTTTGTGAATTGATAAACCTGGGATGGAGAATCTAGGTGTTGATACAGGAATAAAGCCATATTTAGGCATTGAAAAATGGTATGGTGGATGACCAATACCCAACATGATGTCCCCTCGAGTGAGGACATCATAATGCGGTGTCGTTTTTCATCATGCGGCCAGAACGATAATGTCATAGTTTAGGGTCGTATGATAGGACCAACCAATGAATTTTAATGTTGTAAAATAAAGATGCAACAGTTTAAAGTCATGTGAGACCAAGAATCATATTTTAACTTCATATGTCTTGGACACATACAAAAGAAATGAGTTTTTAGGGGGGAATTCGCATGGTGTGATAAAGCATACCCGACATGAATTAGGATGAGGTCCACACCACACCACGTGTAATTTTGGGGAAGAAACTTCAGGTCGAGGGGCCATCAAAAGTTAGAGAATATGGGGATGGACCTGAAGAAGAAATTTCTAGGTGTTCCTACATACCCCATTATGATGGGGATCAAGCTATATGTAGTTCTAAGAGTACAGTTTAACATCATGCGGGACGAAAGGCCGAAGAGGCTAGCTCCTAGAAGGGGAGTAAGTAGTGTAGCTATTGAAAACCCGAAATGAATGAGGATGTGGTCCCGCACCACACCACACAATCTTGTTAAAGTTAGGGCCAAAAGGCCGAATATAATAGGTAATTAGTGGAACTGGAGCTGGACCTGAAGACAAGATGCTCGGGCATTCCTACATATCCCATGAGGATGGGAATCAAGTTGTACATAGTTCTAGGAGTGTCACATGGTTTTATGTCTTGTGACAAGAATGTGAATAAGTCTTAGTTTAAGGTCTTATATATCATACCATAGATAAATGAGACTCTTCCAAATAGGCACAAACCTTGACTGAATCCCTAAGCTCACGTGAGCTATGCTCGATGCAGGAAATAAGGGTGGGGAAGGTCTTTGCAACACATGGAATACATGCAAAGGGAAAATCGATGCGGGGCCTCAAATGACACCTCACCATGGATTCATCCTCCTAACGTGAAAATGCGCACTGAGGGATAGTGCCAAGAGTATCAAAATTTCACTTGGACATGATGGGGTGTAAAATGATGTGAATCACGCAACCAATATTTAAGGCTTGATGGGGTTTGGCATGACTATGGAGGATAACTGTTGACTGTGTTCAAAACACAGCATCCATATCGTGTGACCTGAAATGTAAACAACAAATGAGTGTCAACCACCAACCATATTCTCAATGCGGGACTTGTATCAATTTTTCATTCGAGGTCCTCAAGGATGTTATCCCAAAATGATATGATATCCCTTAGGCTAAGTATCTATATCATTTGGGGGCCCTTTTGGATGTGAAATATGATGAAATCCCAAATTAAGGGGAGAATGAAGCCTGAGGATAGGTGATAACATGTTTATGTAGAATCCAACACTCTAGGTCCTAAACCAGAGTGCTCCTGGGCACATTGGTGAACTACCAAAGAGGGTCAAGGGGTTTAACTTAAGAGAAACCAACTTGAAAAGAGAATTGTGGAACAAGTGGATGAAGATCTCTCAGGGGGGAAGAGGAATGTGGCATGGTTGTTACAGACCCGACGTGAATGAGGACATAATACCATACCACACCGCATGCCCCTATCTTGAGACAACTCAGGCCAGGAGGCCAGAAAGATAAGGAGGTTCCTAATAAATGGGGCTGGACCCAAAGGCTAAATGTTTGGGCAGTCCTATGTATCCCATCAAGATGGGAATCAAGTTACATGTAGTTCTGGATGATGTTGTCCAGTTTTACATCATGCGGTAAGGATGCAGATGGGGGTAAGGTATCTCAACAAGGGATGTGTATGGCACGACGGGTAACCTGAAGTGAATGAGAACACAATCCCATACCACACCGTACAATCCAAAATGAGAACATGGGTCAGGGGGCCAAAAAAAGGTTGAGGGATATAAGACAGAAAGTCCCATCTAGTTCGTAGTTTAACGTATTGCGGTGAGGATGACAGATGGAGGGTTGTCCCAAGGGGATATATGCGGCGTGGAAAAAAATAGCCCAGTGTGAATGAGGATGAAGAGTCCACACCACACCGTACAATCCTAAATGATAACTTGGGCTAGGGGCCCGGAAAGGCTGAGGGGTATAAGATGGGAAGTCCTAGCTAGTTCATATTTTAACGTCTTGCGATAAGGATGATGGTGATCTTAGTTTAAGGTCATAGGACTTGGACCATAGATACGTGACCCTTTACGTGGGTATTTCCCTAATAAATCCCCTAAGCCCACGTGAGCAATGCTCGGTGTGGGAAACAAGGAACAGGATCAGGCTCTCCCCAATATATAAGGGTACGACAACTGGACTCACACTCCTGCCTGAGGCAGACTAACGTTTGAAGGGACAGCGGGATAGAATGAACCACTACACCCAATATTTGGGACATATGGGGGTGGTGACAATGATTAAGGATAGTTTTTTACCATGTTCGAAACACAGCATCTGTATCATGTGACCTGAAATGAGAATAATAAATGTGCATCGACCGCTAACCACATTTTCAATGCTGTACTTGTATCATTTTTTCATTCGAGGTCCTTGAGGATATTGGCCCAAAATGTTAGGACAGCCCTAGGGCCTAGAATCCATGTCGTTTAAGGGCCCTTTTGGATGTTAAAGATGATGAAGACCCAAATAAAGGTAGTTTTTGAAGCATGAATGTGTCTGTGTAGTTTAACATCATGCATGATGATGAAAGAGGTGAAGATATCGAGGGAGAGGGATACATGGTGCGGTCATGATGAACTTTACGTGAATGAGGGAAAAATCCTAAACCACACCATGTGTTTCGACCCAAGGGGAGATCTTGAAATTGAGGTTTGGTCCTATGAATGAAATTTCTATGTGTTACTATGTATCACATGAGAATGGGAATTAATCCATATGTATTTCTTGAGGTGGCGGTTTAATGTCTTGCAGGGCAATGGATACGAGGATATCTTAGTTTAAGGTCGTAGATCTCAGACCATAACAGTATATCTGCCGATCACAGTTTAATGTCATGCAGGATGACTAATGAATAGTTTTACATCTTTAGGTTCAGAAGAACCACACATTTTAGCATTATGTGGTGAAGACGGAATATTTTAAGGTCATGTGGGACCATACGGATCTTAGTTTATGGTCATAGAGCTCAGACCGTTTTATAGTTTATTGTCATGTGGGATGACAAAGCAGTTTAATGCACATGAGAATCATCCCAGTTAGTGAGGACTCCTTAAGTACATACAGGAGACCCGGGATCAAATCCAGGCGGAGGCATATTTTTGGTACTACAACAGTACTCAAGCAGGTATTGTAGTGGGAATTGAAGCAGTATTGTAGCGGGAACTGTAACAGGTATTGTTTGGAACTGTAGCAGCCAGAAATATTCCCCATTTTGGGCCTTCGGGCCACTGATTTTCTTCCTCGATTCCTTTAATGCCTTTGGGCCACACATGCCTTCGGGTTAGTAAGGCCTTCGGGCCACCTCAAGGCCTTCGGGCCACCTTAAGTGCAGATGAAAACCAGACAACCTACAAGGAAAAATCTCTAAAAGGAGGATGATCAAGTATCTATCACCATAGAAGAAGCTAAATGGATTGCAAGAATGACAGGGTATGGCACCTTCCATTAGGACAAACCTGTGCATGCATAGGAAAGCCTATCCAAACAGCCATGTGAAGGTGGAGAGCTGATTTCATGATGAAGATGCTAGGTAGGAGCAGTTCTAAGTAGTTGGTCTGGGTTGTAAGTAATGTTTGAAGCCTATGGGAAATGAATTCTTATAAGGCCTACGTTCCATGTAATACTTTCACCTATGGGCCTTGTAAGGGTTCCACATAACCCCTTCAAAGGTGGATTATCAAAATCAATAAAAAAATGAAGGGATTCGGGCCATTGGAGGTGGATGAAAAAGCAGTTTAATGTCATGAAGGACATAACAGTTTAAGTTTATGTAGGATCGAGCTACTCAGTCAAAGTATTTCTTGAGGAATTTAGCATTGGTGGGAGGAGTTATATGCTCACCATCCAAGGTAACTAGGGAGTACGCGTCATTGGGGTAAACCTTGTGAATGATGTAGGGTCCTTCCCATTTGGGCTCCAGCTTGGGAGGTTTCCTACCATGTATCATTGTTATTCACAGAGCCAACACCAAGTCACCTTGAAATAAATAGAGGAGGAAAACTCTCTTGTTTAAGATCTGGCTATCTTGTTCTAATGCCTTTCCAGATTGTGTAGGGCACAAAGCTGGTTCTCGTCAAGTGCTTCCAATTAATCCAGATGAATTTCAGATACCTTATCTGGTGCTTGTTGATCATAGATATTTGTGTGTAATGAAGAAAATTTAACCTATATGGGTATAATAGCCTCTATTCTATACACCAGGGAGTACGGGGTTATCTGGGTGGAATTACAAGTCGTTGTCCAATAGGCCCAGAGGGCGTTGGGGAGTTTTTTCGGCCAAATCTTCTTGTTCTGACCAACCATTTTCTGAAGAATGTTAGAAAGGGTTTGGTTGAATGCCTTGATCTTCCCATTTTCTTGTGAGTGATAGTAGGAGGTATGGTTAGAACGGATGTTGTACTTGGCATACAATTTCTTCAACTCGGATGCCCGGAAGTTGGTGCCGTTATCGGTGAGGATGGTGTGAGGGAATACAAATCAATGGATGATGATGGAGCTCACAAATTCAATGATAGAATGGGCCTTGACCTCCTTTAGTAGAATTGCCTTTCACCACTTGGAAAGGAAATCTGTAGTAGTCAGGATGAACCTGCACTGGCGAGTTGTCGCTAGTGGATATGGCCCCACGACATCGAGTCCCCAGACCAAAAAGGTCCAAGAGTACTTGGTAGTGTGGAGAGGCTCTTGTGGAAAATGAACAAAGTTGGCATGGATCTGGTGCACATGACACCTCTTGTCAAACTCGATGCAGTCACAGATCATGGAGGGCCAAAAATACCCCAACCTCCGGATCTGGTGAGATAGTTTCGTCCTGGTCTGATGAGCCTTACAGGAACCAGTATAAACCTCCTACATGACTTGAGAGATCTCAACTCCTTTAATGCAACAGATAAGAACCCAATCAAACCCGCACTTTTAGAGGATTTGCTCAAGATTGGGACCACTCTAGAGGGTTATGACAATCCTGCTTTTATTACAAACTTAAACATGATTTATTACATAAAACTTCACTTGATACAACAAAGAATATAGAGAGGTTTAGTGTCTTTGGGGATTAGGATCATTAAATAAAAACTTAAAACATGAAATACAACATCTTTATTGAAAATTTCCTTTACATGACCACTACATTCCCTCGTACTTAGCATTGCATGGGATAACCTGAGGACATGCATAAGAAAAGGGTGAGCTATAAAGCCCAGTAAGTGAGTACACATGGAATAACATGAGGAGTACAAAACATGTTGTAAAATAGGCATATCAATAGAGAATAAAAGAAACATGAACATAAAGGCATGATAAAGCATGATAATCATAACATGGAAATGTGGCAACAACAATTAACATGGAATTAGCATGAGCCAAGGCTCATTGCACATAGAGCATGAGTAAATCCTCATTGCACATGAAGCACGATTAAACCCTAGTTGCACTTGAATTAGCATGAGTCAACACTCATTGCACATGACATATCATGATACTATACTTTACCCAATGCATTGGAGTGCTATAAGGGTGCACCCTTCTTAAACATTTCATTTCATGCATAAGTGTGCCACATGGATCATAAAACATGGATTCATAAAACATAATCATTTATTCCACGATAAAGGAATGTGGAATTCATACATGAAACATTATAATCAATAAGTAAATGTGCATAAAGTTGAATACCCTTAATGGAGAAATGGGCATGGTATTCACTACACAATGTCATTGGCTTAGAAAATCGGTGCGATTTCGGCAGCGTAACGACGTGACATAAGAATTCATAAAAATGGTTGATGAGAGAGAAAGGGGTTCCTAATAATATTTACATGTAATGTACAGTAATAAGGTCATATAGATACATTTCCCAACAATTTTAATGGAATTTAGATTCATGATACAAAAGTATTTCTGGAATGTAAATAAGGAGAGAGAAGTTCCTTTCGGAATTTCCGCATAGTAACGGGTGTACATGGGAGGCATTTAATGAGAGAGAAAGGGGTCTCCCATAATTCAAAAATAAAGAGGGTAGTATGAGGGAGGTTTTAAACCATACCCCAACATTCAAAATTGAAATTAAAAGGTCAAAACAACTTAAAGAAAATTGGACAAAAAAGAGAAAGGAAGAAAAAAACCCTTACTTGGAAGTGTGCTTCCAAAGGCTAGAGAGAGGATTGTGAGAGGCTTCTTGGGAGCTTGGGGCACCTTGAGAGGATTCTAGAGAGAGTAGGGAAGAGGTTGGACGAACTCCAAGGGCTTTCAGTGAGGAGGAAGTAGGATCTTGGGTGGGTTTATATAGGAAAGGTGAGGGAATTCTTTATTATTTAGGTTTGGGTCCCCTTACATTAAATTAATCCAAACCACAAACCATCCCATGGTTTTTGCCCATGGTTTTTGGAAAAGGGAAGAGGAAAAAAATATTTTATAAGGCCAAATTCCGAAATTCTTAAAATATTAGGGTTGCTTATGTGGAGGTGAGTCACACTCCCATGGAAATTAATTTAAAAAGACCAGGTGTTCAATAAGTCTTGATGGGTCCATTAGTTCTTTTAAAAGTAAGTCAAACAAACCCAAAATCACATTATTTTAATGGTAAAACATAAATCTGCAGAACATAAAGATTATAGTATTTCATTAAATCACTATTGGTTCATTATGATGTCATAAAACACATTATATATTTAAACGATATTTAATTTTTACCCAAAAATTTGACTGTCTCATAAAATTATGAAAAATTCACCATTGGATAATTTAGACGTCCTGATTCTAGAAATAACATTTATTTTATCTAAATAATTTTCTAAATATTTTAATTTTCACTTTTAAAATAAAAACTGCTATTTATCGAAAATTCACGGGTTTTGACAAAAATGGCTTTCAAACCTTAATAAAAATTATAATTGCATTCATAAAATTATAAGATCATTTATATTTAATAAAAATTAATTTAATAATAAAAATAATATTTTATTAAAATATTATTTAATTAAAAAAATCCCTTAATTTAATAAAATGGAATTCTTAATTAAATAATAACTAAAAACACTATTTATACTTTAAAAACTATTTACAATGTATCAAAAATGACTAGAAATTATATTCATTATTATATAAAAAAATAATGTACATGAACATAGTACTACTTATTTTTTACATAACCCCTTAAAATAGCCACATAAGACCTAAGGGTAAGGTGTACAATGGTGACAGACTCTTGGGGTGGCTCGAATAACATCGTCCGAGTGGTAATTTCAATCAACTTCCACTTTTCCCGTAGACGGTCACATTCGAGCTTGAGATGATAAATCTCATCTTGGGATTGGTCAAGGGAGAAGCCCAAAGATGCCACCTCTTTTTCGAGCTCCGACAAATGGGCTTCATATGGGGCAATTCTACTGGATGAGGTCATCGCTTCCTTTGTCTGAGTAAATTGGATTTGTTAAAGTCCTATATTTATACTAATCATGTGATCACTGTTCAACGACTATATTAGCAATGGTCAAAATTCTTAACATAAAACCAAAGAAGTTGACATTTTATATAAACATAAAGAGACATTTAATTAGATCAAGAAGGATTTCCATAAATGAAACTTTGGGTCGTTACAATATTCCCCCCTTAAGAAATTTTTCCCTCGAAATTTTCCTTTTCCTACACTAAAAAAAATGTGGGTAACTCTGCTTCATCATATCCTCTGATTCCCAAGTCGCTTATTCAAACTTGTGGTTTCTCCACAACACCTTGACAAGGGGCATTGTCTTATTTCGTAGAACTTTTTCTCTACGATCTAAGATCTTCATTGGTTGCTCCTCATAAGAAAGATCATCTTCCAATTGTACCACCTCAGAAGAAAGTACATGTGAAGGGTCTGGTATGTACTTCCTTAAGAGGGATACATGAAAGACATCATGTACTTTGGCCATGGTAGGTGGAAGTGCTAGTCGATAGGCTACATCCCCGACACGATCAAGAATCTTGAAGGGTCCGATGTACCTTGGACTTAACTTCCCTTTCCTTCCAAACCTCATGACCTTCTTCCACGGAGATATGTGTAGAAACACCATGTCTCCAAATTTAAACTCAAGTTCTCATCGACGATTATCTACATAACTCTTCTGTCGACTCTGGGCTGCCTTGATATGCTGCTAAATGGTTTTCACCTTCTCCACCATTTCTTTGACCATTTCTGGTCCAAGCAGCTTATGTTCACCGACCTCATCCCAACAAGCCGGTGTTCTGCACCTTTTCCCATACAGGGCTTCATATGGTTCCATTTGGATGCTCGAGTGGAAACTGTTATTATAAGAGAACTCAACCAGAGGAATATGTTGATCCCATCCTCCTTTAAAGTCCATTGAGAACACTCTCAACATATCCTCAAGTGTTTGGATAGTCCGCTCGGATTGTCCATCAGTTTGAGGATGATAGGCCGTACTGAAGTTCAGTTCAGTATTCAGAGCATGTTGAAGACTCTTCCAAAACTTAGAGGTGAATCTTGGATCTCGGTCAGACACAATAGATAGTGGTACTCCATGAAACCTTACCACTTCCCCGATATATATCTGTGCCAGTTTATCCAAAGATAAATCATCCTGAATAGCAATTAAGTGTGCAGTCTTTGTAAGACGATCCACAACAACCCAGATTGCATTGTTGCATTTGGATGTCCTTGGAAGTTCGGTGACAAAGTCCATGGTGATGTTCTCCCATTTCCATTCTGGTATGGGAAATGGTTGCGTCATCCCCTTAGACTTCTGCCACTCTGCCTCCACTTGCTGACACACCAGGAACTTTGATGTATATTCAGTGATCTCCTTCTTCATATTATCCCACCAAAAGTTTTCTCAGAGATATCGATACATCTTTATGCTCCCTGGGTGAATAGAGAAATTTGAACTATGTGCATCATCCAAAAGTTCCTTCTTCAGCTCTGGACTTGATGGAACACATAGTATTTTCCCAAACCACACAATTCCTTCTTCATTAACATTAAACTCTGAGGATTTCCCTTTTTTGATAGCTTCCACTTTTTCCTGAATTCCCACATCATCCTTTTGAGAATCCTTTAACCTTTCCAAAAGAGATGGTTGAGCAATCATTTGTGAAAGGATTGATGATGTTCCCTTCTTTATGATTCCCACGTCCATCTTCATCAAGTTTAAGAATATTGGATCCATCTCAATTCTCATCATTGATAGAATTTCTAGGTTCTTTATACTTAGGGCATATGCCACCTTGTTCGCTTTACCAGGGTGGTAATGGATTGAACAGTCATAATCCTTGATGAGCTCCATCCATCTTCTATGGTGCATATTAAGCTCTTTCTGTGTGAATATATATTTAAGACTCTTGTGGTCAGTATATATCTCACATTTCTCTCCATAGAGATAATGCCGCCAGATTTTCAAGGCAAAGATCACCGCCGCTAACTCCAAATCATGTGTTGGATAGTTTCTCTCATGGATTTTCAACTACCTTGAGGCATAGGATATCAATTTATCATTCTGCATCAGCACACAGCCTAAGCCCTTCTTTAAAGCATCACTGAATACCACAAAAAGTTCCCCACTTGTGGGTAAAGTGAGCACGGGTGCAGTGATAAGCCTCCTTTTCAACTCCTTGAAGATTTCTTCGCATTCATAACTCCAAGAAAACTTTACTCCATTCCGAGTTAGACTAGTAAGAGGGTTGGACAATCATGATAAATTCCTCACAAATCGTCGATAATATCCAGCTAACCCTAAGAAGCTACGGATATCCATTACTGATGTTGGCCTCATCCATCCCTCAATTGCATCTGTTTTGGAGGGGTCCACAGATATCCCATTGCTTGTGATGATATGGCCCAAGAATGAGACCTCCTTCAACTAGAACTCACACTTGCTGTACTTTTCAGAGAGCTTCTCCTTGTGCAAAGTCTCTAGTACAGTTTTTGAATGCTCCTAATAATCCTACTTGGTTTTGGAGTATATTAGAATATCATCTATAAAGACTACCACAAATTTGTCAAGGTAATCTCTAAAGACTCTGTTCATCAAGTCCATGAATATTGTTGGAGCATTGTTGAGTCCGAAAGTCATTACTATGAATTCATAGTGCCCGTATCTTGTGTGAAAAGCAGTCTTGGGGATATCTTCCTTCTTCACCCTTACCTGATAATATCCCGACCACAAGTCCACCTTGGATAATTATTGTGCTCCACGCAGCTGATCAAACAAGTCGTCGATCCGTGGTAGAGGATACTTGTTTTTTATCGTGATTTTGTTAAGTTCACGATAATCAATGTAAAGCCGCATTGACCCATCCTTCTTCTTGATGAAGAGGACTGGTGCACCCAATGGTGAAGCACTTGGGCATATAAAACCTTTATCCAGATTCTCCTGTAGTTGTTTCTTTAGCTCTTCAATCTCTACAACAGCCATTCTATATATATTCTTGGATATTGGTAATGCCCCGGGTATAAGTTCAATTGAGAACTCAACATCTCTTCTAGGAGGAAGACCAGGCAGTTCCTCGGGAAACACTTCCGCGAATTCCCTCACAATAGGCATTTCTTCAAGGATGGTTTCTTCTTTGGACTCAATAATCTGATCTAGATACACATGCTCATAGGGTAGTAATATCCATGCTTGAGATGATGGAGCTAAAGGAGATTCATCTTCCTCCTGACACTTGTAAAGAATCGGGGGTCGATTCTCCATATGGAGTGTGATTTCCCTCTCCCGACAATTTATGTTGGCTCTATATAAGGAAAGCCAATCCATGCCAAGAATTGCATCAAATTCCACCAGAGGGAGTATGATGAGGTTCGCCGGGAAATTCAATCCACAGATTATAACAGGGGAGGACTTATACTCATGGGATGAAATGATTGCCCCATTTTTCATACTCATCGACATCTTAACTTCCATGATTTGTGGTTGTGTTGGGATTGTTCTACTAAACTTTCGAGATATAAAAGAATGCGTAGAACCTGAATCAAAAAGTATGTTTGCTATTCTTGAATGAATAACTAGAGTACCTGTCACCACTTCGTTGTCGGGGTTCACTTCGGCAGAAGTGATGGCAAAAGATCTTCCTTGCTGCCTTGGAGGTTGTTGGTTGTCTCTAAAAACCCTTAGATTGGGCACTGATTTGCAAAATGACCCGGTTCTTTGAATTTGTAGAATTGAACAATGCATTGAGGTTTGAACGGAGAATTTCTCTCCTCTGTCGCAGCCGTGGGTCTTTCTTGATGACATTTAATAGCTAGGTTCCATTCTCTTCCACACCTAAAGCATTTCCTCGTCCCCTTGAGGAAATTTCCAGGGTGCTTCTTTCTGCACTTTTGGAAAGTGGGGTGTTGGATATTCTTAGCACCGTTGGATTTATCCATCGGACCACCAGCATTGAAGTCCACCTTACACTTCTTGTCCCCATGATACCCCTATGATTCCTTGATCTCCATTTCGACCTTGAGGGCACATCAGAAAATTTCCTCATAGCTGTCGAAGTCACGGATCACCAATGCTTTCCACAGGCTAGGATTCATCCCACCAAAGAAGCGGTCAACCTTGCATTCAGGGGTAACGACAAAGCCAGAAGCGTATCGTGCAAGCCTTGTGAAGTTTTCCTCGTACGCTCCAACAGATTCTTCGTCTTTTTTCTTGAGGGAAAGGAAGTCCCTTTCCATCTTAATCCAAAGGGTGCACGTAAAATATTTATCAAAAAACATCTTCCGAAAATCCTTCCATTCCAACACCTCGATCTCCTCCTTAGGCTTCGTATTTTTGATCAACTTCCACCATTGATCAGCTTCACCCTCCATATGATAATCCGCTAGGAGAACCTTCTCTTGTTCAGAACATTGAAGGATGGAGAAGATATTTTCAATGGAGTTGATCCATTGTTCAGCGATCGTGGGATCGGATGATCCACTAAAAGTAGGAGGCCTTTGTCTCATGAAGCTCTCGATAGCGACTTGTTCTTTCTTAGGGGGGGTTGAATGTTCCTCTTGACCCATGTTTCTATTAAAAACTTGAGTTATCTGAGAGAGAAGCATGAAAAAGTTTGTGATTCCCGCTCCCATTGGATTGGGCATCTCATTAGTACAGTCATCACACTGATCTTCACAACGGTTGTTAGCCCGAGTCCTCCTATTACCGGCCATTGGCTGGAATAAAAGGAAAGTTAGGGGTAACACATAAAGGGTAATCCAAAGATAAAAGTTGATGACTTATAAATAAACTTTTATTTCCTTACTCAAGATTTTATAGACTTCAATCTAGGCTTTTCATGATCTACTTTCTAACATATATTCTTAGAGGAATTTTTTTTAATTCCCTTAATAAGGGTTCATACTAAGCTTGTGAATTTATCAAAACATATCCCCCGGGAGTGTCATAACCAAGAGTGCAGCAAGGCCCGTTGTCGTGCACCAGTTCCCGTTCGAGTCTAGCTCAAAGCGGTGTTTTCGGGTTTTACCCCTAGGATACATCTGTGCCAGAGCCGCCTCTACCTGCTCGTATCCAGACAGGGATGTATTTGTTTGATAAACCACTTACTCAGTACTTACCAAAACTTAGGGATTTTTTTATTATACTTAGTCTTGTCTCTAAGGCTTTACTAGGGTTTTCTAATCCCAATCCCAAAAATAACTAAACCTATCCTCTGATACCAACTATGACAACCCTGCTTTTATTACAAACTTAAACATGAATTATTACATAAAACTTCACTTGATACAACAAAGAAGATCGAGAGGTTTAGTTTATTTGGGGCTTAGTATCATTACATAAAAACTTAAAACATGAAATACAACATCTTTATTGAAAACTTACTTTACATGACCACTACATTCCCTCGTATTTAGCATTGCATGGGATAACCTGAGAACATTCATAAGAAAAGGGTGAGCTGTAAAGCCCGGTAAGGGAGTACACATGGAATAACATGAGGAGTACAATACATGTTAGAAAATAGGCATATCAATATAGCATAAAAGAAACATGAACATAAAGTCATGATAAATCAGGATAATCATAACATGGAAATGTGGAAATAACACTTAACATGGAATTAGCATGAGCCAAGGCTCATTGCACATAGAGCATGAGTAAATCCTCATTGCACATGAAGCACGATTAAACCCTAGTTGCACTTGAATTAGCATGATTCAACACTCATTGCACATGACGTATCATGATACTATACTTTACCCAATGCATTAGAGCGCTATAAGGGTGCACCCTTCTTAAACATTTCATTTCATGCATAAGTGTGCCACATGGATCATAAAACATGGATTCATAAAACATAATCATTTATTCCACGATAAAGGAATGTGGAATTAATACATGAAACATTATAATCAATAAGTAAATGTGCATAAAGGTGAATACCCTTGATGGATAAATGGGCATGGTATTCACTACACAATGGCATTGGCTTAGAAAATCGGTGCGATTTTGGCAGCGTAACGATGTGACATAAGAATTCATAAAAATAGTTGATGATATAGAAAGGGGTTCCTCATCATATTTACATGTAATGTACAGTAAGGAGGTAATATACATACATGTCCCAACAATTCTAATGGAATTTAGATTCATGATACAAAAGTATTTCTTGAATGTAAATGATGAGAGAGAAGTTCCTTTCGGAATTTCGATATAGTAACGGGTGTACATGGGAGGCATTTAATGAGATAGAAATGTGTCTCCCATAATTCAAACATAAAGAGGAAAGTATGAGGGAGGTGAAAAACCATACCCCAACATTCATAATTGAAATTAAAAGGGAAAAACAACTTAAAGAAAATTGGACAAAAAAGAGAAAGGAAGAAAAAAACCCTTACTTGGAAGTGTGCTTCCAAAGGCTAGAGAGAGGCTTGTGAGAGGCTTCTTGGGAGCTTGGGGCACCTTGGGAGGATTCTAGAGAGATTAGGGAAGAGGTTCGACGAACTCCAAGGGCTTTGAGTGGGGAGGAAGTGGGAGCTTGGGTGGGTTTATATAGGAAAGGTGAGGGAATTTTTTATTATTTAGGTTTGGGTCCCCTTACATTAAATTAATCCAAACCACAAACCATACCATGGTTTTTACCCATGGTTTTTGGAAAAGAGAAGAGGAAAACAATATTTTATAATTCCAAAGTCCTAAATTCTTAAAATATTAGGGTTGCTTATGTGGAGGTGAGTCACACTCCCATGGAAATTAATTTAAAAAGACAAGGTATTTAATAAGTCTTGAGGGGTCCATTAATGCTTTGAAAAGTAAGTCAAACAAACCCAAAATTACATTATTTTAATGTTAAAACATATATTGGTCGAACATAAAGATTATAGTATTTTATTACATCACTATTGGGTCATTATGATGTCATAAAACACATTATATATTTAAACGATATTTCATTTTTACCCAAAAATTTGGTTGTCTCAGAAAATTATGAAAAATTCACCGTTGGATAATTTAGATGTCCTGATTCTAGAAATAACATTTATTTTATCTAAATAATTTTCTAAATATGTTAATTTTCACTTTTAAAATAAAAACCTCTATTTATCGAAAATTCACGGGTTTTGACAAAAATGGCTTTCAAACCTTAATAAAAATTATAATTGCATTCATAAAATTATAAGATCATTTATATTTAATAATAATAATAATATTTTATTAAAATATTATTTAATTATAAAAATCCCTTAATTTAATAAAATAGAATTCTTAATTAAATAATAACTAAAAACACTATTTGTATTTTAAAAAATATTTACAATGTATCAAAAATGACTAGAAATTATATTCATTATTATATAAAAAATAATGTGCATGAACATAGTACTACTTATTTATTACATAACCCCTTAAAACAGCTGCATAAGACCTACGGTTAAGGTGTGTGATGGTGACAGACTCTTGGGGTGGCTCAGATAACATCGCCCGAGTGGTAATTTCAATCAGCTTCCACTTTTCCCGTAGAAGGTCACGTTCGAGCTTGACATGATGAAGCTCAGCTTGGGATTGGTCAAGGGAAAAGCCCAAAGATTCCACCTCTTTTCTGAGCTCCGACAAATGGGCTTCGTATGGGGAAATTCTACTGGATGAGGCCATCACTTCCTTTGTCTGAGTAAATTGGATTTGTTAAAGTCCTATATTTATACTAATCATGTGATCACTATTCAATGGATATATTAGAAATGGTCAAAATTATTAACATAAAACCAAATAAGTTGACATTTTATATAAACATAAAGAGACATTTAATTATATTAAGAGGTATTTCCATTAATGAAACTTTGGGTCGTTACAAGGGTAAACTGCAACGCGCGGCATTGGATTCACTCACGTTCAGCTCGATCTGCCGAGAGATTACCGTGTTGGAGGTACTAAATAAAGGAGGTCCTCCAGTTAGGAGTCACTTCCATCACTGCATTAGGGGGACCTGGAGGTCTTGACTTGGAGGCACTAGTGGTAAGGTGGCTTACCTATGGGTTATCATCGTCATCTAGAGTGATGGGGGCGATGACTCTCCGGTGTGCCATGTGCATAATCAAATCATCTTGATCAGGATCCACAAGAGATGTAGCTAGGTTGTCCAAGGAATCCTCTCAACTATTCTGGGATCGAGGGATGTGAGTAACCTCTGGCCGAGATAGGAACTGGTCCATTAACTGGAGGGTACGTTACAACAGTGGTATGAGCTCTGTATTTTTGATGACATAGTCATCGTTGATCTGCTTGATGACTAGTTTGGAGTCCCCTTTCACATGAAAGTGGGGAACATCAATCTCAAGGGCCAGCTTGAGGCCAGTGATGAGAGCCTGATACTCTTCATCATTGTTGGTATAGCCTTCTGATAACAGAAATGAATATGGTAGAACATCCTATGTTGGCATAATGAAGATGATACTCAGGTCTACTCTGTTGAGTCTGGGTTCATTGAGCCTTCTGCTGGTAAGGCTCCAGAAAGCACCATCAAAGTGAATTTTCCAGCACGGAATGTATTGGTCTACTGATAGGATTGCCTCATCAGGAAAATCAAGGTCTAGAGACTGGTCTGCGGGAGATGGATGGATGGAAAGGAAGTCTACCAATGCTTTCCCCTTAATATCCTTCTGAGGAACAAACCTAATATCTAACTTTTGGAGGCTCACTACCCACCGAGCTAGATGGATTTTGAACATAGGGTGGTTCAGGATGTACTTCAGCAGATCCACTCAGGACACTAGCTATACCTCATGGTGCTACAAGTAATGTCACAATTTGTGTACTACGAATACCAGCACAAGGAAACTCTTATCAATAGGGTATTACCTGATCTCTATATCGAGGATCATGTAGCTGAGATAGTAGATATTGTTCTTTGTTCCCTCATTGTTCTTTTGGTCGAGAAGGGCACTGAGAGATCGTTCCAGGGAGGTCACATAAAGGACCAGAGGGTTTCTAGAAATGGGTGGCATCGGGACCAGAGGTTCCAGAAGATACTTCTTAATTTCCTCGAAATAAGTATAACATTCCTTGTCCCACTGATTGACAGTGTCTTTCTTCATGAGCCGACAAAAGGGATTATACTTTCCGGAAAAATTCGCAATTAATCGGCATATGTAGGCCAAGTGGCCTTGAAAGCCTCGTAGTTCCTGAATGTTTCTTGGAGGAGACATCTGACTAATGGCCTTAATCTTCTTCGGATCAATCTTTATGCCTCTATATCTGATAACAAAGCCAAGAAACTTTCCGGAGGTGGCCCTAAAGGCACACTTCAATGGGTTCATCTTCAGATGGCAAGAACGGAGGAAGTCGAACACTTTATCAAGGTCTTTGAGATGGTCATGACACTAGCGATATTTGACCACCAGATCATCCATGTAGCATTCCACCAATTTCCTGAGTATCGGCCTAAATATGTGATGCATGGCACGCTGATAGGTGGATCCTGCATTCTTTATACCTAAGGACATTACCTAGTAAAAAAACTCCCTTGTGGTTCCCTAAAAGCTATAGACTCTTCATCCTCAGGAGCCATTCGGATCTTTTTATACCTAGAATACCCATCCATGAAGGAGAGGGTCTGGAACCCAATGGTGGAATCAATCAACAACTCTCCATCATGGGAAGGGGAAAATCATCCTTCGGACAGTGATGGTTGAGATCCCAGAAGTCGATGCATATTCTGATTTGTCTATTCTTCTACCTGACAGGAACAATATTGGCTATCCATCTAGGGTACTGGACCTCCTTGAAAAAGTTGTCTCTAATGATCTTATCAACTTTAGCCTCGACCATGTCACCGTGAGAAGGGTGCATCTTTCTGGGAGGCTGTTTGAACCCACAATGATTTGCTGGAAGACTAAGGTGGTGTACGATGACCTGAGGATCTAGTCCTGGAATTTCGTTATAACTCTACGAAAACACATCATGATATTTCTTCATGAATTCCATGTACTGTTGTTTCTCTTCAACGGGCATAGTGGCACTGATCAATGTGGGTTTCAGATCTGTCTAGCTACCGAGGTTTGCATGTACCAGTTCATCAATCGTGGTGGAGACACCCTCTTCAAAGTCGGGGGGTGAATCTTCCAAATATTCTCCTTCACTTATGTAGGATGGATCCTTGGAGGGAGGATATTACTCTAAGTCAAAAGATCCTGATGGGAAGCTAGTTCCATCCTGGGCGGCGGTAGAAACTACATCAGGGGACTCCTGCGCTGCCGAAACCATAGCGATGAAATTTGTCGATCTGATCCCATCTGGTCTTTGGAACAAGGGGCCACGCTTGATGATATCGAATAAATAGTGGAACGTCGTCTTGAGACGGTTTATCCCAGCTCAACGGAATAATAAAGTATGACGTATTATCGTTTCCATGGGGTGGACATCCCGATACCTTATAGGGGTGGGGGGCTTTGGGATCACCCGAGCCTGATTTGTGTAGGAATATGAGGTGATATTCCAGTGTCATTTAGACTTGGGAATGTGATTCCCCCTAGTTCTAGAAACAAAAAATCATTTCCTCATATATGTGTTCATATCCTCTAATCGATGGATCAGAAAAATGTAGGCATCATCCAGGTCTATCCACGGGTCAGTCGCAGTCGTAGTGTGTTTAACCTCGTTAGCCTGAATCTGCTTGTCCTTACTACTGTAATAGTCAGCATCTAGGTATTGATATTTACAAGAGGAAAAGGGAGATTTTTCACCTTGTAGTACACCCTCTTGGCCATTAAGGGAGTACTTAAGTCACTAGTGATGCGATGAAGGGACCGTTGCATGCAGGTGAAGCCATCGCCTACCCATCAATGCATTGTAGGCGGTGTCCTGGGAGACAACCATGAACTCGATGCTAGATACCAAACCATTGAAATGGTTATTCAGGTGGATCTTACCAACTGGTGTCTGTTATGTCCTATCATAACCTTGGATTTTCAGGTTAGAGGGACTCAGGTCATCCTCAGATAGCCCCATCTTTCGGAGTGTTTGGGTCAGGATTAGGTTAATCCTAGAGCCTGTGTCCACAAGATAGCAATGAATATCCACATCATTGAAGTGTCTAGTGATATAAAGTGGGTGAATGTTCCCCTATATGGGATAGCTTTCATCTTCTCTAGAGAAAGAGATAATGGTCTGATATTCAGCACTCTCAACTGCCTCAGCATGGAAGGATTCTGTGGCTGCTACCTTCGTCTCAAACTGGAGGGGGCATCTTAAAGCTTCAGCGAGGGATTCACACATATACTCTGATAGGACATGGGCCTCAAGGATAGATATCCTTGTAGGAATGATGGAAAGATTCTTAAGGACATCATACTTCCGTGACAAGCATGAACTTCTGCTTATAGGAGGTCATTCTATGGCAAGGGGTATAACAGGCCCTTCCAACTAAACCGGAAGCTAGATGGTGCTGGAAATGTCTCTTTTATTGCTATTAAAAGATCATGGAGAAACTACCATATGTGGCTCAGATGACTGATTTTGGTTCGTAACATAGTGTGGCTGATCACGGCACAGTCGGGGTGGCTCTTCCTAATCATGTAACACAAATGGCAGTGAAGGTGGACTTGATGACAACGGATGAGAAGGCTACACATGATGAGATCTACGCTGGGCCTGATGTCTGGTTTTGGTGGCATGCACTGCCTGGCTGGAAGTACTGATCGAGGCACTCCTATGACCCATATAGTCATAGCTTCGTCGGTGTTGGCGATGGCTGGGAACATTAGGAGGATACTTTTGGCGTTCCTCACCATCAAAAATTATGTAGAGGTTTACCAGCTCCATGGTGTTAACCGAAGCATACCCTTGATCGTCACATGAATAATCCTTCACTACTTGATGGATTCTGGGGGGAATTTCCATTTCTAGGGGCATGAAATCACCAAGGGTACAATATGATGACAACATCGGTGGGGGACTTTGTTTTCCCTTGCTTCGTTGATGCCTGCTCTTCTAGGAAGAGGAAGGCTGAGCCGTTGACAAAAAAGTACTGGTTGCGAGTAACGTGGAATCATCTGAAGGATCAGGTTGATTCAAACGTGCATGTATAATACCATGGGCATGGGAAACTTCCTTACAAGCCATCCAATCATCATACTTATGGGACCCACGGTTAGAAACCTGATGCCACTCACCTTCGCTGTCACTACCACTGTCTAGCTTCACGAAGACACATGCCACCTGTACCAGAGTTGGGCCTAACCTGACTATGTTTTTATCAACCTAGTCTTGAATCCAATCTTTAAAAAGATATCACTATTTGAGGTTGTTCCCCAGGATCTGGTGATAGGGGCAGTAATTGGGGTGGTCAATGATATCCGCCTCTTCGGGCCTCCTATATTTAGGAAAACGTAAAATTCCATGTTCCAAGGTGCTTTGAAAATAACCGAGTGCCTAAGCCTTGTTGAATGAGTAGGTCTGGTTTCTCTTATCTGGGAAAGGGGATCTGGGAGCTTATCCCTGACGAGGGGCTGGAGAAGCCTGTCGAGGAGGTGGAACCTGGTTATCTCACCTGGGTGGTGGCGGCGCATTAAACGAGGGCACTTATTGATTCTAAGGTGGGTGTGGATGGATCATAGGCTGAACCTGAGGTGGAGGTCCCCTACGGGACTACGGAGGTGGCTCCACTAGTAATAACTCCAATTTCCTGGGATCCTCTATTTGGGCTACCATGGTGGGCTCAGCCTTAGCGGCTCTTCTCGCGTGAATTGCAGGAGGCAATGGATGTGCCTGCTTGGCCTGCTGTAAGGCTTCTTCTAGATGCTGGACCTTATTAGATAATTATTAGAATCCCCCAAGGTAATTCTATGTAATGAGAGAGGGGACCAGTTCAGTCTTGACATTCCCCACACACATTGTTAGCAACGGTTCCTGAGTCAGCGGCATATCAAAGGAGTAGGTGAGATCTTTCCACCATGAGAAAAAAATTTGTGACATGCTCGCCAGGCCTCTGCTTACACTTGAAGAGGTCTGCAATACTCATCTTCTAGGTGGTAGATCTTAACTGGCAGAGGAACTACCCATGGAGATCTTTCCAGTCAGAGACTGACCCGATGGGTAGCTGGCTATACTAGACAAACGTAGGCCCTTTCAATGTCTATACGAAACACCAGAGTTTGGTGGCCTCCTATTGCGCTGGAGTTCCCATCATGGGTCCACACCATGAGATGAAGTGGGCTAGATGTTTCAGTGGGTCACCCGTCCTATTAAAGGGGGAGAAGGTGGGTTTTTCCCAACCTGGAGGTGCTGGCATATCATACACTCATGCCAGATACGGCTTGTCATCAGGTGGGATTTCCACCTATTGAGTTTTCAACATCTCAAGGTGAGAAATGAGTGCCTCCATCGGATCATCTGTGTAGGGGTTCCTATCTTGATGAGGATCCCTGACCACCAGTGCATTGGCAGGTTCTTTAACATGTTAACCAGGCCCGGAAGCTCGTGGAGCGGCTAGTGGGATGACCTGTGGAGCATCTGGGGGAACCTGAGCTGGGTCCCGGGGATTATCATGCCGCTCAGGTGGATTTGGCAACACATATCATTCCCTCTTTCCATAAGTTTTGGCCTCTATCCTGTCTTCATGAGAAGGATAGTCAAGGACACCCAGAGGCAACTCACCGGGGGGAAGTTATACCTTCCCCTGCTACCTCGGCTGAGGATCACCGTAGTCTGGTCACCGCTCCATGGAATATTCAGAAATAAGTTCATCAACCATATTATTGTGCTCTATGAGCTATTGATGCAACATGGCCTTTTAAGGATCATCCTCTTTCTTCTGCACTGAGCCAAATGGGTCAGAGGGTTTGACAGCCCCAAGATGCTCTTTAACCTTATTGGGATTTCGGCCGAGGACTAATGACTTGGTAGGTATAAGAAGATCCAGTAAATTTATCTGATGTTGAGTGATCCTTCCCAATGGATCCAATGGATGTGATAGTCCTTCAAGGGCTATGTCCTCTCTAAGGAGCTCTATCTCATTCTCTCTCCCTGGTAGGTCGACCATGTTAACCACGACTCTACCTGGAGACATATCATCGATATCTCCTAGGAATATAGGCTGGCGCTGGATAGAATTGAAGTGGAGGGTAGCATACTTCCCCAAACCATGGACTTGAACATGGGGGTAAGCCTCCTTGATAATTTTGCAAAGCACTTTAAATCTCTGAACGCATCTTTGCTGGAGGGTCCGGTGGCGACCGGGTGACTCGGGGAACTGGGACACATGAAGTGTAGCCAAGTAGACCATATGGAATTGTTAATAAATATCTTTGAAGTGTACCTAACTCTTGGTATAATCCACACACTAATAATGGAGATGGAAGTGTGTCTCCCAAAGGGTCTAGCGAAAGCATGCGACTTCCTCCGGAGTAAGTGATTCTGGCGTACTAAAGTTTGCGGCCACAATTGGCCAGAATATTTCTAGGAAATGATCCACTGTGAGGATGTCCCAAAATATCCTCAGCTCAGACTCAGGATCTAGCCCTTGGTTTCCTCACTCATCAACTGGGGGAGGCTGAGGAACTGGTAGCGGTACTGAAGAAGACCGGTTAGATGGTAGGCCGTCCGGTGGAGAATACAGAGAACGATCTGACAAGACACCGCATCTCAGGCTATCCTATGACGAATAAAATGACTGAGCTACCACATCTCAGTAGGATAGGCTAGCGATCGTAGTTTTTGGTGCGGGGGTTGTGGTTACTGATGGTGGGTCAGGCTACTGTTCATCCTCCATCGGTCCCCAAAATAGCTCTCCATGATCTATGGTTGAGGTAGAGAATGACCCTGTTGATGATAGGGATGATTTCATGGCCAGACCTTGTAAAGGGGCCAAATATTCTTCCTTCTAGATGTATCTGCGGAGGGAAAAGGGAATCTGATGGACCTCACATTCTGGAGGGATTAGGTTGATACATCATGTTCATGCCCTGGCCCTTGACACATAGGATCGAGGTGAGGATTCCATTGCTGAATCGCATTCTGCCTCGTAATCCGAGAATCATACGGGCCTAAATGCATTTGGAATCTTCTTAGCGCTCTTTTTATGGCATTATTAACCTGTCCTCCTGCCCCGGGATGGCCCTTCGGGATAGGGTAGATTTTTGGCTCAAGGTGGACCATCGGCTGAATTGATTCTGGGGCGGAGAGGACTTCCTCCTGGGTGAGCTGGGGTGTGGGGAACACCTGGACATATGTCAAAGGTAACACAGGGAGGATCTTTATGTCCACTAGCTGACGCATGGAGGGAATCTCTGTGGGAAGTTTTGGAGTGGGCAGGACCTCCGCTGGATCTGGTGGGAGCATGGGTAAGGCCTCCATGATTATTTCGTTTGGTGATGTCGGTGTGAGGAGGGTCCTCATACTGGTCAAGTTGAACACAGGTAGGACCTCCGTGTTGGGTGGCCATGAAGTGAAGCAAACCTCTGCTTCTCCGATTACTGGGATACAGAGGACCTTCATCGGTTGCTATAAGGATATGGGGAAGACCCCCACACTGACAATTGACCGGATATGTAGCATCTTCACATTGGCGACCTATGACGGGAGGAACGGCTCCATACCTGAGGTCATGGGTGCAAAAGATGCTTTTGTATTGTGTGTCAATGTAGTGGGGAGGACCTTCACTCAGATTGAAGGTGGCATGGAGAGGACCTCCACGCCGAGTTTGGGAGTGGGACGGTTATGTGCTCTCATTGGTGATGGTATGGGGAGGACCTCCGTACTAGGTATCATTGTCATGGGTTGGACCGCGGTATAAGGACCCAGCCTTAAACATTTCGTAGCAAAGGAACTTTCACTAGTCTAGGTTCTAGAGAATAGATACAAACTTAAAAATTATCATAGTTGCACCAAAATAAAATAAAATGAACAAAAACATAGTGTGTGCTAACTCTGTTAGTGAAGCGAATGCCTTTGGAAAACTTCGTTGGTCCTGTGAAAATAATTAAAACAAGGGGTGAGCATTAAATATGCCCATTAAGGTGTTTAAAAACCTTAGATAAATCCTTTTTAAAATATTCTTTGAAAATTATTTAATAAATACATAAAGAAAAACCATTTTTAAAATACTATTTGAAATATCTTACGGCTTAAAATAATAGGTCATTTTAGAAAATACTTACGTTCAAAATTGATTTAAACATAATCTCGTGTATTTATGAAAACAAATACGCAAACTTCTAAAAACAAAACACTATTCTAAGGTCACTTGAATCGTTGAAGGCTATCTGGGCCTACCCAATTAGCAAAGTATGGGTCCACTCCCCAATGACCTTCTATATTTACAATGATCAAGCGTCGGCTTTTCTGAAAACATTTTAAGCCTGCTTTACCTATATATATATATATATATATATTCACTGGAGTTTTCAATCTTGAAAACATGTTGCTGCTTTAAAATTCACATTCATATATATATATATATATAATTATATGTATATAAATACTATAACTTTCATAGCATCTCTTACAAGTTTGGTTACAACCAAAACTTCTACCACAAAGGCTTTGCATGGACCATCCAGGTATTTAATAATTTTTTCTGTGAAATACATTTTCCACAATTTATTTTAATAATTAATTATAAAATTTTAATGGAAACATTTAAAATAAAATATTTTCAATGATATCCAAGTACTTTTTATTTTTGGAATTAAACCTTAAAATTTAAATTAAAACATGAACTTATTATAACGCAATGGATGTCAATATAATGCATAAACACATGGAAATTATTATTTACATATGTGACATCCATAATTTTAGTTTGAAATATTAATATGTTATGTGCATTGTTTTTTTAATGTGACGATAAAAAAAAGAAATTATAACATGTCATCAATAATTTCCTCCATGAGTAAATTGCAAGTAAGTTCTTGTGTAAGATTTTGATATTAATTTTAACCCATATATATACATGATTTGTTTTCACATCCAAATCATGCACTAATTCCTAAATGTGTCAATATATATATATATATTTATTTATTTATTTATATATAATTTTACTTGGAACAATTTCAAGTAATGAGAATATGTCCTTCACTTATAATTTTGAATGAAATAACATATGCCACACATAAAATTATAAGAGAATCATTTAAAAATAATAACAATTATTCCTTGGTTAATATAAATTTTGGTGATATCATGATAAATTACCCATTCATTTTAAATTATGAAATAATGGACAACATATTTATATATATATATATACTTGAAATTCAAAGTCTTAAAATATAAATAAACATAATATTGAAATAATTACAAGTATAGTAATGCGACATAATATATGTACATATTCTTGAAATTCTAACATTTACTTTCATAAATATTAAAAAAAAAGAAAAAAACATTCATTCAGAATTATAATATTTATGAGAGATTACAAAGAATATAAGTTATTATATGAACTTCAACTTGAAAAGGTTCATGCATATTAATTTTAATTAGAGAAAACCCTATTATAAAATAAAAACTCTTAACGAAATATAATTTCAAATTAAATATGCGGTTTTTAATATAAAATTCATTTTCAAAATAAATTAAAATTTCTTGAAATAAAATAATAATCAAATGTTTGAAGTAGAACTAAAATACCAAAATAAAGTTAAAGAAATAAAATCAATGTATCCCTTATAGCATATTCTCAAAACACAACATAAATCATAAAACATATCCCTTACCAAATGAAATAAATTCTGAATAACTTAACCACCATAAAAGTACCTTGATAAATTTTATTAAAGTTTCAATTGTGCAAACCAAGTGGATTTTGATTTGAAGTAACTAAAAAATGAACTTGGAAGGAATAAATTCCTCCTTCCATGATTACAATTTGGATAGAGAAATAAATAAATAAATGAAATAAAAAATATATTTAAGAAAAAACCCTTACCTAAAATGAAGAACCCAAAACATGGCTCAGGCATAATGTTTCTGACTGCCTGATGGAATTAGACCAATGGTAAGAAAATAGAAAAGAGATGGATCATGCAGATTTTATCCTCATAGGAAAGAATTGCATTCCTCTGTGTACACAAAATATCATATATATACACAAGCCACCAAAACAGAAGAAGAGTATTCAAGAAGTCATGAAACAAGATGATAATTGAGTGAATCAAACTTTCCACACCAGCAACAAGTAATGACTGGGAAGAAAATTAAATTAATAATTTAAATATATTTTTTATATTGTGACTGAATTGACACAAATAGACCAAAAAGAAACAATAAAAACAATAAAGGAAAGCAATCAAAAATCGGAAAAAAAATCCTATTGGAAAAATCAACATCTGAAACCAGTGGTCCCCAAAATATAACAGGAACTATGAAATTGACAAAATGAAAATGATGCACAACCTAAAACTAAATAGATTTGAACTCACACTAGTTCTGGAAAATTGAAACCCTAAACTCGAACGATGCCATTTGACGAACCTCATATTCGGTCAGACTCCCATGCGTAGACCACGGGTTTTTCTCGGCGACGATGCACAACTCTCCCTGATTGCATTTGGACAACTCCTTCGAAGCCACTACTCTCCCTCGACTCAGACCACAGCTCGGCCATACTCAACACCTTGGCTCCGCTGAACTCGGCCTCATCGACAACTGGCAATGAACATTCGACCTGCATCGGCCTCAACTCCAGGACAAACCCACAAGCCACGACCTCTCAAGTTCTTCCGACCCTACGGCGTGACTTGGATCCTACCTCCTAGTCTCCCCAAAACGAGAAACCCTAGCCGAACCTTCACTCGATCTTTCCCCCTATCACGCCACGAATCAACCCAAAAAAAAAAGAATTCCTCTTCTTTCTTTCTTTTTATTTGTTTTTTTCTTTTCTTATTATTATTATAATATTTTTGTTATTTTTATTTATCTTGTTTTAATATATTTATATATTATATCCTTTCATTTTATTTTATATTTTTATCATCATTTGTTTTTTTTCTTCCCATTTCCCAAAATACCTTTTCACTTTTACTTTTTTTTGGTTTTTGTGTAAAGAATGTCACATATCACTATTCCCAATTCATCATTTCACTTTCTTTTATTTATTATACTTGTTTTCACACTCTATTTTTTATTTTCTTTTATTATGGTTTTTATTTTGGACATAATCACATCACCTTTTTTTCTACCAAATCATGTATCTTATATATATATATATATATTCTTTTTTATTTTATATATTTATATAAAATCAAAATGTATAAATTATATGTATATGTATACAGATTCTATTTTTAAAAAAACAACTAAATAAAAGTGTGTTTTATGGTAATAAAAATAATTATATATATTTATAGTTTATAAATCTTATAAAAGGAATATATAGTATATTTTCATATTATATGTGTGTGTGTGTGTTATCGTCAAAATAATAACAATTATTTTCTGAGAAAATACTTTACCATTTATTATTATTATTATAACATTATCATTATTTATTTATTTAATGATTATAATATATGTGTAATATATTATGAGTTTAGCTTTAATATTATAAAAGTTATACTATATAATTATAATTTTATTAAACAAATTTCATAATAATAATATTACCTTTAATTATTTTTATTTACTAAATCGATATGTTATAAAGTATTATTTCATGATACTATAAAGTGTAATTAATTTATATTGTCTTAATATGTCGACATGTATTAAAACAAAACTGTCATTTTGAAAATCATATAAATCAAAGTGATAAAATTTCATTTCGGTTAAAAGAAATCATATGGTTTTATTAAAATACTTCATAATATTATTTATTTAACGTATAATTCATTTATTAATTAAAATAATTCTTTTTTTGAAACTTGGGGTGTTACACGCGGTGGGCGCTACCTGCGTCGACGACTAGGAGAGTCGACCTAGCCTACCCGTGGGGTGGTTGGGGCCTCGATATGGGTCGGGTGTATGAGTGCCCCTACCTAGCATAAATATGGGTCTGATGGTGTGCGTTAGGGGTGGAATTGGCCATGGTAGTCGTTGATACTAATGCCCCTCGACGGGCATCCTCCTCAGCCTGCGCCCGACACTGGCGTCGGGTAAGTCGAACTGGGGCCGATGGCGCAGGTGCATCGCTTACCTGCTCCTCATTCCGTAGGGCTGGGTGGTGGTGCTGACGTAGCCTGGTGGGAGACCTCCTTGGGATCCCCTAGAATGGGATCCCGACCGAGCTGGCTCAGACATCCATCACCTCATCGGCATAGGGGAGGATTTCATCGAAGCGTTTCGAGGAGAGGCTCCCAAAATGATTATACATCAGTGTGGGGAGCAGTGTCTCCCTACGCAGCCCTTGGGGGTGGCGGTGGTGATGAGGTGTAGAAGAATCTAAGTCTTGTCAGGCCATATCCCAAGTTGGCATAATCCCCTCTTCCTCGTATCGTCAAACGAGGTCATTTATCACCCTTCTCTGAACGATTTCAGATGGAGAGATAGGGTGTGGGTTCCCAGTAGTTGTGGACATGGAGGATTCCATGTGGGAGATGAGGTCATGCAGGATTTTTGTGTTGACGTTGCCCCTGCCCCTTCATCGATGGGTGGGCGGTGATTGGTTTCCTTTCAAAGTATCTTGGGTCCTGGAAAGCAGGGAGATTTAACCATTAGTGTTGAAAGAAGGAAAGCAACATCCAGTTCCCCAGTTTCATTCTGTATTCCATGGTTGGTAAGAAGGATCCATATTGACAACATCGCAGATCGGTATGTCCAAATTTCAACTGCACTAATTTTTGGTGAGTTTCACGCTAGTCCCACTATTTTCTTGGTGGGACCTGGCACCGGATACATAGATCTGGTGACACGTCAATCCACTAATGTCCCGAACACTGATAATCTCTATATTGAGGAGAATAAATTCACTTAAGGTTCACCATTTCTGTTTCCGATGCTTTTTTTGAGGCGTGCATCTGTCTCTTTTGGAGGACACGTAGTTGTTGCCCCGTATTCCCGCTTTCCAAAGGTGGGCGGCATACGTCACTTATTTAGGAACATTTTCTCCTTGATTGAAATGAGATGATGGTATTTCGGTCTCTCCTTCCATGGATTCCTCCTCGAAACTCATTGCCTAGTCCGGGTCTCCCTCATAGACTTAAGACGTTGTTTGTGAAACTATTCCCAGTGCCATGTCTTCATGGATGTTGGTTAATTACGCTACTTCTGTCAGGAAATTCCAAGGGGTCTAGTTAGGGCAGCAACCTTCGTTCGGGGGAGTAGTCATGTTGGACATCACTAGCATGTCTGGACGCTGGAACACTGATGTGTCTGGGTTTCTTCCCCTTATGATAGGGCTTCTCGAGGGTGCAGAATCCCAAGGAATCTCACTTCAAATTCAGAGAATTTTATGCCATAGGAATGTCTCTAAGGTTTTCCTCAACTTCCCATGTTTAACACAGGGTATGTTGCGAGTTTAATGTCTAGAAGAGATAGATTGGACTAATCAGAACATTGACGAGAGTAGATCAGATGGGTGAAACCCCTGGAGGGAACACTGATGCTGGGGCTATCGTGCGGTTAGTAGCCTGATTACTACTAAGAGCAGCAAGAAAGTGGGTGACATGATCTCACCAGGATGTGGCATCCGGGGTAAGAATCAATATGGATATGGATGGTTGAGAGTGGATAAATAATGATATGGAACCGTCGTGAGGACAATGGTGATGTTGGGATTGAGCATCAGAGAGACTTCTTAGGTATCCTCGTGGTAGGGAATCAAAGTCCACATAGTTCAGGATGAGGATATAGGATCGGGGTGTACACATAGGACAATGACCCAATGATATACGGGGGTTTACGCGTGGTTAGAAGCCCGGGTCGGTCTGACGCTCGAGAGACAGACCAGAGATATGGGTCCCAACAGGGGGATACCAAAGTTTATCAGAGTTTAGGGTTGAACCTCAGGGAGGATTCCTGCGTACCATGTCTAGGAGATAGGGATCAAACCCACATAGTTCATCTGAAAATGGTTGACCGTCGTGTAGGGCTAGCAACGACTTACCACTGGATTAGGTACACAATGGCTTACTGCTGGATGGGGTACACAACGGCTTACTGCTGTATGGGGTACACAACGGCTTATCGGTAGATGGGGTACACAACGGCTTACTGCTGGATGGGGTTCACAATGGCTTACCACTGGATGGGGTACAGAACAGCTTACCATTGAATGGGGTTCACAACGGCTTACCGTTGGTCGGGGTACACAATAGCTTACCACTGGATGAGGTTCACAACCGCTTACCACTGGTTGGTGTACACAACAGCTTACCCCTGGTCGGGGTACACAACATCTTACCGTTGGTCGGGGTTGGACCTCAGGGAGGATTCCTATGTACCTTTTCTGGGATACAAGGATCAAATCTTGCGTAGTTCTAATGGGTACAGTTTAACATATTGCAGGATGAAAGGGGGGGCGTACAGTTTAACGTCATGTAGGATGAGGATGGACCAACGTGAAGTGGCTAGGACCAATGGATGTGGGGCTTGAACCTCAGGGAGGCTTCATACATACCTTACCTTATAAAGGATCAAAGTCCATGTAGTTTAGAATTGTGGATACAGTTTAACGTTATGTGGGAAAAAGGTGAACCGATGTGAAGGGGTTGGGACAAGTAGGTGTTGGGCTTGAACCTTAGGGAGGCTTCCTACATTCCTTGCCTTGGAAAGGATAAAAGACCACATAGTTCAGAATGGTTTGGGGCTTACACTCTAGGGCGTCCCAAGGAGGATGTCATGGTCAATTCTTACTATATGCCCACGTGAGTCATTCTCAGTGTGAGAAATAAGAGGCAGCAAAGACCTGATGATCACGTTGTGAAAGGTGCATCCGTGGGAAGTGGAATGGGGCTTACACATGGTTAGTGGCCCAAAGAGGAAATAGGGGTTTATGCGTGGTTATAAGACCAAGGAGATGGATATTAGGACTTACTCCAGGATATAGGCCTGATGGAGAAAAATCCCAGAGGGAGAGGGATGGGATAACGAAAATCCTTATGCACATCTCTCCTCTGGTCTTTGGTATGGAAGAATAGAGGAGGAGCATGGGTGCTGCCTCCTGCAATAAAGGCTAGGGGCTTACACCAAGATGGTTTCCCTTCCCTGCAGACAGGCACCGCTCCAGCAGAGAGGATATCATTCCATGTGAGGAAGATATCACTCTCATGGAGATGAGTGGGCATAGCGAATATTCGAGATGGGGTACCCCGCATATGATGCACAAGGCGAGGCCATAGTTTAACGTCATGTACTGGGGATGATGGTGCTTGGAAGTTTAACATCCTGCAGCTCGGACGAGGCTTACATAACCGGCATGCTTTAACCCTTGGTGAAGGGAAGGCACTTTCAATGTCGTGGTGAGGGGGAATCGTGGAGTGATCCATTAAGGGGACCACGTTAGCATGGATATGTGAAGAAGCAATAGTCATTAGCATGAAAGGGGTTGTGAAGAAAATGGGCTCATAAGAAGGGACTTTGTGAAGATCCGGTGCTCTATGTAGTGAAGGGGCATCACGAAGGGGTATGATTCGCGAAGTGGAGTGACTAAGCCTAGGTATAGGGAATAGGTTCACATGGAGGGTGCTTCGCGAAGTGGAAAGGCTCTCATGGAGTAAGAATTCACGAAGCCAAGGTACCTTGCAAAGAATAGCACTGCAAAGCAATGTGCTTCATGAAGCACAGTGAACCTTCCTTAGCATGTGGTTCACATGTGCATGGAAGGTACTTCACGAAGCATAAGTGATTTTCCAAGACCTAAGTCCCCTTGAGGATCTCCCTCCTTTGCGGTGGCTCGTGGGCTCTGTGAAGGGCATCCATGCTTGAAGAGGGGTTGTATTTGAGCTAAAGGGAGGGCACTTCGCAATGATCAAGTACCTGAAATAGCTCATTTTTCATAGAGCAGGAAGTGATTCACGATTTGAGAGCTAAGAAGGTGAAAGGTTGGAGGATCCGTCCTTCGGGCTCGAGGGGAGCCCGATATTTATAGGCAGGAGGTGGCGCAAAGCAGGGATAGCCCGACATGAATCCACGTGGCGCTTTGTTGTAATAGCGGAGCTTCCCATCACTTTTACTTCGTGGCATATTTGTAAACGTCTTTCGGATCACAGAGCCTCCCATCATTTTACTTCGCAGCGGCTTCGCAAGCATCTTTCAGATCGCAGAGTCTCCCATCATTTTACTCTACGGTGGCTTCGCAAACAAATTTCGGATCATGGAGTCTCCCATCATTTTACTTTGCAGTGTCTATAGAGAGGGCCCAGGCTTTGCACCGGCCGTGGGGCTCCGTAAGAGCCTCCATGATCAGGGGTTCTGCAAAGGGACTTCACGAGGCAACCTCTTGGGTCTTGGCTTCCTCTTTGCATTTGCTTTTACTCCGAACACATTTTAGCACCATCAATACACATAAAAAATATAAATATACATAAATATATGTACACACACATATAAATTTATTTATATATCCACATAATATATATAAATTAATGTAAATATAAATACATATAAATATTTATAAATATCTATAAATATTTATTAATATATATATATAAATAGATATAAATATACATAAATACATATAAATACATATAAATATTTATAAATATATATAATTATACATAAATATACATAAATATATATATACATATATGTATGATTATAGATAATTACACATAAATATAAATATATATATATACATATAGTGATATATAAATACACATAGACACACATGCACATATATATACACCTGCATAATATTTATTTATACATTTAAATATTTATTTATAAAATTAAATTTATATATGTAAACATATGAAAATATGCATATATTGTTTGTTTGTTTGTTTGTTTGTTTGTTTGTTTGTTTATAAATAACACTACAACATGAAAAATGGAAAAATTTCAACACCATAAAATCCATATGAATATAATCCCCAAGAATAAATATGTTATCCACTAAAAAAATACAAGAACCCCCTTTTAAATGAAATTTTAATTCCATTGAATGTTCAAAAATTAGGGTATCTCACCTAAAAACTCAGTTTTAGAGGCCTTGTGAGCCTTTTTTACCAAGAAAAAAATGGTATACATAGTTTATCTAATATTAAATATCATAAATCTATTTGAAATCTTGGATTTGATAGCTCGCATAGACCAAACGGACACCTTAATCAAAATTTATGATCGTTTGAAGTTCAAGTATCTTTTCAACTTATCTTAAGATATTAATTAATTCGTTAACTTTTTTATCACTAAATTGTTATTAAATTTCTATTACTTAATATCAATTATTAAATTTTTTATTAATGATAAATTATAATTATTTGATAAACTATTTTTCACTAAATCTATTATATATTAAGTGTAAGTGCATATTTAATAAAATATTATATATATATATATATATATCAATATAAATATATTTATATACTACAATATGATATTTAATAGTATATAAACTATTCTTTATGATGTATACCTATTATCAGTGCTAAATATATATATTAATATTGATATATTTACATAAATATATATAAATACATGCATATATATATAATTAAATAGAATTATATAAAAATAATATATTTATATACATATATATATATATATATATATTTGAGTATATGTTCATGAGTTTATATTCAAATATATACATATATAAATAATTGTTAATTAATCATTAATAAATAGTAAAGAAATAATAATTACTAATTACTAATTATTAATTATTAATTAATTAATAAGTAATAATTAATAATTAATAATTCAAAAATAATTAAAATTTTAAATAATAAATAATTATAGATAGTAATTACTAATTAATAATTAATAATTAATTACTAATTATTAACAAGTAATCAAATTTTACTTAATTAATAATTATCATTATTTATTATTATTGATTTCATGGTAGTTTTTTAAAAACCGTCATTTAAATTAAAAAATAGACTTTGCAATGGTTTTAACCACCACTATTTTATGGTGATTTTTTAATAAATGCTCATGAATTAGAGATGGTTTTCTAAAACCACTGCTAAAAATATTAAAGTGAATTATTTAGCAGTGGTTTTGAAAACTGCTACTAAGTATCATTTTTGTTAAAGTAACACTATCCCTTGCACTTACCTACCACACCTGAGTCTCATAACTTTCGGCCTCACAACCCTTCCTACCTGTTTCATGGTCAGGTACCACACACATCATACACACATAGGATCCACTTACTTTATCATACCATGAATGAAATCTCCATGTTATCTAAGTAGAATTCCACCTAGAAGTTATGTGGGAAAACACTATATAGATTATTTTTTTACACTATAAACAATCAATCCCCTACCATTCCGGAACTAAAGTAGTAATTTTATACCCTTATTGGTTTAGATGGGTATAATGCCACTAAGAGACTCTATATAAAAACACTACTTAGCTTGTTTTTTAAACCATAAATAGATAAACCCTATTTATATTCTATAAACAAATTAGAAATCACAAGTATCACACACATGTCATGTGATCCCTATATGTCTAAAACAATGCATGATTACTACCTTTTTCCTCTCATATCCAAGAGTACTAACAATAAATCAATAACATCAAATTCTAATTTATCCAAAACAAATAACCCAACTATAACCATGAAAACCAAAATAAAAATCAAACTTCCCCTAGTAAATTGGACTTCATCCCATACTTATGATGGCCAGGAACACAACATGGAATTCATACCAACTTCCAACACATTCCTTGACCTCTAGACTTCCACAACCCAAATAAAAAGACAATCTTTCCCTGATACTACATTAGAACCCCCCAGCCCATCTCACTCTGCAGTAATCAAAATGAAGTGTCACTGAACCTTAGGCATACCCCCCCATATTCCAAAGGCTTTTGACTAGAAGTGAGGGTTTATTAGGTGATAGTGGGGATAATATACCCACTAAAGATAAATAATAATGATAACAACACAACATAGTGGTATAAATTTAAACAACAAACCAAATATAGATACCATCAATTTAATAAACATTTACCATATCATTTCAATCATATAATAGTAAAAAAAGATCAACCATAGGCCAATCACATATGTAAAAGTATGAAATTGATCAAAACAAACTACCAGCCTAGCATTGAGGAACCACCTGACTCATCTGAAAATACATTCCAACTATATCATGCACCACTTACACTCCCATATTCAATAGGTTTTAGATGTTGGATCCTTTCCCTTTCTTATACCATGAGATATAAAGTTCACACCTTTCCTTGAGGGCTTATATTGGGTGTGAGTATGAACTTAGTAGACCATCACCAACGATGTCCCTAACTAACATTCATATTTATACCATTGTGTGAAAATAGCAATAAATAGTAACCAAATAAATTGCATAACTCACTCCACTAATGCTCAAACAGATCTGAGTAAGCCTTTACCTACCTCAGTCAATGCTGGAGTGGAATAATAAATACATAGTTTATCATACCAAAAGTTCACTTAACCATGAAACCATTACAATGCTATTTGGTATCACATATCTAAGTCGACCAAGATGCCTCAAAAACACATCCATATATCATGTGACCAGTACCATGAACTTTTCATCCTTTATCACCCACTAGCTCAACAGCATGATGAACCCAAGGAATGGAAATATCCATCCTTAAATAACCAAGTTCATCAGCCCTAATATAATTTTGATAATCCCACTCCCATCCAGTGGTATCAATTTCCACCAACTATGGCCAACTATGATATGCACCTTCTCCATATCGATGGTCAAAACTATCTCCTATATTGTTTATTCTATAATGGTCACCATAAACATTGAGTAGATTAAAAACCTCATAGGACCTATCCTATATGCACATGACCCCAACAACCTCAACCCCCATTATGAGTGGCATCACCAACCTCCCATGGAATAATCTGATGAACTTCCATCGCCACCCCTGATAATAATCAACATCATCTTCATATCACCAATAAACCTCATGTCCCCATTTTTGGTGATCAACATCGCCTAGAATCACATGGGTTACACACAACACATTCCTAAGGAACCACATCAATCATTACGGCATAAGAACCACAAATTTACAACACACGACACCATGTACATCATGGATTAAACCCCCAATACTGATCAAGCATGTCATATAATATCATATCCACCATTTCCCAGATGATACTACCCAAGGATATCTCTTGTGAACAGTAGAAACCCTGAGTGATTTTTTCCCATATGCACATACACAACCCTACCCAAGCCTATTTATAAAACATACTGTAAGACATGTATAACTAAATAGATGGTTAGCAACCACCTACTTAGAGTATGTAGGACCCCACTAGAAAAGAAACTCCAACTGATATGGATTCAATCGTATGATTCACTAAAATCTTAAACAAATCCATGAAAATAGGGTTTTTATCAAAATAATAGGTTATGGTGAGAAATATGAATATAAAACACATATGTACTTCTAGCCTTACCCATGGATACTCCCTACTTCAGACTACTCGAAGAAACAAAAAATTCAGCTAGAATCTCACTCAGAGTAAAAGATAAGAGAGAGAAAACTTCTCCAAACCTTATCCAAAATTTTTGGTCATGAAAACCCTATTTCCTCCTTTATAATCTTATTCCCCATTTTATTTATCTTTTTAGATATTTTTTAACAAATATCAAAATATGAAATTTCAAAAAACTCTGGAATTCCAAAAACAACAAATATATCAACCCCCTAGAGACCCATACATAATATGTTTATAAAAATACTATGTATCACTATACGGTTCAAAACATTACCAAATTTTAAGTTCAAAAATATATTATGCATATCTATACATATTTTTTTAAAATATGTAATATATATACCTTATAGAAACATCCAATACTTTGGATATTTCCTTCATGCAAGAGTTTTTTTCTTGTGTAAGGTTTTTCCCTTAACCAAAAATCTATACATAATATATTCTCATTTTTTTAATATTTTATTTCTTATATGTAGAATTTTCTCCTTCGTAAACTTTTAATATGTAATACAATTTTGTTCTTTTGTAATATTTTCCCCCAAGAGTAAGGTTTTACACTTAGTCAAATTCCCAAGAACCCTCACGTGATATATTTTAAAATCTTTCATACATGCATATGGTTTTTACCTTAACCTCATTTCAGTAGGGCGTTCAATAAAAAACTTACATAAGAAAAAAACCAATTCATCCAACACTTAACCATTTTTTTATCCTTGTATAGTGTGACCAAAAAATATTATGTACACCATACCTTAGCCATATTTTTATGTGTAACATATATTTTCCCCTTTTCATACATAATATATTTTTTTCAACACTTAAAAAAATTATAAAATCGCTAAAACTTCAAAAAAATACCTTAAATCATCCCAAAATACCTCCATACTTGAAATTTTAAAATTACACACCCCAAAAAACCCAAAAAAACTGCCAACCTATTTAAAATAATACCAATGAAATATTTTCATAAAAAATTATCACCCAAGCCATGGATAACCCCTGAGGCTCTTTCCTTAGCCTATATTGATACCCTCAATACTTGAAAAGGGTATAAAATCACATGATTAAACCATGATCTAACCCAAATCTCTATTCCTAAATAATGGGGCCATATAGAGAGGATCCCCCTACTTTAGACAACACTTTGATCCATTAAGTGACAGTGATCTATGTGAGATTTTAAGGGGAGGGGAAGAGATTTTGGGGTGTTGGGGTCAAACAACTCTCAAAATATGGGAAGGGTTATATTTTTATTCTTAAAAATTTTAATTATTTACTTAAAATTTTATTGAAGCTTCCTAGGAGGTCACCAGGTACCTGGTGTATGTCCGTCAGGTACCACCCAAGTATACTTGGCCCCTATCTACCACATCGGGTACTCGGTATAGCCCAATCGGGTACCCAAAGTAGTTTGATTCACTTGTAGAAAACTTATCACCCATCCAAACTCCACCTGACACCCCTATAACCACCAAAACACCTTATCATGTGTAAAAACACCATGTCCCAACTCTCAAAATTTCAATCTAAATGACAATTCTCAAAAAACTCACTACTTCGAGACTAAAAATTCAATTCCCCCAAACTTAACCAATGTATAATGACATGGTTAATTACATATAACTTCTGAATAAACTAGTTAATACATGATATCATTAAGGTGGTGACTTCGTATCTTAATCAGATAAAATATTCTTTAAGTATTAAAGGAGTTTTCATAATAAAATTTCTAAACTGAGTGTAAAATATGGAAAATGAGAATAATTTACTCATTAATAATAACTATTCTATAATTTAAGGAATGAGGTCTATATTTTTTAGATAATATCTCTAATTGATTCAATATTCACTCAAAATAGATTGTGTATGTTTTCTAATATATGACTCGAATAAGGAATAGATTTTTACTATAATTTATATATATAATCAATTTTCAATTCTAACTCAAGACTTATGGATACCCAAGGTGATAAGTGATTTTATGTAATAAGTTATAATAATTCATTTTTCTGGTATCACTTTAAAAAAATTATATTCTATATAGGATGAATTTGAGCAGGCATTGGTTCAAGGCTCAAATATTTTCTATATAGGAATGGAATTATTAAAGTTGTTCCTGAATGAAATGAAGAGGATGAAGGCTGGTGATCTCTCTTCCATGTATAAATTTCTAGATCCTTCCTTCACACTACCTACTAGACTAACCAAATAGCTGACTTTATTCTCTCAACTTTGATCATTTGGTCTAGTGTTTAAGCCCACACCTCCACCATATATTGAGAGAAAGGAAGTGGTTGGGGAAGAAGAAGAGAAGTATTTTGATTCATACTAGGATATCATGTTTAATAACCATATATTCAAATGTTATTTTTTATTTTGGTTTATGACCATATTAGTTTTAATGATTTTTATACTAGTTATGTGGTTTTTTGACATAAAATATTTTCATTTTATTATCTAAATATTGGTTTCTCTTTATATTTATTATGATTTTATTAAATATAATTTAACTCTATTATATTTTATATCAATTATGATAGAATAAATATGATTTACATTTTTTTAATTAATCATAATATTTTATTTTATGCATATTATTTTCCCTATATTCAATATTGGATTATTTTTTTCTCACCTTTGATCTTCTATCATTAAGATTGAATATCTTTTTTATTTTTGAAAAAAGAGAATTTATCTAATGAAGGTTTTTTTATGATTAAATTAATCATATTAATTCATTTTATATATATAATTTAATTGATTTTTGATATATTTACTTTGATCATTATTGTTCATTATTTTGATTAAATTTCCATGATTTTTTATTATCAAAAAGAGGGGGATTGTTATGTAAATTCTAGTAATTATTTAATTTTGATATACACAATTCATGATTATTATGAGTTTAATATATTTTCTTTATGTTCTAGATATACTTATATATTTGGAGTTGGTCACTAACAATAAAGGCCACTTAATAAGATTTTTGTATGTGTTTCGCAACAACTTCAAGTTATTGTGACTGAAGAGAGAAGTGATTGTAATAATTCAATAGAACTTCCATGATTATCTACCAAGAATTTATGCTTTAATTTAAGAAAATTATAACCTACTATGATATTGAAAAGAATTTATCATGGTTTTCTTTTAAAATTTTACAAATTTTTTGAATAGAACTTTAACCTACCTCAATTTTCAAAGAAAATTATTTTATTTATCAAAGGAATTGACTATAAGGAATAAATCAAGTGACTTTAGATGTGTTCTATAGTTATATGTGTTAGTGCTAAGTTTTATTGAGGGAAGATTATTTGTTAATTGATGTTTTTTGTATGTTTTGAATATTATAATACCTCACATTATTAATTTATTTTTTAAATTTTAAATTTTGGATAGCTATAATTTCTCACAACATTGTTAAATAGTTCTTATAGTGTTTATTATATAAATAGTTTAGTTTTTATTTTATTTTATTCTGATTAATCTATGGAAAATTAGGTCTACCTAGTTTTTGTTTTTTTTCAAAATATAAAGTCATATTTCAGTCACAAAGTCTTATGTGTATGAGTTTACAAAGTCTTGAGTTATGAATATTTTAGAATTTTAACAAAGAACAAAGTTTTATGAAAAATCTCAAAGTATTACAGAAATTTCAAAGTCTTACATTTTTTTCAAAGTCTTATATTTCCAGACAAAGACTTATGTTTTTAGGAAAATTCATACATTTTCTTTTAAATTCTTAAAGTTAAAAAAAGAATTCCTTCAGGCCATTCAGGCCTTTTAAATTCTTACAAAATGAGATTTTAAAGTTATATGCTTGATTAGAATACATACACTTCATTGAAAATCATACACATGGCTTAAAGTCATATGAAATGGATTTAAATTCATAAAAAACTATTTTCAAAAAGACTTTCATGATGAGAAAATTTTTTATGTGAAATTATAAAGTCTTAAAAAATTTCAAAAAGACTTACATGAATTGTGAAAAAAAAAATATTTATTTTTCTGCTAGTTTTATTTTTCCCATGTAGGATGCAATGATTTTTGGATACTCATTTAAATTGATCAAAAATATGGAAATCTACATGGAGATGACTGGGGATTTCATGAAGTTATCAATTGGGATTTCATTTATAAAATATGGTTAAAGGAATCTATTGAAAACATGAGTTACACAAACTGAATTATGAAATTATAAGATTCTTCTATTGTAGTATTATGATCTACTGTGCAATCAAAAGAAGATTCATTGTGAAATCATTTTAAATAAGTGATCGAGCTATATTTAGATGAATTATCTTTAATATTATGCTCTTTATTGTTATTATTTTTGTTTTCAATGTTGTATCATTTTATTTTATTTTTTTATTCAGTATTCATTAGTTTATGGTTTTCCCAACCAAAAACAAGTTTTTTATTGGTTATACCTCCTAATAAAAAGGTATTTTTGTTAATTTGGGACTCTCATTAAAATTCAAGTTCTTGGTTGTGATTTGGTCTATAGAAAGATAGGCATTTATTTGGGTTATGCCTTCAGGTGTGAAAATGGAAAGTTTGTAAAGGGTTATCATGCCTTTAAAAAGTGATGTTTTTTTAGTGAGTATCATTCCTCTAGATGAATTAGAGGGTAGTGAAAATTAGATGCAGGATCATTGATATCTAAACTTATATAAAAATATTGTGTTCATATCTTTTTATTTTGGATGCATATTTTATTTTTGAACACTACACTACACTATTCTTGTTGTGTGTGATTATTCTATTGCACCAGTGTGAAATAATATACTCTGATTTAATTTATTTGTTTAAATGTTTAAAATCTCCATTCCCCCACTTCTAGACTACATTTTCCATATCAACTAGGTTAAGAATTTGTATTATAGCTTATTACTTTTGGATTTAGGTTCTTTTTCTTCTTCTTTTTTGTGTAAACCTTGTACTAGACTTAATAGTATAAGGAAAATATTATTTTGAGATGTCAATAAAAATTTATAATGATCAATGGATTCTATAGAATCCACCATATTTTTATGGAAATGACTATGGAACTAGCTAGCTTGAATTATGGTATACCTGAAGCATTTGAGCATAGATCATTGGACGATCGTAGTGAAACCATATAAACTACCTAATTATAATCTAGATACACTTGTAGGTAATTATGTAGTAAATTATGTTTTGAATTATAATGTTATGAATATATTATATTTTGTTATAAATCATAGTGTCTTTAGTCATGTCTCATCATGTAAGACAACTTGAGACATTTATAGGATTCTACAAGCCAGGAAATATAGTTCATACAATCATAAAAGAAAAAAAGTGGTAGTGATATGTGTAGGATACCAAGATTTTAAAATGAGAGAAGATGAATATATGAATCTTATGTTTCACATATTCACAAGTATCATAAATGTTATTAATACACTTTGATATACACTAAATAATATAATTCTAGTGGAAGGGGTTTTATGATCTCTACTGAAAAAAGTGGCATGTGAAGAATGTTTTAATCGATGAGAGTGAGAATTTTAAAGAGTATACTATGTATGTACTCATTAGTTCACTATTACAGTATAAACTAAAACTAAATAATATTGTGGATGAAGAGAATGAAAACAATAATTTATTAAATTCATATCAAAAATAAATGTTTCTAATGATTCTTCTAACTCTGAGATGTTGGAAAGTGATAAAGATGAAATAGATAACTTCACTAAATGTGTTTATAAAATGATGAAAAGAAGGAAGGGTTTAAAGATTTTCCCTAAAAAGGATAACCAGAATAATTATTGAAAGAATAAAGGTGATTTTAATAAATATATTTATGTTTTATAACTAACATGATATGAGTATATAAATAAGGGACATATAAAGTTAGATTTCCCAAAGATAAAGCACATGATAAAATACAAGGATTATAGAAAGAAGTAGAAGAAATAAATGATGGATGGATGGATTTATACTAAATAATCAGAATCCATTAGTGATTCAGAAAGTGAGAAATAATCATCTAACCTTTTCTTAATGGATATAATTGTGAATGAGGTTAATACTGATTCAAATTCCAATTTCTTTTATGATTAATATTATGAATTTAATGTTAAATAATTAATTGAAAATAATTATAGATTACAAAATAATATTATAATAATGGTATAATTATATAGAAAATTATAATGAGAAAATATAAAACTTTCTAATAAAAATAAATATCTTACCCATGAGAAAAATAATCTTTCTATTGAGTTTAAAAAGATAATAAATATGGATTCTGAAAATTCCAATATAAAAAAAGGAAATAAAAATTTAAAGATAAAAAACATGAATCTTAAAGAATAAAATGACATATTTAGAAATACATATTCTTGTACAAATGAAAAGGTTTATAGTTATTTGTAAAGTTCATAAAAGAGAAAGAAATTTTAAATAAAGAAATTATTAGTTTAAAGGATACTTTGTCTACTATGTTCAAGTTAAATAAAATCTTGATAAGATAATGAATATTAATAAACTAAATAATGATAGAACATGTTTTGGATACAATAAGAAAACTCCAAATCTGCACAAGGCTTCATTTATTAAAATTACTAAAGGAAAACCTTTAAGTGTTACATGTTTTAGGTATAATAAGCAAGGAAATTATGTTAATCAATGATCATTAAGATTCAATAAATATTTATCTCATACTAATGATTCTATTTATATGAGTACATCTTCTAAACTACCCAAAAACACATGTATTAAATCCATTTGGGTACCTAATAGTAATTATATTAATTTGATTGGACCCAAGATATCCTAGGTACTAAAGAAATTTTCTACCGGATTAATTTTAGGAAATATTATATAAGAGTGTCAAGGATATATGATACATGTGTGGTGAATGATATAGAAATATGACTAGTTATCCATTTAATTTATTTCTTATAGTCAATTTGATGAAGGCTCTGTGACATGAAATGATAACTCAAAAGGAAAGATTAAAGGATTCAGTGAATTGGGTTTTTTTATATAGTTTTAAATTCAATAACTTTATTTATAAACATATTAAAACATAACTTAATAAGTACTTCATAGTTTTTTTATGATGGAATGATTTTTAAGTTTGAATATAATGAATGTTTAAATTTTAATAATGAATCTATATTATTTTATAAAAAAGGAAAAGACAACATGTATTCTATTGAATTTTCTGAACATACTAGTCATAATTTTAATTATATTAATTATATAAAAATATATTATATCCTATGGAATAGGAGGCTTGGAATTTCTTTTTCTCTACATAATTTTTCAAACAATGGATAGGTTTTTCAAAATCCCAAACAGAAAACAATTAAGTACTTTGTTTATGATTCATGTTTAAAAGGTAATTAATATAAAGAAACTTGAATATATATTAAGTAAGTTAAAACAATAATACACTTGAAATTTAATATATTGATTAATTTATTCCTATGAAAATTTATAGTTTATAATGAAAGAAATATGTTTTTTGTAACTATTTATGATTTTAGTAGGTTTACTTGGACTTAATTGATATCACGTGAGCATGAAACTCTAGCTAAATTTACTTCTTTTTGTAAAGAAAATAAAAAGGATCACTTGAATATTTCAACTATAAGTGATAGAGTATGTGTGTCTATTAATTTATATTTTTAGAATTTTTTTGAAGAAAGTGATTCTTATCACTGTATTTCTACTCCAAGAATACCACAATAAAATGGTGTTGTGAAGAGGAAAAATAGAACTATTTGGAGATGGCCAGAACACTGCTTAATGAATTTGATTCACCAAAATATCATTGGGTTGAATCATTTAATACATTAAATTATATTTTGAATAGATTTTTTATTATACCTTTTTTAAATAAAACATATTATTAATTTATTAATAAAAATAAACCTAAGGTTGGTTACTTTAGATTTTTTGGATGTGAAGTGTTTATTTTAAATACTAAGGATCATTTAGAAAAATTTGATTTTAAAAGTGATGCAGGTATATTTCTAGGATTATCTAATAACATTAAATCTTATAGAGTGTATAATAAATGAACTATGTATTTGGAAGAATATGTACATGTGACATTTTATGAATCTGGTTTTAAATATAAAAATACAAATTTATATAAAGTTGAAGAATAATGTAGAGAGCTTATTTTTTGTGAAGATAAATCTAAAAATAATAATATGTCTATTGAGGGTGAGGATTCTCCTTATCAATATGATTTTAGAGTTTTTAAGACTCATAAAGATGACCCTTTGGAGAATGTAAATGGAAATAGTCAATCTAGAATTAAAACTAGAAATTCTATTTTGAATTATTGTGTTAATTTGGATTTTGTTTCTGATTTTATAACTAATAATATGGATGATAAGATACTAATTGGATAGTTTCCATAAAACATGAACTTAACCAATTTTTAAGAAATATTGTTTGTAATTTAGTTAAACATCCTAAAGATAAATAGATTATAGGAACCAAATGGATTTTTCAAAATAAGATGGATGGATTTGGTCAAATAATTAAAAAAAAGCTAGAATGATTGCTAAAGGGTTTTCTCAAAAAGGTGGAATTTATTTTGAAGAATAGTTTTCTCCAATTTCTAATATTGAAGCTATTGGAATTTTTTGGATTTTTCTTGTTTTCAAGGTTTTATACTATTTCAATTGTACGTTTAAGGTTATTTTTTAAATATTTATTTTCTGAAGAAGTGTATGTTAAAAAATCACCTGGTTTTGAGCATGAAAGGTTTTTGAATTAAGTTTTTAAATTTTCAAAATATTTATATGGTATTAAGAAATCTCTTAGATATTAGTATGATAGACTTTCCTTATTTTTATTGAATATTGGATTTAATAAAAGAAAATTTATCTAAATTTTTTTATTAATAGAGTTTGAAATGATATTTTAATTATTCAAATATATGTTGATGATTTTGTTTTTGTATCTTCAGTTTATTTTTTATGTAATGAATTTTCAAAGTTAATGAATTTTGAATTTGATATAAACTTAATGAGTGGAAAAAAATTATTTTTAGGTATTCAAATTTTTTAAAGAAGTTATGGTATATTTTTTAATCAATATAAGTATACTAAAGAAATAGTTAAATGTTTTAATATTGATTCTTATAAAAGTATGAAAACCCCAATGAGTACTATGATGGGTGTTCCTAGATACGTCGGGTGAGCCCGATATAACTTATATGATGGGTGCACCTAGATAGTGCTCTAATACATTGGGTAATGTTATAGTCTCATGATACGTCATGTGTGTGATTAGGGGGTAAACATAATCCATTATGGGACTTTTTACACCATGTGATATTATCTAGATAGCTATCCTTGACTCATATTTATATCATATTATATGTTGTTTCCACATTTTCTATGATGTCATGATCTTATGATACCATATTCTTTATATTATTCTCTCATATGAAATCTCATCTTAATGATTTTGATGCTGGGGAGGAACCTACTTTGCATATTTGAATTGGATTGTTTTTTATCTTTGGACATTGGACTGGAGGGATTGAATGTCTTTGTATGTCTTTGAAGTCGTTTGGGTTCTCCCTTATCCCTTAAAAGGGGGTCTATCTTTATAATAAAAAATTAATTTTCAGTCAGCCATATGATTACCCTTGAGCCTTCCCTTTTATGATATCATGTTATACCTTTGACTCACATCTTATGTTTACTTGTCATGTTTATTCCCTTAATGGGATTTTTAGCTCACCCTTTTTTTATATGTATTCCCCAGATTTTCCCATAGAGTTTTAGGAGCTCTAAAGATTTAGGATCTCATTATGGAGAATAAAATAAAGAATTTTTATTTTAGTATCACTTTGATGTATTATGAACCTAGTATTTCAAATAAACTGGGCCTCATCAACTTTGGGGAATATTTTATTTTTATAAAAATCATGTAATAATATGTGTAAAGGCTTAGGTCACTATTTCCTAGCATCATCCAATTTGTTCACCCTCTCAACATTTCCATTTTTATTAGTTGCATCATGTGTACCCATATCATTATCTTCCTGTATTGTCATACTTTATTTCCCATGATGATGAATAAATATAAACCGATCAAATGCCAAATTCTACATTCCACTCCTTTCAATTCAATCGTGATCAATCTAAGATTTTATTTTCTCTCTATTATGATAACATACATGATAGTTTGTTTGAAAACCTACTTTTGTTATATGGTAGCTAAATTATATGTGACTTAACCATGTTCTTCCAACACAATTGTAATAATGATTGTTTATAAGACCTCTATATGAAGCATTATTGAATGAAAAATCTAAAAAATAATCCAAATTCTTTTAAAAATCGGTTGAGATTTGATCAGTATCATACATCCAACTTATATCCATTTTATTACAAAACAAAAATATATATATATTAATATGAACATAGTAGACTATAACTAAAAAATTCATGATAGTGGAGATGATTCTATATGTCATAATTTTACAAAAACCTAGATAGTCAAGCTAAATGATTAAGAGGTTACAAAATATAGACCATCCAAACACATCTCAACCTTAAAAATCATCTTATATAGTGAAGACAAACACTATAACATAACATCTTTATTGAAACCTTAAGAATAAAACCTATTCCTCAAATCCATTTTTTTAATTATTGATAAGCCACTTTGAGGTTAAGTGGGAACCATACAAAAAATTTCACTATAGCATCAAGTTATACAGACCCTCTCAAAAACTAATATGCATTACATATTACAAATTTTAAAAAAAATCAAACGAACCCATCATCTTGTTCCATGAAATCGCTCGAAATTCAAACAAGAGTCCATCATCACGCCTTAATCCTACCACCTCACGATGCACACCCTAACCCATGTCAGCTGAAATCACATCACCGCTATCCTCCATCATTAGAGAAAAACTGTCATCTTCATCGGCACCATCCATCATCGTCGGAGCCAATCAGAGAAATCAAAACCAGTAGATCCCATCAACCTCACAACCTCATCGTCGACCATTCACCATGTCGTCATTGTCGCCCTAACACCACCAGAGTTGATAACCATAAAAATATTTCCAAGAGGCAGAATGAGGACAAAGGTTCAACCCACCATCGATAAAGACACCTTCACCCTCATGGTCATCAAAACTCCAATGATTCCGCCAAGATCCAACACCATACGATATCCCCACCATACAAGACAAAAACCTTCGCACAAAGTTGAAACAAAAACTAAAGCAAACCATGGTCATTGGGTTGAAGCTGACAAAGGATTCACCCCTTGGAATACTAGTGACTGATTCAACGTAACCTCCCAAAGACTCCATGAAACCACCACAAGAGACCATCAGGGAGAGCAACAAAGGAAAAAAGAAGCCAAGGCAGAGTTAAAGTGGAAGGGACTCCATGGAAAGGTTCGTCCCTGCTTGGACCACCAACCCCAACCGGTGAAGCCAACGCCATGAGAAGAGAACACCATCAACCCACCGAAGAAGAAAACAACTTCCCTGAAGGAGAGAGCTGCAATAGGACGACACCAAGTACAGTCCAAACTCCTGGGACACTGACACGACTCAACCTACACCTCCCAAACCTCCCTAGGAAGACTAGCACACCAGACCAGAGTGGGTTTAAGAATGTGATATCTAGGAGAAAAGATCAAGGGAAGAGTTGAGGGGGCTTCGACAGGGAGACAAGACCACAAACGGAAATGCAAAAGAGTGTCGGAGTTGGGGTAAATAATAGCAAAAGAAGGACATTGAAAGAAAGCGAGAAGGAATAAGGAAAGAGGAAAATGAGGAGGGTGGTAGAGGGGAAGAGGGGGGGAGACGGTGTCGGGAGCAGGGCTCCCCCTCCTGAGGCACTGCTGTGGAAAAACCTAGCTCATGAGAGCTAAGAATAAAACCTATTGGGACATAAGTAGCATTCATAATCATTCAATAATTCCAATAGAAATATTGAATTATTCAATATCAATGTATAATATCATATCACAATTCTAAAAAACATTTATTTCTAATGCATAAGGAAACCAACCATGATTTAGTTTACAAACCAAATTTAATTAACAAATCCAAAATTTATTTAAGGAAATGAGAAATGTTCACTTTATTTTAATCACTTCAGAAATCAGAGAAATAAGATTGAAGTCAAATCCATTTTAAATCGCTCTCTCTTTTTGTTTATAAAAACCAAATTTAACATACATTAATACATCATTATAACAAAATAAATTAGTTTATCATGAAAACTATAATTTGAGAATGGAAAAGGCCCTCTAGAAATAATTCAAACTTTATATTTATCACCTAAATCCCTAATTTCATAATTATATCCCCTGAGATAACATAATACCGCATATATATATATATATATAACTATAATATTGAAATCATTTTTATCAATGAGTAATAACTATACATAATACGACATAAAAACTCTTATACACTTACAAAAAACACACATTTATTATCTAATAATGAGCATTTAATACGAGATAATATCATTTTTTACAGAAACCTTCAGATAATGGAGTTTCAATCATATCGTGTAATGCAAACAATTACATATTTTCAAAATGGGCCTTTAAACCCCATATAGATAGCAAAGTAATGAAAGTTCTCCTTAAAAGAAATCTATCAAAACTAAAAATATTAATTGAAATTTTATTTGAACTAATTTTAAACTTAATCAATACATTAATAAAATAAATTTTAATACCATACAAATTATATTCTTAATTTTTTTTAATAATTATCATTTTCATATAAATCCAAAACTTTATTAGATAGACCATACATAACTTATAATTTTTTATTTTTGGGTGTAAAAGAACACCCAACATCAACTGAGAGGGACCATGGTACATAGACATTTTTAGACCACCTTAAAACCATTCGAGAAAAGCTCACAAGAAATGAGCATAGATTAGAGAACTTCTTCAAAACAACCAAGGAACTCATCCAACAAACAAAAAACAATTTTTCTAGGATGGAACTTCTTCACATGTTCTTTTAAAAAATCATATATAAATATGTAAATTATATAATTAGGTTAGTTCATTTATAATATAGGGCATGAAAATACAGAAATAAGTTGATAAAATAAGAGGATGGGTGAATGAAACAAACATACCTTGATAATTTCTACTAAAAATATTTTAAAAATGACGAATCCAAGTATAATTGAATGGGGAACTGAAGGGAATCGTTAAGGAGGATAATCTAGCCATAGGGGGTGATTTTGTGCAAGGTAAAGGGGCTCGTGGGGATGGTATAGTCATGAGCCTATACCAACATTTTAAAAAACGGTTGGTATAAGTTAGGTTAACCAATGGTTTATCAAAACCATTGGAATACCCCACCCAAAAATTGTCCTATACCAATGGTTTTTTTCTAAACAATTGGTATAGGTCCATATTCTAGCAGTGAATAATTAATATGAAAAAGAGATATGCTCATACATAAACTAACTCAAGTTGCTTGGTGTGGTGGTTGAAGATGATAAAAACTATCATCAAGTTATTAACATTCTCACACCAACACAATTGGTTTGGAGACTCTATTTTAAATGTATATATGTGGTATGTTAACAATTTTTTTCTAATTATTGATGTATTATTATTATTACAATTTTAACAGTGTGTTTTTTTATTTCAATTTTATATATTATAATTATGCTTCTTCTAGAAAAGTTGGTATTTTTCATCAGATTTGTAAGTCCCTATATCCATTTTTTAAGATATTTTATCTTTAATTTTTTTATTTTAGTTCCATGTGTTTGAAATGCATGTTTTCTATTTAAAACTGAAATTTTAGTTCAAAACACGGGTAACATGGTGAAAATCAAGAAAACACGTTCATATTTTCATGATACTTTAGGAAAATGATATACAATTTATTGTTTACTTGTAGGAATTATCATTATGTCAATCAAACATACGTTGTGACCGATACGACTAAAAGTGTATGTTTTCAATTAAAAAATGACATTTTAGTTTAAAACATGTGTCGCATACTCAAAACTGATAAAAACACTCAGATTATTATGATACTTTAGGAAAATTGTCATTGGTTCATTTTTGACCTATAGGTTTTAACCTCATGTCAATCCAGCACATGGTGTGCCTGGTATGACTGAAAATGCATGTTTTCAATTAAAAAGAGACATTTTAGTTTAAAACGAGCATCGCATACTCAAAACTATGTAAACATGCTCAAATTATTTTGATACTTAAGGAAAATGATCTTTGGTTCATTTTTTACCTATAGAAATTAAATGGACATCAATCTGACACATGGTGTGACCGATATGACTGAAAGTATGTGTTTTCAGTTTAAAAGTGGCATTTTAGTTCAAAACATGTGTCACATACTCAAAAATGAGAAAATGAACTCAGGTTATCGTCGTTATTTAGGATAATGATTCATGAATCATTTTTGGCCTATAAAAATTAACTTTGTATCAATCTGACACACGGTGTGGCCGGTATAACTAAAAGTGTGTGTTTTCATTTAAAAGTGATATTTTAGTTCAAACTGCACTTTATAAACTCAAAACTGAATAAACACACTCATATTATTGTGATAATTTAGGGAAATGATATATGGTTCATTTGTAACCTGTAGGAATTAACTGCATGTCAATCTGATATATGGTGTGACCGATATAACTGAAAGTGCATGTTTGTAGTTTAAAAGTGACCTTTTAGTTCAAAACCTATGTCGCATAATCAAAACTGAGCAAACATGATATTTTAGAAAAATGATATGTGATTCATTTGTGTTGCTTCAACCTGATAAACAGTGTGGCTAGTGTGACTAAAAGTGTGTGTTTTGAGTTTAAAAGAAATATTTAAGTTCAAAACATTTGTTGGATACTCAAAAATGAGAAAATGCGCTCGGATTGTTATGATACTTAGGGACAATGATTCATGATTCATTTGTGATGTGTATGAATTAATTACACATCAATTTGATGCACAATGTAGCCTACATGACTGAGTGGGCATGTTTTAGTTTAAGAGTGACATTTCAATTCAAAACATGTGTCACATACTCATGAATGATCAAAAGTGCTCAAATTATCGAGGTACTTTAGGAATACAACCCATGATTCATTTTTGAAGTGTAACCTCACATCAATCTGACACACGGTGTGGATGGTATGATCGTCAGTGTGTGTTTTCATTTTAAAAGTGACATATTTTAGTTCAAAACGTATGTCACGCACTCAAAACAAAACAAGCATGCTCAGATTGTTATGATATTTTATAATATTTTTTATTTATGTATTATGTTATTCATTGTATTTATGTTTTATTTGTGTATTATTGTATAATTTAGTTTTTATTTATTTATTTATTTAAAATTACTAAAATAAACATTGTTTTTTATTACATGTACACTCTTCTTTTCTATAGGTTTGGGTTGATTCATGGACACGGTCTCTTATGAGTTGGCTTAATTCTTTTTCAATTGTTTGGAAATTTTAATTGTTTGTAAATAATTTCACATATCAAATGCAATTTTAATGTGTTAGAATGTTTGAATGTAAATTTATTTTCTATTCAAATGGTGCAATGTAAATATATTGTTTATTATATGAAAATATTTGAAATGTTACAATATAAATGTTGTTTTGAATTGATATCAGGTGTTGTAGTGTGTTGTTCATGTAAGGGCACACTGTAGCAGCTGGCGTAGCTTTTGTTGGCGCTAAAACAAGTGCAGATAAAAGCCTTCTGTTTTTATCAGCATTGGTTTTAACACTGATAATGAAGGCTTTTATAGTTGTGTTTTTAATACTGATAAAAACCTAAGTCTAATGATAGCGCTCACATCATCATCGCTTTTAAAGGGCTCATAAAATTGATTTTGTGTGCTAATAAATCTCTTGTTTGTAGTAGTGAATGATATTTCTATAATGGTTTCATAGAAAGATTATGATAGTCCTAAATAAATTTTTACAGAGTTTGTGTGAAAGATATGTAATATATAGCTAATCTACAAAGATGGTAGATGACCCTTGGGTTCTAGGTGTGTGATTAATACTTGTGTTTTATAAAAATAATTTATCACACTGGTGTTTTATGTATATTTATGAGAAAATGATGTAAACATTTTTTATTTGATGTTTGTATCATTATAGTGATGGAAATAAATATACGTTGATATATGACATGAATATTTCATCATCTACCATTGCATGAGCAGAGATAGTGTATACAGTTAAAGGTAGAGGTGTAAAGCAACATAGATGGGATGGCATGGATGAAATTGTTCAATCATTGAATAAAGAAATGAATGTTAAACTGACTTCAATTTGAATGAGTATGGAGGAAGAGACATCGGTGCCAATATATGCATAAATAGCAAAATAATAGGCTCATTTAGGTCAAGGACTTGCATCAGTAGATGATGCATCAAATCGAGCGTTATTGGTTCAAAACTAATAAAAATATATTTAAAATGGGTTTCATTATTATTACCATACTTGAATTATTTTTTGTTGGTCTCAAATGCATGTAGTGACAACTAAAATTGTTAATTTATGAGAACAAAGGGATGTATTATACGCATGTAGTGTGTTAATTAACACCATCTTCTTCTTTTTCTCTCTTCTGTCATATATATCAACTAAAAAATATTTTATTTTATAAATTTCAATTCAATCTAAAATGACCTCAAGTCATTTTTGACATTTGGTGAGTAATTGATGGTGAATCTATGCTTGATGTGTTTAAAATCGCCAATAATAGCTTTTAAGACTTATTAAGTTTTAAGTTTTAAATGAAACTATAAAGATAAAAAATGACTAAACACGCTTTGTTTCTCTTGGAACATTTAGACAACGACATTTCAAGTCATTTTTTACTTGTAGGAACAAAATGAGAATTTATCTTATGTATTAAATGCTTAGAATAATCAAACGTACATTGTAAGAGTTACTATTAATTTTTTAAATTTCAAATGAACCTAAATAGATAATTGATAACCCAAGCGGCCTTGTTTCTCATAAAACTTTAGAAAAACGACTCTTAGGTTATCATGGCCTATAAAAATGAATTGTGCGCGAATCATACGCTTGATTTGCTCAAAATCACAAAATCTACATTTATGATTTAATATTAATTTGGTATCAAATGACCCTAAAACAACAACAAAAATGATTGTACAATATTTGTTTACCATTGAATGTCAAAAAATAACTTGAAATAATTTGTGACCTAGAAAAACAAACCACACATGAATCTAACACTCAAGATACTCATAATCACGAAAAGTGCATTTAAGATTTAATATTCATTTTCAAGTATTAAACGAGTTTAAAATGATAACAAATGATCAATCATGCTCCATTTTTCATGGAACTTCATAAAAATGACTTGGGCCATTTGTGGCATGTAGATTGTGTATGAATCTCACATTCAGGATGTATGAAACCACTGGAAAGTGGATTTTAAAAGTTCATATAGATTTTTAAGTGCTAAATGAGTTTAAAAATATGGAATTTCTAAACAAACCTCGCGTCATTTGTGACATATAGGACATCATTTGAATCCAATACTCTGTTATCAAAATAGTCAAAAGTATATTTTAGGAATTAATATTCTATTTTTATGTTTCAAAAAAAAATGCCCAAAAATGATCAAACAAGTTTAGTTTCTCATGAAAGTTTAGGAGAATGATTGGCAAACCATTTGTGATATGTATAAATGACCACGCATGAATCTGATGATTAAGATGTGTTGTACCTCACCCTCTTAGATTGTTTTAATGATCATAACATCAGATTGTGTTTCTAACATTTTCATTTGATGAATTTCAGCATTTCTATTTTAGACATTTATCCAAGAAGTTTTCAAAACAAACGAAAAAATAAAGAGGCTTGCGGACATTTTTGGAATCCTTCGCCTGCTGGTGTTAGCGTCTACCCAATGATCTCTAGCCAAAACACATGTTCTGTCCAGATGCCACCAGCCATCCAATGGCTTCCAAACGAACAAAAAAAAAATTTATGGTGAACTCGGACACTTTAATTCAACTCTCAACAACCCATTTCAACCCTTACATGTTTCAAAATGGTCATAAGGCTATTGGTGTCTATAAATACAGCCCGAAGGATGCTTGGATGTATGTGGTTATCTTGAAGATTCATTCTAGAGCCAAATTGTGTCACCTTACTCTTATTCTTGAGCTCTCTTACAATTATCTCTCTTCATCCCACTATTCTTGTTGTATTATTACCGGAAAACTGAAAGTGTGCTTCAAAAGAATTACATATAACAAGTCTCTTCTTTTTCCTTTTGTTGGATGTTCACTACCATTGAAGGTGAGGGGATTTGATGCTCACAGCCTTAAGCAAATGAGATTGGATGGTCGATACCATTTGAGTGTGAGGGGTTTGGTGCACAATACCATCAAAGTATAGGGAATTCGTGTTTCTTACTACAACCACAAAAAAACAACAAGGGAGATTGGATTTCTTACTACAACCAATAAAAAGGGGCCTTACTTTTGTGACGGGTTGTTTGGCTACTTCTAGAGCCAATGGTTTAATCCAAAACCTCAAGAATTTTAAAGTGGAGAGGTAGGAATCCCTTAATGAATTATCATCAAACTCTTTCATGAAAGCCTTGTACATCGCCTTTTAATTCTATATTTCAATTGCCCTAAATTTTAGTTAATCATTTTAATTGTAGTTTTAATTTCAAAAAAGTTTTTAAAATACAATTCACTAATCCTACTGTCATCTCAAAGTTTGACCAACAAGAGGTTCATAAAATTTCAAGGCAAAATACTTACTTTTAAGTATCAATCCAAAAACGATAAATACAATGCCCAATCAGACTCCATTTCTCAACTCATGTGTGAATCCAATTTATGTGGTACTCAAAAATCAATGCAAGTGCTTTCTAAGACTTGGTATCATTCTGAATTGCCAAACGAGTCAAAAACGATAAAAGAAGAGCAAAACGATTTACTTTTAAATATAATTATATTTCAGATTATATGAAGGGAAAGCAAAACGATTTACACTTTTTAGATGCATTTTATTTAAATTTTTAAAATTTTGAGGATTAAGACTTCGCAATTACTAAAAATCTATTATCCAGTGCTGTAAGCCCTAATTTCTCAATATAATAAAATATTATTTCTGAATATATAGCTAACAAAAGAGAGTTCAGATCATTAGTAATTTTACAGCATAAGCCCAGAAGATAGGCGGTGGGGATGCAAACTTTTGAAGGTAAATATAGCTGCACGGGATTTACCAAAAAAGAAAACGCAATACACAAAGATAAGGCAGGGAGAGGCACAATACACAGAGTCAGGTGGAATGGGCTTCACGGGTTCGGGAAGCCCAAATGCCGAACACAAGAAACCAGAAGACGAACAGGATGGCCCAGTACCGTGCCGGCCCATACTTGATTCTCGTCAGCACCACCTGGCCCAGGCAACAACTACCGGTATAAAACCAGGAGACATCGAAAGCTAAGGGTCCATTTGACATCACATATTGAAAACTGATTATATCAATCACTTGATGAAAAAGTGTTTCCGTCACTTTGATTTTCTTCTGAAAAACCAGTTTACAGTAAGTGTTGTCAAACAGACCCTAAATCACTGAGCCAACTTACAAAGCGAAAGAACACCACAACGGTCAAAGCACAGACGCCTCCCAGGAGAATATGAAGCCCACTGCTTGCGGTTCTCTGTGTCCATCAAAGGGGCAAGGGAGGTAAATAACATATGAAAATGAAAATGGTATGTATATATATATATATATATATTTAAACTTTATTTTGAGTCGAGTTAAAAAAAAAAACTTATTTTAGGTTAGAAAAATGAGTTCTTCAAGAGATTCACACCAAAACAACTTGAGAATCATTTGATTTGAGCTAGCACTCACATGCACAGTCCAAAATCACATGCACAGTGACAATAATATGTTTTAAAACCACCTTCTGGATGCACAATGGTAGAGGTGACAATTTTTAACCCGACATGACACAACACAAGTTACATGGGTTTGGGTTAGGCATAAATGGATTCGGGTTGTAATCAGGGCTAGGTAATCTGACACAAATAATATTTGGATCGGGTTCGGGTTGACTATTCCTGACCAGTCTAACCTGTGTGATCTGATTAAAAATATGATGATCAGATAAAATATTAAAAATATAATGATCAGATAAAATATTAAAAATATAACAATAATTGATTTTATAATATATTTTATTCTTAGAATCAACTTGATTTTAAAAATTTCAACATGTTTATAAAACATTATATATTTTAAATTGTTTGAGGGTTGAGTTGCAATATGGATAACGTATGTTCCATTTTATTTAGATTTTTTAAAGTCTAAATGAGATGACTAAATTTGGTTAGATCATTGAGTTTATGTGATATTAGCTAGTTGGGCATGCTATAGATTGAGTTAGGGTTGACCACTTCATAAATGGATTGGGTCGGGTCAACATGTTTACTTAAATGGGACGGGTTAGAATTGAGCTTAAATAGGGTCACAGTACAGCCGACCAAACACGGACCTGACCTGTGAACCCGAATTGCCACCTCTACACAATGGTCCCTATAAATTTCTGATCCGCCCTCCGGGCTCATCAATGCGCCATCCACACTACAAGTCAAAACAAATGCAATATTCCACTCCACCCCCATTGCATGAATTTGATTTTGCATTCTCTAACGGAAGTTCTTATTGATAGCACTACTTGGGAACAGCATCTCTGCCACTTGAATTTTGTGCTACCCGTATAACAGAAAACCAATATGTTCTCAATAGGAAAAGATGTCAATTCAGTCAGCAAATAGTAAGATCTCCTCAAATCTGTCAAGGCCAACCCCTGAGGAATGAAAGAGGTGTATGAATCTTCAATGGATTAACTGAGCGCTACAGTAAATTCATTTCAATGAATAGGAAGCTTGAATAACCATTGACTGATTTAACAAATAAAAAAAAAATTGTTTAGTGGGGAAAAGCCCAACAGGCGTTGTATGCTGTTTGAACCATTTGGTGATACTTGTTTACACTCCTTAAAAACCAAACCTCACACAAAAATCCCATGAATGCCCATTGGGAGGACATTTGGACAACCACACACACCGGACACAAACTACAGCTTTGGCACACAACAATCACTCTTTCACAGCAATCACCCGAATGGCACACAAACTATTGCTTCTCGCATCAGAGTTTTTTTTTTTAATGCGTTTTCTGAAAGAAAAAAAAAATTAAACAGCATATGTTTAATTTTTTTTTTAAAATACGCCTCAAAGGCAGCATCGCCGATGCCGCCTTCCATCCCCCGCGCCGCCTTCGACCAGGATTGATGACTTGGCAAAGGCGGTGAGGGGATGCCGCCTTTGCCTCAGCTCCCTATAAAAGGGCAGCTGCACCTACCCCATTCTCCTCACTTCATTTTTCTCTCATCTCTCCTAAATTCACTGCTTCTCTCTCTAAAAAAAATCAACTTCCATGAAGTGGAGTTGGTGGTCCAAAAGAAGACGGTTTTTTGCAAAGCATCATCTAAAGATATTTTTTTTATTTAATTTACTGTTTTTTATTTATTTAATTGAATTCTTTTTAGTTTTAAAAATTTCATTTTTTAAGTAGTTTAGTTCTAAATTATTTGTTTATTAGTTTGTTTAATTAGTTATATATAGTTTGGAATAATAATTTTTATTAGTAATGATTAAGTATAGATTAAGTATAGATTAAGACTTAGGATTAAGTAATATGAAATTTTGGTAGCATAAAAATTATGTGGTTATCTAAACAATCAAATCTATGTCTGGATACAAACCAGTGGATGTGGCTCTAGCACAGATATACCTAAGAGTAAAACCCGAAAACACCGCTTTGAACTAGACTCAAACGGGAACTGGCGCACGACAACGGGCCTTGTTGCACTCCTGGTTTGACACTCTCGGGGGATATGCTTAAGATGATTCATATTTTCTTTATAAACTACTAAAATACCTAAGAAAAGAAAAATCAAATCAGTATATTTATCAATGATAAAATGATAATTATTGTTAGAGTCTGTATCCCACATCGGACTTGTGGTCCGATGTGGAGTTTATCAATCATTATAAAAGAACGTCTCCTCCTCACTTTGAGGTAAGGAGGCGAGGGGGTTTCCTCATTCTACATGGTATCAGAGGGATTTACTCCCGACCCTCCCGACCCTCCTGAATTTTTTCCCCCCCTTCCTTTAGGGTTTCCCCTTCCGGGGGGCGGCGGCTCCAATCCAAATAGCCGCCGCCCCCCCTCCCTCCGTTGCTCCTGTCGGCTCTCCCTCCCGGCGGCTCTCCCCACCGGCGGCCCTCTGCTTACGATGCGGCTTCCCGGCTCCCGCCGGCCCCGCCTTCCACGTCGCCCTCCCGTGGCTCCCCGCGTCGTCCTCCTGCCTGACGCGGCTCCCGGCTTCCCTCCGTCCCGCGGCTTCCCGTCGTCCGGCAATGCTCCGCTGTTCCGTTGACGACGTCCCCTCCTGCGGCTTCCCGGCTTCGCCTCCTTGCGACGACCGGCCCCGCCTCCCTTCGGCTTCCTGTCGCAGATCCCGCCTCCCTCCCGCGGCGCGACTCGGCTTCCAGCCCCGCATCCCTTGCGTCGGCCTCCTGTGACGCGCGGCCTCCCATTCGACGGCTTCCACCGCCGGCAACACCCCCCCCCCGCGTCACCCCCTCCCTACCGGCGGCTCTCCCCCCGCGCGGCTCGCTCTTCCGCGTCACCCCCCTCCCTCCATCTCGGCCGCACGCCCTTCACGGCCGCCCTCCCTTCGCGCCGCAGCGCCCTCGCCCCGACGCCTTGCCCTCGGCTCGCCTCGCCCCGGCTCCCGGCGACACTCCCTCACGGCGGCCCTCCCTTCGCGCCGCAGCGCCCTCGGCCCTCCGCGCGCCCTCCCGGCCCTTCCTGGATTTTTCGGCCAGATCCGGCGATTTTCGGCCAGATCCGGCCAGATCCAGCGATATCTGGACTGCGGCCCTCCAGCAGCGCTCCTCCAAGGCAACCTCCTTCACCGGCCTCCATTCCTGCCAGCACCTCCAGCAGCCGGCCTCCAGCAGCCGGCCTCCAGCAACCGGCCTCCACCCTTGTCGGCCCCTCCACGCCGGCGGCCTCCTCCGGCTTCCAGCGCCACCTCCCGGCCTTCTGCTCCCTCGCCGGCCTCCTCCTGCGCTTCTCTTCCGGCAGCCACCCGGCTCCAGTTTCTCCTTGCGGCTGCCCAACTTCTGTTTCGGCTCTCCGGCACCTCCTGCGACATCCCCGCCTCGCCGGCATCTCCCGACGACTCCCGGCAGCCGCATCTCTGTCCGTCGGCACGTCCATTCGCTAGCGCAGCACCTCGACCACCTAGGATTTGGGCCCGTTGGCGTCGCCAGTCCCGCAACAATTCTGCGGAATCCCCGCCTCCCGTCGCCGGCCCCGCAAGTGCGGTTTTCCCGGTGCTAGTTTGGATTTCCCGGCGTTTCATCGACCGGCCCCACTAGTGCGGCATTCCTGGCGCTCCGTCACCCAGCCGATCTGAGTGGTTTCTTCTGCTGCGCCCGCAACATCATCCATCCATCATCCTGCGGAGGAGCTTTGATCGTGAGGGGGAGCAGCAGCCCTTTGCAGCTTTTTTTTTTCGTCTGTTTTGTAATCAAGCTGGGTCTGTCCAGCTTGAGGGGGAGTGTTAGCGTCTGTTTTTTGTTGATTTCTTTTCCTTATGTGTCCAAGCTAGGTACACCTAGCTTGAGGGGGAGTGTTAGAGTCTGTATCCCACATCGGACTTGTGGTCCGATGTGGAGTTTATCAATCATTATAAAAGAACGTCTCCTCCTCACTTTGAGGTAAGGAGGCGAGGGGGTTTCCTCATTCTACAATTATGATGTTATAGAATGAAATGGATAAGGACAAAAACATTAAAGAATGAAATTTATTATTAGTAATTGAATTCTTTTTAGTCAGTTTTTTTAAAGATGTTATTTATTAAGTAGTTTAATTAGTTATATATAGTTTACAAATAATACTTCTTATTAGTAATGATTATTTATAGATTAATTAATGATAACTTAGGATTAAAAATGAATACATATGATTAGTTAATTATAATTAACTAATGAAAATAATATGATTAATGATTAAAAAATAACTTAATAATGATTAACTAGTGATTAAAGAATGACTGATTAGTTAAAAACTATACTAAGAACATCAGTTGATAAAATGACAATTATGATTATATAAAATGAAATGGAGAAGAAAATGTTTTAAAATATTAGTATTGTAAAGATTATATAGTTTAGAAATAATAGTTATTATTAGCAATTATAATTATAGAATAATTAATAAATAACATAAGATTAAAAAATGAATCCATATAACGACTATCATATTTTAGGGTATAAAAAGGCGTTCTAAAATTACATTCTAATAAATATTATATGTTCAACCATCATTGTTAATATTTGTAACACTATCATAATTTTGATGAGAGAAACATTCTTGACGTAGAGAGTCATGTTTACTTGTGTTTACTGTTATGAGGAGGTTATTCAAACTGAGCAATGAGCTTCTTACAGTACACAACCAATAACAGTGATTAGTACAGCTAATTGTGTAACCCTAAGTGACCTTCAAGAGAGAATTTGTGGTTCCTTAAATCTGGGACCCGATCAAGAGATCAAATCTATGAGCTATAGACATTTGCAATTCCAATTCCCGACAACACTGTGGCATCTAGCTTGTCCATTGGTTGCTGATTCGCAGTGAGTCCAAGCAATTAATTTATTTTCTCAACGGTCAAATGGAACAATGATTGATTTATATGTTGATGTTTCTACTGTACAACAACAACGTCAAGTTGTACGAAGACGCAAACTTATAAGAGTGGTTGAAGACAGTCCGCCCCATGAAATTGAGTTCATTCCAAATGATGCAGAAGAGGACAACCTAGATGATCTTTCGGATATACATGTCAATCCGACTTTCGATGAGGAGTTTCGTAATGACGGATCAGATGGTGACAACAGTGCTGATGAGGAGGGACCAACAGAAGTTAGGGAGGAGGTTTCGAGAAATGCATTAGTTGTACATCAACCTCGACCTACAATAAATCATCCACCACTTCTTACATCTTGGTCAGAAGCAATGACACGTGTGTCTGAATTCGACAATAATGTTCTCACACCGGCAACTGAATTCCCCGGAGTTGTACTAGATAGGTTTAGTGAGCTGGACAAAACCTTATATGTTGGAAGGAATTTTCCAAGTAAAGATGCATTAAAAAGCAAGCTAAAGAGATTTCACATTGAGAGGCACTGCGGCTATATAGTTCACGAATCATGTCGTAGTAAATATGTCATACGGTGTGAGAAGTATGGGGATGATTGTAGATTTCGCTTCAGGGCGATTCCGAACATTGCATTTGGAGGTTGGAGAATCTCGAGGATTGAGGCAGCTCATACTTGCGTTCAGCCAAGCCTGACACAAGATCATACCTCATTGGATGCAGAATTTGTGTCATCCATTGTTGTTGAGATGATTAGGACATGCCAAGATGTTCTGATAGCTCTTGTGCAAGAGAGGATACAACATACATTCGATTATAAGATTTTCTATAATAAGGCATGAATGGCGAAACAGAAGGCAATTGTGAAGGTCTATGGTGATTAAGATGACTCATATCGGGTGTTGCCGCAATTACTAGTCATACTGAGGCATCATAACCAAGTTGTCTTCCATCTTGAAACAAACGAACATGTGTCTCACGATAACCGACCGGATCCATCTCGTGTTCAATTTCATCGGTTGTTCAGGGCATTCCTCCCCTGTATCTCCGCATTTCGTTTCAACAAACAGTTCATTCAGATTGATGGAACGTTTCTATACAGAAAATACAAGGACGTATTGTTGATTGCGGCAACCCAAGATGGAAACCGTTCATCTCTTCCGCTTGTCTTTGCCATTGAAGAGAAAGAAAACTATGAACCGTGGAGTTGGTTTCTGGCATGTATCAGCAACCATTTCACCAACATTTGGGGTGTTTGTTTGATATTTGATCGTCACCGGGCAATTAATGAGGCAATCAATGTGGATCCTGATACATGGAGATACTCAAATGCACATCATCGGTTCTGCATTAGACACATTGCTAGCAATGTGCATAAAAAATTCCAGAACGAACCGATGAAAAAGTCAATCGCGAGGCTTGGTACGCATTGTATTTGTTATTTTTTACTATTTCAACGTAAAGATAAAATCAAATTATGTGAAATATCATCTATTCTGTGTAGCATATGAGTCGGATCAACGGTGGTTTGAAGAACGTTTTGAACAAATCCGTCAGGCTAATCAAGAAGTTTCTGATAATATAATGCGGATTCCAAAAGAAAAATAGATATTGGCATATGACGAGGGAAAGATGTACGGACATATGACCACAAACATTGTGGAGTGCATCAATGGTTTCTTCAAAGGGCTTCGCAAGCTACCTATAACCGCCCTAGTTCTGGAGACATTATATCGATGCATGAAGTACTTTGTTGATAGACAAAAACTAGCATCAAACGGAATACAATAGGGGGTAAGGTACGGACGACACTTTCAACGAGGGGGGGAAGAGGTACGGACATATGATCACAAACATTGTGGAGTGCATCAATGGTTTCTTCAAAGGGTTTCGCAAGCTACCTATAACCGCCCTAGTTCTGGAGACATTATATCGATGCGTGAAGTACTTTGTTGATAGACAAAAACTAGCATCAAACGGAATACAATAGGGGCTAAGGTACGGACGACACTTTCAACGAGAGATTGAAAAGAATATTGAAGAAACTTCTGGTTATCATGTTTGCCTTTTTTGATGAGAAGACTCTATTTGAAGTTCAAGAGCGTTCAGACCCCATCACAAATCACATCGGTTAAAAAATGGTGGTATTACTGGAAACGAAGCAATGTCAATGTGGAAACTTTCAGGCCTTACGGTTTCCATGCACACACGTCATCGCATCATGTGCTTCTGTGAACATATCATGGGAAGCATATGTTGATCCCGTATACCGGATGGACATCATTGCTAACTGTTATGTTGCACCATGGACGTCGGGAGTTTCGTTATTTCTCAATGCCCGAAGGCCAGCCGATAGTGATACCTGACATCAATCGGTTGCGTCCTCGTGGGAGACCGAAGGCCAGTAAGATGCGTAATGAGATGGACTGGCCTCAAGAACAAAGGCAGAGTTTGAGATGCACCATATGTCATCAAGAAAGTCATAACCGGAAACGATGCCTAACATTGTTGGGTCGAGTTCACACTCTCAGCCACATTGATGTATTGTCTTCATTGTGACATTCTCATATTATAAATTATATGTTGTTATCTCTTCTTTTTTTCTGAGTATTCTAAACCTCAAAACCCAAAAGCAGAACACTAAACCCAAAAAATCTTTCCTAAACCTTAATATCAAAATTCTAAACCCTAAACCTTAAAACCTAAACCCTAACCCAAAATTCATAAACCTAAACCCCAAAACCTTACAAAAAATCCTAAAACCTAAAAGATGAATTGTAAAACCAAAAACATCTTCCCTTTACCACGGTTTTTTATAACATTATGTGTCTGATATTTTAATAAAGTTTTATATAACGAAATAATAGTATCATAATTATTAGCATAAGTTATTCAATATAGATGATTAGATAAATTCCTAAAACATCGTTAGTAATTTTCATGGTTTATCTTAATCCAATCCATAATTAATCATAAAACTCCTCCAAAATATGTCTAACCAAATTCAAGATCCAAAAATTTAGAAATATTGTCTCTACGATTCTAAAAATCAGTATACCATTAATCCAAAAATATATATCTTAGTGACACATACCTAATATCTAAATACTCTATTAATCTTAAATCCTTAATAAAAACATGCATGCTTTCGAGAATTAACTTTCTCCTTATTCCTTAAATAAAATCTTAGATTATAGAATTTATTTCATAAATCCAAAAAATGAAATAAACTCCATCATGAATTACTTTTTCAACAAATCATTATCTACTTTTTATTGGTCACCAATACCATCCCATAAATATCATTTTTCAATTTTCTCAAAATTAGGCACATTTTTAAGGGTCATCCTCCCCAAATCATGTGTTTTAAAAGAGTTTAAAATTTTTACTAAATCACATTTCTTGGCCATTGGTGCCATTCAACATATTTTCTCAAATCCATTAAGAAATGGTATTACAATACAAACCTTATACATTACATTATTCTTACCAAGTTAATTTCATTAATAAAATTCTTTCACAACATATTTCTTGGATCAAAATACACAATAGCAATCATTCCACTTCGAAAGTATCAATAACATATTCTTCACATTAGTGTCTTGGATTCTTCTAAGATATATTTCCTTAATGCTTGTGGAATTCATTTGCATAGTGACTCATCTCCTTACAGCTGAAACATTACACATTGGAAAATTCATTCATTCCCATACAATCATGATCTTGGTATCCATTCTCCCCACAGTTGTAGTACTCCAATTCCCTTGAAGCATGTATCAATGTTTTTACTTCCACAATTATCATATGTGGGGAACTTCTTAAATGTTGCTTTTACCATTATCTATTTTTTTCTTCTTTCCTCTTCTTATCTTTATTTCATTCAAAACCAAAAGACTTGGAGAATTATATTTCTTTTGGTAAAAATAACTCCATTAAACAATGTGAATAAACATGGCATGTCTTGCAATCTACAAGTCATAACATTATATTGACCATAACGTTATATTTACATTTTACACTTACGACTCATTTCATTTGCTTATATGTAGATGGATGATATCATATTACTCACTCAGAAGCGTACCCATATTTCTCAGATCGTGTTAGAGGGTAGTGCAGATCGATCGATCAGGGTGTGTCGAGCGCACCATTTTCATCACAGGGAGCCTCCACATGCCATTAGACCATACTTGCGCCGTGCTGGCTTATATGGCATTGTCGTATCAGATTTCACATTTGTAGACCATCACCTGCTTGCTGCCCTCGTTGAGAGATGGAGACCAGAGACACACACATTCCACCTGCTGAGGGAGAGATGACCACCACCCTCCAGGATGTGGCAGTGCTTCTCGGTCTTCCCATCCAGAGGAGACCCGTTATTGGACTCACTCGTGCATCTTAGTCAGACTTTGCTCAGCGCTTGTTAGGCGTTGACATTTTGTCCAACTGTAGGGCTACAGATGGAGCATCCATATCTATGCCTTGGTTGGAGGGGCAGATTCGACGTTTACCCGATGATGCTGACGAGCAGACTGTTGTGTGTTATGCCCGTGCATATATATTACGTCTCATTAGAGGGACCATGTGTATTGATCACTCGGGGATGCACGTGCACATGATGTATTTACCCCTACTAGAGGACTTTGATCGGGCCGGGACGTACAGCTGGGGATCAGCCTGTTTAGCATACACATACAGAGCGTTATGCAGGCTATCCCACAGGGACCGCATAGATCTCATGGGATGCATCATCCTTATTCAGATGTGGGCATGGGAGCGCATCCCTGCATTCTGCCCTGAGCTTGCTGGTCCGCCGATCGAGATGGAGGTGCTGCAGGACGCTCCGCGTGGACGCTGGTATGATCAATCATTTATATTGGTTTCTGATGCTACTAGGAGTTATTGACTTTAATTTCTCATTATTTGTCACTATCGATGTTGTATTTTACAGGTGGTGTCAGTGACACAATTTCGACGCGATTCCGAGACACCATTTGGGCGTATATCGGCTCAAGTTGGACTGTCTCATACCTGACCAGGTATGTATATACAATCTATCATTGTCTAACAAATTTAATAATATAATCAATTTTGGTTTTTAGTTAGGAGCTTTTTTGACAAAGTCACATGCCATTTCAGATTTCATGGCTTCTATTACTGAAGTATTATGGACCAATAGCCAGCATACTGCACTGTTGGGCTTGAGGATGCTATGGCTGTAGTGCCTCTCATTCACTTCCATATTATTGAATGGCAGCAGCCTGACAGAGTCATGCGCCAGTTTTTCTGTGCTCAGCCGATTCCATTGCCACCGAGACAGACAGAGCGGCTTCATGGGATGAAGCTGACAGGGAGGCAGGATGAGGACCGAGTACATGCCCGCTTTATCGACTGTTGGCGCAGACGTGCAGAGTTTCGTATTCAGGGTGTACCTACGAATCGATTCTTTCTTTCGGAACAGGTTGAGTATGAGTTATGGTATTGACCGAAGTCTATATTGTATCTTACCCGACATGGCAGAGAGATGCAGAGGATGGTAAGTCAATAAATTTCCATTAGTTTGTTTATTGAACTATTTTCTAATTCATTTTGAATCTCTTTACAGGGTTGTCACACAGAGCAGCTTGTTTGCATGAGTGATGAAGAGGAGGGGGTCTTTAACCGGACAACCGTCTATCCTGCAGCGCTGGAGGCGAGGGAATCTTTTCGTGCGCTTTCCGAGAGCATCTTCAAGCGTCCAGCCCGGAAGAGGAGGTTCCTGCCTCAAAGGAACATCCTGCAGCAGCTGCTGGTGCTGAGGAGCCACAACCATGGCGACGTAGACAGCGTCGTGCTGCACGTGAGGTCTCACCTGTTCCACAGGCAGAGGTCGGTCCTCTAGTCCAGCCTCAGCGGATTTAGGATGTGCCTCAGGTGGCATGAGATTCATCTTTCTTGACAGGATATCCGCAGTTCTCCCCATCTTAGGTTCCAGATCCATCGCAGTCTTGAGGTCCAGATCCGTCACAACTTTGGGGTCTAGATCCATAGCAGCCTTGGGGTCCATATCCATCGCAGTCTTGGGGTACTGCTCCATCGCAGGCTTGGTTCCCCACTGCGATGATGGCGGGTCCTTCTACCACCCTAGCGGGAAAAAGATCAGGAGGGCAGTACGAGATGCAGTTGATAGCTCCTCCCACTGACACACAGATGGAGGATGTGACAGTCGACGTTCCAGTGCCCAAGGATCAGCCCTCTCCAGGTCATCAGACTTCACTGCGAACTCGATGCGGACGTCCTATTCGCAGACCACCATATGGGACGGAATCTACTCACCATAGACATAGACATTGATTGTACATGTTCATTTATATGTTTTATGTCTATTGAAATGAAAATACTATTATTACTATCATCTATTCTTATATGTTTATCCAGTATTTCAGTTTTCATTTATATTTTAGGCACAGTTTATATTTGACAGCTTTCAAAGTCAACTACTTGAAACATAGGAATAATTATTAAATTTCAAGTAGATAACTTTAGAAGCTTATAAAATATACAGTATAAAAACAATGTAAATAAAATTTAAAAGATAACCTAAACGTCTAAAAAGTTGTTGAAAATAAAGAGTTTCATAAATAAAATAAATAAATGAAAATAAAAGGAATGTAAGAAAAGTAACTCGGAAGTGAGAGCGAAAAGAATGAATGTCGAGGAGGATCCCAAGCCACCTATGTTTAATCAATGTTTAAAATGTCATTCATATCGGTCTTACAGTTTATATTTTATAGGGTATCAAAGTCACGTACTTGAAACATTTTTAAGTTTCAAGTAGGTGGATTAAAAAAGTTATAAATTATTTGTCACCAACATTTTTTAAAAAATTCTTTTTATTTTCGATTACTTGTTATATGTTTAATCAATGTTTAAAATGTCATTCATATCGGTCTTATAATTTATATTTTATAAGCTAGCAAAGTCGCGTACTTGAAACATTTTTAAGTTTCAAGTAAGTGGATTAGAAAACTTATAAATTATTTTTCATCAACATTTTTTAAAAAAATCTTTTTATTTTAGACTACTTGTTGTATGTTTAATCAATGTGTAAAATTTCATTCATATCGGTATTATAGTTTATATTTTATAGGTTACCAAAGTCACGTACTTGAATAAAAGATAAATTATGTTGAAACATTTTGTTTTATATATATATATATATATATATAACCATAACCAAATAATAATAAAACATTAAAATTTTAAATATATGAAAAAAATAATTAAAAAAAATATTGTTTTAGGGCAAAGGCAGTATCGCCGATGCCGCCTTTGAGGCGTATTTTAAAAAAAAAAACCTATGTTGTTTTAAAAAAAAATCCATTAAACCTATTAAAAAAAACTCTGTTCATCCTGTTTTTCATCTTTTTTCCTTCTTCAGAGATCTGCTAGACAGCAACTAATGGAGTCCACTCTTCCGCCAAGTGTGGAGCACGAAGAAGAAGGCTAAGAGCCTGAGATGGCTTTAGCTGCCAATGCTACATCTAGAAGGAATCAGGTGCGAGAGAGAGTGAAACTGAGTATTCAATTGCATTTGAGTACTGAAATTACAATAGAACTGTAAAAGAAAATGCAAGAAGAACAAGATAGAACAGAATCTCCCAGAAGCCCTGGGCCACTGCCCCTAATTCAGCCGAGTTGAATGCTCCAAACTAACCCATAAATCCCCCTGTCCTCCCCCCTGCCAGCTTTAAAGGGGAAATATTCCCTAGACACCTAACAGCCATACAGTGGAAACTACTATACTAACAACTTTGTATGACATTTACAACTCTACCACTGGCATTTAAGACCCCCCACCCCCCCCACTACCTGTGCACTTATCATTACTGATGTGGAGGTTGCTCAGCTGGCGAGTTAGTTGGAGACACCTACTCTGGCGGGTCAGTGGGAGACACCAGCACCATTAAAAACTTATGTTAGACGAAGACGTCCAGCTGTTTTAAATGAAGTGTAAATTGGTCAGTGACTTGAGCCTATAGTTTATATTGTTTCAAGTTGGCTTGGAGGGGTTGCTGTGGTATTTCTTTTGGGCTGCAGCAGTTGCAGAGGGCTACAGCCAGGCTGTTAGGTACCGCCGTAATAGGGGCCAGCAGGGGTAGTGTTAAGGGGAATAAGCAATGGGCCCAGAGGATATTTTGTTAATCACTCTATAAAAAGGGATTAGGGGGCTGTACAGAGGAGAGAGGGTTATTCTGTTGGAGTTCGGCCCTCAACTTGGGACGTCGGCCATTGTTGACTTGGGTGGGAGCGCGGCAGCGCCTCTTGATTTCTTCCTTCTTCTTCCTTCTTCTCCCCTGTAATTCTGATTTCCATAGTGTAATACATACAGGGAGTCTTCTCGGTTGCCTGTCAAGAGTGAGGGGAAGTATCATTTGGTCCGACCTACCACCCATTTCCTGCGCGACAAACGAGTTGCACAACACTTCATCAGGCGGAGGTGCGCACAGAGGAGACGTGCGCTGCCCACACGACCGGCGAAGTTTCCTTTCACTGTCGGCGCGCACCGTTGGTATCCATTGGCGTGCACACAAGGACGACATTCCGATTCTCATCCGCAGAATCTGTTCCGTTCTTCATCGGCGGATACAGCAGACGTCCACGGCCTCTTTTCCACTGAAGTACTGTTCGTTTGGCGCTATGCACTACTTGATCATTTCGATCAGTGCAGATGTCCACGAACCGTTCCATTCCATTCTACTGAAGTGCGTACTCTCTATTTCTGTTGAACACCGCCGCGACGTCGCCTTAGCCGGAGATGATAGCTACAGGCGGAGAATCCCGAGCTTGATGCTCCCCGATGCGACGCCGTTAGGCGTTTTCTCGTCTTGATCGGACGAAGCGCACCTGGATTTCCACACCAACAAACCCCGCTGCACCGCCGCGCGCTGCTGGTGCCTTCCGCAGAAGCAACCACGAGTTTGAGAATTGCAGATCGCACCACCGGCTTTCCTATTTCGCTCGCGCAGGAAGCGACGCACAACCCGCCAGCGAAGTTTCCGCTCACGCGCTCTATTGAGGAGTCGCGCACCGTCGCCAACAACGCTCGGCCGGCTTCACTTCAGAGGGGCAGCTTCTGTTCCAAAAAGATGTACATACAGGTGCGCCACCGTTTGGTGAAGGCGCACGCGGCCTAATTAAAAAAAACAAAAAAAAACAAAAAAAACAGAAGAAACAGAAAGGAAAAATCTGCTGGCGCACAGAGATTATGCTGCAGGACCAGCGCTAGTGGGAGCAAAAATGGGCTTGCCACTGGTGCGAGGAGGCCGAATTCCAAAAAACAATGCTACTCTGGATGCGTCACCGGGAGAAGCTACAGTAGCACAAGCCTGCACTCGACGTGACCTTCGTCGTGCCTAACGACACGACGTTGCCGAACTACAGAGCAAAAGTTCCGTTTGGTCGGGTACCGAGAGGGACGACACTTGTTCAGTCGGTGCCAGCTACGGGCACAATCAGCTCGCATTCCCAGCAAGTGCATCTGCTTCCACTGACGACTGCACAGCAGGAGCCGCACTCCATCTCCGTGCAGTCTTCCGCTGGAAATGGCGCTGGTGGACTAGGAAAACTAGGGGCAGACACGAACTGAGATGCGGTTTTCGCGAACGCTATTACTGGCAACATGCAACCTACGTCTCCTACTCGTCTATTGCAGTCAATTTAGCAGTCAACAAAGATACTAAAGACAACAGACTTATTTACATTGGGAGTTGAAGAAACAAAGCAGGATGCCCCTAGTGTTGCCTGTGCGGGGTTCTCGGCTACTCAGTCGACTGCGTCCCTTAACACACAGTCCACAACTTTTGGCAGCGTGGCGGCAAAGCCGAGTGACGAGGCGGCGTTGCCCGACCAACCATCAACGGTGGATTCATCACCTGCCTACGGTGTGGCACATCTGGCAGCTGGGGAATTACGTCGTCAGGAGATGAGGGCACTGCAGGGGGACGAGACGAAAGTAGGCACGCCTCCATTAGAGATTGTGAGTATGGGGAAGCCGAATGCAGTAGCGCCATCAGTATTGCATAATTTCGTCATGGTGCTGGTATGCGCCATGGTGGTGGCCGCACATTCGCTTCGCCAAACACGTAACTCACCATCCACGATGCAGCACTTTCCGCTCCTTCAACCTCCTTTGGAGGGAGCAAAAGTAGTTCTGGTGGGTGCCACTGGTAGCCGCAGAAAGCATATGGCGGATCATGAATTGTCTCACCGAAAGGCGCAACATCGCAAACCAATGGGGGACCTTCAACGGGATGATAATCGTCCAGGGCAGCATATCTGGATGATTGTGTGGGATTGGCACCTGCAGCTACTGCTCTAGACTATTTTCTCTATGTCTCACCTTGAGGACAAGGTGATTTTTCAAGGGGTGGTAGTGTTAGGTACCGGGTTAATAGGGGCCAGCAGGGGTAGTTAAGGGGAATAAGCAATGGGCCCAGGGGATATTTTGTTAATCCCTCTATAAAAAGGGATTAGGGGGTTGTACAGAGGGGAAGAGATTATTTTGTTGGAGTTTGGCCCTGGACTTGGGACGTCGGCCATTTTTGGCTTGGGCGGGAGCGCGGCAACGCCTCTCGATTTCTTCCTTCTTCCTTCTTCTCATACTCTTCTCCTCTGTAATTCTGATTTCCATAGTGTAATACATACAAGGAGTCTTCTCAATTGCCTGTCAGAGTGAGGGGTCGTATCACATGCTCCTGGAGAGAAAACCAAGGGAGTACGTCTTCTTCTCTTTTCTTCTTGTAATTCTTTCATTTGCGCATACTACTAGTTCCGTGGAGTTGTTAATGCAATTAGTTTGTACGAATGAATTTTCTTAGTTTTCTGTTTTAATCTATCACTTTGGTGCTTTCATTGAGAACTACCGTGCGGAGTAGAATCAACACCAGATAGGACTGATTTGGTTGGTGGATGATGACGAGGATGGAAGCAAGAGTAACATCAATGGAAACTCAAATGGATCGACTGCGGCAGGTACAAACAATAGAAACTTTACGGCAAACAAAGATGCAGCAAAACAACAAAGTTTCAGAGCTTCGACAGACAGTCCAGGGCCTCTAGCGGAAACTGCAAGACCAGCTGCAGGCGTCAGTCGTCGAGCTTTCGCAGTCTCTACATGAGCAAACGAAGGCAATTGTAGAGATGTTTGTACGTCAAGTAATTCCGGATTCGGTACAGCAAGTTGAGGAAGAATCGGAGTTGTCGAAGGTACGCCTAGAAACTTCGAAGGCGAATAGGAGGGGAGCGGAAGTCCAACACAGATCGTCGGGTGCAGGGAAGTTTTTGTCCGCACTCATGTTTTGAAGATCACACAGTCGAACGAGGGGAATAGGGAATAGTGGACCAGATTGCATGCATGAAGAGTAGTGACATTGGAGAGGTCATGCGTTCAGAGTTGAGTACTCTAACTAAGCGAGTAGAATTACCTACTTCCTCTAGGGAAGATCCAATAGTATGGATAGCACAGGCGAAGACATATTTTGTGATCCACAAAACTCACCTCCATTTGCGGGTACCTATCGCGCAATTGTATATGGAAAGACAAGTCCAATACTGAATTCTATCCTTAATTAAGATGCAGCCGACACTTGACTGAGAAGAGTTTAAGGCGAAGCTCTTAGGACGGTTTGGTACAGCTACAGAGAATGATCCTCTGAAGCAGCTAAAAGGCATTAGGCAAGAAGGAATTGTGGAAGAATACATCAACGAATTCTCGAGTCGCTTTGCGAATACTAAGTTTGAAGGATGGCTAGTGTGTGTGTGTAATTTTTTTTGTGAGGATTGCGTCCAGAAATTGAGAGCATAGTGGCAACTCACGAACCTGGAACTAAAGTGCGCCTTATTTCGCTAACACGGAGCGTGGAAAGCAAGTTAATAGTTAAGGAAGTCATTCATGGACAAGAATTTCGACGGTTAGCAATACCTATGTCTTATGATTGCACTGGCAGTGGTGGGACAGTTAAATTTAATCCTGTTTCGGTGACTTTGGACAGGGGACAACAAGGAAGGACGACATTCCGATGTGGAAAGAGGCTCGCAATATTTCTCGTTCGGAATTTCAAGAATGAAAGGCTAAAGGCCTTTGTCATTCTTGTGGAGCGAAATTTGGTCCAACTCATAGTGTCGAGACAAAGGTTTTAATCTGATGATGTCGGAGTGTATCGAGCCTCAAAGAGTGGTGGAGGATCTGACAATACCTGAACCGCCTAATTGTGACGGTGGAGAAGAAAATTGGGAGATGACCTGTCAAGCCTTATGTCGAGGCGCATTCGGGGATCCAAGTCAATGATTCTCGAAGTCTCATTTTTGAGAGCGCCTATTTTGGTGATTGTGGATAGTGGTGCCAACCACAATTTTGTTTCGAGATAATTGCTTAAGATTTTGGTTGTACTAGTGTCCCAAACTAAACCTTTTGGAGTACTTGGGAGATGGTCAACGAATAATCTCTAGTGGAATGTGTAGGTCCTTGCCCGTTCAACGGGGCAACTTGGCTTTTGAAGTGGACACTTATCTGTTCAACACGTCTGGACCAGACCTTGTTTTGGGAATGTCTTGGTTAGAAACTTTGGGATATGTAACTTCCCATTGGAGAAACTTAACCATGAGCTCGTTTTTCACGGTCAACTGATAAATTTGCAGGGAATTCAGACCAGTCAAGACGCCCCTCTAGCCTTGCAAACAACTCTAATCGGGCGTAATTTTTTCGCACGGGGCATCCAGTGGCAACCGGGAATTCAAGAGACCAAGCTCAATCGTTCCTCTGTACATGAATTTGTTACGGCATTGCACAAGTTGTTGGAAGAGTATACTCGACTTTTCGAGGAGCCCAGGGGCCTACTTCTCGTCGCGCGAAAGATCGCGTCACTAGGCTACGTGAACCGACGTCTCCAATTAATGTTTGACCTTACAAGATTGCTTATCTAATGAAGAATGAAGTAGAGAGGCAAGTTGCAAATTTGTTACAGCAGGGGGTCATTCACAGCAGTACAAGTCCTTATTCTAGTGGTCCAAAAGAAAGAAGGTGGTTGGCACATGTGTGTTGACTAGCCATTGAACAAGCAAACTATTCTAGATAGATTTCTTACACCCATTATCGACAATTTGTTAGATGAATTGTTTGGGGCCCAATACTTTTCCAAATTAGACCTCAAATCAAGTTTCCACCAAGTACATGTCCGGGAGGAGGATGTTGAAAAGACTACTTTCCGCACCCATGAAGAACACTGAGAGTTTTTGGTTATGCCATTTGGCCTTATGAATGCCCCTGCCACATTTCAAGCTACCATGAATATCCTCTTTAAACCATTATTGCGTAAGTTTGTTTTAGTCTTCTTTGATGATATACTTGTTTATAGCAGCGGTTGGTTAGCAATCTCGCAATGTAAAACATTTCATGTTAACCGTAAGAAATGCTTCTTCGGTAAACCAGAAGTCGAGTATCTAGGTCATCACATTACTCAAGAGGGTGTTTCTATGGACCCCAAAAAAATTACTAGCATTCTGGATTGGTCGGTTCCACAGAATGTTTAAGAGGTACTTGGGTTTTTAGATCTCTGGTTATTACGACAAGTTTGTTAAGGATTATGAGAAGTTGGTATTGGATTGGTGTAGCCTGATTCATTTGGATGATGTTGGGTCGAATGCTAGCGGCCCATACTACGCACCAAGCCGCGACTCTCACGAGTTGAGCTCCACGGTGAGCACGTTGGGGGGTTGCAGGGGGCAACGCGCCCTTGCTTCAGGGGTCTGAGGGCTGAATGTTCCCGGTCTAAATTTGGGGGAACTGTACCAACTCTGACCATTGTAGTAGCATGGTTGATCAGGCAACACCGACAGAGCACTGTAGAAGTGCGGACTTTTGGCACGGTTACTGTAGCATCTCGAATTTTGGGGGCAGCAGTATTGTAGCTCCGCGAACTTCTTGCTTGTAAGATTTTGGATTTCTCTGTAAGGTATGTTTTACTTACGTTTCTGTTTAAGCCCTTTATTTTGATCAATTAAGTGTTTTCCCAAGTCCTTAAGAAGGCTCGGGGGTGTTTCGGGGGTTCGGGAAACAAAAGAGGAAGAAAAGGTGGGGTTCTGGTCATGCTGCACGGTTTGCGCACGGTTAGTGCAAATCGTGCGGAATTCCCAAAAAACCGTGTGAAAGGGGGGGGGGGGGGGGGGGGGGGGGTCGGACAGTAGCCTCGGCACGGTTTGCGCACGGTTTGGCAAACTGTGCGGGTAAACCGTGCGAGGGGGCTCTTTTGGGACAGAAGCATCCGCACGGTTTACGCACGGTTTGGCAAACCGTGCGGGTAAATTGTACGACCCAGAAACCTTCAAAAAAATTACAAAATTGTCACTCCGGGATTTTATATCCCACTCGGGATTTTTCCTCCTCCCTTGCAACCCTAGAAACGAACCAAAGGGACCAAGAGCTCCCAAGGATCAATCTCCTTCGTTCCTAAGCCGTTTGGAGCGTCGTCAGTTGCGGATTGAAGATCCGGGTAAGGCTAATCTCCCTCTTGCTTTTCTTTTTGGTTTAGGGTTTCTATTTCTTTCCTATCTCTATCTGAAGCTCTCAAACCCTATCTTTTCGGTGAGTTTTAGGGTAAAAGTTCAAGGGTTGGTTGAATCGAGATTTAAGGTTTCCGTTGGGATTGCGTTCGCCAACGGATTCAAGGTATGTGGTCTACAAGTTATATCCCTTGGGTTTTGTGTAGATTTGTGCATGTAGGGTTTTTGTTCTTGCCCTCTTTTGAAGAGTTCTTGATGCCTTTGACATAATGTGATGTAGTGATGTCTAAATGATAAATTGAACCCCTCTTGATCCCCATGGGATGCAAGGAGGATGACTCAACCAAATTAGGGCCACCCGAGGGGCGCGCCGATATTCCCCGGACTTAGAGCTAGCTAAGTGTAGGTCGTTGTGCGAGAACATAGAGCCTATGACGAATATGTTAATATGCTTAGGTGATGTGCAATTGGTGTTTAGTAAAACACTTAGGTTGGGTAATTACCTAAGAGGTTGTTTGGTTGGCATGAAAAGGGTTAAAAGGGATAAATGGGAAAATGCTAGGGATTAGCCTTATACTTGAATAGGCTTAGTGAGATATGCATGGGAAATGGGAATGGGGCTAAAGGGGTTAAGTAATATGAATACTGAACGTGTTAATGGATTGAGGCAAAATGTTAATTTCCCATTTATTGATGTTGTTATGATGTTGTTATGATGTTGGCTTTGTTGTCGTGATATGGCACACTGATTTTTGGTGAATGATAAATAAGCATGTGCACATAGCTTAGTAGAGTGGGGTATTGACTTGAGGTTCTACGCCCACGGGTTGAGTTGGACCAAGGTTCTAGCTCCTCCCCTAAATGCACGGGTTAGGGAAGGGGACAGAGTTCTATTCCCCTAACGGTTGCATGCCACCCGGACTGAGGCTTCGAGGTGAGGATATTGGAAATTGTTGTGATATGATGCCTTAATTCTCACATGTTGAAAAACGTTGATCATGCCTATTCCATTGAACACGTGAAAAAGGGGGAAATGATAAATGTAATGTCTTAGTAATAAACATGGGTTAATTGGTAGGTTAACTTAAAGGAACATAAATAAAGATAGCCTATTGAACTGTTTACCTTAACTTGCCTTTATTTATCATTTGCATGCACTATCTGCCTTGCTAGATATTTTGTAGACACCTACTCACACCCTGCTCGGGCCACCGTTAGGTACCCGAGCAGATTTCATGCTTGCGGGTCAGGACAAGGGCAAGGGCCCTATGCTAGGGAGATGAGTTGAACATGGGACATGTTTGGGGTGAGGTTCCAGACCTGGAGTCCGAACCATTTTGGGGATTCTAATATTTTCTTTCTTTTGGGGTTTTGTTCCCTTGAGACTGTAGCATGGCAATAGCATATTTATCATTGTTTATGATTGTACCCAGTTTTAGGATTTGGTTATTTGTGCATGTTATTGATTGTTCTCTTATGTTTCTGCTATTTCAATTCTTATCTGTTGTGGCTTACTCTGGTATTAAGGGTATAGTCTCCCCACGTGACATATTGCACCCTCGCTGCTAATCGGCAACCTCTAGCGTACGGGAAGGCGCGTTTGAGGTCATGTAACTACCCGACTCGAGGCACCGGTTTTGTGGCTCCCGAGTCGGAAACGTTTACATTGCTACTGGCACTGTAGCAGTTTGGACTTGGGTGGTCGGAGCACTGTAGCAGTGCAGACTTCCAACCATCATTCACTCTAGCACAGTGGACTTACTGTGCGGTTGGTGGCACAGTACTTCGTCTTCTTTATTAGCTCATTTTGAGTGGGGCTTTTTGTGTGTGTGAAACTCTGATCTTCTTGTAATTGTACTCCTGGGTTTCATAGTGAAGTGTTTCTGTCTCTCCGTGGACGTAGGGATTTTTTCCAAACCACATAAATCGTTGTGTCAGTATTCATCATCTTCATCTTTTGTTTTCGTCTTTTCTTTATCTACAAACTGTTGTCGTGTGACTCCCAGTGTTTCCAAAACAGTTGGCAAAACCACTTACGGACCTTACTAAAAAGAATAATTTTCAGTGGGGGTCAGAGGGCTCAATCTGCTTTTGAAGTTTTAAAGCAGAGTTTGGTTACGACACTTGTGCTACGGTTACCTGATTTTACTCGACAATTTACCATTGAGTCTGATGCTTTGGGAGGTGGTCTCGGTGCGGTACTCAGGCAAGAAGGGAGACCTATAGCTTATTACAGTAAATCATTGTCTGCTGCCACCTTACACAAGTCTATATGAGAAAAAATTAATGGTGCTCGTGGACGCCATTACTCAATGGCGGCAGTACCTTTTGGGCAGGCAATTCGTTGTTTCTACGGACCATCAAAGTCTTAAACATTCGTTGAGTCAAAGAATTGTGTCGATGGACCAAATTGTTGGGTTATAATTTTGACATTGTTTATAAATCTGGAAAAACAAATTCTGATGCGGATGCTCATTCTTGGATGCATGAAACACAGATTTTGCAAATGGCCTTCTCTGAACCCTGTTGGATCAATATGCCACTGGTCCGAGCAGAAAACAGCCAAGATAGTTTTTTCCAAGACTTTCAGCTCACCGCACTCAGGCTCCTGTACCTGCAGGTTTTTCACTGCATAATGACATGCTTTATTTTAAAGGCCGCCCAGTTCTCTCTAAAACCTCCCGAATGATTCCCACATTGCTGTATTATTTCCATTCTTCCCCACTTGGTGGTCACAAGGGCTATTTAAAGACCTATAAACGTTTGGCAGCGAGTTTATATTGGCAAGGAATGACTCAAACACTGTTCAAATTTGTTAGGGAATGTGCTATTTTTCAGCAGCAAAAATACCAAACTTTAAGTCCAGCGGGTTTAATACAACTGCTTCCAGCTCCAGACTTAATTTAGGATGAAATCTCTGTGGATTTCATTTTCAGGCTTTCCTAAATCTCAGGGATATGAGGTAATCTTTGTTGTGGTGGACCGTCTTTCCAAGTATGTTCGTTTTTTACCACTCAAACATCCTTTTTTCAGCAAAGGATGTTGCTGAACTTTTCATAAAGGAAATTGTTTGTTTACATGGCATGCCTAGTGCAATTATCAATGATCAGGATCCGTTGTTCACCAGTTTATTTTAGATGGAATTGTTTTGTTTACATGAAACTAAGCTTAAATTGAGCCCTTCTTACTATCCTCAAACGGATGGTCAAACCGAGGTTGTCAACCGAAACCTTGAAACTTATTTGCGATGTTTTTTTTCAACAAACCGAAGCAGTGGGTTCATTGGTTACCTTGAGCTGAATTTCGTTATAGTACATCCTTTCATGTTTCCACTGGCCACACTCCCTTTGCAGACACCCCCTGCTCTTCCCCATTATATTGCTGGAGACACTGCCCTGCGACATTGATTGACCGGGATAAAGCTCTTTATCACTTAAAAAATCATTTGTTGATAGCCCAGCGTTCTATGCAACAGTCAACTAACATAAAACGGCGGGATATTTCTTTTCAACCTGGTAATCCTATTTTTGTCCAGCTTCAGTCTCCTGACCCTACTGTGTCCGCTGCAAAAATTTGTCTTAAGCTTGCTCCACGATTTTATGGCCCTTTCACTGTTCTTTCTAAGGTGGGGGTCGTGGCCTATCGTTTGGATTTGCCATAACACAGTAAGGTTCACCCTGTTTTTCATATCTCTCAGCTTAAGTTGGCTGTTGGGGATCCCATTCCGGAACACCTTCCCAAGCATTTTTGTGAGGATCATCCCGAACAAGTTTTGCCTGAGTCTGTTCTAGCCTCCAGGGGATGTTGGTTGTAACTTTCACTGGCTTGTTTATTGGCGTGGGTGTCCAGTTGGTGATGACACTTGGGAGAATGCCCGGTTATTTCAGGCTCAGTTTCCTTTCTTCCACCTTGGGGACAAGGTGGAAATTTGGGCGGATGGAATTGATGGGGAGGGTGCTCAGCTGGCGAGTCAATTGGAGACACTTGCTCTGGCGGGTCAGTGGGAGACACCAGCACCCTCAATCGGAGACACTTGCTCTGGCGGGTCAGTGGGAGACACCAGCACCGTTAAAAACTTATGTTAGACGGAGGCGTCCAACTGTTTTAAATGAAGGGTAAATTGGTCTTTGGCTTGAGCCTACAGTTTATATTGTTTCGAGTTGACTTGGAGGGGTTACGGTGGTATTTCTTTCGGGTTGCAACAGTTGCAAAGGGCTACGGCCAGGTTCCTGGAGAGACAACCAGGAGAGTTCGTCTTCTCTTTTCTTTTCTTCTTATAATTCTTTCCATAGAGCATACATGCCAGTTCAGTGGAGTTGTTAATGCAACTAGTTTGTACAGATGAATTTGCTTAGTTTCCTCTTTTAATATGAGGTTCTATCAATTACCCACCCCTTAAAATCCACCTTGTCCTCAAAGTGGAAATTAGGGAACTACATTTTGTAGAGCCTAGTTGTATGACCCTTCCTTTGCTAGTTCCTCTATCAATTCCTCTTCCATCTTGTTCCACGGCTCCGAACACTCTCATACCATCAGCTTGAGCTCCTTTGAACACCTATGTTCCGGACTAAATTTTTGTCCACAAGCATCTTTTCCACAAATTCTTCCTTGGACAGGTTCTGAACTACTTTCAAGCATGGGACAACTTCACATTTCCTCTCTCTTTCATTCTCGTCCCCAAGGGGAATAAGATTGACCATTCCTGAACTCCAACTCCTTCCCTGCCCATGAGATGCCTAAGGTCTGCTACGCGCCTCCAGCGGTTGGAGAATTCCCTTCACCTGGATGTTGGTGAAAATATTGAGAGGGAGGGTAGAGGAGAAACAAATGTATATTGTGTTTCGTATCTAGTTGAACAGAGAGAGAATTATAGTGTGGGGGGGAGAAGAGGAGGAAGATAGAGAAAAACCCGAGGAAAGACCACTTCTCCAAGCCCCCAGCTGGAACGTCCCGACATCTGAGCCCCATAGTTGCCTGTTGTCGTGTCCCCTCTGCACATGTTAGCCAGCTCTAGGGCCCATTCAGTAGTCTGCAATTCCGCTGTGCACCCAGCAGCTAGTGCAGGTTCCTCTTTCCTGGCCGTCAACACTAGATGGATCCAAGTCTCGGGAATAAAACAATAATATGACCAATGTATTTGTCTTGCCCGTCATAAACATCATTATGCCAAACACCTAACGCAAGTACCATATGAAGTAAACTATCAAATATATAGCAGTTGGACTTATCCTCAAGGTGGAACTCCGGAAAGCTTGGGTCGGCTTCTTGTTTCATTGTGGTTTTCAAAACAAATTTTTAGCAGACCCTTCAAAACTGTAGGTTGAACCTTCTTCCAACAATATCAGGAACCAATATGGATATAATGTCTTAGAAGCCAAGTGACCTGAATTCATGCTTCCAATTTGATCATAGAAGTTATGATATACCTTGAATCTTCCATAACACCATTGCTCTTTCTAAGCATTTTGTGTGCAGCAACCAAACTGGGCTTCAATCAATCTGGCTTGGAAGCCATAGCCTTGGAATGCCTCGCAGAACTTGTTGGGCAAAAATCTCTCAAAGTGTCGTCTCGGTATTTTTTTGGATGATTGTGTTTGTTGACAAAGTCAGATGATCACGAATCAGTATGGTTGGTGTTGCCGAAACAGATATTTAAGGTGGTGCAGTTCCCCAGTGTTTTCAAATTTTTTGGCCTCAAAATCAAGAGTTCGTTTTTTTGGCAATGGAAAGATTTCCACATAGCAGCTGCACTATGCGGACCGCAAAGGAGTTCATGGACCGCGAAGCGTGGAGTTCGCGGACCGTAAGGGAGGTTTAGGGAACCGCGAAGGATGTTACGTTTTGCGGACGAGGGCGTTGTTTTCGGCTATCGCAAAGGATAAATGAGCTATGCAAACCGCATAGCAAAATCAGTTCGCGGGAGGCTAATTGTTCGCGGGAGGCTCGTCGTTTGCGATTGAGAGGCGGTGATTTAGGTTGCCGCAAAGGGATTCCGTTTGTGGAAGGCAACGGCCGCCGCAAAGGCTTAAGGCACTATGCGGACCGCATAGCACAGTTCGCAGGGAAGGGTGTACCGCATCGAAGTTTTGGGTAATTCGAATTAACGGGTTTTGCGGATCTATTTGCCTATAAAAAGACTCATAATCACATCATTAGGAAAAACAAATTTCATTAGAAAAGATCATCACTCCGGGAAGAATTCGGTGAAATCCGAAGTAGTTTGCGAGGAAGAATTCTGCGAAGAAGAAGAGTTTGCGGGGAAAGATGCCGCGAAAGGTGAATTAGTTTGCAGAAACAGTTCGCGAAAGAGGTTTGCGGGGCTCTTTAGCCTGCAAAGGAAAAATGGACTGCGTAGAAGAGGCAGTCCGCGAGGCATCAGCCGTCCGCGAAGCAAGGATGGTTCGCGAAGAAAAAGGGTGTCCGCGAAGAACTCACGCCACGCGGAGCAACACAATTCGTGGAAGATCCAAGGTAGTTCGCAAAGGGAGCAAGGTAGTTCGTGGATGGACTCAAACAATTCGCAAAAACAATTTCTGCAAACTAACAATACGCGAAAAAGAGGGACTTCAACAAAGCATTTATCTACAACTGAGGATGTGTTCATTCATGCAAATGAAGGGACCTACAAGTCCATAAACTGTGTGTGGATCCTTTCCAGAGCAGTGAGCAAAGGAAGAGGAAGAAGGTGATCTTTTTCAACGACAGTGAACTAGAGAAAGAGGCTTAGGGAGTGACCCTTGAAAAAATAGTGAGCAAACCCTAAACATTGTAAAGACAGTGAGTCTGGACATAGAAGTGATCAAGCCCGAACCTTGTAATTTGGCGGTGAGGCTTAGTGGATTTGGTATATTGGCACATCATCGTTGTGTGCTCCTTGGACGTAGCCTATTGAGGGTAAACCAAGTAAAATTGTTGTGTCTCGTGCATGATTTCAATATTGTTCATACATTGCTATGGAAAAGGGAGAGAAGAGTGTTGTTTAACGACGAAACAAGATCCGAAGGAGCAGTTGTTTTAATCTGTCATACCCTGATTCACCCCCTCTCAAGGTATTTAACCTAACTGGGCTAACAATTGGTATCAAAGGTAAAGGTTGAAAGTCAGTGGTTCTCTCTGAGTTGAAGAAATGGAAGTTGTTAATCACAAAGGGATTCCGATCTTTGATGGAGGCAATTTTCAGCTATGGAAGAATTGAATGCAACACTTCTTTCGATCATTAGGTATGGATGTATTCACGACTGCAATGCATGGTATTTCTGCCAGTATGGGCAGTATTGTTTTATCAGAAGCAGAACATAGAGAGTTGGATGTTAATGCCAAAAGAATCAATGTGTTAGGGGGAGCCCTATCCAATGGAATATATATGAAGATAATGTCGTGTAAGTCATCAAATGTTATGTGAGAAAAATTGATGAATATTTATGAGGGTGACACAAAAGTCAGAGAAGCAAAGTTGCAGGTTCTATGGAACAAGTATGAGGATCTCAGAATAGACCCTAATGAGTATGTTGATAAATTCTTTGACCGGGTAAATGTTGTTGTAGAAGACATGCGTGATCTCGGAGAAATTATTGAAGATATAAAAATCGTTAAGCGTATCCTGAGAAAGCTTCCACCTCGGTTCAATCCGAAAGTTTCTATATTGGAAGATAAATATCCAAAGGAGCTGACATTGGATAGCTTGCACAGTACTCTTGTTGCATACGAGATGAGAAATGAAGATAATGAGTTTGTGGAATAAAGTCCAAAAAAGTGGCATTTAAGGCCATGAAGGAGCTCACCATAGAAGATGGTCAGGAAGAAGAAAACGATGAGGTGATGTCATTCTTTTTCTCAAATCTTCAGAGGAAAAGGAAAGTTCAAAGGGAAACTCTCACTTGCATGCTTTCGATATGAAAAGGTTGGACATCTTGCAGCAAGGTGCCCTAAGAAGTTTGAAGATGATGATGAGGATGAAGTCGAAATTCACATGAAAAAGTCTTCAGCCTACGTGAAAGGTAATAAAAAGTTGAGAAATTTCTTCAAAAAGAAGAATTTACTTTCAAAAGAAGATAACAGTTCAGAAGAATCTGAGGCAAAAGAGTTGGGGGGCTATAAAGATCATGAAGAAGGTGCTATGGAGGTAGTTGTCAGAAATTCTCAAACAAGGGAAGAAAGCGACAATGACAAAGGAGAAGTCGAAGGAAGAGTTGACCTTCAGGTCGAATTAGAAGCTGCTCTTGAGGAAATGGATGTTTGGAGAGTCAAAACGAAGAAAACCAACAAAGTGGTTCGTGATGCCAAACTTTATATGCAGCAGCAAGAATAAGAGAAGTCTGAGCTGATTAAAGAAATTGAAAAACTGAAGTCTTCAATGCCAGAGAGCTCAGAAAATTTTGTTAAGTACAAGCTCAAAATCGAAGAACAGAAAAGAGAAATCGATAGTTTAACTAACACCGGAAAAGATCAAATCAAATGTATTGAAGAACTCGAAGAGGAAGTCGTCGGTCTGCGACGAAGTGTTAAAGATCAGAAAAAACTCTCGACTCTCAGTACAACATCGGGAAAGCAGATCATTCAGGTAACAGAAAAGATGCAGGTGGAGCATAGAGGTCCAGCAGAACCAAAGCAAGCACTAAGAGCATGGTATTCAAGACTAAATCAGTTTTTAAAAAAGCTCGGTTTTCAGCGTGGTGGAGTTTATTAAAATCTCTATGTCAACAATGATAGTAATCAAAGAATAATGGTGCTGATATATGTCGATGACATAATATTTGGTGGATTAAATGAAGAACAATACAGACAATTTGCAGAATTCATGAAAATTGAATTTAAAATGTCAATGATTGGTGAACTAACGTTTTTCTTTGGCTTACAGGTGACACAAGGAAAGCATGACACATTCACTTCTCAATCTAAATATGCTAAGGAGGTTTTGAGAAGGTTTGGAATGGATAATTCCAAAGAGATGACGACTCTGGTGGCTACTCGGATGAAACTATCACGGGATGGTGAAGGCAATGCAGTTAATGTCACAGAATACAGGCAAGACAAATCACTGGCAGTCTGTTTTACTTGACAGCAACAAGACCTGATATTGTTTTTACCACATGCCTAGTAGCACGGTATCAAAGCAATCCCAAGAAAAGCCACTTTCTTGCAGTGAAAAGAATACTTTGGTATATCAAAGGCACGGTGGATTGCGGTTTGCTATACAATGACAAATCTCAGCAAGAGTTGTTGGGCTATATGGATGCAAATTGGATCGGTTCAGCAGATGATAGAAAATCGACATTAGGTGGTACATTCTATCTTGGCGGATTGTGTATTTCTTGGCTAAGCAAGAAATAAGATTGCATTTCGTTGAGCACCGCAGAAGCTGAATATATTGCGGCCACTCAAGCGTGCACGCAGTTATTGCGAATGAAGCAGCAACTTGATGATATGGGAGTTGAAGTGAAGTCTTCGATCGGAATCCATTACGATAATTCAAGTGTTATAAATCTCAGCAAAAAGCCAGTTCATCACTCAAGGACAAAACCCATTGAGATCAAGTATCATTTCATCAAGGAGAAGGTGAAGCAAGGGCTTGTGAAGTTAGAGTATGTGTCTACAGAACTACAAGTTGCCGACATTCTAATGAAGAGCTTACCCAAAGAAGCGTTTGAACGGCATCGACTGGCTCTTGGAGTTCAGTCGAATCCTCGCACTTGAAAAAGTGTGGATGTGGGACTGATAGAGACCTGCTGCCAAATTAGTTTGGGGGTATTATTGTCTTTGTATGGGGTAGTTTGTTATAGGGGAGTGGTGTGAGTTTGTTAGAGTTTGTTATGGGGAAATATTGTTGTTAGAGGAGTCACGTGGTGATGAGGGGATCTCTTATAAATATAATTGCATGGGGGAGAAAGGGTAGGGAAGAATATTGTGAGCTCGGCCATTTGGCTTGGAAAGCGGTCTGCGGGCATGGGCGGGATCTTCTCCCGATCTCTATCTTCCTCCTCTGTATTTTTGTTGTTCTCCTCTTTTATTCATTTAGCCGGTGTTGGGTCTTATCAATTGGTCCGATCTGCCGGATCCGCAACCACCACCTGCGTCTTTCTCCAGCCGACTCCAGGACGTCTCTCTTGTGCGTCGCACCTTGCCGCGTCTGGTCTGCATCATCTTTTCACTGTTGGCTTCATCTTCTGCAACAGACGCACTGAGGGGTTGTGCGCTACCCGCTACAGTTCCAGTGCGGGGGGCTTTTCACGCGCACAACTGCTGCGCTCCACCTGTTCTCTGGCACCCGACGCGACGGTGTTGCACGGTTTCCCCTCGCTCGACGGAGGCAGGCCGATACAGCGGACAGCTACGATTCTTTTTTACGGAGAATACTGGGGGGGAAATCTCCTCTCCTGCAGAAGGCAACAGCGGGCGTCTTTCCCACAGGTAGCGTCGTCCTGTCGAACGACTTCTCTCCCGGCGCACTGCTACTCGTCGGCTCGTCATCCACCACTCACGACCTCGGGGACGCATCGGTGGCAGCAGCTTCGCACGATGTGCGACTCGCTTTTCCGGCGGCGCTCGACCTTCTGCTCGCGCATGAGGTGACCGTGCTTCGAGATCCACTCGCAGAGGTGGGGAATGCGCCTGGGATTTTCCGTCGTGCGGGAGGAGGCGAACTCCAGATTTTTTTTTCATTCAGCTACAGTAGCGCAACCTCAAAGCAACAAAAAAAACAAAATGAAAACAAACAGAGAGAGCGGCGCCTCCAGTTTTGCAGTAGGAGCCACACACATCAAAAAGTTTTTTCTCCAGGAAGGGGGCGCGGCTGGATTTTCTGTTGCCAGAGGGGAACCAATTCCGATGGAGACGTGGTTGGACACCACAGAACAACACATGGGGCTTGTGGAAGCTGCGTTGGCAAGTTTGACTTCATCGGTTGGGGCGATAGTACGACAGTTGAAACATTAAAGCAGCGCCACCAATGCTGGGAGCAAGAAATGCTAGAGCAGGCGCAATTTCGTAAATATTTCACCGCAACAATATGTCGCCTGGGGAGGCAACCGCTTCTGGACGACAAGCAGCAGTCCTTGGTTCCGAAGGAGTTGTCGTTGTTCGATGGGATGGATCCTAGGGGCTGGATCACACAAGAAGAATGGTATTTCTATATCCACCAGACCCCAGAGGAATCAAAGATTCACCTTGTTCAGGTATCTATGACAGGAGTCGCGACTTACTGGTTTAACGTGGTGCTGGAAGTCTACCCAGCTGTGTTATGGTCAGTGTTTAAAGACGGATTACTAGACAGATTCCATGACACAGAGTTTCGAAATCCTTTCGCAGAGCTGGCGGTTACCACTAGTGACATGCAGCCACCAGAAATCATAATGGCATCAAACTGCGGAGTGGGACATCTGGCAGTTGGGGAACTACGCCTTCAGGAGGCGAGGGCACTGCAGGGGGACGAGCGGGCCGTACGCACCCCCCATTAGATAGTGCGCGCAAGGGGCAACCTACAGCAATGGCACCGATGGTGGCGTCTGGTTCTGTGGAGGTGCCGAAATGCGCCATGGGGGTGGCGACACATCCGCTCTACTACATTCCCAACTTTCCATCCACGAAACATCAATTATCGTTCCCTAGGCCTACTTCGGAGGGACTGACAGTCCAACAGCACGACACATGGCCAAATTACTCTCTCGAAGCGCCAGTGGATTTCACTGATATCGTGCAGGGCAAGCAGTCATATGGCTTTAAAGACTGGGAGGCAACACAACTTTCGCAGGAGCAACATAACGAGTCCTACATGATGAAATGCGGCATGGGTCCTGAAGGAGGCGCACACAAATATTTCATCCGAGCTGCGAGCACTCAGAGGTCGACCTTGCCGCATATTGGGCACCATCACACACGGTCGGTCCTCAGCGCGAGGACCATCTGGGAGACTGTTTGGAGTGTGGGGGGAGCTCACACCCTTTGTCCTCAGTTCCTTGGACCCCGACCGGTGTGGGTGATCGTGTGTTGATTTGTGTTCTTTACCCAGTTGAAGACAACAACGAGGTGACCTTCAGGTTCGTTGACAAAGGGGGGAAATTGTGACTATAAAAGGGGCGAAAATGTCTTAATCAAGACAGGGGGAGAGGCTGATAAGGGGAGCAATGATGTAGGGGGGCTTTCAAATTTGATGGTGCTAAAGGTGATCGATCAAAGGTTATATATCACGACATGTGGTGTTCGTGATAAAAGCAGTTGAGAGGTTTTGGAATGAAGTGATTCACAGATAAACTTTGCATTATACTCTTGTTTCTCACGTCGAGCATGACTTATGTGAGCTTAGAGTGTGTGTTGAGTAAATCTTTGATCGCTATCTAAATTGCTAAAAGCGAATTTTGGTAGAAGATGGAAGAAGATTTAACGATGTATCAAATTGTGAAGAGTTGTCAACAAACTCAAAGAGGGAGGTTAGGCAAAAATCTCTCAAGGTGTCGTCTCGGTGTTTTTGGGGTGATTGTGTTTATTGACAAAGTCAGATAACCGCGAATCGGTATGGTTGGTGTTGCCGAAACAGATATTTAAAGTGGCGCAGTTTCTCAATGTTTTCCAAATTTTTGGGCCTCAAAATCAGGAGTTTGTTTTTTGGTAAAGGAAAGATTTCCACATAGCAGTTGCGCTATGCGGACCGCAAAGGAGTTCATGGGCTGCCAAGAGTGGAGTTCACGGACCGCAATGAAAGCTTGTGGAACCGCGAAGGATGTTACGTTCTGCGGACGAGGGCGTTGTTTTCGGCTACCGCAAAGAATAAATGTGCTACACGGACCACGTAGTGAAATCAGTTCGCGGGAGGCTAACTGTTCGCGGGAGGCTAACTGTTCGCGGGAGACTCGTCGTTTGTGGTTGAGAGGTGGCGATTTAGGCTGCCGCAAAGGGATTCTGTTTGCGGAAGGCAACGACCGCCGCAAAGGCGTAAGGTGCTATGCGGACCGCATAACACAGTTCGCGGTGAAGGTTGTACCGTATCAAAGTTTTGGGTAATTCGGATTAGCGGGTTTTGAGGAAGCCTATAAAAAGACCCATAATCACATCATTAGGAAGAGCGAATTTCATTAGAAAATATCATCGTTCCGGGAAGAATTCGGTGAAGTCCAAAGTAGTTCACAAGAGAGAATTTTGCGAAAAAGAAGAGTTCACGAGAGAGGATTTCGCAAAAGGTGAAGTAGTTCGCGGGAACAGTTCGCAAAAGAGGTTTGCGGGGCTCTTTAGCCCGCAAAGAAAAAAGGGACTGCGTAGAAGAGGCGGTCCGCGAGGCATCAGTCGTCAGCGGAGCAGGGACAATCAGCGAAGGAAAAGGGCGTCCGCGAAGCACTCGCACCACGCGGTGCAACATAGTTCGCGAAAGATCCAAGGTAGTTCGCGGAGGGAGCAAGGTAGTTCGCGGAGGGACTAAAACAGTTCATGAAAGCAATTTCCGCAAACTAACAGTACGCAGAAAAGAGGAACTTCAACCGAGCATCTATCTATAACTGAGGATGTGTTCATTCATGCAAATGAAGGGACCTACAAGTCCATAAACTATGTGTGGATCCTTTCCAGAGTAGTGAGCAAAGGAAGAAAAAGAAGGTGATCATTTCCACCAACAGTGAACCAGAGAAAGAAACTTAGGGAGTGACCCTTGGAAAAGCAGTGAGCTGACCCTAAACATTGTAGAGACAGTGAGTATGGGTGTAAAAGTGATCTAGCTCGAACCTTGTAATTTGGCAGTGAGCTTTAGTGAATTTGGTACATCGGCACATCATCGTTGTATGCTCCTTGAACGTAGCCCAGTGAAGTTGAACCAAGTAAAATTGTTGTGTCTCATGCATGATTTCAATATTGTTCATACATTGTTACGGGAAAGAGAAAAAATAGTATTTTGTTAAACGACGAAACAAGATCCGAATGGGCAGTTGTTTTAATCTATCATACTCTGATTCACCTCCCCCCCTCTCTCTCAGGGTATTTAACCTGATTGGACTAACAGAACCATACTCCCCTCTTCCCCTGAATGGTGTTGCATACAACCTCAAGTAAATTATCTCAATAAACACCAACATGATCTCCCGTTTCATTAACAAGTCCTTTTCCAAAATTGTCAAATTCCAGATGAGTGCTAGAACGGTACGATAACAATTTATGGAACTCTTTTCTCTCGGCAACAGCAGCCCTGTAAGGATGTTGGGCACCTCGCAGAACCAAGTCATTCGCTTTGCAAGAGAGCTCCACATGCATGCATACCTCAAGAGAATCATAAAACACAAATCAGTATTCAAGTGTAGAAAAAGTGTGAATAGTAGCAGCTGTATTGACTCTGATTTTACCGTGTAAGACTGAAATATTTCTAGGAATATTTTCAGAGCCAGGCACTGAGACGGTGCGCGATTCCGAGATCCGGTGTGCCCGGAATTAATTTTATAAAAATATTAAATATATTTTTATTACTCACGCACGGTTTTCCTGAAAAAGTGGAATATCTCATAAACGGAGTCTCGGATTAGAAATTCGAGACCACAATTAAGTGCAGAACGCGGTGTTTATCCTAGATGCGATATAAAATATGTCAGCACGGGACGTTCGAACCCCTCACTCGTTGGCGGTACGTTAAATGGATAAATAAATTCATTCATTCATTCATTCATTTAATAGCAAAAACCTAAATAACTCACGAGCGGGGACTCAAATGAGAAATTTGAGACCACCGTTGAGTTCAGAACGTAGGTTTTACCCTGGGCGGGGTATAACCTTAGTCGGCGTCAGGTGTTTTGCTTTTGTGCCATCGTGGGTGAATAATTAAATAATTAAATATTTAATTATTTAATTATTTGTTTTTTTTTACCTAACCTAAATTCCTTATAAGTGTGGTGTTATGGAAATATGCCCAGGGTTAGCCTCATAATCCTAAAATCGTCGGCGAAAGCTCTCTTCCTCCTGTTGGCGGATCATGACGAAACTCCAGATCGGGGCACATCAGGACGCAGCGAATGCAACAACTTCCTTCGATCGTTGGCGGACACGTTCTTCGACGACGAACGATCCAATCTCCAGGTAGGACTCATCAATTAATGTTTCTGCCTTTTTGATTAAATGTTTGAGTAGTTTCATTCCTTTTCTTGAATATACGCCCTTGACAAATCTTACATGCGCCCAAGAACGAAGAATTATATTGTTTATTTTTTTGGGTTTATCTAACCCCGGGGGCACGTTCTTGATCGTTGGCCAAGAACGTTTGGCCAACAATCGTGTTGGAGTCTGCATCCCACATCGGACTTGTAATCTGATATGGTCTTTATTATTCCTTATAAAATAACCTCAAGGCCTCCCTTGGAGAGAAACCTTGGATTTTGGTCTACCTCTTTTATCATTCTTCATGGTATCAAAGGAGATTTAATCCAACCCGAGTCCTCCCTCCTATTTTTTTCTCCCGTCTAGGGTTTCCAAGTGTTTTCCCCCGTGGGAGGCAACAGCCTCCATGGCCAGGGAGCCCTAATCCGTCGTCGCCCCTCCCTCCATGGTCGGTCCTCCACTCGATGGCGCCTCCTGCGGAACGCCCCCTGTCCGCGACGGCTTCCACTCCTCCGCCTTCGATGCGCCTTGTCCCGTTCGTCACTGTCAGCCATCCCTCACTGGCCCGACACTCGTTGCGCGTCCCATCCCCGCGACGACCCCCTTCCCTTGCGAGGCATCTGCCGCATGCCGCTCCCTGCGCGACGCCCGGCGATCGACGACCCCTACTGTCGCTCGCATCATCGAGTCAGATCCCAACCGCTCGTCGTCGGACCCAGCGGCGATCTTCCCACTGCTCCTGTGCGCGCGACACTTGACGGACCAAGCAGCCTCCCCTCTTCCAGATCTGGCCCGATCGGGTTGGATCCCATCGTCGGCCTCACCTCCCTGCCAGAAGACCCTAATCGCGAGCGACTGCTGCGCGTCACCCTCCGTCCCTCAAGTCTAGTGACCCCTGCGCGACGCCTCCTCCGATGCTCCCTCCATGTCGGCCTCCTCCTGCGGCAGCCCCCACCTCCATGTTGGCCTCCTCCTGCGCCAGCCCCCGCAGTCCCCACCTCCATGTCGGCTTCCTCCTGCGGCAGCCCCCGCCTCTCGACGACCGGCCAGCCAGTGCGGATTTCCCGGCACTCCAACGACCGGCCCGTCAGTGCGGATTTCCTGGCGCTTCGACAACCGGCCCGCCCGTGCGGCTTTCTTGGCACTCAGACGACATGCCCCGCCAGTACGGATTTCCCGACGCTCTGTCGTCTGGCTCTACCTCTGCGGCTTTCCCGGCGCCTCGTTGGCACATCCTTTTCAGCGGCTTCTTCCATCATTCATCACCTTCTTGAGGGGGAGCAGCAATCATGGCAGTTATTTTTTCTTCTGTTTTGTCTTGTTTTGTAATTAAGCTGGAGATGTCCATCTTGAGGGGGTGTGTTTGCAGCGTCTGTTGATTGTTTTGTTTTTCTTTATGTGTTCAAGTTTGGTACACCTAGCTTGAGGGGAAGTGTTGGAGTCTGCATCTCACAAGTCCGACGTGGTCTTTATTATTTCTTATAAAATAACCTCAAGGCCTCCCTTAGAGAGAAACATTGGGTTTTGGTCTACCTCTTTAATCATTCTTCAGATCATAAAACAATTGTTTCAGTGTTTTTCTTCCCTCGTTCTTCGCGTTCTTCGTCTTTGGAACCCCGAGGTTCCTAGCTCGACAGTTGCCGGACAACCCGAGCTCGATCGGGCGCCCGGATTTGGGGCGGATTGACGAAACGGGAACGGTTTGACGAACGGAGACTGGATCAGTGTAGATCAGGGTCCAATGATCGCAGATCTGCGATCGTTTCAATGTTTTTGGGTTTGAACGGATCAACGGTGGCTCATGGAAGGGTCAGTGGTTCGTGCGGGGCGTGCGAGGTGGTCGAGACGGCGGTCCGACGAGGTCGCGGCAGCAGGGCGACAGCACGAGCTAGCGGTCGGCGGCGGGCCAGGCAGAGCAGGCCGCGACAGAGCGGCCAGGCGGTCCGGCGGGCGTGCGGGGCTCTTTGGAACCCCGAGGTTCCTGGCTCGACAGTTGCCGGACAACCCGAGCTCGATCGAGCGCCCGGATTTGGGGCGGATTGACGAAACGGGAACGGTTTGACGAACGGAGACTGGATCAGTGTAGATCAGGGTCCAATGATCGCAGATCTGCGATCGTTTCAATGTTTTTGGGTTTGAACGGATCAACGGTGGCTCATGGAAGGGTCAGTGGTTCGTGCGGGGCGTGCGAGGTGGTCGAGACGGCGGTCCGACGAGGTCGCGGCAGCAGGGCGACAGCACGAGCTAGCGGTCGGCGGCGGGCCAGGCAGAGCAGGCCGCGACAGAGCAGCCAGGCGGTCCGGCGGGCGTGCGGGGCTCTTTGGAACCCCGAGGTTCCTGGCTCGACAGTTGCCGGACAACCCGAGCTCGATCGAGCGCCCGGATTTGGGGCGGATTGACGAAACGGGAACGGTTTGACGAACGGAGACTGGATCAGTGTAGATCAGGGTCCAATGATCGCAGATCTGCGATCGTTTCAATGTTTTTGGGTTTGAACGGATCAACGGTGGCTCATGGAAGGGTCAGTGGTTCGTGCGGGGCGTGCGAGGTGGTCGAGACGGCGGTCCGACGAGGTCGCGGCAGCAGGGCGACAGCACGAGCTAGCGGTCGGCGGCGGGCCAGGCAGAGCAGGCCGCGACAGAGCGGCCAGGCGGTCCGGCGGGCGTGCGGGGCTCTGACGGCGCGGCAGTAGGCAGCGGCCGAGGCGAGTTCGGCGAGGTGTGTCGGTGAAGCAGGTCCATGGCAGCGCCACGTGGGGGAACATGGGGTTAATGAAAATTTAATAAAATTAAATATAATAATAATAATATTATTATTATTATTATTATTATTATTATTATTATTATTATTATTATTATTATTATTATTATTATTATTATAAAACGATTTACCCGCCATAACTCCCCCGTGGAGCGTCCAATTGACGCGCCCTCAGCAGCGATGTGACCCTGTCTTCGGGGTGGTCTTTTTAAGACCAATGTTTGATACCTTTCTTTGACTCATGGCTCGGGTCTATAAAACGCCCTAAAATAATAATATTATTATTATTTTCAAAATGTTGATTCGAACGTAACTCCTACATGGAGCGTCCGATTGACGTGTCATCTGCAGCAGTGCAACCCAGTTTTCGAGACGGTCATTTCGAGGCCGATGTTGAGTGCCTTTTTCAGGTTTGCAGATCGGGTCCACGAAATGCTCAATTAATAATAATAATATATTATTAGTAAAACTTTGACCCGTCATAACTCCTGCATACGATGTCCAATTTACGCATCATCAGTGGCTTTGTGACCCTGATATTGAGGCTGACATATTGAGACCAATATTGGGATTTTAATTCAGGATTGAGGCATGGGCCCCGCGAGACGTCATTCAAGCGTAATACGACGAAATATAACTTCTTCACCGGGTATCCGATTCGGATGAATGAATAGTCGATCATGTGCGCTTTTCCGTAAGGATCGCAACGGTGTGATCCGTTTGGTTATCCGGGGCCGTTTGAGGAGGCATGTCAGTGAAATTACATTTTTGCCCTTCGGACCAACAACGAGCATCGTGCGCTCGTCAGCCTTTTGGCTAGATATGCCACATACTCTAGGAGTACACTGGCACGCCTAAGGGTACATGTACACAGTTTAGTACCCGAGTATGGCTAGGTACATGGCCAGGCAAAGAGGCGGGGTCACACGTCGTGTGGGCCCCATACGCGTCGTGTACCTCATTATGAATCTTCTACCTCTCGTATCTCCTTCTTTTGGACTCGGATTTTAGCCCACGAGTAACATATTCCGAGTGTTTTTCCGCGTAGAACATGATAGTGCCCTCCGTAGTGGCTTTCAAGATACGATGTGAGATGTTTCGGGCGTGACGCATATACAAGCGACGTCCGACGACAGTAGTGATCAGGCACGGGCATGTCAAAGTATCTCGAGCTTACCATCCAGCAGGGATGAGCAGTGTAGTTCCTCGATGTTTTTCAAGTGGCACCCTCCAGCCGGGCTAGGCATGGGTCGTTGACGATCTTCAGAGTGGCACCCTCCAGTCGGGCTGGGCATGGGTCCTCGACGACCTTCAATGGCACCCTCCAACCAAGTTGGACATGGGTCCTCAACCTATTCTGAGTGGCACCCTCCAGTCGTGCTGGGCATGGGTCCTCGATGACACTAGTGTGGCACCCTCCAGTCGGGCTGGGCATGGGTCCTCGATGACACTAGAGTGGCACCCTCCAATCGGGTTGGGCATGGGTCCTCGATGATACTAGACCCTCTTGAGACACGACCTCTCGACTATGCGAAACAGTGAAGAGACGTGATTTGACGTAGCTTTGGGCTCACAAGGAAGAGGGATGTTTTCCCCACCAAGACGCATTCTTGTGACGTGACTTAAAACCGTGTGGGCGAGTCAGTGTCGCCCAAAACGGATAGTATCAAGGACTTGCGTGTTCAGGGCAGACACATGAGGTGTTGGGCATCACAGATGGACTTACTTTGGAACTATTGGTTACTCTTTTTTTTAGGTTGAGCTGTGAGATAGAGATCCTCTTACTCTCTCGTTTGAGCTTCTTTGACTGAGCATATATATATATATTATTTCAGTACCCACTCCTTGGGTTTTGGTTACTCTCCTTCCAGGAGAGGCGAAGACGCGCGAGGTATGTCACGTGCTTTCCGTGTCTAGCTTCACATGGTTGGACGAGTCTACTCTCCTACTATAGGTAGCGAAGACTCGACAAGAAGTTCATTTTCTCACCGTTTCGAGATCCTTGTATTTGGATGAGTTTACTTTCACTCTCTTATTGAGTTGAGCTGTATTCTTTTACTGTACTTTGTTCCATCTACTGCTTTCCTCTTCAGTTGTATCTCTTATTGTTCCCCCTTCACCCTTTTTCAGGGCATTCTACTGGGTATGTATATACTCACCCCTGCATGGGTTTCGCCCAACACATGTCGTGCCTTTTGCAGATGACGGACAGGTTGATCGTAACTTCAAAGGAGCTTAGGGATACGGGGTGTTTGGACCGCGTACGGTGATCGCAGCTTCGAATTCAGGAGTTGGGCTCTCTCAGCTATTTTACTTTTCCAGTTTTCTGTCAGGTTGGGACACATTTCTGATTGGGCGTGTATTTTGCCCCTTTACTTTTCAGTTTACACTACCGTACTTCGTACTGTTTAGAGGTCCATGCATATTTGGTTTATTCATAACAGTGTTGCATCTTTAGTTTCTTTCCCTCTGCACTTTTGCATTGAGTTGGTTGTGTGTGTGCGTACAGGTACATAGGCAAAGGTCTCCCCGACTTTAGTTGTGTCTTCAACGCTTGTCGCCACCACCTGGCCTATGAAGGCGAGCTTGGGGTAGTTGAAACTCGAGCCCCGGCTTGAGTCGGGTCGTGACAGCAGCAACATCACAACCAAGGAACTTGTCCAACTCAGTAACTTTATTTGCACTCTGCCATTGTCTGGGCACAGCTCCAGGTTCAGTGATGCTTCTCCCGCTCCTCTGGTTCAATGCATTCCCAAACGAGTCAATCTTTAATGAAGCATGCAGCCCCCTGGTCAGCAATTGTTCCCTTGTATTTGAACTAATCCTGGGTGTCGCTGCCACAAACGTAGTGGCGTGAAATTTGTTGCGCGTGTTGAACGCGGACCCTCTAGGAAGACTACGCAGCCTAAGAAATTTGGTTGTTCCAACGCCTCCATTGTTGTAGCCTTTCACCACCTTCTTAGCTTCAATGGTTGTAGAACCAAAATTCGCATGGCTAGTGGGAAAAACCGAGGCATCACCCAAGCTGATTTTCGAATTATTGCCAGCACACTAGAGTGCTCCATTGTGTGAACTACAACAATGCTCCCTACTCCCTCTTCGCTGCCTTCTCCCAGATTTGTTAACTCGGCGGTCAGAAACTTGGAACACGAACCAAGGTCAAGCAGTTTCTCTTTGCAGTTCCCTGCTCGCTTTTCCAGGCTAGAAACACTTTGCCTGCAGCAAACTTGAACATTAGTAAGAGCAGGTTCTAACTCACTGCTAGATTCAACAATATTCACCATAGCAGTTTCAGGATCATTTCCTTCCAGAGCAATAGGCTCTTCTCCAGCAACAACAAGACACTCATTTGCAATTGCTATTTTGTCTACCGCCATGCTTCATTCGGAAAGAACTCCTGAATTTTTTTCTTCCGAAACTAGAGGTTCCATTAAGACAGGAACATGTCACTCCTCCTCAGTGCGCCTTACCGGTTGATCCACACGAGGACCCGAAACTGGAATTACCTGTGCAGGCCGTTCCAAATAGAATTCAAGTTGCTCCTTCGCAAGGTGGCTACTGCCGTTTCCGTCCAACACCAAATGAACCACTTCAAATCGTCGGGTTGTTTTCCTCCAGCACAGGCAACATCGTCTCCATTGGTTGCGTTCGTCTGTCCTGGACTGCAACACCACGCATCACACGAGCAAGCATTGTCTGTCCAGCCAACTCATCGGGTACAAACTCCTCCCCAACGACTTCCAATAGTGGCGCGGATTGCAGCTCTTCAAACTGCTGACTGAAAAACTCCTTTTGCTCACAGTCGGTCCCATACTTCTCCACCAGTGCTTACTTCAAGTGCTCCTACGACGAACTAGGATTCTCATCTTGCTATGTAAAGAACCATGATAGAACAGTGTACTCCAAACTTATCTGCGCTCAGGGTATTTCCATATCATCTGCCACACGACCTCTCGGGAAGAATTTCTCCATTTCTGTGATCCAATCCCAAAGATCCTCCCCTGAAAACATTTTGGTTGGACCGCACAATAGCAGTTGGTAAGAGAGGATTTGTCTGCACAGAAACAGTTTGTTTTTTTCCAGAAGCGATCGTGTCTTCTGCAGCAGTGTTCGCGTCTCCCCAGCAATGCGACTCGCAACCGCGACTGTGCTCTGAGTCGTCCAAAACCTCTCACTTGAGTCGCAATATCAACAATCAATAACCACCTCGTTCTGCCAAACTGCGCCATTGTTCACAGCATTCGTCCCTGTGCAATAGACTTTTCCCAGTGATAGTCATCTCTCAGCTGCGATCGTATCTTCCAAATAGATTACACTCAGTGATCGCGGTTCCCTGTAGGAAACGCGGTCCTCTTTGTCCCCCCCTGGTCTGTCGTCTTCCTCACATTAATCGCGTTTCTAGCCGCGGCAATCTGCTCTCCTTGAGTTCACAATGGACAGATTCTCTCAATTGTCCGATCGTCCGCAGTATCTCCCTCTTTGACCGTCCTGCTACAGCTGCACGGCTGAATTCTTTTTTTTTCCACCGTGAACGAAATTCCCTTTGCAACTTACGCAGAACGCATTTTCCAGCTTCGACCAAATTTTCTGCAGCCTGTCAGAACTTGTTCTCAACGATCAGAAATCTTCCAACAAATTCGTAACTACTACCGCAAACCGATCGCAACTTGTCCCCTGCATCTTCATTCCCGCGATTGAGTTCCCGAGCGTGCGAGTCTCATAGCAGAAAATAAACCGAAGAGGAAAATCCTGAGCTGCAACACACCTGTGTTTTCCTTCTCAGTAGCAACTTCTCTCTCCAGCGATCTTCTCCAGCGGAGTCTCCAAATGTTGGGTGAAAATATTGAGAGGGAGAATAGAGGAGAAACAAATGTATATTGTGTTTCGTATCTAGCTGAACAGAGAGAGGGAGAATTACAGTGTGGGGGGAAGAGGAAGAAGAGGAGGAAAATAGAGATGAACCCGAGGGAAGACCACTTCTCCGAGCCCCCAGTTGAAACGTCCCGACATCCGAGCCCCGCAGCTATCTGATGGAATTCCAAAATGAATCGTGTCCCCTCCTTTCCAATTGGTCCCCCTTTTAATACTCCACCAGTACAAACAACAAACCCCCTACCTGCCCCCAACAACTAAAGAAACATATTACACCACTGCCCCTTGGCGGTTATTCTCCTTTACCTGCCCACCAGCAGGTGCCCCTCCATCACAAGCCTTTCCAGCGCATGCCTAGTCAGCCCACTACCAAGCAGCACACAAATGACAAGGCTGGCCCTGCCACAGCCCCACACACACGGCAGCCCCACATTCCTAACACTGGAGTTCTCACTCAATTCTCTGGGACAAAGTCAGCGAACCTGCTTTGTCCTGCGGCGTATGAGTAATAACAGTGCTCCCAATTTCCGGCTTCAATCCGCCAATAAACATGTTGATATACTATTTCTTTGGAAAGTTCGGTACTCGCAATGTCATCAGCTCGAACTCATCAATATATTCATCTACGGCCTCGGACTGCCGCAATCCTTTCAAACTAATCACTAGATCCTCCCCTATTGCGTTGTCATACCTGTCGAGAAGCTCCTCCTTGAACTGCATCCATGTGAACTGCAGTTTTACAGACTTCAGAGAAAGGATCCAGTACTTTACTGTGTCATTCGTCCATACTTAGTTGCGCCAAAGGCACCTTGAACTCTTCACTCGTGTGGTAGATTGAAAGCAACGTTTCAGCTAGGGTAATCCAAGTAACTGGATTCTCATCAAAGAAAATAGACATTTCCACCCACCTGGTCGACCTACTACGCATCGCCTCCCACTCCACATTGCGCACACCCTCGCCAGCCACCACAACCTCGGATCTGCATTGCTTTCAAAGAAAAGATCCAGTATTGTACTGTGTTATTCGTCCATACTTAGTTGCACCAACGACACCTTGAACTCTTCACTTGTGCGGTAGATTGAAAGCAACGTTTCAGCTAGGGTAATCCAGGTAACTGAATCCTCACCGGAGAAAATAAAGCATTTCCACCTACTTGGTCAACGTCCTGCGCATCGCCTCCCACTCCACATTGCGCACATCCTCGCCGGCCACCGCAACCTTTGGTTTGCGTTCGCTTTCCACACAGCATCAAATTTTAAATCGCTTCCACCTTCCTCGGCCATTGTCAACTTCCCCTTGTTCTCTGGTCGCACCACATTCTCTACATGTGCCTTATACAGCTGTGAAACCATAGCACACAACTCCTACATCATAGCTTCTTGTCCCTGGAATCCAGATTTCAACTCTGAAACATTCGACTTTAGTTCCTTAGTGTTCATTTCAAGCATCATGATTCTGCTTTCCTTTCTCGTGGACATCCACCAATCTCAACACTCTCAACCGCATGTTGTGAGTTGTTTTTTTTTATGTCGCTATGAGTTGACTGCCACTGCAGTGAAGCGTTTTCTTCTGCTGCGTCAGTAGATTCTAGTGAGCGTCCACCTCGCTCGTGCTCCTGTACCAACAAGTTTGTGTCTTCCATAAATAGCATGAGTGTCTTTCTCCACATCAACAGGAAGTGTTTTGTCTGCTTCGTCCAATCAAGAACAGTTGCGTAGTAGCTCGTCTACTTGAATCAAGATTCTCTCTCCCCGTTTGATTCCAATCTTCTCTCAATGAGAGCACCAAATGATAGGAATCAGGTGCGAGAGAGTGAAACTGGGTATTCAATTGATGCTGAGTGCCAGAATTACAATAGATCTGTAAAAGAAAATGTAAGAACAAGAAGAAGATAGAACAGAATCTCCCAAAAGACGCTGCTCCTCGGAAGCCCTGGGTCGTTGCCCATAATTCAGCGGAGCTGAATGCTCCAAACTAACCCATAAATCCCCCAGCCCCCTCCCTGCCAGCTCTAAAGGGGAAATATTCCCTAGACACCTAACACTCATACACCTAGCAACTACTATACTAACAACTTTGTATGACATTTACAACTCTGCCCCTAGCATTTAAGAGCCCCCCCAACCCCACTCACTATACTACCCGAGTACCTATCAACATCTCAGCATGTGGAGAAGTTGACTAAATATCTTATTAAATAGTGTGACCATAGCTCTGAAGAGGCGCCATGGAAAGATAAAGCTGTCATCTTAAGTCATTTTTCCAGCTTAATCATGGGGACAAGACTACTCATGAGGACAGACAGTTGATGGGGCCAGTGTTTTCGAGGGGGGGTATCTACTAGAAGCCCACATGATGGCCAAATATGGAGAGGTCAGTTATGACCGTGCTGAAATGGGTATTCTGCTGGAAGGTTCTTTTAGGGGCAAGGGAAAATAATGAAGTGTAATCAGGTTCTAAATATACTACTGTTTGGTTGCAACTCAGAGCTTGGCCCTTTGGCAGAGGGAGTTTACCTCTATTTGATAATGGAGTTTCAACTGAACCATTCTCCAAATACCAAATCCCAAGACAAAACAAGCATAAAAAAATTGAGTTAAAATAGGCATTCATGCAAAAGAGCTAATACGATTTGAAAAGTGAATTTTATTTGAAAAGTGAATTTTATTTGAAAAGCAAATTTTGCTTCATCAACATACCTTTCCAACTCGAGGAGCTATCAACCATGCCAATGTAACGGTCAGCAAGCCTGTAGCAAGAAAAATTCCAGTACCCTCCACAGCCCATTTTGTTGTGGGGTTCTCATCAGGCACAACATCTTCGGTGACAGTATTCGAAGGCTGGTCGGTAACAACATGCAAAGCTGTGTCGGGATCACGACTAACAGCATGGTGGATGCCATGGGGAGCACCAAACCACAATGCAATCTCACTTAGCCTCTGCCTTCTGATAGCAGCAACGGCGTCAGGATCTATGCCTGTATCGGGCAGCATCCGTGCAGGGCAAGGCTCCCCGCTTGCAGTTCTTTCCCTTAAAGCTTCATAATCTCTTAGAGATAAAAAGATCCTTTTGATATCAGAGGTCCTAACATTTTGGGCTACAGAACCACAGATTTCACATACAGTGGATCCATGGTTCACAAACCACTTAAGTGCACAAGCATAGTGAGCTGATGAGAGATCATTTTTGCAAGAACAGCCAAGGTCGACTAACGTGTTGTGATGGTAAAGTGAACCAGTTCCTATTTCGGCCCTGCAGATAAATATTTCCCCGTCAGGGCTTCGGAACTCCACAAGCCTGTGTTCTTTTCCACCATTTTTTACAAGGTTATTACAGTCAGTTGCAACATTTTTCACGACTTTGTTATCATAATTATTCACAATTAAATCCTCATTGCTTTTAGAGGATTCCTTTGATGGGGATATAATGCCGAGATATTCCAAGGCAGCATCACCTGCTTTGTCTGATTCGGCACAATGGCATACCCGACAGGTCGGCAGCTCTGCCTCCTTATCTATGCTGTGTCTTGCAGAGTTGGTACCTGAATCTTCACTGCTAACAGAAGGAGAAACTTTTATATCCAATCCCCCGCTACTTGTCTGTGAACAAATTTCCATGCCCGTCAGGTCAGCGCTTGAATCACAGTATCAATTCATTCCAATTTTCAACATAATAGGGAAAGGGAGAACCGGCCGTTGTACCATTTGGCTTCCATTACTCGCTAATTAAAAGTCCCTGATCAGCATATAGTTACCAGAACTCCCACAGACGAAGCTCGAATTCCAATCGGAAACGATACCGACGGCCTTAAAAAATGATCCGCGATTGAAATCAAAGATCCGTGCACCCTCATGGTTTCCATGGTTTCATGATTGCAGACTGAATTCCCGGATCAGGGGTCGAGGTGACTTCAAATTTCACATGCCCGGATCTGGAAGAAGAAAATTGAAAAGGCAAAGAGTGAAACCGACAGAGATGTACCTTCTTCGCGCTTGGTATTGTAAACAGCGCCCGTGGTTTTAGATATAACCACGGGGAACCGGCGAAGCTTCCTCTGATCACTGACCGGAGAAATGCAACGTCGGCGGAGGGTTCGGGAGATGCTCCCGACCACCCCGCAACAATAAAACGGATGAATGGGCAGTGGAAAGGACGAAGACAAAACTGGAAAAATTGTTGATGATACTAATAATAAACAAAATTTACTATATTGATAAAACGGGAGATATGAGAAAATGTATATATAATGAAAATTGTAACGTTGGAATCATCAAATAATGAAAATTGTAATGTTGGAATCATCAAATAATGAAAATTGTGATATCTATAATTGTATTAATTTACAACACTATTTTAGATGTTATTAAATTTATGGAATCTTATTTATTTTTTATTAAAAATACTGTGTGATAAAAAATAAGTGGAGAAAATGATTGAATTTCATGTCAATTTAAATACCATTAAAAATCTTATCAAGAAAACCTAATGAAATAAAACTTGACAAGGGAAAAAGTGTAACATTCACAATTCCCTCTCATCAAATCATAATAAACATCACAATCTTCACACCCCAATTTTATAAACCAATTTATCAAAAAGTTGTGATTGGTAATGCTTTTGTGAATAATTTTTCAAAATCATCACATGATATATTTTTTCGAATATCAATCTCACCATTCTTTTAAAGATCGTGAATATTTTTTGTTGGTCAAATTATGTTTCGTCTTGGCACCTTTGACATATTCACCATTTAACTGCATTATATAAACCACGCAATCCTTACGTGAACTATGTTGGAGTCGGTGCCTAAAAACCAATTGACTTTGTACCTTCGACTACTAGTGTGTGTGTGTGCATGCGTGCGTGCGTGTGTGCGTGCGTGTGTGAGTGAGTGTGGAGGGTGTGGGGGTGTGGGTGGGTGTGTGCGTGCGTGTGTGTGTGTGTGTGTGATATTTATATTTATTCTTATCATATAATGATGGTTCTTCTATGTAACACTAATGTGATAATATTCTTGGAATTTTTATCGTATTGAAAGAGTATAACAGTTCTCTGTTATAATGAGAACCTAAAAATGCTATGACAGTATTCTTAAATAAATATGTCAGGTGATTTAGATACATCAATCTAATAGGATACAGATGACATCTAACTATCAGATGTTGGAGGCTTATAATATATTGAGATTTTTTTTCATAAAGTTTGTATTTGGTGATCTCTAAGGAGGAAGATCATAAGGAAAAACTCACCAATGGAAGTTTCACATGTTTTATGTCATTGGATATTCCTATTTGTGAATGTGTGTATCGATCCTTAGACTTAAAATATTATCAATGTGTATCACGAATCGCATACTTTGATATATAGACGAAAACTGTGACAACATATGTTCGCGGCAAAGTAGCATACGTTGAGTGTGTCATAAGTGATATGACATTAATTGAATAGGCTAAAAAATGATTTATTCCTTCCATATTAACAGAAGAAGATATATTTAACCCTTTGATTGGAATATATTCATCAGACATAATCTATGACCATAGTAGTTTATAGATGGGTTCATTTAAGAAAGTTAAAGAAAAGGATATTGAGCATTTACGGCGATGACACAAGTATTATCACGACCCCTCCCTCCAAAGATACCCCTCCTGAGCTGACATTGAAAAAAGGGAGATAATGACCCCTGAGTCCCGCCTCCAGTAGGCCCCGAGGTGTCGCCCAACACCAAAGGTACAGAGATCTCACAGCATGGGAGGTATTATCCTTTATAAGAAAACAAGATCAAGAGATAGGAGGAAACAGCCGTAAACAACTCCATGGCATATATAAAATAAAGTCAAACCATCCCACAATGCATGTATAAATCAAAACCGATACATATAAAAGTTTCCAAAAGAAAGACCAAAAGAAGAAAAGCTAAGGCATCGACATAGCAATAGCTCCAAAGCTCGAGCTAGAAATGTCCTGCACGGTCCACAAAGTCCACCTGAAAACCTGAAAACAGTTTTTATATGTGTAGGGCGAGCATACAAGTATACTCAGTAGGAAAACCAAAGTCCCCCGTACACAAGTGGCAGAAGCATACTAATGTTTCTGTGAGAAAACAGAAGAACCAAACAACACCTAACAAGGTACACTAGCCATCCCCACCTCACCAAGGCACGTTCACCAAGTAACGCAAGTTAAGTAAAGTAATATAGTAAGCACATCGATAGTTTGGATACCCTGCACCACTTTCCCACTGATTAGTTGCTCTCACACCATAACGACAAACGTCCTGGTGCTCCCACCTCTTCCGGATCCACCACATCGCAACCCACCCGCACACACCTAGGCCTCACAGCTAGTCCCACAACCTGGGCAAACGAAACTCATCACATTCTGCCCGAAGACACCTAGGCCACAACCACATCACATCCCGCCCACAAACACTTGAGCCCAAAACCACATCACATCCCAAAGAAACCTAGGAAAGTATAACACATCTCATCCTGAAAACACCTAGGAAAGTACAACTCATCTCATCCCAAAGACACCTGAGAATGCACAACTCGCCCGTACACACCTGGGGCTCACAAACCACAACCTGCCCGAAGAATCTTGGGTCATCACCGCCTGGAAGACGGACCAGGGAAGAGCGGGTGGTCAGCCATCCATCCTCCCACTGGGATGTTTCGTAAAGACACCCTCCCTCATGACGATGTGGGTGTTTGACACATAGTGCTTAACTAGGGTGGGGTGCGTATAGAAATCACAAGGAAATACATGTATATACATTTAGAGTTATAGAACACAAGCTCATCCTATGGGTTTATAATAAGGACTAACCATATAATAGAGTTCACACAATCGTTACCACCTATAAATGTATAGAAACACACAAATAAGGCAAAACCCACAATTCATTTTCAACCTTTAAGCAATATTCTAGAGTTTATGTTTTATCAACAATTTCCACTTTATTATCCACTTGATTTGTGAAATCAACATTCATTAGAAAACCCATTTCATTTAGAAGGACATCTTATTTCATATTTCCAACCCATTTTTTATACATAAACATCAACAAATTAATCGACACAACACATCATCAATTTCCTCATTGGACATGCCCACTAGAAATTACTAACATACAACATTAATTCCATTGACACTTGGGTGGTTGTAACAGAACCAAACACATAGCATAATCACAACAACATACAAGCAGATCACAAGACATAAGTCTCATTATACTTTAAATCCACATTTAGCAGCTTAACAGATTCCACAAATATCGAATAATCCCATATTTACAACACATTGGTTCATTAATACTCCAACATGTTATCATTCATTCATTAGCTATTCACATTCCACATTTCATTCCAAATAAACCATTTTTCAAGATTCTTCTCAAGAGCATATATTCCATTTTTGCTCCACACCCCCTAAGAAGTTGGAATTAATTCACACAATATAACACCCAACACACAGAAAGTAGCACCATCCAATAACCCATTACTCTTTACCAATAACCCCACATCATCAGCAATTTACTTCCACATCCCATTTTCGCAGCCTTACTGCACATCCACACTATAACCATCATTACAACCCCATTGTACCATTACAACAATCACAACCCCACTTACCAACCAAATCTCATCCACTTTCCCCACACACATCAGAACACAACTACCACACCTTACATCAATCCCATACACACTAACCACAACCATTCCATGCACCATATAATATATCACATCACAACACCTTTTCATATTTAGAAGGAAGGGGCACTTATTCAATTTCACTTATTTATTTAAAGGTGTTGTCACATAAATAGTGTAATCCTAGGGAATCTATTTATTTTAGCTAAATATACGTGGTTAACTAATTTCATGCATTTGTTTAATGATAAGCAGACAAACATGCAACCATAAACATTATGTATGCAAACAAGGACCCCCAATGACCATGATTTTCAATAGGAATATTGATAAAACACTATTTTATTGAATATTTTATTGATAATAAATGATATAATTCCCTCACATTGTGTTAAATATGTTTAATTAGAAAGTATTGGGGATTAGATCATTCATTTGAATATTTGATGAAAATTCTAGTTTTACCCTTTCAAAATCACTGTAGTATTTCAATAATAAATATTTTTATTTGAATTATTTGAAATTAATATTTTGTAACTGTGTTCCTTACTTCATGGGATGCAACTTTTATTCAGGACACTAGATCAAAAGAATGCATTTTGATGTAGTAATTGGGCCATAAAGTCAAAGGTGGGCTGGACACGCCAGAATTGAGAAGCTTCTGTAAGAAGAGACAATTCACGCATTTTGGTGGTCAAATGGGCGGTTCAAGTTGGATTAAAATATTTGGACGAATTTCCACATTCACACTTGAAACCACTTGTAACCTCTCCTCCCCTCCCCTCTATAAATTAGAGTTTTTATCATTTTTAAGGGTTGGTACATGCATTAGGAGATTGGAGGCAGAGGAGAATTGGTTTCACCCAAATTCTCCAACCATTGTTAGAGGGGTAGCTCTTGAAGCAAGGATCCCCTCATCGAAGCCTCCTTCTCTTCTTCATGTTGTAATATTTTCATTTGTGTTTTAAACTTCTTTGTTATTCTTTTATTTATTCTCTTTTCTTCTGTTTGGTTTAAATTTATTCTTCTTTTAATCTTCCTATTTGGGCTGTAATTCTTGAGTGGAAGCGTTATTGGGTTATACCCATTATAAACCTTTGTGCATGCAAAACGCTTCTACGATGATTACGCCACCAATGGAAGATTAGTCTTTTAGTAATCGATCTATCTCTTACCTTCCACATTCATTTATTTTGAATCAATGATATAATGTAATTCAAATAATATGATCAATTTATTGAGTTTTTAATTTAATTGAAACTAAGCAAGCAATTGAACAATTAACACAAAAACACGCGAGGATGAGATTTTGTGTAAATTGTGAGAGTGTGAACTTAATCGGTTATACAAAACCATAAGGGATCAATTCGTAGTGTTCAAATATAATCCCTAAACTCAATTAATTCTAATTTCCAGAGGGGAAATGTGCCTTAATTTACCACTGACCATAAGCTAATCTTAGAACATCAATCGAAGTAGGGTGTTGCGATTGCATGTTCCGAAGTAAGCCTAGGGTTAAATTCACATCATCTTCGTGGTAAAGTTAATTCTCATAGGGTTCGAGATTTAAAAAATTAAGGGATCATAATTAAGTGAATGTTAATTTAAATGATAATGATTAATAATAGAGTGAAGAGGTAGAGTTAGATCGATTATGCCTTTTAAAATATTTTCTAAAAAAACATCTTCTTGTTGTGCCTTTTTAATCAAACTTCATTTCAAAATTAAAAACAAAAAAAAATGCAATATTATTCCAGAAAACTTCTTTAAGTTTTATAAACTATAAACAACCACCCCCATCCTTTCAAGTAGTGTTTTTATTCTCTTTTATTTTATTTCTAAAATACCTCTAAAAAGTTGTTTTAATTCACTTCCTCCTTTGAGAGACGACCTTGGTCAGCCACTCTACTGCACCTAAGTACCCCAAAATCACACTAATCATTTGAGGGCACCCACGACAGTGCTCTTTCAAATTGGCGTCGTTGCCGGGGAGGCAAGTAATTATTTCAACCAATTAGAGGTATTTATTTTATTTTACATTTTATTCTCTTCCTCTCTTCTTTCTTCCTTCTTTACCCAATCTGATTTTTTTTCTTCTTATTTTATTTTTTTCTACTTATTTTTGGACCATCAAATCAAACTTCTAATTTTTATTTTACTATGGTCCACTTTTCTTCTTTTCATCTTTCATTGATTTATGACATGAACTAATCCCGAAGATCTCTTAGATCTTGACCCTAAGATTGAACATAGCCTCAGGGATCGAATCAGACATTCTCAGTCTACGGGAAGTTTCAACATTCAACCAGTTGGAGAATTACTCCAATATCAGAACATTGAAATTGGAAGCAATTCAAATTAAACCATAAAACAAGAACCAATGGCTGGAAATAATAACAATGAGCTAAATAGAACCATTCAAGAGTTGGTTGCACCTGATATTAACTATCAACCAAATTGTATTGCATACCCAAATCTCGAATCGGACTTTGAACTAAAATCTGGGTTAATTAAATTACTTCTAAAGTTTCATGGCCTCTCTGGTGAGAATCCCAATAAATATTTGAAAGAATTTAATGTTTTTTGATCAACCCTAAAACCTAGAAATGTCTCTGAAGATCAAATTAAACTAAGAGCATTCCCATTCTCACTTTATGGAGCTGCAAAAGATTGGATGTACTATTTACAACCTGAAGATGTAACATGTTGGAACGATTTGAAACGTCTTTTCTTGCAGAGATTTTTTCCAGCATCGAGGACCACTTCCATTTGTAAGGAGATCTCAGGGATCAAGCAAGCACAAGGGGAGTCAATGTATGAGTACTGGGAGCGATTCAAGAAGTTGTGTGCAAGCTGTCCACATCACCAAATCAGTGAGAAACTCCTCATTCAGTACTTCTATGAAGGACTCACACCTATAAAGAGGAGCATGGTGGATGTCGTAGCAGGAGGGACATTGGTGGATAAGACACCAGTAGCAGCACGTGCATTGATCGACAAGATGGCCCAAAACTCCCAACAATTTGGCGATCGAGGTACACCACATGTCAGGGGAGTACATCAAGTAAGTCCTTCTCTTGAAAGTCATTTGATTGATACCAAGTTGGAATAATTGACCACTATGGTGAGACATATTTCTTTGGCACAAAAGACATCTCAACCCCCTCCTTCAAGGCCTTGTGGTATTTGCACTGAGACAAGCCACCCAACTGACTGTTGCCCACAACTCCAAGAAACAGAAGGTTGTGCAACAATGTTCCCTGGGAGACCATATCAGCAGCAACAACAACAACCATATCCCCAAAAGAAGTTTGATCCAACATATAACCAAGGGTGGAAGGATCAACCGTACATGAGGTATGGCTCTGGATAATAATAAAGGCCATCTTTTCAACAAAACTTCCAACAGCCTTCACCTTACCAGCAGAGTTTCCAACAACCCCAAAGGAGATTTGAAGCCCAAACATCAACAAGCCAACAACAAGAGAACCCCCCACCCAAGGTAGATTCTAACACTGATGACCTTTTGAAACAAATTGTTCTTAATCAACAGAATGAGATGAAAAGTAAAGGTTTAGAGCTGAGGGAGTTGAAGACTCAAATGAGCCAGATTTCCACCGCCCTCCATGAACTTGTAAGTAATAATTCTGGAAATCTACCTTCCCAACCCACTCCAAATACAAAGGGGAATGTTAGTGCCATAACATTGAGAAGTGGAAAGAAAATGAACGATACATCTGTACCTACCATTCCACCAGGATTCACCTCAACTCCAGAGAAGCCGCATTCCATACCAACTGATGAGCAATCCAAGGAGAAAGATAAAGGTAAGAAAAAGATTGATGATGTTCCTTCTAAACCCCTTCCTTTTCCAAACATGGTTGTTCAAACCAAGAAGATGGCCTAAGAAGCAATGCAAAAGGAGGTTTTGGACACATTCAAGCGTGTAAAGATCAACATTCCTCTACTTGAAGCCATTAAGCAAATTCCAAGGTATGTGAAATTCTTAAAAGGACTTTGTACCAATCGAAGAGAGCTCAAGGGAAATGAGAGGATCAATCTTGGAAGGAATGTGTCAGCACTCATTACACCAACTCTAGTAATGCCGACAAAGTGCAAGGATCCAGGGACATTAACCACCCCATGCACCATAGGGGAGTTGCACTTTTCTGATGCACTTTGTGATTTGGGAGCTTCCATAAATGTGATGCCTCACTCTGTATTCTCTTCTTTACAGGTTGGTGAGCTGAAACCGATGAGAGTAGTGGTGTAGTTGGCGAATAGAGCTACGACATATCCAGCGGGAGTCCTTGAGGATGTACTTGTCTGGGTAGGAGACATGATCTTTCCATCAGACTTCTATGTGCTCAAAATGGAGGATGATCAGGTAAGTTCTCATTCCCCCATTATCTTAGGTAGACCCTTCCTCAAAACTGCAAAAAAACTATCATAAATGTCAATGAGGGTACACTTTCCATGGAGTTTGGGGATGAAGTTGTGATATTTAATGTTATGGATTCCATGAAGTACCCCTCAGAGGATCATTCTGCATTTGTTATCTCCCATTTTTAACCACCAAGTAAAAACCCCATGGAATTTGATTGTCCTATTCTTAGTGAGATTATGAGTATTAGTTTTGATTTAATGTCTAAGAGAACTTCCACACTCATTTCTAAGGAATAAGACTCTCTAAGATTTGATTTTGAAATGGAATAATATTCTGATTTTGATCATGTGAACTCTAATTATGACATAGCTATTGAGTATGCTGATGGATTTGATGCTTCTCTGATTGTGATGATTTCTATTCTGATACTAATGCTCTTTGTGCACATATTTCAATTCCTTCTATGTTTCCATCCATACACCATCCCCCTACACTGGAACTCAAGCCATTGCCACCAAATCTCAAATATTCATACTTGTTAAGTGGTGACAAATTACCTGTTATCATTGCTAACAATATCCCTTTTGAACATAAAGAAAAACTTTTGAATCTTTTGAGGGAGAGCATCAAGGAAATCAGGTGGACCTTGGCTGACATATCAGGTATTAGCCCCTCCATTTGTATGCATAAGATTCTTTTGGAGGATGGGGATAAACCGGTGAGGCAACCACAAAAGAGACTCAATCCAACCCTTCTAGAGGTTTTTAAAAAAGAGGTTGAAAAATTGCTCGAGGCAGGTATAATTTATCCCATTTCAGATTCTCAGTGGGTAAGTCCTATTCAGGTTGTGCCTAAGAAAAGTGGTGTTACTGTTATTAAAAACGAGAAAGATGAGTTAGTTCCAATGAGGGTACAAAACAGTTGGCGTGTGTGTATTGATTATAGGAAACTAAATCATTATACTCGTAAAGACCATTTCCCCCTCCCATTTATTGATCAGATGCTTGAGAGACTAGTTGAGAAGACACACTATTGTTTCTTGGATGGATTTTCTAGATATTTTCATGTTCCTATAGCTCCGGAGGATCAGGAGAAGACTACATTCACCTGTCCCTTTGGCACATTTGCCTACCGGAGGATGCCATTTGGACTTTGCAATGCCCCAGGTACCTTCCAAAGATGCATGGTGAGTTTTTTTTTCTGATTTTATTGAGACCTACATGGAGGTATTTATAGATTATTTTATAGTGTATGGGTCTTCATTTGATGAATGTATAAATAGTTTGAGAAAGGTATTGAATCGTTTTATTGAGAAGAATCTGGTCCTGAACTTTGAAAAGTGTTATTTCATGGTAGAGCATGGCATTGTCTTAGGGCATGTAGTGTCAAAACATGGGATAGAGGTTGATAGATCTAAGATTGACATTATTTCATCCTTACTCTATTCTTCATGTGTGCATGATGTTAGATCTTTCCTAGGACATGCAGGATTTTATCGGTGCTTCATCAAAGATTTTAGTAAGATTGCTCTTCCGATGTCATGATTACTTCAAAAGGATTCTAATTTTGTGTTTGATGATTCTTGCAGGAATTCATTTGATGAGATAAAGAAGTGTCTGACCACTCCACCTATCATACATCCCCCATGGTGGGAGATTCCTTTTGAGCTTATGTGTGACGCCTCCAACTTCGCGGTTGGAGCCGTCTTATCTCAGAGGGTGGAGGGACATTCACATGTGATCGCTTATGCATCGAGGACACTGGATTTAGCCCAATAAAATTACACAACCACGAAAAAGGAGTTTCTTGCTGGCATATTTGATTTAGATAAAATCCGTTCATATTTATTGGGCTCTAAAGTAGTTATTTTTTCTGACCATGCAACTCTGAGGTACCTATTGAAGAATCCAGATGCAAAGCCTAGGCTGATCCGATGGATGCTCCTTCTTCAAGAGTTTGACATCAAGATAAAGGACAAGAAGGGGTCAGAGAATTTGGTGGCATACCACATGAGTAGGCTTACTCATACACTAGAGGGTGACACCTTGGACTAGGTACCACTTCGGGACACTTTCCCCAATGAGCATCTCTATACCATCTCAGATATGCATCCTTGGTATGTTGATTTAGTTAATTACATTGTTGCCTCTAAAATCCCAGTAAATTTGAAGAATCATCAAGTCCAAAAATTAAAAGGTGAGTCTAGGTTTTATGTGTGGGATGATCCTTACCTCTGGCACATGTGTAGTGACCAAGTCATTAGGAGGTGTGTTCCCGATCATGAGTTTGAGTCTGTTTTGCATTTCTGTCATACACTTGCTTGTGGTGGACACTTTGGACCCCAACGTACTGCTAGAAAAGTCTTAGACTCTGGATTATATTGGTCTAGCTTATTCCATGATGCCCATGTGTTTTGTAAGTCATGCTCTTGTTTCCAACACACTGGGAACATTTCTAGGAGACATGAGATGCCCCAACAACCCATACTATTATGTGAGATTTTTGATGTATGAGGCATCGATTTTATGAGTCCTTTTCCTAGTTCCTTTGGTTTTTTGTACATTTTGGTTGTTGTTGATTATGTGAGTAAATGGGTGGAGGCTAAGGCCACCAGGACTGATGATTCTCATGTTGTTGTGGACTTTGTCAAAATGCAAATTTTTTATAGGCTTGGAGTACCGAAGGCCATCATTAGTGATCAAGGGACACACTTTTTCAATCAGAATTTTGCTTCCCTTCTTAGGAAGTATGGGGTGACACACAAAACATCAACACCATACCACCCTCAAACAAATGGTCAGGCTGAGGTTTCAAATAGGGAATTGAAACAAATTTTGGAGAAAACTGTGCAGCCAAATAGGAAGGATTAGAGCAAGCGCTTGGATGATGCGTTGTGGGCTTATATGACAGCATACAAGACCCCCATTGGTATGTCCCCATTTCGGATTGTTTTTGGGAAAGCATGTCATATCCCAGTAGAAGTTGAGCATCGATCTTATTGGGCTATAAAGAAATGCAACATGGATTTGGCCCAAGCTGGAATCCAAAGGAAGCTGCAAATTCAAGAGCTTGAAGAGATTCAATTGTCTTCATATGAGAACTCAAGTATCTATAAGGAAAAATCAAAAGTAGATCATGATATAATGATCCAACAAAAGGAGTTTCATGTTGGAGAGAAAGTCCTTCTCTACAGTTCATGACTGAAGCTGATGCCTGGTAAGTTGCGTTCCAGATGGTTAGGTCCTTATATTGTATCTAATGTTTTTCCTTATGGTGTAGTGGAGATCACACAAGAGGACACTGAAAGGAGCTTTACAATCAATGGGCAACGTTTGAAGATATACATTGAGGGAATTCCTACTAATGTAGTGGATTTTATCACACTACATGACCCCATCATCACTTGAGCACATTAAGTTGTTCCAAACCCTTTCAATTTTATATTATTTGTCCTATTTAAAAATTTTTCATTTCATGTGCATATATCATCTCATGGGTTCACATTGAGGACAATGCAATATTTTAAGTGTGGGGGAGGGAACCTTTTAGTTTAATAATTTCAATTGTTTTCCTATTAAAAAAAATGTGTGTTTTTCAAATTTTGTGTGTTTATTTTTCAATTTTCTTTGTGTTTTTGAAATTTTTGAGCTGAAATGATTCTCATCAAAATTTTGAAATGCTTATCAATGAGTGAAAAAATTTATCCTATGAAACTAAGCTTAAATGAATGATGAAAATGACTTTGTTTCAAGTTCAAATATTTAGTAATTTTATGAAAAGTACATTGAATTTTGAATCTCATGCCACATCTCACTGTCTTTATATTTGAAACCACTTTCCTGTGAGGCTTCTAAACCATTATTTTCATATTCTTTACATTCACCTCACTTCTTTAGAGAACCAAACAATGCTTGATTTAACCGGAATTTGATTTATTCATGTCAAAACTTGAGGGTTTGAGGTACTTATGTTTTAAATGATTGAGGCATTAGTTTGGTATTAAAGCCCCCATTTCAATGAATCCTTTTTATAATGATCTACCATGAACATTTAATCCTTTTTATCCCTTAGAATTCATGCACAACCTGTTAGGTTAGCCACATTACAAGCCAATTTTTCCTATCCAACCAACTCTTGAAGTGAAATTTCATAATCTAGTTGAACTTAAATGTGGGGGAAGCTATGCTGTGTTGTGCTACAACATTCTGTGATACTTTGGGTGGAAAATTAAATTCTGAAGAGATTTGTTTGCTGTTGAAGAAAATAATTATATTGAAAGCTGTGCCTTTTTTGGAGCTTTCATGACAAGTGAAGCTGTGCCTTTTCTGGAGCTTCTAATTGAGGTAGAAAGTTGTGCCTATTTGGAGCTTTCAAGAAAATCATGTTTGAGAAGATTGACATTTTTGTTGCTGAAATGATGAATGGTACAAACATTCCATGACTTTTCATGATGATGGAGCTGAATTGATACTATGGGGATTGAGGAGAAGACCATATTTAAGTGAAAATTAGATTAATGCAATTTTTCTTCAAAAAGAGTCAAGCCCTCCTCATTCGTACTCAGAGTTTTTCACATCTAAATCCTACCAACCGAAAGCCACAGAACAACCCTAAAAAGTACTCATGATAAACATATGTCCTTGAATCACATCAGGTGGTGATTTTGGAATTTATTAAGCCTTTGGTGACCCTTGTATGAGTTTGTATGAGAAAGACATTGCAAAAAAAAAATGATATTTGAGTGATGTGACAAAATTCAAGCGAGGTAAGTGTTTTGTGCATGGGAGGATAAATGAAGTGGAAATATATTGAATGATATAAATGGAGAACTTGAAATAATTATTTTTTATGAGTCATGGTATCTTTTGTTTCTTGGTGTGTAATTGTTTTATCTCAAGGATATGTGTTTTAAAATTGGTTTTGATTTGATATTGATGTTTACTTGATATGAGGTTTTGCTCAGGAGTGCAAAAGGGTAAGTGTGGGGGAGTTGATAAAACACTATTTTATTTAATATTTTATTGATAATAAATTATATAATTCCCTCAAATTGTGTTAAATATGTTTAATTAGAAAGTATTGGGGATTAGATCATTCATTTGAATATTTGATGAAAATCCCAGTTTCACCCTTTCAAAATCATTGTAGCATTTCAATAATAAATATTTTTATTTGAATTATTTGAACTTAATATTTTGTAAATGTGTTCCTTACTTCATATTATACAACTTTTATTCAGGACACTAGATCAAAAGAATGCATTTTGATGGAGTAATTGGGCCATAAAGTCAAAGGTGGTCTGGACACGCCAGAATTGAGAAGCTTCTGTATTTGGGCCATAACTACTTCATCTAGGATTGTATTGCGACCAAATTTTAAGATGAGATAGAGGACCCATATCCTCACATATTATCATTCTGTAAGAAGAGATAATTCACGCGTTTAGGTGGTAAAATGGGCGGTTCAAGTTGGATTAAAATATTTGGCCGAATTTCCACATTCACACTTGAAACTACTTGTAACCTCTCCTCCCCTCCCCTATATAAATTAAAGTTTTTATCATTTTTAAGGGTTGGGACGTGAATTAGGAGATTGTAGATAGAGGATAATTGGTTTCACCAAATTATCCAACCATTTTAATAGGGGTAGCTCTTGAATCAAGGATCCCCTCATCGAAGCCTCCTTCCCTTCTTCATGTTGTAATATTTTCATTTGTGTCTTAAACTTCTTTTTTATTCTTTTATTTCTTCCCTTTTCTTCTGTTTGGTTTAAATTTATTCTTCTCTTAATCTTCCTATTTGGGCTGGAATTTATGAGTAGAAGTGTTATTGGTTTATACCCATTATAAACCTTTGCACATGCAAAACGCTTCTACGATGATTACGCCACCCATGAAAGAGTATTCTTTTAGTAATCGATCTATCTCTTACCTTATACATTCATTTATTTTGAATAAATGATATACTGTAATTCACATAATATGATCAATTAATTGAGTTTTTAATTTAATTGAAACTAAGCAAGCAATTGAACAATTAACACAAAAACACGCGATGACGAGATTTTGTGTAAATTGTGAGAGTGCGAACTTAATTGGTTACAAAAAACCATAAGGGATCAATTCATAGTGTTCAAATATAATCCCTAAAATCAATTAATTCTAATTTATAGAGGGGAAATGTGCCTTAATTTACCACTGACCATAAGCTAATATTAGAACATTAATCAAAATAGGGTGCTGTGATTGCATGTTCCAAAGTTAGCCTAGGGTTAAATTCACTTCATCTTCGTGGTAAAGTTAATTCTCGCAGGGTTCATGATTTAACAAATTAAGGGATCATAATTAAGTGAATGTTAATTTAAATGATATTTATTAATAATAGAGTGAATAGGTAGAGTTAGATCGATTACGCCTTTTAAAATATTTTCTAAAAAAACATCTTCTTGTTGTGCCTTTTTAATCAAACTTCATTTCAAAATTAAAAACAAAAAAATGCAATCTTCTTCCAGAAAACTTCTTCAAGTTTTATAAACTATAAACAACAACCACCATCCTTTCAAGTAGTGTTTTTATTCTCTTTTATTTTATTTCTAGAATACCTCTAAAAAGTTGTTTTAATTCACTTCCTCCTTTGAGAGACGACCTTGGTCAGCCACTCTGATGCACCTAAGTACCCCAAAATCACACTAATCATTTGAGATCACCTGAAACGCACAGACGATTGTCGCCTATCGACCGTTAAAAGTTCTGGTGCTCTGCTAATGTGTATAGCAGCACTCGGGTCGAATCCTCGGCGATGGTACTTCGTAGTAGTTGTTTGTTTTTAGTTGATTATATTTTGATTAGGGGGGTTTGTTTGCAGAGATTAATTGAAATGTTTAATGAATGATGTTTAATTTAACAAGTTGATAAATATTGGGGTGAGTTCATCATTAGGGAGTTAAGCATGTGATATCCTTGAGCCTTACTTTGTATTGCATTAAATTAACACTCATGTCATAAGTTGACGTTGATTGGAATTCCTAAGTGTGAATGCTTTAATCCAAGACTTAACTTAACTTAGGGTTCTAATCTCAATCAAAACGTATTTATGGTAGTGTATTTATGGTTCCAATAATCCATGGAAACCACTCGTTAAACAAAACATATCATTAATCCATGACATATTAAGTTTAACATACACAATATTAATTTAAAGAATACTCATCAAGCAAAACTCTCAATCACTTAACATCCCCGAATTATAACTCACCCCAATGAGAGATTTACTCAGCCATTTGGATGTTTAATATTCTGGTTAAAATAATTATGATGATAAATTAAGAATAGAAGAAAAAGAAAGGGATTAGAAAAGAGTGGTACGTTGACACACACACACACGAACGGTGATGATAATTAAAAACGGATTTTCGATTGAATGAGGAAGCAAAAGAAGGGAAGGAGATTCAACTGAATTTAAACTATTTTAGGAACATAAATATTAAACTACAGAAGGTGGATGAGAATAAGAGATATTGAAGAAGTAACTTGCATTAAAACAGAATTACAAAGAAAGAGAATTACAAGATTACAAAAATGAAGAACACAAAAGTAAGTGAAAACAAAGAGAGGAGGAAAGGTATCTCAAGTGAAAACTTGAGTATGGAAGGTCCTCCCAAGCCTTTGTCAAAGCTTTGGTCATGCCAATATGATCTCCTCTCTTCTGAAATGCCAACCCCTCTCAAGGAGAGAAGGGGAGAGTATTTATAGCCCAAGGAGTGGACTGTTTGCATTCCCAATCTGTCCCTCCACTTGCATCGCCAATTTGGCAATTAAGACAGCATAATCTCCAAATATCTCCTTCTTAAAAGTTGTAGAAAATAAAGTTTTCCGACTACTGTCAAAATATGGAGGCATTTGGACAAGTGGATCCAAAGTTATGGCGGTTTTATTAAACAAAGGTAAACTGTCCATTTCTATCCATGCTTTTTCAATGTCCAAAATGTGAATGGATTTTTGAACAGGAATATGCCTTCAAATCCGAATGACTTATTCAACAAAGTCGGCAGCCTATATCTCCTCTTTCACACTGCAAAATATCAGCTCGCTTGAATTCTTACATCAGGATATATGTCATGCATACTATACTGATTTTAATTCTCGGCCAGAATGGTGGGATGGACTTAAAATATTTATTTGGGCCCCTTGTACTTGTATTTGGGCCTTTAAATTTTTATCCAAGATGACATGTAGTGTCCCCCGAATTATGGTGGAGATTTAATGTTTTTGTACTTCTGGATTGAGCCCAGTAAATCAATCTTCAAGGCTGGTCCAGTTTGTTCACAGATTCTTTGGTCTTGTTTGTGAGGACCATATGACCCTTCAAATGGCAGAATTGGATCATGGTTCCTTCTAATGAAATGTTGTATATTGAAAGTAGAATCCTAAAAAACAAGAACCACACAATTTGGATCAGTATAGTGATAGTTATAATTAAAACATTAAACTGACTCAATTTGACTACTTCTAAAAATGCTCAAATATTATACTTAATATTAAAACATTAATATTTCACACAAATTATGCACATTTCATATAAAATAAGTAAAGGGGGAATATAATAAGTCATTAAAATATTAATAACATCAACTCCCCTACACTTAGATTTGCGCGTGTCCTCATGTGCAACAAATATAAAAACATGACAAAATCATTTTCACTCACCAACAAATATTAAAATTTTGTTTTCTCCAATCAGGGGAGGTTTAGACTATTTCAATCATCCATATTGAATTCCATCACAAATTTGGTTCACAATAATGCATCAGAAACAATTCATTTTTTCATGTTCAAGGTTTGAATTGGAAAATGTAGGCACTCAAAACTTACTCCTCTCAAGATGATAAAAATGTATTTTAGGAGGTTCACTCATTCACCAACAAAAAGTGAAAATCAATAGTTTGTAAGAGATCTCAGCTTCCATTCCCAAATCTAATGTGTACAAGAATCAAGAGGTCTTTTAAGGGGTTTTTCAGTGGCTATGGGATGGTAGGTATATAATGTCCAAAGGAAAAGAGGGGTTAAAACACCAACATGGAAAAATCAATGCACATTTTTTTTTTGAAATTTGATTTGAAAGGAAATAGAAACACATATTTACAAGGGAATGAATGTGTGATGAATGAAAAGTGAGGGAGATAGAAAATGGAATAGGGTGAGATGATGGAATATGTACAACATGGAAGACTTCCAATAATGACATAATACAAGATGATTCAAGTGTTCTTTTTTTTTCTCTTTTTGCTCTTTTTTTTCGAAAGTTGTGCTTGAAACAAGTCTCACAGTCATCTCCCAACCCATGCTTGATCTCCTCATGGAACTAATTTTAGTAGTTATAACACGATCAAAGGTTGATGATGAATGATTTTTGAACCACCCAAGACACAACCCATTCCTTTTTTTTTCATTTTTTTAATATAATTTTTTTCATTTTTTTGAACACTTTTCAATGACTTTTGTACAAATGAAAATTACAAATATACACCCCAAAGCTCACAGAATTACAACCTCTCCCCCACACTTTAATGGATGCTTTCCCTCAAGCATATGATGACACATTGGAAATCAATGAAAATACGCCCAAAAATGAAGTCCATTCCCCCCACACTTAAATTTCAATAAATTGTACAATGAAAATCCATGAAGATGTTGGGTGGGACAAGGTATTAGGCTTGTAATGTGGCTATCAAAAGAAAGGTTCTCATAGGCTCAAAGGGGCTTTCAAAAGTAGGATCAATGTAAGGGTAACGGGAGGCTATTTGGCTATTCTGATTCTCATGTGGCTTAGAAAATGCCTCTATCATATTAATGCACACAAAAGATGGAAATTCAGCTCGAAGGTCCACAAAATCAAGACTCACAATCAGTGGTGAAGACACACAAAGAAAAATATGGCCATATATGACCTTGGCATGAAGGCTAATGTTATTCCTCACGGTAGGGGAGAATCATTTTCCACCAAAAATTGTTCATTCAAAATGTTTGTTATTGACACAAAATTGTTTACCCAAGTTTGAGATAAAAATTCAATATATTTGAGTTTAAAACAAGCCTTTGGACTCCCCAAAATGGTTGGACAGAATTTCAATATTGGATGATGAGTAATTATGACACCCCTTTTTTTTAATTTTCATTTTTTTTAATTAATTTTTTTTTAAATTTTTTTTTATTTTTAATGACACATCCACACAAAAGAGAAAATAGAAAAAAAGTTGTGGAAGAATTTTGTAAAAAAAATGAGAGGGAGAGAGGAAGAAGAAGAAATAGAGAGAAGAAGAGAGGGAAGAGAGATTGAGAGAGAGAGAGTTAAAGGGAAAGAGGTGCCCCCTGGTTTGGATTTGGTGGGTCGCTGTTTCCATCTAGTGGTGGGTCAATGGAAGTCAATGTGGAACCTAAAGTGAATGGGCTCTCATGGTGATGCTTTAACCGATGTCCATTTACCGTGAATGTTCTTTTTGAAGAAGGGTCTTGGACTTGCATTGCACCAAATGGGTAAACATTAGTAATAATAAATGGTCCATCCCAACGAGAATTGAGCTTACCTGGGTGAATTCGAAATCGAGAATTGAAGAGCATTACCTTTTAACCTTCATGAAATACCTTTCGAAGAATGTGTTTGTCATGGAGTGACTTTGCCTTTTCTTTGTAGAGAATGGAGTTCTCATACGAATCGAGTCGAAGCTCCTCCAATTCAGTCAACTGCAACAATCTTTCTTCACCAGATTTTTCACAATCAAAATTACAAGTTTTGATAGCCCAAAATGACTTATGTTGGATTTCAACTGGTAAATGACAGGCTTTACCAAAAACTAGCCTAAATGGAGACATCCCAATGGGTGTCTTATAGGCTGTTCGATAGGCCCAAAGTGCTTCACCAAGTCTATCGGGCCAGTCTTTTCTTGTGGGCTTAACAATTCTTTCAAGCACTCTTTTCACTTATCTGTTAGAAAGTTCAGTCATTCCATTTGTTTGAGGGTGATATGCAGTGGATGTTTTATGTACAACCCCATTCTTTTTCAAAAGTGACTCCATGGTTCCATTACAGAAATGAGTTCCTAAGTCACTTATCAAAGCACGTGGTGTTCCGAATCGATGGAAGATATGGGTTTTGAGGAACTCACTCACAGTTTGAGCATCATCTTTCCTAGTGGGTTTGGCCTCGACCCACCTAGAAACATAGTCAACAGCAAGGATAATGTAGGATAATCCATTGGAAGGGGGAAAAGGTCCCATGAAATCGATGACCCAAACATAAAAAAGCTCACAGAAGATTAATGGCTTTTGAGGCATTTCGTTTCTTTTGGAAATTGTGCCAAACTTTTGGCAAGTGGGACATGATTGACAGAACTCGTGTGAGTCCTTGAAGAGTGAAGGCCAAAAGAATCCAGAATCTAGGACCTTTCGAGAAGTCCTTTTTGGTCCAAAGTGGCCACCTCCAAGAATTGAGTGGCAGAATTCCAAGATGGAGGATTGTTCAGTTTCATCAACACATCTCCTAATTACCATGTCAGCCCCAGTTTTCCAAAGTTTATTATCTTCCCAAAAATAATGCTTTGAATCACTTTTCATCTTTTCTTTTTGTTCTTTTGAAAAATATTCAGGGAAAACACCAGAAACCAAGTAATTGACAATTGGGGCATACCATGGTAACTTTGGAGTGAGAGATGAGAGGTGTTCAGTTGGAAATTCAGGATCAATTATTTCAGAATGAGAAGAATTAGAAATTCTACTCAGGTGGTCAGCCACAGGGTTTTCTTTTCCAGGTTTATCTTTTATCACAAGGTCAAACTCTTGGAGCATTAAAATCCATCTTATTAGCCTTGGTTTGGAATCACTTTTCTTAAGTAAGAACTTTAATGCTGAGTGGTCCGTGAAGATGATGATTTTGGCACCTAAGAGATAGGGCCGGAATTTATCCAAGGCAAAAACCACAACTAAAAGTTCTTTTTTAGTCACAGTGTAGTGTGATTGAGTTTCATCTAATGTTTTTGAGGCATAAAAGATGACATGAGGAATGTTTTCTCTTCTTTGACCAAGAACAGCCCCAATGGCCCTATCAGAAGCATCACACATCAATTCAAATGGTAAGGACCAATCTGGGGGTTGGATTATTGGAGCAGATGTGAGAGAAGATTTGAGTTCAATGAAGGCTCTCTTGCAAGCCTCATCAAAATTGAATGTGACATCATTTTGAAGTAAACGAGTGAGTGGGAGGGAAATCTTGCTGAAGTTCTGAATGAATCGCCGATAGAAACCGGCATGACCAAGGAAGGACCGAATGTCTCGAACTGATTTGGGTTCAGGAAGTGATTGGATCACCTCAATTTTGGCTGGATCAACTTGGATACCCTCTTGAGAAATTATGTGCCCTAGAACAATCCCATTTGAAACCATGAAGTGACATTTTTCAAAATCCAGCACAAGGTTGCACTTGACACACTTTTGAAGGACCAAAGAGAGTGAATGTAAGCAAGATTCAAATGACTCGCCATAAATGGTAAAGTCATCCATGAAGACCTCCATGCAATTCTCAATGAATTCAGAAAAGATACTCATCATACACCGCTGGAATGTTGCAGGAGCATTACAAAGGCCAAAAGGCATTCGCCTATAGGCATAGGTTCCAAAGGGGCAAGTGAATGTGGTCTTTTCTTGGTCTTGAGGTACGATTGGAATTTGGAAGTAGCAGGTGTAACCATCAAGAAAGCAATAATGTGACTTTCCGGCCAATCTCTCAAGCATTTGGTCAAGGAAAGTAAGTGGGTAGTGATCTTTTCGTGTTTCAGCATTCAATTTGCGATAATCGATGCACACACGCCATTTGTTTTTCACTCGAGTTGTGACCACTTCTCCATGTTCATTTGTGACAACTGTTATCCCGCCCTTCTTAGGAACGACTTGAATTGGACTAACCCATTCACTATCAGAAATTGGGTAGATAATACCAGCTTGAAGAAGCTTGGTAATCTCTTCCCTAACTACCTCAAGTATGAGTGGATTGAGTCTTCTTTGAGGTTGCCTAATTGGTTTGAATGATTCCTCTAGATGGATGTGATGCATGCAAAGGGCAGGGTTGATTCCTGGAATATCCTCTAGGGTCCAACCTAAGGCATTTTTGTTTTCCTCTAACACTTGAACAAGTTGGGACTCCTCAGTTTCAGAAAGTGAAGCAGAGATAATGACAGGGTAGGAGGGATCATGGAAAAGGAATGCATACTTGAGGTGTGAAGGAAGTGGTTTTAGATCAGTTTCAGCCTTGATTTGAGAGCTAGACAAGTTAGGAGCAGGAGAAGGGATTCCAGATGGGTTTGGATCATTTTCCTCAACACTTTCTAAGGTGGAGCAGTAGAGATCAGAGTTGATGTGGGATTCAAGAGAGTTTTCAAGTTCCTCTAGATTGATGGAGTTTATGAATGAGAGGTCCACATCAACTTCACCATTTATGACTTTGTTAATCATGGTGCAGATTTCACAAGATCCTTTATCATTAGAACATGAAGAACATGGTGGATTGGGGTTCGATTGAATCTTAGAAGTGTCCTCAAAAGCATGGATTGAGAATGCAGAGTGATCCTCAGATGGGTATCGCATGGCTTGGAAAATGTTGAACTTGACCAGTTGGTCACCGAATTCCATGGATAAGATGCCTGAGTGGACATCAATCTTGGTTCTCGCAGTCATGAGGAATGGTCTTCCTAGAATTAGGGGAGATCGAGAAGAGGTCGTCTCACCTTCCATGTCAAGGACATAGAAATCAGTTGGGAAGATAAGATCATTGACCCGAACAAGAACATCCTCAATTATCCCCTTAGGACTGGAAGTGCTTTGATTGGCTAATTGAATGACAATACCCGTTGGTTGCAAGGTACCTAGACCAAGGTTGGAGAATATGGATTTGGGCATTACATTAATTGAGGCTCCTAGGTCTATGAGTGCATCATCAAAGTTGGAACTTCCAATTTGGCATGGAACCGTGAAGGTCCCTGGATCTTTGCACTTCATGGGAATGGACTGTTGGGTTGAAACATTTTCAATGTTCCTAAGTTGCCTCTTATGGGTGCACAATTCCTTAAGAAACTTGGCATACTTAGGGATTTGTTTGATGGCATCTAAGAGGGGGATGTTCACTTCAACACGTCTAAACATGTCAAGCATTTCAGGATCAGGTTCAAAGGACTTCTTAGGCTTGGAGATGGCTTGAGGAAAAGGAATTGGGTTCCTTAGAGGAATGGAAGGAGGTGAAAGAGTGGATTCAAGTTCCTTTTCCAGCTTTTTTTTTCTTTTCATTTTCTAGATCAACATCGAAAGGGGAGGTAGAGCAATCAGCATGGGGCATAGCAATTTGCTTTCCCGATCTAAGTGCAATCGCACTTACATTACCCTTAGGGTTGGGTAATGGTTGAGCTGGGAGTTGGGATGAATTGGATGGTTGTTGCTGGCTCAGGTGGGATGCAAGTTGACCTATTTGGGTTTCAATGTTCTTGAGGCTAGAACGGGTGAAGGAAGCAAGATCCTCTACAGCACTTTCCCATGGTTGTTTAGAAGAAGAGGCTTGTCCCAAATTGGGTTGGCCTTGATTTTGGTTCTTAGGAAAGAGATTGTATTGGGTGGGGAATTGGGAAGGCTCGTTAGGATAGTGGAATCCAGGAGGAGGATTGTTCCTTTGGGGTTGAGGAACAAAAGGATAAGGTTGATGGATTTTACCACCACTTTGACCATATTGGAACTCGTTTGGATTTTGATGAGGGAACTGAGGAGGATGAGAAATGGGATTACCATACCTCAGAGGTGGGTTAAAGGTAGAAGAGAAGGGCTTAGAGTGGGGTTGGTTGAAGTTTCTAACAAACTGACCTGATTGTTGAGGGTTGAAGTTTCGCTGAGCATATGCCGCATTGAGCTCCATTGGACTAGATGAATCAGATGGATCAACTTGAAGTTGTGGACATGTGTCAGTTGGATGAGATGGAGAGTTGTAGATTCCACAATTCTTGATAGGTCCAGGGAATAGTGACTGTGGAGAAGATGAGGTTGGGGCTTTGGTAGCCACCGCTAGTTGACGCACAAGACCTGTAAGTTCACTCATCCACTCAGTCATCTTGTTGGGCTCTATGGATTGATTCTCTTGGGCTTGTTTCACTTGAGCATGTGCTCGAGTATGGAATTGCTGCGTGTTTGTAGACATGTTGCTTATGAGTTCTCGTGCAGCTGTAGGAGTTTTGTCAACAAGAGCACCGCCACTTGCGGCATCAATGAGAGTTCGCTCCATAGCCAATAACCCCTCATAGAAGTATTGGATCAGGAGTTGGTCAGGGATTTGATGGTGTGGACAAGTTGCCACAAGATTTTTGAACCTCTCCCAATACTCATGGAGTGATTCATTAGGGAATTGACGGATGCCGCTTATTTCCTTTCGGATAGAAGCTGTTCGGGAAGCGGGAAAGAACTTCTCAAGGAAAAGTCTCTTCATGTCAACCCATGAGTTTATGGAACCAGGTGGGAGGTAGTAGAGCCAAGACTTGGCAGAATCCGCTAGGGAAAAGGGGAAAGCTATAAGCTTGATTTGTTCTTCAGAAACCCCTTGAGGCTTCATGGTAGAGCATACTACTTGGAACTCTTTAAGGTGAAGATGTGGATCCTCACCGGCTAGCCCGTGAAAATGAGGGAGAAGATGAATCAAACCCGATTTGAGTTCAAAGTCAGCTTCAATGTTTGGATATTGAATACCAAGAGGTTGGTAATTCATATCAGGGGCAGCAAGTTCTTTCAATGTTTGTTCCCTAGGATTGGCCATATCTAATTCAATTGGTAGGGCAATGATTGGTTCTTGGGTGATTTGGTTATCCCTAATGGTCCTCCTAAGTCGACGAAGAGTTCTATCAATTTCAGGGTCAAACAAATCTGAGGGATTGTTTGGGAGGCTTCGGGGCATTCAGAGAGATTTAGAAAGGATGAGGAAGATGGGTTTTCCTTTGTATTTTTTCAGTTTATGATTTTTAAGAGGAAGACGGGTTTTTCTTTGTGTTTTTTTTTTCAATTTTTTTTCAAAAATTTTGATTTTTTTGGTTTTTTTTACAATAACCAGAAACTAATGACTACTTAAAGCACCATCCCCGGCAATAGCTCCATTTGAAATGCACAGCCGATTGTCGCCTATCGACCTTTCAAAGTTCCGGTGCTCTGCTAATGTGTATAGCAGCACTCGGGTCGAATCCTCGGCGATGGTACTTCGTAGTAGTTGTTTGTTTTTAGTTGATTGTATTTTGATTAGGGGGGTTTTTTTGCAGAGATTAATTGAAATGTTTAATTAATGATGTTTAATTTAACAAGTTGATAAAGATTGGGGTGAGTTCATCATTGGGGAGTTAAGCATGTGATATCCTTGAGCCTTACTTTGTATTGCATTAAATTAACACCCATGTCATAAGTTGACGTTGATTGGAATTCCTAAGTGTGAAGGCTTTAATCAAAGCCTTAACTTAACTTAGGGTTCTAATATCAATCAAAATGTATTTATGGTAGTGTATTTATGGTTCCAATAATCCATGGAAACCACTCGTTAAACAAAACATATCATTAATCCATGACATATTAAGTTTAACATACACAATATTAATTTAAAGAATACTCATCGAGAAAAACTCTCAATCACTTAACATCCCCGAATTATAACTCACCCCAATGAGATATTTACTCAGCCATTTGGATGTTTAATATTCTGGTTAAAATAATTATGATGATAAATTAAGAATAGAAGAAAAAGAAAGGGATTAGAAAAGAGTGGTACGTTGACACACACACACGAACGGTGATGATAATTAAAAACGGATTTTCGATTGAATGAGGAAGAAAAAGAAGGGAAGGAGATTCAACTGAATTTAAACTATTTTAGGAACATAAATATTAAACTACAGAAGGTGGATGAGAATAAGAGATATTGAAGAAGTAGCTTGCATTAAAACAGAATTACAAAGAAAGAGAATTACAAGATTACAAAAATGAAGAACACAAAAGTAAGTGAAAACAAAGAGAGGAGGAAAGGTCTCTCAAGTGAAAACTTGAGTATGGCAGGTCCTCCCAAGCCTTTGGAAAAGCTTTGGTCATGCCAATATGATCTCCGCTCTTCTGAAATGCCAACCCCTCTCAAGGAGAGAAGGGAAGAGTATTTATAGCCCAAGGAGTGGACTGTTTGCATTCCCAATCTGTCCCTCCACTTACATCGCCAATTTGTCAATTCATACAGCCTAATATCCAAATATCTCCTTCTTCAAAGTTGTAGAAAATAAAGTTTTCCGACTACTGTCAAAATATGGAGGCATTTGGACAAGTGGATCCAAAGTTATGGCGGTTTTATTAAACAAAGGTAAACTGTCCATTTCTATCCATGCTTTTTCAATGTCCAAAATGTGAATGGATTTTTGAACAGGAAGATGCCTTCAAATCTGAATGACTTCTTCAACAAAGTCGGCCGCCTATATCTCCTCTTTCACACTGCAAAATCTAATCTCTCTTGGATTATTACATCAGGAGATATGTCATGCATAATATACTGATTTTAATTCTCGGCCAGAATGGTGGGCTGGACTTCAAAGATTTATTTGGGCCCTTTGTACTTGTATTTGGGCCTTGAAATTTTTATCCAAGATGACATGTAGTGTCCCCCAAATTATGGTGGAGAGTTAATGTTTTTGGACTTCTGGATTGAGCCCAGTAAATCAATCTTCAAGGCTGGTTCAGTTTGTTCACAGATTCTTTGATCTTGTTTGTGAGGACCATATGACCCTTCAAATGGCAGAATTGGATCATAGTTCCTTCTAATGAAATGTTTTATATTGAAAGGAGAATCCTAAAAAACAAGAACCACACAATTTGGATCAGTATAGTGATATTTATAATTAAAACATTAAACTGACTCAATTTGACTACTTCTAAAAATGCTCAAATATTATACTTAATATTAAAACATTAATATTTCACACAAATTATGCACATTTCATATAAAATAAGTAAAGGGGGAATACAATAATTCATGAAAATATTAATAACATCAGCACACACGACAATTCTCTTTCACATATAGTCCATACAAATCACAATAACAACCAGAAACAATAATAAGCAGATCATACATCACTTTTTCCCCAGTCTCACTATAATGATCTTAAGCTGATTTGATTATCTTTGATTAATTTGGATTCAAATATCCTCAACCAGGAAGTATTTGTACACCCACCCCGCATGATACATAATTGAGAGAGATGAAGGGAAACCTACCTGGAAGGATGATGATCAACACCACCTGGTTGCACAGAAGCAGGCATGCATGCAACAGGAAAAAAACACCAAGGGAACACTATCCAAAAGTTACAGCAGCTTACTCGATTCTGAAGGGAAGAAGGGTTCGGGGTGTCTAGTACTACACTACCACAAAACTAGGCAAGACATGCGCCCGACTTTATCAATGCTAATGGAAAAGCGCTGATAAAGGTGTACCCTTTATCAGCGTTTTTTTAGCGCTGATAAAGGGCACATTTATCAGCGCTTTAAATATCCCTTTATCAGTGCTTTTATTAGCGCTGATAAATGTAACATTTATCAGCACTTTTCTTAGCGCTGATAATATTTATTGTATACATTAAATAAAAAACACATGTTATAACTAAATATATATATATATATATTAAATAATTATAAGATTAATACTAAATATATTTATTATATTTATTAATTCAATATATATTTATTAGATTTATTAATTCAATATATATTTATTAGATTTATTAATTCATTATATATTTATTAGATTTATTAATTAATTATATATTTATTAGATTTATTAATTCATTATATTTAATATATATTTATTATATTTCTTTATATTTAATGTATTTGTTTTATTTATAAATATATAATGCGTTCTAATATATATGTACAATTGAAATTATTGAATATATATGTGTTTTCCAATGAATTGGGGTCAATGAATATATGATACATGTGTATATATATGTGCATATTGAATAATGTTCATTTATAGATTATAATTCATTATGTTACCCATATATAATATATATATATATATATATATATTAACTAAATGTACACTTAAAATTAAATTATATTTAAAAAATAAATATATATTTTATTATATTTTCAATGATATATATATAAATATACCTTTCAAATAATTTTATAAGTATAAATAGAGATATAAATATTTAGAGTTAAATAAATATATAATAATATAAAGAAATTCTTAAATTTATACATTTTTCAGCGCTTTTATTAGCGCTGATAAACTACGTATTTATATATATAATTAAATAATTATATACATATATATAATTAAATAATTATATACATATATATAATTAAATAATTATATACATATATATATAATTAAATAATTATAAGATTAATAATAAATATATTTATTAGATTTATTAATTCATTATATATTTATTAGATTTATTAAGTCATTATATATTAATTTATTAGATTTATTAATTCATTATATTTATTAGATTTATCAATTCATTATATTTAATATATATTTATTATATTTCTTTATATTTAATGTATTTGTTTTATTTATAAATATATAATGCGTTCTAATATATATGTACTATAATTGAAATTATTGAATATATATATGTGTTTTCCAATGAATTGGGGTCAATGAATATCATACATGCGTGTATATATATGTGTTTTCCAATGAATATATCATACATGCGTATACATATGTGCATATTGAATAATGTTCATTTATAGATATTATAATTCATTATGTTACCCATATAATATATATGTTATAAAAAATGTACACTTATAATTAAAATTAAATTATATTTAAAAAATAAATATATATTTTATTATATTTTCAATGATATATATATAAATATACCTTTCAAATAATTTTATAAGTATAAATAGAGATATATATATTTAGAGTTAAATAAATATATAATAATATAAAGAAACTCTTAAATTGATACATTTATCAACGCTTTTATTAGCGCTGATAAAGAGTGTCTTTATCAGCGCTAAAATGAAAAGCACTGATAAAGTCCGGCCTTTATCAGCGCTAAAAAAACACTGATAAAGGTGGTATTTATCAGCGCTTTTCATTTTAGCGCTGATAAATACACCCTTTATTAGAACTTTTTACTAGTGTTGATAAAGGTCCATGCGAGATTGATAAAATCATGCGGGTCCTCTTCCTCCTCCCCACACCCTGTCAAGATCTCGCGGAAGCCCTCCTCTGCGCCGCTGCTGCCGCCTCCTTCTCCTCCTCCTCCGCCGCGGCCGCCGCCTCCTCCTTCTCCTCCTCCTCCAGCTGACGCCTCCTCCTCCTCCTCCTCCACCGTGACCTCATCCTCCTCCTCCTCCATCGACGCCTCATCCTCCTCCGCCTACTCCGCTGCCTCCTCTCCACCGTGGGTCCTCCACCGCAACCTTATCCTCCTCCTCCTCCTCCTCCTCCTCCGCTACCTCCAAGCTGCTTCCGCTGCCTCCGCCCTGCCTCCGCGCTTCCTCTGCACTGCCTCCGCTGCCTCCGGTGCCTCCGCTGTCGATGCCTCCTTCTCCTCCGCCACCGAGTCCTCCTTCTTAAGGTGAGTAAAATTGAATTTGCATGAATTAATTATGTTTTCATTTATTGTCAATATTGAGATTAATTATGTTTGTCTTCTTGAGGTATGGTTTGGTTTCTAAATGGCATAAAGGCCCATTTGGAATCTTCAGAGCTTACATGGTGTTTTCCCCTTGGTTTTGAAAATGGAATTTGATTTGTAAATTTTAAATATCTTTTGGTATTTTGTGGTGTTTTGGAAATTGGTTTTGAAACTCATGTGATGTATAGGCCCAGTTGACACTTGTGTGTTATTGGTTTATATCGTGCATGTGATGGCCTCTTCATTCTCGGGTATACTACTATAATGGAGCATCAATGTTGGTTGTTCACTATGGAGGTACACCATATGTCGGCAGGTGAGTCTGAACCTAGTAAGTCTAGGGATTTCTTCTAGGTATGTTTAGGTAATTCTAATGATTACCTATCTATATGTTCTTCTTTATTTTTCTGCACTTTGGTTATATATTTTTCCAGTATTTTTCTACTTTTATTGTTTCAATTAATTTCATCATGGCTATGTGATCACCTTGTTTGTATTCTTATATTGAATTTTGAATTCATTTTTTAAACTAGATATCTATTTTAAAAAGGGAAGTCGTGATTTGTTTTGAAAATGGATTTTCTAAAAAATATGTGTTGGTTCTTTAAATTATAAAAACCTATTTTATAAATGTATTTCAAACTAGTGTTTTTGTATTATTTCAGGAAAGGTAATGTATGGATTCTGTGGTGCTTACCTACTAAGTTGTTTTATGCTCACACCCTACTTGTGACACTTGGCATCATTAGAACCAAGTTATTTTTAGGTTTGGGTTTCTTGTTTAGGTTTCCTTTAAAGCAGGTTGGTCTTATAGTTAGTGGTAACCCAAAGGTCATGAGGATATCTATTCGAGTTCTGATTTATTCTATCTCTGTTTTTAGTTTCTTTTTTGTTCAGTTAACGCTGTATATGGATCATGTTTATGTATTCTTTATGTTCTATGATTATGGATCCTCATGGTTTTATTGTGTGCTCTATTTGGTTTATATATATACCCATTTCTATATCTCACATCATATTATCACACCATGACTCTTATATATCCTTAAGAGGGTGTTCCTCATCATACGTGATATATAAAACTATATGATCCATCTTCTTTAGGCCTAAGACTCTAATCAAATAGCCTTAGAAAACTTAACTAGGCTATACAAAACTCATACCAAACCTGATCCTTTCATAAACACAACTACTCCATGGAGACATAATCTCTGGATGATCACAAAATCACAAACATTCAATAGAACCCTCACTCTATCTCTCAAAAACACCCTATTTATTTACCTTGGTTGCTCTTGATTTCTATCCCTTTCACTGGAACACATATACTCATGCATGAATGCACAATCATGCATAAATTGGAACATGGTTTTGTATTATAGGGTCCACCTACCTCACAAAACATGGTGCGTTCATCATACAAGGATAACCTCTAGCCAATACAATCAAAATCTACATCATCTGAATTGATTTGAAGATGATATAGTGAAATCATCACACAAATCCTAGTTAAAATCATCCCAAATCATAGGAAAATAAAGGATATTAGTAATGAAGGAAGTATGACAGGAAAACTCACTAACACACTATAAAAAACTCCCAAGAACCACCCCTCATCAGGGGTGATCGAAGAGAGGAAGAGATTGGATGAATCCCAAGAACCACCCAAGATTTGCTATTAATGAGCACGCCCCTACCATTTTTGAAGTATCTAGTTTTTTATCTAAATTATACTCATATTACTTCTCCCCTAACCTATATACTCATCCTATGGATTTCAAATAGGATGAATATAAATAAATAATGGATGAATGCCAATCGGTTGACAAAAGAGTATGAAGAAGGCGTGAAAGAGTTTATCAAGTTTGCAAAAGATCATGCATGTGACTCTTCTCAAATCCTTTGTCCGTGTTTACGTTGTTGTTATTCAAAACAAATTAGTCCATAGGAGTTGGAAGAACACTTGATCTGTCACAGAATAGATCAGAGTTATACATGTTGGAATAAACACGGGGAAACAACGAATGTAGGTAGTGACTGGGATGACACTGCATTTTATGGATCATCTGATATGATTACAAACATGAACAATGAAGATGACCGTATGGAGGATGTGATTACAGATGTGAATGATGATGAAGATCGTATTGAGGAAATGAAAAGGACCGTTGAAGATGAACTTCGTGATTGCCCAAAATTGTTTGAGAAGTTAAAAAGTTGTGCAAAGATTCCATTGTATGTTGTTTCACTAAATATACAGCATTGTCAGTCGTACTAAAGCTGTATAATTTGAAAGCAGACAATAGTTGGAGTGATGACAGTTTTACGAAACTACTTTCTCTCATGAATGACATGCTCCCAGAAGACAATGAGCTCCCGAGCCGAACATACGATGCCAAACGAATGCTACGCTCTATGGGTATGATCTCTGAAAGAATACACGCCTGCTCGAATGACTGTATACTATTTCGCAAGGACCAAAAATCACTTAAAGAATGCCCAAAGTGTGGTGATTCTCGATACAAGAAAGATGAATCCAGTCCTACTAAAGTTTTATGGTACTTTCCAATCATTCCAAGGTTTAGACGCCTATATGGAAGTGAGAAGACTACAGAACAATTAACGTGACATGCATATACAAGAATTAAAGATGGGATACTACGTCACCCGATGGACTCTCCTCAGTGGAAGATAACCGATCATGAGTATCCTGAATTTGGAAACGAGTCGAGAAACCTTCATATTGCGTTATCTACAGATGGAGTGAATCCTTTTGGTTTTCAAAGCAACAGTCATAGTACATGGCCGGTTATGTTGATAAATTATAACTTACCACTGTGGTTATGCGTGAAATGAAAATAAATCATGTTATCTATGCTTATATCAGGAATAAAACAACCAGGTAATGATATTGATGTTTATTTAGCTCCATTGATCGAAGATTTGAAATTATTGTGGGATTCAGGTGTTACATTGTATGATGCTTACAGAAAGGAAGATTTCACTTTGAGAGTCATGTTATACGAGATGATAAATGACTTCCCTGCTTATATAAATTTGTCAGGATATAGAATTAAAGGAACTCAAGGCTATCCCGTTTGCGAAGAAGGTACACAATCAATTAGGTTGAAACATTCATCAAAAACCGTGTTTCTAGGACATCGCAGATTTCTACCGTGATGACATAAGTACCGTTCTTGGACGACATCATTCGATGGAAGTTCAGAAGAACGTACAACACCGTCTCCACTAACAGGTGATCAATTGTTTGAGAAAGTTAAAAATGTGGACACTACTTTTGGTAAACCGACTTCGAAAAACCTTACAAAAATCGGTTGGAAAAAGAGATCAGTTTTTTTTGAATTACAATACTGGAATTGTCTGTATGTAAGACATTTTCTTGATGTTATGCATGTAGAAAAAAATGTATTTGATAGTGTTATCGGAACATTTCTAAATACATCTGAAAAAACAAAAGATGAAATTAAGGCTAGGTTGGACATGGTTGAGATGGGAATACGAGAAGAGTTGGCACCAGTGAAGGGTGAAAAACGAACATTTCTTCCTCCTGTTGCTTACACTCTTTCCAGGCAGGAGAGATATCAGTTTTGAAACTTCTTGAATGATGTAAAGGTTCCAGAGGGGTATTCGTCAAATATTAGCAACCTCGTGTCAATGAGCGACTTGAAGTTAAAAGGTCTGAAATCACATGACTGTCATGTTTTGATGCAAGATCTCATTCCAATTGCTTTACGTTGCATTTTGCCCAAGAATGTCTGTCATACATTAACGAAACTGTGTTTCTTCTTCAAAGATATATGCAGTAAAGTTATAGACCCTGAGAAATTTCCAACTATGGAAAAAAGAAATTGTCGTCATATTATGTGAATTAGAAATGTTCTTCCCGCCTTTATTTTTTGATATGATGGTTCATTTGATGGTCCACTTGGTGAGAGAGATTCGACTATGTGGTCCTGTACATTACAGATGGATGTACCCCATTGAACGATATATGAAGATTTTGAAAGGGTATGTCAAAAATCGAAGTCGACCAGAGGGTTGTATTGTAGATCGATATATTGTTGAGGAAGCCATTGAATTATGTACTGAATACTTGTCTGGTGTGGAAAGCATTGGCTTACCAAAATCTCATCACACTGGGTGGCTTGAGGGTGAAAGAATTTCTGGAAGACAGGTTGTCATAATCAATATTACAGATCGGGAGCAGACCCACCTTTATATTTTGCATAACAGTTTCGACATTGACCCATATGTTGAAATCCACAAAGAAACTATTAGGCATTTGAATCCATATAGGTCTGAAAAATGGATATCAGATACACATAATCGATAGTTTATAGGATGGTTTCGAGATCATATTTTTAAGAAGTCAGATGAAAATCCAGAGTTAATTTCGGAACGACTTCGATGGCTAGCTGGAGGACCAAGTGTGTATGCATTATCTTACAATGCTTATGTAGTTAATGGTTATACATTTTATACTAATGAACATGATGAAGACAGTACCATGCAGAATAGTGGGGTTACACTTGTGGCTGAAGCGACGCATGTTTCCAGTGCTAAGGACATAAATCTAATTTATGCGAATATGTCATACTTTGGCATCATCAAACAAATATGGGAGTTGGATTATACGGAATTTCAAGTTCCGATATTTCAATGTAAGTGGGTTGATAACAGGAGTGCTGTTAAAATAGATGATTTGGGATTCGTGAAAGTTTATTTCAGTAAGGAAGGGGAGAAAGACGAACCATTTATAATGGCATCACAGGCAGTGCAAGTATTTTATGTTTCAGATCCCGCAAACCGAAACTGGTCAATCATTCTGTTATCGACCAAAACAGCTGAAGGGTCAGATGAAAATTCAACGGAAGATGACCCTTTCATTGGGACTTCACACTCATTTCTCAGTGGTACCAATGTAAATAACGTTTTGTATGTCAGAGGAGACCACAATGAAGGGATATGGATAGTTGATAGAGGGGTCAAATCCCTTCAGCCTTAAAAAAAAAGAGAGTTAAATAATCAGGTTATTTTTTTATTGTAATATAGATTGTGTTACATTATGTTATTATCTGTTCGCTGCTACTTTTATGTGATCTAAATTAAATGTTAAACTAGTTCTGCAGATAATGACTTCTTCACCTGCTGATGCACTCAATCCCAAGACACAACAGGTCTCTCAACCTGTTGCAGCTAGTCCCACTACTGAGAGACAACAGGTCTCTCAACCTGTTGCAGCTGGTCCCACTGCTGAGGTACAACAGGTCTCTCAACCTGTTGTATCTGGTCCCATTGCCGATGCTAGCGCTTCGGAGAAACATAATGATGATACAAAAATAGAGGAAATGATAGGCGATAAAACCCCAGCGACAAAAAAAAAACAGGTGCGCTGTAGTTTGAAAGTTTTAGCCAAAATCCTTAAGGCAAAATCAAAAGACATCAAATATGAGGTGGAATGGAATAAACGAGGCCAGCATGTAAACCCCAACAAATCCATGTTTAGTAGATACATTGGAATCGTCACTCGACAACACGTACCAATTGATGTAGAGTCGTGACACCATGTTGTCAGTGGGTTGAAAACATTAATGTGGGAAGAGATCACGATAACATTACGATATCATCTATTTAATTTATTAAAATAAAATAAAATAAAATACTGAAATATTGACTAACTCTTTATCATCTCTTGCAGAGTGCATTATAGTATATGTTTCACATAAAGAATATGTTTTAAGACTGGCAGGAAGGATTCATAGAGGCTTTAACACCATTTTAACGAAACATCATCTGAAAGATGCTGAAGGGAAAATCAAGCCGCACTCGTATCCTCTTTATGCACACTTGATATCCCAAGGAACGTGGGATGCGTTTTGCAACCGTCGCGCGGAACAGAATTTTCAGGTACATTGTGTTTGGTTACACGTTGTGTAACGTTTCTTGTATTCATCACGTTGATTGACATATTTTTATTTATGAAACAACAACTGAGTGCTGAAAATAAAGAACGGGCAGCAAAACCAGCGTACCCCTACCGTAAAGCAAGGCTGGGGTACGCTTCAATTGAAAAACAATTGGTACGTATTTTAAAAGTACTGTAATAATTTTATGTGACATAAAACAACACTGTAACCATGTTTCTCTATTTATATACATATTGATGAAGCAAAATCCCAAGCCACTTACATTCCATGCCATGTGCTATGGAAGGAGGCCCGTGTTAATAAAGAGGGGAAACTGGTAGATGAAAACACACAAAAATTGTGAGAAACATGTGTAAGTATGACATAATATAAACTTGTTTTGCTTTAAATCACTATTACATAACGATGATTACTTATTTTTCCATATTTTCTATTTGACATAGTCACAAGAATCAACAACACCCGCACTATATGCAGACATAATTTCAGCGGCCTTGAAACAGCCAGAACAGTATGGCCGCGTCAGAGGTATGGGTTTTGGGGTGTCACCCCGGGCATATTTTCAGAAAAAAAACAAGAGGATGAACAAACTAAAGAATTGCATGTAATGAGAGATAGAGTAGCTACCCTTGAAGAACAATTACAAACTTAGAGAGAGATGCTAAAGAGTTTGATGGAGTAGAGGTGAAGAGAACAAACAACTCAAGAACAACCCGCACGAGAAGATCCCGCCCCACCCCCCACCAGCTTTGAGGCGAGCCATTCCCCTCAAAGACCTGACTTAACTGAGGTAATAAATGTTCTAATATTCATTTCTGTGAAATGTGAATCACATAGACACTGATACCTTTCATGTAATGATATTCTACAGGGTGAAAATGACTGTGATTTATATCTGTCAACTCCCACCCATCGCCTTGTAGAGAGGGATACTATGTTCAATATGTAGAATGACACATGTATAATGACACGCTACACTCCAGAACACTTCCAACCGGTCATTTCAAAGTGTCGATTAATGTAGCTCATGAGACGAGCGCCAAGATACCCGTGCCAAATGACGATGACGACATTCATACGGTGGAAAAAGTTGTTGGAACATTCGTTTCATGGCCGTCGAATCTTGTAAAAAAACATGTCGACCAGGAGGTATTCATTTCCAATTCATTTTTCAAGCAGAACCTTTAACATTAAATTAGAAAATGGCTGAACCGATGAATGTTATTACATAAGGACAAAATGGAGGAGCTAAAACGAAAGAGCGGCTCCAAAGGATCAACCAACCGATCAAAATGATCTACTGAGAGCGTGTTCACCCCGCCTATTCTATATCCACATTTAATATCATTGCAAGCTCACATGGATATGAAAATGATAGGAGGAAAGAGTCATACAATTGTTTGTGAAAAAGATATGTACGGAGAGGAAACATTAGATTTCGTTAGTGAAGACGCTGTTGTTGAGATCATCACATACGACTGGCTAGGCGCCTCAGTTATAAATGTATACATGAGGTATGTTTTCATGATTTGATTTTACAGAAGCTGATATACTTTGATAATTATGGATAAATACATCTCATATTTTTCATAGGCGTATATATGAAAAATAATTGAAGGGATTTTCCCATGAATACAAATTTGGACTCGTTAGTCCTCACACCATTTCTACACAACGAGAAGAAATAGATTCTGATTTTTAGGCTGAATTAATGTCAAATCTGCTCAGAACGTTTCAAAGTAGAATTACGACTGACAAGATCTTTTTAATACCAACGTTGCAGGGGTAAAACTCTACATTTTAATCATATCAATTATATTTTCATTTCTATCAGTACTTATTTCTTTTTGTGTTTTTAGGGATCATTGGATGCTCATTGCAGTCAATTTGGATACTCCAAAGATTTATTTTCTGGATTCACTGCATGGATATCCAACAAACCGACCACACATGATGGCGATTGTCAATTTTTAATACACTAGATCCAACATTTTAGAACTAAATATCTAGTTATATAATTTATATTATCTTTTAATGAGGATTTTGTTATGATAGGGTGGTGTATGAATATCATCTAAAGGTTGGAATGAATCCAGGGCATAAGGATGATAATGCCCACAAGATCTACAAATGGAAAAGTATCTGGGTATATATAATTATATTTCACTATCCAAATACATATAAAAACAAATTACTTATTTTTCTCGATGTTTCTACAGTGTCCGAAACAAACAAACGACAAGGACTGCGGTTATTAGGTTTGTAAATTTATGAAAGAGATCATATTTCATGAACAAACTAGCATCCCTGAAGAGGTATTTTTGAAAATAATTACTACTTCATTTAAAATAATTATTAATCCTTCGTGTATTTATATTTTTTCATTACTACTATGACTGTCGCAAAAAATCCTATTCAGAAGATGATATAAATGTGTTTAGAAACGAATGGGCAGCGTACCTGATGGAAGAATGTAAAAAAATAGGACAATGAAGGTGAATTCCTAATACTTATGTTATCTTTATATGGTTATTGATATCTCCCTTTGTAAGAACCCAGATCTTCGTTCAGGTATGTTTTCCCTTTTTCTGGAGTTTTTAAGGAAAATAAATTTTCTGGAAATTTCAGAAGTACACGTTGTGTACTTTTTGAGTACACGTCGTGTACTCTGTTCCAGCTCGAAGCCGTGTGTTGGCTGTGTTCGGGCCACACACACGGTGTGTAAGGCTAAGGTGGAGGCCGGTTAATTCGGTGTACAGAAAAAATTGAAGTACACGCCGTGTACTCAATAAGTACACACAGTGTACTTTCTTTTTTTCATTAAACAGACCAGAGTCGTGCCTAACCCCTATTTCCATCTTCTTCTCCAGTTTTCGACCGCCCGAGAGTGACCGTATGGCTAGATCTTCAATGGAGTCCTGCCTCGCCATTCGTTCTCTGATTCAAGCACGGTCAGTTGTGTTGGAATTGCAGCGGTGAGTTCTTCCTTCTGCTTTATCCTTATTTCTTGATTCCTCCTCGTTTCCAAGTTATCGAGGGATGAATGTTTTGTGCGTTTTCTCAGATCTACATTGTTCTAAGAGTAATCTGTCATCGAGGTTCGCGTATATCGATCTCCTAGGATCGAGGTAGGTGGTTTGTGCCTTTCTGTAGAAAGTTGATGAATATTATGTGCAATTTCTACCAATACCCATGAACGGGGTATTACGTGTTTCCTGTTTTTCCCTTGTTACTTGCCTGCTTTTCTTGATTGCTTTAGTAGAGGTTATTGCTTGTGATTAGAGTAATTTGTTGTGCTCAGATTGCTTTTTCATGCTTGTTCTACCTGTTTGGCATTTTTCCAGTTGCCATGCTTAGTCGTAGGATAGTGGAACTGCTACTTTTTATACTGTTGAGCCTTAGTTGTTAGCCAAGTAGTTCTTGAGATTTACTTGGACGATATACACGCACTGAGCATGTTTAGTTATACTCAGGACTGTGAGAACCTAGAGTTGTAGACCAAAGGGAGAATTGACGGAAGGGCTTCTCCAGAGTGTCTTTTAATTACGATGCGAGACCAAGGGGAGAATTGACAGAAGGGATTCTCCAGAGTGTCTTTTAATTACGATGCGGGTCACAGGGGGAATTGACGTTGAGTGCTTCCCCAGAGAGCCTTTAACACGATACGAGACTATAGGGGGAATTGACGGTGAGTGCTTCCCTATAGAGTCTGCTTAATTATGTAGCTGAACCAGAGGGGTGAGACTGTGTGTGCCTTACATAGGGTTGCTAGTACTATAGGTTGAACCATAGGGGTTAGACTATGAGAGCTACCCAAAGGGTTACCGATTTTCTTCTTGTAGTTGGTTGCTTTCTTGTGTACTTTACTTATTGGAACTGTGGATTGTAGCTGCTTGTGATTTTCTATTTACTACTTCTTGTTTATTTACTGCCATGTATTCATTGACTGTTAGGCATAAATATTTGGGTGATTTCCTACTGGGATTGTATCTCACACCCTGTTTGGGCCATGCTTTTGGGCCCAAGCATACTATGTTGTTGCAGGTATAGATAAAGGCAAACACCCTTCTACTTTAGGATCTTGACTACATCAGGAGGTGGGGAGCATGGGACCGAGCCATGGCTCACAATGCTGAGGATATTACTTTGTTTTATTTTGCACTTGGTTTTAGTTGTAATTCAGCACGTTGTTGTGTTTGCTGTTTTCCTTTGATACTTGTACCTACTACATCATTTTCATCATAGTTATATATCTACATTGCTTCCGCTGTTTGGTTTCTGTTGTTATGCATGTTGGTTGCTGCTTCCACCGTTTATTGTGGTTTTCTTACCTTATATACCTTACCGAATGAGGGCATAGTTTCCCCACCAACTCACCAAGGCCCTCGCTGCTAGTCGTCAGCCTCTGGCGTTCGGGGAAACACGTTTGAGGTCATGTGGCGAACCTGGTACGGGGCACCAGTGGAGGGGCTCCGAACTCGGGACGTTACAAAGTGGTATCAGAGGAGTTCTTTTCTCTTGCTTTACTGTTTGGAGACCTTATCCAGGGATAAGGCGAATTAGGTACTTGGTATTAAGCTGTGCTCGGGAGTAGCTAACCCGTGTACAGGGAAAAACCATACTACCTCGTTAATTGCAGTTTTCTGGTTTTGAGATTTTATGGTTGGTATGTTTTCACCTAGAGTGATTCGTATGACTTGTGCAGTTATTGTTTTGATATTTAGGTTCTATTTCTGTCGCAACCCGATGAGATGATGGTATTCCATCTCATGCATCATATAGGCACTTGTAGAAATCACATGTCATGCATTCTTGTCATGCCATCTAGGGTGCATTAGCGATTGCATGCTGTTGTGATAGACTATGTGTAGATTATGCATGATGTTGTGATAGTTGCTTGATAGATTCTCTGCTGTTATGTTAGAAAACTGATTGCTTTTTTCTTTTCTTAAAGTGAACGCCAATTTTTGGTTCTCGAGGTGTTATGGGCCCTCGCGGATCGGAATTTGGAACTTTTCACCTTGTTTTTGTGTTCTGTAATTCTGCGCAGTTTCTGAGATACTGCCCAGAAAAACCCAGAATACACGGCGTGTACTTTTTAGATACACGCCGTGTAGTTTTTAGGCTGTTTCGCTGACCGTGTGAGCAGAACACGGTGTCGTGGGAGTAACTTCGGGAACACGCCGTGTAGTTTTATACACGCCGTATGAGTTCGGAGCCATGTACCCAACCATGTCACTAACAACACGGGCCATGGAAGCTTAGGTAGAACACGCCGTGTCCATAGGGAACATGCTGTGTAGTCTTTTCCAGGTACCCGTCCGTGTCATGAACAACATGGACCGACGTTACCTTCCTTTCCACACGCCGTGTTTGTTCGGAACACGCCGTGTAGTCTTGCCCAGGTACCCGATCGTGTCACGAACAACACGGGATGGTGTCGCCTTCACCTATGCATGCCGTGCTTGTTCGGAGTACGCCATTTAAGATCCAGCCGTGTAGACGGCCGTGTACTCAACAACACGGACCGCCGAAGCCTTGTCTAGTACACGCCGTGTAGCCTCGGGTTGAGTCGGACCGTGTGGGTTAGCCATGTAAGGAGACTCGGGCAGGGGAATAGTTTTTAAGTACACACCATGTGTGGGGGTCAACATGCCATGTAGTTTGTAGTGTACACGACTTGTAGGGCAGGAGTACACGCCCATGTCAGTGGTTTAAGAAGACACGCTGTGTAGTTTTATACACGCCGTGTAGTCATGTTTTGCAATATTGTGTATTTTTCTTCCCATGTTCCCGTTTTGTACTCTTGTGTTCCTTGTCCTTGTTTTCCTGATCTAAGGTGTACTTTTGATCTTTCAGAGCTATGCCTCCGAGACGTCCTCTGGTCGTACGTCTGTCGTCAGGCAGTGATCAGACACCAGACAAGGCTGATCAGGGACTTCCTATTGATCCCCCAGCCAAGCCAGCCTTGGAACCGGTTGTTGTACCAGTCACGGGCGCTGATTCATAGTTTAAGGAAGGTTTCATGAGGATGATGCAGGCCTTCTAGGGAGCACCGCCTCCTGCCTCGTCTATGGAAGACTTGACGCAGGTCTTTCAGCAGCAACATCCTCCCACGTTCTCGGGGGAGGGAGGACCTCATGCTACAGAGTCATGGATGGAAGCCATGCTGACTATCTTCAAGCATCTGGAGATGCCTCTAGAGAGGTGGGTCAAGATCTCCACCTACATGCTCTGATACTCCGCCAAAAGGTGGTGGGACGTGATCTCACAGGCGGGTCAGCAGCAGGCTATGGCTTGGGAGGAGTTCCAGCGCGTGTTCTACGACTACTTCTACCTGGAGACCCTGAGGGATGATCGAGCCCGGGAGTTCATAAGCTTAGAGCAGGATACTCTATCTATCATGGAGTATTCCTCTCGTTTCACTGAGCTGTAGCGTTTTACACCCCTTCAAGATGGGAGTGGGGTGTTCTTGGCGAGGAAGTTTGAGGATGGACTCAGGCGGGAGATCCGCTCGCAGGTGAACATCTTCCAGCTGACTTCCATTACTTCCATCATCAACCAAGCACTGATTGCAGAGTGCAATCTGAGAGACTCTGGAGCTGCGAGTCAGGGCGGTTCTGCTTCCAGAGCTAGCTTCCCTTTAGATGACAGCAAGAAGCACCGTAGAGAGCCTACGCGCGGTGATGCGAGGAAGCGAGACACATCATTAGGCATCCAGGTGACATGCTATCAGTATGGCCGGATAGGGAACACGAGGCCGCAGTGCCAGAGAGACCCCATGGAGTGCCGATCTTGTAGCAAGTTGGGTTACCTTCAGCGTTTCTTCCAGGTTTTCTCACTAACAGCAGGTGACCGGGGTTCTTCCATGACTCCTCGTTCAGGAGTAGCCCCACCAGTCTCTCACCAGTCAGGGAACTGGAGTTCTTCCAACCGTTCGAGCTGAGGTGGAGGTTGAGGCTATGGCGGTCAGCCACCAGTCCCTCAGCACCAGTAGGGAGGTTCAGCTCAGAGTGGTCAGCCAGGGGCGCAGGGCCGCGACACGGGCTAGTCTTTCACCGTGGAGTAGACTTATCATGAGCATGATCCTGACCCTTCTACTGTTCGAGGTACGATTTTAGTAGCCTCAGTTTTATCTTTATCCCTTTTTGATACTGGTGCTATGCATAGCTTTATCTCTGTTGCTGTTGTGGAGAGCCTTGGACTCTGCATCTTTTCTTCTGCCGACTCGTTGACACTAGACACACCTTTGGGAATGAGGACATCTAGTGTACGTCAGTGTAGAGAGTGCCCTCTCGAGATTGCAAGGTATCGCTTCTTATGGGATCTCTATGTCCTAGAGATGACAGGCTATGATGTCATCCTTGGCATGGACTGGTTGATTCCCTTACGGGCAGTCGTCGACTACTATCGCCGCAGAGTCAGTTTTATTTCACCAAAAGGTGAATCTTTCCTTCATAGAGGCGAATGAGACGTTCGGGTGAGTCGGGTAGGACTCGAGCATCTTGGGCTAGGAGGAGTGACGACCCAGATTGCTAGTCTTTATCTGGATGATCAGGGGACTCCACAGTTGGACTTTCCTCTAGTGGTGGATCGCTTCAGGGATGTTTTTCTAGAGGACTTTTTGGGTTTTCCTCTGGAGCGTGAGGTAGACTTCTCTATTGATCTAATGCCAAGAGCGGCACCAGTGTCCATTCCTCCATATAGGATGGCCACACCTGAGTTGAAGGAGCTCAAGAAGCAGTTGGAGGAGTTACAGGCTAAGGGTTTCATCCGACCCAGTACTTCTCCTTGGTGTTCGCCTGTTCTATTTGCGAATAAGGCAGACGGTACCCTTCGGCTTTGTGTGGATTATCGGAAGCTGAACTAGTTGATGGTCAAGAACCGATATCCTTTGCCGAGGATTGATGACCTTTTCGATCAACTTCGAGGAGCTCGGGTGTTCTCAAAGATCGACTTGAGGTCCGGTTATCATCAATTGCACGTTAGACCATCAGATATACCTATGACAGCCTTCAGGAGCATGTACGGTCTTTACGAGTATACAATCATGCCTTTCGGACTCACAAAAGCACCTATAGTTTTCATGGAACTAATGAACTGAGTGTTCCATCCTTACTTGGATTCTTTCGTCGTGGTCTTCGTGGATGATATCTTGGTGTACTCTCACACTCGACACGACCATGCCACACATCTTGAGATCATTCTGAGTACACTGAGAGAGCATCGTCTTTATGATAAACTCTCGAAGTTCCACTTCTAGATGGATCAGATTCACTTCTTGGGTCACGTCATCTCAGAGGCAGGAGTATCTGTGGACCCATAGAAAGTGAGAGCTGTAGTTTCCTGGGAGCAGCCGAAGAATGTTTTTTAGGTACGGAGCTTCCTAGGGTTGGCTGGATACTACAAACGCTTCATTCAGGACTTTTCTCATCTAGTAGCACCTTTGAAAGGTCTGACCAAGAAGGGGGCGAAGTTCTTATGATCATATTCTTGTGAGCCAGCCTTTCAGGAGATGAAAGGGAGGTTGACGTCAGCACCAATACTAGTCTTGCCAGAGCCAGGCAAGAGCTACACTGTTTACTGTGATGCTTTGGGTATCGAGCTGGGAGATGTGATTATGCAGGGAGATGGAGTCGTTGCGAATGGGTCTTGGTAGCTGATGCCACATGAGAGGAACTACCCTACACACGATCTGGAGTTGGAAGCTATTGTTCATGCCTTACGCTGTTGGAGACACTATCTTCTGGGAGAGAACTTTGTGGTCTTCACTAACCACAAGATTCTCAAGTATATCTTCACTCAGCATGATCTGAATCTAAGGCAGCGCAGGTGGGTTGAGTATCTACAGTCTTTTGACTTCGATATTGACTATACGCTGAGAAAGGGCAATGCCGTGACAGACGCACTGAGTAGGAGAACTCAGATTCAGGCAGTTCAGGAGGCCAGTAGTGAGTGGCAGCTGATGGATCTGTTCTCTGAGATGCATCTGGAGGTGCATGACAGACGGAGATAGACCTTTCTATCTTCGGTAGCTGTTACCTCCATGCTACTTGATCGGGTACGGATGAGGCAGCTATCAGACTCAGAATGCTTAGTCCTACGGGAGAGTGTGTCAGGAGAGGACCCTCTTCCTGGATGGACAGTGGGAGAGGATGAGATCTTGTGTTTCCAAGGACGTGTATGGGCGCCAACAGACATACGCGAGGAGCTGATGCGGGATTTCCATTCCTCAGTTTGGGCAGTTCATCCTGGCGTCACTAAGATGTATCAGGATCTTCATCGCCAGTACTGGTGTCCAGGTATGAAGAAGGATGTTGCTGGTTTTGTCATGATATGTTCTACTTGTCAGCAGGTAAAAGCAGAGCATTAGCGACCAACATTCCTTTTACAGCAGTTACCCATTCCAGAGTGGAAGTGGAATGATGTTGCGATGGACTTCGTGACCGGGTTTTTGAGGTCACCACGAGGGAACGATGTTGTTTGGGTTGTCGTCGACAGGCTTATGAAGGTTGCCCACTTCTTACCGATCAAGAAGACCTTCAGCGTCGATGATCTGGAATGAATTTACATCAGAGAGATTGTGCGTCTGCATGGAGTTCTATACTCTATTGTTTCAGAAATATATACGCGCTTTACCTCTCGGTTCTGGTAGGGACTTCAGAAGGCCTTGGGTACACATGTAATTTTGAGTACAACATACCATCCCCAGACTGATGGCCAGTCCGAGCGCACAATCCAAGTTCTTGAGGATATGCTCCGAGCTTACATCCTTGACTTTGGCGGTTCTTGGGAGAAACATATTCCTCTGGTGGAGTTTGCCTACAAAAACAGTTTCCAGGCGACCATTCAGATGGCACCATACGAGGCTTTGTACGGTAGTCCATGCCGATCACCCTTATGCTGGCTGGTGGCAGGAGAGGCAGCTTTGCTGGGACCTCGTCTTGTTCAGGAGACTTTAGAGCAGATAGAGCTGATTCAGAAGAGGATGGCTACAACACAGTCTCGACATAAGTCTTATGCTGATCAGCGGAGATGACCTCTGGAGTTCGAGGTCGGTGATCAGGTTTTCCTACGTGTCGCACCGAGGTTGGGACACAAAAGGATTCAGAGACATGGTAAGCTTTCACCGCGGTACGTCGGGATGTTTGAGGTCTTGGAGAGAGTGGGGATAGTCGCCTACCAGTTGCAGCTACCTTAGAGGTATCGGTCCATGCACGATGTCTTCCACGTCTCTCAGCTCCGACATTACTTTTCAGACTTGTCTCACGTCTTTCAGCCTGAGGAAGTCGAGCTTGAAGCAGATGCGTCGTTCGAGGAGCATCCTATCCAGATTGTCGATCGTAGTACGAAGGTTCTCCGCGGGCGGTCTGTTCCTCTGGTACGAGTGCTATGGCAGCACGGGCGAGTACAGGACAAGACCTGGGAGAGGGAGGCCGGTGTACGATCGTAGTGGCCAGAGCTGTTCGAAGATTCTTCTTCTCCACCTCGTTAGGGAAATTCGGGATGAATTTCTTTAAGGGGGGAAGTTTGTAAGAACCCGGATCTTAGTTCAGGTATGTTTTCCCTTTTTTTGGAGTTTTTAAGGAAAATAAATTTTCTGGAAATTTCAGAAGTACACTCCGTGTACTTTTTGAGTACACGCCATGTACTCTGTTCCGGCTCGAAGTCGTGTGTTGGCCATGTCCGGGCCACACACACGGTGTGTAAGGCTGAGGTGGAGGCCGGTTAATTCGGGGTACGGAAAAAATTGAAGTAAACGCCGTGTACTTTCTTTTTTTCATTAAATGGACCGGGGTCACGCCTAACCCCTATTTCCATCTTCTTCTCCAGTTTTCGACCATTCGAGAGCAATCGTACGATCAGATCTTCGACGAAGTCCTGCTTCGCCATCCGTTCTCTGATTCGAGCACGGTCAGTTACGTTGGAATCACAGCGGTGAGTTCTTCCTTCTTCTTTAGCCTTGTTTCTTGATTCCTCCTTGTTTCCAAGTTATCGTGGGATGAAAGTTTTGTACTTTTTCTCAGATCTACGTTGTTCTAAGAGGAATCTGTCGTCGAGGTTCGCGTATATCGATCTCCTAGGATCGAGGTAGATGTTTTGTTCCTTTCTGTAGAAAGTTGATGAATATTATGTGCAATTTCTACCAATACCCATGAACGGGGTATTGCATGTTTTCTGTTTTTCCCTTGTTACTTGCCTGCTTTGCATGATTGCTTTAGTAGAGGTTATTGCTTATGATTAGAGTAATTTTTTGTGCTCAGATTGCTTTTTCATGCTTGTTCTACCTGTTTGGAGTTTTTCCAGTTGCCATGCTTAGTCGTAGGATAGTGGAACTGCTACTTTTTATACTGTTGATCCTTAGTTGTTAGCCAAGTAGTTCTTGAGGTTTACTTGGACGATATACGCGCGCTGAGCATGTTTAGTTATACTCAGGACTGTGAAAACCTAGAGTTGTAGACCAAAGGGAGAATTGACGGAAGGGATTCTCCAGAGTGTCTTTTAATTAAGATGTGAGACCAAGGGGAGAATTGACAGAAGGGATTCTCCAAAGTGTCTTTTAATTATGATGCGGGCCACAGGGGGAATTAACGTTGAGTGCTTCCCGAGAGAGCCTTTAACACAATACAAGACTATAGGGGGAATTGACGGTGAGTGCTTCCCTAAAGAGTTTGCTTAATTATGTAGCTGAACCAGAGGGGTGAGACTGTGTGTTCCTCTCAGAGGGTTGCTAGTACTATAGGTTGAACCATAGGGGTTAGACTGTGAGACCTACCCAGAGGGTTACCTGTTTTCTTCTTGTTGCTGGTTGCTTGCTTGTGTACTTTACTTGTTGGAAGTGTGGATTGTAGCTGCTTGTGATTTTCTGTTTACTGCTTCTTGTTTATTTACTGTCATGTCTTCATTGACTGTTAGGCAAAAATATTTGGGTGATTTCCTACTGGGATTGTATCTCACACCCTATTTGGGACATGCTTTTGGGCCCAAGCAGACTATGTTGCTGCAGGTATAGATAAGGGAAAGCGCCCTTCTACTTCAGGATCTTGACTGCATCGGGAGCTGGGGAGCATGGGACCGAGCCGTGGCTCATGATGCTGAGGAGATTACTTTGTTTTCTTTTTCACTTGGTTTTAGTTGTACTTCAGCACATTGTTGTGTTTGTTGTTTTCCTTTGATACTTGTACCTGCTGCATCATTTTCATCATAGTTATATATCTACATTGCTTCCGTTGTTTGGTTTCTGTTGTTATGCATGTTGGTTGCTGCTTCCGCTGTTTATTGTGGTTATCTTACCTTGTATACCTTACCGAATTAGGGCATAGTTTCCCCACTGACTCACCAAGGCCCTCGCTGCTAGTCGGTAGCCTCTGGCGTTTGGGGAAACGCGCTTGAGGTCATGTGGCGATCCGGGTACGGGGCACTAGTGGAGGGGCTTCAGAATCGGGAAGTTACACCCTTTACACTTATTGAGCATCTATGATCTGCCTTTCTTATGTTTCATATCCTTAGATTAGTGAATTCCTACTACTCAGTTTGAAATTGACATAACTCTAGAAAAAAACACAAGTGACATATGACAAACTGAGCAAACGCGTTTGGATTGTTTTGATACTTTAGTACAACGATCCCTGAGTCATTTGTGACGTGTACGAATCGATCGCACCTCAATCCAACGCACGGTGTGACCGGTATGTCTAAAAGTGTCTGATATCAGTTTCAAATTGACATAAACATTAGAAAACAACACAAGTGACATACGGAAAACCGAGAAAACGCATTCGTATTGTTTTGATACTTTAGGACAACAATCCATGAGTCATTTGTGACATGTAGTAATTGACCACACCTCAATCCGATGCACGGTGTGATTGGTATGGCTAAACGTGTCCGATATCAGTTTCAAATTGAGATAAACTTTGGAAAACAACACTACTGACATACGTAATACTGAGTAAACACATTCGGATTGTTTTTATACTTTAGGACAAGGATCCATGAGTCATTTGTGACGTTTACAAATCGACCTCACCTCAATCCGATGCACGGTGTGACCGGTATGGCTAAAAGTGTCTGATATCAGTTTCAAATTGAGAGAAACTTTAGAAAACAACACTACTGACATACGAAATACCGAGAAAATGCATTCTGATTGTTTTGATATTTTAGGAAAACAATCCACGAGTCATTTTTGATGTGTATGAATTGACCGCACCTCAATCCGACGCACGATGTTACCGGCATGGCTAATAGTGTCTGATATCAGTTTGAAATTGACATAACTTTAGAAAACAACATAAGTGACATATGGAATACCAAGAAAACACATTCAGATTGTTTTTATATTTTAGGACAACGATCCATTAGTCATTTGTGATGTGTAAGAATAGACCTAACCTCAATCCGATGCACGGTGTGACCGGCATGGATAATAGTGTCTGATATCAGTTTGAAATTGACATAACTTTAGAAAACAACACAAGTGACATACGGAATACCAAGAAAACGCATTCGGATTGTTTTGATACTTTAGGAAAACGATTCCTGAATCATTTTTGACGTGTAAGAATCAACCGCACCTAAATCCAATGCATGGTGTGACCGGTATGACTAAAAGTTTCTGATATTAGTTTCGAATTGAGATAAAATTTAAAAAACAACACTACTGACATACAGAATACTAAGAAAATGCGTTTGGATTGTTTTTATACTTTAGGAAAACAATCCCCGAGTCATTTTTGACGTGTAATAATTGACCGAACCTCAATCCAATGCACGGTGTGACTGGTATGGCTAAAAGTGTATGATATCAGTTTTAAATTGAGATAAACTTTAGAAAACAACACTAATAACATACATAATACCAAGAAAACACATTCAGATTGTTTTGATACTTTAGGAAAAATATCCATGAGTCATTTGTGATGTGTGAAAATCAACCGCACCTCAATCCGACGCACAGTGTGACCGGTATGGCTAATAGTGTCTGATATCAGTTTCAAATTGACATAAACTTTAGAAAACAACACAAGTGACATACGGAAAACTGAGAAAATGCGTTTGGATTGTTTTGATACTTTAGGAAAATGATCTCTGAGTCATTTTTGATGTGTAAGAAGCGAATTCACCTCAATCTGACGCACGATGTGACTAGTATGGCTAAAAGTGTCTGATATCAGTTTCAAATTGAGATAAACTTTAGAAAACAACACTTCTGACATACGAAATACCAAGAAAACGCATTTAGATTATTTTGATACTTTAGGAAAACGATCTATGAGTCATTTGTGACGTGTACAAATCGACTGCACCTCAATCTAACACACGGTGTGACCGGTATGGCTAAAAGTGTCTGATATCAGTTTCAAATTGACATAAACTTTAGAAAACAACACAAGTGACATACGAAAAACCGAGCAAACGCGTTCAGATTGTTTTTATACTTTAGGAAAATGATCCATGAGTCATTTGTGACGTGTACGAATTGACTAGACCTCAATCCGATGCACGGTGTGACCGACATGGCTAATAGTGTCTGATATCAGTTTGAAATTGACATAACTTTAGAAAACAACACAAGTAACATACGGAATACCAAGAAAATGTGTTCGGATTGTTTTGATACTTTAGGAAAACGATCCCTGAGTCATTTGTGACATTTATGAATTGACCGCACCTCAATATGATGCACAGTGTGACTGGTATGTCTAAAAGTGTCTGATATCAGTTTCAAATTGAGATAAACTTTGGAAAACAACATTACTTACGTACGAAATACTGAGAAAAAGCATTCAGATTGTTTTTATACTTTAGGACAACTATACCTGAGTCATTTGTGACGTGTACAAATTGACCGCACCTCAATCCGACTCACGGTGTGACCGGTATGGATAAAAGTGTCTGATATCAGTTTCAAATTGACATAAACATTAGAAAACAACACAAGTGACATACGGAAAACCGAGCAAACACATTCGGATTGTTTTGATACTTTAGGACAACAATCCATGAGTCATTTGTGACATGTAAGAATTGACCACACCTCAATCCGATGCACGGTGTGATTGGTATGGATAATAGTGTCTGATATCAGTTTCAAATTGACATAAACTTTAGAAAACAACACAAGTGACATATGGAAAACCGAGAAAACACGTTCGGATTGTTTTGATACTTTAGGACAACGATCCCTGAGTCATTTTTGACATGTAAGAAGCAACCGCACCTCAATCTGACGCACGGTGTGACCGGTATGGCTAAAAGTATCTGATATCAGTTTCAAATTGAGATAAACTTTAGAAAACAACACTAATGACATACGGAATACCGAGCAAACGTGTTCGGATTATTTTGATACTTTGGGAAAACGATCCATGAGTCATTTTTGATGTGTACGAATTTACCTCACCTCAATCCGATGCACGATGTGACCGGTATGGCTAAAAGTGTCTGATATCAGTTTCAAAGTGACATAAACTTTAGAAAACAACACAAGTGACATACGGAAAACCGATAAAACATGTTCATATTGTTTTGATACTTTATAAAAACAATCCATGAGTCATTTTTGACGTGTACGAATCGACCAGACCTTAATCTGATGCACGGTGTGATCGGTATGGCTAAACGTGTCTGATATCAGTTTCAAATTGAGATAAAATTTAGAAAACAACACTACTGACATACGGAATATCGAGAAAACACATTCGGATTGTTTTGATACTTTATTAAAACGATCCATGAGTCATTTTTGACGTGTACGAATCGACCTCACCTCAATCCGATGCACATTGTGACCGGTATGGCTAAAAGTGTCTGATATCTGTTTGAAAGTGACATAAACTTTAGAAAACAACACTACTGACATACGGAATACCGAGAAAAAACGTTTGGATTATTTTGAAACTTTAGTAAAATGATCCATGAGTCATTTGTGATGTTTACGAATCGACCGCACCTCAATCCGACACATATTGTGACTGGTATGGCTAAAAGTGTCTGATATCAGTTTCAAATTGAGATAAACTTTAGAAAACAACACTACTGACATACGGAATACCGAGAAAATGCATTTGGATTGTTTTGATACTTTAGGAAAACGATCAATTAGTCATTTGTGACATTTACGAATCGACCGCACCTCAATCCGACGCACGGTGTGATCGGTATGGCTAAAAGTGTCTGATATCAGTTTGAAATTGAGATAAACTTTAAAAAACAACACAAGTGACATACGGAAAACTGAGAAAACACGTTCAGATTGTTTTGATACTTTAGGAAAATGATCCTTGAGTCATTTTTTACATGTACGAATTGACCGCACCTCAATCCGACGCACGGTGTGACTGGTATGGATAAAAGTTTCTGATATCAGTTTCAAATTGAGATAAACTTTGGAAAACAACACTACTGACATAAGGAATACCGAGAAAACGCATTTGGATTGTTTTGATACTTTAGTAAAACGATCTCTGAGTCATTTTTGACGTGTAAAAATCAATCGTACCTCAATCCGACACACGTTGTGACCAGTATGGATAAAAGTGTCTGATATCAGTTTCAAATTGAGATAAACTTTAGAAAACAACACTAATGACATACGGAATACTGAGAAAAAGCGTTCGGATTTTTTTAATACTTTAGTAAAACGATCCATGAGTCATTTTTTATGTGTATGAATCGACCGCACCTTAATCCGACACATGGTGTGACCGGTATGGCTAATAGTGTCTGATATCAGTTTCAAATTGACATAAACTTTAGAAAACAACACTACTGACATACGGAATATCGAGCAAAAGAATTCGGATTGTTTTGATACTTTACTAAAACGATCCATGAGTCATTTTTGACGTGTATGAATCAAACTCACCTCAATCCGACGCACGGTGTGACCGGTATGGCTAATAGTGTCTGATATCAGTTTCAAATTGACATAAACTTTAGAAAACAACACTACTGACATACGGAATACTGAGCAAACACGTTCGGATTGTTTTAATAATTTAGGAAAACAATCCATTAGTCATTTATGACATGTAAGAATCGACCTCACCTCAATCCAACGCATGATGTGACCGGTATGGCTAAAAGTGTATGATATCAGTTTCAAATTGAGATAAACTTTAGAAAACAACACAAGTGACATACGGAAAACCGAGCAAATGCATTCGGATTGTTTTGATACTTTAGGACAACTATCCCTGAGTCATTTTTGACGTGTAATAATAAACCGCACCACAATCTGATGCACGGTGTGACCCGTATGGCTAAACTTGTTTGATATCAGTTTAAAATTAAGATAAACTTTGGAAAACAACACTACTGACATATGTAATACCGAGAAAATTCATTCGGATTGTTTTGATACTTTAAGACGACGATCCATGACTCATTTGTGACGTGTACAAATCGACCGCACCTCAATCTGACGCATGGTGTGACCGGTATGGCTAAAAGTGTTTGATATCAGTTTCAAATTGAGATAAACTTTAGAAAACAACACTAATGACATACGGAATACTGAGCAAACACATTTGGATTGTTTTGATACTTTAGTACAATGATCCACGAGTCATTTGTGACGTATAAGAATCAACCACACCTCAATCTGATACAAGGTGTGACCGGTATGGCTAAAAGTGTCTGATATCAGTTTGAAAATGACATAAACTTTAGAAAACAACACTACTGACATACGGAATACTGAGCAAACGCATTCGGATTGTTTTGAAACTTTAGGAAAACGATCCATGAGTCATTTGTGATGTGTAAGAATCGACCGCACCTCAATCCGACACACAGTGTAACCGGTAAATCTTTTCATTAGATAAAGAATCAGTATTTATTAAATGAGATAAATCAATCAAAAACATATTGATTTTATATTATTCTCTTTCATTATTATGATAATGAAAACATTTGAGTTTAAAATTTCATATTTTAGGTTCACATTTCCATATTAATGTATTATTTCATATTACTATTTTAATTTCTTTCATTATTTCATTACTAACATAATATTTGTTTTCTTATATAGGTGAATTTCTTTCCTTGAGTTCGGATGCTTTGTTCAGAAACAAATACCGTGAACGACAATTTTTGAGAGCGGATCACGCATATCAAAGGATGAAACATGAATGTTTGTAAATGTTGTTGAATAATTGTAATTTTAACCATGTAAAACAATGTTTGAAATGTATATAGCAATGTGTTTTTTTGTATTCATGATGTTAAGTAAATGTATATACCATTGTCGGTCAAAATATTGTGTGCGGGTGTTATTTTGTGCAGGTGTGCATGTGCTACTTTGTGCAGGTATTCTGGTGTGCAGGTGTGCAGGTTCTGTTTTGCAGGTGCAGGCGATGGTGCCTTTATCAGCACTTTTTTGAGTGCTGATAAAGGACACCTTTAACAGCGCTAGAGGAGCAATGATAAAGGAACCCTTTATCAGTGCTCCGAAAAGTGCCGATATAGGAGACCTTTATCAGCGCTAAAAAAAGCACCGATAAAGGTCGCCTATATCAGCGATTCTCGGAGTGCTGATAAAGGGGACCCCCCCTTTATCTACGCCGACATTAACAGTGCTTTTCTAGCGCTGTTAATGCCTATTTTTAGCACTGATAAAGGGCCAAGTTATAGTAGTGCTAAGAGAAAATAAGAAGGAAAAACAAGGGCGGAAGATATCTCAACCATCAAAAGATCTAAACTGAGCAACCATTTAGATATGTTTCTGATTTTCTATTGATGGAATATATAGTTAAGATACACGCTTTGACTAATTAAAAGCCTTAGGATTTTAAAAAAGTAAAGGATGTAATTTATGGGCTTTGAATTGGCCTTAAATCTCTTAAAAGGGCTTTAAAATCATTTTATGTCAAAGAAAACGTTAAAAGGGTGAAACTGTAGGAATCTCAAAAAACTGGAAAAAAAGGAAAATTTGAAAAACTGTTGGAAATGACTCGCCATTAGGTGAGTCACCATTGGAGATTCACCGGTTTAGGGCACCACTCGATGAGTCACCGTTGGGTGAGCTACCATTCGACAAGTCACCATTGGGCGAGCTACCATTTAGTCAATCACCATTGGGTGAGATACCATTTGGAGAGTCACTGTTGGATGAGATACTATTCAACGAGTCACTGTTGCGACTCACCGCTCCTGACTCACCATTCCCGGATCACCGCTATGAGATACTGGTGCGAGGAATCATCATGAGTTTCCGTCATGACCTATCGTTGATGAGTCACCGGTCCTGACTCACCATTACAAAAATTGTAATTTTTGGAAACTCTTGAAATGGGTCAATGTGACCTCCCAGAACACTTCAAGCACCCAATTTTTACAAAGGAATGGACCAGAGAGGTCTAGAACATTACATCAGATACCTCTCAAACTATTCTCATCCTTTAGAATTTAAAACTAAACCCAGAAGGGAAAACGGGGTCCGAACAACCACCATGTTAGATACCTCTCAAGAATCTTGTTACCCATGAAACATTGTCAATAACTATACATGTTTCCACAAACACCCACAACATCATAATAGACATACCTGAACATAGGAAGAAGAGAATACCACCCTTCAGGGTTCCATGCCTCCCCCAGAACCTGAACTAGGGGAATGTTCATCCTTGAGAATCAAAACAAAACTAGAAGGAAAGAGAATGGTGGTCCGAACAACCCATGAGATACCTCTCATGATTATCGATATATTTGGAACACAACAATCGCAAGGGAAAGAAAGTGAAAACCTACATAATACCTTGAAACAATATCCTGGGGGAGATACCTCTCAAACAGAACAAGCCTACATAGATAGGTATAATATGTCCAGTATGAAATGCATATCAATCAAACAACCATAATAACACCAAGGAAGGGATCACATTCAAAAACGATTCCTTCACATTATTTTAACCCCTTTATCTCAATTACTTCACTTAGACATTTAATTTCATGAATATATATACATGAATTATCTTTATCTACTAATCCATAAAAATTTTAAATTCAAAACATTCAAAACATATCATACTTGTGAAATCACTCCCATGAAAAACCTTGTATTGAAACAAACTCAATAGGCTAAGAAAACCATTTTGATTCAAAACTCAAATTCGGAATCCTTTTTGTACATGGTATTTATCAAAATTATCATTGTGAAAGCACTTTAAAAAAAGTTTGTAAAACCAATTTTTCTTCAACATGTTTCCCAAAACAACATAAATAAATTTAAAGGCTTCACGTTCCAACAAAATATATTTTGTTCTACTAACAAAACTCCTTCATTCTCTTTACTAAGTTAATATTAGCAGAAATTAATATCAAATTTAGAAAACTCTAATTAAAATATAGCATGAATAATAAATATGACATGAGTTTTAAATGTACCAGCTTATCCAAGTTCAAAATTCTTTTATGTTTCTCATCAAGACATTAATTTCCAGGAACATGCTTATGTAAAAATAGTAAAGGGTTTAACATTCCAATTCCTATTTTTTACAGGTGCATTCCATTACTTGCAAGAGTGTCTAATAGTATTCCTCTACCAACATGAAAACTTATATTAACTAAGGAATAGCTACCAAAAGCATACAAATCAAAGAAAATCATCCACCACACCATGATACTATCCGCTTTTGGTGGCACTGACTCGCCCGCATGGTTTTAAAACATTTCGTAATATAACGCATCATGATGTGGGAAATAATTTCCCCTTTAATCATATGTTTGAGGTAATAACACATTTCATCAACATAAAATCAATCATAATAAACCCAACAAACAAGATAATAGTCAAACCATCTCATCGCTTCCTTTATAAAAAGAGATTACACATGGTAGGAAAACCCATCTTCATTTCTTTCAAGATTCCCAAAACAACCATATTATTTTATTGCCGAATTTAAGTGATTAATACTTTTTATTGGCGGTGAGGCATTTCATCAGCATAATAACAAAAAAAAAACACAAGTCAAAACATCATGATAACCATATATCTCATCCACCACACATCACCACTACTACACAACAAAACCACTGCCCCCAAACTCACTAACTAACAAAAAATTCCACTAGGAATTTCATGCAACCACATCACCACACCACTGGAAACTAACCTTTTCACATAACCACCTACTCCATATCATCCTACAAATTGAACCAACCAACTATCACAATTATAATCACAAACAAATCCCCAAGAACACAAATCGAGGAATTCCCTCTCCCATGTAGAGATATTATCTGCTCTGGGCAGCACCGACTCACCTGCACGGTTTCAATTGAATAAAGCTATAACACATCTCAATTAAGGATCAGGTATTCCCATTATCGTGTGATTGGAGAATTTTAATCATACACCACACAAGGGAACACAAAAAGAACAACCACACATAACAACAACACATAATATCTTCCAGAACTATTCAGGGGCTTACATTATTTCCTCTTATTATTTCGCATGGTTACTTTCACAAAGTTTTAAATTTTCCATGGGAAATTGGTTCATTATCCATATATACACGATTAAACTTTTAATACATGGTGAGTTTAATCAAGTGGTCATATCAAGGGTCTTATAATCTACAACAATCACAACATAAAACAAGGTTTCCAATAACTGCTTTTTTAGCAAGTCATAACAACACATCAATGCAATGATAATAATGCAACCACAAACAAAACCAGTGAAACATCATGTCTTGAATTTAAATAGCTCCAACATGAACCCAAGTTAGAGATAAAACTGTACACATGTTATATCACACACCATGTTTAATATGGTTAAGCAAGACTTTCTGGGTTCATATTATTATCAAGGAATACGCTTTCAACTTCCTTTGAGAAATTATATATGCTATATTCCTGTGTTCAATTCAAAAAATACATTTCATAAATAACATGCTCTCATAATCATTAAAGTAAAACATGATTTCTAACAATAAAATTAAAACTAAACATGTTTTATTTCTATCTTTCATGCGTTATCATGCTCAGGATAAACATCATTTAATCATTTCGTTGTTCAAGAAAACATGATTATATAACGATAACATGATTCTACTTACATATTTAAATTCAACGTATCAAAAATGATATATTCACAAGTATCTCATATTAGAATTTCCTTAGTTACCACACCAATGATTTCAACTTTAGAAATGCTTCCCATAACAAACTACTCATGAATTAACATGTGAGGTAAGGTCATTTCAGTACTTAAAATTTCTTATCAGCCGTAAAATAATAATTATAATTATTCAAACAACTTTTAAGTCTCAACAAGTTACCACTAGGAATTATTATCATTTTCCTAAGTTTAGATATAAATGTCACAAGGATGTATACCCTAATACATGCTCACAACATATAGTTATATCAATACTGTAGAACTGCAATCATGCCAAATAAAGAGAAAGTTATTCTTGAAAAAAGTTTCTAAAAATAAAAAGGAAGTATCAATCAATTAATATAATCATTTCAAAAATTTCAAAATTTAAATGTCCAAAACCACATTTTACAATAAGTCAACAACACATGCCTATGATAAATTACAATGTAAATAAATGCATGGAATATTACCTCACAATAAAGATAGAACACTTCTAAGCATGGTTTCTAAAATAATTTATTTTATCATGAAAGTGTGAAGTCCACTTATAGGAAGTATGCTTTATAAGGGTTCAAAATTAAACAATTTTATTACAACAATATACACTAAGAATGATTCTATAACAATTTCAAACATTAGCCAAAATAGATGGCATGTTATACTTTTATAACAAGGGAATAAAAAACCAATTTATTAATAATCATGCTATAACAGAAAATGAAACAACACTTTCAAACCTCTAGAAGGTTTCAAACAAACAAACCATTCAGTTTACCATCATATTACTCTTTACTGTTTGTTATAAAAATAACCCAATAATAATTAATGGATCTTATTATCAATAGAAGCATAAGAAAAGTCTAAGAAACACACTTAAAATTTCATGATTCACTTAATTAATTTTAACTTCAAAAAATAAACCAATTCAAGTAAGAACACAAGTCATCATGATATATGTACCTTTCTTAAGGCCTCTACCCTACAAAATGGTGTAGCCTCACTTGATCATTCAGTAGGCTCAGAGTCTATGAACTGGATCATGGGGGCCCTAAAATCCCATATCCTAGCTGGTATCCCTGACCTATGTCATACACCAAGGTCAACTAACATTATTGCCCTACCAACCCATGTATTTCTCACTATGCCTAACTCCGAACTTCACCCTATCTCTCAACCATCACCTATGATACCATTCTGTCATGACACCCTCCCTCCAAAGATACCTCTCCTGGGCTGATAGTGAAGAAAGGGAGATAATGACCCCTAAGTCCTACCTCCAGTAGGCCCCTGGGCGGTGACCAGCACCAAGGTTATAAAGATCCCACAATATAGGAGGTATTACCCTTTATAAGAAAACTAGACTGAGAGATAAGAGGAATCAACCATAAACAACTCCATGACATATATAAAATAAAGCCAAACCATCCCAAAATGCATGTATAAATCAAAACTGATACGTATACAAGTCTCCAAAAGAAAGAGAAAAATAATAAAAGATAAGGTAGCAACATAACAATAGATCTAAAGCCTGATCTAGAAATGTCCAACATGGTCACAAAGTCCTCCTAGAAACTGGAAAATAGTTTTTATATATGTAGGGTAGAAAAACTAAAGTCTCACGTGCATAAGTGGTAGAAGCATACTAATTCTCCCGTGAGAAAATAGAAGAACCAAACAACACCTAACAAGGTACACTAGCCATCCCCACCTCACCAAGACACGCTCACCAAGTAACACAAGTTAATTAAAGTAATATAGTAAGCACATAGATAGTTTGGGTACCTTGTATCACTTTCCAACTGATTATCCACTCTCACACCCTAACAACAAACATTCTGGTTCTCCCACATCTTCCGAATCCACCACGTCATAACCCGCTCACACACACCTGGGCCTCATAGCTAGTCCCGCAACCTGGGAAAACAAAGCTCATCACATCCCGTCTGAAGACACCTAAGCCACAACCACATCACATCCCGCCAACAGACACCTAGGCCCCAAGACACATCACATCCTGAAGACACTTAGGAAATCATAACACATCTCATCCTAAAAACACATGGAAAATTACAATACATCTCATCTTGAAGACACCTGGGAAAGAAAAACTCGCCTGCACACACCTAGGCCTCACAAACCACAACCTACCTGAAGAATCTTGGGCCATCACCACCTGGAAGAGGGAGTAGGGAAGAGAGGGTGGCCAATCATCTATCCTCCCACTGGGTTGTTTATGAAAGACACCCTCCCCCATGACGATGGGGGTGTTCGACACATAGTGCTCAACTAGAGTGGGGTGCATATAGAAATCACAAATAGATACATGTATATACATTTAGATTTATATCACATAAGCCCATCCTATGGATTTATAACAAGGAATAACCATCTCACAGAGTTCACACAATCATTGTTACCTCTAAATGTATAGAAACACACAAACAAGGCAAAACCCACAATTCATTTTCAATCTTTAAGCTATATTCCAGAGTTTCTATTTAATAAAAAATTTCCAATTTATCATCCACTTGATTTGTGAAATAAAAACTCATTAGAAAACCCATTTCATTTAGAAGGACATCTTATTTAATATTTCCAACCCATTTGTTTATACATATACATCAACAAGTTAATCAAACCAACCCATCATCATTTTCCTCATTGAACATGCCCACTAAAAACTATTAACATATAACATTAATTCCATTAACACTTGGGTGGTTGTAACAGATATAACCACATATCATAAGCACAATAACATACAATCATAACACAAGCCATAAGTCTCATTATACTTTAAATCCACATTTATCTACTTAACAAATTTCACAAATATAAAATAATACCATATTTACAACACATTGGTTCATTAATAATCTAGCCTATTATCATTCATTCATTAGATTTTCACATTCCACATTACATTCCAAATAAACCATTTTTTCTAGATTCTTCCCAATAATAGATATTTCATTTTTGTTCCACACTCCCCAATGAGCTAGAATTAATTCACACAATACAATACCCAACGCATAGAAAGTAGCACCACCCAACAACCCATTACTCTTTACCAATAACCTCACATAATCACCAATTTAAAACCACATACCCTTTTTGTAGCCTTGAAATACATCCACACCATAACCATTATTACATCCCCATTGTACCATTACAACAATCACAACCCCACTTCACAACCACATCTCATCCACTTTCCCAACACACATCACAACACAACTACCGCACCTTACATCAATCCCATACACACCAACCACAAAAATTCCACACACCATAGCATATATCACATCACAACACCTTTTCATATTTAGAAGGATTGGGAACTTATTCAATTTCACTTCTTTATTTAAAGGTGTTATCACAGAAACAATGTAATCTTGGGGCATCCATTTATTTTAGCCGAATATACGTGATTAAATGATTTCATGCATTTATTTAATGAGAATAAGACAAAAATGAAACCATAAAAATTATGTGCACAACCAAATACCCCCAATAGCCATGATTTTCACTAGGCATATAGCCTATACAAATCACAATAACAACCAGAAACAATAACAAATAGATCATACGTCACTTTTCCCCATCCCCTCTATAATGATCTTAAGCCGATTTGATTATCTTCGATTAATTTGGATTCAACTATCCTCACCCAGGAAGAATTCGTACACCCACCCCACATGATACACAATTGAGAGAGATGAAGGGAAAACTACTTAGAAGGAAGATGATCGACACCTCCTGGTTGCACAGAAGCAGGCATGCATGCAGTAGGAAAAAAACACCAGGGGAACACGATCCAAAATTTATAGTAACTTACACAATTATAAAGGGAATAAGGGTTAAGGGCATCTAGTACCAAGATAGAACAAGAAGGAAAACAAGGTCAGAAGATATCTTGGCCTTCAAAAGATCTAAACAGAGCAGTAGTTTAGATATATTTCTGATTTTCTGTTGATGTAAAATCTAGTTAAGATACACGCTTTAACTAATTAAAAGCCTCAAAATTTTTAGAAAAGTCAAGGATATGATTTATGGGATTTTAATTGGTCTTAAATATCTTAAAAAAGTCTTTAAAAGCATTTTATGTCAAAGTAAATGTTAAAAGGGAAAAACTATAGGAAGCTCAAAAAACTGGAAAAAGAGGGAAATTCGGAAAACTATTGGAAATGAATCATTGTTAGATGAGTCACCAGTGTGAGGCACCATTGGTGAGTCATCGGTATAGGGAACTACTTGACGATTCACCATTAGGTGAGCTACCATTCTGTGATTCACTGTTGGGTGAGATACCATTCAGCGATTCACCGTTGGGTGATCTACCGTTTAACGAGTCACCGTTGGGGGAGCTATTATTCAGCGAGTCACTATTGTGACTCACCGCTCTTGACTCATTGTTTCCAACTCACTACTATGAGCTACTAGTGTTAGTCACCATAGCAAGTTATTGTTTCAACCTACCATTGACAAGTCACCGATCTTGACTCACCGTTATGAAAATTGGAATTCTGGAAAACTCTTGAAATGAGTCACTATGACCTCTGAGAACAATTCAAACACCCGATTTGAACAAAGTAATGGACCATAGAGGTATGGTTCATTATAAGTATACATCTTTCTTGATGATATATCATGAAATAAAGATATTATATTGCACAACAGTGTCTATAAGAAGATCATGGTAGTTGTTACACTAGCTTATTTCTCTATGAGTGTCTTTGTTAAGAATCCTGAACCAAACTTCAACCACCAGAAGTTAAGTCACTAGAATCACACTGGTGTAATCATACTCCATAAAGGACTCCCTAAACATCAATGTAACTTGAAATAACCACCTCACCTTAATCACCACACCAAGTTCAACCTACTCTAGGTTGTTCACCTAGAACTCATACACAAAAATTCAATGAAAAAGAAGAAATTAAATCAAGTAAATGCACAATAAGGTTTTATGTGATTCAGACTTTCATCCTACATCCATTAGATAAGAATTACAACTCTTCATTTCATCATAAGTATAAAGATTTAAAATCACTATGACATAGATCCATGTGGTCATTAAACTCAATGATCACATGAAACCTCAACATGTGGTCCCGACCACATTTTATAGTAGGTCTCAGCTATTCAAACAGTTTCGCCGACCTCCTACATTTGTGAGGATCCATCCATTGCACAGGATGACTGTTGTTTCCCTATAGAATTTCTTATCCTAATATCCAAACACTGGTAGATGGGCAGTGCACTATCACCTCACTCCTTTATCGCAATACCATGTTGAGTACGATTAAAATGATAAACATACCCTCCTTTCATTGATCTGAATCTAACACAGTTGAACATCTAAAAAACTGAACACCATGTTTTTGCATCCATTGGAAGTGGACACCTTTTGAAAAAAACATTTCCAACCATTGAAGATCTGTTTTCACTATCTTCATGAAACTAGAGAGTCTTCTAGAGTTCCTCCTTTTGATCAACTAAATCCAAAACTTGAAGAGGCTTCACAAAATCCCAATAATATCTCACTTGAAGAATGCCTCAAGGACTCCCTTAAAATCCTCCAATCCTTTGGAAAACAAAAAATTTCTGCTTTCTTTGTGTGTAATTCTTCTCATCCCCTTTCATTCACCCAAGTTTGACCGAGTCACAATATTGCCTCGGACTCTCTTAGACTAAATACTTGGTGAATATATCCTCTATATTTTTCCTTAGAGAAATATTTTGCAACACTAACTATCCATATTTTTCATGTTCTGGATAAATTAGTATTTTATGTTGATGTGTTTCGTCCTCACATGGAACACTAGATTTTTAGTCAAGTGAATTGCACTTTGAATATTGTAGTAAATAAATCCACTTTCCCGATAGCATCTAAGATCCAAAATTAGATGCCTCAACCATACCATTTCCTTACTTTTTTCATTGATGCCACATACTCTACTTCTTTTTTGGAGAGTGAAATCATCTACTTTAACCTCGACATCCAACTGAACTTGATTCCACCAAATGTGAAAACATATCCAGTTGTTGGAACCACTAGGTTAAATACCTTGAGGGGGGTGAATCGGGGTATGGAAAATAAAAAATCACCCCTTAGATCTTATTTCACCATTAAAAAAAGTTCACTTATCTCTTATTCTTGCAGTAATATATATATATATATATATATAATCATGCAAGAGACACAATAATTTTACTTAGTTCACTATAACCGGGCTAGTCTAAGGAGTATACTAAGGTGATGTGTTGATGTACCAAAATACACTATAGCACATTTTTGTTGCAATGTTCAGAGCAGACTCATTATCCCTCCTAGTTTACAACCATTCACATTTTGAGAACACACTTCCCTATTAACTAAAGTGAACACATTGCTCCTTCAATAAACTCTTCTGCTTATCTAAATCAACTCAGACTTAGTTCACACTAAAATGGGTGTGAGATGAAGCTTCATTTTAATATGAGAGGTGAAATCCATTTTACCACATAGTATTTTCTTCATGGAAAATCTCTTCATGAACAATTATTCTTCGCAAATTGCTCCTCCACCCATTGATCACACAGACATTGTGAACCTCTCGGGTGGAACACCATTCACCACATACCTCTTAGATGAGAATCCCTTCTAAAGCTACATCCTCCATGTATCTTCTACATAGGCTGCCTCTACTGTGAACCTCCTACACAAACAAACTCCTCTGCATTTTTCTAGGAAAACCACATACATGAGCTGTCATCGTAGACTACCCTAGAAACATCCTTATTCCACAAATCTCCTACACGGGTCACCTTCACCACTCACTTTCTACACAAACTTCCTTTATCACGCATTCCTCTTGCACACTTCCTTTTATTGGAATTAGTGTCCTATAACCAACTAATTTGTACATTAGATTACTGGTTATATTCAAAGAAGTGAATATTAAATATATCTTATCACATATTGATCATTATTCTTCATGAAATTAATGTGATAATGTTCCAGGGTATCTATCACATAAAAATTGATCATAGCAGTTCTCTGTTATGATGAGAACCTTGAGATTCTATGATGATATCTCTCAAATAGTTTATACTTTAATTAGGATGAAAAAATATAATGGAGCACATGGTTTTTTTATTTTTAGGTGTGAGTGATCATAAGTGGATAAAACTTCATCTCATGAATTTCACACTTGGTGATCTCCAAGATGGAAGATTATGAGGACAGATCCACCAATAGGAATTCTACATGTTTATGTATCATCGAATATTTTTATCTACGATCATGTATAATGGTCCTTAGACTTTAATATTATTATAAAAACATATCATGACCCACGTACTTAGATGTATTGATGAAACCCATGACACACTATTTTCATGCTAAGTAGGATACATTGGGTACACAACGATCAATATGTTATTAGAGAACAAGTAAATGAAGGATTTTCCATTTCATTTATGGAAGTAAATGTCTCTATCCATTGATTTGAATAGAACCATCACAATAAATTCCATGCTCATGGTGATATAGAAATATTCATTCTGGATAATCAAAGAATGATATATCGAACATTAAGGTTTATGACACAAGTATACAACCTGATTGGTGAGATATAGAGACAAAGAGATTATATTACATAGTATGTGATCGTATGTGGTTTTCAACATTTTGACATTAACTTATTCCTCTTGGGTGCCTTGACCTGCTGATCATGTTTTTGAGTGTTTCAAATTAGTTGTTTAGTTTTTATTAGAATTTTTGTAGTATAGAAGAAACCTTAGGACATCTCTCGATGAAGCCTTATATCATTAATTTTAAAATAAAATTTTTATTATGAAAATAAAAGGGGAATGGGATTTTATAAAACTTTAGTTTTTTTTATATTTAAGATGAAACGTATAAAAGAAAGTGATACAAGGAAGAAAAAATTGATAGATTTGATTAAGCGTGATAAACCTGGGGAATTATCATGATGCTCATCCTTAAACTCTTCAAGAGAAAGGGTATAGATCTTTTAATACTTGTCTTGTAACACCTAGAACCATGATTTTACTGATTTTATACTAGGATACCTCTTAGGGTTCAGTCGAAAACACAAAATGATTCACTGATTACCACTGATGATTGAGTGATTTGTGTTCAACTTCATAATCAAAAATCACCAAGGAAACACACGAAGAACTCTATGTGTTGTCAAGGTTTGTATATTATTTAAATGTGGTACCATGAAATGAAAGTACATGGCCATTTTAGTGTTTATGAGTGTTCAATTTTCTAATATGAACCATACAAGCACCACAATTGAATGAGGGAAGAAGAAGTGGTGAATGGTGAGTGAAAAATCACATGAATGGGTACCCCTAAACATGATAATACGAGTAGAGTATGATATAACAATACACAAATCAATAAAATAAGAAGATAATATGATGAAAAATAATATACAAACCTGGAATTAAAAAGATCTCTCAAATATTACAAACAATAAGCTCGAGATTACATCACGTTCCTCCCCGGGTGATCACCAAGAGTTTAGAACTCTATGGGAAGGAAGGAAGCCATAAATGTTGAAGTAACACTAACCATAGCCTCCAAAAATTCTTGGAATGAGTAGAATAATCCTTTGGATCTCCAAAATGGTAGATATTTTCTTCCTGGTCAAACTTTCAAATGAGGTATCCAAGGTGCCTTTTTATATCCAAATTGGGAGGTGGTTTTGGACACATAGATTTAGAGATACCACTTGGACCATGGTTTTTGGATAGTAAACTACCTTATCAAGACTTGGAAAAAAATAAAAAAATTGTTTTACGACCTTACCTTTTTCTCCATGTCAAATTTTGTGGATAGATATTATATAAATTTGGAGATATTTCCAAAATATAAAACAAAACTTTTGACTTCATGAAGATTCTTTTTTCTGGACAAATTAGTTTGTTTGGGCCTTTTAATGGACTAAATAGGCTTCAATTACTTCATAATAGTTGTATCACATTGAATTTTGGACCTGATAACAAAATTTCATCCCAATTGGATGCATGGATTAGTTTCAGTTTGTGGTTAAGTTCACTAGTATGCATGGATTCCTGCACAGTTTGGCCCATTTTTCTTCAACTTCATCTCAGGCCCTCCAAATCATATCCACTTATAATGAGAACATCAAAAAAAGTTTAATTAACCTTTTTAATAGTGATAAAAATTAAATTATTAAACCAAACATGAAGTTAAATTTGTTATTATATTTTTAAATTTCAATAAAAAATCATTTTAATATAGTGGTGTAATGGTGAAATAAAATAGTGAATCATGGTATGATCACACCCCCACACCTAAACATTTTCACTCCTGGTCAAGGTCACATATCCTAATAAATTCCCATTACTAAATAAAAGGTGAGAAAACATCCAAAATTATTTTGAAATGAAATCCATCATATCTCGTTTATGAAATAAATTTTCCTATCATTCTTCCTCTCTCACATTCTAATTTGTTCAACTTCATTTGTTCACCATCACCTATAAATTTCCCCACTTCACTCAAGGAATATATGAAAATTGAGTTATACTCTTTTCTCAGAGTTCATGTGATATTACCAAATTCTTGAAAAGATTCTAAGTTCTCTACCAATAGAAATTAGTGTGATACTCAACAGGACTTACAACAGGTTGTTTTAGGGTTCAAGGGTTGGTAGGATTTGATTTTTAAAAATCTACAACAAAAGAGAAGTGTTCAATCTCTTAAGTACAAATCATGTCAATATGCAACAAGAATTCACAAAGACTTTACTCACTCAACCCCTCACAGAGTGTATCATTTCTAACTCACTCTCCCCTTTGTTCCTTTTGTGTGGGTTACAACCAAATGGTGAATAAAAATGAGTAAATGTCATCTTATCTCCATTTCTTATTTTTATTTGGTTTTGTGTTTTTTATGTACAAACTATTTTATTTTTTTGTATATACATTTTTTTTTGTGATAAAGAGGGAAACATGTATAACACAATGATATGATATGGCTTTTGGACCCACTTCCCAAAACAAATGTAGGCACCCTTTTACTCAGCCATTACGATGAATCTTTACTTAGAATTCCCGTGGAACACCCTCTCCCCCACACATGCTGAAAATAAAATAAGAATGTACAAAAGAGATGGGTAGGCAGGGATACATTGGCTTATAATGTGGCTACCTAATAGGAATTTAATGGTCTCTAAGGCTTAAGAAGGGTAAAATGTCAAGGTGACCAAAAATAGAGTTTAATTGTACAAAGGGATTTTCAATGAATAGTGACCTTTATCATGAATATAACACACTCGGATCTTATGGATTCAAATAGAATCAATGCAAGTTCTAGTTTCTCTAAATAACCTAAGACTCTCATGAAAGTGATTAAAAGTAAGAATATGCAAAAAGGGATTAGAATGTCTCTTGGTCAAGGGACTAAAATATTAGTCAGTGCTAATGAGGCATGGGTTTTAAAAATTCATTAAACTCTTAAGAATGATTTGAAAATACAAATTCTAGAAAAAAGATTCCATATAAACATTCATTTAAAAGACACTTTTCTAAAAACAATGGAATTTTCCACATAATTTACTCAAGCATGAAAAATTATTTTGGATATTATCTTTAATATCAACATTTGTTAAAAAACAAAATAAAGAAAATGAAAGAAAATGGAAACATAAAATTTTTGTTGTTTTTTTAATTTAAATCCTAAATATCCTATATCACCCTCCCTCACACCTAAAAATTACATTGTCCTCAATGCAAGAAATTTAAATAAATAGGCAAATAAATAAAGTTAGGGAGAAGGGACAACTTGCTAAGTGGTTTCATATACAACATCCATCAGTTGGATTTCCTCCACCAGATGCTTTGGAAAATCTTCATATAAGTGTTTTAGCCTTTTCCCATTAGCGGTAAACCTATTTCCACTCTGATCATGCAAATCATGTATAGCACCAAAAGGGTAAACATTAGTTACTGTATAAGGACTGATCCATCGGGAATGAAGCTTACCTAGGTGGAACTTTAGCCTAGAATTATACATGAGGACCTTCTCACCAATATGAAACTTCTACTAATGAATCATATCATCATGGATAAACTTTGTATTCTCTTTATAGATCTGAGAGTTCTTATATGCATCACATCAAATTTCTTCCAACTCTTGAATCTATAGCTTTCTATGCTCACCTGCATCTGAAATATTCATATTACACTGTTTAATAGCCCAATATGCATGGTGTTCTACCTCTATCGGGTGGTGAAAAACCTTTCCAAACACAATCCTATATAGTGACATTCTGATTAGGGTTTTAAAAGTTGTAAGGTATGCCGAGAGTGCATCATCCAAGCACAAACTCGAATATTTCCTATTGAGTTATACCATTTTTCCAAGATTCACTTAACTTATTGATTTGAGATTTCTGATTGTTTGTTAGTTTAGGGGTGATATGCAGTGGAGACTTTATGAACAAACCCATACTTATGGATCAAGTTTTTTATGTTGTGGTTGAAAAAGTGTGAACCTTGATCACTAATGATGGATCTAGGAAAACCAAACCTACTGAAAATCTGGGACCTCACAAAATCAAAAACCACTCAAGAGTCATCAGTCTTGGTAGCCTTTTCTTCCACCCATTTAGAGACATAGTTAATAGCTAATAAGATGTACAAAAATTCAAATGAATTTGGAAAAGTCCCCATGAAGTCAATGTACCATTCATTAAATATTTCATATAATAACATGGATTGTTGGGGCATTTCATTCCTCTTAGAGATATTCCCTATGAATTGACATCGAGTACATGGATTAAAAAACCGATGGGAATCTCTATACAATGTTGTCCAATAAAGTCCCAAGTCAAGGACCTTTCAAGCTATTCGTTAAGATCCAAAATGGACCCCACAAGACAAAGTGTAGAAGAAGGTCAAAACAGAGGTGAATTCATGGTCAGGGACACACTGACGAACAACTTGGTCACTAAAAATTCTCCACAAGTAAGGGTTATCCCAAATATACCATTATGAATCATGATTAAGTATATGGGATTATAAAGTGCTATAATTAGTGGGGACCCTAGATGTTGCTAGAAAATTCACAATGTCCACGTACCAGGGGGTAAAGTCCACAACATCACAAAGGTTATCATGAGTAAAGAATTCTCCAATGGGGAGGGATGAGTCATTATGGTGGTCCAATGGTGGGGAAATAATACTAATGTGGTAAGATACCACATTTTCCACTCATCTCTTATCTTGAATCTCAAGGTCAAACTCCTATAGGAGGAGCATCCACTGAATGAGGTGGGGATGAGCTTCAGCTTTCTTAAGGAGAAAATAAAGGGCAACATGATCATAAAACACAATGATTTTTGACCCAATAAAATATGAATGAAATTTTTCTAAGGAAAACGCAATTGAAATAAGTTATTTTTCAGTGGTTGTGTAGTTTTCTTGGGATGGGTCAAGGGTATGTGATGCATACACAATGACATGAGGATTCCCCTTTGTGATAAAACTACCCCAACTAAAAAGTTAGAGGCATCACACATAATTTTGAAGGGGAGATCCTACCTTGGTGTTTGGATGATGGGAGGTGACGTTTGACTCCATTTTAGTGAATTGAAACTATACTCATAATTTTTATCAAAAAAAATGCAAAATCTTTTTGTAATAACTGATATAAGGGAAGTGCGATCTTACTAAAGTCTTTAATGAATTGGTGGTAAAAACCAACATGAACCAAGAAAAATCACACCTCACGAACACATTTTGGATATGGAAGGGATGAAATTAATTCAATTTTTTATTTATTCACTTGAATTCCCTCATTTGAAATGAAATGCCCAAGAACTATCCCCTACTAAACCATGAAATGAAATTTCTCTTAATTTAATATGAGATCTTTTTCAATGCAATGGTGGAGGACAGAACCTAGGTGTTCTAAACAGTCATCAAAGGAAGTTCTATAAAACATAAAATCATCCATAAAAACTTTAATGAAATTCTTAAGGTACTCAAAAAATATACTTAACATACATCACTGAAAAGTACCCAGATCATTACAGAGACCAAAAGGCATCCTTCTATATGAAAATGTGTTGAATAGAGAGGTAAATATTGTATTTTCTTGATCCTAAATGCCTATATGGATTTGAAAATAACTCGAATATCCATCAAAGAAACAATAATGGGACTTACCAGCCAATCTTTCTAAAATCTGGTCAATGAAAGGTAGAGTAAAGTGGTCCTTTATTGTGGAATGATTCAATCAATAGTAGTCAATACAGACTCGCCAACTGTTTTGTGCACGTGTTGGAACCAATTCATTCCTTTAATTTGACACTACTATTATTCTAGTTTTTAGGTACAATTTGAACTTGGATAAACCATTTACTATCAAATATATGATAAATGATCCAATCAGCAAGTAATTTACTAACTTTTAATTTTACCACTTTAAATAGACTGGGGTTTAACCGGTGTTGAGACTACTTTACGGGTTTAACCTCATAATCTAAAAGTATATAGTGCATACAAACAGATGGTCCAATCCTAGGAATATCAGCCAATATCCACCCTATCACCTTTTTACACTCTCTCAAAAGGACTAGTAGTTTGGATTCTTATTGTGGAGAGAGGTTATTGGAAATAATGATGGGCAATTGGTCAATACCCTCAAGATAGACATGTTTAAATTATATGTAAGTGGTTTTAATTCCAACACCTATGGTTTTTGGATTGAGGGAGGATATTTAGGGGGAGTGAGGTCAATGAAACCATCTATCTGATCATGTTTATTCTCTAAAGAAAGACAATTAATGGAAATGAGATTTAAAGAATCATCGACAGTCCTGGGTACCTCAGAATGAACACACTCTTCAATTAATGCACATAATTTACACTTTTCTGAACCCACAAAACACTCAAAACATGAATCAAAACTCAAATAATCTAAGGGTGAAGAAGAGGAAAATGAATCAGAGTATGGGTTGAGGAGAGTATTTTGTGTGTGTGAGTCATTAGAGAGCACTTCCATCGAATAGACAAGAAGAGTGGAGTGTTCTTCAACAGGGTGTTTCATGGTATCAAGGATATTAAAACATACCTTTTCTCCACTGAACTCCATAGATAACATACCATTATGAACGTTGATGATTGTCTTCACTATTTTTAGGAATGAACTCCCAAGTATGAGAGGAGCATGTCCTTGGGTTCTAGTATCTTACATCTCAAGAATATAGAATTATACAGGGAAGATGAGATTCTTCAATCTTATAAGGATGTCCTCGATCACTCTTGAAGTGTGTGTTGTGCTCTGATTATCAAGTTACATGACTATGCCAGTTGGTTGGAGCTCTCCAAACTTTAGAAATTTATACATGGATTGAGGCCACTACTACAAATAAGGCTTTTAAAAGCACTAGAAATCGCCTTTAACAGCGCTAGAAAATCGCTGTTAATCGTGGTGAAGATAGGGGGTCCCCTTTAATAGTGATAAAAAAGCATTGATTATCCACACTAAAAAAACGCTAATAAAGGCCCAATTTATCAGTGCTATTTTGAGTGCTGATAAAGACCCAATTTATCAACGCTATTTTGAGCACTAATAAAGTCCCAATTTATCAACGCTTAATTAGCGATGATAAAGGCCAAGTTGCATGTGATGTGCTATTTATTTAATAGTACACCCAGCACCTACACACCTTCACACCTGCACACACAGCATAAAACAACACCTACACACAAAATAGCTGCACAAAACAACACATACACACAAACAAAGCATAGAAGAACAAAACAACGCACACAAGAGTTTTGAAAACAATGCTATATATATTTACTTTAAATCATGAATACAAACAAAACACACTCCTATATACATTTCAAACAACGTTTTATATGGTTAAAATTACAATTATCCAACAAACAGTTAAAAACATTAATGTTTCATCCTTTTTGCATCTGTGATCCCCTCTAAAAAATTGTCGTCCATGGTATTAGTTGCCGAACAAAGAATCCAAACTCATGAAACAAAATCTATCTATATAATAAAACAAATATTATGTTAGTAATACAATAATTAAGGGTGTAATTTCGGGCTGGGCCGGGCCGGACCTGCCCTGCAAAAAACTGGACCGCTGACCACTATTTAGGTTGGGTCGGGCTGGCCCGAACAACCCCATGAGGCAGCTCAAGCCCAACCTCGGGCTGACCCAAACCATCAGGGCGGGCTGAGCTTTTTTGGGCTGGGTCGGGCTTTTTCGAGTCAGGCCATGGTGGGTTTTTTTATTTTCAAAATAATTGTTTGTTTTAAAACTTTTTTTAAACGTTTTTATTTAAATATTTTTTTTAAAATTTCTTTAAAACGTTTTTTTTGCATTTATTTTTAAACGCATGCTTTTTGTAAACACATTTATTTTATTTTTTATTAACATTTTACAGTGGGTGGATATGTTTTTTTGTCTAAATAGATTTATATATTGTGAATCTAAATATATTATGTGCAAATTGTAAAAAAAAATAATGACGGGTTGGGGGGTGCGCAACAATGGCCGAGTTTAAACCATTGTTATTTAATCGTTTTTTAACATTTATTTAAAAAAAATTTAAAATTTATTTTTTTTAAATTATTTATTTTTTTAACCATTTGTTATTTTTTTATTTAAACGTTTTTATTTAAACTGTTTTTAACATATGTTTCAAACATTTTTTTACATTTATTTTTAAATGATTAATTTATTTTTTTTTAATTTTTTTAAATGAATTATTTTTACCAGTATTTTTTTAAAACATTTAACTTTTTTTTTCATATTTTAATGTAAAAAGTTTTTTAAGTGTTTGTTTTAAAAAAATTATATCAAATGTTTTTTTTAAAAACTTTTTTTAAAAATTTGTTTAAAACATTTTTATTTAAACATTTTTTGAACCATTTTTTAACACTTGTTTAAAACATTTTTTACATTTATTTTTTAGATGTTTAATTTAAAACATTTTTTTGAACGCATGTTTTTTAAACATTTAACATGTTTTATGTAAATTTTTTTTTATTAACATTTCATAGTGGTTAGATATGTTACTTTTTTCTAAATAGATTTATATATGCCTATAAATTTATATATATTATGTGCAAATTGAAAAAAAATTAATGAGGGATTGGGGGTGCGCAACAGTGGGTGGGTTAAAAGCGTTGTTATTTAAGCATTTTTTATCATTTATTTAAAACATTTTTTAATATTTATTTTTTTAACTTATTTATGAAATGTATTTTTAAGATTTTTTTTTAATTTAAAACATTTTTAAATTTTTTTTAAATGCATGTTTTTTATATGTATTTTTATTAAATTTTAAACATTTTTTTTGTAAAAATGTTTATTTTCTATTTTATTGACATTTTACAGTGGGTGAATATTTTTTTTTCTAAATAGATTTATATATGTGAATTTATATATATTATGTGAAAATAAATAATGAGAATTTGGGGGGTGCGCAGTAGTGAGTGAGTTAATTTTTTTTTCTTCTAAATAGATTTATATATGTATATATAGTATATATAATATATGAAAATTTAATCAAATTTAAAAAAAATTAATGAGATTGGGGGGTGTGAGAAAATCATTGGGTGGGTAGTTATTTTTTTGTTAATATATAATAAATTATTATATATATATAATATGAGAAAATTGTAAAAAAAATTAATTAGGGGTTGAAGGGTGCGCCGCAGTGGACAAGTTAATTTTTTTTTCTAAATAGATTTATATACAATATATGCAATTTATAACATACTTAAAAAAATTAATGAGGTTGTAGGATGTGCACGAACATAATTAGGTGAGTGTGTTATTTTTTTTGTTAATATACAATAAGTTATTATATATATAATATTAAATCATTGATATATATATATATATATATTATTAATGGATTTTTAAAATCCGTACTTAATTGATATATAATATTAATAGCTATATATATATATATATTATATCATATCATTGATATATATAATATTAATAGATTTGTTTATATATCTATATATACATATATATAATATGCAAGTTTCATCATATTTTAAAAAAATTAATGAGGTCGGGGGGTGTGCGCGAACATCATTGGGTGAGTGTGTTATTTTTTTTGTTAATATATAATAAGTTATTATATATATATATATAATGTTAAATGATTTATATATATAAATATATATAATATGATAAAATTATAGAAATAATAATTAGGGGTTGGGGGGTGCGCCGTAGTGGGTAGGTTATTTTTTTCTAAATAGATTTATATATGTATAGTATATATAATATAAGCAAGTTGCAAAATATTTAAAAAAATTAAGGAGGTTGAGGGACGTACACAAACATCATTAGGTGAGTGTGTTATTTTTTTATTAATATACAACAAGTTATTATATATATATAATATTAAATCATTGATATATATATATATTAATATCTTTGTTTATATATATATATATATATTATTAATGGATTTTTAAAAGACACACTTAATTGATATATATTATTAATGACTTTGTTTATATATATATACATTATTATATACATATATATACATATATATCATTGTATATATTATATATATACACACATACACATTATAATTATATATAATAATAATTATATGTATATATATATATATTATTATATATATATATATATTATTTTTTGTTAATATATAATGATATATATATACATATATCGTTGATATATATATATATATATATATATATATATACAGTATGGTGATAACATAACAGGCGTAGCACTTGGACCAGTTGGTCTAGACGCAGCCTTGAAAGCTTGAGGTAGGGGGATCGAATCTCCCTACCAGCAGTTTCCTGTTATATTTTTTTATAGACGAGATTCGCATGAGTTGGGCTTCACGCGGGCCGGGCCGGTTTGGCCCGCATGCCTTCTTGGATAGGCCGAGACCCAACCCGATCGATGCACCCACGACCTGAGCCCGGCCTGACCCAACGCGGGCTTTCTGGTCAGGCCAAAATTACACCATGAACAATAATGAAATAAATTAAACAAATGAATACATTAATAAAATGTCAATTTTTAATAAAAGACACATTTGGGTAGGTAGGGGGCCATAAGACTATATGATACTTGATACATGACCTTGATATGGGTAGGTAAGCGGCCTTGAGGCTAGATGTTGTGTGATAAGGGGGTGTGAGGGTGGTGAGATGTGTTTCCTGTTACAATCTTTTCTATTGGCGATATTTGTATATATACAATGATATGGCTGTTTGACCATCATGATATGTGTTACCTGTTACAACCTTTACATGTCCATATTTCCTTGGATTGAATTAATATTTTAGAAGAGGCTAAACATGATTCATTGACTTACAAATATTGTTTTATTAAGATTACATGGATGAGAAAAGAAGAGGAAAAAATGTCAACAACAACATGGAATCCAAAAGGTTTCATTTATTGACAATAAAAAATGGAGGAATATCTACAGTCTAGAGTCTCTCCCATAACTCCCCAAATATGGAGGGTAGGATAAAGTTAGAATACTCAAAATAGTATGCGCTCAGAATTCCCCCTCGAGCTCTTCCAACCAATGCTCCAGAGTAGCTATGGATTAACACAAATGATCAACTGATTTAGTTTTCACTTCTACACCCTGTTTTAGAACCTCTTCCCTGTTAGTAGCATCAAATATAGACTTTTCTTCCACATTGATAAAATTATGCTGCTCTATCATTATTTTCTCTACAACATTGAGCATTTATTATAGGTGATACAATTCATGTTATAAGTTTTCTATATCATACCTCCCATCACTGACTAGATTTTTATGAGCTTATACTTCTATTGTACACATGGATGCTTCATTCAAGTTCTCATTGTGATATTGAATGTCCAAATTTTATGCCTCCACCATCGATACTCTCAGCTCGATGAACCTTTTTTCTCCCTCATGGTGACCACCTCCTTCAAACTAGCATGGAGTTCTTGATAATATAACTCACTATAACCAAGGGATGTGAACATGTACCAGAGGTGTCCGAACTAGTATTTTAGCCCTTTGAAGGTCCCCTCCATTATTATATTCCAAATATCCCCTACACTTGTCACCGAAACTATTGATTAATTGTTTCATGTTCTGAAACTCAACTCAGGACTAGTCTAGAAATATGAATATACTCTAGGACCAAGTTTCTAAGTGAGGGACTCATGCTCACATCCCTTTATGTGCTTGAAAAAGGAAATAATTGTGCCCTAGTTATTATAGTGGGGAGAGATAAAAAGTGGAATGGTCTGGGACTTCTGAGCTCTAAGGTGGAGTTACTCTGATAAAGCATATAAATATTATCAATCAATAGAAAAATAATGCCATCAGAAAATCAACATTCATGATAATAATTGAAAACATACCTCTATTAGCCACATTATTAGCCACTTCCATCACCTCAACGTTGAATTTATTGGTGATAATGAAATATTCTTATAAAAAATGACCCTGAGTCACATATAAAGTCCCTTCTATAAATACTAATTGTTCTTCACCTTGAAGTGCTACAAATGTAAATAGAGGTTATACAATATGACACATACACGATGGTGTATTCAATTTCATAGGAGTATTAAATTTTAGAATAAATTCTAAAACTTTATTAGTGATACCACCATCCTAGATAGGTTATAAATATAATGGTTACATTTACCAGGAGCCTCTAAGAGTGTACTCTCCCATGATAGGTCAAAGGGAATGAGTGCTAACGTGTCCACATTAGACATCGGGTCCAACCCCGCTTGGACCCTCACCACTTATGCCTCTCAAAGGACCCCATACAATATCTTTAAGGTATGGAAGGAATGTATTTCTCAGTATTAGAGAGGTCCTGATGAGAACCTACACAATTATATAGGCCATGATAAGCTACTAGAGTAATGAAAAGGAAAAAATTCCACAAAGTAAAAAAATTAATGATTTTTAGAGATTTATTAGTGTATGGACTTGCCCACTTTCTCTTCTTAGTCCTCTTAGAGGAAGGAAAATCAAAATATAACTTGAGGAACCAAAGGTGGTGCTGATGGAGTCACAAATGGTGTTTCCTTTGGTTAAAAAAAACCATATCCATGAGCTTCATTTGACTTGGAGAGCCCTGATCATCAGCCTCTCAATCACTTTTTTAACCAACTTTGGCCACCGTGTCCCTGGGAAAGTAAACTAGAGAGGTGGGAGGTGACCAAATTTTACCAGCCTCTTGAAATATCCAAGATAAAATAAATTTCACCATAGTCCTAACAATATCAAAGAATATATGAAAGTGATGATAAAATTATCTTACCTCTTCACTAGAGCCATACTAGTCTCCTTTATATTCACTAGTTACCATTGTTCTAGGAATTATCATTCTCTAAGCTAGAAGTGTGTAATGTACCTAGCCTTTGACAGAATGAATCACCACACTAAGTTCTTGGAGAAGTGATTTGACTTCAAAGGGATGTTGTTCATAGAAGATTCCTTTGGGATCGATCACACTCCCAAATCCATCTATCTTTATTTACACTTGACAAAACACTCTCCAAACCTCTATAGTCAATGTATTCCTCCTCTAGTTGTCCTAGTACTTAAATTCGATGGGAAACACCATTATAATCAGATCAGATCCCCCACCAATTGAAACTTCTTTCATGGGAACCCCATACATTGTTACCAAATCTGTTGGCACCCTCCTTGTTGATGGTGTTGGATCTAAGTGCCTCATTTTCTTCTAAGACATATAGAGAGATGTGAGTCTTCTGGAAGATGATTTTTTGTTTGGAATCTAACTTTTTGATGATTCCAGAGCCCTTGTGTCCTTCTTCTCATCCACTATTAGAAGATCTACGTGCTTTATCACCAATGGAGCCAACTGACCATTCAGGTATGATCAGGACAAGGTATCGACATAAGACTTAGAGAGGCCAAAACCCACACTATCTAGAGGGAAGGTCACCCAAACCTAAGTTTAATATCAGGTAAACATTATCCACAATTTGTGAGCCACCATGGGATGCATTTCTGAATGGATGTGGGGAGGAGTGGGGAATTTCATATGAATGCACTGAACTATCTCCCAAAGTGGTATGATGCATACCACTCGTAGAATATATTTCAGTTAATCCAAGTGGATAAAACACCCTCATATATGGATAAAATATAGGCGTAGGCTATAGGACCACCCTTTACATTATTGGTAATTTCACAGGTTGGTGCTCCGTATGGTATAAAAAAATGATCATACAACTTCACTTTTCTCTTGATCTCCTAGTTCTTTAGCGTGATTAGCCAGACCCCACTGATACTTTATAGAAATTTTCTGATTTGGTAACTTGGAGTGTTATGAGTATTAAGTAACTCATATCCATCAATGTGGACCCCCATATAACCCCACCACAGTTGGAAGGGGCTGAATATTCTGAACGGGGCATACCCCTATAGATGTGGTGAAGTTGGAAATATAACTTAGCCAACATGGGAACAAACAAGATGATAATCGTACAACCTGTAATCACCTCTACCATCATTAAGGTGAAGACCATAACTCCACCTTTTTTTTGCATTGTGAATAAGTATCCACTTAGGTACATTGCTAAGAAGCTTACTAGATGAAGAAACTGATGGTCCTGAGAGGTGAATGACCATCCCTAGTCATTGAATTGACACTCTTAAACTATTTTAAAGTGATAACCCTCTTCCCCATAGTATTCTCATGATGAAAAAACCTTGGGATTCTTATTCATACACTCATGCCGAGTCTTCTTGATGAACAAGTTAGCCCACTTCTTGAAGGGTATGCCAACCCCTAGATATGAGTCCTTCCCAAGGGATGTTCTGGCCAGATTGATGATATCCTTCATAATGAGAGGATTCTATTCCATGTCATCCTGAGTATATGGGGGATGAATTTACTCATCATACTTGTCTCCTAAAATCAACGCACCATAGATCATCTTAATGTCCCATATACTAATGTCAAACTCACCATACATAAAATAAAATGTGTTTATGTATTAACTCTATAAACTGAACAATTCTACCATCAAAATTTTGTTACAATAAGTAAGGGTTTGGTAAGACTAAATATATTCATAAAATTCTATCTTTTTCAGCTCAACCACAAACTCTTTGGTAGTACACTGAACCAAGAAGGGACAACCCCAGTTCATCCCAAAGATTCCACTTGATTGAATAACCCAATCAAATAACCACCCAAAATTCTAATTTGATATATAATTCTATATTTTTGATCTATAAATATGGGTTTTATGCCCCAAATCATGTTATAACCCTTTAAAATCAATCCACATAGGCTTCAAAATTAACCGTTAGAGATGTATTCTTTGGAGATGAAATTACCCACATATGAGATGCTCTCCCTGAACATATTATTAGTCGTAAGGATGTAGGAGGGAGGCTTGATCCCTTCATGATGTGGAGAGATCATAACATCATTTCAAATAACAAACCCATATAATGGAAACTAATTAGAAAATTTAAAATCCAAGATATTGTTTCCCATAAAGCTTTTAAGATGCTCACGAGTTGACTGAATGACTATAAACTGGTTGACTTACACACTATTGACCATTGTAGTCCAATGAACTATAGCCTCCTCAGCTTCAATTCTTGAATTCATTTGTATCATAAGAAAGAGAAAATTTAGATTAATTATGAAAATGGAGGATTTGGGGTTAAAAAATGGACTTGAGTAAGAAAGGGGAACACGACTAATTAGAAATATCATATTAAGTGCATGACTTGTTCAAAGTCATGTGATCACATGAACATAATAAGATCACATGATCAAATGAACCTAGTAGATTTATACGATTACACAACCCTTGAATCTTTATGCGATCATGTAAATAAGACAAGAATACACGAATCATGGTTCAAGTGAATTACCTTAATTGATTATGTGATTTGATCATGTGATGATATCACACGATCAGTTCACAAGAAGTATTCATACAAAGGATATTATGTGACACGATCACATGAAGAGGCTTATGTGAAGTAGAAAAAAAACATAAGATTTCTCGTAGAGCTATGAAATATTAAGTCTTTAGTGAAATATATTTCCCATTAATCTCCTATCTATAGGAAATTTCATTGAATACCAAGAGTATCTTAGAATAATAAAAGAAAAATAGAAGCCCAAGGGAATCAGTCAGGTATTCACTTCCTTATAACAAAGTCCTTTTTTCTTCTTCTGGAATTTGTATGTGAGGTGTGTATGAATCTTGGAATTTATGTGATGCATGTTCTATATGATGTGCGTAGGCACCCAAATTTTGATGGGCATGCATATGTATACATGATGCGGGTTTATTTGAGAAATTGTTGAGATGCAAGATCTATGAACAATGATTTTACCGTGCAAACATCAAGATTACCTCTGCGACTGAGCAGACACATCATCGTTGCTCTTCCTACAAAGGCATGTCACATGGATAGAAATATTCTAAAATAAACGAACCCTGCAAGGAATAATGAAAATCAAATCAACATTTCATTATATATTTTTTCATTAAAATAGAAATATTATATCGTAACATTACCTTTACATATTTCCAAAGGGTTTCTTTGGTCCAGATATAAGCTAATAACAAAGCTAATGATTCTTTGTGCACTTTACTGGTAAATGGGTGCAGGAAGAGAAGGAAAAATGAATGCTGAATAATGATATCATAGATATGGTGTCAGATGAGAGCATCACGGGGATGCCAGATTGGAAGTTCAGATCAGATGTTATGCTAAGCAGTAGTTAACCAACAATAGTGAATAATCCTTAGTTTTGTTATTAAATTTGTGAGTATTGCACAACCAATATTCTTATAACACACTACATCAGTAGAAGCAACTTCATAAATGACCAAAATAAAGAATATAAATGATCCATAGGTCTAGTGCTTTTGGAAATATGGAAACATAAAGAACTAGTTCATAAGAGTCTTTCATTAAGTTATGCTTTACTAGAAAGAAAAATCATTTATAAAACCATTCTTCATAACCTAAGGATATAAAACATAATAAAGGGTGATCATATATGCTCAATAAGTGTAAATAAGGGATATATCAATGATCATATAAGGATAACATAAGTAGTAGGAATTCACCTTCATCCTATTTGTGTACAATCTTCTATAAAGTATGCTGCCCATTCATTTCTAAACACATCTATATCATCTTGTGAATATGAGTTTTTGTGACAGTCATGGTAGTACTAAAAAAATATAAATACACAAAGGATTAATAAATATTTTAAATGAACTCGTAATTATTTTCGAAAATACCTCTTCAGGGATGCTAGTTTATTGATGAAATACGATCTCTTTCATAATATTACAAACATAATAACCACAATCCTTTCCATTTGTTTGTTTTGGACACTGCAGAAACATCGAGAAAAATAAGTAATTTGTTTTGATATGTGTTTGGATAGTGAAATCTTATTATATATACCAGGATACTTATCCAATTGTAGATCTTGTGGGTGTTCTTGTCCCTAGGCCATAGATTCATTCCATGAAGTAGATGATATTGATGCACCACCATATCATAACAGAATCCTCATTAAAAAATAATATAAATTATATAATTAGATTTTTAGTTCTAAAATGTTGGATCTAGTGTATTAAAAATTGAAAAACGCCATCATGCATAGTCGGTTTATTATATATCCATGCATTGAATCCAGAAAATAAATCTTTGGAGTATCCAAATTGATTGCAATCAGCATCCAATGCTGCCTAAAAACACAAAAAGGAATAAGTAAAGAAAGAAATGAAAATATAGTTGATATGATTAAATTATAGAGTTTTACCCTTGCATTGTTGGTGTTAAAAAGAGTCTGGCATCCATACTTTTGTTTTCAAATGATTTGAGCAGGGATGAAATTATTTCAGCCTCTTTCTCAGAATTTATTTCTTCTTTTAAAGAGGTGATGCGGGGATTAACAAGTCCAATTTTTTGTTCATGGGGGAATACCTTAAATTATTTTTCATATATACGCCTGTGAAAAATATTAAATGTATTTAGTCATAATTATCATAGTATATTAGCTTTTGTAAAATCAAATCATGAAAACATACCTCATGTATACATTTATAATTGAGGCACCTATCCATTCATACTTGAGGATTTCATTTACATTTTCAGCACTAATGAAATCTGATTTTTCCTCTCCGTACATATTTTTTTCAAATTCAACTATGTGATCATTGTCGTCTATCAAATTTGTATCCACATGAGCCTGCAATGATATTAAATGTGGATATAGAACAAGTTAGGTGAAGGTGATCTTAGTAGATCATTTCAATCAGTTGGTTGATCCTTGAGATAGTTTTGAGATGATCTTTCATTTCACCCCCTTATCTTTGTCGTTCTATAATAGTATTCATCGGTTCTGACCCTTTTTCATTAAATGTTAAAGGTTCAGCTTGAAAAATAAATTGGAAATGGATACCTCCTTGACGACATGTTTTTTTAAAAGAATTGACGGCCATGCGATGAATGTTCCAAGAGCTTGTTCGACCGTATGAATGTCATCATTGTCATTTGTAATAGGTAGCTTGACACTCGTCTCATTATCTATGTTAATCGACACTCTGACATGATCTGTTAGAAGTTATCTGTTGTGTAGCATGTCGTTCTGCATATTGAACACCATAGCTCTCTCTACAAGTCGATAGGTGAGAGTTGATAGATATAAATCATAGTCATTTTCACCTTGTAGAATATTAGTATAGGAAAGTTATCAGTGTCTATGTGATTCACATTTCACAAAAAAATTATTAAAACATTGATTACCTTAGCTAAGTCAGGTTTTTGAGGGGAATGGATTGCCTCAAAGCTGGTGGGGGTGAGGTGAGATCTTCACGCACAGGTTGTTGTTGAGTTGTTTCTTCTCTTTGCCTCCCCCATAAAACTTTCCATCATCTCTCTCTTCAATTTTAATTCTTCTTGAAACATAGATATTATTTATATCATATTTTTCATTTCCTCAGTTTGATCCTCCTCTTGTTTTTCTTTCTGAAAATATGTTCAGGGTGTCACCCCAAAACCCGCACCTCTAACACGACCATACTGTTCCGGATGCTTCAAGTCCGTTGAAAGAATGTATGCATCTATTGTGGGTGTTGTTGATTCCCATGACTATGTCAGATATAAAATATAGGAAAATAAGTAGTCATTGTTATGTAATAGTGATTTAAATCAAATAAAATTTATATTATGTCATACTTACACATGTTTCCCACACTTTTTGTGTGTTCTCATCTATCAGTATCCCCTCTTTATTTACATGAGCCTCCTTCCATAGAACATGGTGTGGGATGGAAGTGGATTTTGATTCTGATTCCTCAATATACATAAAAACAAAGGAATATGGTTATGGTGTTGTTTTATGCCACATAAAAGTATTATGGTAGATTTAAAATAAGTACCAATTTTTTCTCAAGTGAAGCGTACCCCATCCTTGCTTTACAGTAGGGGTACGCTGGTTTTGTTGTCTGTTATTTATTTTCAACACTCAATTGTTGTTTCATAAATAAAAAACTTTCAATCAAAGTGATGAATACAAGAAACGTCAAATAATGTATTACCAGACACAATGTACCTGAAAAGTCTGCTCTGTATGACGGTTGCTAAATGCATCCCATGCTCCTTAGGATATTAAGTGTGCATAAATATAAGGTGGGTGTGGCTTGATTTACCATCCAACATCTTTAAGATTATATTTTGTTAAAATTGTGTGGAAGCCTCTATGAATCCTTCCTATAACTCTTAATATACATTCTTTGTGTGAGGTATCTACTATAAATGCACTCTTAAATGGATGATGAAGAGTAAGTCAATGTTTTAGTGTTTTATTTTATTTTAATAAATTAAATAAATGATATCATAATGTTACCATAATCTCTTCCCACATTAGTGTCTTAATCCCGGTGACAACATGGTTCCATGACTGTACATCAATCGGCACGCTTTGCCGAGTGACGATTCCAATGTAGCTACTAAATATGGCTTTGTTGGGGTTAACATGTTGGACTCGCTTATTCCATCCCACCTCAAATTTGATGCATTTTGATTTTTCCTTAAGGATTTTGGCTAACACTATCAAACTACGACGCTCTTGTTTTTTACGCTGTCAGGGTTTCATTTCCCAACATTTCCTCAGAAGCATCATCATTATGTTTCTCCAGAGTTCTAGCATCGGCACTGGGACCAACAACAATAGGTTGAGAAACCTGTTGTATCTCAGCACTGGGACCGGCAGCAACAGGTTGAGAAACCTGTTGTTGCTTTGCACTGAGACCAGCAGCAGCAGGTTGAGAGACCTATTATGCCTCGGGATTGGGCACATCAGCAGGTGCAGAAGTCATTATATGTATAAGTGGTTTAACATTTAATTTATATTACATAAAAGCAGAAGCGGATAGATAATAACATAATGTAACACAATGTATATTACAATAAACAAATAACCTGATTATTGAACTCTTTTTTTAAAGTCTGAAGATATTTGAACCCTCTATTGAATATGTAAATATCTTAATTATAGTCTTCTATGACATACAAAACTCCATCTACATTGGGACCATTAAGAAATGATTGTGAAGTCCCAATGAAAGGGTTATCCTCTTTTGAACTTTCATCTGACCCTTCAGTTGTTTTGGTCGATAGAAGAACAATTGACCAGTTTTGATTTGTGAGATATGGAACATAAAATACTTGTACTACCTGTGATGCCATTATAAATGGTTCGTCTTTCTCCCCTTATTTACTGAAATCAACTTTCACGAGTCCTAATTCATCTATTTTAACAACACTCCTATTATCAACCCACTTGCATTGAAAAATAAGCTCTTGGAATTTCGTATAATCTAACTCCCATATTTTTTTGATGATTCCAAAGTATGACATATTCACATAAATTGGATTTCTGTCCTTAGAACAAAAAACATGCATCGCTTCACCCACAAGTGTAACCCCACTATTCTACATGGTGCTGTCTTCATTATGTTTATTAGTATAGAATGTATAACCATTAACTACATAATCATTGTAAGATAATACATACACACTTTCTCCTCTGGCTAACCATTGAAGTTGTTCTGAAATTGAGTCTAGATTTTCATCTAACTTCTTAAAAATATGGTCCCAAAACCATCCTATAAACTGTCAATTATGTGTATCTAATATCCTTTTTTCATCCCTAGATGGATTCAAATGCCTAAAAATTTCTTTATGAGTTTGAACATATGGGTCAACGTTGAAACTGTTATGAAAGACGTAAAGGTGGGCCTGCTCTTGATATGTAATATTGATTATGACAACCTCGCTTCTAGAAATTTCTTCACCCTCAAGCCACCTAGTGTGATGAGATTTCGGCAGGACAATGTTTTCCACACCAGATAGGTATTCAATACATAATTCAATGGATTACTCAAAAATATATTTTTCCATAATACAACCCTCTGAACGACTTCGAGTTTTTACATACCCTTTCAAAATATTCATATACCATTCAATGGGGTACATCCATCTATAATGTACAAGACCAAATAGTCGAATCTATCTCACCAAATGAACCATCATATCAAAGAATATCGGTGAGAAGAACATTTCCAATTCATATAATATGACGAAAATTTATCTTTCCATAGTTGGCAATTATTTTGGGTCTATAACTTTTCTGCATATAGCTTTGAAGAAGAAACACAACTTCATTAATGTATGGTGGACATTCTTGGAAAAAATGAAACTTAAAGCTATAGGAATTAAATCTTTCATCAAAACATGGTAGTCATGTGATTTAAAACCCTTTAACTTTAAATATATCATTGACATGATGTTATGATATTTGATGAATACACTTTTGGAACTTTTACATCATTCAAGACGTTGGAAAACTGATATCTCTCCTACCTGGAAAGAGTGTAAGTAGCAGGAGGAAGAAATGTTCATTTTTCATCCTTCACTAGTAACAAATCTTCTCATATTACCATCTCAAACATGTCCAATCTAGCCTTAATTCCATCTGTTTTTTTGGGTGCATTTAGCAACTTGTTAATGACACTATCACACACATTTTTTTCAACATGCATAACATCAAGACAATGTCTAACATACAGACAATTCTAGTATGGTAATTAAAAAAAACTAATCTCTTTTTCCAATCGGTTTTCGTAAGGTTTTTCAAAAATGGTTTACCAAAAGTAGTTTCCACATATTTTACTTTATCAAACAATTTATGACCTGATAGTGGAGATGGTGTTGTACGTTCTTCTGAACTTCCATTGAATGATTTCATCCAAGATCGATACTTATGCCGTCAGGGTAGAAATCTATGATGTCCTAGAAAAACAGTTTTCGATGAATGTTTCAACCTAATTGACTATGTACCTTGTTCGGAAATGGGACACCCTTGAGTCCCTTTAATGCTATATCCTGACAAATTTCCATAAGCAGGAAAGTCATTTATCGTCCCGTACAACATGGCTCTCAAAGTGAAATATTTATTTTTGTAAGCATCATACAACGTAACACCTGAATCCCACAATAATTTCAAATCCTCAATCAATGGAGCCAAATAAACATCAATATCATTACCCAGTTGTATTGTTCCTGATATAAGCATATATAATATGATGTATTTTTGTTTCATGCATAACCACAGTGGTAAGTTATAATTTACCAACATAACCAGCCATGTACTATTACTACTATTTTGAAAACCAAAAGGATTCACCCCATCTATAGATAACACAAGATGAAGGTTTCTCAACTCGTTTTCAAATTCAGGATACTCATGATCAATTCTCTTCCATTGAGGAGAGTCTACCGAGTGACGTAGTTTCCCATCTTTAATTCTTGTATCTGCATTCCATGTCAATTTTTTTGTAGTCTCCTCACTTCCATATAGGCTCCTAAACCTTGGAATTATTGGAAAGTACCATACAACTTTCATAGAACTGGATTCATATTTCTTGTATTGAGAAGAACCACACTTTGGGAATTCTTTAAGTGATTTTTGGTCCTTGAGAAACAATATAAAATCATTCGGGTATGCGTGTATTCTTTCAGAGATCATACCCATCGAGCGTAGAATTCATTTGACATCGTATGTTTGGATTAGAAGCTCATTATCTTCTGGGAGCATGTCATTTAGGAGATAAAGTAGTTCCGTAAAACTATCATCACTCCACCTATTACCGGCTTTCAAATTAGACAGCTTCAGTACGGCTAAGAATGATGTATATTTAGCAAAACCAGTATACAATGGCATCTTTGCACAACTCTTTAACTTCTCAAAAATATTTGGGCAATCACGAAGTTCATCTTCAACTGTTCTCGTAATTTCCTCAATACGATCTTCATCATCATTCACATCTATAATCACATCCTCCATACGATCATCTTTATTGTTCATGCTTGTAATCATATCAGATGATCCATAAAACGTAGTGTTATCCCAGCCACTACCTACATTCATTTTTTCCCATGTTTATTCCAACATGTATACTTCGATCTATTCCGCGATAGATCAGGTGTTCTTACAACTCCTCTAGACTAATTTGTCTTGAATAACAATAGCATAAACACAAAAAAAGGATTTGATAAGGGTCATATGCATGATCTTTTTCAAACTTGATAAACTCTTTCATGCCATCTTCATACTTTTTTGTAAATCGATTAGCATTCATCCATTCTTTATTCATATTAATCATATTTGATATAGTAATATTAATATTTAACAAAAAAATTATACAAAAGATGTTCAAATAGGGTCATCATCCAACTATAATCAATGGAACTAGCTATGGTAAAAAATACCCTCACCTCTCCATGAATTACTCAAGAGAAAAGTAGATCACAACCATCTTTCCAACCACCTAATAAATGGAACTAACTATGAGAATCCCTTGCACTAGAATGTTTTAGTATTCCACATGTGATCTATATGCATTGTTGTAAACTGGTTTTTTAGTGTTTATCTAGAAACATAATGTCTCTAGTCAAGAACTATGGTACTAAACTAATATATGGTATGATTTTCAATAGAGTTCTTGCGGGTGGAAGGATTCATTACATGTGTTATTATGGTTATTTGACTAGAGTTTCCATAAAGTGTCTCATAGATTTCTCTAGTGAAGTGGTTTTCTAAGATTCCGTGGAATTGCACTAGTAACAAAGTGGTGGTTCCATTGAAATGAGTAAAGTTTGGATTTATATTCAATGGTGGAAGGACTACAACATGGAAAAAAATGGCATACCAATCATGCCAATAAATGAAACACCATACAAACACACAATCGTGCTCACAATCGCAACACCATACAAACCAAACAATCACAATTTCAGATTTTAAAAATCATCCCTTATTCAATTCCATTTGTTAATTAAGAAGTTATCACAATAGTTTTATCATCCTGGGGCATTCATTCATTAGTAAAGTATACATAAATTACCAATTTTTATATTCAAATGTTCAATAGGAACCAACCAACATGCAATTCATTTAGAGTGCAAAGAAGGACCACCAATGGCCACGATTTTTAGCAGGGAATTTAGCCCATACATTTTACAACATAACCATCAATATCAAATAGTAATAACCTGAAAAAAATAGGAAACCAATGAGTAAGAGGATAAAAATCACTGCGAATGTGTCATGCAGCACGCGATAGAGGTGCGTTCGCGGTGGAGGAGAGGTGCACGATAGAGGAGATTTCCAATTGAAAAGAAAACATAAAAATGAGAAATCATATGTTATACCTATCCAAAATAGGTCCAATGAGATTTAGTAATGAGACATGTCTGGTTAAACAATTTTATTGTTCAATAGTGGGATTTTATTTATTTTTTGTGTATCTTCTTCCTATTTTTTGTGTATTTAATATTTTTTTATTGTTCAATTTTATTGTTCTATTTTTTGTTCAATAGTGGGATTTAGTAATGAGACATGTCTGCTTTTTAGGAGAAAGATCTTTTTTAATTTACTCTAATTTAGGGGTAAAATATTCCACATTAATTGTATATTTTTTCCAGGGGATTGTTGTTATCATGCAGAGATCATGAACGCCTCTTAGGTTAGTGGAAATTCAGGTTAGTTGTTGGTTATGATACCAGCCTGGGTCGTATCATTACATTTCCAATTTTAATTGACCCATGTCTATTTAAATATAGGATTGGGGGGGGGGGTCAAACACTAATATATAGAAGGAATAAGAGAGGTAAAAATTATCCTAGGATCTCCAATACAAGTTATGAAAGATAAAACATACACCGGGTGAGGGAGAAACACCCAATAGGGGGGGGGGGGGTGGCATAGCGCAGACAGGTTCTGGGCGAGAAAGGGAAAAAAAATACAGTAAAACATAAAAGGTTCAAAGGGGAAGGGGTGGGCTATACAGGGGGGTAGGGGGTTGCAGGGGTGTGGGGGGGAGAGGTGTGGGCTGTCCAGGGAGGGTGGGGGGTGGACTGCCTAGGTGGGGTGGGGTGGGGGTGGGTTATCCAGGTGGGGGGGGGGCTGCAGGGGTGTGGGGGAGGGGGGTGTGGGCTGTCCAGGGAGGGGGGGGGGGGGGGGTGGGTTGTCCACTATGAAACAACCATTAGGGATCCTAAAGAGTGAATTATGAGAGGGAAAAATTATGGGGAAGATGGGTTTGGGTGATGGGGTTGAGTGGCTAACAAGGAATAGGGGAACCTCATTAAAAATATTAAAAAATATCTTTTCATTTCAAGAATAGGGTACATTATGGTGTATCCTAAGTATCTATTGAATAATGCACCCTATGATGTCATATTGTTGAATTACCACAAGGAATACACTGCAACACTCATCCTCTAGGCAGAACCATTAAATCTTGATCATGAATTTTGATATGACTATATGCCTCATGGAATAACATCCACCCCCTAAAAAACAGTATGGAGGGAATAACATAGCCAACCTCCCACATGATCCAAACCATTAACATAAGGTGGGTCCCATGGATAAACTCAAATACATAAAGAAGGACCTAAATAGTAATAACCAATCTAACCTCTAACATAATCTAAATCACTAATACAAGGTATTCCTCATGACTAATAAGATATACTAGAAGTGGATCATGAGAAGGTCATAAAAGAGCCAACTTACTACCTGAGAAGGACTACCAATGTAAGACAGATCCCTTGGCTAAATGAACATACATAAAGAATATCCTAGGGAGGTTATAACATAGATAACCTTCAACATAATCCGAACCACTAAAATAATTTATGTATTGTGGAAAACCGCATATACCCCATGATGTATATCCAAACATAAACTTTAATTTTTTTGAAAGAGTGTTCACCTTGGTGGATTATCTCTACATTGAAATCCCAAGGTCTCTAGGCCTCATCCTCATCATAGATATATAATAACAATTAAGATATAATGAACAAGCATGGAAGATAAGCCTCATCCTAGATCTTATCTAGCCAATGATTGATACCTAGCATCGAGTAAGAGGCTATTACATAAGAAGCTCATACATGACCCATCCTAAGTAGCCTCACAAAATATATCCATCATTATCATATCCTATAGTTAAAAAATATATCATGATGATCCCAAGACCTATTGCTAACAATATATCAACAAGAAATATCTTTATTCATATTTAGTTACCAACCTACACCACCCCATGTGTTGATTTCCCTACCCTTAAGGTCATAAGAAATCCACATTATCATTTCCACTAACATCAAAATCAACCCCTTTCCATGTACTATACCTATAAGGGTTCTAATGTAGATGTCACAATTTTATATAGCCATGATAAATATTTTATATGGGATAATCAATACAAACCATGTACTCAACATGATAGAAGATTTAAAATAATCCTTGATATATCTCACACAACAACCTACCCACTGGTTATTCAATCACTAGTACCCACCAAGGCATCCCCTCAATCACACTATCTAGTAGTACAAAAAATTCCCACAACTCAGGATATCCAAATATCTAGTAAAGGCAAGGTATTTACCAATAAAGTTCACACCACTATCACTCTACCCCAATTAAAAATCCATATAAAGACCCTTTCCATGTGATTACCATAATTATTCCCTCACATAAACCTCCACCCATGACCCTTACAACATGATCGATCATAATCCCATTCATACAGTTTCAACCTAGGCTATTACTAATTAATAACATGAACCAATACCACTATAGGGTCCATTAGACCTAACTCTGCACAACAACTGTCTTTATAATGCAGAAGAGTAAAAATTCATTACATAAGAGACTCACCGGGGGGAATCCATGCACTGTAGAGGAGGATGTTGGGATAGTTGTTGGATGAGGAGTGTGTGTCGAAGAAGGTCACGTAGACAAGGGGACCACACAAGGAAGAGGAGGAGAAGGAGCCAGAGGAGGAGGAGGAGGAGGTGGTGGTCGAGGAGGAGGATGAGTCAGCGGCTGGAGGAGGAGGCAGCAGTGGCAATAGAGGAGAAGAAGCAGGGTCACGACACAGGAGGGATCGCGGCGGCGGCGGAGGAGAAGGTAGCGACGACAGAAGAGGAGAAGTAGGAGGGGTCACGGTAGAGGAGAGGTCGACAGTGCAGGGTTCAGCTTCCGCGGAGGCTTGAATGAGTGCGAGGGAGGAGGGGCCTGTTAGGTTTATTTTATAAAAACCCTTGGAACCTTTAGTAGTGCTAGTTAAAAGCGCTGATAAAGATATATATTTATCAGCGCTAAAATAAAAGTGCTGATAAAACACCTATTTATCAGTGCTAAAATTATAGCACTGATAAATACTTATTTTATTAGTCTTTTAGGGCTGATAAATATATTCCTTTATTAGCGCTAAAAAAACACTGATAAAGGTATAATTTTAATAATTTATTTATATTATTATATATTTATTTAAAATGATATATAGGACAAATATATATTTATTTATTAATAATTATAACTATAAATATTATATATTTATAAATATTGGTATATAATTTTTAATATATTTATATTAATAAAATTATAATTACAAATGTATTTGAAAATTATTTATATATATCATTAAAAATATAATAAAATATATTTATTATTTAAATATATTTAATATAATTTTATAAGTACTTTTTTAGAACATATATAGTTCATATGGGTAACATTATGAATTAATCAATATACCACATCATGTAATGTACAAATGAACATTCATGCATATGATACATAACATATACACATATATTCATTGACCAAATTCATTGGAAAACACACATATATTTAATAATTTTAATTATAAATATATATACTAAAAAGTATTATATATTTATAAATAAAATAAATAAAATGAATATATTAAATATAACAAATATAATAAATAAAATGAATTAATATAATAAATATAATAAATCTCTAATAAATATAATAAATATATTTATTATTTAATGTAATTTATTATAATCTTATAATTATTTAATTATATATATATATATTTAATTATAATCTTAGAAATACTTTTTTCAATTAAAACATTATATATATATTTTTTAATTATTAAAAAAAAATATTAATTATAAAAATTTGTTTTTTATTTAATGTATACAAATAAACATTATTTTTGAATATAAATATAATAATTTTATATAAATTAATAATAAAAACTTTTATCAGTGCTTTCTGCTTAGCACTGATAAAGGGCAGTGCTTCCCTTGCCTTGTTTTGTGGTAGTGGGCATTACATTAATTGAAGCACCTAAATCTAGCATTGTATCAGAAAATACGGTCTCCCTTATAGTGAAAGGTATCATGAATGTTCCCAGATCCTTGCATTTGGTTGGAATTTTCTGGTTGGATCAGAGCTGAGACATTACTTCCAAGGTTGAATCTCTCATTCCCCTCCAGTCTCCATCTATGGGTGCAAATATTTTTAAGAAATTTGGTGTAGTGATAGATTTGTTTAACAACATACAATAATGGAATGTTAACTTGCACCTTTTTAAATGTATCCATTATTTATTTATCAATCTCATTATCAAATTTTTTCTTAGGTTTAGAGAGTATTCAGGAGAAAGGAAAAGTAATGGATTATTCAGGGGTATCCTCAATAATAACTTGTTTACCCTTTTTGTTCTATTTTTCTTCATTATAATCTTTTATGGGTAGAGAAAGAGAGTTTTAAAGTGGAGGGATTACCTATTATGTAGAATCAGTGGAATAAGAAACTTATTTACCACTAATATCTATGATTGCACAAATATTAACTTTGTCTTTTGGATTATAAATAGACTGGGATGGTAGTTGTCTAGAAACTCGCATCTTTATCTCACTGACGGTGTTTTAAAATTATCCCACTTCAGTTCATAGGACTTAACTAGGAGATTGTGTGCTTTTTTGGAATTGGATGTTCTGGGTTTCCATTTGCTTCACCATATCCTTGAGGCTTGGTTCAGATTTGGGAGGAGGAGGATTGTTTTGAGAAGGTGAAGGATAAGAAGGTTGCATACCTTGGACCTATTGATACTAGTTCTGTTTAGGGTAGCTCGAGTTTCCTCCTTGTTAGTACTATGGTTGTGCTTTCCACCCGAGGTTTAGATTTGACATGAATGGTTCTTTATTGAAGGGTGGTGCTTGTTGAAATGGATGATCAGGAAATATTATTGCACAAGACTTAGAAGAATCCTAAAGTTGGGGACACTGGTAAGAAAAATGAGTATTATCATAACAAATTCCATAATAAAATAGAATGGTAGGAGAGTGTGAATTACGTTGAGCTTGATATAATTTTCTTATAAGGGTATGCATCTCATCAAGTTTATTATCTACCTTTTATTTTAAGGATGAATGAATTACTACATGAACTCCTTGAGTGGGTGCAATTGCTCGTGTACTAAATTTTTGTGTATTTTAAGCCATGTTGGCTATTAATTCATGAGCGACGGAAGGAGTTTTTTCAACTAGGGTACTACCATCTATAGCATCTATCATTCCATGATCCATTGTAACATACCGGACTCGAGCAACCACCCAAACAGTGCTATCAGGTTGGGTGTTACTACCTTAAGTGCACCTCCCCGAATGCCAAAGGCTGCCGACTAATAGTGAAGGTATGAATAGGTATAGTGGGGAATCTATACCCTCTCAAAGGATAATAATGGTACTAGTTAGAGTAATAATATATAACATGTAGTGGAAATAAATGACTCAGCAGACTCGAACAAGACCCACAGAGCGAAAGCACAACAATATCAAATAAACAAGGAAAGTGATAAACAAACAAAAGCAGCAGAATATAACACAAAAACATGCTAAAACCACTTGTAACAACTACTAGAACAGACAATTCATGCATCCATATCAAATCAAGATATAAAGAGGGTGCTAATTGCTAACCAGTAATAGCTACAATAAAAAAGGTAAGCATGCTGATACAAGAAAGAAAGCAAAACAAAGTAAACTCCATCTAGGCATGAACTCAAGGTACATACCATCTTTATGCCAAACAACACTATGATCCATCTCCTAAGGTTGATCCCTTACATGTACGTAAAACCATAAAGTCTACACGCGTCCCGAAGGGCCCGTGCAGGGTGTGAGACGAATCTCAGTAGGATACCACCCAATGGTGCATACCTAGTATAAGTGTTTAAGTATGCATGAATTTATAAGGAAAGTAGTAAACAATATGATGCAAAAATAAACATAAACTCCACTAGTGCTCAACAACCACCATGGAGTTTCACCTGCTTCAGCCAACGATGAAATCCCTATCACGTAACTTGGAACCATGTGCCTCCTCACACCTCGTGTCTCAAGTACTGACGTCCCGAAGGCATACCCAAACAATAGTAACCCTACTCAAAATCCCATGCCGAAGGGACATCAATGTCTTACCTCAAATCAGTAACAGGAGGGGCATCGATGTCTGCCCTCAAATCTGTAACCGGAGGGATAGTGATGTCTGCCCTCAAATTTGTAATCGGAGGGACAATGATGTCTACCCTCAAATCTTGGAGAGCCTTTTCCCCCAACCTGATATCCTCAATGCTATCCCCTGAAGGCTCCTCACATTTCACATGGCTTCATATGGAAAGCACCCCCAAACCAATTGTACCTAACCACATATATCGGTGGCCTCTACCTAACGAGTGGTCAAAACCACCTCATCACATAGTCTAAATGTGTGCACACTACTCAAAGTTCTGGGTGAGAGGTAATCACCAAAATAAGTTCCCAAGCCACAACATCTCGGACACCTCATGTCCCTGTGACCATGTCGCTCAAGTACGATGGCCTCTCCATCCAAGTAACTCGGTCCATGCCCAACCTGACAGTCACACTGCCTCAAGCCGACGTCCATGACACCCAATCTCATGGTTAGAACCACCCAATGTAATCCGGGCCAAGCCCAACCTGTGATCAACATCACTCAACAATACCCAGGCCATGCCCAACACAACCTAAAGGTTCCAACATATGTAATATCACACATCACATATATATAATCAAAATAAATACTTCAAATAGGAAAAACCAACTAAATAGTTGAATTTCACTAGCCATGTGTTGTCCCATGCCAACAATGAGTTCTTGAAAGCCTCTACAAAACTTAACCATACTTAACAATTCAAACTCATCATTTTAATTCATAGCAATTCAATTATAACCATTTTGACACCCTCGAACAAAATTTCCCAAATGAGCATCAACCTATAACCCATCCTCGCTGAAGAATAATAGGATGAGGGAATACCCAACAACATCTCACAATTCACATGGTTATTTCAATATAATTAATCAAGGGTCTTGCTCAATACCCGACATCACGCTGAAAAGATACAACCCCCAAATGACCACAAAAACATGAAAGAAGGTATGCACCACCTAACTGAGACTCGTAGATGCAGGAATGTACGATATTGATCTCTAATTTGAAGCTGATCTTCATAGATCTACGTTTCTGTCAAATCTCGACAATTCTTCTCGGATGGAAACTACGGTGTGTGAGGCAAAGAAACTAGAATGAAAGAGGGTGCACGAGTTTAGCCTTCTCGATGTAATCTCACAGCCACCGATGGATTGAAGAAAGGATGTCAGATGAATAATCTAGGAGAAGAAACATTCTTATACTCCTAGAGTGTCACAGTCTGAAACTAGGGAAGAAGAATATAGTTATGAAAATTAGACGCGACACTCTCCCATATAAGTGACTAAAAATAAAAGTACACGACGTGTATGAAGGACTACACGCTGTGTAGTATATTTTTCTGTACTATGACTTCAGCAAAGGTAGCCACATGGCTTGTACGAACCACATGGGTCAACACACAGATAATATTTAGTTGGTATGCGGAAGGAAGATACACGGTGTGTCAAGTAACACTACACACCATGTAGTAGGAAATTCTTACACGGTCACCACACAACATGTACTTGGTCAGCACACAGATAGTACACACCTAACCCACACACAATGTGTACATTGTAGTACATGGAGTGTAATCTGGAAATTTCTAGAACTTTCCATATTTTCCCAATTTTATCAGAAACAAGTCAAAAATTCAAACAGGGTTGGGATTTTGACCTGTTCTAAAAACCCGGGTTCTTACAATCTCCCCACCTTAACATATCTCATCCCCGAGCTATCAAACAAAACCCGGATATGTACCGAAAATACCCACCCCCAAGGTGATCCCCACTTTAGGAATTGCCTATTTTGGTCTCAAACCAACCAAAACTCAAATCAAGAAAAGGTCCAACAACCTATTTCCTGGACCCATGGTCCTCTCATGATGAATCGTCACCCCTGCACCTCATCGGTGGTCCCGTGTCATTTTTGACACCCAAATGTATCCCACACCACATGGTGTCCACCTCCGCAAGGTCCTACTCCTATGGACACTCAAAACTTAACCTGGTGCCATGTACCTCAAGTAACCCGCATCCTCAATGATCCTGATTCCACACATCTCATACATATAAATAAATATATCACACACTCAAAATGGTTCCAAACCCATTGAACAACGTCTAGTCAGTCCAACTAAATCATGTGCACCTTGTGCACTCAAGTCGGACATGCCTTAATAGGCCATGCCAAAAGAAAACATGAAAATCATGGTCACGCCTACAGTGTACCTTTGATCATCATCGGCTCACCAGCCTGCTCAACCTTTGGAAGATCCACGGTGTGCACCTGGCCTAAAGTAAAACTGCCTGATGCTTGACCTCCCTACGGTGCTACTCCAATCACTGGCCACTAAACCCTCAGCTGGGTCCCGCTGTCTTTGCCATGTCCTCCGTGTACTGCTGAACCTCCATTACCGTCACCTAGTACCGACCCTGATCTGACCCTAGATGCCACAATCTATCATAGTCCCTGCTTTCCGGATGTCTGAGAAGACTTCCTACCGAACCTCTCAAGATACCCGACCTGTCTACATGACCAACACTCATTTGGAGGCCTATCTCACTAAGTCTTAACATGCCCTGGCTGTCTACACTAAAAGAAAACCATTGAAGAACTGCTATGAGGTGGTCTAGCTGAGTTTTTGTCCTGACTGCCCTATTGGAACTCATCCTTGCCTTGTTTCCTGCTATCTGAACCATCACCTGAAGCCATTGTCCAGCCTAAGTGAGACCTCTCTTTCTCGTTTCCCTTGCTATGAGATCATGATTCACTACCTCTGATAATGAAACCAGCCTAAATATATTTACCTAGATCCAAATGGCGTGTCATAATCCATCCTAAAAGCACCTCACCCTTACCGAGTCATCGATTACCATTCCAGGTGAAAAACGAGACAAATTAGTGAAAATTGATGCATAGTCCATGGCGAACATGTCTTCCTACTGAAGGCTCAATAACTCTCAAGATATCTCTTCCCTCAGTGTCTCTGGGTAAAAGTGATTGAAGAACTTGTCCTCGAAGTCCTTCCATACCAGCCTTCGTGTCTGTGAGCCTGAACCTGCACATCCCACCAACGCTTCGCTGGTCCTCTCAGCATGTACGTCGCTAGCTTGACCCTCCACCTAGTAGGCATGTCAAGCTGCTCAAAGATCATCTTCATACTCTCTATCCAGTTCTTATCCACCTGTGGACCACCCTCACTGTAACGTCCCCGACCCGGAAGCCACTAAACCAGTGCTCCGGGCCGGGTGGTTACATGACCTTAAGCGCGCCTCCTCATATGCCAAAGGCTGCCGACTAGCAGCAGGGGTCTATGGGGTCAAGTGGGGAGACTATACCCCCTTTTTATCAGAGTAAGACACAACATAAATAAACCAAATAGCAGAAAAAATAACCAATAAACAAGGAACATGTATATCAACCATTTCAAACAATAAATATGTCATGTCATACTACAAGTGCAAGAGTGAACAAAAAAAAAAAAAATAAGGACAACGACCACAATCCCCAAAATGGTGCCGACTCCAAGTCCGGATCCTCCACCAAGTGCTACCCATGTCCACTCAACTATCTAGCAAGGACCCTTTCCCTTCTCTTGTCCTGTAAACATGAAGTCTTCTTGGGTACCCAATGGCGGCCCGATTAGGTGTGAGTACAAATTAGTAGGCCACCACCAACGGTGTCTATAAAATATCTAGTATAAACAGGTAGTGCATGCAAAGGAAAATGAATGATAATTTCCAATTAATTAATTTAGGTTCCATTAGCCAATTTTTGAGCCAAAGTCGTTGCCACTTCCATTACCATTCATTACACACCAAATATCATCACTTACCATCTCATCACATTTCCATGGATTAATCACATACATTATGTTACATGGGTCTAAGGCCAACAATAACATGCAAGAGGGTGGACACATCGTTATCCTATCTCACTAGGACTAACCCCCTCATAGCAACTATATCCTTACCTCGAAGCCTCAGTCCGGGTGGATGCCATTGTTAGGAGAATAGACCCTCAGTCCCCTTTCCTAACCCGTGCATTTAGGGTGGAGTTTAGAACCTCAGTCTTAGCTCAACCCGTGGGTGTAGATCCTCAAGTCATACCCCACTCTATAAAGTCATGTGAACATGCTTATATATATAAGTAACCATCAACCAACCATACCATTGACCCTTAGACAAACCATTCAAAAAAAACCACATGGGAATTCACATTATGCCTTAACCCATTAACACATCACCATTTCACATCATTTAACCATTCACCCAATTCCCATGTGTTATGCCTATCTCACTAAGCATTCAACACTAGACCCATAATCTATCCTATTATGGTCTTTAATCTGTTTACACATTAACCCAGTTACCCATTCATCATTACCATGAATCAACCATTCAACCCATTCCAAATAACCCTTAGGTTATTGCCAAGTCTAGGTGCATCACCTAACTTGTATTCCAAGTTTAACCAATCATGACAACATATTTGTCAAGGGCTCTACCATTTATTACAACAAGGTCACTTGTTTAATAACAATCCCTAAGTCCGGGAAAGCCGACACATCCCATGGATGGCCCCAATTAGGTCAAGTCATTCCCAACACATCCCATGGGGACCGTGAGAGTTTCCATTTACCATTTTAAAAACCAATATTACCAAACATGCCAAGGTTATTCAAAACTTAACCAAGGGAAAACAAGAACACAACTAAACATGCACAAATACCCAAATAACCATGGGATATCACTTGTAGACCACCTACCTCAAATTCGTGGTTGAACACACTCTCAATCGAGTCCTTAGACCTCGATCCGATTAACCTTTGGAGCTTCAACCTAAAACTCACCCAAAATATAGGGTTTTAGGGCTTCAGAACAAGAGGGAGAGAAGATACAAACCCTAAACCAAAAAGAGAAGAAAGGATGGGATTAGCCTTACCTAGAGATTCGATCCACAACCAACGACGCTCTAAATGGCCAAGAATAAAAGGAGAACCACCCTTGGGAAGCTTGTGTCAGCCAAGTTCGTCACTAGTGTTGAGAGGGGGTGAATGGAGGAAAATCCCGAGTTGGGGTTTAAAAGCCCGGAGTGGAAAACTTGTAATTTTTCCCAACTTTAAGAGCCCGCACGGTTTGGGCTGCACAGTTTGACAAACTGTACACATGCTACTGTCCGGAGGAGGAGGGGTCACATGGTTTTCCTGGGCAGGCTGCACAATTTACCTAGGCTGTGCTCAAGCCGTGCGCCCAGCCTTGTCTTGCCCAGATTTTCCTTATTTCATGCCCCGAGCCCCCAAAACACCCCCAAGGCCTCTCATACTTTCAGAAGACATCCCCTGAAGCCCGAAAAAAGGGATTCAACCAAAACATAATGAAAAGATAGCCTTCCAAAAACCAGGATCTTACAACCTCCCCACCTTATAACGGCTCATCCTCGAGCCGAGTTTCCAAGCCTCATTGATCCACCAAAGAGAAGAGTTTGGGCCACTGAGCCCGCATATCTGATTCTCGCTCCCAAGTTTCTTCCTGAACCTTTCCATGCTGCCATAGTACTTGAACTAATGGCATAGCCTTGCCTCGCAAGACCTTTTCACTATGATCCACCACATGAATCGGATGCTCCTCAAAGGACGCATCATCCTCAAGCTCCAGATCCTCAACATCAACCATGTGAGATGGGTCAGGGTGATACCGTCGAAGATGAGACACATGAAACACATATTGAATCCCGCCATACCACTGTGGAAGAGCCAATCGGTAATCCACTGGTCCGATCCTCTCTACAATCTCAAAAGGACCCACATACCTGGGCCAACTTACCCTGCTTTTGAATCTGACGGTGACCCAACCTTGACGACACCCGAAGGAACACTTTATCACCCACCCCAAACTCAAGAGGTCTAAGCCTACGATCCGCATATGAATTCTGCCTACTCGGATCCATAGCCATTCATTTCCTGATCAACTTAACTCTCTCTGAAGTCTCCTGCACGAGACTTGGCCCCAACAACTCAGATTCACTGGCCTCTAGCCAACACAACAAAGATCTACATGGTCTCCCATAAAGTGACTCAAATGGTTCCATCTGAATCGTAGCATGAAAACTGTTGTTGTAGACGAACTCAACCAATGATAGGTCCCTATCCCAAGAACTACCAAGGTCCAGGACACAAGCTCTTAATATATCTTATAACACTTGGATTATACGCTCCGACTGCCCACCCGTCTGCAGGTGGAAATCCGTACTAAAAAACACCTGCGTACCAAGCACCTTCTTCAACCCTTGCTAGAAACATGATGTGAAATGCGGATCTTGGTCCGAAACTATAGTCCGCGGAACACCATATAACCGCACTATTTCCTGAACATACAACTCACCCAACTGGTCGACTGTGAAGGTCTCTTGAATCGGTAAGAAATGATCCACTTTCGTTAACCGATCCACAACCACCCAGATTATATCATTCTTTCACGACATCCTCAGAATACCCACGACAAAATCCATCGTTACATCATCCCACTTCTATTCCGAAATGGGAAATGGATGTAACAAACCACCTGGGCATTGATGCTCGACCTTCACCTGTTGACAGGTAAGGCACCGTTCCACAAAGCCTGCAACTTCTTTCTTCATCCCAGGCCACCAAAAATACCTTCAGAGATCACGGTAAATCTTGGTCAAACCATGATGCACTGCCCACTTTGATGCATGGAACTCACACATCAACTCTTCCCGCACACACTCTGGCACAACCACACGATCACGAACACGAACAACACTGTCCACTCCAACGACCCACCCAGAAGGTAGCTCCCCACCTTTAAGCTTTTCCTTCATGGCCAAGCACTCAGGATCATCAAGCTGACCCTCCTTAACTCGACTCAAAAGCGTCGAATCCATTGTTAAGGAAGCAAGAGCAACCTGACCACTCTCCTCCTGCACCTCCAGGTGAATCTCTACAAACAAAGCCATCACCTTCCACTCGGTGCTGGACTCCTGAACCGCCTGATTTGAAACCTTCCTGCTCAGAGCATCAGCAACACTGTTTCCACTTCCTAGTGTGTACACCAAATCAAAGTCAAAATACTAGAGATATTCCACCCATCTTCACCGCCGAAGGTTCAGATCCCGTTATGAGAAGATATACTTTAAACTCTTATGGTCGATAAACACAATAAACCGTTCTCCCAACAGATAGTGCCTCTAGCACCTCAAGGCATACACTACTAAATCCAACTCAAGATCATTAGTGGGATAGTTCTACTCATGGGGTATCAACTTCCTTGACCCATAATCCACAACCCTCTCATCCTGGATCAACACAGCCCCAAGTCCGATTCCGGACGCATCATAAAACACACTGTACTTCTTACCTGGCTCAGGTAAGATCAAGATTTGTGCAGTCATCAACCTCTTCTTAAACTCTTGAAAGGAATTCTCATAGGCCTCAGACCACTCGAACCTGATTCCTTTCTTGGTCAAGCTCGAGAGTGGTGCTACCAAGTGAGAGAAATCCTGAATGAACCTTCGGTAATACCCGGAAAAACCCATAAAACTCCGAACATCAGAAACACTCTTGGGATACTCCCAAGATACAACTTCATGCACTTTCTGGATCCAATGACACACCTTCCTATGAGATGATGTGACCTAGAAAATGCACCTCACCTATCCAGAATTAACACTTTGATAGCTTGGCGTATAGTCTATGCTCTTTTAGTGCACCCAAGATGATGTCAAGATGTTGGGCATGATCGTCGTGAGTTTTTGAGTACACTAATATATCATCAAAAAAGACAACCACAAACTGATCTAGATAGGGATGAAAGATCCAGTTCATCAAATCCATAAACACCACCGGTGCATTGGTCAAGCCAAAAGGCATTACCACAAACTCAAACAACCCGTACCGACTCTGGAAAGCTGTCTGCGGTACATTAGAAAACCTCACCCTCATCTAGTGATAACCTAACCTCAGATCAATCTTATAAAACACTAATGAACCCCTCAATTGATTGAACATGTCATCAATTCTAGGAAGAGGGTACCTATTCTTCACTGTCATCTGGTTTAACTTTCGATAGTGAGCACACAGCCTCAACGACCCATCAGTCTTCTTTGCAAAAAGCACGGGAGATCCCCAAGGAGACGTACTAGGACAGATAAACCCCTTATGATCCAACTCCTCAAGATGAACCTTTAGTTCCTGGAGTTCTGTCAGTGCCATTCGATGTGGCGGAATGGAAACTGGCTCCGCTCTCGGCAGCAACTCGATTGTGAACTCAACATCCCTCTAGGGGGGTAACCCCGAGAAATCCTCAGGAAACACGTCCTGAAACTGATCCACCACAGAAGGAAAATTATATTATTTCACTATTTCATTATCATCAAGCATAAGAAATGCCACTCGAGCCACGAGTCCACTCATCTGTTGAAAAAACGGCCCTGCATGCCCTGCTCGAACATCCCATTCACCACGGTGGACATAAGCATCACCCTCAAGTGACCTGAATGATACTCTGCGACGATAACAATATATGTGCGCCCGATACAACACCAACCAATCCATTACCAATATTAGGTCAAACCATGACATCTCTAGAATGAACAAGTCCCACAGAAAATGATACCCACCAACTTCCAAGGAACATCCCTTGCACTGCTTGATATCCTCAACCCGCACCCCCAACAGAGTGTCAATTGACATAAATACAAACACCCTCTCCATAAGTAAACCCATCGCTACCACAAGTTGAGCAGAGATAAAAGAGTGTGTGGAACCTGTGTCAAATAATGCACTAGAAAAAGTAGAAGCTACAAGGATCATACCTCAAATAGTCGACGGTCCAGCTTCACCATCACCAGGCGCAAACTGAACTTCCTGAAGCTGACCTGCCCCTCTACCCTGGGCTCCTGCCTGAGTACCCTGTGTTACACTGCCCTGCTGGCGTGAGAGATCTTGCCCTGGAGTCCCACGTCCGCCGCCCCTGCTAGTACCGTCCGTGGAGATCCAACTGCCAGCCTGATACGGGGCAACTGATCTCCTTCCTGTATCTGGTACCTGCCTTCCACCATCATACTCAACCACCTGCTGAGGTTTCCTGCAGAACTTTTGCACATGTCCCATCCTGCTGCACGAACGATACTCAACTGGAGGTCAAGGACACTGACCATGCATATGCCCTGACCTACCGCACTGATAGCAGAACACCTAATTTCCACTCTGAGAGGCTGACCCTCTGTTCCAACCACTTTTCACACTTCCGCCATGTTGTGAGCTCTCATGGCATTGCTTCCAACCCTCAATAGCTGCACTACTTGTCTGCCCCACTGGCACCACAAGCCCACTACCTGAAGCTCCCTTCAGGTTTCCTTCCGAGATCAATGCCTGATCTACTACCTCTGAGAACCTCTTCAATCGGAAGATGTTTACTTGAGACCTGATCTCATGTCTCATCCCATCCTAGAAACGCTTTGCTACCGCTGCCTCATCCTCTGCTAACACTGGGAAAAAGCGTCTCAAATCAGTGAAGCGACTAGCATAGTCCATCACCGATAGTGATCCCTAAGTCAAGATCATAAACTCTTCAGCATGCTCCTGCCTCAAAGTCTCTAGATAAAAATTATCCATAAACTTTTCCTGAAAAACCTTCCACAACATTCCCTTAGCCTACTAGATTTGAGCCTGAATGTCCCACCAACGCCTAGCCTGGCCTTGCAACATATAAGCAGCCAACTTCACTCTCTTTTTGACAGAGGTCTTCATATGATCTAGTATCGTCTGGATAGACTATAACCAGAACTCCGATGCCTCTGGTCCACCCTATCCGGTGAAAGTTGGAGGGTGCTGTAGCTGGAACTCCCTAGTCAGCTCAAACATACTCAGTGCAACCCGCCCTGGGTCCCGATCCATCATCTGCATAAGGCAAGACAAGTTCTCTTAGAACTGGTCTTCTCTACCTTCATTGATCACCACGTTTTCTTGCCCCTCTACTGGAGGAGTTTTCTCAGCAACATCCTCCCGTTGCCCAACTGGTAACCTATGTCGTGGTGCCATCTCTCTACATTTCCAAGCATGGGATTTATCACGCATACCATAAAACTTTCACGACCTTATCAAAAGGCTCTTTACTAGCCACAACAACCCATTTAATATAATAACTCAACAACATTAACACCTCAACTCTCTACCCCAACCATCCCTACTGCGGGCCATGGTCCACATGGGGTAAACAACCATGCACTACCACCAAACTCACACAACATGTTACAAAAACATTCCCCACTTCATTTCAACCCTTAAATTCATTAAACATAATTTACACACTTGTTTTATTTCATTCTTCTCATTATTTCTTGGTTTCATGAAAAGAATGATGCACCCTACTTTCCTGCCTTACACACCCACCCCGTGCGCGTGCCCAACACAATGCATGTCACCTATCTCCCTAGGTGCCTACAATGATGCATGAATGCAAATCCTTGTGTCGTTAAGTCCACAAGAAAAATATCATAAAACAGTCACATCAAACCACATGTGCATCACCCAACGGTGAAATATCATCAACTATAACAACACACAACCAAGAACAAAATTTCCCACCCAGGGTGACTTGGGTTTTCCCTCATACATGGGTTAGCTACTCCCAAGAACAAGCTCATTAACAAGGCCCGACACATATTAACCCTTGGAAACCTATCCCAAATAATAAGACCTCAGAGAAGGAGAATAAAGACCTCCTCTGATACCACTTTGTAACGTCCCCGACCCGGAAGCCACTAAACTGGTGCTTTGAGCCAGGTGGTTACTTGACCTTAAGAGTGCCTCCCCGTACGCCAAAGGATGCCGACTAGCAAAGGGGGTCTATGGGGTCAAGTGGGGAGAATATACCCCCTTTTTATCAGAGTAAGACACAACAGAAATAAACCAAATAGAGGAAACAATAACCAATAAACAAGGAACATGTATATCAACCATTTCCAACAATAAATATGTCATGTCATACTACAAGTTCAAGAGTGAACAAAAACCCAAAATAAAGACAACGACCACAATCCCCAAAATGGTTCCAATCCCAAGTCCGGATCCTCCACCAAGTGCTACCCATGTCCACTCAACTATCTAGTAAGGACCCTTGCCCTTCTCCTGACTTGTAAACATGAAGTCTACTCGGGTACCCAACAGCGGCCCGAGCAGGGTGTGAGCACAACTCAGTAGGCCACCACCAACAGTGTCTACAAAATATTCAGTATAAATAGGTAGTGCATGCAAAGTAAAATGAATGATAATTGACAATTAATTAATTTAGGTTCCATTAGCGATTTTTTGAGCCAAATCCGTTGCCACTTCCATTACCATTCATTACACACCAAATATCATCACTCACCATCTCATCACATTTCCATGGATTAATCACATACATTATGTTACATGGGTCTAAGGACAACAATAACATGCAAGAGGGTGAACACATCATTATCCTATCTCACTAGGAATAACCCCTCATAACAACCATATCCTCACCTCGAAGCCTCAGTCCGGGTGGATGCAACTGTTAGGAGAATAGACCCTCAATCCCCTTTCCTAACCCGTGCATTTAGGGTGGAGTTTAGAACCTCAATCTTAGCTCAACTTGTGGGCGTAGATACTCAAGTCATACCCCACTCTACGAAGCCATGTGTACATGATTATATATATAATTAACCATAAACCAACCATACCATTGCCCCTTGGAAAAAACATTCACAAAAAAACCACACGGGAATTCACATTATTCCTTAACCCATTAACACATTACCATTTCACATCATTTAACCATTCACCCAATTCCCATGTGTTATGCCTATCTCACTAAGCATTCAACACTAGACCCATAATCTATCCCATTATGGTCTTTAATCTGTTTACACATTAACCCAGTTACCCATTCATCATTACCATGAATAAACCATTCAACCCATTCCAAATAACCCTTAGGTTATTGCCAAGTCTAGGTGCATCACCTAACTTCTATTCCAAGTTAAACCAATCATGCCAACATATTCGTTAAGGGCTCTACCATTTATTACAACAAGGTAACTTGTTTAATAACAATCCATAAATTCCGGGAAAGCCGACACATCCCATGGATGGCCCCAATTAGGTCAAGTCATTCCCAACGCATCCCATGGAGATCATGAGAGTTTCCATTTACCATTTTAAAAACCAATATTACCAAACATGCCAAGGTTATTCAAAACTTAACCAAGGGAAAGCAAGAACACAACTAAACATGCATAAATACCCAAATAACCATGGGATATCACTTGTAGACCACCTACCTCGAAACCGCAGTTGAACGCACTCTCAATCGAGTCCTTAGACCTCGATCCGACCAACCTTTGGAGCTTCAACCTAAAACTCACCCAAAAGATAGGGTTTTAGGGCTTCAGAACAAGAGGGAGAGAAGATACAAACCCTAAACCAAAAAGAGAAGCAATGATGGGATTAGACTTACCCAGAGCTTCAATCCGCAACCAATGACGCTCTAAACGACCAAGAATTGAAGGAGAACTACCCTTAGGAAGCTTGGGTTGGCCAAGTTCTTCACTAGGGTTTTGAGGGGATGAATGGAGGAAAATCCCGAGTTGGGGTTTAAAAGACCGGAGTGAAAAACTTGTAATTTTTCCCAACTTTAAGAGGCCGCACAGTTTGGGCCGCACGGTTTGACAAACCGTGCACAAACCGTGTGCATGCTAATGTCCGTAGGAGGAGTGGTCGCACGATTTTCCTGGGTAGGCCGCACGGTTTACCTAGGTCGTGCACAAGCTGTGCACCCAGCCTTGTCTTGCCCAGATTTCCCTTCTTTCGTGCCCCGAGCCCCCGGAACACCCCCAAGGCATATCATACTTTCAGAAGACATCCATTGAAGCCTGAAAAAGGGATTCAACCAAAACATAATGAAAACATAACCTTCCAAAAACCGGGATCTTACACTCACCCTAAAAAAGCAGTGGGTGCTACAACTGAAACTCTCGTGTCAGATATTCCATATATGGCTATGTACCCTACACACCTCTATCGATCCCCTACAAGACATGTACTAGGATAGTTCAGAGCTGCTCGTCGAGCCACTACTCGAATTCTACCAAACCTGGATATTTTCTTGTCTACACTAGATACCGAACCTGATCATGTCCCTGAGCCTATACCTATAGCTCATGATCTACCTACACCAGATCCTGAACCTGATCATGCTCCTATGGTACTGTACCATCTCCCTCCTGATGCTTCATCTGAGTCATCCAGAAGGAACCCACTGAATACCATAAATGGTCAGACAACCCATATATATATAGACACACACACACACACACACACACACACACACACACAATATATTCAATATAGATACGGAAAGCAATAAATAGGAAGCATATAACAACTACCCTTACTCTCCCTTATTGCAACCCATGCCCATAGCATCCCGACCTCATAGCCTCCTTACCCTCCCTCAACATAGCCAAGTATCAAAAGTACCTTGGGCCATGCCTGTCCTTACAACCAACATTGCCTCAAATTGACGACTGAGTCGCACAACCCTGATGATAAAAATAACCTCAACCATAGCACCCACCTGATTGTACAAGAGCCAGACCCAAATACCCCGCCACATGCAATTCTACAAATATATATAAAGCATGGAATATTACATTACAATCAACAAGAAATTCTATCAGGATTTTTACCCTTTACATTTCAAAAGCATCTATAGCATGACGATTGATATTATTCACATGGTATTATCACTTCACAAAGCATACATACAGTTATGAAATTGAAATGCCCTAAAAATGTGTCTATCAAAAGCCAAACAATCACGCCTTTCAATAACAAGGCAAGGTCCAATTATCCCTCATCGCATCTGGTCAAGGGTTACATATCACAATCAATAACATCACACACCAAGTGAGCCATTGGGGTGGAAATCATAAAAACTATAATTTGAGAAAAAGGAAAACAACAATTACCACCCAAGGCAACTTGGTCCATCCCTCGTACCTAGGGTTGTGGGCATCCAAGCATTAGCTAGAAACCCAGTTCCAATTACAACCTATCTCTAGTATACCATATACCAAATAGTAAACCAATAGAAATAAAAAGATAAGTCTCAATCTCAATAGTAGCCATAAAAACACTGATAATAAATCCCTCTCAAGAACCCCTTTGATACCACTTTATAACGTCTCAGACCTGAACAACCACCCAAACAGTGCTATCGGGTTGGGTGTTACTACCTTAACCACACCTACCTGAACACCAAAGGCTGCTGACTGGAAGCGAGAGTCTGAATAGGTATAGTGGGGAGGCTATACCCTCTCAGAAGATAATAATGGTACTGGTCCGAGTAATAATATATAACTTGTAGTGGAAATAAATGACTCAGCAGACTTGAACTAGACCCGAAAAGTGGAAGCACAACAATATCAAATAAACAATGGAAGCGATAAACAAATAGAAGCAGTAGAATGTACCACAACAACATCCTGAAACCACTTGTAACAAATACTAGAACATACAAGTCATGAATCCATACCAAGTTAAGATATAAAGAGGGATCCAATGGCTAACAAGCAATAGCTACAATAAACACTACTAGAATATTGGGCTTTGAAGCCCCCTAACAGTAGCGACGCTTTTGGCGGTCGCTATAGGTACCCAATAGCGACCGCCAAAGGCGGCCACTGCCCTTTGTAAAAAAAAATTAAGGGCTTCGGCACCCCCCCTGTTTCCCTCGACCTAGCCTGCCCCCTCCCCTGTCGCCCTCAATCGCGCCCCCCCCATCGCCGCCCTCCCCGCGTGTCGTCCCCCGCAGCCCTGCCTCGCCCTTCGGGCGCCGTCCCCCGCCGCCCTGCCTCGCCCTCCGGGCGCCGTCCCCCACTGTCCCCGTTGCCACCCTCCACCCTCCGCCCACGTCGGCCTCCACCCTCCGCGCTCCCTCCGCCCTCGGCCCTCCCGCTCCGGCCTCCCTCTGCCCTCCATCCATCCTCCGCTCCCCTCCGGCGTCTCTCCGCCCTCTGGCCTCCGCCCTCCAACCTCCGCCCTCCGCCCTCCGGCCTCCGCCCCCTCCGTCTCCTACCCCTCGGCCCTCTGGCCTCCGCCCTCGACCCTCCGCCCCTCGGCCCTTCCCCCTCACCCCGATTTTTTAGTAGTGAAACAAGGTAAGCATGCTGATACAGGAAATAAAGTAAAACAAAGTAAGCTCTATCTAGGCATGAACTCAAGGTCCATACCATCTCTATGCCAAACAGAACTATGATCCATCTCCTGAGGCTAATCCCTTACCTGTATGTAAAACCATAAAGTCTACACGCATCTCAAAGGGCCCATGCAGGGTGTGAGAGGAATATCAGTAGGATACCACTAAATGGTGCGTACCTAGTATAAGTGTTTTCTTAGACATTCATTTATAAGGAAAGCAGTAAATAGTACGTTGCACAAATAAACATAAACTCCACTGGTGCTCAGCAACCACCATGGAGTGTCACCTGCTTCCGCCAATACTGAAATCTCTGTCATGTAACTCGAAACCATGTGCCTCCTGACACCTCATTTCTCAAGTAATGACATCCTAAAGGCACACCCAAACAATAATAACCCTACTCGAAAGCCCATTCCTGGGGGGAAATGATGTCTGCCCTCAAATCAGTAACCGGATGGACAACAATGTCTACCCTCAAATCTGTAATCGGAGGGACAATGATGGCTGCCCTCAAATCTGTAACTGGAGGGACAACTATTTCTTCCCTCAAATCTCGGTGAGCCTCTACCCCCAACCCGATAGCCTCAACGTTATCCCCTGAAGGCTCTACACCTTCCACATGGCTTCATATGGAAAGAAACCCCAAACCAATTGTACCTAACCCCATATATCGGGGGACTCTACCCAATGAGTGGTCAAAACCACCTCATCACAGAGTCTACCTGTGTGCACACTACTCAAAGTTAACGGTGAACAATAATCACTAAAATAAGTTCCCAAGCCACAAAATCTCTGACACCTCGTGTCCCTACAACCATGTCGGTCAATTCTGATGGACTCTACATCCAAGTAACTCGGTCAATTCCCAACCTGACAGTCACATTACCTCAAGATGACATCCATAATGCCCAATATCGTGGTCAGAACCACTCAATGTAATCCATTCCAAGCCCAACCTATGATCAGTATCACTCAAGAATACCCAGGCCATACCCAACACAACCTGAAGATTATGGCATATGTAATATCACACATCACATATATATAATCAAAAGAAATACTTCAAACAAGAAAAACAAACTAAACAGTTAAATTTCACTAGCCATGTTCTATCCCATGCCAGCACCACGGTCTTGAAATCCTCTAAAAAACTTAATAATTCTTAACAATTCAAACTTAACAGTTTAATTCATAACAATTCAATTATAATCATTTTAGCACCCACGACCAAAATTCCCCAAATGAGTAGTGACATCAAACCCAACCTCGCTCAATCATAATAGGTTAAGGGAATACCCAACGACATCCCATAATGCACATAGTCATTTCAATATAATTAATCAAGGGTCTCCCTCAATACCTGACGTTGTGCTAAAAAGACACAACCACCAAATAAATACGAAAACATGAAAGAAGGTATTCACCACCTACTTGAGACTCTTAGATGTAGGCACGTTTGATATCGATCTCCAATTTGAAGCCGATATTCATAGATATACATTACCATCAAATCCCGATAATTCTGCTCGGATGGAAACCGCGGTGTGTGAGGAAAAGAAACTAGAACGAAAGAGGGTTCACAGGTTTAGCCTTCCCGATGTGATCCTATAGCCACTGACATATTGAAGAAAAGGTGTCAGGTGAATAATCTAGGAGAAGAAACGTTCTTGGCCTCCCAGAGTTTCACAATCCAAAACCGTGGAAGAAGAAGATAGTTTTGGAAATTAGACGCGACACTCTCCCATATAAGAGAATAAAAATAAAATTACATGGCGTGTATGAAGGACTACATGTCGTTTAGTAGATTTTTACATACTCCAACTTCAGAGGAGGTAACCACATGGGTTGGATATGCCACACGGGCCAACACATGGCTAAGATTCAGTCGGTACGTGGAAGGAAGATACACGGCGTGTCAAGTAACACTACACGCCGTGTAGTAGGAAATTCTTACACAGTCACCACACAACATGCACTTGGTCAACACATGGACAGTACACGCCTGACCCAGACATGACATGTACTTTGGAGTACACGATGTGTAATATGTAAATTTCTATAACTTCCCATATTTTCCCAGTTTTCTCAGAAATAAGTCAAAAATTCAAACAGGGTTGAGATTTTGACCCATTCTAAAAAACCAGGTTCTTACGTACATGAGGATAAATCCCTCATAAAAGTATTTAATTAACATTTTTTCACTTATTTTTTGGTGGGGGAAACTTAAGGAAAGTCTTTTTAATCTCTCCAAATATTCATAAAGGGTATATCCTTGTGATTTCCAAATTCCACAGATTTCTTTTCTAATTGATGTAGTCTGGCAGGAAGAAAATAACTTCTATAAAAAGAGTCATTTAAGGTCATTAAATCCCCCAATTTTGGTAGGAATATAGTATATCCAATATTTGGCAACACCATCAAAGGAGAAAAGTAAGACCCTAAACTTTATGAGGTCCTCAGTCACATTTTGGGTTTTCATGGTGGATCACACTATATGAAATTCCTTTAGATGTTTGTGAGGGTACTCACCAAGAAGACCATGGAATTTTGGAAGGAGGTGGATGAGACCTGATATCAGATCAAATTTGGATGCTTCCTCAAGATATTGGATGTATGCAAGTTGGTACTCCACATTTAGGGTGGTTAGTTATTTTAATGTTTGATTATTTGCAGCCATGATTTATGGGGTTTGATTTGGTTCAATTTTTGATTGGTTTGAGACCACTTGAGGTTCCAAAAGGGGTTACCCAATGTTACTTGATTTTTCATACTCTAGATGACCTAATTTTTGAGTCAATTTATGGGTCAAATTAAAGTATTATTTCTTTGTTAGATCTTTTCATGCAACAATGATGTCCAGTTTGATTGATTGATTATTTGTTTTTTTATTTATTTGTCTTTTTTTTAAATGTAAGACGAATAAAATAAAATTACATAAGATTGATGAATGTAGAAAATAAAATATAGTGATATATTTTAGAATTAGAGAGATAAAGAGAGATAAGAAGAGAGAGAGAAGAAATACACAAAAAAAAAACAAAAAAAAAACAAAAAAAAAAACAAAAAAAAAAAACAAAAAAAAAAACAAAAAAAAACCCAAAAAAAAACAAAAAAAATCAAAAGGGAAGTGGTGATATTTAAAGGATTAATAAATAAAAAGGAAAATAAAGAAATAAAATGAAATAAATAGAAAAAATGATCTTGACTCCCCATAAATAGAGACAAAATTTAATCATGTTGTCAAGCGCATCAAATTAGTTGTTTAGTTTTTACTAGAATTTTTGAAGTATAGAAAGAACCCTAGGCTGTCTCTCGACGGAACCTTAGATCATTAATTTTAAAATAAGGTTTTTATTATGAAAATAAAAGGGTAATGAGATTTTATAAAACTTGGGGGTTTTTATTTAATATGACACATATAAAATAAAGTGATACAAGGAAACAAAAATTGATAGATTTGATTAAGCGTGATCAACCCGGGGAATTCTCATGATGCTCATAATTCATCACTTCAATAGAAAGGGTATATATATTTTAATACTTGTTTTGTAACACCTATAACCAGGATGTTACTGAGCTTCTACTAGTATACCTCTTAAGGTTTAGTCAGAAACATAAAATGATTCACTGGTTACTGCTGATGATTGAGTGATTTGTGTTCGAATTCATAAGCAAAACTCACCAAGAAAACACACGAATAACTCGATGTGCTATCTAGGTTTGTATATTATTTCAATTTGTTACCATGAAATGGAATTATATTGACATGGTAGTTTTTATGAGTTTTCAATTGACCAATATAAACCACACAAACACCACAATTGAATGGGGGAAGAAAAAGTGGTGAACAATGTCTAAAACATCACATGAATTGGTACCCCCAAACACGATCATATGAGGATACCAATACAAAAATCAATAAAATAATAAGAGAATATGATGAAAAACAATATACGAACCTGGAATTAAAAATATTACTCAAATATTATAAACAAGAATCTCGAGATTAAATCACGTTCCTCCCTGGGTGATTATAAAGAGTTTAGAACTCCATGGAAAGGGAGGAATCCATATATGTTGAAGTATAACTTACCAAAGCCTCAAAAATTCTTGGAATGAGGATTGGAATCCTTTTGGTATCTAAATTGTTAGAGATTTTATTCCTGGTTGAACTCCCAAATGAGGTGCCCAAGGTGCCTTTTTATAGCCAAAATAGGAGGTGGTTTTGGGCACACAGATTTAGAGATACCACTTTGACCATGATTTTAGGATAGTAAAATGCCTTATCAAGACTTGTAAAAAAGAAAAAAAACTTGTTTTAAGGCCTCCCATCTTTATCCATTTCAAATTTGGTAGCCATATGTTATATAAAGTGGGAGATATTTCCAAAATACAGAACATAACTTCCGACTTCATGAAATTGATTTTTCCTAGATAGATCGGTTTTTTAGGCCTCTTAATTGACGAATTAGGCTTGAGTTACTTAATAATAGTTTTAGACCATTTAATTTTTGACATGATAAAAAAAATTCATCCCAATTGGATGCACATATTAGTGAAGTGTGCGGTTAAGTCCACTGGTATGCATGGATTCCTGCGTAGTTTAGCCCATTTTTATTCAACTTCATCTTGGGCCCTCCAAATAACCTTTAAATATAATGAAAACATAAAAACAAGTAAAATTACCCTTTTTAATAGTGATAAAAATTGAATTATTAAACAAAAAATCAAGTGAATTTTTTTATTATATTTGTAAATTTCAATACAAAACCAGTTTAATACAGTGGTGTAATGGTGAAATAAAACAATGAATCATGGTACGATCACCTGCTGCTAGATAATAATCTTAAACTTTAGGAAATACCTCATAATTTAAAAAAGGAATAAGCCTAGAGAATCACATGCTAAGTGTTTCTATCGATCATAATTAAATTATATTTGAATTTAATTATTGGAATAAATATTTTTCTGAAGTTCGAAGAATAATTATATTCAGGATTGATTAACCACACAAATTAAATAAATATTTATTCACAAGGTAATAATTTAATTACATGTATATATACTATTTATTTATTTATTTATTGAATAAATATTTGATTAAATATTTATTTGAGTGTTCGATAAATGTCTAGGTGGATTAGTGGACCAAGATGAGGTCTGATGATAAATATTAATTTACAAGACGTTAAAATAACATTTATCATTATGCCAGTAGGATCACACCATGATAATAATAATAATAAAATTATTATTACATGGAATGATGTCATTTAAGGGTTTAATATGTTATTAAGGGTTTATGTAAAATAAATAATATTTAACCCTAACCCATAACTTTATAATTAGACTGTTATGTCTATTGTACTATGTTTGTTTGATTATTTGAGAATCGTTGTGTACAATAAAATCTAGAGCTCTCTCTCAAGATTAGAGAACATTCTAGGGTTTCTTCACTCGAACTGGATATATTCTCCCCCCTCCTCCATCTTCTCAGGAACGAGAGTGCAAGGATGTTTCTTCAAGTCTAAATGAATTGTCACAATGATCAAAGAAAACACTACAAGACGATTGATCCTCTATACAATAACTCGACAATCCATCAACATCGTTCGAAGATCAAAGGAGCACATGTGGATCACCATTAGAGGGATTATACACTTGGATCCTACAAGAACAATGACAGTAGACCAAAATAGTTTTAGATGATCAACATCTTCATCGAAGAAAGATCTCAAGATCATGATATTCTTTCTTTCTATATATTTAAATTAATTATAAATTTAACATGAAATATACTCTTTCTTCTTACACGTTTGTCAAGTTTCATTGGAAAAATTTTCATTGGTCATGGATCCCACATCATGTACATCACAAACTATCCATTGAATTCAACAATTTTTGAGTTGGTCCTGACCCCGATAAGTGCTTCCACTACACTTGGAACCCACAAGTGGTATCAGAGTGGTCACATTGAATTTATAATTATTTAGTTATTGTTGATTTTTATACGCATTTAAAGTTATTTTTTCATTTCATGCAAATTTGTTCTTATATTAAATTGGAGAGATTTATTATTACTCTATCAATTTCTCATTAATATAACCTAGAATTAGTTAAAAAAATAAATGAATAACACCTGAAGAACCATCTAGAGGTGGTACAAGGTTCCAGGGTTACCTGACATGTAACTCACCAACATGTCGTGTAACCCCACATGACATGGTGGTTATGTGGTCAAAATACATAGGGTAATTAATTTTTATATGGGAAATTAATACACATTTTATGTGATTAATACACACACAATGCAATTAATTTACCCATGGTGTAATTAATTCACATGAAGTATAATTAAGTCCACATGACACAATTATTTTGTACCCGTTTATGCGGAATACATGCCATGTCAAGTTGTACACCACATAAATAAATTTACATGGAAAGTAAATTAATTTATTACTCCATTAAACCTCATCGACTAGAGTTCCATGAGTCATTAATTTGACAGTACACATTGGTCATTAGGTTTTATTTTATATTAAATGAATAATTAATTCTGTATAATATTAAAAACTATAAGTCATTCATGGTCATTGCATACTAAAGACTTGGTGTATTTGAAATTTAATTTTAATGTGTTTCATGTGTCATTAATCTGACAGTACATGTCATGAAATTATGACACTTGTTGTGTACACAATATGTCATGTGAGTGCATTGCATACAACAAGGACCATACTTAGTAGTTCAGATAGTTACTCGCCGAGTTTCTTCCAAGTACAAATCCGTGTAATATTTTTATTAAATTTTAAATAAAATAAAATAATTTATTTAATTTAAAATCACAAAAAATGAGGATCTCCAAGATGATTTGATGAAATAAGATAAAATGTATTAATTGATTAATAAGATAATTAATCAGATTAATTTGTGCGTGTTTTATCTTATTGAAGAATGAATTGAAATGAATGCTATCTTATTGTTTTAAATGCATAGTTGTTGAATGTGTATGACCCATCATGAGATTTGAACAGTCCTATGTATGTGCTGGTTTTATTTAATTTAATTTTATTTCTTGGGTTCACAATTATTTATGATAAAATTAAATATGATGGCATGTGTGTCATCCCTCCCCCTTTATTATGTAAAAACTACATGTCCAAGGTTGTTTTATGTAATTAACCTTAACCAATTCTTAGTTCCCATCATCTTCACGTGAGTTATAAAACATATGCAATAAAAAGAGTATCTGAAGGATCATAAATTCAGTTTAAGGTGGAATCTAGGTGAAACCAACTCGGGCAATACATAGGTTGACAGGTGGGATGTTGTAACTCATGCCAAGACCGACAAAAAGAGTTTTACCCTAGGGAAATAGGTTGATTTATTGTTTACTCAATAAATCAACCATTAGATAAAGATCATGACTGTATTATTTATTTTATTTCTATCTTATGCAAATATAGGTTTAAAATAAACGGATTATGCGTAAATGTTTTATCGAAACATGGTTAATACCTAATGTAAAATACACTTAATATTATTAAGACATGTAAATGATAAAATAAGAAAATTTTACACATAATAAATAAAAGTTATCCATTAAATATTAATTCATACTAAGCCTTCAATTACTTAAATAATAATGAAACCATGGAACTATGTGTTGGTCCAACCCTTGTTGGGAAACTTACTTTTATTGAGGAGTTCTTATAAAAGTTTAGGGATGACTTAACCATTTTACATAAGTAGGAGCAGTCATTTCTAGACTTGATTTAACTTAGAGGAAAGTGTTGAGGAAATCTGAATGAGGGTTTTTGGATTGGGGAGTCCACACAATGGATCAAGGAGCTGCAATCCCATAGTTGGAAAAGACCTGCCTACCTAAATAATTTCAAGCAATTAACCAAGCCCTTTATTGGGTTATGAGAAGGGTAATCTTAATCCTTTCCACTAAAATATCCATATAACTATACATTCTGAGTCCAATGGTTAGGGATGTTAGGACTTGATAAAATAGCAGGAGACATAAAATTAATTATTTCATCTCACTTTTGATAATTAGATAAAGTACTAATAATTTTCTCTAAATTGTTATAGGATCAAATGGAAAGTTCAACAACCACAATAATATACTTATGAACTACCTTGGATAAAGACAATATCCTTACCATAAAAAATTTCCAAGAATGGTATAGGCACTTGCACATTGTAATACAACAGGAACAAAAGTTACATGTAATGGAGTCCCTAGTTATTGATCTGTCTACTATGGAGGCAAGTGAGGAAGAGTTACTAAGAGATCGCTCTAATTTCTCTATCCTCCAAATTCTTATTCTCATTTATCAATCATCCTTCCCTTCACTATTTGCATCATGTATACGGTGGAGCATGACATAGATTGTGATGGTCAGTGAAGAGGTCTCCTAGCTAACATTCAGAAGAGCTTTGCACCGTATGTAGAGGTATCAGTATGAGGTGATGATAATTTAAATGAGAATGTGAGGTTTGATAGGTCATGATCACCTCATTGATTTTAATATTTATATCCCTTTTGAACAATTATTTCAATCACCATGACCTCTTGAGAACAATTGCCTTCTTTTTTTTTCTATCAAACTTTATTTTGTGTTACATTGAACACACACACACACACATTTATATTTCATGTATTTCAAAACCCACAATTTATATTAGTTAATTTAGTTTTATATTAGTTAATTTATAATAGTGAAAATAGGAATATAGTGTGTTGTGAGTGACCTCCTTGAGAGATTGATCCTAAATTATGCGCTATATTACATACTTAGGTAAATAAAATATTGACTGAGGTAACATGACTAAATCCTCATCATCAATTTTACACCATTTATAGGGAGTCTTAGAGCTTACTAACACTTCTTTTCATAAAAAACCAAAAAAATAAAAAATTTCAAAAACTAAAAAAATGAGCTTCATTGCATATCTTTCATTTCTTAGATTGAGATGGATTTTATGGTGATTAATTTAATTATTATCCTATTTATTAGAATTATAGTGATCATATAAGGGGAGATACATTAAATATTAAATTGGAACAAAATTAATTTATGATTCAAGATAATTTCAAAATTCTCAAAACAACAAGCAAGCTGGTAGCATCGTTGGCTACCGAAGTTGAATTAGTTAAAGTTCTATGGATAGAATGGAAACAATGACAAGATGAGGAGAATGAAATTACCAATACACCTATATTTGAAGTTGAATAACCTGAGTAATACTTGAATATGAAACTTGATGATACAACCATATCTCCTTGGTTATTACTTAAAGAGGTTTCTAAATTAGACATGTCAGGTGATATAACTGTGGGAGAACAATATGATTCTCAGAACATTGGTTAAATTTTATTGAATTCCAAAAGGTAAGTGATTATCCCATATTTTAAAATTACAAATCATCTCCTATATACCTCTCTATTTATTTGTAAGAAGATGAATAATACCCTGTTGATAAATAATTCCCATTGGTCTCGCCTAAAGAGATTAATGTTGAAACTATTTTTCTAGAAAAGGAGGATTTCTTTATTGATTCATCATTACTTAATATTATTTAATTTAAATTATTTTTAGACTTCACTTGTGTATAAATTTATAATGTTTTGGAAAATAAGAAGGCCCTGGATAAAGAAGATAAATAAGTTGCTCATGTTGAGGAGAGAATGGAGGAATCAGTCGAGTTGTACATTGGTGCATATGAAAATGATGGCACAAAAAAAGAAATCATTGTGGAATCATTTGATGAACTTGAACCAAAAGATAAGTCACATTCTATTCTAATATATTTCCCACCAGTGGACAATACTTCCCCAACTGAACAAAACAGGGAGCACCCCTATATTCTTCCCCCCTTTCACCTCAAATTCTCTATTTCATCTCTTATGTGGGTTGGGGCTATTTTTATTTTCTCCAGGGGTCCTCACTCATGGAATATACTTATGGATGTTGGTAGAAATAAAATGTGGTGGTCCATGAAAAAGAAACCCCATCCAACTTCATATTGGGGTTAATTAACTGTAACTTCATAACTATGGGAAGTAAAAACCTAGAATTGACATGGGAGTCCAAACCATGTTTCATCATATTTTCCCATTCTCTTTATTTTTATTTATTTTTATTTATTTTTATTATTTTTTGATTTATTTTATGATTTATAAGTCTAAAGTTGTATAAGATAGGATATTAACTCAAATATTCCACTAGAAAATAGATTCAGGTTGTATTTTTCCTTTTATTTGATTTTTTTGCCCTTATTTTTATTTTGTTGAGCAGAAATAAGGGGTAGTTAAATTTAAGTGTGGGGGGAGTATCAACCTGCTTAGTTGTTTTTGTGTGTTTTTATTTTTGTTTTTCACTTTTTTAAGAACATTGAGATGAAATTAATATTCTCATCATTTTTCACACTTGAATTGATTTTGAGAGAGTTGACATGATTTTTGAATAAATGGATTTTAAATGATTATTGATGTGAACACTTTTTCCTTGAATCAGATTTTCAAGCATTTTTATGAGTTTGACTGATTTTTAAAATCTGAGCCTATGAAACACTAGATCAAAATATTTTTCCAATCATGTGAGGTATTTTGAACCATTTTGACACATTCTTCTTAATACCCACACTTTCTTGAGAGAAACTTGGATTTTCTATGAGAACCAAAACTTGTGATTTTTCTCTTTCAAAGATCTGGACTTCATGGAATGTTTTTGATATGACTGAGGTGTTTTTTTGGATTGAAAAATATTTAACTAAGACCTAAATTTACATCTATCCTTCATTATCCCTAATATTACATGAATTATCTTATAGGTTTAAGCCACATTACAAATTTATTTTTCCTTACCTACCAACACTATTGGTATTTTTTATGGATATTTTTTAGGGTGGGGGAATGGAATTTAATGTGCGTTCTTTGGGTTGTGTTTCATTTATGGGTGGTGTGAGGTGGGTGTCATCATTTTGGGAAGATATGATAATTGGGAATGATTCATAATTTAATTTTTATTTAATTATATCATCTGATTCTCCTTCAAAAAAAAAAGAAAAAAGAAAAAAGAAAAAAGAAAAAATAGAAAAAAAATTAAGATGAGCTTGAATTATTCAGTGTTATTTATTTTTTGAATCTTATACCTATACAAAATAAATGGAATGAATTTTAATTTATTTATTTTATTAAATTTTCATCTCATCCTCCATGAAAAAAAGAAAAAAAAGGAAAAAAGAAAAAAATTGTTGTATATAAATGTAATGCAACAAAAAATGAAGTTAGAGAAAAATAAAGATGGAAATTGTTCTCAGGAGGTCATGCTGATTGAAATAATTGTTCAAAAGGGATCTCAATATTAAACTCAATAAGGTGATTAAGGCCTGACATACCTCACCTTCCAATTTTAATTGTCATCACCCCATATCGAGACCTCTTTATATGAGGAAGTTTTCTTTCAAAATTCAGCTAGGATACCTCTTGATTGACCATCACTATCTATGTAAAGCTCCATAGTATGCCTAATACAAATATTTAAGGTAAGGATGATTGATAAATGATAAGAATATTTTAGATGATAGAGAAAATGGGGTGATCTCTCACTATAATCGATTTAACCATCACCAAAATTCCCAGAATTGAATAAAGAGAAAGAATTAAAGAATATGAAACTCAATCAAACCACCATTCCTACCAACTTTTTTTTAATAAAATTACTTTATGACAATGAATGTAATTTACTAAAAATATACTAAAAATTTCTAATAAAGGTTTCCCCCAAAGTTTCCAACCCCTTTAAATGAAGAGGAGAAACATTTTTATAGAGAGAGGGGGCGAACAATTTGACTCCAATTTTGTCCTATGAATGTTTGTGCATTGTATTCCCATTAAATGGACTAATTGTGAAATTTTTTATTACATAAAAGTTGTTTAGATATTTATTTCACATGAACCCAAAAAATTCCACCTCCATTGACTACTGGATGAAGTAGATATTATTTTTTTACTCCAAAAAATTAATCTGTCTAGATGACTGTTTGTATTCATAAGCTCCACTTTCCCATGCCATTGTGACCTTGAAGGAAGCATATTCAGGAATGTCCATAGTTAATAAATTTTTACCTGAATTATTATATTTATCCATGTAGAATTTTAGATCATTTGGGCTTTTACTTTGTGATATATGGGACTATCTTCAAAAGTGTCCATATCTATGCACAAATTTTGAGGCCTAGATAGTGATATAGTTTTGGGCATTAAAATAATGGATAGAGCTTTCAGTATAGTCAAATTAAATGAATCCCATGATGTATGAAAGCCTAAAAAAGTAATTTCATAATTTCATTCAGTGTAGATAAAGTTATGGTTGACATATAGAAGAAAATTTAAAAAGTTAAAATTCAAAATTAGGCCATTTTTCCAATTAAGCACAAAATACTACTAAAACATAAAAATGTGAACATTGACCATAATAAAACACTATAGTGGGATTATAAACATTTAATTATAGTGTAAAATGTATGAAAATATTAGATTCATCATTTACTTATCTATGAGAAACACTTTGACGATGCATTAGCTGTCCAGTGTTTAATGATATCTTCTATGTCCAGTGAACTACAAAAATCACAAGAGACTATGAATGCATATGCAATGCTCAGTCATCTCTGGGATCTTTATCTGGAGAGAGTAAGACAATAATGGTTTTATATCTCTAAGTAACTATTCGCGTGAAATCTTGGATAAGGCATACTTGTCGGACCTCATATAGTCAAAATGATTGGCTACATCTATAACACCCCAATATTTTAAAAGAACACTATGTTTGATAGCGTATTCAACACACAACACTGAGTTTAAACAAACCATAATATATTATTAAAATATAATTATTTAAATATGATTGTTATAACCTAACCATTAAATTTTTGGGAATGAATAGGATTAAATACTTTATGAAATAGATATACAGGTTTTAATCAATATAAATGTATTTATAAACACTTAGGAAATAAACACTTAATTTTTAATAAAAAAATTTATTTCAAAAATTATGTTTGTTTCTTTTTGTGAGAAAATATTATAATTATTTTTTGGATATTACAGGAATATTATTTTAAAAAATGAACATAATTTTTAAAATAAGTATATAAATATTTAATTAGGGTGAAGTTTTGGGATTTTTCAGAAAATATTGATTTTCAATGAATAGCGAAAAATATCCATTTTTGTAAAGCCGTCATTTATTTTAATAAATTGAGTAATTTAAAAGTACCAAAATTATTTTAATTTGATTTAAAATTAAAATAAGTATTATTTATTTATATTTAATCTAATCAATTACATTTAAATCATCTTTATACTATATTTTAGTATAAGTTTATTTTTAGGCTTGAAAATACATTTTTTCTGAAAACTGTTTTATAGTGCGCAATGTTCCTCCATTTTAATTAATTAAAATAACCCCTAATGAAGAATTATTTAAATTAAATGTATATTATATACATATATATCTTTTTTAATTTAAATTCATATAATGAGGATTTCTATTCATACAGTTAATATAAGATCATCTTTTTCTTAAAAAATGATTTTTTTCTTCTGGAAAACCTCTTTTCATCGAACTTGTGGGTTTAATTTTTAAATTAAATTCTACCACTTATATGAATTAAATATTATAAAATGATTTAAATATTTGTAATCAACATAATTTATATTATATAATAAGGTAAACTTAATTTTTGGTCACAACGAATAGTAAAAACAGTAAAAAATAGTTACCGTGGTAAAAAAATTAAAATGGAAAAAGTGAGTAACCTTAGAGTTAAAGAGAATAACATGTTTAAAACATGTTTCATTTTAGTTTTAGAGGTGTTTCTTGATTTTATATCTCCCATTCTCCCTTATTTATCAAATTTGGAGGCACTTAGCTTGAGAGTGACTTCCCATTATTGAATAGTTTTGGGTATTTAAAAAAATGTCACTCCTCCTAAATTATAAAAGGGAACACGATCCTATCACATATTCACACCAATAATGTAATTTGTGTAAAGAACTAACCTAAATACCCTCTCAAACTGGTACTGGACCCGATATGTCACATACCCTATGGGCGTTCCCGATCCCCATGGGCTGGCGACTAGCACCTGGGCATCAAACAACAAACAAAGGGAATGATTTTTCCTAATCTAAAGCAACAACATAGAACATATATACAACAAAGACAACAATGAAAAAGATAAATATATTCCATAATAGAAAAAACAATAGAAACTAAACAACTAAAGAGTATAAAAAATCTCCAAGTACAAGTCCAACCACAAAGGACTACCAAAACAGGAAAACAACTACACTATGTGATAGTGTGGCAAAACTCCCACCATGCACCACCAGATACCCATCCCATATGATCGAAAACCTTGCCTCCTAACTACAACACCTTTACTTTCCCTACATCTAAAGACATAACAAGGTCTAAAAATCACCGAAGAGGTATGCAAGGTGTGAGATAACATGATCAGTAGGGTCTCAACCAAATGTTCCATATCAAGTCTTCGAACAATAATCCAAGTATGCTCAAATTTAAAGAAAAACAAGGTAGGATAATAGTTTAATAGTTTTTATATCAAAATCATGGAAAAAATAGTCTAATTTCCCCCTTTTCCACATTTACAAATAAATTAGGTAAATAAATTTCAAATAATTTCATATCCATATATCTCAGTAGATATATCAAGTCAAAACAAATCAAATCATGCATCATTTCTCATATCAAGTATATGGAAGTACACAAAATAGTACAAACCAAAAGTAGAAGCACATGTAACATCATGCCAGGGATCACACTAGGTTAGGATAGCTAGGACACTCATACCTAACATAGAAAATCACCTATGCCTCAATCCACTAGACATATTCATCGAGTCTAGAGAGTAGAGTAACACCCCAGCAAGTGACCCCCTAGAAGGTCTAACAAGTCACTAGAAAATGGTCCCATATAGTTGAGGAAAGCCCCATGAGAAAACCCCTTGATAGTGGATGAGAACTATTACTATACCTTCCACCTAAGTACCCAAGGCTTCCTATGTGATCTATTTTAAAAATCAATTCATCAACCCATTTCATCATTTCATGCTTTGAAAACCATTTCACAAAACCATTTCACATTACTTTGAAAACCATTTTCCATTTACTAAAACAAGGGGAAAACCATTTTTATAAAAACCTAGTTCCATACAAACAAAGAAAATCAATAATATCATTCCATTTAATTTAATAAAACAATTTATCAAAATAAGGGCATTGCAGTTCACCAACACATGCTAGAGACGAAACCACCTACCTCAAAACTTGGGATCACACACGACTGCAAAAGAACCCACCACAAAAGGTATTCAACAACGACAAAAAAGGCCCTCAAGAACACATAAAAAATCTAGAATAAAACTAGAAGAAACATCACCGTAGTTCAAAAGATCCGATAATGAAATGAAACAGTGATACTACGATCAAATCAACGAATAAGTAGAAATAATTACTTGCACAGGGAGACACAAACCAACCAAAATGATGATAAAACAACAAATAAATCAATACATATTGAATGGAGACTCCCAAAATCATCAGATAAGCCTTCTAGGTTGAGATCCAAAGGAGTTTCAAATTAATTGAATAATATATCACTCACATGCCTCCCTAAAAACCTTGTTCATGACATTTACTTGATGCGTAATCTCTTTACACATTGTGAAATCCTCGGGACTTAGATACACTAAAAAACCAATCGTATTTTATATTAAAAAATGACCTTTTATTATTACACAATGTGTAATTTTTACATGACATGTAATAAATTCAATCTGTGTAACAAATTCATGACATATTCCCTACAATACTTACATGTTGTGTACTCTTATTACAAGGCATGTATTTATTCTACACTCTACAAAAGCTACAGATTCTTACACAAAAACTCAAAACAACTCAGGTGTCCTTCGAACTCGGGGAGAACCCTAAAAAACCATTAACACATTTATACCTAGACTCCATTAATTCAAACAAACATACACCCCCAAATATTAATTCATTTTCCCCAACAAATGCTCTCCATCCTTAGGAGTCCCAAGTCACACCCAATTAAATAGTAAAACAAGTAAAGGAAAAGGAATTACCCAAAAGCAAGTAACGAGATGTTACAAACACCACACTATAATACTTTTCAGCCCTGGGAAGCCATGTGGAATAATGAAGTTTGTTAAAGAGGTGAAAACACTGCTCCCTCATCAACAACTTACACTCCCAAGTCTCATTAGAATATGATCTATATCGCCATAACACTTTGACCAATGGAATCAACTTCCCATGAAATAATTTTACTTGAGACTCAATGATATCAACTGGCTACTAAACAATGAAAACATATAGATGTAACTCAATATATTCCCAAATCATAAAGTGAGAGGGATCCAAATTATATTTCATGAGATGTGATATGTGGAAAACATCATGAATGCCTGTCAACTGAACCAGAAATGTCAACCGATAAGCAACCTTCCCAAGCCACTCAATGACCTCAAACTGTCTCAAATATATTGGATCCATATTTCTTTATTTTCAAAGATAATGGTGAACCAACCAAGGAGAAACCTTCAAGAAAACCAGGTCACCTATGGAAAACTCCAATGGGAGATGTTGTTGATCCACATAAGACTTTTTCTGACTCTATGTTGTAGCCAGATGACGACGTATATCAGGAATCCTCACAGACGTCTCTTGAACCAAACTCGGTCCCACAAAAGAAGCTTCACCCACCTCTTACCAAAAAATAGGTGATCTACATGGGTGACTATACAAAGCTTCAAAAGGAGATATTTTGATTGAAGATAAATAAATATTATTATAAGCAAACTCAATCAGTCCCAGATGGATATTCCAAGATTGACCAAAATACAAGACACATGAATGAAGCATATCCTCTAAAACTTGAATAAAATGCTGGATCTAACCATCAATATGTAGATGATAAGTTTTAATCAATCTTACGTGAGTCCTCAAGAAACACTAAAGGAACCCCATGTAACCTCATAATTCATTGCACATATAACTTACCTAGATCTTCATCTTTTTTGGTGTCTTAGATCAAAATAAAACAAGTTTATTTTTTCAACCAATCAACCACCACCCAGATAAAATTTCTCCATTGGGGAGTCTGTGGTAATCTAATAACAAAATACATAGATACCTCATCCCATTTCTAAACCATCATTGGAAGAGGATGAAGAAAACAAGAAGGTTTTAGATGCTCTACCTTGATCTATTGGAAAGTGTAATAGCAGGGCACATAATCCGTAATGTCACACTTACCTAGCCATCAAAATCATATTATCATGTCATAACACATCTTCATAGTGCCCAGAAAATGTCCCATAAAGAACTAAAATAATAAAAAAACCAAGATCTACACAGATGATGGGATTACAAACTGATCCCCAAAACAGAGTATACCATCTAAAGAGAGATACCAACTTGAAATAGTCTCTCCACCATATAGGGATTCTCAAATTCTTCTAAACCCATCATCATGCTATTGAATTTTCAAAATAGGACCAAAGAGAGATGAAAATAATTGAAAAATGGTTAAAAACATGCCTAAAACATCCTCCTGAGCATCCAGATGCAACTAAGAAAAAATACCAATAAGGTTCCAAAATTCATTCAATTACAAAATAGCTTGCGATGAAATTTTACTACTAAGAGTGTCTATAACAAAATTCCCCTTCTCTGGGGTATATGAAATATTGAAGTCAAACTTATGAAGGTATTCCACCCATCACCTCTATCTAAGACTCAAGTATTTCTAAGAAAATATATAACTCAAAATATTATAGTCAGAAAATACTGTGAACCTCTCCAAAAAAAGATAATTCCACCAACAATTAAGCACATGAATAACTACAAAAATCTATAAATCATGAGTGGAGTAATTCTTATCATGTGGATGAAGTAAAAAAGAACCATAATCCACCCCATGATCATCATGAATGAGCATAAAACCCAAAACAGTTCCAAAAGCATCATAGGAAACCACATATCCCTTACCGGGATTAGGTAAAATCAAAATAGGATATGATGTTAGAAGTTGTTTTAGCTCATCAAAAGATGACTGAAACTTTGCATCTCATGTAAAATTTACCCCTTTCCTAGTAAGAGTGGTTAAAGGTGATGATAACTTGAGAAGTCATTGATGAACCGTCGATAGTATCCAACACGACCGAGGAAGCTCCGAATATCAAATATATTACATGTATCTTTCCATGGCAAGAAAACCTTCACCTTCTTAGGATCAACTAATAATCCATGCTAAAAAATCACGTTCCCCAAGAACTTCACTTCTTGAATCCATAAATCACATTTTGAATGATTTCCATATAAATGGCGACTTCTTAGGATTTCCAAAACCAAGTCAGATGGTCCTTGTTCTCACACTCAGATCTCGCGAGTAAACCAAAATGTCATCTATGAACACTACCACAAAAGTGTCGAGATACTGATGGAATACCTGATTCATCAAATACATGAAAAATATAGGATAATTTTTAGACCAAATGACATCACAAGATATTAGTAATCTCTATACCTACTCCTGAAAGACATATTTGTTATATCACACTCTCGAACTCTAAGCTAATGATAACCTGACAGGAGATCAATTTTTGAAAACCACTTTTCTCCCTTTAACTGATCAAAAAAATCATTCACATGAGGAAAAATATACTTATTCTTAACCATCAACCAGTTCAACTTTTGATGGTCCACACACAATCGGAGTGATCCATCCACCTTCTTAGAAAAGAGAAATGGGGCTGCCCAAGGCAAAATAGTAGAAAAAAAACCCTTTTCACCAGGTATTCCAATTGAATCTTGAGCTCCTTCATCTCTCCTAGTATCATATAATAAGAAGGTATTGATATTGACTGCATCCATGGCACCAGGTTAATCACAAACTCTACCTTCCTCTCCGGAGGAAGCCCATAAAAATCATGTAATATCTTATTACCTATTTTTATGTATTTTGAACTAATGATTTGATTACCTAATGATTGGGTATCTTCATGGGTAATTTATGGAGTTTTTACAAACTTTTTTGAAGGTTTTTGGGCCTGTGAATAGTTTGCGCATGGTTTGTCAAATTGTGCGATTAAGATAGTAGGGGGTTGCACAATTGAAGCATAGTTTGAAAAAGTGTTTATCCAAACCATGAAACACTTCTAGTGTCTTTGTTCTGGGCTCACAGTTTGCACATGGTTAGTACAAACCGTGCGACTTAACTTAGGAAACTATGCACACGGTAATTAAACTTACAAAAATTGTAATTAATGACCTAAAAACCCCTAATTAACCCAAAAACTCCTCCCACTCAAACTTAAATAGATTCTTTGGATCTTGGGAGACCTCTAGAGCCATTTTAGCTTCCCAAACCTCATCTATTGGTGAATCAAAGCACCAATCAAAGTGGAGATCTTCTCTTTCAGTGAGTTATTGTCTTCTTAATATTGGATCTACCTTCTACTCTGAATTCCTTATTCATAAAGGTTATGATGGCCTTTTGTTTTTTTGTATCTTGATTGATTGATGTGGAATTGTAGATCTAGGATCTCCTCTCTCTTCTTTTAATATATATTTTCTTAGATCTTGTGATCTCCATAGAACATGACACATCTCAGATTATTGTGGTTGGATTCCTTAATTTAAATGTAATCATTTATATAATTTCCCTTTATTTTGCAATTCATTGTTACTAGATAAATTCATAGATACATGTTTTCTAATTTATTACATGTGTTCTATGGAATTAATTCATTTAATTCCTCATAAATGATTCTTTGACCAATTCCCCTTGGAATTCAATATGGAATTAATTGAATAGCTATAATCTTGATATATATAACCTTTTTATGAATTATTTAAATGCCATGTTTATTTGGATTTATTTTCAAAGAACTTTTAAAAGGTTGTTTTGGTGAAATTGAGGGCTTTGACCCAAGTTTTTGATTTATTAAATGGGCTTTGGCCTAGGTTTTGATTTATAAAATAAAATTCCATGATCTGAATTAATTGAACTGAACTATTTGAAATTTTCAAAATAGTTTTAGATGCTTGAATTTATTAAATTACCAAGAGCCCCATTTAAATGATTTTACCCTTGTTTTGGAAATTGGTGTTCTTGGGTTATTTGAAATAAATGATTTATTCACATGGAATGAGGGTGTAAACCCATGTTTTTGAAATGAATTAAATCCTTGTAAAATTGTAATACTTCCTTTAGGTACTTTAGGGATGATTTGAAATAAATTATTATTTTAAAGCACCATTTGGAATTTTAAGGATGATTTGTGAAAGGAAGTGGGTATTATTACACTTTTAAATATTGAATTGTTTTAAAGGATTTGGAATGAATTGATGATTGTTTTAATGGACCGTTTGGAATTTTAGTAATGAATTGCGAAAGGAAGTTGGTATGGCTACCATTTTTGAATGTTGAAAATACTAAAAAGGTTTTGAATTGAAATTCAATGGAAAATTTTGAAAATCCCCACTTCCATTAAATTCGGGGTTTGTGATGAAATTGATGGAATTGGTTTGGAAATTAAAATTTGGAATCTAATTTTGAAATTAGATTGTGAAATTGAATGGTGAATTGATTTCAAATACCTATTTTTGATAATGTCTTTAAAATGGTTTTGATAGAAACCTTAGGGTTTTATCTTGGTGAAAGGAATGTTTTTTGATTAAAAACCCGTTTTTGGTTTTTAAATGGAACATTGGAATATTTGAAATAGAGAATTAGATTTAATTGTATTTTAAGTAGTATTAAAATAAATTTCCCATCATTGATTTTGTACTAGAGCACATTCAAGACTTAGGTAGTTAGTGAATTATTTTGGACAACACTTTATGGTTCTACAACGTTCTAAAACATCATATAAGCACATACCATCCCTTAAGCAATGGTGATGAGTCCTCTTGGACTTTGTTCAAGGGACATATGTACATACTTTGTTGTATTCACAGTGTTGGGTCCCTATATCCTGAAACTATCATACCTATTTGGCACATGACCATGTTGCTCGCTTGTTTATTATTTTAAATGTATATATGCCATTATTGTAAACTATTTTACATGCATTGTGAATTTATATAAACTATTTTATATAATTTTTTTATTAATCCATTTGTTTATAAATATTTAATCATTTGAAATGTAAAGAATAATTTATTTAAATATGATTTTAAAATGAAAAACCTGTTTATTTAAAATAGAAATCTCTTTACTTGGTCGTTAAACTATCTGGAACCAGATTTTCCTTGATTTCTTCATTTACTATTATTATACACCTTGAATCCATTATATCGATTCCTATACATTTTTACATATCAAGTTCATATTCTCATATTTTCTTGATTACTCGACTTTAGCTTGTGAAATGGTTTTCAAATATTTTTAAGAAAATGCTTAGTTTTTAAATGGTGAAATGGCATGTTTTACATGATTAGTTTGATAAATATTTTTTAAATGTTTAAATCTCCATTCTTAAACTAATCCTTATACTCTCCCATTTTTACTTCTCTTTTAGAATATTTGAATTAACTTATGAAGTATCTGTATAGAATCTTTGGTGGAATCCTACTAGTCTCTTTATCCCACACCTTTCTTGTAACTTTTGGTGTTTGAAACCCTTTATTTTATTATAGAAGGTGTCTGTGCTCTCGCCTTCATTTGTGGGTGACTTGGGACATTGTGGGTGGTCATGGACCACCAGGAGATAGGTTTTAGTGCTCATGTTCTACTTCCATTTTTCTTTGTGTCTCTTTGTACTTGTTATGCATGCATTGATTGATATGTATATAATGATGTTTATGAATTTTACTCTATTATTTTAATATTTTGAGGGTGAAATCATTTCTAATGGTTACTTTTAGATGCCTAGGTGCTTGTTGCTGGCCCTTGGAGATCAGTAATGCTCCTTGGGTTAGTGGCGAATCGGCTCGGGTATCAGTTTAAATGGTATCCTGGGATGATTTATTACAAATGGTATCAAAGGAGGTATTTCCTTAAAGGGAAATACCTGCCTTTGAAATCATTATTTTATTTTGGGTGAGTCATTGTAGAAAGTATCTTAAGATTTTTTTGGGACTCAATAGGTAGTTCGTGTGCGGGTGCTTGATAAGCACCCCTTCACGGTGATACTTGAGTTACTAAGGATGTTGGGACTTGAGTATTTCCTTTTAGTTATTGGTTTTTTGATGATAAATTATATTTATATTCCCAATGATACTATCATTAATTTGGGGAATCTCTTATTAGTTTTTGAACTAGAATGGAAGGATGACCATAGTGGCACCATGTTTTCATAGTTTGGTAAACTATAAGGAATCAGTGTGGAAGATTTGGAAATCCAACCATGAATAGTTGTGAGGTTGGTGTGTGGTTTACTATCCCATAAGAAAAATCCCTTTTTAGTTCTAAATTGGTTCTAAAATTTAAACTTTATCCATTTTATTACATGTGAATTCACTTATGTGAGGTTGGTTATGTGGGTTATGGATGTGGGTTGTTTCATGCTCTTGTTTGGTTATTTAAAATTTAATCCCTTATTAATAATTTTAAATCCTTTTTTGAAAACTAAATTGTGCCTTAAAAAATGTTTTGTTAAGTTATTTGAGAAATGTTTTCAACTACCAAAACTTAGTTTTATGAAATGTTTGTTTTGGAAAATTAATTATCAAATACTATTATGTGATGTTGTAAAAAAAAAATTAAGAACAAATTTTGGTTTGAAATGTATTTAAATAGAAATGGTTTTGTTAATTGAAAAAACGGGTTAATTATTTTGAAAACCTGGCATAATTTATAGGTGATGGTAAAGGTTTTTGAAATTGAAATTGATTTATAACAAGATCAATCATTTTTAAAGGAAAGTGAAATGTTTTAATAAATGGTGAAATCTTTTGTGTTATGAAATCAATGAAGTTTTGATTAAAATGGGTTATGACTTTGTTTAAAATATTCTATGCTATTTTTGAGTGTTCTTTGATTCTTGAGTTGATATTCCTATGTTTGGTGATGTTCAGAAATATCTCCCAGAAAGTCCTTCAAGAAAGATAGAATATTGGTCCTATGGTTTAGTCCTTGGGGTATTTCTTCACATTTTCCAGAAGTTGAATCCCTTGTCAAAGACTCTACCTAGACTCCATATTGAGCGGTGGATCTAGATACTTTCCAACCTTTGAACCCCATATATGAATTCCTGTATTATTGTCCACCTTCGTATAAAGGTGAGTGAGGTTCTCTTGAGGAAGTGTAGTGGATTTAAGAAGTTGATGCGATCTTTGATATTATCAAGGCTCCTAAATCTATAAAGGTTAATTACATAAACTCCTTATTTGAGGGACCTGACCAGGAGTGGTGGGAACTTGTGATTACCTCTGGTATGTATGAAATGATGTCTTGGGAATTCTTCAAGTCAGTATACATTCATTGGTAGTATCATGATGAAGTGAAGAAGGAGAAAGTTTCCGAGTTCTTGAGTTTCAGTCAAGATGATCTATCAGTTGTGAATTATTCCAAGAAGTTCTCGTGTTTGTTATGTTTCATACCCAATATTATTAGTAATGAATTTAGTAAGGATAACTCTTTTATAAAAGGTCTTTACCCAGACCTTGTATCTTCCATGCTTGCGGAATGGTTGATCTCTTATCCAAATATTCTTGAAATGGCCTTTTTAGCTAAAGTGGAGTTAGAAAAACAACAGGAATTTATAAATTCCACATTCCCAATTGAGGAAGTTTAGTCTCCTCAGTAAAAGAAGAGGATTACCATGTGTTTCTAGTGTAGATCACCTGGTTATTCTAAGAAGTTGTGTTCAAAATCTCCAAAGGTTTTTAGACGTTGTGGTAGACAAGGTCACTTTCATAGGTTTTGTAAGTTGTTATACCAAAAACAAAAAATTTAGTCTGGAAAATCATCTCCTAACTGCGGGGAATAAGATGTTTCATGATAATGGGGCTCCATTAATAGGTCTTGGAGTGAATCTTTTCACACAATGGAGGAGATTTTGGTTTCCATCTTATTGTTTCTAACGTCAAAGTGGAAACTAGTTTAGTTTTTCTTCTCGTGGCTAGTATGTTTTTGGGAACCCTTTTGTTTTGGGATTTTTTTCATGACCCAACCCGACGGGTCCTGGGTCACAACTCCCCAAACCTACCTTCAATAGGCTAAGATTTGGAGACTAGCACTGAGTAGTCATATCACTAACATGGGAGACATTTCCTATGTACTTGTACGTATGCACACACCTCCAATCTCACAAAATGATTAATTGTAAAAACCAAAAGCAACCAATGTATTCATACATATATATCACACAACTAGATTAAAATAGAAGTACTAAAAGCAAAAGAAGGGAAAAAAACACCCACAAAAGAAAACTGTAAAAGCGTCCAACCTGCTCAGAAGGAGGGGATGACTGTCAACTATAACCACTAAAAAGCTTCTCAGCCTATCTCTGGTAAAAACCTCGGTTTATCTAGCTCAATAATATCCACCTAAATCAGGTCCTCCATAGAATCCATTTAAAGTAATGTGGTCTTCACAAGACACAAAATATGTGTGGGAAAATCCCGTGTAGGGGTGAGTATAAAAATACTCAGTAGGAACCCCAAAAACCCCAAAAGAAAAAGGGGGAAACTAAAAGGAAATAGTCTGATCAACCTAGTCAGAGGGAACCCTAACCGAGAAAGAAAATCCATCTCGAACCATCCTCGACTATACATGAAAAATCAGCTCAGTATATAAGGATTGTCAACCGTGACACATGAAAACACCATAATGACTCCAAAAAACACCCAGATATACTCGTCTTAGACTCCAAGTCTCATGAGGTTCCAACCTCATGGACAGCAAAAAGATTCTCTTTGTAGGCTCTAAGCATAACATGAAAACAGGAGAACAAAATCCATGAGATTATCTATCCTATATGGCACCCATCTGAGATATGTAATCCCTTGGGAACAACTTACTAGGTCTAGATCTAGTGCCCATAACTATAGGTCCTGTCGTCATCACCTTACGCCTAGCGCAAGTTAAATAAACCCAAAATAAGGGTCCCACTCCTCACTAATGTACACTGTTTAGGGAGCACTACTCTAGCCTATGCACCACATGAATTATCTCTAATGGGAGATAATAGAGGGACCCTTGACTCACCACTTCCCTATAGTTTAGGGAGTACTACTCCCAACTAACCTGTGAAATCTCTGTCACTCCTGTATAGAGTAGAACACACCTTAGTCTGTTGAGGGAGCACTAAATCCTATCCAGGTATTGTTCATATCAAGTGGAGGGGTTTTCTCCTTGTAACTATATCCCATAGACAATGGAGCTCTAACTCCAATGGAGGATCCACTCCCCACTGCTACTCAGAGACGGGGGAGTACTACTTTTTAAGCAAGGACCCATGCCCTGATCCAATAGGGGAGTACCACTCAGAGAAAGAAGGACCCTCACCCTAATATAATAGGGGAGTACCACTCTGTGGATCAAGGAACCACACCCTAACATGGTAGGGGAGTACCACTCAATGGCTAGAGGACCCACAACCTATAGGATAGGGGAGTACTGACTCTCCCAACTCATTCACTATAGAGGACCCACACCCTAAAATGATAGGGGAGTACCAACCCCAGGTTAGAGGAATCGCTTCCTATAATGGCAGGGGAGTACCCAATCTATTGGAACAACACTTATGGAGGAACCGCGTCCTGGAACAATAGGGGAGTAATGACTCCTAGGATATAGGAATCGTTCCCTAAAATAGTAGGGGAGTACTGACTCTACTTATATGTCATATATGGAGGACCCGCACCTTGTTCCAATAGGGGAGTACTATCCATCTTCATGAACATAATGGGGAAACCCGCACCCTAGTCCATTAGGGGAGTAACATCCCCAGAGGAAGCTACCCAAAGGTAAAAAACCTATGTACACAACATGGGGAGTCCCATATCTACCTAAGAAGAGAGGTAAGGGAAACCTTCACCCTAGTCCATCAAGGGAGTACAAGTCCCAACGCCTTTCTACATGAACCACATTGATCTCCAACATCGACTTAGTACAACTTCATAAGCGTCTTGCTCGATCTATGCCACCTCATATATAATAAGTCATAACGCATGACACCATCATGTTCTATGTAGAAAACCACTCAGGACAGACTAATCACAAGCTTGAATCTGAGTCCCAGAGAAGAAGATACGAAAGGAGGAAGATACCAGGAGGATCTCCTATGAGTAAACAACATACACCAGGACACACACGGTGTGTGATCCCACCCAAGAACCTGACTGTCTATACTGACTATATGATTTACCAACCCATGTATAGGTACATAGTGTGTAAGGGAGGTACACATCGTTTCCCTCATCACTCATCCCCTGGCTATGTTCCTCTTCTACATGGACCGACCGACCATGTCTGTGTATGAAACCCTGTGCCAGTGTACCTTGGCCATGTGTTAGTGCACGACCATGTAGTTTCACACATCTAACCCAATCCATGTCCCAATATTACACAGTTTAGGGAACTACATGACATGTACCCCTATACATGATGCGTAGTCCTAAAATCTCACCTTCCATGAATAATAAGAGCTACACAGCATGTGTCACTAACCTTCACATTGTGTAGATGGTGATTCCAGTCAGGAATCACCTCAAAACCACCCCAATTTGTCCCGTTATTCCCTAAAACTCACAGATCTATCTAGAAAGGATCAATAAAAATCATATTTGGGATCTAAAACCTTAAAAAAATTAATAACGAAAGGTATCAGGACTAAAACTAAAATTTTCATACCTCATTGGCGAAACATCGAAGCCTTGGATGAAGAATGACACCCGGATCATGACTCTCTTCGATCTGATGATGATTTATGTCAGAAATAGAGCACCTTTATTCGTCAATTTGGCATTAGTCCCATTCATTTCCAAAGGGGAGAATAAGAGAGGGAAGGAGAGGGTCACTACTCCCTTGTGTCATGATCCCAAGATGTGGGGAGGGGGATGGATTGGGTTAGGTTTTTTTAATTAAATTTTTATTTAAATAATTAATCCACCTCATAACGCCTTGCTAACTTTCCTCCAACCAAAACTCCTAGAACAAACATCTTTATGTTATGCCTAGGGTAAACATGACGTTCCAGACTCAAATATGGACTCAAAAATATGATTTAAGACTCCATACGGGAGTTATTTACATTTCAAGTGAAACTACATGTGCACGAAAAAATATATTTAATATTTTTAATATCCCCACACCGAGGTTCCCCTGAACCTAGATTCCCATGCTTACTCAGTACCCGGCTCTGGAAATATTCTCTAAAATATTTTGAAGTCTTATGGTTCAAAATTTGAGTCATCAAATTCTCCCCACCTTAGGGATTTTTGTCCCTGAAAAAGGAAATCCTAAGTACAAGGGAAGAAACTAAGCTCCCCACTGGACTCCCATTCCAATGAGCTCACTAAGGGTTTCCGTGATACTTAAAATCACACACACAGAGGAACCACCAAGATCAAACCACTCTCATGTCTAGATTATACTAGGAAAACATTTTGAAACCAATGGGAACATGTATCCTTAGCTACGATAAGAAGGAAATCACCAAGAACCATGGTCAATATGCATTCATGGGATCTTACGGTACACCACCTCTCTAACCTGATGAAAATAATAACGGAACCCCACAGTTCACATCCACTCCTGGATGGAATGTAAAACATCCTCCTCAAGTGTTTTGTGTTCAAGGTTGACATTGAAAACACGAGGGTATTCATGAATGATACAGGGATTCCCAAGAGTAAACACGAGGTCTTATCAAGCCCTTCCTCTAAAAACCTTCAACTATAACATAGCTCGCCCAAACAGAAACATTTCCACACCCACTAGTGGAATCCCAGCTGAGTATGGATGGTAGGAAACCAATTCACACTGTGAAAAAATTGTAGGGTCTAACTCTGCCCATATAGAATGATCCTAAGAAAGGCCATCTCTCTCCCAGGGCCACCAAGCAAAAAGGGGGGGGGGGGTCAAGAAGGAAAACTCTGATGGAAAGGCTAGGACCTAATTTGACACTCCATTGCATGAACTCACCCGAAAAAAACAATTATATGGAAATCATGCACCAAAACTTGATACTGTCCTCTTTGGGTGGCACTGACTCGCCCACACAGTTCTGGTCGTACCAAAAAAATGAATCTCAGTGGGGATAATGTCCCCCTTCCTCGTGAGTTCAAAGCTATGTCAAACTACACCACATCCTCCTCGAGCATGCCATGTACAAATATGAATCCAAACATATGAGGGTATTTATAAAAAATAAAGGGCTGCCTGAACACACACTGGGTATTACTGGGCCCTCTGTCGCAACTACCAACATGGGGTTCTACTAACATTCCACATCACCCTGGTTAAACCTCGAGTATAAGAGAAAGGAAAAGAGTACCCACAATAGTGTCGAACAATTGCTACTACAGAGAGTAGAAAGAAAACATGGCGTACCTTTATTCATCCTCTAAGCTTCTAGGTCAAAGGCCTCTATGAACTGCATCTATCCTCACCCACATCCTATAGCTCCTTGAGCCTAGTGCGAATCACTTGGGGGTGGTGGTGGCAATACCTCTAATTGATTTCCACCTCCTTCCGCTCTCCCAACTCCTCTAACTTTTCCACCAACTTACAAAAATCATTTCTCCAAGTGTTGTATCTACTAAGGTGTCTTGTCATCTGACTACCTCTCAAAAACATGACAGTTTGGGAAATCTCTAGAGAGATACCCCCAGTTGTCATAATCATAACACTGCCTCTCTTGTGGTTGACCTGATCCTCAGTGTTGTTCCTACACTAAATGACCACATTATTGAGTTCGGGAATGTATGACTCCTACACCACGATCTTATCATATGTTTCCTGCTAGCTCCTACAGACACCTCAACCTCATGACCACTACTGCGGGTCACATATACCTGTTCCTCAGCTAGGAAACTCTCTACTACCATAGCTTGCTCCAACACTCCAGTATAGGTGGGGATGTACAGAAGAATCATAGACACCCTGATATCCTGAAACAAGACCTGATTGAAGGTCTGTACTCTGAATAATGGATCCCAAAACATATCCAAGGAGCATTGTGACAAGTATGTGAACCTCACCAAAAACTTTTCCACTATCATGCTACCTTGCTGAAGCTGCAAAATCTCCTGAATATGCACTGATCTCAATGTGGTTGGATAAAAATATTCCTTGAGGAGTTTATCGAATTCCACCCAAGTGAGTGTCACCTTGTCATGATAATGTATCACCAAACTCCACCATCACCTGGTTGAACTATGAAAAAGGCATATCACTAGGACCACCATCTGATCAGAAGATGTCCTCACTAAGTGGAAAACTTGAGTGACTACCTCGAGCCAGTCATCTACTACTTGGGGGCCTGTATCACCCTGATACCTCAGAGGTCTCTACATCTAAAACTTGTGTAGTGTACTTATACTACATGCATCCTTGGCCTAAACTTCCAGTAAAACCTACTTCTCAATAGGCGGTGGCACTACCAGTGGACCACCCATAGGTAACACTTTAGAATCAATGCCCTGGATTGAAGCCTCATCACAGGATGGATTGTCACCACAATAATTCTATAGAATCCTATTTAGTTGTTATTTCATAGGCATCTTGAAATAGAATCAAGACACACTATAATCAAAGAGTATATCTGGTGAGTTGACTCAAGGGAAGAAAAAACAAAAAACCAAGTCCTATATGATGCATGTACCATTTATTTCCTAATGACTAGTGTCCTAATGTACTGATTCAAAAAGCAGGTTATTAGAGTCCTAGTGAATGGATACGTCAGATGCCACATCAACACTAGAACCTATGGCCTGAGATCTAAACTCGAAACATCCTAACAATATCGCTATGCAACCTAAACCATGATCACAACACTACAGTCCCAAAGTGGAACTGACTTGCTCCAATACCACTCTGTCACAACCTGACCCAGCAGATCCTGGGCCACAACTCCATAATCCTTCTTCTAATAGTCCAGGGGCTGGTGACTAGTACCGAGTAGGAATATCACTAACATGAGAGGCATTTCCTATGTAACTGTACACACACACACCTCTAAGATCACAAAATTCTGAAATGTAAAAACTAAAATAAACCAATGCATGCATACATCTATATCCCACAAATAGAGTAAAATAGAAGTACTGAAAGAAAAATAAGGGAAAAACAACACCCACCAAAGAAAACTGTAAAAGTGTCCACCATGCTTAGAAGGAGGGGATCACTGTCAACTACAACTGCTAGAAATATCCTCATACCAACTATAGTAAACACCTCAGTCTGTCTAGTTCACTAAGATATTCCCACCTCAGGTCCTCTATAGAATCCTTTGAAAGGATTTTGGTCTTCACAAGACACAAAACATGTGTGGGAAAATCCCGTGTAGGGGTGAGTATAAAAATAATCAGCAGGTTCCCCAAAAATCCCAAAAGAAAAAGGAAGCAATTGAAAGGAAACATTATGCTTGACTTAGCTAGAGGGAACCCCAAATGAGAGAGAAACTCCATCTTGAACCATCCTCAAATGTACATGAAAAATTTGCTCAGTCTATAAGGAGTTTCAACCCTGACACGTGACAACACCGCAAGGACTCCTAGAAATCACCCAGATATACTTATCTTAGACTCCAAGTCTCATGAGGTTCCAACCTCATGTCCAGAAATATGATTCTCTTCATAGCCTCTAACCGTAACATGAAAACTGGAGAACACACTCCATGAGATTAGCTATCCTAGATGGCACCCATCTGAGAGATGCAATCCATCGGAAACATCTTACTAGGTCTATCTCTAGTGCCCAACATTAGAGGTCCTGTCATCGACACCTTGCACCCAACACAAGCTAAATAACCCCAAAATAAGGGGCCCTCCCATCACTACTGCACACAGTTGAGGGGGAACAACTCCAACCTATGCACCACATGTGTTCTCTCTAATGAGAGAGAATGAAGGGACCTACACCTCACTACCACCCCGTAGTCAAGAGAGTACTACTCCTAAGTAACCCGCGAAACCTCTCTCACTCATGTATGGAGTAGCCCACACCTTAGTCCATCAAGGGAGTACTAACTCCTATTTAGGTATCATTCATATCAAGTGGAGGGGCTAACTACTTGTAACTATATCCCACAACTGAGGGACCTCCAACTCCAATGGAGGACCCACTCCCTGTTGCTACTCAAAGACGGAAGAGTAATATTCCATAAGCGAGTACCCACACCCTTATCCAATAGGGGAGTACCACTCAGAGAAAGGAGGACCCGCACCCAAATACAATAGGGGAGTACCACTCCATGGATTGAGGACCCGCACCCTAACCTAGTAGAGGAGCACCACTCAGTGGCTAGAGGAACCACACCTTGTAGAAGAGGGGAGTACCAACTTTTCCAGCTCATTCACTATGGAGGACCCATACCCTAACATGGTAGGGGAGTACCGACCCCAGGCTAGAGAACCCGCTCCTTGACATGGAATGGGAGTACCTACTCTACCAGAACAATACGCATGGAGGACCAGTGTCCTAGAACGAGAGGGGAGTACTGATTCCTAGGATAGAGGACAAGCGCCCTAACACGTTTAGGAAGTACTGAATCTACTTATACATCATATATAGAGGACTTGCACCCTGGTCCAACAAGGGAGTACTATCCATTTTCAAGAACATCACGGGGAAACCCACACCCTAGTCTATCAGGGGAGTAACACCCCCAGAGGAAGCTACCCAAAGGTAAGGAAACCATGCCCAAAACATTGGGAGTCCCATCTATACCTAATCAAAGAGGTAAGGGAAACTCGAACCCTAGTCCATAAATGGAGTACCAGTCCTGACATCTCTTTACATGAACCACACCGATCTCTAACATTGGCTCAGTACAGCTTCACAAGAATCTTGCTTGATCTATGCCACCATATATCTCATAAGCCATAATTGAGGACACCATCGCATTCTATATAGAAAACTTCTCAGTATAGAATACCCACAATCCTGAATCCGAGTCCCATAGAAGAATATATGGAAGGCGAAAGATCAAAGGAGGATTTCCTAGGAATACACGATGTGCACCAGGACACACACAACGTGTGAGCCTACCCGATCACCTAGATTTGTATCCTGTCTACACAGTTTACCAACCCATGTATGGGTAAATAGTGTGTAAGGGAGGTACATGTCATGTCCCTCATCACTCACCCCTTGGTCGCATTCCTCTTCTACAAAGACTGGCCGACTGTGCCCCTCACATGCTATGTATCCCATACTACACAGCGTGTTCAGGTTAAATGACCACCTAACCATGTAGTTTTACCATGTTTTGAGTAACGGACCCTGTGTATGTGTACCTTGGCTATGTGTTAGTGCACGACCATGTAGTTTCACACGACTAACCCAATCCATGTCCTAATAATACACAGTTTAGGGCACTACATGGCATGTAACCCCTGTACACACAACATGTAGTCCTGAAAGATCATATTCCCCAAATAGTAAGAGCTACAATACGTGTTTCACTAAACTACATGTCATGTAGATGGTGATTCAAGTTGGGAATCACCTCCAAACCACCTTAATTCGTCCCATTTTCCCCCAAACTCACAGATCTACCTATAAGGGATTAATAACAATCATATTTGGGCTCTAGAACCTTAAAAAAATGCATAAAAAAGGGATCAGGACTAAAAATAAAATACACCTACCTCGTTGGTGAAATGATGAAGCCTTGGATGAAGAAAGACACCTGGATCATGCCTCTCTTTGATCTGATGATGATCTACGTCAGAAACGGAGATAGGCAGCACCTTGCTTCGTCGATTTGGAATTAGTTCCATTCGTCACCAAATGAGAGAAGAGGAGAGAGGAGGATAGGTGTGCTACTCCCTTATGTCGTGCACCCAATATGTGGGTAGGGGAGGGATTGGGTTAGTATTTTTAATTAAATTTTTATTTAATTAATTAATCCACCTCATAATACCCCACCAAATCACCTCAAACTAAACTCCCAGTGCAGACAGCTGTAGGTCATGCCTAGGGTAAACACGATGTTCCAAACTCAATCGAGGTCTCAAAAAATCCAATATGAGACTCCATATGGGAGTTATTTACATTTCAATCAAAATTTCATGCGTGTGACAAAATATATTTAATATTTTTATTATTTCCGCACTCAAGATCCTTGGGCCCCGGCTTCCCAAGCCGACTTAGCGCTCGACTCCAGAAATATTCTTCAAAATATTATGAAGTCTTACTGGTCAAAACACGAATCATTACATATATGATTTAATATCTTGTGGAACAAGATTTGGGTCATTTGTGGATTGGTGATATAATAATGGGTTCCTTCTCTTGAGATTTTTTTGTTGTTCCTTGGTGTTCCTCTTATAGTGACATGATGGTTATATCTCATTTTGATGTGTTATATGATCTCCCATGTGAAAATTTGGTGCCCTATCATGAACTTGCCTTGATGTTTAATATATTTCCATTTATAATTGAATAGAATTTGGGAATGTATGTGGGTGACTAGGATGATGTGTATTTTTGATGGACTAGGTACACAGTGGTGTTGGAATTTGTTTTAATGAGTTCATCGAGGTATGAGGCTCAGTTTGAAAAATCCTAGTTAACTGTTGAGTACTTAACCTAGAAAAAAATCCTTTTTATCTCTTTAACTTGCTTGAGGATGCTTGTTATTATATGTTTCTACTTATATATTAGTTTATGTCTCTTATTTGGGTTTAAGGGATGTGATATTCTTATATTACACCATTATGGAGAATCTTTAAATGGTGGGAAGACCTATGCTAGGTCTTTAGTATTTCTCTTGTTTAGAAATGTGTGATGATCTTGGTGTATTAATATTGTATTTTTGTGTGTTTTTATCCTTTAGGTGAGTCTATTTTCTGGACCACAAACTTTACACCTCACAAGATGAGAGGAATTTCTTCTTATGTCATCATGTTCTATCATTAAAAATGGATGCTTTCTAGGGACAAAAAGTCCTATGGTGGGGAGTTTGTAACATCCTGTTATCTATTTTTATGTGTTTTTACCCAAGTATTTGATTACCGAATGATCTAGTATCTTCATGGGTCATTTATAGAGTTTTTTCAAACTTTTTTGAAGGTTTTTGGGCCTATGTACGATTTGCACACGGTTTGATCATGGTTTGTCAAAGTGTTCAGTTTGGACAATAGGGTGTTGCATGGTTGGCCCACGGTTTGACAAAGTGTGCAGTAAAACCATGCAACACTTCCAGTGGCTCTATTCTGGGTGCATGGTTTGCACATGGTTAGTACAAACCATGCGACTTAACCTAGGAAACCGTGCATGCGGTAATTAAACTTCCAACAATTGCAATTAATGACCTAAAACCCCCATAATTAACCCTAAACTACTCAAAATTGAACCTAAATCGATTATTTGGATCTTGGGATCTCTCTAGATCCATTTTGGATTCCCAAACCTCATCTCTTGGCAGATCAAAGTGCCAATCGAAGCAGCGATCTTCTCTTTTAGTGAGTTATTTTCTTCTTAATTTTGGATCTCCCTTATCCTCTTGATTAATTATTTCTAAAGGTTATGACGACCTTTTGTTTTTTTCGGATATTTATTGATTGATTTAGAATTGTAGATCTAGGATTTCCTCTCTCTTCTTTCAAGATCTATTTTCTTAGATCTGGTGATCTCCATCAAATGTGACACATCTTAGATTGTTGTAGTTGGATTATTTAATTTCCATGTAGGTGTTTCTATGATTTTTCCTTTGTTTTGTAATTCATTGTTGTTAGATAAATTCATAGATACATTTTTCCTAATTTCTTACATGTGTTCTATGGAATTAATCCATTTAATTCCTCATAAATTATTCTTTGATCAATTCCCCTTGGAATTGAATATGGAATTAATTTAATGGATATAATCTTTATATATATAACCTTTTTATGAATTATTTAAATTCCATGTTTTTTTGGAATTATTTTCAAAGAACTTTTAAAAGTTTGTTTTGGTGAAATTGAGGGCTTTAGACCAAGTTTTGATCTTTAAAATGAACTTCCATGATCTAAATTAATTGAATTGAACTATTTTGAAATTTTCAAAATAGTTTTAAATGCTTGAATTTATTAAATGATAAAGAACCCCCTTTAAATGATGTTACCCTTATTTGGGAAATTGGTGTTATTGGGTTATTTGAAATAAATTATTTATTCACATGGAATGAGGGTGTAGAACCATGTTTTTCAAATGAATTCAATCCTTTTAAAATTGTAATACTTCCTTTAAATGATATAGGGATGATTTTAAATAAATGATTGTTTTAAAGGATCATTTGTAATTTTAATGATGATTTGTGAAAGGAAGTGGGTATTATTACCCTTTTAAATATTGAATTGTTTTAAAGGATTTGGAATGAATTGATGATTATTTTAATGGTTTGTTTGACATTTTAATGATGAATTGTGAAAGGAAGTGAGTATGATTACCCTTTTTGAATGTTGAAATTATTAAAAAGGTTTTAAATTGAAATTTGATTGAAAATTTTGAAAAACCCAAATTCCATTGATTGGGGGTTTGTGATGAAATATATGGATTTTTTTTTGAAAATTAAAATTTTGAATTTAATTGTGAAATTGGATTGTGATATTGAATGGTGAATTGATTTCAAATACCTATTTGTGATAATGTATTTAAAATGGTTTTTATAGAAACATTAGGGTTTTATCTTGGTGAAAAGGCATGTTTTTGATTAAAAACCCATTTTGGGTTTTAAATGGAAAATTGGCATATTTGAAATGGAGAATGGAATTTAATTGTATTTTAAGTAATCTTAAAATAAATTTCCCATCATTGATTTTGTACTAGAGAACATGCAAGCCTTAGGTAGTTAGTGAGTTATTTTGTACAACACTTTATGATTCTATAATGTTCTAAAGAATCATATCAACACATCCCATCCCTTAAATGATGATGGTGAGTCTTCTTGGCCTTGGTTCAAGAGACTTATGTACGTAATTTTCCATATTCATAGTGTTGGGTCCCTATATCCTAAAACTTTCATACTTATTCGACACATGACCATGTTACTCGCTTGTTTATTATTTTAAATGTATATATGCCATTGTAGTAAACTGTTTTACATGCCTTGTGAATCTATATAAATTGTTTTATATAAAATATTTTATCAATCCATTTTTTATAAATATTCCATCATTTTAAATGTAAATCATGATTTTTTAACTATGATTTTAAAATGAAAAACCTTTTTATTTAAAATGGAAAGCTCTTTACTTGGTTTTTAAACCATATAGCACCAGAGTTTCCACACTTTCTTCATTTATTGTTATTATGCACCTTGAATCTATTTTATTGATTCCTATACATCTTTACATATCAGGTTCATATTCTTATCTTTTATTTATTACTTGACTTTATTTTGTGAAATTGTTTTCAAATCTTTTTAAGAAAATGCTTAGTTTTTAAATGGCGAAATGGAATGTTTTACAGGTTTAGTTTAATAAATTATTTCTAAATGTTTTAAACTATATTATTAAACTAATACTCATACTCTACCATTTGTAATACTCTTTTATTATATTTGAATTATCTTATTAATTAACTATATATAATCTTTGGTGGAATCCTACTGGGTTGTTTATCTCACACCATGCTTGTACCTTTTGGTGTATGTAGCCCTTTATTATCTTATAATAGGTGTTCGTGCTATCTTCTTAATTTGTGGGTGACTTGGGACATGGTGGGTGGTCGTGGACCACTAGGAGACGGGTTTTAGTGGTCATGTTCTACTTATAGTTTTCTTTGTGTCTCTTTGTACTTATTATGCATGTGTTGATTGATATGTATATAATGATGTTTCTGCATTGTACTATGTTATTATAATATTTTTAGGGTAAAATCACTCCTAATGGTTACTTTTATATTTCTGGGTGCTTGTTTCTAGATTGTGGAGATCGAGAACAATCCTCGGGTTAGTGGTGAATTGGCTTGGGTATTGGTTTAGATGGTATCTCAGGTTGGTTCGATACAAATCATCTAGGAAAATGTCAGGAAAATCCCAAACAATAGAATAATGATAAACAACAGAATAAATGTCATCGGGATCAACTAAAAAAACAAAAAAAAAACTTCTAAGCTCTGTGCGAGAAGGTATTACATGGTCATAGCTCAGATCCCACCCTCCTTAAAACACATGAGAGCTCCCATCGACCATAAGAAATGATACATACCCTTGATAACAATCAACTTCAGCATGATGAGAAACAATACAATATATCCTGATGATAACGTTAAATAAACCTAGATCAAGAATAATAAAATCTCAGACTAGCTCCATATCAGCTATTGATAGCACACAATAAGGAAAACAAAACCCTTGATATTTCCTCCTTCCTAAGAGGTGTCTCTAACTCCATAAAAAATGACATGAGTTCCTTTGAAAGGTTAAGAATATCAAAGAATGGACAAATATAAATGAGTGGGAAGCACCAGTATCAAATAAAGAAATTTATATTGAGGATTCAATAAAAATGGTACCTCTCACTGTCATTGTACTCACGTCTACCTCCACTAGAAACTCATATACCATATGAAGGTGCTTCAATCATGAGGCCTATGGTTGGTACCTTGTAGTCTTTAAAGCATTTGACTTCTCTAAAGTATCCTTTGGATTTTAAGATCCTTAACCATATCGAGGAGTAGACATAGACTAACAGAAATGATGAAGATGACCATAACATATACAACTGTTACATATTTTAGTAGGTGAAGGACAAGAATGACGTGTGTGTTTAACCTTACCACACTGATAGTAAGTCAGAGGCACACTACTAGCTACAATTAGAGGTTCGGAAGAGGCTTTCTACCAAGAATCACCTCCACCACTCCTGCAATGATCCTTCCACTTTCTCTTTTTTCCATAGCATTCCACTTAAGATACTAATAGGTGTAAGAGAAGGGGATAAATATCCCACCTTGTCTCCCATATTCATTTCTTCCATTATATCTCTATACACCATCTCCGCATAGGTCGAAATATTTAATATAAATACCCATGATATGATATCTGGTTGCAAAACCTGTAGGTACTTCTGAACTTTTAGCTGGCCATTATTTACAACCTATGGTGTAAAACGAACCAGCTTAGAAAACCTATTGGTGTAAACTCACACCGAATGCTCTCCATGCTGCAAAGAGAGTAACTCCAGATAATTTTCTATCATTAGAGACTATGGAAAAATCTACTGGAAGAATAGAGTCTTAAAACCTTTCTATTACAAGCCTATTACCTATCTACTTGTACTATAGAATCTCACCTACGCTTGCTGGGACCCTCAAGTCTAAACGCTGCACACTTCACTTTGATACTCTCAATTTTATCTAGGAAGTCAAAGATATGATCGATATTATAAAACCAGTCCTTCAACTCTTCAGGTTCATTTGTACCTTTAAAGAATGGTGGATTATTATTCAAGAACTCTTATGATTGATCCCTTTATCCTATAGCTCCCGACTGTACCTTAACAATCGTATTCTATACTTGTGGCACATTATGGTCAAGATTACAAACTTCTCTCATGATAGCCTCGATAAAGTTTTGATCCATCAAAGGATTCCCATGCAGGGAATCTGCTAAATCCTCTTGAGGAACCTATATAACACGTCTCATAGGAATACTACTATACACTGAAACAAAATAAATGATTAGACAATAGAAACATCTTAGTTCAAACTAGAAAACCCATAAGAAAAAATTGAGATCAACAATAAAAACTCAAAAATAGGAGACACACATCCCAACATCCCATGGTAACTTCAATCTCATCACGAAGAGATATGGATAGGCACTCATTACAATATACCTATCAAGTCCTGAAAATCCTATCTCCAATCTACCAAACATCCCAAGACAAATACTCTTGAGGACATACCACCTTTGATACTAAATTGTAATGAACCAATCCGAATACCCTCTCAAACTGGTACCCAACTTGATATGTCACATACCTGAAGGGAATTCCTAATCCCCACAGGCTAACAACTAACACCTAAACATTGAACAAAAAATAGAGAGAATGATTTCTCCCAAACTGAAGCAACAACATGACTCATATATACAATAGAGAAAATAATAAAAAAGATAAATATATTCCATAATATAAAAAAAACATCAGAAAACAATCAACTCAATAGTAGAAACAATCTCAAAGTACAATTCTAACTAAAAAGGACTATAAAAATAGGAAAACAACAACTACATGTGATAGTGTGGGAAAACTCCCACCATACAACACCAACTAACCATCCCAGATGACAAAAAACATCACTGCCTCACTACAACACCTTCCCTTTTCCTTAATTGAAATACATATCCAGGTCTACACATAACTGAAGAGGTATGAAAGGTGTGAGATAACATGATTAGTAGGGTTTCACCAAGCTATTCCATATAAATTCTCTGAATAATAACCCAAACATTCTCAAATTTAAAGAAAAACAAGTCATGATTGCTGTTTAACAGTTTTTATATCAAAAGCATGGAAAAAAAATTTAATTTTTCCTTTTTTCACATTTCCAAATAAATAAGGTAAATAAATTTCAAATCATTTAATATCCATACATCTCAACAGATGTATCAAGTCAAAATAAATCAAATAATTCATCATTTATCATATCAAGTCTATGGAAGTACACAAAATAGTACAAACCAAAAGTAAAATCATGAGTAGCATCACGCCAGGGATCAAACTAGGACAGGATATCCAGGATACTCATACCTAACATAGACAATCACATAAACATCAAGAAACTATATATATGCATCAATTATAGAGAGCATAGGAACACCCCGGCAAGTGAAATCCCCAACATGTCTAACAAATCTCTAGAACAATGAGCCTAGGGAGTAGAGAAAATCTCCATGATCAAAACCCCCAATAGTAGACGAGACCTATTACTATACCTTCCACCTAAGTACCCAAGGCTTCCCATGTGATCTATTTTCCAAATCAATTCATCAAACCATTTCATCATTTTATGCTTTGAAAACCATTTCACAAAATAATTTCATAATGATTTGAAAACACTTTTCCATTTACCAAAACTAAGGGAAAACCATTTTTATAAAAACCTAGTTCCACACATATAAAGAAAATAAATCATTCCATTCCATTTAATTTAATAAAACAATTTATCAAAAAAAGAGCAATGTAATTCACCAACAAAACCTACCTCCAAACTTGGGGTCACACACGCCCACAAAGGAACCCACCACAAAAGGGATTCAACAACGACAATGGAGGGCCCCAAGAATGCACTGAAGATCTAGAAGAAAACAATAAGAAACATCATTATGTTTCAAATGATATTATAACACAACAAAATGGTGATACCGAGATCAAAACAATGAAGAATAAAAAAAGACTTACTCACCCAGAGAGATGCAAACCAACTGCAATGGCTATCAAAAACTGAACGAATCAATTCGAACTGAACAGAGACTCCCAAAATTTCCAGATAAGCCTTCTAGGTTGAGAGAAAAAGGATTTGTATATGAATTAAATAAAATATCACTCTCATGCCACCCTAAAATACCTGTTTTCAAAATTTACACGACATGTAATACTTTTACACATCATGTAATCCTTAGGACTCAAATATTCCAAAAAGCTCATCACCTTTTTTTATTAAAATTGGCCTTTATTGTTACAGAATGTGTAATATTTACATGATGTGTAATCAATTCATGTTGTGTAATATATTCATGACATATTATCTGCATAACATACATGACATGTACTCCTATTACATGACATGTATTTCTCCAGCAGTCTACAAAAGCTGTAAATTCTTACATGAAAACCCAAAACACATTAGATGTCCTCTAAACTTAGGGATAAACCCATAAAACCATTAAAAAATTTATACCCATACTCCATTAATTCAAGAAAAAATACATCCCCAAACTTTAAGTCATTTTCCCCAACAAATTATCTGCATCCTCGGGAGTCCTAAGATGCACCCAATTAAAGAGAAAAACAAGTAAAGGAAAGGGAATTATCTGAAAGTGAGTAATGGGATGTGAAAATTTGGATTGAACCCCCCCAAAATATATCTCCAAAATTCTTATAAACATCCTATAACTTTTTTTATTCTCAAAATACCAACCTTAGGGTCCTTATTAAGATATCCAAAGGATGTTCTTCTAAGAAAAGGTAATTGTCGTCATCAAGCTCCTTCTTTTTACTTCTTCTTTTTTCCACCTTAAATTATTTATTAAACAATAAAATATAATAACATTAGTATATACTATATAATGATATATTACCATGTTTATGTAATACTATTAAACCATATACTCTTCCATCAAATTAGAAATGAATCCATCGTTCATGTGTAAGGCAGACTTCCACCTCTCGAACCGATGTAATTCATTTTCCATCATCACCTTTCATGACGGTTAATGATGGTGGATTTAATGTTTATATATGATATTATTAATATATTAATTATTATTAAAAATTAAAATATCATATACCTTCTTACCTTACTATCCATTGATAAATGATAACATCGTTCATGTGTATGATAGACTACCGCCTTGCGAAGTGATGTGATTCGTTTTTTTATTACTACGTCACATGGATGGTATATGTAACTTTATTTATATAATTAATATTATATTTATGATATTATTTTCATTATGTAAATATAAAATAACACATACCTTATTTCCATCATGATCATTAAAAAATGGAAATGTTACTCATGCGTACGTACGACCTACCGTCTCCATGATTGTAACATAGTTCATTTTTCATAACTATATTTCATAGTTGGTTTTAAAAGTATAATTTATGTATAAAAATGAAAATTATATCATTATTATTATTTATATTACGGAATAATTTCCCCTTTTACCACAATAAACACACCAATTCCATTTTAAAATTATGAACTAAGCATCCTAAAAACACCCGACGCAGACATAACTGAATAAGAAATTAAACATGTCATTAAAATAAATGAATAAAATTATTTAAGTATAATGGATTAAAATTGTAAAATGTTATTAATAAAAAAAATAATTGATATAATCTTATTATACAAGAGATAAAATACATACATGACAAATTCTAGACTCAAGGTAAGGGTTTCTATCTCAAAACTTCATTCTTTAAGAAAAATGTTCCTTTATACACATAATTTATTTTATAGGGTGTATATATTTCCCATTTACATATTATATCATGAATCCTTCATAATTAATGGTATTTTAAGTTTCAATCCACTTAATTCATTCATGGTGATTATGATTCAAATGTTATCAAAGCAGTAAGGGTTTATACTTCAATTTCATTTTAATCAAGATTATTTATGCTTGAATTTTAATTAAAGGAAATTATATGATAATTTTACATTAAACCCATTTAATTTTATTATCCTATAGTTATTAATTAACTTTTCAAGTAATAGTACCATTTTATTCTCTTTGATACCTAAAATGACTGAGTAAATATTTTTAAGAAAAAATGACTTCATTTCTCTCTTCGGTCTAAAACCCTTTCTTTTCCATGTCAACGTTTTCCTTAAAATGTTTTCAAAAAATGTTTTAATATTACCCTATGATTGTTTAAAATATTTTTTACCCATGATGTTTTTTAAATTTTTTTTAAAAAGATTCATCCTGTCGTTTGCCAAACAAGGTACCTTTTGACTTTTTTTACAAAAATGGGAAAGAAATATTTGTTTTAACGTAATTGGCATGAATAAAAATTTCATGATTTCATGACCAATAATTAATTTGAAGCTTACTTTATAAGAATAAATTATTTTTTTCAAATAAAATATTTTTCCAAATATTCTAGAAATTTTTTAATAGTTATTTTCAAAGTGAAAAGGATATTTTCCTCACGAATATTTTAATGACATTTTTATGGTATTTCTATTTATAAATGATAAAAAAATTTAACGTTGAATGATTTTAAATTATATATATATATGTCTCTTACATATATACTTAGGCCGCTTGTTGTCACTGAGGTTCACTTCAGAAGCCGTTGGGACATAGATTTAAAAAATTTCACTATAAAAGTGAGAAAACTTCATAATCTCTGGAGATTAGAGCCCCGATAGAGGTATAAGGATCTAACATGGATTAAATAAGCACAAAATTTAACTAAATGGTTACCTCATTATAATTTGAGATTCATTATACTACAACTTATCACCAATTATCATTGCTCAAAGGATCCAAACTCTAACCCCTCTATATCTACCACGCATGCTTCAAGAATCCGCAAAAATGCTGATCGTTAAATTCTGGGTGCTAGCATGGAGCTATGATAATTCCTTCAACATTGTGATGATCACCTTGATTCGGTCCCTTTGATTCTTCGAAGGATTTCTTGGATCAATCACTCAGATAGAGACTTTATCTCTCTAGGATATAGGGGGATAGATAAGCTATCATTTCCGAATGAATGAATATTATTTGGAATAAGCTTCTCCTATGATTTATATAGTGGATGCTTAAATATCTGGAAAGGGTTTCCCGACCCATGTATATCCAATATCCACTAAATAAATAATAAATGACATGTTATGATGAACTTGATATGTTATTAACACCATTTATATTTTATCACCTACTTGTAATATATAATAAATATATTTCATGATAAACCTGAGTAATTAAATTGACTCATAATTCTCGATAATATTAAATAAACCTTTAATAGAATAATACTCATTAATATAATATTTTATACATATTCACTTAATAAATTTTGAATGCTTTAAAAAAATAAATTCAAAGAAATTATTCTATACTCAAATAATAATGAATTTATTTATTCATTGGTGATCAATTACTTGGACAACTCTCAGACCCCATGGCAAGGAACACCATTTATAATATTCATATTCATTGAAATAGGGAAGAATCTTGAATAAAATATTTTGTGTGACCCTCTAGAACCTTATCTTAATAGTAGTGAATACTATTCATAGACCAAGAGCAGAGTATAGAAACCCATCAAGGCCCCTAAAGAGATAAATAATAGTCATAGAAATGATAACCATTCTACGAACATGTACTGTGTAATATAATCTATTTGTATCATGATATATCATAAATGGAACACTTGTGTCATCATCCATGATTGCTTTATTATTTTTTGATCTAACTAGATAAACTTACAATTAACTACCTTGACCAAGTATTTATAAAGGTAATATCATCCTGATCAACTAATCTTGAGATATCACTTCCTCAACTCAGAAGCGACAAATTATATCTTGAAAATTAAACTAAAGTCATAACACTAATGACACACCTAACACAAGACACCTCACCATGAATTCAATGTCATAATTTTTTCCTTGTATCAAAGTATGTGATCAAATGGTACACATTGATAATGATATCAAGTTAGGAGACCAATACACATGATCATATATAGAAACAACCAATGACACGTAAAACATGTGGTGTTACTATTTATAGGTCCATCCTCTTGATCTCACCTACTAGATATCACCAAGTGTGAACTTCATGAGAAGAAGTCTCACTACTTACGATCCCCCAACACCCGATAGTCATACATCAACCATGTTCACTCAATATGACGTATCTAAAACATAATAAATATTCTTAAGATTAATTTCATAGTATCTCGAGGTTCTCATTATAGTCTGGGAACTACTATAACCTTTTTATATTCTAAATAACATATGGACATTACCAATTAAATAATGGACGTAGAAATATCAACACTATAATGGTAAGTGTATATCATGTATAACTAATTATATACATGGTATGGTAATAAAAAAGTATTGATAAAGTTTGGTCTAGGGCACCCACTTTTACAACACCCACACTTGAACTAGAGCCAAATTTATAAATATCCTTGTTAGCTCTCACATGATAAAATCATGTTTCTACAGACTTATGACTTTAGTCATGGGGTGTTCCACATCTCTACTACATGTATATTCTATTACATGCGATTTTACCTCTTTGAGTAATACTTATCAAGAGATGCTATCCCTGAGTATATTCCTTTTTCCCACTATCTAAAATTTATATCTTTATTAGTACCATTAGAATAATTATCATAATGATAAAACTTTACTTACTAGGTGTGATTCTAAGAACTAGAAAAAATAATTTCATAATCTAAAATTCTTCTTTAGTTTCCTTAAAAGCAGAAACATACTCGATATTTGTAGGTATGGAAACCACTAACTTGAATGAGATTTTCTTGATCATTACCTTAGACTAACTATGTTATTAGATCATATTGATCTATAATAATACTAGTTTGTGTCCCCTTATAACTAGTATCCATTCCTCTCCACATACCAGGTACATACCTTTTGTACCTGGTCAAGTACAATTGGATAGTTATGACTACTTCCCTTACAGTTCTCCTAGATATTATTGATATTTTATCACCATAAAGTATATATTAGAAATATAATTTCTTTCACATATCATAGAATATGTTATTGATCCATTTTAGAAGCGTATGAAATTTTACACACCTCATTAATCTCCTCCTATTCCTATGCACGTATTTTTGGAGAGATTTATGCCATGTGACACTGATAACAATTCTCTCTCAAATTTTCAAACTTTTATTCTCAATACATTATTAGTATATGTACTATTGACTTGGTCTAAGCAAACATTAGATCTACCTCAATAGATGATGTCCCCTAAAACGTAGGTTGCTACTTTAAGTAAATATCTAGAGACATTATTTCATTATGGTCTTGACTAACTATAGGACCAATAGTTGTTTTCCATATGTTACCAAACATATTTTACTTGGAAAACAATGACGCTCCCACTAACCTCTTGCAATCAGATGGAAAAAATTCATTCCAAATGAATATTCTATGATCAGGTTTCTTACTTAAATCCTAAACTAGATTTTATTAACTTGAACTCCTTAATGGAATTCGATGGTGTCACCATCCCTTTATAGTCTCTTAGTATATGCACTTTCCATGATTGATGGTATTGAAATCCAATGCTCAATAAAATAATCAAAGAAAATAGTTATGATAAGTAAAATCCTAATGGATTTAGGAATAATGGATTGGTATAACCAATAAAGCCTTATTGGTACCACGCTTGTACCATCCATGTATAGTTTCACTTGAATACCCACCACAATATTCAAAAATAATAAACCCCTATACTTTGATGCATGGAATACATTATTAAATTTTATTTGATCTTGTTAATATTAGCTAATTACAATATACTGATTACCTGTAAGATTTATTATTCTCAATGAATAATGTATCACCTTCCAAAGTGAATGTAAAACCACCACTATGGTTTCATCCTTCCTACACAGTATGTGTCTCTAAAATATACCTTTTTCACATGGTATTGTGGAACTTGTTCCTTTGTTAACTATTTGTTCATCTCTAGAATTGACTATACCCAAGTCAATATTTATCCCACTATCTTAAGTAGATATGCGAACCCTTTTATATAAATTTAGTCTATCACTTGACAAAAAAATTTCTACCATAGGTATTTCTATAATATCCTAAGATACTTTTAGGATAATTACTTTAGACTGAAATTATGTTTTTCTTGATGCAAGTTTTTTTATATCCTTAACAAATACTTTGCATCAAAACACATGTACTTACGACATAATGGATTTCCATCATACTATAACTCATATGATATCCATTTTTCATGATAGTTGGCATATTTTTGTGGGATAATTCCATTATTTGTGATGCATGTCTTGAAAAATAATAGAATTATCTGCAATGGATATAAGTTTTCATATTAATACTCCTTTTACTTACATCACGACTCTGATGTGTATAAGAAAATGTGCATTTAGGAATTACTCTATGCTAAATTTTGTTGATTAATGTTAAAATATAAGACTCATCATTGATCATAATTATTAGCATCATAACTTTGATGTGGATAAGATAATGTGCATTTATGAATTACTCCATGCTACATTATATTGATCGATGAATGATTGGTCAAGATATTCTTCGACACAATAGCCTGAAGCAAATCATATCTTTTGACCATGAATATTCTATAATTCACTTTCTCATTCCTTAATAAACACTTAAATTAATCTAATGAAGTATATTTACCACTTTCTTATCCTTAGAATAGTTCAAACTCTCTAGTTGAACTAATTTTGAAAGATTTGTGGCATACCTTCATTTCTTAAGGTTTCTTTGTCCAAAAATAAGTACATAAGTGTGTCTATAATACCTAAGGTATTTAACTACAAATATTCTAAAACCATATTGGGTATATCCTTGAAAACTACTTAGTTTTTCTTGATAAAGTATTATCTTTCCAAAAATGTGTATATAAGTCATACATTTTATATTCATATCGTATTGCTGATGATTTAAATTTTACTAAACTTTTAGTTGAGTATTAGAAACCACAAGAAACATTCATTCCATAACTAGAATAATGTATCCTTATTTCCAATGGACATGTGAGATTAATGTTTTGATAATACTTAACAAAAGTTTAACTATAACCCTTTACTTGGCAATTATAAGTTGTGTGCTTCTCACTATTTACTTAGGAACCATCCTTTCTCAGTCTCTTGGAGAACACATCTTACTTATAGTAACATTTCTATACTTACTTGGTTGATTTATTTAAATACACATATATAATAAGTATATTTTATTTAATACCCAAAAATTATAATAGAAACATTACTTATAATTTATGAATATACCTAAACAGAAAGTGACTACTTGCTTTTGTGATTCAATTTATTGAATTTAAACTTTCAAAGATTCATTTCATGACACATGAAGAAAATAACCTCCTATTTAATTTATTTACTCCTTTCTTTAAAGTATGTTATAATGGTTTCATTGGAATCACTCTTTCCATTGGAATTTTTTCCTTATCTTTCAATTGGATCACCATAATAACTAAAACTTTATTTAAGTTCTTATTTACTTGGTGGACCTTAACTAAAATTCAATGAAGTGTTTTCTCGTTTTACCATTATATTTTTAATATTAAATGAATCTAGATAAAGTAGGTGATAAATATATAATAATTTTATGAATCGAAAGATCATGATATTTTTTTTAAATTTTATACATATCTAATGTAATGATCACCCATTCATATCTTACTTCAATTTATCCTCACAAGCTTCTCAAAGTTGATACAACATGTAAAACCATCAATTTCTTGATTTTGTATTCACAAATCACATAAAATTTTGATTATAACATTATTAAATAACCATCATATGTATCATACATGAGACTTATGTAAGCATTTTCTCACCCTCTCTTCCTAAGGTGTCTCTATAGGTATTGGGGACACCGATACCTTGAATTTATGATATCATATTAATTTACAAAAGAACCTATACTACCTATTGTAAAATCATGTCAGTTTAGAAATTATCGTAGTATAATTTTGGTATTATTTTTTATTTTTTTTAAAAAACAAAATCTATCAGATTAATAATTTTATCTTGATTACTGATTAGACATTACTAATTAATTAAAATTCTTAAACGTCTCCCGCTATTTTATCAAACTCTAGAAACCCTATGTACTAGAATCAAAATACTCTTTCTCTTGAATATTCTAGTGGTAATGACCCTTGAAACCTCTCTTAATTGTCTACAAGATTTGTCTATGCCACTACCCAAAGAGTTCCAAGGCAGACATTTGACTGGACAACCACATTAACTCGTAGCCCCTTGATATGTTGAGTGAATTACTTGATTCTAAAATCATAAAAATATTTTCTCAATGCTTGCCTCTAAAGTCTCAACAAGCTATATTTGACACTTCTTTATTTCCAACTTTAGTTAAGTCAACTCATCACTCTCATAATAACTCCTCGATAGTAGGAGGCATCCTCAAATTTGATTGATGAGCACATCGTACATCCGTTTGTGTTTAAATTCAAATGATGAAAGGCGTTTGTGACTTAATACTTATTTAATGGTTTTTAATATTTATCTAATAATATAATATTTTTATATTAAATATGTTTATACTATGTTGTCGTGCTCAGAATTGAATATTAATAAAATACATTCATCACTTATTTATGTATTTTTTGTTTATTATTTTATGCATTTCCCACAGACATGAAAATTCATAAAATAATAAACAAATTCATAAAGGAAATAAAATTACCCAACTGGTTCGAGAATCTAATATAGGTTGATCTATTTAAACTCAATGGATCAACTATGACTGAAAGAGCACTATCGTGGGCACCCTCAAATGATTAATGTGATTTTGGGGTACTTAGGTGCAGCAGAGTGGCTGACCAAGGTCGTCTCTCAAAAGAGGAAGTGAATTAAAAAAACTTTTCAGAGGTATTCTAGAAATAAAATAAAAGAGAATAAAAACACTACTTGAAAGTATGGGTGGTGGTTGTTTATAGTTTATAAATCTATAAGATGTTTTCTGGAAGAATATTGTATAATTTTTTTTTGTTTTTAGTTTTGAAATGAATTTCGATTAAAATGACACAACAAGAAGATGTTTTTTTAGAAATCTATTTTAAAAGGCGTAATCGATATAAATCTACCTCTTCATTCACTTATTAATCATTATCATTTAAATCAATATCCACTTAATTATGATCCCCTAATTTTTTATCCCTCGAACCCTACTAGAGTTAACTTAACCACAAAGATGAAATTACTTAAACCCTAGGCTAGCTTCGAAACACGCAATCGCAACACCCTGCTTTGATTGTTGTTCTAAGGATAGCTTATGGTCAGTGGTTAATTATAGCACATATACATTCTGTAATTGATGATGAATTGTGTTTAGGGATTATATTTTAACTCTACAAATTTATCCCGTGTGGTCTTGTATTACCGATTAAGATTACGCTCTCACAATTTACACAAAATCCCGACCTTGCGTGTTTTTGTGTTAATTGTTCAATTGCTTACTTAGTTTCTTGTAATTTAAAAACAAAATTCATGGGTCATAGTATGTGAATTACAGTATCTCATTGATTCAAAATAATTAAATGAAGAGGGATATAGGTCGATCGATTACTAAAAAGAATTACTCTTCCATGGGTGGCGTAATCATCGTAGAAGCGTTTTGCATGTGCAAAGGTTTATAATGGGTATAACCCAATAACACTTCTAATCAAGAATTCCAGAACAAAGAGGAAGATTAATAGAATAAATTTAAACAAAACAGAATAAAATAGAATAAATAAAAGAAGAACAAAGAAGTTTATTACACAAACAAAATCATTACAACATGAAGGAGGAGAAGAAGGCTTCGTCGAAGGGATCCTTGCTTCAAGAGATACCCTTATTAAAATGGTTGGATAATTGGAGTGGATCCACTTCTCCTCTGCCCTAAACTTCCCAATGCACTTCCAAAACCCTCCAAATGAGAAAAACTCTAATTTATAGAGGGAAGGGGAGGAGAAGTTACAAGTGGTTTCAAGTGTGAATGTGGAAATTCGACCAAATATTTTATTCCAACTTGAACCGCCCATTTTACCTCCAAAACCCGTGAATTGACCGGACTTACAGAAGGATGATTTGTGTAAAATCATTTCCCCGAGATTTCCTCAAAGTTTGGGCTCAATCCAAGCCCTGAAGAAGAATATATGGCCCAAATACAGAACCCATGTCCATTCTGCCGAGTCCAGCCCACCATTGGATTAATGGCCCATTTACTCCATCAAAATGCACTCTTTAGCTCTAGTGTCCTGAATGAAAGTTGTATAAAATTAAGTTAGGAACACTGTTACAAAATTTAAAATTCAAATAATAAATATAAAAATATTTATCTTCGAAATACTACAGTGCACTATGAAGGGTAAAACTGGAATTTTCACCAAATTTTCAAATGAATGATCAAATCCCAAATATTTTATAAATAAACATATTTAACACAATGTGAGGAAATTATATCATTTATTATCAATAAAATATTCAACAAAATAGTGTTTTATCAACTTCCCCACACTTACCCTTTTGCACTCCTGGGCAAAACCTCATGTCAAGTAAACATCAATATCAAATCAAAACCAATTTTAAAACACATATCCTTGAGATAAAACAATTACAAACCAAGAAACAAAAGATATCATGCCTCATAAAAAACCATTATTTCAAGTTCTTCATTTATATCATTCAATATATTTCTACTTCATTTATCCTCCCATGCACAAAACACTTACCTCGCTTGAATTTTCTCTCATCACTCAAATATCAATTTTTTTTGCAATGTATTTCTCATCCAAACTCATACAAGGGTCACCATAGGCTTGATAGATTCCTACATCTCTACCCGATGTGAGTCAAGGACATATGTTTATCATGAGGTCTTTTCAGGGTTTTTCTGTGGCTTTCGGTTGATAGGATTTAGATGTGAAAAATTCTGAGGCTGAATAAGGAGGGCTTGACTCTTTTTGAAGAAAAATTGCATTAATCTAATTTTCACTTAAATATGGTCTTCTCCTCAATCCCCATAGTATCAATTCAGCTCCATCATCATGAAAAGTCATGAAAAGTTTACACCATTTATTATTTCAGCATAAAAAATGTCAATCTTCTCAAACATGATTTTCTTGAAAGCTCTAGATGGGCACAACTTTCCACCTCAATTAGAAGATCGAGAAAAGGCTCAAATTCACTTATCATGAAAGCTCCAGAAAAGGCACAACTTTCAATATAATGACTTTCTTCAGTAGAAAACACATCTCTTCAGAATTTAATTTTCCACCCAAATTATCACAGAATGTGGTGGCACAACACAATACAGCTTCCCCCACACTTAAGCTCAACTAGATTATGCAATTTCATTTCAAGAGTTGGTTGGATAGGGAAAATTGGCTTGTAATGTGGCTAACCTAACAGGCTGTGCATGGCTTATAAGGGCTAAAAGGATTAAATGTTCAAGGTAGGCCATTATTAAAAAAAATTCTTTGAAGTATGGGCTTTAATACCAAACAAATTCCTCAATCATTTAAACATATGTACCTCAAACCCTCAAGTTTTGACAGGAATAGATCAAATTCTGGTTAAATCAAGCATGGTTTGGTTCTCTCAAGAAGTGAGGTGAATGTAAAGAATATGAAAATAATGGTTCAGAAGCCTCACATGAAAGTGATTTCAAATATAAAGACAGTGAGATGTGGCATGAGATTCAAAATTCAGTGTACTTTTCATGAAATTACTAAATATTTGAACTTGAAACAAAGTCATTTCAGCACTCATTTAAGCTTAGTTTCAAGGGGTAAATTTTTTCACTTATTGATATGGATTTAAAAATGGTGATGAGAATCATTTCAGCTCAAAAGTTTCAAAAAACACAGAAAATTGTAAAATAAACACACAAAATTTAAAAAACACACAAATTTTTTGGTTTTTTTTAAACAGGAAAACAATTGAAATTATTTTTTTTAAACAGGAAAAAAATTGAAATTACTAAACTAAAAGCTTCCCTCCCCTACACTTAAAATATTGCATTGTACTCAATGTGAACCCATGAGATGATATATTCACATGAAATTTAGGATTTTTAAATAGGACAAATAATATAAAAGTGAAAGGGTTAGGAATAGCCTGATGTGATCAAGTGATGATGGGGTCATGCAGTGTGATAAAATCCACTGCATCAGTAGGAAGTCCCTCAATGTATCTCTTCAAACATTTCCCATTGACTGTAAATATCCTTCCAGTGTCCTCTTGTGTGATCTCCACTGCACCATAAGGAAAAACATTAGATACAATATAAGGACCTAACCATCTGGAACACAACTTACCGGGCATCAGCTTCAGCCGTGAACTGTAGAGAAGGACTTTCTCTCCAACATGAAACTCCCTTTGTTGGATCATTTTGTCATGATCTGCTTTTTATCTTTCCTTATAGAGCCTTTAGTTCTCATATGATGACAATATAATCTCCTCAAGCTCTTGAATTTTCAACTTCCTTTGGATTCCATCTTGGGCCAAATCCATGTTGCATTTCTTTATAGCCCAATAAGCCCAATGCTCAACTTCCACGGGGAGATGACACACTTTACCAAAAACAATCCGAAATGGGGACATACCAATGGGGGTCTTGTATGCTATCCTATAAGCCCACAATGCATCGTCCAAGCACTTGCTCCAATCCTTCCTATTTGGCTGCACAGTTTTCTCCAAGATTTGTTTCAACTCACGATTTGAAACCTCAGCCTAACCATTTGTTTGGGGGTGGTATGGTGTTGATTTTTTGTGTGTCACCCCATACTTTCGAAGGAGGGAAGCAAAATTCCTATTGCAAAAGTGTGTCCCTTGGTCACTGATGATGGCCTTTGGTACTCCAAACCTGCAGAAAATTTGAGCCTTGACAAAATCCACTACAACATGAGAATCGTCAGTCCTGGTGGCCTTGGCCTCCACCCATTTACTCACATAATCAACAACAACCAAAATATAAAAAAATCCAAATGAACTAGGAAAAGGACCCATAAAATCAATGCCCCATACATCAAAAATCTCACAGAATAGTATGGGTTGTTGGGGCATCTCATGTCTCCTAGAAATATTCCCAGTGTGTTGGCAACGAGAGCATAACTTACAAAACACATGGGCATCATGGAAAAAGCTAGGAAAATATAATCCAGAGTCCAAAACCTTCCTAGCTATCCTTTGGGGTCCAAAGTGTCCACCACAAGCAAGTGTATGACAGAAATGCAAAACATACTCAAACTCATGATCAGGAACACACCTCCTAATGACTTGGTCACTACACATGTGCCAGAGGTAAGGATCATCCCACACATAATACCTTGACTCAATCTTTAATTTTTGGACTTGATGTTTCTTTAAATTTGTAGGGATTTCAGAGGCAACAATGTAGTTCACTAAATCAGCATACCAAGGATGCGTACCTGAGATGGAATAAAGATGCTCATTGGAAAAAGTGTCCCGAAGTGGTACCTGGTCCAAGGTGTCATCCTCTAGTGTGTGAGTAAGCCTACTCATGTGGTCTGCCACCAAATTCTCTGACCCCTTCTTGTCCTTTATCTCAAGGTCAAACTCTTGAAGAAGGAGCATCCAACGGATAAGTCATGGCTTTGCATCTGGCTTCTTCAGGAGGTACCTCAAAGATGCATGGTTAGAAAAAACAACTACTTTAGAGCCCAATAAATATGAACGAAATTTATCTAAAGAAAATATGACAAAAAGAAACTCCTTTTCTATGGTTGTGTAATTTTATTGGGCTGAATCCAGTGTCCTCGATGCATAGGCGATCACATGTGAACGTCCTTCCACCCTCTAAGATAAGACAGCTCCAACCGTGAAGTTGGAGGCATCACACATAAGCTCAAAAGGAATCTCCCACCGTGGGGGATGTATGATCGGTGGTGTGGTCAGACATTATTTTAGCTCATCAAATGAATTCCTGCAAGAAACATCGAACACAAAATCAGAATCCTTTTGAAGTAATCTTGACATAGGAAGAGCAATCTTACTAAAATCTTTGATGAAGCGCTGATAAAATCCTGAATTCCCTAGGAAAGATCTAACATCACGCACACATGTAGGATATGGTAGGGATAAAATAATGTCTATATTAGATCTATCAACCTCTATCCCATGTTTTTACACTACATTTCCTAAGAAAATGCCTTGATATACCATGAAATGACACTTTTCAAAGTTCAGGACTAGATTCTTCTCAATACAATGATTCAATACCTTTCCCAAACTCTTTATACATTCATCAAATGAGGATCCATACACTGTAAAATCATCCATAAATACCTCCATGCAGGTCTCAATAAAATCATAAAGAATACTCACCATGCATCTCTGGAAGGTACCTGGGGCATTGAAAAGTCCAAATGGCATCCTCTGGTAGGAAAATGTGCCAAAGGGACAGGTGAATGTAGTCTTCTCCTGATCCTCTGGAGCTATAGGAACCTGAAAATATCCAGAAAATCCATCCAAGAAACAATAGTATGTTTTCCCAGCTAGTCTTTCAAGCATTTGATCAATAAATGGGAGGGGGAAATGGTCCTTTCGAGTGGACTGATTTAGTTTCCTATAATCAATACACACACGCCAACTGTTTTTCACCCTCATTGGAACTAACTCATCTTTCTCATTTTTAACAACAGTAACACCACTCTTCTTAGGAACAATCTGAATAAGACTTACCCACTGAGAATCTGAAATGGGAAAGATTATACCTGGCTCAAGCAATTTCTCAACTTCTTTTTTAACAACTTCCAGGAGGGTGGGATTGAGTCTCCTTTGTGGTTGTCTCACCGGTTTAGCCCCATCATCCAAGAGAATCCTATGCATGCAAATGGAGGGTCTAATACCTGATATGTCTGCCAATGTCCAACCAATTGCCCTAATGTTATCTCTCAATAGATTCAAAAGTTTTTCTTCATGTTCAAAAGAGATATTGTTAGCAATGATAACAGGTAATCTATCACCGCTTAGCAAGTATTCATATTTAAGATTTGGGGGAAATGGCTTGAGTTCCAATGTAGGGGGGTGATGTATGGATGGAGAAATTGATGCAACAGACATATCTGCACAATGAACATCAGTATCAGAACAGAAATCATCATAATCAGAGAATAAAGCATAAAATCCATCAGCATACTCTACAGCCATGTCATAATCAGAATTCACATGATCAAAATCAGAATATGATTCCATTTCAAAATCAAATCTTAGAGAGTCTTGTTCCTTAGAAACGGGTGTGGAAGTACTCTTAGACATATGGTTGTTGTTGCTGCTGAAATGGTCTCCCTGGGAATACTGCTGCGCAATCCTCTGTCTCTTGTAGTTGTGGGAAACAGTCAGTTGGGTGGCTTGTCTCAGTGAAAATGCCACAAGGCCTTGAAGGAGGGGTTAGAGATGTCTTTTTTGCCAAAGAAATCTGCCTCACCATAATGGTCAATTCTTCCAACTTTGTATCAATAAAATGACTTTCAAGAGAAGAAGGACTTACCTGATGTACTCCCCTGACATGTGGTGTACCTCTATCACCAAATTGTTGGGAGTTTTGGGCCATCTTGTCGATCAATGCTCGTATAGCTACTGGTGTCTTGTCCACCAATGCTCCTCTAGCTTCATCATCCACCATGCTCCTCTCCATGAGTGTGAGTCCTTCATAGAAGTATTGTATGAGGATTTGCTCACCGATTTGGTGATGCGGACAGCTTGCACACAACTTCTTGAATCTCTCCCAATACTCATACATTGACTCCCCTTGTGCTTGCTTGATCCTCGAGATCTCCTTACGAATGGAAGTGGTCCTTGATGCTGGAAAAAATCTCTGCAAGAAAAGACGTTTCAAATCGTTCCAACAAGTTACATCTTCAGGTTGTAAATAATACATCCAATCTTTCGCAGCTCCATCAAGTGAGAATGAGAATGCTCTTAATTTGATTTGGTCTTAAGATAAATTTCTTGGTTTAAAGGTTGAGAAAACCACATTAAATTCTTTCAAATGTTTATTGGGATCCTCACCAGAGAGGCCATGAAACTTTGGAAGTAAGTGAATTAACCCAGATTTTAGTTTAAAGTCTGATTCGAGATTTGGGTATGCAATACAATTTGGTTGATAGTTAATATCAGGTGCAGCCAATTCTCGAATGGTTATATTAAGTTCATTTCCATTATTTCCAGCCATTCGTTCCTCTTTTATGTTTGAATTTGAATTGCTTACAATTTCAATGTTTCTAGAAGAGAGTAATTCACCAACTGGTTGAATATTGAAACTTCTCGTAGATTGAGAATGTCTGATTCGTGCCCTAAGGCTACGTTCAATCTCAGGGTCAAGATCTAAGAGATATTTGGGATTAGTTCATGTCATAAATCAAATAAAAATGAAAATAAAGAAAGTGGACCATAGTAAAATAAAAATTATAAGTTGAGTTGATGGTACAAAAATAAAAGAAGAGGATGAAAAAAAATGAAAACTTGAGAAAGGGTATAGATGAAAGAGAGAGGTGAAGAAAATAATAAAATGAAAAATAAAATAGATACCTCTAAATGGTTGAATAAATTACTTGCCTCCCCGGAAACGACGCCAATTTGAAAGAGTGCTGTCGTGGGTGTCCTCAAAGGATTAATGTGATTTTGGGGTACTTAGGTGCAACAGAGTGGCTGACCAAGGTCATCTCTCAAAGGAGGAAGTGAATTAAAAAAACTTTTCAGAGGTATTATAGAAATAAAATAAAAGAGAATAAAAAAACTACTTGAAATTATGGGGGGTGGTTGTTTATAGTTTATAAATCTAGAAGAAGTTTGCTGGAAGAATATTGTATAATTTTTTTTTGTTTTTAGTTTTGAAATGAATTTCGATTAAAATGACACAAAAAGAAGATGTTTTTTTAGAAATCTATTTTAAAAGGCATAATCTATATAACTCTACCTATTAATTCACTTATTAATCATTATCATTTAAATCAATATCCACTTAATTATGACCCCCTGATTTTTTATCTCTCGAACCCTATGAGAGTTAACTTAACCACAAAGATGAAATTACTTAAACCATAGGCTAGCTTCGGAACACGCAATCGCATCACCCTACTTTGATTGTTGTTCTAAGGATAGATTATGGTCAGTGGTTAATTAGAGCACATATCCATTCTGGAAATGATGATGAATTTTGTTTAGGGATTATATTTGAACTCTACAAATTTATCCCGTGTGGTCTTGTATTACCGATTAAGATTACGCTCTCACAATTTACACAAAATCCCGACCTCGCGTGTTTTTGTGTTAATTGTTCAATTGCTTACTTAGTTTCTTGTAATTTAAAAACACAATTCATGGATAATAGTATGTGAATTAAAGTATCTCATTTATTAAAAATAATTAAATGAAGAGGGATAGAGGTCGATCGATTACTAAAAAGAACTACCCTTCCATGGGTGGCGTAATCATCGTAGAAGCATTTTGCATGTGCAAAGGTTTATAATGGGTATAACCCAATAACGCTTCTACTCAAGAATTCCAGCCCAAATAAGAAGATTAAGAGAATAAATTTAAACAAAACAGAAGAAAAGAGAATAAATAAAAGAAGAACAAAGAAGTTTATTACAAAAACAAAATCATTACAACATGAAGGAGGAGAAGAAGGCTTCGTCGAAGGGATCCTTGCTTCAAGAGATACCCTTATTGAAATGGTTGGAGAATTGGAGTGGATCCACTTCTACTCTGCCCTAAACTTCCCAATACACGTTCCAAACCCTCAAAATGAGAAAAAAATCCAATTTATAGAGGGGAGGGGAGGAGAAGTTACAAGTGGTTTCAAGTGTGAATGTGGAAATTCGACCAAATATTTTATTCCAACTTGAACCGCCCATTTGACCTCCAAAACGCGTGAATTGACCAACCTTCCAGAAGGATGATTTGTGTCAAATAATTTCCCTGAGATTTCCTCAAAAGTTGGGCTCAATCCAATACCTGAAGAAGAATATATGGCCCAGATACAGAACCCATGTCCATTCTGCCGAGTCCAGCCCACCATTGAATTAATGGCCCATTTACTCCATCCAAATGCACTCTTTAGCTCTAGTGTCCTGAATGAAAGTTGTATAAAATTAAGTTAGTAACACTGTTACAAAATTTAAAATTCAAATAATAAATATAAAAATATTTATCTTCGAAATACTACAGTGCACTATGAAGGGTAAAACTGGAATTTTCACCAAATTTTCAAATGAATGATCAAATCCCAAATATTTTATAAATAAACGTATTTAACACAATTTGAGGAAATTATATCATTTATTATCAATAAAATATTCAACAAAATAGTGTTTTATCAATGACCTAGGGGTATCATACCCCAGTAGGGTCTTGAATCATGATGCAGCCCACCCCTGGTCTAGTGTGTCCATATCTCGTCTGGGTTTTTTCCTTGACTTGACATGGTCTATGACTTACAACGTCATCATCAATAGTTCACCAATACTCGCACGTAGGAGAGGGGGTATCAAGAAGTGAAATATAAATACAGATAATGATAAAAACATAGACCCTTATACATATTGAATAAAAAAATTATGATGCACAAACCTTCAATAAAATTAATTAATTATTATAATGAACACACACAAGTAATAAATAATAAAATAAAATAAAATAAACATACGTGGTTGGTCAATAATCAAGACTATTCTATGAGTTAATTAAAATTGAGATAAAAATTAAAATGAAATAAATTTAAGTTTGATGGAATTTAAATACATTAAAAGAATTATTTAAATTTAAATAATTTAATTTTTGGTCAATCCCAAAATTAATTTATTTTATTCTAAAATTAAATTAATTATGTAATTTAATTTTATTGAAAAACTAAATTAATTTTTTAGAATAATAAAAATACTATTATTTTAATCCAAAAATTAAATAATTAATATATTGAATATATTAAATTTCTTAGGCTCCAAAACCCCTGTGCAGGGCTGTTCTAGGCCAGACAGACCTGCACTGACCCATTTCAGGTCGGTCAGACCTGATTTGGACCAAGAGTACGCTAATCCACATGAGGGGATTGCATAAAGGTTCCTAAAAGGGTTCGTTATCCAGTAAAGGGGTCATGCATGCTAGATCTAGAGGAGACCGACCAATACTGGGGGTGGTGGTGCGGCCAGGGTGAGGCAACAATGGAGTCGGGGCCGTAGGTTCCTGGGGTGATTGAAGCCAGTGTTGGGAAGGCCATCGAGTATGCGAGACTGATGGAACAATGAGACGAAGGGAGAAGGTGGTGAGCTTGACAACATAGAAGAAATGGAAGGGGTTTGTCCCATGGTAGTGGTGGTGATCGTGAGTGAGAAGAGGCACTGGATGGTCTGGTGACAAAAAGTGGTGCAATGATGGGAGGGAAGTGCGACGACCATGGTGGGGTGAAGCCGACCTGGTGATGGCGGTTCTAGGAGGTAGTGTTGCTGGTGGTTTTTCGAGGAGGGTATCACAATGACAAGGATTATGAAGACCCATTTTTTGTGTTTTTTGTTTTTTTAAAAAGTCATTTTTTCTTTTCTTTCCATCTTTTGTTGGAAGCTTCAAAACCCTATTTTTTTCTTCCCACAAAATTCCACTAACCCTCCCCCTTTTACAACCTATTCTAAGATTTTTTTGTTAAAATGACCCGTGAATTAACCCACGCCCCATATTTGTTTTATTTCATCATATTCTAAAATCTATTGAAATAACCTTTGATTAAAATAATAATAATGATTATAAAAATTAAAATTCCACATTATTGATGGAATAAGAGATTTACTTGGAAAACACCTTCTGGGGTGTTTTTTTTGAGATCAAAATATTTTCAAATCCTAGGCAGATATATGGGGTGACTTGAATGATCATCAGAAACTAGAAACAGGTAAATTATAACACATATAAAATTATACGTTTCAATTTTTAATGCCCAAAAACCAACTGAAAACAATTAATTTTAAGTTTTTTTGGATGACCACAACTTGTTCATCTGATATCTAATAAATAAATAGTCTATTCCATTGGGACAAAATTAAATACCTCTACTTAATTTAAATCAAATTATTTTTTTCTTGGCTCAAAAAATTAATGTGGTCCCTCTGATACCAATTGCTGGTACCGAGGCATGCAACAGAATCTGGTGGGGGAAGGGATTTAAAATTTTTCATCATCAAAGTGAAGAAACTTTTCCATGTCTAGTGATCTTAGATTTAGTAGAGGTTTGAGGATATCACTTGAATTTAATAATCATAAAATTAAACCGAATGATTACCTCATTTGAATCGGTGGCAAGTTCGACTATAGCTTGTCACTAGTGATCATTGCTCGAAGGATTCAAAATCAAACCCCTCTAGATCATCCATACACGCTTTAAGAATCCGAATTATGCTAATTGTCAAATTACAGGTGCTAGCATAGAGCTTCAATGATTCCTTTGACATTGAGATGATCACCTCAATCTCATCCCTTCGCTCTATTGAAATAATTCTTGGATCAATTTCTCAGATAGATACTATCTATATCAAGGATGTGGAAGGAGAGAGAAGCTATTATTTTTGAATTAATGAATAGTATTTGTAATGAGATTCTTTTATGATTTATATAGTGGATACTCAAATATCTGAAAATGGTTCCTCTACCCCCGTATATCTAACGTCCACTTAATAAATAATAACTGACATGTTATAAAAAAATAACTATGTCATTAGCATCATTTATACTTTATCATCTACTTGTAATATATAATAAATATATTATGTGATAAATATGAGTCATTAACTCAACCTGTAATTCTTTCTAATATTAAACAAACCTTGAATAAAATAAAATTCGTTCATGTAGTATTTTCCACCTATTAACTTAATACCTTGTGAACAATTTAAAAAAATATATTCAACCCAATTATTCTATAATCGAATAATAATGAATTTATTTATTCATTAGTGATCGATTACTTGGAAAACTTTCGAACCCCATGGTGGGGCCCACCATGTCCAATATTACTATTCACCAGAATAGGGAAGAATCTTGAATACTCTGTTGTGCGTGACCCTATAGACCCTTATATCAATAGTAGTGAATACTATTCACTAACCAAGAGTGAAGTCTAACAACCCATCAAGGCCCCTAAAGAGAAAGAATTTTTATAGCAACGATAATGACCCAATGAACACATATTATGTAATATAATGTCTTTGTCTCATGATTTCTCATAAATATGGATGCACAACTTGTGTCATAATCCATTCTCACTTTATTATTTATTGATATAACTGGATAGACCCACCTTAGACTACCTTGGCCAAGGATTTATAAAGGCACTACCATCCTGATCAACTAGGCCCGAGATATCACTTCCTAAACTCATAAGTGATAAATTATATCTTGAAAATTCAACCAATGTCATACCACCAATGATGTACCCAACACAAGCTACCTCACTATGACTTCAATGTCATGGTTTTTTCCTTACCTTAAAGTACATGATAAAATGGTACACATTGATAATGATCTAAAGTTAGGAGACCAATAAAAATTTTCATAGATAGGAATGACCAATGACACATGAAACATGTGATGTTCCTATTGGTAGGATCACAAAGTGATAACTTCATGAGAATTCTCAGTGCCTATGAGCCCCCAACACCTGATAGTTAGACATCAACTGTGCCCAGTCAATATGATGAATCTAGAACATATGACATATGTTTAAGATTAATGTCATAGTATCTCGAGATTCTCATTATAGCATGATAACTTTTATAACCTTTTGATATGACAAATAATTTATAAAAATTACCATTTAAATAGTGGAAACAAAAATATCAACACTATAATGGTAATCAAAACATATTGATAAATTGGGGTTTAGTGAACCAAATTTTACAACACCAATCTCCATTCCTTTGATAGGATAATAGATTCCTTATGATCATTCCTCAAATTCTTATTTAATAAATCTCATTTGGTTATGATATGATACAATATTATTCAACCCATTTTCTTTCTATGGGTAATTCTTATGTTTATGACTTATGATTTATTTCCTTAAGTGGAAAACATATGAATGAAAATGAAATGAATGTGATGGGTGGGTATAAAATTATATATCCCTCCAATGCATTGGGTAATGTTTTAGTCTCATGATACATCATGTATGAGACTAGAGAGTGAACCTAATCCATTATGGAACTCTTTCCACCATATGATGTTGTCTCGACAGTTATCCTTGACTTATATTTATGTCACTTTTGATGTTACTAGCACATTTCCTATGTTACCATGATCTTAGGATACCATTTTCTTTATGTTATTCTCCCATGTGATTACCCATGAGACTTCTATTTTATGATATCATGTTATACCTTTGACTCAAAAATATACTTCCTTATCATGTTTATTCCCTTACTAGTCTTTTTAGATCACCCATTTATTTTATGAATTCCCTTGGTTATCCTATACATTTTTAAGTGCTCAAAAGGATTTAGGATCTTATTATGGAGAATATAATAAAGAGATTTTATTTTAGTCTCACTTTGATGTAATATGATCCTAGTCTTCCAAAGACACTAGGACTCATGATATTTGGGTTGTAATTAATATATGTTTATCTTAAAAATCATGTAATTATATGTGTAAAAGACATGGGTCACTATAGTTGGTATCAGAGAAAGGTCTAGTTATTTTTGGAGAGTTGGACTAGAATAATTTATTGAAAACCTTAGGAATAATTATAAGGATAATGATAAGTATATAATAACATCCATAATTTTTGTGTAGTATAGAGTGAGTGGGTTTCAAGAAAATTCATCCCTATCTTGATAATACAAGTGGACTTGGCTCTGAAATAGTTGTATCTAGGGGGTAATAACCTTGAAAAGGGTTCATTGATCTAGACTTTATCATCACATGGTGCCCAATAATGAGCCTTATAGTACGCCTGGTTTGAAACTCCTAGGGTATATGCTTTGTAAATTCAAAAAACTTTTTACGATCCATTATGAAAAAATCGAACAAAATTTTAGGTTAGAAAACCTAATAGGAAATGTTACCATGGATAACCTTGATTGAAACCTAGAGAATCATAATTCAGGATATAATTATCATTTATAAGTTATTCCTTCAGGGTTTATAAGTTTCCCCTTTTGTATGTTAATGAATTATCATATTGTTTCTTTTATTATTTTTAGTTAATGACAGGAAATAGGAGAAAGCATGCCAACAACCAATGTGATGGGCAATGTAATGATTCCCTTAATGACATAAATAACCTAATGATAATGGAAGTTATACATATTGTGATCATTCTAAATGATATATCTTGAATTGTGATTAAAAAATATAATATAGTTGAATTTAAAAAACACATCAAAGAAGGGAAAGATCTCATCTAATGGAAGTTCAAGTGCCAAATATGAAAAAGAAAATAATATTCAATTTATTACCTGTTAAAAGTGTGGGAAGAGGAACTATGGAAAATTACTTAAAGTAATTGAAAGATGATTTATGTGTGGAAAAGGAGGGCACAAAGAAGATAATTGTCGAAGAAAAATTAAGAGTCTAGTTAACAAGACACAGAGAAATAAAGTTCAACCTAATATACCACTAAGAGTTCAATGTTGCAGATAAGGGGACCTTGGGAATTATCCAACTCAATTCCATAAACTAAGGTTTATCCCCTAGAACAATTAAGGACCAATGTTATACCTAATCATTGAAGTAAAAGGGTTGAAGTATTTATTTATTAGGATTCAATAATTATGCTATAGAAGTATTTTTACAAATGGTATTTTGGTTATAATAATCATGAAAGATCTAAGTATTATGTAAATTTTGGAATCATGTATTCATGTAATATTAAATAAAGAGTTATGCATACCATCATGGGTTTATGAGTTTAAGGTTGATCACATGTTCAAAGTCTTAGACACCTCTTTTTAGTTTCTAAGTGATGGTATTTTAATATGATTAATGATATTTTGGTAAATGTTTTATTGGTTTGATATATATATATATATATATATATATATATATATAACCTTTAGGTTTAAGGTAAAAGATTATTTGGGAATAATTCTATTATGTTTTTAGAGATGTAAGTTAAAGGGCATTAGATAACCTTTGAGGTTAAAACCTTCTTTCATGTTGATATTATTAAGATTATATATAACCTTTAGGTTTAAGGTAAAAGATTATTTGCGAATAATTCTATTATTTTTTTAGAGATGTAAGTTAAAGGGAATGAGACAACCTTTGAGGTTAAAACCTTATTTCATGTTGATATTATTAAGATTATTTAGGATTTAGGGTTATTTGTTTAAGGAATGATTTATGTTAAACCTTTGGTTTTATTATTAAATTTTAGATATTAATATATTCATATTCATTTTGGTTATTATCTTACATTGTTCTAACCATTTTGGTTTTAATAAATATAATAGTAAAATCTTGTTACTCTTTTAAGGATCTTATGATCCATTAAAAGTTAATTTTAATTCTTGAGGCACAAAAAAATTCGCATTGGATATTTATTACTTAGATTTCAAAAATATAGTAATCAGATAGTCTCCTTTTAGTTGATTGACATTCCCTCGTTTCAGTGAAATTAAGTTCACAAATCATGATAACCATATACATTCATCACATGCATCATACTACAACTCTTACTACCAACACTCCATTCCTGGTAGAAACTAGCCAATGTGGTGTTCAAAAAAAACACAATCACAACTTGATAACTCCTCCACATTGAAGTCTCTACTCAAAACCATCGATCTCAAATAGTTCCACTATAAAACATGTTTGGGGGAAACCTAATGTGGTTCACAATCCTTGATGAACACTCAATAATGGTCACACTACTCTGTATAGGGATCAACATACCTAAAAAAAACTTTTGACCCTATCCAAATCTTATAATTTTCTACAGTAGAGCAGTCCCATTGCATGTTGAAAAAGAATAATCTATCAATGAATCACTATTGTATTGGAAGATCGATATGAGAATTAATATATGGTCAGTAAAATTATAAATATTTTATAAATAAGAGTCTAAAATTACACCCTAATATCTATACCCTAAGGATTAGGCTCAACTCAAAAATTCCCTAGGTATCTTATGTTGAATGCATAAAACATATCCAACATATGGATAGTATTGTCGAACTCAGGGGTAACTACCATCTGCTTTACAAGTCAAATCTTTAATAAGAATTAAGGAGAGTGAAAAAACTCAGATCATGGGGTGAGAATGAATCTTAACAGAGTCTTTTAAAAACATGAATCATTACTCAATAATAAGTGGTGAGAGGCCCAACTACAATCATGGGCCTAACTATGATCTAGCCACTACACACAAGTTTTCTATCAACAGGTTTCACACTAAATTAAATAGTGTAAACCCACAAGTGTTAGATTATATCCAGATGATCTAACATAGGAAGGACATGGTAAATTATAACTGACCACTATAGAATTAATTTACCAATTCACATGAACCCCTAATTGATGTCTCAGATCTTGGGGTTGAATAACAGGTTATCAATGTCCTAGTGAAAGGATATGTCAACTTCCACACCTATAATGGTCTCCCTTTTTATGATAAAAAAACTCAAAACCACATTAAAATCATTTCCCTAATTCCTAAAGGTGTCCTCACTTTACTATTGACTCCAAAAAACCATACCCCAGACACATCGGCTCTGATACAACTCCAAGATGACCCGACCCATCAGGGGTAACTCCCACATTAGCGGTAATCCAAGTGTGGAACCACAATAATACCTCCAATATTATAGGGGATGGTGAATAAAAAATAGTATGAATATATCATAATATGTGAGGACTTAAACTTTAATGAACTACAATAAATACATCTCCAATATACATGAAAAACAAAATAATAGAAGAATATATATAATCAATATAAATGAATACAAGTCATAGAGGATATAATGAATACAATTACAAACCATAATGTAATAAAATGAAAATATAACATCTAAAATGTCTCTAAAACAAAAAATATATAGAATATCATCTATGATACCTGTATTCCTAGATCAATCTCTAGTCACAATGGTCACCACCACCATAAAAAATCACCTTTCTCTATAATGTATCACAAATAATCTCTAAACATCCTTTAAAAACAAGTGATGCAAGATTTATATATACCTAGACTATCTATAAACTTACGATCTATATACATAGACACAACACGTGTGGGAACCGTGATTGTGTATGTTTGAGTATAACTATACCTAGTAGGATTCCCAAAAAAACATAAATAAAATTCAAAGAAACATGTTAGATCGACTCTTGGAATGCAAGGTTATCGTGAGAAAGGTGAAGAGGTATAATCAGAACACCAAGTCATCTAAAATCCCTTAATACTATAGAGTAACTAGATGAATGGAAAAAAAGAATAATATAGATATAATCATATGAATATCCCACCAAGTAATATTGTAATGACCTAAACATTTATAAATAAAAATTAATCTTATTATTTAAATTTAATGTCTTGTTATGTATTATGGTTATAGAAAAAAATAAACTTATTTGGTTTTATTATATCCTATCATATTTAAAATATGTTTAAGCATCATTACCATTTATAATATAGCCATTGAATAATGATCACATGATTAGTATAAATATATGGTTTTAACAAATCCAAATGACACAAATAAAGGAGGTGATAGCCTCAACTAGTAGGATCGTACCCTATAATTCCCATTTATCAAAGTTTACATGGGAGAGAGAATCTCTAGGTTTTATCCTTGAACAATCCCAACTTGATATCTAACAAGTTAAGCATGAGAGAAACTATTTACGAAATAAGTCCAAGCTCATCGAGATCACAGACCAAACCATGTACGTCGAACCACCCCATGAAAGTCTCACCGTCGCGCACCTTACCCTTAGAGAGTTTTCTGATATATTAAAAAGATATGTATCAATACCATAATAAAATGAATATGTATATTTTATTTTTAATAGAATAATTTTCATATTTTCTTCTTATCATTAATTTATAAATGATTTTGATTTTTATACAATAAAACACAAATTGTATTATTAATTAGTATTAAATTTCAATTAAGAGATTTATTTTGATGAATTAATGGATTTTTTGAAATAAAAAATATTTTAATAAAATATTATTATTAAATATTTTTTATTAAATATAAATGATCATATAATTTTTATGATATCAAATGTAATTTTTATAAGGGTTCAAAAACCATTACTATAAAAAAACCAACATCACTCAATAAATGTCTATTCTAATTTTAAAAGTGAAAATTCATATATTTAGAAAATTATTTTGATAAAAATAATATTATTTTTGGAATTAAAAAGTCAAAATTATCAAATAATGAGTTCTTCATAATTTTCTTAGATAATAAAATTTTCGGGTAAAAATTAAATATAGTATAAATATACAGTGCATATTATGACATCATAATAACCCAAAAGTGATGTAATAAATACTATAAAGGGTATCCATGACAAAAATATATTTTTTACCTTTAAAATAATCCGATTTTATGTTTATTTTAATATTTTTAGAAATCCTTTATGAATCCTCGAAAACCATTAATACATTTTAAGGTTTTAAAATCATTTCTTTAAGAGTATAACTCACTTACACATCATAAATGGTATTATTTTATTAATTATGGACCCTTTTATTTCAAAAATAATTATAAATACTCCAATTTGGTAGAAAACATGGAAAAACCCATGGGAAGGTTTTTGATTTTGGTTATTTTATTATATAGAGTCCAAAACCTATGTTTGAGAAATAATAATGAATTCTCCACTCATTTCATATATAAACCCAGCAAAGGTCCCATTTATATTCACTAAAAATACTTTTATCAAATCCTTACTCCACCCTAAACTCTTTATATTCCTACCAAGGTGACCCTAAGCACTCAATAAGCTTCTCTCAAGCATTTGGAGTCACACTCTCAAGGTAAGGGATCATATCATTCTTCTCTTTATTAATGTTTCTTTATTATCTTATGCCTTATATTTCTAATTCCTAATGTTGGGATATGTATTTATGTTTCCCTATTACCTCCAATTTGATTTAAAAATTATAAGAGACCCATTTTTATCCCATCAACCCATTTTTTGAATTTTTAAGTGACGTCGTTATGCTTCCAAAATTTCACCGCAATTTTCCATGCCAAAACAATTGTGTAGTGAATTCCATACCCATTTCTTATCAAAGGTGATTGCATTTATACACTTATAATTACTTGAATTGGGAAATAAATTTATGTATTAAAAACTCCATTATACTGAAATAAAATATGATTATGAATGAATCCATATTCTATGATATATGTGTCACACTTAAGCATGATAACGAAATGAAAGTGACAGGTGCACAAAGAATTATATAGTGCTCCAATGCATTGGGTAATGTTTAGTCCCATGATACATCGTACTAGGAAATGGTGTGAACTTGATTCCTTTATGGTAATTTTCCATTATTATGTATTGGAAGTTAGACTTCACATATTTTTATGATGCAGTGTTTTAAGTTATTTCTACATTTCCCATGTTTCCTCTATGATTATCATGCCATATCATGTCTCATTGTTCATGTTTATGTTTCTTACTCTTTTTATGACCCATTGATATACCTATTATCTAACATGAATTATTCTCTTCATTTTATATCATGTTTATTCTCTTATTTGGATTTATATCTCACCCCTTTCTTATGTATGTCCCCAGGTTATCCCGTGTAATTTTAAGTTCGATGGAATATTATGATCACGTTAAGGAATTTTTCAATAATGATGATGTATTCTCCATTATAAGTTGTTATTTAATGTACCTAATTCAAAAAGACACTATAATTCTCAATATTACAGGTTTTATTATGTATACTATTATATAATAAATCATATAATAAGTTGTAATAAAGATAAGGGTTGTTATAATTGGTATCAAAAGAATTGTTTAGTTATTTTTGGTATTAGGATTAGAAAACTCTATAGAAAGTCTTAGGGATAAGACGAAGTATAAGAAAACAAACCTAAATTATGGTAGGTATAGAGTAAGTTTTTTATTAATAAAATACATCCCTGTCTAGATACTACAAGTGAATGTGGCTCTGAAACAAATATACATAGGGGTAACATCCAAAAACACTACATTGATCTAGACTCTACTGGGAATTGGTGCACGACAACGGGCCTTGTTATACACCTAGTTTGACACTCCCAGGGGATATTCTTTGTTAAATTTAAAATCTTTTTATGAAACATTATTAAGGGAATAATAATTCCAATAATATTATATATTAGGAAATAGATCTTGGATAACATAGATTCAAACCTTTAAATCCATACATTAATGAAATACTTGTAATTTATAATTTATCTCTTTAATGTAATTGGATCCTTGTTTGTGTGATAAATAGTTTAAAAACACTATTCATTAATTTTACCTTTATTCTAGAAAATTACTATAAATAGGAGGAATCAGGTAAATAACCAATGTGATGGTCAATGTTATGACTGTCCCAACAAGGTGACCACTCGATGGTAGTGAGAATCACAAACTTTGAAACAATACTCTCTCAACTGACTCTGGTTTTGAATTAAAACCTGGATTAAGAGGAGTGATCAAATATCCCTAAGAATGAAAAAGATTCAATTGAGACCTTTATGTAACAAAGTCCTCTTAATTTCAATGGATAATCTGATCCCTTAATCATTAAGAGTAGATCAACTCCATTAAGAAGATATTATCTATTATTTAATGTTCTGAGCAAGAGAAGGTTCTAATGGCTATTTATCATATGGAGGGAGAAGCTGACCAGTGGTGGAAATTGATCAATAATATAAATCCTAAGGAAGATATTGAAGTGATGGGGTGGAAGGAATTCTGGAAAATGTTTTTAGATAAATATTTTCCTCGCACTCTCCATCTTAAAATGGAAAGGTATTTCCTTTCCCTCAAGAAAAGAGATGTAGAATCTATCAAGGTGTACGAGAAAAAATTCACAAGACTTGTACGATACACCTTAAACTTTTTTTCCCTTGAATACAAGATTGACCACTTCTTTGGTGGCATGAAACCTAGTCTATAAAAATCCCTCGTGATTCAAGACTTTGAGAGCTATGATGAAATTGTTCAATGTAACCTCAAAGCCGAAATGTAGATCATAAAATCTGAAGGGTATCATGGGGATAAGTAGTGGAAATTTGAGTTTAATTATAGTAGTATGATGGATAAATCTAATGGTTCCATGAAATTTCAACACCCCACTTGTCAAATATGTGGAGAGAAGCACCTCAAAAATTGCATAAGGGGATGAGGAAATAATTTAAGTGTGGGAAAGAAGGGCACATAGCTAGCGAATGCCGATGGGAGAACCCCAAAAATGTGATGTAGGAAAGGAATTCTCCATTAAACCATCAGATCATTATTCATCACTTCAACTACAAAGAAATATGAAACTTTGAGAACCAATTCACAAATCTAAGGGTTTTCAGAGACAACCAACAACCTTCAAGGAAGCAAAGGAGAGCTTTTTCCATCACAACCACTGAGGAAGATCCTGAAAAAGAAGTGGTGATAGGTAAACTAGTTATTATTTAAATAATAAAAAACATACTTTTTTATTATGGTTTTACGCATTCATTCATATCAAAAAAATTTAGTATAACAATTCAAACACCACCACAAATCATGAAAGTAGAATTGTCATTGAAAATAATAAATGGGGAAATTATTTTATCCCAAGTATATAACTCACCCCCTATCAAAATATGTGAGATGAACAACCCAAAGAACCTTTTCATACCCCCTTTTGTGGAATTTGATGTAATTCTGGGTATGGATTAGCTTTCCCTATATAGATCCAACATAAATTTCCATGAGAAGGAAATAACACTCTGTATTGTGAATTAACTACCGATTATTTACAAGTGCAAGGGGGAGGATGAATCTTCTTTAGCACCGACGTCTTAAGCATGGATAATATCCCCCTATGATAAAGCATATCTAGCTCAAATGGTTGATTCTAATGAAAGAATCATCCTTGAAGACATGCCCATTGTGAGGTAATATGATGACGTGTTTCCAAAAAAATTGTATGGTCTTCCTCCTAGATGAGAGTTTGAATTTTACATCGAGATTATACATGGGGAATTACCATTATCCAAGACTCCATATAGAATGGATGTTTTGAAAATTAGGGAGTTAAAGAAACAACAGCCATATAATCTAGATAAAGGGTCAATACGCCCAAGTGCATCACCTTGGGGTGAACGAGTCCTCTTCGTCAAGAAGAAGGATGGGTCAATGAACCTTTTCATTGATTATCATGAGATAAAAATATCATGATAAAGAACAAGTATACTATTATATGGATTGATGACTTGTTAGATCAGCTATGCAGATCACAATACTTCTTCAAGGTGGATCTATGGTCGGGATATTTCCATGTTTGGATAAAGAAGGAAGATACCCCCATGACTACTTTTCGTATAAGGTACCGACACTATGAGTTCATAGTAATTCCATTAAGACTCACCAATTCTCTATAAATATTCATGTACTTGATGAATATAGTCTTTAGAGATTACATTGAAAAATTTGTGGTAGTCTTTATAGATGATATTCTAATATACTCCAAATCAATGAGGAGTATGAAGAGAATCTGAGCATTGTACTGAAGACCTTATGAAAGGATAAGCTTTACTCCATGTACAAAAAATATGAGTTATGGTTGAAGTAAGCCCCTTCTTTGGGAATATCATTAAAAGAAATGAGATATCCGTGGACCCTTAAAATATATAAGCAATTAAAATATGGATGAGGCCAATATTCTTGACATATATCTATAGTTTCCTTGGATAACTAGGTACTATCATCAATTTTTGAGAAATTTATCATGATTTTAAAACCCTATAACACAAATAACTATAAAGGGAGTTAATTTTGATTGGAATGATGAATATCAGAAGATATTCAAGGATATAAAAAGGAATATTATAACTAAACCTTTAATCACACTACCCACAAGTGGAGATATTTTCATGGTATTCATCGATGATTTGAAGAATGGATTGGGATATGTGTTAGTGTAATATAAAAAAGTGATAGCCTTTGCTTCAAGGTAGTTGAAAGAACATGAGTAGAACTATCCAACACATGATTTGTATTTGGATTTAGTGATATTTTCTGTAACGACCCAATGTTTTATCAATGAAAATTAATTTATTATAAATATGTCATATAATCACATGAAATCACAACCTAATGAACTAATAAGTTCTATGTGACCTTTAAACATAATTTTGACACTTCTGTGTTTTGAATTTCAAAAATCTAACATACACGGTTACGATCAGTAAGATGTTTGGAGTCCGATAAGATAAATTTTTTTGGTGAATAATAACATACCCTTACAAATAATAACCTAACCTTATGAATAGTAATATGACCCTTATTAATATTACATCATACAAAAGAATAGTAACCCCACCCTTGATTGTATAAATAAAATTTAGGCATCTTATAAGTGATAATATGGCTATAGTAAAAGTATTGGTATTTTTGTAAGTCATAAATAAATAATTATAATTAATTAATTAATTTTAAATAAAATATATTTTCCTAAAAGGTGTTCATAAATTAAAAATTTTATGTCTTCTGGTTTTAAGATAATTTTATAAGACCTTATGTAATTTCTGAATGCATTATAAAATCAGTTATAGTATTAAAATCTATATTTTTCAAGTAAATTATGATTTAAAATAAAAATTAAATTAATCATATTTATAAAATTATTTTTGAAAAATTTATTTCATTTTTTGATTCTAAATGTTGAAAAATGGTTAGGGTGAATTTTTGGTATTTTTCTAAAATACTTGAATTTTTGATGAATAGTAAAATACGATAATTCACAATAAGTGCTAAAACCTGAATTTCTGCATCATGCTTGAGTCATGGATGATATAAATGGAAGTTGGTTTGAAATCACATAAAATTATTAATATATTTGGTCCTAAAATAATCACTATTTTTGGTTTTGAGGGAAATTAATAAACTAAGGAATTAAATATTATGAAAACCCTCCTCTCCTCCACTATAAATACCACTCCTCATTACCTCTTCTATTCACTCCTCTCAAGCCTTGTGACTTCCATAAATCCTACCCAAATATCTCCCAAAGATCCTCCCACACATCTATCATCCCTTGGTCTCCTCAAAAGACCAAATCCTCTCCCCTTAAGAAGATCTCAAAGGAGATAAACTCAAGAGGCAAATTCCTCTTTCTGATTCTTTTATTTTCTTTCAAGTTATTTTCTTTTCTTTTTTCTTTCCTCACCTCCCTTCACCAAAATGGTATAAAAAATACAGTAACATATATGTACTATATTTTTTTATTCTAATGGGATAATTTATTATCATCTCTCCTTTACCCTTCTTTTATACGAATGAAATGAAAACATTGTCTGAGATGTGTTAATTTATCATATTCAAGGATGACAGGTTTTCAATTTGCTTTAACATCTTCTATTATGGTAATGAAACCATTTTTATGGTTGAACCAGAATATTAAATATTTATTTTATCTTATTTGTTGTTATTTAATCTTTTTTCACACTTTATGTAAAATAATAATAAAAAACATGTTAATTATGAACAAAATCTCCAAGTTAATCCAAGCGTTTAACATTAATGTTTTATATAATGATTAAACTTAACTCCAAATAACCCAATGAATTTTATGAATATGTAATCTTATGTATTATTAATAATGTTATATAACTTCAATTCTGGACAACCACCTTCATCATACATGTGTGTCCGAACATGAATATAAGTGAACCGATCATTAAAACCAAGGAAACAAACGAACCCGAACAATGAAATTGAACCTCATAACCAATCAAAAAGGTTAAGAATAAACTCAAAAAGGTTATACTAAATCATTAAAATGTAAAATAGGTTCTTTAATTATTAATTAATTAACCTAATTTGATTATTCAGGTCATTAATATCAAGTGGAGAACACCATCATACTTAAGGTAAGGAATCGTCTCTATTTCACTTTTATTCAAGAATCTCCTCTATGTTATGAACTTTTATGTGTAATTAATAATGATTGGGTATGAGTTCTCAAACCCACCATACTTCCCTCATGATGTATAAAATATTATAAACCCATTTCTCTCACATTAATCCCTCCTAATTATACCCGATACCATGCTGATATTCCGTAAGGGATTCTACCTGAACCTTCTATATTCCTTCAGGTTGCTCTATCTTTCTTTTTATCCAAATGAAGTTATATTTTAATTTTGTGTAAAACTTATACATAATATTTATATGCTCCAAAATCATTTTTCAAGATCCATACATCATTCTCTTTCATGGATGTACATGTTTTTATGTGATTCCCTCCTCAAATAATTCCCAATAAGCAAACTTGTTTTAAGGGAACTTCCTGAATTCTTGACCAATTTCAAGTTCACTCTATCCCATATTTTAAGCCACCATTGTATTTATAAAATCATCCTTTTTTATTATGAAAACCTTCTTTGTTTACTTCTTGTTTTATATAAAATATTTTCCCTTTTCTATTTTAAAGGCTTTATAGTATTTTCCTTAAAACCGCACAAAAATGTTTTAATGATAAAATTTATGAAATACTTTTATTACATTTTGTCACTTATAATTGACATAAATTACCATGATAAATTCCTATTTTAACTTATTAATGTCCATGTATATTTTAGTTCCTTTCTTTCATGGAAACTTTTATGATATGCCCATTTGTTATGCTTTATGACATGATTGTGGTACCCAATTCTTTCCATGGGTAACCCTTATGTTTATGTATGGTTGATTATGTATGATTATTTATGTGGAAAAAATATACATGAAAAGTTAATATGGGTGCACTCAGATAGTAATCCAATGAATTGGGTAAATTTTTGTCTCATGAAATGTTATGTGCGATGGTCTTAGCGGTTATCCTTGGCTTGTGCTACCATGTGCGACGGTCTTGGCGGTTAGCCTTGGCTTGTGCTACCATGTGAAACATTCTTGGTGGTTAGCCATGAATCATTCTAAATTCATGTTTTATGTTTCTTCCACATTATTATTACTCCATGTTTATATGATTCCATGTTTATATGTTATGATTCCATATGTACATGCCTTTTTATATCATCATGTCATGACTTCTATCCCATGTGCTAATGTTTTTTCCTTACAGTTATTCCCTTACTGGGATTTTAGATCATCCCTTTGTTCATGTGATCCCCAGGGTACCCTATGCATATGTAAGGGATCAAAGTAATTTAGGATCTTTTCATGAAGATTAAATAAAGAAGTGTTTTTTGGTCCCGTGTTTTAAGTTTTATGTACCTAGTCTTCAAAGAAACTAGACTTCACGATCCTTGGATTGTACACTGATGTTTAATTATGATTAAAATAATGTAATGTTATGTGTAAAAGGATAAGGTAACTATATTTGGTATCATAGGATGGTCTAGTTATTTTTGGATATTATGAATAGAGCACTTTAGTAAGAACCTTAAGGATGAGACTAAGTATAAAAAAACATCCCGAAATTTTGGTAAGTATAGAGTAAGTGGTTTATCAAGTAAATAAATCTATTTCTGGATAAAAATAAGTAGAGGCGGATTTGGAACAGATATATCTAGGGGTAAAACCCAAAAACACCGCTTTGATCAAGACTCAAACGGGAACCGGTGCATGACAACGAGCCTTTCTACACTCTTGGTTTGACACTCCCAGGGGATATGATTTGGTAAATTCATGAGCTTAGTAAAAACCATCATTAAGGGAATAAAAAAATCCCATAAGAATATAAGTTAAGAAATAGATCAAGGATAACCTAGATTTAAACCTAGGGAATCAAAAGTTAGGATATACTTCTCCTTTACAAGTTTATACTTTTATGTTCAAAGTTTCCTTTTTTATGCTCAATAGATAAGTATTCAAGACTTCTAATTGTACATTATTTTTCTTAGTTAATGGTGGGAAATATAATAACATGTTCCAACAATCAATGTGATAGAGAATGTAAAGATTTCCCTAATGATATGTCTGATATGATGGGAATGGGTGCTAAAAATTTCATTATAGTACTTAATCATCTGGCTCAAGTTATAAATAATAACTTGAATCATGTGGAACCCCATCCTATTATAAGGAAAGAGAAAGTTACCATTGAATCCTTCATGTGGAAAAGTCCTCCCATGTTTAGTGGATCTTCTGATCCCCTCCTTGTAGAATAGTGGATTAACTCCATTGAAAAGATATTATATATCCTCCAGTGCTCATAATAAGATAAAGTCATACTGGCAGTATATCATTTTGATGGGGAAGTTGATCAGTGGTGGACACTGATCAAGAATACGAATCCCCAAGAGGAAATTTATTCCATGGATAGGAATGAATTCAAAAGAATGTTTTTCAATAAATATTTTCCCTGAACCCTCCATCTCAAGATGGAAAGAGAGTTCCTCAGACTCAAGTAGAAGGAAGATGAGTCAATCAGGGCGTATGAAGAAAAAATTTCAAGGCTTTAAAGGTACGCCTCTGGATTTTTATTGAAAACCAAAATCAAGGTGAATCACTTCTTTAGCAGACTAAAGCTGAGTCTATAAAAAGTGTTGGCAATTAGAGACTTTGAAAATTATGAGGAAATTGTTCGTTGTGCCCTCAAGGTTGAAATGGAGATTATAGACTCTTAGTGGTATTGTGGGCCTGGTGAAAAGAAGAGGAAAATGGAATCTAATGTGGGAAGTCCCACAAATAAATTCCATGATGTAAAGAAGACCGATCATTCCACGTGTAAAAATTATGGGAAGAAGCATCCTGGGAACTGTCTAAAGGGAACCAAGGATTGCTTCAAATATAGAAAGTTGGTACATATGGATAAAAACTACCGATGGGATATGAATAATCCTACTAATATGGAAGAATAAAGGAAGGTTCAGATCAGAACTTATCCTGTAGTGAAGTGTTATAACTTCAAGGAGTATGGTCATTATGCAAAAAATTGTCCTAATCCGAGGGTTGTCAGAGGCAATCAACAACAACCTCCAAGGAAAAAAGTAAGGGCTTATGCTATTAGTGTTTCCCAGGAGGTGCTGAAAAACAATGTGGTGATAATTACACTATTTATTAATTCAAGAATAGAGAACTTACTATTTGATTCTGGTTCTATACATTCTTTCATATCCTTCAAGTTTGGCAGAACAATTCAAGCACAACCTAAAAATTTGGAGGATAAGTTATCTGTGAGTACAAAAAATAAGGAAATTATTGCATCCATGGTTTATAACTCCTCCCCAATTAATGTTTGTGGACTAAACCTCCCAAAAAATCTCTTCATACTTCCTTTAGTGGAGTTCGACGCTATCTTGGGCATGGATTGGCTATCTTTATACAAATCCAACATCAAATGTTGGGAAAGGGAGATCAATCTTCACATCTCGAAGCATCCTCCAATCCATTACAAGTGTAATGAGGAATATGAATCTATTTTAGAATAAGTGTCTCAAGTGTGGATATTAATTCCTTATGAGCAATCATTTCTAGCTCAAATGATTGAGACAAAGGAGAGAATCATGCTTGAAGACATGCCCATCGTGAGGGATTACACTAATGTATTTCTCGAAGAGTTTCTTGGTCTTTATCCTAACCAAGAGGTAGAGTTCTCAATTGAACTTATTTATAGATCTCTATCTATATCAAATACAACTTATATAATGGCCACCGTATAGATGGAAGAGCAGAAGAAGCAGCTACAGGGGAATTTGGAGAAGGGTTTTATACATCCGAGTGCTTCACCATGGGGTGCACCAATCCTCTTTTTCAAGAAGAAGGATGGATAAATGCACCTCTACATTGATTATCATGAGCTCAATAAAATCATGATAAATAACAAGTATACCCTACCATAGATAGATTAATTGTTCTATTAGCTTCGTGGGGCCAGTTATTTCTCTAAGTCAGACCTTTGGTTGGGATATCACCAATTAAAGGTGAGGAAGAAATATATTACCAAGGATGCCTTTCGAATGAGGTATGGACACTATGAGTTCATAGTGATGCCATTCATACTCACAAATTCTCTATAAATTTTCATGGATTTAATGAATATATTCTTTAGACATTACCTCGAAAAATTTTTGGTAGTCTTTATCAATGATATTCTGATATACTCCAAGAGAAAGGAGGAACATGAGGAGAATTTGAATACTGTGTTAAAGACTATGAGAAGGGATAATTCGTATGAAAATTATAGTAAATGTGAGTTCTAGATGGAGGAAGTATCATTCTTGGGGCATGTTATCACCGACAAAGGGATATCTGTATACCCTTCCAAGACAAAGGCGATTGAAGAGTGGCCCAAGCCAGCATTTTTAATGGAGATCCACAACTTTCTAGGTCTAGACGAGTATTATACACAATTTTTGAAGAACTTTTCATGATTTTAAAACCCAATGACCAATCTAACATATAAAGGAGTAAAGTTTGTCTCGACTCAAAAATGTGAAGACTGTTTTAAGAAGTTGAAAAAGAGGCTAATCACTGTTCCAGTACTCACACTCCTAACAAGTGGAGAAATATTTGTGGCGTATAGTGATGATTAAAAGAAGGTCTTAGGCTGTGTGTTAATAAAAAATAATAAATTAATAGCTTATGCCTTAAGGAAGCTGAAAATCTATGAGAAAAACTATCCCATGCATGATCTGGAGTTAGCGGTTACGATCATTGCATTAAAAATATGGCAACATTATCTATATGGGGAGATGTGTGAGATATATACTGATCACAAGAGTCTCAAATATATATTCACACAAAAAGAGATTAATATGTACTAGAAAATATTTATAGAGATCATCAAGGATTATGACTACTCAATACACTACCATCCCGGTAAGGCAAACAAGGTGGAAAATGCTCCAAGTAGAAAGGATATTGCATCTTTATCAATGATGAGAATTGAAAAGGATCCAATATTTTTAGATTTGTAGAGGATTGACATGGAGATAATTAAGGGAGGAACATCATCAATCCTTTATTAAATTATCCCTCAAATATCCCTCATGGAGAAAATAAAGGATGCTCAAAGAAAAGATGTGGAAATTAAGAAAAGGGTGGAATCCATTAAAAAAGGGAAATCCTATGTGTTCATAATTGATAAAGGAGTTGAAAGATTTGGGTCACGATTATGTGTACCATCTGATCTAGAGATAAAGAAGAAGATTTTGAATGTTTCACATAAATAAACCTTCTATAACCACCTAAGGAGCACAAAGATGTATCCGGATCTTTGAGAGAACTTTTAGTGGGAAAATATGAAGAAGGAGATTGATGAATATACATCAAAGTGCCTGGTATGTCAACAAGTGAAGAATGAAATACATAATTCCAAGGGGATGATACAACCACTACTCATACCAATATGGAAGTGGGAGAACATCACCATGTATTTTTTCACCGGACTTCAAAGGAAATCCAGAGGAAACAATGCTATATGGGTTATTGTGGATCATATTATAAAGAAAACTCACTTTATCATGATTCGAGAGGACTTATCATTAGATAAACTTGCACAGATATATATCAAAGAGGTGGTAAGGCTATATGGAGTACAACTATCTATTGTATCTGATCGAGATCCAAGATTCACCTCAAAGTTCTAGAAAAGTCTCTAACATGCTCTAAAAATTGAACTGAACTTTAATACGACCTATCATCCTCAAACTAATGGACAATCTGAGAAAACTATTTAGACACTGGAAGATATGTTGAGAGCATGTTCTATGGAATTCGAATGAGGATGGGACTAACATATTACACTGGTTGAATTCTCCTACAATAATAGTTTCCACTCAATCATCCGAATGACACCATATGAATCCCTTTATGGGAAAAGGTGATGAACACTGACGTGTTGGGATGAAGTTGGTGAACATAATATGTTAGGACCCAAAATGGTCAAATAAATGGTGGAGAAGGTAAAAACCATTCAGCAACACATCAAGGCATCCCAAAGTTGAAAGAAGAGTTATGCAAATAATCATCGATGAGACCTTGAGTTCAAAGTTGGAGACATGGTGTTTTTATGCATATCTCCATGGAAGATGGTCATGAGGTTTGGGAAGAAGGGAAAGATAAGTCCTAAGTAAATCGGCCCCTTCGATATTCTTGATCATGTTGGAGCTGTGAAATATCAACTAGCACTTCCACCTACCATGTCCAAAGTACACGATGTCTTCCATGTATCCCTCTTAAGGAAGTACATACCAGACCCTTCACATGTACTCTCTTTAGAGGTGGTACAGTTGGAGAATGATATTTCTTACGAGGAGAAGCTAGTGAAGATCTTGGATAATAGAGATAAAGTTCTACATAACAAGACTACTCAACTGGTCAAAGTATTGTGGTGGAACCATAAGTAAGAAGAAGCAACATGGGATCTGGAGGAGGCAATGAAGGAAAAGTACCAGCACCTGTTTATGGCTTAGAATGTAAAATGAAATTTCGAGGGTGAAATTTCATAAGGGGGGAATAATGTAACGACCTGTTGTTTTATCAATGGAAATTACTTTCTTATAAATATGTCATATAATCACACAAAATCACAACATAATGAACTATTAATTTCTATGTGACCTCGAAACATAATTTTGACACTTTTGTGTTTTGAATTTCAAAAATTTGACATACACAGTTGCGATTAGTAAGATGTTTAGAGTTCGATAAGATAAACTTTTTTTAGTGAATAGTAACCTACCCTTATGAATATTAACCTACCCTTATGAATAGTAATACGACCCTTATGAATAGTACATCATCCAGAAGAATAGTAACCCCACCCTTGATTGTATATATAAAATTTAGGCATATTATAAGTGATAATATGGCCATAGTAAAAACATTAGTATTTTTGTAAGTCATAAATAATTAATTACAATTAATTAATTAATTTAAAAGAAAATATATTTTACTAAAATGTGTTCATAAATTAACAATTTTATGTCTTCTGGTTTTAGGATAATTTTATAAGACCTTATGTAATTTTTGAATGCATTATAAAATCGGTTATAGTATTAAAAAATATATTTTTCAAGTAAATTACGATTTTAATTAAAAATTAAATTAATCAGATTTAGAAAATTATTTTTGAAAAATTGATTTCATTTTTTGGATTATACATGTAAAAAATGGTTAGAGTGAATTTTTGGGTTTTTTTTAAACTACTTGAATTTTTGATGAATAGTAAAATATGATAATTCACAATAAATGATAAAACCTGAATTTATGCATCAAGATTGAGTCATGGATTATGTAAATGGCCATTGGTTATAAATCACATGCACTTATTACTATTTTTTTTCAAGGAATAATCACTATTTATGGTCTTGAGGGAAATTAATAAAATAAGGAATTAAATATTATGAAAACTCCAATCTCCTCCACTATAAATACCACCCCTCCTTACCTTTTCTCCTCACTCCTCTCAAGACTTGTTCCTTCCTTAAATTATACCCAAATATATCCCCAAGCTCCTCCCCCACATCTAAAATAATTTGGTCTCCTCAAAAGACCAAATACTCGCCCCTTAAGAGGATCTCAAAGGAGATAAACTCAAGAGGTAAATTCCTCTTTTCGATAATTTTATTTTCTTTGAAGTTCTTTTATTTTATTTTTTCTTTCATAACCTCCCTTAACCCAAATGGTATGTAAAATAAATTAACATAGATGTAATTTAATGTTGTTATTCTAATGGGATAATGTAACGTCCCGGTTCCGGAATCCACCTATAGGCGCCCCGTACCCAGTTGGTTACATGGCCTCAAGCGCATTTCCCCGAATGCCAGAGGCTGCCGAATTGAAGAGAGAGCCTTGGGTATTATAGTGGAGAAACTATGCCTTCATTGGCAGAGTACACAACAGAAGTAAACAATATACAAAAGTAGAAGCAATAATAATCCATATAGAAATAAATAGCGGAAGACTGAAAGAAGAAAACTAGAGCACACATATATAATAATGATGCATGATATATATATATATATATATATATATATATATATATATATATGTCTAGGAAAATATCCAAACAAGTCACAATTCTGAAAACAGTACTAAATCGAAGTACAAAAGAAAAACAGATGAGCGACTCCTCAGCATTGCAAGCCTCGGCTTGGTCCCATGCTCCCCAACTCCACAGCAATCAAGAACCTGAAGTAGAAGGGCGCTTGCGCTTATCCATACCTGCAACAATATAATCTATTTGGGCCCAAAAGCATGACCCAAACAGGGTGTGAGACAAAGTCCCAGTAGGAAACCACCCATAGATCTGTGCCTAACAGTCAGTGAATATATGGCAGGTAAAGTACAGTAAGCAGTAAACAGTAAGTAGTAAATAGGATAATACATAGCAGTAAACAATCCACAGTTCTAGCCTATAGTTTACAAAAAAGAAACATCCACTCAAGCAAGTAGAACAAAAAGGGAAACCTCTGGGTATTTCTCACAACCTAACCCCTAAGGTTCAACCTACAAGTACTAATAACCCTCTGGGAGGCACACACAGTCTCACCCCTCTGGTTTAGCTAAAGAAAGAATAAAGAATAGACTCTCTAGGGAAGCACTCAGCGTCAATCCCCCCTATAGTCTCGTATCGTACTAAAGGTGCTTTGGGGAAGCACTCAACGTCTCATTCCCCCTGTGGCCCACGTCGAGGAACTACAAACACTCTGAGAAAGCACTCAACGTCAATTCCCCCTATGGTCTTGCATCGTAAATTAAAGACACTCTGGAGAAGACCTTACGTCCATTATCCCTATGGTCTACTACACTAGGTTCTCAAAGCCCTGTGTAAAGTCAGCAAGTATCGCATCGCGTAACAGCCAAAGTATCCTCAAAAACTACTTGGCTAGCAGTCTGTATCTCAGCAATGGAAGAACAGTTACACCATCCTATAAACTAGGCATGGAACTGGCAAAATCCTAACATGAAAAACTAGACCAAACGGTCATAAACAGGAAAACATGCAAGGGAAAAACATCCAAAGCATAGTAAATTACCCTATTCACAATAAATATCCTCTACTCAGTCATATAAGCAAAGCAGGAAACAACAAGGGAAAAACAGGAAACACACAATACCCTGTTCAAGGGTATTGGTGGAATTTGCACAAAATACTCACATACTTCCTATAGAAAGGCACAAACCAGCTACCTTGATGTTAGGAGATTTCTATAATTGAGCCATGGGGCTTGAATCTCCCTAGAACTTCCTAGATCTATGAAAACGCACAAAATGTTCAACCCATGATAACTTGAAAATGAGGAGGAATTGGAAAACAAAGCTCCAGGAGAAGGAAGAAATTATCACTGTGGTTCCAACGCAATCGACGACGGTCTATTCGGAGGACGGACGAAGGCTCGGGAGCTTGGAGGAAATTCGCAGTCGTACAGGAGCTCTCGGACGAAGAACACCTAGAAGAAGATGGTTTTGTCTGTCAGACGCGACCCCAGTCCATTTAATAAAAAAATAAATTACACGGCATGTACTTTTGGAGTACACGGCATATACTAGGCTTTTCCTTACTCCGCTTTAGGAGGCCTCCACATCACTCCTACATGGCCGTTTGCATGGTCATGACACGGCCAGCACACGACCTCGGGCAACATCAAAGTACACGGCGTGTACTCATAAAGTACACGACGTGTACTTCAAAATTTTCCAGAAACTCCTCTTTTCTCAAAAACTCCAGAAAAAGGAAAAACTTACCTGAAAAGAAGGTCTGGGATCTTACAAAATTCCCCCCTTAAAGAAATTCATACCCGAATTTCCCTAGCGAGGAGTAGAAGAAGAAACCCCGAATAGCTCTGGCCACTGCGATCATACATCGGCCCCTCTCTCCCAAGTCTCGTCCTGTACTCGCACGTGTTACCAAAGCACCCGTACCAGAGGAACAGACCAGCCATGGAGAACCTTTGTACTGCAATCGAAAATCCGGATAGGATGATCCTTAAACGATGCATCCAATTCGAGCTCAACCTCCTCAGGTTGAAATACATGAGACAGGTCTAAAAAGTAACGTCGGAGCTGAGAAACGTGGAAGATGTCATGCATAGTCCGATACCACTGAGATAACTATAACCGATAGGCGACCAGACCAACTCTCTCCAACACCTCAAACGACCCGACGTACCATGGTGAAATCTTACCCTGTGTCCGAATCCTCTTGTGTCCCAACCTCGGTGCGACATGCAGGAACACCTGATCCCCGACCTCGAACTCCAGAGGTCATCTCTTCTGATCAGCATAAGACTTATGTTGAGACTGTACCGTAGCCATCCTCTTCCGAATCAACTCTATCTACTCTGAGGTCTCCTGAACAAGACGTGGTCCCAACAGAGCTACCTCTCCTGCCTCTAGCCAACATAAGGGTGACCGACATGGCCTACCGTACAAAGCCACATAAGGTGACATATTAATAGTTGCTTGCAAACTATTATTGTAGGAAAAATCCACAAGAGGTATATGCTTCTCCCAAGAACCTCCAAAGTCCAGAATGCAAGCTCGGAGCATATCCTCAAGCACCTGAATCGTGCGCTTTGACTAGCCATCTGTCTGGGGATGGTATGCTGTACTCAAAAGTACATGTGTACCCAAGGCCTTCTGAAGCCCCTGCCAGAACCGAGAAGTAAAGTGCACATCTCTTTCTGAAACAATGGAGCGTGTAACTCCATGCAGACGTACAATCTCTCGGAAGTACAACCTCCCCAGATCATAAACACTGAAGGTCTCCTTGATCGGAAAGAAGTGAGAAACCTTCATGATCCTGTCGATGAAAACCCACACAACATAATTCCCTAGAGAAGACCTTATAAAACCGGTCAAGAAGTCCATCACGACATCATTCCACTTCCACTCGGGAATGGGTAACTACTGTAAAAGACCCGTTGGTCGCTGATGCTTCGCTTTCACCTGCTGACAAGTGGAACACCTCATGACAAAACCAGAAAAATCTCTCTTCATACCTGGTCACTAATACTGGCGGTGTAGATCATGATACATCTTGGTGACTCCAGGATGAACTGCCCAAACTGAGGAATGAAAATACCGCATCAGCTCCTCACGTATGTCTGTTGGCACCCATATGCATCCCTAGAAACACAAGATCTCATCCTCACCCACTGTCCATCTAGGAATAGGGTCCTCTCATGACACACTTTCTCGTAGAACTAGGCCTTCAGAATCTGATAGATTCCTCATTCGTACCCGATCAAGAAGTGTAAAGGTAACAACTACAAAAGATAGGAAAGTCTGCCCCTGTCTGTCGTGCACCTCCAAATGCATCTCAGAGAACAGAGCCATAAGATTCCAATCACTGCTGGCCTCCTGAACTGCCTGAATCTGAGTCCTCCTGCTCAACGCATCAGCCATTGAGTTGCCTTTCCTAGGTGTATAGTCAAGCTCAAAGTCAAAGGACTGAAGATACTCTACCCACCTGTGCTGTCTCAGATTCAGATCACACTGAGTGAAGATGTACTTGAGACTCCTGTGGTAGGTAAACACCACAAAGTGCTCTCCCGGAAGATAATGTCTCCAAAAACGTAAGGCATGAACAACAACTGCCAACTCCATATCATGCGTCAGGTAGTTCCTCTCATGTGGCCTCAACTACCAAGAACCGTACACAACGACTCCATCTCCCTACATAAGCACAGCTCCCAGCCCGATACCTAAGGCATCACAGTAAATAGTGTAGCTCTTGCCCGACTCTGGAAAGATTAGTATCGGTGCTGAAGTCAACCTCCCTTTCAACTCCTGAAAGGCTGACTCACACAAATTTGACCACAAGAACTTCGCACCCTTATTAGTCAGACCTATCAGCGGTGCTGCTAAGCATGAAAAGTCCTTTATAAAGCATCTGTAGTATCTAGCCAGCCCTAGAAAACTCCGAACCTCGAAGACGTTCTTCGGCTACTCCTAGGAAAATACCGCTCTCACTTTCTCTGGGTCTACTGATACTCCTTTCTCTGAGATAACATGACCCAAGAAGTGAATCTAATCCATCCAAAAGTGGAATTTTGAGAGCTTAGCATATAATTGATGCTCTCTTAGTGTACTCAAAATGATCTCAAGATGGGCAGCATGTTTGTGTCGAGTGTGAGAGTAAACCAAGATGTCTTCCAAGAAAACCACCATGAAGGAATCCAAGTATGGATGGAACACTCGATTCATCAGTTCCATGAAAAATGCAGGCGCATTCGTGAGGTCGAACGACATCAACATATACTCGTATAGACCATACCTTTTCTTGAAGGCTTTAAGAGGTATATCTGATGGTATAACGTGCAACTGATGATAACCGGACCTCAAATCGATCTTTGAGAACACCCAGGCTCCTTGAAGTTGATCAAAGAGGTCATAAATCCTCGGCAAGGGATATCGGTTCTTGACTGTCAACTGGTTCAACTTTCGATAGTCCACACACAACCTGAGGGTACCATCTGCCTTCTTCACAAACAGGACAGGCGATCCCCAAGGAGAAGTACTGGATCAGATGAAACCCTTTGCCTGAAACTCCTCCAACTGCTTCTTGAGCTCCTATAGCTCAGGTGTCGCCATCCTATAAGGAGGAATGGACACCGGTGCCACTTCTGGAATGAGCTCAATCAAGAATTCTACCTCACGCTCCGGAGGCAAACCTAAAAAGTCCTCTGGAAAGACATCTCTGAAACGATCCACCACTGGAGGAAAGTCTAACTTTGAAGTCCCCTGGTCATCCAGTTATAGACTAGGAATCTGAGCTATAACTCCACCTAGCTCATGATGCTCGAGTCTTTCTCTACTCACCTGGACATCCCATTCACCCTTATAAAGAAAGGATCCACCCTCTGGTGATATGAAACTCACTCTGTGGTGATAAAAATCGACGACTTCCTGGAAGGGAACTAGCCAGTCCATTCCGAGAATGACATCATAGCTAGTCATCTCTAGAACATAGAGGTCCCATAAGAAGTGACACCCTGCAACCTCAAGAGGGCACTCTATGAACTGATGTACGTTAGATGTCCTCTTTCCCAACGGTGTATCTAGAGTCAAAGTATTGGAAGAGGAAAATATGCAGAGCCCAAGGCTCTCCACAACAGCAAAAGAGATAAAGATATGTGTAACACCAGTATCGAAAAGAGTTGAAGATAAAACTGAGGCTACTAAGATTGTACCTTGAACTATAGAATGTCCAAGATCCTGCTCCGGCTGGGTCTGCTCCACTGCAAAAGCCTGACCTGTACCATGACCCTATGGCCCTGCCTGACTGCTCTAAGATGATCCGCTCTACTGTCACTGATAGACCGACAACTAACCACCCCGGCCACGACCTCCACCTTGTCCTGAACGGCCGGAAGTACTCCAGTTCCCAGACTAGTGAGAAACTGGTGGTGATGTTCCTGAATGAGGAGTCAAGGATGAACCTCTCTCACCAGCTGCTGGTGAGAAAACCTGATAGAAGCGCTGAAGGTGACCCATCTTTCCGCAATATCGGCACTACACTGGGTCCCTCTGGCACTGCAACCTCGTATGTCCAGCCCTTCCACACTGGTAGCATATTACCTGGATACCTGAAGATGTGTCCCACCGCTTCGGATCACCGCGTATAGAATCCCTACGACGCTTCCTGCTGTCGAATGGTGGAGCACTAACTCTGGAAGCGGAACCGCCCTGGCTCTCAGCTCCAGAATCTCTCAGATTGCACTCTGTAATCAGTGCCTGGTTGACGATGGAAGCTATGGAAGTCAGCCTAAAGATATTTACCTGCGAGAAGATCTCCCACATTATACCATCCTCAAACTTCCTTGCCAAGAACAAACCATCTGCGCTCTGGAGGGTTGTGAAATGCTGAAGCTCAGTGAAACGAGAGGAATACTCCATGACAGAAAGAGTACCCTGCTCCAGGATCATGAACTCCCGGGCTCGGTCAGCCCTCAGGGTCTCCATAGAAGTAATAATAAAAGATGCGCTGAAACTCCTCCCATGCCATAACCTGCTGATGACCTGCCTGTGAGATCACGTCCCACCACCTCTTGGCAGAGTCTCGTAGCATGTAGGTAGTGATCTTGACCTGCCTTTCTGGAGGCATCTCCAGATGCTCGAATATTTTCATCATGGCTTCTAGCCATGACTCTGCAGCCTGAGGTCCTCCTTCCCCTGAGAAGGTGGGGGATGCTACTGCTGGAAAACCTGCGTAAGGTCTTCCATAGTCGAGGATGGAGGTGAATCTCCCTGGAAGGTCTATATCATCCTCATAAAACCTTCCCTAAACTGCGCATCAGAGCTTGCAACTGGTATAACTGCTGGTGCCAAAGCTGGCACAACAGGAGGATCTGCGGGAAGTCCCTGATCAGCCATATCCAGCATCTGATCACCGCCTGGAAGCTGGAATGCAACTGGAGGACGTCTTAGTGCCATGACTCTGAAAGGTCAAACACACACTTTAGATCAAGGTTAACAAAGACTAAACACAAGAGCACAAGAGGGGAACAGGAGAAGAAACATTCAAGTTTTACAAAACATGACTACTTGGCATGTATAAAACTACACAGTGTGTTCTCTTAAGTCATTCACATGGGCGTGTACTTCTGCCACAACTGATCATGTGACGCCCAAACCACACGGCATGTTGTCCCCACACACGGCATGTACTTGAACTCTATTCCCCTGCCTGAGTCTCCTTACACGGCTAACCCACACGGTCCTCTTAATCCTAGACTACATGGCGTGTTCACTATGGACATGACATGTACTAGATAAGTTTTAATGACCCGTGTTGTTAGTTACACGGATGACTACACGTCTCTCTCTACACAACGTGCTCCATGGAAACACAACATGTACTTGAAGTACTTTCCCCGACCCGTGTTGTTAGTGACACGGCTGGGTACTTAGTTTACAAGGCATGACGTGTACAAATAGAACACAGTGTTTAAGGTTAAAGTTTATCCAACCATGTCATCGGTCACACGGGTAGACACACATTCACTACAACACGACATGTTCCTGAAGATTTTCCACAACCCCATGTTTTTGCCCATGCAGTCAGCAACACGGTATTGGAAACTACACGGCGTGTAAATGCATGACATGTGATTTCTATCAAGTGCATCTATGATTCATGAGATGAAATACCCCCATCTCATCAGGTTTCAACAGAAATAGAACCTCAATAATATCAATAGTAACAACACACCTCATGTGAGTCACTCAAGGTGAAATCAAATCAACAGTAAAATTGCAAACTAGTAAAATTGCAATAACCGAGGTAGTATGGATTTTCCCTGTACATGGGTTAGCTACTACCGGGAAAAACTTATTAGCAAGTAACTATTCCGTATTATCCCTGGCTAAAGGCTCCAAACAGTAAGTCAAGAGAAAAGAAACCCCTCTGATACCACTTTGTAACGTCCCGATTCCAGAAGCCACCCAGATGCACCCCGTACCCTGTTGGTTACATGGCCTAAAGCATATTTCCCCGAATGCCAGAGGCTGCCGACTATCAGTGAGGTCCTTGGGTGTGATAGTGGGGAAACTATGCCCTCATTGGCATAGTACACAACGGAAGTAAACAACATATAATAGCAGAAGCAATAATAATCCATACAGAAATAAACAGCATAAGACTGAAAGAAGAAAACTAGAGCACACACATATAATAATGATGCATGATATATATATATATATATATATATATGTCTAGGAAAACAGCCAAACAAGTCAAAATACTGAAAATGGTACTAAACCGAAGTACAAAAGAAAAACAGATGAGCAACTCCTCAGCATCACAAGCCTCGGCTTGGTTCCATGCTCCCCAGATCCACAGTAATCAATAACCTGATGTAGAAGGGTTCTTTCCCTTATCCATACCTGTAACAATATAATCTGTTTGGGACCAAAAGCATGACCAAAACAGGGTGTGAGACAAAGTCTCAGTAGGAAACCACCCAAAAATCTGTGCCTAACAGTCAGTGAATATATAGCAGGTAAAGTACAGTAAGCAGTAAACAGTAAGCAATAAACAGGATAATACACAGTAGTAAACAATCCATAGTTCTATCCTATAGTTTACAAACAAGAAACAACCACTCAAGCAAGTATAACAAAAAGGGTAACCTCTGGGTATTTCTCAGAGCCTAACCCCTAAGGTTCAACCTACAAGTACTAGCAACCCTCTGGGAGGCACACACAGTCTCACCCCTCTGGTTCAGCTAAAGAAAGAATAAAGAATAGACTCTCTGGGGAAGCACTCACCATCAATCCCCCCTATAGTCTTGTATCGTACTAAAGAAACTCTGGGGAAGAAATCAATGTATCATTCCCCCTGTGGCCTACGTCAAGGAACTACAGACACTCTAAGGAAGCACTCAACGTCAATTCCCCTTATGGTCTCGCATCGTAAATTAAAGACACTCTGGAGAAGCCCTTACGTCCATTCTCCCTATGGTCTAATACACTAGGTTCTCACAGCCTTGTGCAAAGTCAGCAAGAATCGCATCGCCTAATGACCAAAGTATCCTCAAGAAATACTTGGCTAGCAGTCTACAGTATCTCAGCGATGGAAGAAAAATTACACCATCCTATAAACTAGGCATGGAACTGGAAAAAGCCTAATAGGAAAAACTAGACAAACGGTCATAAACAGAAAAACATGCAAGGTAAAAACATCCCAAGCACAGTAAATTACCCTATTCACAAGCAATATCCTCTACTCAGGTATATAAGCAAAGCAGGCAACAACAAGGGAAAAATAGGAAACACACAATACCCCGTTCAAGGGTATTGGTGGAATTTGCACAAAATACTCCATAATTTCTACAGAAAGGCACAAACCACCTACCTTGATGTTAGGAGATTGATATACTTGATCCACGTGGCTTGAATATCTTTATAACGTCGTAGATATACAAAAATGCACAAAACGTTCAACCCATGATAACTTGAAAAAGAGGAGGAATTGGAAAACAAAGATCTAGGAGAAGGAAGAGATTACCGTTGCGGTTCCAACACAATCAATGGCAGTCGATTCAAAGGACAGACAGAGGCTCAAGAGCTCAGAGGAAATTCGCAGCCGTATGGGAGCTCTCAGATGAAGAACACCTAGAAGAAGACAGTTCTGTCCGTCAGACGCGACCCTGGTCCGTTTAATAAAAAAAAGAAATTACAAGACATGTACTTTTGGAGTACACAACATGTACTAGGCTTTTCCATACTCCACTTTAGGCAGCCTCCACATCACCCCTACATGGCCGTGTGCATGGTCATGACATGACCATCACACGACCTTGAGTGGCATCAAAGTACACAACATGTACTCATAAAGTACACGACGTATACTTCAAAATTTTCCAGAAACTCCTCTTTTCTCAAAAACTCTAGAAAAAGGAAAAACATACCTGAAAAGAAGGTCCAGGTTCTTACAGATAATTCATTATCATCTCTCCTTTCCACTTCTTTTATACGAAAGAAATAAAAACACCATCCGAGGTGTGTTAATTTATCATATTCAAGGGTGAAGGGTTTTCAATTTGCTTTACCATATTCTATTCTGGTAATGAAACCATTTTTATGGTTGAACCAGACTATTAAATATGTATTTTATCTTATTTTTTGTTCTATAATCATTTTTCACACTTGATGTAAAATAATAATACAAAAAAAGTTATTTATGAACAAAATCGCCAAGTTAATCCAAGTTTTTAACATTAATGTTTTATATAATGATTCACATTCACTAAAAATAACCAAATGAATTTTATTAACATTTAATCTTCTAGATGATCGCTAATTTTATATAACTTCAATTCTGGACAACCACCTTCATCATACATGTGTGTCTGAACATGAATATAAGTGAACCAATCATTAAAACCAAGGAAACAAATGAACACGGACAATGAAATTGAACCTAATAACCAATCAAAAAGGTTATGAATGAACTAAAAAAGGTTATACTAAATAATTTACATGTAAAATTGGTTATTTAATTATTAATTAATGAACCTAATTTGTTTATTCAGGTCATTAATATCAAGTGGAGAACACCATCATACTTAAGGTAAAGAATCCTCTCTATTTCACTTTTATTCAAGAATATCCTCTATGTTATGACATTTTATGTGTAATTACTAATGATGAGGTATGATTTATCACCTCCCCTATACTTACCTCATGATTTATAAAATATTAAAAACCCATTTCTCTCACATTAATCCCTCCTAAGTACACCTGATACCATACTGATATTCCGTAAGGGATTCTACCCAAACCTTCTATATTCCTTCGGGTTGTTCGGTCTTTCTTTTTATCCAAATGAAGTTGTCTTTTGATTTTGTGTAAAAATTATAAATACTATTTATATTATCCAAAATCATGTTTCAATATCCACACCTCATTCTATTTTGGGGATATACATGTTTTTAAGTGATTCCCTCCTCAAATACTTCCCGATAAGCAAACTTCCCGATAAGCAAACTTCTCGAATTCTTATCCGATTTCAAGTGCACTATATACTTTATTTTAAGAAAAAATTGACTTTATAAAATCAGTCTTTTTATTATTAAAACCTTCTTGGTTCAATTATGGTTTTATATAAAATATTTTTCTCTTTTCTATTTTAAAGGATCTACAGTATTTTCCTTAAAACTGCACAAAAATGTTTTAATGCTCAAATAACTTAAATACTCTTATTAAATGTTGTCACTTATAATTGAAATAACTTACCATGATACATTACTATTTTACCTTATGTATTTCCATTTATATTTTAGTTCCTTTCTTTCATGTACACTTTTATGATATTCCCATTTGTTATGCTTTATGACATGATTGTGGTACCCAATTCTTTCCATGGGTAACCCTTATGTTTATGTATAGTTTATTATATATGATTATTTATGTGGAAAACATATACATGAAAAGTTAATATGGGTGCTCCCAGATATCACTCTAATTCATTGGGTAAATTTGAGTCTCATGAGACGTTATGTGAGATGGTCTTAGCGGTTAGCCTTGGCTCGTGCTACCATGTGCGACAGTCTTGGTGGTTAGCCATGACTTGTACTACCATGTGAAATGGTCTTAGAATTTAGCCTTGAATCTTGATAAATTCATGTTTTATATTGCTTCAACATTATTATGACTCCATGTTTATATTATTCCATGTTTATATGTTATGATTCCATATGCACACGTCTTTTTATATCATCATGTCATGCCTTCTATCCCATGTGCTAATGTTTTTCCCTTATGGTTATTCCCTTATTGGGATTTTAGATCATCCCTTTGTTCATGTGATCCCCACGGTACCCTATGTAGATTTAAGGGCTCAAATGAAGTTAGGAGCTCTTTATGAAGATTAAATAAAGTGTTTTTTGGTCCCATGTTTTAAGTTTTATGTACTTAGTCTTCAAAGACACTAGCCTTCATGATCCTTGGATTGTAATCTGATGTTTAATTATGATTCAAATCATATAATGTTATGTGTAAAAGGATAGGGTCACTATATTTTCTTTTAAAATATGGCAGTATTATCTCTTTGTGAAGATGTGTGAAATATATACAGATAAAAAAATCATTAAATATATATTCACACACAAAGATATTAATATCACCAATGAAGATGGTTAGAGCTGATCAAGGACTATGACTACTCAATACACTACCATCCTAGTAAGTGAATATAGTGGAATACACTCTAAGTAGATGGATCCAATAATTATATCATTGATGATAATTGAGAGGGATCCGATCTTCTTAGATTTCGAATGGATGTATATGGGAATCATAAAGGAAATAACATCATAAACCCTTTCACAAATTATTTCTCAACCATCCCTTTGGGAGAGGATAAAGGATGATCAAAGAAATGATGTGGGAATTTAGAAGAAAGTGGAAATTATAATAAAATGTAAATACTCAGAGTTCAATGGTAATGAATAAGGAGTTGTATGATTTGAGTCATGGATGTGTGTACCATAAAATCCCCAGAAAAAGAAGTAGCTGTTGGATGATGCACATAGTTCAACTTTCTCCATCTACTAAGGAAACACAACGATGTATTGATATCCTTGAGAGAACTATTGGTGGGACAATATAAAAAAATAAATCACAAAATATACATCAAGATGTATTGTATGTTATAAATTGAACTCATAAAGGTAAAAAATCCAAGGGTATGATGCAACCATTACCGATACTTTCATGTAAATGGGAAAAAATTACCATGGTATTTGTCACTAGTATTCCAAAGAAATCAAGAGGAAATAATTCTATATGGGTTGTGGTGGATCGTCTTACAAATATTGCACTCTTCATTGTGATTTTAAAGGACTTATCACTCAATAAACTTGTAAGGATATACATTAGAGAAGTGAATAGGATGAACGGAACACCACTATCAGTTATATTTGATCAATATCGAAGATTTACCTCTAAGTTATAGAAGAGCCACTAAAAATCTTTGAATACCAAGTTGAAATTAAGAAAGGATTATCACCCTCAAACTGATGGCCAATCTAAGTGGACTATCCATACACTTGAATAAATGTTGAGAGAATGATCAATTGACATCAGAGGAGGATGGTATAAACATCTTCCTATGGTCGAGTTATCATACATTAACATTTTTCACTCAAGAATCAAAATGGATACCTATGAAGACCTTTATGGGAAGAGGTTAAGAACACTTACATGTTGAGAGGAAGTTTGGGAACAAAAACTACTATATCTTAAAATGGTAGAGGAAATGATGGAAAAATTTAAAACCATTCAGTAGCACATCAAGGATGCATAGAGTCGACAAAAGAGCTATGATGATAATGATCGATGATACCAAGATTTTGATGTTGGAGATAATAATTCCTATGAATATCTCCATGTAATAAATTCACGAGATTTGGGAATAATGGAAAGATTATTCCAAGATACGTCAATCCCTTTGAGATCCTTGATCGTATCAGAGCGGTGACCTATCGACTAGCACTCCCACATAACCTATCTCAAGTACATGATGTATTATATGTATCCCTATCAAGGAATTAAATATCATACCACTCACATATACTCAATCTAGAGGTGGAACCATTGGGTAATGGCCGTTTCTATGAGGAGAATATTGTGAAGATCTTATACTGTAGAGAAAATGTTCTACGGAATAAGATAATGCACCTGGTCAAAGTGTTGCAGAGAAACCAAAAGTCTAAAGAAAAGATATGGGAAATGGAGAAAGTGATAAAAAAATTACCCTCATCTTTTTTAGTGTGTGGAATTATAATTTTGAGGGTTAAATATTTGAAGGGGGGAAGATTATAATGACCCTAATATTTATAAATAAAAATTCCCCTTATGATTTAAATTAAATGTATTGTTATGTATTATGGTTATAGAAAACATATTAACTTATATTGTTTTATTATATCCTATCATATTTAAAAGACCATTAAGAATTATTACCATTGATAATATAGTCTTTTAATAGTGATCACACGATTAGTATAAATATAGGTTTTTAACAAATCCAATTGACACTGACAAATGAAGTGGTGGCCTCAACCAGTAGGATTGTACCTCATGAAATCCATTTATCAAAGATTCCAAGGGAGATAGAATCTCCGAGCCTTACCCTTGACTAATACCAAGTTAAGATCCAACAAATTATGCCTGAGTGAAACCATTTACAGGAGAAGTTCAATTTTTTCAAGATCACATCCCAAACCATGTACGCTGAACCACCCCATAAAAGTATCACCATCATACAACTTACCCTTAGGGAGTTTGATGGTGTATTAAAGAGATATGTATAAAGAATATAATAATATGAATATTGATATTTTATTTTCAATAGAATAATGTTCACATTTTCTTCTTAATGCTACTTTATAAATGATTTTTATTTTTATACAATAAAACAAAAATTGTATTGTGAATTAATATTAAATTTCAATTAAGATATTTATTTTAGTGAATTAATTTATTTTTTGAAATAAATAATATTTTAATAAAATATTATTATTAAATAATTTTTATTATATATAAATTTTCATATAATTTTTATAAGTCAAATGTAATTTTTATAAGGGTTCGGGAACTAATATTGTCAAAAAACCTAGAATTTCTCAATAAAAGGTGATTCTTATTTTAAAAGTAAAAATGAACATATTTATAAAATTATTTAGATCAAATTAATATTATTTTTGGAATTATAATATTGAAATTATTCAATAGTTAATTTTTCATAATTTTCTGAGATAGTCGATTTTTTGGGTAAAAATTAAATATGGTATAAATACAGGGTGTGTATTATGACATCATAATGACACAAAAGTGATTTAATAAATACTATAAATAGTATCATTGACCAAATATATGTTTTAGATTTAAAATAATGTGATTTTATGTTTATTTTATTAATTTTATGAAGCCTTCATGAATCCTCCAAAACCATTAATATATTTTAAGGTTTTAAAATAATTTATTTAAGAGTATAACTCAATTAAAAATAATAGAGGGTATTATTTTATTAAGTTAGGCCCTTGGAATTATAAAATATTGAAATAAATTCCCATTTGGAAAAAAACATGGGCAAAAACCATGGTAAGGTTTGTGGTTTTGGTTATTTTATTATATGGAGTCCAAAACCTATGTTTGGGAAATAATAAAGAATCCCCCACTCATTTACTTTATAAACCCACCCATGACCCCATTTCAATTCACAAAAAATACTTGGATCATGTACTTTCTCTTCACTATCCTCTCTATATCCCCCCCAAGGCTCCCCCAATCTCTTAAGATACTTCTCCTAAGCATTTGGAGTCACACTCTCAAGGAAAGAGATCCTCTCATTCTTCTATTTATTAAAGTTTCTTTATTATATTATGTCTTATATTTAAAATTACTAATGTTGATATATGTATTTATATTTCCCTATTACTACCCATTTTATTTAAAAATTATTATATACCTATTTATCTCTCATAAACCCATTTTATGAATTTTTATGTGATGTCATTATGCTACCAAAATTTCACTATGATTTTCTATAACAAAACAATTATGTAGTGAATACCATACCCATTTACTATCAAGGGTTTTCACCTTTATACAATTATAATTCTTTTAATTGGGACTTAAATGTATGTATTCCACACTCCTTGATCATGAATAAAATATTATGATAAATGAATTCATGTTGTATGATCTATGTGGAACACTTAAGCATGAGAATGAAATGAAAGTGACAGATGCGCCCATAATTATATATCAATTCAATGCATTGGGTAATGTTTAGTCTTATAAGATATCATGATGGGATTGGTAGTAAAACTGATTACTTTAAGGGACTTTTTACATTATGATTTCTTGGTAGTTAGTATTGACCTATGTTTATTATGCAGTGTTTTATGTTGTTTCCACATTTTACATGTTTCCTTTATGATTATCATTCCATATCATGTCTCATTAATCATGTTTATGATTATTAATCCTTTTATGAGAAATTGATATGCCTATTGTCTAACATGTATTATCATATTCAAGTTATGCCATGTTTATTCCCTTACTGGGCTTTATAGATCACCCTTTCTTATATATGTCCCCAGGTTACCCCGTGTAATTTTATGTTCGATGGAATATTATGATCATGTTAAGGAAGTTTTAAATAATGATGATTTATTCCCCCTTTTAAGTTGTTATGTAATGTACCTAATTCTTAAATACACAAGACTTCTCGATCTTCCAGGTTTTATTATATTTAATCTTATGTAATAAATCATGTAATAATGTGTAATAAAGAGAAGGTTTGTTTTAAATATGGTCTAAAATCTTCATAGCTAACCAAAATAAATTCCATATAGAATCCAAGTTTACCATTAAATCTTGAAAATATTCACAACCACTTTAGGAACACTATGAGAGATTTTTCAATACATTAGAAGATACCTAATACACCAAGTATACTCTCAGGTAAAGAATCTCCCCTATATTCAAGGGGGATACCAAACCCTACCACAAGTCATGACAGAGAATCCCACACCTCAAAAGGCGAGAGGGATATTAGGCTACATCAAGAGAACACCTTTCAGACTAGGGATCTTGAGCCCTTAGTCATAAGGAGGTGGATAAAAACCTAACCCAGTGGTTAATATAGAGGATCCCACACCTTGGGTATATAGGGGGATATAAAAAACCCTATTTTTCACCAAATATAGAGGATACCATGCCATGGGTATGCATGTGGGATATCAAAAACACCATCTAGACCCTATATGTTCACCTTAATCACCCACCATTTCTAAAAAGAAATATTAATTTCATTACCACACAGTAATCCTAAAATAATGAAGTAAAATACACCATTATTCTCTATGTTGAATAACACTAGAAGAAACTACTCACACCACCAAATTTGAATCTGATGAAATCACCAATTGAAACACCTAAACCTCTTCATTGTTCCTATGAAGGTAAATCATATATTTGTCTATATCACTATGAAAATGGCCTCAGATAGCCAAAAATGACACACCACTATGATCTATATAAAAAAATAATAAATTTTGTATATTCATTCATTGAAAACTTAAAAAATATGAAAATATACATTTCATCGTATCATAGATGAGACATGTTTTTTGAAGAGACTCATGGATCGTGCCATGAGTTAGAATTAGACACCTAATAACAGACTTGAATAATATATCTTGATGTATGGGTCATAACGTTGTATACATATAATTAATCTATCATCATATAGATTGGTCATACCTATTTCATGATTCAAAAAAATAAACTACGTAATTTACAATGGACCGACCACACATGACATAAGTGAAGAAAATTTACACCCATGGGGACTCGACCTCATGACATGCCCCCTCCACCCAAACCCAAACCACTCCACACCAACGTGGTGGATTTTTTTAATAATTTTAATAATAATAGATTTATTATTATTATTAATATAATCTATAATAAATATATATCTAATCATGTAAATCCCTGACTATATTAACTTGACGAATGATGGTTATTTTACTAAATTGGAACATAATTAAAGGTATCACATCCTAAATGATCAAATAGTTTGGTAGTCTTGGGAGACTAGATTCATACATGATTTAAAATTACATCTTAAACAATGAAATAAAAATTAAAAATTCAATTAAGGACTTTATTATTACTTCTATTAAATATACAAAATCATTAATAGATCCCTTATTCATATTTTGGTGAATAGAAAACATAATAAAGAGTGAGATTAAATGACCAGTAAGGAAAATCATACAATAAAACCCATCATGGAATAAATAAAGCATGAATAATATGATATAAATAAACATTAATAAAATATTTCATATAACTAAAATCATAAAAGGGAAATAAATATAGAGATGAAATAGAAACATAAATAATCACATGGATAAAAAAAGTTTCATAATGATAAAATTAAAAATTTCTAGCATCATTGTCATACCTCAAGGCATTGTGTCATGATATCATATATAAATATGTACAAAATACACCAAATAACCAAAATCATTTGTCTCATGAGACCCACTGATGAATCAAGGGGTTATAATGGGATTATTCCATCACTTCATCCAATTAATTCATCATATGAAGGAAATAAATATAAATCCAATACATAATAAAAATAGACATTCGTATTGAAAAACTAGCATACAGAATGTTAATATTTTATTTAGTCAATAAATAGAACAATATGATCATAATACTTCTAGAGTAATATAGTGTATGGTTTTAATAAATTATATCCCTAGTAAATTATAAGATTCACAAAAAAATGATGACATAGATTAAAATACATTTAAAAGTTCACTAGAATATTTCTGGATGTAAATACCCTTTTAATTTTGAAATGATGTGTATTAAAATATAAAAAATTACTAAATATTAAGAAAATAATTTTCTTTGTAAATAAATAGGGAAAATTGTAATATAATATTCAAAGAAAATAACCTTTATGGTGGTGTGAAAATTCATTTGCGTGGAAAATGTTAAAACAACGATTCTGTTCACACCATTGGTAAAAATTACCTCATTCAGAAAACAACAAGAATTTTCTATTTAATTTTTTTTAAATAAAGTAAAATGTGGATAAAAATTACTGTGATATATCATTGGAGAATAGTAAAAAAAGTATTTAAAACATTTTAAATAAAATATGGTCATGGATGATAAATATCCCCAACTAAATAGGAAAAAATCGGTCTTCCTTAAAAAACATTCATTTGGAATTTTCAGTGTAAATTATGGTAAAATTAGAACTAAAAATTGAAAAACATGGAAATAAAAGAAGTATAATAAAATGAATTTTTTAAAATATAGAAAAATCATATAGTTCCAACAGTATAAACTCGAACATAAACATCCCTGAATAAGGATGAGAATATGAAAAACCCTTTCTTCAGGTCTAACTTTTTTTGAAAGTGATTTTAACCTCCTATATAATAAATTTAAACGTATTATAATTATATATATAAAACCAAATATATAATTAAAATATCATATATGATTAAATTATTATATTTAAAGACTCATTTATTAATAATTCCTTATTAAAATTGGTATTTCTGAGTTTTATTTGTTTCATTTTACATGTAAGTTTTAGTTCGGTAGTATCAATACTTGAATTTTGCTCACAGTTCCATCATATAAATAATTATAATAATAATAATATAAATATCATATATATTCATTATTCACATATTTATAATCATTAATTAATGGAAAAAATGAAAAATTAATCACATCACTTTAGGGAGATGGTAGTCCACATGTAAGCACGAGTGATGTAATCATTTTTTAACGGGGGAAGTGTAAGAAGGTAAATTATATGTTAAATTTGAAAAATCATAATTATTTTACAAATATCATATATAAAAATTACATTCTTCATTATAACTATCTATAAATGGTGGTGATGAAAAAAATATATTGCTTTATGAGGCGGTAGTTCGTACGTACACAAAAATGATACTTTTGTCTCCCATTTGACAGAGAAGGTGAAAAATAAAGGTTTCACCAATGAAAAAAAAAATTATTAGTATATGGGAGAAATTTGTGCTATTATATCATTATTTTTTTCATAAAATTTAAGGAGTTACAATAATAAATAAATGTAAACACTCGGTTAAGAGTTATACCACTTTTTTTGGAAATCCTCCTTAAGTTTATACCTAAAGCCTTCTTAGGATGGTATTATGATAAAATAATGTATAATAAATGGGTATTAATGTTAGGAAAGGATTTTGGTTGGTATTTAATGAGATTATCTTTAAGTGTTCTGAATAGAGGAGAGGTGATGTCATTTTATATGTAAGGGAGAGGATATCTTAGATTGTTTTAAAAATATTAAAATATATTAATGTATTAATCAATAAAAATAGCTCCAAAATAACTCATATATGAATATAAAATTATATAGTTTCTAAATATTAGCATTAAATAGGTTTTAAGAATGTTTTTTTGATCTTTTTTATAATTATTATTTTAGTTTTAATTATTTTTACTCGTTTTAACTTTTACCATGACAACCGACTTTTTACTAAAGCTAATTTTGACAATGACAAAAAATTAAAGCCCCATAATTAACTAAGTGCTAAATGATGATTCCAAATGTGGAATCCATTTACTAAAAAAATTTATATAATTTTATGAAATAAATTTAAGAAAACACGTAAAATGAGATGAAAATAGTTTTCCAAAAAAATGAAATTTTAAGTATAAAACTAGATTTATTATTTTTCCATTCATTGTAAAAAAATAATGTTAATTTTTTTAAATATATAATATATAAATTTCATTAAAATTATTATTCAATAGTTATTTATTTAATAAATTAACATAAAAGTGCATAGTACACATAGAAACAATTTTTTTGAAAAATTTATTTTTAATCCAAAAAATGAACTTATTCCAAAATCATATATAATAATAATTTATAAGTTATTAATTAGATTATTTATAATTATAATATACTTATGTGAATTTAAGATTAAATTCAAAACATAATGGGGGGTTTTTAATTTCTTGATTTAATGACAAGAAATCACTATTTTTAAAAAACTTTTATTTTCACTATACACTGGGAAATAAAACATTTAAAAAAAATCCCAAATACTCACCCTAAGATAATATTAAAATGATTATTTAAAAAATTATATTCATTGAATCAAATTAAATTTATAAAATTTTTATAAATTAAATATAATATATGTTTAAAAATTAAATAAAAACCATTTTTCAAAAAAAAACAAACATTTGAAGTATAAAATACTTTTACATAAAATTGAGTATATATTAATTATAAATTAATCAATACATTTAAATTATATAAGACTATTACACAGTTTTTTCATAATGCGATTATTCCTCTTTATAACCAATTTAACAACTAGGTTATAATGGTTACATTTAAATAATATTTTAATAGTATATTGAAGCTCTCTTAAATATTGGTGTTGAATGTTAATAAAGTTATCAAGCATAGTATTATTTTAAACTATATTTTTGGGGTGTTATAACATCATTTACCATTATCTATCTAATTAAAACACTATAAATCTAATATCAATTCTATTTTTTCTATTTAATTATTATTATTAAATAAATTAATATTATCAATTTTTTTTCGTCCTTGAGATTATAGGTTTTCATCCTCCCTTTATGCTTTACCTACATCACCAACATGCACCACCCATTCTTGGATTGTCTTTACCTTGCACTGCACCTTGTGCCACCCATATTTATACTCATTGCTTCTTGATTACATGTTGTAAGTGTCTTCCCCATGAATGGAAACCTATCATTTCATGATCCTCTTAATTTTTTCAAACCATTATCTATCTTGATATCCATTTCCATGTGTGAGGGAGGTGAAGGTTGATAGATAAAGATAAAAGATAGGGATATATCAGAGAATAATGGATAATACATTTGTCACATTCAACTATCAACCCATGACATCAATTACCGCCACCATAAAAATAAGTGGGTAGTGTGAACCATATTGAATATAAATAAAAAACATGAATCACCAAATAGAGCATGAATTAAGATATCTATATTTTTAAAGGAAGAAATAAATCATGGACCACATAGACTAGATTCATAAATAAGACCATGAATTCCTGAATAATGAAAAAATTATTTGATTAAATAAATTAGATCATATTAATCCATGAAAGAGAAATATAAAATTATTAAAAATATTTTTTTGGGGATTTCTATGAATAATGTAGAAAAATAATATTAAAAAACCCAAACTCATCAATGGTTTGATTATTGGTGAAAATCACATACATGTCGATACACTAGAGACTCCTATTGAATTCATTCATCGCTAATGGATTCTCCATAATCACATAAACAAGGGAATTATACCGTGATTTCCCTCTCAAATATCTTAGGTTTGTGCAGATAACACTAGTTATTTGATTAAGAGATGTTTATATAGAATAAATATCATTCCAATGAATTAATTAAAAAATTAATTAATTATTTAATTTATTCCTCCAACTCTACCCTCAATAGAAAATTTTTATGAAAACCAATGTGAATAGAACTTACATCATCATCGAGGCTTATTAGTGCTCAAATTTCCACTCCGACTCAATGATTCATCATGAAATGAAACATAAAAAAATCCCCATGGTTCAAGAATAAAAAACTAATGCAGTTGCATCACCATTGAGCTTATAAGATAATTATTTATTTTAGTAATAAATATAAAATATACCATAAAACTTATAATGATCAATAATTCACCAAAACCTAGCCTAGGGTTAAGAACCATACCCTGGGGAATCAATGAGACCATTGGAAAACTTTTCTGAGATCGCATACTGGGTTAAAGTTTCCATTTTCACCCTTTGGAGGTCTTGGGACTCATAAAACCACAACTAAGATAAGTCTTATTCAATAAAAATTTGATTCTTTACATGCTTGTAGTTTTTTACCATGTTCTAACCTCTAGTATCGTTTCTACCATTTTCCAAAAGTATAGAAATCTTATAAAGGAAAATTTTCTTGTTACCATTTTATAATGTTCCACCATAACATGAATATGCCACTAAGGAAAATTTACACATAGCTTCAAGTGTGATCCCTGATCACCAAAGGATGGTGACTAGTATCAAGGATTTAGATGACTCACATAGGGAATTATTTAACCTCAAACAAATCATTACATAATACATATAAAAAGTATCCAAATAATCATATATAGTGATATTATATAACAAAATCATGAATAAATTGTAAAACTATGTCTCAATGATCCATAATGATAGAATAATTCCAATTAAAATATTATTGCAACCCAAGTATATTTTTTCTGAAATAGTATATATGTAATTAACATAAATTAATAGGAAATAAAAACCCTCTAATATAGTTATAAAATTATTAGTAAATTTTCACCATGATGTTTCAGAACATTAACCCCCATCTATAAAGTCCTCTTTCATTTCCCTGCATTTCTATGTATAAAATTTTTATGCAAATGAGATGTCTATACACAAGGTGTGATAAATAATCTCATTAGAAACCCATATAACCCCAATTATAACTTGATGTTTAGCATGTTAATATATGAGTGGTGTAATAATAGAAAATTATTTTGTTGAATAATAAAAAAACACAAATTATAATATATTAGGTTCCAACCAAGCAACCTTGATACCACTTATACCTACTTTGGACAATGTGGGTAAATACTCTAAATATTTTTCAATGAAAATCATATCTAAAAACATGGTTCAATAATATACCTACCAAATAAATAGAAATTATTGTATCCATAACAAACATATGTAACATATAGAATCCCTTACAAACACATTACACATATAATATTCTCAAAAAATCGATGGAATATTATAACTGATAGCCTACCTTAGTGCCAAGACAACCCCATGGAACACATAATATTATAGTCTAACCTATAGATTCCTTACATTTTTTTAATCTAAAATCATATTCCATGAAATTAAAAAAATGATTTAAAATAATATCATAAAACACTAAATTAAATTCATAACATCAACCAATACACAAACAAACATCATATCTATCAATTAAATCTAACATACCATTGGAATGTAGATATATAATGTAATGTTCGATGATTTCTTAACCCCTTACTTTTCCAGTTTTATAATTGGAGATGTTCATAGGATATTCGAGGAGAGTTCAGTGGAGTTGGTGTGCAACATTTCAATAGAAGGTAGTTCATAGTGTGAATATGTATTTATATCAAGAGAGTTTAATTAATGGATAGGTGGATGGTGATTTATGGAATGAGTTTATATGAGGAGTTTTGTGCTAAATTAACTCATAATGTGAAAGGAAGATTCATGATGTTAATTAATTATAGCTTTGAGGATCTATAAAAATCGATGAATTTTCATCGAGATTGAAATTCAATTGATTGATTACTTGAATATGATTCATGGATTGAATTTTAAGTCCTCATAAAAACACATTATATGAATATTTGTTTCAGGTCATGAATTTTTTGAGGTCCATATTGTTTATAAAAACTAAGTTTCACCAAAATTATTTTTCTCCTCTTGGTTTTTGGGCAAACCTTAGCCGATTTTTGGGGATCTTTGAGACCCTATCCTCCTAATTTAATCCATGAATTTCAGAGGTTGATTATTAGAAATCTGGGGTGGGTTCTCCCCTTTATCCCCTTTTACCTTTAATTATTCTTTTGGGGATTCACAATGGTGATGATGTTATGATTGGGGTATGTTTTACCCGTGATTTTGAGGACCCCTTAGTGTGATCCAGGTTGATTTGTGGTTTCCATGTGTAGTTTTGGCCTTTATGTTGTTTCCCATTTCCTCTACTACATGTAGAAAATAAAAAATCTTATTTAACTCAAGGTATCCTCATTCTCTCGCTATTTATATGAAAGTGTGGGGATTTCATTGTTTTTATTTCCACTGGGTAGATTATAAGGGTTTACATAATGAATACAATGAATTGTATTAAACTTAAATTTATGGTAATATAGAGAAACCACATGTTTTATTACTTTTTATGTTATTTTTGATCAGATTATACATTATTTTTTCCATCATTAAAAATCATAGTTTTTGGAGCCTTTATTGTATCGTAGTTGATATGGTTGTGATATCCTTATTATGTGATTTCTTTATATCATCCAGAATGAAATGGATAATAACTTATATCTAGAAAATTAATTGGTTTCCCATGTAAATGTAATTTTTTTGTGAGAATACCCATGCTAAATAATGAAGTAATGTAATGTAAGCCCTTAAAACTAAATTTTTAAAAATTATGGAATCTAGGATGTGATTTTACATGTGGTTGTTCCTATTATGTTTCCTTATGTGATGTGGGATGTTGTTGGGTGATAGTGGTGACTATCTAGGTTATTAAATAAGTGAGTAATTGAAGTAATGCTTTGTTGGAATGATAATGGATGTGGGCGGTTGTGTGATGATGGTAGTGTGTGGTTTTTATCTCATGTATTGGTTGATACATGTGGTTTTTTGTGGTGATATGGAATGGATGATATGGTGTTATAGAGATGGTTGATGTGAGATGTATGAGATTTTTTGTTGTGTGGTTGTGTTAGTTTCCTAGTTATCTGTGGATTAAATTATAATGTTGAAATGATATATCATGGGTTTGTAAATAAATAATAAATGTATAGAATTGATTTTTGGTATTTTTATTAATTGAATTGAATAATAAATTACTGAGATAAATAAATTTTAGTGAAATGGATTAGTAAATGGGATTTCATGGGATCTTGTTAATTCTAGAAAATGGTAAAACCTATAATTGAAAGTGGAATTGTATGGAAATTTGTGGTGGTTGTGTGGTGTGGTAAATTTAGTGGTAGTAGTAGTTGTGTCAGATGTCATGTGGTGTAATGGTGGTATTGTAGTGTACACTAGTGTAGTTTATGTAAACCCATAGGTTGGGTATTGTTTGCTTTCTTTTAATCATGTATTTTATTTTATTTATATATCTATTTACCCATGTTGGATAACCTACCATTTCCCAAAAGTTTTGGGTTCCAAGTGTCTTCCAAAACAACCAAGATGGTGGTGATACAAATTTCCCGCTACTGTCTCTTCCCCACTCTTCCTTTAGTTGCGATGATACGGGTTGGTGTTGGAGATTACCTAGTGGTGATGAGAATGTGATATGTGGTGGGGGTCATGTGTTGATGTAGGAGGAAACAAGGTTGATTTATTTCATGTTCATGATGCCCAAATACCCTAGTTATATGATGAGGTTATGATTTGATGATATTGTGATTTGATGAGGCTATGATGTGATGAGGCTGGGATGTGATGATGACTAATGATAACACCGGATGATAGAACTTGAAAAGGTGGGGTAGGTAGGGATGTGTCTTGACCCACATTAGATATGGATCAATATTTTATTTGATATGTATGGAAGGTATGAGAGCACATGGTGTTTGACATTTGGGAATAAGAGAAGAAAATCATTAGGAAAGAAGCTATTAAGTGACTTTGTTTATGTTTTTGATACTATGTTACTATATTTGATGAATAATTTTGTGAGAGTGCCATGGTGGGGTTGGGATTGGTTAGTTGTCATGTTTAGGTTCCTTTTGGTTCTTGTTTTTGTTCTCTAGTGAAGTAATATTCTCTTTTCACATGTGTACTAGAGACCTTAGGTATGATCCTATAGATTATACATGTTATGATCACCCTACACATATATAAAATGTTTTTTCTGGTTTCTTGGAGTACTTTGGGGACTGATATTATCATTAATAGCTTAGGTTTTAGAGATACTACTGATTCATTGACATAAGACTTGTCTTTTGGTATTTACTTGGATATTTTTTTTTGTAATTTTTGACATTTTTCATGCATTATAGGATGTTTTTTGGATTTAATTTTATATTATGTTCTTGGGTTTCTTGTTCATTGTTTATCCTATCCTCTGATCCAATATTTTTATATAGGGTAATGATTTTCCATATGTGATATTTTTTTAACTTTGGTGCTTGTCCAAACTGAGGGCCTACTGGAGGGGGGGAGGGGTTGGAGGTCAATATCTCTGTTTCTTCATTATCATCCTAAGAGGGGTACCTTTAGAGTGAGGGGGTCATGATAGAGTGGTATCAAATGTTTTGGTTAATAGATAAGATGTATTTTATAGTTATTCACTCCGATGATTTAATGGGATGGCATAGAAACATTTCCAATTGATCTTATTGCATGAAATAGGCTAAGGAGATCAGATAAGACACAAGATTTTAGGGACCCCTTAATCTGATGCAAGGAATATAATCTTATTGAACATTCAAGTGAGGTGGACCTATTTCCAATATAGAGATAAGGGAGAGGTACGTGCATCATGATTCATTGCGTTCATATTTGATTGGGTGGTGATGAGAAATTAAAATGAATTGATTAAATAAACCATGAAAAAATTCTATGCTACTGGTTTTAGGGTTTATTCTTAGTTTTTAGGAATGGATTCTAGTTGTTTTCCACAAGTAGATTAGGTAGAAGAGTTTAAATAGTCTGATCTAGTTGATCATTGAAGGATCAACCCAACAGACAAATATGAGTAATGGTAGTGGGATTTTAATGACTTTCAATGGTATAAATGTTGGAAGTATTTGGGGATAATCTAAATTCTAGATACAGATCGATGGTTGGAGGATCTTGAGATAACCTTTAGTTTTATTCAATATCAAGCTAAGTTATAGGTTCTTTTGAATGTGTTTCTGATGCTTTCGTCGAGGCATGAATCCGTCTTTAGAGGATGTGCTGATTGTTTCCCTGCATTACCAGTTTCCAATAGCGGGTGACATCCATCACTTATTTAGGGATGTTTTCTCCTTGATCAAAACAAGATGATGGGATGCCGGTTCCTCCTGCCGTGGATTCCTCCTCAGAACTCGTCGCCTAGTCTGAGTCTCCCCCATAGATTTGAGTCATGGTTCGTGAATCTTGTTCCCTGTGCCATATCTTTGTGGATTCCAATTAATTACACTACTTCCGTTAGGACATTCCATGGGTTCTTGACATGGTATCAACCTTCGGTTAGAGTATATGGTAACATTAGGCATGTCGGGGCATCTCTGGATGCATATACATTGGGGGAATTGGATTTTTCCTCATAAGAGGGCATCTCAAGGGCGCATAACCCGATGCATCCCACATAGGTTGTGGGGTATCATATGATTGAGGCATTCCTTTGAGGTTTTCCTAAGCTTCCCATGTTCAACACGGGGTATGCCATGAGTTTAACATCTTGTGGAGATAGAATGAGAATGATCAGAAAGCCCCATGGAGGAGGATTAGATTAGTACATCCCTAAGAGGGAGCACCAGGAGTGTTTACCAGGTGGATAGATCAGAACTCTCAATAAGAGAGGCCCCAGGATGGTGTGTCCCATAAAGGGAAGATATCGCACTGTGAAGTCTGATCTGGACACCATTGAGGGTGGATCAGGGAGATTTCTCCCCAGGAAGGGGAAAACCGAATGGATGGATCAGAACTCTCAATGAGAGTGGACCCAGGGCGGTGTGTCCTAGGAATGGAAGATGTCATATCATGAAGGATGATCTGTACACCACTGAGGGTAGATCATGGAGAGTTCACCCCAGAAATGGGGACACCAAGGTTTACCATTGGCTAGGATTGAACCTCAGAGAGGCTTCCTACGTACCCTGTCTAGGAGACAGGGATCAAAGCCCACGTAGTTCGAATGGGTGAGGCTTGAAATTAGGGTATACACAAAGTAAAATGACCCATTGACATGCTGGGGATTATGCCTGGATAGCATCCCATCACAAGAGGAACACTCTTGGTTGGATTATTATGGATTTTGAGAGGCTTATGTGTGGTTAACTGCCAGTGCGCTGCAAGGAGCGACGATGTGATGGATGACATGATCTCACCAGGATGTGGAGGCCTGGGTAAGAACCTGGATGGGTGATGGAAGGTTGAATGAAGTGGGTGGTGAATGAGATGGGACTGATGTGAAGATGATGGTAGTGTTGGGATTGAACCTCTAAGAGGATTCCTACATACCCCCATGGTAGGAAATCAATGTCCACATAGTTCGGTGGGGCGATGGGACACCTGAGGAGGTGGTCCATGAGAATGGATGCATGGATGGTATTTAGAGGAAGTAGAACCTCTAGGTTGGGGCATGAACTTCCCAAAACACATAGGCTCGTGGGAGAGACCACGATGGGACATGAGTTATAGGCTTGAACATCAGGGAGGCTTCATACGTATCCCCATGGTAGGGAATCAAAATTCACATAGTTCATGATGGGGCATGGAATCAAGGTGCGTACAGAGGAAAACGACCTGATGACATGCTGGGGCTTACGCATGGTTAGAATAAAGTTAGTCTGACGCCGGGAGGGCGAACCAGAGATGTGGGTCCCAACAAAGGGGACTATAAAGGCTTACCATCAATTGTGGACTACAATGGATTACCGCTGGATGGGGATACAATATATTACTGCTAGTTGGGGTTGATAACGTCTTACCGCTGGTTGGGGTTGACAACGGCTTACTATCGATTGGGGAACACAATGGATTACTGTCGATTGGGGAACACAATGACTTACCGTCGATTGGGGAACACAATGAATTATCTTCTATTGGGATTGAAATGGCTTATCGTTGGATGGGGTTGAACCTCATGGAGGCTTCCTACATACCTTGCCTAGGATACAAGGATTAAAGCCCACGTAGTTCGAATGGGTATAGTTAAATGTCATGCGAGATTAAAAGGGGCATGCAGTTTAACATCTTGGAGGATGAGGATGGACCAACATGAAGTGGTTAGGACTGATGGGTGTTGGGATTGAACCTCAAGGAGGCTTCCTATGTACCTTTCATAGAATACAAGGATCAAAGTTCACGTAGTTCGGGATGGAGGATATAGTTTAACGTCATGTGGGATGAAGGTGAACCGACGTGAAGGGGTCAGGACAATTAGGTAATGGGATTAAACCTTAGGAAGGATTCCTATATACCTTGACTTGGAAAGGATCAAAGTCCATATAGTTCAGAAGGGTTTGGTGAACCGATTTTAAAGGGTCGGGACAAGTAGGTGTTGGTCTGTAACCTTAGGGAGGCTTCCTACGTACCTTACCTTAGCAAGGATTAAATTCCACGTAGTTCAGAATGGGGCTTACTTGCTAAGGCGACCAAGTAAGGATGCCATGGTCAATGCTTACTCTAAACCCACGTGAGTCATGTTCGGTGTGGGAAATAAGAAGCAACAACAGACCTGGAAATCGTGGTGCAGAGGTGCGGCCACGAAGGATGGTGAATGGGGCATACACATGGGAGCTACCCGGGCGCCTCTATGTAGCGGAAATGGTAGATGGGGCTTACGCATGGAAGCTTCCCAGGTACCACTAAGGAGTGACAATGGTGGATGGGGATTATGCATGGATGCTGCCTGGTTACCGCTAAGGAGTGGCAACGGGGAATGAGGATTACATGTGGAAGCTGTCCGAGTGCTACTAAAGAGTGACAATGATGGATGGGGCTTATGCATAGAAGATGTCCGTGTGCCACTAAGGAGCGACAATGGTGGATGGGGATTATGCATATAAGCTGCATGTGTGCCACTAAGGAGCAGAAATAGTGGATGGGGCTTACGCATGGATGCTGCCCGGGTGCCGCTAAGGAGTGGAAACGAAGAATGGGGATTACACATGGAAGCTGCTCGAGTGCCGCTAAGGAGTGGCAATGATGGATATGGCTTACTCATAGAAGCTGACCATGTGCCACTAAGGAGCGGTAAAGGAGGATGGGGATTATGCATAGAAGCTGATCGCGTTCCAATAAAGAGAGGCAATAGTGGATGGGGATTACGCATGGACGCTACCTAGGTGCCGCTAAGGAGTGACAACAGGGAATGAGACTTACATGTGGAAGCTTCCCAGGTGCTGCTAAAGACTGGAAATGATGGATGGGTATTGAACATAGAAGCTACCCATGTGCCACTAAGGAGAAGCAATGGTGGATGAGGATTACACATAGAAGCTGCCTGTGTGCCACTAAGGAGTGGCAATAGTGGATGGGGCTTACACATGGATGTTGCTTGGGTGATGCTAAGGAGTGGCAATGGGGAATTGGGATTACATGTGGAAGCTTCCTGGGTGCCGCTAAGGAGTCGAAATGATGAATGGGGATTATTCATGGAATCTTCCTGGGTGTCTTCATCATGTCTGGTCATGAGGGAATCCCAACTCACTGGTGGATTGCAGCATATAATGGAGGTTTACACTTATACACTAGTGCACAAGTGGGATAATGCCAAGGGCATTGGAATCAGTTCAAACAAAGGGAGATGAAAAGTGTGAATCACATTCCCGACATTAGGAACACATTGAGGGTGATGTGACTGTAATGCCCCAAATGATAAAGGGTTAAATGACTCAATGATATGACTCATGTCAATAAGGTGCACCTCCCTTTTCAGGAGCCTGACTGATTAGAACTCTACAGTTAAATGTGCTTGGCCTGGAGTAGTGATCAGGATGGATGTGCTTGTCCTGAAGTAGTGATCATGATGGGTGACCTTCTGGGAAGTTTCCTAGGGTGTGTGTGAGTGAGGACAAAGCACAATCGAAAGGACATGTGTTGGCCTGAGTTGAGATGTAGGGACCACAACGAGGATGTTGTGTTCTAAGGGGTGGGGGGTGGGGTGGGGTGGGGTGATTGTAATGCCCCAAATGATAAAGGGTTAAATGACTAAATGATATGACTCATGTCAACAAGGTGCACCTCCCTTTTCAGGAGCCTGCCTGATTAGAACTCCACAGTTAAGTGTGCTTGGCCTAGAGTATTGATAAGGATGGGTGACCTTCTAGGAAGTTTCCTAGGGTGTGTGTGAGTGAGGACAAAGAACACTAGAAAGGACATGTGTTCACATGGGTTAAGTGTGCTTGTCCTGGAGTAGTGATCAGGATGTGTGACCTTCTGGGAAGTTTTCTAGGGTGTGTGTGAGTGAGGAAAAAGTACACTGGAAAGGACATGTGTTGGCCTGTGGAGGCTGTCATTAGTTAGATGACTCTTTCAGGCATGTGGGTGGGCCCCTAGGTGGGGACCATGTTTCTGCGGGGCAACTGGTGGTACTTGGCGGGCCAGGACCTGACGACCATGTTAAGGCGGGGTGGTTGTGCTGTCACTGGGACCCAGTTGTCATAGTGACGATGGAGGATAACTATTGACCATGTTTGAAACACATCATCCATATTGCGTTATCCAGAAATGGGGACAAAAAAATGAGGGTTGACTGTTGACCGTGTTCGAAACATTGGACCTGACTCGAAGTGTCATCCAAAGTATTCCGGGGCGTTGGCCCAGAATGGTTGGTGAGCTGAGGCGACATGGGACCAGGCCATTAGGGGTCCCTTCAAACATGAAAGAGGATGAAGATCCAAATGTAGGAAACACGAAGCATGAGGTGGAGTGATGGAATGTTTGAATGGATTCCAACACTCTTGAAGTTACACCACTGTAGTCATGGCATGAGGTATCTTATGATTTTCACATATGCCATCTCTTATTTGGAACAAGAGGAATCCTACTGTTTAATGATAAGGTGGGGGTGGTTGTGCTATCACCGAGACCCAGTTGTCATAGTGATGATGGAGGATAACTGTTGACCGTGTTTGAAACAAATCATCCATATCGCGTTATCCTAAAATGGGGACAAAAAAATGAGGGTCGACTGTTGACCGTGTTCGAAACATTGGAATTGACTCGAAGTGTCGTCTAAAGTATTCCGGGGTGTTGGCCCAGAATGGTTGGTGATCCGAGGTGGCCTGGGACCAGTCCATTAGGGGTCCCTTCAAACATGAAAGAGGATGAAGATCCAAATGTAGGACACACAAAGCATGAGGTGGAGTGATGTAATGTTTGAATGGATTCCAACACTCTTGAAGTTATGCCACTGTAGTCATGGCATGAGGTATCTTATGATTTTCACATATGCCATCTCTTATTTGGAACAAGAGGAATCCTACTGTTGAATGATAAGGCGGGGTGGTTGTGCTGTCAGTGGGACCCAGCTGTCATAGTGACGATGGAGGATAACTATTGACCGTGTTTGAAACACATCATCCATATCGCGTTATCCTGAAATGGGGACAAAAAAATGATGGTCTACTGTTGACCGTGTTCGAAACATTGGACCTGACTCGAAGTGTCGTCCAAAGTATTTCAGGGCATTGTCCTAGAATGGTTTGTGAGCTAAGGCGGCATGGGACCATGCCATTAGGGGTCCCTTCAAACATGAAAGAGGATGAAGATCCAAATATAGGACAGATGAAGCATGAGGTGGAGTGATGGAATGTTTTAATGGATTCCAACACTCTTGAAGTTACGCCACTGTAGTCATGGCATGAGGTATCTTATGCTTTTCACATATTCCATTTCTTATTTGGAACAAGAGGAATCCTACTATTGAATGATAAGGCATGATACATGATAGAGTTAATATTTTCATTATTATTTATATGTTTTTCAATGATTTAATCCCTCCAAATTATTCAATGTGAGTGTATTTGCATCATTTATGTGTTTTAGTATATTTTGGGCTTAAATGTGAAAATGGGGTAATTCTGTAAAATTTTCAGTTTTATAGAGCTTCTGTTTTTCGGGAATAACTTTTATAATATGGGTCCAATTGAAGTGAATATTTTTTTTAGGATTCATATACTTTTGGGCTTAAAATGTTACTTCTGGACCAAGACCCAATTCGAAACCCAATGGTACAGAAAATTCAATCAAGTGGAGAAATCAGTTTGGAAGGCAGAATGGACCCCACTTCATTAAATATGCAATATCTCATTCATCCGACCTTATAATGAGGTGATTCCAGCTGGTGTCGACAGATGAATTCAAAATGACGGCTCACATTAAATTTAATAAATTATTGAGCTCATTAATGCATCCTTTTGGCGCGTCCAAGTGGAGTGGGTGAAACAGTGTTTGGAGGCCAGAAAAGTAATGGTCATTGATTCGGCCATATATTTCTTTACACCTGTCCAATAACTCTAAAATTTTGAGGGTCGATAGAAAACTTCATTTCCAACATTCTATAAGAAGGGATATCAGTGAGTTTCGGCCGGCCGGTGGGCATAACAGAGTCAAACTTCTGGAGTACAGATTCTGGAGCATCAAATTTTCTGTTCTTTGTTTTCTCTCTTTTGTTCTTATTAGTTTTGTAATGAATTCTTCTTTCCCCTTAGTCACAATTACCCTTACCATGGTGGGGTAAAATTCTGTGTGATTGGGGAAGGGGAGGTTTTCCATGTTGTATTTCATGAGTTCCTTCTCTTAATGTTTTAAAATCCTCTTCTCTTCTGTGAATCAGTTTCAATTTCCTATAACAGTTTTTATTATCATGTACGATTGTATCTGATTTTAGATTCTGTTGTTCATTTATATTTGGTCAATGATCAATATCTCCCTCCACTAGGTTCTGGTTTATAAACTATGGAATAGACCGGGACTTAGTGGTGAAGTACTCAGTGATCACCGGTATGTGTGTGAGGAGTAGTGAATGTTCTTGATTACTTGGGATAAATAAGACCCGATTGAGAATTGCCTAAGATAATTGGGAGTATTTTCTACAACTCTATTACACATTGGAAGGAGAGTAGACCAACCTAAGATTTTAGTAAGGTTTATTCTCACATTTTTAATTGACCAAGGGAGTGAGAAGAAATAATTTTGGATTCTCACTCTTAACGGTTTAGCAGAAGAGAATTGGATAAATTGGAACTATGATAGAATTACAAATGGAGAACCAACTCTGACCTAATCACCCTTCTTATATAATAGTTTCAATCACTTGATTTGTTAATTTGTTCTCAATATTTTTCTTAAATTTCCTTCCTTTTTTTAGTTTCTTTCTTTCCTTTTCAAAAATCAATCAAATTCAGAAAAACAACCACACTTTTTGATCTTATTTTAAGGTGACAGCTTAATTGTTGTGCACTCCTCTCTGGAGACAACCTAGGTAATCCACTATAATACATTTTAACATAGGTTATATAAGTTTTTTCCACACCCCACGACAGGCACGTGTCAAAACTTGACACCGTTTCTGGGGAGGTAGTGCCAACATTTCTTTTCTTTTCTTTTCTCTCTTGTCATCTTTTCTCTTCAAAATTGTATGACTCGAACCTCAAAAACTGAACCTTTACCCATAGATCCTGAAATTGAAAGAACCTTGTTGAATAGACTTAGAAACATTAATTTGGAATCTGAATTTGAGGAAGTTCCCCTTGCAGACTCAAGTGAAACTTCAAGTGTTCACTCTGAGCCTTTCATCATGGCTGAAAATCAAAACCAAACACTTAGAGACCTCTGTGCACCACAATTCCTTAATCAAAACAATAAACTTGCCATGCCAGTGTTACAAAATGATTTTGAAATGAAACCTAACATGATTCCTTTGCTTCCAAAGTTTCATGGTTTGGCAGGTGAAGATCCAAACAAACACATTAAAGAGTTCACACATGTTTGCTCAACTTTCAGACCCCGTGGAATTACCGAGGAGCAGGTAAAGTGGAAGGCATTTCCGTTTTCATTGGATGGAGCTGCTAAAGAATGGTTGTACGGACTACAACCAGGATATGTACATGACTGGAATGACCTGGTAAGATGTTTTATGCAAATATTCTTCCCCACCTCTAGAAGCACAACCATTCGTAAGGAAATCTACGCCATACGACAATCATCTGAAGAAACTCTTTACGAGTACTGGGAGAGATTTAAGAAGCTATGTGCCAGCTGTCCACATCAAGCCATTGAGGAACACCACTTTCTTGTCTTCTTCTATCAAGGACTACTGGACAATGACAGAAACCTTATTGATGCATCATCTGGAGGTGCACTGATTGACAAGTCTCCAGAAGAAGCCAAGGGCTTGATTGAGAAGATTTCCCAAAACTCACAGCAATTTGGAACAAGAGGTATTGGAACAAGAGGTATTCATGAGGTACGCACTTCTCATCCATCACCCTTATTAGAAACTAAGATTGAAGAGCTTACTAGTTTGGTGAGACAGATGGCCTTGAAGCAAGTTAGTGACCAACAAGCACTAGCTAAGGTATGTGGTTTATGCTCATCTCCTGATCATTTCACTGACCAGTGTGCTGAAATACAGGGAATGGAAAGTTGTGCAGCAACCTTTCAACCAAGGCAGTTCCAGCAAAATCAAGGATGGAGAGAGCCTAACCAAGTCCAATATGGATTTGGAAATCAACAGAATCAAGCTAGGCCCCCGTACCAAAATCAGTTTCAAAACCAACCCCCATTCCAGAATCAATTCCAGAACCCTCCACCATTTCAACAAAAGCAGTCTTATAATCAGCCTTCATACCAAAAACCAACCAATATACAAAGACCCTATGAGCAACCATCCACTAGTTCCCAACCTCCAATTCAAAACCAACAAAAATCTGAGTTTGAAGGACTGAAAGACACTGTTAAAGATTTGTCCAATAAGTTTGAGAGTCTCATGGACTTTCTGACCAAAAATCCAGGTAAACTCCCTTCCCAAACAGTCCCAAACCCAAAAGAGAATGTTAGTATTATAACTACAAGAAGTGGAAAAGAACTCCAACCACCATCCACCATTGAACCTAAAACAAGAAAAACTAATATGGGTGAGAATGAAGTTAGAAATGATGAAAATTCTATGAAAATGCATCGGGAAGAAGATAATAAAGAGGAGGATGATAATGATAGGACAAGAAGGAAGAAACAAGAAACACCATTTCAAAGGAAACAAAGGGAGAAGAAAGATATACCACCACCATTTCCATCAAGGATGATTGAATCAAAGAGGTTACAAGAAGAAGCACTGCAAAAAGAAATTCTGGACACCTTTCAGAAAGTGGAAATCAACATACCTCTGCTTGAAGCACTCAAAAAAATTCCAAAGTATGCTAAGTTTTTAAAGGATATTTGTACCAAGAAAAGGAGACTTCAAGGGAATGAGAGGATCAATTTGGGAAGAAGCGTCTCAACCCTTATCACACCACAATTTCCAACCAAATGTCAAGATCCAGGGACGTTTTCTATTCCATGCACCATTGGTTCATTAAATTTGTCTAATGCTTTGTGCGATTTAGGTGAATCAATTAATGTATTGACTCACTCAGTATATACTTCTTTGCAGATGTGAGACTTGAAGCCCACAAGAGTGGTGGTCCAACTTGCAAATAGATCCACAGTTTTCCCAGCAGGAGTTCTGGAGGATGTCCTGGTAAAATTCAAAGATCTTTTATTCCCTGCTGACTTTTATGTGTTGAATATGGAAGATGATAGGATCCCATCACACTCACCCATAATTTTGGGGAGACCATTCTTAAAGACGGCCAAAACCATCATCAATGTCCATGAAAGGACACTTACCATGGAGTTTGGAGATAGCACTGTCCACTTCAATATTTTTGAATCCATGAGGCACCCATCAGATGATCATTCACTCTTCGCACTCTCCCATGAAGATGACATAGAACCAATTGAAGAATCAGGTATGTTTCATGAATTTTTATCATTAGGAGAGAATTTTTCCATTAAAGATATCACTGAACATATGGATTCCCAAACTCTTGGAGGTTCTGATTTCCTGTTGGAAGAAGAGGTAAAATCTGATTTCTTTGATAATTTGTTAAAGGATGAAGAAGATGATATGATTTATTGTGTGCAGGATGTCAAACCATTGGAATTGGAGAACCTCAATTTATTTTCATCTCTTGAGCATCCTCCTGATCTAGAATTAAAACCACTCCCCACTGATTTAAAATATGTTTACCTTATGGAGGGGGAGAAATTACCAGTAATAATTGCTAATAATCTATCTAAAACTCAAGAAAAATCATTGATTGAGATTTTGAGAGAGAATGTCCAAGCAATAGGGTGGAGCTTAGGTGATATCCCGGGAATAAACCCAAACATTTGCTCACATAGAATTTTTCTTAAGGGAGATTCCAAACCTATCAGACAACCCCAAAGGAGGCTGAACCCTACCCTGATGGAGGTTGTGAAAAAAGAGATTGAGAAGTTATTAGAAGCCGGGATCATCTATCCCATATCAGATTCACAATGGGTTAGCCCCATCCATGTAGTCCCAAAGAAAACTGGCCTAACCATTGTGAGGAATGAAAAGAATGAATTAGTCCCTGTGAGAATTCAGAATAGCTGGAGAGTATGCATCGATTTTAGGAAGCTGAATCAGGTCACTCGAAAAGATCATTTCCCTATCCCGTTCATTGACCAGATGTTAGAGAGATTGGCAGGGAGAACTCATTATTGCTTTTTGGATGGATTTTCAGGTTATTTTTAGGTACCCATTGCCCCCGAGGATCAAGAGAAGACTACCTTTACTTGTCCTTTCGGTACTTTTGCATACAAAAGGATGCCATTTGGATTGTGTAATGCTCCAGGTACATTTCAGAGGTGTATGGTAAGTATATTTTCTGATCACATTGAATATTTCTTGGAGGTTTTCTTGGATGACTTCACAGTTTTTGGAAATTCGTTTGACCATTGTTTGAAAAATCTGGAAAAAGTTTTGAAAACTTGCATTGAAAAGAACCTTGTTTTGAATTTTGAAAAGTGTCATTTTATGGTTGAGAGAGGAATTGTCCTTGGGCATGTCATTTCACAGAAAGGCATTGAGGTTGATAAATCAAAAATTGAAGTGATAAATTCTTTGCCTTACCCAACTTGTGTGAAACATGTTAGATCATTTTTAGGACATGCAGGATTCTACAGGAGGTTTATAAAAGATTTCAGTAAGATTTCTCTCCCTTTATCTAGATTACTTTTGAAAGATGCTGATTTTGATTTCAACGGTTCATGTAGGGAAGCATTTGATGAGTTGAAGAAGAAATTGATTACACCACCAGTGATGTAGCCACCAAATTGGGAAGAACCATTTGAGCTACTTTGTGATGCTTCAAACCAAGAAGTTGGAGCTGTCCTTTCTCAGCGAATTGAGGGTAGGCCACAAGTCATTGAATATGCCTCGAAAACCTTAGATGCGGCCCAATTCAACTACACAAAAACAGAAAAAGAGTTTTTAGCAGTTGTTTTTGCTTTAGAAAGATTTAGATCGTATCTGCTTGGAACTAAAGTCATTGTGTTTTCTGATCATGCAGCTCTTAGGTACTTGATGAAGAAGGCTGAAGCAAAACCAAGGCTAGTGAGATGGATACTACTACTACAGGAGTTCAACATAGAAATCAAAGATAAGAAGGGATCTGAGAACCAAGTGGCTGATCACTTAAGTAGACTACCCAACACCGCTGAAGTTGAGATTCCAGACACTGAACCACTAAATGATCGCCTTCCAGGAGAGCAGTTGTACTTGATTGAAGGAGAAGTACCTTGGTATGATGACATGGTCAATTATCTGGTAACATCTCAGGTCCCATCTCATTTAAATTCTCACCAAATTCACAAATTGAAATCTGAATCTAAATATTACATCTAGGATGATCCATTTCTTTGGAAGATTTGCAATGACCAAATGATCAGAAGATGTTTTCCTAAAAATGAAATTGAATCAGTCTTTAGGTTTTGTCACACATTAGCTTGTGGATGCCACTTTGGACCTCAAAGGACTGCATGAAAGGTTTTAGAATCTGGACTTTATTGGCCAACACTTTTCAAAGATTCTCATGAATTTTGTAAATGGTGTGAAAAATTTCAGTTTACAGGAAATATTTCAAAGAGACAAGAAATGCCCCAAAAGCCACTTAATTTTTGTGAAATATTTGAAGTTTTGGGGATAGATTTTATGGGACCTTTCCCAATGTCATTTGGAAATTCTTATATTCTTCTTACTGTTGATTATGTTTCCAAATGGGTGGAAGCAAAAGCCACCAGGACTGACGATGCTAAAGTTGTTTGTGATTTTGTTAGGGCTAACATATTTTGTAGGTTTGGAGTTCCTAGAGCCATTATTAGTGATCAAGGGACTCACTTTTGTAATTGGAGAATGGCGGCTTTGTTGAAAAGGTATGGGGTTCATCATAAAACATCAACTCCCTATCATCCACAGACTAATGGGCAAGCTGAAGTGTCCAATAGGGAAATAAAAGGAATTTTGGAAAAGACTGTTAATCCAAATAGGAAGGATTGGAGCCAAAGGTTAGAAGACACATTATGGGCTTACAGGACAGCCTACAAAACCCCAATTGGAATGAGTCCATATAGGCTGATTTATGGGAAAAGTTGTCACCTACCTGTGGAATTGGAACACAAGGCATATTGGGCTGTGAGGAAGATGAATTTGGATCTTGAAAGTGCTGGGAAAGAGAGAAGCTTGCAGTTACAAGAGCTGGAAGAAATTAGAAGGGAAGCATTTGAAAATTCCAGTATTTACAAAGAGAGAACAAGAGTGGCTCATGACAAACTGATCCAACCAAAGGACTTCCATCCAGGGGACAAAGTGTTGTTATTCAATTCAAGACTCAAGCTGATGCCAGGTAAACTTCGTTTCAGGTGGGAAGGTCCATTTATAGTTACTCATGTATATCCTTTTGGTGCTGTGCAGATTGTGAAGGATGGAGTGAAGGATCCATTCACTGTTAATGGGCATAGATTGAAGAAATTCCTTGGGACCATGCCATCAGAGCCAATGGAGGAGATCATACTCCTCCAACCTGTTTATCAATAAAATCCATCAGGTCGTAACTCTCCTTTATATTTTCATGATTTTTGTGATTCAATTTCCAATATTCTTACATGTTAAATACATTTGAATGCATTGTGGACACTGCATCATTTAAGTGTGGGGGAGGGAACCTTTGTAGTGTAGGATTTTTACGTGTTGTTTTTTTTCCTATTTGTTTTAAAAAAAACATGTGTGTGTTTAAAATTTTGTGTGCTTATTTTAAAATTTTTATGTGTTTTTGAAACTTTTGAGCTAAAATTATTATCATTGGTATTTTTGAAACCCATCTCCATGAGTGAAATAATTTATTTCTTGAAACTGAGCTTAAATGAATGCTGAAAATGACATTGTTTCAAGTTCAATTCTTTGGGAATTTCATGAAAAATACTCTGTTTTTTTGAATCCCATGCCACATATCACTGTCTTTATATTTGAAATCACATTCCCGTGAGGCTTCTGAACCTATTATTTTCATATTCTTTACATTCACCTCACTTCTTGAGAGAACCAAATCATGCTTGATTTAACCAGAATTTGATTTATTCCTGTCAAAACTTGAGGGTTTGAGGTACTTGTGTTTTAAATGATTGAGGAATTTCTTTGGTTTGAAAGCTCCATTTTCAAGATAATCCCTTTCATAATGGCCTACCTTGAACATTTAATCCTTGTAGCCCATAGAAGCCATGAACAACCTGTTAGGTTAGCCACATTACAAGCCAATTTTCCCTATCCAACCTGCTCTTGAAGTGAAATTGAATGATATATTTGAACATAAGTGTGGTGGGAAGATGTCTTGTATTGTACTACCTTATTTGGGGATACTTTGGGTGAAAAAAAAATGTTGAAGAGATGTTATTGCTGCAAAAAAAAAATCATTCTGCTGAAAGCTGTGCCTTTTCTGGAGCTTTCATGATGAGAGAAGCTGTGCCTTTTCTGGAGCTTTCAAGAAATATTATATTTGAGAAGATTTAAATTCTTTCTGCTGAAATGATGAAATGTGTGAACATTCCTTGATATTCCATGGAGAAGGAGTTTATTTTCTACTAAGGGGAGTAAAGAGAATACCATACTTTTGTGAAAATTAGAGTAATGCAATTTTGCTTCAAAAAGAGTCAAGCCCTCTTCATTCAGCCTCAGAATTTTCACATATAAATCCTACCAACCTAAAGCCACAGAACAACCTTAACAAGTCCTCATTATAAACATATGTCATTAACTCACATCGGGTGGAGATGTAAGAATTTATCAAGCCTATGGTGACCCTTGTATGAGTTTGGATGAGAAAGACATTGCTAAAAAATTGAAATTTGTGTAATGAGAGATAATGAAAGTTAGGTAAGTGTTTTGTGTGCATGGGAGGAGAAATGAAGAGTAAATTTATTTAATGATCCAAAATTAAGAACATGAAATAATAGAGTTCGAGGCGGCATGATATATTTTGTTTCTTGTTTTCAAATTTGTGGATCTCATGGATATGTGTTTTGAATTTACTTTGAATTTATTTTGATTCTGACTTGTCCAGGAGTCCAAGTGATAAGTGTGGGGGAATTGATAGAGTTAATATTTTCATTATTATTTATATGTTTTTCAATGATTTAATCCCTCCCAATTATTCAATGTGAGTGTATTTGCATCATTTATGTGTTTTTAGTATATTTTGGGCTTAAATGTGAAAATGGGGTAATTCTGTAAAATTTTCAGTTTTATAGAGCTTCTGTTTTTTGGGCATAACTTTTATAATATGGGTCCAATTGAAGTGAATCTTTTTTTTAGGATTCCTATACTTGTGGTATTAAAATGTTCCTTATGGACCAAGACCCAATTCGAAACCCAATGGTACAGAAAATTTAATCAAGTGGAGAAATCAGTTTGGAAGGCAGAATGGACCCCACTTCATTAAATATGCAATATCTCATTCATCCGACCTTAGAATGAGGTTATTCCAGCTGGTGTCGACAGAGGAATTCAAAATTACGGCTCACATTAAATTTCATAAATTATTGAGCTCATTAATGCATCCTTTTGGCGCGTCCAAGTGGAGTGGGTGAAACAGTGTTTGGCGGACAGAAAAGTAATGGTCATTGAGTCGGACATATCTTTCTTTACACCTGTCCAATGACTCTCAAATTTTGAGGGTCGATAGAAAACTTCATTTAAAACATTCTATAAGAAGGGATCTCAGTGAGTTTCGGCCGGCTGGTTGGCATAACAGAGTCAAACTTCTGGAGTACAGATTCTGGAGCATCAAATTTTCTGTTCTTTGTTTTCTCTCTTTTGTTCTTCTTAGTTTTGTAATGAATTCTTCTTTCCCCTTAGTAACAATTACCCTTACCATGGTGGGGTAAAATTCTGTGTTATTGGGGAAGGGGAGGTTTTCTATGTTGTATTTCATGAGTTCATTCTCTTAATGTTTTAAAATTCTCTTCTCTTCTGTGAATCAGTTTCAATTTCCTATAACAGTTTTTATTATCATGTACGATTATATCTGATTTTAGATTCTGTTGTTCATTTATATTTGGTCAATGATCAATATCTCCTTCCAATAGGTTCTGGTTTATAAACGATGGAATAGACTGAGACTTAGTGGTGAAGTACTCGGTGATCACCGGTACGTGTGTGAGGAGTAGTGAATGTTCTTGATTACTTGGGATAAACAAGACCCGATTGGGAATTGCCTAAGATAATTGGGAGTATTTTCTACAACTCTATTACACATTGGAAGGAGAGTATACCAACCTAAGATTTTAGTAAGGTTTATTCTCACATTTTTAATTGACCAAGTGAGTGAGAAGAAATAATTGTGGATTCTCACTCTTAATGGTTTAGCAGAAGAGAATTGGATAAATTGGAACTATGATAGAATTACAAATGGAGAACCAAATGTGACCTAATCACCCTTCTAATATAATATTTTCAATCACTTGATTTGTTAATTTTTCTCAATATTTTTCTTAAATTTCCTTCCTTTGTTTAGTTTCTTTCTTTCCTTTTCAAAAATCAATCAAATTCAGAAAAACAACCACACTTTTTGATCTTATTTTAAGGTGACAGCTTAATTGTTGTGCACTCCTCTCTGGAGAAAACCTAGGTAATCCACTATAATACATTTTAACATAGGTTATATAAGTTTTTTCCACACCCCACGATAGGCACGTGTCAATATAGTTTAAATTCATGTAGTGAGGACTATTGAAATCTTATGCTTGGTGCATAAGGCATCCCTTGTTTAGGGAAAGAGGCATCCCATGTTTGACACATAGGGTGTACTATAGTTTATAGTCATGTAGAGAGGACTATTGACATCTTATTCTTGGAGCATAAGGCATCTATTGTTTAGAGAAAGAGGCATCCTATGTTTATAACATAGGATGTGCTACAGTTTATAGTCACGTAGAGAGGACTATTGGAATCTTATTCTTGGAGCATAAGGCATCTCTTGTTTAGAGAAATAGGCATCCTATGTTTGGAACATAGGTAGTGCTATAGTTTATAGTCATGTAGAGAGGACTATTGACATCTTATGCTTGGAGAATAAGGCATCCCTTGTTTAGAGAAAGAGGCATCCTATGTTTGGAACATAGGGTGTGCTACAGTTTATAGTCATGTAGAGAGGACTATTGGCATCTTATTCTTGGCGCATAAGGCATCTCTTAATTGGACCAAGAGGAATCCTATATTTTTCATATAGGGTGTACTACAATTTATAGTCATGTAGATAGGAATATTGGGCATAGGATGCCTAGAAATGGTTGGTGTTGGGGATTACACTCTGGGGTGGCCCTTTCTAGTTCAACCTAGTATAGAAGTCAGGTGATGTGATTTGGATGAGTTTCTTAAGGAATGGTTTGAATCAAGGTACTCAGGGAATTGATGATGAGAATCTCAACTCATGACATGGGAAACAAACCAAGAGAAAAATGTTGACTCAAGGTGTTTCATGTTTTGCGGAAGAGTATCTCAAATCATGGTATTCCATAGGTGGAAGGTCGGTGCGCATAAGGGTGCAATGGAAAATACCAACGTCCTGGCCTGAAAAGTTCATGGTGCGACTCTCCATTTTTCATGGGGGTGAGTGACGGTAGCGAAGGGACCAACCCGAAGGGCTGAGACCGCAACTCGACACTAAGCCCGAGTAGGGATGCAGGGGTGAAGCCCCCGCGATATGGACCAGTGGGTGCAAAGGTAGGATATTTTTGAAGGATAGGGCTTCACGAAGTAGCTTCGCGAAGGAAAGGTGCTCGTGGAGCATGGGGTCTCGCGAATCATCTTCACGAAAGAAAGGTGCTCACGGAGCATAGGATCTCGTAGAGCATGGGTTACCATGGAGAAAAGGGGATGTGCAGAGCTTAGGTTCTTGCGGAGCATGGGGCTCTACGGAGCCTCGAGCAACCCGAAGGAGCTCCCTTCTTCGCAAAGGGCATAGCCCTTTGCGAAGGGAATCACTTCTCAGTGCTCAGGAGCTCCACAAAATGGGAGATCTGCCACCCAAGGGGAGGTGTAACCATGCTTATAAAGGGGGGTGAGCCGACTATTTATAGGTTATGGAGATCGGAATATCACACCGTGAAGAAAAAATGTGCACTGTGAAGAGAAAATGACACTGGAAATCGCGCTCCGCAACCGAAGGCAGTTCCCTCAAGTTCGTCGTAACCATGGAGTCGACCATCATCGGCCTTCACGACGCACACAGAGGATCTGGTCAAGTTACCTCAAGTTTCTCGTAGTCACGGAGGCTACCGTCATGACATTTGCGGTGCTCGTGGAGGCTTCGGTCAAGTTCCTCTGCTCCGCGATCGCGGAAGGAGCTTCGCGAATGGGCTCCACGAACCATTTTTCCAGGCCAACTTTGAATATCCATAACTCCTAAACTGTAACTCCATTTGGGCTCTACGACCTATCAAATAAATTCTTACGAAATGGGATATGCTCTCAGATCATGTATAGAAGCATTTGGAATATTTTTTGGACGCGTTTTCCAGTTCCAACAGAATTTTATTCAAATTTTGGGAGTTATGTGTCAATGGTGGATGTTATATCATTGTGACCATAAGAAGGTAGATATGTTGTGTCCAGAATTTTTGAAGGAGTTCCATTTAGAATTCCGGTCATTGACGATGAAGGAAGAAAAGAGGCATGGGTTTCTATCCCTTCAGTAGGGGATCCCTAGTGTGTAATAAATTTGTATTAGGATCAAGGGCCTCCTTCACATTGATCTCGATGTCTTTCTAGATGAAGAGTATATAACATGATAACTGGAGGTGGCATTACACCCAATGATCAGGTATACTGTCACTCTATTTAAACTTTCTACATACTTGGAGGTGTAGAGGAAGGTAGAGGTTATTGAGTAGATGATTTATATAGGAGGTGAAAATTGAGATATTGGATGAAAAAGCATCTATATGAGGAAATATTTAGGTAGTGGATCAAAAAAAATTAGGCAGTTAGGATTCAAACTAATGGAAAACTGACCAAAGTAGACCCCTATACATACTTCTAGTGAAGTTAGGTTCTGAGAACCTGATAGGGACTTTCCATTTTCATGATATGACAGTGAGGGAGATGGAAAACTCTAGGATCAGTGTCCTACCACTTAGGGAGGCTATTATTATATGGGCGGTCAGTCCACTTTTAGAAATATGTAATAGTTTCCTCCAAAGAATTTTCAATAGAAGGGACCACATACGTTTTTTTAGTACCCGAGGGAAGATGGTGTTGGTAGGTAGAAGCATCATGATGGTCTCCATCCATAGGGACCTAGGCTAGACCATATTAATGGATTCCAACTGTAGAGAGGCGGTGGAGATAAGTGTGGTTATATGCATGTGATAGAGGTAGTAGTGCTAGAAGGTCTATAAGTTATCCGTGGTATGATCAGTTTATCATCTAACCTTGTTTGTGTCTTGATTAATTCAGAATACTCACACCCTGTTTTTCTCCCATTCATTGGGAATGGATGTGGATAGACTTCAAATTACCCTAGTGTCATTTATATGATCTGGAGTCAGACTGCTTTGTTTGGTGTGTGTTAGGGATGTAGAATGGTGATAGGGTAACACCAATCAGTGAGGGATTTCTTCTTTTTTGTGTCATATGTACCAATTTGAGGTCATAATTCTTTGTTTGATGTGTGTTGGGGATGTATACTAGTGATGGGGTAACACCAATTAGTGAGGTATTTATTCTTATTTCAGATATAACCTATGATTTTATGCTTGGAATGGATTGTATATTTTCTATGTGTGCAGTCATTTATTGTTTCCATAGGAGAGTTTTTATTTTTTAAGTTTAGGGAAAACAAGTGGTGTTCATTGGAGATAGGATTTATTGGATGGGTAATAGGAAATCAGATCCTATCTTATCTTATTTTTTATTGTTTTTAGTGGAATATCATGTTGAGGATATTCTTAGGGTTTTTTAGGAGTTCTTGGATGTTTTTCTAGATTATGTTATGACACTACACCATTAACATGATGTTGAGTTTGTAATAGAGTTGTAACTAGGTGTGTATTTTATTTTTATGGCACCATATCGAATAAAACCTATAGTGTTTCATGAGTTGAGGATACAGGTGGATGATTTGATCTATAAGGGTTTCATTCAATATGGTGTGTCTCCTTGGGCTACTCTAGGGTTGTTCACCGAGTAGGTGGATGGTAGTATGAGGTTTTTATTAGACTAAAAGAGGTTGAAATAGGTAACAATCAAGAAATGTTACCATATTCAAAGGATTTATTATTTAATGGTCCAACTGATGGGTTTTAGTTGGTTTTCAAAGATAAAATTGAGATCTAGATATCACCAAATCAGGGTGAAAGATGAGGATATTCCAATGAATTCCTCCAGGTAAAGATATAGAATATTTTAGTTTATAGTCATGCATTTCAGTACCAAATACTCACCAAACATGTTCATGTGGATAATAAACTACATATTCAATGAGTTCCTAGACTAGTTCATCAACATTTTCATTGATGACATCTTGATCTAGTAGAAGAGAAAGGAGGAGCATGCAGAACATATTAGTGTTGTATTATAGGTCCTTCAACACCATAAAATATATGGGCTTCTATCCAAGTTAAATTTATAAACATGAGAGGTGTATTTCCTTAAACATGTGGTGTCTCATTAGGATCTGGGTATAAAACCATTGAAGATTGAGATGGTCGTTTCTTAGGAAGCAAAAAATAAAGCAGAAGAGGTTCACATTTTACTTGGTATTGCTGGATATTCTTGGAGGTTTGTGATAGATTTATCTCAGGATATAGCCTTGATTAAATATTTGACTAGGAAGGACCAAGAATTTGTGTGGAAAGATTAATTCCAAGAAACATTCAATTATTTGAAGGACAGGTTGATCAGCACCCTAGTGCTTTATTTTCTAGAGGAGGGTGTGATGTTTTAGGATTTCTACGAGGTGTCCCATCTGGGTTTGGGATGCATCTTGATGTATTATAGAGAGGTGAAATTTTATAGGTCTTGGTAGTTATGCTGCCAAGAGAATAAAAATTCCACCCATGATCTAGAGTTGGAATAAGTTGTATTTTCCCAAATGTTGTGGTGGAATTACCTCATCAGCAAGCACTTTATGGTTTGCACTGTCCAAAAGATCCTAAAATATGTATTTTATTATTAGGATTTGAATTTATACCAGTGAAGGTGGATGAATTTTATATAGGATTATGATTTTTGAGATATTTTATACCACAGGAAAGTGTAATGTTGTTTCCAATGTTCTGAATCAGAATCCCTAAGGAGATGTGAATCGAGAGTCTACATATGTTTAGAAAGGGATATAAGAGCTTGATATAATGTGTCTTGATGTGGAGGAGATAATTGGATGAGGTTTTATATATCATATAACTATAGATTCATCATTCATGTAGCAAGTGGATGAATATTAGTAGAGATACTTAGAGGTAGAGGTGATGCGTGACCATGTCAGCTATGGTGATGCCCTAGAGGGATAGTCAAAATAGGATGTCATTCTATTGGAAGCTATTTGTTCTATTGGAAATATATGAGAGAGTTCTCTATGATTTTCATTTATCACCCTTAGTGGTGAATCCTAATGTGACCAAGATGTATCTTGGATTGAGGGGATATATTTGGTGGCTGAAGATGAATTGGTTGGTGGTATAGTTTGTGGTGAAGTGTTAAGTTTTTCATTAGGTGAAAGTGGAAACCCATGTTCTTGGAGGTTTTTTGTAGCCCTTGGATTTTACCAAGTAGAAATGGGAGGATATCATGATGGATTTCATCAATGGATTACCTTGAGTTCATGTATTATGTGATTTAGTTTTGGTTACTAGGTAATAGCTAACAAAGTTGGATCATTTTCTAGAAATCTATGAATCAAGTGTCATAGATGTCTTGGTGAGGTGGTATGTGGACGATTTATTTATGCTTCATGAGGTATCAATAATGATCATCTCTAACTGGGATCCTAATTTTACCTCACAGGTCTAGAGGGGATTGCATCATGCTTTTGGCTTCTAGTTTTACCCCAATTAGTACTTTCAACCCTCATATATATGAGAAAATAGAGTAGACCATCCAGATTCTAGAGGATTTATTATGAGCTTGAATCATGAATTTTAGTGTATCTTGGGTAAATAACCTGCCTTTGGTTTAGTTAAATAAAAAATCTGCCACATGTCCATTGGTATGTCTTGATTTGTGGAATTTTATGGGTGGCCGTTCTATCCTCTGTTGCGTCAGGAAGAGGTTGGGGTGTTAGAGGTTCATGGTCCTGATGTGGTGTAGAGCATAATCATGAAGATCTAGATGGCATGATAGTGGATGAGGGTGGCACAAGACTGTCAAAATGACTATGCTGATTATAGGTGGATTCCCTTGGATTGCAAGTTTGGAGTCCATGTGTTCTTGAGATTTTCCCCTTGATAGGGGAAATATAAGTTTGGAAGGGGAGTAATATTTCTCCATGTTTTTTGGACCTTTTGAGGCGTTAGGGAATGTTGGTGAGGTGGAATATCAGTTGGAACTTCAAAAAAATCTGGACATGATCCTATAAATCTTCCATGTGTCCTATATTTCTCAATATATTCATGATGAATCCTACATTATTGACTAGGGAGCGTTATATATTGAGGGTTATGCGACATTTTTGGTGCATCAAATAGAGATATAGGATCATCAGGAGAAGTTTTTTTTATAGAAAAACCATCCCCTTTTTTCATGTGTTATAGAGGCACGGTGTCCTATAAGAGAACACATGGGAGCCCAAGACTCATATTCATTCCCAGTACCCTGAGTTTTTTTTGATTTTTTCATTTTCCTAGTTTGTTTTGATGATGTAATGTTTAAACCTTAATGATTTATGAGATTTTTAGTTTTACCATGTAGGTGATTCTTGTTATGGATAAAAGTATATGAATATGGAAAAAACCCTACCAAAATCAAGACATGTTTTATTTACAAAATATTTTAATACCATGCAGGTGAGTAAGTGTCACCAAAATTGGAAAATATCTTGATATGGAGGGAGGGTTTCCTTGATTTTTGTGATTGGGGCAGTGTTGTGTGATGGTTGAATAGTTTTTTGGCTTGGGTTATGTAGAAGTTGTATGGTTTTATGGTTGGTTATGTATAAGAGAGATGGTTTTTAGCTAGTATGAGAATATGTGGGGCTGTTCCCAGTGGGGGATAGTGATGTAGTTGTCTGGGGTATTTTATGGACAATTTTTTTGGGTGTGTTTTGGTTGGTTGTAGTGTTTGGGGTGTAACGAGATCCTTGAGAGGCATCTCATAGGATGGTTGTTTGGACCCTCCCATTTTTTTGAGTTTGGTTTTTTATCCTCAATAATTATAATCATTAGATAAGTATTTAATGAAATAGTCCATGCCTTCTCTTCCAGTTACTTTTCCAGTTTGGTAGTTAGTGGTGTTTGGAGGAGGCTTGAGGAGGGTTTAATGGAGTTGGGGTGGTGACTTTTCTATAGTAGGTAGTTCCCAATGTGAATATGTATTCATATAATGATAGGTTGATTCATGGTTATAAGGATGGGTATTCAAGACATGATTTCAAATGATAATTTCAGTAATAAATTAACTCATGATGTGAAACGATAATTCATGATTTGAATTATTTTCATCTTATGGTGCCATGAAAACCAGCAAATGTTCATCGAATTTGGAATTCAATGCATTCACGACTTGAATCTATTTAACATATTGAATTATAGGGCCTCATGAAAAATCATTATGTGAATATATGTTTCATGTCATGAATTTGATGATTCCCAACTTATTATTAAAAACTAAGTCCCAGTAAAATTATTTTTCTCCTCTCAATTTTTAGAATTTTTTTAGTGATTTTGGGAGACCTTATGGAAAATCTACTTCTGTATAGATCCGTATATTCTAGTATTTGATCATTGGAAATATGATATGGGTTATCCTCCTTATACTTATGTTTCCTTTCAATATTCTTTTGGAGATTCAAATCAGTTATGATGTTTTGATCATGGTGAGTTTGGGATGTGATTTTAATGACCCCTTAGTGTGATCAAGGTTGATTTAATCTTTCCTTGTATGGTTGTGGTCTTCTGGTTTCTTATGATTCTCCTTTTTTTTTGTGATGAATAAGAAAGATTCATTAAGGTATGAGACCCTACATCTCTCAATATTTATGCGCATGTCTAAGGATTTCATGCCTTCTCCTTCCATTAAGTAGATATTAAGTGTTGGCATAATGAAGATAATAAATTGGATGAAAGTGAAATTAATGTGAATGGAGATAAATCACATGTCTTACATATTTTGATGTTATTTATGATGATATTATACATTCTTATTTCCATTATTGAATATCACTACTATTGTTATCTTTACTTATGTTGTAGTTGATATGGATGTTACACCATTGTTGCATGATTTCTTAACATCAACCTGAATGAAATAACTAATCACTTATATCTAGACAATGGATTTTTTGGTGATGAAAATATGGAATTTTTATGGGAACACCCATTCTAAGTAATAGTGTATTGTAATGTAAGCCCATATACCTAAATTTTGGTAAATTATGGATTTTGGGATATGATTATATGTGTTTTCCTTTTTTTTGTGTTTTCTTTTTGGGATGTGAGCTATTGTGTCATGATGGTGGTGACTGACTGGGTTGTGAAATAAGTGGGGGGTAGTGATGTGATAGTTGGTTAGCATAGAATTCGATGTGGGATATTGGGCAATGTTGGTAATGTGTGGTGGTTTTATCACGCAATGATTGTGATGTGTGGTTGTTGTGGTGATATGGCTTAACAACAGTGGTGGTATGGTGATGGTTGATGTGAGATGGGTGATCTATTTTGTGGTGTGGTTGATTTAGTTTATCGGTTATCTATGGAATTAATTGTAATGATGAAATAAAATTCCATGGGTTGGTAAATAAATAATAATGGGATGAATTTGATGTGTGGTATTTGGATTAGATGAATTGAATTAAAAAATAATGGTATGTGTAAATATGAATGAAATGGAAGTTAGTATAAATTCATTAAATCCAGAAAACAATGGAACTTATAATAAAAAGTGTAATTTTGTGGCTATTTTTGGTGGTTGTGTGGTGTGATGCATTTAGTGGTTGTGGTAGTTGTGAAAAATGTCGTGTGGTGAAATGGTAGTATTTTAGTGTATTCTAGTGAAATTTATGTGAACCCATAGGTTGGTTATTTTGTGATTTCTATCTATCATGTATTTTATTTTATTTATATATGCTTCCCACTCGAGTTAGATAACCATACCAATGCTCGAAATTTTTTGGTTTTGAGTGTTTTCCTCAACATTTAGGATGTTTCAACCCTAGTTTCAAGAACTTGACCCTTTATTTATGTATTTTAAGTATATAAAATTTTTGAATTATGTTTCATGAGGTTTGGAGTATGTTTTACATGTTATTGGGGATTTTTTAGAGGTTTACGGTTTGATCATGATTAGTAGATACCATGAAACACCTCCCAAGAAACCGTGAAACTAAAATAGTGGGCACTGGGTAGGTGCAAGGTTAGGCACACAATTTGAAAAACCATATAGATGACTAGGAAAAACTATGTAAGGATGGATAGAGGGAAATATAATGGTCCAAACACAATTTTTTTTAATCATGAGGGGTGTGTTTGGAGTAAGTGGCTAGCACACAGTTAGTACACGACTTTCCCAACTGTTCACTATAACCATTCATAGTGGAAGATTAGATCATAAAAATGTGGATCTAATGTATATTACATATTAAATCACCAATTTTACACTAAAAAAGTCATTTATCAAATTACTCTCCTTCTCAAGGCTATGGAGATCATTCCTTTCAATCTAAGAGTGATTCCAAGGTGAATCTAAGTGCGTTGGCGGCCGAATTTGTTGGTAAGAGACTATTCTTCATCGTTTTCCCTAGATTTATTCTTCTTTCCAATCACAGAATCATGGATTTAGTTTTTTGGGGATAAATAAAAACTGTGTGATGTCAATTACGATGAGATATGCGTGTTTTGAGGATAGGGAATAAGATCTAAGGATTATTTTAGGAGTTTCAAGCCATGTTTTTTAATTTTTTGTGATATTATTCATTTTCACCTAATTTTAGAGGTAGGTGGATTCAATATTAGCTCCTATTAATTAGAAAATGAAGGCTTGTTTTAAAATTTTATTTAAATGAATGAATTGAAATGTGAAATTTATGTGTGATTCTTGATGGAAAACCTCTTTAGTGACAGTTTTGTGAAATGATTGATATTGGTTTATTTTATAGAAAATATATTTAGTTCATGATTTTAATTTTTTTTAATTTATGATTTGGTATTGATGTGTGGAAAATTTTTGTGGAATTATTTTCAATAAAATGAATTTTTTATTGAAATGTATTGGAATTATTTGGAATTGGTTTTGTCATACATGGTTCACATGAGTTCATTTTCATTAACATGACCCTATGGAAGGGGTGTGTTCCATTAGGGCACTTGGTAATGGTTACCCTGTGACAACTTGGTAGATCAAAAAGAGACTGCTCATGAGTATTTAACTGTCACCTAGGCTTGAATGTTTGGATGTGTATAATGGGTGTGCCAAATAGATTTGATAAATGGTTTAAAATAAATGTTTGATTGATTTCGATGAAAAATATTTGGTTTGGAAAACTGTTTTATGATTTGATATAGACCACTTTAAATTGTTTAAAACCTTTTTATATAAATGTTCTAACATGATCTATCCTAGTGGTGTGAGTTGTGAATTTATTAGGGAAAACCTACAGAATTTTATAATCATCCCTACATGGTCACTTTGGTGCATTTTTAGATATTTTAAATCAAGACACATATAAAAGTAAAGGTATGTCACTTATTTAGTGATGCATCATGATAACATGGTAATGACATGTGGAGTTGGATCTTGAAGCATGTTGAGAGTTGTTAAGTTGACTTGTTCCATGTCTTTGAGTGTTTTTGGTATTGGTTTCTGCATTATACTCTGGTATATTTTGATTTGGGATGGTTTACTTTGAATTGTATTTTATACACATGCATAATATAGAGGTTGTTTGGTTATGGTTATTTTGGTATAGTTTTTTTTTAATTTTCAATGGTAAAAATAATCCCCTAATTTATTATGAATACATTGTAATTTATTTCTAGCCATTTATGTCTTGGTGATATCACCCAAGTCTTAGTAGAACACCCATCACTTCTCAATCCAATGAGAAGGGGTGGGGTGTTACAAATGGTATCAGTTTGTTCGATTCTAGAGTTGGAAAATAATTCATGTTAGTTCTTGAATTGGGTTTGTAGGAAGGTGTAGGATTATTAGAACTTGAATTTTAAATCATAAAAATGCATAACTAATCTATTTATGTAGAACTTCATGTTACCAGGGAGTTTGGGTACATGAGGGTATTGAGAAACTTCTAGGAGTTGTAACCTCATCATCATGTGTTTAACCAATGAGAAGAGAATGACATGAAGAAGTTCATAATTAATTTTGAGTAATTATTTATGATTTGGTGAAAAAGTGTTGATTTTTGAAAATAGTTTAAAATGGTTTGATTTTGAAAAATCATGGAGGAATTTTCAAAAAAGGTATGAAAAAAGAAATGGTTGAATTTTGGAAATCCTTATTGTGGTATGTGTGATGTGGTAAATTTGAAAATGTTAAAGATTTCAGTTGCTAGAGAGTGAGACTAAATGGTGTTTTCTTGGCTATTAAAAATTTAACGAGGTAGGAACTGTAGGAACCCACTAAAAGAGGCTACTAAGAATGTGGTTTCACCTAATCCATTGGCGAACCAACATATGGTTCAAAGTATTATCTAGGATTTTGAGGCCATGGATAGATGGAACCAAAAGGGATGAATCAAGACAAGTGGATCATTCCATTCAGTTACAAAAGAAGAATCCACCCATATTTCATAGTGATTCAGAGCCAGAGGAAGCATAAGTGTGGATAAATAAGATGAATTAAATCCTAAATTTCCTAGGCACACTGACTAAGTTGAAACTGAATTTGGAAACTTATATTCTATAGGATATAGCATACTAGTGATGGGAGTTATCAGTTCCAGATAAATTGGACTAAGGAATTACTTGGTAGTATTTTGAATAATTGTTCAATAAAAAGTTCTATCCTCACACATTCATAATTTTTATAACAACAAGATTTTTTAGTTTTAAGTAGGAGAATCACCCGATAATAGAATATGTAGCTAAATTTATGAATTTAGTTCAATTTTTATAGGAAGATGCTGAATGTGCATCCTTAAAGGCGTACATTTTTGAATTTGGGTTAAATCCAAAAATTCTCTCAAAGATTATCATGCTTTGTATAACAGATTATATAGATATGGTAAATAGAGAAATGGTAGAGGAAAGATACATGTCAATAAACATGTGTGGAGGAAGCATGTTGATACCCATGGGAAACGGTGGGAACTCTAATGCTGGGAATAAGAGGAATAGGGACACCTATTTACTAGTTTTTGGTATGACTTAGAATCAAATGACAGGATCAACGAATCTTCCTCCTACCCCAAAGAGTAAGCCGAGATGTTTACAGTGTGGTTATTTTGAGCATATGAAGTGATATTGTATGGAACCACCTAGAGAATTCTACAATTGCAACTAGATAGTACATATTCAACACTATTGTAACAATGCTCCAAGGTTGAGTGCTAGAGACAAATATCAGGTTTCTTAGGCATCGTATGATTCGATAGGATGAGTGTAGCAGAATAGTTCTCATCAACAAAACCAACAAAGGACTGATGATTGTAGGAATACCATGACTCCTCAACTAGTTCAATCTCAACTTGGTAATAAAGAGAAAATTTAAGCATGTAAGAAATTTTATAGAGTTTAGAAAATGATCGTGGATGATCAATCAAGAACTTAGAAGGTGATAGATAAAAATATTTTTAATTATAATCTTATATATATGATTTTTTTATACGGGTGAATCCCATTCATTTATTTCTTCTCTTGTTGATGATCTTCTGGGATTTCATGTTGAGATGAAACATTCTATTTTTAAGCTTCAAACCCCTCTTATTCAAATAGAATGTTGATCCTTTATGTAAAAATCATGTTCTATAACTATTTATGGGCCTAAATTGATTTGGAATTATTCTATAATGAAAATGGATGTCTATGAATTAATCCTATGAATGTATTGGTTGAAAATTTTCAAGGTTTACATTGACTATTATTCCCAAAGGGTTAGTTTTACAACTGATGATGTCACCAAGCACATAATTAGAGGTGATCTGGATTTGAAATAAAGTGGAATAGGATTTTTGGAACCAGTAGTTGTAACTATATAATACCATTTGAAAGATTTGACCTTGTCATCTATGGATGGAATTGAGAATAGTGTTTTCCAATAATTGTTGATCAGTTTCCTGATGTTTATCCCAATAATTTATTAGGGTTTCCACCCAAAATAGAAGTGGAGTTTATGATTGATATCTTACCAGACACCAGTCCTATCTGACCACATTCTTATCGGATGGAACCAATAGAGTTAATGGAATTGGATGTGAAGTGGAAGATTTGGAAAGAAAAGAGTTCATTCATCCTAATATGTCTCCATGGGGAAGCACTGATTTTCTTTGTGAAAAAAATGGATGGAACTATTGGGATTTGTGTGAATTATCATAATATTAACCAATTTATGATAAAGAATCAATATTATCTTCCATGTATTTATGGTTTATTTTATCAATTGAGGGGAGACCAATGGTTCTCTAAAATTGAATTTCATTCAAGATATCATCAACTATGGGTTCTAAAGGAGGATATTCCAAAGATAGCCTTCAGTATTAAATATGGCCATTAAGAGTATGTGGTTATGACTTTTGGTATTAAAAATTCACCATCCATCATTATGAAATTGATGAATCATATATTTCAAAGATATCTGGATAATTTTATAGTGTTTTTTTGCATGAAAAAATGATGTATTTGAGGAAAATGATTGAGAAAGATTAACACTTGGTGATATTGTTGAGTATCTTGAAATATCATCATCCATAAGCCAAAATTTCAAATTGTGATTTTTGAATACAATAGGTACATTTCCTTGTCCATGTTATCTCTAAAAAGGTGTTTATATGGATCTAGAAAATATATAGGCTGTGATCTCCTACCAATTTCCAAAGAATGTCTTTGAGATATGCAATTTCCTTTGATTGGATGGTTTTTTTGACATTTGTTTTGTGAATTTTCATGACTCGATACACCAATGAAAGAGTTGAAAAGAAAAAATATTCCATTACAATGGAACGATGAATGTCAAAAGTCATTTCAAGAGCTTAAAATAAGCCACATATCAACCCTGATCTTGATATTTCCAAAACCAGGACAAGGTTATGTGGTGTATTTTAATGCTTCAGGATCTGGGTTGGGGTGTGTTATTATGTAGGGAGATCATGTTGTTGCTCATGACTCATGGTAGTTAAGATTTCATGAAAAGAACTACCCAACACATTATTTGGAATTAAATATTGTGGTACATGTTTTAAATACTTGGCATCATTACCTCTTTAGTTAGATATTTATGATGTTTATGAATCATAAGATATTGAAACCCATTTTCTCACAAAGACATTTGAATTTGAAACAAAGAAGATGGATGGAATATCTCCAAATGTTTTACTTTGACTTGATATATACACCAGGTAAAGTAAATTAAATGGTATATTAATCAAGAAGAAATACAAATAGTTTTTTGGAGAAATAGGCTTCTAATCAGTGGTAGATAATATCAGTGATTGATGACATGTAGTTGGATTATGAAGACTAAGGTAGTGTTGTAGTTCAATTTCTGATTTATTTTGTTCTTGATTTAGTTTAGAAGGTTAAATAATCACATAAATATTATTCTGAATTTGTTTCTATGAGGTCAAAACTTAATGGAAGGGAGACCATTAAGGGATTCAAGTTTGAAAGAGGATCAATGTTGTGGTTTTGAGATCCGATGGCTGTACCTGTGGTTTGTCAAGACAAACATCTTCATTATTACCACCATTCGAGATGATATCTTCATATAAGAATACAAAATATGTATAATTCACTAGAATCAAAATTTTGGTAGGTTATAATGAAAATAAAAGTGGATTATTTTTTTATGAGATGCCTCATATTTTATAAAATTAAGGCATATCACCAGTAGACAGTAGGTATGCTGCAGTGTTTACCGATTCTAATGTAAAAAATGGGAGTAGATAGCTATGGATTTTGTAATAGTTCTACTAAGGATAGTTCAGAAACATGATTTAATATGGTTTATAGTGGATAAAATCATAAATTAATCCCCTTTCATCTGTATTTTTGAATATAATGTGGTTAAGACTTATCATAAATCTATATCTAACAAGTGGTAGAAAGGCATGGAGTACCGGTTTTGATAGTATCAGACCGAGATCCAAGGTTTATATCTCATTTTTATAAATCCTTAATGAATTCCCTTAGGAATCAGATAACTATGTGTACATCATATCAACCTCAAATGAAAGGAAAATTTGATGATACAAACATCGGAAGACATGCTTAGAGAATGTGTAATGGATTTTTGTGGCTCACGGGAGGAGAATAAACTATTAGTGGAGTTATTTTACAACAATAATTATCTGGCCTAGATACACGAAAATAATTTTCAAGCATTTTATGAGCGTCTTTTAAATTCTTCACTTTGTTTCTTGGAAGGAGGTGAGACTTCACTAGTTGGACCTGTCCTTATACAAGAGAAAATGAAGAAAATTCAAATGATTAGGAAAATTATGGAGATGGATTAGATTTATCAGAAATCATTCCCAGATCATCATCAATGACTGTTTTTATTTGAGGTGAGTGATCATGTTTTCTTGATAATCTCACTAAGGACTGGTCATCATCATTTTGGGAAGCAGGGAAAGTTATCTCCCCGATACATAGGCCCCTTTTAGATACTTGAACAAGTTGGTGAGGTGGCAATTCATTTGGATTTCTTTTGGAAAGGTTTAGTTTAGTGCATAATGTGTTTCATGTATCATAATTAAAGAAGTATAACCCTAATACCAACCATGTGATTTAATGGGACCACTTTTACATAGAGTTGGATGCCATTTTGTTTCATGTTCCAGTATATATTGTGGATAGGAAAGAGAATTTTTTTTGAGGTAAAAGCATCGATATAGTGTGGGTTGTATGGAAACATGGTCATATTTAAGAATAAAAGAGGGAGTGTGAGATGGAAATTATAGAGCATTGTACTAATATATTTCAGACCAATGGTGGTTTTCAACTTTATGGGGATTTAAAGACCAATGGTGGAGAGAATGTAGCACCACCTAATTTTAGGTACATGATTCTTTATTTATTTATTTTAAGTATATAAAATGTTTTGGTTAATTTTCAGGAGTTTTAGAGGATATTTTTCATGTTCTTGGGGATTTAATGGAGGTTCACATTTTGATCACAGTTATTAGAAACCATGAAACACCTCCCAGGAAGCTGTGCAACAGAAATAATGGGCACTGGGTAGGCGCACCATTTTTCCAAACTATGCGGATTCCTAAGAGAAACCATGAAAGATTGGACATATGGGAATAATAAAATTAGAGCATGGTTTTTCTAACCACATGATCCAACCATGTGACATGTGTTTGGTGGTAGTGGAAAGGGAATGGTTTTCCAAATTGTGTTCCCTAACTATGCATTGTAGAGAATTAGGCCAAAAAATGTGGATCTAATTCATATTACATTCTAAATCACTCATTTTTCTCCAAACATGTCATATCTCAAATTTCTATCCCTCCCTAGGATGTTTAGATCATTCCTTTTGACCCATGAGAAATTTTAAGGTGAATCCAAGTGTGTTGGAGGCCATATTTGTTGTCAAGTGATCATTCTTTATCGTTTCAATTAAATTTATTCTTATTCCCTATAATGGAATCATGTATTTAGTGTAGAGACCCGAAGCTTGACGTACATGGAAAATACATTACTTTTGTGTAATACTTAATACATAACAAAAACAGACACACAAGGATCATAATAGTTTAGTGTCTTTGGAAACTCGGAATAAAATCTTCTAATCGTGGTGAAAGATCTTAAACATCTCCCAATAAAGATCTTCCCTTTTTTTTTCTTACCTAAACCTTTCTTTATATCCCGGGGAAAATAAAAAATAAAAGGGGTGAGCTCAAATGCCCAGTAAGGGTAAACATAGAGAACATAAAACAATCCATAAACATTTGAATGCAAAAACTTGAACATAAAATCTAAACATCAAAATATTGAGCAAAGACATGAATCTTGGAAGTACGTAAGGCATATATCATAAGGGAACATCAATCATTATAAAATAGCATGGGAATAAAACATGTAATTGTGGCAACCATTAAGCACATGATATGATTTCTATAGTAGCCAAGGCATTGCTGCCAAGACCATCTTAGTGGACAAAGTCCCTTTCTGAATCGAGTTCACTCCTTGTTCCAGTCCTGTATTACTGAAACCGTTTAACTTTCCATTCCAGCCATGTATATCTCATGAGATATAAATCTTTACCCAATGCATTATAGAGAGAATAGGTCCCACCCATCTCATTATGAAATCATTCTTACTTGTGCCACAAAATAAACATACATCATTCATAATAACCCAACAAATAAAATGGGTTTCATAAAAATCATCCCATCATAACATAATCCATATAAAAGAAATGGATATCATTTCATAATAAGAAAATTGAAACCATGTAAATCATAGAGACATTATACTTAAAACATACACATATGAAATAATTTCATTTTAGATGGAAAATGGTTTTGATAAAACACTTGAAATGAATTCTTGAGAAAAATATCCTTTATTCTTTAAAATCATTTTCTTTTCACAAAATGTCATGCATTTTTAAAAGAAAAGGATTTTCTTGAAAATATTCATGAAATATTTTTGAGGAACCTTAATGAAAATCAATCTTTATAAAACCGTAAAAATCTGTTCTTGCCGTATAAGTTAAAAAAAACATTCTTCTCGTACTTTTTCCGGAAAAGTCAAAAAGTACCTCGTACGAAAAACGACAAAAGATTCCTTTCATATCCTAAAAACTCACCGAAGGTTAAAATTGGATTTAAACAATTGTAGGTGGATGGAAACAATATTACATATTGACGGAACATGGATGTGGATGATAAAATACACCCCAGTAAATACCAAAGTATAAACAATCTCGGATAAAAATGAGATTGTGATATTTTCCCTTACCTTAGGTCCGATTTTCTTCGTAAGTGTCCGAACCTCCTGTATAATGATTTAAATAATGTTATTGACTTATTACAGAATCATATTAATTGTTATGATATCATATATGGTTCACTTATGACTTTATATTACCCGTTATTTTGTAAATTCCATGTTAAAGAGTGTTTTGGGTAAAATCGTTTTCATTTGTCGTCCGTGTTTTGACTTGTAATTATTCATATGATTAATTAGATCATGATTTATTAATTCTAGAATATAAAACATGATTTATATATAATATATATTCATAATATAAATATATATAATAGATCGATAAATGGAAATAAATACACCGTTCATGGAGACGGTAGGCCGTACGTACGTATGAACGTTGTTTTTGTTTCCTCATTGAATTGAATTAATTGGATGACATAAATATATATATATATATATACATAAATACAGTAAAATTATTATGTCATATATTTCATTATTACTTATTATATATACTTTATAATCATTTATGAATGGTTAATCATTGAGAATGAATCTCATCGCGTCGTGGAGACGGTATTCCGTACGTACGCACGAGCGATGATATCGTTCCCATGATCTTTGAATTGTATTAAAGTGTATGTATAATATTAAATAATCAATATCACTTTACAATAATCATATATATTCATTACTTTCACCATTATACCCATCCAAGTAAGGTGGTGGTGGAAAATAGATTACACCACGGTGTGGAGACGGTATTCCGTACGTACGCACACGCGGTGATTTCATTTTCTGTAGGATGGATAGATGGTGAAATATAGTTGTTTCATAATTATAATAACATATCAGTATATTAATGATACTGATGTTATTACTTCATAATGAAACAACTAAAGAAGAAGAAGTTTAAGAAGAAAGAAAATTGAAAGAATCAGTAACTGATATTACCTCTTCTTTGACACGCCTCTTTGAATCCTCCTCTTAGGGTACTAAAATTTCTCTTTGAAGAAGACCAGGACCTATAGGATGTTTCTAGGGAAGTTGAGAAGGTAAATGGGCAGGGGTTGGACGATCTTGAAGGCTCAAATTGGTGTGAGGAGGAGAGGGAGGAGGTGCCCTTTTATAAGGGAGGAGAGGGGCACCTTTGGAAATATAAGAAATATTAGTTTTTATTAAATCCCAACCCCACTTAAAAACTTCCAAAATGACTCATATTATAATATTAGATTATATAGGGTTGTAATAGCATCAACAAATAAAATTTTTACATGTTAGGAATTTATTTTAAACATTATCAACTTGATTTATCCTTATTTAATCAATTTAATTTTATTTGTGGTAATAACATTCTAAATTTTAAATTATAACAAATAATTACTTATTTTTTGTGAATTTTCCATAATTGGATACTTTATAAAATTTTAGACCATATAAATTTAAATTTATAATTTTTAAATATTTTTGTGATTTTTAAACAATTTTATAATATGTTATTTTTATAAAATAACAATAGTGTCAATTTTGAAACTATTCATTTATTTGAATTTAAATAAAATATATACAGAAGATATGTTCAAACTAAAAGCTTTAATAGATTCATAAAAGGTCATATGTTTCTATAAAATTAGTTTATACCATTAAATAGTTCATATAATATTTATTTTATTATTTTTAAAACCATTTATTTGGTTTATCTCTTAATAAAATAATTACTACAACATTTTTGTATAATTATTTAATATACTTATTTGTTGCATAAAAATTAAAAATAAAATCCTATGATGAAAATAAATCTATTAAATTTCTCAATAATACTTTTACTATAATTTATCATCTTAAAATAATAATATTTAAATTGTTATATTTATTAAATTATGAACTTGACAACTTTGGCGTCATTTAAAATAAAATAATATAAGTGTCATAATCGATTTTATAAGGCTCCAAATGGTCAAATATACGACCATTGGGTGGTTATGGTTTACATTTACATGAAAAATAAGTTTTGTTCAGGGTTTGGTTCCTTTTATGATCACTATTAGTTTAATAAAAACTATATTCTTGATTTTTCACTAGATAAACACTTTCTGCATCACTATTGTGTCACAATTAATTATAATTATTTAATCCATAAAAATTATAAATAAATTCATATGGTGTAGATAATTTTATTATCTTTCTGGAGGCTATTCATGTTCTAAGTTTCATGAAGTTTATCACTAAATTAAAATTATTATACTTATAAGATTTAAGAAAGTGACATGTTGTCACTTTCTTTGGTTTTAATAATAATTAAATTATTTTCATGGACAAAAGTCCATTAAATGATTATAATCCGACCCTTAGGTGATATGGGTAGACTTTTAGTCATCCAATAGGTTTTTTAAAGGTGTTAGGGTAATTTTATAATCTTATATTTACCTTTAATTACCCGATTTACCTTTAACTATGGTAAATAAAATTTACCATAGTTACTATTCATAATGCCCAAAAATAAAAAGTAGCTTATTAACATAATTTGGAGCCACTGATTCCAAATATGGAATCTATTTTTCCAAATTCAATACAAAAAAGTTGCATAAATTAAATTAAAATTAATCTCGTTGTCGAAAAAAAACGAGTTTTTGTTTAAAACATTGCAAAAGATTGAATTTATTTAACCTACGAATTCAATGTAAAATCAAGGATAATGATGTAAATTATATTAAATGGTAAAAATATATTCTATTTATACTTTAAAACCATTAAATATTATAATTTATCAACATAAGTTATTATGGTGAAAAAAGTTGTTTTTAATTAAAATATAACGTGTTTTTACTATTCATTAAAATATGAAAGTTATCAGAATAATATGAAAAATTTATCCAAGGTAAAATTTTATATCCTTATTCTAAAGAATAATTTTATTTTGTAACACTGAACTTATAAACATGTCAAAAACTATATTTAAAGTGGGTGCTCCATCAAAAGGCGGCAAAACTGCATTTTTTGAAAAAAACTTATTTTACCCGAAAAATTTATTTTGTTCACATAAAATGTTTTAGAAAATTTATAAGATGAATAATAATGTTATAAAATTCAAAATGTGGTTAATTTTATTAATAACGTCTAGTTTGTGATAATATTATAACCATATATCGTTGTTTAGTGAAACTCGGTATTGCGTACAACACACGCTATCGAGGAAGGTCGCGATTGCGTGTAATGAAAGCCAAGTCAGGGTTGTGTTTATTGAAAGACTCCTTTGTTGTTGAGTATATTGAATATATATATATATATACACTCAATGTTGCGTAGAATAACTTCTATCAAATGAACTTGAAATTGTGTGCAACACGATCCAAGAATTGTGTTGCGTATACTGCAAGCTAATACGGTGTTGCGTATAACACAAGATAATCTTGGTGTAGCATAAAACACATGACATCAAATAAATTAAAAAGAATACTTATCATAAAATCTCAGGGTGTTACATTCTACCCCCTTAAAATGAATTTCGCCCTCGAAATTCGTCGGGGTTATACATGGTTTTCTACTTGAAAGTTTTTTTAAATTGAAAACCACATCATAAAATGAAATACCAAAACTTATCTTTAAAAACTAAAGTATGAAACGTAATGGTTACCCAAATTAACCCATCACTGGGTTTCCACGTAGGAGAACATAGGTGAAAATATGGATATGGAAGAGAAATATAACTATCATGTTCTGATGGAGAGTGGTAGAGAACATGGCTATGAAAAAGCCATCAATCACAAAGCCATAAATCTATGATGATATAAGGTACCACCTGATTCATCGGATATAAGAGCACTAGGACAACATTTTTGGTTTTCAATATCATTTCCCTAAAGTTGAAAATTTTGAATTAGAATAAATACTTGCTTGATTTTGGTACAATCTCACAGTTGTTCGTGCTTTGAACAATTTCCACTTCATCTCTTAAAGAAATGAAGTTGAATTTGTTATTAATGAAGTGTTAACAGATCATGTGATAGAATTATGGGTCATTCCATCTGTTTCAAACAAAAGGTTATCAAAAGTTATCAAGTATACATAAGTCCATCTATGGTGAGATTAATCATATATTGTTCCTAAAATGGACTTATACTTCATATATCATACTGCTTAATATAATAAAACTAGTTTCTACTAAACAGGGAATTCCTGTAGGCCAGTGGTAGGCGATAAAGGCTAGTCTCACTTCGGTTGTGGGTTAGATTCCCATAGCCTTGTCCGACGTGATGAGTTGTCGCCCATCCTGCAGGTTGTCCTTTTTCTAAAACTACATTACTATAACATCCCATCAATAATATCGAAAAAAAACTTCTATCCTTAAACAATACTATCTTATGTCCAACATAATCCATTCCAATATTTATCTAAAATACTTCGGTCCAAGCTCACAGTATAAAGAAAACGATTACTTGAAATGTCATCAACCAACCATCATTTATCCCCCATTATCTTGTTGGTCACATTCCAATCATGTGAATACCTTAATCATGTATTCACTTGAAAAATGAATATCCATTAAACCTTAGTGAAAACATGAATGCTGTCAAAAGTTAACTCTTTCCACATACTAAAATCCAAAAATTCTATATACTCAAACCATGATATAACCTTGTCCTTATATCAGTCATGAGCTCATGAATACTATCAAACATTTAATTTTCTCCTTATCCCTTCATTATGTGCATATCATCTTTTTTCCAAAAATATCTCAATCACTTTTCATGGTTACCGGTACCATAAAATTATTGAAAACCACAATAGACCAATACATAAATATTCCAATATTCCACGATACTATATACAACATTATTTTGGAATCCCATTACATAAACACTTAATCATTCCACCACATCGTTGTCATATTCAACATCACCAATAGTGATCGCATGTGAATTCCCTTTGTCCTTTTCCTTAAGTGGTTGCTCATGTCGATCATCACTAACCCTTGGATTAGGGCATTTATTGGCATAATGCCCCATTTCCTTGCACTTGAATCATTGAAGTGTTGGTGGTGCATTCTCTGCAGTCTTTTCTTTATTCACATCATTAGAAACCATTTTTCCATTACTTCGACACTCAGATGCTCGATGGCCTTATTTTCCACACTTAAAACATTTTCTAGTCCCTTTAAGACAATCTCCACCATGCTTCTTTCCACACTTTGAGCATAAGGAAACATTCATCTTCTTTTCACCATTATTCTGAGATTTCTCCTTGAACTCCATCTTTTGTTTCTTGTGAAAACTATGAGATGGATAAGTAACACCAACTTCCATTTCTACCTTGATAGCACAACGCACAATTTCTTCATAGCTATTGAAGTCTCTTATAGATAATTCCCTTCGAAGATTTGGTTTTAAGCCACTGAAAAATCGATCAACTTTACTTTCAGGTTGGATGATAAAGCCAGATTCATACCTTGCAGACCTTGTAAAATTTGATTCTTATACACCAACAGATTCATCATCCTTGTTCTTTAGTTCAAGAAACTCCTTCTCCATCTTTGTTCGAAGAATATGAGGGAAGTACTTATTGAAAAATAAGTTCTTGAACTCATCCCATTCCATGAACTCAATTTCATCTCTTGGCCTCGTATTCTTGATAAGATTCCACCATTGATCAGCTTCACCTTCCAAACGATACACTGATAAGATGACTTTATCATGTTCAGAACATTGAAGAACTGAAAATATCTTTTTAGTGGTACTGATCCGTTGTTCAGCAACAAGTGGATCAGAAGACCCACTGAAAGAAGGTGGACGTTGCCTCATGAAGGACTCAATAGAATATTGTTCCCTTCTCTGCTCATTTGGAAGTCCAGAATGATTCATAGCTTGTGTAAGTATAGCAATAAGATTTTTCACTCCATCTACCATTACATTTGTTTTTTCAAGAGGAAAATCATTGCATTTTCCATTGCATTGATCAACACGGTTCCTTCGGGTTCCAGCCATCATCTAAAACCCAAAAAGAATAGTGTGAGAGGTAAAAATCAAGCTAGGGAAAACAACATAGTAAAGGGGGAGTACCCTCAATATCTAACATCTTAGGTTAAATTATAAGATCGTTAGAGCAATTCTAGGACTATAACCTATACGTATACTTAACCTTAGGCACATCCCTAGACATACCTTAGAAATATCTCTAGGGATCTCACTAAAGTTTTTGCATCCTAGTTTCCAAAGGTTAACTAAACCTTTACTCTGATACCAACTGTAGAGACCCGAAGCTTGACGTACATGGAAAATACATTACTTTTGTGGAATAATTAATACATAACAAAAACAGACACACAAGGATCGTAATAGTTTAGTGTCTTTGGAAACTCGGAATAAAATCTTCTAATCGTGGTGAAAGATCTTCAACATCTCCCAATAAAGATCTTCCCTTTTTTTTTCTTACCTAAAACCTTTCTTTATATCCTGGGGAAAAGAAAACATAAAAGGGGTGATCTCAAATGCCTAGTAAGGGTAAACATAGAGAATATAAAACAATCCATAAACATTTGAATGTAAAAACTTGAACATAAAATCTAAACATCAAAATCTTGAGCAAAGACATGAATCTTGGAAGTACGTAAGGCATATATCATAAGGGAACATCAATCATTATAAAATAGCATGGGAATAAAACATGTAATTGTGGCAACCATTAAGCACATGATATGATTTCCATAGTAGCCAAGGCATTGCTGCCAAGACCATCTTAGTGGACAAAGTCCCTTTCTGAATCGAGTTCACTCCTTGTTCTAGTCCTGTATTACTGAACCTGTTTAACTTTCCATTCCAGCCATGTCTATATCATGAGATATAAATCTTTACCCAATGAATTGGAGGGAGATATAGGTCCCACCCATCTCATAATTAAATCATTCTTACTTGTGCCACAAAATAAACATACATCATTCATAATAACCCAACGAATAAAATGGGTTTCATAAAAATCATCCCATCATAACATAATCCATATAAAAGAAATGGATATCATTTCATAATAAGAAAATTGAAACCATGTAAATCACAGAGACATTATACTTAAAACATACACATATGAAATAATTTCATTTTAGATGGAAAATGGTTTTGATAAAACACTTGAAATGAATTCTTGAGGAAAATATCCTTTCTTCTTTAAAATCATTTTATTTTCACAAAATGTCATGAATTTTTAAAATAAAAGGATTTTCTTGAAAATATAAATGAAATATTTTTGAGGAAGCTTAATGAAAATCAATCTTTATAAAACCGTAAAAATCTGTTCGTGCCGTATAAGTTAAAAAAACATTCTTCTCGTACTTTTGCCGGAAAAGTCAAAAAGTACCTCGTACGAAAAACGACAAAAGATTCCTTTCATATCCTAAAAACTCACCGAAGGGTAAAATTGGATTTAAAAAATTTTAGGTGGATGGATACAATATTACATATTTAGGAAACATGGATGTGGATGATAAAATACACCCCAGTAAATACCAAAGTATAAACAATCTCGGATAAAAATGAGATTGTGATATTTTCCCTTACCTTAGGTCCGATTTGCTTCGTAAGTGTCCGAAACTCCTATATAATGATTTAAATAATGTTATTGACTTATTACAGAATCATATTCATTGTTATGATATCATATATGGTTCACTTATGACTTTATATTACCCGTTCTTTTGTAAATTCCATGTTAAAGAGCGTTTTGGGTAAAATCGTTTTCATTTGTTGTCCGTGTTTTGACTTGTAATTATTCATATGATTACTTAGATCATGATTTCTTAATTCCAGAATATAAAACATAATTTATATATAATATATATTCATAATATACATATATATAATAGATCGATAAATGGAAAGAAATACACCGTTCGTGGAGACGGTAGGCCGTACGTACGTATGAACGTTGTTTTCGTTTCCTCATTGAATTGAATTGAATTAATTGGATGACATACATATATATATATACATAAATCTAGTATCATTATTATGTCATATATTTCATGATTAATTATTATATATACTTTATAATCATTTCTGAATGGTTAATCATTGAGAATGAATCTCATCGCGTCGTGGAGACGGTATTCCGTACGTACGCACGAGCGATGATATCATTCCCATGATCGTAGAATTGTATTAAAGTGTATGTATAATATTAAAGAATCAATATTACTTTAAAATAATCATATATATTCATTAATTTCACCATTATACCCATCCAAGTAAGGTGGTGGTGGAAAATAGATTACACCACGGCGTGGAGACGGTATTCCGTACGTACGCACGCGCGGTGATTTTGTTTTCCGTAGGATGGATAGATGGTGAAATATGGTTGTTTCATACTTATAATAAAATATCAGTATATTAATTATACTTATGTTATTACTTAATAATTAAACAACTAAAGAAGAAGAAGTGGAAGAAGAAAGAAAATTGAAAGAATCGGTAACGGATATTACCTCTTCTTTGACACGCCTCTTTGAATCCTCCTATTAGGGTACTAAAATTGGTCTTTGAAGAAGACCAGGAACTCTAGGATGTTTCTAGGGAAGTTTAGAAGGGAAATGGGAAGGGTTTGGACGAGATTGAAGGCTGAAATTGGTGTGAGGAGGAGAGGGAGGAGGTTCCCTTTTATAAGGGAGGAGATGGGCACCTTTGGAAATATAAGAAATATTAGTTTATATTAAATCCCAACCCCACTTAAAAACTTCCAAAATGACTCATATCCGAATATTATATGATATAGGGTTATAATATCATCAACCAATAAAATTTAGACATGTTAGCAATTTATTTTAAACATTATCAACTTGATTTATCCTTATTTAATCAATTTAATTTTATTTGTGGTAATAACATTCTAAATTTTAAATTATAACAAATAATTACTTATTTGTTGTTAATTTTCCATAATTGGATACTTTATAAAATTTTAGACCATATAAATTTAAATTTATAATTTTTAAATATTTTTGTGATTTTTAAACAATTTTATAATATGTTATTTTTATAAAATAACAATAGTGTCAATTTTAAAACTATTCATTTATTTGAATTTAAATAAAATATATACAGAAGATATGTTCTAACTAAAAGATTTAATAGATTCATAAAAGGTCATATGTGTCTAGAAAATTAGTTTAGCACATTAAATAGTTTATATACTATTTATTTTATTATTTTTAAAACCATTTATTCGGTTTATCTATTAATAAAATAATTACTACAACATTTTTGTATAATTATTTAATATACTTATTTGTTGCATAAAAATTAAAAGTAAAATCCTATGATGAATATAAATCCATTAAAGTTCTCAATAATACTTTTACTCGAATTTATCATCTTAAAATAACAATATTTAAATTGTTATATTTATTAAATTATGAAGTTGACAACTTTGGAATCATTTAAAATAAAATAATATAAGTGTCATAATCGCTTTTATAAGGCTCAAAATGGTCAAATATACGACCATTGGGTGTTTATGGTTTACATTTACATGACCAATAAGTTTTGGTCAGGGTTTGGTTCCTTTTATGATCACTATTAGTTTAATAAAAACTATATTCTTGATTTTTCACTAGATAAACAATTTCTGCATCACTATTGTGTCACAATTAATTATAATTATTTAATCCCTAAAAATTATAAATAAATTCATATGATGTATATAATTTTATTATATTTTTGGAGACTATTAAGTTTCGAAGTTTCATGAAGTTTATCACTAAATTAAAATTATTATACTTATAAGATTTAAGAAAGTGACATGTTGTCACTTTCTTTAGTTTTAATAATAATTAAATTATTTTCATGGAAAAAAGTCCATTAAATGATTCTAATACGACCCTTAGGTGATATGGGTAGACTTTTAGTCATACAATAGGATTTTAAAGGTGTTAGGGTAATTTTATAATCTTATATTTACCCTTAATTACCCGATTGACCTTTAACTATGGTAAATAAAATTTACCGTAGTTACTATTCATAATGCCCAAAAATAAAAAGAAGCTTATTAACATAATTTGGAGCCACTGATTCCAAATATGGAATCCATTTTTCCAAATTCAATACACAAAAGTTGCTTAAATTAAATTAAAATTAATCCCTTTGTCGAAAGAAAACGGGTTTTTGTTTAAAACATTACAAAAGATTGAATTTATTTAACCTACGAATTCAATGTAAAATCAAGGATAATGACATAAATTATATTAAATGGTAAAAATATATTCTATTTATATTTAAAACCATTCAATATTATAATTTATCCACATAAGTTATTACGATGAAAAAAGTTGTTTTTAATTAAAATTTTGCGTGTTTTTACTATTCATTAAAATATGAAAGTTATCAGAATAATATGAAAAATTTATCCAAGGTAAAATTTTATATCCTTATTACAAAGAATAATTTTATTTTGTAAAATTGAACTTATAAACATGTCAAAAACTAGATTTAAAGTGGGTGCACCATCAAAAGGCGGCAAAACTGCATTTTTTGAAAAAAACTTATTTTACCCGAAAAATTTATTTTGTTCACATAAAATGTTTTAGAAAATTTATAAGATGAATAATAATGTTATAAAATTCAAAATTTGGTTAATTATATTCATAACAGCTAGTTTTTGATAATATTATAACCATATATCGTTGTTTAGTGAAACTCGGTATTGCGTACAACACACGCTATTGAGGAATGTCGCGATTGCGTATAATGAAAGCCAAGTAAGGGTTGCGTGTATTGAAAGACTAATTTGTTGTTGTGTATATTGAATATATATATATATATATACAATCAATGTTGCGTAGAATAACTTCTATCAAATGAACTTGAAATTGTGTGTAACACGATCCAAGAATTGTGTTGCGTATACTGCAAGCTAATACGGTGTTGCGTATAACACAAGATAATCTTGGTGTAGCATAAAACACATGAAATCAAATAAATTAAAAAGAATACTTATCATAAAATCTCAGGGTGTTAAATTTAGTATGTTGGGGGATAAATCCCTGCTGTTTTATGCCAATCATGACGAGATATGAGTGTTTTGATAATAGGGAAGAAGATCTAAGGATAGTTTTAGGAGTTTCAAGCAATTTTTTTGAAGTTTTTGTTTCGTTCTTCATTTTCACATAAATTGAGAGGTCATGTGGCATTAATTTTGACTCCTATTTTTTATAACATGAAGGATTTGTTTCAAATTGATTTAAATTATTGAATTTAAATGTAAAATTGATGTGTGGTTGTTGGTGGAAAATATCTTTAGTGATGGTTTTGTGAAATGATGGAAATTGGTTTCTTTTGTTGAAAATGTATTTGGTTTATGATTTTAAAATGTTGGTTTTAAAATTATGGTTTGGTTTTGATTCATATAAAATGTATGTGTAATTTTTTTTCAATAAAAGGAAATGATTTATTGAAATGGGTTATCATGATTTGGCATGGGTTTTGGCCTACATGATTAGAATGAGTTTATTTTCATTGACGTGACCCTATGGAAGGGGTGTGTTACATCGGGTAACTTGGTAATGGTTACCTTGTCATTACTTAGTAGATTGAAAAGAGACCTCTCATGAGTATGGAATTTTCACCTGGGCATGCATGTTTTGTTGAAAATGTATTTGGTTTATGATTTTAAAATGTTGGTTTTAAAATTATGGGTTGGTTTTGATTCATATAAAATGTATGTGTAATTTTTTTTCAATAAAAGGAAATGATTTATTGAAATGGATTATCATCATTAGAATGAGTTTATTTTCATTGACGTGACCCTATGGAAGGGGTGTGTTACATCGGGTAACTTGGTAATGGTTACCTTGTCATTACTTGGTAGATTGAAAAGAGACCTCTCATGAGTATGGAATTTTCACCTGGGCATGCATGTGTGGATGTGTGTAATGGTTATGCCAAATGGATTTGAGAAATGGTTTGAATGAATTATTTTGTTGCTTTCCATGAAAACCATTTGGTTTGGAAAATAGTTTTATGCTTTGATATAAACTACTTTAAATTATTTTAAACTATTTAATATAAATGTTCTAACATGTTTTATCCTAATAGAGTGAGTTGGGAAGTTATTGGTGAAACTCTACTGAGTTTTATAGTCACCACCTACTTGGAATCTTTGGTGTGTTTCAGATATTATATATCGAGAAACAAGTAAAAATCAAGGTATCTCAATTTTTTAGTGATTCATCATGATACCATGGGCATGTAATTTGGAGTTGGATCATGTAAAAGGTTGAGAGTTTCTAATTTTATGTCTTACATGTCTTTGAGTTTTTTTGGTCTTAGTTTTCGCATTGTACTCTCATATAGTTTTATTTGTCTTGGTTTTGTTTAAGTTATATTTTATACTCATGCATCATATATAGGTTTCTTTGGTTATGAATATTTTGGTCTAGTTTTTTTATTTTCAAAGGAAAAATCTTCCCCCAACTACTTATAAATCCCTTGGAATTTACTTTTAGTCTTTGTTGTATTGGGAATGTCACCTAAGGTCCTGTAGCACATGTGTCACTTATCAAGATAATGATAAGGGGAAAGATGTTATATATGGTGGTTATATAGATGGATAGCTACCACTAGTTCCTTGATCTTCCTTCAGTAGTGATCATACATGTTTATATTGGAGATTATACAATGGTTATTAGGAAGTATATGTGGGGGGTTAATGTATGGTGGGAAGTGGGAATGAGGTTGACATCCTTCATGTCAATGATACCTTACTTCCTTGGTTATTTGATGAGCCTATGATGTAATGAGTTTGTAATGTGATGAGGTTTCGATATAGTGATGACTAATGCTAGAACTGGATTCTTGATCTTATGAGAGTGGGGTAAGTAGGGATGCATCCTGAACTACATTAGAGATAAATAGATATGTGATCTGATATGTTTATAAGGGATGGGAGAACATTATGTTTGACATTGGGGTGTGAGAGTGAATAATGAATTGGGAAGTAGTTATGTTGAACCTTTTTTTATGTTATTGATAGTATATTTTTATATTTGATGCATGATTTTCTGATCAAGCCATGGTGACGTTGAGATTGGATAGTTGACTAGTTTAGGTGCTTGTTGGTTTTTCTATTTATTCACTAGCATAGTAAGATTCTATTTTCACATTTCCACTAGATACCTTAGGTATGAACCTACTGATTATAATTTTTATGCTCACCCTTCATATATATAAACTATTTTTAGGTTTCTAGAAGGAATTTGGGGACCAAGATCTATATTAATGGATTGGGGTTTAGATTTGTTGTTGAGTCACTGACATATGACTTATTTTTTGGTATTTACTTAGGGATTGTTATTTTTATTTATTAACATTGTTCATACATTGTGAAATGGTTTTGGGTTTACTTTTATATTATTTCTTGGAGTTTTTTGATGATTGTTTATCCCATATCCCATTCCTATATTATTATTAATGGTAACAACTTCCATATATGATATTTTTTATACCCTCGGAGTTTTTTGCCAACCTAGATCCTATTAGAGGCCAAAAATAGGGGTCATTATCTCTCTTCCTTCATTTTTATCCCAGGATAAGTACCTTTGGAGGGAGGGGGTTGTGAAAAAATATTTTTTTTATAATTACATTCTCCCCCACAAATAAGAACAAACCATTTCAATATGAATTCCTATAGTATATTCATGTTTCAACTACCTAATGATCACACTCATTATCATGAAATTTCATTTATAATAAATAAAAACTCAAACATTTTTCTTTATTTATTTAAAAAATTCCCAAAAGGCTTACACCCTCATTAAATTTCACTTGAAATAGGTCAAATCATATTTCTATTTTAAAATAATAAAATGTATTTATTTTATTTATTTTCCATTTATATACAACCATGCTATAATTTTTTATCACACTACCATTAACACACATAATTGTGTTTGTTACATTCTATCTAATAAAAAATTAGTTTTCTACATGGAAACCACCTTAAAATACCCTTTAAAATCAACTATTCACTCGAAGAATATTTATTTATTTAATCAAATATTGTACACTAATTATTTTAACTAAATATAATCAGTATTAATTTAAAATATACCTTTTTGAGAAGAAATGTATTTTTATATAACATTTCAATTAACCTTAACATATGAATTTCGTTTATCATGCTTTCATTAAATCATATAATTCACACAATCATCCTTATAAATTATAATAATCTAAAAATAATTCAATATCACCATTGAAATATATTTTCATCATTTTTCACACAATAATTTTGTTATTATCATAAATAATATTAAAAAATATTCCCTATCAATTAATATAACTTAATTTTTAAAGTATACACAATCCTTTTAGCATAAGAAAAAATTCCAGTAATTATGTACAATGAAAAATCATACATAATCATTAATGATTTTTATAACTTATCCGTTAATATATTAAATATATTTTTAACTAAATTTAACAAACTCAATTATAATTTCATATATAATAATTATCAAATCACATAAAATCATTTAATTAAACACCGAGTACATGAGTGAGAGCACCCACCTCAAAAGCATAATGATTCTTTCAAGAATAAAAAATTGAGGCTCAAGACGAATCACTTTCATTTCCAAAATCTTTTTGAACAAGAATGATAGATAATAATAAAATAAAACATCCACCACACTAAGAAAAAACATAAACTGAAACTATGTTTCTATCTCCTCAAGTATTTTAACATAATAAATAGATTTTATATCCATTTAGAATAGAATAATCCAAAGTGATACCATGTTGTGAGAATTTGAGGAAGAATTATAATTTGATTTTTTTGTTTTTATTATATACATTTATTGGAATTATACCCTAAAACTATATATATATATATATATATGATTTTTATTCTACTATATCAGATTATATGATAATGATATGTTGTATGGTATGTCATATAGAAACCAAGGCATGTGATGTTTCTTGGTTTGGGCGTATATAATCCAATAAGACATGAGGATATATTAATATACATTGAAAAGGTAGTGAAAATTTATAAGGTTAACATTAAACACTCCCATAGGATGTCATATATAAGTGTTTCATAAGACTAAATTTGTGGGATGAGTAATGCCTTCATGTGATGAATACATGGTTGGTCAAAGAATTAACATATATGTTATAAATGTATGAGTTAAAGAATGGTAATTTCTAGATATCCATATAAGGTGGAAAATAACATTGAGATGGGTGTTGATCAAGAATGCATGTTCCTCATTGATTACCCCCTTCCTGAATGATCTCTTCACCCGCTTCTCTTTTCTTTGAGGGGTACTAACATGTTGTGAGCTTGATGGAGGGTCTTACCGATGAGAAGGGTGATCAATTTCATCCCATTTATAAACCATAAAGGTGGGAGTACTTTGAATTCCACTAAGGTATGTCCATAAATAAAATTGATGAGGAATGAGTAGTAGAAACATCAGTGTAAGTTGCATGATAGTTTCTTCATTTTATGTTTATTCATGGTATCAGTTTCAAATAATTATTTTTTCATGGGATTTATGGGTTCTTATGTTTTTAACTACACCTATTAAGTTTAAATAAATCCTTAGAAACATAATAGTTATATAATATAAATTATATGTTCTTTGATTCCTGAAATCATGTTTCAAAAATGAAGTATGAGGCTATCATAATACTAATCCATATCATTAAAAACAATTAGATTTTTGTACTGTGGATGAACATATGAATGTGATGTAGTATATTATGATTTATTCATTTAATATGATGTATGATATCACATGAGGTGATATAGATAAATTACCTTGTTTTTTATGTATTGTAGTGTACAATATAGGGATCACAGGTGGTGATAATTTTGTTATGTTTTTCCTAAAACAAAGCATCACATCAAAAGTACAATATAGTGTGTATTATAAAAATGATTCCCATGTGATGATAATTAATTCTCATAGGGTTATTGTATGAATTTAATCCAACAAAGGCCATCCACGCATTGGAATAATGCCACACTATGATATACTGTAGGCCATGATAGATTTTATTTATTCCTATATATGTTCCTATGTATTTATTTTAATATTAAACGTGCATTATCGTAATCCATGGAAATAGCATGGTGCTTGGATATTTTTACATAAGTTCCAAGTTATTCTTACATAGGTAACCATATGCATCATTCACCTGACACAAAATCTATGTCACATGCTATAATTACTAAGGCATTGAGTTAATGTCATGCAGTGGAGGATTTTATATTATGTAGGTTAATCATAGTATGTGATATCACTACAATGTGTTTGTAACTATTATGCAATTCATGTGAACTAGTTTTTCCATACACGATCCACATTCTATATATCAAAACATATGATAAATAATACCCACATATTCTTTTTCATGTGGAAAGTCACACAATATAATATATCTTATATCATTAAAATTATTTCTATAGAATTTTTTTATCAATTTTAAATTGAAAAAATTATATAAAATGTTTATAACTAATAATAAACAGTATTTGAGGGTTTTTATTAAATTATAAAGGAGTTAATAAATTAATTATTTATAAAGTGTTTATAAGTAGTTATATAATTTTTTATAAAAAAAATTAAAAAATTAAAACTCATAATATTAATTATTAATAATAAAAGGTCCTTTGTCAAATTATATTGCATGACTTATAATTTTAATACAAAATGTTTATATGGAAATTATAAGATTAATTTATAAATTGTTTATAAATTACAAAATAAATCCTAAATATAAAAGTGTTTATATTTTAATTTTTATTTTTTTATAATTAATAAATTTTAAATGCCTCATTTGAGAAATAACCTAAACCACATAAAAAATATTTTTGATAAATATCTCAATCCATTCCTAAATTATATTAAATATGTGATATTTAAATTATATAAATTGTATACATAGTAGAATTGAAATATAAATTATTTATATTTTGTAAATTTCATATATTTAATCTAAATGTTCTATAATAATCATTAAGAAATATTTTTTATTGGAATTAAATATAAAGTGCTTATACTTGTTTATTATGTAAATTCCATAATGTATGGATAAGTAATAACATTTTTATAATTAACACTATTTATGAATTTTTAGTATATAGTTTATCACATGTTTAAATTTATGAATGGTTCATTTATTTAGTTTAATCCCTCTTTTATTATTCATGAATATAATTTTAAAATTATTAATGGTTGTATGATTTTGCTTAAAATTTTAATATGATTCATTTAACTATCATAATTTCATATAAGGAGTGACATGCTTAGTATGATAATGAATTTGGTTTTCTTCTATCATAATTCTAGCTTGTCCATGAGTGGGGTAAAGAGTTACACATCAATATGATTTGATCATATTGATTTAGTGGAAATAGAACATGAATATAAAATAAATAATTATAATAATACATACGTGTAAATGGTATAACTTGAGAAATGATGGTGATATTAAATCCCCTTCAAAATAATAATATTAAAATTCTTTCCAAAGTGAAGACTTTTCATGACCTCGATCATCCAACCGGGTAGGTCGTGCCAAAGTTGGGTGCCCATACATTATCTTATGTGATAAAAACAAGTAATGGGTGACCATAATAGTATTAGGTTCTCTTTGATGATTTTTTTGGGTAAAAATTAGTCAGGATACTTTAATAGGGTTACTTTACCATGGAAATAGAGTTGATCTTATTCATATAATGGACTGGGAATGTATTTTTCCACTAAACTATCCAAGAGTCGTATATGGTATAATTGGGATGATGCACAAACTATAAAGATATGTGATGGGAGGAATTATAAAGTGACCAAAAGCATAGTAAAATATGGTTCTTGGATAACTAATGGATATGGTGGATTCAAAAGGGGTCATCATTTTAGTTGAGTTACATTTAATAAAAGTACTTATTAAATTATTATAAAACAAGACACTCATATGATTAATTATTTTGTTTTAGATAAATAAAATAATCATCATCAAAATTAACTTTTAGATTAATCTATGAAAAATATAAAATTAATGTAAGAAAATATTAAGACAGTTGACTTAAGAAAACCTATAAAGTATGAAAAATTATATGTGTTATAGAAACACCTTCTTAACTAAATAAATGGTTGAAGTTAATAAACATGTGAATCTAAATGCCTATAAAAAGCATATAATGATTCACTCAAGATTTACTTAAGGTATTTTATAGTTTTATAATTCATTCTATTTTCATTAGTGGACATGTTTTAAAAATGTGAATAAGTTCAAGAATATTTTATTGAATATTCTCAAACAATTGACGATAGATGAACTAGGAATATGATATCAAGGTTCAAGTGCTATATTGATAGTAAAAGTTAGTAAATGTTAAAATAGAAAGAAGAAATGTTATTTTGTGAGTCTAATAATGTTTATTAAAGTATCCAGTAATGGTAATTGAAACATAAAATAGATTTAGGATGGGGGAAATGTTTATAAATGACATAATTTTTCTCGGATTTGAGAAGTATTTTAAGAAACTCCTTAGAATTTCCCTATTAGGTACTGGTATTAAATAATTAATTATTTTATTTTGAAGGGTATATGATACCAAATGTTTACTTATCAATTGTTTTAAATATATAGGAATTCAATATCTTGGAATGAATTCATAAATCATATAGTTTTCATTAAAATGTTTAAATAAAGAGATGTTGAACCATATATGAAAATGAATATCTAAATCTCATATGGATCAAAGTAAAGTATGCATATCTATATATATTTTATCTTATATGATAAGATATGTTTCTTTTCTAAAAGTGATTTTTTATAAAAATTATGAGATTCTTCACATGGTTTATTATTTATAGAATTATATAACATAGTTGGGAAGAAGACATGGATAAAAATGATTTATCTATGATAAAGGTGTTTATTAATATGTTTGTTAAAATATGAGGAATTCATATTACACCACCATCGGTGGAATATTACAAATAATGGAGCCTTTTTTTTATAAATTTCACTAAACACATAAAATACCATATATTCTAAATAAATAATTATTTTTATTAAATATTTCTACTCAGAGGAAATTAGTGTTACTTCCTAAGATGAAGAAGTTTCTATATCTTAGCATGATACTCTAAACATGATAGTTTCTAATAAATTTGTAGGATTATTTTGGACTTAAGAAGTTTAATTTTAATATGTAAAATATTATACTAGTCAAAAATAAAAATTGAATGTCACTTTATATCCTAGAAGAGTCTATAATATGTTAGTAAAACATTAATTTAAAGTGATAACTTAGTTACCAAAATATTTCAAGGAAAAATTTAATGAAAAGGGATACAAGAATTATGATTATGTACTTATAAAGATATCAAAGTAAGAAATAAATTTTATTAACATCATAAAATCAAATGATATGGAGTTAAAAAGTTTGAATATATTTATAGGGACAAACATTAAGAATAAGTCTCCCCATTTTTCAAAATTTCTTACTTTATAGATGATACTGACTAAATTTTTTTAGTGGGAGGGTTTTATTATATGGTAACATAGTGATTTTGGACTAATTTCATAAATATGTAATGAGTTTAATAAAACCTAAAAAGTTCTTCAATAATAAGGATGATATATAAGTCTATTTTATATAATTTTTAACATATAAACTTATGTATAGTTTTGTTATTTATTCATAAAATATTTTATGAAAAAAAAATATTATTATAAAAAATAAAATATCCATTTTATCATTCTTTCACATTTGATACATATTTGTGTGTATATATATAAATTTAATGATAAATGACATATCAAATTATGCCTTTGAGTTATCCCTAACTAATTTTCATCATTAATATTTTATTTTATGATAAAATTTTATAGTTAGAAGGAGTTTGGTTCTTATATTGCGACATGGAATTTTCTCATCATTCATAAACACATTTTGTGCACTAGATAATCCACAAATTATACCACATAATGTGTCATTAATTATATCAATGGTATACTAGGGGAAAATGGTTCTCATTTAGATTCCCCACAACCTGAGGTTGGTGACAAACTTAAATTAGAAACTTTATAATTTGATACCTTTTTATGCAAACTCTAAGTCTTAGATAATCAACAGAAGGTTGGGTATGTTTTTGATCATGTAATCTATCAAGGATTAACCAAGAAGGATTTATCCACTCTTTTTATATGTATATAATCTTGGCCCTTAATTGATATAGGCTTAGAAAGTATAAAACTATACCTAAATAGTATATACAATGCTCTCATCTATTAGGTGAGGGGAATGTGATGTGTTCATACATAAAGGTGAATGACATGTGATGTATTTATTGACCTCATGTATCTATACTTAGAGAATCCTGAATGTATGAGTTGGTTATATGGGATTAACATAATACATGTACCATGGTCACTTTATTTATTTAATAAATAGATCATTTAAAAATACATCCATGCATATGATGTAGCTAGCGGAAACATGTACAGAGATACACATGTTTGATGGGGATCACACTAGGTACCTTTTTATCTTGAGTAACATTGATTATTTTCTATATTCTCCTCTTTTATTATATTTATCAATTCAAGGAATCATATTTTTTTCAACTCTAAAAAGTCACATGGGATCACATAGTTTAGTTGAATGAATAAGGATTTATTTTGAATCAAATAAATATATAAAAGGGTTTTAGATTTTTTATATTAAGGTGTTTTGGATGAGTATTCACAAGGAATTGTACATTATGTGATAAGTGGAAATGTTAATGATAATTTTACAAAATTTCTTTGTAATATACCAAAAAAGATTTTAGGATATGGTTTCACATGTTAATATATATGATATAATATATAATGAAACAACAGTAATTATATGTATCTTTAGTGGAAGTGGGAGATTATTGGAGTTATTCCTTATACACACACACACCCACACCAATATCATAGTATAAAATATTTCTATGTCGTATGTTAAGACATAATGTCTAAAAATTAAATTTTTATTATTCAAACACTTTTGAGGAAAAAGTGAGAAACCATACATAACATCATGACTTAAAACAACCAAACCACCATGGTACAAAAGTTTAAGGTCAAAAAACACAAATCCTACACAAAGAAGAACCTACCAAACATAAAAAACAGTATGATCATCTCCCTTCTACTCCTTACTGCCAGCTAGCTATCTCGTGCATGAATGCATGGGCCTAAAACCAATGGAAAATCCATACCCTCTTAAACATCCAATTTCGGAGTGAAGACTAGAAGAAAACCCTTTGATTTAAACCCCATATAGAGAAACCCCTTGTGAGATAGATGTAGTGACCCACAAACCTCAAACCGTAGGGCCTCAAGGATTCACAATGCCAAAAGTTCATTCCACTAATTCAATGTATTCAACCAAAATCTCCACCATTGCAAAAAATTCAACACAAATTTTAAAAACACCCAAATCAAACCTATAAGAAAAACCGCCAAATGTTGGAATCTAGAACAAAAGACCCTCCCCCATCCATGCCACAACAATGCCAACATCGATACTCACCTGAGAGGAAACCAGCCATGCCAAAGCCTACACCACCAATGCCAAGCCAACACGGCTAGACAATTGAACCAAATCCTTACCAGATCCCCAAAGCCACACTATTGAAGAGCAAGGCCTCAACGCCGACCCGCACCATGCCACACCAGAGAAGGGAAGGTGAATATTCTAAAAGAAAAACCCTAGCCCATAAGGTCGAAGGGGTTCCGCTGCTCAGAGGCTCTATCCCATGGTAGGACATAATAAAATAGAGGAATGTTATGTTTCTTTTTTTGAGTATATCATTCATATAATATAGAGATATTTCAATACTACCTTAACATGGTAGTGGAGAATTAAATGGTTAACATTCAACACCCCCAATATCTATTATATATATGTGTTTCATAATGTGAAACACATGGTAGGAGTAATTTATTCATTTAATGAATTCATGGTTGGCTCATTTTTTATAAATTAATGCATTAATACATCGGAATATACCAATGGATATATAATGAGGAAAAAACATTTGAGATGGGTATAGATCAAGTTATATATTGGATTGTACTAGGATATTTTATTTAATTAATAATTTAATTATGATTTAAACATATTAGGTTATAGAATTATGATGGAATTATGATATATCTTATGTAATTTACCCCTTGTTAAATTTACTTTAGGTTGGACTGATCAATGGTATGAAGGTTTATTACTTTTATAAAAGGTTAGGGTTGTATACCTTTGGATATAGGATTAATATTTTATATATTGATAATTTCATATATTTATAATCCTTTACATGATTGGGTTTAATGTACCATACTCATAGGATGCATTTTTATACATATGGATATAGTTGAATACTACTATAAGTTAGAAACATAAGCTATGTGTATTGTAATGAGTTACACATCAATATGGTATGAAAATATTTATTTGGTGGAATGAATATATTTCTAAATTAAATCACTTGAATAATTCATAAATAAATATAATAACATGAGATGAAATGTTGAGATTAAATTAACCTTAAAAATACTATGTGTTATATTCCTTATAAAGAAAAAACATGCAAAGACCAAGATCATATTACCATGTCAGTCATTCTAAATATGGGATCCCCAAGATTATCTCATATAGGGAAATAAAGTAAATATTTACCATACTAGGATTAGTTTTCCATTCTTGGACTGTTATTGGGTTATAATTAGCTAGGAGATCTTAAATAGATTAAGTTACCGAAGGAATAGAGTTGAGAAAGATTTGGAAAATAGTTGTTCACTCAACTATACAAAATTCATATATGATATACTAGGGATGATGTATAACCTAAATTGATCAGTAATGGAATAAATTATAAATAAACCCAATTCTTTGTGAAATATGGATCCTATACTACAAATTTATATGATGGATTTAAAAATGGGTCATTATTTTAGTGGGATAACATTTTGAAAATTATATATAAAATGTTTATAAAACATGATTCTCATAGGAAAAAATATTCAATTTTAAATTAATAACATCATCATCATTAAACATAAAAATGAGATTGATCCTAAAAAAGGAGTTAATTATTGTAAGAAATTCCTAATAATTTATTATTAAGAAAAATTCTTACGTAAAAGAAAATTTTATGTGTTAGAGAAACACCTTACTAAATTAATGAACATTTGAAGGTTTTAAACAAGTAAAATATATATTATTATGAGAATAAAGACTTGAACTTATTGTGGAATTAATTTTGTTGAAAATATTCTAGAAATATTTAACGTGTTCACAAAATTATTACACTATTTTCTCAAAGTATTTATGATAGATGATCTAGGAATATAGTGTCTAGGTTCTAGTGCTATGTTGATAGTACAACTGGGTAAATGTTCAAACCAAAAGAAGAAAGGTTAGTTTAAAATTCCAATAATTTTTCTTCAAGTATCCAATCAAGTAAATTGAAACCTAAGGGATGTTTTTAGGAATGTAAGGCAATGTTTCATAAGATGGAATTTTTCAGAATACCTAAAGGACTTTGGTAAAGTTAATGGTATATATTCATTATGTACTAGTGTTATATAACTAAATTAGTTTTATTTTAAGTGTATGTGATAAAAATGTATTGTTTAAAAATATTTTGAGTACATACGAGTATAAAATCAATGTAATAATTAATATAGCTAGTAGTATTTATTCAAAAGATGAAGCAAATGGATTATAAATTACTGAATTAAATAAGAAATTATATATATATATATCTAAGATTTATCTTAGTAAAGGGTGTTTATAGTATAATAATTTCACTTATATTATAAGAGTATTTGTATTTTAACAATTTATTATTATAAAAAATATGATATAATTGATTCTATATAACTAGTTTATGATTAATAATATTCTATAACACATTTTGAAAAGAAAAAAGGATAAAATAATGTATTTTCCTAGTTTAAATATTCTATCTAGATGTATGTTAAGATATAAAGAATTGATATTCCAAAACATGATTAGAATATTTTAAAAAGAAAAGCCTTTTTTTCTTAATGTTCTCAAAAAAACTTTACCATATATGATATAGATTTAATAGTTTGTTAAAAATTCATAAAAAAATAAATATGAGTCATTTTTGAGACAAAAATTAAGTTTGTGTATCTTAACATGATATTATAATAAGAATATAGTCTCTAAGAGGCTTGTGGGAGTATTATTGGGATTATAGAAATTCAAAGTTAACCAATAAAATATCATTATAGTCAAAATTTAAAGTGAATGTCACTTAATATCATATAGGAGTTAGGGATGTGTCAATAATATATTAATTAAGATAGTTAAAATATTCAACATAAAAATAAAAGGAAACAATTTAATGGAAAGGGTTCAAAGAATGAAAATTATGTAGTTAGAGAGAGTTTTAAGTATATAATAAAAGTTATTAATATCATAATATTTGATGTTGTGAAGTTAGGGAGTAAGAATACTTTGATCAAGTAGTTTAAAAATGGGAAAATGATTCATAAGCATTGCCATTATTCATTTTTTTCATTATAAATTTTACTCACTAAAATTTTATTGTAGGATGGATTTATCATATGAGAACATATTGATGTTCTAGGAATTATATAAAGATGTAATGATAATAACAAAACCCTTGAAATTGTGGTAAACTTACAACACTCCGATATTTTAAAAGAGGAAAAACATGTTGGATAAAATATATGAAACACAACACTAAGATTAGAAGAGAATTTAACAACCTAATAATTTAATATATATTTCTTTTTAAATAAATTTAATCTCTTTGTTATCTTGTGATACACACAACATCATATTTAAATGAAACACGATACTCTATCAAAATATTATTATTTAAATATGAACATTGTAACCTATAAATTAAATTATAGGGAATAAATATGAATAAATAAATTATAAAACTTATGTTTTATACATTTATAAAATAAATTAAATGGATATTTATTGATTAAAAATAAAATAGAAACCATTTTAAAGAGAAATATTGTTTTTTGAAAAAATGTATTTTTCTGAAAAGGTAGATTAGTAGTGCTTCGCGCAAAAAATATATAATTAATTTTTACCAAATTTAGAAACTTTATTTAAAAAAAAACTTCATTTTTTAAATATATTTTTCAAAATTTTATTTGGGTGATGTTTTGAGAATTTTCTGAAAATATTTTTGATAAATAGTGAAAAACACTGATTTTTATTGAAAACTGCCTTTTAATTTAATTTTTTTACATAGTTAAATTATATTTTAAATTTGTTTTAAATTAAAATTAGTTAAATTAAATTACAATTTAACCATTTTAGGTAATTTCAATGAATTTAATTTTTAATTTTGATATAAAAACTTTTCAAACCTTTGAACATTTTTCATTGGAAAAACTATTTTTTCGACATGTCTATAGTTTTCATTTTAAATTAAATAATGCTACTTATGTGAGTTTAATTTGAAAAAATAGATTAAATAACTATAATAATAATAATTTACATTATATATTATTGGAAAATTAAATTTTTATTATAATTAATAGGGAAAACAGTAAAAATTATTTACCACGGTTAAGGGGAAAATGGTTTTACATTTAGGGGTGGGGGTTAAAAAAATATAAGTGTAAAAAATGGATCATAACTTATTGAATGAATATTTTATGGTACTATTTAGAACTTATATATTTTAAATTTATAAAATTTTCTATCTTGGGGGCTTTTAGCATGTGAAAAAAATGGGTACACCTTTTTCTTTTAAAAAATTACAAGTGTTCCACTCACCTCACTTATAAAAGGCCACAACCTCTTATATCTACTTAAATCTTAAAAAACCAATTTTTTTATCCAATATATTAACAAATACCTTAATTAATTACCTCCCATAATCCTATTAGGCTTAACTTGGTTAGATACCCAACCTAGGAAGGCTTTTGGCGCAAATAAAAAAAAGTTTTCTAAAGAAGAGGCAACGTCCCTAACCAAGCATTTTATTTTATTTCTTACCCCAACTCCTTAAATTATAATTAAACCATGATGATATAATAACCACTATATCATACTTATACCAATATTATTTTATTTTAATGTAATTAACTACAAAAAAAATCCAATTCTATAAAATAGTATATGAAATAATCATTCATGTTTACAACAGACTACCACCTCACGAACTCGCATAATTTGTTTTCTATAACTGCTTATTATGGCTACATATAATTATGTATCTTATTTATATATATTATATTTATCATATATTTATATTTCTTTAATTATAGTATCATATATAAATTATTACCTTCCATGTGCGTATGATGAACTACCACCTCACAAAGCGATGTGATTCATTTTTCACACACACTTTACATGTATGTTAATAATGATTAATTTTATGTTTATATATTATATTAATGGAATATTAATATTTATTGAAAATAAATATATCATAAAATTTCAAATATTAAAATACATAAAATAATTGATACTTTCATTCTTTTGTACGGTGAACTACCGCCTCATGAAGTGATGTGATTCTTTTTTCACTAATTATTTACATGGAAGGTAAAAAAGGACACATTTAATGAATATATGTGATATATATTAAATGATATTTATTATATAAAATTAATATAAAATCCACTTATTTACCCATAAAATCATAAAGGAAATTTTAACGTTGGTCGTGCATACGTATTCCCTACCGACTCTACGAAGCGATGCGATTTATTCTCTATGTTCAAAATTTAATAATGGTTATAAAGTTGTATCTAATGAGAAAAAAATTCTATTTATAAAATTAATATCATTATTTATATTATTTAACAATAACCTATTTTCAAGTTCCATGATTTTCATGATGAAATATATAGGATAAAACAAGGCAATTAACACTCGAAACAATAATGAAAATAAAATATTATTAAAGAATGGGTAATAGGATGTTATAAAAAGATAATATATGATATTATAAAGAGTAATATTGTTTTATTATAATTTAATAACATGTTTAAAACCAATATGAAATAAGTTAAATAATTCTCATCTAAAGGGAAGTGTGAGGTAAGGGTTTTCTTAACTCAATTTCCAATCATTTTGGGTTATAGGATTACTTCATTGATTATATTATGAAAAAATTATTTGTGAAATTACTTTTGATTTATTTTTGTTTAATTTACACTAGTATTTTTGTTCATATTAATTTTTTTAAAATAATGACCCCATCCATTAACTCTCACCTCAATGATACTAACTTTGTAAGGGTTTTATCTCAAACTTCCTTCTTTAAGACACATGTTCTTTTATGCACCTAATTTATTTTGAATGGTTTATATAACGCCCATTACATACTATATAATGAATACTTACTATATCAAGATATTTTAAGTTACAATTTATATAATTATTTCATGGTAAGTTATGATTCAAAAGTTACCAAAGCGGTAAGGGTTTATCTTTTAATCTCATATTAATTAGGATTGCTTATGCTTGAATATACATTAAAGGAAATTATTTGATCATTGTCTAATAAAACCCCATGATTTTATTATCCTATGGTTATTAATGATGTTTTTATACAATACTAACATTTTACCTCTCTTTATTACTTAATATTATTGAGAATTGGTTTTAAGAAAATCTCACTTCATTTCTCTCTTTGATAGAAAATAATTTTTCATCCACATCAAAGTTTTCCAAAAATGTCTTGAAAAATGTTTTTCTATGATTGTTTAAATCCTTGTTTACCCATAATTGGATTAAAAAAATTAAAATTAATCTTTTTGAAATTTTCTAAACATGTTACCTTTTGAATTTTCTTATAAATATGGGGAAGTAATATTTTTTTTAACTTATTCAGTATAAACAAAAATTTTCCACTATCATGACCCCTTAATGTTTTAAAGCTTAATTTTTATGATCTAAAGGCTATTTTCAAAAAAAAAATCTTCTATAATGTTTAAGAATGTTTTAGATTTTAAATAATTATTTTCAAAATGGAAAGGATATTTTACTAAATAAATGTTCAAAGTGATCTTTCAAAATAATTTTCTATCTAATATGATTTCCTTTAATGTTACTCAAAGGGAAAATATTATTTTCCTCAATATTTTTTTAATATTCCTCAAAGTATTTTCATAAATTACTATATCCTTTGATGTTATGGATTAATTCTAAATTATTTTAAATATTTCTATCAAATATATATCTAGTTTATTATTTTTTCCATTTATGGGGTAATACACGCCTTATCATCATTTCTAAAATACTTTCATTATGAAATTTACATTGAATATAATATAAAGAAATATTATGCAACCTATTTTAATTCCATGGGTAATTTTTTATGTTATAAATTATGATTTATTTCCTTTTTGTGTCACACATAGATCATGTACATGTTATGAGGGGTTCAAAAAGATAGGATTCCAATTCATTAGGTAAAGTATTATTCTCATGAGGTATCATGTATGGGATTAGGGAGTAAACCTAATCTATTATGGGACTTTTTAAACAATGTGATATTATCTAGGAAGTTATCATAGACTCATGTTTATGTCATGATATATGTTTCTGACACATTTCCTATGATTTTGTGATTTTATGAAACAATTTTATTTATGTTATACTTCCATGTGATTACTCATGTGCCTTCTCTTTTATGTTATCATGTTATACCTTTGACTCAAATATTATTATTCCTTATCATATTTGTTCCCTTAACATGATTTTTATCCCACCCCTTTCTTCATGTATTCTCTGGATATACCTTGAATATTTAGGATCCCTAATTGATTTTAGGATCTCACTATAGAGAATAAAGTAAGGATGCCATGTTTTAGTTTCATTTTATGTAATAAGAACCCAGTATTCCAAATACACTAGGCCTTTACAATTTTTATGTTCTATTAATGGATATTTATGTTCAATAATTATGTAATAATATATGTAAAAAGGAATGGGTCCCTATAGTTGGTATCAGAGGAAAGGTTTAGTTAAGCTTTGGAACTTTGATGATAGAAATTTATTGATAACTTTGGGGATAAGTATAAGGATAAGGCTAAGTATATAAAAATATCTTGGAAACTTGGTAAAGTATATAGAAAGTGGTTTTTGAGAAATTACATCCTGATCTGGATACTATAAGTGGACTGGGTTCTGGCATAGAAATACCTCTGAGTAATAACTCCAAAAAAGGTGCATTGGGTCTGAGTCAAGAATTATATGGTACACTATAATGGTCCTTAATACACACCTAGTTTAAAACTCTTGGAGGATTTGATTTGCAATTTCACATCAACTTTATGAACTATCATGATGGATTTGAATATATGATGACCATGAATGACCTAGGATAAACCTATATTGTCACTTATTGAAAATAATCTATCATGATTCATACATCCTCTAAATTATTTTTTATGATCATGTGGTTTCCAAATATGATTATTATTTCTCATACACTACATTATGGTTTTTGATAATATAGGAAACAAGAAGGAATTTTGTTAATGTTTAATGTTATAGAAATTGTGTTGAGGAGAAACCAAATAGGATGATGAATAGAGTGAAAGGTATTGTAAACATTCCAAATCTATTATCATGATATATTATTATCAATATTCACCTCAAACAACTCTTATACTCACCAAATAAGTGAAGGATAGAGTTCATTGAGATCTTAGGTGGTGTAGAACATAGAGGAAAGAAGATTAATTTTCTTATATGTTGAGAATGTGGGAAGAATCACTCAAGGTAATGTCTCAATGGAACAACAAGATGTTTTATGTGTGGATAAGAAGGGTACACGGTAAGTAATTTACAAGGAAAAATGAAAAGTATAGTTAATGCAATGAATGAGAATAATTTTTTTCCTAAGTCATTATTATTAGATGAATGTTTTAAATGTGGAAATAATTGGAATTATGAAAATTGATGTTCTAGGGGGGAATTGAAAGAAGATAATCAACAAGGTTGTATGAGTAATGGTTTTTTATTGATGGCGAAGAGACTATAAATGAAATATGAATGTAATGGGTATTATGTAATAATATTATGAATCCTATTTAATGGTTTAATAATTAAGCGTAATTATTGAAATATTTATGTAATGGAATTTAATAATTTTTTGAATCATGATATATATATATATATATATATATATGGATTGTAGCGCCTACCATTGGCCTATGTAATGTACCGTTTAGTGTGACATTTTTTTACTTAAACAATTTAAGAAATAAATATTAATTTGATAAAATCCCTTTAAATTAATTTATGATGTTTTAGGAGACATTTTATTAGGTATACGTATATATAACCTTCAGTTTTAACATAAAATATAATTTGGGAAGAATGCTATTACAATTTTAGAGATGTGAGATGAATGTTTCTAAGGATAAGTACTTATGGAATGGATTAATTTGATCTTTTGGAGTTAATATTGTGGTATTATAGATTAATATATTATTGGGGAAAACTTGTTTTAACAATTTTTGTTTTTTTAAAGATATGAGGAATAAATTATTATTATTTTGAATATTATGTGACCCATTAGATGTTTATTTTATTACTTTAAGAATAAAAAATACATATTGGATATTTATTCTATATAGTAAGAGGTAAAGGGGAAAGTGATAGTAGAATAACCAAAGTATGAAATTGTGTTTATTAAATAAAAACATATCTATTAGGTATATTTTTTTGTGTTCTCTAGAATCCCTCAAATCTATAAAAAGGATCTTAAAAAAATTTATCCTATTGACTTCATATATGATGAACTGAAAGAATTTTAATTCATAATAGATTTATTAATTTTTTATTTTTAACTTTTTCTTGATCATTCAATTTCTTTTGATAAATTATCTCTATTACTCTCCATTATTATTTATGTATGTCTTACATGTCCATATTTTTATTTTCCACCAATGTTATCTAACTTGGAACACCAGTTCAGTGCTATTCTAGATGAATATCATATTTCACATTCTCTATTTTTGAGAGGAAGTTTTACTAACCACTTTTACATTGCGGGTTTCCAAAAAATGTATTTTAAAATTTCAAAACTATGATTATCAATATCATTATTAAATTTTAAGTATGCAATTTATTTAAGTGGGGAAGAATATAACACCCCAAGATTTTAAAAGATAAAAATAATGTTGGATAACATATATGGCATGAAACAACAATATTAGAAGATAATGTATCACCATGAGACATTATGATATATTTATTTTTAAATAAATTCTATATCTCCAATAGCTTGCGATGCATGCAACACCAGGTTTAAACAAAACACTATTCTATATTAAAATATTATTTTTTAAACATGAAAATTAAAACCTAGTTATTAAATTGGAGGGTATTATTATGAATAAATAAATTATTAAAATTATTTTTTACAAATGTATAAAATAAATTCAACATTTATCTATTGATTAGAAATAAAATAAGAACAATTTTAAAGATAAATAATTTTTTTTTGAAAAAATATATTTTTCTAAAAGGCAGATTAGTCGTTCTTCATGAACAAAATTTAAAATTAATTTTTACCAATTTTATAAAATTTATATGAAAAAACAAACTTCAATTTTGAAATCTAAATGTAAAAATTATCTTTGGGTGATGTTTTTATAAGCTTATAAAAATATTTACTTTTTTGATGAATAGTAAAAAAAAGATTTTTATTGAAATATGAATTTTTGTTTAAATTATTTAAAAAGTTAAATTATATCTTAAATTGTTTTTAAAGTAAAATTAGTTTTATTATTTTAAAATTTAACTAATTTATGTCATTGGAATAAATTCCATGTTTAATTCTAATATTAAAACTTTTTAAACTTTTGAATGTTTTTCTTTGGAAAAAGCATTTTTCAACACTTCTATGGGTTTAAATTTAAATTAAATTTTGGAAATTATGTGAGAAGAATCAGAAAAAATAGAGCCTGTATTTGTAATATTCATGATTTAAATTATCTAATAATTTCAATTTAATTTTTGACCATAATGAGTATTGAAAATGTTAAAAAATAATTACCATGGTTAAGGTAAAAACATGTTTACTGGGGGGGAGTTAAACTACAAAGATAAGGGTTATAAAGTTAAAAAAATTATAATTCCTATATTCTGGTAACTTTTTAACCTTATATATTATAATTTTATAAAATGATCCATTTTTGAGCCTTGAGGTAGGTGGAAAACATGGGTATTCAATTTTATTTTGAAAAATTACAAGTGTTCCACATACATCACTTTTAAAAGGATAGCCCCTTTCCTATCCTCTTAAAACTTCCAAAACCCATTTTTATAGAAAATAACTGACCAAATAACTTTCTTAATTCCCTAATATCATCATATAAGCACTATATTCTTCATAAATTCAACATAGGAAGGATTTTGGTGCAAAACAAAAGAAGCTGATCAAAGAAGAGGTAACGTCCCTGACTGAGCGTTTTATTCTATTTCTTCAACCACCTCTTTAAATTATAATTAAAACACTATGATATAATAAAATATGTATCATATATATAACAATATGTTTTTAAATTAATTTAATGAACAATAAACATCCCCACTTCCATCAAATGGGATATAAAATCATCATTCAAGTGTACGGCGTACTACCGCCTCATGGACCGACATAATTCATTTTCCATCACCGATTCTCATAGATAGATATAATTATGAATGTAATATATATATATATATATATATATTTATATATGATATTTATGATATAATTATACTTGATTTATTATAATTTCATGTATAACTTCTTACTTTCCATTCCATAGGAAATATGATAATGTTGCTCGTGTGTACAACAGACTACCGCCTTGTGAAGAAATGTGATTTTTTTTAACTTATGATTTAAATAGAAGGAAATAAGGATTAATTTGATGTTTATATATGATATTAATTTCATATTAATCATTATAGAAAAGAAATATGTCATATAATATCTTACCTTACCATCCATTGAATAAATGATAATGTCATTCGTGTGTACAGCGGACTACCACCTTGTGAAGCAATGTGATTAAATTTTCACTAAAAATTTAAATATAAGGTAAAAAAGGATTAATTTAATAAATATATAAGATATATATGAAATTATATTGATTCTGTAAAATTAATATACAATCCAATCCTTTACCCTTAATCCAGTTGATGAAATGATAATGTTGCTCGTGCATACGTAAGACCTACCATCTGCACGAAGCCATGTTATTCAATATCCTAGTAAAAAATTCAATGATGATTATAAAAATATTTATCTATTGAACAAAATTATATTTATAAGATTCATATATTACTATAGATGATGGAACTATAATCTATGCTCATGATCTGGAACCTTCATGATGAAACGTGCATGAGAAAATAAGGAAATTAAGACCCAAAATAATAGTGATAATGAATGATTATTAATTAAAAGGTAATAAGATGCTATAAAAGGATCATATATGATATTATAAATAATAAAATGAGTCTTCTATGTAACTTACCATGTTTTGGATCTGGAAAATTTTCAATGAGAATTTTAATTTTACCGTTTGGGGGATGGGTTGTTCTTTAAAATGAGCCTCAGAATGTAATTCCAAGAGTTTTAATACTTACATGTGTTATTTTTAAACTTAGTTAGATGCCCGAGAGGTGAATGATTTTTTTCAAGCTTTAAGAGCATCAAACTCTGAAAAATCAATTTTGTGAGAAGCTGGAAGAGACACACAGTTATCCTGAAACCATGTAGACCACTAGGAGAAATGGTGTGTCCAGTATAGTGATGCTAAGGGTGTTGTATGGTTTGGGATGACCATGCACAGTAGACTGCATGACTGTTCATTTTTGTTAGGTTTTTTAAAAGTGGATAAATGAATGGTTTGAACATGAGTTCTCAAAGCATGTGCATGTACGTATGTATGTATGTACGTATGTATGTACATATGTATGTACGTATGTATGTACATATGTATGTATGTATGTAGGTATGTATGTATGTAGGTATGTGATTTATTCTTCATTCTTGTTGTGTAACATGATGTGAAGTTCTAAGCATGTTTGTTTGTATAACATGTTTCAATAATTATTGTGCTATGTTTATCATACTTTGATTCAATACCATGTATTTGTGATTTCTTTATTAGGAAGTGTATTATCATGATTAAGTAATTAATTTACATGTTATATGTATTTACTACTATTATAACATGTATTTTTTATAATTTCAATAAATAGTTTGTTAAATAAAATGTTAGCATGAATCTAAGCTATGTTTCCCAGAATAACTTGATAGTGGAATTCGATTTAACCAACCGATTTGGATATGTTTGATCCATGGACCATTGGTCAGATTGGATGAAACATTTATGGTTATGATTAAATGAGAAACCAATATCAATTCATAATGTGTATAATTCCTTATAAATTGGGAGGAGTAACCCATATAATCAAACCATTACATACAAACATAGTATATTTTGAAAAAAGGGAAAAAATTGGTTTCGGTTATATGAATTCCAACTATAATTTATAAGGACATATAACTTATAACTTGGGAATGGTAATTCATCTAACCGAACCACGGTGCTTACATATATATATGCAGAAATGTAAATTCTTCTCGGAATTGGTTTTCTATATGAAGACTTGTACCTCTATCACTTGGTCATGAAAACTAGTATGACTAAATTGATAAATTTACAAATGGAACCAATTAGTTCAGTTAGGGGATTGTTACTTATGAGATAGTTTTGAATAAACCCAAGTTGGTCATTCATAATGCTTTTTCTTATGATATAACCTATTAGGGTTTTTGAAACATTAATAATTTTATCAACTGATGTGGTTTAGGGACCTAGAATAGTTAAATGGGACCCTTGTAGGTTACCTTAATATTTTTATACCTTATTAGTTGACCCCATGGGGGTATGTTTATATTATATAGGGATGGTTATTTAAAGATTCCATATCCGCTTATATGTTGTTACATATAAACGTATGGTAAAATATTACTTGACCAGTCGCCCCTTTATTTATTATTGACATTTTGTTTTCTTTTAGGATATACTTATATGAAGTTTTAATTAATTAAAATTCTAATTAAATCCTAAAGGGTGTTTTCCTCTATATATTTAAATTGAAATTTTATTTAACTAATCCCAATTATGAGAATTGTGGATAAATAAAATGGATAAAAGGAAATTTACATGATAATTTTATTATATATGATAGGATAATAGTTAAATAATTAATACTTAAAAGTATGTTTGACCCCATGTGCATGACTGTACGTACGTAGGTACGTATGTATGTACGTATGTATGTAGGTATGTATGTAGGTATGTATGTATGTAGGTATGTATGTATGTATGTATGTAAGTATGTATGTACGTATGTATGTACGTATGTATGTATGTATGTACGTATGTATGTATGTATGTATGTATGTAAGTATGTATGTAAGTATGTATGTATGTATGTATGTATGTATGTATGTATGTATGTATGTATGTATGTAAGTATGTATATATGTATGTATGTATGTATGTATGTATGTATGTATGTATGTATGTATGTATGCATGTATGTATGTATGTATGTATGTATGTATGTATATAGGTATGTATGTAGGTAAGTAAGTAAGTAAGTATGTATGTATGTATGTATGTATGTATGTATGTATGTACGTAGGTATGTACGTATGTATGTACGTACGTAGGTACGTATGTATGTACATATGTATGTACGTATGTATGTAGGTATGTATGTAGGTATGTATATATGTATGTATGTATGTATGTATGTATGTAAGTATGTATGTACGCATGTATGTACGTATGTATGTACGTATGTATGTATGTATGTATGTACGTATGTATGTACGTACGTATGTATGTATGTAGGTATGTATGTATGTAGGTATGTGATTTATTCTTCATTCTTGTTGTGTAACATGATGTGAAGTTCTAAGCATGTTTGTTTGTATAACATGTTTCAATAATTATTGTGCTATGTTTATCATGCTTTGATTCAATACCATGTATTTGTGATTTCTTTATTAGGAAGTGGATTATCATGATTAAGTAATTAATTTACATGTTATATGTATTTACTACTATTATAACATGTATTTTTTATAATTTCAATAAATAGTTTGGTAAATAAAATGTTAGCATGAATCTAAGCTATGTTTCCCAGAATAACTTGATAGTGGAATTCGATTTAACCAACCGATTTGGATATATTTGATCCATGGACCATTGGTCATATGGGATGAAACATTTATGGTTATGATTAAATGAGAAACTAATATCAATTCATAATGTGTATAATTCCTTATAAATTGGGAAGAGTAACCCATATAATCAAACCATTACATACAAACTTAGTATATTTTGAAAAGAGGGAAAAAATTGGTTTCAGTTATATAAATTCCAACTATAATTTATAACGACATATACCTTATAACTTGGGAACGATAATTCATCTAACCGAACCATGGTGCTTACATATATATATGCAGAAATGTAAATTCTTCTTGGAAGTGGTTTTCTATATGAAGACTTGCACCTCTATCACTTGGTCATGACAACCAGTATGACTAAATTGATAAATTTACAAATGGAACCAATTAGTTCAGTTAGGGGATTGTTACTTATGAGATAGTTTTGAATAAACCCAAGTTGGTCATTCATAGTGCTTTTTCTTATGATATAACCCACTAAGGGTTTTTGAAACATTAATAATTTTATCAACTGATGTGGTTTAGGGACATAGAATAGTTAAATGGGACCCTTGTAGGTTACTTTAATATTTTTATACCTTAGTAGTTGACCCCATGGGGGTATGTTTATATTATATAGGGATGGTTATTTAAAGTTTCCATATCCTCTTATATGTTGTTACATATAAACGTATGGTAAAATATTACTTGACTAGTCGCCCCTTTATTTATTAATGACATTTTGTTTTCTTTTAGGATATACTTATATGAATTTTTAATTAATTAAAATTCCAATTAAATCCTAAAGGGTGTTTTCCTCTATAGATTGAAATTGAAATTTTATTTAACTAATCCCAATTATAAGAACTGTGTATAAATAAAATGGATAAAAAGAAATTTACATGATAATTTTATCATATATGATAGTATGTTAGTTAAATAATTAATACTTAAAAGTAAGTTTGACCCCATGTGCATGACTGTACGTATATAGGTACGTATGTATGTACATATGTATGTACGTATGTATGTAGGTATGTATGTAGGTATGTATGTTGGTATGTATGTAAGTAGGTATGTATGTATGTATGCATGTAAGTATGTATGTACGTATGTATGTACGTATGTATGTATGTACGTATGTATGTATGTATGTATGTATGTATGTACGTATGTATGTACGTATGTATGTAGGTATGTATGTAGGTATGTATGTATGTAGGTATGTATGTATGTATGTAAGTATGTATGTACGTATGTATGTACGTATGTATGTATGTACGTACGTATGTATGTATGTATGTATGTATGTATGTATGTATGTAAGTATGTATGTATGTATGTATGTATGTATGTATGTATGTAGGTATGTATGTAGGTAAGTAAGTAAGTATGTATGTATGTATGTATGCATGCATGTATGTATGTATGTATGTATGTATGTATGTATGTATGTATATATGTATGTACGTAGGTATGTACGTATGTATGTACGTACGTAGGTACGTATGTAGGTACGTACGTAGGTACGTACGTAGGTACGTACGTATGTATGTATGTATGTATGTATGTATATACGTATGTATGTACATATGTATGTACGTACATATGTATGTACGTACATATTTATGTATGTAGGTATGTATGTATGTAGGTATGTGATTTATTCTTCATTCTTGTTGTGTAACATGATGTGAAGTTCTAAGCATGTTTGTTTGTATAACATGTTTCAATAATTATTGTGCTATGTTTATCATGCTTTGATTCAATACCATGTATTTGTGATTTCTTTATTAGGAAGTGGATTATCATGATTAAGTAATTAATTTACATGTTATATGTATTTACTACTATTATAACATGTATTTTTTACAATTTCAATAAATAGTTTGTTAAATAAAATGTTAGTATGAATCTAAGCTATGTTTCCCAGAATAACTTGATAGTGGAATTCGATTTAACCAACCGATTTGGATATGTTTGATCCATGGACCATTGGTCAGATGGGATGAAACATTTATGGTTATGATTAAATGAGAAACCAATATCAATTCATAATGTGTATAATTCCTTATAAATTGGGAAGAGTAACCCATATAATCAAACCATTACATACAAACTTAGTATATTTTGAAAAAAGGAAAAAATTGGTTTCAGTTATATGAATTCCAACTATAATTTATAAGGACATATACCTTATAACTTGGGAACGGTAATTCATCTAACCGAACCATGGTGCTTACATATATATATGCAGAAATGTAAATTCTTCTCAGAAGTGGTTTTCTATATGAAGACTTGTACCTCTATCTCTTGGTCACGACAACCAGTATGACTAAATTGATAAATTTACAAATGGAACCAATTAGTTCAGTTAGGGGATTGCTACTTATGAGATAGTTTTGAATAAAACCATGTTGGTCATTCATAGTGATTTTTCTTATGATATAACCCACTAAGGGTTTTTGAAAAATTAATAATTATATCAACTGATGTGGTTTAGGGACCTAGAATAGTTAAATGGGACCCTTGTAGGTTACCTTAATATTTTTATACCTTAGTAGTTGACCCCATGGGGGTATGTTTATATTATATAGGGATGGTTATTTAAAGTTTCCATATCCGCTTATATGTTGTTACATATAAAGGTATGGTAAAATATTACTTGACCAGTCGCCCCTTTATTTATTAATGACATTTTGTTTTCTTTTAGGATATACTTATATGAAGTTTTAATTAATTAAAATTCCAATTAAATCCTAAAGTGTGTTTTCCTCTATAGATTGAAATTGAAATTTTATTTAACTAATCCCAATTATGAGAACTGTGGATAAATAAAATGGATAAAAGGAAATTTACATGATAATTTTATTATATATGATAGGATGTTAGTTAAATAATTAATACTTAAAAGTAAGTTTGATATAATTTTATAGTGTTATTAGTGATGTTTTCTAAATTAAGTTTCATTCTTTTTTTTTATTTCATAAATGTTGCTTGTTTTCATAAAAAGTAGAAACTTTATGATGTTGAAAAAAATAAATCTCAATAAGTGTGATAGCTTAATGAAACCCTAAGTGGTGTTCTTAGTTTAACCCTCATGTATGGGTAGTTTAAATTCTTCCCTAAGCATTCCTTAGAATGGGGACATGAGCATTGCCTTTAGGCCCATGTAACTTTTCTTATTCTGTGTTGAACCTAAAAGATATGCAATAGATACTAGTGTTTTTTAGCATGACCTAGCTATAGGGGAAATGTTTTCTAATTTTGAAAGGGGATATCCCAAGGTAGGTAGAACCCTTAGAACTTAAACCCTTCTAAATTCTTTTGAACTATTTATGACGCATGATACTGTTCGAGTATCATTCTTCCCATATAGGAATCATAGTTTTATAAAATGACAACCTTTTCTTGATGGGTTTTTGTATGATAATTTGAGCCTTGTTAAAGGTGTGATAATTGTTTAATTATTAGTTCCAATATATTAGACAAGCCTATGGTACGATATTACTCCTTGTAGGCCTTGTGACATATCATATTCTTCTTATTTTTAGGGGTAGATGACTTGGTACATAGTCATCTAGGTTACAGTTGTATGGGATAATACAACTCTAGGATAATTCATTTTATAGACCATATTCTACTAGATTCATAGGTAAAATAAGCCTATGGATATTTTCAAATGATTTTCCATTGTAAAAATGGATCTCAGGGTAGTATGTGTGATACATTTGGTACCCATAGAGTTAATAAATGGTGCAACAACCTATATGGGTTCAGTGGGAACTATTTTAGCCTTGAGATGTTATGATTTGATCACAGGTCATCTCATAGGTATAGTAACCTGGGTTCTAAAGGAAATATGGCACATCCCAATTCATGGAATGATGTCTTAAAAAGTTATCTGGCATTTTGACACGTTGGTTGGTTTTTTATTTTATGCCTGATGCTATGGGACACATGGACATAACTCAGGAGGAATTTCACGTGTATGTATAAAGGTGAATATGATCTAGCATGTTTTTAAGTGGAAAATTTCCTTCTCTTTTCCTATCAACCCTACTAAATGTGTGGCAACCAAATCCAGGACCCTAAGTTAGTGGTTGATAGAGTGTGTGTCGTGGGATGAGCTTTGTTTTAAAAAAAATGATGATTAGGACACTCCTAAGGTGTGTGTGTGTGGGGGGGGTATCAAATCGAGAAGGTTTATTGTGACCTTCTAAGTAAATGGATTGACAATATGCAAAGACCATTTGATAAAGGTCATCTTTTATTTTTAATTCCCTTGGGGCTTGTAAGATAGAAATATATCAATGCTTGCATGGCGTCATAGTGACAAAATGGTTGAATGTTTACACAAACCTTGAAAAATCTGTTAGTTTGGGAGGGACTTCAGTGGTTATAATTGAGCTATCATAAGATACATTGGGTAGTAAAGGAATCATAGTCATGTAATGATGATGAATCGATAGTAGAAGTTGATCTTCTTCAAAAAGAGCCGACCAGTGATGGTTTTTATACTACGTTCGTGCATAGATGGGTATGGTTAGTTGGAAACCATACCAAGAAATTCATCTTGGATATAAAGAGAGTGTATTAGTTCTTCTTGGTAATTATTTATATCCTCTTGGTATTCCCTTTTCTCAGTGACTATCACATACCATACCTTGAAATCATCTAGGATAAACTAAGAGAGCATCAGTTATACACTGGGCTAAATATTTAAATGCCCTTATGATTCGATAAATAGAATACATGGGAGTTTATCTTCATAAGCATGGTTGTTTATAGAGGAATCATTTGTCCTGATTGATACTTGGGTTCCCAATTAGGATAAACATGGATGGACTCATGGACACCATCTGGTTCTTTAACATGACTGCCATTGGGATCAATAGTTTTTTTATGTGTGGATGTTTCAGTTATGTAACAACATTCCCATTGTAAACACTAGAGTATGAATTGACATGGATAAGCTTCTTGGAATTCAGTTAATGAATCTGAGTTTACTCAGGATTTAGTCGGGCTCATATGGGATGTTTTATGGGTGATGATCCAAGTGTGTTGGATCAATTATACACCATGTTCATACTAAATAATGAAAATATAAATGGTTTTTTTTGATAGAAACATCAATAGAAGTTGGTTATGGGGTTTGGTGAGCATGATTAAGAAAACCTTTAGGTTCCTTCATTTAAAGGAAAAAGGATTATCTTTTGAAATGCACCAGCTATCTAAGACAAGTGTTTTTATGGGTAGCCAACTAGAGGCTATTCGACTTGATATATCTCCCTATCTCTTTTATATCATGCGTTTGGTGAGGAACCACACCAGACATATTTTCAGGATGATAGAAGTGCAGTGCAAGGGTTAACTGAGACTTTCAACATAAATTTGGCATGACTAGGAAAATTTTGGTCAATTAAGAATCATTATCTGATCAAGTTGCGAATCATGCTCAGTCGGTATTTGGGAACTAAGGGAATGTTTTTTTAGGAAATTCTGATAATGGAGTTACCATGACATGTAATTGGGTGTTAAATGGTAGAACCTATTGTACAGAGTGGAATAGGCTGGGTGATTAAAGAGATGATTCCATGATTTTTTCTCCAGTTATATGGGCTCAGGTAAGTTCCATCTTGATTTTTTAGTTTTAAATTAGATCATTGACTTGAGTTTCTACATCTTATGTACCCTATAGTTAAAGTGATGTTTGGAGGTGTTTTGGGTGTTAGAAATGAAAAGCGCCTGTTGGAACGAAACTTAACCAACCTATTAGGTTGGGAGTTGTATTTGTTTTTTCCCCAAGGATTATTGAGGATAAGAAGTTACAAGGTGGGGAGGTTGTAACATACCATATTTTAGACCTGGTAAAATTTCTAAGGGAATTTGAATTATACCGTTCGGTGGATAGTCCATTCCTTAAACCAAGGATCAAAACATAATTCTATGAGTTGAAACAATTAAATGTGTCTTTTTGACTTTTTTAAAGGCCCAATAGGTTCCTTATGTGTTCTATTGAGTTTTAGGAGCATCGGGCTCTGATAAATCATTTTTAGGAGAAAATGGTAGAGGCACATGATTTTTCAGAAATCATGCGGCCCACTCGAAGAAACTGTGTGACCTATCCAGTGAGGATGAGGGTGTTTCAAGGATTGGTCTGGTCATGCGCACTAGGACACATTCTAGTTTGTTTGTTGTAGGATTTTTAATAGAAGATAAATAAACATTTTCTGTATGGTTTCTCAAATAATGTGTATAAACTGTGAAAGTCCCCTTCTTAGGCAGTATCCTATACAAGGTAGGCGCATGATTTGGAAACCATGCGGCTAAACCGTGTGCCACATTTAATGGGGTGAATTTTCCCTTTTCACATGATTAATTTTAATTATTCCTCCACCTTTTATTCTCCTCTTACTCACGTGCATTATCCCACCCGTGGATATTTTCCTATCATATCCTAGTAATAGAGAGATCTTCATTATCCAGACTCTATTTTGAGCACCATTGGGTGTGTTGAATATACCTTGATGAGTCTATAAATCCTCCTTACTTATTTATTTTTTATCTTCTCATATATTTCACTATCTTCATGTGAGATAATTCACCCTATTTTCAGGGCATTTTACTTTTTATTCAATTTCTCTTGAACTAGCTCAATTCAAGGCTCAATATTAGATTAATGGAAACTCCTAAGTATGAGGTAGGTGTTCTATGGATTTTCTATAAAGATTAATTGATTTATAATTTATTCCATTGTTCTACATGCATGTATTTTTTTGAAACACCTCTAAAATGTGTAATACTAGATTTAGAATCTAATTCCCAAATTTTGGTAGCCTTGTATATCAAATTATAATTGTTGAAGGTCATGGTCCTTGGTATGTAAACACCCTTTAAGGGAGCGTTCCTTGAATTATTTGATTAATCAATGGTTTTCTAATAAAACCACCCATTGAGGTGTAATTTATTATAAGATATTAACATGATGATTAATTTGATAGTGAAAGGATGTAGTAGTATACTATATTATTCCATAGTGATCAGACCATCTCTTAAGTGGTTATGGCCTACTTACTTATTAAATGAACTTGATGAGTTATAGTGGAATGTGTGTTAGAATGGCCTACCTTTTACCCCTTTTCATGTAGGATGTTCACTATTTATAAAAAGTACACCTATACCCTAATACTTTTAGTTGTACATGGGACCTCTTATTAAGTTGGGTGATATTGGCATGGAATTCCCATAACCTCCCTCTTTATTATTAATCGAATTGTGATGAATAGAATTCTTAAGATCATGGACTTATTTAATATATAATTAGAATGATAAATGAAATGATTATAGTCAATTCCTTCCTTTTTATTTATAATTAAATTGAATTAATTTATTGGATGAAAACATAGACTACTAGTAAATGTTAAATGAATAATTTTAGAAAGGATCAACTCCTCCTTGAGTGATGCTGGTCTCCACTTTACGAAACGTTGAACTAAGGGATCATAGGACAAGTGGATTACATTATATTTGCTTAATGACTAAAGGGAACTCAAGTAGGGTTTTTTACATGACATGTCACACCCCCTTGGTTGAAGATGTTGGCATGACATCCACATCACTTGGGTTGTTGGGAATGCTGTTACACTCGCCCTTGATTAGGAGGTTGTGTATGACACAGATCGTTATTATTCATGATACTCAGAATGGGTTCCTATATTGATTTTTATCCTTAGGCGTGAAGAACATTATTATTATTATTATTATTTTTGTTGTTTTTGTTGTTGTTTTGTGGTTGTTGTTGTTGTTGTTGTTGTTGTTTTTGTTGTTATGAGTAGTATTACACACGGAATCCTGAGCTACGCCTCAGGTCCTCACTAATAATATATATATATAGTTATAAACATTACTATATTTATAATATATATATATATATACTTACCTATATCTCTCTATATATTTTTATACTTGGAGATATTTTGTCTTAGGCTGAAGCAGGTATGGTCGGCTAGATGTCTAGAGGAACTTGAGCCTGACTTTTTTACTTTTAGACTAAATGGACAAAAGGAATTCTTTTTTTATTGATTTTTGATAACCCCCATTTTAAGGGATGATGGGGAACCCTTATAATGCCCATAGGATTAGAGATTACATGACTTGTAGGCCTTAAGAAATTATACAGACTATACTTGGAACTCCTCCTCCCAGTTTCTTCATCGTGATATCAGCTCTCCACATCGCATGACTGTTCGATTAGGATTCCCATGCAAGCACATGATAGTACTGATGGAAATGACATACCCTCTCTTTCTAAAAAATCGTCTTAGCTTCTGCTCTGGTGAATGCGCTTGCTCTGATCCCCATACAGAGTCTTCTCCTTGTAGAGCCTGTTTGATCATTAAGCATAATTTTAGGTGTCTCGAAGGCCTTGAGGTGGCATGAAGTCCATGAGGTGGCCCGAAGGCCATGAGGTGGCCTGAAGGCCATGACGTGGCCCTAAATCCTCACTGGCCCGAAGGCCTTGGGTGGACCGAAGGCCTTAAACAACCCGTGGCCCAAACCAGTGGCCCAAAAGCCCAAACCAGTGGCCCAAAATCCCAAACAGATGAATAGTTCTGGCAGCTACAGTACCAAATAGTGTCTAATACAGTATCTGCTACAGTACCTGCTATAGTACTGCTGCAATAACTCAGAAATATGTCTCCACCCGGTTTTGAACTCGGGTCTCTTGGATGCACTTACTGAGTCCTCACCAACTGGGCTGAGGATCTTGTGACCTATCTTTTTTACTTTTATTTACTTATTTTTATCCCATTTATTATACCTTCATAATGTCATATTTTATATTCAAGAATCATATTATGCATTTTTCACTATTTGTGGTAGCTTACTGAGTATATCTCACACCCTTTTCAGGCCTCCATTGTACTGGGGTATCCAAACTGACCTCATTGTTTACAGGATCAAGATCATTGGATTATTTCTTGTATTGTGCATTGTACATGTAACATCCCAAGTAAATGAAGAATAAGACATATTTAATATTTATCAATATTTTTGAATTAAATATTAATTTTACTTTAAAGGGGTTTTAATGTTTGATAGCGTACCCTATACACAACAACGAGTTTCTTTGGAATCTTATGTTGCACACTAATAATATAATATTATTATTTTAAATGGTAGTTAACTTCTAACCGTTGTATTTGAGGGAATGAACGAAACTAACTACAATATTATTATACATGTTTGTTAAATGTATTTACATTTATCCAATAAAAGTTAGAGGCTTAAAATGTGAATGAATCTAATTTTAAGCATAATTTACATTAAAAGGCCGATTTATCACCTTTTAATGGTGAACCTTTATTAAATCTAGTTTTGGTCACTTTAATACATTTTATATGACCAAATAAAATCCTTCTTTAGAATGGGGACATCAAAATTTACTTTGTGCAATTTTTTGGATTTTTTCTGATAAAGTTCATTTTTAATGAATAGTGAGAAATAGTGTATTTTAATTCAAAAGTGCCTTTTAATCTAATTTATTTATATGGTTAGATTATCTTTTTAATTGGTTTTAAAGTGAAATTAAAATATATTTTTACCATTTTATCCAATTTTGGTCATTGGAATTAATTTCACTTTGATATTAAACATAAACAAGTATCAATCTTTTGATAGTTATTGTTTCTTAAAAACACGCTATTTGTTTTGATAACGAGAATTAATTTTAAAATTAATTAATTCCACTTCTATGATTTGAATTTGAAAAAATGGACATCATTTTTGAATTCAGAATATCAAATATATCTTAGGCATAATTTTTGGTATTTTTATGAAAAACTTCAATTTTTGATGAATAGTGAAAGCACTTAGTGGTAGTTAAAAAAATTGAATTTTTCATTTAAATGAAATTTTACCACTTCTGTGAATTGAATTTAAAAAATCCGATATACATGGTTGCTATTAATAAGTAAAATGTGGTTCATTAAGATAAAAATAAATTTTGGTGAATAATAACTTTTGACTTTTTTTTACCGCGGTTAAAGGTAAATAGGGTAATTCAAGGTAAAAAGAATATTATAATAATTCAAAATTACCTTAAAACTTGTCCAAACTTTATTGTTTGAGTCATTAACGACCATGGGAATCTTTGGGTTGATTTTGGGACCCCATTGAGCCACTTGGGAGTGAAAATGACAATTTATATTAATTAACTTAAAGTAAAGGCAAAAATGACAAAAGAAAATATCTTTTAGTAAATTAATTTTTAGAAGGGGTTATATAAATTATATTTTAGACTATAAATATTCATTATAAAGATCAAAATATTTCCTACATCATGGTATTTTTTTATAATTTATAGACATCAAATAAATTAAATTATTTATGACACAATAATGATGCAGTATTTACCTCATTAATAAATTATTTAAATAAATAATATTATAGTGATTAAAATATTATCCAAAACCTATCCAATTCTTATTGGATGATTTTATTTTGACCATGAGTCATCTTATCTTCATCTTTAATGATTTTTGGACCTTTAGAAACTGAATATCATTATATTATAAAATAATATTTTCACACTTTCCTAAAGAGCCCCTCCTCCCCCTTATAAAAGGAGACCATTTCTAACCAATTATCTCAAGCCATTTGGCTCATCCAAACTTGCCCAATTAAGCTCTCTACATCCCTATCCCCCTCCTAGAAGCCTTAAATTAGGCAGAAGGCACTTCAAGAAGTCCTTTTGGTTCAATCCAAAGGGTGTTACCCAAATTAAAGGTAACATTTTCTCTTAATTTGTTTTCTTTTATTTTACTTCTACAACCCCTAAATTATTTTTATTCCTTTATTTTGTAACAACAACAGTATCCTCAATATACTTGAATGTTTTTATGAGAAGGATTCAAACTAAACTTACACACACCTCCATATAATGGATGAAGAACGTAATGTTTCTGTGGATGGTAAACTAACACCTCACGAAACGATGATTGTTCAATTACATCTTACCACATCTCATTGTGGAAATTATGATAGAACTGTATTTATATATGATATATATATATTATTTTTATGATTTACTTATGCTTCTGTACTTCCCAATTATATCAAACCTTTATGGTTTCCATAGTGGGTAAATACAATAATCTCATTTGAGGAACTGCGGACTACCACCCCCTCAAAGTGATGTGACTCATTAATGCCTTATGTGGGATGTATAAAGGATAGAGTTAATGATATTATATATGATATTATACTGGAATTATAATATACCTATTTATAATTATGTTTTAATTCCATTAAAATAAGAAATAGAAATGAAAGTAGCATTCATGCTTACGTACGACTTACCGTCTCCATGAACGGTGCATTTCATTTCTTACCTCTAAATGTTATGTACTATTATAAATACATATATATTCTTGATATATATGATATATATGATACCCAAATCATGAATATCATTATGGATATAATGAACCTTTGACCACATGAACAACATGTAATTATAAGAAGTCCATTTTTGACTCAAACGAATGTTATTAACTTAAATGATTGCATACTATTTATAACATGGTAATAAGTGATATAAAAGGAATAATAAACTCAAAAAAGGTTCTTAAGCAAGTAGAAATTAACTTTAGTTTATTATTCAGGAGATTAAAGAACGATCGAGTCAAGTCGGACACGAGGTAATGGACTTCTTCTCAATCTCCTTTCATTGAGGCATATTTAGTTTCATACACGACTTTATTTTATATGGTGTATAAACCCCTTTTACTTTTTCATTTTATTCAAAGGGAATCTTTTTATACAAAGCATTTTACTAAACGACAAAAAAATAATGTTTTTTTAACATAAGCTATGATAACGACCTTTCCACCGCCGCGAGTATTATTTGATCTTTGGCTTCCTTAACAAGCCGTAATATTTTTAAAAGGAAAAATAAATACCATATACTCTTTTTACGTATTTTTGTATTGAAAATTATTTTGATAATGGATTTATTATTTCAATATCTTGAAATGATATTTTGTTATTACAATGTGGAAGTTTTATCTTTCCTTTATGCTTATGTTATGTGTTATGATCATGTTATGGTTCTTGGGAATTATTTATGTGTACGGGTGGTTCCGTGATAAACCTAGGGCGAGTGAGACCGAGATAGCTCTTCAATGCATTAGGTAATGTGACGGAGGTAAACGTGAATGTTTCTCCTAAGAGATTTATGAAATATACTGTGATGGGTATTCCAAAGTAACTCCCTATGTAGCTATGATAGCTACAATGTAAGTATGATATGGATGCCAAAAGTTACCTTTATGATTTATGATTTCTATGTGTCTTTCATAAATCTTATGATTTCATGAGTTAAGTAAAATATTTCATGTTTTTTATGTATTTATGAAAAAATGTTTTCCTTCTTTGTGTATCCCTTACTGAGATTTTTATGATCATCCCAAGTTTTGAAATGTTTTCACAGGACTTAAAGATGAATAGGGTCAAGGATGGGATCAAGGAAAAGTCATGCTGTCTAAAACATGGAACTATACATGACTCTTTTTCTCAAGAGTTTTTATTTTATGAAAAAAATAGAAACTGTGTAGAAGTGTCTACCTTGTAATCTTTTGAGATGTAATAGTTATGTCCTAATTCTATAAAACTCTAAACCTGAAAATATCCTCAATGTGAATTATTCATTTAATTCAATATTATGTAATGTTTTAAGGCCAGGTTCTTATAGTTGGTATTAGAGTTTGGTTTAGATAACTTTAGGTGTTAGGGTATTGTTAAAGTAATATCCATTAAGTAATTTATGTTAATATTGACATCATATAGTATTTCCAGATTACCATGTTGCTTCGCCTAATATATTTTTGTGTTTAGAATGGTTTTCTGTAGAGGAAATAGGGCAGCTATGTTGGGGTGACATCTGGAGGAAAACAACCTTCCAAATCAGCAACCTGAGATGGTCGGAATCAGAACTGAAAAGTTTGTTGCAGAGATGGCATAGTTGACTTAGGCTATAAATGGTGGTGGTATCCATGTACGAGATCATCCAGATCAACCACAAAGGAACATGTCAGTAGTGGATCATTTCATGAGGCAAAATCCCCCATCATTCAGAGGATCATCTGACCCTGTGCTATATGAAGGGTGGATTAAAGCACTGAAAAATATTTTCGATGTCATGGGTTGTTCAGAACATCAAAAGGTTAGTCTTGCTGTTTACCATTTTGAAGGTGAAGCTGATTAGTGGTGGTCGATGGTGAAAAATATCAGGGATAGTGAGGAGATTGATTCTCTTGATTGGAATTAATTCAAATGAATGTTTCTTGAGAAATATTTTTCTTAAGGTGGTTCATCTTAGAATGGAAAAACAATTCATGGAATTGAGGCAGGAGGATGACTCAATGGATGATTATGAAAAAAATTCACTAGACTTGTAAGGTATGCTACAAATTTCATACGAGATCATGATAGTAAAATCAACCATTTTTACTCAGGATTAAAGCCAAAGTACTGAAGGGATTTAGCTTCTCATGAGTTCAAAAGTTACGATTTTTTTTTCATTGTGCGGAGAAGGTGGAAATGGAGTTTGTTGATGATCATGTATTCTTTGAAAAACAACAGAATAAGAGGTCGAGGTGGCAGGCGAAAGGGAAGAACTCTTCAAAAAAATCTGATGGTAAGAAACTTAAGTTTACAGTTTGTGAAAATTGTGGTAAAAATCATGTTGGGGAAAGTCATTTGAATTCTGGTAAGTGCTACTGATGTGGTAAAATGGGGCATAAGGCTTGAAATTGCACTGAAAAAGATCAGGGTAATGGTAAGACAAAATCTGATTTACAGTCAGTAAAATGTTTTAAGTGCAATGAAATGGTTCATTATGCAAATGAGTGTCTAACAAAGAACTCAACTGAAGGAAAGCTTCCAGACTACAAGCAAAAATGGGTGTTGAAATCCTTTGCCACTAATTTAGTAAATGTCGGTCCATCAAATGAAGTTGTGTCAGGTACACTGTTTGTTTGTTCAGATTATTCCAATGTGTTGTTTGATTTAGGGTCTACACACTCTTTCATTTCTGAGAAGTTTTCTAGTAAATTGGGAATTCCATATCAAGATATGAATACAGAAATTATGGTAAAAACACCTAGAGGAAATGTTGAGACAAAAAGAAAACATAAGAACATTCATGTCCTTGTGTGCGGAAAGAATCTACCTGCAAACCTTATTGTTTTTCCTCTAGTAGAGTTTGATGTTATTTTGGGCATAGATTGGCTTTCTATTTATCAGGATAATATTGACTGCAGAGCTAAAGAGGTTTATTTTTAGAATGAATTTCAGTTTGTATACCAAAATGAACCCTTTCTGTTGATAACATATCAGGAAGCTAAGAAACTAGTAAAAGATGGAAATGAATGTTACCTTGCACATACTGTTGAAAATAAAGGAACTATTCAGATTAATGATGTGCCAGTGGTAAATGAGTACCTTGATGTTTTTCCTGATGAGTTTCCTGGTATTATACTTGATCAGGAAGTTGAATTTACTGTTGACTTAGTTCTTGATGGTAAGCCAATTTCAAAACCCCCTTATCGAATGGCTCAAATTGAACTTTTAGAGTTAAAGAATAAATTTCAGAAGTTATTAGATAAAGGTTTCATTTGACCTAGAACATCACCATGGGGTGCTCCTGTCTTGTTTGTTAAAAAGAAAAATGGTTCAATGAGACTTTGCATTGATTATAGAGAATTGAATACCATCACTGTTAAGAATAAGCATCCTTTGCCTCATATTGATGGCTTGTTTGATCATCTCCAGAGAGCTCAATATTTTTCAAAGATTGACTTGAGGTCAGGGTACCATCAGTTGAAAGTAAAATAAGCAGACGTTCCAAAGACCGCGTTTCGTACTAGATATAACCATTATGAATTTTTAGTTATGCCTTTTGGGTTAACCAATGCACCTTCTGTATTCATGGATCTTATGAATAGAATTTTCTATGAGTTCTTGGATAAGTTTGTGGTTGTGTTCATTGATTATATTTTGGTTTATTCCAAAATTAAAGAGGAACATGAAATTTATTTAAGGGTTGTCTTGAAAACCTTAAAAGAAAATAATTTTTTTGGGAAATTCATCTAGTGTGAGTTTTGGTTACAAAAAATTTCTCTCCTTGGTCACATTGTTTCAAAAAATGACATAACTGTTGATCCTGCTAAAATGAAAGTTGTTGAAGAATGGCCAAGACCCACAAATATATCCGAGATTCATATTTTCCTTGGTTTGGAAGGTTATTACCGGAGGTTTGTTGAAAATTTTGCACGGTTATCTAGTCCAATGACTAAGTTAACTCGAAAAGGTGTTAAGTTCATCTGGAAAAAAGAATGTGATGATTGCTTTCAAGAATTGAAAAGGAGATTGGTGAATGCTCCAGTTTTGGCACTGCCTTCCAGAAATGGTGAGTTTGTTATTTATAGTGATGCTTTGTTGAAAGGACTGTGTTATTTCCTAATGTAGAATGATCAAGTAATTGATTATGCTTCACGTCAGTTGAAACCACATGAGTTAAATTACCCTACACATGATTTGGAATTAGCTTCTATTGTTTTTGCTTTAAAAATTTGGAGGCATCATTTGTATGGAGTGAAGTGTGAAATATATACTGATCACAAAAGTTTGAAGTATATATTCACTCAGAAAGAATTGAACATGAGACAGAGGAGATGGTTGGAATTAATCAAGGATTATGATTGCACGATCCTTTATCATATGAGGAAATCTAATAAAGTGGTTGATGCTTTGAGGTGAAAAGGTAATATATCATTAACCATGTTACATTTGGAACGAGATCCTTTGGTTTTTGATTTAATGAACTTTGGCATAGAAATTTTTGGTGCAGAAAATTCTTCTATTTTGTATCATGTGTTAGTGAGATCATCTCTATCAGACAGAATAAAGAAAGCACAGAAAGAAGATAGTGAGTTGCAGAAAAAGGTAGAATTAGTTCAGAATGGTAAGTTACCTGATTTTAATCTTGATAAGGATTGTGTTTTGAGGTTTGAGAAGAGATTATTTGTACTTTGTGATTCACAGTTGAAGAATGAGTTGTTATGTGAAGCTCATAGTTCCCAGTTTTCAGTTCATCCTGGCAGTACTAAGATGTACAGAGATCTTTGTGAGTATTAATGGTGGGATGGAATGAAAAGAGATATTGCTGATTTTACTCTGAAGTGTTTGACTTGTCAGCAGGTTAAAGAAAAGTGTCAGTTACCGAAAGGGATGCTTCAAACTTTACCGATGCCAGAGTGGAAATGGGAAAATATATCCATGGACTTCATTGTGGGATTACCAAATACATCTCGAGGTAATAATGCAATCTGGGTTATAGTTGACCGATTGACTAAATCAGCTCATTTCCTTACTATTAGAGATAATTTTTCTCTAGATCAACTTGCTTGGTTGTATGTTAAAGAGATAGTCAGGTTGCATGGAGTTCCCCTCTCCACTGTATTAGATCATGATCCCAGGTTCACTTCTAACTTTTGGAAAGGCCTTTAGAAGTCATTGGGTAATGAATTAAATTTTAGTACAGCTTTTCATCCTCAATTAGATGGGCAGTCAAAACGAACAATTCAGACCTTATAGGATATGTTACGTGCTTTCTCGATGAATTAACAAGGAAGTTGGGACCAACATATTTCTTTGATTGAATTTTCTTATAATAACAGTTTTCTTTACAGTATACAGATGGATACATTTGAGGCATTATATGGAAAGTGTTGTCGAACTACAATTTTTTGGGATGAAGTAGGTGAAAGGAAGCTGATGGGACCAGAATTGGTAGAAGAGATGGAAGAGAAAGTTTAGTTGATTCAGAATCACATGATAACAGCTCAGAGAAGACAAAAAATTTATGCAGATAACCGGAGAAAGGATCATTCTTTTGAGGTAGGTGATCATGTATTTCTCAAAGTTTCTCCATGGAAAAGTGTGATGCGTTTTGGTAAGAAGGGAAAGTTGAGTCTGAGGTTCATTGGACCTTATGAAATTATGGAGAAAGTTGGATCAGTTGCGTGTAGAGTAGCTTTACCTACAAGTTTATCCTAGGTACATAATGTTTTTCATGTTTTGATGTTGAGAAAGTATATACTAGATTCATCTCATGTTTTGATCCCAAAGGTAATTCAGTTGGAAGAGAATATATCTTATAAAGAACAACCGGTCCAGATTCTTGACCATAGAGAGCAAGTGTTGCGGAATAAGTTAATTCACAAGGTAATGGTTTTGTGGAAAAACCATATGGTTGAAGATGCAACATGGGAATCTGAAAATACTATGAGGGATAAATACCACCAATTATTTTGATAAATGAATAAAAATTGCGAGGACGCAATTCCCAAAATGGGGGAAGGATGTAACATCCCAAGTAAATGAAGAATAATACATATTTCATATTTATTAATATTTGTGAATTAAATATTAATTTTACTTTAAAGGGGTTGCTATGTTCAATAGCATACCCGATACGCAACAACGAGTTTCTTTGGAATCTTATGTTGCACACTAATAATATAATATTATTATTTTAAATAGTAGTTAACTTCTAGCTGTTTTATTGGAGGGAATGAACGAAACTAACTACAATATGATTATACATGTTTTTTAAATGTATTTACATTTATCCAATAAAATTTAGAGGCTTAAAATGTAAATGAATCTAATTTTAAGCATAATTTACATTAAAAGGCCGATTTATCGCCTTTTAATGGAGAACCCTTCTTAAATCTAGTTTTGGTCACTTTAATACATTCTATATAAACAAATAAAATCCTTCTTTATAATGGGGACATCAAAATTTACTTTGTGCAATTTTTTGGAACTTTTCCGATAAAGTTCATTTTTTATTGAATAGTGAGAAATATTGTATTTTAATTCAAAAATTCCTTTTAATCTAATTTATTTATATGGTTAGATTATCTTTTTAATTGGTTTTAAAGTGAAATTAAAATATATTTTTACCATTTGATCCAATTTTGGTCATTGGAATTAATTTCACTTTGAAATTGGACATAAACAAGTATCAATCTTTTGATAGTTATTGTTTCTTAAAAACACGCTATTTGTTTTGATAATGAGAATTAATTTTAAAATTAATTAATTCCACTTCTATGTTTTGAATTTGGAAAAATAGAAATCATTTTTGAATTCAGAATATCAAATATATCTTAGGCTGAATTTTTGGTATTTTTCTGAAAAACTTCAATTGTGATGAATAGTGAAAGCACTTAGTGGTAGTTAAAAAAACTGACTTTTTCATTTAAATGAAATTTTACCACTTCTGTGAATTTAATTTCAAAAATCCTATATACATGGTTCTTATCAATAAGTAAAATGTTGTTCATTAAGATGAAAATAATTTTTGGTGAATAGTAACTTTTGACTTTTTTTTATCGCGGTTAAAGGTAAATAGGGTAATTCAAGGTAAAAAGAATATTATAATAATTCAAAATTACCTTAACACTTGTCCAAACCTTATTGTTTGAGTCATTAACGACCATGTGAATCTTTGGGTCGATTTTGGGACCCCATTGGGCCACTTGGGAGTGAAAATGACAATTTAGATTAATTAACTTAAAGGAAAAAATGACAAAAGAAAATATCTTTTAGTAAATTAATTTTTAGAAGGGGTTATATAAATTATATTTTCGACTATAAATATGAATTATAAAGATAAAAATATTTCCTACATCATGGTATTTTTTTATAATTTATTGACATCAAATACATTAAATTATTTATGACACAATAATGATGCAGTATTTACCTCATTAATAAATCATTTAAATAAATAATATTATAATGATTAAAATATTATCCAAAACCTGTACAATTATTATTGGATGATTTTATTTCGACCATGAGTCATATTATCTTTATCTTTAATGATTTTCGGACCTTTAGAAACCGAATATCATTATATTATAAAATAATATTTTCACACTTTCCTAAAGAGCCCCTCCTCCCCCTTATAAAAGAAGACCATTTCTAACCAATTTCTCACACCTCTCAAGCCATTTGGATCATCCAAACTCTGCCCAATTAAGCTCTCTACATCCCTATCCCCCTCCTATAAGCCTTAAATTATGCAGAAGGCACTTCAAGAAGTCCTTTTGGTTCAATCCAAAGGGTGTTACCCAAATTAAAGGTAACTGTTTCTCTTAATTTGTTTTCTTTTATTTTACTTCTCCAACCCCTAAAATCTTTTTATTGATTTATTTTGTAAAAACACAAGTATCCTCAATATACTAGAATGTTGTTATGAGAATTATTATAACTACACTTATACACACCTCCATCTAATGGATGAAGAACATAATGTTTCTGTGGATGGAAAACCAATGCCTCACGAAATGATGATTGTTCAATTACATCTTACTGCCTCTCATGGTGGAAATTATGATGAAACTGTATTTAAATATGATATATATTATGTTTATGATTTCCTTATGCTTCTTTACTTCCCAATTATATCAAACCTATATGGTTTCCATAGTGGGTAAATACGATAATCTCATTTGAGGAAGTGCGGACTACCGCCCCCTCAAAGTGATGTGACTCGTTAATGCCTTATGTGGGATGTATAAAGGATAAAGTTAATGATATTATATATAATGTTATACTGGAATTATAATATAACTATGTATCATTATGTTTTAATTCGATTAAAATAAGAAATATAAATGAAAGTAGCATTCATGCATACGTACGGCTTACCGTCTTCAAGAACGGTGCATTTCATTTCTTAACTCTAAATGTTATGTACTATTATAAATACATGTATATGCTGTATATATATGATATATATGATACCCAAATCATGAATATCATTCTGGATATAATGAACCTTTGACCACATGAACGACTTGTAATTATAAGAAGTCCATTTTTTACTCAAGTACCAAATATCGACAAAACGAACGTTATTAACTTAAATGATTGCATACTGTTTATAACATGGTAATAAGTGATATAAAAGGAATAATAAACTTGAAAACGGTTATTAAGCATATATAAATTAACTTTAGTTTATTATTCAAAAGATTAAAGAATGATCGAGTCAAGTCGGACACGAGGTAATGGACTTCGTCTCAATCTCCTTTCATTGAGGCATATTTAGTTTTATACATGACTTTATTTTATACGGTGTATAAACCCCTTCGAATTTTCATTTTATTCAAAGGGAATATTTTTATATGATGTGTTTTACTAAACGAAAAAAAGAATGTTTTTTTAACATAAGCGGTGACAATGACCTTTCCGCCGCCGCAAGTATTATTTGATCTTTGGCTTCCTTAACAAGACGTAATATTTTTAAAAGGAAAAATAAATACCATATACTATTTTTACATATTTTTGTATTGAAAATGATTTTTAGAATGGATTTATTATTTCAATATCTTGAAATGATATTTTTTATTATAATGTGGAAATTTTATCTTTCCTTTATTCTTATGTTAATTGTTATGATCAGGTTATGGTTCTTGGGAATTATTTATGTGTACGGGTGGTTCCGTGATAAACCTAGGGTGGGTGAGCCCGAGATAGCTCTCCAATGCATTGGGTAACGTGACAGAGGTAAACGTGAATGTTTCTCCTTAGATATTTAGGAAATATACTGTGATGGGTATTCTAAAGTAACTCCCTATGTAGATGTTATAACTACAATGTAAGTATGATATGGATGCCACAAGTTACCTTTATGATTTATGATTTCTATGCGTCTTTCATAAATCTTATGATTTCCTGAGGTAAGTAAAATATTTAATGTTTTGTATGTATTTATGAACAAATGTTTTCCTTCTTTGTGTATCCCTTACTGAGTTTTTTATGCTCATCCCAAGTTTTGAAATGTTTTCACAGGCTTAAAGATGAATAGGGTCAAGGATGGAATCAAGGAAAAGTCATGCTATCTAAAACATGGAACTAGACATGACTCTTATTTTCAAGAGTTTTTATTTTATGAAAAAAATGGAAACTGTGTAGAAGTGGCTACCTTGTAATATTTTGAGATGTAATAATTATGCCCTAATTATCTAAAACTCTAAACTTGAAATGATCCTCAATGTGAATTATTCGTTTAATTCAATATTATGTAATGTTTTAAGGATGAGTCCTTATAGTACACAAGAGCTTAGGAGCATATAACTGAGCTAGTACTCAATATTATCATAGATTTTTAAATTGGGGATTATTTAATTTTTTTATTTGTTCACGTATTATATCATATTTAATTTTTGTATGTTTCATACTTTAGATTATGTAGCACCACATGGACATGCATGGATGATTGTATTTAGCATTGGCCATGTTTATTATGTATATTATTTTCATATGCTTATTGTCATTTATTATTACAACTTGTGATTTTATATGTTAATTCTTTATTATTATACCTTTGTGATACTTTGATCACAAGGGTATAGTATTTCCACAATTCCATCATTAGACCCTCACTTCTAGTCAAAAGCCTTTGGCGTACAGGGAGGTGCGCCTGAGGCTATGTGATCGACCGGACCGGGGAACTATTTTAGTGTCTCTTGGGTCATTATTTTACATGATATATGTTAATAACATGTTTAAAACTACTGTAAAGGAGCTTAAATAATTCCCAATTAAAGGAAAGAATTAGGTATGGGGTTTCATAACTCAATTTCCTTTTATTGGGTTACACTACTATTTTGTTGATTATATATGTGTAAAAAATATCTATCAACACAAAGTAAATTAAAAATACAGAATAAATGAATCAAATTTCATTTAACACATAATATTGGAATATAGATTTATTAAATCTCACCTCAATGATACAAAATTTTAAGGGATTCATCTCAAACTTTATTCTTTGAGACACATGTTCTTTTATTCGCCTAATTTCTTTTGAATGTTGTTTACACTACTCCTTTACATACTATATCCTAAATTATTCATATATCAATATATTTTAAGTTACAATTCATCAAATTCATTTATTATAAGTTATGATTCAAAAGATACCAAAGTGGTAAGGGTTTATTATAAGGCCCCAACCTTAAAGATTACTTAATCTTGAGATAATTCAATAATTTTGACTTTAATTCACATAGAGGATATTTTCAGGTTTAGAGCTTTAGAGAATTTGGTCACAACTCATTCAGAACAATTAAAATATTACAAGTAGACACTTCTACTCACTAAACTTTTTTTAATAAAACAAAAACTCTTTAAAAAGAAACATGGTATCTTTTCATGTTTTAATAACATAACTTTTCCTTGACTCGATCCTCGACTCTATTATTATTTAAGTATTTTAATTTTTTTTTAAAACTTGGGATGAGCATAAAAATCTCAGTAAGGGATACATAAATAATGAAAACTATTAATCTTGAGAAAACATGTAAACTATGAATACTTCATCATAAAGTAATACTTTTCACCTTTAAGAAGTAGAAAAAACACTTAACTGAATATAATCTCATTGATTACCCATTCTATTACCAAAAGATTACCATAAAGCCCATAGAAAGCAACATATAACATATAAAGGTAACTTGGGACACAAACATACTTAAATAGAATAACTATACGGTCGACTTCCACACATATCACTAAATGTAATATCCATACATTTGACTTCCATACCCAATGCATTAAAGGTTATAACGTAACAACTCGTCCTTGGTTTCTCACGAAACCACCTGTATTTGGTTTATCAGGTAACCACATATCTTTGGTTTATCACATAACCACCTGTAAAATTCCCTAGTACCATAATATAATCATAACATATAAAATATTGAAATTATACTCATAAAATTTCATTTTCAATTACAATAAATCATTTAAAAATATTGAAATATTCCAACCATTTCCAAAACCATTTAAAACATTTAATAAAGATACTTTAAAAAAAAAGTGTCCAATACCACTTTGAATCTTTTAAAAGAAATTGAAATTTTAAAACATTCATGTCCATATAAAAAAATTCATAAAAACCATTATGAAAACATGGACATGAAATAGAAGTTTTTAGAAGAAAAAATCTTTAAAACATTTAAAACAATGTTTTAGTTAAAGTGTACCTTACCACTAGAGAAACACTTGAATAAAAATAATTAAAAAAAAATAATAATTTTTTAAGTATCATGATAATATATAAATTCATGATATAACATGACAAAAATGGTCATATATACACCTTAAAGGATAATAAAGGTGCACAATATCAAGATATTCCTCAATGAAAGGATATTGAGACGAAGTCCCTTACAAAGATTGCATCTTTAGATTAAGGAAAAATAAATGAAATAAATATGTGAGAAAAATATAAATACACCCAATATAATTTTATATTTAGTTTAAAACAATAAAAGTTCATTCACACATATTCTTGGAAAAACAAAACCAATGACATGGATATTTAACTCAATGAAATGAGATTGAGTTATGATTTCCCTTAAAAAGTTCATATAAATGACATAAGAATGTATCAATGGGGTAATTATGTGTAGAAAAAGTATATCCACACAAAGGGAAGTGAAAATTACAACATAAAAAAACAAACATAAATTCCACACATAATCTTGGCATAATATAATCAATAAAGTATGCGTAAAACCCAATGAGTATAAATTGAGTTTAGAAATTCTCTTACCTTGAGTCTGACTTGTCTCATTCGTTATTTATATTCTTGAATAAGAAACATAGGTTAATTTATAATTTCTTCAGAACATTTTTCAATTTTATTATTCAATTTATATTACTTATTATCATGTTATAAAAATTACTTAATTATTTAAGTTCATATCGTTCATTTTGTCGATATTCGATACTTGAGTTGAAAATGAACTTGTCTTGATGTAAATTTTCCATGTAGTCAAAATTAAATCATATAAATAATGATATTCATGTTTTAAATATCATATATATCCAGTTTTTTTGTATTTATAGTTGTACATAACATTTGGATATAATAAATGAAATGCACCATTTATGGAGACGGTAGGCCGTACATACACATGAACGCTACTTTCATTTCTTTTTCATATTAAAGGAATGAAAACTAAATGATACATAGGGATGATATAATTAAAATATAATATATATGTTATATATGTTACATAATTTTATAAACTCCATCCTTTATACATCCCATTTATGGCATGAACAATTCATATCACTTTGAGGGGGCGGTAGTCCACACTTCCTAAAATGAAATTATCGTATTTACACATTATGGAAGGTATAAAGGTATGATGTAAATAAAAAAATACATAAGCATAGAGACAATATAAATATAATATATATCATATATAAATACAGTGCCATAATAATGGAAACCATGATAGGTGGTAGGAGAAAATTGAACAATTATCGTTTCATGAGGTCGTAGTTCGCCGTACACAGAAAGAATATGTTTGTATCCATTAGATGGATGTATGTGTAAGTGTAGTTAGAATAATTATCACAAAAATATCGTAGTATATTGAGGATACTGGTGTTGTTATGTGATCATAGAATAATAATATCATAGAGAGTGAATAAAGAAAATAAAAGAAAGGAACTTGAGAGAAGACGTTACCTGTAAATCGGGTAACTTCTTTTGATTTGAGACAAAAGGCTTTCTTGAATTGAATTATGCCCAAGTTAAGGTTTATATTAAGAAGGTATGGATGTTGGGAGATTATTTTATCAGAATTTGGATGAGCCAAGTGGATTTAGAGGTGTGATTAAGTGGATAGAGGTGGTGGCCTTTTATAAGAGGGAAGAGGGGCACTTTAGGAAAGTCTTGAAATATTATTTTATTATAAAATTATTTTCGAATTATAATACTTCCAAAGTGATATATTTCAAGTATAAAATAATAATGGGTCTAAATAATCTCAACCAATAGGTTTTAGACAATTTTAGGTCACAAAATTATCCTTATCTTTTAGCTTTAACCCTTAGTTAAAAACATTAACTCTTACCACGTCTTCTTGTATTTTTATAATATAAGGTTACTATAGTTACTATAAAATACCAAGAAAATAAAAAGTTGATATATAATGAAAATTTTAATATTATATAATTCAGTTTTCCAAAAATTATATTTTTAGGAGTATTATATGATTTAATAAAATAGTATTTGTTTTAAAAACTCATTTATGTCAATTTTGACACTATTTAGTAATTGATTTATATTAAAGTGACCATAACAAATTTATTAATTAAAAAAAAGGAATTAAACCAAAGATAATATGTGAATATCATCAATAAATTTTTTTTATGTCATCAATATGTTCAAATTACATTTATGTTAATATTTATAATATCATTTATTTGAATATTTCATTAATAAGCTAATCACTACATCATCATTGTGTCATAGATAAATTTATTTATTTAATGTATAAAAATTATAAATAAAATACCATGATGTAGGAAATATTTTTATATTTATAATTAATATTTATAATCAAATATATCAGTTATATTACCCTATATTAAAATTGGTTAAGTAAAATATACATGTTTATGTTCTATTTCTCTTTACTTTAAATTAATTCTTATAACATGTCATCATCACACCCAAGTGACTACATGGAGTCCTAAAATCGACCCAAGGATGCCCACGATCAGAAATATATCATCTAATGGGATTAGGATATGTGTTAGGGTAGTTTAATATTATTATAATTTTATTTTTTACCCTTATTTACCAGGTTTACCCTTTAACCATGATAAATAAAAAAATTTACTGAAGTTACTATTCATAATGTCTAAAAATAAAAGGTAACTATTTACACAATTTGGAACTTTTGATTCAAAATAAATCAATTTTTACAAATTAAAAACACATAATTTTAAGAAATTAATTTAAAATTAATTCCTGTTGTCAAAACCAAAAAGAGGGTTTTAAAGAAGTTAAAACTATCAAAAGATTGACATGCGTTTATGTCCAATTTAAAAGTGAAATTACTTTTAATGACCAAAATTGGATTAAATGATAAAAAATTAATCCAATTACACTTTAAATCCATTTAAAATGACAATCTAACTGTATAAATAAATTAGATAAAAATTCCATTTTGAATTAAAATGCAGTATTTTTTACTATTCATTAAAAAATGAACTTTATCAGAAAATTACCAAAAATTTAACCAAATTAAATTTTGATGTTAAAATTATAAATAATAAGTTTATTTTGTAAAATATGATATATAAAAGTGAAAAATACTATATTTAAAAAGGGTTCACCATCAAAGGCGGTAAAACAAGCTTTTAAAAATATTAGAGAATTTTATGCTTAAAATTGGATTCATTCTCATTTTAAGACTCTAATATTTATTGGATAAATGTAAAGACATTTAAAAAACTTGTGTAATTATATTATTGTTATTTTTGTTCATTCCCACAAATACAACAGTTAGGCGTTAACTAACATTTATAATAATAATAGTATTATTATATTATTTTTTAGTATAACTCAAAGTTGTGTGCAACGTAAGATTTTAGAGAAACTCGTTGTTACGTGTCGAGTATGCTATCAGAAAAAGCGCCCCCTTTAATGTAAAATTAATATATTATTCATAAATATCAATATATATTAAAAGTTATTATTCTATAAATACTTGGTATGCTACATTATTCCCCCCTTTTGGAAATTGCGTCCCCACAATTTTAAAATTGGGCTCGAAAACTTCATTGAAAATCCCACATCAAAAAAAGAGTAAATAAAACTATCACTTTAAAAGAAAGAAATAGAAGAACAAGGGTCACCCAAGATAAAACATACTGGGATTCCATGTAGAAAAACACGGATATGGAAGAAAAACTAACCATCTTGTTCTAATGGAGAGTGACAGAAAACATGATCAGGAGAAAGTTAATAATTTGAAAACCAAAAACTTGTAATAGGTTAAAATCTATTTGAATACCCAGTAGGAAAATTAAATATAAAACCTTTTTTATTTATGTTCCTTTTCATAAAGTTGAGAAATTTATTTATGATCTTGACTAATAACATAAGGAAACATACTTACTTGTCATGTAGAGTTTAATACTTTAATAAATATCTTCCACAAACTCATCTTTTATCCTAACGATGAGTATTCAAGATGACTTGGTCACACCTAAAGCACTAGAATAAACTTATAAAGAATCACATAATCCTCAAAAGATTAACTATCTATTCATCATATCTTGAAACATTAACCAAAACCAAAATGGTTAGTATAAGATCAAATAATCCGCCAAAAATAACAATCCTTTATAAAGAGAAGGACAACTTTTAATCTCTAAAATTCAATAGTAATATCCAAAGGTCAACATAGACCATTAAAAAATTTAATGTCCTTAAATTTTTTCAAAATAATCCAAAAATATATTGAAACCCAAATTTCAGAAGGATTTGGTCACATTGTCTTCCATGATAAATATTAACATTTTTCTACAAATAACATCGACTACTCTTAAAGTCTAATACTTAAAAGTAATTAACCTAATCACATATTATACATTATAGGTTAATAATTTCCATAAATAACCCAAATATCCATATATACATAATAAAAATATATATTCTTCCAAAATAAAATCCAACCATTACTCCTAAAATGAATTCCCATAGTATTCTATTTTTCTTAGGAATATAGTGTTCCAAAAATTGCAAACGTCTGCCAAAATAAAATTTATCACTTAATCACCAAATAATTTTACTATACTAAGTATATCCATTTTATAAAACATAAGTTCTCAAAATAAACTTATTATTTATCTATAAAATAATTTAACTAAAAAGAATAAGTCATACTAACTAGGGACTTCACATAGGCCAGTGGTAAGCGATGCACCCTTATCGCCCTTCAGTTGTGGGTTTGATTCTCAAAGCCTTGCTGGATGCGACAGGTTGTCACCCATCCTATGGGTTATACTTTTTCTAAAAATATATAATTCTTATAACATTCCCAAAATGAGATAAAATCATCAAAATAACTATAACATATTTTATTCTCAATTTTATCTCATGCATTTCATCCCAAAAAGTGATAACCCGTAATTTTCTCAAATTCAAGGATCATATAAACCCTAAAGGTTATTTATAACTATATACACAAAATAAAATACAATTATTCATCAATTTACATTTTTACATAAAAAACTTAAGGGTTACACATAATATAAGTCTTCCAAAGTAATCCCATCATTAATACATTTAAACATATCATCATCTATATATCCAATATAACTCTTCAATTCCTAAAATGTAGACATATTAATCATCTAACATTCTTCATGATCCTTTATCCATGTTTTTAAATATTATTCTTTAATACTTCCTTCCTATAAACAAAATCATGCATAATTTCCTAAGATTCAATAATGTCAAAACATGAGCTAAGAAATAATTCATACATTTCATAGGTTATTTTCAGTTTCCTCATCCTCAATTGGAATGGAATTAGGTATTAGTAAAAATATATTTTTATGGTCCTGCTGATCCCATTCCCAAACCTTCTTCATAGGACATCTATTTTTATAATGACCATACACACCACATTTAAAACATTCAATTGATCCCTAGAAAATAATATCTTTCTATTTCTTAGATTCAATTGAACGCTTCCTTTTTCCATGGAAGGTTATTGCTTTATGACTTTAATTACCACATCTATAACATCTTTCCATACCTTTGAAACATTTTCTTGGGTCTTTCTTTCCACATCCTTGAAACATAGGTTGCTAAATATACTTAACTTTATGATTATTACTTTAACTTCTATATGGATTCGTTTCTCGCATATATGATGCCTTAGAAAAATCACCAAGGTTCATGTGGTCAGTCATGAATCTAGATAGTTGGTTAAGAATAACCACAAGAGTTATCATTGTAGCTCCAATTTCATTCGGTTTCTTATTAATAAAACCACCACAGTCTTCTTTACATCCATTGTTACTTTGGTTCCTGCTATATCCATAAATTTACTAAAACCAAAAAGGTCAGTGTGAATATATTAGTAAAATCATCATATACTATCTTATGAGGAGGGTAAACACTAAGATATACTTCTTCATGTTATCTTAAACTTATTAAATTTATCTAAAATAACTATGACTCTTTATAATATGATAACCATTATGGTTATATAAAACATGCCACTTATGCTAAAATAATACCCTAACCTCTAAAGTTATCTAAACCAACCTCTGATACCAACTGTAAGGCCCCATCCTTAAAGATTACTTAATAATGAGATAAGTCAATAATTTTGAATTTAATTAAAATAAAGGATCTTTTCAGGTTTAAAGATTTAGATAATTAAGTCATAACTCATACATAACAACTTAAACATTACAAGTAGACACTTCTACTCACTATCCATTTTTTTCATAAAAAAAATCTTTAAAAAGAAACATGATATCTTTTTTATGTTTTAACAGCATAACTTTTCCTTAATCCCAACCTCGACTCTATTATTCTTTAAGTCTTATAAAAAATATTTCAAAACTTGGGATGAGCATAAAAATATTAGTAAGGAATACATAAATAATGAAAACAATTCGTCTTATGAAAACAAGTAAACCATGAATACTTTATCATAAAGTAATACTTTTCACCTTTAATAAGTAGCGAAAACACTTCACTGAATATAATCTCATTGATTACCCTTTTTTTAACCAAAATATTAACATAAATCCCATATAAAGCCACATATAACATATAAAGGTAACTTGGGACATAAAATACTTAAATATAATAATCATACGGTCAAATTACACACATATCACTAAATGTAATAGCCATACAACTGACTTCCATACCCAATTCATTGAAGGTTATAACGTAACCACCCGTCCTTGGTTTATCACGGAACCACACGTCTTTGGTTTATCACGTAACCACCCATCTTTGGTTTATTACATAACCACCCGTAAAATGTCCAAGTACCAAAATATAATCATAACACATAAAATATTGAAATTATACTCATAAAATTTCATTTATAATTACAAGAAATCATTTTAAAATATTTAAATATTCCAACCATTTCCAAAAACATTTAAAAAATTTAATAAAGATACTTTTGAATCAAAGTGTCCCAATCCACTTTGAATATTTTAAAAGAAATTAAAATTTTAAAAAATTCATGTCCATTTAAATAAATTCTTAAAAACCATTTTGAAAACATGGATATGAAATAGAAGGTTTTAGAAGAATAAATCTTTAAAACATTTAAAACAATGCTTTAGTTAAAGAGTACCTTACCATTAGAGAAACAATTGAATAAAAATAATTAAAGAATAATATTAAAAAAAACTTTAATTATCATGAGAATATAGAAATTCATGATGTAACCTGAAAAAAATGGTCGTATATACACCTAAAAGTATAATAAAGGTGCATAATATCAAGATATACTTCAATGAAAGAAGATTGAGATGAAGTCCCTTACAAAGATTGTATCATTAGATTAAGGATAAATAAATGAAATAAATATGTGTGAAAAATATAAATACACCCAATATAATTTTATATTCAATGTAAAACAATCATAGGTCATTCAAACATATTCTTGAAAAAACAAAACTAATGACAGGGATATTTAATTCAATGAAATGAAATTGAGTTATGATTTCCCTTTAAAAGTTCGTATAAATGACATAAGAATGTATAAATGGAGTGATTATGTTTAGAAAAATTATATACACAAAAAAGGGAAGTTCAAATTAAAATCTAAATAAACAAATAGTGATTCCACACATAACCTTGGCATAATATAATCAACAAATTATGCGTAAAACCCAATGTGTTGAAATTGAGTTTAGAAATTCCCTTACCTTGATTCCAACCTGTCTCGTTCATTAGTTATATTAATAAATAATAAACATAGGTTAATTTATATTTTCTTAATAACCTTTTTAAGGTTTATTAATCATTTTATATTACTTATTATTATGTTATAAAAATTACTCAATTGTTTAAGTTCATATCGGTTTTTTTGTCGATATTCGATACTTGAGTAAAAAATGAACTCGATTCGATGAAAATTGTCCATGTATTAAAAATTAAATCATATCCATAATTATATTAATGATTTAAATATCATATATATCTAGTGTATATGTATTTATAATAGTCTATAACATTTTAAGATGAGAAATAAAATGCATCGTTCATGGTGATAGTAGGACTTACGTACGCATGAACACTACTTTCATTTCTTTATTATATTAAAGGAATGAAAAATAAATGATACATAGGTATGTTATAATTACAGTATAATATATATGTTATATAATTTTATTAACTCTATCCTTTATAAGTCCCATGTATGGCACGAATGAGTCATATCACTTTGAGGGGGCGGTAGTCCACACTTCCTCAAATGAAATTATTGTATTTACACATTATGGCTGGTATAAAGATATTCTGTAAATAAAAAAACATAAGAATAGAGACAATATAAATATAATATATATCATATATAAATATAGTTCCATCATAATGGACACCATGAGAGGTGGTAGGATAAAACTGAACAATCATCATTTCGTGTGGCAGTAGTTCGCCGTATACAGAGATAGTATGTTCATATACATTATATGGAGGTGTGTGTAAGTTTAATTCAAATAATTCTCATAAAAAAAATCCTAGTATATTTTGGATACTAGTTTTGTTATTTAATCATATAATAATAAGATAATAGGAAGTGAAGAAGGAAAATAAAAGAAAGAAACTTGAGAGAAGACATTACCTCTAAATCAGGTAAATTATTTTGATTTAAGCCAAAAGGATTTCTTGAATTTCCTTATGCATAATTTAAGGAATATAGGAGTAATGTAGGGATTTTTGGAGATTATTTGAGTAGAATTTGGATGAGAAAATGGTATTTAGAGGTGTGAGTAAGTGGGTAGAGGCGGTGACCTTTTATAAGAGGGAGGGGGACTTTAAGAAAGTTTTGAAATATTATTTTATTATAAAATGATTTTTGAATTAAAATTGTTTAAAAGTTATATATTTAGTTTATAATATGATAATGGGTTGTAATACTCTCAACCAATAGGTTTTATATAAGTTTAGGGAAAAAAATTACCCTTATCTTTTAGCTTTAACCCTTAGTTAAAAACATTAACTCTTACTATGTCTTCTTGTATTTTCATAATATAAGGTTACTAAAGTTACTATAAAATGACAATAGAACCAAAAATCGATCATTAATGACACTTTTAGCATTATATAATTCAGTTTTCCAAATATTATATTTTTAGGACTATTATGTCATTTAATAAAATTGTATTTGTTTTAAAAACTAATTTATGTCAATTTTGACACTATTTAGTAATCAAATATAATATGTAAATATAATCCAAAAAATTCTTTTATGGCATAAAAATGTTCAAATTAAATTTATTTTAATATTTATAATATCATTTATTTTAATCTTTCATTAATAAGGCAATCACTTCATTATCATATGTCATAAATAAATTTATTTATTTAATGTATAAAAATTATAAATAAAATATCATGATTTAGAAAATATTTTTATATTTCTAATAAATATTTATATTTAAATATATTAGTTATATTAAACTATATTAATTTTTTTTAGTAAAAGGTACATGTTTATGTTATATTTCTCTTTACTTTAAATTAATTCTTATAACATGTCATTATCACACCCAAGTGGCTACATGGGGTCCTAAAATCAACCCAAGTATGAATATGGTCTGAAATATCTCATCAAATATGATTAGTACATGTGTTAGGGTAGTTTAATATTATTATAATATTATTTTTTATCCTTATTTACCAGATTTACCCTTTTACCATGGTAAATAAAAATAACTACTGAAGTTACTATTAAAAATGTCCAAAAATAAAAGGTACTTATTTAAAAAATTTGAACCTTATTATTCCAAATATGTAATTTCATTTTTCCAAAATCAAAACATAGAATTTATAGAAATTACTTCCTGTTTTCAAAACCAAAAAGCAGGTTTTTAAGAACTAAAAACTATCAAAAGATTGACATGTGTTTATGTCCAATTTAAAAGTGAAATTACTTAAAATGAAAAAATTGGATTAAATGATAAATACTTATCCAATTAATCTTTAAAATCAATTAAAATTTCAATTTAACTGTATAAATAAATTATATGAAAATACAATTTGGAATTAAAATGAAGTATTTTTCACTATTCATTTAAAAATGAACTTTATCTGAAAATTACCAAAAATTTAACCAAAGTAAATTTATATGTTCCGATTATAAAGAACAAGTTTATTTTTTTCAAATAGAACATATAAAAGTGAAAAAAACTATATTTAAAAATAGTTTACAATCGAAGGCAGTAAAACAATCTTTTAAAAATATTAGAGTATTTTATGCTTAAAATTGGATTAATTATCATTCTAAGCATCTAATATTTATTGGATAAATGTAAAAACATTTATAAAATATGTGTAATCATATTTTTATTAGTTTTTTTATTCCCACAAATACAACAACTAGGTGTTAACTAATATTTAGAATAATAATAGTGTTATTATATTATTTTTCAGTATAACTCAAAGTTGTGTGAAACGTAAGATTTCAGAGAAACCCATTGTTGCGTGTTGAGTACACTATCAAAAAAATAATCCCATTTAACGTAAAATTAATATATTATTCATAAATATTAATATATATGAAAAATTATTATTCTATAAATACCTGGGATTCTATATTTATGGTTTATTCTAATTTTAATCAGGATTGTATATGATTGAATTTTCATTGAAGGAGATTATTTGATCATTGTCTAATAAGATAATTTATTTTTATCATCATATGGTTATTCATGATATATTTAATTAATAGTACCATTTATTTAAAATTGTTAGGAAAATGTTTTTAAGAAAACCCAACTTCATTTCTCTTTTGTCAAAAATCCTTTTTTCTTCCAAATCCATGTTTCTAAAAAGGTTTCCAAAAATGTCTTGATATTATTTTTTAAAGTAATTTTTACCCTTAATTGGATTTTTTCTAAATATTTTAAAATAAATATACCTATGGTTTTATTAATAGGGTATTTTTTTACTTTTCTTTTTAAAAATGTGAAAGGAATCTTTATTTTTTAATATATTTAACATGAAAGAAACTTTTCTGTCATCATGGACACTCACTATTTTAATGATTCCTTTTAATGTTTCAAAGGTTATTTTAAAAAAATGTATTCTATAATTTCTAAGAAAGTTTTATATTCTAAATATGTGTTTTCAAAATGTAATGGATATTTTTTTCAATAAATTTTTAAATTGATCTTTCAGAATCATTTTCCATATATGATGACATCCTTTAATGTTATTCAAATCGAAAAGGTTATTTTACTAAATAATTTTTTAAATCTTTATAAAAGTATCTTCATTAATGAAAATAACCTTTTGTGTTATGGATTTATTCTAAATTATTTTATACACGTATCTCACATATATACCTACTTTATTCACCATTTATTTTATGGGACAATACATTTACTATGATCATTTTTCAAATTCCTTCACTATGAAATTTCATTAGAATATGATATAGTGCACAATTATGCAACCCATTTTGATTCCATGGGTAATTCTTATGTTATTAATTATGATTGATTTCCTTTATGTAGAATATATAGATATTAAACATGTTATGAGGGGTGTGCCCAAATAGTACTCTAACGTATTTGGAAAATAATTTGTCTTATGAGGCATATTGTATGGGATTAGAGAGTAAAGCTTATACATTATGGTACTTTTTTCACCATGTGATATTGAATAGGTATTTATCCCTGACTCGGGTTTATGTAATGTTATATGTTTCTACCATATTTCCTATGATGCCATGATCTTATGATGTCATGTTCTTTATGTTATTCTTCCATTTGATTATTCTTGTGCATTATATTTTATGATACGATTTTATAACTTTGACTCATATGTTATGCTTCATCATCATACTAGTTCCCTTACTAGGATTTTTGTCTCACCCATTTCTTCATGTATTCACCGGGTTATCCCATATAGATTTAGGATCTATATTTGATTTTAAGAGCTCACTATATATAATAAAATAAGGATATATTGTTTGAGTTTCTTTTTATGTATTAATAACCAAGTCATCCAAAGGCACTAGTCCTTTACGATCCTTTTGTTTTATTAATCAATATTTATGTTCACAAATCATGTACAAATATGTGTAAAAATTTATGGGTCTCTAGAAAACATAAGTCTAATCTAATAGTATTTCATATTTTATTTATTATACATATGCTTATGCATGGTTTTGTTAAAATTCATAAAGAACATTAAGATTTTAAATGTATCATGTTATAAAAAATGATATCTCCAAATTATTATTCTTTCACATTAGATGTATATATATTGGGAATTTAAATTTTAAGTAACCTCTTAAAGTATGAATTTGAGTTATCCCTATCCAATGTTCATCATGGACTATTATAAGTTGTGATGAAAAGTTAATGTTAACATGTGTATGATTATTTTATCACGATACATGATATGATCATGAGGTAAAAAATAGGTTATATGCATTTGATTACCTGCATATAGATTATAATCCTACACATGCCCTGTCGAAGCTATAAAAACTATTAATAACTCAGTTATTCCTACATATGTTCAATGTTAATCCCATAAAGGATTATCATATAATTAAATTATTATATTCCATTGATTTATTCTTATGTGGCCGCATTTTGTTGAAATATCCTTATGTGATCTATATTATCATTCATATAAAATTATTGGTAGCAGTAGGGAAGTCATTAAAATTGATAGTGTAAAAATTGATTTTGAAGTTCAGTGTCTATCAATCTTATATTACAACTCATCCTATATCACGAAAGTGAGAATGTGTTTTGAAAATTTTAACTAAATTCCATTTATAATTAAACTCAAATTTAGTGAAAAATCTGGGTAATTATTTTATTTTTAGTACATTTTGGAATCTTAAGTTCAAATTTCAAATGACATAAATCATTAGATTTAATTATTTCATTCATTTATGTAATTACTGGGAAATCCATATATTGATCATGGAATTAATTTTTTTAAAGGATTATAATTATTATTTTTATTATTTAATTTCGTTTAGTTTTAGATATAATGTATCCTACACTGAGTAATTGATTTTATTGGTTGTATGTATGAAAATGATAAAGGAATTCATTGTATGAATTCATCCAGCTGAGTATATAGCATCCCACCCTGAGTGCCACATAAAGTTTCTCTGAGATGGTGGACCATAAGACCTCAAGCGTGCCTCCCTGAACACTAGAGGTTGCCCACTAGAAGGGAGGGAATTGGGTCTGTCCATGGGGATAATATTCCATCATATATTAGAGTATGCACAATGATAAACAATGGATAATAAATATAAAAAGCATAAAGAGAAACAAAAAACAATATAAGATAATGTAAATAAACCATGAAAGATGAATAAATAACCAACAGAAGCTGAATAAAAATAATAGATAACAAAATTATGATCATGTGGTCAAATATATATAGAAGATATGAGTATGAGGATTGGGGGGGGGGGTACAATTATATATCACTTTTTGAAAAAAATACAAAAAGAAAAAAACTAATGCTATAATAATCTCGAGCATAAACTCGGTTCTCTACCCCGTGCTCCATCCTAAAGATATAAATCAACCAAGAATCAAAAGCTACATGCTTCCCTCTATTAATATCTTTGATCATAAAATCTACTAGGGTTCCAAACAATGCCTGTGAAGGGTGTAAAATACAATCTCAGTAGGTCGGCACCCACAGTTTCTTGGCCGATCCATTTCATGCAGTAAATAAACTATAATGTTCCATAATAAATAAATGCAGAGAATTAAAAACATAAATATTGAACCCCTCAGTTCAGGTTCCTAAATGTACACCAGACCAATATCACCTACTTTGGTATAATCAGAATGTCTGAAAGAGGTATTTGTACAAGTATCAATATCTATACAAGGGAAAATAGTAAATAAGGAAACTTAGTCAGGATGACCCTAAGCTTATGCTTTATCCTGGAGGTCAGAATTCCATGTTATCACTCAAACATGCCATAATAATAACGAAGTATACAAAACATATAGAGCAATAATTTAATAAATCCATCGAATGTAAAGGTGCAGTCTTGAGCCCATCCAATGTGATATATACAACATCCCAAGAGTCACTACAGGAACATCCAATATAACCAATTTCATCGAGTCCATCCAAGGAAACCCAAACAACATCCATCATATTACTCAGGAAACAGTGACTATGAGTCCGTACCAAGTATCTCACATAGGGGAATGGGTATCACCTAGGGAATGGAGTAAAAATATTTCCCATAGGTCTATCCTTTATTTTTCCCCTAGGGAACTGATGTCACTCACGAGTGATAAAAACACCCAAAGATCTTGTACCTGACAAGCCAAAGTATCTCTTCCATGCATCAAGTAGATCCAACCAAGTATAGTGAGTCCATCCATGACATCCTTAAATTGGGACCAATGTTCTCTCTCAACCCATATCAAGTGAACCATATCAACCAAGGCACATCACAAGTCATAACACACACAAACATATATATAACCACATGTCATCAAATGCATGAAAAAACTCATGCTAACAAATGAAATGAACCATTTATGGAGACGGTAGGCCGTACATACACATGAACACTACTTTCATTTCTTTTTCATATTAAAGGAATGAAAACTAAATGATAAATAGGGATGATATAATTAAAATATAATATATATGTTATATATGTTACATAATTTTATAAACACCATCCTTTATACATCCCATTTATGGCATGAACAATTCATATCACTTTGAGGGGGCGGTAGTCCACACTTCCTAAAATGAAATTATCGTATTTACACATTATGGAAGGTATAAAGGTATGATGTAAATAAAAAAAATACATAAGCATAGAGACAATATAAATATAATATATATCATATATAAATACAGTGCCATAATAATGGACACCATGATAGGTGGTAGGAGAAAATTGAACAATTATCGTTTCATGAGGTCGTAGTTCGCCGTACACAGAAAGAATATGATTGTATCCATTAGATGGATGTATGTGTAAGTGTAGTTAGAATAATTATCACAAAAATATCATAGTATATTGAGGATACTGGTGTTGTTATGTGATCATAGAATAATAATATCATAGAGAGTGAATAAAGAAAATAAAAGAAAGGAACTTGAGAGAAGACGTTACCTGTAAATCGGGTAACTTCTTTTGATTTGAGACAAAAGGCTTTCTTGAATTGAATTATGCCCAAGTTAAGGTTTATATTAAGAAGGTATGGATGTTGGGAGATTATTTTATCAGAATTTGGATGAGCCAAGTGGATTTAGAGGTGTGATTAAGTGGATAGAGGTGGTGGCCTTTTATAAGAGGGAAGAGGGGCACTTTAGGAAAGTCTTGAAATATTAATTTATTATAAAATTATTTTCGAATTATAATACTTCCAAAGTGATATATTTCAAGTATAAAATAATAATGGGTCTAAATAATCTCAACCAATAGGTTTTAGACAATTTTAGGTCACAAAATTATCCTTATCTTTTAGCTTTAACCCTTAGTTAAAAACATTAACTCTTACCACGTCTTCTTGTATTTTTATAATATAAGGTTACTATAGTTACTATAAAATACCAAGAAAATAAAAAGTTGATATATAATGAAAATTTTAATATTATATAATTCAGTTTTCCAAAAATTATATTTTTAGGAGTATTATATGATTTAATAAAATAGTATTTGTTTTAAAAACTCATTTACGTCAATTTTGACACTATTTAGTAATTGATTTATATTAAAGTGACCATAACAAATTTATTAATTAAAAAAAGGAATTAAACCAAAGATAATATGTGAATATCATAAATAAATTTTTTTTATGTCATCAATATGTTCAAATTACATTTATGTTAATATTTATAATATCATTTATTTGAATATTTCATTAATAAGCTAATCACTACATCATCATTGTGTCATAGATAAATTTATTTATTTAATGTATAAAAATTATAAATAAAATACCATGATGTAGGAAATATTTTTATATTTATAATTAATATTTATAATCAAATATATCAGTTATATTACCCTATATTAAAATTGGTTAAGTAAAATATACATGTTTATGTTCTATTTCTCTTTACTTTAAATTAATTCTTATAACATGTCATCATCACACCCAAGTGACTACATGGAGTCCTAAAATCGACCCAAGGATGCCCACGATCAGAAATATATCATCTAATGGGATTAGGATATGTGTTAGGGTAGTTTAATATTATTATAATTTTATTTTTTACCCTTATTTACCAGGTTTACCCTTTAACCATGATAAATAAAAAAATTTACTGAAGTTACTATTCATAATGTCTAAAAATAAAAGGTAACTATTTACACAATTTGGAACTTTTGATTCAAAATATGGAATCAATTTTTACAAATTAAAAACACATAATTTTAAGAAATTAATTTAAAATTAATTCCTGTTGTCAAAACCAAAAAGAGGGTTTTAAAGAAGTTAAAACTATCAAAAGATTGACATGCGTTTATGTCCAATTTAAAAGTGAAATTACTTTTAATGACCAAAATTGGATTAAATGACAAAAAATTAATCCAATTACGCTTTAAATCCATTTAAAATGACAATCTAACTGTATAAATAAATTAGATAAAAATTCCATTTTGAATTAAAATGCAGTATTTTTTACTATTCATTAAAAAATGAACTTTATCAGAAAATTACCAAAAATTTAACCAAATTAAATTTTGATGTTAAAATTATAAATAATAAGTTTATTTTGTAAAATATGATATATAAAAGTGAAAAATACTATATTTAAAAAGGGTTCACCATCAAAGGCGGTAAAACAAGCTTTTAAAAATATTAGAGAATTTTATGCTTAAAATTGGATTCATTCTCATTTTAAGACTCTAATATTTATTGGATAAATGTAAAGACATTTAACAAACTTGTGTAATTATATTATTGTTATTTTTGTTCATTACCACAAATACAACAGTTAGGCGTTAACTAACATTTAAAATAATAATAGTATTATTATATTATTTTTTAGTATAACTCAAAGTTGTGTGCAACGTAAGATTTTAGAGAAACTCGTTGTTACGTGTCGAGTATGCTATCAGACAAAGAGCCCCCTTTAATGTAAAATTAATATATTATTCATAAATATCAATATATATTAAAATTTATTATTCTATAAATACTTGGTATGCTACATTATTCCCCCCTTTTGGAAATTGCGTCCCCACAATTTTAAAATTGGGCTCGAAAACTTCATTGAAAATCCCACATCAAAAAAAGAGTAAATAAAACTATCACTTTAAAAGAAAGAAATAGAAGAACAAGGGTCACCCAAGATAAAACATACTGGGATTCCATGTAGAAAAACACGGATATGGAAGAAAAACTAACCATCTTGTTCTAATGGAGAGTGACAGAAAACATGATCAGGAGAAAGTTAATAATTTGAAAACCAAAAACTTGTAATAGGTTAAAATCTATTTGAATACCCAGTAGGAAAATTAAATAGAAAACCTTTTTTATTTATGTTCCTTTTCATAAAGTTGAGAAATTTATTTATGATCTTGACTAATAACATAAGGAAACATACTTACTTGTCATGTAGAGTTTAATACTTTAATAAATATCTTCCACAAACTCATCTTTTCTCCTAACGATGAGTATTCAAGATGACTTGGTCACACCTAAAGCACTAGAATAAACTTATAAAGAATCACATAATCCTCAAAAGATTAACTATCTATTCATCATATCTTGAAACATTAACCAAAACCAAAATGGTTAGTATAAGATCAAATAATCCGCCAAAAATAACAATCCTTTATAAAGAGAAGGACAACTTTTAATCTCTAAAATTCAATAATAATATCCAAAGGTCAACATAGACCATTAAAAAATTTAATGTCCTTAAATTTTTTCAAAATAATCCAAAAATATATTGAAACCCAAATTTCAGAAGGATTTGGTCACATTGTCTTCCATGATAAATATTAACATTTTTCTACAAATAACATCGACTAATCTTAAAGTCTAATACTTAAAAGTAATTAACCTAATCACATATTATACATTATAGGTTAATAATTTCCATAAATAACCCAAATATCCATATATACATAATAAAAATATATATTCTTCCAAAATAAAATCCAACCATTACTCCTAAAATGAATTCCCATAGTATTCTATTTTTCTTAGGAATATAGTGTTCCAAAAATTGCAAACGTCTGCCAAAATAAAATTTATCACTTAATCACCAAATAATTTTACTATAATAAGTATATCCATTTTATAAAACATAAGTTCTCAAAATAAACTTATTATTTATCTATAAAATAATTTAACTAAAAAGAATAAGTCATACTAACTAGGGACTTCACATAGGCCAGTGGTAAGCGATGCACCCTTATCTCCCTTCAGTTGTGGGTTTGATTCTCAAAGCCTTGCTGGATGCGACAGGTTGTCACCCATCCTATGGGTTATACTTTTTCTAAAAATATATAATTCTTATAACATTCCCAAAATGAGATAAAATCATCAAAATAACTATAACATATTTTATTCTCAATTTTATCTCATGCATTTCATCCCAAAAAGTGATAACCCGTAATTTTCTCAAATTCAAGGATCATATAAACCCTAAAGGTTATTTATAACTATATACACAAAATAAAATACAATTATTCATCAATTTACATTTTTACATAAAAAACTTAAGGGTTACACATAATATAAGTCTTCCAAAGTAATCCCATCATTAATACATTTAAACATATCATCATCTATATATCCAATATAACTCTTCAATTCCTAAAATGTAGACATATTAATCATCTAACATTCTTCATGATCCTTTATCCATGTTTTTACATATTATTCTTTAATACTTCCTTCCTATAAACAAAATCATGCATAATTTCCTAAGATTCAATAATGTCAAAACATGAGCTAAGAAATAATTCATACATTTCATAGGTTATTTTCAGTTTCCTCATCCTCAATTGGAATGGAATTAGGTATTAGTAAAAATATATTTTTATGGTCCTGCTGATCCCATTCCCAAACCTTCTTCACAGGAAATCTATTTTTATAATGACCATACACACCACATTTAAAACATTCAATTGATCCCTAGAAAATAATATCTTTCTATTTCTTAGATTCAATTGAACGCTTCCTTTTTCCATGGAAGGTTATTGCTTTATGACTTTAATTACCACATCTATAACATCTTTCCATACCTTTGAAACATTTTCCTGGGTCTTTCTTTCCACATCCTTGAAACATAGGTTGCTAAATATACTTAACTTTATGATTATTACTTTAACTTCTATATGGATTCGTTTCTCGCATATATGATGCCTTAGAAAAATCACCAAGGTTCATGTGGTCAGTCATGAATCTAGATAGTTGGTTAAGAATAACCACAAGAGTTATCATTGTAGCTCCAATTTCATTCGGTTTCTTATTAATAAAACCACCACAGTCTTCTTTACATCCATTGTTACTTTGGTTCCTTCTATATCCATAAATTTACTAAAACCAAAAAGGTCAGTGTGAATATATTAGTAAAATCATCATATACTATCTTATGAGGAGGGTAAACACTAAGATATACTTCTTCATGTTATCTTAAACTTATTAAATTTATCTAAAATAACTATGACTCTTTATAATATGATAACCATTATGGTTATATAAAACATGCCACTTATGCTAAAATAATACCCTAACCTCTAAAGTTATCTAAACCAACCTCTGATACCAACTGTAAGGCCCCATCCTTAAAGATTACTTAATCATGAGATAAGTCAATAATTTTGAATTTAATTAAAATAAAGGATCTTTTCAGGTTTAAAGATTTAGATAATTAAGTCATAACTCATACATAACAACTTAAACATTACAAGTAGACACTTCTACTCACTATCCATTTTTTTCATAAAAAAAATCTTTAAAAAGAAACATGATATCTTTTTTATGTTTTAACAGCATAACTTTTCCTTAATCCCAACCTCGACTCTATTATTCTTTAAGTCCTATAAAAAATATTTCAAAACTTGGGATGAGCATAAAAATATTAGTAAGGAATACATAAATAATGAAAACAATTAGTCTTATGAAAACAAGTAAACCATGAATACTTTATCATAAAGTAATACTTTTCACCTTTAATAAGTAGCGAAAACACTTCACTGAATATAATCTCATTGATTACCCTTTTTTTAACCAAAATATTAACATAAATCCCATATAAAGCCACATATAACATATAAAGGTAACTTGGGACATAAAATACTTAAATATAATAATCATACGGTCAAATTACACACATATCACTAAATGTAATAGCCATACAACTGACTTCCATACCCAATTCATTGAAGGTTATAACGTAACCACCCGTCCTTGGTTTATCACGGAACCACACGTCTTTGGTTTATCACGTAACCACCCATCTTTGGTTTATTACATAACCACCCGTCAAATGTCCAAGTACCAAAATATAATCATAACACATAAAATATTGAAATTATACTCATAAAATTTCATTTATAATTACAAGAAATCATTTCAAAATATTTAAATATTCCAACCATTTCCAAAAACATTTAAAAAATTTAATAAAGATACTTTTGAATCAAAGTGTCCCAATCCACTTTGAATATTTTAAAAGAAATTAAAATTTTAAAAAATTCATGTCCATTTAAATAAATTCTTAAAAACCATTTTGAAAACATGGATATGAAATAGAAGGTTTTAGAAGAATAAATCTTTAAAACATTTAAAACAATGCTTTAGTTAAAGAGTACCTTACCATTATAGAAACAATTGAATAAAAATAATTAAAGAATAATATTAAAAAAAACTTTAATTATCATGAGAATATAGAAATTCATGATGTAACCTGAAAAAAATGGTCGTATATACACCTAAAAGTATAATAAAGGTGCATAATATCAAGATATACTTCAATGAAAGAAGATTGAGATGAAGTCCCTTACAAAGATTGTATCATTAGATTAAGGATAAATAAATGAAATAAATATGTGTGAAAAATATAAATACACCCAATATAATTTTATATTCAATGTAAAACAATCATAGGTCATTCAAACATATTCTTGAAAAAACAAAACTAATGACAGGGATATTTAATTCAATGAAATGAAATTGAGTTATGATTTCCCTTTAAAAGTTCGTATAAATGACATAAGAATGTATAAATGGAGTGATTATGTTTAGAAAAATTATATACACAAAAAGGGAAGTTCAAATTAAAATCTAAATAAACAAATAGTGATTCCACACATAATCTTGGCATAATATAATCAACAAATTATGCGTAAAACCCAATGTGTTGAAATTGAGTTTAGAAATTCCCTTACCTTGATTCCAACCTGTCTCGTTCATTAGTTATATTAATAAATAATAAACATAGGTTAATTTATATTTTCTTAATAACCTTTTTAAGGTTTATTAATCATTTTATATTACTTATTATTATGTTATAAAAATTACTCAATTGTTTAAGTTCATATCGGTTTTTTTGTCGATATTCGATACTTGAGTAAAAAATGAACTCGATTCGATGAAAATTGTCCATGTAGTAAAAATTAAATCATATCCATAATTATATTAATGATTTAAATATCATATATATCTAGTGTATATGTATTTATAATAGTCTATAACATTTTAAGATGAGAAATAAAATGCATCGTTCATGGTGATAGTAGGACTTACGTACGCATGAACACTACTTTCATTTCTTTATTATATTAAAGGAATGAAAAATAAATGATACATAGGTATGTTATAATTACAGTATAATATATATGTTATATAATTTTATTAACTCTATCCTTTATAAGTCCCATGTATGGCACGAATGAGTCATATCACTTTGAGGGGGCGGTAGTCCACACTTCCTCAAATGAAATTATTGTATTTACACATTATGGCTGGTATAAAGATATTCTGTAAATAAAAAAACATAAGAATAGAGACAATATAAATATAATATATATAATATATAAATATAGTTCCATCATAATGGCCACCATGAGAGGTGGTAGGATAAAACTGAACAATCATCATTTCGTGTGGCAGTAGTTCGCCGTATACAGAAATAGTATGTTCATATACATTATATGGAGGTGTGTGTAAGTTTAATTCAAATAATTCTCATAAAAAAAATCCTAGTATATTTTGGATACTAGTTTTGTTATTTAATCATATAATAATAATATAATAGGAAGTGAAGAAGGAAAATAAAAGAAAGAAACTTGAGAGAAGACATTACCTCTAAATCAGGTAAATTATTTTGATTTAAGCCAAAAGGATTTCTTGAATTTCCTTATGCATAATTTAAGGAATATAGGAGTAATGTAGGGATTTTGGGAGATTATTTGAGTAGAATTTGGATGAGAAAATGGTATTTAGAGGTGTGAGTAAGTGGGTAGAGGCGGTGACCTTTTATAAGAGGGAGGGGGGACTTTAAGAAAGTTTTGAAATATTATTTTATTATAAAATGATTTTTGAATTAAAATTGTTTAAAAGTTATATATTTAGTTTATAATATGATAATGGGTTGTAATACTCTCAATCAATAGGTTTTATATAAGTTTAGGGAAAAAAATTACCCTTATCTTTTAGCTTTAACCCTTAGTTAAAAACATTAACTCTTACTATGTCTTCTTGTATTTTCATAATATAAGGTTACTAAAGTTACTATAAAATGACAATAGAAGCAAAAATCGATCATTAATGACACTTTTAGCATTATATAATTCAGTTTTCCAAATATTATATTTTTAGGACTATTATGTCATTTAATAAAATAGTATTTGTTTTAAAAACTAATTTATGTCAATTTTGACACTATTTAGTAATCAAATATAATATGTAAATATAATCCAAAAAATTCTTGTATGGCATAAAAATGTTCAAATTAAATTTATTTTAATATTTATAATATCATTTATTTTAATCTTTCATTAATAAGGCAATCACTTCATTATCATATGTCATAAATAAATTTATTTATTTAATGTATAAAAATTATAAATAAAATATCATGATTTAGAAAATATTTTTATATTTCTAATAAATATTTATATTTAAATATATTAGTTATATTAAACTATATTAATTTTTTTTAGTAAAAGGTACATGTTTATGTTATATTTCTCTTTACTTTAAATTAATTCTTATAACATGTCATTATCACACCCAAGTGGCTACATGGGGTCCTAAAATCAACCCAAGTATGAATATGGTCTGAAATATCTCATCAAATATGATTAGTACATGTGTTAGGGTAGTTTAATATTATTATAATATTATTTTTTATCCTTATTTACCAGATTTACCCTTTTACCATGGTAAATAAAAATAACTACTGAAGTTACTATTAAAAATGTCCAAAAATAAAAGGTACTTATTTAAAAAATTTGAACCTTATTATTCCAAATATGTAATTTCATTTTTCCAAAATCAAAACATAGAATTTATAGAAATTACTTCCTGTTTTCAAAACCAAAAAGCAGGTTTTTAAGAACTAAAAACTATCAAAAGATTGACATGTGTTTATGTCCAATTTAAAAGTGAAATTACTTAAAATGAAAAAATTGGATTAAATGATAAATACTTATCCAATTAATCTTTAAAATCAATTAAAATTTCAATTTAACTGTATAAATAAATTATATGAAAATACAATTTGGAATTAAAATGAAGTATTTTTCACTATTCATTTAAAAATGAACTTTATCTGAAAATTACCAAAAATTTAACCAAAGTAAATTTATATGTTCCGATTATAAAGAACAAGTTTATTTTTTTCAAATAGAACATATAAAAGTGAAAAAAACTATATTTAAAAATAGTTTACAATCGAAGGCAGTAAAACAAGCTTTTAAAAATATTAGAGTATTTTATGCTTAAAATTGGATTAATTATCATTCTAAGCATCTAATATTTATTGGATAAATGTAAAAACATTTATAAAATATGTGTAATCATATTTTTATTAGTTTTTTTATTCCCACAAATACAACAACTAGGTGTTAACTAATATTTAGAATAATAATAGTGTTATTATATTATTTTTCAGTATAACTCAAAGTTGTGTGAAACGTAAGATTTCAGAGAAACCCATTGTTGCGTGTTGAGTACACTATCAAAAAAATAATCCCATTTAACGTAAAATTAATATATTATTCATAAATATTAATATATATGAAAAATTATTATTCTATAAATACCTGGGATTCTATATTTATGGTTTATTCTAATTTTAATCAGGATTGTATATGATTGAATTTTCATTGAAGGAGATTATTTGATCATTGTCTAATAAGATAATTTATTTTTATCATCATATGGTTATTCATGATATATTCAATTAATAGTACCATTTATTTAAAATTGTTAGGAAAATGTTTTTAAGAAAACCCAACTTCATTTCTCTTTTGTCAAAAATCCTTTTTTCTTCCAAATCCATGTTTCTAAAAAGGTTTCCAAAAATGTCTTAATATTATTTTTTAAAGTAATTTTTACCCTTAATTGGATTTTTTCTAAATATTTTAAAATAAATATACCTATGGTTTTATTAATAGGGTATTTTTTTACTTTTCTTTTTAAAAATGTGAAAGGAATCTTTATTTTTTAATATATTTAACATGAAAGAAACTTTTCTGTCATCATGGACACTCACTATTTTAATGATTCCTTTTAATGTTTCAAAGGTTTTTTTTAAAAAATGTATTCTATAATTTCTAAGAAAGTTTTATATTCTAAATATGTGTTTTCAAAATGTAATGGATATTTTTTTCAATAAATTTTTAAATTGATCTTTCAGAATCATTTTCCATATATGATGACATCCTTTAATGTTATTCAAATCGAAAAGGTTATTTTACTAAATAATTTTTTAAATCTTTATAAAAGTATCTTCATTAATGAAAATAACCTTTTGTGTTATGGATTTATTCTAAATTATTTTATACACGTATCTCACATATATACCTACTTTATTCACCATTTCTTTTATGGGACAATACATTTACTATGATCATTTTTCAAATTCCTTCACTATGAAATTTCATTAGAATATGATATAGTGCACGATTATGCAACCCATTTTGATTCCATGGGTAATTCTTATGTTATTAATTATGATTGATTTCCTTTATGTAGAATATATAGATATTAAACATGTTATGAGGGGTGTGCCCAAATAGTACTCTAACGTATTTGGAAAATAATTTGTCTTATGAGGCGTATTGTATGGGATTAGAGAGTAAAGCTAATACATTATGGTACTTTTTTCACCATGTGATATTGAATAGGTATTTATCCCTGACTCGGGTTTATGTAATGTTATATGTTTCTACCATATTTCCTATGATGCCATGATCTTATGATGTCATGTTCTTTATGTTATTCTTCCATTTGATTATTCTTGTGCATTATATTTTATGATACGATTTTATAACTTTGACTCATATGTTATGCTTCATCATCATACTATTTCCCTTACTAGGATTTTTGTCTCACCCATTTCTTCATGTATTCACCGGGTTATCCCATATAGATTTAGGATCTATATTTGATTTTAAGAGCTCACTATATATAATAAAATAAGGATATATTGTTTTAGTTTCTTTTTATGTTTTAATAACCAAGTCATCCAAAGGCACTAGTCCTTTACGATCCTTTTGTTTTATTAATCAATATTTATGTTCACAAATCATGTACAAATATGTGTAAAAATTTATGGGTCTCTAGAAAACATAAGTCTAATCTAATAGTATTTCATATTTTATTTATTATACATATGCTTATGCATGGTTTTGTTAAAATTCATAAATAACATTAAGATTTTAATTGTATCATGTTATAAAAAATGATATCTCCAAATTATTATTCTTTCACATTAGATGTATATATATTGGGAATTTAAATTTTAAGTAACCTCTTAAAGTATGAATTTGAGTTATCCCTATCCAATGTTCATCATGGACTATTATAAGTTGTGATGAAAATTTAATGTTAACATGAGTATGATTATTTTATCACGATACATGATATGATCATGAGGTAAAAAATAGGTTATATGCATTTGATTACCTGCATATAGATTATAATCCTACACATGCCCTGTCGAAGCTATAAAAACTATTAATAACTCAGTTATTCCTACATATGTTCAATGTTAATCCCATAAAGGATTATCATATAATTAAATTATTATATTCCATTGATTTATTCTTATGTGGCCGCATTTTGTTGAAATATCCTTATGTGATCTATATTATCATTCATATAAAATTATTGGTAGCAGTAGGGAAGTCATTAAAATTGATAGTGTAAAAATTGATTTTGAAGTTCAGTGTCTATCAATCTTATATTACAACTCATCCTATATCACGAAAGTGAGAATGTGTTTTGAAAATTTTAACTAAATTCCATTTATAATTAAACTCAAATTTAGTGAAAAATCTGGGTAATTATTTTATTTTTAGTACATTTTGGAATCTTAAGTTCAAATTTCAAATGACATAAATCATTAGATTTAATTATTTCATTCATTTATGTAATTACTGGGAAATCCATATATTGATCATGGAATTAATTTTTTTAAAGGATTATAATTATTATTTTTATTATTTAATTTCGTTTAGTTTTAGATATAATGTATCCTACACTGAGTAATTGATTTTATTGGTTGTATGTATGAAAATGATAAAGGAATTCATTGTATGAATTCATCCAGCTGAGTATATAGCATCCCACCCTGAGTGCCACATAAAGTTTCTCTGAGTTGGTGGACCATAAGACCTCAAGCGTGCCTCCCTGAACACTAGAGGTTGCCCACTAGAAGGGAGGGAATTGGGTCTGTCCATGGGGATAATATTCCATCATATATTAGAGTATGCACAATGATAAACAATGGATAATAAATATAAAAAGCATAAAGAGAAACAAAAAACAATATAAGATAATGTAAATAAACCATGAAAGATGAATAAATAACCAACAGAAGCTGAATAAAAATAATAGATAACAAAATTATGATCATGTGGTCAAATATATATAGAAGATATGAGTATGAGGATTGGGGGGGGGGGTACAATTATATATCACTTTTTGAAAAAAATACAAAAAGAAAAAAACTGATGCTATAATAATCTCGAGCATAAACTCGGTTCTCTACCCCGTGCTCCATCCTAAAGATATAAATCAACCAAGAATCAAAAGCTACATGCTTCCCTCTATTAATATCTTTGATCATAAAATCTACTAGGGTTCCAAACAATGCCTGTGAAGGGTGTAAAATACAATCTCAGTAGGTCGGCACCCACAGTTTCTTGGCCGATCCATTTCATGCAGTAAATAAACTATAATGTTCCATAATAAATAAATGCAGAGAATTAAAAACATAAATATTGAACCCCTCAGTTCAGGTTCCTAAATGTACACCAGACCAATATCACCTACTTTGGTATAATCAGAATGTCTGAAAGAGGTATTTGTACAAGTATCAATATCTATACAAGGGAAAATAGTAAATAAGGAAACTTAGGCAGGATGACCCTAAGCTTATGCTTTATCCTGGAGGTCAGAATTCCATGTTATCACTCAAACATGCCATAATAATAACGAAGGATACAACACATATGGAGCAATAATTTAATAAATCCATCGAATGTAAAGGTGCAGTCTTGAGCCCATCCAATGTGATATATACAACATCCCAAGAGTCACTACAGGAACATCCAATATAACCAATTTCATCGAGTCCATCCAAGGAAACCCAAACAACATCCATCATATTACTCAGGAAATAGTGACTATGAGTCCGTACCAAGTATCTCACATAGGGGAATGGGTATCACCTAGGGCATGGAGTAAAAATATTTCCCATAGGTCTATCCTTTATTTTTCCCCTAGGGAACTGATGTCACTCACGAGTGATAAAAACACCCAAAGATCTTGTACCTGACAAGCCAAAGTATCTCTTCCATGCATCAAGTAGATCCAACCAAGTATAGTGAGTCCATCCATTACATCCTTAAATTGGGACCAATGTTCTCTCTCAACCCATATCAAGTGAACCATATCAACCAAGGCACATCACAAGTCATAACACACACACACATATATATAACCACATGTCATCAAATGCATGAAAAAACTCATGCTAACAAGATATCCCAATGATACAATTCAAACCATTAAACATGGAATAAGACATCAAGAACAAATGTAATCTCAAGGATCCAAGTCATGATCACTAGGGAACATGGAATAAGTTTAAGCAATGGAATACAAGAATAAGCTTGAGGCATTGGAATAAGATATATGTAAAGTAATGAAACATGAAATGAAGCATAGGCATTCGACCAATTGCATAATAAATTAAATAAAAGTCAAGTGATATTCAATGTGAAACTTCAAGAATTAACATTTAAATATAGTGTATGAGGCATGAAGATCAAGGACCAATATCATGGACAACAATTTATCTTAAATCAAATTTATAATTTAAGAAATTTTATCAAAATGAAACCCACACAAAATGGTAATCCATAACTCAAGGAATTGGAAAATTTTCCTTTTAAGGTGGAAAAACTAGTGTGGTGGACAATTTAAAGAGAACACCCTTCAGATGGGTTTCTCCACATGCTAGGGTCACTAAAGACATGATGAACCAATTAATTTAATTTATTAGACATATTCAAAGCATCCCCGGAAGGTTTCGGTGTTTGGAACAACGACGCATTATTTAAAAAGTGAAAAAAAGAGTGGAAATGACCTATACCACATACATCAATGTATTAACGCTCCACTTTCCTATTTTCAAGCCATTATTCAACCTATAATGGAAGAAATCAAAGGATTTTTCAAAAAGCCTAAAAATAGGAAAAACTCTATCACACCAAAATATCATAATGGATGGAAGAGGAACCATGAAATAGAAGAGTATGGAAGGAATAAATTACTAATATTGATCCAATACTTCCGATAGTGAGAAAAAATGACACCTATAGTGGAAGATAGATAAAAACTCTATGGATTTGGGAGGTGGAAGCTACACACCAATAGAGGAGGAAAATCCAGCTGGAAAGGTAAGGGAGGAAGAAAGAAGGATTAAAACATTTCATTAATGGTAAAATGGGTATTTCACCCACAAAAAAATATACATGCAGTTTGGACACATGGTTTGACCAAACTGTGTGCCAAACATGAACCATTCACTATTATAAGGGGGAACTCACATGGTTAGGTGCATAGTTTGACTAACTGTGTGCAAACCACATGAATCCTCTTTTTCCAAAAAAAGTAGGTGGTTGCATGGTCATGGGCCCAGGTTTACATAGTTACAGATTAACCATGTTGCCCCTAGGTGCCCACTATCATCTACTACATGGTTTAGGAGAACCGTTCAGGTTGGGATGCATAGTTGTCTCTAAGAACGCAGTTGATTTGCCTCTTACCATTTTATGGATTTGGGCTTCAAAAAATCCCTAGACACACTCGATTCCTCCTTTAACCCCTTAGGATTCATTATTAGGGAATTTTAAAGGAATTTAAACCAAAAATTTATTTCTCCATACCTTAGGTAGAATTCAAGAAGTTACAACCTCCCCTCCTTAAGACAAGCTGTCCCTGAGTTTCCCTTCCATGGGTGGTACGATGTCATCTGAAAAGAGGTTTGACCACTATACACAAACATCAGCTTCCCACTCCTAGGTATCATCTTATATGAATCTGTGCTTCCATAGCACTCAGACTATAGGAAATAACCTACCTCATAGAACCTTCATGCTACTATCAATGATACGAATTGGATGCTCCTCAAAGGACACATCTGTTTCCAGCTCAGTATCCTCAAGATCAAATGAATGAGACGAGTCTAGATGATACTATCAAAGCTGTGATACATGGAAGACGTCATGCATGGACTGATACCTCTGAGGTAACAACAATTGATAGGATACTATCCCGACTCTCTCTACTATCTCTAAAGGCATGAAATAATGAGGCGAAAACTTTCCCTGTCTCCTGATTCATCTCTAACCCAACCTTGACGATACACGTAGATAGACCCGATATATCACTTCGAAATCCGAAAGTGTATAAAAATTATTGGTATAAAAATTATGACTAGATTGAGCTATAATAATATAGTTCTAAATTAGATGGAATTTATCTGAAGTCTCCTAAATGAGATTAGTACCTAATAGAGACGGCTCACCTATCTTTAGAAAGTAAAAAGGTGAACAACATGGTATACCATAGAGGGCCTCATACAGATTCATATGGATTATTTTATGAAATCTATTATTGTAGGAAAACTCAACAAGAAGAATATTATTTTCCCACAAGCCTCCAAAATCAAGAATGCATGCCCATAAAATATCCTCTAACACTCATATGGTACACTCGGACTACCCTTCGGTATAAGGGTGATATAAAGTACTCAAGAGAACTTGTGAACCTAGTTCCTTATGCAAATATTTCCAAAACAGCAATGTGAACCGGGCATCTTGATCTAAAATGATAGAACTGGGTACCCCATGTAGTCTCACTATCTCACAGATATACATCCTTTCAAGATAATCAACAGTGAAGGTTTCTCAGATTGGTAGAAAGTGTGCAACCTTGTCCATCCTGTCAACGATCATCCATACCACATTGATGCCTCAAGGAGATCTTGGAAACCTTATCACAAAATACATGGTGACATCATTCCATTTCCACTTAATAATAGATAGAGGCTACAAATGTTTAGCAGGTTGTTGGTGCTCTACCTTCACCTGCTAGCAGGTGGAGCACCAAGTGGTAAAATGTAAAATCTTCCTCTTTACACTCAACCACTAGTATTGGTGACATACATCACTATAAATTTTGGTGAGACTAGGGTGAACTACCCATATAGAGGCATGTGATTCCCTCATCATATCTTCCTTCAGATATGAAGGCACCCATACACGACCATAGAAGTGTAGGGTCTCACTCACATCCACAACCCAACCAGGTGGAGGGTTCTATCATGTGACACTCTCCCTCAAAAAAGGCCCTTAGAAATAGATAGATATCCCATCCTAAATCATTCCATAAGAGAAGAGCCCACTAATAGAGCTACTAGAATTAATTTATCATGATGTTACTGAACATCCATGTGCAACTCAGAAAACAAATCCATTATTTTCCACTAACTATTTTCCACTTTGCTAGATTGTGTTTAAGTATTCTAGATTAATGTGTCAACCATGTAATTTTTTTTGGGTGTGTAAGAAAGATCAAAGTCAAAGAAATGAAGGTATTCCACCCACCTGTGTTGCCTCAAATTCAAGTATCACTATGTAGAGATTTATTTTAAACTTTTATGATCCATTTTGACCAAGAATCACTCACCCAATAGATAATACCTCCAATAGTGTAAAGTATGAACCATGTATTGTATCTCAAGGTTATTTATATGATATTTCCTCTCATGAGGCCTCATATGGGGAGATCCATACACTATGACTCGATCAACATGTATCATAACATCACCAAGACGAACTCTTGAAGCATCACAATATACTATATGTTGGTCGGAGTAGTTTACTCAAGAGGGGAGGGGTGAATTGAGTAACTATAAAAATTTATGTTATAAAAATATTATTTTAAAAGAAATGGTTTTCCCCAAAAATAGATACAACCCAGTTAATAAAGGTTATACTGTTATAAGAGTTTGACTGTTTAAACAACTTCTTAGAAGATTTATTAATTCGCAGTAATCTTAATATGTATTATTAATATTACTTTTGAAGTTATCCTACTAAGACAAACCAGTTATAACTTCTTTCCAAGACTAACTATCAAAATTAAATTAGAGTTATTTGGATTATGCAGTAAATTAGTAAAACATAGAAGACTAAATTTAAATAGAACAACAGATATGAAACAAGTGGTTCAGTCTCAAGACGAGACCTAATCCACTCCACTTGGTGATCACCAGCCACCAAGCAGTTTATATAAATAAAATTTGATCCACACCCTGGATCAGGGTTAATAACAGTACACAGACTATCCAGGTCACACAAGGACCTCTTCCATAGTTTTTGTGGGTAGACAAAAACAATAACCAGCTCACACAGGGACCTCTTCAACAGTTGTCATGGGTAAACAAAAGTATAAGGAGTTTGGTGCAAGGATTTATAAATCCTTCAGTTTAGCACATGAGTAAGTGTGTGTGTGGAATATATAGAATACACACACTACTCAAAAGGTAAGAAAAAGAATCACTAAGAGAGAGTAGATATGAGTTTAGAAATCTCTAGTGATTTGAAGTGCAGCTCTTGACTCCTTTGATTTAACATAAATGCTTCTGAGTCCTTCTATGGTTTGTGTGTTGAAAAACAGAGTGTCACAATTCAACTTGTGTTCTCTAGAAGCTTTGATAAAGTGAAGATGTTCTCTGGATTCCAGTGTACTTCCTATGTTCTTCAGCAGAGTCAGATTGTATGCATGTGAAAATTATTTATTTGAAAATATTGTAAAAATTTTCTTTGTGGTCGTGCTCACACGCTTGTTTTCTATTCAGTATCGCGTGCTATGGTTGTTGGGAACTCTCCACTCTTTATCTTCTAATGCATGTTTTTTAGCTGGCAGTTTCCATGTGTTTCGTTCTTCATACCTCGTACTATGTCTACAAAGAAACATTAATTATTTTAGTGCATTAAAGGCATCAAATATAGCCATTAAACATTAAATTGAAAGACGAAAAAATAGTTTAAGAAATGGTGTCACAATATGTTATGAAAATGGTGTCTCCATCACACAGTGTTTGAGTGTCACGGTCTGAGTGTCACGGTGTCTGAGTGTCACAGTGTCTTCTTCACGGTGTCTTGCTTACGATGTCTTGCTTACGGTGTCTTGCTCACGGTGTCTTGCTCATGGTGTCTTGCTCACGGTGTCTTGCTCACGGTGTCTTGCTCACAGTGTCTGGATTACGATGTATTGCTCATGGTGTCTTGCTCATGGTGTCTGGCTTACTATGTCTGGATAATTGTTTCAGGCTTCACGGTGTCTTGTACTTAGGAAAATAATAGTATTCAGACTTATAGTCTTGCTTACAGTGTCTTGCTCACAGTGTCTTGCTCACGATGTCTTGCTCATGGTGTCTGGATTACTGTGTCTAGCTAATTGTGTCAGGATTCACGGTGTCTTGTACTTAGGCAAATAACAGTATTCAGACATAAACAGTAATATGCATGAAATGGATTGAGCTTAACCATTATAAATCATGAGTGAACTTGAAACATAAATACACATGATTGGATATAATTTATAGGATTTAACTGGGTTGAATGATATTTTGAGATTATTATTGAGATTTGTGATAATTAAAACATGATTAATACATGAGGAGTCCAACAATATCCCCCATTTTGATGATCACAAATCATGTACAGTTAAAGTGTAAATTGGATGCAACTACAAAAGAAAATAATAATATAGAAGAAAACATATAAATTCTCCCCCTTTTGGGATTATCAAAAAGTTAAAATAAGAGAGGGAAAACAGTGCACATGTCATTAAAAGTAATAAGAGTGTAGTACAACCTAAAGTAGAAATACAAAAATCAATGACATCCCCATTAAAAAAAGTAAGCACTAGTCTTCTTTAGGGATTGGACCTATATTTTCCTTTATCAACAGCAGAAGAGGAAACCATAGGGGTAGTGACTGATGTAGAAGAAGGCAGAGATGTGGTGGATAGAGAGGGTAAAGGGAGACCTTTGAAGACTAAGGGATCCAAGGTAGGAGCAGTAGAAGATCGATGCAGTTGCTGATCAATAATCACTAGCCTGATCTAACTGAGAGCTTCACCAACATACATGGTAGTTGAGGCTAAGGCAGAGGTGAATGTAGGCAGTCCAAGTCTGAGAGGAGCAGCCGCTGGAGAATCAATTGCGGTACTCTGGACTTGGAGATAAGGTCTCATAAGTTTGATGAAGTCTGCAATAATCTCTCCACCATACTGCATGTATTTTTCAAAGTCATCTTTGTTTTCCATGAACTTGTAAAAAAATATGGTAAACTCAGTTAGCTTCTGGACTTGATTTTTTAAGGATTGAGTTACAGGAGGAATCCACATATTCTCTACAAGGTATTTTAAGTGGTTGGTCATATCAGTCTTGGAGAATATTCGGTTGAAATAGAAGTCCACTTTCTTAGAAATATCCTGTTGGGCATCATTTGCAATCTAGGAATGGATTTGCACAAGGTCAATAACTTTATCACTGTTCTTGACAAATTCAGATAAAGAAGTCACATTGAAGCCACTAAAAGTAGTCTGAAGCTCTTCATTGACTATAGATATGAGCAAAGTACTATCCAAATAATGTGTAGAGGATTTTCCAAAGGTATTAGAGGCTTTGACGGCAGTGGTCAAAGATTTGAGCTGATTCAATACCTTTTTAAGATAGCCAGTGTACTCATTAGTGAGTTTATTTAGGTTCACCACAATCTCTCTCATTTCTTTCAACAACTGTTTGTGACTTTCTATAATCTTTTCATCAAAGGATAATAGGTAAGGGTGAATCTGAGACACAAAATCTTGAGAAATTTGAGAAACAGTAGGTTCTAGGGAAGCAGCAACAAGTTCGGATCTGGAATGTAACTCTTTCTTCATATCTTCAACCATGCTTCTCAGGGTTGTGCCTTCTTTACTCAGAAACTTATTTTCAACTCTAACTTCTTGAATCTCATGGATAATTTTGGGTTTTATCTGCCAAATGATCTTCTCAAAAAGTAGTGAGGCATCTCTCTCACTCAGATTTGTCACAGCACGAGGTTGGGAGTTCATAAGCTTCTCAACTATAGATAAAATAGTATCTACAAAATCCTTTAAATCATCCTTACTGAAAAAATACAACTGTTTAGGTAAAGGTTCATGTGAAGGAGTTGGTAAAGGGGACGGTTTAGGTTCTGGTTCTTTCTTAGGGGAAAAGTTAGAAACCGACTTCAACTGAAACAATGAGGAGAGATCAAGCCCAGTTGCAGTAACCTACTGAGACTCACTCACATCATAGAATATAAGGAATTTGTACTGAGTGGACACAGGGCTGGACTCATCCAGATGTGATGCTTCATCAGTCTCAAGATTTTGGGTTTCCTCCCCCTCAATAGATGCTTCATTTTCAGGATTCATAGGCTTAGGAGCTTTGTCTAAATCCATAGGTTTAGCTCCTAGTTCTTCATTCATTTCTTGCCTAGCCAACTGAAAGGCTATCTCCATCCTCTCTTCATCAGAGGGTATTATTTTAGGAACAGGTTGTTCCTCAGGGAGTTCTTCTAGATTTACTTTTTCCATAACAGGGAGTTCTTCTAGATTTACTTATTGTACACCAGGGATTTCTTCTACAATAGGCTCTTCCATGGCTTGCTGCTTAGATTCTGAGACCACTAATTCTTTTTTAGCCTCGGGTTGGATTTACAGATTGACATCATCTCTAGGGGTAGGAAATTCTTCTTCAACAACAACTTCTTCCCTATGAGGTACTTCAGCTTATTCTTCCTCTTCTTCTGAATACTCACCAAGTTCATCTGGTTCCAAACCAGGATCAGAAATGTCTTTCGGCCTTGATGGATAATCCACAAGATTAAACTTCTCATAAACCTTATCATTTTCTTCCACCCACTCCTTTTTCCAAGGATTCCAGTTTATCTTCATTTTATTGATGATGTCTTTAGAGATACAATACTCACAGTCCATAAGCACTTCTTCATTTGGTCTAACTAATCCTTTTGCAACAAGCATGGCTGATATCAGCCGAGAGTAGAATAGAGAGGTGGATTTGGATGTAACCTTGATCAACTCACATATATGGTGAATGATGTATTTTCACAGGTTGATTTTGAGTCCATTCTTCATAAGATGAATCAAGAACACATATTGATACTTTAATACAACAAAGTCATATTTCCTTGAACTAACCATATTTTGAACAAACTTAAACAACAACCTTATTTCCCCATCAAGTTCAGCAGCTATGGTCCTTCTCTTGGTGCCATTCCTGGTTAGGATTTTTAGAGCATCTTCAAGGTCAAAGAAATCAGTTGTAGGTGGGGGTTATCTCTGATAATCATCACAAATTCCTTCGTGAGGTATCCTAAGACATGAAACCCATAACCTCAACGAGAAGAAGCATCTTTGGCCATTAATCCAGCTCCTCACAACATAGCTTTCACCAGAGTCAAAAGAAAACTTTGTGTACTGGTAGAACTGTGCTACTAACCTCAGATAAATGGGTCTATTCTCCCTTGAGAACCATTATAACCAGCCTTGTTCTTTTTACACTTTTAGAACTAGATATTTTCTGGAAAAAATCCATTTTGGGAATATTTCTTTCTCAGGAACAACACTGTGCTTTACCAAGTTCAGATTCAACGGTCCTTCGGGCTTTAGCTTAGGTGCTATCTTCTTTTTCTTCGAGCTGTGCTTCTCAGGTGTGGATGAAGACGGTCTCTTCATTCTTGGAATTCACTGAAGGTCGAGAGATATAGTGGGTTTCAAGGTTTAAAGGGTTCGAAATGAGTGAGTAGGAGAAAGTCCGGGTGAATAATCGAGTGAAACTCTTAATTTTATCATTTGGGAATGTCAAACGTCACAAAATTAAAAACACAGAAAAGTAAAAGAGGTGAAATAAAAATTACCGCGATATGGGTTTAAAGAAAATCATAAAGAATTTTCATGGAGAGACAGTGAATGATTATTACGGCGAGACAGTAAGCATTCGTCACAGTGGGATAGTAAGTGGTCATCATGGTGAGACAGTGAGTGAAAGTCAGTGAGCGTTACGGTGAGACAGTAAATGTAAGACCGTGAATACAAAGTGCTAATGGTGAGACCGTAATCATGAGAGATAGTAACTGAGAAACCGTAATCATCAAATAGTAAAGTATAACATAGTAAAATGTTGAATAGTAAGACAAGTAAGATATCTATTTTAGATTTATCATGCCAAGATCATGTATTATGTAGTCTATTCTCTCAGAATTTAATGGTTTAGTGAATATATCAACAAGTTGATATTCAGTACCAATGAATTCCAAGGTGATATCACCCTTTTGATAATGATCTCTCAAAAAGTGATGTATTACATCAATATGTTTTGTCCTAGAATGTGAAATAGGATTTTTTGAGATGTTAGTAGAACTTGTGTTATCACAATTTATTGGTACATGTCTGAATTGATATCCATAATCTAGTAATGTGTGTTTCATCCACAAAATTTGTGCACAACAACTGCCAGTAGCTATATATTCAGCCTCTGTAGTAGATAATGCAATCGAATTTTGTTTCTTACTACACCATGATACTAGTGACTTGCCTAAAAGGTGACATGTTCCATAGGTGCTCTTTCTATCTAACTTACAACCACCGAAGTCAGCATCAGAATAACTAACTAGTTCAAATGATTGTCCTTTAGGATAGAACAATCCTAGATTGGGTGTATGCTTGAGGTATTTGAAAATTATCTTTATAGCATTTAAATGTGATTCTTTAGGATTTCCTTGAAAACGATCACACATACACACACTAAACATAATGTCTGTATGGCGAGCAGTTAAGTAAAGTAAACTTCCAATCACTACTGGAAAAAAGGCCTATACCCATGGTTCAAAACCGTGGGCTGGAACGCCGTCGGTATAGGTCCCCAGCCTATACCCACGGTTTTCCAAAACCGTGGGTATAGGTGTTCTGCCATCGTGTCAACAAAACATTCCCAATTGCCACGGTGTCAATGGCTTTTACCCACGGTTTCAAAACCGTGGGTATAGATCCTAAAATAAAGCCGTAGGCGGGTTTCGATCCCACTACCTCCTCGCTGCAAAGTACCGCATCTACCACTACCCTACTATCAATTATGTGTATATATATATATATTTAGTTAAATATAGTTATATAAACCGTGGGTATAGAGGGAAGAACCGTAGGTATAGGACTCCCGCTAAAAAAAAAAATTCCCGCGGAAATTTTTTTTTTCCCGCGCACACATGGGAAACCTATACCCACGGTTTTTCAAAACCGTGGGTATAGGTTTTTTATCCTATACCTATCCCCACGGTTCTCCTCAAAACCGTGGGGATAGGTACCCCTATACCCACGGTTCTTGAAAACCGTGGGTATAGGTCAATTTTCAAGACCTATCCCCACGGTTTTTGAAAACCGTGGGTACATGTCTTAAAAATTGACCTATACCCACGGTTATCCAAAACCGTGGGTATAGGGGGTACCTATCCCCACGGTTTTGAGGAAAACTGTGGGGATAGGTCCATTTTCCAGTAGTGAATCATCCCTCTATAATTGGTTTGATCAACAGATTTTCCATCTTCATCAAGATCCAACTTCCAGGTGGTACTCATCGGAGTGTCACTACTTTTAGTGCTATCGAATCCAAAATGTTTTAGAAGATATCTAGTGTATTTACTTTGATTTTAAACAATTCCATCATTATTTTGAAATATTTTAAATCCAAGGAAGAATTTTAGTTCACCCATTAAACTCATTTCAAATTCATTTTGCATCATTTTAGAAAAATCAATACATAATGAATTTTTTGAAGATCCAAAAATAATATCATCTACATAGATTTGAACAACTAAAACATAATTATAAATTCATTTTATAAAGAGGGTAGGATCAGCTAATACTTTTGTAAAACCTTTGGAAATAAGAAAAGTACTCAGTCTATCATACCAAGCTTTTGGAGCTTGTTTTAAACCATATAAAGCTTTTGATAGTTTGAAAATATGATTGGGAAAATTAGGATTTATAAATCCAGGGGGTTGTTTGATGTACATGGATGTTACTAACATATTTTAACTTAGTTTTAATTAATTTTCTAACTGCTTCTTGAGTTTTTAGGTTATTTTTTGTAGTATTTTAATATTTTAGAAATTTTTAGTTAATTTTATATTAACATTAGTTATTTACTTTTAATTTTTTTAATTTTTTTAATTTTTTATTTTTTTTAGTTTAATTAATATTAGTTATTATTATTATTAGTTTACATAACTCTTCTTTTATTTTTACTAATTATTATTATTATTATTACCTTTTTATTTAAACTATTAGATAGTTAGTTTTTAAATTTAAATTTTATTTTTAAATTTTGAATTTTATTTAACTTTCCCCCCCTACCCCCTTGACCCGCTTCCCCTATCAATTCCAAGCACTTATCTTTTTTTTTTAAAAAAACCTTCTCTATCCAATCTCCTTAACTGCATCTCCACCATTTTTTTATTTCTCCACTTATATCTCCCACATACCCGCTGGCCGCCTCCGTTTTTTTATCTCCCCTCCCTCTACCCCGCCGCTTCCCTCCTCTCACCCACGCCCCCCCATCTCCCCATGACCTCTCCTTCCCCACTCACCCGACTCCTCTCCCCCGATCACCCCCATCGCTTCCCTCCTCTCACCCGCTCCCCCCATCTCCCCACGTCCTCTCTTTCCCCACTCGCCCAACTCCTCTCCCCCACTCACCCCCTCCGCTCCCCTTATCACCCAGCCACCCCCTCTCTCTCACCGACACTCCCCCCTCCTCTCACCCGTGCCCCCATCTCCCCCCGGCCCTTCACCCCGCTCACCCCCTGCTCCCCCTGTCCACCCCGCCTTTCCTCCAGGCGCCACCCTTCCTCCAGGTACCACCCTTCCTCCAGGTGGGATCCTCTCCGCTGCAGGCCAGCTGAACCACGAAGAAGTGCCGCACCTTCCATCTGAAACCTTCCAGTGCGCCACCCTGCACCGCACCACAATCAGGCTACCGCCTCCTGCGAGCCACCTCTCTCTTGGAGAGCACACCCGCCTGGCTCCGTTCTCCCTGCCTGCACAGCGCACCAGTAGCGCGCAGTTCACCGTATATAGTGGACGCTGGTCCCTCTATTCATCCAGCTTGCACAACAGTGGTTTGAGGGTGACAACTCGCTTACATCCGGAGATCTACGGGCCAGTGTGCTACGCAATGAGATAGAAGAGATCATTTTTTCAGATAAGTTCACCGCTCAACGATACCCCAGGAGCCGACCAGTAGCCGCGCACTACTCACCGCTCATATCCTACGTTCTGGTGGTCGTAAAGCTAGCGCGCGACATCATCACATGCCGAGGTGCGGTCAGATATTGAAGAACAAGTTGCATGCCACGAGAGTGAAGACCGACACGACTATTTGTTGGTAACACAGTTTTATTTTACATGACTTTTCATCTTATTACCGTTTTTACATTTTCAGTTGTGATGTCGGGGTGATTTTCTTAGTGTTGGGATGTTGGTTGATTAATTAAAATTATTGCGCATGCCATGCAACATATTGTTTGATGATTAATTGTCAATTAAATTTATTTTAATTGAATGTTTATCTGTTTAAATTATTTTTTCACTGAATTAATTGTTGAAATTGAAATTGACCCTTTTAATTTTAAGTCGACGTGGCGGTCAGAGAAGTTAAACCGTGTTGACCGATGGTAGGTGCAAATTGGTGACACAACTTTGTGAGAAACGGGTTGTGTCATTTCACCGTATAGTTCGGGACTTGAACGAATTTCCTAATTTATTTATGACACCAGAGAACGGGACTTTAAAAAATTAGGAATTTTAAATTGAGCATCTAAAAAATGATTATATTTTTGGAACTAGAGATAACTAAACAGAATAAATATTTAATCACATAAAATAATATTTTGCATGTCTGCGTGATAATTTAATTGTGACACCAGCATCCCCGACACATTTTTTTGATTTAGAGTCCATCATCATTCTCATTTGCAATTTTCTTTTTATCTTTTGTCTTCTCACCTTTTATTTTAATTAAAAAAAAAAGAAAACTCAAAAATAGGAATCCCCTCAAACCTTGTCCTTCTAAACATTGTCCAATGAAATATTTTTATTGAACTAGATTCCGTTCTCTCTGTGGTTCGACCATGCTCGCCACTTTTACAGTAGCCAGTCGGTTATAAAAATTTTCAAATTGGACGCACTGTGACGCACTCACCAAATTTCTAATTCCGTTGCCGGGGAGTACGTGCACGTCTAGAATTAGGAAAATTTCAAGTAGACCTTGCTTTAGGCACTGTTCACCTAAATGGTGAACACTCGTAATTCTGATCCATCGAAGAATGACCCACCCCTTGATCCGCAACTTGAACATCAAAGAAAGGGAAAAGAAAAAATCGGTACCTCAGTCGCAAATGCAATGCATCCACCTGAGGAAAGCGTTGAAACTCACATTCCGACACTTACTAGTGGACAAGTCCATCCACTTTTCCAAAACCGTCTCGATAATCAAAGGCCTCAGACTACTATGAGACAGGAGTTGTGACCCAACACAGTCAGAGTTAGCTCAGGCATAACAAGACCCAGAATCCAAGCAATGCACTTTGAATTGAAGACTTCCACGATCAACCTGCTCCAACAACATGCACAATTTCATGGATTGAGCAGCGAGGGCCCTTATATGCATGTGAACAGATTTCTTGAAGTCTGTGACACATTTAAATATAACGGAGTGATGGATGATGCGTTGATCCTGTGACTGTTTCCGTTCTCATTGCAAGGGAAAGAAAAGTACTGGTTGGAAAGTCTCGACTCAGAAACAGTTTTTACTTGGGAAGTGCTGAGAAGTAAATTTCTTGATCAATATTACACAACAGCTCAATCTTTTAAAAACAAGAGAGATCTCGACTCCTTTTATCAAAGTGAATAGGAATCATTAGGAGAAGCTTGGGAAAGATTCAAGTCCATGTTAAGACGTTGTCCTCATCATGGGATGAAGTTGGAAAAACAGTTGCAATCTTTCTACTATGGACTTCAACCTGAGAGTAAGTCTGCAATCAACACAGCTACTGGCAATGCGTTCATGGAAATGGATCCTGAAGATCTGTACATATTAATTCAAAACATGGCCGAACACAGTTTCCAGTGGCCAGAAGATTTTTCAAGAAGAAAGGCAGGAGTGCATCACGTTGATGTCCATACATTCATGGCTGCACAATTTGAAGCTCTCAACAAGTGGATTGACAACTTGTCAATAAACCCGCCTAAGCCAGTCCATGTTGTTCAAGCTGAACACTGTCCACACTGTGGTGGCCCTCATGATTATACTATGTGTCCATATAACACATCTGAGACCAAGATGTCTGAAGCTAACTTTGTCAACTACAACAAAGGGAATTATGGAAACAACTACAACACAAACTGGCAAGGAAATAACCAAAATCAAGGCTGGGAGGAGCCATAAACTACTCAACCATTGAACCAGAACACGGGTCCACCTGGATTTCCTACTCAATCTTCCTTCAGACCTGCCATGCAATCGCAAGAGCAAGGATATCAATAGAAATACCGACCCCCATTTCAACAACAACAACAATATAAAGAGAAAAAGAAAACAACAAACTTGTCCCCTCCTACAATGCAAGGAAAACAAGATTGGGGAGCAACTATCGCTAAACTAATGATGTCCAATCAATCAAGGTTTGAGTTACAAGAGATGGAAACTCAAAATTTTCATACAACAACCCAAAATTTGCAAGAAAAAACTCAAAATTTGCAGACGAACACCCAAAACCTGCAGGATTCCATGCGTAACATTGAAAATCAAGTCGGTCAGATAGCCACACAATTGCAGAAACGATAACAAGGAACTCTATCGGGAAGCACAAGAGTCAACCCAAGAGAAGAAGCAAAATCCATCACATTGAGAAGTGGTACATAGTTACCAGAGCACCAAAGTCCTGATGTTCAACCAATAGATGAGATGCCTATACCTTCCACTGAGGATGGAAACTCAACAAACAAATCAATCCAACTTGAAACCAAAGAGGAGGAAGATAAAAAAAACATGAAAAAAATGAAAAGGCAAGAAAGGAGAAGGAAAACGAGGCACTCAACGAAAGAGCGAAATCCCACATACCACCTCCTCCATTTCCACAAAGACTAAAGTAAAGGAAGTTAGATGTTCAATTTTCAAAATTCATGGAGATGTTCAAAAATCTTAAAATAAATATTCCTTTTGTGGAAGCCATCACACAAATTCCCCACTATGGCAAATTTCTCAAGGAACTTCTGTCAAAAAGAAGAAAATTAGATGATGTGGGAATAGTCATAATTCACGAGGAATGTTCAGCGGTTATACCCAGATCCATACCTCCAAAACTAAGAGACCCTGGGAGTTTCACTATTCCTTTCAATATTAGAGGATGTCAATTCGAAAGATCTTTGTGCGACCTCAGAGCTAGTGTCAATCTCATTCCGTCTAGAATCCTTGAAGAACTAGGCATCACCAAATTAAATCCAACGAGAGTCACCTTGCAAATGGATGACTGATCAGTGAAGCATCCTCGAGGGATTCTAGAGGATGTACTTTTCAAGGTTGATAAATATTACTTCCCTGCTGATTTCATTGTCCTCGATATGGAAGAAGACAAGGACATCCCACTCATTCTCGGGAGACCCTTCTTAGAAACATGCAGAGCGCTGGTTGATGTCCAAGAGGGAAAGTTAATTTTTAGAATTGGTGATGAGAACATAACATTTGATGTCCTAAAGGCCATGAAAAAACCATCTGTAGCAGACTGTCATTTCCTGGATACGATTGAAGAATGGGATGAGTTAGCAAGCGATGCATTGGATCTCGCGGATTTGCACAAAGAAAATGAAGAGTTTTTTGAATCAATCGAGGTAGTGGAATTTATCAAGAACATAGTCGAGCCTTTAAATAAACATGAATTCACTTCAGTCACTCCATCAATTGAAAATCCTCCAACACTTGAGCTTAAACCCCTTCCATAAAACCTGAGATATAGTTACTTGGGAGATTTAAACACCTTACCAGTCATCATCAATGCCAATCTTTTGAGTGAAAAAGAGAGCAAATTGCTCAATGTCCTGTCACAAAGGAATCCAGCAATAGGTTGGATGATTTCTGATCTAAAAGGTATAATTCCTTCCATATGTACTCACAAAATACATATGGAAGATAATTCAAAACCTTGCAGGCAACCACAATGACTCTTGACACCTCCCATGAAAGAAGTAGTCAAGAAAGAAGTTATTAAACTTCTTGATTCTGGTTTAATATTTCCAATCTATGATAGTCAGTGGGTTAGCCCATTGCAAGTGGTACCTAAAAAGGGTGGAACCACAGTGGTTTAGAATGATAAAGGATAATTGATAACCACAAGAACAGTGAATGGATGGAGAGTGTGCGTCGACTATTGGAAATTAAATGATGCCACCAGAAAGGATCACTTCCCATTTCCCTTTATTGATCAAATCCTTGAACGATTGGCAGGACGAGATTACTACTGTTTTCTGGATGGATACTCAGGCTATAATAAAATATCAGTGACACCAGAGGATCAAGATAAAAGCACGTTCACTTGTCCATATGGTACATTTTCTTATCGGGGAATGCCTTTTGGAATGTGCAATGCTCCAGCCACATTTTAATGATGCATGATGGAAATGTTCCATGACATGATTGAAGAGTTCTTGGAAATATTCATGGATGACATCTCTGTGTATGGAGACTCTTTTGATGACTGTCTGGAACATCTGGATAAGGTTTTGGCAAGATGCGAAGAAAAGAATCTGGTTCTTAATTAGGAAAAGTCACACTTCATGGTACAAAGTGGAATGGTTTTAGGTCATCAAATTTCAAAGAAAGGAATTGAAGTCGATGAAGAAAAGATTAGTACCATCTCTGAGCTACCCATGCCTTCTTCAGTATGTTCCATTCGAGGTTTTCTTGGGAACGTTGGATTCTATAGATGCTTCATTAAGGATTTATCTGTTATTTCCCAGACCCTTAAGAACCTATTGGGAAAATATGTCACATTCTACTTCAGCCCTGAATGTAAGGAAGCATTTAAATTATTAAGGCAGCATTTGGTTGAAGCCTCGATAATGATTTCACCTGATTGGGAGCAGCCATTCGAGTTAATGTGTGATTCTAGTGACTGGGCAGTTAGAGCTGCCTTGGGACAAAGAAAAGAAAAGATCTTTAGGCCAATCTAATATGCTAGCCACACTTTGAATGAGGCTCAACATAATTACACAACAACTGAAAAAGAGATGCTAGCATTTGTCTTTTCCTTTGATAAATTTCGATCCCATCTGTTGTTCTCAAAAGTCACTGTCTATACGGATCACTCTGCACTTCGGTATTTGATGACCAAGAAAGATGAAAAACCCAGACTCATTCAATGGATACTGTTACTTCAAGAATTTGACATTGAAGTCAAATACAAAAAGGGAACAAAGAATGTCGTTTCTGATCATTTATCACGACTCAACCATGACACAAGTGAAATCAATGTTGAACTAATCAATGAAACATTTCCTGATGAACAACTCTATGCCATTGAGACAATCACACCCTGGTATAATGATTTCGTGAACTACTTAGCTTCTGGTGTGATACATCCATATTTATCAAAGGAACAGAGGAAAATATTATTGAGTGAAGCACGACATTACTACTGAGATGATCCTTTACTTTTCAAAGACTGTGCGGATGAAATGATAAGAAGATGCATCCCTGAAGAAGAAGTTGATAGTGTTTTGAACTTGTGCCATACTGGAGAAGCTGGGGGACACCATGGGATTCATCGAACAATCAGCAAAGTGTTACAAAGTGGTTTGTGCTGGCCGACCATGAATCATGATATTCGCGAATTTGTCATGAATTGTGACAAATTCCAAAGAACTGGGGGTATAAGCTGGAAGCGCGAAATGCCACAACACTCAATCATGGGCATTGAAATTTTTGACATATGTGGAATTGAATTCATGGGTACTTTTCCTAAATCTTTTGGGAAATCCTATATCCTTGTCTGTGTGGACTATGTGTCAAAATGGGTGGAAGCTGAATCATTCTCGGAAAATACTGCTCGAGTCATCATCAAATTTTTGAACCAACACATTTTTACCCAGTTCGGAATTCCAAGGCTCATCATCAGTGACCGTGGTACCCACTTCAATAATGCACTGTTTCAGAAGCTAATGAATCACCATGGATGTCACCACTACATGAGCACCCCATACCATCCACAAACCAATGGCCAAACTAAGGTTTCAAACCGATAAATTAAGGGTATTTTGGAGAAAACTGTGAATACCTCTAGGAAATATTGGGTCACCAAACTTGATGATGCACTTTGGGCCTACAGAACTGCCTACAAGACACCCATTGGAATGTCCCCAAATAGGTTAGTCTTTGAAAAAACCTGCCACTTACCTATAGAATTGGAACATAAATCTTATTGGGCTGTGAAGAAACTGAATTTTGATTTCAAAACTGCCTAAGAGAAGCATTTTCTACAAATGAATGAACTAGATGAGATGAGGAGAGAAGCATATGACAATGCTTTGATTTACAAAGAGAAAACTTGAGCCTGGAATGACAAAAGGATCCAACAAAGAAATTTTTCAGAAGGCGACAAAGTTATCCTCTTCAACTCACAACTTCGAATCATGGCTGGAAAAATCAAGTCGAAGTGGTCAGGTCCTTACACCGTCACAATTGTTTATCCACATGGTGCTGTAGAAATTTCTGATGGGAAGATTCCTCCATTCAAAGTAAATGGTCAACGACTTAAACTTTAGCACACTTTGGATAAAATAGGCATCATTGAAGAACTACAATTGCAATGAGAAGTTATCCATCTGGTTGAAGACATTAAACTTAGCGCTGATCGAGAGGCAACCCGACTGCTTCTTCATTCTTTGATCTTTGTTTCTTACTCTATCTCTATCTCTCTATCTATTTTGTGGATGTAGATAAAAAAATGTCTATATCTTCTGATTCTTCTGTGGTCATCGATTCGCTTGTTCCATCTCCCTCTGACTTAGTACAATGGATGACCCATGAGATGGCTAATATCGAGCACTGTCTTGAGGAACTTTCACTAGAGATTCGTGCTCAGCACCAGGTACCACCACAAAGAGCACATATTCAATTCCTTCCTCACCAGATTCACGCTCACTATGCTCTGGAGGTGGTTAATCCCACTAAGCATCCCCGTGAGATCAATGACACAACCACTAGTTCTCGTAAGAGGTAGAGGAATTCTGAGCCGATGGACCAAGATGATTGAACATTGTCCATCCGTCTGGCTGAAGACGTAAAACTTAGCGCTTCCTGGGAGCCAACCCATGTTCCAGTTTCATTTTTCCCCCTTTCTTATTTTAACTGTTCTAGTTTGTTTGAGAAAATAAAACATGGAATGTGTGAAATTTTTTTAGCTACTCCTGATATTTGTATGAACTTGTCACTCTCTTGCATCTCTGCTTACATTTATATGATTATTGGTGTTATCTTTATGATATGATGCGGGTATGTGTTGTCCATATGTAGATTTTACAGGTACATTATTTCTGGAACTTCATCGGATACAAGCAGCCTCTCCGCGTCTATCTGCACTTACACAGGGAAGTGTTTTAATTTTTTCCATATTTTATGCTTCCAAGAAAAACACCATGTAAACTAACAAAAAAAAAACACAAAAACACAAAAACAAAAAAATGAAAATTTTGAAAAAAAACTAACACTCCTGTCATTCATGAACCCACATAAAAGATGCTGTATTTTTATCTCATCCCAGTTAAAAACATGCCACTTGTGTCCCTAGGCAGTTTGAGAACCTGATTCTTGTTCTAGATTTCTTTTATCCTTGATCTCATGACTTAGACGATTGCTGATATTATTTCATGCTTAGAAAATGTTTTTCAAAAACTTGTATAATTTTGAGACACTTATTTGCACTCATTCTCATCTGTGCTGTCCAACATTATATTTCCCTACCCGTGAGGACTCTGGACCATTTTACATCATCTCCTGTTTCTCTTTTTCTTGAGGGAATCTCAACCATGTTATGTCTTCTATAACTTGCCATGTTTTTTCCATCAAAGCGATAGGAATTTTTGGAAGTTTCACTAAAATGATCGAGGCATCTGTTTGATTTTTTTCAGCCCCGTTGACCCACTGAGCCACCCAAACATTTTCTCCATCGTATAGCCCTTAGAAGCCATGTAAGATACTTTTAGGATGATCCCAAGCCGATACCCTTCCCTACCAATTTCTTGAATTTTTTGCATGATAATTTCAATCTAAGGAGGGGGGAGAGACTTACTCATGGAGAGGGTTCTTTGAGGGGCAGTGAGTCATTTGATGTACATGGATTGAAATTATCCCATCCTGATCATATGAGTTCTTTTTTTTCACAGTAGCCACATTCATTTCATATTATTTTGATATAGGAATATATAATCCTTTTGAGTTCCAACAACGAGTACATTGGTGGTCATTACGCGGTAACCCTAGACTTTGGGGATACCTATTAAAGTGATGATCCATTACTACAGGAACTAGAGAGTTTTCTATATGACCTACCTTCATTGAGATGTTACAACATATACACTTCTTGTGTACCATTCTTTGGGATTATTGCCTGACACCTATTCTATGGGGTTTTTGAGTTGATACTCACCAGTTTTTCCTGACCATATTATTTGAGTGAGTTGTGTCTTAAAAAAAAGAGTGAAAAAAGGAGCGCAACATTGGCTTATCATATTCTTGGGGATAAGAAATGTTTTAAGTGTGGGGGAGTGAGAGTTTTAGGGAGACATTTGGATTGACTTATCATGCATTTATTTCAAGATTCAACCCTCCTTTTTACCAAAAAGATGTCATTTTTTTTAAAACCCACCGTCCCACAGCTTCAGAAACATTTGAACCTCATGTAAAGTCCTTGAGATTAGTGCATTATTTTGATTTCCACTAGTGGAGATGAGAAATTTATGGCAAGCCTATGGTAAGCATGCATGTGTATGAGAATTGAGAAAAACTTTGATCATATATTTTGAGAGATGAGAGTGATGGAAAGGTAGGTCACATGATACATGAGTGCACGTACTTGTTTTGAAAAGAATGCAAGTGAAAGAAAAATGTTTTTTGAAAATTGGATTTTTAAATGAAGCATGATATTTTATGGGTAAAAGAGAATGGAAAATTTTGAACTTGTAATTTTGATGCTTGGATTTGTCTACGGGTCGACTTGTGTTTTATTTCAGATTGTTTTTCCCAGGAGTGAAAAAGTTTAAGTGTGGGGGATTTGATGTACATGGATGTTACTAACATTTTTTAACTTAGTTTTAATTAATTTGATAACCATTTCTTGAGTTTTTAGGTTCTTTTTTGTAGTATTTTAATATTTTAGATATTTTTAGTTAATTTTATATTAACATTAGTTATTTACTTTTAATTTTTTTAATTTTATTTTTTTTAGTTTTTTTAGTTTAATTAATATTATTTATTATTATTATTAGTTTACATAAATCTTCTTTTTATTTTTACTAATTATTATTATTATTATTACCTCTTTATTTAAACTATTAGATAGTTAGTTTTTAAATTTAAATTTTAGTTTTAAAATTTGAATTTTATTTAACATTTCTCCCCTACCCCCCTTGAACCGCTCCCCCTATCAATCCCACACACTTCTCTTTTTTAAAAAGAACCTTCTCTATCCAATCTCCTTAACTTCATCTCCACCATTTTTTATTTCTCCACTTATATCTCCCACATACCCACTGGCCGCCTCCCTTTTTTTATCTCCCCTCCCTCTACCCCGCCGCTTCCCTCCTCTCACCCGCGCCCCCCATCTCCCCACGGCCTCTCCTTCCCCACTCGCCTGGCTCCTCTCCCCCGCTCACCCCCATCACTTCCCTCCTCTCACCCGTTCCCCCCATCTCCCCACGGCCTCTCCTTCCCCACTCGCCCGAATTCTCTCCCCCGCTCACCCCCTCCGCTCCCCTTATCACCCAGCCGCCCCCACTCTCTCACCAGAACTCCCCCCTCATCTCACCCGCGCCCCCCATCTCCCCCCGAACCTTCACCCCACTCGCCCCCTGCTCCCCCTGTCCACCCCACCTTTCTTCCAGGTGCCACCCTTCCTCCAGGCACCACCCTTCCTCCAGGTGGGCTTCTCTCCGCTGCAGGCCAGCTGAACCACGAAGCAGCGCCACACCTTCCATCTGCAACCTTCCGGCATGCCACCCTACACCGCACCACAACCAGGCTGCCGCCTCCTGCGAGCCACCTCTCTCCTGGAGAGCACACCCTCCTGGCTCCGTTCTCCTTGCCTGCACAACGCACTAGTAGAATGCGGTTCACCGTATACAGCGGACACTGGTCCCTCTGTTCATCCAGCTTACACAACAATGGTTTGAGGGTGACAACTCACTTACATCCGGAGATCTATGGGCCAGTGTGCTACACAGTGAGATAGAAGAGATCATTTTTCAGATAAGTGCACCACTCACCACTACCCCAAGAGCCTACCAGCAGCCGCGCACTACTCACCGCTCATATCCTACGTTCCAATGGTCGCAAAGATGGCGCACGACGTCATCACGTGCCTAGGTGCGATCAGATATTGAAGAACAAGTTTCATGCAGTGAGAGTGAAGACCGACACGACTATTTGTTGAGAACGGAACTTGGTGCGGTCAGATATTGAAGAAAAAGTTGCATGCAGCGAGAGTGAAGACTGACATGACTATTTATTGGTAACACAGTTTTATTTTACATGACTTGTCATCTTATTACCATGTTTACATTTTCAGTTGTGATGTCAGGGTGATTTTCTTAGTGTCGGGATGTTGGTTGATTAATTAAAATTATTGCGCATGCCATGCAACATATTTTTTGATGATTAACTGTTAATTAAATTTATTTTAATTGAATGTTTATCTGTTTAAATTATTTTTTCACTGAATTAATTGTTGAAATTGAAATTTTCCCTTTTAATTTTAAGTCGACGCGGCAGTCCGAGAAGGTAAACCGCGTTGACCGATGGTAGGTGCAAATTGGTGACACAACTTTGTGAGAAACAGGTTGTGTCATTTCGCCGTATAGTTTGGGAATTGAATGAATTTCCTAATTTATTTATGACACCAGAGAACGGGACATTAAATAAATTAGGAATTTTAAATTGAGCATCTAAAAAATGATTATATTTTTGGAACTGGCGATAAATAAACAGAATAAATATTTAATCACATAAAAGAATATTTTGCATGTCTTTATGATAATTTAATTGTGACACCAGTATCCCCGACACATTTTGTTGATTTAGAGCCCATAATCATTCTCATTTTCAATTTTATTTTTATCTTTTGTCTTCTCACATTTTAGTTTAATTAAAAAGAAAAAAAACAAAACTCAAAAATAGGAATCCCCTCAAACCTTGTCCGTCTAAACATTGTCCAACGAATTTTTTTTTAGTGAACTAGATTCTGTGCTCTCTATGGTTCGACCCTGATCTCCACTTTTACAGTAGCCAGTCGATTATAAAAATTTGCAAATTGGACGCGCTGCGACGCACGTACCATTGTTCAACAAAGACATCCTCAACTATATAACCATTTAAGAATTCACTCTTAACATCCATTTGATATAGTTTGAAATTCAGATGTGCAGCATAGGCAAGCAGGATTCTGATGGCTTCAAGTCTGGCAGCTGGAGCAAAGGTCTCCTCATAGTCAATTCCTTCTTCTTGACTATATCCTTATGCAACTAATCTATCCTTATTCCTAACTATATTTCCAGCTTCATCTACTTTATTTCTAAACACCCATTTAGTTCATATGATGAAAGTGTCCTTGGGTCTTTCAAAAAGTTTCCAAACTTTATTTCTTTCAAACTGATTAAGTTCTTATTGAATATCCATTACCCAAAATTCATCATTGATGTCATCATCGATGTTTTTAGGTTCAAGTTGTGACAAGAAGGCTTGATGTTCAACCTGATTTCTAAGAGAAGCTCTAGTTTGTGTTCCTTTCTCTAAGTCTCCTACAACAACATATAAGGGATGGTTTTTAAGGGTTCTAACCTTTCTAGAAAAAGAGGGACTTATGATTTCAGGTTCATCAATAGATTCTGGTTCATTATGACTCGATTGTAGAGAATTTCCAGAATTGGAAGTTTTCACAGATTCTTTCACATAGGAATTTAAGGATTTTGAGTTGATGTTCAGATTTGGTACATCATCCTCCAGATTTTCTAGGATGGTTCTAGGCTCATGTGGATCTATTTCATCAAACTTGATATGAACAGATTCTTCCACACATTTAGTTCTCTTATTTAATAATCTATAATCTTTACTTAATATTGAGTAACCTAGGAAAATTCCTTCATCACTTTTGGATGCAAATTTGTCAAGATTATCATTAGTGTTGAGAATAAATACTTTGTAACCAAAAACTATAAAGTAATTATCCTTAGGCTTACTATTGTTTCAGAGTTCATATGGGGTCTTTTTGAGAATTGGTCTAATCAAGACTCTATTGATTATATATCATGTTGTATTAACAGCTTCATCCCAAGAGTAAATAGGTAAGTCATATTCACTAAGCATTGTTCTAGAAATTTCTTGGAGGTTTCTATTTCTTCTTTCTACAACACCATTCTGCTGAGGTGTTCTAGGGGTAGATAAATTGTGACTATAACCATTCTGTGAGAAAAAGGATTCAAACTCTTGATTTTCAAACTCACAGCCATGATCACTTCTTAAAGATTTAATTTTAAGGCCACTAAGATTTTCTATAGACTTGACATACTTAGTAAAATAAGAGCAGACTTCACTTTTGTGAGCCATGAATAAGGTCTAGGTATATCTAGAGAAATCATCTACCAGAATGTAAACATAGTGCTTCCCATTTAAACTAGAAACTCTAGATGGTCAAAAAAATCCATGTGAACCAATTCAAGAGGTTGAGAAGTAGAAACATCTTTCTTTGATTTGAAAGATATTTTGTGTTGTTTTCCATTTTGACAAGGATTATACACTTTGTCATGTGGAAACTCAAGTTTGGGTACGTCTTTAAATAGGAATTTTATAGTTAGCTTTCTAAGGGAGTGAACATTACAGTGTCCTAGTCTCCTATGCCAGAGCCAAGATTCTTTATGAAATACACTTAAGCATGAAGCATTTTGAGAAGCTAAGGAATCTAAATTAATAGAATAAACATTCTCATTCCTTGATGTAGAAAATACTAATTCATCTTCAGAATTAAAGACATTACATGCATCATTTTCAAGTTTAACATGATATCCATCATCACATAATTGTGAGATACTAAGCAGATTATATTTTAAGCCATTAACAAATAGTACTTTAGAAATTAAAATCGAATCAGAGTTACCAATCTGTCCTAAGCCAATGATCTTCCCTTTGGAATTATCACCAAATATGACATGTCCTCCGTCTACTTTTATCAGATTCTTAAAGCATGAGTAGTCTCATGTCATGTGCCTTGAACACCCACTGTCCAAGTACCACATATTCTTGTAGTATGTCTTTAAGCATCTTTCCTATAACATGATCAATAAAAGACAGATTTTGGTACCCATACTTGTTTAGGTCTAGTAACATTAGTAATAAGTTCTTTAGGAACCCATACTTGTCTCATAGATTTCCTATAAGCATTATGTAAAGTGTTTGAAAAATAAACTGTATTTGGTCCACAAAAACTTGAAACAGTAGAGTATGTATCATGACTTGAGCTAGTTGAGTTGTGTCCAGAATTGGGAACAAAACTATGTGTCCTAGATTTGGAAATAAAATTTGTTCTACCAAGGTTTCTTTTACAAGGTTGATAACCAATGCCAATATTATATTCAGGGGAAATTTGTTTTCCTAGAATTTGGATAAGGGTATTTTTCCCATTGGTAAACTTTTCTAAGTCACTTTTTAATTACTCATTAGACATTTTTAATTAATTTTTTTCTTTGAGTAGTTGAGCATTTTTCTCCTTTTCAGTAGTAAGTTCAGATTTAACATTTGTAGTGAGAACATTCCATTTCTTCAATGATTTATATCTATCTTTTAATTCATTGCATGTCTCTTCAAGAATGTTTCAATATTCAAAAATTTCTTCATTAGTCATATTTTCAAAGTCACTTTCCTCTTCAGAGTAGTATAAATTATGTACAGAAGAGTTCAGTGTTACCTAAGATGTGTTTTTCATAAAACACATATTGGATTTGTTAGCCTGTTCATCATGTGATGTCTCTAAGTCGCTTGAACTATCCTCAGAGGCACTACAGGTTGCCTTTATTTCCCTTTTGTACTTCTTGTACTTATCCTCATACTTCTTATTATACTTGAGATTTAGACAGGCAGCCTTTATATGTCCTTTGCACTTACATTCATAGCATACAATTTCATCAGTTTTGTCACTTATTTTCCAATCCTTTTTCCAGCTTCCTTTTTGATCATACTTTCCCTTGAAGTTAGGCTTTCTGAAAAATTTCTTCTTTTTGTAAAATCATTTGAATCTTCTGGCCAATTGAGCCATCTCCTCATCACTGTTAGGTGATGATTGTTCAGTGGTGTAACTTTCTACAGAATCTTCCAGTTTCACTTTGTCTTTGTGCTTTGAGAAGGTGGTCTTGAATGCTATAGATTTCATCTTTGGTTCATCCTCCTCTTCTTTATTGACTTTCATCTCTTCCTCATACATCATCAGTTTCCCAATGAGTTCTTTTAAAGGTAGCTTGCTGATGTCGCATGATTCTCTAATAGAGACAGAGGTTCGCCTCCATCTTTCAGGTAGACATCTAAGGATTCTCATGATCTGTTCTTTGGCAGTGACTTCTCTTCCTAGAGAAATCATTTTCTTGACAATCTCGTTGAACCTGAGATACATGTCAGAAATAGGCTAATCGGGTTTCATCTTAAAATTATCATATTTTATAGTATAACTATTAAGCCTCATTTCCTTTACACTAGATGTGGCTTCATGTGAGACAGACAAGGTATCCCAAATTTCATGGGTAGTTTTACAGGCATAAATCCTATTAAATTCTTCATCTCCGAAGGAACAATACAGAGCATTCATGGCTTTGAAATTATTATTATAAGAAAGTTTTGTAGGTTCATCCCATGTAATTATATCAGTCACAAGGAGTTTGTATTCATCTATAATGGATGACCAAATTTCAAAGCTCATTCTCTCTAGATTCATTTTCATTTTAATTTTCAATTGAGCATAATTGGTTCCATTAAAGAATGGTGGTCTGTTGGTTGCAACACCTTCCAATCTATTATCCATACTAACAAATTACTTTAAAAGATCTAGAAATTTAGACTTAACATAAATTTACAGATCTTTAAAGTACAACTACAATCATAGTTGAGTAAGATTACACAGGGTCCGAATAAATCAACCTCTAATACCAAATATTGGTCGGATTAGTTTACTCAAGATGGGAGGGGTTAATTGAGTAACTATAAAAATTTATGTTATAAAAATATTATTTTAAAAGAAATGGGTTTCCCCAAAAATAGATACAGCCCAGTTAATCACGGTTATACTGTTATAAGAGTTTGACTATTTAAACAACTTCTTAGAATATTGATTAATTCTTAGTAATCTTAATATGTATTATTAATTTTACTTTTGAGGTTATCCTACTAATACAAATCAGTTATAACTTCTTTCCAAGACTAACTATGAAAGTGAAATTAGATTTTTCTAGATTATGTAGTAAAGCAGTAAAACAGAGAAGACTAAATTTAAATAGCACAATGGATATGAAACAAGTGGTTCAGTCTCAAGCCAAGACCTAATCCACTCTACTTGGTGATCACCTGCCACCAAGTATTTTATATAAATAAAATTTGATCCACACCCTGGATCGGGGTTAACAACAGTATATACAATGTCCAGGTCACACAGGGACCTCTTCCACAGTTTTTGTGGGTAGAAAAAAACAATAACCAGGCCACACAGGGACCTCTTCCACAGTTGTCGTGTGTAAAAAAAAGTATAAGGAGTTTGGTGTAAGGATTTATAAATCCTTCAGTTTAGCACAGGATTCAGTGTGTGTGTGGAATATACATAGTACACACACTGCTCAAAAGTTAAGTAAAAGAATCAATAAGAGAGAGTAGATATGAGTTTAGAAAGCTCTAGTGATTTGAAGTGCAGCTCTGGAGTCCTTCGATTTAGCAGAAATGCTTCCGAGTCCTTCTCTGGTTTTTGTCTTGAAAAACAGAGTGTTGTGATTCAGCTTGTGTTCTCCACAAGCTTCAATAATGTGAATATGTTCTCTGGATTCCAGTGTACTTCTTATGTTCTTCAGTAGAGTCGAATTGTATGCATCTGAAAATTATTTCTTTGAAAATCTTGCAAAAATGTTCTTCATGGTCATGCTCACACGCTTGTTTTATGTTCAGTATTGTGCACTATGGTTGTTGGGAACTCTCCAATCTTTATCTTCGAATGCATGTGTTTTAGCCGACAGGTTCCATGTAATTTATACCTCGTACCTCATACTATGTCTATAAAGAAAAATTAATTATGTCAGTGCATTAAAGGCATCAAATATGACCGTTAAATATTAAATTGAAAGATGACAAAATAGTTTAAGAAACAGTGTCATAGTATTTTATGCAAATGGTGTCTCCTTCGCACGGTGTTTGAGTGTCACGGTTTGAGTGTCACGATGTCTTTTTCACAGTGTCTTGCTGACGGTGTTTGGCTTACGATGTCTTGCGCACAATTTCTTGCTCACAGTGTCTTGCTCACGGTGTCTGGCTCACGGTGTCTTGCTCACGGTGTCTTACTCACGGTGTCTGGCTTATTGTGTCTGGATAACTGTGTCGGGATTCACGGTGTCTTGTACTTAGGAAAATAACAGTATTCAGACTTAAACAGTAATACACATGAAATGGATTGAGCTTAACCATTATAAATCATGAGTGAACTTGAAACATAAAAACACATGATTGGATATAATTTATTGGATTTAACTAGGTTGAATGAGATTTTGAAATTATTATTGAGATTTGTGATCATTAAAACATGATTAATACATGATGAGTTCAACATATATAACTCATACATGGATTTAGAAGAATTAGGATTGGAACTAAGGTGATTCTTCCCTTTAACTCCTAAAAATATGTCTCACAAGCTTTAGACCATAGGAACTACACACCCTTCCTAGTCAAGGTTGTAAGAGGTGTTGCTAAGTGAGAGAAGTCTTGAATGAATCAACTATAATATAAATCCAACCCTACGAAACTGCATATATCAAACACATTCTTGGGATTCTCCTAGGAAACCATAGTGCTAACCTTCTCTAGGTCAATTGATAATCCCAACTCATATAAAATTTAAACCAAGAATTGAACCATACTGATCCAAAAGTTTTATTTACTGAGCTTCACATGTAGCTAGTTATGTCTCAATGTACTCATTATGATCTCAATATGATTGGAATGGTCGTGGATACTGCATGAGTACACCAAGATGTTGTCTATGAATAATACCATGAAGGAATCAAGATATGAGTGAAAAACTAATTCGTTAGAGCCAAGAAGACTACCTACACATTTGTCAGACCGAACAACATAACCAGATAATCGTACAAGCTGTACCTACTCTGAAATGTTGTATGTGGTATATATAATGTTCTCACCCGAACATGATTCTAGTATGACGTTATATTGATATTAGAGAAAATATTTTCTCCTTGAACCTGATTGAAGAGGTCATTTATATGAGTCAAAGGATACCAGTACTTCATTATAAGCTGGTTCAATGGTCTATAATCCAAGAAAAACCTTAGGGTACAATCTGACTTCTTGGTGAAAAGGATAGGTGAACCCCATGGTGATGTGCTTGGTCTAATAAAACCCTTAGCCTCTAGATATACAAGCCATCTCTTTAGTTCTTGGAACTCTGTCAGTGCCATCCTATATGGAGGAATGGACACTGGTGTCGCATGATAGAAAAAATATTTTCAATTAAATTTTCATTTAATTTCATTTTTTAAACCCAAAAAAGTGTTACATTATGATTAATTGCTGCTTTTTTATGATATTGGTGTTATTTTGAGATGAACAGTAAAAATGGTCCATTTCATATTTTTAACTATTTTAAATTATTTCTGTATTTTGGCCATAACATTTTCTAAAATAATTAAAATTGAAAAATTATTTCTTTTCCAGATTCTAAACATCTAGGTATTCATTTCATACTTTTGGACCAAAATCTGAATTGACCATATTGAAGCTCCAAAGATGCTCACAATTTGGACTAAGAAAACTGTTTAAAAATCTACCAAGTTTTGGTGTGGGGTTTATACGTTGTTAATGGTGGACCCGAATGCTCTGAAATTAGGTGGGTGGATGTAAAATACGTTTTGAAACAACTTTAATGCAGTATAGGATGCGTGAATTGTCCGTTTAAGGTGTCATTAAAGCATCCTAATCTGGAGGCTTTCGATTTGGAGAGTCTGATTGGACAGAATAAATGGTCAGAGTAAAATGGGCATAACTCTCAGAATACTTGTCCAAATATGCTAAGATTTTTAGGGGAAACTCCCAAGATAATTATAAACAACATTAAAAAAGTATTAAATGCGTGAAGATGTCATTTATTGGGGATAAAATGTGTCAACTTTTGGGGGATAAAAGGAGGAGAGCTCCTCCCTCTCAAAGAATCTCTCATTCCATTCCATTCCTTTTGGGACACCAAGGAGGAGAACTTTTCAGATTTCTCTATTTTATTTAATTTATTTTCCATAGTTTTGTAATTCCTCCTTCTTACCCATTCATCTCGATTACTCTGACCACGGTGGGGTAAACATTTGGAGTTATTGAGGAAGGGTTGGTTTTCTATTTTGTAATTCTTGAGTTCTTGGATGCAATTGAATGAAATTTCTTTCTTCTTAAAAGATGTTTTCAATTTCATATAGAGGATTTTATTATCAAGTGCGATTGTTCTTGAATTTTAATTCAATTATTGACTTTTTCCAAGTTAAAATAATCAATATATCTCTTCACTAATTTCTGGTTCATATACGATGGAATAGACCATGGATTAGTGGTGAAGTACTCAACGATCGCCAGTACATGTAAAAGGGGTAGTGAATGTTCTTGATTGTTTGGGATAAACAAGACTTGATTGGGTATTTCCCATGTCAATTGAATATATTCAATAAAACTATTTTTCACATGGAAGGAGAGTTGACCAAACTAAGATCTTGGTAAAGTTTTCTCTCACCATCATAATTTCACCAAGGAAGTGAGAGCAAACGATTGTAGAAACTCACTTTAATCAACTAGGAAGAATATTTTTATATTAAGTTGAACAAATATAGCATTAAAATTTGGTAAATGACCCTGAACTGATCACCCTTTTAATATCATAGTTTTTCAATAATTTGAATTTGAATTTCCATTCGAACATTTTCTTATCAAACACAATTTTTTTTACCCTCATTTAAAAGTTACAAACTATTTTATGTGCACTCCTATTTGGTAGAAATACTAGGTTAACCACATTAATGCATTTTAACTTAGGAAATAATTGTTTTTCCATGCCCTATGACAGGAGTGCGTCAAAATTGGCGCTGTTTCCAGGAAGGCAGTGCAACAAAAAAGAGATTTTCAAAATTGAATGACCCACAACTCAAAAGAAACATTAATTGAATTTGATCCAGAAATTGAAAGAACATTAACCCAACTAAGAAAAAGAAACCCACCTGAAATATTTGAAGAAATAGATCTCTCAGATTCAAGTGAAACTCTTAGTGTTCACTTTGAACCTAAAATTATGGCTGGAGATCCCAACCCAAACCTACGTGATCTATGTGCACCTCAATTTTCCATTAAAATTAACAAACTCATTGAACCCACTGAACCAAACGATTTTTAATTATGTGTCAATATGATTTCTATGCTTCCAAAGTTTCATGGTCTTGCAGGAGAAGATCCAAATTGGAACATGCAAGAATTCAGATACACTTGCTCAAGCTTCAGGACAAGTGGAGCACCTGAAGACCAATTTTAGTGGAGGGAATTCCCCTTATCACTCTAAGGAGTGGCTAAAGAATGGTTGTACAGTCTAAATCTAGGGGAGATCAGTGATTGGAAAGACCTAAAAAGAAGTTTTATGCAAGGATTCTTTCCTAAATAGAGGAGCACTGCCATCAATAAGGATATTTACATCACACTAAAATCAACTAGAGAAACCCTCTACAAGTATTGGGAGCACTTCAAGAAGCTATTTTCTAGCTGCCCACATCAGTAAATGGAGGAACACCAATTCCTTGTGTTCTTATACCAATGACTTATGGATAATGATCGAAATCTTCTAGTTACCTCATCTGGGGGATACTTGATTGATAAGTCACCTACAGATATCAGAGTACTAATTGAGAATATTTCTCAAAACTCACAACAATTTAGAATAAGAGGAATGGGAACCAGGTAGATACATGAGGTAAAAACATCTGATTCATCTGCATTGATTGAAACCAAAGTTGATGACCTCGCAAGGTTAGTCCGTCAAATGGCTGTAATTCAAGAAAATGGACAACAAGATTCAGCTCAGGTATGTGGTTTTTGTTATTCTTATACTCATTATACTGACCAATGCCCTGAGATATAGGGGACAAAATACTACGCTACGGCCTTTCAACCAATAAAATTCCAACAAAATCAACTGCATCAACCCTAATCCCAACAAGGATATGGGAACCAACAAAACTAGATGAGATCATTTAATCCTAACCAGCACCCCAGTCAACCTCCTTACCACCAGCAGTAATACCAGAACCCCTCTCTATTCCAACAATCCTATAAACAAACCTTACAACAACAACAATACTTTCAACCAACACTATTAAACAGAAATATATATAAACAACCATGCACTAGTACACAACCTTATGTGGAATATCTACAATACAAGTATGAGGTCCTATCATATAAGGTTGAAAAGCTGGCAAAAACAGTGGTAAGTCCTATTCAAATCATGTCCAATAATCTAGGGAAGCTTCTATCCCAAAGAGTGCCAAACCCTAAAGATAATGTTAGTACAATTATAACAAGAAGTGGAAAAGAAATACCACCTCCATCCAACCTTGAACCTGAAACAATAACACATGTTCTGAGGGAGAATGATGTTAAAATTTTAAAAAATCTTGTGAAAATACACCAAGAAGATGAAAAGGAAGAGGAGGAGGAGAAGGATATGCCACAGAATAAGAAACAAGAAACACCAATGCAAAGGAAACAAAGGGAGAAGAAATTATTACCCACACCATTTCCAATATGGATGATTTAATCAAAGAAATTTCATGAAGAAACACTTCAAAAAGAAATTCTAGAAACTTTTCAGAAAATGGAAATCAATATCCCCCCTACTTGAAACTATCAAAAAAATTCCAAGGTATGAAATTTTTTGAAAGATATTTGCACCAAAAAGAGAAGGCTTCATGGGAATGAAAGAATCAACTTGGGGAGAAGTGTCTCAACCCTTATAACACCGCAGATTCCAACCAAATTTTAAGATCCAGGGTTGTTTTCCATTCCATGAACCATTGCTTCATTAAATTTATCTAATGATTTGTGTGATCTAGGTGCTTAAATTAATGTATTTCCTCACTCTGTATACACTTCTTTACAGATGGGAGACTTAAAACCCACAAGAGTGGTGGTCCAGCTTGCAAACAGATCTACAGTTTTCCCAGCTGCAGTTATAGAGGATGTCCTGGTGAGAGTCAAAGATATCTTATTCCTAGGTGACTTCTATGTGCTAAATATGGAAGAAGATAGGAGCCCGCCACATTCACCGATCATTTTGGGGAGATCTTTTTTGAAGACAGCTGAAACCATCATCAATGTGTATGAAGGTACACTCACCATAGAATTTGGAGATACCACTGTCCACTTCAAAATTTTTGAATCCATGATGTACCCATCAGATGTCCACTCCCTCTTTTCACTCTCCCATGAAGTTAGTATTGAACCCATTGAAGAATCATGTATGTGTAATGAATTATTAGACTTAGGAGATAATTTTTCCATTAATGAACATGTGAATGCCCAAAACACTGAAGATTCTAATTTTATGTGGGAAGAAGAGGTAAAATAGGTTTTCTTTGATGATTTGTTGATTGATGAGGAATATGATATTTTTTCTTGTATGAAGGAGGTTCACCCTTTGGAAGTGGGTAGTGCCAGTTTAATCTCATCCCTTGAGAATCCCCCTGAACTTGAATTAAAACCACTCCCCAATGATTTAAAATATGTATACCTTATGGAAGGAGAGAAATTACCACTGATAATTGAAAATAATCTTTCTAAAACCCAAGAAAAATATTTGATTGAGATTTTGAGAGAGAATTTCCAGACAATAGGGTGGAGATTAGGTGATATCCCAAGAATAAACCCAAAAATATGCTCACATAGAATTTTTCTGGAGGGAGATTCCAAACCTGTTAGACAACTCCAAAGGAGGCTGAATCCCACCTTGATGGAGGTTGTGAAGAAGAAGATCGAGAAGCTATTGGAATTTGGGATCATCTATCCCATTTTATATTCATAGCGAGTCATCTCTATTCATGTTGTTCCTAAAAAAACTAGCTTGACCACTGTGAGGAATGAAAATAATGAGTTAATCCCTATGAGAATTCAAAACAGCTGGAGAGTATGCATTGATTTTAGGAAATTTAACCAAGTCACTTGAAAATATCATTTACCCATCCCCTTCATTGACAAGATGTTAGATAGATTGGCAGGGAGAACTCAGTATTGCTTTTTTGATAGATTTTCAGGTTACTTCTAGGTACCCATTGCTTCCAATGATCAAGAGAAGACGCCATTTACATGTCCTTTTAGTACTTTTTCATATAAAAGAATTCCATTTTGATTTTTTAATGCTCCATGTAAATTTCCGAGGTTCATGGTGAGTATATTTTTTGATCACATTGAAAATTTCTTGAAATTTTTCTTAGACGATTTCATAGTTTTTGGAGATTCTTTTGATCATTGTTTGAAAAATCTGGAAAAAGTTTTGAAAACCTGCATTGAAAAAAATCTTGGTTTAAATTTTGAAAAGTGTCATTTCATGGTTAAAAGAGGAATTTTACTTGGTCATGTAATTTCCCAAAATGGAATTGAAGTGGATAAATCAAAAATTGAAGTGATAAATTCATTACCTTACCCTACTTGTGTGAAACATGTTAGATCATTTTTAGGACATGCAGGATTCTATAGGAAGTTTATCAAATATTTCCGTAAGATTTATCTCCCTCTCTCCAGATTAATTTTGAAAGATGCTGATTTTTATTTCAATGGTTCATGTAGGGAATCCTTTGATGATTTGAAGAAGATATTGATTTCACCACCCGTGATGCATCCACCAAATTAGGAAGAACCATTTGAGCTACTTTGTGATGCCTCCAACCAAGCAGTTGGAGCAGTCCTTTCTCAGAAAATTGAGGGCATACCACAAGTCATTTCATATGCCTCAAGAACCTCAGATGTATCCCAATTCAATTACACAACCATGGAAAAAGAGTTCTTAGCAGTTGTTTTTTCTTTAGAAATATTTAGATCATATCTTCTTGGAACTAAAATCACTGTGTTTTCTGATCATGCAACTCTGAGGTACTTGATGAAGAAAGATGATGCTAAACCGAAGTTAGTGAGATGAATGATACTGCTACAAGGGTTCAACATAGGAATCAAGGATAATAAGGGATCTGAGAACCAAGTGGCTGATCACTTAAGTAGACTGCCAAACACCGCTGAAATTGAAATTCCAGAAAGAGACCCACTAAATGATCAAATTACAAGAGAGCAGTTGTACTTGATTGAAGGAGAAGTGTCTTTCTATGCTAACATGGTCAATTTTCTGGTAACATCTCAGGTCCCATCTCATTTCAATTCTCACCAAATTCAAAAAACTGAAATCTGAATCTATCTATTACATTTGGGATGATCCTTTCCTTTATAAGATTTCCATAGATCAAGTAATAAGAAGATGTTTACCTGAAAGTGAAGTTAAATCCATCTTTGATTTTTGTCACACTTTATCTTGTGAAGGTCACTTTGGACCTTAAAGAATAGTAAGGAAGGTTTTTAAAATCTGAAATTTATTGGCGCACCATTTTTAAAGATGCTCATGAATTTTGTAAAATATATGAAAAATATCAGTTTTCAGAAAATATTTCAAAGAGACAAGAAATACCTCAAAATCCACTGAATTTTTGTGAAATTTTTAATGTTTGGGGGATATATTTATGGGAAATTTCCTAATGTCATTTGGAAATTATTATATCTTTCTTGCAGTTGATTATGTTTCCAAATGGGCGGAAGAAAAATCCCCAAGGACTGACGATGCTAAAGTTGTTTGTGATTTTGTCTGTTCTAACATATTTTGAAGGTTTGGAGTGCCCAGAGTAATCATCATTGATCATGGGACTCACTTTTTAAATTGGAGAATGGAAAATTTTCTAAATATGTATGGGGTCATTATAAAACATTAACTCCCTATCATCTACAGACTGATGGGAAAGCTCAAGTTTCCAACAGGGAAATCAAAGGAATTTTTGAAAAGACTGTTAATCCAAACAGGAAGGATTGGAGCCAAAGGTAGGAAGATACCTTATGGGATTAAATTACAACCTACAAAACCCCAATTAGAATGAGTCCATATAGGCTGATTTATAGGAAAATCTTCCACCTACCAGTGGAATTAGATCATAAGGAGTATTGGGATGTGAGGAAAATGAATTTGGACCTTGAAAGTGTTGGGAATAAAAGAATATTGAAGTTTCACGATCTGGAGGAAATAATAAAAGAATCATTTGAAAATTAAACTATTTACAAATAAAAAACAAGAGTGGCCCATGACAATCTGATCTGACTGAAAGACTTCTATCATGGAGACAGAGTGTTGTTATTCAACTCAAGACTCAAGCCGATGCCAGGTAAAATTTGTTCCAGATGGGAAGGTCCATTTATAGTTACTCATGTATATCCTTTTGGTGTTGTTTAGATTATAAAGGATGGAGAGTAGGATCCATTCACTGTGAATGGGAATAGGTTGAAGAAATTCCTTGGGACCCTTCCCTCAGAGCCAGTGGAGGATATCACACTCCTCCAACCTGTTTATCAATAAAATCCATCAGGTCGTACCTCTACTTTACACATTATTACTTTCTGTGATTCATTTTAAAATATTCTTAAATTTTAAATCCATTTTAATGCACTGAGGACACTATATCATTTATGTGTGGGGGAGAGAACCTTTTCAGTTTAGAATTTTCATTTCTTGTTTGGTTTACTATTTTTATATAAAAAAATTCTAGATATTTGTGTGTTTATTTTTTAAATGTATTGTGTTGTCAAAAATTTTGAGCTAAAATTATTATCATTTCTATCTTTGAAACCCATTTCAATGAGTGAACTAATATATTACATGAAACTATTCTTACCTGAATGTTGAAATGAATTTTTTTCAAGTTCAAATCTTTTGGAATTTCATGAAAAGTAATCTGATTTTTAAAATCTCATGCCACATCTCACTGTCTTTATTTTTCAAATCACATTCCCGTGAGGATTATTTACCATTGTTGTCATATTATTTAAATTCACCTCATTTCTTTAGAGAACCAGACCATTATTTATTTAACTAGAATTTGATTTATTCCTTTCAAAACATGAGGGTTTGAGGTACTTGTGTTTTAAATGATTGAGCCATTTATTTGGTTTTATTCCCCCTTTTCAAAATAATCCTTTTCATTATGGCCTATCTTATACATTAATCATTGTATCCCTTAGAATCCATTAAAAACATGTTAGGTTAGCCACATTACAATCCAATTTTTCTTATCCAACCTTCTCTTGAATTAAAATTGCATAATCTAGTTGAACTTAAGTGTGGGGGAAGATGTCTTGTGGTGTACTACCTCATTTGGTGATACTTTGGGTGGAAAATAAAATATTGAAGAGATGATGTTTTTATTGAAGAGTTAATTTTTTAAAAATCTATGATTTTCTAGATATTTCCTGATAAAATAAGTTGCGCCTTTCTGGAGCTTCCAAAGTAGAAAAGATGCTGTGCCTATCTGGAGATTTCAAAAAAAAATGTTTGAGAATAATTTTTTGCTGGTGAAATTCTAAATGGAATGAACTTTACTTGAGTTATCATGATGATGGATCCTATTTTCTACAAAGGGGAAGAGAAGGAGACCATGTTTGAGTGAAAATTAGAATCTTGCAATTTTGCTTCAAAAATAGCCAAGCCCTCCTTTTTCAGCCTCATAATTTTTAACATCTAATTACTACAAACCAACAGAAACAAAGAAACTATGAAAAGTCCTCATGAGAAACACATGTCCTTAACTCACATTGGGTGGAGAATTAGGAATTTATCAAGCCTATGGTGACTCTTGTGTGAGTTTGGATGAGAAAAGCTGTGTTGAACATTTACATTTGTGAGATGAGAGAAAATTCATGTGAGGCAGGTGTTTTGTGTGCATGGGATAAGCTATGAAGTAGAAATATATTATATAATCTAAAATGAAGAACTTGAAATAATTTTTTTATGAGGCATGATATCTTTTTGTTTCTTAGTATGGATTTGGTATATCTCATTGGTATGTGTTTTGGATTTGATTTCATTTGATTTTGATGTTTACTTGTCCAGAAGTCCAAGTGCTATGTGTAAGGGAACTGATATATAAAATATTTTAAATTTAATTTAAATTTAATTTCATTGTTTTAAACCCAAAAAAGTGTTAATTTAAGATTAATTGCTACATTTTTATGATATTGGTGTTATTTTGAGCTAAACAGTAAAAATGACACATTTCAGATTTTAACTATTTTAAATTATTTATGTATTTTGGACATAAAATTTTATACAATAATTAAAATTTCAAAATTATTTCTTTTCCAGATTCTACATATCCAGGGATTCATTTCATCATTTTGGACCAAAAGCTGAATTGACTGTATGGAAGCTCCAAAGAAGCTCACAAATTGGACCAAGAAAACTGTTTACATATCTGCCGAGTTTTGGTGTGGGGTCCATAAGTCGTTCATAGTGGGCCCAAATTCTCTGAAATTCTGTGGGTAGATGTAAACGACGTTTTTTAACAACTTTAATGAAGGCTAGTATGCATTAATTTTCCGTTTAATGGGTCATTAAAGCATACTAATCAGGAGTTTTTCGATTTAGAGATTCTGACTGGACCGAAAAAATGGTCAGAGTAAAACAAGAATAACTCTCGGAATAATTGTCCAAATCTGATGATATTTTTAGGAGAAACTACCAATATAATTATTAAAAACTTTAAATAAGTTTTCAATGCATAAATATTTCATTTAATGGGTATAAAATGCATCAACATTTGGGGAAAAATGCTGGCCATAAAAGGAGGAGAGATCCTCCCTCTCAAAGCATATCTCATTCCATTCCATTCCTTCTGGGACACCAAAGAGGAGAACTTTTTGGCTTTATCTCTTTTATTTAATTTCTTTTCCATGGTTTTTAAATGACTTCTTCTTCCCCATTTATCTCGATTACTCTTACCATGATGGGGTAAACATTTGAATTGATTGAGGAAAAGTTGGTTTTCTATTTTGTAATGCTTGAGTTCATGGATGCAATTGAATGAAATTTCTTTCTTCTTCAAAGTTGTTTTCAATTTCATATAGCAGATTTTATTATCAAGTGCAACCATTCTTGAATTTTAATTCCATTATTTATTTTTTCCTTAGTAAAGTAATCATTATCTCCCTTCACTAATTTCTGGTTTATATACGATGGAATAGACTATGGACTAGTGATGAAGTACTCGACGATCATCGGTATGTGTAAAAGGGGTAGTGAATGTTCTTGATTTTTTGGGATAAACAATACCTGATCAGGTATTTCCCATGTCAATTGAGGATATTCAATACAGCTATTTTGCACATGTAAGGAGAGTTGACCAAACTAAGATCTTGGTAAGGTTTTCTCTCACCATCATAATTTCATCAAGGAAGTGAGAGGAAATGATTGTGGAAACTCACTTTAATAAAATAAGAAAAAGATGTTTGAATTAAATTGAACAAGGATAGAATTAAAATTAGGGAACTGACCCTGACCTGATTACCATTTTTATATCATAGTTTTTCAATAATTTTAATTTAAATTTCCATTCAATCATTTTATTATCAAACACACCTTTTTTTACCCTTGTTTAAAAGAGACAAACTATTTTGTGTGCAATCCTTTTTAGGAGACATCCTAGTTTAACCACATTACTGCACTTTAACTTAGGAAATATCTTTTTTTCCATGCCCTACGACAAGCATGCATCACTGCACCTGGCACAAGCTATATGGTGAACTCAACCTCTCTCTTAGGAGGTAAGATGAAGAAATCACTAGGGAAGACATCCCTAGAACAATCCACTACAAGAGGGAACTCTACTAAATGCATTCCTGATCGCTCAAAAAGAGACTCACCAACTTATTTTTCACTCTACCAAGCTCAGTTTTCTTGGGCCCATCTTGATCCACCTAGATATCCCATTCTACCTTGTGTACATATGTTCTTCCTTTGGTTTTTGTGAAAGAAACTCAATGATGATAGAAATCCACTAGGAAATAATAAGGAACAATCTAGTCCATACCGAGAATGACATCAAAGCCGATCATCTCAAGAAAGAAGAAACTCCATAAGAAAAGGTACCCACTTATATCAAGGAGTAAATCCTAGAACTGACATATGCCCTATATTCTGACCCCTAGAGGAGTGTTGAGAGACATGACTCCACAGAAGTGCTCAACTATAAGACCAATAATTTAAACAATCATAGAAGATATAGAGGAGTGTGATGCACTTATATTATAAAGGGAAGAAACTAAAGTAGAGGTCACTAGAATATTACCTCTAACCATATATATCCCTAGACTCTACTCCTTTGGCGTTGGCTATACTGCATACATATGGCCTTAATAGTGGCCCTGAGATGCTACCTGACTAGCTGGAGTAGATCTACTATGTTGATGCTGAAGCTATAGGACATGACTACCTCACCCATGACCATTACCACCTTGGCATGATCAGACAATAGAAGACCAACTATTAGCCTATAATGGTGTCGTAGATCCCGTAACTAATAAAGGTGTCTGTATGGATCCCCTCTCACTAGATGCATGAGGAAAATAACATCAGAACTACTAAAGGTGACCCATCCTACTGCAAGCCCGACACTCAATTGGGTTCCTCTTGCACTGGGGATTTTTATGGTCTCTCCTTCCACACTGGTGAAACACTATATAACCAGTGCGTGTCACCTAGATGAAACCACCCCCACATGCACACTCAAAATGGTGCTTATACTAGAAGAACTATCACCCTTTCTCAGAACTCAATCACCCTGTCTCACACTTCTACTTTATATGAGTTTACATTATATATTTAGGGAATGGTTTACTATATCTGTAACAATTTTCAAATGAAATATGTTCACTTATGAGATAAAAAAATTCCCAAGCCTATCCTCAAAGAGCCCCAAAATTGTCAACTTTTCACCATTTAGAGATAGAGAAAAATGTTGGAGCTCTGTGAAATAACTATCTAGAATACTCAATCATAGTCATAGTTCCTTACTTAATATGCATGAATGACCAATCATGATTTTCTCTCAGTTTCTACAGAAATAAGTGATTTTAGAAGTCTATTCAGAAGTCTTCCCATAACAAACCCTAATGATGCTCAGACTAAGATATGATGTCCCACCAGTTCTTGGTGGAGTCACGTATAATGTAGGTAGTGAGTTTGACCCTCCGATCTGGAGGAATCTCAAGACGGTATGCTGCTTCCACTAGAAGTCTCAAGTCATCTCTTCCATAGTAGGTGTAGGTTGAGGAGTACCCTAAAAATACTTTATAAACCTGAGCAAGCTATCACGGAACTAATCATCGGTTCCCAAAAGAGGATCAACAAGAGGTTCCTCTGGAAACACTACATGAGGTATCATGGGTGGATCAAGGCCCACCACCTCTAGAGTGTTATCATCACCACTTTCTTGGTGTAAAACACAAGGGCATCATGGTGTAATATCTCTACAATTTCCAAGTTCATGCCTTAGACAAGAGTGAAAACATATAGGAAAAGTAGACAAGGAAAATGATAAATAAGGGAAGGTAAAAAGCCTCTACAAAACACAAAAGAACTGAAGGTCCACTCCTAGATCTAGGTCTAGACAATAGTAAAAATAGAAATATCACTGAGACATGGCTTGTTGCCCATTTCTAAGGTAAGGTCAGGGCTAAGGTCACACAATTTTCTTATTTATAAGGTGACCATTTCATTTTAAGAGGTGGTGTTAATTTTTTTTAATTCAATTTTCAATCGATTTTAAATATTGAATTAGGTGGGTCACCATTCTAATTTATAAGGGCCCATACACCTTATAAATTGAAATTGGGTTCCCATTTAATCCAATTTATCACATGTTCATGCAAGGTAAACTTTCACATTTCTTTAATTCTAACAAATCATGCACCACATGGGAGAATAAGCAAGGTACAACCAATAATCACATGCCAAACATGAAATGTACGCTGAAATTAAATATGGAATGAAATAATGCATGACATTTTAATCTTATGGTGCCTCGTATGATGCACTCTATGTAGTGCCCTCATTTCATCAGGCTAAAATAATAGAAATCAATATTTTAATCATAACAATATAAATAACACCATAAAACAAGTGTGTCCCCAAATGATGAAGTCATTTCAACCATAAAGGCATAATCAATTACTACAATTTCCATCCAAAGTAATTTGGGTTTCCCCTATACATGGGTTAGCTACATCCATGCACAGGGTCAATTCCAAATTCCAAAATCCAAGACTCTAAAAAACCAAATAGTAATTCAAAAGGAAAACAAAATTTGATTCCACTTTGCAGAGTCCCACCCCAAGTTCCACATTATGGTTCCTTGAGTTGACAGGCCAAAATACCTCAAGCGTGGCTCCCCAAACTCCAAAGGCTGCTGACTAGCAGTGAGGGCCTTGGGTGTGTCCGTGGGGAGACTATTCCCTCATAGATCAAAGTATGTACAATAGTAAAAAATGTATAATAAATAGTAGAAACATAAAGAGAAAAAACACATTATAAGATAAAATAAATAAACCATGAAATATGAATAAATAACTGACATAAGATGAATACCAATAATAGATACAAAAATGATGTTCATGTTGTCAAATGTCATTAAAAAATATGAGTATGGGGAGTGGGGGACACAAGTATATACTACATGCTGGAAAAACCTAAAAAAAGACAAAAACAACTCTTATAGGAATTTGGAGAATAAGCTCGGTCCTCTACCCCATGCTTCATCCTAAAGCTGTAAATCAATCAATCATCAGAATCCACATGCTTCCCTTTATCCATACTAGTGATCATAAAGCCAACCTGGGTACCAAATAGTGCCCAAGTTTGGTGTGATATATAATCTTAGTAAGTTGGAACCCATGGTGTCTAGGCTGATCCATTTATATAGTAAATAAATGATAGTGTTCCATAATAAATAAATATAGATAATTAAACAAATGAATAATGAACCCCTTGGTCCAGGTTCCTAAATGAACACCCGACCAATACCACCTACTTTGACATAATATGGACATATGAAAGAGGTAACTATGTAAGTCACAATTTGTATACAAGGGAAAATTGTAAAAAATCTATTAAGCCAGGACAACCCCAATATTTTTCTTTATCTTAGAGGTCACAGTTCAATGTTATAACTCAAACATGCAATTATAATAATTAAGGATGCATCACATATGAATGAAGCATTTAATCAATCTATCAAATCCAAAGGTGGAGTCTTGAGCCCATCCAAGGCGATCTATACAACATCCCAAGGGTCCCTATTGGAACATCCAATATAACCAATGTTATTGAGTCCATCCAAGACAACCCATACGACCTCCCTCATATCACTCAATACATGGTGACTCGGAGTCCTTACCAAGTACCTCACATAGGGGACCAGTTATCACCCCATGCAAGGTATAGACATCATTCCCATTGGTCCTTCCTCAGTTTCCACCCAAGGGAAATTGTGTCACTCATGAGTAAGAAAAAAACCCAGAGAGTCTGTAACCGGAAATAAAAAGTATCCCTCCCATCACATCAAGTAGGTCCAACTAAGTTCGGAGACTCCATCCATGACATCCTTAAATCGGGACCCATGTTCTCTCTCAACCCATAGTAAGGGAACCATATCAACTAGGGCACATCACATGGAATAACATATATATATATAACCAAATTTCATAAAAGGCATAGAGAAACTCATGCTAACAAGATATCTCAATGATACAATTCCAACCATTGAACATGGCATAAGGCATTAAACAAAAATTTAATCTCAAGGATCCAAGGAGTGATTACTAGGAAACATGAAATAAGTATAAGAAATGGAATAAAAGAATAATCTTGAGGCATTGGTATAACATAAATGTAAATAAATGACACATGAAATAAAGTATAGTAATTAAACAACTTTCATATGAAATTAAATAGAAGGAAAGTGATATTCAATATGAAACATCAAGCACTAGAATTTAAATATAGTGTGTGAGGAATTAAGCTCAATGGAAAATCTCATGACTAACCATTTAACTTAAATACAATTTATAATTTAATTCATTTAATCAAAATGAAACCCACATGTACATGGTAATCAATAACTCAAGGCATTGGGAAATTTCCCTTTAAGGTGGAACACCCAGAGGGGTTCCCAATGAACACCATTCAGATGGGTTTCTCTGTACTCTAGGGCCACTAAAGTCATGAGGAACCCATTAATTTAAGTTATTAGACATATTCAAAGTGTATCCAAAAGGTTTTGTCATGCAGAACAATAGTGAATTATTTGAAAAGTAACAAAATGATAAGAAAGGACATAGAACACCTACCTTGATGTAGTATTTCTCTACTCATCTGTTTTCAAGCCTTGATTCGACTTAGAAAAGATAAAATCAAAGGATTTTTCAAAATCACCAAGAATAGAGAAAAACACCACACCAAAATAGAACAATGGATGGAAAGAGGAACCTTGAAATAGAATTGTTCAGAAGGAAGACCTTACTGAGATTAATCCAACGCTTTTGATGGTGAGAAAAATAGACACTAGTGGAGGAAGACAGATCAAACCCCCATGGATGAGGGAGAAGGAAGCCACACTCTAAGGGGAGGAGGAAAATCCTACTGTAAAGTAAAGGGAGGAAGAATAAAGGATTAAAACATTTCATTAAGGGTAAAATTGGTTTTCCACCCCCAAAACACACTACACATGGTTTGGACAAACCATGCACCAACCACGTTCCATTCACTGCAATAAGGGGGGAACTCACATGGTTAGGCGCATGGTTTGACTAACCATGTGAAAATCATGTGAAACAACTCTGTCCAAAAAATGAAGGTGGTCATAGGTTCATGTTCCATGGGTCATACAGTTGAAGACTAACCATGCACCTCCCAAGTTCCCACTATCATCTACCACACGATTTTGGAGAACCATGCGGGCTAGGCGGAATAGTTTTCTCTAATCGTACAGCCCATTCCGCCTCTTACCATTTCAGGGATCCAAGATTTGAATGAGCTCCATATTCTCCCAAGACCTACTTTAACCCCTTAGGCATCATTATTAGGTCTGTTTATAAAAATTTAAACAAAACAATTAACTGTATATACCTTTGGGAGAAGTTGAGATGTTACAAAGTATATGAATCTACAGTGGAGAATTTAACTTCTACCAAATATTAAGACTTTTCTCCCATCATATGAGTTTGTTCAGTCATCAAACTTTATCCAAGTGTTATATTTAATCTGATCACCACACTTTGAATCATAAAAAATTAGATAATCCCATCATATGAGACTTTAAGACCACTATGTGACTTCAGAAATTTGTGAAATTTTAGGCTGCATGGAATCAAATCATAAATAATCGAAGTGAAAATTTCATAATTAAAACTCCAACCTCACCATTTTTACAAATAGAGAAAAAATGAAAAAATTGATCCATGTGGAGATAATATAGATGAATAATTGTAAGGTTTCGGGCCCGGCAACGGAAGCCGGTGGGCTGGGGATTTTAAAATATTCATCGGCGGATTGACAAGACTTGTCGACTCTGACGATCCGAGCCCCAAAGAGGTCTAAGGATCTCATGTAAATTATAAAGATCACAAAAAAAAACAAAAATGTACCCATTTGAAATCTGAAGCTGTGGTCGACTGCAACTCATCGATGACGATCGTTGCTAGAAGGATCCAAAGAAAGAACCCTCTAGATCGTCCACACATGCTTCAAAAACCAGTGGGAGCATCAATTATCGAATTCCAGGTGCTAGATAATAGATCCGACGACGCTTTCGACGTCCCAATGATCACCGCATCAAGATGCCTTCGATGCTAAAGAGAGATCCTGATCCAAGCTTATTGGATCAAGAGCTTATCTCTCTAGGGACCAGGAGGAGAGAGAGGCTCTGGATTTCACTCCATGGAATGAATGAATAGTGAATTGCACAACATAAGAGAGTGCCTCCTCCTATATTTATAGTGGAATTGAGAAATACCTGGTTGGGTTCCCTGACCCCCATTTATTTCAACGTCCACTAAATAAATAATTTTGAAAAACTAAACTATGCAAATATTATTTATTATTTTATCACATACTTTTAATATATATAAAATATATTATGTCATAAAATAGAGTCATTTAACTCAACTCTCTATCCCACTTAATATTAAACAAACCTTGAATATTAAAATAATATTCGTCTGATTAATATTTTTCTCGTATTTACTAAAATTGTAAATAAATTAAATAAATTCAATCCCAAATATTCATAACTTGAATATTAATGAATTTATTTAATTCTTTTAGTGATTGATAACTTTGAAAATACTCGAACCCCATGGTAGGGCCCACTATATCCATATACCTATTCAACTGAATAGGGAGGATTCTTAAATACGCTATTGTGTGTGACCCTCTAGGACCTTATCTCGATACCATTGAATAAATCCACAGACCAAGAGCAGAGTCTAGAAATCCATCATGGCTCCTAAAGAGATAAGGTTAGTCATAGCAACGACTACCAACCTACGAACACTGACTGTGTACTATAATCCTTTTGTCATTAAATATCTCATAAAGCAGGATGCACACTTGTGTCATCGTCCTTTTTCTTTCTTTATTATTTTTTGATCTAACCGGATGGATTTACCTTTGTAATACATTGTCCAAATACTTATGATGGTAATACCATCCTGATCAACCAGGCCTAAGATATACAACTTCTTAAACTTGGAAGCGACAAATCCTTTCTTGAAAATTCAACCAATGTCATACCACCAACGAAACACACAACACAAACTACCTCGCCACAATTTCAATATCATGGTTTTCTCCTTGCATCAAAGTACATAATCAAATGGTACACATTGGTAATGGTCTCAAGTCAGGAGACCAATACACATGTCCATAGATAGGAAAGACCAATGACACCCAAAACATGTGGTGTTCCTATTGGTGGGTCTGTCCTCATGATCTCACTACTAGAGATCACCAAGTGAGAACTTCATGAAAAGAAGTCTCAATTCTTATGATCCCCCAACACCTGATATTCAGACATATACTTTTTCTAGTTAGTAAGATGTATCTAGACTATAGAACATATATTTAAGATTAATGTCATACTATCTCGAGGTTATCATTATATTCTGGGATCTACTATAACCTCTCAATACGACAATTAACCTTTGGACATTACCATTATAATAGTGGATGTAGAAAATTCTATACTATAATGGTAATATGACATCATGAATAACTAACTGTACACATGATATAGTAATCAAAAGTACTACATGGTTGGGTCTAGAGAACCCACTATTTCAACACTCCCACTCTCACTAGAGCCAAATTGCTAACCAAACTTGTTAGAAACTCACATGATAAAGATCATTCTTCTTCCAATTAATGGCTTTAACTGCTGGGCCTTCCACGTTTTCACCACATGGAATATCTGCTATATGCGACCTCATTTCCTTGAGTAAAAACTTCTCAAGATAAGTATCCCCGAGTATATCACTTTTGTCCACTGTCATAACTTGACAACTTAGCTAGTAAGAATATCATAATTCATATTATGATAATACTTTTCACACTAGGTTTAATTCCAAGAACTAGAACAAATCGTTGCATTTAACTACTTCTTAGCTGCCTTAGAAGATGTAACGTACTCGGTATGTGTAGGTATGGCTACCACTAGATTTTATGAGCTTGAATCGCTCATCACCTTTGCCTAATTGCTATACTAGATCAAATTGATCTAAGGATTACTAGTTTGTGTCCCATCATAACTAGTACACCTTCTTCTTCATATACCAGGTAAATATCATTTATACTTTCCAAAGTACAACATAGTTCTGACTACTTCACTTCCAGTGCTCCTAGATATAATTGACATCTTCCTACAATAAATTATATCCTAGAAATATCAACTATTGTACATATTATGGCATATGTGATTGATCTATTGCTGAAACATATGGAACTCAATCCACAACTTTAATCTCTTCTCATGTTTCGAACATGTCAACCTGGAGAGATTAAGCCATGTGACATTGGCAACAGTTTTGAACTTGAATTGTTCCATCATGTATTTTTCAATACAATGTCACATTATATAGAATTTTCTAGGACCAAGCAACTATTAGATCTACTTAGATAGATCTAGTTCCCTAGAACTTAGGTTATTGCTTTAAGTCAACCACTGGAAAATTATTTTTAACCTGGTCTTATGTAACTGTAGAGCCAAGATCTATTGTCCATATGTTTCCAAACATATTACACTTGAAAAACTTTGGCACTTACAGTAACCTTTGGTATAAACTAGGCAAAGATTCATTTATAATGAATGGTCTAAGATCTTGTTTCTTACTTTAATCCAGAATTGGATTTTAGTAACTTTCAACCTTCATTGGCATTCAATGGTTTCATCATCCCTTTCTAGTTTCATCTTATAGACACCTTCCATGAAATATGATCATGACATCCAATGACTAATATAATGATCTTATAAGTTAGATATGACAAGTAAAATTCTAATGGATTTAGGCATACCGACTTGGTATAACCAATCGATCCTTATTGGTACCAAGCTTGTACCATCCATGTATCTTCTCATTTGAATACCCACCGTAGTATTCAATTTATAATCCCCTTTTCCATTTGATACATGGAATCCATTATTGAATTTTAATTGATATTTTCAATTTTAGCTTATTTCTATATAATTCTTACTTTTAGGAATTATTATTCTTAATGAATAATATATCATCGGCCTTGGTGAATATAAAACCATCACCATGGTTTCATTCTTCCTACACAGTATGTGTCACTGGAACATGCCTATTCCACATGTACTTGTGGAACTTGTTTCTATGTCAACAATTTTTGAATCTAGAGCATTAACTAAGTCCATGTCAATTCATCTCCCACTATATCTAATAGAGATATTCACCCTTATATAAAAATAAAGTCTAATTCTTGACTACATCTTTTCCATCTTAGGGATTTATGTAATATCCTAAGAAATTGTTGGGATAATTACTTATATGCACCGTGTGTTCAGCTTGATGCATGTTTGTTTAAATCTTAAAAAACTCTTTACATCCTAACACATGTCCTATTACATAATTGATTTTCATCATACTAGGACTCGTATTATATCCATTTGTCATTTTATTTGGCATATTTTTTATTGGTTTATGCTGTTATTTGAAAAGCATACCATGAAATATAATGGAAGTTTCTACAAGTTTCAATATTGATAAAACTTACATCATAACTTTGATGTATAAAATGTGCATTTAGAAATTGCTCCATGCTACATTTTGTTGATCAATGTTAATATGTAAGACTCAACATCGACCCTACTTATGAACATCAATACAGTGATGCAGATAAGGTAACATGCATTTAGGAATTACTCCACACTACATTATCATGATCAATGATTGCATAGTCAAGATATTATTTGGCATGCCGATCCGAAGAAACTCATATCTTTTGACCATGCATATACTTTACTATTACATTCCTTAATAACTTAAAGGAATCTTATGAAGTATCTTTACCTCTATCTTTATTTGGAATAGTTCACACTCTCTTGCTGAACTAATCTTGAAAGATTTGTGGCATTCCTTTATTTCTAATGGTTTCTTTGTCTAAACTAAGGATGTCAATAATACCAAAGGTGTTTAGTTGTTCCGAGACTAAATACCATACTAGGTATATTCCTGATATCCACTTTTCGTTTTTACTTGACAAAAAATCATCTTAGCACAACTGGGTGGGTCTTACATTTTATATTCATCATGTATTGCCTTCGATTCAAGTAGATCTGAACTATTTGTTGAGTATGTTACCAAAAAAAATATTCATTACAAAAATTTGAATAATGTCTCATTATGAAAAAATGGGCACATGAGATAAATGTTTTGGTTATACTCAACAACTTGTTCAATTTTAATCAATCACTTGGCAATTAGAAGTTACGTGTTTCTTACTGCTGGCTTAGGAATCACCCTTTCTCAACTACTTGGAGAAGATACCTTACTTATAGTAATGTTTCTATAATTAATTGGTTACTGTATTTAAATACGTATATGTAAAAATAATGTTGTATTTAATACCCAAGAAGTATGTGAGAATAATACTTTATATTGATGAATATAAACTGAACGAGAAGCGGGTACTTGCTTGTTATATTTCAGTCTATTTCATTTTTAAACTTCCATAAATTCATTTCAGTATGTAATGAAAATAACCTTATGTTAAATAAAAAACCACTTTTTATTGAAGGACATGACTAAGGTGCCTTTGGAATAACTTTCCATAGGCCTTTCCACCTTGTCTTTCAATATATTCTCCATACGAACAAAAGGTTGTGCTACCTTTAAAATTATTATCACTTGGGGAATTTTACCATAAAGGTAATGAAGTGATTAATCTATACCATTAGTTTGTATCCTTAAACAAAACTAGAGTAATTAGGTGTAAAAGGTAGAAGAATGGGATGACATGAAATATTGTGAACTATCTTTCACTTTACACAATCTGAGTGCAATCATCACATTCAAATATTGCTTCTCTTTCTCCTTGCAATCTTCTTAGAGATGAGACTACATGTAACATCATCCATGTCATGATGTAGCAACCACAACTAACATCAGACTTTGATGATATAATTACGATAGAATCATAATATACTTGATTAATGAGTTTCATGTAAGCAGTTTTACATCCTCGCTTCCAAAGGTGGCTTAACAGGTTGGAATACAAGCACCTTGAATTTCTGATACAGTAGTAATATGTGAGAGTGCCTATACTACACTTGAAATTTCATGCTTATTTGGACATTAAATTATTCCAATACTTATCAAAGTTTAATTTTGGTATTTCTTTCAATTCTCTACAAATAAAATTTATCAGATTTTACTTTAATGTGATTACCGGTTTAGACATAATTGATTATTTAATCATTAAACGTCTCCCAATAAATTTTCTAATTCTAGGAACCCTCTGTACTAGAATAGGAATACTCTAAAGTATTATAGTGGAAAGGATCCATGAACCTCCCTCATAGTCTATAAGCTATGGCTACGCCACTACTCGGAGGGTTCAAGGTAGGCCTCTGACTGGCCAACTGCATTAACTCGCAGTTCCTTGATCTATTGAGTGAAGTCCCAGCTTCAAAAATCATTACTAGATTAACTCAACGCTTGACTCTAAAATTAAAACAAGATAGCTATGGATATTTATTTACTACAATTTTAGTTAAGTCGACCCAAAATCCTAAAAATATCTCCCCAGTAGTAAGAGGCACCCTCAACTATGGCATGACCAACACCTCAAACACCCGGTTTTGTTCAAACTTGAATGATGGAAGGCTGTTGTGACTTAATATAACCTTGAGGGTTTTGTGTTTTTATCTTGACGAATGTAATCCATTTCTATTAAACTTGTTCATCTATGTTTTTGCACTCACAAGTGAACTTTAATAGAAAAAAATACACCGCTTATTTATGCATTTTATTATCTATTATTTTATGTATTTTTCCCATTGTTCTAAAATGAATAAAATAATAAATAAACGAATAAAGGTAAACTACTACCTGACTGGTCTTGAGAATCTAAAAAACCTAAGGGGCATCATAACTGAGTCGAATGCTTAACTCTTGATACAGCCTGATCTCATCTTGTAGTTCTCTTCACTTCAGTATCATATCGTCTTGGTGGGGCCCACATCACGTCTAAGAGTACCACCTCGTCTTGGTGGAATCCACGTGTTGTCTTGCACCATCGTGAACTGCCACATCTTGGCGGGGTCCACGTAACTTGCCGTCTTCATCCGAAGTACAATAATACTCACAATTAGGCGAGGGGGACTAGTGTGATAAATGTACATCAGGTAATAATTGGGCACGTAGGCCCTTATACATTTTAACCAAAAAATTAAAGGTGATGTGCAGACCATCTATTTAATTAATTACAATCATCACACGCAATTAAAATAATTAATTAAATAAAATCAATACACACGGGTCGATGCTCAAGAACAGAATATGGGTAAAACCAAGTGAGATAAAATTAAAATGCATTAATTAAGTATGAGGATTATCTAAATTAAATTAAATTCATTTAATTAATTCAAATAATTTAATTAATTATAGGTTTGCTAATTATTTTAATTTCAATATAAAAAATTAAATTAATTTAACTTAATTCAATTTAATAATCAAATTGAATTAATTTTCATCTGGGTATTAAAATTTATTTATTTAATCTACAATTAATATATTAATTAATTTAATTTAAATTCGTAATTAAATTAATTTATTATATTAATTCAGATTAATACTCGGGTCTCGAAACCTTTCTCTGACCCGTCGCAGGTCGCGCTGAACCTGCGCAGACCTGTAATGGGTCAGGAAAAGCCCGTTCTTGGCTTAATTGGGCCAGGAAAGTCCACCCATACCCACACTTGGTTTGGAAGATCCGTCCAGTCCTATTTCGAGACAAACCAGAACCTGCAAGAGGTGTTAGGGGTTACTTGCACTTAGGTGGGTCCGATCTTAGACGATGGATGCTACGAGGGTGGTCTGTGACGCCACGCAGTGTTTATAAGATCCTGCAGGGAAGGACGAAGGCTGGTGCGGGCGACGCGGGGCATGTCGAGGAGGGAATCCAGGTGCAGGCTGGTAGATGGCCGTGAAGGCCGGGCGGCTGTGCGCCGACTGCTTAGGGAAGACCAGGAGGAGGCTGGAGCCGCAACTACCGGTTGGGATAGAGGGAGGCAAAGGTCGATGTGGTTCCCAGAATAGGAGACCAGTGCGACATGCCGCTATCCAGACATAACAGACTGGCGGTGGCCATGGTGGGTGGCGAAGCGGCTGGCGCTGCGTTTGGGGGAAGGAGCTGTCCAACGGTCTGTGTTTGGGGGGAGTGCCTACTTTGGAATGGCGCTGGTTGCCTGGTCCAGTGGCATAGTGTAGGTCGGATTCCTGGTGATGCTGCAAGGGAGGGGCCGAGGGCGATGTGTATCACTATGGTCGGAGGCATCCTCGACAGGAGGCTGACAACCATTCCAAGCGGGAGGCGACGACATTGCATGAAGCCCGACGACCTGCTTCTCCAGTGGTGGGACCTGCTGCGGGTGGTAGGAATGACAATGGTTCGGACCCGGTGCGGAGGTGGCCTGTTGGGTGAGGGGCTGATGGCTGGGAGGAAGCCTGTTCACAGCTACTCTGAGATGGTGCTAGGGTTGCACCGAGGGAGGAAGAGGGGGTCCGCGCGGACCCTCGACCAAATTTCCTTTTTTTTTCTTTTTTAATTTAAGACTAATTTTCAGGTCTTATTCCACCCATCCTTTTTTTTGAATTTAAGTCTTCCCTCCTTTATTAGTCAAGAACTATTTGCCTTTTGGTTTTACACATACAAAAAATTCTAAAAGGCCACATAGACGTTTAAAATTAATAATAATAAAATTCTTACAATAAGATAATAATTTATTATTATTATATTATTATAATAATAAAATAAATATTATTATAATAATTAAATTATTATGAAAATTAGAAAAATTAAAAAATTTATAATTTTCTCAACTGAATTAATTTTAGATGAACTGATTGAAACTTTATCGGTTCAGTAGGATGAAATAAAATTTAGAACCTCAGATCAAACCATATATTCTGTTCAATCTGAAAAATTAAACTGACCATAACTTGGTCATTCGGCATCGGATCGACACGCGGTTTGAATCGTTGGGACCATCCTTGAACCCTATACTTAATTTTATGAAAATTAATTTTATTTAGCATAGAAAATTTACAATATCCCTATGATAACACTGTTAGGTTCCAAGGCACGCAGCGGAAGCCGGTGGGTTGGGGATTTTAAAATTTTCATCGGTAGATTGACATGACTTTTTGACACCGACAATATGAGCCCCGTAGAGGTCCTATGATATCGCGTAAATTATAAGAGCACAAATTAAAAAGAAAAATGTTCATGTTTCAAATCTGAATCCGCGGTCGACTACAACTCATCGATGGTGATTGTTGCTCGAAGGATCCAAATCAGGAACCCTCTAGATCATCCACACATGATTCAAAAACCCACAAGACCATCGATCTTCGAATTCTAGGTGCTAGAGAGGAGATCTGACGATGCTTTGGACATCCCAATGATCACCGCATTGAGATGCCTTCGATGATGAAGAGAGATCTTGATCCAAGATTCTTGGATCGAGATATTATCTCTCTATAGAGTGATAGGAGAGAGAGGATCCAGATTTCACTCCATGGAATTAATGAATAGTTAATTTCACAACATAAGAGGGAGCCTCCTCCTATATTTATAGTGGAGTTGAGAAATACCTGATTGGGTTCCCTGGCCTCCGTTTATTTCAACATCCACTAAATAAATAATTTTGATGAACTAAACTGTACCAATATTATTTATTATTTTATCACATACTTGTAATATATATAAAATATATTACGTGATAAAACAGATTCATTTAACTCGACTCGCTATCCCTCTTAATATTAAACGAACCTTGAATATTAACATAGTATTCATTCAATTAATATTTTTCTCATATTTACTAAACTTGTAAATATATTAAATAAATTCAATCCCAAATATTTATAACTTAAATATTAATGAATTTATTTAATTCTTTTGTTAATCTATAACTTGGACAATACTCAGACCCCGTAGTGGGGCCCACTATGTACATATACCTATTCAACTTAATAGGGAGGATTCTTGAATATGATATTATATGTGACCCTATAGGACCTTATCTCGATAGTAGTGAATAAATCCATAGACTAAGAGGGGATTCTAGCAACCTATCATGGCCCCTAAAGAGATAAGGATAGTCATATCAATGACTATCAACCTACAAACACTGACTATGTAATATAATCTTTTTCTCATTAAATATCTCATAAAGCCGGACACAAAGTTGTGTCATCGTCCTTTTTCTTGCTTTATTATTTGTTGATCTAACAGGATGGATTTACCTTTGTACAGATTTGGCTAAATACTTATAAAGGAAGCACCATCTTGATCAACCAGGCCTGAGATATACAAATTCCTAAACTTAGGAGCGACAAATCCTTTCTTGACCATTCAACCAATTTCATAACACCAACGGCACACCCAACAGAAGCTACCTCACCACGATTTCAATACCATGGTTTTCAACTTGAATCAAAGTACATAATCAAATGGTACACATTGGTAATGGTCTCATGTCAAGAGACTAATACACATGTCCGTAGATAGGAATGAACAATGACACCCAAAACATGTGGTGTTCCTATTTGCGGGTCTTTCCTCATGATCTCACTAATAGATATCAGCAAGTGTGAACTTCATGAGAAGTTTTTTCAATGCTTATGATCCCCCAAAACCTGATAGTCAAAAATCTTCTGTGTCCAGTCAGTAAGATGTATCTTGACTATAGAACATATATTTAAGATTAATGTCATAGTATCTCGAGGTTCTCATTATAGCCTGGGATCTTTTACAACCTATCGATACTAAAATTAAACTTTGTACATTACCATTATAATAGTGGATGTAGAAAAGTATACACTATAATGGTAAGATGACATCATGCATAACTAACTTTACACATGATATAGTAATCAAAAGTACTTCATAGTTGGGTCTATAGCACCCACTATTTCAAAAAGAATAAGGTGGTGATTTTGGGGATAATTATAAGAAATATTGAATATTTGAGATTCCCATATGAAGTAATTCGAACCCCTAAGCTATACAAGTTGAATTCATATGAGAAAGAGAATAGTTTTTAGATTTCTTCATTGAAACTAGGGATAAAGAAGAAAATGCCCTGATGATGATTATAAATATTTCCCCCTATCATATTGAAATAGATTGATTTTGTATAAGATATAGCTAGGATTTTTTATTTTTTTTTCATTTTAAAGTTAATTCACTAATCATTATTCATATTTCTATGTTTTTATTTTTATTTACCCACATATTTGTGTTTATACACTATATTTAAGTAATGTTTGTTCCCAATCTATCATCAATAATGAGAGTCTAACTCGAGGATCATTCACTGAATGAAAACCATTGACCTAGAGTTTACACAATTGGATTTTATTTTATATTTTATTCTGGGAAATTGGGTCTTTGATAGGTAGAGGTGTACATGGGTACCTTAAACTCCCTCTTACAACATTTTATTTCAAATTACAAAAAAAATTCCTTCTCCAACTATTATAATCACCGATGTATAATATGATCATTGGATTGAATGGTGGATGGGATCATAATTTTGGTTTATTTGAGATAATGGTAGGTAGATAACTTGGGAAATCTTTTGAGTGTGATTTATATTAATTCCATGTATACAGTAAGAGTGTTTGTTGTCATTTGGAGTACACAGAGTAGGATGAGTATTCTATGCATTGATACATGAACGGATCTCTACTATAAAATCTAAGGGTTTGTCCTTTATTTCATTGCATTCAAAATTTCATTTTCATTTTCCTTTAACTTTTTTCAATCCTTAAAACCATTTCACAATTTCAACAAAAATAAATAAAAACAACCAAAAAACAATCATTAGTTCATGAATAGTTAATATTTGGGGATAGATCTTTCAGAGACTACCCTAGTAATCCATTATGTTTTATTCTTGATTTCAAAAATTATGTTTGAGAAGATCCCCATGAAAATCCCTCAATCAATCACCAAATATGATTAAATGGGAGAATTAGATCTTATAATATTTCAATTTTGGATTGAATTATATATTTTATAAATTTTTTATAATCCATTAGAAAAGGTATTTATGAATATTTATTAATTTATAAAGGTATTTATAAATTAATTAATTATAATTTTTTATAAATAATTCTAAAATGTTTATAAAACATCTAGTAAATAAATATTCAAAAACATGAACTGTTAATATTGTAATATCTTTTCTTAAATATATAGCATTACATATATTTTGGATATAAAATTTTTATATGGAAATTATAAATTTTACCTTTCAAGTGTTTATAAATTATAAAATAATACCTAAATATAAAGGAGTTTATATCTTAATTATGAATTGTTCTAATTAAAGGTATTATTTGGTGAATAATTTAAAACTTATAAAAAAAGTTTTGATAATTGATTTTATTCAGGTATAAATTATATTAAATATGTTATATTTAGATCATATAATTTTTTTACATAATAGAATAAAAATATAAAATGTTAATATTTTATATAATATCAAGTATTTAAAGTAAATTCATTTTAATGTGTAATATTATGGAGGTCATATTAGAAAGTAATATAATGTGTTTATATTTAAAACTATGGAATGGGTATAATGTAATTTAAATCATAATGTGTTTATAATTATTTATAATTTATGAATTATTCATAAATTGTTTGCCTCATGTTTATATTTTTGAATTTTTCATTTATTTATAAGCTATTCAATACATTATTCATAGTTTTAAGTGTTATATTATGAATTATTATGTATTACTTAGTTTAATGGTGTTTAAAATTACTTTAGATATAATCATATAAGAATCTAAGGTGATACATGATAGCTATGATAACAGATTTGGTTTTCTTCTATGATAAAATTTTCATATACTAGGTTATGAGCTTGAATTAAGAAGTTAATTATGATTTATACATATTTTATATTAGAATTATGATTGAATTAAGATATCAATTGAGTAATGTATCCCTGGTTAGGGGGACTTTGAGTTATACAACTCACTAGTATTGAGGCTTGTGTCTTGTCTATAAAAGTGAGTTTAGACTATCTGTTACTGAAGGATTAGCCTTGAGAGGATTATTGATTTCATATAATTTTAAGACATTACATGCATGGTGTTCATGTACCTTATTTATAGGTTGTATTGTATATGTAGTAATATAGTTGGATATTAATTTGAGTTAATAACAAAATCTATGAGTTGTGTAATACATTACAAATCAATATGGATTGAATATATTGATTTCATGGAAGGAATAATATTCCAAACTAAATCACTATAATCATGGAAAAATAAGGGGAATAATATGAAATAATATTGTGATATTGAATTACCCTTAAAAACAGTATGTGTTACTTCCTTCCAAAGAAAGCACTTGTTAGGACCTCAATCATCCAATCAGGTGGTTTATGCCAAAGCTAGGTGCCCCTGGATTATTTTATTTAAGGAAATCATATAATGGAAAAACCTAAAAGTATCATCTTCCCATTATTATTTTTTTGTGTTACACTTCACATGGATACCCTACTAAGAATGAGTTATGAGGGAATATATTTGAGATTATCCATATGATGGATTGGGAAAGGAGTTTCCAAATCAACTATCCAAGAGTCATATATGATATGATTAGGATAATGAAAAACCTAAATATATATGTTATGTGATAAATTCTAAAATGATCCAAATATTAGTGAAATTTTCATCTATCCCCACTAATGGATATAATAGATTCTAAAACGGGTCATCATTTTAGTGGAAGTATGTTTAATAAAATTACTTATTAAATGAATGTAAAACATGATACTCATATGATGAATGATTAGGTCATTGATAAATAGTAAGATCATCATCAAAATAACTTTTAGATTTATCCTTTAAAAAAAGAATATTAATCTTAGTGACTCTCGAGATTGGTAACATAATAATAGTTTTTAAGTAATATAATTCTATGTGATAGAGAAAAAACTTCCTAAATAAATTAATTGATTATTTTGTTCAATAGGTGAATATAAATTCATATAATAAAAAGAAAATTATTCAATAAAGTTTTCCATAATTAATTTATAGTTAATTTATTTCATTATACTATCAATGATAGAAATGTTTTTATGTAAAAAACCATCTCGGGATTCTATCCTGCCTAGTACTTGACCCAACTCACCACTAGCCTGAAGGGCATTAAAAATCCCCATAGGATAAAAAATAGTTAATTAGAATAAATTATTATCTTTTATAATGATTTAAACATCAAATATGAATATAAAATCAATAAAAAATGAAAATATATAAATAATCCAACCAATATGGAATAACGAAACATCCAATTTTGATAAACATACAACAAAAATAGATATAAAGCAGGAACAAATACATAAGAATCCTAGGTCAAAGAGGTTCATATAAGATAAAAAAAAGTATAAAAGGAAAAGGAACTAGAAAAGTTCCAACATCTCCATTATCAACCCTCAATGACTCATCACATCCCTCTCATCCATTCATGGATGAACATGAACCAAAGAACTGAAGATGGAATGGTTTTCAGAAACCTATAAGGATCTATATTGGCATGATATAAATAGTCCATTAGGTCTTCATCCACCAAGAATATTAATGTTACTTTATAATATAGTTAATAAAATTCTATTTTGAAAAAATGATATAAAAATTGGTTTTTTCACATGCTTTATAAAACAAGTGCGACAACATTCCACTTACACCATGTTAAATAACCTCCCATTTCATAAAAAACATATTCAAACATTTTCCTAAATCATTTCACAAAAAGGATATAAGGTATCTAAAATAATATAAAACAATAAAAAACACATTTTTATCCCTCTTTCAAAAAATTTCCAAGAAACTCATGTTTCATAAACAACCTCAAGGAAAAATCATCCCTTAAAACTATTTTAAGAAATAACCAGATCATTTTTACCTTTTCAAAACACTATTTAAAACCATTTTAAAAACCTATTTTAAAGTAAACTAATACCCACCCATGTTGAAACAAAATCATAAAAAATAACCAATGTAATAAGAAAACAAAATACAACAGAACAACCATATGTTGGTTCCATAAAATTAATCAATTAAGGTGATACAATATAATCATGAATAAATATACCCTAAAACATTTCGAGAAGGACCTAAGTATCATGAGTATCATCCTTAGGTTCTAGTTATAAAGAAATAAAATGGAGACATGGATCATAGGCCATTATTATTGATCCATCTACATACCTGGTAGTCCCATTGGACTATCCATAAATAAAACCTCTTGGGATATTTCCACTACCATGATCCACTAAATAGTTTCTAGCTCATATAGCCTAAAATACTCTTATCTTAACCAATAGGTAATAGTCATGAAACATTACATAGGAATACCACTACTATAAGATATGGATTTATCTCATACGTATCATATACAATAATCTTTGGTATCCCATGATAAGTAAAATAGAGGTGAGCATAAATAAACCATCACATGATCCAAATATAAAGTATTTTAAAACAAATCAAACAACACATCCTACACCATTGTAGGAAAGGAAGCCTTACACATCTATTAATGAGAAGAATATAAGGATACAAAAATATAAAAAAACCCTAGAGGGATGTCAAGAAATCATGGGTATAAAACTAGTTAGATGAGGCACAAATGGGGTCTCACACATTTATAAAATAATACCACTTAATGTTTTAATTAGTATTTCACAAAATTTATTAGGAATACAAGTTATTTTTACACCATTTGAAAACTAACTTCTAATTTCCTTTAAAAACCGATTTATCAAACCTCATTTTAAATCCCATTTAGAAAATAAATTATTTACATAAATAAAATTTTAAAATAATAAACCTATTTCTCTTTAAGAAATAAAATAGTGGCAAGAACCCTTTAAAAAATACCATAATTCCCTTTTTAAATCCAATTTCAAACCACTGTGAGACCTAATAGTCTGAAAATAATTTTAAAATAATTAAGATAAATCCCATTTATTTTCCAAATATTCCTTTAAAATATCACACACCCACTTTAATGAAAAAAGATGCCCAGAACCCCTTTGAAACATTTAAAAATAATATAGAAAATCCAATTGGGAATTTCAAAAAACACTTAACATGTAACATAAGACCATTCCATGTATATAAACCATCTAAAATCCATTTGAAAACTAATAAGTTTTTACCTTGTAAAACTAATTCCATAAGAAACCATTTTAAAACACATGTATCATTTTTTTAAAGAATCCACTTAGAAATTTTTACAAGTTCATGGTATAAATCATATCAATTATAAGCATGAAAACCACTTAATACAAATTTTTTTTCCTACTAAGAGTATATAACATGCTTCTAAAATAATAATAAATCATTTCAAATAAAAAAACTGGAAATGCAAGCGATAACAACGCAATATTCCCAAAGGTTTCAAAAACCGTTGGGAAAAGACTCTTATACCAACGGTTCTGTAGAACCATTGGTATATCCATATAATAGTTTTGTTTTACCAATAGTTTTATTAAAACCATTGGGTAAAGTGATAATGAAGAGATTTTTTCCAATGATATACTGAAACCGTTTTCTATAGTAGATATTAAGAGGTTTTTTCCAATGATTTTTTGAAATCTTTGGGATAACATATCTTTCACAACGGTTTTTTGAAACCGTTGGGAAAGAAAATCCCCAAATATCATCGATTTGAAACTCCAAAGATCTCAAAATGTTTTCCCTAAATGAGAGCTGGATGCACCCTCTCGAATTTTTTTCCCTAAACCTCAACTATCTTAAAGGTTTTCCTCTAAATCTCAACGCAAACACTACTTCCCAACACAACAGGTCTGGTTTCCAATGATTTGTTCTTACCATTTAAATCGGTATGTGTGAGTTCATTTATTTTAGAATTGTTCTTCCCATTTAAATCAGTATGTGTGTGTTAATTTATTTTAGATTTTTTCATTCTATTTTGGTGCAATCTAGTGTGTATTATAATCCCCTTATGAAAATATGGCATATATAATTTTAGGTTACGGTTCGAACCATACTTCCTAACCTTCTCTAGAGGGTTCTAACTCTAATTTAAAATGGAGAATCTATCTTTGATTCAAGTATTTTTTGTTCTTACATTCTAAAGCAGTAGATGTGCCTTCATTTATTTTAGATTTTTTCGTTTCATTTTTCTGCAATGTATTGTGTATTATGATCCCCTTATGAACATAATCAATATATCATTTTAGGTTGAGGTTTTTTGTGATTTATCTATATAGAATAATTTTGGTTGATATTTAAGAGGTCAATATGATCCTGAGTTATTTTATCCTTGGTTTATTTTAAATTTAAGGTCTATGGACTTGATTTCGTTGGTTAGCCATAAATACAGTTAGGGCTGTCCAGGTGGGGGGGTGGGGGATAGGTTTTCCAAGTGGGGTGTGGGGGGTAGGGGTGTCCAGGTGGGGTGGGGGGGGGGGGGTAGGGCTGTCCAAGTGGGGTGGGGGGGGGGATGGGTTGTCCAAGTGGGGTGGCGGTAGGGCTATCCAAGTGGGGTGGGGGGGGGGGGCTAGGTTGTCTAAGTGGGATGGGGGTAGGGCTGTCCAAGTGGGGTGGGTGTGGGGTGGGGGTAGGGCTGTTCAGGTGGGGTGGGGGTAGGGTTGTCCAACTGGGGTGGGGGAGGGGCTGTCTAGGTAGGGTGGGGGAGGTGGTTGGGTTATCCAAATGGGGTGGGGGTAGGGCTGTTTGGGGTGGGAGAGGGTGTCCAGGTAGGGTTGTCCAAGTGGGGTGAGGAGGGAGTGCAGGTGGGGTGGGAGAGGGGCTGTCTAGGTAGGGTGGGGGGGATGGGTTGTCCAAGTGGGGTGACAGTAGGGCTGTCCAAGTGGGGTGGGGGGGATGGGTTTTCCAAGTGGGGTGTGTGGGTTAGGGGTGTCCAGGTGGGGTGGGGGGGGGGGAGTTGGGTTTTCCAAGTGGGGTGGGGGTAGGGCTGTCCAAGTGGGGTGGGGTGGGGGGCTGGGTTGTCCAAGTGGGGTGGGGGGGGGGGGGGGGGTTGTCCAAGTGGGGTGGGGGTAGGGCTGTCCAAGTGGGGTGGGGGGGGGGGGGTAGGGCTATCCAAGTGGGGTGGGGGCTGGGTTGTCCAAGTGGGGTGGGGGGGGGGGGTGGGTTATCCAAGTGGGGTGGGGGTAGGGCTGTCCAAGTGGGGTGGGGTGGGGGGGGGGCTGGGTTGTCCAAGTGGGGTGGGGGGTAGGGATGTCCAAGTGGGGTGGGGGGGGGGGGCTGGGTTTTCCAAGTGTGTGTGGGGGGGGGGGTGGGTTGTCCAAGTGGGGCGGGGTTAGGGCTGTCCAAGTGGGGTGGGGGGTTGGGTTTTCCAAGTGGGGAAGGGGTAGGGTTGTCCAAGTGGGGTGGGGGGGGGCTCGGCTGTCCAAGTGGGGTGGGGGTAGGGCTGTCTAAGTGGGGTGGGGAGGGTGTGAAGGTGGATGAAGCTCATAACTATAAACTCTCTATAAATTTTGGAAGTATGAAAATGTATAGGGACATTCGTGATCATTTTTTGGTGGGATAACATAAAAAGTGTTTGATGTTTTTATTCCTTTTTTTATTTGGAGTTTCTTTTGATGCTGATGTTTCTTATTGATACCTATGATGGAATTTATTTTAGTTTCTAAATCGGCTGAGACTCCCCCACCATGCACAGTGTATGAAACCTCTACCCTTATTTAACCATACTGTTTACACAGCCTATGCAACCTCTACCCTCATTTAATCAGTGAACTCAAGTCATTAATTCAAGCCTACATTCTCACTATCATGTAAGAAATTGAATGATGTATACCCATCCACACATGATTTCTTACCTTAGATAGTGTCCAACATATGGAATATGAGCTTTTGAATTCATCAGTTAACCAGGATCATATATTCCATTTCCCCCAAGATGACTATACTAATATAACTTTAGGGTCAATTAAATATGGTTCTCATTGTAAGTTGTATATTATGTGTCCTTGGACAATACTCACTTTTATGATAGTGGGGTGCTTTTCACTAGCCATGCTGGCATGTGTAGACATCTATAAAAATGTTAGATAAGTCACAAGTTCAATTAAGTAATGTTGTTATCATTGACATAATTTATTATTAATCTAAAAATTTAAAATAAATGTTTTTGTCTATACATTATGAAATTAAATCTTTTTACAAGACAAAAACAACCTATTAGTGTAGAATCCTAAAATTTATTCACCCATGGGGTGTGCTTGACTTGTGGAAGTAATTGGGTAATGAAAAGTATGGCCATAGAGGTGCCAATAATGAGTTATTGAACATGAGTGAATGATTTGGGATGCCTATAACACATAATGGGACCTGAGTCATGTGCCTCTTATAGACCTAATGAAAATGAATATAAATAAATTTTAATTTAATTTTTGAGTACTTGTTCTTTACATTATTTTAATAGTTCACTACGTCGACTAGAAACTTATTCCTTTATCGTTTACTTAAATTCATTTTCTATTAAAGTTCAATCCAATTGAATTGTTTATGGCAAAATGAATTATATAAATTATTTTTACAGAATGGACATAAGTTGGATGTATGAAACCAATCGGATCTCAAGCGATTTTCAAAACAATATGGAGAGCTTTATAGATTTTTCATTTCACAATGCTTCAGATAGTGGTCACATACACTGCCCATGTTCCAATTGTGTTGGTAGACCTTGGTCGAGCCGTGAAGAAGTTAGCTACCACATAACCAAATATGGTTTTCAAGCAAACTACTTTGTGTGGTATCATAATGGGGATAAAATGAAATCTCAAATTGGTGATGATCGAAATGAAAGGACTGGAATGGAGAATTTGTTAGATGATCGGTTTCTGTTTATTCATCATCATGAAAAAGAAAGGATTTCAACTCACGAAGACTTCGATATGAGGAAAGATAATGCATCTAGTGAAAATGATGATATTGATAGGGTAAAAAAATTGAATGATGATTGCACGAATCCAGTATATTGACAATGTGATAAAATGAAAAAGATGGATTTTTTAATCCGATTGTTTCATGGGAAAACTATGTATGAGATTTCTAATACAACAATCGATTACATTCTTACCCTCTTGAAGGATTTAATTCCATATGTTACAGATATTCCCTCAAACCACTATATGTCATGAAAGTTTGTTGAAGAACTTGGATTTTCAAGAAACAAAATTTATTCTTGCCCAAAATATTGCAGTTTATTCTGGGAAGAAACTACTGAACGAAATGATTGTATAAAATGTGGTACATCCCGTTGGAAGTCAAAATCTAATGGAACACCATCCCGCATTCCACAGAAAGTAATGTGGCACTTTACATTGATCCCCATACTTCAAAATCTTTTTATGTCTGATGACATATCAATAAAAATGAGATGGCATGTTACTGAGAGAAAGAAGAATAATGATGAGTTGGTTCATCCTGCAGATAGATTTGCATGGTAGAGATTTGATGCTCGACATCCTGATTTTGCAGCTGACGTGTGTAATGTGAGGCTGGGTCTTTCATGTGATGGTTTTAATCTGTTTGGGTAGATGCTTACTTCGCACAACCCTTGGCCAGTTTTTATACAAATTTATAATCTTCCCCCATGGTTGTGTATGAAAAACCTTTCAATTTCATGAGTATACTCATATCTTGTCCTTCTGATCCCGACATTGATATTTATGTATACATGCAACCTTTAATAAAAGAGTTGAAACTTTTTTGGGATGTGGGTGTGCGCACATACGATGCATGTTCGAAAGACATATTTCAGATGCATGCTGTGCTTATGTGGATGATCAATGATTTTCTGGATTATGAAATGATGTCTGGATAGAGCACGAAGGGAAAATTGTCATGTCCAGTTTTTATGAAGAATACATGATCCAGAAGACTAAAACATCACTGTAGTTTCAGTTTTATGGGACATCGACGATTCTTGAAAAAGGATCATCCATATAGAATGAATCGTCGAAGATTTGAAATACCATAGATACTTATGATCCACCTCAGCGTATGTCTATAACTGATGTGCTTAATGAATTGAAAGATTTCAGTTTTTCATTCGGAAAGGGTCAAATGAAATTTGGAAAGAGAAAGAATGTTTCCACTGAAACCTGTTACAATTGGAGTAAGAGGAGTATCTTTTTTGATTTGCCTTATTGGTCAACCAATTTGTTACGTCATTGCTTAGACATAATGAATATTGAAAAGAATATATGTGAAATGTTGCTTTCGGTTCTTCTAAATGTCAAGGGGAAGACAAAAGATGATTTACGAACTCGGCGTGACTTGGTGGACTAGGGCATCAGACCAGAATTGCATCCTGTGCGTATCAGTGAAAATAAATGGCAACTTCCATGTGCTTCTTATGTGATGACACCTACAAAAAAAAACAATTTCTGGAAGTATTAGAGACTATTAGAGTTCCTGATGGCTATTCAAGAAACATATCTAAACGAATCTACAGAAGAGATTTGAAGCTAAAATATTTGAAGACTCATGATTATCACGTTCTACTGCATGAGTTGCTTCCAATAGCAATCCATCATGTTTTGTCCAATAATTTAAGGGTGACTATTATTCAGTTGTGCCATTTGATTAGAGATCTTTGTACTAAGAATTTTTCCAAGTCTTTCTTGTAAAAAATGTTGACAGATTCCCCATTAATTTGGTGTGAGTTGGATAAAATATTTCCTCCATAATTTTTTACATGCATGCTGCATATGACTGTCCATATTCCCATTGAAATACTTCTCGGAGGACCTGTTTCTTTTCATTGGATGTATCCAACTGAAAGAAATATGTACACATTAAAGTCTTATGTCTGAAACAGGAATCATCCCAAAGGTTCTATCATGAATGGTTACTTGGCTCAAGAATGTATGTATTTCTGCTCAATGTATTTTTTGGATCTTACTATAAGAATGAACAGACCAATGAGAAATGAAGATGAACAGTATGAGAAAATTGAACATAGTTTTCCATCACTTCCTCAAACAGGAGGAATTCCTGGATCATATACATTGAAGACATTAAGACATGAAGAGTGGGAGATGGCACATCGTACAGTTTTTTTCAACTGTGATTTGTTCGATGACTACATCAGGTAACTAAATTGAATATTTATATCTTACATATATATCTGTTAAACTATTCATATTTTTTTTATCTACAGAGAACACAAAAAAATGATAAATATAAGACATCGTTCTTTATCTTTGAGAAGGAGGGAGACTTTGAATAGAAAATAGTTTTCTGCTTGGTTAAAATTTAATGTAAAAATATTACTGTTTAAAATAATTATATCAATATTTAATTAAGTTTAATAATAATTTATATTACAAGTATTGAGTTTGTCTGCTGACTCTATCTCTGAGGAAATAAGAGCTTTGGCTTTTGGTTCTAATACCGTGGTTTGTCACTGTAAATCAATTGTTATCAATGGGTACAAATTTATTTTCACTGAATGAGTAAGTAACATGAGAACACAACATGATGGTGTTATGGTTACTGCCACAACAGATTGTTTTGCCAGTGCATCAGATAGTAGACCGTGATTTGAAAATGTGGGTTATTATGGAGTCGTTGAGAAAATAATAATATTGGATTATTACTCTCATGGACGAGTCACAATGATGAAATTCCATTGGTTTGATTCTATGATGAGACATAGCACATTTATTGATTATTTTGGATTTCGAGTAATTAATATGACTCACACTATTGCTACCGAAGAACCACATGTGTTGGCATCAATGGCTAAACAAGTTTTTTATGTCAAAGACCAACTTCGACCTGAATTTGGTGTCATAGTTGAAGTAATTCCAAGACATATTTTTGATGATGGTGATGATGGAATTGACACTTTCCCTAGTTCCATTGGAACCAATCCATTTATTTCTTTTGATGACTCCAATAGTTCAATTTTCAGAGTTGATTGTGAACCTGAAGTTTTGGTTGAAAATATATAGAATCATTCATCCATGTTCTCAATTCTTTTGGTTTACCTCAAGTTGGGTTGTTAAGGTTGGTAATATTCAAATTGATTAAGTATTGATCACAAATATGTTTTAGCTGACTTGACCATTATGTGAATTTTCAATGTTTATTGGTTGTAGTTTTATTTGAATTGCATTTTATAATTTGGAATTGAACTGTATTCAAACCTAGTCAAACAATATTTCTAACTTGGTGAACATTACAACTTGTATGATTTATTAAATCCATTCAAGATCTTCTAAAACAATTGATAAATAAATTACCAATGAATCCCCCTATTCCCTCATATATTTAGTTTTTTGGGTAACACATTAGTTTCTTTTTTCTAATTAATTACATATTTGTTTTCAAAAGTAGGAAATGCAGCCAATTGAAGAGAGACGAAGGAAAAAAATAATGGAGAACAATCATCAAATGATGGAGATGGGCGTTCCACCATTAGTGCCTACAGTGAGTACTTTATTTCAAATATATATATTTAAATAATATATAATTTCATGTGATTAATTTTTTTGTAAACATTTTTCTAGGATCCACCTATACGTTGATAGTTATTTGACAAGGAGCCTAGTACTGGTCCTAGTACTCAGGATAGTGGTACGAGGAGGGTTCGTACCAGTGGTGGACGAGCAGCTTCGCGTACCCGACTAGACCCTGCCCCTTCCACTGACATGTCATCCTTCCCACATTCTGATCCTGGTGTGTCGTTAGGGACACATGGGATATTTAGGCCTCCCATGTTTTCGCCACCTTTTGCATCTTCTGGCCAATCTTTTTCATATCCCATGATGATTCCCACTCCCTAGTCAGAATCTGGTCATACAGATGTCCCATATTCTTTTCCTTCTACTTATGTCTCTCTGAGCTTCTATATTCCATCATCTTCGACTCCTGTTCCACCATAGGATGTTCCATCAGTTTTTATGGATCCAACGGCGCTCAGCGATCAGACTGGTGAATGTATATTTATAGAACCCTAACAAATTTTTATAACAATATTTATTTTCATTATAACATGTTTTGATAAAATATTTGTTTTTCTTTCATGATAGATACATATACTAATAGGAGGCGGGGGCGGGGGCGTACACGCATGTGTGCGGTGTGGAACCGCCACACATAGGTTATGGTGGATTACAATGAAGATAACCAAATGGTTGAGAAAACATGGCGGCAATGTCGGAGTTTTTTGGAAACGCTTTCCAAATACTCTGACATCATTCCCGTCAGCCCGCTATCATGGAAAAATTTGCCACATGAGGTCAAGGATATATCTTGGGTAGAGATATGGGTAAAAAAATATGTTGTATTTAAATCCATGAATTATTTTTGTATTTATATGAATTAATATTTTGATGTCAGCTTCGATTTAATTTTCCCTATAGTGAGGGTGCACGACCGGAAAATCTAAAGGATTTAGGCAAGCTTTGGAGAGCCTACAAGCATGAGTTGTATATTGGCTGGCGTGCTAGAGTTGGCACTGAGTTAGAGGTGGTACCAGTTGTGGATGATTGTCCTATAGAGCAGTATCGTCAGATGATTACTCATTGGACGACTACCCAGTTTAAGGTATTAATTAAATTTGAGGTATTTAAATAATATCTTTCATGTTTTTCATTAATAATATATTTTGAATTATCGAATTTTATTTAGGAATCATCTAGAAAAAATAAAAAACATTGTTTCAAAAAAATACCTCCACACACTGGGACGTACTACGATACCAGATCATGAGAGGAAGCAGGTATGGCAATTGTTATAAGTTTTCTTTACGACTTAAACTTTCTTTTGTTTCCTCAATTATTTAATCATTTGCTAAAGTTTTCATATAACATTAGTTTTCAATGTCAGTTTAGAGGAAAATATAGAATATTGAAGGATGTGTGCATCGAGAAAAACTGTTTTGCTCGAGTAGACAGAAAAAGGATGGAAGTGTCGTCAACAAAGCAACTCAGCAACAGATAGTAAGTTTTAATCTGTTGATTTTATATTTTAATATCTATTTTTTACCTTAATAATATATTTATATTTGTAATAGGCTTCTTTAGAGGCCCTCAATTCCCAAGAACCATACAATTTTGGGCCAACTGATCACTTATATCAGGTGTTGGGAGAGAAGCATCCTGGCATAGTACGTTGCCGACCTAGGATAGCCCCGACGAGGTATTGGACCTCCTCAGGTATGATTTATAGTGCCACCGAGCTGCAACAAGTTAGGGCATAGACAGAACAGGCTAAAAAAGGTCCACAGAGACGGTAGAACATTCTGCTAGGGCAAACAATGCATTTGTGAAATTTATTGAAGTTCTACATCAAAAACTTCCACCAGAGGCCAGCCCAACTTTTGATGAATATATGTCGTTGATACATTCTATATATGGTGCACCATGTGGTAGTTCTAGTGGTGGTCAAGATGATTTCCATCCTGAGGATGATGATGGCGAGGAGTCTGATGCGGAAGAGGAGGGAGAGGAGGAGGGTGAGGCAGATGTCGAGGGTGAGGAGGAGGGTGAGGAGGAGGGAGTTGAGGAGGGCAAGGGCACGGATGAGGGTGATGATGATAGTGATGATGGTGATGGTGATGTGGGACAAGTTTATCCGTTACATTTTTGATTAATATTATTGATATTTGATGTTTAATCTATTCTAGTTGTTGGTTTTATCTAGACCCGTAGTATAGTATTTGAGTTGAGTTATTTTTTATGTATTTTCTATTTTCATGGATGTTTATGTCTTTTAGTGGTTGTGGTGTATCTTAAGAATGTTTATTGAGTTTTGTGTGTTTGGGAACTCCCTGGACAGCCCCCCTCCTTCCTGGACCCTGGAAAACCCCCCACCATCCTTCTTGGACCCCAGACAGCCCCCCGGATATCCCCCCACCCTCCTCCTTGGTCTCCGTACAACCCCCAGGACACCCCCCATATAGCCCCCAGGACAGTCCCCCAGACATCCCCCCACCCTCCTCCTTGGACCCCGGACAACCCCCCGAACACCCCCCGGACAGCCCCCGGCACAGCCCCCTGCCCTCCTCCTTGGTCCCCGGACAACCCCCCAGACACCCCCAGACAGTCCCCTGGACAGCCCCCCGGACAACCCCCCCCCCACCCTCCTCCCTGGACCCCAGACATCCCCCTAACACCCCCCGAACAGCCCCCACATAGCCCCCACCCTCCTCCTTGGTCCTCAGACAGCCCCCTCGGACAGCCCCCGGATAGCCCCCCCACCCTCCTCCCTGGACCCCCATATAGCCCCCACCCTCCTCCTTGATTTCACATGCCTTTTTTTATTTCTCTAATCATGCAATGTTATTTAGGATTATTCCATTTTTGTATGTCTTGAATTATATGAATGTCTTGGTAAGCTTATTAGCTCAGTATTATCAAATGCATGTGATGATATGATTTGATTTGAATACAAAGTCTTGTTGTACATTCTTCATGTTATGTGAATTATGCCTTGTTTGATTTGGTTTACTTGTCAATTGTTAGGATAAGACATGGATTACATGTTAAGGACTCATGGACAGACTCATCATGCTCAGGGAATTTAGACTTGAAATTCTAGGATATATGCTTTGGTTTCTAGGTGAGGGATACCAGGATTGTGTTGATACTTAAGGAAAATGATCCATGGGTCATTTGTGATGTGTATGAGTCAAACCCGTCTAAATCTGAGGCACGGTGTGGCCGGTAGCACTCTAACTGTGTCTCTTTTGTTTAAAATGGATGAGATTTTAAGTGAAAAGAACAAATGGCATACGGAAAACAGACCAAACACATTTGGATTCTGTTGATAATTTATCACAAAGATCCATGGGTCATATGTGACATGTACGAGTCAACCCTGACTCAATCCGAGTCGCGGTGTGGTCAGTATCACTCTAAGTGTCTCTCTTACGTTTAAAATGGACAACATTTTAAGCACATACGGAAAACCGACCGAACAGATTTTTATTGTGTTGATAATTTAGTAAAACGATCCATGAGTCATATGTGACATGTACGAGTCAACCCCGCCTCAATCTGAGGTTCGGTGTGACCGAAACCATTCAAAGTGTCTCACTTTTGTATGAAATGGATAACATTTTAAGTGAAAAGTACAACTGACATACAGAAAACTGACCAAATGCATTTGGATTGTGTTTATAATTTAGGAAAATGATCCTTGGGTCATTTGTGACATGTAAGAGTCAACCCAGCCTCAATCCAAGGCACGAAGTGGCCAGCACCACTTGAAGTGTCTCTCTATAGTTTAAAATGGACTTCATTTTAATTGAAAACAACCACTAACATACATAAAACTGACCAAACGCATTCCGATTCTGTTGAAACTTTAGGACAACATTCCATGAGTCATTTGTGACGTGTAAGAGTCAACCACACCTCAATCCAAGGCCAGGTGTGGCCGTCACCACTCAAAGTGTCTCAGGTTTATTTGAAATAGACAACATTTTAAATGAAAACAACAAATGACATATGGAAAACTGACCAAAAGGATTATAATTGTGTTGATACTTTAGAACAAAAATCCATGGGTCATATGTGACTTGTACGAGTCAACCCCGCCTCAATCTGAGGCGTAGTGTGGCCAACACCATTCGAAGTGTCTCACTTTTGTTTGAAATGGATAACATTTTATGTGAAAAGTACAACTGACATACGGAAAACCGACCAAACACATTCATATTGTGTTGATACTTTAGGAAAATGATCCTTGGGTCATTTTTGATGTGTACGATTCAACCCATCCTAAATCCGAGGCACAGAGTGGCCGACACCACTCAAAGTGTCTCTCTATAGTTTAAAATGGACTTCATTTTAATTGAAAACAACAACTTACATACGGAAAACTAACCAAACGCATTCAAATTCTGTTGACACTTTAGGAAAACATTACATGAGTCATTTGTGACATGTAAGAGTGAAACCCACCTAAATCCGAGGCCAGGTGTGGCTGGCACCACTCAAAGTGTCTCAGGTTTATTTGTAATAGGCAATATTTTAAATGAAAACAACAAATGACATACGGAAAAATGACCAAACGGATTCTGATTGCCTTGATAGCTTAGAACAACGATCCATGGGTCATATGTGACCTTTACGAGTCAACCCCACCTCAATCCGAGGCACAGTGTAGCCGACACCATTATATGTGTCTCACTTTTGTTTGAAATGGATAACATTTTAAGTGAAAAGTACAACTGACAGACGGAAAACTGACCAAACGCATTCAGATTGTGTTGATACTTTAGTAAAATTATCCTTGGGTTATTTGTGACATGTACAAGTCAACCCAGCCTCAATCCAAGGCACGGAGTGGCCAACACCACTCGAAGTGTCTCTCTATAGTTTAAAATGGACTTCATTTTAATTGAAAACAACAACTGACATACGAAAAACCGACCAAACGCATTCAGATTCTGTTGAAACTTTAGGAAAACATTCCATGAGTCATTTTTGATGTGGAAGAGTCAACTACACTTCAATCCGAGACCAGGTGTGGCCAAAATCACTCAAAGTGTCTCTGGTTTATTTGAAATAGACAACATTTTAAATGAAAACAACAACTGACATATGGAAAACTGACTAAACACATTCATATTCAGTTGAAACTTAAGGAAAATAATCCATGGGTCATATGTGATGTGTACAAGTCAACCCCACCTCAATAAAAGGTGTGTTGTGTCCAGAACCATTCTAAGTGTCTCACTTTTATTTGAAATGGATAACATTTTAAGTGAAAAGTACAACTGATATACGGAAAACTGACCAAACGCATTCAAATTGTGTTTATACTTTATGAAAATGATCCTTGGGTCATTTTTGATGTGTAAGAGTAAACCTAGCCTCAATCTGAGGAGCATAGTGGCTGACACCACTCAAAGTGTCTCTCTATAGTTTAAAATGGACTTCATTTTAATTGAAAACAACAACTGACATACAGAAAACCGACCAAACGCATTTATATTCCATTGAAACTTTAGGAAAACGTTCCATGAGTCATTTGTGATGTGTAAGAGTCAAACCTGTCTCAATAAGAGTCCAGGTGTGGCCAACAACACTCAAAGTCTCTCAGGTTTATTTGAAATAGACAACATTTTAAATAAAAACAACAACTGACATACAGAAAACCAACTAAACGCATTCGGATTCAGTTGAAACTTTAGGAAAATGATCCATGGGTTATATGTGATGTGTATGAGTCAACCCCACCTCAATAAAAGACACGATGTGGCTGGAACCATTCTTAGTGTCTCACTTTTGTTTGAAATGGATAAAATTTTAAGTGAAAAGTACAACTGACATACGAGAAACCAACCAAATGAATTCAAATTGTGTTAATACTTTAGGGAAATGATCCTTGGGTCATTTTTGACATGTATGAGTCAACCCAAACTCAATTTGAGGTGCGGAGTGGCTAGAACCACTCGAAGTTTCTCTCTATAGTTTAAAATGGACATCATTTTAATTGAAAACAATAACTGACATACGAAAAACTGACCAAACGCATTCATATTCTATTTAAACTTTAGGAAAACGTTCCATGAGTCATTTATGATGTGTATGAGTCAACCCCGCCTCAATCCGAGGCTAGGTGTGGCTAACACCACTCAAAGTGTCTAAGGTTTATTTGAAATAGACAACATTTTAAATGAAAACTACAACTGACATATGGAAAATCAACTAAACACATTCATATTCAGTTTAAACTTTAGGAAAATGATCCATGGGTCATATATAACATGTATGAGTCAACCCAACCTCAATCCGAGGCGCGGTGTGGCCGACACCGTTTGAAGTGTCTCACTTTTTTTTGAAATGGATAACATTTTAAGTGAAAATACAACTGACATATGGAAAACTGAACAAACACATTTGGATTGTGTTGATACTTTAGGAAAATGATCCTTGGGACATTTTTGATGTGTACGAGTCAACCCAGCCTCAATCCAAGGAGTGGAGTGGCCGACACCACTCGAAGTGTCTCTCTATAGTTTAAAATGGAATTCATTTTAATTGAAAACAACAAATGACATATGGAAAACCAACCAAACGCATTCAGATTCTATTTAAAATTTAGGTAAACGTTCCATGATTCATTTGTGATGTGTAAGATTTGACCCCACCTCAATCCAAGTCCAGGTGTGGCTGGCACCACTCAAAGTGTCTTAGGTTTATTTGAAATAGACAACATTTTAAATGAAAACAACAACTGACATACGGAAAACCAATTAAACACATTAGGATTCAGTTGAAACCTTAGTAAAACTATCCATGGGTCATATGTGACGTGTACGTGTCAACCTAGCCTCAATCCGAGGCGCGGAGTGGCTGGAACCACTCGAAGTGTCTCTCTATAGTTTAAAATGGACTTCATTTTAATTGAAAACAACAACTGACATACGTTAGACCGACCAAACGCATTTGGATTCTGTTTAAACTTTAGGAAAACGATCCATGGATCATATGTGACGTGTAGAAGTCAACTGAACCTCAATCCGAGTCGCAGTGTGACTGGGATCACTCTAAGTGTCTCTATTTTGTTTAAAATGGACAACATTTTAAGTACATATGAAAAAAATGACCAAACAGATTCTGATTGTGTTGATACATTAGAATAATAATCCATGGGTCATATATAACGTACACGAGTCAAACCTGCCTCAATCCAAGGTATGGTGTGGCCAACACCACTCAAAGTGTCTCTCTTTAGTTTAAAATGGACTTAATTTTAAGTGAAAACAACAACTGACATACGGAAAACTGACCAAATACATTCAGATTCTGTTGAACCTTTATTACAACGATCCATGGGTCATTTTTGATGTGTACGAGTCAACCCCACCTCAATTCGAGGCACAATGTGGCTGGAAAAATTCAAATTTTCTCTATTTCATTTAAAATACACTTCATTTTAAGTGAAAACAATAAATGACATATGAAAAACTGACCAAATGCATTCGGATTCCATTGAAACTTTAAGAAAACGATCCATGGGTCATATGTGATGTGTACGAGTTAACCCCGCCTCAATCTAAGGCCTGGTGTGGCCGACACCACTCAAAGTGTCTCACATTTATTTGGAATGGACAACATTTTAATTGAAAACAACTACTAGCATACAGAATACTGACCAAAAACATTCGGAATGTGTTGAAAGTTTAGAAAAACGATCAATGGGTCATATTTGACGTGTAAAAGTTAACCTTGCCTTAATCCATGGCATGGTGTGATCGAAATCACTCAAAGTGTCTCATTTTTTTTGAAATGAACAACATTTTAAGTGAAAACAACAACTGACATACGGAAAACTGACCAAACACATTATGAATGTGTTGATAGTTTAGGAAAATGATACATGGGTCATATGTGACGTGTAAAAGTCAACACCACCTCAATACAAGGTGCGGTGTGTCCGACACCACTCAAAGTGTCTCTCTTTTGTTTAAAATGGACCTCGTTTTAAGTGAAAACAACAACTGATATATGGAAAACCGACCAAACGCAGTAGTATTCCATTGAAACATTAGGAAAACGATCTATGGGTCATATGTGATGTTTACAAGTCAACCCCGCCTAAATCTGAGGTGTAGTGTGGCCGTCAAAACTCAATGTGTCTCATTTTTATTTGAAATGGACAACATTTTAAGTGAAAAGTACAAATGGAAAACGGAAAACTAACCAAACGCATTCGTATTATGTTGAAACTTTAGGAAAACGATCCATGGGTCATATGTGATGTGTAAAATTTAACCTTGTCTCAATCCGAGGCGTGGTGTGGCCGTAACCACTCAAAATGTCTCTCTTTTGTTTCAAAAGGACATCATTTTAAGTGAAAACAACAACTGGCATATGGAAAACCGAAGAAACGCATTCAAATTCCATTGAAAATTTAGGACAACGATCCATGAGTCATATTTGATGTTTATGAGTCAACCCCACCTCAATCCAAGGCCCGGTGTGGCCGGAACCACTCAAAGTGTTTCACGTTTATTTGAAATGGACACCATTTTAATTGAAAAAAACTACTGGCATACGAAAAACTGACCAAACGCATTATGAATTTGTTGAAACTTTAGCACAACAATAAATGATTCATATGTGACGTGTATGAGTTAACCCATCCTTAATCCAAGGCATGTTGTGTCCAACACTACTCAAAGTGTCTCATTTTTTTGAAATGAACAACATTTTAAGTGAAAACAATAACGAGCATATGGAAAACTGACCAAACATTTTCAGAATATGTTGATATTTTAGGAAAATGATCCATGGGTCATATGTAACATGTAAAAGTCAAACCCGCTTCAATTCGAGTCACGGTGTGGCCGGTATCACTCCATGTGTATGTATTTTGTTTAAAATGGACATCATTTTTAGTAAAAACAACTGGTATACGAAAAACTGAACAAACGTATTCGGATTCTGTTGATACTTATTCATTTTTTTTATGTATTTTATTGATAATTGAAAATTAAATTATATATGTATTCAATTATGAATTGAATTCCAGATTCCACATATAATTGTCATCTAAATTTGAAATTGAATTCTAAATCAATTATGTATGTTTATAATTACGTTATGAATTATGATTTAATTCTGGATGTTTATAGTTCAAGAATTAATTATATGTTAAATGTGTATGAATTTGTTCTCTATATGTATGTATTAGTTTGTTATTGCATGTATAGTAATTGGAAAGTAGGAGAATGGACATCATTAGAGGCTGCTGTGCAAATTGCAGGCTGCTGTGCAATTTGCACAGCATAGCCTATGCCAACGGTTTCAAACCTTTGACATAGGCTTGTAATAGGATTTTTTTTCCAATGGTTCAATGAGAACCGTTGGCAAAAACCATTCCCAACGGTTTCTAAACCATTGGGAAAGAGTTTATTTACTTAGTTTTACCAACGGTTTTGTGTAAACCGCTGGTAAAACTTATGCCAACGGTTTGGACAAACCGTTGGCATAGATTAATTTTACTAACCTATGCCAATGGTTCTCTGTAAACCGTTGGGATATGTTTTCATAATGGCTTACTTCCCCATGGTTTGCAGAACCATTGATATAACATATACTAACAGTTCTGCAGGCTTTCCCAACAGTTCAAAACCGTTGGGAAAGACCCCATTTCTAGGAGTGAAATAAATTTATAACATGAATTATAAAGGAATTCTATTGAAATATCAGATCATTTTATGTGGAATTATTTGAAACACATCTAATTTGATGAAAAATAGCCAAAGGATCCAAGAAAGGACTTTTGAAAACCTATAAAACCCAAATAGCCATGATTATAACCTAATATAACCCTAATATTAACCCAAATAGTGGTTAGGTTTCATGGGAAATTGATAAATTGAGAGGGAGAAAAATGAGAAAGGAAGATAATGGAGAAATAAAATAAAGTGGGTCTTACTACTTGGATTTTACTTGAAAATAAGAGGAAGAGGGCTTGAAATCCATAGAGAAGGAATAAGAGGATCACCTATATGCATTACCCACGATAGTTTGAATGAGAGATATAATAAAAGGGGTTCCCACTCCCTTAAATTTGACAAGGGAAAAATGGTTAAATCACCATTGTAATGAAACCTGTGTAGGTTCCATGGTTTAGTTAGATGATTTCACAATTGTTCCATAAGAATGTGGTTGAAACTACTTAAAAAAAACATTTTATGGTTCTCCTAGTAACCACACACAATTTTAATAACTATGTGAAAACCATACCAAATATCATGGTCAAATTACCAAGCCTTCTTGTATGTTTGTTGCATGGTATACCAAACGGTGTTCAACATATTCACCAGTACCGAAACCCATAGATGTCTTGAAAAATTTCCTCCAAGCCTACCATAGTTTAGAATACACCATGTTATACCCATTTAGTCTAACCATCTGTAGAACACAAACAACTAAAAAAGTACCTATATAATGGTAATGACATTGTTTCCTTTAAATTGTGCATGAAAATCATGCACAAAGGAAAAAATTCGAGATTCTAAAAGTTTTAGGCCAAAAAATTCTAAAAACAAAATAAAACACATAGTAAAATAAAATAAAATAATATAAAATTTATAATGACATGTGGCTATCACAATTATCCCCTCCATAAAACTTTCTACGCCTAGAAAATTCCTATTCAAAATAAAGATAATGTGAAAAGGAGGAAGCCTTACATTCCATTCTAAGAAATGGAAGGGTTAGAGACAACTCGAGGGGTCTTAGAAACAATAAAAAACAAAACACAATCTATTTACCAAAATACCCATTAAAATTCCTCAATAAAAAACAAAAAACATAAGAAGGAATCAACCATAGGTATCTCATATGGGGATCTATATATAGAGATACTGAATGAGGTCCCCCATAATTTAGTATTGATCTAAATAGAGAGACACTAAAAAAACTTCTACATGGAGATAATTACTAAGGATACTTTGATTTTACTTGAAATAGTAAGAGAAACCATTGGTTTACACTAACCATGTAAATCCCCAAAATAGCTAATATCTAGAAATGAAGCATCTTACATAAAACACCTAAAGGATTACAATTACAAATGACATCCAAGATCATTAGATTGGTCCTAAAAAATGCTCCACCACTAACACAACCCAAGAATTGAGGATCATGATATTAGGTCGCCCAAACCATCACATCTCAAAACATAAAAAACACTCTACTACAAAATATATGCCTAAATCAAGAAATTATATAGGCTCTAACATTAGTTCACATACCTAAATAAAGGGTGAACTAGGACGTCATACTTGGGTTACCCTATCATGGAAACCCAATTAGATTTAAACTCACCCCTACAAGGGAATAATATATATTGGTTCCATAACCATCATAGTCACCCAAAGCATAGTCCCCAAGGTTGTTCTATGACTAATAAATGAGACAAACCCCTTTAATGGATCTCACTATAAGGAAAAAATCACCCATGTAGTCAAACAAGGAATAAAGAACAATGAGGTATAAGCAAATACAAACAAACACCACTCTCTCAAGACCAACAAAAGATCACCCTATATACAAGACCTAACAAAAACCACAACAATCCTATGAGGCACTAAACTCATAAAACAAAAATACTAAAAAATTACCATCACTAGAAAACCTAAGGATATTGGTACACATAAAATCACCCACTTAGCTATCTAATACTAAACTAATATAGTCTATTAAATGAAACCAGTGGCTAATAATCTACCACACCATCAATGGGGATAAAAAATCTCATCACTCTAATCTAGGTCTCTGTGAAGAAACCAAGGCCCTGATACCATTTATAACAAACTAGTATGGGATTTTATATAACTAGTAACTCATATTAGATTTCTACTAGTCTGAAGGGAGTTCCCAACCCCCATAGGCTGAAAACTAGTTCCTGGTTATCTAATATGCACTTTGGGAATGATTTCGCACTCAAATATCAATATAAATTAATAGATGGTAGAAACAGATAAATCATTAAACCAACATGGAATAATGAGACATCCAAAATTGATAAAAATAAAACCAAAATAGATACAAAACTAAAACAGACACATAAACATATTTGGAATAATATGCCAATATAACATACCAAAATAGAAGAAAAATTGAAAACATACCCAAATAGTTCCAAAAACTCTACTACCGAATCCTGATCACTCATCATATCACACTCATCCATCCATGGATGAGATAGAACTATAGAACTAAAGTATATATGGGTACCAAAAACCTATAAGGATAATTATAGGTGTAAGGTAAAAAACCTAGTAGGGAACCAACTTTTAAGAATATGGAAATTCATTCATAATAAAGTTCATAAAATTAGAGTTTGTACATAATATATAAATATATTTTTTTCACATAATTTATAAAATAAGTGCAATATCATTCAACTTACTCATTTAAAAAAAATCACCCTTTTTATAAAAAAACACGGATGATAAAAATTTTTCATAAATAATTTCCTAGAAAGGAAATTATGACCTTATAAGTACAGAAAAAATCCAAAAAAAAATTAACCCCTCTTTTCAAATATTTATATAAAACTCATTTTTCATGAACAACCTCAAGAAAAAAACATTCCTTAAAACACTTATAAGTAATAACCATACCTTTTTTCCCAAAACACACTTTCAACACTATTTAGAAAATCCAATTGAAATTAAACAAATACACACCCAAGGTGATAAAAAATCACAAACATTCACCATTTTAACAAGGTATCATAATAAAATAGAACAAAAAAAATGATGGTACCATAAAATCAATGACACAAGGGGATATAATTTAATCATGAAGAAAAAATCCCCTAAAATCTCCTAATAGGACCTAAGAATCATAGAAATCATCTTAAAGATCTAGTAAGAAGGACTTAAAATGATGATAAAAAACTAGGATTGCACTACTGATCCTATCCACATCCTTGATTGTATTATACGATTATTGATATTTAAAAACTATCAAGATCATACCACTACTATGGGACACTAAATATCTTCTAGCTCACACAACCCGCTATCCTATTGGATTAGATAATAGGGTATAAACATAAAACATTCCTTAGACATCCCAATACTAAAAACTTGGTATTTTCCTCATATATTCTATATACTACACTCAAAATACTCCCATGAGAAGTCAAATAGAGGCGAGACAAAATAAACTATCACATGATTCCAATATGAAGCATTAGAAAATAACTCACACCTCACCTCTTACAACCTCACAAGATATAACCCCTTGATATACATTCATAAACATCATATAAGGATACAATAATAAAAAAATAAACCAATGGATCTCATTCCATCACATGCATGACAATATTTACATAGATATCAGATTGGGCCTCACACATTTATAAAACAACATCTCTTAAAGTTCCAACCAGGCATTCATAAAAGATATCAAGAAGCCAAGGTATTTTCACACAATTTGAAAGTAGATTTCAAATTTACAATGATAAACGATTTATTAAAAAATATTTTAAAGCCCATTTGGAAAAGAAAACCACACACAAAAATCACATTTTTAATTAATAAACTTATTTCTCATTAAGATATCAAATGGTGACCAAAACCATTTAAAAAAAACCATCCATACATTTTTAAAGGCCATTCCAAACAAAAAAAATACCTAACGGTCTAAAAATAATTTAAATAGAATGAATTTAGATCCCATCCATTTTTTCAAAAATTCATTTAAAACATCACAAACCCACTTAAATAGAAAAACCAATTCCAGAAACCCCTTGAAAACATTTAAATGTGTTTAGAAAAGTCACTTGGTAATTTTAACAAACATTTCACATGTGAAAAATATATATTAAAAGTATTTAAACCATATTCAAAAAATTCCAAATCCAATAAGGGTTTTCCATGAAAAACTAATTCCATAAGAAACCATTTCAAAACAATTGCATCAATTTTATAAATAATTCACTTATAAATTTTCAAAAGTGCTTGTCATGTGAAATATATATTCAAAAATGAAAACTATTTGTGAATCATTTATAGCCTTATATGGGCCAATAACATAATTCTAAAATAATAAGAAAGTATTTCAGAAAACATAAGTAATTTCTAATAGGCATTAAAAGGTAATTCCATAGAAGAACATACCATATTTCAAGATTAACTATCCAAAACCCATCACCTTCGATGGAAAATGCACAACCAAGCCAATAAATGACATTATCAACCCTAGAAAATACAATGCACCATAATTGAACCTTATTGAACTGTAATATCAACCTGAAAAATGTTTAGGGTTTATGGGAAAGTTAGAAATCATGAGGGAGGGAAAGGGGAAGGGAATAGAAGGGGGATAGAGATGAAAAAGTGGCTTACCACTTAGATTTCACTTGAAAATGAGAGGTATAGGGCATAAAATTCTTGGAGGAGGAAGAGTAGGATCCCCTCCATGTATGCCTTAGGGTAGACCAAATAAGGAAGGGGAAAAGGAGCGCTAAAACAATTATATTTAATAAGGTATAAAGGTTAAAATCACCCTTTTAATGAAATATGGGGAGGCCAATTGGTTTAGATACATAGTTTTCCAAACCGTATGCCAACCTTGTGGTGGAAACTAATTGGAAATACTAACATAACATAGTTCTATTGGGAACCCTACACCATCTAACTAACCATACACAAAATGTATCAGATCACATTATCAAATTATAGAGACAAATCACACGCTTGTTACATGGTTTACCAAACTACGTGAAAGTTGTGTTCCAGTACTAAGACTAAAAGATAACTCACATAGTTTTCCCTAGTCCATACATTGTTTGGACCAAACCATGTGATATCATTTTATAACTACTATGTGTATAAAAAAACAACAATGAAACTCCCTATAAAAGGTACCCACATAGTTTCTTTTAAATCGTGCATGCAATCCATGCACAGAGGAAAAAATTATTTATTCTCCATATTTTAGGCTGAGAATTATCTAAAACATAAAATTTACCAATGTAAAATAAAATAAAATAAAATAAATTTAATAGTGACATGTGGGAGTGACATTTGATAATGTGAATGATTTTAATAAAATTTTACTCTTTATGATAAAACTGTCAGGGGTAGGTTAAGTTGGAATATGATGTTTATGTTGTGGTACTGTGTTGTTGTAACCAAAGGTTGTAATGTTGGGACATTTATAATTTAGAACTATGGATAGAATTGAAGATGTTTGGTGATGTTTGAGACAGTTTAAAGATAGGTGGAAAAGGATGTGATAAATTATTGTTTGATAGTTTTTGATTTTCAGCTTTTAGAAAATTGGTAATGTTCCATAAAAAGGATCATAAGAACCTTATACACGAGGATAAAAAATTCAATGAAGACCGTGTTAAGAAAAATAGTAGTTTTCTACACCATAATACTTAAAGGTGACCAAGTTATTATATCAAGATTAGAAAAAAATTACCTGATATATAAGGGTCACCAAGATGAGTCATGATGTAGGTAAAAGGTTCATTCAAGGAATTCCTGATATGTAATGGTTATTACATTTCAATATTTAAAGAACTCTTATTATACCATGACATAAAAACCACACCATAAAGAGACATTGATAAAGTTCAAAGGTCCTATCTATTTGGAGACACCCATGCCATGTGATTGGTTCTTATCAAAATTGATTTTGAGATTATAAATATCAAGAATTTGATCACACCTTGATACAACAGTCCCATCATGATTAAAGGGTAAACACAATGAAGTTCATAACATAAAGTTAGAAGCTGGTTCTTGAATGTAAATCTCTAAGATATTTATAAAATCAATGAAGATAATTCCATGAATCACTCTATTAAAATGAAATGAAATCAATAGTAGAAGAGTAAATAAACCTACCACATTGTGATATTCCAATATTTTAATTATAATATTTGGATAGATTTTGTGGATATGGTTGGTTAATTAGAACATACCATGGGCAAGGAAATCATGATATAATATACAGTTGTAATATGAATAATTCCATGATAAATGGTGTCATGCTATAATTAAGGTAAATTCAAGAATTTCAAAAGTTTTGAATCCATTATGAATTGTTTAGATTATAATTGAGTTGTTTAACTTAATCAGTGGTTAATGAGAGGCTATACAACCCAATAATAGGGAAACATGTGTAAAATTATTGGATCATTATTTAGAGAGATTAATCCTTAATGTATAGAAACATTAATAGATAACAGGTGTGTAAGAATATAATCGACAATCCTGGAAAGTTAGAGACAATTGTGGATATTGTTAGAAGTTACATTGAGAATGAGGAATTATAATAGTATTAATAGTTCAATGATAACACCCTTTTCATTTTGGAATTTATCCATAGAAAGAATCATTATGAGTGACCATCATGTCACATTGTCTTGTATTCCTTGTCTGAAAGTAGTGATCATAGTGATAATATGAGGAAGTGTCCATAGGATAAATAGAGAATATTTACAAAAATATCATAACACAAAAAATTATTAGTTTTATAAAATGTTATGTGAACAAAAACTAAGCATATGATCCTTGGATATCACACACCAACTCGGGTTATCATCAATACCAGCACTTGACCTAGTCCATAGAAAGGACTGAAGGGCATTCTTGAACCCCATGGGATGGAACAAGTTCCTGAGTATCAATAATAACATGTGGGAATTATTTACCTGAGTTTACAAGCATAAAATAACCAATAATATAAATAAAAAGAAACTAAAAATCATAACCAAACAATCCTTAAATTTTTTCCAGATTTCAATTTACAAGTTTTAAATAAGAAAAAAAAGATATACTACAAAAGGAAGGACAAAAAACCAAATAAAAAACCACCACATGGAAATAGGAGCATCACCCTCAAGACACCTCCACAACACCGTACCAAGAAGGACCACTAGTAACCCAAACCACTATCTCTAAAATATTTACCCATACATGTGTTAAACATTACCAAGTCTACTTACACTCAAGGGTGTATGTAGGGTGTGAGCCTAGACCCAGTAGGATGTCACCCAACAAATATTCCATATTATAAAAATTAAATGATAAATAAATTGAAATTTTTATAAATAAGAGAAATTCTAGGAATAGTTTTTAATGAAGGAAACATTTAATGAAAACAAATTTAAATAAAAAATACTTGACTATTAAATAACCAAAATGCCATACCATATGTTGATAGTAAATGTGATATAACAAAATAACACTACTGATGGGAGAGGACCTCTAGGAACTAGCTAGAAATGGGACACTAGAACCTCGCGTCTTTGTGAAACGTGGCTTAGAAACCACGACCATCGAAATTCTCATGCACGATCCACTAGGATGGGAAACCACAATGGCCTAGTGGTCTCTAATAATCATCCATGTTTAGTTAGAGTTATCATCGTCAATCCCACTAAGTGAAACTAGGATGAAGCCACTTTTGTATCACTAGAACACTAGTTCTAGTTCTCCCTCCTAGTTACATGGGCTTCCCTTTAGTGCTCATACAAGTTTCTTAAGCCACATGATATACCACATTCACACACACAATCCAAACAAGTCCCTAAACACACACACACACACCAAATACCACCATTTTTATACCTAAATCCTCTTTTAAAATAAAACTCAGACTAAAAAATTCTCCAATAATAGTTCACATCCTTTATATAATATAATAAGTCATTTAAATAATTTATAAAAACATTTCAAGGAGCAAAAAAAAGCCTTTTCTTCACAAATGCACCACATTTCACATGAAAAATCCATTTTGAAACCAAATGCATAACAAATCATTTTGAAAACCACTTTCACACCCCACGTATAATTCATAAATCATGAAAAAACACAGAAGCAAGAATAATAAATTTATCAAACAATTTTTAAGCATAAAACAACCTACCTTGGGTGTAAAAATCCCCAAAATCCAGTGTGAAACTCTAACCGCACCTCAAACACACCATAAGAAAGAAATATCAAACTTTAAACAGGAATATTGAACCTAAAATTTTAAGATAGAACCCCCAAAAATGGAACCCTAGTCGCTGGAGAAAAGGAACCCCAAGAGAAAAGAAAGGAAACCCCAGAATAGGGGAGGAAAACAAGGGAGAAGGAGACTTACTTGATGAATTGAGAAAGAACCACAAAAATCTAACCAAAAATCAAATCCCCATAGGAGGAGTATAGAGAGGGAGGACACCTAGCTAATATAATCTTGAGTGGGGTAAAAAATGAGGGTTTAGGGGTTTATTTTGAAGGATTTAAAAAGGGTAAAATCAACATTTTAATGATCTAGATAGGCCACACAGTTTTCCTGCACGGTTTTTCAAATCATGTAGTAACCATGAGGTAGACACCATCTCCCCAAGAAATGATGCATGGTTAGTCCTCATGGTTTGAAAAACCATAAATCAACCATGTGGTTTCCCACTACCCAAAAACACCACAGGCTGTATGGTTACCTGGGCTAGGCCGCATGGTTTGTCAGACCGTGCGCCAACCGTGCGCCAACTGTGTGCCTCAAGATATTTACCCAAAAACTTCCATTATTACTGAAAAACTCAAGGGAAAACTAAAAGGAAAAATGTATACTGAAAATTAATAGAAAAATACCTCAAAGAAAATCACGGATGTGACAATTCCACCCACCATGAAAAATTTCTATCCCCGAAAAGTCAACTCAAAGCTTGATTCGAAAACAAGAATGGATACTCTTGCTCAACCCACAATTTTTTCTCCCAAGTCTCATCTGCATAATGACCATGTTGTAAAATTATATGAAAAAATGGGATATAATTCACATGAAGAAACTTCTCTTGGGAATACACTATCTTCATTGGATGTTCAAACACAGACAAATCGGGATCCAACTCTTGCTCTTCCCAATTTAACACATGATACAAGTCTGGATAATAATTATTCAAATAGGAGATGGGGAATATATCATGGATTTATGTTAAATGAGAAGGAAAATATAACATTTAATTCACCTTTCCAATCACCTCGGTGATTTAAAATAGTCATATATACCTCAGTGTTAGATTTCCCTTCTATCCCAGACAACGATGATCCAAACGCGGTGCCACCTTCAAGAACACATGATCACCCATAAAAAACTCAATATCTTGAAGCCTCTGGTTGGCATATGATTTGTGGTGACTCTAAGATTTCAATAAACTCTACTCTATTAACTTGACTTTCTTAGACATCTCTTTCACAAGGCTCGGTCCCAACAGTGAGGTCTCACCTAACTCAACCCAATATAAAGAAGACTGACAGGGTCAACTATAGAGTTCCTCAAAAGGAGCCATTCAAATTGAGTATTGGTAACTGTTATTATAAGAAAACTCAACCAATTATAGATGGAAATCCCATGATCCTCTGAAATCCAAAACACATGCACAAATCATGTCCTCTAGAATTTAATTTTCCCTCTTCTTCTGACGATCCATTTGAGGATGGTATAACAGAATCTTCTTAATATGCGAACCCAATGCCTTTTGAAGGCCTTCCAAAAACTGAGAGGTAAAATGGGGTTATCTATCCTAAATAATTGATGATGACACACCAAGTATCCTTACCACCTTCTGAACATACAATCGGCCCAGTTCATCTACTTTACCTGAATCTATGATCAAAATAAAATGGGATGATTCAGTAAAATGGTTGATTACCACCCAAATGGCATTTCTTCCTTAAGGTGTATGAGGAAAAAAACAATGAAATCCATAGTAACCTCATCCCACTTTAAGGTAGTAATGGGTAATGGATGAAGAAAACTAGAGGGCCTTTGATGCTCTGCCTTTACTTGCTGACATACACAACACCTCGAAATGAAATAATCTTTTTCCCACCTTATATGTGGACAATAAAACCAATGATAAACATCATAATATATTTTATTATCTCTAGGATGAATGGAATACTGATATTGGTGGCTATCCTGCATCACTACCTTCCTAAGAGACAATGAAACCATGAAACGAACCTCAAAGCACAAGATTACCTCAGGAGACAAAGACCAATAAAAAATGTCTCCCCCCTATGAAGGATATGCAAGGATTTCTAGCACAACACATCAACATTATGTTCCCATTGAATCAACTCTAGAAGAGACAGATTCAACTACACACTTTCCAAGAACATACCTCCACTGTGCTCCTTGGCCTACAAATGCATCTAGGCAAAGAGTCCCATAAAAGTCCACTCTTCACTAGAATTATTCAAATCCTGCACTAGAACTTTTATGCTCAAGGCGTCATCCACCACATTATCCTTTCCTAAAGTATATATGATGTCAAAGTAAAACCACTGTAGATACTCAATTCAATAGTGCTTCCTCAAATTGAGATCCTTTTGAGAGAAGATATAGGTGAGGCTCTTATGATCTAAATAGACCAAAAATTTATCCCCAAAAAGATAGTGAAACCACTTCATAAAGGCATGCATCACCACCGCTAACTCCATGTCATGGGTTGGGTAATTCTTTTCATATAGATAGAGTTGGAAAGAACCATATGCAACCATGTGATCATTTTTCATAAGAACACACTCAATACCCATACCTAAAGGATCACAATAGACCACATACCCCTTTCCAAATTATAGAAAGATCAACATGGGTGTGGTATTCAATCACCGCTTCAGCTCTTCAATGGGTTCTTGACATTCTAGGCTCCATTCAAACTTCACCCCTTTCTGAGTGAGTATATTCATGGATGAAGCAAGCTGTGAGAAATCCTAAATGAACCACCTGTAATAATCCTCTGAGCCAAGAAAGCTTCTAATCTCAAACACATTATTTGGATGATCCCACGACATAATGAAAATGATCTTCTTGGGGTACCCTAAAACCCCCCTGATCCCAAATAACATGGCCCAAATAATTCACTTCCTTGATCTGAAAAGTGAAATTAATTTTTTTTCATAAAGGTGATGATTCTACAAAGTTCCTAGAATGATCTGTAAATGATTCTCACGATCTTCCTTAGATAGAGAATAGAATAGGATTTCATCCATGAATTACACAACTAAGGAGTCTAGATACTGGTAGAACACCCTATTCATGGGCTCCATAAAGACCACTAGAGAATTTTTCAATCCAAAAGGTATGAACAAATACTCTAAGTGGCCATACCAGCTTCAGAAATCCATTTTCAGGATATCCAAATCTCTCACCCTAAAATAGTGGTAGACCAAATGCAATTATAACTTGAAAAAAAATTCCCCCCTTTATATGATGAAATAAGCGATCAATTTAGGAAAAAGATACTTGTTCTTAATGGTTACCTTATTCAGATTCCTATAATCGATGAAAAACCAGAGTGATTCGTCAGCCTTCTTCACGAACTAGACTGGGGTGTCCTAAGGAGAGACGCTCAGGTGAATGAACCCTTTGGATTCCAAGTCATCCAGCTGTATCTTTAATTCCCTCAGCTTGGTGGGGGGAATGTGATATGAGGGAAGATATATCAACTTCATTTTGGAATGAAATCAATTGATAACTCTACATCCCAATCCAGGGGTAAACCTAAAAAATCATCTCGAAATACCTATAAAAGATAATCAACTATAGGAGGAAATCCACCCTCAGGGGAACCAACATCATCCTCCAGCATGAGTGACGAAAATTGAAAAACAATATTTCCCAATTTTGGGAGTAAAGGTCCAACATGACCTGACCAAGGATCCTATTCCCCAAGAAAAACCCGAGGACTCCCATCTGGTTCCATGAAACTCACTTATTGCCTATAACAATCAATATGCCCTTAGAAGCACACTATCCAATCCATTCTGATGATTACATCAAACAAGTCTACATCCAAGACCAATAAATCCCATTCCATCTCAACCCATGACATAGAGAGCACACAAGACAGGCACCTGAGACCCTGCTTCTTCTTCTTACGCAACAGAATCACCATCTCCATCGCAAAATACATAAACTCGGTTGGCAATTTCAAAAGTTTCATGAAATGGGTAGATATAAAAGAAATAGATTCACCAGTATCAAGTAAAATGGCAGCTATAGAATATGTAATCAGAATGGTACCTTGAATAGTCGAGGGTCCTGCATACAGTCCCGCTGGTGCCTGATCCACAACATGAAGATGCCTGATCTTCGTTTAACTTTGAACATGACCACTGGCCTACGTATCTACCATGAAATGAATTCTACTAGAAGAAGATATGATCCTATCACCATGACCTCCAAACTAATATCACACCATCCTAGATGGTTCTAACTGGGCTGACATCCCCCTAGAAACCATAGATCCTCCCCCACTCTGACATGGGCACATCATCTTGAAAAAATGCTGCAAATGTCCCATAACTTCACATTGATGACATGGATTAAGAGGAGTTGGACATGTAGGATGAATGTTCCCTGCCTTCCCATACTAATGGCACACAATAGAACCTGCATCAGAAGCCATGGATGAAGGCTGCCTATAAGTATAGCCTAAGTTACCACCACCTTATTCCCTTGTTCATATCACTTCCTATTATTCTTATAAGAACCGCCACTGCTTATCGTGAGCATATCACTAGAAGATCCTGACCTTCCCTTATAGTCAATCTCTACTATACAAGCTCAATCAATCACTTCAGCATAAGTCTGCAACTTAAATAGAAAGACTAAGGAATAGATCTATGGCTATAGCCCCTTTTCGAACCTTTGATCCTTCATCTGCTCATTAGAGACTATTTTAGGGGCATATAAAACTAGCTCAGAAAAGTGATTGACATACTCCATCACTGAATAGTCCCCTGAAAAAGATTTATAAACTCCTAAGATCTATAATATGCCAAGACCTCATAGAAATATTGGTTATTAAAGACCACCTTGAAGTCCTTCCAGCTCATCCATTTTCTAGTATTTTCCAAATTTTTGGGTCTGAAAACTGGGAGATGGAGAAATACTATTTTGAAAAACAATTTTGCCTAAATGTTTGAATATGGCTTGATATGTTGCATGCAAGTGGATTCCCAAGATCTGAACATAAAAATATGGAAAAGGAAAGACTCATGTGAAAGATTGGTTTTTGTGTGCAAGATTGAAGGGAGTTTGGAATGTTGCACACAAGGCATGATTCAAGGTCAGAACAATGAAAAATGGAAAAGGAATGATGCACATGAAATATTGAAGATGTGAATGAGATATGATTTTGGTGCGAAAAAGACTTACGTTCCCAATGCGACATCAAATGGGGTTTTGCGCGATGCATCAGGATCTTGAATAAAATGTCAGGATTTTGGTGCATGAGGGTTGGAGATGCCTATAAATAATAGGTGAACCCATCTCATTAAGATAAGATCAATTCTTAGAGATATCATGAGATCTAAAGTGTAGAATAATTTTAAGTAAAGGGAGTTTCATGAAAGAAATACATTTGCACATAAGAAGAAGTTGCGTGCGAGGAGAGAGTTGTACACAAGATTGAAGTTGTGTGCAAGAGGTGTTTCATGATAATATCAAAATATTATGTGCAAGGAATAAAAGTTGAATACAAGACACCTAAAAGGGTGTGTGAAAGATTTTATTTCAGCACAAGAAGTAAGTTGTGTTCAAGGTAGTTATTACAAACTTCTGGGTAGAAAATATAATAATTGTTTTGAAAGATCAAACTGTGAAAGATGATTAAGAAGCCCTAAAACTTTATTTTTTCCAATTTGTGATAAGAGGGTGAATACCCACTTGTAGATTGTTTTCCATGTGCTACAAAAGTGTAAGGGTATATCTTACTCATTGTATTCCACATCAAAGGATTGTTTTCTAGTAGATTGTGTGGTACTGGATTGTTTCCATACCATACCAAGGACGTATATACTGTTGTTGAGTAGTGAAACTTTTAAATCTTGTGTTCCTATGGATGTGTGTTTTGATTATGTTCATCAGAGAAAAAACTATTTAATATAAGGATAAGGTTGTTTAAAAATTAAGGAAACCTAAAAGAAAAATATATCACTGATTCACCTCTCCCCTACTCAGTGATACTTGGATCCTGACTGGGAAACTTCAATTGGTATCAGAGGGACATGTTCCCTTCGTTTGTTCTTTGATAAAGTTTTGAAGAGGAGTTATGATGGAGAATCTAAATTTCATGAAAAGTAAGGGGATTCTAATATTTAATGGGAATACTTATCATATTTGGAAAGATATAATGATGCCTTATCTTATGTCTCTTGGGTATGAAGTTATTGAGGCTACAATAGAAAAATTTATTGCTATTGATGATAACGTTCCTCTTACACCTGTTGATAAGAAGAATCTTGAGAATAACAGAAGAGGTAAAAATTAATTACTCTCATCTATTTCTAAGAATGAGTTTTTAAGAGTGAAAGGTGTCACTACAACTAAAGGAATCTGGGATAAGTTGAATAACATCTATGAAGGAAATTCAAAAGTGAAGAAGAGAAAACTTCAAACCTAGAGGCTAATGTATAAAGACATGAAAATGGGAGAGCTTTAATATATTTGGGACTTATTTACTAGGGTAAACAAATTGTTAGTATAATAATATGTCTTGGTGAAAATTTGGAGGATTCTACAGTTTTTGAAAATATCTTGATAATTCTTCTCGATAAGTTTGATGCTAAAGTTTCATCATTAGAAGACAGAGACCCTAAAATATTATCTTGGGATGATTTGAATATCACCCTCATCACATATTAAATGAGAAGGTAAAAGACTATAAAGAGAAAAATAAAACATGATAGAGAAATGTCTTTCATGGTTGGAAAGAAAGATAAGTTTAAGAAAATTATTATTGAAGTTAAAGATGGTGAATCTTATTTTGAAGACGAGGTATGTAAAAATTTTGATGAAATTTTATCCTTGTTTTCTAATAATATGAAAATAGGTATAGGGAAATACAAGGGAAAACTCCCCTTTAAATGTTATGAATGTGGAGATATTGGGAATTTTATGGTTAAATTTCCTCAAAGAAAGAAAGAAGAATAAAATGATGAAGATGAAAGATGGCTAAGAAGGTCATGTAAGAAATTGGGTGATAAAGATAAATATTCTGGTAGAGGTAAGGATAAACAGTTATTTAAATAAAAAATAAGAATCTTTTTGACTAAAGATGGCGAAGAATAAGATAACAAAGTTTAATCCAAAAAATATTTTGTTGAGAAATCTAGATATAATACCTTTATTAAAGTAGTGAATAATGAATATTATAGAAGAAATAGTTCTGATGAGAAATAAATTCAACTTGAATATCATCTAAAAGAAGAGTTGAAAGAATGTTTGAGAAAGATCAAAAGGCTTGAGAAGGAAAAAAAGAAGTTGATAAATGAAAATTCCTCATTAAAAAATCAATAAGGTTTTCTTGATGAGAAAGTAAATTTGGTAAAAGAGATTAATGATCTAAATAATTCTATTGAGAGTGAAAATAATCGTAATGAAAATCTAGAAGTAAAGTTGAAAGAAAAAGAAGAAGAGTTCATACTTGTCCAACTAAAAATTTCTGAAGTTGAAGAAAGGAATATAAGTTTCAAAAAATCTATCTCTGATGATAGTAAGAGTTTTAGAAATAATAAACTAAATAAGGATCAAAAAAAGGTTCCTTCAAAGGTTGAGAAGAAAGATAGAACTGGTTTTGATAAAAACAAAGATGGAAAGGCTATGTGTATGGAAAAAGTTAGCAATGATGAAAAATCAGAAGTATCCAAAAATATTTATTCCAAAAAAATCTCTACTACTTCTAGTTCTGATAAGTTAGAACAGAAATCTATGCTGAAGAAGAAAGTTACAATTGAAAATATGAAGGTAGATGGCCAATAGATTTTTGTTAAGAAGGTTGTTGAGAATCACGTTCACAACTCTGGCCAGTATGGAAGTTTCAGAGGAAAATATTAATTTTATGGCCACTGCTAGTATTGTGGTGGATTCAGACACATGAAAAATATGTGTTGGTTCAACCAATAACATTACTACTATTATACAAGTTATGGAAGACAAGGTTTGAGGGGGATTCAATCCTCTCAACAGAAGAATTTCGAGAAGGAATTTTAGAAGAAATCTGAGAAGGATGATTTGAAATATGAGAATAGGTTCCAACCACTAGAAACTATTTGTGAAAGATGTGAACAACCTAGAAATATTACTAGTGGATATCTTATTTTGTTTCCATCACAACAAAAGGTTCTTAACAAATCCCAAAAGTTGGAGTTGAAGAATGAAAAGGAAGAACATAAATCTCTTATTGTAGAAACCAATTTGAAAGATATAAAAGGAGAACGTCCATGGATTCTTGATAATGGGTGTTATTATCATATTATAGGAGAAATAAAGTTATTGAAGAATGTAAAAGACTTCAAATAAGGAATAGTGACATTTGGAAATGATGAGTCTCTAAGGATCAAAGGTGTTGGATTATCCATCATCAGGAAAGAAAAGATAAAATCTAGGAAAATATTATATGTTGACGGGCTGAAACATAATCTAATGAGTGTTTCAAAACTATGTGTGAGGGATAAAAAGTTATCTTCTGAAAATATGGGTTTTTTTTGTGAAAGATGAAGATGATAGAAAGGTAGTTACAAGATTCCAACGTACAAAATGGAACTTGTTCCAAGTTGGTGAAGTTCAGAAATCTTGTTACATGGGCATGGTGGATGAAAATAAGTTGTGGAAAAAAAGGATGGGACATATGTGTTAGAGAAACATGTGCATGTTATCAATGTGAGATAGTGTCTGAGATATGCTTGATTTATCAAGAAGAATAGATTGGTATTGTAGCATTTGTGAGAAAGGGAATATTACAAACTCTGTGCATAAGAGAGTTGAAATTCGTTCAAAATGACCATTGGAACTTATAAACTCTTATATATCTAGACCAATGAGATAGAAATCAAAAAATAGATATAAGTACTTCATTACTTACATTGAATAATTTACTCACATTACTTGTATTATGTACATGAGACATAAGTTAGATACTCTGAAAATGTTTAAGAGTTTCAGGAGCAAAGCAGGGAAGGAATGTGAGTATTCAGTAAAGAATTTGAGAAATGATAATGGTGGAGAGTATAAGAATGAATATCTTGAAAGTCATCTTGAGAATAATGGAATTTTTCATGAGTTCAGTTCACCATACACACCTCAACAAAATGGGGTTATTGAATGAAAGAATATAATTCTGGTGGAAATGAGGATAACTAAATTACTTGAACATAGTCATTCTCATTATTATTGGAAGAAATTCATGATCACTACTATGTATATTCTAAACTGATGTTTCTATAGGAAAAATTCATATATTAATCCATATGAAATGTTATATGGAAAAACTTCAAATCTAAAACAATTAATACTTTTTGGGTGTCCATGAATTATAAAGAAGAAAGGTGGAAACCTTGGAAAATTTTAGCAAAGAGAAGATGATGGGATTTTTCATAGCTATCTTTCAGAAGGAAGAGGATATAAATGCTTCAACAAAGAAACAGGTATAATTGTTGATTCTTCTGATGTGAAAGTTATTGAAAATGTTGAGAAAGAAAAGAAAACTTTTTCCAATATAAAATTTGAGCATAATAAGGAAAGTTTTGTTAATGATTCTGATAACGCTTCCAAAAAATGGTAATCTTAATCAAGAAGAAGAATCAGACTCAGAAATTTCAAGTGATGAGGATGAAATTAGAATAACTCATCCTAGGTTGGGGAAGAAATTGGAGGCTCAGAACATTATTGGTGATCAAAATAGAAGGGTTCAAACAATAAGAACAAAACATTTTGTAACATATAATTCTTTGTATTCAAAAGTGGATCCAAATGATGTGAATAAATATTTTGAGAATCTAGAATGGGTTCAGGTGATGAATGAAGAGATTAATTAGATAGAAAAGAATGATACTTTGAAACTCATACCCAAGTCGTATGAAAAAAATTTTATTGGTACAAAATGGGTCTTCTAGAAAAAGCTTAATGAAGAAGGATACGTGATAAGGAAAAATTCAATATTAGCATGAAAAGGTTACTCATAGATTGAAGGTATTGATTTTGATGAGACATTTTATCTAGTGTCTACATTATAAACAACTAGAATATTTATTTCTATTACTGCACAATGAGGCTACAAAATTTTTCAAATGGATATGAAGTTCACTTTTCTAATTGGGAATATTGATGAAGAAGTTTACATTTAACAACTTTGTGGATTTTTTTTTGTGAAAGATGAATTTTTTTGTGTAATATGAATAAATCCTTATATGGGCTAAAAAAAGCTCTAAGGTAATGGTATTCTAAGATAGATAATTGTTATGGAAGATGAGTTTCAAGAAAGGTAGAGTTGAAAACAATCTTCACATCAAGGAATGTGAGGATTTCTATATGATCATAATTATTTATGTTGATGATATTATCTTTTCTGGAAATTATGAAAGATCCTGTAAAAGATTTTCTCAGTAAATGAAGATTTTTTTTTGAGATTTCCATGCTGGGAGAAATGAAATACTTTCTTGGGTTGAAAATTTAATTGAAAAATAACCACATTTTTCTTTCTCAAGAAAATTATGCAAAGGAACTTATGAAGAAGTTTGGAATGGAAATTTTTAAACCAATTTCCACACTTCTTTTAGTGGGAACCAAGTTTTCTAAAGATGGAGAAGGAAATAATGTTGATCAGAAAGAGTTTTGAAAGCTAGTTGGAAGTCAGTTATATTTGAATGCCTCAAGACCCAACATTCTCTATGCTATTACCTTATGTGAAAGATTTCAAAGAGCTCCTAAAGAATCACATTTTATTTCTAGAAAAATAATTCTCAGATATATCAAAGGCAAAACAAATTTTGGATTCTGGTATGATGGCTTAGAAAATATTTATCTATTCAGATATTCAGATGCTGACTAGACATGAAATGTTAATGATAGAATATCCACATCTGGTGGAGTTTTATTTTTGGGGAAAACTTATGTTAGTTGGTATAAAAAGAAATATAATTAAGAAAATATTAGCACATATGAAGCTAAGTATGTTGCTTCTACTCAAGCTGCTACCCAACTCATGTGGATGAAGACTCAGTTAGAATATATACTTGTTGAAGTAAAGCTACCCTTGCTATTGGGATGTGATAATCAAAGTGAAATCAATCTTATAAGGAATTCGGTACAACAATATCATTCAAAACATATTGAAATAAAGTAAAACTTCATTAAAGAGTGTGTGGAGATGAATGAATTGAAGCTAGAGTATATTCCTATATTAGAAGAAGTTACTGGCATATTCAAAAAAACATGGGTGTACAACCTCCTTCTCATAAATTTTGAGGTACGTGTTACTATCACCTCTCTCATCTTACCTTTGGATAGTGTTTATAAGGGGATAATTGGTTCATAAATCTATCCTAATGGTTTTATGTATAAAGGGGGTGTTTTGGGTAAGCTGTGAATCCAGCATATAAGTGTGTGAACTATTCTAACTGTTTATTGGAGTGGTTGTAGGAAAAAAAATTTTTGTATTCCAGGAAAGTTGAAGAAGTAAAAAAGGTGAGGCAGAATGATGAGGGAGAAGTCTTGGAAGAAAGATGTTTATGTTTTGGAGAAGGATGAGTAAGAAATCTCATAGCCACTACTTTGACAGCATGGTTTTTCTGTTAATAATTATTTTTTACTACAATGAGTTAGCTCACATAGGCTTAGAATTGTTGATAAGTAATCCATTTCTCGAGGTTACAAAGTTCAGTGATTTATGAATCTTATTTGACAAAAAAATCCACAGGGGGTATTTTTAGAACAAATTTGGATGTAGATGGAAGTAATAAGAGTTTTCTTTTGAAGATTGTTGTCTTTTGTTTTCAAAGAAGATAAATTAATAACTTTGTAAAGAAAATTAAAACTAGACAATGATTTTCTAATTTTCATTTCCCAAATATCATAAGTTTTGAGAACTTTTGATGAAATCCTTATGAAGGAAAGGGGGAGAAAATTTGATTCTAATCATATTCATTTTTGGTTGGAAAGAATGATGCTTCTAGAAGATAGAGAAGTTGTAGTACTTTACATTAAAAATATGATGATACTAAAGGTGTTCAATCAAAGAAAATATATCATAGAAGATATGGTTAACAATACAAGTAGTTTTTTTATGGAATAATCTAGATTAAAATGAAGCAACATTGCTGTTCTTTCCAAAATAGATTTTAAGGTGGAGCTGTTTTCTAGTGTTGTCCAAATTTTTGGGGCTGGAAACCAGAAGATGGAGAAATGTGCTTTTAGAAAAGAATATTACCCGCAAGTTTGAATATGGATTGATATTTTTCATGCAAGTGGAGTTCCAAGATATGAAAATCAAAATTTGTAAAAGGAAAGACTCACACGAAAGATTGGGTTTTTCGCGAAATATTGAAGGGAGTTTGGAATATTGTGTGCAAGGAATGATTCAAGGTTAGAACATTGAAAAATGGAAAATGCATGATGTTCATGAAATTTTGAAGAAGTGTACAAAAGATGAGGTTGGTTTTAAAGGGACTTACGTGCCTAATGCGATGTCAAATGGGGTTTTGCGTGATGTGTCAGGATATTGCGTGACATGTCGGGGTTTTTTGTGCGTGGGGGTAAGTGATGCCTATAAATAAGAGGTGAACCACTCTAATTAAGCTAAGCTCAAAAATTAGATAAATATTGAGCTCTGAAGCATTGAATAATTTTATGTAAAGGAAGTTGTGTGAAATAAATATAGTTGCACATAAGAAGGAGAAGTTATGTGCAAGGAGAGAGTTTCATGCAAGACTGAAGTTGTGTGAAAGATGTGTTTCACGAAAAAAGTAAAATCTTGCACATGAGGAATAAAAGTTGCGTGCAATTCACCTAAAAGGGTACACTAAATATTTGAGTTCATCACAAGCAGTAAGTTGTGTGGAAGGTAGTTCTTAAAATATTCTAGGTAGGAAATAAAATAATTGTTTTGAAATATCAAACTGTGAAAGATGATTAAGAAGCACTGAAACTTTATTTTTCCCTATTTGTGATAAGAGGGTGAACACATGATTATGGATTGTTTTTCAAGTGATACAAGAGTGTAAGGGTATATCCTACTCATTTTATTTGACATAAAAGGATTGTTTTCTAGTGTATTGTGTGGTACTGGATTGTTTTCATACCATACCAAGGACGTATCTACTCTTGTTGAGTAGTGAACATTTTAAATCTTATGTTCTTGTGGATGTGTGTTTTTATTTTTGTTCAGAAGAGAAATAACTCTTTAACAGGAGGTGAAGGTTGCTTCAAAAATAAAGAAACATAAAAGAAAAATATATCATTGATTCACTCATCCCCCTCTCAGTGATACTTGGATCATGATTGGGAAACTACAATCTACCAACATCTGATGGAGTGGTGAGGGAGAAATCTCTCTGGATTCTTCCCAAAGTTGCAAGGGAATTATCTAGGGAGGCTTGTTTCAACAAAAAGAAATAGTCATATGAAAAAAATCATTAATATAACAATTCTGAAAAATTTCAGTACTAAGAACAAGACTAATAATATAAATATGTCAAGGCAACACAATGACTATACCACTTCACCCCCACCCAATGTCCACATACAGTTTGCAGCCTGCACTTTCCACCAGGAGGGGAATTCAAAAAAGAATCCCAACATCCCCTGGAAACTGGAGGTCTATCATGAGGTTTTCTAGCTGGGCATCTAACTTGAAACCAGAACTCTAAGCCCCAATAATCCTAGATCATGTCTTTCTAGACTCATCCCAAATACCATGACCCAAGAACAACCTACTCTGATTCCATTTTTTCATAAACTATTTCAGTTCTTCATCCGAACCAACACCCAACCGAATCCGTGGCAAGGCCTGAAGGGCGTCCCTAATCCACATAGGATGGAACAAGTGCCTGGGTATCAATAATAACATGTGGGAATGATTTAACTGAATTTAAAATCATAAAATAACCAACATTATAAATAAATATAAACTAAAAATCATAACCAAACAAACCTTTAACAATTTTACAGATTTCAAGTTACAATTTTTTAAACAGAATGAAAAAGATATACTATAAAAGGAAGGATTGAAAACCAACTCAAAAACCACTACATGGCAAGAGTAACTAGTTATAAGAGAATCCCTCTAGGAAATAGCTATAAATGGGACACTAGAACTTAAAATCTTGGTGAATCATGGATTAGAAACCATGACCATTAACATTCTCATGAACATGACACTATGAGGGGACACCCTAATGGCCTAGTGCTATCTAATAATCATCCATGTTTAGTTAGAGTTGTCATCATCAATCCTACAAAGTGAAATCGGGAAAAAGCGACTTCTATATCACTAGAACACTAGTTCTAGTCTTCCCTACTAGTTACTCAAGATTACCTTTAGTGCTCATACAAGTTTCTCAAGCCACATGATATTCCACATTCACACACACAATAAAAAAAAGTCACTACGCACACACACACACACACCAAATACCATCATTTTGATACCCAAATACTCTTCTAAAATCAAATTAACAACAAAAAATTCTCCAATCATGGTTCAAATCCTTTAGATAATATAATAAATCATTTACATAATTTATAAAAACATTTCATGGAGAAAAACAAGCCTTTGCTTCACAAATGCTCCCAATTTCACATGAAAAAGCCATTTTGAAACCAAATGCATTAGCAATCATTTTTAAAACCACTTTTACACCCCAATTATAATTCATAAATCATTCAAAAACACAAAATAAAGTATAATAAATTTATCAAACAATGTTTAAGCATGTAACCACCTACCTTGGGTGTAGAAATCCCCAAAATCCGATGCGAAACTCTAACCTCACCTCAACCAAACCACAAAGTAGAAATATCTAACCCTAAACATGAATATATAACCCAAAAGGTCAAGATAAAACCCCAAAAATGGAACACTAGACACTAGATAAAAGTAACCCCAATATAAAGTAAAGAAAACCCTAGAATAGGGGAATAAAACTAGGGAGAAGGAGACTTGTTGATGAATTGAGGAAGAACCACCCAAATACACCCCAAAATTGAATCCCCAAGAGCGGAGGATGAAGAGGGAGGAGTAACTAGGGAGTATAATCCTGAGTGGGGTGATATATCAGGGTTTAGGGCTTTATTTTGGAGGAGGGAAAAGGGTCAAATAAACACTTTAATGATCTGTACGTGCCGCATAGTTATCCCACATGGTTTGTTAAATCATGTGACAACTATACAGTAGCCAATATCTCCCCAAGACATGCGATAGGGTTAGTCCGCATGGTTTGAAAAACCATGCAGAAACCATGTGGTTTCCCACTAAAAAAACACCACAGGCTGCACATTTACCTGGGCTAGGCCATACAGTTTGTCAGACCATTCACCAACCGCGCGCCTTAAGATGTTTACCCAAAAACTTCCATTATTCCTCTAAAACTTAAGGGAAATCCATAAGAAAAAATGTATACTAAAAATAAATAGAAAAATACCTCAAAGAAAATAATGGACTTGACATTGGATATAGACTTTTTTGTGAACTAGGTAAAATTTTCATGCCCCAGTATATAATTTTAAAATCTAGATATTTTGTGTCCTTGAAGATTAACAAGTTCAAGATGTTCTTGATAAAATAAAAATATTATCTAGTGGAATTTGAGAAGAATTGAACAGCCTAATTCACCCCCATCTTAGGTTATATTTTTCATATGGTTGTAATAAGTTCTAATAAACTCATAATGTTCTTGTACGATGAATCTATCATTAGAATATTTATTCCATGGAAAAAGTGGTTAATGTAAAAAGTGTTATTTTATTTAATGGTTTTAATTTATAAATATATAATAATCAAATGATATATCAATTATAATATATCATACATGATGTTTATTCTACTAAAATTCATGGTATATGGGATAGAGATTTTATGAAATTTTCAATCACTGAAGTTGATGGAAACCTCCATGATGATAATGCAGAGGCACAAAGTGCCTCATAAAAAGAATTGATGAAGCAAATATATATAATTTTGGTGAGTATAAGATAATTAAAATCCATTTGGGATAAATTTACTAATATTTATAAAGGATAAAATAAGGTAAAAGTGGAAAAATTTCAAGTATTTCATAACAAATTATATGATTTGAAGATAAGCCTGAATGAGAATATTAATGATTTCTTCCACTATCTCATTGATGACATTATATATATCTATATACATGGTGATGAAATTAATTATGTTTAAATTATTAATAAAATCTTCAAAATATTACCATATTTATATATTTCAAAGGTGCCAGCCCCTTAAGAACAAGATCACACCAAATTATATCTCGATGATCTTTACAACAAGATGGTGGGTTATGAAATGTTTGTGAATACCAAACAAAAATATGACCAATCATAAATATATATCACACTAAAATACTTGTATAATATAGAGAAACAAAAAACTGGAAAAATGAATGAATACGTTAGTGATGAATTTTTATCACAAGTAGTAAGAAAATTCAAATGATTAAAAGGGAGATATGAATGTAAGCTACCATTGACTAGGAATAACTATATAATGGTTGTAAATATCACTGAAATATGGATAATTTAGGATAATATTTTATCTAAGAAAAATTTTGTATGAAAATTGTAGAGAGATTTTCCATTGAGATGAAACTTTAAATTAGGAAATCCAACTATAAAGAGGTTTTAGTGAAAAAATTTTCATGTAAAGAGGAATAAGATTATGAAAAGTTCATTGAAGATTATGAGGTTGATTTTTTTTTAAATATAAAGGATTTTTTAATGGAAATATTAAAAAAAATAAAAATTATTGTAATCAATAAGTTTCACTATTAGATTTTCATCCATTAAATATTTAGAAGTTTAGAAAGTAGAAGTGATAAAGTTTCCTTATGTATAGAACATATTGGATGATGCATAATATATTTGGGAAGATTTAAATAATAAGTATTTTTATAAATATGAGTAAACAAGGGAATATGTATATGTGATTCGAATTATAGGATAATTTTTTTTCAAAGGATTGGAATGTATAAAAGTGACTAGTCAAGAGTATCATATGTAAGGTCCACAAATGATAAAATAGTGAAATAAAACTAAAACATGGAGTCACCCTATATATGTAAGAGTCACTCTAGCTCATAAGTAAGAGTTAGTGCATATAGAGGACGAACTTTTTAAATTATTGATTAGTTCCTTATATAAATAAGAGTAAAATACACATGTGGTAGTAAAAATTCAATGATAATTATATAGGTAATGGTCACCTATACCTATATATATAAAAAATATCCTCTATGCTAATAATAATGGAAAAGTTAGGACTAGTGCACAAGGGTAATCAATCAATGCATATGAGTAAACTAAGATAAACTACTATGTATGAGTTTACCATTTAACATTTTGAGGAGAAGAGTTGGGTACATAATATATTTAAGGCCTATATAACGAAGGGTTTTTCACTAGTAATTATTGAGGGAGAATTGTATTTTTAAAAAAGATATGTAGGTTGTTTTTATTGGGGTAGTGAAGCCATTATAGATGTGAAATAGGTATAAGAATAATAAAATTCCATGGATAAGTAGTTACACATAAAAATCATCCATGTGAAAAAATGATGCTTATCACGGGAAGTGTCGAGGCCATCCTAATAATATGAAAAATTGTCTTCTAAAAAGTAAATGGGGAACACTGTGAAGCACACTATCAAATCATGACATGTTTATAGATTAAAAAAAGATTATATAATTATTTTCCATGACGTCTTTATGTATGAAAGGAGTTATTTGTACATCTAAGGATTAAAATATGTATTGTCAATAATGAATTATGATTTATTATACAGTAAAAAACCATTAAAGTGTTTATATACCTTTTTATATACCAAGATCATGATATTTAAAAGTGATCTAAATGATTGTGAGGAATTAAAAATGAAAATTTCTTAGCACTAACTTCATGGATTTTCCATATTCAAATTATTGAAATTATCATGTTATAACATTTAGGAATAATATATATGAAAATGAGAAATCAATATAGAAGGAAAGATAAGAAACTGTGCATCATTTATAAAGAAAATAATATATACTTATATAATAAAAGGGTGTAGGGGATTCTGTGAATATTCATTGTAAAACCTAGAATATGATGATGATATAAAGAACAAAACCATTTTAAAGTTTTGTTTTATTTTCTTTTGTAAACATACTTTGAAAGTGATATAAAAGTTTCCATAATTATGTATTCTATGTCTCAAATAAGTGAGTATAAAGTAATAATAATAATTAGTCATAGGAATAATAGTGTGTCCTTTTTAAATCATTATTATGAAATAGTGAGTAGTGTTGTTTCTTGGTACATCAAAAAATTATTAGAATATGATCATTGCATTATAACTTTTTCACGAACTACCTAAAATGAATTTTTTACTTTAATTTATTTTAAAACTATTCTTTTCTTATGTGTTTTAATTTTGATAGGGTTGTACTGTTCCTAAAAACATAATAATAATATCCATTGGAAGGTTAGAATATTTGATCATCCTAATTATTCTATGTCTCTCAGGGTGTGTCTAGAATTTATTTATAACAATTAGTATGAAATATACACGTTTCAAGCACTAAATATATAAACTAGGGTTTATCCTATGGAGTATATAGTGAATTAAAAATTATTTCCTTCCTTTAATGGTTTCAATTAACAAATTTGTGAGAATAGAAAAGTATAACATATATGGCCTCTTAGACTTAATGTATTCTCCATTTCTATTCTTAGGATACATGTAAGTGATCATTTAGATCTATTAATGATTGAAGTAGATATAAATATGAAAATTTGTTATTCTAGTACTAAGAATTACCTATCTCAATATTTGTGTAACTATATTTACATGAAATTAAAATGTTTTACTAATTCCAAGGCCATGTGGGATAAACTGGACAATATATATGATTGATATAATAGAGTAAAAGTGGCTAATCTTAAGGTAATACATATTAATTTTTTTTATCTAATCGTGTATCCAAATAAAAACATTGATGTATTATTCAACCAAATTATAGAGGTCATTGGATCTAGTTAGAGTCTTGACAATGAAGTGAATTATGTTGAGATTGTGAAGAAAATATTAATAAGATTTCTACTTATTTATAATAAAAAATGATCAGATCTTGAAGAAATAAATTTTCTATAATTTTCTCAAGATAGTTTATAAAGAAGCTAAGTTGAAAATTAGATGCATATAAGGATAAAAGAAATATAATTCTACTCAAATAAGGTGATATGTTTTAAATATGTGGATAAATATGACATTATTGAAGATAGTTATAAGGGAGAATATTTAAGTGATGAATTCATATATCTTTCGATAAAAATATTCATTAAATAAAAGGGTGTATTTGAAGGAAATATACTCATGGATTATTTTTGGTATAGAAAGGATGGAAATATTGTGGGGAGTTGTCGAAGGAAATTTGACGATGATGAAAGTGAGGAAGAAGCACCAAAAAATAAATAGAGTAAGTTTCATATTAAAAAATAATTTAAATCAAAGACTTTATCCATGAATAATTTTTAAATAAATATTTATGTTTGAAACAAATAAAATGAAGAGGAATATTATTTGGAGGTGGATGAAACAAAATTCATGTTATATACCGAAGATCTCATGATGGAAATAGTTGAGGGATAAAAATATGAAATAAAGAATAACAATCAAATTGAGGGTATTGTTTATCTCAAGATGAAAATGAATAGAGCACATGAGCATCACAATATTTGATGAAAAATAAATACTAATAGAGGGATGGTTTAAAGTATAATATAAATATATTATTCATCATGGAGTTAAAATTTATTAGTTGGAAAAGGAATAAATGGATTAATCAATTAGTTAAGAAGGCTTAATAGAAGTAGTAGATTTCAAGACGAAATAAAAAGAACAAGCTAAGGTTACTAATGAAATTAATTATTATGGAATGAAGATATAAAGGAGGGTTAAATAACTTTAAGAATAATTGGTTACTTTTAAAAGTAAATTTAAATCTAAATTATATTCAATTTTTAAAAATAAAAAGCTATAGTTTATAAAATTCATAGATTTAGATTTATAAGAAAGAGAAAAATAATGAAAAAAATATTCAAGAAAACTACACAAAAGAAAAATACTTATGTACATAGGTAATAGTGGAGATAGCTATGATATTGATATTTTAAATTCAGGATTAGTAATAACCTTAATTAAAAGGAAACATACACTTTATGAAAATCCTAAATCCTTTATAGTTGATAATCAATGAAATAATTTCTCTATTGTTGTATAAGTGTGAAGGAATTAATGTGAAAATTAATTCTCCTTAATGAAATTCCATTTTTGTGTTTGTCTTAGTCACATATTGTTCAAATATCAAGAGGTATAAATAAAAATTAAAGTAAAAGAACCTGGTATTCAGTAAAGAAGGATGAGACCATATCTTTTATCTGAACGAAGAAGCTCATAATATAGATTTTATATTTATTATTCTAAATTCATACATAAATTCATTTACTATAGAAAAATAAGTGGTTGAAATAAAATCTATGGGAGTCATAGATAGATTAATTAAAGACACAAAACTAAGATCCCATTTAAAAATATATACTCTCCACTAGAATAATAAAGAGAGTATAATAACACTACCTATGTTGGTGAATGTGAGGAATGAAAACCTTATTACTAATTTTTTTTGGGAATTTATTCAAAAAATAAGAATAAGAAAGTGAATTAAAACCTAGTTATAAATTCACTCAATGCTATAAGTAATAACAATACCTGTATGCTTAATAATGGGTGTTCATCCCATATGAAACAAAATATGAACATTCATAGAAACCTGAGAGAGCGAGTGTAACACCCCAATATTTTATGAAATATTTTATTCAAAGAAATTTAATTTCTTTGTTATATAGTGTTACACACAACACCAAGTTTAAACGAAACATAATATACTATTAATATAATATTATTTAATTTGATAGTTATCACATAGCCATTGGAATAAAGGGTATAAATAAGAATAAATAATTATGAAACATATTTTAGAAAAAAATATTTAAAATTTATTATTTGGTTACCAATTTATTAGAAATAAAAATAAAATCCTCTTGAAAATAATGGAAAACTTTTTATAAAAAACTATTTTTATTCACCTAAACACGTTTTATATCAATAAAATAAATATATCATTTTTTGAATGATTTTAATGAAGTTTAAATATATTATACATTAAATGAAATGTTCTAAAATTAATATTAAGTTTTTATAGGTATGAGAAAATAGTGAATCCAATTTTACACTTAAAACCATATTTTCTTCTTCTAAAAAAGCAGTTTTTCACATTTTTCACACTTATTTTAAAATTTAATTTTGAAAAATTTGTAAAATATATTTGTAAAAATTAATTAATTTTAAATAATAATTAAAAAAAAATATTTTAGTGAATATTTGATAATTTTTTAAAAGGTTAATTTTTTTAATGAATAGTGAAAAGAGTGGGTTTTATTAAGAATTTTCTTTCCATTTAAAGCATTTAAAGACAAAAAAATTGTATTAAGATGGGTATAAATGTAAAATTAGTTCAATTATATTTTTATTAATCCAATTTATTTCACTATAATTAATTTCATATTGAATTTTGATATTATAACATTCTATACTTTTGAAAATTTTCTCTACGGGAAACCAATTTTTCATCATTTTTGTGGGATTAATATTAAAATAAAATTTTCTACTTTTATGACATGAATTTGAAAAAAATAATTGAATATTTGGAATCAAAAAAATTTATATTATATAATACGTTCAAATTAATTTTTGTTCATAATGATTAATTAAGACAATATAAATTAATTACCATGATTATGATTAAAACAGGGTTCTGCACGTTACATGCACTTGTGTTAAAATTAATTTTTCAAAATAGGTGTTATTTTTAATTAATAAATTATTTTTAAAATTTATAATCATTGGTTCTAAATTATCTAAAAATAATCATTTTATTTTTAGTATTATACAAAAAATTATCTAGGTAAATACATAAAAAACTAGCTATTGTGTGAAATCTAAAATGGTAAAATTATGTAAACATAAAGGCTAAGGAATAATATGTTTAAAACATATGTATTTTTATGTTGGAGGTTTTTATCAAACATATATTTCCTCCAATAACTTAATTATCAATTTTGGAGGTACTTTGAGTGAGATTGAATTCCCATTAATGAATAGTTTTGGGTGTTTAAAAAAATGTCACTTCTCTTCAATTATAAAAGGAGACTTCCTCCCCTCATTTAATCAAACCTCTTAATCCACTTTTATATTCAAAAACCTGATAAAATCCTTCCAAAACATCCTTATACCTATTATAAATCTTTTTTTAATCCCAAAATACCAACCCTAGGTCCCTTAATAAATGATCCAAAGGAGGTTGTTCTAAGTGATGGTAGTTGTCTTCACTAAAATATTTCTTTTTTACATATTCTCTTATCACATTAAATAATTTATTATTAATTAATATATATTAAAACCAGTATATATGATACACATAAATTTTATTACATTGATTTAATAAACTATATCCATCTCGTCTTCTATCAAAGGGGGAATGAAACCATCAATTTAGTGTACGATAAACTACCACCTCACGAACGAATGTAATTATTTTTCCATCACCACCTCTCATGGACGGATATAATAATGTATTTAACATATTATTATTATATTTATTAAATAATTATATTTATAGAATTATAATATCACATATACCTTATTAATTTCCATTCTAGTGGAATACGATAACATTGCTCGTGTGTACGAAAGACTACCACCTCGTAAAGTGATTTGATTAGTTTTTCACTTAAACTTTAAATGTATAGTAATAAGGATTTTTTAATGAAAATATGTGATATATTTTACATAATTCTTATTATTTAAAGAAAATACATTTTTAACTTTTTTTCATTTCATACGTTATGAAAATGGAAACAACATTCATGTGTATGTACGACCTATCATCTCTAAGAACAGTGTAATTAATTTTCAATATTTAAAATTTATAGATTAAAATAAATAATTATAAAATTAATATATATTATATTTATATAATTATTAAAAATATTGAAATTATGTAACCAAGATCATATTAAAAGGACTTAAAATACAAAATCAAAATATATAAGAAAAACAAAGCAGTTATTACACGAAACGAGATTTTAACTAGGAATTTTTAATAAAAATATAATTAGAGTTCATAAGTAAATCATACATGATATGATATATATAATCATGGTTATATAATATATTTTTAACAAACCAATATTTATTGAATATGATGTTTGAACATGTACGAAGGGCGTCAAGCCTTAAGTTAAGTGATTTACAGTCTCCATTTTATTTCTTGATGAATTATTCCATATTCAAAACTTGTTTATTTTTTATTGTGTGTATATTTACCCTTTGAAATGTAATATTATGAATATAATATTTTTTAGTATATTTAATGTTTCATTTTTTGTTACTCATTAATAGGGATTATGATACAAAAGATCGCAAAGTGGTAAGGGAATTTTTTATCAAATTATCTTCTTTGGGAGATGTGTTATGTGATGCACTGATATTATTTCATGAGCTGTATATATAGAAAATATTAATTTTTTTTCCTGAATTTACTTATTTTAATTATATTTAAATATTCATTTAATTTTATTCTTTCATGGGGCTTACAATTCAGAAGATACCCAAGTGGTAAATGTTTTATGTTATAATATCATTGTTTATCAATATTATTTATGATTATGTTTTTAATGATGAAATATTATCATATAAATCTCAAGAAAATCATGTATTTTATTCTTATCTTATTATTTCATTAAAATACCTTTTTACATTTATTTTCTTATCTTTATGTACTCAATATTATAGAATAATGTTTTTAAGGAAAAACTAAATTTATTTCTCTCTTCAGTCAAAAACCCTTTTTGTTCCATGTACATGTTTTCTAAAAATGTATTAAATAATTTTTTTAATTTTATCCAATGATCATTGAAAGATATTTTTACCCATTTTTAGTTTTTCAAAAATGGTTTAAAATCCAAATACTTCTTATTTTCCAAAAAATCCCCTTTTGGTTTTTATCAAAAATGAAGAAGAAATATTTTTTCTAACATGTATGAAAAGAATGGTATTTCCCACTATCATGACCATTCATTATTTTAAAGAATTAATTTATAATTTTAAAATGTTATTTTCATTAAAATAGATTTAAAAAATGTTTTGTGAACATTTATTTTTAAAATCTTATATTTTAAAAAAGTTTATTTTCCTCATGAATTGTTCCAAGTGTTCTTACAAAAATCATTTTTCATCTAAGATAAAATACTTTAATGTTACTTAAGATTTACTGGGGATATTATCCGAGGATACCATATTTACTATTTATTTTGATGGTTTATTTTTATGATGAAAAGATTTTTATGAAACCCATTTCTTTTCCATGGGTTATGTTATGATGAAAAGATGAAATGTTTATTGAACCTATTTATTTTATATTGGTTATGCTATGAGGAAATATTTATGAAACCCATTTATTTTAATGGGTTTTGAAATGATAAATGTTTTATGATCCTGTAATAATAATATGTATAAATTATGTGTTGGTTGGGACCTATATTCCCTCCAATTCATTGGGTAATGATTTATAACTCATTAGTTAATTATTCATTTTGTGAACTTGATTTCATGTTCATAATGTAATGCATGGATCACATTTTATGATCATAAAGTTATGAGTGGGCCTACTTTCATTTCCATATGGTTATACAGGGACCATATTTCATGTACATAATGTCATGCATGGACCTACTTTCATGTCTATAATTTTATATGAGGTACTAATTTCATGTCCTTAACATAATGAGTGAACGTATATCTATTTAAAAATGTCCAAAGTATTGAAATATTATATGTATGACACATTTCTATGTATTATTACAATGTTATGATATCATGGATTATTTTATTTTATTATTTTATGATCAATGTCCTATGATTTACCAAGATTTATTCCATGACTCATGTTTATGATCTATGAAATGAAACGTATGGTTTTCAGATGTTATTATCATGTTCTCATAGCCTTATTCATTTGTTATGTTTATATATCACTTGTTTACCCTTACTAAGAAAATGGTCTCACCCTTTTTTATGATTCATTTCCCTAGGTTATGAAGAAAGGTATTAAGAATTACATGTCTATAAAGGGTGATAATTATGTATAATTTAGTGGGAGGTGATGTAGTTTACTTATGAACCAATTGTTTATGTTTCCATGATTCAAAAAACATGAAACTATTTTGATCCTCAAGAGTGTATTTTTGCAATTTAATAAAAAGCAATCTCAAGAGATTTAATATCTATGTATACAAGATTGGTTCATAGTAGTTGGTATCAAATAAAAGGTTTAGTTAATATTTGTAAAATAGGATGTGAATAATTTAGTGAGATCCCTTCTGATATATCTAGGTATATGTCTAGGGATAAGTCAATGGATAAGTTAAAGTATAAAAACATTTCATGGATTTATGGTGATGGATAGAGAGAGTGGTTTCCAAGAAATTACGTCCTAGTTTGGATACTACAAGGGGGTATGACTCTGGAATAATTGTAAGGGGGGGGGGTAATAACTCTAAAAATGGTTCATTAATCTAGACTCGATCGATAAATGGTCCACAAAAATGAGCCTTGTTTCACACCTGGTTTGACACTCTCTAGGGATGTACTTTGGTTAATCAAAATTTTCATTACGAAAAATTGTGAAGGATTTGAATAGATTATAATAACAAGTGACCTAGGGTAAATCTAATGTGTTATAGATTAAAATGAAGGTACCATGATTTCAACATCCAATAAATGTTTTTTATTAATACATGTTTTCCCATTATGATTATAGTTTCTCACACTATTTTTTTGGTTTTAGTCGATTGATGGAACCTAAATGAATCATTTTAATACTTAATGAAATAGACGATCCAATGATTTTACTCGTGAGGAGGAAAATGTTATGGTATATAGAATGAAAAATAATGTTTCTATGTTCAGAAAAATTTCTCCATATATGAATCATGATGATCATACAAATGAGAAAAGGAGGGAACGCCATTCTGTTGAGTCCTTTATGAGGAATCCTCACCTTCTTTTAGTGGGTCCACTAATCCAATAATCATTAAGTAATGAACAAGTTCTAATAAAAATATATTTTATATTCTCCAGTGTTCAGATCATTAAAAATACATTTGTATTTTCTATCATTTTTAAGGAGGAGAAGATCAATGGTGGAACATTATTAGTAATATGAGTCTAGAGGAGAAAATTGACTCCATTGAATGGGATAAATTTATGTGGATATTTATCCTCAATTACGTCCATCATATTATAAGAAAAATTATGTAGAAGGAATTTCTTGAGATCAAATAGAAGTATGGTGAATCTATTGGTAACTATGAAGCCAATTTTACATGACTTTCAAGGTACATTTATGGTTTAGTTATTTTACATGAAAGAAAAATTAATCGATTCTTTGGTGTCTGAAAACCAGGGCTTAAATATTGGATATAATAGAATATATAATCTATAAACAAATAATTTAATTTGAAATGAAGGTATAAATTGAAATTGGATATTCTTACCATTCCAATGGTTTTGATAACAAAAGGAAGATTGAGTCTCATGAGAACTCAACCAAATCCAAAACCATTTTTTATTTATTTTATTGAAAAACCACTTTGAGGCAAAGTGGGAACCTACAGAAACATTCCTTGCAGCATCAAATCACAACCTCACAAAACAAATCCCATTACATAATTCAAATTTCAAAAATTAAAATAGAACATAGTCATCACGCCAAAACTGTGAGCACACACCTGTTTCAAAATTCGAAGGATACCAAGACCACCACAAATCCTGAAAATCCCGTGAATAGACCGAGGGGAATCTATTGCATCGAATAATTTATGTCCTATCAACACATCATCGCCATCAACACAAAACAACTCCATCATCTTGACGCCAGTGACAACCACTGCAAACCGCATCAACGAACATCAAAACTAGCTCATCGTCACCGTCACCACCATCCCTTCACTGACCTGCACCACTGAAAACTGAAACAAAGACCATAAAAGCTGCCGCAGAACATCACGATCTTATCATCAACCCCCATCAAAACAAAAACAACCAGACCACCAAAATAGAATGACCTCACATCATCGAAAAGCATAAGAAAAGACACGTCACTGTCGAGAGAGACACTGAAGGCCACCACCATAACCAATCACGGATGAAACCAAACCAAAATCACAAATCGGAACACCATCGAACAAGCTTCAAAAATATCGACAGATGGGAAGAAGAAAACACACCTACGCCGAAGAAAACAGACCTACGCTGAAGAGTTGAGAGAGAAATCCGAGAAACCCTAACCCTCATCGAATTCCGCGCGCCAGGAACACCGACAGTCGTCGAACCACACCTCCCAAAACCCCATTGAAACCACTACTCCAAGTTCGACAAAGAGGGGAGAAGTAGAGTGTATGGTTAGGGAAGTGGTCAGAGTGCCAGAGGACTCTAGACGATGGTAGCAATGATGATGCAGAAAAGTGGTGGCCATCAGAACCAACAAGCTGACCCAAGACATGCCTTGAGACCTGTCGAATGCCAAGCCGTAATACACAAAACCTCTCTAGACCACCACTCTATCTCCGACCTGGAGATTCATAGTGGAACGAGAGGTCAGAGCTGCAGAAGTAGCGACCGACGACATCAGCAGTATACAACCCCACGAAGGGACCCCAATACCTCCAAGAAGATGAAGACGACAACACAGACAAAAATTAGAAACACCTTCGCCAGAGAAAAAGCGGGGAAAATGATCGAAAAAGGAAGAAGAAAGCGTCAGGGCGCCGCCAAACATGAAGCGAAGGGTTCCAGGAGGAAACCCTAGGCGTAGCCGGGAGCAGGATGAGAGTTGGGAGAGAAGGGTTCCATTTCATGAGAACTCAAATAAATCAGATTGTGGAATGAATGTTCAGTCACCTACATTCCAGAAATCTCGGAAGAATAACTCAAGTGAATTTATGGAAGGTACAATAGGGTGTTATAAGTGTGTAAAGACTATAAATTTTTAAAAATAATGTATAAGTGATGATAAGAAACTATTCAATGAAATTAATAGAGAGAGATCTCAAAATAATGTACTACACACACTTTGGTGTTTCAAATGTGAAGAGTTTGAGAATTATGAAAATAATTTCATTAATATAAGGGATAATGGGGATAAGAAGCTACAAAAACATGACTATAAACTAAAATAATATAATATTCAATTCTTATATTATTATTTTCATGTACTTAATTGTTCACATATACCAATAGTAGTGTTTATATACATATTGAACTTCTTTTCAAACCATGTCTATAATTATTTCTCAAATGAACAAATACTTGGTACATTTTTCAAAACCATATTAAAAACCCACCTCATCCTTCGAGAGTACATGGAGATCTACATTTAAAGACCCCTATTTTTGACATCCAACACCGAAAATTCTGGGTGAAGTAAACTAGATAATAGCCTAATAAAATAATTGTAATGTCCGTGATACAATAAAAATGAATCTAAAATTTGAACTTGATATATAATAAATCATGGGGGTAAATTTTCATTAAACTATGTAAAGATATAATTCTGAGGTTTAATGGGAGATCTAGGAGTCCCATATGAAAGATGAAATTCAGGGCCAGATTTAGTGGCCCAGAATTATAGCCCACTTTTTTACCATAAATCCTATGAAATGAGTCCAATTAGGCCAAAATTATTACATATTTTAGAGGAAATCCGTTTCATAAATTTCAATATTCATGGACCATGCCAAATTGTCCATCTATAATTTCATTTGGCACCTATGTTGGGTCAATGCAAGTTGGATCCTATTTTGGGTTAAGGGTGGAAAAGTACACATTCCAAAAACTTTTCACCACACTAGGAATACCATAATCAAGTAATAAGACATATAATATCGGGGGATCAACCAAAGGCTTCCAAAATTCCTATTTAAGGGAGTGGTGGTGGAGGAGTTAAGAAGATTATTTGTTTTATTTTATTTTAATGTTATTGTTCCAATTTGATGTTGTAATCACTTTTCTTCAATTATAAGTTGATAAAATCACCTTAGTTTATTAATAAAACTTATTTTTATTCTATTTTTATGTTTTTTTATTTACATGTTGATACCATTTCATTACTATGTCAATTTATTTATATAGTGAATATAGAAATTCTTTACACAATGGTAGAGTTTTTTTTATTTCATTGCTTTATCTTCTTAAATTCAATACTTTTGAGTATAATTCTATATTACATTGAGAGAATTACATAAATGTAAGGATAACCCTCTTATGGGTTTATCCAAGGGGGTATAAAGAAGACATATTTGATTAAATTTCTTACTCTATAAATTTTCAATTTTTTTTTTATTTGAGTTCTTAATTGAATGATTTTCTTTCTTCATATTCCTTAATAAATTTTATCATCACACTTTTCATGTTCTAATAAAATCCATTACATTGGAGAACTATTTAAAATGATCCTACAAGTGTATAAGTGATTATTTTGTGTTTGTTAAGGTGTTAAACTAGTAATTTATGAGGTTAGTTTTAATTTATTGAATGAATCATTCTTGAGGTAATGAAATTGAAATAATTTATAACAAAATTAATTGAGCCATCCCTTATAATAACCCATGATAAAAAATTTCTCATAAATTTAATTAAAATAGGTCTCTTATTATTAATTTAAACCATATAAAAAACCCAAAGTTTTCCATTTCATATCCAAATATCTTCCATTGAATTCATGTTTCTTTAGGTTCCTTCTTAGGTCTTAGAGGATTAAAAAACCTAAGTTACACTACAAGAGAACACTTAACCCTAAACTTGGGTAAATTTGTATGAGGCCAAATTTTGGCTCTATTTCTAGATCTCCAATTAAGAAATCTTTGAAAATCATTATATTATCCCCAATTTCTCTTTTATCATCTTATTTCTCTTATCTTTTCCCCTTTATTTTTACCCTTTTCTTAGAGAATGTACCCCTATACCTATGAACAATCAAACTGTCTAGTTAGGATGGATATTCCTAGGGTTGGGGAGTCAATATCACATATGGATATCTTACCAATAGATCCTAAAATTACTAATACACCAGATTCAATAATTGACCCCATTCCAATGGATGAATTTCAATGAAACCAACACATAAAACTAGATGGGAACAAAAATAGAAATCCAAATTTGGCATCTCCTAACTAAGGGAATGTATTCAGTCAAACCATGAATGAATACCTCACACCAGTGTAGAACAATGCGTAATATTTTATTATACATTCTGGACAAGGATAAGCCCATTATATCTTCATAACTCATGTCCTAAACCACTTTACAAACATTCATGGAATAGTGTTAGAAATTTCTTACCTTTATATCAAGGAATTCAATGAGATTGTTGAAACCATATTCTCACCACATAAACTTGAGTCATCTAAGATGAGGTTTTTTCTTTTCTCACTAGTGGATAGATCCACAAATTGGTTAATCAATATAATACCTACATCAATGCATTTATGGGACCAATTAAAAATATAATTCTACAAAAAATACTTCCCTCATCATAAAATAACTGCACTTAAAAAGACAATCCTTAACATTTTAGAAAACAGTGAGCCGTTTTATGAAACATGGGAAAGGAACAAACACACACAGAACATGGAACATCACCTTGGATTTTAAATTCTAGAAAAACTTTTAATATTTTATGAAGGTTTGGATATATAAAACAAACAATTCATTAACATGATGTGTAATGGAACCTTTAAAAACAAATCCATAAATGATGCTTATTGGTATCTGAAAGTCCTGGATAAACAAAACCAAACATGGGGAATATAAAATTACTATGAGAAGCCACCCAAATATAGTGGAATTCATAATTTTATGAAGAAGAACGTATTTGGAAAAAACTACCACATTCACTAGGTAGTTCAAGGAGATTTATATTAGGACGATCTATAAAATCCAAACATTTGAGCCTATTTTCATAATTTGTGAAAAACATGCCCACCAGACCAAAAAAATCCCAACCATCCCTTTTATAAATGGGTTTTTTATGAGGAACACCAACATAGGTCAATGATTTGTACTTTTAAAATCCATAGTACTAAAATAATTTCAATCTAAGGTATAATGACCATCCAGTATTCTATTGGAAAGATAACCAACAACCCATCCAACAACCCAGTCATTCCCAATGACTAAACCCCTATTATACAAAGAATTTTTCCAATAAGAATTAGTTCCAATAATAACTAGTCCAATACCAACATCACCCAGTCCAAATCCAATAGAAATATCTAATCCAATAACCTAAATATCTACACGGGATAAATCATCCAACTGAAACCCATACACAATTTGTTTCACTTCCACTACTTGAAAAATTGTATAAATAAAGGAAAATAATTAATTATAAAGTGTCATAACTTAAAAATGAATTGAAAAGCATTAAAAAAATAATGTATCCATGCCTAATTGGGCTGTCCTATCCTCAACCTTAAGGGTAGTGTCCAGTTACACACAAATCTCTCATGAACAACTAAAAATAGTGACTATATTTTGAAGTGGGAAATCTATTGAAGAAAACTAAAATAACTATTATAAAACCATTAAAAGATTAAATATACCCTGAAAATGTTTATGAACCACCATCGAAATTTGAAAAATCCAATGATAATGTAAAAGATATATAACCTCACAAAAAATTAAACAATCTACTACCATACCTCAAACCATGAGAGGAAAATATAAACCTGAACATTATGAAACATTAAGGGAAATATTCCCTCAAGTATGTTTAAGACTAACCTTATTGATGTAATCAAAACCATTCCTTACTAATCAAGGTACCTTAAGGAAATTTTCACTTTTAAAAGGAAGTTATCACAATAAGACAAGGTCCTTTTGGATGCCAATGTGAGTAATTCCATTAAGGGAAACATTCCTACCAAGTTGAAAGACCCTAGTTATCTATACATCAATTTATAACTAGAAGAAAACAATGTTTTCAATTGCCTTTGTGATCTAGTATCCAATGTTAACCTCATTACATATATAATGTATTCCAATCAGGGATCAAATATATCCATCCAACTTCTATCACACTTAAACTTTATGATCATAACATTAAGGTTCCTAAGGGGATATTAATGGACGTTCTTATGAAATTTGGAAATAACATCTACCCATTTGACATCATTTTCCTTTAAAATCATCACAATATTGGCACTAGGGAACAAATTATAATCATCTATGATCATCCATTCCTCTCAAAAATCATCTCATTCATCCAAGTAAGGAATGTGAACATGACTTTAACCTTTGGGAACATGATCTCAACATAAAAATCTATAAGAGAAAATATAAAATAGGGTATGATAAGGAAGTTCATTAGGAGAATTGGATAAGTATTGTTGAAAGTGAAACATTATAACATTGAGGAATTATTGAAGGATGTTATAGTCAGAATGAAATTTATTTCCTTTGTTCACATGAGGTAAATTTTTCCCCATTTCTTGAATCTATTTTAGATAGTTCCTATGGTTATTTTTCTAGATGAAAAACCAATAAAACCTTTGGATAAATAAAAAACTATATTTCATACCCATTCATGACACCGATGTAGTCAATGTGGTGGCTAGAAATTCTATTCAAAATAAAATAATTCTATTGAGAAATTTGGAAAAAGGTACAGAGTTGGTTGAAAATTCCAATCCTTCACTTGATATTAATAACCAACCTATGATTGAATTCAAGGTCATTCCTTACTCACTCAAGTATTTATTCCTAGGGTATAGTCAAGAAATTCCCATTTCATCTTTTTCTCCCTAGAATCCAATCAAGATAGAATTATTTTTGATATCCTGAGTTTTATATCAAGATGGATATGATGAAGAAAAAGAAACAAAAGGAGGGGGGGGTGAATTGTGTACTTCAAAAATTTTAAACAATTTATAATTCCTGTCTTGTTTAGAAGTTAACCTTTAATTTTCTTTCAAATATGAGTGAGTAGCATAAAATAATAATGTAAATGAACACAAAAATACATAGTGGTTCATGTTATAAATATCCCTCATTCCACTCCACCAACACTCAACTACATGATCTTGTAAATTTTCACTTGGTCCTCTTATCATAATAAATTTAATCTATAATTGAGTGCATGCATTTTTACCTTAAAATAAAACTTTACAAATCCTTATGGTTATTTTTAGGGAACTATACATCCATATATTAGTGAAAGAATATGAAACTTAACTACAACTGAGTATGATAAGTTGAAACTCTAATAAATAAAAATATTTTTATTTGTTGAATGGTATAGGATGAACTTTATAGATTGTAACATCAACTAAAAAATGAAATAAGATCTTCAAAATAACACACCAGATAGATGTTTAAAAATGTATGTCTGGAATGTGTATCTTCACCAAATTCTTTTTCATTCTAATAGAAACAGATGTAACAATGAAGTGGTAGAAACAACACCAACAGAAGAAGGTTGATTAGATAGATAAAAACATGTATATCTTTAAAGTGTATCTCTAAAGGCAACAACAAATAGATTTTTTATTTATGTATAACTCCTCTATATATTTTTCAATATTTATGTCTCTATCTATGTACTTTCATAGTATATCTTCTTGATGAAGTGAATATTGATATTTATACAGAATGTCAAAAAAAATCTAGGTCAAACAAGCTCCATAAATATCACACAATAAATCATGAATATTTCAATTCAAATTATTTCAATAGAGTCATAACATCCGATAATAATAGAAACAATTTACTCTATTGAATACAAGATTTTAAAACAATCATAACAAGACTTTGAATCATTTTTAAAAAATATTTTAAATGATATCTTCTTCCATCAAGACTGTTGCACAAATATTAGATAATTTTGTGGATTTAAAATTCCATCAATGAATATTCAAACATAGGGTTACTCCTTACAATGAAAAAATATCAAATGTAGGGTTTATAACATAAGGTTGATATACCATACATTTGTTTCCTAAAACATAGGGTTGAATCCAAATGTAGGGTTCTTTATCCATACTTTCTTGATAGCATAGGGTTGTGAATTTATATGTGATGTTCTAAATATAGGGTCAATTCCTTACACACTGTTTTGAATGTATAGTTTATTCCTTATGTGCTGTTCTGAACATAGGGTTGATTACTTATATTACACCTACCGACATAGGGTATGGAAAATGTTTCCAGAACACATTAAATACACATTCCTAATGATTCATAAAATATTCCTCATGGATCAATGACTTGAATATAATTATGAAATAAATATTCTGAAAAATAATAATTTCATGAAAATTCACTTAAATTAAATCCATTAGAAACATACATGTTGGTGTTTTTCAGCATCAAAACAAAAAATAAATTAATGAAATTTTTGAATCAATATATTCTCAATAATCCCCGACCCCGTTTTGGTGATCACAAAACCCATGATAAAATAAAAACCATAATACATAAATATGTAAAATGAATTTCAAAATGAATTTCTTTTTATAATATTTCTTCTATAAAAGAATATTCTCCCACATAAAGATAGATTAAATTTTTTTATTTAATATAAATGATGATAGAAATATTTTTCTCCCAAATATAGACATGTAAAAGTAAAATTTTCACCTAATGATTACAAGAATAATAATAAAATTTATCTAATTTAAAACATATAAACATTATCACTATAAAAATCTTCTTCCCCATAACAAGAATAACAATAAATTTTATCTACTTTAAAACATATAAACATCATCAGTATTAAAAAATTCTCCCATATTCCCAAGGATATTTAAAACATATAAACTTTCCCCCTTTTTATGACATCAAAAATATAAGAGTATAAAACTTAACTACGCCTAAAATTATGCTTTTATAAGAATGAAATTTTTTAAACAATAAATATAAAACATTTATTTTCTTGAAAAATCCAACTGAATTATAGCATACAAGATTATTTAAAATATTTTACATAATATTTTTACATAAATAATTTTTTATTATTATTTACAATAATTATATAACATAATAATTAAATAAATTTTAGGATTGTGTATATGTATTAAAAAAATGAAATTATGAATTAACACATAACACTATTTTCACTACACAATTCATATATCATTTGAACAAAAATAAAATATAAAGTTTAAGAAGTAGAATGTTTGTATGAGCATTCTAAATTTATAACTTTTCATTTAGAGAATTCAAAACTATTTAGAGTTCCTATAATTTATTTTCAACATCTTATATCCTTTGATTTGAAGAAGAAAAACTTTTCTCAACTAAGAACAACTTTATATTCTCAAGATCTTTCTTTGTAAAAACTTTTTTTCTGAGCATTTCTATTTGAATTAGAATTTTTGTTCTGAAAGATTCATAATCTGCTTTTGAGACCAAACTATCCTTTATACTTTGATATTCATTCTCTTATGAATCAAAGACCATATTTGGTACATATTCTTTCTATAGATCAAGTATACTATAGAAAATGTTTTATATTTCTTATCCAAAAAACATAGTATAATCATAACATATTTTACATATTAAGAGACATGTTATTTAAGAAAGATATTCAGGTTTCATAAACAAACAAAATAAAAAATATTTCATAAACTATTTTTAAAAAATATCATTAATTTTTGATAATAAATAAATACGTTATTTTCAAAAAAAATTTGATAAAAATTTAAAGTTTTAAAAAATAAATTATATCTTTAAATATTAGTTTTTATAAAAATTTGAATGATAAATTTCTCATTCTATAAAAGTAGCTAATTTTCCAGAAGTATATAAATATTAAAATTAAAATACTACCTGGATCAGTGTTTCTAATACTGATGTTTTTTGATAATGAACTACATTATATTTTTTCACTCTTTCCATTCGATCAACCACTCATATATTTTATTAGTATAGATTGGTGGGTAATCCTACAAAACATCAAATGTAAGTGCCTTTTGGTAACCATATACTTTTGGGTCTAGAAATATTAACAATTAATTTTCTTGGTATCTAAATTTGATTAGTTTGAGTAGAAATTCTTCTAATAAAGTGGAACAATTATTTTTAACAATAATAATATTTAAAACCATAAATTTTAAGTTTTCTAAAACAACCATAAATTCTATAATTACCATTAATAGCACAATAAAAACATTTAACAAAATACATTTTCTTAATTTTTACCCTAGGAACAAAATAATTCATATATATTTTTGGTATTTCACCATTGATTCCAATTCAAAGTTTTCCATTATAAACATTATTTTTTCGAAGGATTTCATTTAAAAAAATTTCTCCTTTGATCAATATAATTGAATATTTTTTTAATTCATCAACTTCAACAAAAATTTCTTTAATATTATTATCATGTAAATCACATGGAACTTTAGAATAATTCAATTATAAATCTATTTTTTTTGAATTTTTTTCTTTATCTAATAAAATAATATCATAAGTTTTTATAATTTTTCTATATTATTTCTTTAAGAACACATATTTCTCTTGTAACATAAATAAATATTTACTTAACTCCTCATAAGTTAGTTTTTTCACAACTATAATTTTGGGAATAAGAAGATTGTACCTCATTTTTAGTACAATCCATCAGATATACCATTTGACATTTATGCTTAGCCTCAAAATATGTTGAAAATTCATCATGTAAACTAGAAGTATTACTAAAAGTAGATTTTATATTTTTCTATCCTTTTATCTTGTAATAATATATATGTTGTGCTTTGAATAAAGGGAAATTATCCTTTATATGACCTTTTTTATTACACTTACAACATCTATTTTATTCAGTTCCTTTTTATTTATGTATAGGTTTTCAAATTTTATAGCCAGATCTAATAAATTTTTATCCAAATCTGGATGAAATGAATCATGTGATCCATCCAAAATAATTTTGAGAGAAACTTCTTTATGTAAAGTATGATTCTCATCTTCAGGATGCATCTCATCTTTATACATAATTAGTGTTCCAATTAATTCATTTATAAATAAATTCTTTATAGGAGTAGATTGATGTATAGTTGTAGATATTCCATTTCACTTTGTGGGTAGTACTCTAAATACTTTTAATGATTGATCTAATTGTGAAATTGAATCTCTTAAAGTGAAAATATTTTTGACAATCTATGTAAATATTCCATTCATTAGAGCAATAGTTTCATCCTCATACATTATGAATGTATCAAACTTTAGTTTCATAGTAGAATACCTCAATTGTATGATATTTTTTGTACCGTTAGAGGAAAAAATAATATTCTTCCACATATCATATGTTTTTAGACATTGTGATAATCAATTGAATACATAAGATCATAAACCGCACCAAATTTCATTCATATCTTTGTAATTGAGATCATTTTCTCTTTCTTGATTATCATTCTAATCTTTAATTTCCTCTTTAGGTATCTCATAAGGTTGAACAACCTTTAAATAAACCCTTATTAAATAATTTTTTATATAGATGATCATTCTGGATTTATAGCATCCATAATTTTCACCATTAAAATAAAGAGCATAGAACATAGATATAACTTCTTTGGAATCAACCATTTCAAGATGTATTCATTTTAATCTTTAATTCATTCTTGTTAGAGCTAGTAAATTTTTTTGAAAAATTTTCAAAAAGAAAATATAATAGAAAAGTAATGCCTATAATACCAATTTCTAGGTCAGGATGGCTATAAAGAAGAAAATGACCCAAGAGGGGTAGTGAATTATGTACTTCATGAATTTTAAACAGTTCAGGATGCCTCTCTTGATTTTCAGTGAACATTTCCTTTTAACTCAATGATGAGAGAGGAATGAAAAATAATAAACAAAATGAACAAAATGATGTATAGTTGTTCAGGGAAAAAATATCCCTTATTCCACTCCACCAACACTCAAGTCGATGAGCTTGAAGATTTTCACTAGGTCATATTATCCTATGTCCTTTAATCCACAACTGAGTGCAGGTAGTTGACACCATATAATAAGACTTTTAAAATCTTTCTAGTTATTTTATAGGGAACTGTAAATCCACAACTTAGTGAAAGAATCAGACACTTAAACACATCAGAGTATGACTAGTTTAAATAACCATAAATAAAAAGAGTTTTATTTGTTTAATGGTAAAAGTTTAACTTCATAGATTGTAGAAGCAACTGAAAAATTGTATAAGATATTTAGAATAACACATCATCAAATAGATCTTCAACATTACATATGATTTCTTTAAATAGAAGAAAATAAAACACTAGATATATGTTTAAACATGTATTTCTCCAAATTATATCTTCAAAAAATAATTCACCATTCTTATAGAATGAGACATAAAAATGAAGTGGTAGCAATGCCACAAAAAAATATGGTTGATCATATAGTTAAAAACATGTATATATCTAAAGTGTTTCTTTGAAGGAAACAACACACATTTTTTTCCTTATATATAACTCGTCCGCATATTTTTAAATATTTCTATTTTTATATTTGTACATTAATTGTATATCTTTTCAGTGAAGAGAATCTTGATGTTTATACAATAGGTCGAAAAAATCTAAGCCAAACCAGCTCCAGAAATATCACACAATAAATCTTTAATATTTGAATTCAAATTCTTTCAATATCATCATAATTTACTATAACAATATAAAAAATATTCTCAATTGAATATGATATTTTAAAACAATCAAAATGAGCCTTTAAATTAGTCATAAAAATTATTTGAAATGATATATTATTCTTTCAATACCATTGTACAAATCATGAATAATATCGTGAATTTAAAACTCCATTGTTGAATAGTCAAACATAGGGTTCCTCCATGTAACAAAAAAATAGAAAATTTAGGGTTGATATAACGTAATTTTGTTTCCTAAAATGTAGGGTTGAATCCAAACATAGGGTACATTATCCATATTTCCTGACAGCATAGGGTTGCTGATCCATAGACACTATTATTAATGTAGGGTTGATTCCTTAAGAACTATTTTTAATATAGGGATGATTCCTTACACAACGTTATGAATTTAGGGATGATTCCATACATTATGCTTACCAATGTACGATATGGGAAATGTTTCCAGAATATGTTAAATTTATATTCCCAACGATTTAGTGAATATTCCTCATAGTTCAATGACTTGAATATATTTCTAAAATAAATATTATGATGAATAATATTTTCTGGAAAAGTCACTTTAATTAAATTCATTAAAAACATCAATGTTAGAATTTGTGACCATAAAAACAAAAAAAAAATTATGGAAATTATTGAATCAATATATTCTCAACACTGATTAGGTATATAAAGAAATTGAATAGACCCTATCTAATATTCCTGGGATTAACCCACTCATTTGGACTCATATGATTATTCTAGAATTTGATTCCAAACCATGTCTACATACATAAATAAGACTTAGTGTCTAGCTCATGGATTTATAAAGGAAATAACTTCTAAATTTGGTAAAAGTGGGTATCATCTATCCTATTGTTGAGGGTGAGTGGGTAATCCTAATTTAATTGGTTCTAAATAATGCTATAATCATAGTGATTACCAATGAGGATGGTGATATTCTCCCAAAAAATGGATAGTAATGGATGGAGAGTGTTCATTTACTATAGGAATCTAAAGTCATGTATAAAAAAAGACCATTTCCCTTTTTTAATCATTAATAAAGTCCTTAAGAAAATAATGGGTCATTATTTATACTATTTTCTAGTTTTATACTAAAGGAAAAATAAAATTGAGACCTCATTATAATATAATGTATAAAAAACATTCACATGTCTATTAGGTACTTTTTCCTTCAATCTTGTGACCTTTGGGTTATGTAATTCATCTGATAACTTCTAGTTTTGCATGATGGGAATATTTTATAACTTGTTGGGGTATTTTTTAGATGTCCTTATGGATGACTTCTACATATTCATAGATATATTTTAGGGGTTAAATATATATTTATAAAGGGTGTTGTCTATATGTGAGGAGAAGATTAAAATTCAAAACTCGGAAAAATTCCATTTCATAGTAAATGATGGACTTGTTCTAGGATCCTTGGTCTTTGGTATAAGTATTTAAGTTTATAAATTCCAAATTTATATCATTCTTCACCTTCATTTTCAAAAACCTATCAAATATTTCAGTTTCCTTTAAGGACATGATAGTTTCTATACAAGTTTCATTAGGAACATCAGCTCCATTTCCTGACCGATTTCTATTCTGCTAGTAAAAGATGCTCCATTTATATGGATAGAAAGATATGAGGAATTATTCTCAACACAAAATTCATATCTTATCTCTCCTCATATCATGAAATATTCAAATTGGAAACTTACTTTAAAACTCATGTGTGATAGAAGTGACTTTGTTGTAGGAGAAGTCTTAGGAAATCATTGTAATAAAACTCCATTAGTCCTTGATTATGATAGGGAAACATTGAATGATACTCAAATAAACTACACCACCAATGATATAGAGTTTATCAATATACCCTTTTGATTATAAAGGTTAGGGTCCCCAATAATTGTCTTTACAAATCATTCTAATTTGAAATGCCTTTTCCAAAATCAAAATTCCATGTCCAGACTTCTTTGGTTGGTCCTTCTTCTGTAGTAATTTGACATGAACATTAAGGACAAAAGGGTGTTCAAAATATTGTAGAATATCACCTCTATATGTTATAATTATAAGAAAAATAATCTCATTATTCTATTTCTGATTCGTTCTCTGATAAAAACCTGTATTACGTGAGAGATTACCCATGGTATGTTGACATAGAAAAATACATGGTTACAATAAATATTCCAAAATTCTTAGAAACAAAATCTAAGAGGAAATTACAATCATATGTCAAAAAAAATGTGTTTTATGATATATACCTCTTCATGTTTTATCCTAGTCAAGTCATTTGGAGATGTGTTACTAAGTTTGAGAATGAGTTCATTATTAAATTATATCATAGAGAGGCATGTGGGGTTTACTTTTCCACAAATATAACAATTACAAAAGTGATCCAAAGTAGTTTCTTCTAGTATAACCTCACTAAATATTCATTAACATTATACCAATGTTCTCCTCAATTTCAACAATTAGGATCCACTACCAAAAGGAATCAAATTTCCCTTACTCCCATTTTGGTCATCAAAATATTTTATTATTGGGGAATTGATTTCATGGGACCCTCCCTAATCTATTGGGTAAATCTCTACTTACTCTTAGTTTATTATCACATCTCAAAATGTTTTCAGGACAAACCCACCATGCCATAAACCATCATGTTGTTATCCTATTTCTGAAAATGCATATATTTTCTAGATTCTAAATTCAAAAGGATATTATCAACAATCATGGAACCCATTTCCACTACTATTACTTCTCATAACTCATGTATAAGTATGGTATTTATCAAAAAGTTTCCATTTCCATCCATCCTTAAACTAATGGCCAAGATGAGATAAAGAATATAGTGATTAAATAAAATATTGAAAAAAAACACTAATCCCTCTATGAATGATTGGTCTAAAAAAATCTTGGATTCCCTTTATAGATATTGTACAACATTCAAATACATATTAGGCACATCACATTATAGGCAGGTTTATGAAAAATATTTCCATTTATGGTATGAAATTGAACATAAGGTCTCTTTGAAAATTAAAAAATAAACTCTTAAATTTCTTTGGCTAAAAAATAATAAATTATACCTTAACGAACTTGAGGAACTTAGGATGGAGGCTTAAAAAAATTGAAGGATCAATAAATCTATAGTTCTAGCCTACTAATCTAGAAATATTAAATTTAATCACTTTGAACTGGGAAAATTTGTGCTCCTATATAGTTCTAAACATCATATATATCTGGTAATGTTAAGGTCTAGATGACCAGGTCCTTACATGGGACATTATGTGTACCCCATTGGGGAAGTAAAGATTAAATATCCAATTATTTTTCATGTATTAAAAGTCAATTTCCATATATTAAACCATTCATTTAATCATTCAATAAATAATAAATAGATGAGGAGTTATCTAAGATAACCTATGAAACAAAAAAAGTTGATAGATTTAAGGTCCATGTTTTTCTAATGAAATTAAAAAAATTGATTTCTTAGAGAAAACCTATCTTTTACATGTACATTTAAATTATGTTCAGAGTTACAAAATAAATTGGTATGTTTGTTATCCATTCATTTTGTCTATATTTTTTTAGTTATGGTAACCTCAAGGGGTTTCCATTGTGTTCTAATTGTTTTGATGTGTAAGATTCAAGGGATACTAGGGTAGATTTATATTCAAAAAAATCATATTTCTTCCTAGAGTTCAAAAACAATATTTCATTATTAATGAATAATCAGTGAGTGACATGGAAATAAATATATCAATTGGTTTTAACATGGGATTATTCTTCGAGATATCAGGTGTAACTGTTCCATATTTTTATTTGAAATTTAAATTTTGGAACTCCTATCCTACACTGCATACCCCTTCTATATTTTATTTTCTTTAAAAACATGGTATATTGTTATTAAATGTTAGGGAGGGGGTGAAATGAAAGGAAAAAAATATACGTCAATGAAATTTGTGTGTGAATAAATTGCAGGAAAAATTTCTTTAACCATGAACATGAAAATAAACATTTCCAAATATGAAATTGAATATCAGATAATTATTCATTCCTTGATTCTAATTTTAATCCTTGTTTAATTTTATAAGAATATATTTTGTAATGTTTTTATGTCTAATGTAATTTTCACTATTTACATTTTCATCTATTAAATAAAGAAATCACAATTTTCATCCATTGGATTGTGGGGTATTAGTTTGAGTTCTAATGGTACCATAATAAATAGAATATGTTTGGTTATTGACTTAATTTTAACATAAGTATTTTAAAATAAAAAAAATAAAAAAAAACAATAATAAGTTTTTTCATAGAGGTATAGATTGACCTAATGTGTGGATTTTAGAACATGGGGATCATGAATCCATAGTTTTCTGGCCCAGAGTTGTGAATTTTATCTCTATTTGTGGTAATTTTAATTTATTTTTGATTGAGTTATCTCAATATGAGGCATAATTATTTGAGCTTCACTTGGTTTAATAAGTTCATTAAGACTAGGACTCATCATAAAAGTTTCTCTATAAGGGTTTACTTGTTTGAGTATAATTTCAATTAGCATGGAAAGAGTACAAAAAAATCAAAAAAAAACACAAAAAATGAATACTAATATCAAGGTTAAAATTTTATTCCACATAGCGATTCTATCATTTCCCTTGAATAAAAATAAAACCCATGTTTATTGTGATGCACAATACATTATCACACTTAATTTAAATTGGTTGAAATGTGGTAATGAATTTTAAAAAAGGAATGAGATTGGGCTTTGGATATTCTTATGAAACTATATTATGATAAATGAGTTTTAAAGGTTTCATAATTGTTTGGTATGATGTCTTGTTATGGGAATTGTATGATAAATTTTTTTTAGAAAAGGGAATTAAATTTCATATTTTTGAGATAGTTTGTACTCAGGACAAGAAAAACTAAAGTGGGGGGGGGGGGGTGGGGTGTGATTATCCACTTAAATAATATAATATTCAATTTTTATTTTATTATTTTCATGTAATTAATTGTTCACATATACTGGTGTTAGTGAATTTTACAAATTTAACTTCTTTTCACATAATGTTTGTATTTATTGCTCAAATGCACTAATACTTAGTACATTTATTCACCACATTGTAAAACCCCCCTAATTATTTATTTTAATTTAATTTTTAAATGGTAGGTAGCACATGTTTTGGGGAATATTTAAAAATTCTAGACCACTTTGAGATTCACATGGGAAGATCCCCATTTTGGACATCCAACCAATTTTTTTGGGTGAACTGAACTGAAGAGTAGCCAAATAAAATACATGTAGAGTCCATGATAAAATAACAATAAAGATAAAATTTTATCATAATATATAGGGAATCATGAGAAAAAATTCATTAAACTATGGAGTGATATAATTTAGAGGTTTAAGGGGTGATCCATGCGTCCTAAGTGGAAGATGAAATTATAATATAGATTCAATGGAATAGAATAATGGCCTGCCATTTTTACCATAACTAATCATATTTGACTAAAAATGGGATGAAAATTTGAAATATTTTATAGGAAATCCATATATTCAATTTATTCTTATATTTACCATGAAATTTCAACAATCTATAAGATCATTTTAGTTCCTCTATTAGATAGATGTAAGATTGATCCTATTTTAGGTCAAGGTTGGAAAAGTCCACATTCCACAAACTTTCCACCACCCTAGGCCTTCTATAATTATGGGGGAAGACTTTAAATGTTTGGAATCATCCCAAGTATTGAAAAATTATTATTTAAACTATTAGCATAGGAGTAATTAAAAGTATTCTTTTCTTATTTCATTTTAATGATATGCTTCAAATTAGATGTTGTAACCAAATTTCTTAAATTTTAAGTTTCTTTAATAACCATAGTTTCTTAATAAAACTTCTTATTATTATCATTAAAATTTTTATTAACATGTAGATAATATTTCAATTTTTATTGTGAATTTATTCACACATAAAATAGTGAAATCCTTCACATAATGGTAGAGTTTTCGTTATTTCAATGCTTTGTCTTCATCAATTATACTCTTATGAGTCTACTTCCATCTTACATTGAGATTATATCATGAATTTAAGGATAATCCTCTTTTGGGTTTATTAAATGTAGTGTAAAGGGGATGGATTGGATGAAACTTATTAATCTATAAATTTCTAATCATTTTTTTGTTTCAGTCAATGATTTTCCTTATTCCTATTCCTTATTTAATTTTATCGCTACAAATTTCATGTTTTAATAATATCATTTACATTGGATTTCTTATAAAAATTATCCTCCAAGTGTATAGGTGATTATACTGTTTCTTATGGGGTTAAACTAGTAAGTGATGAGGTTAGTTTAAATTCATAGAATATATCGTTAAAACATTAATGAAATTGAAAAAATTAAAAATGATATTCATCCAAAAATACCTTATAATAACCTAATATTATCCATTTATAATAAATTAAATTCACTTAAGTATCTTAGTGTACACTTTATCTATATAAAAAAAACCAAATTTGTCCACTTCAAATCTAAATCTCTTCTATATAATGCATGTTTCATTTGGTCCATTCTTTATTCTATGAGGATTTGACAACCCAAGATACACTATAGGAAACCTATTAAACTCTAAAATTGTGTAAATTTATGAGATACCACAACCTTTGAAAAAAAGGACAAAGGAATAACATATGTAATCACAATAACAGAAGTGAATCATGATAATTTGGGTTCTCTTTTTGAGGGAATTTGATAACGGATCTTGTATGAATGATCTCTATAAAAATATTATTATTCATACATTAGTGAAATTTGATGTTATTATAATAATTGATTCTCTCTCTATACATATATTATAGAATAGGGAAATCACATTTGTAATTTTGAATTAAATTATCATCATCTATCAGTGTACAGATAAATCAATATTTCTAGTAAAAATGTTTGTGACTATGATGTGAGATTATTTATGGAATAAAAGTTGAATTATATATTGGAAGAATATATGGTTTTATTGGGACTTTTTGGAAGTTATTAGTGTTTATAAATTTAGTTATAAGACTTTATTATTTTAATTTGATCATTAAAGGATATGAGATCAATTAATTCCAATATTTGGGATTCAATTTTGGTAACACCTATTTTCTATGAGCCCTATGGTTAACTATATATGGAATGGATTAAATCGAAAATTGGATGTTATTGGAAAACTTGTGCTAATAAACTTTGTTTTTGTAAATATTTAATGTACGAAGGAATAATTTATGGATCTTATGTTTATTTTAGTGCTTCAGTAATGAAAAAGAAATCATCATGAATATACATTTCATGGTGTAAGAGATAAAATGAAAACTGATCAAATAACAACAAAAGGATGCAATTTTGATTATGATATAATGAAAATTTAAGCCCTAGATATTTTGGTTCCTTTTAAATTTTTGATCGTATCGGGACATTATCCTATCTTTTGGAGTTTTTATTGAATCTCACTGAAGTTCGCAATGTTTTCTATGTATCGATCTTGAGGAAGTACATACTTCATCCTTTACATGTACCTAACTTGAGGGTCATACTATTGGATAATGATATTTCATATGAGGAAAAATAGTTTGAGACTCTAGATCATAGGGAGACATTGATATGAAAAAATACCACTCACCTATTAAAAATTTTATGGTGAAATCAAAAACTTGAAGAAGCTATGTGAGAACCTGAGGGTGTGATAAGGCAAAAGTATCCTCAATTTATTATATCAGAGTGATGTAATTTTTCGGGATAAATTAATTTTAAGGTGGGTATAATGTAACAACCTGATATTTTATAAATATTTTTTTAAAAATAAATTTAATTTTTATAGATAGCTTACATTTTATGCAACATTGAGTTTAAACAAAACATGACATACTATTAAAATGTTATTATTTAATATGATAGTCATCTTATAGATGTTATAATGGGAGGTATAAATATAAATAACTATATTATTAATTATATGGTTTAAAAATATATTAAAAATGAATTATTTGGTTACCAATAAATTAGAAATGAAAATAAAAATCATTTTAAAACAATTAGAATATTTTTCTAAAGAACTAATTATTATGTATACAAAAGAGTTTTATATCAATAAATAAAAAACATAACTTTTGGAGAATGATTTTAATGAAGTGTATATATTATATATTCAATAAAGTTTTTTAACATTCATATTATGTGTGTTATAGGTATGAGATAATAATAATTATAATTTTATACTTAAAAACTGTATTATTCTAAAAAAACAGTTTTGTCACATTTCTTGCTCTTATTTTTAAATTAATTTTATCAATTTAAAAAAAAAATGTATTTGAAAAAATGAGCTTTATTTTTAAATCAAAAATTTAAAAATATCTCAGTGTTAGTTTTTTTATTTCTCTAAAAAGAAATGTTTTTCAATGAATAGTTAAAAATATAGGATTTTCTAAAGAATTGTCTTATCATTTAAAGCATTTAAAAACAAAAAAATTATTTTAAGATGATTTTAAAAGATAAATTTGTTCAAATATATATTAAATAATAAAATTTAGGTTATTATAATTAATTTGATATTGAATTTTTATATTAAAACTTTTTATACCTTTGAAAATGTTCTCTTTGGAAAACCACTTTGTCGTCGCATTTTCAAGATTAATCTTAAATTAAATTATAAAAATTAGATGATTTTAATTTTATAATATGAATTCCATGTTTGGAATCAAAAAAATTTATATTATATAATATGGTTAAATTAATTTTTTATCATAATGATTAATAAATGTAATAAAAATTAATTACCATGATTAAGGTTAAACCAGGGTTTTACGCATTACATGTATTTTTATTAAAATTAATTTTTACACACACATAGTATGAGTATTTAATAACTTGGATATAAAATTTAGAGTTAGTGGGTATAAATTATCTAATAATACATATCTTATTTTGAGGATTAAGGGATAAATCACCTTGGTAAATAAATAAAAAACCAATTACCATGACAAAAACTAAAATGGGAAAAATAAGTAAACTTAATGGATAAGTAATAAAAAATTAAATGATATGTTTTGTTTTTATGTTGGAGGTGTGGATAGAACATATATTACCATAAATAATTTAATTAATAATTTTCAGGTACTTGGGGCTACAGTGACTTCCTATTATTGAATAGTTTTTTATATTTACAAAAATGCAACTCCTCTTAAATTATAAAAGGCCACTTCCACTACTAAAAAAATGACCTTTAGCCACGTATCAGTAGCCACGGTAGAAATGATCCATGGATATAGGGTGAGATATAACCTTATATGTATTAAAATCATGGATTGGGTATTTATGTAGCCACATGCAAAGGGATGTGTGTGGAAATAGGTCATCGAAGTTTTTATCTCCCATCAAAACTTTCCTCTCCCACCCGCAAACCCTCTCCCTACCGTAACCCCCCCTCAGTGATTACTCCATCGCAATTCCCCCTCCTCCCTCACCATTCCTCCTCCCCTCCTACCCCTCATCCTTTACTCTTACCCTCAAAATTCCTTCTCCCCCTTCAACTCTGATGCAGCCAGCACACCTCGCCACCAATGTGGCTTCGGCACCTCCCTGTTGATGTGGCTCTAGTATTGCCAGCCTGCCCCCCCATCGACACAACCTCCCCACCTCCTTGATAACGCATATCTGACACCCCTACCTCATCATGGCCCTCCTCCTTCTATGTAGCTCACTTCTACTCTAATACGACCACACCACCTTATTCTGTCCTCCTCCGATGTAGCTACCCCACCACCACGAGATCCTTCTCCTCCGATATAGCCAACCACCTCCTAGATTTATCACTAGAACCCATACATACCCTTAGGATCCAATTTCCCATGTGATTTATCACTAACCTCATTGACATATACTAGGTAAATCCTCCCTTATGTGATTTTTAGTGCAAAATCTCTACCTCATACCCTTCTATTTAATTGTATATTCATAATTTAATATGGTTCACATAACAGTGTGTTTTTACAAGATTATTTTTAATATGCTCATTATTTTTGTTTTGTTCCCCTAATATGCCACTGGAAATGAATTATATTTATGAATTTATCTTTCCACAATCTCATCTTCAACTGTAAATGAATTATATTTACACTATTTCTATATTCATAGAATGTTTCATAGGCATGGCTTGGTTATATTTCATTTTTCTTATTATTTGTTCCAAATTTATAATTATTTCAATATTTTTTAAACTTGTATGAATAGTTTAATTAATTTTTTTCATGTGCTAATAGTTTCTAAACCACTATTTTATGTTATTTATATATTCATGCATGTATGTTCTTGATAAAGTACAATGAGAAATGTAATTAGGTATATATTTTCTTGAAAAACTACTATTTTTATGTTATTTATATATTTAATAAAGTATGTTCCTGATAAACTACTATAACCTATACAAGAATGTATATATTCAATCAAGTGTATATGTTATTGTCTCGATACATTTCCTTGTATAACTACTATTTTCAGCTATCCATGATTTTATGTTCTTGATAATTGTCTATTGCCTATGTGATGGAGAATCCATAACACTTTCCTATAATTGTTGTCAAATGTTTCCTAATTTTAATTTTTTAGTAAAAAATATAAATATAAAAATAACATTTTATATTTTTATATATCATGAAAATCATTGTGTTCTTGAAATATTATTCACATTTTGGTAAAATTTTTTTTATCTATTGGTTGTAGAAAAACAAACCATTAACTCCCTTGAACTTTGTTTTTTATAGAAAAAACATTGGACATCGGATTACAAATACCCTTCCCCTTACATGATAGGTAATATCATAATTCTGCTTTGAAATGTCTCACCAGACAAACTAAATATCCTTTTCTTCATGTTAAGGTTTTTGTGATCAGTATTCTATGTTTGATCGATTTCTACTTCTTGGGTTGATTTTTTGGTATTTTGGATTCTATGACATATGTTCCATGTGGCCAAAATCATTCTCTTGAAGTGATTTCCCACACATGAATGTCCTTTATCTCACAATTTCACTTAAATATCATATTTAAACATAGTTTAATGAATTTTACCAACCACCTGCATGTACTTCCTTTAAAATTAATATATTGAAGTTCCTAAAACTCTCATAAAATGTTAAGCTATGCTATTTTGGAACAAAACCATTATATCACCAGGAGATTTGAAATATTTTTTAGGTGTCCATTATCATTCTTTATTCCATCCAAATGTGTCATTACTACCACAATAGTATGTTTTCTACCATTTGATGTTTGTCCATCGGTACTGCTTTTATAAAATTTTTAAAAACTCACCTCTTAAAACCCCAAGTAGATCAGACATTTCATGTTATTGTGGTGATGAATCCTTCATTTTAAAATGTAATATATTTCTCCCAACATGTGAAAAATAGTCATGTTCACTAGTGTAAGAGATTATCTATTTATGATTATAACTAAATAACCAAAACGATGCCACTTTATTTCCCTACATTTTTAGTATTACATTCAACTTCATTTAGAGTTGATATTTTTTGTTATCATGGACTATATATTATTAAAGGAGTCCTGAAAAAAGAGTCTCCACTGGTTAGTTATACTTTTTACCTTGGTTTTGAATTTATAGATAATTTTATGTAATATCTTGGGAATTTTACTATATACATTGTTATAATATATCAGAAAAATTCATGTTTTTTAACTGATTAATGATTTTATATTCCTATATTTAATATAAACTCTTAGTTTATGGTAGATATGCACATATTAAATATTTTTTATATTATTGATTTACTGTTTTATGTCTGTTAGTGAATGAATCTAAATTTTTGTGTGTGTCCTCCTGGTTCTAATCATTGATCCCTTTCCTATAAGAGCCCGAATTTAGGAGATACGATCATCCTTGTTGATATACTGAGAAAGGTTTGAATGAATTTGAGTAATATTTTAGTGGTTTCATATAGGTTATTTACTAAGGAAAATGATTAGAGTAGGAACATGTGACATTTTGTTTTGGGAAACTCAATCAATAGTGCTATAAGGTTTTGAGTTCACTCAATCAAAAAAAGGAACCCAACCAAAGGGGGTTGTTGTTGAAATATTACTCTAAGTACTTCAATAATTTTTTGACTAATAGGAGTAGTGAGTTTAATTTTAATATAGTACTATTAGGTTGGTATATGCATCACACAATGAAAAATTAATTATCCATGTATATTCAATTTTTTTTCATGGTTGGCTATTTGGGGATAGAGAGTTGAGAAATTATAATCAAATATTTTAAAATTATCCGTTTTATATATTAAAAAACTCTCCTAAATTATAAATTTCATCTAAATGTGATAAGTAGTAAATCCATAAGAAATTAGAATTAGAATCCCTCATAATAGAATAAAATAAAATTCATTCCAGGAAGAATCTATAACATGTATTATTAATATAAATTTATTGATTGTCATGGAAGTTCCTATGATATTGAACTATAATCATCAATAATAAAGGTATAAATTTGGTTTGGTGATTTTAAATGAAATAAAAATTTATGGAGTGGTATGTATGTAAATAGGTGGGAGATATTGGTACTTTTTCATTGAGGATTTTCATCAAACAACTAGTGGAAGACTTAAAGGAGATAATGATTTTAAGGTGATGTGAGTTGTGTTTGGACTATTTAGAATATCAATACATATTGATATATATCATAAAAGTCTCAATTAGTTTTTCTTATGAAGCTTTATTGGTGTTATATCAACCTATGGAGCTCAAGCAGATGCAGCAGGTTGGAAGGAGGAAACTTGGATCAGGTTCTCCATGAACTGATGGTGTGAAGGAGTTTTGGTTTGTCCTAATGTGATTTTGGACATCATGGTTTGTGGATGTGCATGTTTTGAAATGGAAATTGAATGTTTAGGCTTAAATATTTATCTTCTTGTGCACTAAAGGTGAAGATACTGTCTAGTGAATGGTTGGCATGGTAGATCTAGATAGGAACCAAACTTGGCTAAGATCATGGGAGTTGAGAGACACTGCTTAGGATCATTGATGGTTTATGAAAACTTGGAATAGAATCATGTATGTTGTATATTTATGCAAAGTGGATTATGTTACTAGTAAGGGATGAACAAATACAACACTTGGGTAATAATGGTCTCTAAATGTGTGTGGAGGGATTGAACCATGGATTTGAACTACTTTATTTATGTGTCATGATGGTGGTCAAGTGGGGATACTAGATCATGACTAAAATACATAAATAATAGATATATATCCTCATACATATGCTTATGTTTATTGAAATACTAATTTTGATACAAACATGAATATATCATATTTTTTTTCATTCTTAAATTTAATATTCTTATGATTCAACTTATTATTAAACACCTATAATTTTATTTTATGAGGTTTGTTTTGATTCTCCTTACTTTTCTATTTTAGATAGTTTGAATTATAAAAAACTTTCATACATTCAGTACGTATATAAATGTCTTGAATATATGTAGTTATGGTTAAATGTGTGAACTCCATTGTACATGTCACCTTCTCCTTCAATTTAATCCATGATTATAAATCCATCTTTGATGTCATTTTTAAGGTGTTTGCATAGTTTTTAGAACATGATCATCTTAAAACACATAAAGTTATATGATAGTGCTGATTACAGTATATAAACTCATGCATTATGAAAGTTCAGTTATGGCATGAACCAATTTTTATAGCATTTATAAACCTAGTCACTAATTTCAATCCACCCAAGATACCCATTTGTTTTAGTAATTCCTGAAAACATAGGAATATTTTGGTATTCTATATCAAACTTTCTCACTTTAGCATGCATAAAGTGAGTCCAACATAATTTCACTTTAAACCAACATTTATTTATATTGATCCTCCCTCTTCTATAAATTTACTCACAACTTCCCATATTTTTTTCTCCAATATTTAAAATATAATCCAATCAAGATAAAACTTTAGGGGATAGATATAACCATTGCTGAGAATTTGAAATTCTATAACAGGTTTTCCATGAACAATCCATATAAAATATGGGTTTTTATCACATTATTCATCCCTAAATAATCTTCTCCATGTCTAACTACATATAGAATCTCCACATTCCATGGTATCTCACTTTAGTATGCACTTAACATACACTATCATAAGTTATTTTTAATGTGTCTGCACATATTTTAGAACATTAGAAGATTACATCACATAAATTTAGATGAGGTCATGTACATAGAACATAAAAATTTTATGCCTTGTGAAAGTTTATATACGATAGGAATCATTTTATAAATCATATATACACTTGGTCATTACTTTCAAACCAGCCTATATAACCAATGGTTTTAAATAATCCTGAAAAACAATCATATTTCATTATTCTACATCACAGTTTGAAACTTGAGCATGCAGTGGTAGGTCCATAGAAGATTGCTGCACCTGTTAATCATGTTATACTTTTTACATTTTATAACCCATGTTTTTATGATTTTTGAAATGGTAGGTGCATCACCTAGGAGTGATTTTGTTGATCATGAAATTGAAATAGAGATGAGGTGTGATTACAAGGTAATGAGGATGAATTGATTCAATTCACAAGTGTAAGAATGAGGATCTTATTACAAGAGTGAATATTATTAGTTGCTTCCAGACACCTATGTCTAGAATATAAGTAGTCATTCAATCTGACATTGCTGTTTATTTCCTTACAGGGTGCTTCTTATGATGCAACATCTCGAACAACTGACTCAAGTACTTTATCAATGCCATCATTGTACCTAACTGTATGTTATAATTTATTCCATCTATAATTTAATTATATATTAAAAACTCATTCAAAGGGATGCGTTTCAATTTCTATTTTTATTTAGTTATTAATGTTTTAGTGATTCTATTTTAAATTTTTTCATCAAAATATAAGTTTATATGTTAATTTTATTGAATCTTTTCAGCTTATATGGTATTTTTTTTAAAATTTCAGACCATAAAGTCCATAAAATTTATATATTAATTTTATTAAACAAATCAACATCTAAATAAACATATACACTATTTAAATTTCATTTGTATTAACATAAATATTTTATGATTTATAAAAGGTTTATATATGTATTTATATGTTAATATAGTTTATATGTTTATAAGATTATATGTTAATACTTTTTATATGTTCCCAAAAATTATATGTTAATATACTTTATAAGTTTATATATCAATATAGTTTTAATTTTTCTAGGCTTCAGGTATGAGAAAACAAAACCTATATGTATTATGATCAGATGTTGGTGTTATATGTAAAAAATAAAGGTTCAAGAATCATCTTCCAACTCATTACAAAATCTATGATTTCCAATATTTATTTCTATTTATCAAATAAAATATAGTTAATGTCTGATGGTTTTTGTATACATCTAGATTTAAGGTGAAACACTGGTCAAATATTTCTATAGAAAAAATTCACTAGTTCTATTATATAAAAAAGAGATTCAATTGGTACCAAAAAATAATTTCTATTGTGGAGATTTAAGAAATTTCTATTGAGAAGATGAATTCATAAATACATCATGTCTATGATGGATATTTACCTTATTGAAACTATTTATTACTCATTCATACTTTTGAAATCTAGATCCTCATTCAATATTTTACAATTCTTTAATTTTTTTAAAATGTTCAATCAATGAGAAACTAACCACATAAAGAACATATCAAAATAAATTTAATAAATCTCATCCAAAAGTATTCCTAGGAAAGTAATTATTATTTATCAATTCTCTAATTTTTTTCATCTTTCCTAACTATATTTACTCATCAACAATTTTATACAATAGTAATAGAATACATAAAACAGTATAAAAAATTGAACTTGAGAATATAATTCAGTAAAGAATATCTATAAAAGGATATCCATTAAGTTTACACAATGAAATAATTAATTAAGATTTAATTATGAAAAAATAAATAATTAAATCATTTTTGAAATTTCCCATTCATTTTAAACATAGGTATACAGTTCAATGAATTATTTATCCATTAAAACAATACACAATGTATGAAATGTTTATTGATATCATAACATAATACTCAATAAATGTCAAAGTATTTTGGACACCATGACTTCTTCTTTGGTTCACCTGCATTGATTTTTAATTTTCCAACACATATAAACATGTACACACACTAACATAGAATGGAAATCCTAAATATTTATTGGGTTCACATACCTATCACATGATTGTGTAGGATCAAAATAAAAAATAACCACTAGATAAGTGGATTAAATATCATAATTTCTTCATCACTGATACCTTTGTTTTTGATGATGGGGAATCCCTTCCTTTCATAGCTCAACAATTTTGATCTCTTTAGGGAAAGTCTAAAACATTCATTTGTCTCTCAGTGTTAGGATATAAACCTAACAATATATCACACAATAGATTACAGGTAGTAGGAATGGATCAAACAAAAAATATATATTATTATTTCCAGAAGAATAATAAGAAATGAATTTATAGTAGAATGGAGAATATAATGGATAGAGAAAGTGAGAGAGAGAGTGATCTACTCAGAAGACAACTTCTGATGAACTAGGAAAAACCTCTCAGTGCCACACCTCTAATAGATTCCCAGTAATTTCTAAAAGATGAATCCTATCCCCACTATAACAATGAACCCCTATTTAATAGCCCACAGAGGCAGATAAGCATCCCAACAAATAATATAGTAGAAGTAAAACACTTCCCCTTGGCAGTTACACCCACTCCCACTTATTCCAATCTCTTCCGGAACACACCCCTCTTACCTAACATCCAATCTTTATCACCACACACCAACTTACCTAACACTTATTGTAACAAAGGATTCCACATCATTTTGAAGGAAAATTTTCCCTTTAAGGGTTTGAACATGATTTATTTTGAATATTATGATAAATAATTATTTGAATATAAATTTAGATTTTTGGTGGTGGGTTAGTTATTATTGGTCACTGTGTCTATCCTGAAGGATGGGTCTGATGTTGTTAATGAACCAGTCTAGGAGCATGATTCACTATCAAGCCTAAGTGTTCAATCCATGATCCTTATAATGAGGACTAGGAAAAGAAATAATATGGGGACTTAGGAGCCCCATTTCTAATGAGGGTTATGAGGAAGAATGTGTGGCTAGTGAAAATCTATTTCTATATAAAAAACTCTATTTTTTTAGAGGAGGATTACAACCTAGATGTTCATCAGTAAAATATTTCCATGGATTAAGAAGGAAATGGTTTTAAGGACTATTTACCCAACAATTTATTTAATAAGATGAATTTATAATATGTAAATTCTGGTATGGATTCTATGTATTAATTCTCCATTGCATGGTGGAAACATTTACATATATCAATAGAAGAAATAAAAGTTTAGAAGTCCAGTATTCCCTAGGGTCTAAAATTAGAGTTTTTTACTTTGGTTTCACAGAGAACTCAATGTGTTGTTCCATGATAGTATCCATACACCTTACATGGTTAATGATTTTGAGATAGTCTACACTCTTAATTACTATTCTAAATTAAAACCTACGGTGGAACCCCAAACATGTCATCAAAGAAAAATCATAGAAATATCAGTATGTTTCCAATGTCTAGAATCTATAACATACAACTTGTTTTTGTTATTATAAGACTAACTTGGATTTAATTTTTATATTTTATAATTGGAATTTCTTTTTTCTATTGAGATATGTGGGATAGTGTTTTTGATGGGGGTCATTTGGATCGTTGTGCTATGAGATTCTAATTAAGTGTGTTTGTTTTAATCTATTTTTCTGGCATGGTTTTGGTTTTTGAAACTAGTGATGTATTAAATTTTTTGACCAGGGAGTAGTGGTTGAGCAGGGAGGTAGGAGGAAGGAGGCAGAGCGCATGGAAGAGGTAGGGAGAAATGGTTGAGTAGGGGGTAGGAGGCAGAAGGGTTGAGCTGGGAGGTAGGAGGTAGGAGGCAGTAGAGGTTGAGCAGGAGGTAGGAGAAGGGATCATGGTAGAGGTAGGGAGTAGTGGTTGAGTTGGAAGGCAGGAGGAAGGGTGGAGGTAAGGAGCAGGGAGTAGGGAGTAGGGAGAAGGTTGGAGGCAGGGAGGTAGTAGAGCTATTTGTTTTCTAGAAACCAGGATTTGTATCCACGATTCTGGACTATATATTTTTTTTCTGTTGTTTAATATAGCAGTATTGGATTTTTTATGGAGACTCCATGATATAGCCACATTTTACAACCATGGAATTAGAACTATTTCCATATTTTAAACCATGGTAGTATAAATAATTCCACAATTTTAACCATGGTAGTAGACCTATTTCCATGGTTTTAACCGTAGCTATAGGGTTATTGCCACGGTTATAAACCGTGGCAATACATCTACATGGAAGATTTTATAGACATGATTTATAACCATATATATAGGTCTATTTACACAGTTACAAAACATGGCTATAGTTTTTTCTATATAGACACACCAATAGGAGCCACATTTAGTGAAATCATGGATATTACCTATAGCCATGGTTTCAGTGTTTATAGCCATAATTATAAACCGTGGCTATAGCCTAGTTTTCTAGTAGTGTTACTCCCTTCACTTATTCACACCTATTAAGAAATTTGGATCATAAAAACCCTAAAAATATCCATAAAAAACATCTTTATAAATTTTATAGAGATTCTTTAAAACTCAAAAGACTAACCATATGGTCCTTAATATGTGATCTAATGGAGGTTTCTCTAAGAAAAGGTAATTATCTTCACTAAACTCTTTATTTTTTACTTTTTATATTACTAAATTAAATTATATATTAATAATTAAAAATTAATAACACCATTATATAAAATATAATTAGGTGTTATTATTTTTATATAATAACCTATATCCATCTTATCTTCCATCAAATGGAAAACGAAACCGTTGATTGTGTGTACGGTGGACTACTGCCTCACAAACTGATGTAATTAATTTTCCATAAACACCTCTCAAGGATAGATATAAGGATGTATTTAACATATTTAAAGGATATTTATGACATAAATATACTTTTTTAAATTATAATATCACATATATATTTTTTACTTTCCATTTCAGGGGAATATGATAACATCACTCATGTGTATGGAGGACTACCACCTCACGAAGCGATGTGATTCATTATTCACTTACACATTACATGGAAATTAATAAGGGTAGGTATAATGAATATGTTTGAAATATATGAAATATAAATTATTATATAATTTTAATATATTATTATCTTTTCTTTTGTTTTATCCATCGAGAAAATTGAAACAACATTCATGCATACATATTGACTACTGGCTCTATAAACAGTGCAATTCATTTTCTATGTATAACTTTTATGGAATGATATAAATAAATATATACTTAATATATATGATATTTATGTAATGTTTAAATTTTTTATATTATGGAACCATGATCAAAGTAAAATTATCAAAAATAAAAAATCAAAACATACGGGAAATATAAAGTATTTATTAGTCATAATGTGATTTTGACAAGGAATTGTTAATAAACGGGTAATAAAATTTGATAAGTAAGTCATATATGGTATTATAAATATATAATTATTATTATTTAATAGATTTATAATAAAAATATATTTATTATATAGGATGTTTAAATGTGTATGAAGGATGTTGAGACGTAAGGTAAGGGATTTCTAGTCTCACTTTTATTTCTGGGAGACATATACCATATTGACCACTCATTTATTTTATGTGGTTTTTATAATACCCCTTTGACATGTTATAACATGAATATAATTATTTTAATAATATTTAATTTTTCATATTATGTTAGTATTTATTGGGGATTAGGATACAAATGTTTCCAAAGTGGTAAGGGAGTTTCATCTAAAATTGACTTATTTTGGACATATGTTATTTTATTCACTTATCCTCTTTTATGTGGTGCATATATAGACCGTATTACATTTTATATCATGAATTTACTTATTCTAAATACATTTAATGTTTCATTTAATTTAATTCTTTTATGGGGCTTACGATTCTGAAGGTACCCAAGCGGTAAAGGTTTTATGTTATGATCTCATTTATTATCTAGATTATTTAGGATTAAGTTTACAATGATGTAATAATATGTTATACCAATAAATAAACTCATTTATTTTATTTTAGTATATTTATTCCATGAAAATATATGTTTTCCTTTAAATTTACTCAATTTTTCTCAATATTTTGAAATAATTTTTATAAGGAATAGCTAAATTTATTTCTCTATTCTATCAAAAACCCTTTTTATTCTATTCACATGTTTTCTAAAAAGGTTTTAAATAATGTTTTTATTTTATTTTATAAAATATTTTTTTAAAGTCATATTTTACCATTTATTTATTTTTAAAAAATTAATTAAAATGAATCTTCAAGTCATTTTCCAAACAAATCCCTTTTGTATTTTATTGAAAATGAAAGAGGAATCTTCATTTTAACATTTTGGACATGATAAAAATTTTATACCATGATGAAAATCTAATGTTTTAAATATTACATTATAATTTTCAATTTTTATTTATAATGAAGTGCATTTATCTAATATTTTATGTACTTTTATTTTTAGATATTTAACTTTCAAATTTAAAAGTTTATTTTCATCAAGATATGTTACACATGATATTTCAAAATAGCATTACATCTAAGATGAAATCCTTTGATGTTACTTAATATTTACACAGGATATGATCCAAGGATACCATCCTTATTCTTTATCTTGATGTTTTATTTTTTATGAAGAAAATATTTTTATAAAACCCATACCTTTTACATGGGTTATGTTATGATGAAATGAAGAAATGTTTATCAAACCTGTTTCTTTTACACGAGTTTTTCTATGATGAAATTCTTATAAAAACCAATTAATTTCATGGGTTTAGATATGATGAAAATTTTATGATCTTTTATCACAAGAATTTATGAATTATGTGATGGATGATACCTATATATCCATCCAATTCATTGGATAATAATGAATAACTCATGCGCTAATTATGCAATATGTGAAAATTAATTTTTATTCAAAATATTATGTGTCTACCTATATTAATATCTATAAGGTTATGTGTATGACTTATTTCATGTCCATAAGGTTAGACATTGACCTGATTTTAAATCCATATTCTAATGAGTGAACTTTTTTTCATGTATATATGTCTATATGAGGGCCTAATTTAATGTCCTTAACTTAAAGAGTGAACCTGTATATGTTTAACCATGTTCACAATGTTGCAATCTTATTTGTATGCCACAATTCTATGTCTTATTCTAATATTATTATATCATGTATTATATTAATTGATTACTTTATTATTAAAGTATTATGAACATATAATATATATGTCATGACTCGTGTTTATGATTATGACATGCAGGGTATAATTATTATATGTTATTATCATGTTCTCATAGCATTATGATTATGTTATATTGATATCTCCCAGTTTTACCTTTATTATGCATATAAGATCACCCTTTCTTATGTTTCCTTTACCTAGGTTATGAAGAATTTAATTAAGTATTATATGTCTAATAATGTTTCTAGTAATGAATATTTTAGTGGGAGATTATGTAGTTCACTTATAAAATAGTTTTTATGTTTCCATGTTTCCAAATACACCAAAATGTTATGATCTTCATGCATATATTTATGAAATGTAATACAAATTCACCTACAAATATGTAATATCTATGTATAAAATCCAGGGTATCTATAGATAATAGATGAAACCATCTAATTTTTTAATTATAGAGCACAAAAGATCAAAGGAAGAGAGAATACCAATTTAGTTGGTGATGAAATAATGATCATATAAGTACTCTATTTGGAAGGTTTTCAACATATCATCTTGAATATGAGTTAAATTAATTAATCTTGGGTTATGATTTGCATTAACTATATAGTTATCTTTATTAAATATAAGGTTTATAAATCTATAATTTAAGGTTTTTAGATGAATGATAATATATACCAGGTAGAAATCATGTAGAACATGATCTTTATTATAGTAGAAGTGGAAGAAAACATATAGTAGTAGAGGCTAAGAAACATTCAGAAAAGAATAATAGAAAACCTATATAAGTCAAGAGTTTTAATGGATATACCAAATATGAGGTTTTATTGATAAAGTTTATGTGATGTATGCATGGAAGGTAAGATTCTATAAAACAATTTTCAACATAGTAAGAACAGGGAATCTGACTTACTTGACATGGTCGACAATGATGTATGCCATCTAATGAAGTAACCCGACACACATGGAGAAAGTTAATTCATTTTAATCATTAATAAATATAGTGTAATGAACTATGTTATTTTCATTAATTCCAATAAATAGGATATAGAGTTCTTAGAGGGGTATCTGAGGAGATTGAAAATTGAAACTAATCACACTATATATTTTTTCAATATGATAATGTAATTGAGTACACATCCATTGAAGTTGAATATGACCTCAATATACATAGTGTCAAACCTTATGTTTCTTTATTATGTATCCTTCACTAAAATGGTATTATTAAAATAAAAAACCAATGAGTGAGTAATATAGATTAAAAAATACTTATCTAAAGTAGCGTCTCACACAACTATTGAATGGTTGGATTCTAGGTCATAGTGTATACTAAAAAATTGGATTTTATCAAACTTATAAAGGAAGGATCAAACTATGAAATGTGGGATGGAAGGAAACCTTTATTGTTACAATTTTGAGACTTTAGGAGTAAATTCTATATATAAAATAAAGAAGGGAATCGAGCTAAGAATGGAAAATAAACTGGTAAAGGAGTGTTTTTAGGATACTCAACAAAGAGTAAAGCCTAAAAATTCTACAATAAAAGGATGAATAATTTTTTTGGAAAGTACTTCTATTAAAGATATTTAGGAAAAGGATGGAAATAATTCTAGGATTTTAGACATTGTAAAATCGTTTAAATAATATAGTGAAATTAGCACAAACCCTGAAGTATTGAATGATTGCTGAAATTATAATGATTCTATAGCTAACTCAGAGGGTGAAAAAATTGATGAAGGATGTTAATCTAAACCTCTAAGTAGAATAAATATAATGTACGTTAATCCATGAAATTTAATTGTAGACCAACTTTCACTGATGCAAACTTGAAGGATGATTAATGTAGAGAAAATTTCTTTATTACCCACCATAGAAACAACATCATTAATAAACATTTTTAAGGATAAGTCATGGGTCAGATCCCCAAATGGGGATTTGGATTATATTAATTAAAACAAAACATGGGAACTCATGGAAAGCACAAAACATAACAACATGATAAGGAAAAATGGGGATTTAGGAATAAATTCAATGAACATAACAATGTAATACAAAAATAAAACATGGTGAGTTTGTAAAATATATGTCAAATAGAAGGTGTGGATATTGAAGAATATTTATTATCAGTGGCTTTAATTTTTTCAATTATACTCCTCATAACTGTGTGAATACAAAGTTGCTTGATGTTTTTTTAAAAGGATATAAAGATGTTTTTTATGAATTGTGTTCTAAAGGAGTATATTTATATTGAAAAACTAATAATATTCCTATTCAACACTGATGATAAAAAGGTATGATGGTTAAATAAGGACCTTTATGGACTGAAATAGGCATCCTGTGCATGGTATTATTAGAATGGATCATATATAAAGATACTGGAATTCAATAGGGGTGGTGTTCATCACAACTTTTAAGTAAATAAATACTAGTAAGAATATTGTATATTGTTTGTTTATGTGGATTATATAATATTTAGTGTAATCAATAAAAATTATATAGGAGATAATTCTATTATAATGAGTTTTTAATTTTAAATATCCATGATTAGAGAACTTACTTCTTTTTGGGTGTTATAAGTGGTTCAGAAAGAGATAAACCCTTTTATCTCATTTGATAAATATGAAAATTATGTAAAAAAAAATTATACATGTTTGATTCAAAAATATCATCCACTCTGATTATAGTTGAAACTATACTTGGGTTATATAAGGATGAAAATTTTGTGGATCTTACCATGTATAAGAGGAACATTTAATGTTTTTTTTCACCAAACATAAGTCATCCATATATTTCTTATGGTACTTGTATGGTGGAATATTTAAATGAAATAAAAAAATGATCATTGCATAAAAATGAAGATAATTATGAGATAAATACAAGGAACACTTACTTATGGTTTTATCTTTAATATTGAAAAAAGAACATGAATTATCATCTTTTTCAGATGCTGATTGGGCTAGGGAAGTTGTGGAATGAAAGTAAACAAGTGGTGATTAATTTTTCATTATTGATATGTGTGTAGGATGTATTAATAGGAATAAGGAGAGTACATATATTAGTACCTTTTATGAAAAATATATTATATAAACCAAATCATGCACATATATTTAGAGGATGGGATAATAATTGGAATATATTGGTGAATAAGTGCACAAAAAATGGCAATCTTTTATGACATTAAGAGTGAAATTAAACACAAAAAGAATCAAATTCATCATTTATGAACTAAAAAATTGAAATATGATATCATTTAATTAAATAAAAAGTAAAACAAGGAGTAATCAGGATGGATTATGTTGGGAATAAACAATAAGGATGTTTTAAAATCCCCCTCCCAAAATTATATATAATTATTTACTTGGTATTTATGAATTTATATTTCTGATTATCAAATTATATTGAGTGTGAGAAGATAAGGAGATATGTTATCCATATGGAATATCACAAGAGGATATGAGTATTGCTCTATTTTTTATGGATATCATTATAGATATTGGTATATACTATTATTTCCTAGAAAAATAACTTTCTCACATAGCATAAGATAATGTGATAATAAAACTATTATCAATATTTATAAAATATGTCACATTCAAATAGAATCAAAATTAATGAGAGATTAGGGAATAATCCATTGAATTTCATTATCAAATAGGGATAATGAATACAAGGGGACAATAATACAAAATTATTATTATATACCTTATCCTATATTTGATAATATCTATGGAGTTCATTACTGGAATGGTTATAAGTTGGAATAATAGTTGGAGGATTAAAAATAAAATCCATAAGGGGAGAATATTACATCCTACATGTTGTATTGTTTATTTTTTTGTCAATTAGACATTTATAAGTTGTGGAAGTGGAAGTCATGCTATTTCCATGTTTAAATAACATCATGAATGATGCGTAATATATTTGAGAAAAATTGGAGAATATAGAGAATTTCATGTATTCATAATAGTAACTAAATTAATATGTATTAGTTACACTATAGATAGTAAAAAATATGGAAAAGGCTTGAAATGCATAAAAGTAACTAGTTAGGAGTATCATATATAAGATCCATCCAAGATGAAATAGTGAAACACAGTTAATTTACAGTCACTCTATGTAAGTAATTATCACTTAGGATCAGATTTAAGAGTTATACCACAAATAAGAGGACTTTTTAAAAGTATTGGATGGGTTATTTATATATTTATGGGTAAAAACAAGAAATTTTCATACAAATACAACAAAGAAAATATATATGTAAAAGTTACCAAGATCAATAAGTAATAGTAATATCTTCTAAACTGAGAAGAATGGAAAAGGAAGAACTTATTCACATGTGTCAATTGGTATTGAATAAGAGTAACATATCACATAGGTAATTGTAATTATGATTATATGTATAAGTAATAGGCTGGAGAATGTGTGTGTAAGGGTTTACCCTTTATCACTTTTAAGAGAAGAGTTATCCACACCTTGAATTAAATGGGAATGTTTTGAATAGTTTTTATCTAGCGAGTAACATGGTGTACATGGAGTTTAAAAAATGGAATGAAAGACATTTAAATTGTTATATTTAATCTTTGGGGGATTTGAAATAGGAAGATGATCAATACCATACCCTGAAACATATAATTTCATGTCAAAATAATTCATGTGAAACATAGGGAGTCCTGTCCCAGTCGTTATAGAGTTTGTGGCAATAATGTGCAATATTGTGTTTTAAAAATACACACACTATTCTATGAAGAACAATTTAATGTCATGACTAGTTTATGGATCAAGAAAATATTAAATACCTACTATTTTGTGATGTCTATGTGCATAAAAGTAATTAGTTTGGAAAATTAGGATTAAAATGTGTATTATCAATCATAACTTAGGATTGACGATACATTATAAAAATAATGATAGTATTTATGTATTTTATGGAACTATGGAGAGAAATATATTTAATTTATATCAAAAATACTTCATGGAATAAAAAAGGAGGATTTATTAGCTCTTTTTTATAGAGTTTTTATATTCAAAATATGAAAATTATCATGTGATATTATTCTTGAAGAATAAGTATATAAATAAGAGAAAAAATATATGGAAATTTAGGTGACTATGAATCATTAGTGAACAAAATAGTTTATAATTATTGAATAAGAGAGAGAAGGGTATACTATGAAGACTAATTAGAAAATTTAGAATAAAAGGAGGAGCTGAATAATAAATTTCTTTACTAGTATGATGTTATATTATTTTATAAATAAAAATTTCAAGTGATATATTTGTAACCATTATCATGTACACCTTATCCTAAATAGAGATTAATGTAAAGATAATAGTAAGTTCTAATACAAACAAAAATTATTCCAACCTAATTATATGTAATGAAATAATGAGTAGGGTTACCTTCTAGTAAATTAAAATATCATCAGATTGTGCTCCTTGTATTTTCCCTTTGAGGTGAACCAATTAAAATACTAATGTCCTATAATTTATTTTTGGTATCTAGTTAGTGTGTATGTATTTAAATTTTGATCAGTGAATATTATTATTACTAACATGAAAACAAGATCTGTTGGAAGAGTATAATATTTGTTCACCCTAATCTTCCACCCTTATAGGGCGTGTTAGGCTTGTTACTACAATATAAATTGAGGAATAAGACAAACCCAAATGATTTTTTGACATGAAAATGAAACATGAAGTAGAACTTTAAGAGTTGGATATTCAATGCAAGAAAAACCAAAATATTGGAATCTTACTAAATGAATCAATAGAATAAACTGATCAACTCAAAGATAAAATTACTTTATTAGAGAAAGGGGTGAGAGATATTGAGTGTACTCAAGAACCATTCAGATAAGTGGTTGACTTCAAAGTATAGATCAAAGAAAAAAACTATTGATGATCATAATACATAAATATAATAGAGAAAAAATATATTTTAATCTATTGAAGAAGAATTTGAGTCTTTGTGAAGGAATATTAAAAATAGATAAAAATAATATAGTGAAGAAAGAAGCTTCAATTTCGAAATTTCTTTGATAAAGAATTTATAGAAATGGAAGGAAGAGGAATAAGGTATGTTGATAAAATAAAAAATTTACGAAGACCTAGGTCTACAAGGAAAAGAAGTATTAGTTATAAAGACAAGACTTCCATATTATGAGAAGTTTTTTAAAGGATAGAGTAATGAAAAAATGATGATATATATAAATCACCAAGGATTATTTAATAATTAAATTTCAACCTACTATCTAGAAATGTGTGAAGGGCATGAAATTATAAAAACTTTACCTCGATGAAATCCCAATTTTGTAGCTATTTGGTCATACAATAACCTATTGTATGGAGGCTAAGAGATACTAAAGAGGTGAAAATTTTGGAAGTCAATAATAATGGATGAGAACATATCCTATAACATAGTAAAAAAAATACTTTATGGATATTATTATAATTTATCAAACATTAGTCATTATTATTATAATTACTGGTAATTAAAGAGTAAAAATTACTTATATGGAAGATAAATGAGGGTGGATACTAGAAAAATCAATGACATCCCCTTGAAAATAGTTTATATCTATTGGAGTAAGATGAGCGCGATCTCATACCCTAAACTGAAGAGAATGAGAAGAGCCCACCTTTTGTCTTAAATCAACATGGAATCTTTTGGAAGGAGAAAATAATGAATGAGATGACTATATTGGATGAAATTACTCTCAAATAACTTCTAATAATATCACTAAAAATGTCGATAATGATTATTCATTTCACATGACTAGAAACATGAATATCTTGAATAATGTGAAGGAATGTGTTCATGGTATGGTTAGATTCAAAAATCATAGACACCTAAAAATAAAGGAAATTAGAAAGACAATGTTGAATGTAGAGGGTCTGAATAATATATGTGTTATTCATGTCAGTATTATTTGACATAACTTATTGAGCATTATTTAACTTTATAACTCCAAACTTGGGGTCATATTAAATAAGAAGGTTTTTTTATCAAAGGGAAAATTTGAAACTCATTAATGAAGGGATGAAGAAAAAAACAATCCATACCAATTTTATTTCAAGGATAATATGTGTCTCATTATTTTATAATAAGATAACAATCTTTAGAATAGAAGGCTTGAGCATATTCATAAATAAATCATTGAAATTTTGAAAAACTTTAAAGCTTTGTATGATATTTTAAATTTGAGATGAAATTGGGAGAATTTATATGATTCCTAGATAAGTGGGAAATTGTTGATAAATCCATATAGAACAAAGATTAATAGGGCCTAAAATATACTATATTTGATTCACATTGACGTGTGTTTCTCATTAATGTTCCTAGAATATATGATGATAAATACTTGTTCATGTTTGTTGATGGTTATAGTATAAGGGATTTTATAATGTTCATGGAGGAAAAAAATAAGTGATTGATTGTATTAAGGTGATTTCAAGAAGATATGATAATTAAACCATTATAATATACAAGACTATTTGATCTAACAATGGCATGGAGTACACCTCTAATGATGTAGAAAATTACTTAGAGAAGCATGGAATTAATTATGATGTCTCATTAGTGAGAATAAAATAAGATAATACTGTAAAGGTTAAATTGAATGGTAAAAAACAAGGAAAATACATTTCTTATTAAAATTGGATCTCTCACCACTATTAGAAAAAAGTTGTGAATGTAGCAGTGCACATGAAAAACTAGGATTTTCTAATCCTTGGAGAGAAGGAGACTCTATATGAGATGTGGAATGGATGAAATTTACTTTTTAATCACTTTAAAGTGTTTGGTAGAATATTTTTATTCATAAAAAGGATGGTAATAGAGGTAAATATAGATATTTCTTGGATTAAGGGATATTTTTAGGCCTCTCCTTAAAGATAAAGTCTTATAATTATCTTAATTAGAGGCTCAAAAAGATTATGACAAGAAGTGGTTTAATTGTTTTATGATAAGTTATGATTATATATGGAATTCTATAATTGAGTGTGGTATATAGTAAAGAAGAAGAAATAAATTCAAACTATAGTGGTATATATATTCCCACATAATAATAATATTTTTATACTAAATTAGTGGATAAGGAATTTACTTAAGGTCAACCATTTACTCAATAGATAAAGAGGTGTTCAAAGAATTATGAGTCAAATATTATTGGTGATAAATCTATTCTAACACAAACTCAATGGATGAGAATGATAAATCACATTTCTAAATTATCTCAAGTGGAGCTATCCTAATATAATAAGTAGTGAAAGTTGAATCAGATGTCGATTCCAAGAATGAGGAGTTAGATAAAAATGGGAGAAATAAGACTTGGGAACTTCTAAAGAAGATGATGGAACAAGATATAATGGGAACAAAGTAGATGTTAGAAAATTAATATGATATTCATGGAATATTTGATTTTAAACAAATACAGTCTGTTATCTTATGTTACAAACAAGTATAATGAGTTTATTTGGAAAAAACCTTCATACTAATGGAGAGAATTGAGTCAATTAGAATCTTTATAGTTGTGCCACTTCATAGAATATTTAAAACCTACTAGATGGATATCAAGAATATAATCCTAAATGAAATAATCAAATAATAAGTCCATATTGATAAAATGATGGTATTTTTAATTTTTTATAATGAATAAAAGGTGTAAAGGTTGAATAATTCCTTAAATATATCAAAATTAACACCTCAAACCTGGTATGCTTGGTTAGTTTCACTTCCTAACTCAACTAGCTTTGAATAATATCTTTAATGGACTGTAATGTGACCTAAGGCATGCGTCCATAAATTACAAAGTCTTCCAAATAATAGTGTGTGTATAAGGAGGTTCCATGGGGAGGATTTAAACCTATATTAGAGTATAAAATTTTATATAAATAACCAAATAACTTCCACATCATCACATTAGAGTATGCAGATATTTTAAAAATATACAATAATAATAATATGAAATGTGGAAGAAGTACATACATATAATGAAAATCACCCACATGGATGATCAAATATAGAAACATTAACAAAAATAATGAAAAAATTAATTTATATAAGGCTCAACTATATCCCTAAACCTCTCCTCAACCTCAGTATCCACTTCCACTGGACCTGCTCTAGCTTGATCATCAGTACTAGGACTCGTACTAACCTATAACTATGATAAGTGAGAGGTTTTCTATAAGGACCCAAACATAAACATTACGTAATCTTGAGTTAAGTAAACAATATTACTTTATATCACATTAAGGATATTATAAAGTTTAGTGATTTAGATAATTTGGTCATAATTCATACATAAAAACTCAAATATTACAAAGTTGACACTTCTTCTCACTTATCCATTTTTTTATAAAATAAAAACTTTTAAAAAGAAACATGGTTTTTTTCATGTTTAATAATTTTTCCTTGATCCCATAATTGACTCTATTCTCCTTTAAATCCTGTATGAAACATTTCAAAACTTGGGATGAGCATAAAAATCTCAAGAAGGGATACACAAATAAAGAAAACTTTTAATCCTACAAAGACATGTAAACCATAAATAATTTATCATAAATTAATACTTTTCACCTTTAGTAAGTATTAAATAATATTTACTGAATATAAGATCATTTATTACCCTTTTTGTAATCAAAATATTACTATAAAAATCACATAAAATAACTTGGGATATAATCTTACATAAATGAAATAACCATTTGGTCGATTTCCACACAAACCACTCTTATAACTGGAATATCTATATGACCGAATTTCATACCCAATGCATTGAAGGTTATAATGTAACCACCTACCCTTGGTTTATCACGGAACCACCCATCTTTGGTTTATCACATAACCACCTATCTTTGGTTTATCATGTAACCACCTGTCAAATTTCCAAGTACCATTATATAATCATAACACATAAAATATTTCAATTATCAACATTTCACTCATAACATTTCATTTGTAATCAAAAGAAATCATTTCAAGATATTGAAATAGTCGATCCACTTTCAAAAAAAAATTTCAATACCAAAACACCCAAAAAGTGAATAATGTATTTTTTCATTAAAAAAAATTAAATCTTATAGAGGAATCCAAATATCAAATAATGGTTACCGCGGTAGAGAATTCATTGTCCCCACATATATTAGAAAAAAATTCATTTTTTCATTTATAATGAAAGTAAAACACTTCATATAAAAATATTCCTTTTTAAAACTTTGAATAAAATTAAATATATACATAAAATGTCCCATATAATCCTTTTATATCCATATAAATAAATATGTAAATTAATATCATGATGAAAAAGATTTGATAATTAAATCTTTAAACATTCAAGGTGTCCCAAACCACTTTGAACCTTTAAATATAAATATCCATGAATTAATATATTTACCAAAACATTAAATAACATTATTATAGATAAAATATGGATATGAAATGTCATATTATCTATATATACAACTTATAAATGAATAAAGGTGCATATTATCAAGAAATGCCTTAAAGAAAGGAGATTGAAATGAAGTTCCTTACAAAGATAATTTGGTTAATAAAATAGATCAATTATGTGTTTTAACTATAAATCCACATAAAAAATTATAAATAAAATATAATATATCCAAAAGTCATTTCTCAGATAATCATAGCATTATATAATCAAGAAGTAAAATTTTAACCCAACGAATGGTAATTGGGTTAATAAATTACCTTACCTCAAGTTCGACTCATCTCGTATGTTACTTGTTCTTCATGAATAATAAAATTAGGTTAATTTATACTTTACTGAGAATATTTTTAATTTTTATTATTCCTTTATATCACTTATTACTATGTTATAATAATTACACAATTATTTAAGTTCATATCAGACGTTTTGGAGATATTCAGTTCTTGATTCGAAAATGAACATGGTATGATGTCAATAGTCCATGTGATCATAAGTCCATAATATATGGAATATAAAACAAGATATAAATATATTATATATTAATTATATAAGTATTTATAATAATCTTTTAATACAAACTAAAAAAACCATTCATAGAGAGAGTAGGTCGTACGTACACATGACCGCTATTTTTGTTTTTCCCATCGTATTGAAAGAAATAAATTAAATCAAATGTATGTAAATATGTATATGTATATAATTTAATTATAGTAGAATTAATATTTTATTTATATCATATATATTTAGTAAAAAATCCTTAATTAATTCCATGTGATGTGTGAACAAATCACATCATTTTGAGGAGGCGGTAGTCCACACATCCCCAAACAAAGTTATCGTATAACCGCAATATGAAAATCATGAAAGTATGTTTAATATAACATTTAAATAATATTAAATGGGTTATAATATAAATATTAAAATTTCTTTTTACCAAAAAATAGTTTTAATACCATCCATGAAGGCAGTAATGGAAAAAGAACAAAAACATTATTTATGGAGGCGATTAACCAACATAACCTGGACAATAACTCCATTTATTTGAATAAGAGGAGGTGGGAAATGAAATGGATATGAGATATTAAATTAGATACATAAAACTATATTATTTACATGATTCTATATTTATAATTAATTTATGGATGAATTAGGTGAGGAGAAAGTATAAAAAGAAAAGAAATTAATTGAGGTACTTTGAGAAAATTACCTCTTGAATATACCCTCCTTGAAAAACCCTTAAGAACCTTGGATTTGGTCTTTTAGTGACACCAGAATCCCTTGGAAGTTTGAAGAGTTAGGAGGAGAGGTTAGGGTAGATATTTGAGTAGGTACAAGGCTTTTGGGACAAAATAGGGAGGTGAGGGTCATTATCTATACTTTAGGAGAGGTGGGTCCAAGTGATTAATTTATTGATAATTTTATATTAAAAGATAACCATATAGAGGTGGAATTAAATTAAATTAATTTGAATTGTAATTAATGTTTTATAGTCTGTTTAGGGTTGAGACACACCTCAACCACCCTTTAAATATTATAGTTTTTAGGTATGTTAAGATTTTAACTTTTAATTTTAACCCCCGTCAAAAATTTACTTTTACTACGGTAAATAATTTTTTTACTGTGGTAAATTTTTTATATCTAAAAAAGAAATTAAAATTACAACATAATTTATACTTTTTTATTCCAAACATGGAATCCATTTTACCGAATTTAATTCACAGAATTGAAAAAATTATATTTAAAATTAATTCCGTAGATAAAACTAATAAACGGGTTTTTAAAGTGAAACTTTCAAATGTTTGAACTTTTTTTATATTTAATTTAAATTTGAAATTGATTACAATGAAAAAAAATGGATTAAATAAAAAAATCTAAACATACTTTAAAACCTATTAAAATTATCTTTTAAAAATATAAATAAATTAGATGAAAAAATAGTTTTGAATTAAAATGAAGTATTTGTCACCATTAATTAAAATACTAATTTTATTAGAAAGATACCAAAAATTCAAAAAAAGTAAATTTTGACGTCTCAATACAAAATAAGAATCATATTTTTTCAAAAAAGATCTTATAAAAGTGTCAAAAACAATATTTAAAATGGGTTCTCCATTAAAATGCAGTAAAAATGCGTTTGTTTTTGAAAAATACTCCTTGTATGCATAAAATTAATTTTATTCTTATATCATGTCTATAAAATATATAAGATGAATTTTAAACATCATATTGAATTTATATTTCATTAATATAATCCAAAAATATTGATGTAATTATTTTATAAACATAATTATTCTCACATAAATATTTTTTTTTATAAAAGAACATCCTTTATATTCAATTGGTTTTTTATTTCCATTTATTATTAATTTGGTAACCAATGAATCAATATATAAACAAGTTTAAACCATATTTTCATAATTCAGTTAATACTATTCATTCCCTCCCTTCCAACAACTTGGTTATAATAGTAAAATTTAAATAATAATATTTAGTTGTTCATTTAATCTCGATATAGCGTATCATGTATGCTATCGAATATAGTGTCTTTTTTTTAAATACTCAGGATGTTAAATATGCTTAGGTAAACAAGTGTTATGACTGATGAGTAGGGCATGAGTATATAAATTAGTAGGGACTAAAAACATTTTTCTATACTAAATAGAAAATACTATGATATGTTCATATGATTTTATCAACTGAAATAAATAAACCAACTATATAATAATGCATAAATAACACAAAAATCTCAAAAACATTTTTTCCAATGTAATAATTTCATTGAGTACATAATGATGATTGTTCCAACCATAGTAATACTACTTCCCCATGGTCATACACATAAAACCCATGCCTATCCCAATAACCATTGTTGATCCTCAGATTTGTGACCCCAATCAACTACACCTGCATTGACCAATGTTGGAGTGTCTATAAGAATGAGAAACATTTCAAGAGAACTTATGTTAACACTTTTTGGATCCCATTCCCACACCTATATTTATGAGTAGTGAAACCTATGGCATAACCAGAATCCCTCATCATCAATATCCTAGGATAAACCCCACAATAGTGCCTTGGCATTTTCAATGTCAGGCTCACGTCTGTTTCCAAGGAATGAGAGGTCCTAATCAATCCGATATTTCAAGGAAAGACTAATTCCATGGATACCCAAGAAATAAAAAGGCATACCCTCATAGATCCCATAGTCATTCTCTTTGGCATCAAATTTCATGTGAATCCTCAGCTGAACCATATCTAGTGTGTCCACCCTTTCATAAGGGGTATCCTAGGAATTGATAAAAAGGATCATATAGTAACCCTAAGTATGTAAAACACATGTTCCTGGGTATATAATCCCACCTAAAACCTACCACCACCATTAAATTCCTATAAGATCTTGGTATTTACAATTCCCTAAAGTTATCACCATTTAAATCCCATGATTTTTGATAATTCTAAATTGTCTCACTATATCAAAGGAAACCCATTTACCTCTGGAATTCCTGTACACATTCAATCATATATAATCTAATTCTATATCCATGGTACCACCTCTATAAAAAAAATGTTGTATTGACCACACACATTTATTTCTATTTAAAGTAGGTATCCACCATAAATATATCTTAATACCAAGTCTAAAATATACCAAGCATACTTGGGTCTCATCCATTTCATCAGACGATTCCTAGAAATACTGAGAAATCACCTAATTTTCAAGACCAATGGATATTTACCACACATACTGGGGAACCACATGTCATTAGTAATAAATATAAATTAAAATAAACACTCAATAAGGGATGACAAAATTCCCCGGACCATCATCAATATATCTTCCCCACAAGGCATAAATGTTAGTTCTATTTCTATGGATATACCCACAACTATCACAACCCAACACACACCCCTTCTTAGAGTCCTTCTATAAATAAGAACACACTTGGGTAATCAAGGTTATTATGTAAGAAAATGAATCCATTTTGGGATCCTTGGTAATAACTAGTCTCTTGATACAACACCCATTGTTTGGGAAAGTCACACTTCCCTATAGTTTCATCACATATAATAGTCTGTTTGAATCAAATGGAAAGTCATATAAAAATTGGTCTATGAAGTGTATTATGGGACATATATATTCTAAGGTTCTGTTCAGTTGGTTAACCAACCTAATCCAATCCCAATATTGCCTATGGTCTTCTACCTAGGTCGAGTTACTATTAAGGGAAAATGTGTGATCACTACCAAACAATACTATATGAACCTGGACATGGAGGAATACTAAAGGTATTTTAAGGAATAGACATGATAAGTTCTATAATTCAATCCACACCTTACTCTTAGAGTTTTCTCAAGGGTCTCACCTGGAACTCATGGGTTGGTTATCTAAATCCACAATACACCATCTTCAAGTGGCATACAAAAATCTTACTCTAGGGAAATTATGTCTTATATGGTTATACCACCACCCAAATCAATTTATCTAGAATTCATATGGAATCAAACAATTCAAGGCCCTGATCATCATCGACTGATGCATCAATATAAGATGTAATATCCCATGTTCACCTTGTAACTTAGTTTGGTTCATTCATGTAATTTAGTCAATTTCACATTTTAATAAAATTAATCATTTAATAAAAATTAATTCAATGAATTAACCAAATGTAATGAACTATATTTGAAATCTTGTACACCTCATAACACATAAAAAAATCATATAAACCATAGTTCTTTCACACAAGAACATCTACCACATTAAAATCACCTTTCTATTTTTAATCAGAAAAAAATCTCACTTTACAAGATTTCCCAATATTTCCTTATCTAGAAAGGTCACCGACCATGCTCCCAAGAACCTATATAACACCAAGAAATCATGTAAAATTAATTATAACCACTTATAATTAATCAATATTTTTTTTAAAAAGGCATAATTCTTAATTTCTCATTAAATGTAGTCGCCCCAAAAGAACCACATCTAAAGGTACCCCAAGGTTGAATCTCACATGCCCATCCCTACTCCATGTGAATTCACTATCAAGAAACAAAAAACAAATATTAAATTTAATTGAATTTAAAATAATCCCCTTAAAAAATTCATACGAAGTTACACCTTGGCTGAAATGATGAATTATGACATTAGATGTCATGAACCATCCTTGTAGGGCCTGTTCCATGACCCCCAAATCCCACCTCCAATAATCGAGGGGTTTATGAGTATCTCTAAGTAGGAATGTCACTAACATGGTAGGAATTTATTAAGTACTTGTACACATGCACACATCTCAAATCCCACAAATGATGAAACATAAAAACCACTAAGGAACAAAATTCATGCATACCACTAGACCCAACCAACAAAGCACAATAAGGAAAGTAAAGTTTAGTAAAGTAAACTAGTCCAAAATAAAAGCCCACCAAAATAAAGCGTCTATAAATTACAAAAATAAAAACTATAAACAAAAGGTACTAGGATTACTGTCTGTCGCCGTAGGAACACCTCATCTTGTCTGAACTCACAAAGCACCACTTGGTCCTAGTCCTGGTCCTAGTCTGCCTAGGACTCTATCAAAAGGATACCTATCTGCACAAGAAATGACATGTATGGTAAAAGATTATTTAAGGTTGAGTATAACAATACTCAGTAAGACACCCCAAAACCAAAAATCGATACATAAAGTAAAGGTATAGTCATATCCACACAAGTATGTGTCTACAAAACATATAAAAAATAAATCTATATATAATCAAACCCAAAACCATATTCTAGAGGTAAGTCACAACTAATATATACCCATTATAGAGATTAAATACGAAGATTACACGAAGCACTCATCCAAGTGCACATACTCCTAAGTCCGATAACACTTATGACGTTTGTCAGAGAGGTGCTGCTCATCAGAAACTGTCATGAGAGAGATAAACTAATAGATCTGGGGAGAGATATAATACACTCGCTCTAGGAGAACCAACTCTATGAGTGTGGAAGATCACGATACAATGATGAGGATCACTACCATGGGCATGGAATATACCATGACTCATCTGAATTCACCTGCAAAAAAAAGGACTAATGTCTGGTAGGATTGGTTCCATAAATAAAATAAATATACTGAGGGTGCAATAATGGATAGAGGATCACGATTCAGGCATCTTGGAGGGGTATCCTAACACTATCGAGAAAGTCCTGCTGAAGGGGATCATACTACCGTGGATAGGAAATGATACCATTTGACCTGTAGGGGAATGATCAAGGGGTACCAACCCAAAGAAAAAGTTTCCAAGATATAGTGGAAAAGGAGACCAAGCCATGAAGGAAGGGGTACACAGTGTATATTAGTGTTACATGCTGTGTCCCTTGACCCCAGGTACTGCCTGTGTTCAACGACCCGTGTCATAAAAAAATGTCATCTTTAAGAGGTATACATGGCAGGTAGATAGGATTGCACGCCATGTCCTACTATCTGGGGTCCACCTATGTACTCTGACCATGTTCTAGTACATGGTTTCAACCCATGTTCGCTTGCTCGTGTACCATTACATGGTGTAACCTATGTATCCGGTCTGGGTCTGGCCATGTGGTGGGGTACACACCATGTTGGAAAGTCATATACTCTGCCCCATGTTCGTGTAACTACTGAGATAAATGATGATCTTTGGGTAAGGTCCCACACACCATGTGACATGGGTTATATGCCATGTGGCATGTTTCACATGTTGTGTAACACTTTACCACCTCTGGAAACCCTAGATGCCACTATGGGGGCCCACACACCATGTAATCCCAGATTACACACCGTGTAGTGTGAGATTTTCCAAAATCACTGGTTTGAACTCTGATCGTCTCCTTCACTTCTCTATCCACCATTCTAGTTACAACTTACTGAAAAACTTATGATCTAGCCTCATTCTCTCCCACCATCACCCAAACAATGAGTTTCATCTTCTAATTCATTCACACAATGGACTAAAAGGGGCCGTTATTCATTCTATTTAAGAACATACAAGAACATGGATTTGGGGATCCACCATCATCATAATAACTTTATTTCTATCTTTTCACATTTTTTATCTCACGACAATCCTATATATGTGATATCGGATCTTGCACCATGAATCGTGTGCACAAGGATTGCTTGATCGGGATATTTCAAGTTGTGGGCCAAGCGAAGAATGCCCGAGATGAACAATGAACAAGGGATAAAAGCATAAATAAAACAAGAGGAATGAACCTAGATAATTTTTGTTATTTCGATCATGGTTCATTTCAATTAGAATGGAAATCAAATTCATCAACATATAATCACAAGATCAACTCTCAATAAAATCCTGGAGAAATAAAACCCATCCCACAAGGTTATGATCAAACTGTAGATCAACCTGTTCATTGGTTGGTCCAAATTAATCATGGAATTAAATAACGGGAAAGGAAATAAAAAATAACTCATCCTACCTTTTATTTGGATCCCTTTCTGATGAAAATATATCACAACGTCGTCTTCATTGGTGAGATCCTCCAAGAACGACATTCGTCGATCGTTGATCTTTGATTCTGTCACCATTTCCTTGAGAGGTTTCTATAAATATCTTCCTATAAATTATATGGAATTCCTAGGGTTATGCAGTTAACCCTGGTATTTCTGCATAAGGATTCTTTTAAAGTAAATCGTTGTTGTGTCAACAAAATAATTTATCATTAAATTATTTAATGACGATTATATATTTTTCGGGGTTTTCCACAAAATACCCATGAAGACTAAAGTTAAGTCACACCTAGGGAAAACACCCCATTACGAACTCAAAAATGGTCTCATATTTCCAATTATATTTATATTTCATGAGTTATTAGAATTTTAAAATAAAATAATTTTATTTAATTATTTTTTTATAGTTATGTCCAAAAACTATCTTTCACAGTTGACCCGTTCTGGCCGATGTTAGCCATCTCCTAAGGTAAAACCACTACTCTAAAGACAACAATGCCCTCATATTTCTTATTTGAGCACCCATTTAAGAGTTATTTAATTTTTTAGGAAACTTCTCATCCGCTTTATTAAAAACTGAACATTTTTCGATGAATCGTTCTAGGCACACCAGGCCTCGAAATCATACTCCGTATTAGTGATCAGTCTTAGGATTTTACCGAATAATTTATAAAAATAATATGGATAAAATCTAAGTTATTAAACCCAAATTTAATCCCAATATGTCCTCTATATTGGATGAATATTTTCCCCATGATACTTGGATAATTCTACCTTGCTCTGGTAGAATCTCTATAGAATCCCTAATTAAAAGAAATAAAAATTGAGAAATTCTCAGAATATGAGATCAATATAGGTATCATAGGATGAAATATTATATTAAATTGTTTAAGATAAATCCCAAAATAAACCCACAATAGGGGAAAACCAAGGAGTATGAGGGAGGGACTCAGTCAGCTCTCACACACAAATAAGAGGAGAAAGAAGGGATTACTCCTTCTAAAACATGAGGGGGTATAAATGTAATTATTCACCTTTAAATAAAATACGTTGGATAGTGGTCACTAGAAGTATCACTTTCTACATCCAAGAACTACTGGTGAGCTAATGGTTCCAACCAATGAGTAGGTGATCTACTGTATATTTGGCCATAGTAACCACCCAAACCAATCATGAGGATACTCTAATCACCCAAGAAAACTCTTGAGACTTAAACTATGTTTAAAAATATCCCCTAGAGATATTTAAATTCCCATAATTCAATTTTAAATTGTGTTTATTGAAATGAATTGGCCACTAAACATAAAATTTCAAATTCCATTTAGTATTTTCACAGCTTTATGGACATGTTCTATTCAAAAATCCCCACTATCTCAATTAACATAACCAAAAAGTCATGATGGTTATCCAAATTCAAAACCCATCCTACCTTGGTTATCAAATCCACATTAAATAGCCACGTTCCATTACCTAAATCAAAAAGCACAACCAAGGTACAACATCCAACTCAAGTTTCTCAAACAAAAAACCCAAGAAAAATTGTAATAATTACAAAAACACCTAGTTAGTGCTTTCCAGATCCCATTATTCTAGAGATATTATCAGGTCATCATCAAACCCATCATTAGGATTTTGTTTACTGACACTATAATCTCTAGATCATAACTTCTAATTTCAATTCTATGGTGATTACTACTTTGAAATTGACTATTGTAACTCCTTACCCACATCCCAATGATGCAGTTGATGTAGTTTTTACCATACCATTCATGATAGCATATGATAATGTGTTCACTTACCGATATCCATTCACATTTATGAATGAAAACATAGATGGATGCATAACTATCATCTATATAAATCAAGGATCACATAAAATTTACCTCAATAATCCCATTTTAAATTCTAAAACTCACCCATAATATAAAAAATGATGTTCCTACTGTGGTATGTGACTCACTTAACCCAATTCTATACAAGAACACATGTAAAACTTCCTCTTATTAACATATCCTGAAATTCTCATCTCTAGCCACCAACATGTCACAACATACCTAATCAAGATGCATTAATTCACAGAGGGATCCCATGTTCATCTAAATGTGCTCACTAAAGTTCAAACCTAAATTTTGGTATAACTCTATACTTAGATCCTCCACACATAGATAATGTTTTCATATCCTCTTACAAGGGTCAATGATCCTCTAATACATCCTCCCATGGATCATTAAATTCTATACCAATACCAAATGAAATGATCAATTTTGATCCACGATCACATTAGATTCACCTATGGAATTCCATGAGGAATCTAGTTATGCATTGATTTTTTCACACAACAGTATTCAAATTCCGTCATGACCATACCACAATCATTCCCACACTCCTGTGACCCTTCCAACTTGAGGGAAATCTTCACATGTCCAACACATCTCTCACCACTATCAGAGTTTCATTATCATATCTTTTATAAAATGAACCCCCAACCCCCAAACCCCATTCATCACTGGAGAAAATATTTTGACCTGGCCATCCCACCAATAGTTGGGAACTAACTAGAAATACCACTTACCACCCATTTCAAGCTCATAAGAATGACATACATAAAATTTTGCAATATTTCATGTATAATGAGGGTCTCACCCTCAAGTAGTCAATGATGAACTCCCTACCATATAGTTTCCCTTATATCTCTTGTTGAGAATAACTCAACAAGAACAATATCACGTGTGTCACTATTTTTGATCCAAGATCATCAAAAAAATCCCCTAAAACCACACCTATTGTGGTGTAATAATTATCCAATTATCCCTTGTTTCTCCTCTTCAAAATAGGTAACCTTACTCATTTAAAAATTAACTACACAACTAAAACCTCATGACATCATTACAAAATACAAAGCATCTAACTACACTATAATCTCATATCAAAACCCATTTAAAAATAACCATGTATGGAATCCAAATGATCCTTCCCCACATACCATAATTGATACCAAATCACTAAAAATCAAGATACCTTCCTTTATAAGCTAAGTCATCACCTTTAATATATTAGATGCTGGATTGAACCTTTATGCATCGATCTCAAATGCAGGCATACAATGATGATTCCCACCTCTAAGGAATTCGTAATCATTCTATAACCCATTCCATGGGTCACACAATAAAAAAATAGAAAAAAAACTAAATCATGATTGTCATTATAAGATAGTCACTAGGGTCTACCACATAGCCCATAAATGAAGGTATTTCTAAAGGAAAATGTCACGAGAAACATCACATGATACCATCTACAAACCATATAACACCCCATATGAAAAAACTATCTAAATGGTATTACACATAGAATTGATATCACATGTTAATATGTAGTCTACCAAGAACTAATTCTCATAAAGTGTCCATACACTAGAATTCTCCCTTGAGAATCACAAAGTTAGGCTAATCCCCTATAGTAGCATTAGAGGGAATCCATGTTAAGGGACCATGGTTGAATAATATGGTTAGGTATAATTCCCTTCCAACCTATACGGGAAAAAATATATAGGTTTTTATAGGCAATTTAAATAACTAAACCCTTACCATTTGAACCAACCTCATTGGGTTTAATACTAAGGCTTCATACACCTATATCAAGCCACTAGGGTCATCTCAACGATACCAAGGGCCAAATACATCCTACTATGGGTCAATGAAACTCATGTATATGTAGAATACTCTATTACCATAAATTTCATCACCATGTATTCACATGAACTTCCATTAGAAGAAAATTCTTGTACACGTTGGACCAATTAAGTATAATTCCACTAAGTACTTATATGGGAAAATATTGTATGAGTAGTTTCGAACACTTAAAATAGTAATGACTCACTCTTTAGTGATATTAATAAAACCAGAATGCCTATATATCCTATGAATCAAACATTAAAAATAAAATTCATGATATGACTCTTTCCTTTATGAATGAGATCATAAATTTATAATAAATTAGGATCATAAAAAAACCATGTGAGTCACTGATGGTGAAAATCATATATAACCACAACATCGAACACTAAGAACCACAATCTGAGGCCTTGGTATCCTGTAATTCTTACCAGAAGTTTTTTTCTTGATGAAATAGTTTGATATACATAAAAGGCTCCAAAAAATTCTTATATAACCTTTTTACTATATCCCAAATAGTAATACAATAGAAAAATAATTTCTCTCATATGAAATTTTCACACTCAGGCCCAAATCACTCCGAAAATTAGCTATATTGGACCATAATGTATCCTAAAAAATGCTTCCCTAAACACTAGAGATAACGAATAACAATTTTTATATAAAGAGTTTCAATTGGGAGGATTTACCCCCCATATCAGAGTGTTAAATAATATATAAATAACTAAAAAAAATCTATAGCATTACATCAAAGTGTAAAGAGATGGTAAAAATATCTAACAATTATAATATACAATATATAAGTAGTACAATCATAAAATGATGATTGAAAACAATTCCATTCATATATAAAAATAATGACATAAATAAAGAATAAAATAAAGTGAAAGAGACTTAACTACATCCCTGACCCTCTCCTTAACCATAGTCTCCAACCCCACTCTTACCACTCCAGCTCAATCATCAATACTCGACCTTAGCTCAACCCATACCAGCAACAAGTTAGAGGTATTATCAATTACCCAAGTTCCAAGGATACCTGATCTAGGTGCGAGTACATAACCCAGTAGGTCAACACTATCTCCATTGCATAATAATTGAAAAGTGTTGTGGTATGTGAACGTGAGTACATAACCTAGTAGGTCACCAATATCTCCATTACATAATACTTGAAAAATGTTGTGATATGTGAATGTTACATGATCAACTAAAATAAATAATCCAACTACAGAATAATATATTCTTAAGAAAAAAATATCAACACGTAGTTTAGTTATTGCTAGAATGTCTCTGATCACATGACGATAACCACAAAAAACACAATAACTCTACCTCCCTAAGGGTGTACACATATAAACCAATCGAATACTAACAACCATCATAGATCCTTAGGTCTTTCACAATAATCAACTATACCTTTTTTTTCAATTTTGTAGTGTCTATGATCATGATCATCAACTTATAGGGACCTTTATTCATGCTTATGGGATCCCACAACCACAACTCCACCAAGGATTAGTGGATACTGGGGTGTCGCTTGGAATCCCTCATCCTCTAAACCTCATGATAAACCCCATGGTAGTACCTGTGTGTTTTCAATGTTAGGTTGATGTCTGATTATTAGGAGAGGGGTTCCTTGGAAATCCTATATAAACATGTGAGACTGATGATGGGAGACTCAAAAAATCAAATGGAATACCCTGTTGGATACCATGATAAATCTTTATGGGAATCCAATATCATGAAGGTATTTAGCCAAACCATATATGGTGCATTAACCCAATCCTAGGCAGTATCCTAGGAATCAATGGAATAGATCCAATAGTCACCCTTTGGATTCCCAACATCTATGTTTGATGATATATTACCACTTGAAACCTAATACCACTATCTGAATCTTTTAGGATCTAGGAATTCACAATGGTCTAATGGTATCACTATTCAAATCCTAGGCTTAGTGGGAATTCAAAATGGTCCAACTATATCAAAGTAATCTCATACACCTTGGTAATTCATGTACACACTTAGGCACATATACTTTGATGCTAGATCCTATACACCACCTTTAGGAATTTATTATCACATCAAACATATACAATAGATACCAGTGAAACTAGAAATCCAACCCTAATGTATTTTGTGACCATATCCCAAACGTAGTAGGCATATCGTGGTCTCATCTATCTCATCAAGTTATTCACAGTCATCCTTAGAAATCAAATCAGTGGTAGGATAAACATAAAATTCATAGTAATACTAGAAAATTACAAGGAATCAAGAATAAATAAAAATAAAAATAAGTATACAAAAAGGTCTAGTGATTTCCCACACCCACACCCATCATCATCATCATCATCATCTTATCCCCATCAGGATTTCATATTAGCTTGGGTTGTAAGGTGGAACCCATAAACATAATAAAAAATAAATGTACCCTCTTAGGGTGAGTGTATCAACATGAATTCACTTGGGACCTATATGTTAGTATGTAATTAGTGTCACCCCTCTAGGGATCCTCATTCATAACAAGTCTCTCAAGCTAACACCCAACTTTTGGGGAAGTTAGACTTCTCTGCTATTTAATCACTTATAATAGACCCATGGAATTAATAGAAAATTCACATAAACATTATTATTAGGATATTTATCATGGAAAATATCAATTTCAAGGTCCAACATGGTTCTTCATAGTCACCCAACCTAATTCCAATCCAACCTAAGGTCATATACATTTTCTTAGTCACTATTAAGGGAAAATGTGCAATAAATCCCAACCAATGATATGAGTCCCTTGGGTAATAATCATATGAAAGGTATTTTAAGGAATATATAGGTCAATGTATCAATGTCAATACTCACCTCCTTATTAGAGGTGTATCAAGGGTCTCACATAGTCCTCTCAGGTCAGTCGTCTTAAGTCAAAACACTCCTCCTTCAAGAGGCGCACAAGGCTCTTACTCTAGGTCCAATATATATCCAATAAGGTCTAGTCACCCCCCTATAGGGGTCATAATGTCACTTATAATTTCAAATGTGAAAGCCCCAACCATCAGTGTATGGGGAATCATGCTAGTGAACAATAACAAACATGGTTCCTAACACTTAGTTAGGGTCCTTCATGGCATTCATTCAATTTAAAGATTTAATTTAAATTAAAAATTTAATCCAAATTAGTTCTTTGAATGAAACAATGTCGAATTTACTATTATTGTGATCCTTCACATCTTGTTCTATATACAAAAGGATATAAACCACAGGGATAACACATGATACCACCTACTACATTGAAATTCCCTTTCCATTTTTTACTCCACCCAATGACTCACTAGCGGACCACACCTGAGAATACACTAGATGAAATATTCACTGCTCATACCCTGAAAAACCTATGTCACACAAAGAAATAAATTTTAACTAATTATAACCATTTATAATTAATCAAACCATATTAAACAAAAAAATTAATAATTTTTAATTTCTCAATGAACACCTCACCGCATTGTAACCATATCCAATGAAAACCCAATGGCACATATCATATACCCATAACTACATCGAGTGAATCCCCCCAATAAGAAATTCCAAATAAATTTGAAATTCCATTTAAAATAAAATAAAACCACTAAAAAATTTACACAACATTTCACCTTTTATGAAATGGTAAACAATGAAACCCAAATGTCATCTCGTGATGTCCACTTCCTTGGGTGAACACAAGCCCCACAATACCTGACTAATTCCACCATGATCCATTAAAATAAACCCCAAATCTTTATTCAGGATAAATAAAAATTAATAAAGAATAGAAGATGATTTCAATAGAGGTAAAGGATGAAGTAATGATACCATAAATTTATTAAGATTGGTTCCAAAACCACCCCACACTAAGGGGAAACCACAATGGAAGAGGAAGGGGAATAGTAGACTCACACACACAAATAAGAAAGGAGGGATGGGATATCCACTCTAAAACTTAAGGTGGGGGGAATGTAATTCCTACCCCTTAAAATAAAACCAATAAGATGTTAGAATCCACTGATTGGATTATGGACATTACAAGTATCATCTTCTACTGTAATAAACCACCTACTAGCCAGCCATCTACTTCGATTTTTCTTTTAGTAAACATCCTTAACTCTCTCAAGTATTATTTGAGACCTTATAAAGCCTCTCAAGCATCAAACCATGTATCAAAATATCCTTCAGATATGTTTGAACTATTATAATTTAATTTATAATCCTTGTTCTCAAAATTACCTGACTACTAAACATAATATTTTAAATTCCATTATGAATATTCATAAATATATAGACACATGGAATCATAGTTGGAAACTAACATAAAGAAGATAAAATTAATAAGATGTTGAGTGACTGAAATATTTATGAAAAATTGAACAAGTAAGAGACATTCTAGTCTATTCTTACAACATTATATTCCGATGAAGAAAGCTATTATTGGTAGAATATTTTTTTGGTTGAAGAGTTTTGAGTTTAAAATGTTGATAATTGAAGAAAAATCATATTTTTTGGCCTAAAAGTTATTTAAAAAGTGGGATACATATTTATTTCCCAATAAAAATATGTGAAGGATATGCTAAATAAGTTTAAGATACATGATAGATGAAGATACCTAAACCCAAACCCACAGATTCTATTCTAAAAACGCATAAAATTTATGCACTGTCTTTGTTACACTTCTAAAATTTAACAATAATGCAACATTTACAAATAAATTTCCTTTTTTAGGTTTATTGTTTTAGATAATTAAGAAAAATATTTAAATTATTGGACTGATTTTATTTGTATCAAAATGGTATTTTTCACAATATATAAGAAACTACAGAATCTATTATAATCCATAAGAATCTCCCATAAATACTCTATGCAAAAACTATTCTATACACATTTTACGTGCCAATTTTATTTATAAATTTTAAAAATGGAAACAAAAGAAATGGGTGAGCTCAGATGCTCAGTAAGGGTAAGCATAAGTGATGAAAATAAAATATTTTAAGTGATCTTAAGATGATTATATGGGTATAATCAAGATACAAAAAAAATTAAACCAAAAAAAATCATAGATTATAAATCATATCAAAAGTCTTGATATAGAATAATACACGAATAAAACTATTATAGAAACATGAGTTAATAAAAATGTTCCACAAGAGCATAACATAGTCATGAGGATTATCAAAAAACTATGAAAACAAACACGTAAATATAGAATAACCTTACATTAGAGACATTAAATAATTATGGAACAATAATGAGCATAGATAAACATATCATAGTAGAGAGAGATTTATCACCTGATTCCCATAAAATAGTAAAGGAGGTGTCACTCCATGATTTTCATAATAAAGTGTGAATTATATACTATATTCCTATAACATAGTGTAGTAGTTGTAACCACCTAATTCTCATTGTTGAGTGAGAATTCCATACTCGATTCCCTTAATTATCTCATGAGATACAAATCCTTAAAAAAATCATTGGAGGGTGATATAGAACCCCACACATCATCATATATAAATATTAGTTCCACCTAAATACAATCATTAATCATATAAAAATGAACTCATGGAAATAAAATGGGCTTTATTTCCTTTTCAAATATACACATAAGGAAAATTTTTAAAATTCTATCAATATTCATAACATGATATACCTACATAAAAACGAATATCAAAATCTATTTAGTATCATTCAAAGTAAATAACATTCAATAAAGACAATAAAACATATGGTATTTAATCAGTATTGATAAAGGGAATATAGTAATGTTAATAATTTCCCCAATCAATCGATATATGGGATTTAGGTGAACACCCATTGTTCAAAGGAATATAAAATAATGTTCACATAGGAACAATATTGGAAGAATAAATATGGTTATACCATGAAGATTATTAAGAAAGACAAAGGAACTGATGGATCATTTCTCTTATATAGATTTAATGTTTCTCATTTTAGAAAACGTAGGTAATAAATCAATCGGGAAATGAAGAATAATTTTAGAATATTATAGATATTTTTGTTTAAAAAACATGACAAGAAAGACACATTTTATATATAAATACTTTTATTAAAATATCATATAATAATTGAAAAGAAATTTAGTTTATAAAACTATTAATCATTGGAAATAATATTTAAATGGATGGGAAATACATTATTGTGAAAAAGTTTGAAAATAAATTTCTTGTCTTATTTTGAAAAATAAAATTTAAGAGAAAAATTCACAAGATTATTTTGAAAAGGAAATTTTAAAAAGTTTGGAAATAAAAATTTTAGCATGTATTAAAACATAAAATTTTAATAAATCTATAATAATATTGTATTGAAAAATAGATAAAGGTTTTATAGAGAAAACATGGATTTTGAGATAAAACATTTGATTTTTAAAGGCCGGAAAGAATATTTTTTAACATTTTAACCTTCCATGGTTGAAAACCCACAACAATAAATAAAGTATTATATTTTAATTTTGAAAATATTTAAAGATAATTATCAGTATCATAGAAAACAAACTATATTATTGTTTGAAAAAAATGCAGGATACGATTGGTGGGAGGTAAAATATATACTTGAAGGTTAATATCCACTGGAAAGAATGAGAGCTATTTTTCTAATGTGAAACTATATTATAGAAGGTATGAAATCTTGCAAGATGATATAGTTGAAAAGTAGTGACATAAATAAATAAAAAATAGTAAAATAACATAGATAAAATGAATTATAATGATAAAAGGGTCCAAAAAGACTATAATCAGGTAGTGAATTTATGACTCAAGGAGAAATAATTTGAGTTGTCAAAACCATTATGGCTCGAGTGACGTTTTATTCAAAACCCCTTGAATTAGAGAGATTTTGAAATTAAACTCACAATTACATGAATAACTTATATTTAATGGTGTAATGAAAAAACTAGGTATAATATACACCATATAAAAATAATTTGGCACATAATACAAACATATATCAAAGAAAGGGGTTTGATATAAGAAACCCTTACGTTGTTGATAATTTATTCTGCACATACGATTAACATCCTCTATAATAAAATCATGTTTACTAGATGAATTATTAGGATAATTATTATTCGACATTTAATTTAATACGTACCATTTATTATCATATTATATTTTTTATAAAGTTTTTTCTTATGTCTACATGAAAAACGAATTAATGTCAACTTATTTTGATATTTTTTTTGTAATTGAGAATGATATTTTAGTACTAATTTAAATATTTTTAATAAAATTTCCCAAACCATAAACCAATAATTATTTTATTATTAAAATATAATAATTTTTGTATTTAGGTTCCCATAGTCATCAATGATATATTTTTATAGCATTATTCAAGTTGGTGGTTAGATCAACCCAAACATGAAGATACCATAATTTGATGGGTGAGTATGGTTAAGAAACTATTTATTTTGACATAATAAAATTATAATATAATAATAATGATATAATTTATATTTTTATGGGTTTTAATCTGATTCAATGTTTTTTTGATAAATAATTAAAATCAATATGAAAAATGACAAATTCTACTCCATGGAGGCAGTAGTTCCAAAAATGAATGATTAAAACTATAATTTCTTAGTGATTGAGAGAGGATAAGGTAGATAATATATTTCATTTTAATAATATATATATATATATCATATTTATTCATTTATTATATCATTAAAAAAATATATGATTGGTGGTTATGAAAAATGGAAGACATGGATTCATTGATGTAGTACTCCATACATAACTGATATCAACATTCATATATATTTGTTGGTGTATATGAATGAATAAATAAGGGTTTTTACTATATTATTATAGTATTATGGAATATTAATTATACCAAAGTAATTATATTAAGGTGGTTTGAAATGTTTTTTTATACGAAGATTTTGAAGTAAATGATTTTGAAAGGAGGTAATAATTATATCGAGGGATTGAGTTTCCTCATATAAATCACCATTGAAATGGAGTCTTTATACTAACTAATGGTGAATATAGGATTAATGGAATGGGTGATGGTTCTAGTAGGAATAAAATGGAAGAGTTTTAGGAAACAATTAGAATTTTAGTGTGTAATATGAAGTGGCAGATAGACCCCCTTTTATAAGTTAAGAGGAGGGAAATTATGGAAGTACCCTTTACATTTTAAATAATTTAAAGTTACAATTCAATTGAAAAAGGATAAAAAAGATTTAAATAGTATTTCTAGGTGATTTTTGTTGATTAAAACCTCAACCAACCTTTTGGAAACATTTTTTAAAATTTTTCTGGTCATTTCCTTTTATGAAAACATTTTAATACAATTTTTACTTTTACTGAAGTAATTAATTGTTAACATTAGTGACTAATTTTATTGTAAAAAATTAAAAATTTACCATTTTTACTATATTGATCCCTATGATTTAAAATATGAAAATTATTTGTTTAAATAAAAATTCTATGGGTGTGAAACATTAATTTTAAAATAAACACACATAACATATCAAAATAGTTTTCTAGAAAAGTATGTTTTTAAGAATAAAAATTATGTATTAGGAAAATTATAAGTGTTTTTGATTTTCAAGGAATAAATTAGTTTATTATAAGAAATTTTTTTTACGTATATTTCAAATCAAGACAAAATTAAATTTTACCAAAATAATTTTTAATTAAAAAAGAAAAAAACAATTTTTAAATGGGAAAAATAACTTCAAAATTCTAAGTATATGTTTTGTGAGTTACTCCTAATATTTTAAAATGATTTATTTTTATTATTTTAATAAATATATGATTTTTTTATAAATAAATTTTCTATCTTATCATATGAAAATGTCATAAAAATAAGAGTTTTAGTAAAAATAGTATCTTTCACCATTCACCTAAAAATCAATTACCTCATAAAAATAAGAAAATTAACCATAAGATAATTTTAAATTATAAATTCAAAAATTAGGATAATTTTATCTAATTATAATTATAAAAATTATAAATTTATATTCTTAATGAAAATAAAAAACATAACAATAAGCTAATTTTATTGAAAAAATGACCTTTTTAAACATTAGGTGTTTGAAGTATTATTTCATACCAATTTCTACTTTAGGGAATGATCATATATTAGTTAATATATTAAATTTTTTATATGATCTTTTAAAATGGGTCTATTTAATCTTTTTGGATAAAATAAATGATACTTTTAAAATTTATTTGTGAAATAACAAATAAATCACATTTATTATTTACCCTACGTAATATTTTTTAATAATATATTTAAAATTACTCTAGGTTTTATTATTCATATAGTCTTATTAATAATACTTATCTATTATTCTTATGATATTTTCAGTTTTTTTGTGTGTATAAAACAACTGAACCTAATGTTTATTTAAGAGAAAAATTTTTATAGTAAATATAGGGTTGTTATAATAGAAAACTAGTTTCAACACAAATTATAGTTTAAACCGATCTTTGAAAACATAAGGATGGAAGAATAGTTTATCCAACATGTTTTTGAAAAATGATTAGAAGTTTATTGTATCTAACTATATCAAGAACATATATTTTATTTAATATATTATTATATATCCACCATAAAATCTTTTCCAAGGTTGAAAACCTATCGGTTTTAAAGTAAATCATGAGGTGCATTCAATAAAAACTTGATTATGGTTTGGTATATTATACAGTGAATGATAAATATTTTTATGTGTAATAAAATGTGTATTGGGATAGATACATTGAGGTTAAAAAATCCATGAGTGGAAGATACTTTAAAATTGGATGAAAATGTGTTGGATGACTAAGTAAGAATATTTGAATATTCCCATGGAAATCAGTTATGACAACCAATGTGGGACTGGGTTGGAAAAAAACCTTGAAAAACATTCAAAAATATTGTATATTGAGATACAATACTATTTCACTAAATATAATGTTGATCATTAAATTATAAAGATAGAATATATGGGTACCATTCAATAAGTGTAAAACATCTTTACAAAACCTTAAACATATCAGAATTCAAGATAAATAAAATGATCCATTGTATTCAAACACCTCCCTCATCATGAGGAGCTTCCAAAACCACCCATATTCCAATTATATATAATCATTTTCATTGATGTCTTTTTTTTGAATGTTCACATATTTTTTAGGTGTAATAACATAAGGGGGCACAAAATTCACAGGGAATTAGAAGTAAAATGAAGGATTGATAAAATAATATGGGTAATAATATCAAACACTACTACAAAACATGCCTTTAATTGTGCTGACCTTTATCAGTGCTAACAAAAAATGCTGATAAATGTGCCCTTTATCAATGCTTTATTTTTAGCATTGATAAATAATACCCTTTATCATTACTTTATTTTTAGCATTGATAAAGGGTTCCCTTTATCAATACTTTATTTTTAAAGGCCATAAAGGGATCCTTTATCTGTATTTTTTAGTGAAGATAAAGGTTCGAATAAAATGAAATAATTAAAAAAATAAAAAATAAAAATGAGTTTATTAAAAAGAATATTATTTCTTAATTAAATAATTATTGATGGAAATTAAAAAATTGATTATAATATATATAAATTATAAATACTAATAAAAAATATATATTTAATATATAGATATATGTAAATTGAATATTAAATAAATAAAAATAAATAATAAGTAAATTGAGAAAAATAGTAAACATTCTATTAATTAAATAATTATTGATAACGTTAAAAAATTATATATATTACATATATAGATATATATGAATGTATGTAAATATTAATTATATAATACAAAGTATTTATACTTTACATTAAATAGTAATATATTTAGTGAATAATGGTTTATAATTAAAAATTAATATGAATTAAAAATATAGACTAATTGCAACGAGTAATGGAAATAATTGAATATTGTTTGATTTTTAAATTTAAAATAGATCAAATGTGTATTATATTGATTTCACGTATATGTAATTAATTCATTTTTGTATACAATGCACACACACAAATATTTATGTAATTAATAAAATAATATATAGAAACACATGTAGAAAATATTTATGTAATTTATTCTAATTTTAATACTCATTCTAGAACTTCATTATAACATGATACATTTAACATACCATGTCTTTAATCATGGTAAATTATATTTTTTTAATTTTTTTAAAGTTATTTATTGATTCATTTTTAATATGTTTTTTTTATTTTTTTGGAATTTAATGAATTTCTATTATATATATATTTACTATGTTTTAATATTTTCAATATGTATTCATAATTATTTCAATGTATATTCATATTTTTTTTAATAATTTCTATTTGATTAATAAAATTTATCCATTTTTTCAATATTGCTAAAGTGTACTCATTTTTAATTATTCAATTTCACTCATTTTAACATGCATGTAGTTATGATTAAATATTCATTAATAATGTTAAAAATATATTTGTAAAAAAATATTTATAAATAAAAATATTTATAAATGTATAGTTACTATATTTATACATACATATATATATATATATATATATATATATATATATATTTCTAAATAAATAAGTATTATTTTTTAAAAAGTATATATATTTATTTATAAATAAGTAATTATATATATTTAAATAATTATAATATTATATTAAATTTATTTAAATAATGAATATATTAACTATATTTATATTTATATTTATTTATTATATATATAATTATATAAATTTATATAATGATTTAATTTTTTTAGAAATTATTTATATAATAATAGAAAAATAATTATATATTTAAATAACTAATAAATTATAATTAATATATTTAAATAAAGAATACATTTACTATATTTATATTTAAATATATTTATAATTATATAAATATATTTACTAATTTTTTTACAATTATTATTATAAATCCTTTATCAACTCTTAAGTAATAAGCGTTGATTAAAGAAGTATTTATCAGTAATTTTTAGTAATAATAAATATGCCTTTTATCAGTTTTAATTAATTTAGCATCGATAAAAGAAATATTTATCAGAGATTTTTTAGAGGTACTGATAAAAGTGTCCTGATATTTTTAAACAACCTTAACTAGTCACATAATTGTCACGATATCCGAAGATTTCCACTTAATCCACCCACTATCGGTGCTCCTCCTCAGTGAATCGAAGATCGAATCAAGGCTCGAATCAAGGCTTAGAAAATTACAAGGATAAAATTCAATGGTCAAATGATTCAAGGGTCGAACAAATCCAAGGCTCGGACGTTTTCCATGTTTTAGATATCTCTACTTTCTCTTGGACGATTCAAAGCTTCAATCCAATCCTTCAATCTCATTGATTTCTTATCTGGTGATATCTATTTATGTTTTTTATCATCATTAATTCTTTACCTTCTAAATATCCCTATGCTCAACAATGTTTATTAGGGATGTTTGGTTGAAAGGGGATTGTGGTGTCATAGCTTGAGTAATAGGTGTGAAGGAGTGTCTCCCCAAAACTCTTAGCCTCATCTGTTGAGTTTTTAAGTGATTTTTGGAGAAATATTTTAATTACCAGTTTTTTATCCATCCATTTGAGTTGGTACATGTACCACTCACATTAGCTATATTTTATAGAGTGAAAATAATTTTTATCTCTATTTTCTTTTGATTTAATTTAACATTTATTAGAGAAAAGGATCTTGATAAATAGTTTCTACAACATATGACTCCGTCTATTCAAGGGAATATGATTATAAAGATATGTATTAGGATGATAAGATTGAGAGTATCTTTTACACACTCAAGATTCCAACATCTATTATGGTGAAATGTGATACCTTTATGGTTGAATGTCCTAACCAATCATTATGCGAGATGATGGCCCCAACTAAATGAATTGGAAATCTATAATGGAAAGACCACTTTATGGAAGGCCTATATTACTTTGAACCATACAATATCTCATCAAAATTTTCCAATTAAAATGTGCGAGTAATTTGAGGGAGAACTCACATTTGAAGATCGCTAGTTGCATCAAATGTCCACAACCACCTAATTGAGCATATCCAAGAGGAAGTCCCCCTAGAGATAACCCAAGGGTTGTTCCATTTAAATCTCTACTTTATTTTCCTAATATATTTTTTTTCATACTTTACTAATTTTTAATTGAAATTATAATTTTGAGATGTTTTCAAATATTTGATATACCATTAATATTAAATTTAATAATTCCTTAGGTTGTTATATAAATTTTCAAAAAAATAGAAATGAATATATAAAATTCTATATATGTTGGAATAATTATTATATTTTTAAGTATTAATCATTTTAAGTCTACATGTTTTAGTTCCAACCCTAGGTATCTCTAATAACTATCCATGTATATGAGATAAATCTTTATTTATTAAAATGTTTTATCAACACATTTTTTATATCTTCTAGTTGATTGAATGATAGCTAATTGTTTATCATTTATGGGTATCTTATTACTCCTTAATTTCCTATATTAAATTTTAAATTTTTTAGGGGATTTAAGATAGTCTTTATGGATACTTTTAATAGAGGTGGGACTAGTCTTAGTTAGAGGATTGAAATTATTAAAAGTGGGATTTCACATATAAATATTGAATTCACAATGCCCCAAATATTAGTATATCATAACATGTCCCCATTGCCAACCCTTGAATAAAAGATAAGAATGTTTATGCCCCCCCAAATCTCACCTTCAATAGGTAATGAGTTAATAACTAGTTCTAATTGTGTAATTATCATAAATGGGAGGCATTACCCCTTTTAGAGAACACAATACAGTATAACTATCATCCTCATAAGATTCATCTCCTGAACCATTATTATTACAATTTGATTCTTGAGAATCATCCCCATCTCTTTTATGTTTCATGTACTACTATGAGAATTAGTAATCCCATTAATGACAAATTATTATTGTATTTTGAGAAATATAGGAGAATTTTAACAAGAGATGGAGGATTGTTTTCAAACAACAAAAAGAAATGATAAATGTTTGGGAGATGAGATAATGAGGATAACTATTTTCTATAACATTAATCTTTGAATGAATTCAAAGGATAATACCTACATTATTTGAGTAATTATTTTCTTAAATTAAATTACCAATTTTCTTCAAAGCATTATGATATTATTTGAAACAATCAAATGTTGGGTTTCCCTTATTATAATTATCTAAAACTTTCACTTTCAACAATGAATATCTTATGTGTATTTATTTATTTATTATGAAAAATAATATTTTATGAACCCAATTGGATGGATATGAATAGAAAATGGATGAATGCTAATCTTTTGAGAAAAGAGTTTGAAGATATAGTTAAAATAGTTCATAAAGTATGAAATAGAGCATGTATAAGACCCTTATCAAATACTTCATCCGTGTTTATATTGTTGTTATTCAAGGAAAATTATTCTAGAAGAGTTGGAATAACTTTAGATTTGTCACAGAATAGATCAGAGTTATAAATTTTGGACTAAACATGGGTAAAAACTAAACGTGCACACCAATTGGGATGATATTATGGTTTATAGATCATTTCACATGATAGCCAGTGTAAATAATGATGGTGATCACATGGAATAAATGAAAATGGAAATTGAAGAAGACCTTCTTGATTGTCCAAAGTTGTTTTACAATTTAAATAGTTATGCTAAGAGATAATTGTATAATGGATGTACTAAATAAAAAATATTGTCAGCTGTATTGAAGTTATATAATTTGAAAGCTAGTAGCGGACAAAATTATACATGCTTTATGGAATTACTTGGCCTCTTTAATGATATGCTACCAGAAGAAAATGAACTACCATGTTAAACATATGATGCTAAAATAATTATACATTCAATGGGAATGATATCTTTAAAAATACATGCTTTTACAAATGATTTCATATTGTTTCCAAGGAAAATGAATCACTCATAAAATTCCCTAAGTTTGGTGCGGATTGATACATGAAAAATTAATCCAGTCCTTCAAAATCTGTATGGTACTTTCCAATTATTTCATGGTTTAGAAGACTATAATGAAACTGCGATACAATTGACATGGCATAAAGATACAAGAATTAAATATGGGAACTTATGTAATCTAGTAGATTATTTTCAATGGAATAAAATTGATTACAAGTATCCTGAATTTGGAAATATGATGAGAAAATTTCATCTTGCATTATATACAGATGAATCAAATCCTTTTGGTGTATAGAGTAGTACTCACAGTGCATGAACTGTCCTGTTGATAAATTATAAATTTCCACGATAATTATATATGAAGCAAAAATACATTATGTTTCATTTTATTATATTTAGAACAAAGAAACCCGATAATGATATTGATGTCTATTTGGATATATTTATCGAAGAACTAAAATTGATGTGGGATTAAGGTGTTACAATCTATGATACTCATAGATGAGAAGAATTCACATTGAGGGCCATGTTGTACGAGAAAATAAATTATTTACCAACTGATAGAAATTTATCCAGATATAACACTAAAGGAATGTTGGGGTGTTCCATTTTCGAAAAACACACACACTCTGTAACACCCCCAGCTTCCATGGTATGCTTCTTCTTAATAATTTAATATTGTGCGATGTACGCAACACCGAGTTCAAGCGCACCACAACCTATCAAAATAGTCATTTAAAAAGAGGTTATGAATATAATTTTATATATACCATATACTTTTAACATTCATATTTTCTTTTTTTAGACCTAATATAAGAAAAAAATTCAATTTTCCAGCAAAAGAAGTATTTTTCAAAAAAATGCAAATTTTCCACATTTTAATAGAGAACCCTTTTTAAATCCAATATTTGAAACTTTTATATATTAAATTTGATTAAATTAAATTCTTATTTATAATTTGGAAATAAAAATTTAGTTTGGACAAATTTTTGGTAGTTTTATGATAACTTTCATATTTTTATGAATAGTGAAAAATACAAAATTTTAATTAAAAACAACTTTTTTAATCGAAGTATTTTATAGTATTAAATTATATATTTGAGTTGTTTTAAGGTTTAATTATATTATATTCTTATAATTTAATATAATGTATGTCATTGGATGTAATTTCACATTTAAATCGTACATAAACACATGTCAATGTTTTGATAGTTTTTACTTCTTAAAAACCTGCTTTTTGGTTTTGACAACGAGAATTAATGTAAAATTAATTACTGAAACTTATGTATTTTTAATTTGGAAAAATTTATTCCATATTTTTAATCATAAGGTATTAATTATGTAAATATTTACCTTTTATTTTTTGGAAATTATAAATAGTAACTTTAGTAATTACATTATTTACCATGGTTAAAGGGTAAATATGGTAAAAAAGGGTAAAAAATAATATTATAATAATATTAAACTACCCTAACACATATTATAATATTATTTGATGATATATTTATGACCATGGGATTCCTTGGGTCAATTTTGGGACCCCATGGAGCCCCTTGGATGTGACAATGACATTTTATAAGAATTAATTTAAAGAATAGAAAAATATAACTTAAACATGTATCTTTCACTAAAACAATTTTTATATGGAGTTATATAATTTATATCGTAGACTATAAATAGTCATTATAAATCTAAAAATATTTCAAAAATCATGATATTTTATTTATAATTTTTATACATAAAATAAATAAATTTATTTATGACACAATAATGATGCAACATTTTCCTTATTAATGAATAAATGAAATAAATGATATTATAAATATTAAAATAAATGTAAATTGAAATATTTTATGCCATAAGAGAATTTTATAGGTTAATATTTCATGTTATGGTTGATTATATGATTTTTTTTAAAGTAATCAAATTTTTATGACTTTCACAGGAACCAAATACTAAATAGTGTCAAAATTGACATAAATGAGTTTTTAAAACAAATACTATTTTATTAAATGATATAATATTAATAAAATATAAGATTAGGACAAAGGAATTAGATAATGTTTTATATGTCATTAATTAACCACTTTAGGTTCACTTGGAAATTTATAGTAATTATATTAACCATGTAGTATAGAAATACAAGAAGACATAGTAAAAGTTAAACTATTTAAATAGAGTTAAATATAAGAGATAAGGTTAATATGGTGAACTAAACTGGTATAAAACATATTGGTTTAGAGGATATAGACCCATGACCACCTTATCATTGAAATAAAATAAATTTTATCTATTATAAACTGAAAATAATTTTATAATAAAATAATTTTTCAAGATTTTTCTAAAGTGACCCTCACCTTTCTTATAAAAGGGTACTTCCCCTTCTCTTAATTTCACATATCCAAAGCCATTTGGATCATCCAAAAACTTCCCAAATCTACTCCTAACTACCATAAATTAATCTAATATGCCTTAATTTGATCATAAATCCATTCTAAGTATCCCTTTTATTCAAATCAAAAGGAAGCACCCAAAGAAGAGTTAATTATTTCATCACCTATTTCAAAGTTCTTTTCTTATTCCACTTCCTATTTCTCTGTTGTTTCCATAAAAATAATAATAAATAAATTAACTTATAGATATAATTATGTTATTATAAATATGTTACAACCATATTCATTATTCTATCTATCCTATGAATGACAAAATCATCATACGTATGTACGTACGACTTACCGTCTCCACATCGTGGTGTAGTTTGTTATTCAACATGTTATTATTTGGATGGGTATAATAATGATTATAATTGATATAAATAATAAATAATAAATGTTAATTATTATTTATATATAATAATACATCCAATTAAACACCATTTCACCATCAATAGAATGACATTTTTTCTCGTTTGTACGTACGACTTACCCTCTCCACAACGCGATGAGATTGATCTTTAATGATTATCATTAAATAATATATATATATATATATTGATTAATTATGATATATTTAAAATAATATTTCTACTATAATAATATATATTTATCAAGATAAATATATTTTTTTTACTTACTTCCATACTATACGATAAGAAAATGGAAACGACGTTCATGCGTACGTACGGACTACCGTCTCCATGAACGATGTTTCCATTTCATATATCTATCTATTATAAATATTTATATTCTGAATATATATGATATATAAATCATGTTTTATATTCTTGAAGTATTTAAATCATTATATATGTGATATGATCATGAGTAACAAGTTAAAACATATACGATAGACTAAATGATTATTACCCTAAATGTTACTTTAACATGAAAATTATTATTAAATGGGTAATATAAAGTCATAAATGATTCATTTATGATATCATAAATATAAATATGGTTATGGTATAATTTAATAACATACTATGGTCATTATACAGGAGGTTAAACGTACCCTCATCTAAAGGAAAGTACAAGGTATGGGTTAATTCTTCAATCTCACTGTTATCCGAGGTTTTTTATGTGTAAGTATTTTCTAGAACATATTTATCATCCATTTACATGTTTTATAAAAAAAAATTCAAAAGAAATCTTTTATGTTTTATGGATGGTATTCTTTAACTAGATCATCATTTTAAATGTTTTAAAGATTTATTTTTCAAAATATCTTTAATTAATTTCCATATTTTCAAAATGATTTTAAGGATTTATTTATATGAACATGATTTTTTTAAAATGTTAAATCCTTTAAAAAAATTCAATGTGATATGGGACACTTTAATTCAAAAATATATTTTAAATGAATTCTTTTATAAATTGTGTGACTTCTAAATGATTTCTTGAAAAATGGATATTTTCCTCAAAGAGTTTTACTGATCATTTTCAACTATGTCAACATCTTTTACTGAATATTATTCTTGATTGATGTTGATTTATTATAATAAAATACTCCATATTTTATTGAATGAGTATTGATATGTTTGAATTTGGATGTGATATTTTTATACCATTCATGGTTTATGGTTAAAGTATTAACATTTCATATGCTAGTTTGAATAGGAATGTTTATGTTTTGTTTCACCCTTTTCATATGAGGAATGCGTTAGACTTAGTAAGTGACAGGCGAGGCCCACTATATCCCCTTAATACATCGGTAGGTCTCATGAATCAAAATAGTATCTTGGAAAAAGGCCTTGATAAAATATTTGTGAATGGTCTTGGCATAAGGCCTTGACATAGTAGTTATTATATCCGACATTATGCATTCCATGATTATGAAATTTTTTATTACATGTGATTATTCAACTAGTATAATATTCATGTGCATGTTTATATGGTAATGTTTTACTTTTCATTATCATATTATGTTTATGTTTAATTTTTAAAAGGATACTATTTTTATAATACATATTAACTTAAAATTTTATAGCTTCCGCTGAATTATTTACCCTTACTGAGTATCTGAGATCACCCCTTCCTTATGTTTTATTTTTCTAGAATTCCAAGAAGTGTATTATGTTTTATATGCAGGGTTAAGCTAGGGTAATAATGGAATTCTAAAAGGATTATTTATGTTGTGTTTTATATTAGAAAGTATAATGTAACATTCATGTATGTAATCTATTTTCTAGTACTGCTAAACTGATTGGTACTTAGGGACTTGATTCCTTGTAATCATGAAAATGTATTAACATAATGCACCGGCTCCAGACTTCTATGGTCAGGGTGTTATAATTGGTATTAGATGAAGTTTAGGAACAACCTTAGAAATAGATTTAGAAAACCTAGATTGGCGCTCATAATCCTAAGATAGACTTTGAGGATAATTATAGAAGAACCCCCTAGAACTTTGGTAAAGTATGGATTATGTGGATATTCCAAGCAGTACATCCTTGCCTGGATACTACATGTGGATGTGGTTCTGGAAAATATGTACCTTGGGGTGAAAACTCTAAAAAGGTGTTCCGAGCTTGACTTGGGGTAACCTAGTACACGAAAATAAGCCTTAATGTGCACCTAGTTTGACAATCCTGGGGGATATTCATAGGATAATTCATATTTTTAATAAACCATTATGTAGGATTTATGAGTAAATATGTCCTCAAAGGAACCATATTTATGATTATGGATTATATATGCCTAAAATTTTCAATTTACATTATGCATTTTACTAGTTTTGAATTATGTATTATGATTCATAACCTAATATAGTGTATGCCATTGTTTAAGAATGGATCCCAATGGAAGAAATGGAAATTGTATCAATAAAAAATCCATGTAGGGATTTCCCTCTTATACAAGATAATGATAATGTAGCTAGTGACACAACTGGTACCAAACAACTTATAACCATATTGGGACAACTAAATCAAGTTATGAATAATAACCTTACCCATATGGATCACCCTAATCCACAACGCGGAGGATCAATGTTAGAACGATTCATGAGACAAAAACCTCCAACATTCAATGGGACTACAAATCCTTTTGTAGCTGAGTAATGGATAGGTTCCTTTGAAAAATATATCTTGCATTGGGAAGTAACGAAAGAGAAAAGGTTGTCTTGGTAGTTTATCATCTCTCATGAGATGTAGATCAATGGTGGTCATTAATTCAAAACCCAAAGGAGAATAAAGAAGTAGGAAATATGGAATATAGGGAGTTTAAGGAACTTTTCCTAGAGAAATACTTTCCTCATGAACAACAAGATGATATGGAAAGGCAATTTCTGAGTCTGAAGCAAAAGGAGGATGAGATGTTTCAAATTATGAGGATAACTTTACAAGGTTAGAAAGGCATGCTACAGACTACATACATAACCCAAGAATTAATATTGATCTATTCTTTTATGGGTAAAACCTTTCCTCTGACAGGCATTGGTATCACAATATTTCTCATCGTACGAAGATATAGTCTAATGTGCTATCAAGATAGAAAATGAATTATCTATGTCTTATGACATTAAAGTAAATCAAGAGAATAATAGTTCGGTGGAGCAAGAGACAAATAAAGGGAGAAAGTGAAAGAAGGATTTTACCTTATGTGATAATTGTGGGCAGATACACCTCGGTACATTCCCAAAAAGGAATGGGAGTTTGTTATAAATGTAGAGAAAAAGTCACCAGGCTCATGATTGTTAGGGAAAGAAAGAAGCTGTGAAATGTTATAATTTTAAAGATATGGGAAATTATGTAAATGATTGTCCAAATAATATAGAAAATATAGCTTAGAAAAAGCAAACAAATCGTGGTCAATCTTATGTCGTTACTACAATCGATGTGGAATAATTAATGTATTTGAGTTTTTGGATTCAAGAATTATATTCTAGTTATAAGAAGAATGTGATATATATAAGTATTGTACTATAGTAATTTTTGTTCTCATTATGGTTTTAATATGATGAAGGTAATAATATTTTCATTATGTGACAATAAGAGAAACTTTACGTTGTTTTGTTAGTTTGATGTTATAATTGATTTTTAGAAATTTATAGACCTTTTAGAGAGAGATTGGATAGAAGTATCTTGGATAACTCTAAACGTTGGAATGGATTAAGTTCAAATTTTGGTAGTATTTTTTTAATGTTAAAACATTTTTTAATATTATTTTTAGAATGTTATAATGCTATAGTTGTAGAAAAAGTAAAACCTGTAGGTCGGGCGATAACCCGTCGCGTCAGATAAAGCTGCGGGAATCGAACCCACAACCGAAGTGCGACAAGGCTTTATCACCTACAACTAGACTATAATAAGTCCCTTTTTTTTATAAAATAGTTTTCTTCATTCAAATGGTATATTTTTATATTTAAAACCTTATATGATTGAGATAAATAGAATATTTTTGAGTTGTATCTTTTGAAGAGAAAGATGAGTTTGCGGTAGGAATTAGTTAAAGGATGAAACTATACATGTAAATTAAGTATGTTTACTTGTGTTATTAGTCTATGCATTAAATTAATTCAATAACACTAGGGAAAGGATCATAAAACCAAAAATGTTTTCCTAGTACTTTCTTTTGCGATGAATCAAATGGTCTCTTAGATCATTGCAGATTTATAACTTTCTTATTGTTAAATTTCTCCTAAAAATATTCTCTATCAATCTCCATTATAAATTTATGGTTAGTTTTCTCTTCCATATACATGATTTCATGGAACCCTAGTATATTTTATTTCCAATAACCTTCATACGTACCTTTCTTTATTTTAAAATAAAGGTCTCATTAATCCATTTTATGATATGGGATTTCAACTAAGATATTTTGAGATGAAAAACCCTTAGTGTTCAATATTGAGTTTAAATTTTGAGGACAAAATTTATTGAAGGAGTGGATAATGTATCACCCCAAGATTCCACGGTATGCTTCTTCTTAATAATTCAATAGTGTGTGATGCATGCAACACCAAGTTCAAGCGCACCAAAACTTATCAAACTAGTTGTTTAAAAATAGGTTATGAATATTATTAACCACATTTTTGATTTTATATATCCCATATCCTTTTAACATTCACAATATGTTTTTATTATACATAATATAAGGAAAAATTCATTTTTTTAGACAAAAGAAGTATTTTTTTTAAAAATGTTGTTTTTCTACCATTTAATGGAGAACCATTTTTAAATTAAATATATGACACGTTTAGATATTCAATTTGATGAAATTAAATTATTCTTTATAAGCAGTATATAAAAATTTAGTTTGGATAAATTTTTGGTACTTTTAGGCTAACTTTCATATTTTGATGAATAGTGAAAAATAATAAATTTTAATCAGAAACAACCTTTTTAATTGAAATAATTTAGAGTGTTAAATTATAAATTTGAGTGGTTTTAAGGTTAAATTAGATTATATTTTTATCATTTAATATAATTTAGGTCATTTTAAGTAATTTCACATTTAAATTGTACATAAACACATGTCAATCTTTCGATAGTTTTTCCTTATTAAAAACCCGGTTTTTAGTTTTGACAACATGAATTAAAGTTAAATTAATAAATGAAAATTATATGATTTTAATTTAGAAAAATAGATTCCATATTTGTAATCATAAGGTTCAAATTATTTAAATATGTACCTTTTATTTTTCGTACATCATGAATAACAACATTAGAAATTATTTTATTTACCATGGTTAAAGAGTAAATATGGTAAATAAGGGTAAAAAATAGTATTATAATAATATTAAACTACCCTAAAATATGTCTTAATATTATTGGATGATATATTCCCGACCATGGGCTTCCTTGGGTCGATTTTGGGACCCCATGAAGCCACTTGGATGTGGAAATGAAATTTTATAAGAATTAATTTAAAGTATAGAAAAATATAACATAAACATGTATCCTTTACTAAACTTTTTTATATGGGGTTGTATAATTGATATATTTGAATATAAATAATAATTAGAAATATTAAAATATTTACTACATCATGATATTTTATTTATAAATTTTAGACAAAAAATAAAAAAAAATTATTTATGACATAATAATGATGCAATATTTTCTTTATTAATTAAAGAATCAAATAAATAATATTATAAATATTAAAATAAATGTAAATTGAAAATTTTGATGCCATAAAATAATTTTATAGGTTAATATGACATGTTACTGTTTATTTAATGATTTTTTTTCTAAGTAATCAAGTTGTTACGACTTTCAAAAAAACCAAATACTAAATTATGTCAAAATTTACATAAATGAGTTTTAAAAAAAATAATATTTTATTAAATGATATAATATTAATGAAATATAAGATTTGGAAAAAATAATTATATAATGTTATATATTTAATTAATGAACCACTTGAGGTTTTCATGAAATTTTATAGTAACTATATTAACCATGTAGTATAAAAATACAAGAAGATATGGTAAAAGTTAAACTATTCAAATAAGAGTTAAATAAAAAAGATAAGGTTAATATGGTGACATAATCTTTTCTAAAACCTATTTTTTGAGATAATTTATACCTATAACCACCTTATACTCTAAATAAACACATTTTGAGCTATTATAAACTGAATATAATTTTATAATAAATTAATATTTCAATATTTTCCTAAAGTGCCCCCTCACTTCTCTTATAAAAGGGTACTTCCCCTTCTCTTAAATTCACACCTCCAAAGCCATTTGGATCGTCAAAAACCTACCCAAATATCCTACCAACTACCCTAACCTCATACTGTAGGCATTAATTTGATCAAAAATCCTACCTAATGATCCATTTTTTTCAAATTCAAATGAAGCACTCGAAGAAGAGGTAATTATTTCATCACCTCTTTGAAAGTTCTTCTCTTCTTACACTTCCTCTTTATTTTTTGTTTCCATACCAAAAGAAAAACTCTATTAACTTATAAAAACTATGATGTTATTATAAATATGTTACAAAAATATTCATTATTCTATCCATCTTATAAATGACAAAGTCACCATACGTGCGTACGTACGACTTACCGTCTCCACGTTGTGGTATAGTTTGTTATTCAACATTTAATTATTTAGATAGGTATTATAATGAGTTTAATTGATGTAAATAATAAATATAACATCTTAATTATTATTTATATATAATATAACATCCAATTAAACACCATTTCACCATCAATAGAATGAAATTTTCGCTCGTCCGTACGTACGACTTACCATCTCCACTACGCGATGAGATTCATATTCAATGATCATAATTCAAGAATTTTTATAAAAATATATATATTGATTAAGTATGATATATATGAAATTATATTTCTCCTATAATAATATATATTTATGTAGATAAATATATATCATTTACTTACTTACATACTCTATGATAAGAAAACGGAAACAACATTCATGCGTACGTACAGACTACCGTCTCCATGAATGGTGTTTACATTTCATATATATACCTATTATACATATTTAAATTCTGAATATATATTATATATAAATTATCTTTTATATTATGGAAGTATTTAAATCATGATCTATGTGATACAATCAAGAGTAACAAGTTAAAACACGTACGATAAAAGAAAGCGATTATTACCCAAAATGTTACTTTAACATGAAAATTATTATTAAATGGGTATTATAAAGTAATAAATGAATCATATATGATATCATAAATATGAATATGGTTCTGTTATAATTTAATAATGAACTATGGTCTTTATATAGGAGGTTAAACATACCCTCAACTAAAGGAAAGTACAAGGTAAGGGTTAATTCCTCAATCTCATTGTTATCTGAGGTTGTTTATGTGTAAGTATTTTCTGGAACATATTTATCATCCATGTCCATGTTTCATAATTTTTTTTTCAAAAGGAATATTTTATGTTTTATGTAAGGTACTCTTTTACTATATTATCATTTTAAATGTTTTACAGATTTATTTTTCTAAATCATTTTAATTAATGTCCATGTTTTAACAATGATTTTAAGGATTTATTTATATAGACATGATTGTTTTAAAATGATAATTAATTTCAAAAGTTTCAAAGTGGTATGAGACACTTTGATTAAAAAGTCTTTTTTAATTGAAATCTTTTATAAATTGTGTGACTTTTAAATGATTTCACTAAAACGGGATATTTTCCTAAAAATAGTTTTACTAATCATTTTAAACTATGTTAACATCCTTTAATAGATATTATTATTGATTAAGGATGATTTATTATCATAAAATCTTACATATTTTATTGAATGAGTATTGATTTGTTTGACTGTGGATGTGCTATTTTTATACCATTCATGGTTTATGGTTAAAGTATTAACATTTTGTATGCTAGTTTTAATAGAAATGTTTACGTTATGTTCACCCTTTTCATATGAGGAATGAATTAGACTTAGTAAGTGATGGGCGAAGACCACTATAGTACCTCGATGCGTCGGTAGGTATCAGGAGACAAACTTGTGTCTTGGAAAAAGGCCTTGACAAAATATTTTTGAATGCTCTTGGTACAAGGCCTTGACATAGTAGTTATTATGTCCGGTATTATTCATTCCCTCTTTATGAAATTAGTTATTACATGTGATTATTCTACTAGTAGAATATTCAATGTGCATTTTATATGGAAATGTTTGACCTTTATTTACCATATTATGTTCATGTTTTATGTTTAAAAGGCTGCGGTTTTTATTATACATCTTTCCTAAAAAGTTTATAGCTTCTACTAAATTATGTACCCTTACTGAGCATCTGAGCTCACCCCTTCCTTATGTTTTCTTTTTCTGGGATTCTAAGAATTATATTATGTTCGATACGAAGGGTTAAGCTAGGGGAATATTGTCATTATAAAATGATTATTTATGCTGTGTTTTATGTGAGAAAGTGTATTGTAATATTCATGTATGTAATATATTTTTCAAGACTACTAAACAGATCGATCCTTAGGGACTTTATTCCTTTTAATCATGACAATGTATTAAAATAATGCACCAGATTTGAGCTTCTAGGGTCAGGGAATTACACATTCAGTTTAGTCAAAACATTCCTTAATGAATGTGTTTTTAGGACATCAGAAATTTTTACCTTGATGAAATAAATACTGATCATGGATGAAAAAATTCGATGGGAATATCAAACAAGGTACATCACCATCTCCAATAATGGATGGTAAACTATTCAATAAAGTAAAATATATTGAAACTATTTTTGGCAACCCATTTTCAAAAAACCTTATGGAATTATGTTGGATGAAGAGATAAATTTTATTTTAATTATCATATTGGAATTATTTGTATGTCAGGAATTTTATTGATTTCATGCATAGTGAAAAAATATATTTAATAGTGTTATGGGAACATTACTAAATTTTCTTAGCAAAACTAAAGATGGAATCAATCCTAGGCTAGACATGATTGAAATTGGTATAAGGGAAGAGTTGGCCCCGATGTATGGTAAAGGGAAGACTTTTCTATTGGAACCAAGGCTATTCTGTGCTGGAAATGAACAATGGTTTGTGTTTTTTGTTAATCCTAATTAGAATATTAGGAATATTTCAAGGAAATGGATCATATAGTTTAAGCAGAAAATAGTATTGAAAGTGGTGTCATTTTCTAGCGTTTTCCAAATTTTTGTGTCTAAAAATTAGAGAATGGAGAAGAGTGATTTTGGAAAAGTAATTTGTGCACAAGATTGAAAAAGGCTTGGAAACTTGTGTGAAAGCCTTTATTTGGGATTAGTGCATAAAAATATCGAAAATTCAAAAATTTCGTGAAATATTTAAATGTGCATGAAAGAAGAGGTTGCGCGGAAGAATCTTATGCGCCCAATGCGATGTCAAAATGGATTTTTCATGCTCAGAAAAATTCTTATATGCAATGAAAAATATGCATTGAAAACTTGTTTGCAGGGTCGTCAAGGCCTATAAATAGGAAGCTACCCTCATGGAAGACTTATAAAATTTTCAACAAATATCCGGTTGCTCTGCTGTGCAAAATATTTTCACATAAAAGAATTATAGAGTGTTAATCTTGTGCTCAAGGTGTTCCTTTAGTATGGAAAGTCCAAGAGAACCCTTTAGTGTAGTTTCACAAAATATTATAGGTGCACTGATAATGAGGGTTGTGTGAAAAACATCTTACGCGACAAACCCAAATCTTGCAGCAAGATCAGGTGTTACGCGTAAGTGTAGTATTGAGCTTCTAATAGTTTTTGGATATCTAGTTTATTCAATCAGTTATTTCAAGTATCAATTCAGGACTTTGATGAAAGTAGTGTCTCATTCTGAATAGAGACAAAGACATCAATTACAATCTATTGGAGATAACTTCAAGTCAATAAACTGAGTGAGAATTCACCCAAGGCAGTGAGCTTGGGGGAGTATATGGAAGTTCTCCAAGGGATGCAGTGATATATCCTTGAGTTTTTGTAAAGGTAGTGTAACTAGCACAGAGTGACAGTATCTAAACTCTTATATTCCAAAATTAGTGAAGATTAGTGTATTTTGGTATGACCAACACAGTGTTGTCATATGCTCCTTGGACATAGCACTTAGTGGTGAACTAAGTAAAAGTGTTGTGTCATCTCTTTTCTTATGATTGTTTTATTTCTAATCATATCCATCATATAGGTTTAACAAGTTCCCACCAACAAGGGAAAAATATCCATCTTTTTAAAATAAAAATTTGAAACCCTTATTCACCACTCCCATATCAGGGTGTCTTGGGGTCCTACAAGGGGTATCAAAGCCAGGTTGATGGTGTTAAATCAATCATGTTCATTCATGGAGAATTCAGTCAATGTTAGGGGAGTCCCCCTCTTCAATGGAAGTAACCTTCAAAATTTGAAGAGCAAGATGAAATATAATCTAAGATATCTTGGGATGGAAGTAATTTTTTATAATATGAAATTAATACAAGTCACTGATCCTATAGGGATTTCTATGAATGATACAGACAATAAAATTATTGATGCAGACACTAAATCACAAAATGGTCTCACTGAAGCTCTTTCTGATCAGATCTATCTAAAGGTAAGAAGGTTAATATCTGCCAAGTCAATGTGGGAGAAACTTGAAAATATATATGAAGTAGACATTAAAGTTAAAGAGGAAAAACACCAAGTTTTTCACAACAGTTTTGATGATCTAAAGATTCACCCTGATAAAAATGAAGATTCTTTATTCAATCAAATTACTGAAGTTGTAGGAAACATTTGAGGGCTTGAAAAAGAGATCAAAGTCATTGATATTGTAAAGAAAATATTTAGAATACTTCCACCTCTTTACAATGAAAATGTGTCAGCTCTTTAGGGAAGGGATCTCTCTAAACATTCTCTGGATGATTTTCTGAGCAATCTGGTGGCATATGAGATAAGAGTCAAATCAGAAGATGGAATTACTAGAGTAAGCAAATGTAATTCAAATCCATGAAAATACATGAAATTTTACGAGATAGTTCTGATGAAAATAATGAGTAAAAAAAACTTGTTTCTACCATTTACAAGAATTTCAATAAGATAAAAGTGAAATTTAAAGGCAAATTACATATGGCTTTCTTTCGGTGTGGAAGAGTTGGGAACATAGACTCTCAATGCTCAAGTAAGTTAGATGATAAAGAGACCGAAGCTAGAAACATGGAGAAGCCTCAGTAAAGGTTTTTTCAAAAATGGAGACTTCAAATCTGAAAATAAATCATAGAGGAATAGTTTTGTTTGTGAAGAGGAAGATGATTATAATGAATTCATTAAGGAAGAAGAACCAACATTTAAATATGGAACCCATGCTTCCATGATGGATATTATTGAAAAATTAGAACCATCAATAGATAATTCAAAATATAATAATCTTACCACTGATGTAGGTCTCAAGTTCAAACTTAATAATGATATTGGTAAGATTGAGAATAAAAGTAAGATATGAAAAAAATGGAAAGAATTTGTGGAAGAATCACCAGAATATGATGATCAACCCAAAGTTGAAATTGAATGACTGGAAGATTTAGTGAAAATTTAGTCATCAATACTTGAAATCATAGAAGACTTAGTAGAACTAACGTTTAGAATTTAATAACAAGAAAAGGTCATTAATGACCTTACATATATACTAGAAGATAATTCCAAGACCATTGAGGGTATTGAAGAATAAGCTGTTACTCTTCATAGTAAACTTGAAAGTGAATCAATTTTAAAAGAAACAAAGAATAAAACATAGTTTGGAAGGTTTTCATATGATGAGCTGTTGGAGAGAGAAAAATGTGGTGCTGATGGAGTTAGAAATTTTTTTAATGATCAAATACTTTCATGCATGGGAAATAGTGGAATTAGTTGTGAGGAATAAATATCAAATGTTGAAAATAAAGTGGGCTAGAATAAAGGTAATCTGAAAGTTGGACATGTTTAAAAGTCAAATGAAGTGCTGAAAAATAAACGTTTGATTCAAACATAAAAAAGAACTGGAAAAAATCCGCAGGTATCTAGAAATGATAGGCATCTAAACTATTTACTTAATTAAGTAGAAATGAAGAGGAATCGAAATGAGAAGACATTTCCACTTATAAAATGCCAATTCTGTGGCTATCTGGGTCATACCATGTCATATTATGAAGAGTCAAGGAGCTATTTGAATAGGGAAGAGACAGGAGTTCAATAAAGGAGAAAAAATATATCCTACTTATAGAAGAAATAATTTCTATATATATTGTTTTCATTGTTCTAACTTTGTCCATAAAGCTGTGTATTACAGGCAGAGGAATAATATGATAAATTCATACAAAACTCAGAGACGGGTCAACATTCTCCAACTAGACAGTGTTTCTATTTCAAATAGGTTTTCTAATTTAGAAGAAGAGTATGAATATGAAGAACCCATGCATGAGTAAAATATGTTTGAAATTCTATCCCTATCCTCTACTCAATCAAATATTTCGTGGAAGGAAAAGAGGAAAAATAAAAAATCCAACCTTAAATAAGTAGCTCTCAAAGATACAAAGAATAGAATTACTTGGAATATTGATAGTGGGTGATCATCCCATATGACAGGAAATTTATACCTATTAACAAATGTTAAGAAAAAGGTTGATGGAATAGTAAGGTTTGATAATGATGGTTCTTTGAAGATCAAAGGCAGTGGAAGTAATGAATTAGCTAATGGAGAGCTAAAGAAAACTGAATTTATTTATGTGGATGGTTTGTATAACAATCTTCTTAGTGTGATTAAACTCTACGACTCAAGACTTATAGTAACTTTAAATAAAAAAGGTTTCACTATAAAGGGAAATATAGGGAACTCTCTCATGAAAGGTTGTAGAATAGATGGAAACTTGTACCAGGTTGATAGAAGAGAGAATATTTTCTACATAACTATTGAAGAAGAAAATGAATTGTGGCACCAGAGGTTGGCTCACATTAATCAATAAGACATGGAAAATATATCTAAGCTGAAGATAGACATGGACATCCCCAATCTAAAATGTGAAGAAGAAAAGATGTGGGATTCTTTCATATGTGGAAAGTAGGTATGTAATTCACATCGGCCGAAGAAGAAAAGGGTATAAAATATTCTTGATCTCATCCATACTGATGTATGTGGCCTGATAAATGTTATAGAAATGAATAGATAATGATACTTCATTATTTTTATTGATGATTATAGTAGAATGGATTGTGTGATGGTTATACATAGGAAACAACAAGTGATTTATTTCATGAAAACTTATCACTGAATCACTGAGAATGATACTAGACAGACAATAAAAGTCCTATGGTCTGACAACGGAGGGGAATACAATCAATTGAGTTTTAAAATTACCTGAAGAAGCATGAAATAAAATATGAGGTGGAAACTGTGAGAAACCCACAAAAAATAGAGTTGTTGAATGTTGGAATCAACATGTAAACAATATGGCCAGAACTATGCTAATTGAGAGTCGTATCCCTTGAAATTATTATAAAGAGGTTGTTCAAGCTACAGTGTACATTCAAAATCGAACTAGGATTTATATGGGTGAAACCAAGACACTGTATGATTTTTGGAATGGAAGGATGCCCTATTTGTAGTATTTTTGAATTTTTAGAAGTAAATTCTTTATCATAAACAAAGATGTAATTCAAGGAAAGTATGGTGATGTGGTAGATAAAGGAATATTCCTTGGATATTCAATGAATAAAAAATACTACAAGTGTTTCAATATGAATCGCAAAAAAATTGTGGAAAGTAGTGATGTGAATATCATTGAAGATAAGACCACAAATACCATAAGGGGATCTGATACTGATGTGATTGAAGATGCAGGAGACATAAAAACATGAAAAAAATTTAAATGCATAAGTAGAGGAAGGGGTGAAAGACATTAAGAATTCACCACACGATATGGATTTAGATAAAGAATCAGAAGAGGAAACCATGGAAGAAGAAAATTCTTCCGAACCTTACATAATAAATTAAAGAGTAGAAATTGATCAGTGTAACATCATTGGGAATTGGACTACACCCATGAAAACAAGGATAATGAGATATAATTCACAATCTGAATTCCTATTAGTTGTGGAACCATCATCATTTGAAGAGTCCATAAAGGATTAATCCTCAGTTAAATCCATGAATAAAGATTTGGACCAGATCGATAAGAACCAAACATGGCATCTATTTAAGAGACCTGATAATCAAAATGTTATTGGTACGAAGTGGATATTTAATAATAAATTATATGAGCATGGTAATGTGATAAAAAATAATGTGAGACTAGAGTGTATAAGATATTCACAGATTAAAGGCATTGATGTTGAAGAAAATTTTGTTCTGGTGGCTAGATTGGAGTCAATCAGGCTATTTCTTGCCATGAAAATCCAAAGAGGATATAAAGTTTATCAAATAGAAATCAAGACAAAATTCATAAATGGAGTTCTTTAAGAAGAATGATACATTGAACAAAGTATGGGTTTTCTACTTGGAAATGATTAAATGAAGGTTTTCAGATTAAATAAAGAACTCTATGGTGCACTGCAGGAATTACAACCATGGTACTCTTAGCTAGATTATTAGCTAATGAAGCTGAAATTTAATAGAGGAGGAGTGGATACCAATCTCTAGATGATGAATTCTTAGAAATATTAGTTCATGGTACTACTGTACATTGATGATATTATTTTTGGTGGAAGCTGGTAGAGATCGGTGGATGAATTTTCCAATCACATGAAATTAGATTTTGAAATGTCTATGATTGGTGAACTCACATATTTCATAGGGATACAAGTGAGTCAGGAGAAGGATTGAACTTTCATTTCTCAAGAAAAATATGCAAGAGAGCTACTAAAGAAATTTAATATGCACGACTCCAAACTAATGTCGAATCTGATTGTGGTTGGAACAAAACTACGAAGGCTTGAGGATGTGACATCTGTAGATCCCATAACGTATAGAAGAATCATTGGAAGCTTACTATACCTGAGAGAGAGATGAACAGATATTGTTTTTGCAACATAATTAGTGTCCCACTTTCAGAGTAATATGATGGAAGAACATATGGAGGTAGTGAAAAAAATAATTAAGTACATTAAAGATACTCAAAATTATGGCTTATAATTTGTTGCAGGAAGAGATAGTGAACTATCAAAGTTTTCTAATGCTGATTGGTCTAGAGATGTGGTGGATATAAAGTCAAAAAGTGTTGGAGAATTTTTTATGGGAAATAAATGTGTAGGATGGATGAGTAAGAAATATGAAAGTACTTCTCTTAGTACTACTGAATCTGAGTATATATCTCCTACAAAGGATTGCACTCATCTATTGTGGATGGATAAACAACTGATCAATATTGGTGATGAGGTGAAACATCTGATGGTGATTCTCTATGATAATAAGAGTGAAATTGATCTTACAAAGAATCATAATCATCACTCTCATATGAAACACATTGAAATAGAATATCACTTCATCAAGGAAAAGTGTGAACAAGGCGTGATTAAAATAGATCATATAGGAACTGATGAGCAAGTGGCTGATATTCTAACCAAGCCCCTAGCAGTGTTTGTATTTGAGAAGAATTGGCCGAAACTCGGTGCTCATCCACCTCCAAGTGCATGAGGAGGTCACGATATTCCCCTCTCCACAGTTCAATTAATTTTTTTAATCTGTTTATAGAAGAGATGCATGTTTATGGGGGAGATAAGATCCAGGGGGATTGTGTTTTGATCTGCAAATGTACAAATAATGGTCTTTGGGATTATTTCCAATGGGGAAGAAGGAATAAATTCAATGAAAAAAATGATAAGATTTAAATGTTTTTATGGTTATAGGAGAATGGATAATGGAGAATGATGAGCATTCAGTGTTATGAGGAAACATTTCAAGAAATGTTCTACTTTTGTGTCATGATGAGAATTCAATGTTAGGAGGAAACCATTTAAGGAATTTAATGATTTTGTGACATGGTAAGAGAATATCATGGACATCCTTAATAATTCGAAAAAATGGGAACCCAATTAAAGATTCCCCTATTGTTTTCTAAATTAATCATTGCTCACATATACTTAGAGTGTTATCTGAGTTGATTCTTTCATTTTAGGTTTTGATAGTGGCTGTGCTCTACTGAATTTATCTGGAGATTTCCAATAAACCCAAAGGGGGAGATTGTTAGAACTAAAGATATTTTGTGCTGGAAATGGACTATGGTTTGTGTTTCTTTTCAATCATTATTGGAAGATCAGGTAGTTTTCAAAGAAAGTGATCATACAGTTCATGAAGACAATAGTATTGAAGGTGGCATCATTTCCCAGTGTTTGTCAAATTTTTGGGTCCAAAAATTGGAGAATGGAGAAGAGTGTTTTTGGAAATGTAATTTGCGCGCAAGATTGAAGGATGTTTGGAAAATTGTGTGAAATTATTGATTTGGGATCAGTGCATCAAAATATGGAAAAGTAAAATTGTTCATGCAATATTTAAATGTGCATTGTAATACCCCAAGCTTCCATGTTACGTTTCCCTTTGAATAATGCAATAGTTTGCGTTGTACGCAACTTGGAGTTTTAACACACCACGACTAATCAAAATAGCCATTAATAATAGTAATACCCACCTTTTTAATTTTTATAAATTTTATTTTACAAAATGGACTTTACTTTTGGATTCGGAATATCAAAATTAGCTTAGGGTGAATTTTTGGTATTTTTTTGAAAACTTTCAATTTATGATTAATTCTGAAAAACACTGCGCTATTGTTTAAAACCGACTTTTTATTAAAATAATTAGTTATTTTATTTAAATTTATATTAGGTAAAAATAGATACATAATACCTATATAAATTCAATGTAATTCATTGGAGGCATTTTATAATATTTTTAGATATATAAAATTTTATTGAACTTTTTACCGTCTTTTACCCACCCTCTATGCACATTAACCAATTTGCATAAAACATAATTTTACCACTTCTATGAATTGAACTTCAAAAATATGAGAGACATAGTTTATATATGTAATTAAAATGTGGTTCAATAATATAAAAATAATTTTTTTGTGAATAGTAAGTGCTGACTTTTATTTACCACGGTTAAAAGTAAATCGGGTAATTAAAGGTTAAAATGAAATTATTATTACCCTAACACTTGTAATAATTTTATTGGATAGGTTTATTTCGACAAAAAAAAATTAGAAATAAAATATGATCCTTTTGGTTCACTTGGAGTAGATTATGACATTTATTATTATTTTATTTAAAGAAGAGTTCAAAGTGTGAAATTCAAAGTTTCATAACTAAAACATTTTTAATATAGGGTTATACATACGATAAATTAGATTATAAATATTCATTATAAAGATAAAAATATTTCCTACATAATTTTATTTTATTTATAAATTTTAGACATTAAATAAGTAAATTTATTTTTGACACAATGATGATGCAGTAATTACCTTATTAATGAAAGATTAAAATAACCGATATTATAAATATCCAAATAAATGTAAATTGAGATTTTTTATTAATTAAACTAATTTTCTAGGTTAATATGACATTTTAGGTTTTATTAAATAATTTTTTTATAAGTTATAAAGTTTTTATGACTTTCAAAAAAACAAAATACCAAATAGTGTCAAAATTAACATAAATGAGTTTTTAAAACAAATACTATACTATTAATTGATATAATATTCCAAAAAATATAAGTTTTAGAAAAAGGACTTAGATAAGTTTATATATATCAATAATTAACCACTTGGGATTCTCTTGTCTTTTATAGTAAGTTTATTAACCATTTATTATAACAATACAAGAATACATGGTAAAAGTTAAATCTAAAATATAAGGTTAATATGGTGACCTAAAACTATCTAAAACCTATTGGTTGAGATGTTTTTGACCCATAACCACCTTATTTTCTAAAAAAATCATTTTGGAGCCATTAAAAACCGAATATTATTGTACAATAAAATAATATTTCAAACTTATCCTAATTTGACCCTCACCTCTCTTATAAAAGGGTACTTCCCCTTCTCTTAATTTTACACTTCCAAATCCAATTGGCTTGGGAAATACCTGCTCAAATATCCTACCAACTACCCTAAATTCAACCTAAAGTCCTTACTTTGATCGTAAAGCCAACTTAACAAGCCCTTTTGATCAAATAAAAAGGAAGCACCCAAAGAAGAGGTAATAATTTCATCACATCTTTCAAAGTTTTTTCTTCTTCCAATTCCTCTTTATTTGTTATTTCCATACTCAAATATTAAATCCAGTAAATTTTACATACTAGGATGCTATTATAAACATGGTTAAACAATTTTGATTATTCTATCCATCCTATGAATGACAAAGTCACCACATGTGCGTACGTACGGCTTACCGTCTCCACATCGTGGTGTAGTTTGTTATTCAATACATCATTATTTTGAATATGTATAATAATGAGTATAGTTGATGAAAATAATAAATATAACATTTTAATGATTTTTATATATTATATACCATCCAATTACATACTATTTCACCATCAATTGAATGATATTTTCGCTCGTGCGTACGTATGGATTACCTTCTCCAGGAACGCGACAAGATTCAATCCCCATCATAACCATTCAAGAATAATTTTCATTTTATGATTAAAAATAATTTTTAAGAACTTAATATCATTCTGGATATGAATAAAATACTTCATGTCCATAAAAAACATGACTTACATAACAAAACATATAAAGTAAAATGAATTAGTTAACACTCGAAACAATAATACTACTAAAATATTATTAAGCAATATTAGAAGATCACATATGATATCCTATTTATGTATTTTTTTTCTTTTATAATTTAATAATAATTATTTAACTATTATACATATGTTTAACTTACCATATACCAAGGAAAAGTACAAGGTAAGGGCCAATTTTACAATCTCTTTACTTATCAGAGGTTGTTAATACGTCAGCATCTACTGTGACTTCTTTATCATCTAAATCTGTGTTTTTGTAAAAAATGTATTTCAAAACATCTATAATATTTCCTAGGGTTAAATTAATTTATACCCTTGTTTGAATTTTTATAATTTTTTTGAAAGGAATCTTTCCATCGTTTTCAAAACAAGGTGCTTTATGACCTTTTCGACAAATTAAGGAAAGAATGTTTTTTTAACTTATACGGTGGGTGTGGGTATTTTATGCTGTTATAAAACCTTTTAAGATTACCTACAATATTACAATAATACTTTCAAGATAAATGTTTTCTTTTTTAATTACGTGACTTTTAAATTATTTCAAAATTGAAAGAGATATTTCTCTCAAATAGTTTTGATTTCATCTATGTCAACATCCTTTGATGGATTTTACACTTTTTTGAAGTTGATTTATTATGATACAATCTTCCATATTATATTGAAGGTTTTGTGATATATTTGGCTGTGGATATTTTATTTTTATACCATTCATGTTTTATGGTTAAAGAATTAACATTTCATATGCTAGTTTTAATAAGAATGTTTATATTATGTTCCAACCTTTTCATATGAGGAATTCATTGGAATTAGTAAGTGAAGGGTGTAGCCCGCTATAGCTCCTCAATGCATTGGTTGGTCTCATGAGTCATACTGGTGTCTTGGAAAAAGGCCTTGAAAAAATATTATTTGCAGTCTTGGAACGAGGTCTTGACTGGTTATGATGTCCGACATTATGCATTCCATCATTATGAAATTGGCTATTGATATTTCTTGTGATTATTTGACTAGTAAAATATCCATGTGAATAAGAAAAACGAATTATTTGATTTATATTTTCCATATTATGCATAATTTTAAGTTTAAAAGGCTTTTGTTTTAGTCTTATACGTTTCCTTAAATGTTTATGCTTATTTATGAAAGTTTCCGCTATATTGTTATCCTTACTGAGAATCTGAGCTCACCCCTTTCTATGTTTTATTTTTCCCAGGGCGTGAAGAAGTATTTTATGGTTGACCTGTAGGGATAGGCTAAGGGATATAAGTGTGTTCAAAAGGAGAAAAAATGTGGTTGTTGTTGTTATTTAATGATTTAATTTAAAACTTATGTATGTATCTAGTACTTCCAAGGCTACTAAACTAATCATTCTTTCGAGAATTGATCTCTTGTGATCATGAAAATGTTATATAATAATGCACCGACTCTAGGTAACTAGGGTTAGGGTATTACAATAGGTATCCAAGTAAGTTTAGTACATACCATGGAAACTATATTTAGAAAAACTCTGATTAGAGAACATTACACTAAGATAAACTCTGAGGATTATTATAGAACAACTACCTAGAATTTTGGTAATGTAGAGATTTTGTGAGATTTACAAGAAATAAATCCATGTCTAGATACAAGTAGGTAGATGTGGCTCTAGAACATATGTGCCTATGAGTGAAAACACTAAAAATGAGTTTCAGGCTTTACCCAGGGTATCCTGGTACTCGAGAACGGGCCTCACTGTACTCTTGGTTATGACACTCCGGGGGGATATGCTTAGGATAATTCACATTTTCTTTAAAAACCATTATGAATGATTTATGAGTATATACTTCCTTAAAGAAAACTTTTTTATTATTATATATTATATCCATGAACTGTTCAATTTATGTTAAGTGTTTTAAAAGTTTGGAATTATGTATTGCGATTTATAAACTAATCTAGTGAATGCCATGGTTTAAAAATGGAACCTAGTGGAAATAATGGAAACCGTATCAACACACATAATCAATGTAGGGATTTCCCTCTTACTCAAGATAATTATAGTGGAACTGGGGATGCAACTGGTGCTGATCAGCTTATCACCATACTAGGACAACTCACTCAAGTTATGAATAATAACCTTACCCATATAGAACACCCTGATCTACAATGTGGAGGATCAATGTTAGACTGATTAATGTGTAAATAACCACCAAAATTCAATGGGACTACAAATACATTTGTATCTGAGAAATGGATAAGTTCCTTAGAGAAAATATTTCATGCTTTGGAGAGTAGCGAAAGGGAAAAAGTTTTCATGGTAGTTTATCAACTCACAAGAGATATAGGTTAATGGTGGTCATTAATTCAAAACACAAAGGAAGATAAAGAAGTATTAAATATGGAATGGATTGAGTTTAAAGATCTTTTCCTAGAAAAATACTTTCCTCATGACCATTGAGAGGATATGGAAAGACAATTTCCGAGTCAGAGACAAAAAGATGATGAGAATGTCGCAAAGTATGAGGCTAACTTTACAAGGTTATAAAGGCATGCTAAAGATTATATATGTAACCCAAGGAGTGTGATTGATCGATTATTTGATGGTTTAAAACCATTTCTCTATCGAGAATTAGTCTCACAATCCCTCTCATCATACGAATATATTGTCTCATGTGCTATCAAGAAAGAAAAGGAATTCTATAAGTCCTAAAACATTAAATCAAAGCAATAGAAGAAGAGATCTACTGAACACTCCAGAAATGGAAATATGGGGAAGAAGAGAAAAGTTGAATATCCATCCTGCAGTAAATGTGGGAAGAAACAGCCTGGTACTTTCCTGAAGGGAATGGGAGTTTGTTACAAGTGTGGTGAAAAAGGCCACCAAGCTCGTGATTACAAAGGGAAGAAAGAGACTGTCAATGTTGAATGCTACAATTTTAGAGAAATAGATAATTATAAAAATTAATGTCCTAAGAACCAAGGAATATTATCTTAGAAAAGGATAAGGGAGCATGGACAATCTTATGTGATTACTACTACTGAGGTTGAATCCTTGAAGGACGTGGTGGAAGGTATTTTAATGGTTTCCTCAAGTTTAGCCAATGATTTATTTGATCTTGTATCATCTCATTATTTCATATCTTCCCAGTTTTATAAGAAAATTATATATTTCCAATTTGATTTAACAAGGTAGTTGTTAGTCAAAACTCCTAATGGAATTATCATTGCAACAATGTTTTGTGAATCAGTTCCCATTAGGGAATATAAATGTTATTTATCTGTTGATCTCATCATCATACCCATGATTTAATTTGATATAATCCTAGATATGGATTGGATTTCAGACCATGATGTGAAAATTTATTGTAATAAGAACGAGGTTACAATTTTTTATGATGATAAGGAGTACCTTATCTTTAGAGCAGAAATGTCCCCACCTGATTCTTATCTAGATCCACCCCCTATAGCTCTACTAAATTCAATTATTGGGGTGGAAGAGAATGAAATAACTGTGGGTGTGGAAGGGAATATTCAAATAGAGGATGTACCTATTGTGCAATAATATGTTGATGTGTTTTCAGAGGATTTACCTGGACATCCTCCAGAACAAGAAATTGAGTTTTCCATTGATTCAATTCCTGGTTCAAGGCCCATATCAAAGACCCCTTATAGAATGGCCACTATGTAATTAGTGGAACTAAAGAAACAACTATAGGAGTTGAGTAATAAAATATTTATTCTCTCTAGTGTTTACCCATGGCTATACCCTATTCTTTTTGTTAAGAATAAATATGGATCAATGAGGTTGTGCATTTACTACAGTGAGATCAATGCTATAACAAAAAAGACCAAGTATCCCCTACCTCACATTGAGGATTTATTTGATCAACTTCATAAAGCTCAATATTTTTCAAAGATTGATCTTCGAACTGGATATCATTAGTTGTGCATGAATAAGGAATACATTCCAAAGACAAAATTTCAAACAAGGTACGGGCATTATGAGTTTACAGTAATACCTTTTGGACTGACTAATGCACCCTCTGTTTTCATGGATCTAATGAATAGAGTTTTCAAGGAATATCTTGATGACTTTTTAGTGGTATTTATTGAAGATATCTTGGTATAATACAAAAGATATGAAGATCATGAAAATTACTTGCACATAATTCTAAAGACTCTTAGAAGAAATGAATTATATGGGAAGTTTAGAAAGTGTGAATTATGGATTCAATAGATTTCTTTTCTAGGCCATATTGTCTCTAAGGATGAAATATATGTTGATCTTTCTAAGATAAGAGCAATACAAGAATGACCAGCACCGATGAGTATAAATGAGCTACGTAGTTTTATTAGTTTAGCAGGTTATTATCGGTATTTAGTCCATAATTTTTCCCAATTGGATAATCCATTAACCAAGCTCACACGTAAAGGGGTTAATTTTTTTTTGGAAAAAATAGTGTGAATAATGTTTTGAAGAAATGAATAAAATATTAGTCAATGATCCTATATTGACTCTACTATCAGGGAATGATGGGTTTATTATTTATAGTTATGCTTCAATAAAATGAATTGGTTGTGTCCTTATTCATAATGATAGAGTTATTGAATATGCATCAAGATAGCTAAAAATTCAGGAAAAAAACTATCCCACTCAAGATCTTGAGTTAGCAACTGTAATCTTTGCTTTGAAGATATGGAGACACTATCTGGATGGTGAAAATGTGAGATATATACTGATCACAAGAGTTTGATGTATATTTTCTCACAAAAAAAACTCAACACGAGGCAAAGACAATAGCTTGAACTACTCAAGGATTATTATTGCACTATACACTACCACCTAGGGAAGGAAAATAAGGTGACAGATGCTTTGAGTAGAAAGGATCATGGAGAATTGAACAAGATGAGAGTTGAAAGGGATCCTATGTTCATGGATCTAGTAAATATGGATATGGGAATAATCATGGAATGTGAAACATTAATACTTTTTCAAATGGTCAATAAACCATCTTTACTAGAAAGGATAAAAGTTCTTAGGCTGATTATGAGGAGTTTCAAAAGAAAATCAAATCTGTGAATGATGGGAGATTGATCAACTTCGTATATGAAGATGGGAATTTGAAATTTGGGAAGAGACTTTGGGTTCTCGATATACCTGATATAAAAAGGGAATTTTTGGAAGATTCTCATAGCTCCAATTTCTCTATACACCCTAGTAGCACTAAGATGTATAGGAATTTGAAGGAACATTTTTGGTGGGACAACATGAAGAGGGAGATTTCTGATTATGTGTCAAGATTTATGGTTTTTCAATAGGCAAATGCCAAAATACAACATCCAAGAGGAGTCATGCCACCTCTTCCCATACCTGAGTGGAAATGGGATGATATTACGATGGGCTTTTTCATGAGGATACCAAAGACTCCTAAAAGGAACGATTCAATATGGGTCATTGTTGATCATCTTACCAAGTCAGCGCATTTTCTTTCTATAAGAGAAGATTTACCACTTCAACGTCTTGAAAGAATATATATTATTGAAGTTATAAGACTTCATAGAGTACCCCTATCGATTGTTTCTGATCATGATCCCCATTTTACATCAAGATTATAGAAAATTCTTCAGAAGGCCTTGGATACTGAACTTCGTTTGAGCACTTCCTACCACCCTCAAACTAACGGAAAATCAGAATGGACTATTCAAATCTTAGAAGACATGTTGAGATCTTGATCACTTGACTTTCAAGGTATGTGGGATCAATATTTACCTATGGTAGAATTTTCCTATAACAATAGCTTCCATTCAAGTATTCAGATGGCACCATATAAAGTGTAATATGAGAAGAGATGTCTCACACCAACATGTTGGGATGATATTGGTGAAAAGAAACTCGTAGTCCCAGAACTTGTTGAGGAAACAATGGAAAAGGTGAAGATTATCCAAACCCACATCAAAGCAGCTCAAAGTATGCAAAAGAGCTATGCCGATAACTGAAGGAAGGATTTGAAATTTCAAGTAGGTGATCATGTTTTCTTGAAGGTATCTCCATGAAAGGGTGTTATACGATTTGGTAAAAAGGGTATATTAAGTCCCAGGTACATTAGACCTTTCGAAATTCTTGAATGAATTGGAGTTTTAGCTTACCGTTTGGAAATGCTGCTAAGTCTCTCCAAAGTTCATGATGTGTTCTACATATCATTGTTGAGAAACTACATGCCTGACCCAACGCATGTACTCACCTATGAATAATTAGAACTAGAACCTGACCTGTCTTATTGCGAAGTTCCTATCATAATTCTTGATACCAAAGAACAAGTTCTGAGAAACCGAACGACTCGGCTGGTAAATGTTCTATGGAGAAACCATAAGATGGAAGATGCAACGTGGGAAACCGAGGAACTTATGATGAAGAACCACAAAAATATTTTTATGTAGTAGTATTCTAGAAATTTTGAGGATGAAATTATTTTAAAGAGGAAATAATGTAACACCCCAATCTTCCACGGTACGTTTCCCTTTGAATAATGCAATATCTTGCGTTGTACGCAACTTGGAGTTTTAACACACCACGAACAATCAAATAGCCGTTATGAATAGTAATACACAATTTTTGGAATTTTATAAATTTTATTTTTCAAAATGGATTTAATTTTTGGATTTGGAATATCAAAATTATCTTAGGGTGATTTTTTGGTATTTTTCTAAATACTTTCAATTTTTAATGAATAGTGAAAAACACTACGTTATTGTTTAAAACCGAATTTTTATTTAAATAATTAGTTTTTTTATTTAAATTTATATTTTTTAAAAGTAGATACATAATACCTATATAATTTTAATATAATTAGTTGGATTCATTTTATAATAAGTTTAGATATATAAAATTTTATTGAACTTTTTACCGTCTTTTACCCATCTTCTAGGCACGTTAGCAAATTTTCATAAAATGTAATTTTACTGCTTCTATGAATTGAATTTAAAAAATATGAGAGACATAGTTGATATATGTAAGTAAAATGTGGTTAAATTAGATGAAAATAATTTTTTGTGAATAGTAACTTTTGACTTTTATTTACCATGTTTAAAAGTAAATAATGTAATTAAAGATAAAAATGATATTATTATTACCCTAACACATGCCATAATTCTATTGGATAAATGTATTTCGACCAAAAACAACCTTAAGAATAAAATATGAACCTTTTGGTCCACTTGGATTAGATTATGACATTTATTATTATTTTATTTAAAGAAGAGTTAAAAGTGTTAAATTCAACGTTTCAAAACTAAAACATTTTTAATATAGGGTTATACATAAGATAAAATCGACTATAAATATTAATTAAAAAGATAAAAATCTTTCCTACATAATTGTATTTTATTTATAATTTTTATACATTAAATAATCAAATTTATTTATGACACAATGATGATGCAGTAATTATCTTATTAATGAAATATTAAAATAATCAATATTATAAATATCCAAATAAATGTAAATAGAGACTTTTTATGAATTAAACTAATTTTATAGGTTAATTTGACATTTTAGGGTTTATTAAATAATTTTTTTTCGAATTGATAATGTTTTTATGACTTCCACAAAAACAAAATACCAAATAGTGTCAAAATTGAGATAAATGAGTTTTTTTAAAAAATACTATATTATTAATTGATATAATATTCCTAAAAATATAAGGTTCAGAAAAAGGACTTACATAAGGTTATATATATAAATAATTAACCACTTGGGTTTCTCTTGGTTTTTTATAGTATGTTTATTAACCATTTAATATAATAATACAAGAATACATGGTAAAAGTTAAACTATTTAATTAAGAGTTAAATCTAAAGGATAAGTTTAATATGGTGACCTAAACCTGTCTAAAACCTATTTTTAATAGGTTTTAGACCCATCCCAACCTTATCCTAGAAATAAATCATTTTTGAGCCATTATAAATCGAATATTATTGTATAATAAAATAATATTTCAAGCTTTTCCTAAAGTGACTCTCACCTCTCTTATAAAAGGGTACTTCCCCTTATCTTAATTTCACACCTCCAAAGCCATTTGGATTGGAATAAACCTGCTGAAATATCTTCCTAACTAACCTAACATAAACCTAGAGGCCTTAATTTGATCATAAAGCCATCCTAATGAGCCCTTTTGATCAAATCAAAAGGAAGCACCCAATGAAGAGGTAATAATTTCATCACCTCTTTCAAAGTTATTTTCTTCTTCCACTTCCCATTTCTTTGTTATTTCCATATAAAAATAATAAATCCAGTAAATTATACATACTATTATGTTATTATAAATATGGTACAACTATTTTCATTATTCTATCCATCCTATGAATGACAAAGTCACCATACGTGCATACGTATGACTTACTGTCTCCATGTCGTGGTGTAGTTTTTTATTCAATGCATCATTATTTTGGATTGGTATAATAATGAGTATAGTTGATGAAAATAATAAATAAAACATGTTAATTATTCTGTATATATTATATACCATCCAATTACATACTATTTCACCATCAATATAATGCTATTTTCTCTCGTGCGTACGTACGGATTACCGTCTCCAAAAATGCAACGAGATTCATTCCCCATCATAACCATTCAAGAATAATTTTCATTTTATGATTAAAAATAATGTTTATGAACTTAATATAATTATGGATATGAATCAAATACTTCCAATCCATAACAAACATGACTTACTTAATAAAACATATAAAGGAAAATGAATCAGTTAACACTCGAAACAATGATACTACTAAAATATTATTAAGAAATATTAGAAGATCATATATGATATCATATTTATATATGTGGTTCTTGTATAATTTAATAACAATTATTTAACTATTATATAGGAAGTTAACTTACCCTCGAATAAGGAAAAGTAAATGGTATGGTTTAATTTTACAATCTCTTTACTTATGAGAGGTTGTAAATACGTAAGTATCTATTGGGACTTCTTTTTCATCCACATCAGTGTTTTCTTAAAAATGTATTTAAAAACATCATTAATATTTCCTAGACTGTGGGTTAAAGTCATTTATACCTTTTTTTGACTTTTTATAAAATGTTTTTAAAGGAATATTTTCATCGTTTTCCAAACAAGGTACTTTATAACCTTTTCAAAAAATTAAGGTAAGAATGTTTTTTTAACTTATACGGCGGGTGTGGGTATTTTCTGCCATTATAACACATTTGAAGCTTCCCTTACAAGATTATAAGAAGATTTTCAGGATAAATGTTTTATTTTATAATTATGTGACTTTTAAATGATTTCATAATAGAAATATTTATTTCTCTCAAATAGTTTTGATTTCATCTATGTCAACATCCTTTGATTGATTTTACACTTGTTTGAAGTTGATTTATAATGATACATTATTCCATATTGTATTGAAGGTTTTGTGATATTTTTTTACTATGGATGTGTTATTTTTATACCATTAATGGTTTATAGTTATAGTATTAACATTTCATATGCTAGTTTTAATACGAATGTTTAGGTTATGTTTCATCCTTTTCATATGAGGAATGCATTGGACTTAGTAAGTGATGGGTGGAGCCCAATATAGCTCCACTATACATTAGTAGGTCTCATTAGTCAAACTAGTGTCTTGTAACAAGGCCTTGAAAAAAATCTTATTTCTAGTCTTGGCACAAAGCCTTGACTATGTGGTTATGATGTCCAGTATTATGCATTCCATCATTATGAAATTGGATATTGATATTGCATGTGATTATTATACTAGTAGAATATGAATGTGAATAAGAAAATGGAATTATTTGATTTATATTTTCCATATTATGCTGAATTTTAAGTTTAAAAGGATTTAGATTTAGTCTTATACATTGCCTTAAATGTTTATGCTTATTTATGAAAGTTTTCACTGTATTGTTATCCTTAATGAGCATCTGAGCTCACCCCTTTATATGTTTTATTTTTCACAGGATTTGAAGAAGTATTTTATGGTTGACCTGGAGGGATAGGATAAGGGATATAAGTGTGTTAAAAAGGTGAAAAAATGTTATTATTGTTTTTATTTCATGATGTAATGTAAAACTTATGTATGTATCTAGTAATTCCAATGATACTAAACTAATCAGTTTTTCGAGACTTGATCTCTTGTTATCATTAAAATGTTATGTGATACTGCACCGACCCTGGTTAATTAGTGTCGGGGCGTTACATGCGTGAAAAATGAGTTTGTACCGAAGAATCTCACATGCCCAATCTAACGTCATAAGGGGTTTTGTGCGTTCAAAAATAATCTTATGTGAACTGATAAAGACGAGTTGGAAACTTGAAAACAAAGTCATTTAGGCCTCTAAATAGGCGGCTACCCCCATAGAAGACATAATTTTTTTTCAACAAAGATACAATTGCTCGGTCACGTGAAAGAATTGCATGTTAAAGAATTGTAGAGAGTTAATATTGTGTGAAAGGAGTTCCTTTAGTCTAAAAATACCAATTGAACCCTTTGGGGTAGTTGTACAAAATATTAGAGGTGCATAGAAAATAAGGGTTTTGTGAAATACATCTTATGCAACAACCCCAAATCTTGTGTGAAAGATCAGATATTGCATACAAGTGTAGTATTGAGATTCTAACAATTTTTGTATATTCGGTTTGTTCGATCAGTGCTTTCAAGTGAATAAATTAAGGAATTTGATGCAAGAAGTGTATCATTCTTAATATAGACAAATAATTCAATGACAATCTATTTAATAGACCTTCAAGTAGATAAACTGAGTGAGACTTCACCCAAGGCGGTGAGCTAGGGGGAGTCAACAGAAGTGCTCCAAGGGACGCAATGAGCTATCACTTAATTCTTATAAAGACAATGTGTCTAGAATAGAGAGAATGTGCATAAACTCTTGTATTCTATATCTTGTAATGATTAGTGGATTTTGGTATGACCGACACACTTTAGGCTTATGCTCCTTGGATGTATCCCTTAGTGGTGAACCAATTAAAAGTGTTGTGTCGTCTTTTTTCTTGTGAATGTTTGATTTCTTATCATATCCTTCATATAATATTAATGAGTTCCTACCAATGTGGGAAAAAGATCCATATTTTTAAAAGAAAAATTTGACACCCTGCTTAACCTCTACCCTCTCAGGGTGTCCCGGGGTCCTACATTTTCCTCCTCCAGTACCTTACATTCTATCCAGACAGGAAGAATTGAAATTTTTTATTTTCCTTAATAGTGTAAACATTACAAAGGGGTATTAATCAAGTATAAAGAATGTAATTTCAATGAATAATTTCATGTTACAATGACTAAAATCACATTAATTTCATGTTTTGATGAAGGATCTAATTCCTGTTTCTTTCCTTTGCATTCTGACTGAAAATCTACAACACACATCAATGAGACTCTGCTTCTTTTTCAAAATCCATATGCTTTAATATTATGGACCCAATGAAGTTTCTAATCATGAATAAGGAGTTTTAAATCATATTATGTGAATTATATATGTTCTTCCCTCCATTATTCTATGATATAATTTTCCACCTGATGGTTCAATTGGTTTGAGAGGTTCAACTATGTGGTCCTATCCATTACAGATGGATGTACCACATAGAAAATTATATGAAGAATTTGAATGGGTCTTTCAAGAATTGAAGTTATCCAGAAGGTTGTATTGACAAATGATATATTGTTAAAGAATCTATTGAATTATATACTGATTACCTATCAGATGTTGATATCATCATTTGAAAAAAGTCTTGTCACATTGGACAACTTATGGGAAAAGGGATTGCCCGAAGAGTTATTGTTACAATTACTTTGACAGAGAATGAGAAAGTGAACCTCTATATTTTATATAATAGTGAATATGTTGATACATAAATTTAATCCCATAAAGAAATTATTATAGATTTTAAACTATCAAGGTCCTAATAATGGATATCAAATATACATAATCAAAACTTTATAAGATAGCTCCAAGATAAAATCTTTAAGGATTTATCTGAAAAACTAAATTCAGTTTCCAAATGAATTTAATGGCTATAAAGGGGACTGAATGAAAATGTTATATCTTACAATGGTTTTGTAATAAATGGTTATATATTCTATATAGAACAACATGATTACTATAGTACGATGCAAAATAATGATGTTATTCTTGTGGAGGAAGTGGTGCACATATCTGTTTCCAAGGATAAAAATCTTATTTATTTGAATATGTCATCTTTTTTATTATCAAATAGATATATTATTTTTATTATACAATATTTTAAGTGATTATTTTTCATTGAAATTGGGTATAAAATATGAGTAGAGTGAATGTTGATGAAATGGGATTCGTGAAGGTGAATTTCAGTGTTTAAGGGAAAAAAGATGAGCCATTCATAATGGAATCACATGAAGTGGAAGTAATTTATGTCTCAGATCTAGTAAACTAGATTTTTTTGATTTTTAGCTGGAGACTAAACCAAATGTTGGGTGAGATTAAAATTCAACCGAGGATGACCCTTTCTTTGGTAGATAACAATTAGTTCATGATGATACCAATATAAAACATGTCTTGTATGTTAGAGGTGTCCATAGAGAGGGGATTTGAATTCTTAATAGATGAAAAAATACCTAAAACCTTAAAAAAAGAAATAGAGTAAAATGATAATGTAAAATTGTTTTTTAATATATGATGTTTTTCATCATAATATTAGATACTATCTACTATATTAAGATAATATAAATTAAATGTTTGGATACTCATGAGGATAATGGATTATGCACATGATGAGGTTACCAATCCATTATAAGAACAAACTATAACAAAGTAAACCATGTGGGAATATGTAAAGTTAATGTTATGATATAATTTCTCTATTTTATGGAAAAATTATATAATGAAATGTTAATTTAATTTTCATTTTCACTTGCATTATTTATTTATTTTAGAATATTTTTGTCTTAATTTTAGGATTTTCTACACAAAAACTTCCACAAACTTATTCTTCCACAAAACCTTCTAACCCAAATAGTGTTGCATTTATCACATTTCTTCGATTTCCTTCCACTACCTTTATAGGAAGAGAAAAAATGATACCTTTATTCAATCCCAGAGGTAATCATGATGTTTTCACAATAAAATCATTTTCCATAGAATTATTGTATAGTTTTAGATTTATGTTTAATTCTTTATTTTTAGTATTACTCATATAATATTTTTTTCTAGTACAGGTGGATTATTTTGTTTGAGTTGGGTGGTCTGTCTATCTTTCCTTATTTTATATACCAAAACTTCCACAAAAATATTCTCCCTCAAAACCTTTTCACACTATAGTGTTGGAATTTTTCACTTTACTTCAAGTTCTCTACACTATTCAACCACTAAAGTAATATTTATGTTTTCAAAGTAAAATCATTGTCTGTAGAATTAATGAATTATTTAATATTTATGTTTATTTTTTTATTATTACTCATATAATAACTATTTTCTTATACAGTTGGACTGTTTTGTTTGATTTGGGGTGGTTTTCTCGAAGCTACTCATTCTCATGGGAGATTGGACTCCAAGCCTACAACTGAGATAATTATAATAAGGAAATGCATCAATAATGTATACAACCATCATGAAAAGGTGAATTTCTACAACTTAATTAATTCTATAATAATTTGATCTAATATTTATAAGTTAATTTCTTTATTATTTTATCTAATACTTAATTTTTTTTCATAGAAGTTTTGTGAGGTCATATTTTTGATTCAACTATCTACAAAAATCCACAAAAGTGTTAAAATGTTCATTTCTTCCAATGTTACCATGCTTTCCATTTAATTTCTTTGTCGAACTTCCAACACAGAATATTTATTTAATTTTATTAGTCAAAAAACCTTTATTTATATTGAAATATAGAAGACTATAGGAATATCATGTTCCTATTGTGGTGACTTCTACAGATATAATCACCACATGAGCTTCCTCAACTCTTTTGGATTTCAACAATGGGAATGGTTTTTAGGCTAATAACATCAAGTAAATATGCAGTATTGGATGTTTGAAAAATAATGGAAATGAAAATCAGAGAAACATTAGTAGTTAATATTTTTTGAGACTTTGGTATGTCTAGAAATCAGTCATACCTCAATCTGACACATAGTGTGACTGATATGACTCCAAATGTTTTTTATTTAAGATTAACATTAATTTTTGTAAAAATGACAACTAACATACTGAAAACCAATAAAACATTTTAATATGGTTTTTATAATTTAATTAAATGATCCATAATTCATTTTTTATTTCTAGGAATTATCCACACCTCAATATGATACATGATGTGCCTAGTATGACTCAAATTGTCCGTTATCAGTTTAAAATTGACATTTTAGTTAAAAAATCATTACTCATTGAAAACCAAGAAAACAAAATCAAATTTTATTTATAATTTAGAAAATAAATTCATAAATAATTTATGATGTGTTGGAATCAGTATCATGTCAAACTGATACACGATTTGATTGGTATGAGTCAAAGTGCATTTTTCGAGTTTAAAATGACATTTTAGTAAAAAACAAGTGTCATAATCAAAATGAAGAAAAAAAATTCAGATTGTTTTCATATATTAGGAAAAAATATGTAATTCATTTGGTATGTGTAGGAATCAGGCACACCTCAATCTGACACACAATGTGAATGGTATGACTACAAGTGCATCTTTTAATTTAAAACTATTATCAATTTTAGTAAAAAGGGAAATAGATCTACTCAAAAATGATAAAACACATTAATATTATTTTGAAACTTTATGGAAATTATCCATAAGTAATTTTTTATGTGTATTAATTATAATCACTTCAATCTGATACATGATATCCCCGGTATGACTCAAATTGTCTGTTATCAGTTAAAATTCAATGTTTTAGTTCAAAAAGTGTCACTCACTGAAAGCTAAGTGAACACACTCAAATTATATTGATAATTTTGGAAATAAATTAATAAATAATTTATTATATGTAGGAACCAGTCTCACATCAACCTAATACACGATGTGATCATTATGAGTCAACATGTGTGTTTCCAGTTTAAAATGACATTTTAGTAAAATAGACAAGCGATATACTCATAACCACACAAAAAAATTTATGTTTTTTCGATACTTCAGAAAAATAATCCATTATTAATTTTTGATGTTTAGGAATAATCCATACCTCAATCCAACCAATGGTGTGACCGGTATGACTCTTAGGGCATCTTTTTATTTAAAATTGACATCAATTTTAGTAGAAAGGACAAATGTCCTACTCAAAAATTGAGAAAATTAATTCATATTGTTTTGATAATTTAGGGAAAAAATACATAAGTCATTTCTCTGTGTATTATTCATATTCACCTCAATATGATACATGATGTACTCAGTATTACTCAAAGTGTTTATTATCAGTTAAAAATCGATATGTTAGTTAAAAAAATGTTACTCATTGAAAACAGAGAAAACACGCTCATATTATCTTGATAATTTATTTAATCCATTCATAAATCATTTTTGATGTTTAGGAATTGGTCTGACATCAAACCTATACATGATGTGATCGGTATTAGTTAAATTATGTGTTTCGAGTTTAAAATCATATCATAATACAAAAGACAAGTGACATACTCAAAACCAATATAACACATTCAGATTATCTATATACTTTAGTAAAATGATCCATATGTCATTTTAGATATACGGGAATCATCTTCACCTCAATATGATGCATGGTGTGACCGATATGATTCCAATTGCATCTTTTTATTTAAAATAAACATCAATTTTAGTAAAATGGATAATTGACCAACTCAAAAATGAGAAACGAATTTAGATTGTTTTTATAAATTAATAAAATGATCTATAAGTCATTTTTGACATGTAATAATTATCCTCACCTCAATATGATACACGATGTTATTAGTATTACTCAATGTGTCTGTTATTAGTTTAAAATCAATATTTCAATTCAAAAAGTTTCACTCACTGAAAACTAAAAAAAATATTCTCATATTTTTATATTAATTAAGGGAAATAATTCCTAAGTCATTTTTTTATGTGTAATAATTAGTCTCACATCAAACCGATACATGATGCGATTGTTATGATTCAAAGTTTTCATTACCTGTTTAAAATTACATTTTAGTAAAAAAGGCAAGTGACATACTCAAAACTAAGAAAACAAATTCAGATTGTTTTTATAATTTAAGAAAATGATCAATATATTATTTGAGATGTGTATGAATCATATGAACATAAATACGATGCATGGTGTGACCGATATGACTCTAAGTGTGTCTTTCTATTTAAAATCGACATCAATTTTAGTAAAAAGACAACTGACCTACTCAAAACTGATAAAATACATTCAGATTGTTTTGATACTTTACCAAAATTCATTTTAAGTAACTTTTGATATATAGGAATAATCCAAACCTAAATCTGATACATGATGTTCCTGGTATAACTCAATGTGTCCGTTATTAGTTTAAAATTGACATTTTAGTTCAAAAAGTATCACTCACTAAAAACCGATCAAAAATTATCATATTGTATTAATAATTTAGGAAAATGATTCATAAGTCATTTTTGATGTTTAGGAATCAGTATCATGTCAAACTGAAACATGATGTGACTATTATGAGTTGAAGTGTGTGTTTGTAGTTTAAAATTACATTTTAGTAAAAAAGACAAGTGATGTACTCAAAACAAAGAAAACACATTTTTATTGTTTTTATACTTTAGTAAAATAATCTATAATTCATTTAAGACATATAGGAATCATCATCACCTAAATCCGACACATGGTGTGACCAGTATGACTCCATGTATGTATTTTCAAAATATAAGTGTTATTTTAGTTTAAAACACACATCACATCACCAAAACTGAGAAAAAAATGCATAGATTGTTTTCTCATAATTTTATCTAACATTAATTAATTAATTTTCTTATTATTTTTATATTATAGTTTTATATATTACATCAGTCAGAGGAGTGGGAAAAAAACCTAACTAAATGTGCACCAGGAGGCTCAAAATTGAGACTTCCCAAACACCACCACATGACATAACGATTGGGCTGCACCTATTAGGATTTATATTATACTTATTTTATTAATTTTCATAGATATAATGCTAGAATATGAATAATAAATTGTGTGATGTGTAAGAATAAACCACAACTCAATCCAATACATAGTGTTCCTAGTATGACTTAAATTTTAGTTTAAAATCAACACTTTCTTTTAATTAATATTTTTTATATTATTACAAACATAAGAATTTTTTTAATATACATGTGAATTATTTTTTTCGAGTAGGGGTGGTTTGTTCAGTAATAGCATTATTCATGGTTAGGATCAAAAGACAAAGGAAAATTGATTTTTTTGAATGCATGTAATAATTTTCACTTAGGTAATTTTATAAACCAATGTCTGAAATATCTATAATATAATTGGATTTTCTTGTATTTCTGTTATAAATTTCATTCCATATAAATTATTTATTGGTACTTGATGTTTTTGATATCTCGTGGTGTTTCTAGTGCTACGGTGTGCTATTATAGCACATTGCACTGGTGGTACATCATCCTATTACAACACAGTGCAGTATTCCCCTTTATCAGTGCAATTTACAAACACCAATAAAGGTTACCTTTATCAGTGCTCTTATAAGCACCAATAAAGGTCCTCTTTATTGATGCTAAATAAAAGTTCTGATAAATGTTTTATTTTATTGTCACTTATAAAAGAGATAATAAGGACCCCTTTATCAACGTGTTTTAGCATTGATAAAAGATTAGGGATTTTAATCTCACTACAGTTGTCGATTCTTCTCTAGTGCTGATAAAGTCTATTTTTCTCATGGTTAAAGGCCAATTTTGTAGTAGTGAAAGTATAATTTTTTTTTTCTTAAAATGATCTTAGAATAATGTTGTATTAGAGAATTTTTTAATATAACATTTATTTGTATTAACATAGAGAAAGATAAATGAATTATTAGATGTTAACATAATTAGAAAAAGAGAAATCCTTTGAAATTTATTATGAATGGAGAGATTGAAAAAAATTTATAATCATATATATGGAAAAATAGATGGAATGTTTAAATATATAAAAATAGAATTTATGTTAGAGGATTTACAAAAATATGGAGGATTGAATAACTGTAGGGGATGAATAATAAGTTGGATTGGGGTAAATATATAGATTAAAGTAGGAACATAGAGGATTACCAAACACTTGAAGGATTTACTACAAAATCCAAAGTGGGAGAATGTTGCAACCATATGTTCTAATGTTCTATTTTCTATCAATTATAAGTGTTGGAAGATTTAAAGATGTTCGGTGAAGGTTAAGATGGTTGGAGAAGGTTGAGATGAATTCTTTTCAGAATGTGTTGGGTTTTCAGAATAAAAAAAATGGAAAATTAAATACATAAGGGTCATAATAAACTTATACGTGACTATGATATTGAAAATGGTATTTTTATTCTATATAATGTGTAATGGTCACTAGTAAATTACATAATGATTAACAGAACCTTGTTGGATACGTAAGGGTCTTTCGTATGAGTCATGATGCAAGTACAATGGTCACACCATAGAAGCATGACACATAAGGGTTATTACTTTTTCAATAATAATAGTAAAATACCTTATACCAATGGTTTTAAACCATTTTTATATGACTTAGAACCATTTTTAGAGGGTTTACCTATGTTTACCACAACCATTGGGTAGGTTTCCATTATAATATCTAAATACCAATATTTTTCTTATTTTTTTTGATATTGGTAGGTTGTGGATATGTAATACAAAAATTTACAGAAAATATTGTTATATTCCCTCCTCCACCATTAGTTGGAAGTACTACCCATCACTCCATAATATCTAACCATTAATCCCAGTCACACTTCCCACTCATGGTATACATTCAAAATAGTATATATATTATAAACTTAACATTTAATTAATAACTTTGAAAATAAACCATGTCACAAATATGCTATATATTTCATCCATAAAACATCATCCATAATGTTTTGTCATAAATATAAATTTAGAAATGTTGGAGATCAATATGTACCTCAGGACTACCACTACCATCATGACTATCACTGTCATTGATTAGCCACTAAATGAGGCTAATATTCATTTTTGTTATATATAATATTCATGTTCTTTAATATTCATAAACACCATTTTAGTGCATTTTACACTTTGAACATCATTTCACATTATGATTGTAATACCTTCTTAAAATGCACTATTATGTGGTACATTTTTGAAGATCATTTGAAGTACCCAATGATTCATCTAATTTTAAGGAATCTAATTACACATATTTTAATTTTATATTCTTTGGAACAGGATATTCACTTAAATATGAACATTTTTCATTAAAGGATCAATGAAATATTCATAAAGGATGATGGAGATATTTGGAAATGAAAGGAAACAATTCTGGAGAAGGCAGATTGGACACCAGCCCCCTGATGAGAATGTGGGGCCCAACATACAGTCCCAATGAATCCCAACTTTCGTGATATGCTAGAAGACATGTATAGGAACAAATAAATATTCAAGATACACTGCTTATTCGGCCTCCATGGTGTCCATTTAGGCGGCCCAATTTAGAGATAAAATTCTGAGCCAAATTCTGAGACCCAGAAAAACAGCCCAGTAATATGATCATATCTCGGAATACACAACTCCATATGGGCCCAAATTTTACATGAGGTTATAAGAAATATTGAGATATATTTGCTTCATCTATGGCCCACTCTGATTCGGCCATCTAGAATGTCTTACAAGCGTGTATCTTCGGTGAAGGAAAGCTGGCTGCCACCTCGGGTCAAGGGTGGAAAAATCAACTCTCCCTTACTTTCCACCCACATATGGCCTACCACAACTAATTGAGGATACCTGTACTGTTTGAGGATCTTCCCAAGGGCTCAAAAATGTCTATTTAATGGAGTGTTGTCGGAGGATTGAAGTATCTTTGGTGCTTTGTTCAATTGTAATGTTATGCTGTAATTTTGTTGTCTCAAATTTGTCTTTCACAAGTAAGTTATTCAATTCACTTTAGTTTCTTAATAAAAGTTCTTATTATACTCTTATTCTATTTTTCTTCATATCAATTTGATACCGTTGGATCAAGGTGTGAATTTATTAACACCAAACCTTGTGAAATTATTCACACAATGGTGGAGTGATCATTTTATTTTTGTTGTTTTCTTTACTTCTCCATTTCCTCCCTCATGAGTCTACTTTCCGCTTCCATTGAAACCATGGGATCAATGGAGGGATAACCCACTTATGGGTTGATCCAATGGAGTAGAAAGGGGCTGGATTGGATGTTATTTATCACCCCATTAATTTATAATCACTTCTTTAATTGAGATTTTTATTTGATGATTTTAAAACTCCATCATCCTTGTTGAATTTAAGGCCACACACTTCAAGTGATAATACAAACCTTTAACTTGAAGTGCTCAAACCATTGATCCTTAAAGTGTATAGGTGATTAGTATTAAAGGGTTTAGGAATTAAACCAGTAAGTGGTGATGTTGTTTTATCTCCTTAAATGAACCCATCTCAAATATAAGAAATTGAAATCATTGAAAAGGAAATACGTCCAATCCAGCCCGAGCAATAACCTAGGATCAACTCATTATTTTAAAATGAATTAACTTAAGTCTCTTAGAGTTCCTTTAAACCCATCTAAAATCAACCCAAGTTGGCAACTTAATAGCCAAAAATAGTCCATAGAATGTACGTGTCTATAGGTTACTTCTTAGGTCCCTGAGGATTCGATAACCCAAGCTAAACTACAAGGACCGTCCTACCTTCTTCTCTTGGGTAAATTTTAGCATGAATCAAATTCTGGCGCCATTTAAAGGGACCCAAGTAAGTCATATAAACACCCATTATATTCTCCCCTATTTATTCTTTTCTCATCCAAATTCTCTTATCTTGTCCTTTTATCATTTTTTTCTTTTGGCGCATGTCTGCCTACACCTGCGATCAATCAAACCGTCTAGTTAGGGTGGATAGTCCTGGGGTTGGGGAGTCAAGTACACCAAGGGAACTCTTTCCCTTAGATCCTAATCTTCCTAATACTCTGGAGTCCAAAATCGAACCAATTTCAATGGAAGGTCTTCAAAGAAACCAACTCATAAACCCGGGTGGAAACAAAAATGGAAACCCAAATGAGGAAGCCCCAAACTTGGGGAATGCGGTCGATCAAACCATGAATGACTACCTCACACCTTTTTGGACCAATTCCCCCCATGCATTAGACACAATTTCCTAGGAGATGCCAACTACATCTTTAAACCCCATGTCCTAAACCATCTTCCCACATTCCATGGAATGGAGTCCGAGATGCCCTACCTTCACATTAAGGAGTTCAATGACATTGTAGAAACCATGTGTCCCACACATCAACTAGAATCAGCTAATATGAGGCTATTTCATTTTTCTTTAAAGGATAAAGCTAAAAATTTGCTAAAAAATTTGAGACCATCATCCACAAACTCTTGGTACCAACTACAAAGAGAATTCTACAAAAAATACTTTCCCCACCACAAAACAATTGCACTTAAAAAGGGTATCCAAATTTTTTTTGAAAAAGAGGGAGAGTCATTATATTAAACATGGGAGAGGTTCAAAGACACTCTAAACATGGTTCCACACCATGGTTTTTCTATTCCTGAACAAGTGAGAATTTTATATGAAGGGTTGGTTCTGGGGAACAAACAATTCATTGACATGATGTGTAATGGAACCTTTAAAAACAAAGCCCCAAATGATGCTTACGAGAATCTAGAAAGCCTTTCTAAACAAAACCAAACATGGGGAACTTCACATTATTCAGAAAAGCCACAATGAACTACGGGAATTCATACACTTAGAGAAGAGGAAAGCCTTAGGGCTAAACTCGCAACACTCTATAGGAAGGTTGAAGAGATAGAGCTTAGGAAAGTCTATGAAATCCAAACTATAGACCCTGTTTGCACAATTTGTGACAAACATGACCATAAAACAGACAATTTCCCAACCATTCCATCCATCAAGGAAGTTCTTTTAGGAGGAACCCCAGTGGAAGTAAATGACTTGAACTTTCAAAAGCCTCAAAACAAAAACAACTTCAACCCAAGGTATAATGACCACCTAGGCTTCCGCTGGAAAGATAACCAACAACCTAGCCAACCACAGGGTCAAAATCCTTACCCCCATCAGAACTACCAATCCCATAACCAGTTACAAACCCAACCTATCCAATACCAACATCCACCGGTCCATTTTTAACAAACCATCCTACCTCCAAAATATCCCCCGGGATAAACTAATCTCCTCAAGCACCAACCAAAACTATTCCACAAATTCTACTAGAAAAACTATGCAAAAAAAGGAGAGGATTAAATCATAAGTCTCTTCCCTAAAACAAGAAATTCAAACCATTAAAACTGGAAAGGCACCCATGCCTACTCAGGCGGTGCCGTCCTCAACTTTAAGGGGAGAGTGAAGTTGAGCTCAAACAACTCATGAACAACTAAAGGCTGTGACTATTTTAAGAAGTGGGAAATCAATTGAGATACCTGAACAAATAATTCAGAACCCACCTGAACATTCAAACTTAGATGAAAATTCAAATGAACCACAAGATCAAACTGAGGAAACTGATAACATTTTCAAGGAAAAAACTCTTCAACAAATAACCCCAAAACCTGTACCATTTCCACAACGCATGAGGGGGAAAACCAAGCCTTAATTGAGTGAAACATTGAGGGAAATCTTCTCACAATTCAAGTTAAACATTCCAATTATCGATGCAATCAAAACCATACCTTCCTACTCAAAGTACCTTAAAGACTTGTGCACTTTTAAAAGAAAATTTTCACATAAAAACCAAGTCTTTTTGGATGCTAATGTGAGTACCACCATTCAAGGGACCATTCCTCCTAAGTTGAAAGACCTGTGTTTCCCTTACATCAATGTTGAACTAGGAGAGAGCAAAGTTGTCAAGGCCTTGTGTGACCTAGGTGCTAGTGTCAATATAATATCTTATGCTGTGTACTGCCAATTAGGACTAGAAGAACTCCAACCCACATCTGTCACACTTCAACTTGCTGATCGTAGCATTAGGGTTCCAAAAGGTATTTTAAAGTATGTTCTGGTAAAGGTTGAAAACTTCATCTACCATGCCGACTTCATTTTCCTTGACAACCATCCAAACTTAAGAAATAAGGAACAAACCCCAATCATCCTTGGTCGTCCATTCCTTGCAACAATAAACTCTGTTATCCGATTCTGAAATAGGAACATGACCATCACCTTTGGGAACATGAGTCTTGACTTGAACATCTATAATGCAAGCTCACAAATAGGGGATGACGAGGAAATTCATGAAGTAAACATGATAGGAAGCATTGAAAATGAATCCATATTACATCAAGGAATATTTGATGAATGTTTAAGTTAGGATGAGATTGACTTCCTTTGTTCATATGAAGGAAGTTTATCTCCTTGTCTTGAATCATTTTCAAATTTCTCTTATGATGAAGTCTTAGGTCCAAAAATCAGTGAAACCTTTCAAGAAACCACTTTCATGGAGACCACTCTAAATTCCTTCCCTAAATCTGATCAAGCCAATCTAGTAGCTGAAACTTCTACATGTGGGGAATCAATCCTATCTGAAACTCTAAAAAAAGAAATTGAACTTGATCCAATGTCCCAATCTTCTATTGAAATTCCGAACCGACCTGATCTGGAATTGAAGGAACTTCCCGCTACACTCAAGTATGATTTTCTAGGGGACAATCAAACACATCCTATTGTCATTTCTTCTTCTCTTGAAGCCAATCATTAAAGGATTCTTCTAGATGTCCTTAGGAAGCATAAGAAAGACATTGGTTGGACCCTTTCTGATATTCCTGGGATTATCCCACTTATCGGGACTCATAGGATTGTTCTAGAATCTGATTCAAAGCCATGTCATCAACCTCAACGGTGACTCAATCCTAATCTCATGGAGGTAGTAAGGAATGAACTTATGAAATTGTTAAAATCTGGTATCATATATCCCATAACTGAGAGTGAATGGGTGATCCCAATACAAGTGGTTCCAAAAAAGGATGGAATCACAGTGATAACCAATGAGGATGGAGAGATTCTTACAACAAGGGTGAGTAGTGGATGGAGGGTCTACATTGACTATAGGAAGCTGAACTCATTCACCAAGAAGGACCATTTCCCCTTACCATTCATTGACCAAGTACTTGAGAGAGTGGCAGGTCATTCCTTCTATTGTTTCTTAGATGGGTACTCAGGGTATTATCAAATTGAGGTCTCCCTGAAGGATCAAGGAAAGAATAAATTCACATGTCCATTCTGAACCTTTTCCTTCAAACGCATGCCCTTTGGTTTATGCAATGATCCTGGAACCTTCCAGCGTTGCATGATGTGAATCTTCTCAGACACGGTAGGAGATTTTCTAGAGGTCTTCATGGATGACTTCCCTGTGTTTGGGGATACATTTGAGGGATGTCTGTAGAATGTGGAGAGAGTCTTGTCAAGATTTGAAGAAAAGAATCTGATCCTAAACTGGGAAAAATTCCATTTCATGGTTAAAGAGGGACTTGTTCTAGGACATCTAGTCTCGGGTAGGGGGATTGAAGTTGATAAAGTAAAGGTTGACATCATTCGTCACCTTCCATCACCCAAAATTGTCAAGGAAGTGAGGTCTTTCTTAGGACATCCTGGTTTCTATAGAAGATTCATCAAGGACTTTAGTTCAATCTCTCATCCCCTTTATGCTATCCTAGTAAAGGATTCTCTATTTGTTTGGATAGAAAGCTTTGAGGGTTCATTCTCTACCCTCAAATCTTCTCTCACCTCTCCCCCCATCATGAAATCTCCAAATTGAAACCTTCCTTTCTAACTTATGTGTGATTACATTGACTTTGCTGTAGGAGTTGTGTTAGGACAACGTTGTGATAAAACTCCTTATGTCATTGCTTATGCATGAAAATCCTTAAATGATGCCCAAATTAACTACACCACTACTAAAAAAAAGTTAATTGCTATTGTGTTTCCCTTATAAAAGTTTAGGTACTACCTCTTAGAATCCACCATCACCGTGTTCACTGACCATTCTATACTAAAATACCTCTTCCAAAAACAAGATGTTAAGGATAGACTGATTAGGTGGGTCCTTCTCTTACAATAATTTGACCTCACAATCAAGGATAAAAAGGGCGTTGAAAATGTTTTAGCTAATCACCTCTCTAGTATGGAAATCAAAGACAACTCAAATCAACTTTCTGTGTCTGATTCATTTCCTAATGAACACCTATACTCTGTGAGTGACTGCCCTTGGTATGCCGATATAGTGAATTTCTTAGTTACAGGAGTCATTCCAAAATTCTTAGGGAATCAAGCTCGAAGGAAATTACTTTTTGATGTTAGACACTATGTGTTTGACGATCCATACCTCTATAAGTTCTGCCCTGACCAAGTCACTAGGAGGTGTGTCCCAGAATCTGAACAAGAGTCCATCCTCAAATTCTGTCATAGTGAGGCATGTAGAGGTCACTTTTCCTCTAAGAAAACATCTGCTAAGATTCTTAAATATGGTCTCTTCTAGCCACCCTCTCAAGGGACTCTTAAACATTTTTTCAATGTTGTCCTAGTTGTCAACAAGTAGGGTCCATCACAAAAAGTAATCAAATGCCACTCACTCCCATCTTAGTGGTTGAAATATTTGACTATTGGGGAATTGATTTCATTGGTCCCTTCCCAAACTCTAGGGGATACCTCTACATTCTCTTAACTGTTGATTATGTCTCAAAATGCGTTGAGGCCATTCCCACAAAATCCAATGATCATAAAACTATGATTAGATTCCTAAAAGAAATCATCTTCTCTAGATTTGGAATTCCTAGGGCTATAATCAGTGATCGAGGAACCCATTTCTGCAACCACCCATTCTCTTCACTCATTTCTAAGTATGGTATTTCTCATAAAGTGTCCACTGCATACCATCCTCAAACTAATGGTCAAGCTGAGTTAGAGAATAGGGATATTAAGCAAATTCTTGAAAAAACTATCAACCCCTCTAGGAAAGATTGGTCTGAGAAACTCTTAGATGCTCTTTGGGCCTATCGAACCGCATATAAAACCATTTTAGGAATGTCCCCATATAGGTTGGTTTATGGAAAAGCATGTCATTTACCTATTGAAATTGTGCATAAGGCCTTTTGGGAAATTAATACAATGGATTATGATCTCTCATTGGCCGAAAAAAAGGAAATTAGATCTCAATGAACTGGAGGAACTAAGGATGGAGGCTTATGAAAATTAAAGGATCAATAAAGCTAGAGTTCAAGACTACCAATCTAGGAATATCAAGGTCAAAAATTTTGAACCGGGAAAACTTGTGCTCTTGTATAGTTCAAAACTTCATTTACACCCAGGAAAGTTAAGGTTTAGATGGTCAGGACCTTTCATAGTGCATCATGTATTCCCCCATGGGGCAGTAGAGATTCAAGATCCCACAAGTGGTTACATTTTCAAGGTCAATGGTCAAAGGTTAAAACCATTCATTGAATCATTCAATAAACCGGAAATAGAGGTTGAGTTAACTGTGCCAACCTATAAACCAGTAAAAAATTTATAGATTTAGGGTCCATGTTGGGATAAAGACATTAAACAAAGCGCTGCATGGGAGGGAACCCATGGATTTCAAGTTTCCTGTCATTTTGTTGTTTTAATAAAATTTATATTTTATATAGGATTAATTAATCATTTTTATATTAAAAAAGACTGTTTACCTGTTATTCTATTATGAGTATGGATGGGTATGAAAGGGGAGCACCGTATTCATTCATGTCACGCGGTGTGATCCCTGAGTAATACCTTACCCAGAAAATTAAAAGAAGATAATGTATCATTAGTTTGATTAAAAAAAAAACAGAAAAATAGGAAAAACCATAAAAATGATGATACATGGAATTAAATATTTTTTTGTGTTGTTTTTTTTGTATGGTCTGTTCTTCTTTTGATTCAGGTACTAATTTGGGTGATACATGTTCAATCAAGGAGGTGCCTACATCCCCCAAGATATCAAAGGACTAATTTGGAGCAGCAAGAACTTCAACTTCAACCACCAGGTGATTTCATTCCATGATCCTCGGTTTCAATTTCCTTTTTGAACATCCATTATCTGCCTCTACTCCTTCTAAATTTTTATTTCTTCAAACATTGGGGACAATGTTTTTTTAAGTTGGTGGGGGGAGATAAAATAAAAAAAATGCTTTTGTGTCGAAAAAAATGAATGATTTGAAAAAAAATGTGTAAATGGAAGGAAAAATTCCTTTAACTTTGAACATGGTAATACACATTGCACGCTTTGAAACTGAATATCAAATAATTTAGCATGCCCTGATTCTGATTTTAATTCTTATATAATTTCATGATCATAGATTTTGGAAAGTGTGGCTGTCCAATGTGATATTTCATCGTTTATATTTTCATCCAAATAAAAAAAAGATCACAATGCACATCCTTTGGATAGCGGGGTATTAGTTCAAGTTCATGGGGTCCCATAAATAAATAGCATAGGTTTGGCGATCATTTTATTTTAATATGAGTATTCAAAAAAAATTAAAAAAATTGCGCGTAGAGCAATGAAATAACCTAATGCGTGGCTTTTAGCACTTGGGGATCGTGACTCCATAGTTGTCTGGCCCAGAGTTAGTAACTTTCTCTCTATTTTTGGTAATTTGAATTTGTTTTTGACTAAGTTAACTCGAGATGATTCCAGAGTATGTGGGCTTCACTTGGTTCCCTAAGGCCTTTGAGCCTAGGAGTCATTGGCAAAGTCTCGCTACGGGGGTATACTCTTTTGAGTGCAATTTCAATTACCATAGAAAAATTGTAAAAAAAACAAAAAAACAAAAAAACAAAAAAAATTATACAATAAAAAAATTAATACTCATCTTAATATTGAAATGTGATTCCACCTAGCGCTTCCATCATTTCCCCCTTGAATAAAGATGAATCCCCATGTCTATTGTGATGCACAACACATCCTCATACTTAATTGATATTGGATGAAATATGAAAATGAATTTGAACAAAGGAATGGGCTTGGGATTGGGATCTGCTTATGAAACTATCTTGTATTAAAATATTTTTATGGGTTTAATTATTGTTTGTTATATGGGTTTCTGGTGATCATTGTGTATTAAAATGTTTTTGGAAAAGGGAATTCGAATTTCATATTGTCGAGATATATTTTTCTTGGGACTAGAAAAACTAAAGTTGTGGGGTGTGATTAGCCACTAAATGAGGCTAATATTCATTGTTAATATATATAATATTCATTTTATTTAATATTCATAAACACTATTTTAGATCATTTTACACTTTGAACATCATTTCACATTATGATTGTAATACCTTCTTAAAATTCACTATTATGTGGTACATTTTTGAACATCATTTGAAGTACCCAATGATTCATCTAATTTTAAGTAATATAATTATACATATTTTAATTTGATATTATTTTAAATGTATATTCACTTCAATATGAACATTTTTCATTAAAGGATCAATGAAAGATTCATAAAGGATGATGGAGATATTTGGCAATGAAAGGAAGCAATTCTGGAGAAGGCAGATTGGAAACCATCCAACTGATGAGAATGTGGGGCCCACCATACAGCCCCAATGAATCCCAAACTTCCTGAGATTCTAGAATACATGTATAGGAACAAATAACTCTACAGGTTCCAATGCTAATCCGACCTCCATAGTGTCAATTTAGGCGGCCCAAGTTAGAGATAAAATTCTGGGCCAGATTCTGCGGCCCAGAAAAACAGCCCACTAATATAATTATATCTCGGAATCCACAACTCCAAATGGGCCCATATTTTACAGGATGTTAAAAGAAATCTGTAGATATATTTTATTTTTCTATGTACCACTCTGATTTGGCCATCTAGAAGGTCTTCCAAGTGCGTATGTTCTATGAAGGAAAGCTTGCTGCCACCTCAGGTCAAGGGTGGAAAAATCAACTCTCCCTTACTTTCCACCCACCTATTGCCTACCGAAATTAATTGAGGAGACTTGGACTGTTGGAAGATAGACCCAACGCCTAAAAAATTACTATTTAAGGTAGTGGTTTTTGAGGATTGAAGGATCTTTGGTGCTTTGTTCAATTGCAATGTTATGCTGTAATTTTGTGGTCTCAAATTTGTCATTCACATGTAAGTTATTCAATTCACTTTAGTTTCTTAATAAAAGTTCTTATTCTAATATTATTCTATTGTTCTTATTATCACTTTGATACCATTGGATAAAGGTGTGAATTTATTCACACCAAACCTTGTGAAATTATTCACACAACGGTGGAGTGATCATTTTATTTTTTTTGTTTTCTTTACTTCTCCATTTCCTCCCTCATGAGTCTACTTTCCGCTTCCATTGAAACCATGAGATCAATAGAGGGATAACCCACTTATGGGTTGATCCAAGGGAGTATCAAGGTGCTGGATTGGATGTTATTTATCACCCCATTAATGTATAATCACTTCTTTAATTGAGATTTTTATTTGATGATTTTTAAACTCCACCATCCTTGTTGAATTTAAGGCCACACACTTCAAGTGCTAATATGAACCTTTACCTTGAAGTGATCAAAAAATTGATCCTTCAAGTGTATATGTGATTAGTATTAAAGGGTGTAGGAATTAAACCAGTAAGTGATGATGTTGTTTTATCTCCTTAAATGAACCCATCTCAAATATAAGAAATTGAAATCATTGAAAAGGAAATACGTCCAATCCACCCCCAACAATAACCTAGGATCAACTCATTATTTTAAATTGAATTCACTTAAGTCTCTTAGATTTCCTTTAAACCCATCTAAAATCAACCCAAGTTGGCCACTTCATAGCCAAAAACAGTCCATAAAATGTACGTGTCTGTAGGTTACTTCTTAGGTCTCTGAGGATTCGACAACCCAAGCTAAACTACAAGGACCGTCCTACCTTCTTCTCTTGGATAAATTTGACCGTGAATCAGTTATCATCTTCATCATGAGTGTCCTCACTTGCATCATCACCTTCTATATCATCATCACTATCACCACAAGGGAATAAATCCCCCCAAAAACCACTAAGACCATCATCGTCATACCCAGGTGTATCATATAAGGAGTGAATATATGATATTTATATATAAATAACTCAATTCGTATACAGTATAAGTGATGGAAATACTATTGTAATTTATTTTAGAAACTTCTTCTTGGCCTTTTTAATTCCTTCGAAATCCCTCATTGCTAATTTTTTATCTTATAGTGCTACTATATGGGCCACTTTCAACTCGATGCTAGTAGATCTTCTAGAGGCACATAAATTGTGCTATTTACTAGTGGGGATGATAGTCTTCCAAGGTAGATTGCGGACTCTTCGATGGTTCTCATCACATAATATTTGTCATAAATGATTACCTAGTCTGAATTTATCATCCTATTTCTCATAAAGGTCCTCCAAAGAAAACTTTTGGAAATATAAATGACACACTTATTCACATAATATATATTAAAATTTGACTATAGAAGAATATAACAATCAATTATTTCTTACATATACTCATTTAAATAACTTATTTATTTATTTTTTCTATTGGATAAAAAATATTTTCCCGAGGTACACACCCCAATATGTTTAATACTACCAGCTAAAAATGACATAGAATATAAGAAAAAATTATAAAATAATATTTTATTGATTATTTAATTTTATTTTTAAAAACTTCTTGTAAACATTAAAATCTATTGGGTATTGGGTAGTAAAAAAGGACTAGTTTTAGGTTAAAAATGTTTCAAATTATATTGGTGATTTAATTTAATATGATTAATGAGAAGAAGGATGGTCTGGCATCATAAAAATGTTTTTATTTTAAAACTATCTGAACCAGTTTAATAGATTTCTTCTACAATTTGGTAATTTTTTAATTAATGACACAAATGAGCTTGAATTGGGGAATGGTAATTTATATTAAAGGTTAATACACATTAATCAGTGTTATGGAACATATTTTGGACAAATATATTGGTTGTTAATATAATATTTAGAATAATTGGTTTTTATTTTAAAAGGAGCGATTTTTTATGTTCATAATTTTAAATTATTGTGTAACTTAAAATATATGATTTTTATTTAAAATAAATGTGTTTAGATGATTTATATTTTAAAACTTATTTCATATTATTGGTTCGGACATGTCTGGTTCAATTAATATGAATTATGTGATATATTGTTTTTCATGTCCATAGAACCATTGTTTCTATGGTTATCTATTAAGATGTTTATAATTAGTTTATTTTTTTCTATCATTTATTTTAGTTGTGATTTATAGGGTTTTCTTAATTTTATGAGTGGTTAACTTTTTGGGCTACATTTTGTTTGAAGATGAAATTTTAGAATGATATGTTATGTGGATAAATATTATTTATTTTATGTGATATGTGATAAAAATAGTCAGGAATTGTTTATTTAGGATAAAACAATTATATATAGTTTCCTTGGATAGAATTAGGTGTGATTATTTAGGTTGGTATTTATTTTTTATTTTATCTCTTTTTTGTGGATGTTTCGTGTATAAAAAAGAAATGATAAGTAGGTTCTTTGATGGATAACTATTTTAATGGTCATTTGGGTTTAATTATGAAAATTTAGCATTGTAAAATTTTTATTTTACAATGAATAGATTATTGGGATTTCATTAAATAGTCTCAGGATGATAATTATAGATTTTGGTCTTGAGGTTGTAGGGTTAGCCTAGAATTTTAAGGGATGTTGAGATTTTGGTTGGTAAATCTTTAAAATATAACTAATTTTTAGTTTAAATGATGTAAAATCATCAATATATATATATATATATATTTACCTTTTAAAATTTTGAGTTTCACAAGTAACATCTTGGTATAACTATAAATAGTTTTTAAGCTGATTCATATTCATTTTTTAAATAGTTTAAAGACTATATACAATTTTTTTAAATGTTCTTTACATAGTATTTAAATACCATTTAAAAATAGTTAAAATACAGTTCATATAACTTCAATTAAATATTTTTTAAATTTAATGTATACAATTTTTAAACTATTTTTAATAAAAATTCTTTAAATACTATTTATATGAAATTAAAAAAAATATTTAAAATATTGTTTGTAAACTATTTTTAACCATTTTATAGGATTTTTGAAAACTCTTTAAAAATTATTAACTAAATATATGTTGTTTATAATTTAAATGAAAATTTAATCTTTTTATGATTTATTTTAAATTTATTAGGATCCATTAAGTTTGAGTATGTTGAAGTTATTTTATATCCATTAAATCCATTTTAGTTAAATTTTAATTTATTCCATTATTTAGGAATCAATTTAGTTCATTTTTATTCAATTCCTGATAGGTTAAGTTAGTTGAGTATGATTTATTTATGGTTTTATCCATTTATATAGGTCTGGTTTTCAGTTTATGTATATCAATATCATATCATTTAAGTTTTGTATGATTTAGGATGAGCCATATAAGTTGGATTCGGTATGAGTAAGTTCTTACTTATATAGTTGGTTCATGCAGTTTTGTTTGTTTTGATTATTTTTAGATTAATTTGATTCAATTTACTTTTTGAATCATTCTGAGTCTTATAGGTGTGGTAGGTTTGATATGGTTTGGTTTAATTTTGTTGTAACCTAATTAAATCCAGTTATACTTAAAAAATACATGTTTTCACATGGTTATATATATTAGGTTTCCACAAAGCTTTCATATACTTCTTAACGTCCTTAATTTTTTAATTTATTTATGATGATTCATGAAAATTTAGATTCAATAATACATTACGAAGTATTAATGAAAATCATAATCAATTTCAATAAAAAACATTAAATTTGAATAATACCTTTAACTTGCCACTCTTCTAATAAAAAATAATTTCCTAGAATTGTGTTACTAGAAACTCCTTGAGGGTTAGTTTACCTTTTAAATAAATTCCAACTATACCACGATTTATATTATATAAATTATGCTTATGTTCTCTCTATATATTACCTAATTTAATTATCCATCTAACCCTCACATATTCACCATCAAGAAAATTATAGTGAAGTAGCTACCTAAAAATTAATCCATATAAATAAAATAATAATATAAAGTTTAATATAATAAATGTTTTTACTCATATATAATCCCTTTTAGTATATGTATTTAATTTTTAGGTATCTTAAAAAAATTAGTTTCAAGGGAATGATGTCACGATATTCGAAAAACGCCACCATACGACTCCTATATTCTCTCATAGTTTTTCCAATCATTTAATTTAATTCATTATACATGACCATACCATTTTTATAGAAGGTTCAAACATCATACATGAAATTATTCCCATGTCTCGTTATAGTGGAAGAACAAACTATAAAAGAATAAATGAAAAATATTAAATTAAAAAATATTAAAATGAAAAATATTTATAGTTACAAAAATTAATAGGGTTATATATATATTGCTAATCCATGATGATTAGTGGGCTCTGATGGATCCCTAGGATGTGAAAGATTGGTAACATGTGTAATGTTAGGGGGTGAAATTTTTTTTCGAGATGATATGAAGGAAATAGAGTATAATTTGAAGGAGAACAAACATAAAATCCTAGTGTGAATAGAGAAGAAGAAAATAAAGGTGGTGACATAGAAGATTTTAGAAAATGATAGTAGGGAAGGGGACCATAATCCATAATTAGGTAAGGAATTGATATAGGAGGATGATTATTGAACCCAAATGGTGGAGACATAACACACAATATGAATATCCCTAATTTCTATAAGGGAAATATTGGAGAATAATCTCCCCTAGATATCACATCTGGTGAGTGGTCTGGGTGTGATTGAGTATAAAAAGTGAAAAAAGTAGCTCTATAACCTTCCCCCCCTTGAACACGTATGATGGTCATTGACGTTACTAGTCTAGTTGGAGAACAACTTTCTCTAGGATGGTGGAACCATATTAAAATTTGAAAATGATAATAACATGAAATTTTGTGTTGTTAATATATATATATATACATACATATATATATAAAATAATGTACTCACAATGGGAACCAGAGGATTAATTCCAATTTATCTCATACAGAGACCATGTTTATACATTATATTCCATCATATCTCTTTAGAATTTTTCTTTTACTGCATTAGAAAACAAATAAAATTTAATTATAAATTTAATAAAAATTACATAACATAATAAATTCATAATTATTAGGATGATAAATGGTTATGATATGATTTTATTTTTGTATGTTCAATTCATTCCAATTAAGTTTTTGTTAGGTTAGTTTAATTTGGATTATTTTAAGATGGCTCATTTTTATTGTACTTTTCCTTGAGTTGGGTTTTTTTGAGGTTGGTTATGTTCAAGATTATAGAGAACTGACACTAGTAAGCCTAGAGTTGGTGTCTACTACCATTACATTGGCATGGTTACAAGGAATGAAATCCTGATGGACCGAAGAGTTTAGAAGTCTTGGAAAACTAGATATATACATGATACTTGTATTAAAAAAAGAATAAACTAATTACAATATAATTTTTTTCTTTCGAGGATAACTTTATTCCATCTTAGATATCCATGAATATCTTTCTTAGTACACTTATTGGATTCCTAGGGAAGGGAAACAAAATAAAGGTGAGCACAAGTGATCAGTAAGTGTTAATAATAGTAGAAAAAATAATGAATAAATGTGAATAGTCAATATGGAAAGTTAAATAAATAATAATACATACCATTAAAAATATTATTAAGGGAAAGTAAACCATAATAAATAATGAATTGATGAGAATTATTCAAAATGTCAAGGTAAGTTACTAATAACACATTCCATTCAAAAGCTCAACAAGGGAAAGTAAAGAGGAAACAATATTTAATTGAAGATAACAAATCAATATGGAAAGGTAAATAAATAATAACACATTCCATTCAAATAACTATATAAGGTGTAATAAATATAAAAAGGTAAGAAACTGTAATACTTTCCATTTAATCAATAAAATGGGAATGAAATGCATCCATAGATATATCAACATAATAATCTCATTGATAATAATAATAAATAAATTCTTAATAACAGAAATGCTTAATTATTAGATGTTATGTTTCCTAGTCACATGATACCTTTACCTTCATGATCTATTATCAAGATAGTTTATATATATGGGTAGAAACCCACCCATTTTTCTTAAAAATAAACTCGAAGGGTTCGTCTCCAACTAATTTCTTCTCATGAGACTACTGATGCATCATAGGGCTTAATTTAAATGGTCCTCAACCCAAAAGTCTTGCATTATCCAGTTCCCAACTCGTATGTCTTGCATTAACTGAGCCCCAACCCATATAGTATATGTCCAAAGCATTTAAATAATGAAAGTGACTTATAAAATATCCGTATTGAGTAAAGGATACAAATTTATCAATATTTACTTATTCAATCAAATAACTTTTAATGTAAATTCCATATTTAAAAGTGATATATAGTTTAGGAAATAAACATATCCATGATAAATTATTTGTAAAATTAGGGGAAATCAAATATTCAATTATCATAGGAAATTGAATATTTCAATGGGACTAAAAGGAATCAAAATAGTGAATGTCAATAATAAACTCGGTCAAACAAATCATAAACTATCCAAAGGAACAAATAAGGAAAATTTAAATACAACATATCCCAAGTGGTGTAAAAATAAAGGATTTTTGACTTTGATGAATTAGAATACTAAACAAAGTTATTTAGTAAAACCTTGAACAAAATGAGATTATGAAGTAAACCCTTAAAAAGACTATAACATTGATATGAGAATAAATCAATGAAAAGATTATGTGGGTAAAATATATATCCACATAAAACAAGTAGAAATAAAAAGATATGGTAAAAATTTATTACACACATAATCCTATAATATTAGCGATAATGAGGAAGTAATATAACCCAATGAAGAGGAATCAGGTTATAAAATTATTTACCACTTAGAAAATTTTAATAAAAATCAACTTAGAAGAAATAATTAAAATTGAAACACAAAATACCATGAAGATAAATTGATTCATTATATAATATATAAAAATTAGTATTAGATACACCACACATAAGAATTATGTGGTGAATATGACATTTATCTCATGGATACAAAAAATGAGATGAAAATCCCTTACTTTGCATTTCTTTTTGGGTTTAAAATCCTTTAAATTGATGTATAATGGTTTTAAAAAAGCTAATAACTTATTTCAGAACCATATTAATATTTATGATATCATATATTATCTTCTTATAATATCTTATTTCTCATTTATTGGTAATCTTCCATTATTTTCACTATTTTGGGTGTTAATTACCTAGTTTCTGAAGTATGTTTTAACTTGTTACTTTTTATTCCTATCATGGGTTCATCATATAAAGAATGTAAAACATGATTTTAATATATTATATATTTATTATATATGTATTTATAATAATCCATAATATTTGGAGATAAGAAATGGAATGCACCGATCATGGAAATGGTAGGCCATATATACACATGAACAATACTTTCATTTCTTTTATGTATTTAAAGAATGAAAAGTAATATATATATATATATATATATTATAATTATAGTGTAATATTTATTTCATATATTTCGGATAGTTTCATTAAAACTATTCTTAATACATTCCATGTGCAGTGTGAATGAATCACATTGCTTTGAGGGGGCGGTAGTCCACACTTCCACTAATGATGTTATCACATTTACACAAAATGTAAAGCATAAGGGTATGGTTCATCTAAAAATTAAATAATAATAAATACATTATAAATATCATATATAAACAAAATTTACATCATAATTACAAACCATGATAGCTGGTAAAGGAAAAATGAACTATATCATTTTGTGAGGTGATAGTTTGTCGTGCACATAAATGGTATGTTCGTTACCCATTAAATGAAAGTGTGTTTAATTATAGGTCAAAAACTTATAATAAAAACATATTAGTATATTTAGGATAGTATTTTTATTATATAATCATTTAATAAAAATATTTTAAGGGGTGGAGAATGAAAATAAATAAATAGAGCTTGAGGAAGGATGTTACCTCTTTTGGGTAATTCCTTTTGGTTTGCACCAAAGAGCATCCTTGGTTTTCTTCAGGCCCAAAGTAGGATTATAGAATTGGAGGAGGGATTATGAAGATATATTTTGGAATATCTTGGTAAACCCAAAGTATCTTGAGAGGTTTGAGGAAGTGTGATGGGTGAGTTCCTTTTTAATTTTTAGTCCCTTGTTAAGTTAAATTTTCACTCAATCATTGTAAATAATAATAATAATAACTTTCAATAATATTTTTTTATCAAAAATAATTTGACCTTATTAGACATTATAAATTATCATTATTCCAAATATGGAATCTATTTATCCAAATTCCAATCACATATGTGGGATAAATTAATTTAAATTTAATTCCACAAATGGGAAGAAAAAACATGTTTTCAAAGTACAATGTTTCAAAAGTTTTCTATGTTTTTATATTACATTTAAAATTAAAATTGATTAAAATGGCCTAAATTAGTTTAATTGTTATAAAATTTATCCAATTTAACTTTAAAACCAATCAAAAATATAATTTTACCTTATAAATAATTTATAAGAAAAATCATTTCTGAATTAAAATTTAGTATTTTTCACTATTCTTTAAAAAAATTAAAATTCACAAAAAAATACGAAACATTCACCCTAAAATAATTTTGATGTTCCTATTTCAATAATTAATTTTAATTTTACCTTTAAAATATATAAAATTTTAAAAAACTATATTGAAAATAGGTTCACCATTAAAAGGTGGTAAAAGTGCCTTAGAAAAATATTGATTTTTTATACAAAACATTGGGTTAGATCTTATTTTATGACCACAAAATCTATTGGATTAATATAAAAAATATTTTTGTAAAGACCCAGTTTTCCATGATTTTTTAATTATATGGAAATATTTCGTGTCTGTGAAAATTGACGGCACATGATTCCAAGGCCCAGTGTGCCCAGAATTAATTTCTGAACTTTTTTTAGGTACGTTCAGTAAATGCCCAAGGGACGCTTTCTGAATTTTTAACTGGTGCTCGAACTACAATTCTAAGGGCACCGTTGAATCTGAAGCACTAAGATTTTCTTAAGGTAGGCTTCACCTTGATTGCAGTAGGTCGGAAGAAAAAGTTAAGTTTTAGGTACTTTAAAAGAATAAACAAAATAACTTTATTATTTTGTTTCCTTTCTTTTTCCTCCAATGGACAAGCAGTAACGTGAGACCAAAAACATGTCAAGACAATAAATGTATTGACCTTTCAATCGCATGTAACAGCACTGTTGGGTAATTAGGAAGGTTCATAATTAATGAACCCCGATTAAATCCCACGAACGTTACTCACCCACCCCCTCTCCTATTTATACGGAGCTTGGGGAGAGGTATCTGCACTGCTTCACCTATCAACGAAGTGCTGGAAAAGTGCTGAGACAGAAAACCCTTGGAGGACGGAGCTGGTTCCGGTGAGCAGTGACAAGCGACACCAAAACCCTAAACTGAAGATCGATGATCGAGCGACGTCATTGGAGGCTAGTTGCTGGGTACAACTAACACCGACCCACTTCCTCAATCGCGGGATTTTTACATTGTTCTTGAGGTAGGGTTTACTTTTGGTTTTATTTCAAGAGTTGTAAAATCCTTTTTCCTCCCTCGTGTTGTTTTCAAGCTATCGCGGAGGGCACAGACCTAACGAACCCAGCTCGGACCCTCTTCTACCTTTCTACCCCCTTCTATTCTCCATAGAAGACCACCGATGCTGCTGCACCGACGACTATCACCGGCAGGGACCAAGGAGGTGGATGGCATCGACCGATCGTGAGGGAGGAGGTGACACACCTGCATCGCCGGAGGAACCGACTGTGGATCATCAACCTCCACGGTCGGAGGAGGTGGCTGGCACACCAGCTGACTGCGAAAGAAGAGGGCGGTGTGAACAGCATTCCGTCAGAGGATGCAGGCTGCAGCTCCTCAGCAGCTGCAGACCGAGGGAGGTGGCTGGCATTCCAGCTGACCGTGGGGGGTGGAGCAGTGCACCATCATGCGCCGCTGGTGATTGAGGCCAGTATCGGTCGACTGTGATGAGAGGGAGGACCCGATCTAGTGGGTCCCGCATTACACCTGTAGGCACCATGTGGCACCACCATATGGAAGAAATCTAATCGCTCCCACGACCATTTGGGAAAACCAGGGGTCACTCCTCTGGGGGAGGCTAGGGTGGACCCCACCGTAGGTCAGATCGGTGGGCCGGGACTCCCCATTATAGGCCGGGCGGCTCCCTTGCGATCTGGGCTGAACCCTTGAGGGGTGGTCTGGACCTCGGTGCAGTGGTCTGAGCCTCCTACGGACAAGCCCAGACCGGGTCGGGTCGGGTCGGTCCAGACCCGGGCCCAACCGAACCCATAAAAACTTAAAGGGCCATATATTGAGAACCAGACATCCATTTGATGAACCTTCTATGACGCTGGTATCCTTGTATTGAGACAGAAATTTTGGTATTTTACACTTGAGTTTTGGAGGAATTAGTAGTACGAATGGTTTGGATCAAACCCGAATCCAACCGGGCCCTTGGAACTAAAACACTTATAACTCACAGACTGGGTGTCCAATTGACACACCATCTATCGCGTTGGAACCCTTACGACATGGAGATCCTTTGGGTTACTTCTTTTTGGAGCTTAGTGGCTGTCGAGGTAAGACTAATATCTCGAGGGGTAGATTCTATATAATTCAAGCGCACCGGGTGTGAGAAATCCTGTAGCAGGCTATAACGTAAAGAAAGAACATCGATCCTATGTGGGTCATCATCTATCGATCCAATGTGGGTCAAATTATATTAGATCCCTTTGTGGATCAACACTCAATGATCTTATGTGGGTTAGCACATATTGATCCTGTGTGGGTCAGATCCTTTGTCCGTCAGTGGGGTTTAGTACCTATTAATCCAGTGTGGGTCAGTAGCTGTGCTTCTTAATAGAATATTATGACCTAGTTTACGACTAATAATAAATACTTCTATACTTAATTTATACCTTATTGTGATCTGAGTATTTTCACCTTCGTGGTGTTATCTTCGTGGTTCTACCTCTGTGGTACTTCTATCGTCGTTTTGTTACCTATGTGGTACTTCTATCTTCGTGGTGTTACCTGTGTAGTACTTCTACCTTTGTGGTTTTTTCTTCGTGGTGTTACCTGTGTGGTATTTCTACCTTCATCGTGTTACCTTTGTGGTATTCTTCCTTAATGTATGAGATTTTTATATCTTGATAACTTAGGTATATGTATGGGCATATACCTAAGAAAAGTTGAAGTATTGCTTTGTGGTTTTTCCTTCATGAAACTCTAGGATACCTATGGGGATCTCGGGGTCCCTACTGAGTATCTTTATACTCAAACCTGCACTGGATATGCCCACACCTTGTTGTGTCTTATGTAGATGGCGAGTAGCATTGGTCTAAGTTTAGGGAGCCATGTCTGAATGTTACTCTGAGGTGGACCATTTGGCGTGACGTGACACAGGGACTACTGATCGTGAGCTGTACCTACCCTTCAGGTAGGATCCTTAGTGGATGATCTAGGAGCAGTTTTTTCAATTTTAAGTTGTATTTGTACTTTTTAGTTATACTTTTACTTTTCAGTTGTGCTTGTATTCTGGCCCCTTTACTTTCAGCACACTTTTACTACAACAGTTTACTTCATGGTTGCTTCTTGATGTGTTCTTGGACTGTGTGTCTGTACAAGTTAAAAAGGAAATTGCTTCCCATATTAGGGATATGAGTTTCCGGTGCTAGTCTCCATCCCCTGGCCTACGGAAGGTGGGATTGGTATAGTCACGACATGGGCCCCGAGGGACGGGTCATGACAAAGTGGTATTAAAGGGAGGTTCTACCGAAGAAATAGGACTCCGATATTTTGTAATAGGAAATAATGTTAAGTGTTATGGGTGTGGTTTTTAGTTTAGGGAATCCAGTGTTGGTGCGGCGGTCGACGTATCCATACACCAGGACCTTGACTTTTTATTTCTGACTCAGTGTAAAAAAACAGTGATTACGTGTGTTTTGAAAATATTTTCTTATGATCTCTTCAAGTCAGCTCACTAGGTATAACTTATTGACCATGGAACACCTATCTTCTTTTAGGATGACTCTATGTAGACAACCAACTAGGATTCCGGAGAGTGTACATGATGACAGTCCACTGAGCGATGAGGCCTCAGTGCAGGGCCCTCTTACAGCGTTAGCACCTTCGGGTGGTGTACCAGCAACACCACTACTCGTTGGGCATCCATTTCCACCAGCCCCACCAGAAGAGGATGCATTTCAGCTGAGCATGTTTCATGTGTTTCAGCAACAAATGCCTCTAAGGTTCTGAGGATAGATGCACCCGCAGGCGGCTGAGGATTGGTAGGAGGCTGTAGTTAGAGTTCTTTGAAATTGGGGACACCAACTGATCTGATGGTGAACCTAACCGCCAATATTTTTCAGGAATCAACATGGATATGTTGGAGCTTGATGCTCCAGATACACGATGAGGTGACCCTCATCTTGGTGTACTTCAAGATCCTTTTCAGGGAACATTTCGTCCCAGCGAATCTACACTCAGTGCATATACATGAGTAGCTGCACTTACAGTAGGGAAGCATGACTGTGGCCCAGTACTCGGCGAGGTTGACTGATCTCTAATGCTACTGTACCGACATGGTATGCGACCTTTTATTCATGGACCAGGCATTTTATAAGGGTTTCTTATGGGATATTAGAGAATAAATGATATCACTTAGCATTCCGATGTAGGATGGGGTGCTAGAGTGATCACTTTTGGTGGGGAGCTTCCTAGCTGAGCAGGTACCGATGGTGAGAGCCACCACTGGATGTCAGGTAGCAGAGTCATCTGTGGAATGTGGTAGATGGATTATGTAGGGGAAAAAGTAGGCCAGTCCTTCCCGTGGGTGACCTCCAGATACATGGTCGGTAGTGTGGGGATCACAGGATAGAGGAGTACTACTGAGGAGAAGGCAATGCTACTCGTGCGACAGGAAGGGTCACATGGAACGTGATTTCCCAACCCTCCATACGGATGACCATAAGATGGTCGAGGGACCACCGATTCAGAGGCAAGATTCAATTAGAGAGGTCTGTAGGTAGCAGGCAGACGTGGAAGAGGAGCTGGCTATGCAGTAGGTGGTGGGAAGCGATTCGAGGTTCTACCGCTAGCACCTCTTGGTGGTCCACCCTGACCACATGGAGCAGATGGATAGCTATGAGCTGAGCTCCAGGCAACTGAGGCCTATGATCATTGAGCTCCAGAGATGATTAGTGGTACGATCTATGTATACTCCACCTTAGCTTTAGTACTTATAGAAACAGGTGCCAGTCATTCTTTTATTTACATGACCCTCGTTCGGAGGTAAGAGATTCTGGCAGATTCATTGGATGTATCCTTACAACTAGAGACTCATACTAGATAGAATTAGACGATTACACAGTGGTTCCTGTAGTGTGATCTTACTCTAGGAGGCGAGATCATGAGCTAGGATCTTCTAGTAGCGGCGTCGAGGCCTTATGAAATCATCTTGTGTATGGATTGGTTATCCACAGTCCATGCCCAAATTTACTATATCTGGCAGAATGTGTAGTGTGTCCGCGAGGATGGGACCTGGGTTTCCTTCACTGGCGAGAAGGGAACTTTTGAAACATAGGATGAACTTACCCAGTGGAGGGTGTATCCAATCACACATTAGTTAGCTATATTTAACCTTAGAGAAGTTGATGTTGAGAGTCCGAACTATCCGATAGTGGTGGACCAGTATGCTGATGTCTTTTCTGATGATGTTTCGGGACTATCTTCTCACAGAGAGGTGTAATTTTACATCAAACTTTACCCTATGACGACCCCAATATCTTCAATAAAATATCAGATGGCTCATGCAGAGCTTCGTGAGTTATGGGTACAACTGGAGGACTTGTAGAGGAATGAGTTTATAAGGCCTAGTGTTTCTCAATGGGCAACCCAAATTTTGTTCTCTAAGAAGGAAAATGGGAGTTTGAGACTCTTTGTGGACTATCGACACCAAAAACAGGTGACCATGAAGAACAAGTATCCACTTCCAAGGACTGATGATCTTTTCAATCTGCTAAAGGGAACTCGTTGGTTTTCAAATATAGACCCCAAATTAGGATATCATCAGCTCAGAGTACGAGATGAGGATGTTCAGAAGACGACCTTAAGATGTTGGTATGACCAGTATGAGTTCTTGGTTATGCCATTCAGCATGACCAATGTCACTACAGTGTTCATGGGGCTCATGAACATGATCTTTCAGCCATACCTAGATCTCATTGTGGTGGTCTTCATCGAAGACATCTTGATACACTCAGCGTTAGAGGAGGAGCATGTCTATCATCTTCAGATAGCTCGGGATACACTCCAAGAGCACCAGCTTTATGGTAAGCTCTCTAAGTTCCAGTTTTAGATAAGAGAGATCCATTTTCTGGGACATGTTATCTCAGAGGATGGATTTGTAGTGGACCCGACAAAGATAGAGGTTCTTCTTACTTGGGAGCCACCCAGGAGTGTGAACATGGTGCATAGTTTCCTGGGGTTGGCTGGTTACTATCAGAGATTCGTTTATGAATTTTCCAGAGTTGTGGTACCCTTCTCAGCATTGAAGATGAAGGTACATCCCTTTGTATGTACAAAGAGATTCCAACAGAGTTTTTAGGGGCTTAGGTAGAGACTGAAATGTGCCCCCATATTGAGGCTACCAGAAGAGGGTGTTGGGTATATATTCTACTATGATGCATCAAGGATCAGACTTGTGTGTGTCCTGATGTAGGAGCGAACAGTGATCACCGACGTCTCATGACAACTGAGGAAACATGAGAAGAACTATTCTACCCACGACCTGGAGTTAGTAGTAGTGGTCATCACCTTGAATATGTGGCGATATTACTTGATGGGAAAACATTTTATATTCTACTCTAATAAGAAGTGTCTTAGGTATATCTTCTCTCAGAAGGACCTGAAATTTAGACAATGGAAATGGCTAGAGTTCCTCAAGGACTATGAATTTGATATAGTCTATACTCCTGGGAAGGAGAACGTGGTATCAGATGCACTCAGTAGGAGGTCTGGTCTGTAGTTGCTGAGTGATGTGACACAACATCTATCCGCGTTGCATATATCCTTCATGGATAGAGATGGAGAAGAATACCCCCAGTCTATGACAATCACTCCCCCAATCCTTCAGCGAGTCAGGGAGGCACTGTTTGGGGACATTTACTGTGAGGATCGATGTGCTCAGATATCCTCAAAACATGCACCTGATGGATTTTATGAAGGTGGGGAGCATTCCATTCTCTTCTGAGGACAGACCATGGTGCCGGTGGTGCTACAAGAGGAGGTGTTGTTGGAGTTCTATACGTCCCCTCTAGTGGTACATCCTGGTGTGGAGAATATGTACCAGGACCTCCGTTTTCAACACTGGTGGCTCAGTATGAAGAAAGAAGTGGCAGAGATTGTTTCTAGATGGCTCACTTGTTATTAAGTTAAGGTCGAGCATTAGGTTCCATCAGGCTTAGCGCAGCCACTAGGGGTACCGAAGTGGAAGTGGGATGGAATGTTCATGGAATTTGTTATAGGGATTCCATGTACAACTAGGGGGCATGATTCTATGTGGGTGATCGTTGATTGACTCACCAAGTCGGCCTAATTCCTACCTATCTAAGAGCAGGTATGAGTAGAGGGCTTGAGGCACATCTACTTACATGAGATTGTGCGACTTCATGGGGTGACATGAATGATCGTCTCTGACCATGACACACATTTTACATCCCGGTTGTGGAAGGGATTATAGGAGGCATTCAGGACATAGCTACATTTGAGTACTGCCTTTCATTCGTAGACAAATGGTCAGATGGAGCAGACCATTCAGATGCTGGAGGACATGCTTCATGCTTGCATTCTATATTTTGGCTGCATTTGGGAGGATCACTTACCCTTTGTGGAGTTCTCATTACACAATAATTATAACTCCACCATAGGTATGGCACCATTCAAGGCCATATACGGTCGACCTTAAAGATCACCTCTATGCTGGACTGACCCAGGGGATTCTGCACTTATGGGTCTAGAGTTGGTACGATCTACTAATGAGAAGGTGAAAATCATCTAGGAGTGGATGAATACTGCACAAAATAGGAAAAAGTCTTATGATGACAGAACATAGAGACCATTGGAGTTCCAAGAAGGGGACCACATATTCTTGCGAGTCTCCCCTTAATGAGGTTTACAGAGATTGACCAAAGCGGCAAGTTATCACCAAGATTTATCGGACCATTTTTGATACTTCGGAGGATTGGAGAAGTGGAATACCACTTTGAACTTTCGCCACAGTTGGAGAGGATTCATGGTGTCTTCCACGTATCCCAATTGAGAAGATATGTTAATGACCCATCTCACATCATAGACTATAGAGAGTTGGACTTCGATGATGGGGCAACATTTACAGAGGTTCAAGTAGAGATTGAGGATCGACAAGAGCAATTCCTTCGTGGGTGGTCAATACCTCTGGTGCGCATTCTCTAGCAGCACGGGAACCTCCAGAAGAGTACTTGGGAGTGGGAGTCTTAGATTCATGCTCAGTACACCCATTTGTTTTCTTAGTCTATGTTTTGGATTTTCGGGACAAAAAGCCCTATAGTGGGGAGAATATAAAGACCCAAATTTTCCATGTAATATTTTTTTTAATTATATGGAAATATTACGAGACTGAAAAAATTAACGGCATGTGATTCCAAGGCCTGGTGTGCCTAGAATGAATTTATGATTTTTTTAGGTACGTTCAGTAAACACGCGAGCGACACTTTCTAACTTTTGAACCAGTGCTCAGATTAAAACTATTAGGGAACTATTGAATATGCAATGCCGATATTCACTTAAGGGAGGAATCACTTTGACCTAATTAGGTTTGGAGAAAAATTTATGTTTTATGGAATTTTTAAAATAATAAACAAAATAACTTTGTTATTTTATTTCCTTTCTTTTTCCTCCAACAGACAAGCAGCAACGTGGCACCAGTGATGTGTCAAGACAATAAATGGCATGTCCTTTCAATCCTAAGTAAAATCACCACTAGGGAATTAGGAATGTTACTAATTAATGAGCCCCCATTAAATCCCATGAACTTTTCTCACCCTACTCTTCTATTATTTATACGGAGCTTAGGGATAGGAATCACCACTTCTTCACCAAGCAACGAAGTGCTGGAAAAGTGCTGAGATGCCAAAACCTTGGAGGACAAAGCTGGTTTCGGTGAGCAGTGACGAGTAAAACCAAAACCCAAAAATAAAGATCAATGATCGAGTGACTTCATTGGAGGCCAGTTGCAGGGGAAGGTGAACACCAACCTACTTACTCAATCGTGGGCATTCTACATCGTTATTGAAGTAGAGTTTACTTTTGGTTTTAATTCTATAGTTTTAAAATCCTTTTTCTCCCTTATGTTGTTTTCAATCTAACATAGAGGGCGCATGCCTAACATGTCACGACCCGTCCCTCGGGGCCCGTGCTGTGACTACCCCAAGCCTACCTTCCATAGGCCATAGGTAAGCGACTATCACCGAAAGGCGTATTCCCTAAAAACCGGGAAGACATTGAATTTTTAACCTATAAACTTACACAAATAAGCACAAAGTAGGATACAAGAACAAAAAAAACTATAATGTAAACAAGGTGTGTACAAAAATTAATGAGGGAAAGAACACAAGCCCAACTGAAATTAATAAGTAAAACTAGAAAGTACAAGTAAATTGAAAAGTACAAGTATAACTGAGAACATTTCCTCTGAACACCCACCAAGGATCCTACCTGAAGGGTAGGTACAACTCTCGAACAGTCGTCTCTACGGTATGCTCCATCTAATTTTCACCATTGAGATACCTCCAGTCCTAGTACTCTTGTCCTTAGTCAGCATTGTCCGTCATCTACACCAAACACAACAAGGTGTGGGTATAGCCCGTGCAGGGGTGAGTATTACGATACTCAATAGGGACCCCAAGGACCTCAAAGGTCTCACAAAAGCCACAAAGGATAAACCAAAAAGCATGAAAACAACTGACAACCCTACTTAGGTATAAGACCATATATATACCTAAGTTTTCGAGTATACCCAACTCAATCACAAGGAAACACATGGCCCAACTCAAAGCCCAAAGCTCAACTGTTCCACGAAGGAAGGAATACCATGAAGGTGAGTACCACAAAGGTAAGTACCGCATAGGTAATGCCACATAGAAGAATAACACAAAGGCATCATCACACAGAAGTGTACCACAAAGGTAAGGACTTATCTCACACCAGGTATAACTTAGGTACAGTAGTATTGATGATTATATTTTACTACAAAATCATCTTAATCTGTTGAGAGGTAGACCCACATAAGATCCCAAATCATCAATCCCACGTAGGATCCCAATACATCGAAACAACATATGATCCTAGAGTAGTCCCACATGGATTCCTAGAATGGATCCAAGTGGGATACTAGAACATAGACCCACGTAGGATCCCAAAGCACAGACCCACATAGGATCACTTTCTCATGTTACAGCCAGCCACAGGGTTCCCTCACTAAGCTCACTTAATTCTGGGAGGGTCCATTCCTCAAGCCACAGGTCGATACTCCAACATTATTGATGTCCCATGAAGAAGTATTCCAAAGGACTTCCACATAATAGGGATCTCAACACAATAGGCGGTGCGTCAATCAGACACCTGATCTGTAAGTTATTGAACTTTTAGTCTCGAGGGCCCAGTTGGACTCGTGTTCGATCCAACCCGGTTGTACACCAAATTTATCTAAATCTCAAATGGGGTATACCAAAAGGACCATCTTGATCCAAGTTTTCTGGCACCGCATAAGATTCTTCAAACGGACGCCCGTAGGTCAAGTTATAGCCGAAAGAGTGAAAAGGGGTTAAAGTTGGCCCTGGTCTGGTCCGACCCGGCCTCGACCGACCCAACCTGGTTTGGGTAGACCCAACGTGGTTTGGGTCGACGCATCTAGAACCAGGTCTATCCATGGGTCTGACCCGGCTGCTGGGTTCAGCCCAGCCCACCGGCGTGATCCGACCCACGTTGGGTGGCCCGTAGCTGGGTGGCCCCGTGCTGGGGTCCAGCCTAGCCTCCACACAAGGGGGAGGCACCCCCTGGGTACCCCAAATGGATATGCCATTTGAGTTTGGTGGACTACTGGCCAATGCCACGTAGAGCTGACAACTAGCACATGGGACCCGTGGTCCCGCTCGGCTCCCCGACTGGCCAGACGTTCATCCCACCTGCGTGGCACGGTCGCACGACACGCCGCGCCACCACTGGCAGCCGACAGTAAGCCGACCACCCCTCTTTCTTTGTCATGACCCCGTGCCATGACACTTTCACGCCTGGCTGCACGGACGCGCACCACCACCCCCTCATGTGGCCGTACGAGCACTGGCCACTGCCCTTTCTCCACTGCGGCCGATGGGCCGCAACCATTCTCTTTTAGCGCGGTCGTGCCGTTGCTATCGTTGCGGCCAACCAGAGTGCCGGTTGCTGCTCCTGAGACCTTCCGGCACTGGTCAATGACACCGGTCAACGTCACTGGTTGCTGGAACCGGTTGCTGGCGATGTTCCTTAGGGCACTGGGCGCGCCCTGGTGGCCCTTTCTTCATTCTGTAGACTCCCACACTAGTCTCGGGACGTCTCTATTGATTCAAGACCACCACGATTGGAAATTTCTCAACCTGAATACAAGCTATGAAGAACACCAAAATACACAAGGGTTGTGGAGAGTTCGGGCTCTTTTCGTTTGGACCACACTCCCCATGTTAGAATGGTAGCAAGTGACATAGTTGTTCTTGAATCGAGAAGAAAGACAAGAACGAGTAAGGGGTATACAAAAGAAATAGTCCCTACCTCAATGATTTGTTTACATCAGTGAGGAGAGGGAATGAAGGATTTCGGTTCATCGTCATTGAAGACGTTCCTGATTGGAGATCATTTGAAGAAGTTATTTGTTGGAGAAAAGTTCATCATTTTGAGGAAGTGTTTCTCCAAAGTCCTCCATGAGTCTCCCTTTTCCAACACTCCCCCAATTCAACAAAATAAAGAGAAAAATTATTAAATTAAGTTTTATTAATTTAACCAGAGTTGGAACATTAATTAATTTTGAAGTTGGAACAATTAATTGGAAAAGAAACCAAGAGTCACCTCTCTCATTAAAGAGGGAGTTCAAGGGGTCAGGTGGTCCCCATCAAAAAATTCAAATTAGGATGATTAAAATTAAAAAAATAAAATAAAGATAGTTTATTTTATTTTCTCCCATGAAATGTACAAAAATAAAAACCACATTCGACCTAATACTTTCAAAGTGAAGGTCTTTTTAAGAGAATATCGGCGCTATGAGATCAACGATGCCCTCATATTTCAATTCCGAGCACCAGTTCAAAAGTTAGAAAAACCCAATCACACGCTTACTGAAAGTACTTAAGAAACTTTAGAAAAACATTCATGGCTCTCCAGGACTCGGAATAAAGTATCTTTAGAAACTGAAGACTCGAATATTTCCATATAATTTAAAAAAATTTTACATGGAATTTCCGGGTCTTCACATAAAAAACCCAACCCGGACCCTCAACTACCTTGCTACCCCCTTCCGTTCTCTATGGAAGACCGCCAATGCGGCGGTACTGGCCACTGGTGCCGGCAGGGACCAAGGCGGCGGATGACACCGGCCGACCACAAGGGAGGAGGTGACACACCCACACAGTTGGATGAACCGGCCGTAGCTTGTCAGCTGCAGCGGTCGGAGGAGGAGGCACACCCGCGCCGCCGGAGGAACCGGCCGTAGATTGTCACCCGCGGCGGTTGGAGGAAGCGACTGACACACCAGCCGACCGCAGAAGAAGAGGGTGGCGTGACTAGCGCGCTGTCGAAGGATGCAACCCGTAGCTTGTCAGCCGGGGAAAACTGAGGGAGGCGCCCGACACGCCGACCGACCGGGGGCGGCGGAGTGGGGCACCATCGCACACCACTGAAGACAGTGGCTGGTATCGGCTTGCAGCGATGGAAGGCAGGACCCACTCCAGCGGGTCCCGCATGCCACCTGGAAATGCCACGTGGCGCTGTCGCTACAAAAGATACCGAACTTCCCTTGTGGCCATTTGGGGAAACTAGAGTTCACTCCCCCAGTGGCGGCTATGGCGTACCCCACAGCGGGTTGGACCGGCGGGCCAGGCCACCCCCTTGCGAGCGGGGCTACCCCTTTGCAGGCCGAGCCACCCCCTATCGGGCTAGACTAGACCTTAGCCCAGTGGGCTGAGCCCAACCGGACGCATAAACACATAAAGGGTCATATCTTGAGAACAATACGTCCGTTTGACGAACTGTCTATAGTGTTGGGATCCTTGGATTGAGAAAGTCCTTTTGGTATTCTCCACTTTATTTTTGGAGGAATTTGGAGTATGACCAGGTTGGATTGAACCTAAATCCAACTAGGCCCTTGGAACTAAAATGCTTATAACTCGCATAACGGGCGTCCAATTGACTCACCTTCTATCGTGTTAGAACCCTTAAGACATGGAAGTACTTTGGGTTACTCCTTTGTGGAGCTTAGTCGCATTCAAGGTATAACTGATATCTCACGGGGCAGATTCTACGGAACTCGAGTGCACTGGGGGGGGAGGAATCCTGTGGAAGGCTGTAACAGGAAGAAAGAACATCGATCCTGTGTGGGACAGCATCTATCGATCATATGTGGGTCATCTTATATTAGATACTGTGTGGTTCAGTGCTCAACGATCCTATGTCGGTCATCACATACCAATCCTGTGAGGGTCAGATCCTATTTTGGTCAATGGGGGTTAGTACTTATCGATCCTGTGTGGGTCAGCAGCAGTGATTCATAACAGAATAAGATGATCTACCTTAAGACTAATCATCCGTACTTATGTAATTAAGTTATATCTGATTGTGAGATGGGTCTTTTCACCTTCGCGGTTTTATCTTCATGGGGTTACCTTTGTGGTACTTCTATATTCGTGATGTTACCTGTGTGGAACTTCTATCTTCATGGTGTTACCTATATGGTATGTCTACCTTCGTGGTGTTGTCTTCGTGGTGTTACCTATGTGGTATTTCTACCATCATGGTGTTACCTTTGTGGTATTCTTCCCTCATGTATGAGATGTGTATATCTTGATAACTTAGGTATATGTATTGGTGTATACCAAAGTAGAGTTGAAATCTTTCTTTATGGTTTTCCCTTTGTCGAACTCTAGGAGACTTACGGGGGTCTCAGGGTCCCTACTGAGTATCGTTAAACTCACCCCTACACGGGCTACGCCCACACCTTGTTGTGTTTTATACAGACGATGAGCAACATTTATCGAGACTGAGGGAGCCAGGTTTGAATGGTACTCAGAGGAGGACCATTTGGCATGACATGACACATGGACTACTAATTGTGAGCTGTAACTACCCTTTATGTAGGATCCTCGGTGGATAATCCAGGAGCAGTTTTTTTAATTTTCAGGTGTATTTTTACTTTTCAGTTGTATGTGTACTTTTTAGTTTGTCTTGTATTCCGGCTCTTTTACTTTTAGTACACTTTTACTATAGTAGTTTACTTCATGGTTGCTTCTTGTTGTGTTCTTGGACTGTGTGTCTATACAAGTTAAAAAGGAAATGCCTTCCTATATTAGGGATATGCCTTTCCGGTGCTAGTCATCAACCTTTGGACTATAGAAGGTGGGTTTGGGGTAGTCACGACACGGGTCCTGATGTATGGGTCGTGACAATTTTTTTGAATAATATATATATATATATTTATATTACATTAATTTCACTAAATAATTTTAATTAATTTAATTTATTAGGATATAACACCTTTGTGGGTATAAAAATAGTTTTCTATAAAAATATTCTATTTATATTCAATTGGTTATTATATTAATTTATAATTAATTTGTAACCAATAAATTAATTTTATATTTTTTTAAACCATATATTTTCATAATTTAGTTAACACTATTCATAATTGTTATTTTAACAAATAGGTTATATCTTATTATATTATGTAATAATATTTTTAACAATATATTATTGTTTGGTAAAACTCTGTATCGTGTGTATCTCAAGATATTGAACAAGGTTGTTCTTACTTGTAAGGAAAGATAACTTAGTGTCTCTGTGCATTGAAATATATATTCTAGATTGAATTTATTTAAAATAGTAATTATATCATAATGTCTTGGGATATTATATTCTCATACTCACTTGGTGTTGTGTGTCATATATGCCATGAAATACAATGTTCTAATTTTAGAATTATTGTACATTACAAATATACTATATGTTAGTTTATGTGTTTTTAGTTTATTTGAGTTATTAGTCATTTTATCCTTTTTCCATTTGGTTCATTTTTTATTAAGTTATTTTTTTGTGATTTTTTTTTCATTATGTTAGATCATTTGGTTTATTTTGATTTAGGTTATTTGATTTCTTATAGGCTTGAGGACAAATTTTGAGTTATCTCATTTGGTTATTTTTTAACTTAGGTTATTTTATTAGGAGATTTTTCATATTTTAAAAAGTCATTCTAGAGGGTTTTTTAAATATTGTAATCTTTATGTTTTTAATTTTTTTTTGGGATTTCTTAGGAATTTTAGAGCAATTTAGTTATTTTAGTAAGTAATTTTAAATTTTGGAAATTATAATAATTTAAATCCTTAATAATTTATGGTTTTATTTAATTTAAAAATGTATTTTTTATAATACTTTTCTTAACCTAACACAGGGCCCCATCCTTGCATAAAGGTAAAAAAATTAGTTCTTCCATGAAAGGGTAGTTCAAATCCTAGGAAAAATGTAAATGTATATTGGATTTTAGCCTGTTCTTGTAAAGTTAGACCCCTTACATCATGTCAACTTGCATAGGGGGAAGCTATTCTATCATCATATCAATATAAATCCAGTTTTGTTAATTCTTCATAATGGTAGACACCAGGCTATGCCAAGGTTATCCGATGATGATTCGTATAATTTTAAAACGTTTACCTTTATATAGACTAACCCTCTCACATATAGGTGAAATATTTTATCCACAATATCATAATTATTCCCATTTTTTATTATAATATTTTTTTACAAGTATTTAATGAAAAAATAACTAAAAATTAAGGATCATAATGTCTATTATGAGGGTAAATAAATATTAAAAATCCCAGAACAATATTTTTATGATTTTAATAATCTGAATTGATTCAACTAAAGAAAATTTAATTAAATAAAGAAAATCACATGATAAAAATAGGGTAAATATGAAATTATAATTCTCAAATATGACATTATAATTTTTAAACAATAAGAAAATATGAAATTATAACAAAATTAAGATGAGAAAAATAATCTAATGCACATATGTTTAAATGTTCCACGAAGTGGAACAATTTAAGTTCCTTTGATATTTATTAGAATTAAAAATAAAAAAACTTAATTATATTCATGAAACATCAATCCTTATGGAAAAATTTCAATCAGTAAAAAAGAAAAATTTATTTACTTTAGATGTGAAATGATTTAACTATTTACATTTACACTATTTTTTATAATTAGTTTATAGTTTACAAAATTAAACCAAAGTAAATAAATTTGAATAAAACCAAACTAAAATTCCAAAGGTGACATAAACTAAATTAATTGAAAATATATATGGTTTCTTCTATATATTACCCACAAATAATTTAGGTTAATAATAAACTTTAGTAACTACACTATTTGATTCATCACATGTAATATATTCATTTTGACCAATGAGGGATACGATGGTTTAAAATTCTTCCCCACAGTCATAAAAAAATTTCTTCTGATTTCTTTGTTAATTCCACTGAATTCGTGTATTAGTTGATATTTTACATAAAATAATTATTTCTCTATTGATTCAAATATTTATTACTCATCAGTAGCTCGTATGTGAGTCATATTAATAATTATAAGTCCATAGTCATTAATAAATTTTTCAATCCACATAATTGAATCAAACCACCTAAATTTTAGCATAACTACTCGACCATGTGAGTAACAATCCAATATTAATATTTTCTCAATAAATCCATGATAAGATACATTTTCATATTGAGTCATACTTTATGATGAATGGGAAACATAGTTTTTCATTGTTGTTAACATAATTACATCATGTTTTGTTCTAATTTTCACTACTTGATCATTTATATCAAATTTTTTCCCTTTGATGAATAGTGATTTTCATTCACAAACAAAAGAATTGGTACCTAAATCCATTACTCTTATTTTTCAGATATAGAGTCAATAAGTAAACTAAAAACCTAAAATATAAAGAAATATTAACAATTTTTGAATAATTATTTTTTTTATATTTTATTAAGTTAATTCTCATACCATAGATTTCTGCTAAATATGATACTCATTGTTATGGAAACTATCTCTCATTTTCAATGGTAAAAAATGATGTATTCTATGTATATTTTTTTAATATTCCCTATATAAGAAGATAATTATGTTTTAATATATAAGTAAAACTAGATAGTATGATATAACATATAAATGTTCAAATTACTTTCTTGATGTGGTTATCAAACAAATCATAGTTAAATAAGTTTGTGCGATGTTCGATCTTCTGCTCTCAAGGAAAATTGTAATCAATGTATAGGATCTACGAATCCCACCTGTTTGGAGAGGTGATGGAAGAAAAGGTTCAGTTTTCTCATTTTGATCATCTTCATCTCCCATTGGATAGTTATTTATTTTTTTCACATCACCCCAATACAGAGAATATAAATCTATACATTATTTATCCAAATAACCTTTCATTGTTTAACCTTTAGGATTGATATTTTTTTTATGCAAGACGTCATTGTGAACATATTTTTTTTCATTTGAATACATCCAAATAAAATAAAAGAGTACCCAAATAAGTATTTGAGTTGGAAGGTATATGGTTAAATGTAACATTCATGCAAAAATATGGAGGAAAATATTTCAATAACTCACATAAAATTAATGCTTCATCCTCATATATTTTTTTTCAATAAATAATTGAATAACAATTTAGTACATCGATCAATATAAAAATGTAAAAACCAAATCAATAACAATCTAAAATTATTTGATAGTAAATTACGGATTGATATTGGAATCAATTCATGAAAAATGATGTGTAAGTCATGTGTGGTTAGAGATTTCAATTTTAACTATCTTTTTTTGACAAAATTTGATATATATATTTAATTTAAATCAAGAACCATGGTAGTATATAGGACTTTCAGAAAGATATTTTTCTACAAAGGTTTCACCACATTTGAAGAACAAGGAACATTAAATTTATTTTCATTGATACTCATAGGATGTACTTATGATATGATACCCCTATCCATCAAGTCAAACCAAAACCATATATAATATTTAGTCTCCCCCTTGACATTAAGATGAATTGAAATAAAAATTTCCACTATGTTTTTTTCAATATGAATGATTTATAAATAATGCCTTAAAAAAATTGGTTAACTGATAATGAAAATAAAAAAGGATAATTTTCCTATTAGAAATGTACTTGGATTTACTGGAAACATTATTTATTTATTTAAAACATTTATAAAATTTCATGAATGAAAAATTGAAATATTTCAATTTTTTAAAAACATTAGTTTTGAACATATAGATTGTTGGATTCATGACATAAATAATATTTTTAATTCTTTGATGATTATTCTTATATGTATGATCCAATGGAATGAATTAGCGATGTACTGTGAAGCTGAAAATACAATTATATTTAAGTAATATAGATCAAGTATCATTTATAGAAACAAGACATGATATTTTTCTCTTTTTTCTCCACCCATACATCCATCAATAAGAAGGAAAATAATTTATCATCCATCTATATTCATAAATAATATTAATAATGTATTTCAAATAAGTATCATATGTGTGCACACCCACATTACATAGCTACATCAACTATTTTATTAAAAAATTCAGGTACCCAACTATTTCATTGTTAGGATAAGAAAGTCTATATATGAGTATACCCACGAAAGTGAATGGTTTATTAATAAACTTCCATAGATAGAGGTTATACATGAAAATAAAAATTGGCCTTGTGTTATGTGAATAAATTATCCAACCAAATGGATTATAATCATCATATGACATTTCCAACTTGACATTACACACCTCAGTTGAAAAATGATAATACTTTATATAAAATTTCTTCTGTCAGAAATCATCTACAAGATGAACCAACTCATTTTTATCCTTAATTATCTCAAAAAAACATTGGTTCTTCAAAGATGATACTCAATAAATGTGTTTAGTGGGAGGGTTTTATTAGATAATAACATAGTGATGTGGTATGAATTACACAAAGATGTAATAAGTTTAACAAATTCAAAAAATGTGTAGTAACAATAAGGCTGATCTAGTATTCAATCATATATGATATATTAGATAGGATAGATTTATGGTTTTGTTAAATATTCTTAAAATATTTTATAAAATTATATACGTGATTATATTAAAAATAAGATCTACATGTTATCATTATTTTATTTTTTTGTATGTGTCTATGTGTGTTATGGAGTGAAATTATAATTTTCCGCTCAATGTATGAATTTATGTTATCCATAACTAATGTTCATCCTGGAATATTATAGGTTGTAATGATATTCCACAAACATGATGTGAAGTATTCTTGTATTAGGATACATAATATGCTCATGAGTTACAAAATGGGTTTTATGTACAAGATGGATGAAAAATTATATAACATGATGTGTCATATAATATTTTTCTATTCATATTTTTATTCCCCACAACCTGAGGTTAGTGAGATACCTACCATGAGATCCTTGATACTTTTATACCTTTATTATATAATCCTTGGGGATTATATAATCATGGTATGGTTAGGTATATTTTTTATCATATCATTTACTATATCATAACCAAGATGTGATTTTAACTATGGTATAAAGACTATAAAATTTATGATGCTAATTAAAATAGACTAAGGAAGTGTACTATTAACCTATATAATACATATTATGTGCATATATTTAATGTGAGTGGAATGTGATATGCTATCCATAATGGTGAATAACATGTAATTTATTCATTGACCCCATAATTCTACACATGGAGCATCATGAATGTGTGAGTAAGATTTATGGTATTTTCCAACTCCATTTTCCATGGTGACTCTATATCTTGGATAAAGGGTTCATATCAAAATGAATATGTTCATATGATACACTTGGTCAAAACATGTATAGTGATACATATGTTTTATAGAGACTATTCTAGACAAATTTATATCTTTAGTTTCATTGATTAATTTATAGATTACAATCAATACATATATTTATAGACTTAAGAATTCATATTTTTTTAATGCTATAAAGGCCCATGGCGTCATATTTTGTGGTTGAAATAATATTGATTGAGTTTGAATATAATATATTCTAAAAAATGTTTAGATTTTATAAAAAATGAATTTTGGAAGGGTACTTAAATGGTATTAGATAAAACCCAAAAATATATACTATTATGTTCGATATATTTATTAATAAAAACCTCCAAGCATTAAGCAAACCTCAATATACTATTAAAATATTATTATTTAATGTAATGGTAATAATATAGTCGTTGAATTGGTTGGAATCAATAGGGTTGAAAACATTTTGAAAAATATATATAAATTTTGTATATAATGTACTGATTAATAATATATAGGTACTAAATTATTATTAATATCATTATATACTTCAAAAATATATTTTCTTCAAAATTTTATTATTGAATTTTGTGGGTGGAAATTATAAATTAATTTATATTACTTTTAGAAATTTTATTTTATAAATTAAAAATTATTTTTTAATTATTCATATCAAAATACTCTTAGTTCAAATTTTGAGATTAATTTTTTTTGAAAAGATTAATTTTCTAATGAATAGCGGAAAAGACACCTTTTTTATTGAAAATTGTATTTCTGTTTGATGCATTTAAAATGTTCTATTTTGTTTTAATTTCTTTTCAAAGAATAATTAGTTCACTTATTTTATGATTAATAAAATCAAGTTCATTGGAATCAATTTTATGGTTTAATTTGGTTTAAAAACATTTTTATACTTAAAAATGTATTTTGGTAGAATATTGTTTTCATTGAATTTTAAATTTTAATATAAAATTAATTTCTACCTCATATAAAACTTGAATATTGGAAAATGGATTCCATATTATGAATTAGGAGGTTTAAAGTATGTAAATAGGCAATTTTTATTTTTTTCATTATGAATAATAACCATAGTAAATAATTCTCACCACTATAAGGGTAAATCATGTCATATATGTTAAAGATAATATGATAAGTACTAAACAAATGAACCTAACCCCTAAAATCATACTATTGTATTACTGGATTTTGTGAATTTCCATAAATGTTTTAAAAAATAACATCTGGGTTTCATATTTATTTAATTTTTACCTTTTCAATTTTTATGTAAAAAAACTCAAAAATAAAACTTTCTTACTTTTAATATCTATAATATTTTGTGATAGAGATACCAATAACTTATGTTTGCTTATAAATATTTATCTTAAATATAAATGATTATTTTTTATCATGGAAATTTGTTTATAAATTTTAGTGATGAAATAATTACCTTAAATCCATATACAATATCAATTAATTAATAATTTAAATAATAGAAAATTAAAACAATTTATTCTAAAAATATTGGAAGTAATATAATTGGAATAAATTATTTTTTTGTATATATGATTTAGAAAAATATTTTTAGATTATTTTCAAATTCAAAATAATTTATCAGTTTTAATAATGAAATTAATGTTATTATATAATAAAAAATATTTTATTGAATAATTTAAAATTCTTAAAAAAATCCAATATTCATCCAAGAAATTGGGATATGGTTGAAAATATCAAGAATGGTCCAATTATGGTTCATTTTTTCTTTAATAATAAAATTATATACCCCCAAAGTGCAAAATACTATATTGTCAAAATAATTTTCAAAATTGTAAATACATGGTTAAAACAAAAGGAAATAGGTGAAAAAATATCCCAAACTTGTCCAAATTTTATTATATGAGAGTATTTAGACTCATCCGTATCTTATCATTGATTTCTATCAATTTATGTCTATTTTAAATTTAAAATCAATTTATATTCATTTAATAATTTAATAAATTCTAAGAATTCACTTATTCCACTTATAAAAGTGCACCCCTTATCCTCTTATAACCAAACATTAAGAGCCTTTTGGTTCGACTAAGACCCACCCAAGTCATTTTGGACATATAGAACAAATATCATCAAAATGACTTATGTGAATATAATTGATATAATAGATAAATATAAAATTATAATAAATAAAATAAAAGTAATAATAAAACATAAAAGGTTTTCTAAGAAGGTAAATAATAAACATATGTTTATTATTTAGAAAGATAAAGAATATACATGATGAGTAAAACCCGAGGTAAGTGATTTTGTCTCAATTTCCATTAATTGAGGCATATTTTAATGTTATGAACCAATTTATTTTATATGGGGTATATAATACCAGTTTATATTTTATATCTTGAATACTTCATACTTCATTTTATTTTACCTTTCAATTCAAAATATTTCATCCGAGGGAATCTGACTTGAACTTTACCAGGTTGTAATGGGTTTCTTAATTCAATTCCCAATAATTGGTTTATAATTATACTTCAATGACTATGTTATTCCTTGATTTTGTGTACATTAGACTATGATTATAATATGATATCTTTCAACTCTTTATATGGATTTAAATTTTTTACACATAATCACTCCATTGATTAATTCACACCACAATAACATGATATTTATAAGTGTTCATTATCTCAATTTTGTTTTGATAAGACATATTTAATCTTATGTATATTTTCACATTTATTAGGTGTATATAATAATAATTTGTCATGATATATCCTAAATATAATTATGATCATGATATTTAATTTTTAAATTGATGTTATTATTTTATCATACATACGATTCAAAAGTTATCAAAGTGGTAAGGGTTTATTTCACAATCTCATCATTATTCGAGATTGTTTATGTTTAAATATCCATTAGGAAATTATTTTATCTGAATATATTAATACTAATATATTATCTACTCCTATGTTTATTTATTATAATTATAAGTTTTAATTTCATTTTTCTATTATAAGTACTAAATATTCAAAAATATTTTTTAAGGAAAACCGACTTTGTTTTCAACTAGATTGGGAATATTTTTCTTTCATGTATTTATTTTCATTAAAAAAAATTATGATTTTTTTTACAATTATAAAATTATTTTTAAAGTCATTTTTAATCATGTTTTAATTTCTATAAATATGTTTCAATGTAATCTTCAAGTTATTTTCTGAATGAGGTACTTTTTGACTTTTTTCCAAAAAATGTGAAAATAATCATTGTTTTAATTTATTATGAATGAATGGAATTTCATACTATCATGACTAATAAATTATTTTTATTATCCTTTACATGTTTCTAATGTTCATTTTAAATAATTGTTTCCTTAATAATTTTTGTATTTTTAGAATTTAAAAGTGATTTTCAGAGTAAAAAGTATATTTTCATCAATATTGATTTTAATGATCATTTTTTGGTATTTATATTCATCAATGAGAATTAATATTTATTTTAATTATAATGTACTAGGAATGTTTTATAATGATTCCATATTTTTTATTTCTCTGGATGGTTTAGGATTAGTTTGACTGGGGAAATGTTAACATTTCGTATGCTTGTTTTCCAATAAGAATGCTTATGTTGATTATGTATTGAATTATTAAACACCCATTTAATATGATGAATGAATTTAAAATAGTAAGTAATGGGAGGGGACCATTATTTATCCTTGATTAATTAGTAGGTCTCAAAAGACAAACTAGTGTTTCTATTATACCAATAACCTACCTATTTACTTATGTTGTCCTGGAATAAGCCCTAGACAATATGTATAAGATGTCTAGAATTATTAATTCCATCATTATGAGATTATTTATTGATTTCCATGTTATTATTTGAATAGTTGTCCATGTATAATAAAAAGTAAATGTAATTAGTTATATGAAATTTTTTGATCATCATTTATTCCAACCATTTATTCTTTATGCTTATGTTATTGATATAATGGAACGTTTTTTTCAATTATTTACCTCTACATATTGATTATATCTTATTTATTATGTGATAATTTTCATTTAAAATAACCCTTACTATGTATATGAGATAATCCTTATTTTTATTACTTTACCTATGATTCTATGAATCATACTATGAACGTTATGTAAGGAAATACTATGGAGAATAATGATATTATCAATGAAAATTATGTAACAATTTATATTTCCAATGTAATATTAGAATAAATAATGTATCTAGTTTACCAAGAATAAAAAACTATTTGGTCATTGGGATTAGATTTATGGAATCTATTACCAATGTAATAAAGTAACTACAAGATCAAAGCTACTAGGGTTGGGGTCTTTATATTTGTTATTAGAGAAATTTTAGTAAAAAACTTGGGATCTAGATTTTGGAAAAATTATATTAGGGAACATGATCCTATGACTTACTTTTAGTATAAGTATAAGTTTTTGATAAAATTATAATGTCTTGGTAAGGAAAATATTATTCAGCGATCCTGAAAACAAATTCCTATCAAGATAAAACATGTTGAAAAGGTTTTGGGATAGATTTATCTTGGGATAACAACCTCAAAAAGAGTCAATTGAATATATAATGGCCATAATTTTGGTGCATGGTGAGTGTTCCCATACATTTCACCTAATTAGACACTCCAAGGGGATAATTTTGGGTTAATTCATATTTTATTATGAACCATAATAAATTATTTGACTGGATGATGATAATGAATGAATAAGATTAAACTTATAGTGTCTTATATAGAAAAAAGGATTCATTATTTAGATGTACTATAAATTATTTTAATTATTATGTAGTTTCCCATAATGGTTATTATTTCTCATGTTATTATTTTTGGTTTTAGTTAATGTTTGGAACTAAGAGGAATCTTATTAACACTGAATGTGATGGAAAATGTTGTGATTATGAGCATGAAAATTGGATGATGGCTAGAGTGAAAGATATTGTGATTATTCCTAGCCAGTTATCAAGAGATATGATTAGAAACCTACACCTTAACTCACTCTTGGATTTAGAAAATAATATAAGGATACAGATTTTCGAGATCTTTGATAGTGGAGGCCCTAGAGGAAAAAACATAAATTTTATTCATGTAAGAAATGAGAATAGAGACACCCTATAGAGTGTATTAAATAATAGAAAAGTGTTTAATTTGTGGGAAATAATGGTATAGATCAAGTAATTGTATAGGAGAAAAGAAGATTTATATTGAGGGATTTTAAGTTCATCCTATGTTACCATTTATAGTTCAATGTATTACTTGTACGTAATATGAGAATTATCCATGAAAATACCTCATTCTAATGCTTAACTCCTAGTTCAAGGAATACAATATGCTTTACCAATTATTGAAGGGTATTAATTGAAGTGTTTATGTTTTTATATTTTATAATTATATTATATAAGTGTAATATTAATGAAATTATTGATATAAGAATCATGATACATCTAAGGATTATTCAAAAAATATATTTTCTTTAATTAATTGAAAATATATATTTAAAGGTAAAGATAACTAAGAAAATTGATTTAGTAGTATTATGATAAATGTATGATTGACATTGATGATGTAAATTATATATTGTTTGTGACCTTGAAATTGGTTTTTGATTTGATGAAAAAGTTATTTAGGTCATCTTTGATGAATTTTATTGCATTTTTGGATTTACAAAAATAAAATGTGATTTTATTTTAGGAATAAGGATTGTGTTAGATTTTGGAAGCATAAATGTTTTTATATAAGGCTATCTTTATATTTGTCGATACCATTAAGGGTTTATAATTTTAAGGTTTATCATATGTTGAAAAGAATAAATACAACTTTTTAGGTTTTAAGTAATGGAATTTTGACATGATTTTAAATTTTTATTAGATTTTTGTAAGAATAATATATTAAGGTTTAAATAACCATTTGGGTTATTATATGATATGATTTTAAGCCAATTATATTTTATTGGATAGTGGGATATAGATAATCTTGATGGTTAATAAGTGATTAATTTAAATGTTGGTATTTTTGAATATATTTGTGGTCAATCTATGTATTACCATTATTTTAGTATCTAAGTTTCATTTATGATATTTTGGTGTGAAGATCACTACATAATAAGATTATATAGTTTTTTTTATCATATTTATTAATGATATTTTTGGGGATATATGTTAAAACATAAGAGATAACTATTGAGGTTAAATAATTTTTTAATGTTGAGTTTATTGAGGTTAATTGGGATGTTGGGTTATTTATTTGATGAATAATATATGTTGAATCTTTGGTGGTGTTGTAAAAATTTTAAAGTAAAATTTATTATTTCTTTGTATGATGGGTTTTTAATTTTGGGTATTATCTTAACCAATGTAACCAATTTTTGTTATGTTTAATTTCTAAATATAAGAAGAATATATTTTCATCCTTATATATAGCTCAGCGTCAATCAGAATTTAATTTTAGTTCTTTAGGTAAAAAAATTTATCTTGAAAACTCATCATTTGGAGTATAAGACACGATTTTTGTGGAAATTTATTAATGGTTTAAATTATAAATAAATTCTAAGTATATTTACTTATTATTTAGTCTATATATTAAAGTAATTACTCAAACCTAAAAAAGGATATTGAAGAAATGTTATCTTATTACCTTCATTTCCGATAAATCGATTTTCTTTTCACCCATAATATATTTATGGCATTGTGGTTATTAATTTTCCCATGGCCATGTTATATATCACTATCTACATGTATTTTGATGTTATTTTTCTCCTACATGTTGATATTTTCACTTCCCACTAATGTTATCCTTATTTAGGAACCAGAATATGTGGTATTTTAAGTTACCATTATGTTTCCCACTTTCTGTTTTCCAAAGATGATTTATAATCCCTCGATAAGATGTGGGTTTACAATAAAGTTGTTTTAAAATATTGAAGATTTAATATCCAAGATAATATTTCAAGGGAAAAACTAATTTAAAGGGGTAGAATGTAACACACAAAAAATTTATAATACTGTGCTCAATAGATTTCTTATCACACAACACCAAGCATTAAGCGAACCACAATATACTATTAAAATTTTCTTTTTTAATGTAATAGTTATCATCTAGAAAATAGATTGGTGAAAATTAATAGGGTTAATTACATTATGAAAAATATTTGTAAATTTTTTATATAATTTATTGATAAATAATAAAAAAGTACTCAATTTTTGGTAAAATAATTTTATTCTTCAAAAATAGTTTCTGTTATATTTTTTACGTTGAAATTATAAATTAATTTCTTCCACTATTTGAAATACTATTTTATAAACTAATCATAATTTTTGAAATCAAAATATCAATATTATATTAGGTATAATTTTTTTTTTTTATAAAAAGACTAATATTCCTCTAAATAGTGAAAAACATTGTTTTTTATTGAAAGCTGTATTTTTGTTTCAAACATTTACAAGGAACCATTTTTAAATTTTTTTTCCAAAGTAGGTTTAGTTTGATAATATTACTAACAATTAAAATTATTTTTTTTGGAATCAATTTTATTATATGACCCCAATAATTTACCATATTTTCCTTATAGAATAAATTTTAATTTTTTTGATAGCTTGCAATGCACGCAACACCGGGTTTAAACAAAACACTATTTAGTCATGTTTTGAATGGTAAATTAAATTATAAAACTTTTTTAGAATTTATATACTAAATTTATATGTTATATATGCAATAAAATATTTTTACAATCATTTAATATATTTTATATTTATTAGAGAATAGCAAACCCTATTTTATACTTAAAAAACTCAATTTTTATAATAAACGGTTTACCGCCTATTAATGGTTCCCAAATTTTAAATTTGAATTTGGAAACTTTTATTAGTTTAATATGAAAAAATAAAATTAATTTTATAAATTGAAATATAAAAATTATGTTGGGAGGAATTTTTGGTATTTTTTATGAATTATTTCATTTTTAAATGAATAGTGAAAAATATAGAATTTAAATTCAAAAAGGTTTTTTGGTCTAATTTATTTATAAGGTAAAGTGAAATTATAAATTTGGATTAAAGTTAAATTATATAAATTATTTATCAATTAATCAAATTTAGTTCATTTAAATAAATTTCACTTTGAAATTGTATATAAAAACATATCAATCTTTTAATCTTTTTTACTTTAAAAACCCACATTACTATCCCATCAACGAGATTAAATTTAACTTAATTTCTATTAATTATGTGATTGAAATTTAAAAAAATTGATTAAATATTTGGAATCATGATATTTCATAATTTATAATAAGGAAACTTATTTTTTGACCAAAAATATTAGTGAAAGTAATTTAAATTAATTATAGCGATTAAGAGAAAAATTAGCTTGACAAGAGACTAAAACTTAAACATATAGCCCAAAATGACCTATAAAATTACCAAAAGATTATATATGGAAATATCTAGACACTATAATCCCTTTTATCTAATTCTAAACATTATTAGAGCCACTGGAAATGAAAAAAAATGTGGGTGGAATTTTTTTTCCAAAATGTACAAGAATTCCACTACTCCACCAATAAAAAAAGGAACTCAACCCCCATTTATTCACACATCTAAATCCTTTTGGATTTCCCAAAATCTATTAAAATAATCTCCAAACATCTTTAAACTAAACATATAATCATCCATTTGGGTAGAAATCCATCTATGGAATCCCTTTGGTACAAACAAAAGGGAGTTACACAAAGAAGAGGTAACATCCATTCTCAAGATCTTTTTTTATTTACATTCCCCATCCCATTAAATATTATTATTCCAAGATTATATAATAAAATAATTATAATAAATATAATTATATTTTTTATTTTAAGGTTTAGTGTAACACCCCGAGCTTCCACGATACGCATCTCATTCAATAATGCAATAGCTTGCGTTGTACGCAACTTCGAGTTCTAAAACACCGCGACTAATCAAAGTAGCCGTTATGAATAGTAATACCTACTTTTTGAAATATTATAAATTTTATTTATCAAAATGGACTTCATTTTTGGATTCGGAATATTGAAATTAGCCTATGTTGAATTTTTGGTATTTTTCTGAGAACTTCTAAATTTTTATGAATAGTGAAAAATACTTAAAACAACTTTATTAATCAAAATAATTCATAGTGATAAATTATACTATTGAGTGGTTTTAGAGTATAATTAGAATATATTTTTACCATTTTATCCAATGGTGGTCATTAGAATTAATTTAACATTGAAATTGGACATAAACAATTGCCAATCTTTTGATATAAATTGTTTCTTAAAAACACGCTATTTGTTGTGACAGTGGGAATTAATTATAAAATTAATTAATGCAACTAATATGTTTGTAATTTTGTAAAATAGACATCATTTTTGAATTCGTAATATCAATTATAGCTTAGGGTGAAATTTTGGCCTTATTCTGAAAAACTTCAATTTTTGATGAATAGTGAAACCACTAAGTGGTAGTTAAATAACTGATTTTTCGTTTAAATGAAATATTACCACTTCTGTGTTTTGATTTTCAAAAATCCGACATACATGGTTGTCATTAAGAAGTAAAATGTGGTTCAATGAGATCAAAATAATTTTTTGGTGAATAGTAACTTTTAAGTTCTTAATCGCGATTAGAGGTAATTAGTGTAGTTTAAGGTAAAAACAATGTTTTATTAATATGATATGAGTTTGACACTTGTCCTACTCCTATTGGATGAGTCATGGCCGACCAAGACAACCCATGGGTCAACTTGGGGACCCCATGGAGCCACCTTAGTTGGAAAATGACATTAATATATATTTATTTAATGTTAAAGTTAAATTGACACAAACATGAGTTATTTTACTAAAACAATTTTTAAGTGGGGTTACACAAGTCCAAATTTTGATTATAAATCTTCATTAGAACGCTAAAAAGATTTCCTACATCATAGTATTTTTTTTTATAATTTTTAGACATTAAATAAATTAAATTATTTATGACATCATGATGATGCAGTGATGACCTCATTATTTAACGATTTAAATAAAATGAGAAGATAATGCAAAATACAAGGATTACACTTGTCCAAAGCCAATTGGATGAGGATATTTCGAACCCTTATCACCTTAGCCTCGAATTATATAAGTGTGGGACCTTTAGAATCCGAAAAGCATTGTGTAAATAATGTAACATTTCAATCTTTCCAAAAGAGCCCCTCCTCTCCACTTATAAAAGGCCCCCACCTCTCCCACCTCATTTACACTTTCAAGCCATTTGGCTCGGCCAACCTCTGCCCAAATACTCTCCCAACATTCCTCCCTTACTCCTAGAAGCCTCAATTTTGGCAGAACTCTTCCCAAGGAAGCCATTGGCTCAAATCAAAAAGAGTTACCCGATTTTGAGGTAATGTCTTTTCTAATGTTGTTTTGTTTTATTTTTCTTCTCCAACCCCCTAAACTCTTTTTATTCATTTCTTTTGTAACAACACCAGTATCCTCAATATACTAGGATGTTGTTATAAGAAGGATTCGAGCTACACTTACACACACCTACATCTAATGGTTAAAGAACATACGGTTTCTGTGGATGGCGAATTTCTGCCTCACGAAACGATGATTGTTCAACACTCATATAACACCTTCAAAGGTGGCCATTAAGATGTCACTATATTTATATATGATATATAATGTGTTTATGTTTTACTTATGCTTCTGTATTTCTCATTTATGGCTTACTTTATGATTTCCATTATGGGTAAAACGCGATAATTTCATTTTAGGAAGTGCGGACTACCGCCCCCTCAAAATGATTTGAATCATTAATTCCATATGTGGGATGTATAAAGGATGGAGTAAATGGTATTATACACTATATTATACTGGAATTATATTATACATTTATTTCATTATGATTTAGTTCCATTAAATATGAAATTGAAATGAAAGTAGCGTTCATGCGTACGTACGGCTTACCGTCTCCATGAACGGTGCATTTCATTTCTTACCTCTAAATGTTACGTAATATTATAAATGAATGTATATACTGGATATATAATATATATGTGACATCTAAATCATGAATATAATTCTGGATATAATGGATATTTCACCACATAAACAACTTGTAATTATAAGAAGCTTATTGTTGACTCAAGTACCAAAGATCGACAAAACGACCGTTATTAACTTAAATAATTACATAATGTTCATATCATTGTAATAAGTGATATAATAAGGATAATGAAATTGAAAATGGTTCTTAATAAGGTAAATATTAACTCTAGTTTATTATTCAGGAGGTTAAAGAACGGTTGAGTCAAGTCAGACACGAGGTAAGGGAACTTCTTAACCCAATTTCCATTCTTTGGGTTAATCTCCTACTTTCAAATTATGTCATGATGTTATTATGTACTATTTTGTATTTTTACTTTCTTTATGTGTACCTATAGTGAATACACATAATATATCTATTTTATTTTAAAAATGATCTTTTTAAGGACTTCGTCTCAATCTCCTTTCATTGAGGCATATTTGGTTTTATACACAACTTTCTTTTATACTGTGTATAAACCCCTTTGACTTTTAAGTTTATTCAAAAGGAATCTTTTTATATGAAGCATTTTACTAAACGACAAAAAGGGAATGTTTTTCTTTCCGTACTTATGTGGCGACAACGACTTCTCCGCCGCCTTGAACATTATTTGAGTTTCGGCTTCCTTTACAAGCCATACCTTTTTTTAAAAGAAAAATAAATACAATGTTTTAACATTCTTTTATTTTGGTATTGAAAATGGTTTTGAAAGCATTTTTATTATATCAATGTGTTGTATTGATATCTTGTGATTGAAATGTGGAAATGTTATGTTTCCTTTATGCATGTTTTATGTGATACGATTATGTTATGGTTTATGATATGTTTAAACCTATTCATATGAGGAATGCATTGGACTTAATAAGTGACGGGTGGAGCCCGCTATAGCTCCTCGATGCATCGGCAGGTCTCATGAGACAAACTAGTGTCTTGGCACGAGGCCTTGACAAAATCTTATTTGTGGTCTTGGCACGAGGCCTTGACTACGTGGTTATGATAGTCTGGCATTATGCATTCCATCATTATGAAAGTGGTTATTGGTATTGCATGTGATTATTCGACCAGTAGAATATCCATGTGAAGAAGTAAATGGCATTATATCATTTTACTTTTGCCATATTATGTTGATGTTCAAGTTTAAAAGGCTTTTGTTTTAGTTATACATTGCCTTAAATGTTTATGTTTATTTACGAAAGCTTCCGCAATATTGTTATCCTTACTGAGCATCTGAGCTCACCCCTTTCAATGTTTTAATATTTTCCAGGATGTGAAGAAGTATTTTATGAATGACCTACAGGGATAGTCAGAAGAGGATATGAGTGTGGACTATGGAGACTTTGTTATTGTAGTTTTTCACTTTATGATGTAATGTAACGTTTACGAATGTATCTAGTGTTTCCAAGGCTACTAAACTAATCGGTCTTTCGAGACTTGATCTTTTGTGATCATGCCAATGTTACGAAGTAATGCACCGACTCTGGGTAGCTGGGGTCGGGGCGTTACAGTTGTTATCAGAGGCAGTTTAGTACTAACCTTGGAAGCTAGATTTAGATAAACTCTGATTAGATCACATAGCCCGAAGATAGACTTTGAGGATTAGTATAGAAGAACTTCCTAGAATTTTGGTATTATAGAGATGTTATGACTTTTCCGAGCAATACATCCCTGTCTGGATACGAGCAGGTAGAGGCGGCTCTGGCACAGATGTACCTAGGGGTAAAACCCGAAAACACCGCTTTGAGCTAGACTCGAACAGGAACTGGTGCACGACAACGGGCCTTGCTGCACTCTTGGTTACGACACTCCCGGGGGATATGCTTAGGATAATTCTCATTTTCTTTACAAACCACTTTGAACGGTTATGAGTATATACTTTCTCAAATAAAACCTTTTTATAATTATGGACTATATCCATAATTAGTTCAATTTATGTTAAGTGTTTCACAAGTATGGAATTATGTATTTTGATTCATAAACTAATCTAGTTTATGCCATTGTTTAGAAATGGCGCCTAGTGGAAGGAATGGAAACCGTATCAATGCACGCACTCCATGTAGGAATTGCCCTCCTACTCAGGATAATTATGGTGGAGCTAGTGATACAACTGGTGCTGATCAGCTTCTCACCTACTGGGACAACTCACGCAGGTTATGAATAATAACCTTACTCGTATGGAGCACCCTGATCCGCAACGTGGAGGATCAATGTTAGACCGCTTCATGAGGCAACAACCACCAACCTTCAATGGGAGTACAAATCCTATAGTAGCTGAGCAAAGGATAAATTCCTTAGAGAAAATATTTCAGGCTTTGGGGAGTAGTGAAAGGGAGAAGGTTGTCATGGCAGTTTACCGCCTCACTGGAGATGCCGATCAGTGGTGGTCGCTGATTCGAAACACAAAGGAAGATGATGACGTATCGAATATGGAATGGAGGGAGTTCAAAGAGCTTTTCTTAGAAAAATACTTTCCTCGTGACCATCGAGCAGAAATGGAAAGGCAATTTCTGAGTCTGAGGCAGAAGGAGGATGAGAATGTCGCAAAGTATGAGGCTAACTTTACAAGGTTAGCAAGGTATGCTGCAGATTACATACGTAACCCAAGGAGTAATATTGATCGTTTCTTTGATGGGTTAAAACCATTTCTCCGTCGAGCTTTGGTATCACAATCCTTTTCATCATACGAAGATATTGTCTCGTGTGCTATCAAGACAGAAAAGGAATTCTCTAAGTCTTATGACAACAAAGTAAAGCAAGAGAAGAAGAGAACGATGGAACAAGAGACAGATAAAGGGAAAAAGGGAAAGAAGGATTTTCCATTATGTGATAATTGTGGGAAGAATCACCCTGGTACTTGCCTAAAAGGAATGGGAGTTTGTTATAAATGTGGAGAAAAGGGTCACCGGGCTCGTGATTGCAAGGGAAAGAAAGAGGCTGTCAAAGTTGAATGCTACAATTGTAGAGAAATGGGTCATTATGCAAATGAATGTCCTAAGCGTCAAGGAAACTTACCTCAGAAAAGGCCAAGGGATCAAGGCCAATCTTATGCTGTGACTACAGTTGAAGCGGAATAACTAATGTATTGGTGCTTTTGGACTCATGGATTATATTCTGGTTTTTAGAATAATGTGATATATATATAAGGATTGTACTACAGTACTTGTTGATTTCAGTAAGGTTTTAATATGATTAAGGTAATCAAATTTTTAGTATGTGACAATAAGAGAAACTTTTCTTTGTTTGGGGAATCTGATAAATTGATTTTGGAATTAAGAGACCTTTTAGAGAATGTCTGGACAGAGGTATTTTGAATAACTATAAAGGTTTGAGTGGATTAAGTTGATCTTTGGATAGTATTGTTTAAGGTTAAAAATTTATGAAGATTATTTTTGAATATTATAATACTATAGTTTTAGGAAAAGGACAACCTGTAGGGTGGGGAATAACCCGTCGCGTCGGACAAAGCTGCAGGAATCGAACCCACAATCATAGTGCGACAGGCCTTTATTTCCTACCACTAGCCTACAGGAATTCCCTGGTTATTACAATATAATTTTACTAATCTAAATGGTATGTGTTAACATTTGGAACCTTATACAATTAGGATAATAATAATATTTTTGAGTTCTATTATCTTTTTGAGTGAAAGATGAGTTGAAGGTTGAAACACTAATTGTCAAGCATAAATATATATATACCTATCTCTTATTCAATGAATAAATTAATTCTTAAACTTTAGTAAAGGGATATTAAAACAAAAAATGTGTTATCCTAATACCTTATGTCTTGTTGAACTGATGATATTTTAAATCAACATAGATTGAAGGCTTTGAGGCCCTCAATTTGACAGTTGATTGTGATTGATGACCTCAATCACTCCCTACAAATATTTACGTTTTTCCTCCAATTATATGTCTTTAATTGCCACCAATGTTCTCCTTATCGAGATCATAATTTGGTGGTGACTTTCTTATTTCCATTTTCCCTCTTATTAAGGCGAAATTTTATTAATCTTATTTCCGATGTGGGTTTTCCTCAAAGGTATTTTCTATTTTCAACCTTTTATTTTCCAAGAAAAATTTCAAATTGCGAGGACGCAATTTATTGAAGGAGGGGAGAATGTAACACCCCGAGCTTCCACGATACGCATCTCATTCAATAATGCAATAGCTTGCGTTGTACGCAACTTCGAGTTCTAAAACACCGCGACTAATCAAAGTAGCCGTTATGAATAGTAATACCTACTTTTTGAAATATTATAAATTTTATTTATCAAAATGGACTTCATTTTTGGATTCGGAATATTGAAATTAGCCTATGTTGAATTTTTGGTATTTTTCTGAGAACTTCTAAATTTTTATGAATAGTGAAAAATACTTAAAACAACTTTATTAATCAAAATAATTCATAGTGATAAATTATACTATTGAGTGGTTTTAGAGTATAATTAGAATATATTTTTACCATTTTATCCAATGGTGGTCATTAGAATTAATTTAACATTGAAATTGGACATAAACAATTGCCAATCTTTTGATATAAATTGTTTCTTAAAAACACGCTATTTGTTGTGACAGCGGGAATTAATTATAAAATTAATTAATGCAACTAATATTTTTGGAATTTTGTAAAATAGACATCATTTTTGAATTCGTAATATCAATTATAGCTTAGGGTGAAATTTTGGCCTTATTCTGAAAAACTTCAATTTTTGATGAATAGTGAAACCACTAAGTGGTAGTTAAATAACTGATTTTTCGTTTAAATGAAATATTACCACTTCTGTGTTTTGATTTTCAAAAATCCGACATACATGGTTGTCATTAAGAAGTAAAATGTGGTTTAATGAGATCAAAATAATTTTTTGGTGAATAGTAACTTTTAAGTTCTTAATCGCGATTATAGGTAATTAGTGTAGTTTAAGGTAAAAACAATGTTTTATTAATATGATATGAGTTTGACACTTGTCCTACTCCTATTGGATGAGTCATGGCCGACCAAGACAACCCATGGGTCAACTTGGGGACCCCATGGAGCCACTTTAGTTGGAAAATGACATTAATATATATTTATTTAATGTTAAAGTTAAATTGACACAAACATGAGTTATTTTACTAAAACAATTTTTAAGTGGGGTTACACAAGTCCACATTTTGATTATAAATATTCATTAGAACTCTAAAAAGATTTCCTACATCAGAGTATTTTTTTTATAATTTTTAGACATTAAATAAATTAAATTATTTATGACATCATGATGATGCAGTGATGACCTCATTATTTAACGATTTAAATAAAATGAGAAGATAATGCAAAATCCAAGGATTACACTTGTCCAAAGCCAATTGGATGAGGATATTTCGAACCCTTATCACCTTATCCTCGAATTATATAAGTGTGGGACCTTTAGAATCCGAAAAGAATTGTGTAAATAATGTAACATTTCAATCTTTCCAAAAGAGCCCCTCCTCTCCACTTATAAAAGGCCCCCACCTCTCCCACCTCATTTACACTTTCAAGCCATTTGGCTCGGCCAACCTCTGCCCAAATACTCTCCCAACATTCTTCCCTTACTCCTAGAAGCCTCACTTTTGGCAGAAATCTTCCCAAGGAATCCATTGGCTCAAATCAAAAAGAGTTACCCGATTTTGAGGTAATGTCTTTTCTAATGTTGTTTTGTTTTATTTTTCTTCTCCAACCCCCTAAACTCTTTTTATTCATTTCTTTTGTAACAACACCAGTATCCTCAATATACTAGGATGTTTTTATAAGAAGGATTAGAGCTACACTTACACACACCTACATCTAATGGTTAAATAACATACGGTTTCTGTGGATGGCGAATTTCTGCCTCACGAAACGATGATTGTTCAACACTCATATAACACCTTCAAAGGTGGCCATTAAGATGTCACTATATTTATATATGATATATAATGTGTTTATGTTTTACTTATGCTTCTGTATTTCTCATTTATGGCTTACTTTATGATTTCCATTATGGGTAAAACGCGATAATTTCATTTTCGGAAGTGCGGACTACCGCCCCCTCAAAATGATTTGAATCATTAATGCCATATGTGGGATGTATAAAGGATGGAGTAAATGGTATTATACACTATATTATACTGGAATTATATTATACATTTATATCATTATGATTTAGTTCCATTAAATATGAAATTGAAATGAAAGTAGCGTTCATGCGTACGTACGGCTTACCGTCTCCATGAACGGTGCATTTCATTTCTTACCTCTAAATGTTACGTAATATTATAAATGAATGTATATACTGGATATATAAGATATATGTGACATCTAAATCATGAATATAATTCTGGATATAATGGATATTTCACCACATAAGCAACTTGTAATTATAAGAAGCTTATTGTTGACTCAAGTACCAAAGATCGACAAAACGACCGTTATTAACTTAAATAATTACATAATGTTCATATCATTGTAATAAGTGATATAATAAGGATAATGAAATTGAAAATGGTTCTTAATAAGGTATATATTAACTCTAGTTTATTATTCAGGAGGTTAAAGAACGGTTGAGTCAAGTCAGACACGAGGTAAGGGAACTTCTTAACCCAATTTCCATTCTTTGGGTTAATCTCCTACTTTCAAATTATGTCATGATGTTATTATGTACTATTTTGTATTTTTACTTTCTTTATGTGTACCTATAGTTAATACACATAATATATCTATTTTATTTTAAAAATGATCTTTTTAAGGACTTCGTCTCAATCTCCTTTCATTGAGGCATATTTGGTTTTATACACAACTTTCTTTTATACGGTGTATAAACCCCTTTGACTTTTAAGTTTATTCAAAAGGAATCTTTTTATACGAAGCATTTTACTAAACGACAAAAAGGGAATGTTTTTCTTTCCGTACTTATGCGGCGACAACGACTTCTCCGCCGCCTTGAACATTATTTGAGTTTCGGCTTCCTTTACAAGCCATACCTTTTTTTAAAAGAAAAATAAATACAATGTTTTAACATTCTTTTATTTTGGTATTGAAAATGGTTTTGAAAGCATTTTTATTATATCAATGTGTTGTATTGATATCTTGTGATTGAAATGTGTAAATGTTATGTTTCCTTTATGCATGTTTTATGTGATACGATTATGTTATGGTTTATGATATGTTTAAACCTATTCATATGAGGAATGCATTGGACTTAATAAGTGACGGGTGGAGCCCGCTATAGCTCCTCGATGCATCAGAAGGTCTCATGAGACAAACTAGTGTCTTGGCACGAGGCCTTGACAAAATCTTATTTGTGGTCTTGGCACGAGGCCTTGACTACGTGGTTATGATAGTCTGGCATTATGCATTCCATCATTATGAAAGTGGTTATTGGTATTGCATGTGATTATTCGACCAGTAGAATATCCATGTGAAGAAGTAAATGGCATTATATCATTTTACTTTTGCCATATTATGTTGATGTTCAAGTTTAAAAGGCTTTTGTTTTAGTTATACATTGCCTTAAATGTTTATGTTTATTTACGAAAGCTTCCGCAATATTGTTATCCTTACTGAGCATCTGAGCTCACCCCTTTCAATGTTTTAATATTTTCCAGGATGTGAAGAAGTATTTTATGAATGACCTACAGGGATAGTCAGAAGAGGATATGAGTGTGGACTATGGAGACTTTGTTATTGTAGTTTTTCACTTTATGATGTAATGTAACGTTTACGAATGTATCTAGTGTTTCCAAGGCTACTAAACTAATCGGTCTTTCGAGACTTGATCTTTTGTGATCATGCCAATGTTACGAAGTAATGCACCGACTCTGGGTAGCTGGGGTCAGGGCGTTACATTTAGAACTAAAATTACACACACATCCATCTGATGGGTAACGAACCTACAATGTATGTGTACGATGATCTATCACCTCACAAAATGATGGTTATTTGTTTTTTCACTTACCAAATCTCATGATGGGAATTATGATATAATTATATATATATATGATATATATGATATTTATAATGTCTTTATTTTTATTTAATTCTAATATATCTCAAATCTTCATGATTTCTGTTTTGTGTAAATACGATAACATCGTTTGTGGAAATGTGGACTACCGCCTCCTCAAAGCAATGTGATTCATTTAAACTATACATGGAATGTAAAAAGGATGATTTCAATAAATATATGAGAAATATATGAAATATATATGATAATTTAATTATAATATACATATATATCATCTAATTTTCATTCTTTTAATATGACAAAGAAATGAAAGTAGGACTCATGCGTACGCACAACCTACTGTCTCCATGAACGATGCATTTCATTTATTATCTCCAAATATTATGGATTACTATGAATAAATATAAAATGAATATATATGATATTTAAATCATGGTTTAAATTATATATATTATGAAACCATAGTAGTAACAATAAGTAATAAGTCAAAACACACACAAGAAATCAGACAATTAACCCCCGAAAATATCGAAAATAATTAATGATTACTTACAATTGGGTAAAAATATATTATTATAAGAACATATATGATATAATAAATATTAATATAGTTCATTAATATGTTATAAAAATTTATAAAAACATTATACATGAGGTTAAAATACATTCACACTAAAGGAAACACAAGGTAAAGGTTTTTTCCCAATTTACATTCCATTGAGACTTGTTTGTTATTATATACTAATTAACATTATTGTGGTGTATATACTACCCATTTTTTATTTAATATCACTTTTATCTCATAATTCATGGTATTTTATGTTTTAATTTGAAATATTTCACCAAGGGTTTTAGCTTTAAATTTTCAAAGTGGTAAAAGTTACCTTTGCAATCCTACTTTCTTTTGTGATTATTAACTTTCTCTTAAGACAATAAATTTATTGTAATCATTTTAAATTTAACATTTACTTAAATATAAAAATTATTAGAATATGGATATTATTATTTCTTAAACCATATACCTTATTTTCATATGGTGTTCACTTTAATAGTTATTTGATTAAGTGGGGAATTATTGATAAATTAATATCTTCTATACAATAGGGATACATTTTGATAAATTACATTGTTTTTTAATTAAATATATTATTATATATATGTGTAATGATTTTTACATGCAATACATGGGTTGGGTACTGGTTAAATAAAGCCCTATGTGTTGGGGACTAGTTAATTAAATCCCCATGATACAACGACAATCTCATAAGATGAATCAGCTGGCCAAATCGGAATAGTTTAAACTGTATCTTGATGGTAATGGTGTCATATATTTGGGAAAATGACATAAAATAATTAATAACTTCCATTATTGATAATTCATTTATTATTTTTATCCATGATATTATTTCATTGATAGAAATATAGATTCATTTCATTTTCAGTTTATTGATTAATTGGCATGTGTTTTAGTTTCTCACCTTACCATACTGATTTTTCCTAATATATTTATTTTAATAAAATGTGTTAGTAGTTATTTACCTTTCAATGTTAATTTACGCTCATAAATTCATTATTGATTCTTCTTTACTTACCCTTATTGAGCATTTGAGCTCACCCTTATTTTTTTCCTTTCCCTAGGTTATAAAGAATAAATATTTGAATAATACTTCAAGGATGTAGTTTATTTCATTTTATTATGTATTATGTTTTATTTTATATTTCCCAATGTGATATGGGCATCATTTATGTAATTTGGTTTTCCTAAAATTTCTAAACTGATTGGACCTTCCGGATTTGTTTCCTTGTAATCATGTGAATATAATAAAATAATGCACTGAATCTAGACTTCTTGGTTGGGTCTTGAAAATTGGTATAAAAAGTATTTTATAATCAACCTTAGAAACAATATTTAGAGAACATAGTTTAGGGAACATAACCATAAGAGAAAAATTGAGGATATGTATAGAATAATATCCTATAATTTTGGTAATGTAGTGATTATGTATGTATTCCTAGAAATACATCCCTGTATAGATACTACAATTGGACATGATTTTGCAACAGATGTGCCTAGGGGTAATATCTATCAAAAGGTGTGTTGGGCCCGGATCAACACAACCTAGTACAAGACAAAGAGACTTATTGCGCACTTGTTTTGACACTCCTAGGGGATACGCTTAGGATAATTCACATTTTCTTTAAAAACTTTATGAAGGTTTTAAATGTTACAGTGTCCCCAAAGAAACCGATGTTTATAATTATAAGATTTACAATGCATAAATTTATGTTGGCTTATATTCCATGTTTGGAATTACACATTATGATTTTATGAGATAATCAAGTATATTACAATATTTAGAAATGGATCCTAGAAGGATGAATGGTATTAATACTCATGGGAAATGTAGAGATTTTCATACTAAGGAAACCAATACATATGGAATTATAATGAAGAAAATTATAGATATACAAGGAAAAAATATTCAAGTTATAACAAATAACCTTTACCAAATGGAGATACCTATTCCACAGAGACAATATTCTATTCTGGATCACTTTATGCGATTTAATACCCCATTGATTCGTGAGAATACTAATCCAATTTTTACTGAGTAATGGATTGAGTCTCTGGAGAAGATATTTATGGCCTTAGGATGTAGTGAGATAGGAATGGTTACACTTTTAGTGTATTATATCCAAGTTTATTCTAATCAATTGTAGTTATTGATACAAAATACTAGGGTGTAATAAGAAACAAAACCTATAGAATAAAGAAATTTTAAGGAGGAATTATTAGCTAAATAGAACTATCTTGATCAGATAATTGATATGAAGAGAATGTTCCTTAACTTAAATAAAAAGAAATAAGAGAGTGTTTTATAATATGAAGATACCTTTACAAGGTTATCCAGGTATTCTATGGATAATATACACAACACTAAGTGAAATATCAATCACTTTTTTAAGGTCTCAGGCCAAATCTTTGAAGGGTACTGGTTTCTTATAATTTTTAATCATATGAAGAGACAATTTTATGTGCTATAAAAAGAATTAATTATCATGATCATAAATATTTAAAAGAATATAAGTGAAGAAGAGGTCTTATGAAAACCATGAAAAAAGGAATGTGTAAAAGAATAAGAAGGGAATTAATCAATTCCCTAATTAAGAGAACTGTGGGAAAAATAACCCTAGTAAATTCTTGATGAGACTTGGAATCTTTTATAAGTTTGGAGAAAAGTTTCATCATATTAAATAACGAAAGGGTAAGAAGAAAAATAATGATATTTAGTGTTTCACTAATAGGGATATGGGGCACTACTAAAATGAATTCCCTAAGAATCAAGGGAATCCACCACAGAAGAATCCAAGGTGAGATGACCAAGCTTACATTATCACTAAAATCAAGGTAGAAGTACCAAAGGATGTGGTTGTAGGTACATTAATCCTATCATCAAATTTATCGAATCTCTTATTTTATTCTGGATCATCAACCTTTTTTATATCTAACCAGTTTTCCAAAAAAAATTATAAGGACCCAACCTTATTACATACATAATCGTGAATTTAGTCAAGAAAAAACATCATTTTTCATTTAAGATCTTTTCAAGTTTATTGCTTTAGGTAATTGGGATAATACATTCATAACGTAACACATTATTACAAAGTGGATACCATAAAAACAATTTCCATTTTTTTTCAAAAAAATAAAACATTAAAACTTAAACATGACTTCTTGAAAATTCTTCAACATTTAACATGGATTCCTTCTTTGTCTTACACATACATTAACCTCTGAAAATCATTTAAAAACTTGGGATGATCATGAAAGATCAGTAAGGTATGAAAAATAAGGAAAGAGCACCTTAGTCAATGAATACTTGTAATGTATGAAAATATTTTCAAAAGACATGCTTGCCACCAATATATACTTACTTTATGTAACATGGGATTTACTCAAGATCTACTCAAACATGGGAACATAAATATAATCATAAAAGTATCTTGGGGAATTACTTACATAATCTTGTAACCATTCTTGGCTACCTTATAATTTGTAACCCTCACGGTTACCTTACTTTGTGTAACCATCACAGTTACACTTGGAGTAACCATACGACCGACCACCAACTTACTCATACCCAATGCATTTGAGGGAAATATAGGTCCCAACCTTCATCATAAATAATTCCCAATAACCAAAACATAATCACACAACATGAATAATTCCATAAAAACATTGCTTTCGAATTTCGAAAAACCGAATTTAAAAAGAGGATTTTTAAAGAAAAGCCCCTTATAAATATCATAAAATTGAAGAGAGACTTAATAAATTGGATGGAGTATGTATATATACTGTAAATAAACATTATAAAACATAATATAAACATAACCCATTACAAAAACAATTTAAATAGAACATAAATAAGGAAGTAGAAGGTTAACCCAAAGAATGGAAATCAGGTTTAGAATTCCCTTACCTCGAGTTTGTCTTACTTTCTAATTTTTTAAACCTCATATATAATGGTTAAAAGAGTGTTATTATTATTTTATAGAAAAATTTTCATGTTTATAACATCTTATATGATAATTTCAAAACATCATTTCACCCTTTAATTGTTAGTATTTTTCCCGTTGCACTGTTTTTGGGTGAATTCTTTACATGATTTCCAAGATTGGTTCATGATGGATGTTCTTATTGATTGGAAGTGAAATTACAAAATTGGAATGGAAAGTTATTTAGATATTTAAATTACCATAATTTATACCATTTATCATTTTGATGTTTAATATGAGGATGATTCATAAGTTAATTCATTAATGATGTTCGTTTAGATCATTTCAGTGGTTCTTTGATAATAACAACCTCGTTTGGTCTTATAAACTAGAACCATGGCTACAAAAGAATTCCAGAACCATGGGTGAGTCATAACACATATATTATGACCTGTTTCAACCATATAAATGGTTTCATGACCAGACTTGAAAGAATTAATTGAAATTGAAATCACATCATCCATGATGTCGGTAATTGGACACATAACGGAAAATGTTCTTATTCCTTAAATTAGTGGGAGAGGAGAAGAATAATGATGAGTAATTTTCCATGAACATGAGAAAATTCAGAATATAAATGATTTTTGGAGATCTAATTCCTATTGGGTAAGAAGATATGAAGAAATAATAGTGAAGGAACCCAAAATAAAAGAATAAGTGAGAAATCTCTTACAAAAAATCGGCAGCCCAATGACTATGCGACAGGGTTTTAGAAAACATTAAGAATAGAGGGGACAAGGGTTACCCATCCAAAAATGAATCATAATACAGAATAGATAAATAATAATTAGTAAATAAGAACATGGTATGGAAACATGAAAGATATACTACATAAAAGAGAATTTGAATGGAAAAAGAATGAAAATGAGAATTTTCTTACCTTGTAGAGTAACCCTTAGAACATGAAGGATGGGACCTTGGGGGCTTGAGGAAACTGTAGTAGAACTAATATGAAGGTAAGGAGGCTAGATCTTTGTTTAGGAGGAATTGGGAATGAATTTAATGAAGTAATGGGTTGGTATTTATAGGAAAAGTAGGGGAATATTATAATAATTTCCAAGGGACACCTCATGGGTAGTATTTGCAAAACCGTGGGCTTGCCCAGGGTATTTTCCCATGGTATAAGACAATTGGGATACCTCACATATTATTTAACTATAAAAAAATCAACCATATTTATGAAATCATTATTATATCATTAATGATGTCATTAACACACCGAAACTAAAAACTGTATTTTTTATTATTTACCAAAAAATCAACTGTTTCAGAAAAATTCACAAATTCACCATAACTATTTATCGACGTTTAGATTTAAAAAATGAAGTCCATTTTTTGAAAATAATTTTTTAAATATTTTTAATTTAATTATTAAATAAAATCATTCTGAATTCAAAAATTAATGATTTAAAAACTATAACTGCTTTTATATCACATTGAAAAACTAATCAAGAAGATATTATCTTAAATCCTTAAGAAAATGAAAATATAATACAATTTACTATTCATTAGTGTTATATTACTATTCATATTACTATTCTTAAGGGTATGTTACTATTCACCAAAAAAAGTTGGTTCCAATAGACTCTAAATAACATACTGAACACAATTGTAGATGACTGTTTCTTGAAATTAAAAACATAGAAGTGGAAAAATTATGTTTAAAGGTTAGTTATAAATATCTACTTAAAACAAAGTTCCATGCATTTCTATTTATTTTTTGATAAACTTGGAGTGTTACATTATCCCCACCTTCTTAAAATTGCAACATCGCAATTTTATTTACTTATTAAACAATTGAGGGTATTTTTCTCTCATAGAATTTTCAGACTCCAATGTAGCTTCTTCAACAATGTGGTTTCTTCACAAAACCTTTACCTGGTGGATTACCTTATTCCATAATACCTATTCCCTTCGATCAAGAATCTGAACTAGTTTCTCTTCGTAAGAAAGGTTCTCTTCCAACTGAAAGACTTTTGGGCTCAATACATGTGATGAATCTGGGACATACTTTCTCAACATCAAAACATGAAAAACATTGTGTACTTGAAACAAGCTCAGAGGCAAAGCTACACGATATGCAACTGTTCCAACATTCTACAAGATTTCAAAAGGACCGATGAACCTTGGACTTAACTTCCATTTTTTACCGAAACGCATCACACTTTTACAAGGAGAGATTTTAAGGAAAACATGGTCACCTACCTCGAAAGATAAGTCTTTCCTTCGGTTATCTGCATAACTTTTCTTCCTGCTCTATGTTGTCCTCATGTGTTGTTGGATCATCATCACTTTCTCAACCACTTCTTCAACTAATTCTTGCCCCATCAACTTTCTTTCACCAAATTCATCCCAAAACACTAGAGTCTGACACCGCTTCCCCTACAAGGCCTCAAAAGGTGCCATTTGAATACTATAATGAAAATTATTATTATAAGAAAACTCAAATAAAGAAATATATTGATCCCAACTTCCCTGATTGTCCGTTTAACAAGATCAAAGCATATCCTCCAATGTTTGAATCGTTCGTTCTGACTGCCCATCTGATTGAGGATGAAATTTTGTACTGAAATTTAACTCTGTGCCCAATGACTTCTGAAGTCCCTTCCAAAAGTTTGAAGTGAACCTGGGATCTCAGTCAGATACAATGGAAAGAGGAACTCCATGTAACTAGACAATATCCTTGAGGTACAATCGAGAAATATCATCCAAAGGCATTGTATCTCGAATAGATAGAAAATGTGAAGACTATGTTAGCCGATCAACAATAACCCAAATCGCATTGTTACCTTGAGAAGTCTTTGTTAGTCCCACAACAAAGTCCATGGATACATTCTCCCATTTCCACTCTGGCACTGGAAAAGGCTGAAGTATCCCCTTTGGTAACTGTCGCTCTGCTTTAACCTGTTGAAACATCAAACATTTCATGGTAAAATAAACAATATATCTTTTCATTCCATCCCACCAATAATACTCCTGAAGGTATCTGTACATCTTAGTACTGTTAGGATGAATAGAAAATGGAGAACTATGAGCTTCGCACAACAAATCTTTCTTCAACTGAGAATCACTAGGCACACACAACCTTTTTCCAAATCTTAAAACAAAATCTTTATCAAGGTTAAATTCTGGAAACTTACCCATTTTAACCAATTCTATCTTTTTCTATAGCTGACACTCTTCCTTCTGCGCTCGCGCAATTCTGTCTGACAACAAATACTGCATTGAAACCTGAAACAAAACAGATTTATTCCCTGCACCGACAACTTCTAAGTCAAAATTCATCAAATCATTAACCAAGGGATCATATTCTTAACGTAGCATGATTAATGATGCATTATGTTTCCGACTTAAGGAATACACCACTTTGTTTTCTTTCCCATGATGGTAATTGATCATGCAGTCATAATCCTTTATCAGTTCTAGCCATCTTCTCTACGTCATGTTTAATTCCTTCTATGTGAATATATACTTTAGACTTTTATGGTCAGTATATATTTGGAATTTGGTTCCGTATATATGATGCCTCCATATTTCAAATCAAAAACCATAGATTCCAATTCTAAATCATGTGTGGGATAATTTATCTCATAAGGATAAAGTTGTCTCGAAGAATAGGCAATTACCTGATCATTATGCATCAAAACAAAACCAATTACCTGCAAAGAAGCCTCACTGTAGATGAAAAACTCACCATTTGGGTAAGGTAAGGCCAAAAATAGAGCATTCACCAATCTCTTCTTCAGTTCCTGAAAACAAACATCACATTCCACTGTCGAAACAAATTTAACCCCATTCCGTGTTAACTTAGTTATCGGGCTAGATAACCATGCAAAGTTCTTAACAAACTGTCTGTAATAACATGATAACCCAAGAAAACTAAGAATCTCTATAACATTTGTGGGTCTTGGTCATTCATCAACTAATTTTGTTTTGGTAGGATCAACTGTTATTCCATATTTATTTACAATGTTCCCATGAAAAGAAATCTGTTACAACCAAAAATCACACTTTCTAAATTTTCCATATAGTTTCTTTTATTTTAAAGTTTTCAAAACAACCCTCAGATTTTTTATGCTCCTCTTTATTTTTAGAAAATATGAGAATGTCATCAATAAATACAACAAAAAGAATATCCAATAACTCATGAAATAATTTATTCATAATATTCATGAATATAATAGGTGCATTAGTTAATCCAAACGATATAAGAACCAATTCATAATGCCCATATTTAGTACGAAAGGCTGTTTTCGGGAGGTCATCCTCATTCACCTTCAGATGATGGTATCCAGATCTCAAGTAAATCTTGGAAAAGTACTGAGCTCCCTGGATCTGATCAAACATATCAACAATATGAGGTAATGGATACTTGTTTTTAAGAGTGATGTTATTCAAAGCTCTATAATCAATGCAAAGTTTCATGGAACCATCTTTATTTTTAACAAAAAAATAGGGGCTCCACATGGTGAAGTGCTAGGACGAATGAAGCCTTTGTCAAGCAAATACTGTAACTGATTTTTCAATTCAAGAAGTTCTATTAGAGCCATACGATATGGGGGTTTTGAAATTGGATTAGCATCAGGAACTAAGTCAATTGTGAATTATACTTCTTGATCAGGTATGACACTAGGTAACTCATCAGAAAAAACATAAAGGTATTCATTTACCACTGGCACATCATTAATTTGAATTGTTTTAAACAATATGAGAAAGATACCTTTCATTTCAATCTTTAAATAGTTTCTTAGCTTTTTGATATGTTATAAATTGTATGGGTTCATTATCGTATACAAACTAATACTCTTTCTAAAAAACAACTTCTTTAGCTCTACAATCAATCTTAGCATGATAATCCGAAAGCCAGTCCTTTCCCAGAATAACATCAAACTCGACTAAGGGTAAAACCACAATGTTTATGGGTAAAGTCTTTCCACAGACCACAATAAAAAGATTCTTATAATTCCACTTTGCTATAACATTTCCCCCTGGTGTTTTAAAAACAAGTTCGGGTCTCATTTGTTGAGGTGATATTTTCAATTTACCAGAAAATTTCTCAGAGAGGAAAGAATGTGTAGACCCCGTATCAATCAAAACTTTAGCAAAATCAGAGTGAACAAAAAAAATACCTGATAAAACATCATTAGATGGCCCGACATCTGCTGACGTAGTCACAAAGGATCTCACTACCCCTTTCTGCTTATATTATAACTTTCTTACATCATTCATATCTCTCCTTGGGAAGGCATTTTCATAATGACCCATTTCACCACATTTAAAACACTTTACAGTATGATTATCAAGATTAGTCTTTGGATCATTTTCATTACAATATCGGTCCATATTTCCAAACTTACCACATTTAAAACACTTCCAAATTTTTCTAAGACATTCCCTAGGGTGTTTCTTGCCACACTTTTCACAAACTGGAAATTGGATTTTCTTACCATCAGATTTCTTTGGTTGATTCTTTCCCATTTCTTTCCAACTGGACCTATTCTTCTCTTTGTTTCCAAAATGCACATGATCATTGGAAAACTTCATCTATACCCTCTCAGCACATCAGACAAGTTTCTCATAACTTTTGAATTCATGGGAGGCTAATGCCTTTCGATACCTTTGATTCAATCCTGAGTAAAAGTGGTTGAATTTACTATCAAGATCTAGAATAAGATTTGGAGTATACCTTTCTAGTCGGGTGAATTTCTCTTCATACACAGCCACTGAGTCTTCCACATTCTATTTCAATTCAAGGAATTTCATCTCCATTTTAAGTCTCACCACCTTAGGAAAATATTTTTCAAGGTAAAGACTTTTAAATTCATCCCACTCTAAGGCATCAAAATCCTCTCTACCCCTGATATTCCTTACCATTGACCACCACTGATCAGCTTCCCCTTAAAAATGATAAATGGAAAGACTTACCTTTTGATTGTCTGAACATCCCATAACATCGAATATCTTTTCAAGGGGTTTGATCCATCCTTCAGCTACTACTCGGTCAGAAGATCACTTGAATGCAGGAAGATGTTGGCTCATAAAATGTTCCACTACTTCCATGTTCTGTTGTGGTACCTCTATTGGTTCTCTTGCATGGATTATACCACCATTTATTTCCAGCGTTAGCTGATCTATTACTGTCACAAACTGCTCAGTTCCAATCCCTACCATTCCGGGATGTAGTTCTGGAAGGATGTCATTCTTTCGGTGCCACTCCTCTTCAGCATCCCTGTTCCTTATGTGGACAACCATTCTTAGCAAACATGTCTTAGATAAAGAAACATTGTAATCTTTAAATTCTATAACTTTTCAATTAAACATAGAGTGAAAATCATTTATTGTATTCTATTAACATCACCCTAACCCCTAAACTTATCTAAACCTCCCTCTGATACCAACTATAAGGAACCGACCTTATTACATACATAATCTTGAATTTAGTCAAGAAAACACTTCCTTTTACATTGAGGATCGTTTCAAGTTTATATCTTTAGAGAATTGGGACAATACATTCATAACGTAACACATTATTACAAAGCTGATACCATAAAAACAATTTCCATTTTTTTCAAAAAAATAAAACATTAAAACTTAAACATGATTTCTTGACAATTATTAAACATTTAACATGGCTTCCTTATTTTTCTTACACATCCATTAACCTTTGAAAATCATTTAAAATCTTGGGATGAGCACGAAAGCTCAGTACGGGATGAAAAATAAGGAAAGATCACATTAGTCCATGAATAATCGTAATGTATGAAAACATTTTCAAAATACATGCTTGTCACCAATATATAATTACTTTGTGTAACATGAGATTTACACAATATCCAAAAAAACATGAGAACATAAATATAATCATAAAAGTATCTTGGGGCATTACATACATAATCTTGTAACCATTCTTGGATACCTTATAATTTGTAACCCTCACGACTACCATACTTTGTGTAACCATCGCAGTTACACTTGGAGTAACCATACGACCAACCTCCAACCTACTCATACCCAATGGATTGGAGGGAAATATAGGTCCCAAACTTCATCATAAATAATTCCCAATAACCAAAAAATAATCATAAAACATGAATAATTCCATAAAAACATTGCTTTGGAATTTTATAAAACCAAATTTAAGAAGAAGATTTTTAATGAAAATTACCTTATAAATATCATACAATCGAAGAGAGACTTAATAGAGTGGATGGAGTATGTATATATACAGTAAATACACATTATAAAACATAATATAAACATAACCCATCACACAAAAATATAAATAGAATATATATAATTAAGTATAAGGTTAACACAAAGAATGGAAATCGGGTTTAGAATTCCCTTACACCGGGTTTGTCTTACTTACAACTTGTTTAGAACTCCTGTATAATGGTTAAAAGAGTGTTATTAATATTATAAAGAAACATGTTCATGTTTATAACATCTTATATGATCATTTCATAACATCATTTCACCCCTTAATTGTTAGTATTTTCCCCCTTGCACTGTTTTTGGGTGAATTCTTTACATGATTTCCAAGATTGGTTCATGATGGATGTTATTATTGATTGGAAGTGAAATTACAGAATTGGAATGGAAAGGTATTTAAATATTTACATTACCATAATTTATACCATTTATCATTTTGATGTTTAATATGAGGATTATTCATAAGTTAAAACATTAATGATGTTCGTTTAGATCATTTTAGTGGTTCTTTGATAATAACAACCTCGTTTTTTCTTATAAATTAGAACCATGAGTACAAAAGAATTCCAGAACCATGGGTGAGTAATAAAACATATATTATAACCTGGTTAAACTATATAAATGGTTTCATGACCAAACTTGAAATAATTAATGGAAATTTAAATCACATCGTCCACGATGTCTGTAATTCGACACATAACGAACAATGTTTTTATTCCTTAAATAATTGGGAGAGGAGAAGAATAATGATGATTAATTTTACATGAACATGAGAAATCCATAATATAAATTAATTCTTGATATTTCATGCCTCTTAGGTAAGGAGATATGAAGAAATAATAAGGAAGGAACTCAAAATAAAAGAATATGTGAGAAATCTCTTACAAAAATTCAGCAGCCCAACTGCTATGCGACAGGGTTTTAGAAAAAATTAAGAAGAGAGGGGACAAGGGAAACCCATACAGAAATGAATCATAATACATAATAGATCAATAACAAGAAGAAAATAAGAACATGGTATAGAAACTTGAAAGATATACCACATAAAAGAGAACTTGAATGGAAAAAAGAAAGAAATTGAGAATTTTCTTACCTTGTAGAGTAACCCTTAGAACATGAAGGTTGGGAACTTGGGGGATTTAAGAAACCTTAGGAGGACTAATATGAAGTTAAGGAGGCCATATATTTGTTGAGGATTAATTGGTAATGAAGTTAATGAAGGAATGTGTTGGTATTTATAGGAAAAGTAAGGGAATATTTTAATAATTTCCAAGGGACACCTCATGGGTGGTATTTGCAAAACCATGGGCTTACCCATGGTATTTTACCATGGTATAATCCAATTGGGACACCTCACATATTATTTAACTATAAACAAGTCTACCAGATTTATGAAATCGTTATTTTATCATTAATGATGTCATTAACACACCAAAACTAAAAACTGTAATTTTTTACTATTCACTAAAAAATCAATTGTTTCAGAAAAATTTCTAAAATTCACCCAAACCATTTATCGACATGCAGATTTCAAAAATGAAGTCCATTTTTTGAAAACAATGTTTTAAATAATTTTAATTTAATTATTAAATAAAATCATACTTAATTCAAAAATTCATTATTTAAAAACTATAACTGCTTTTATATTACATTGAAAAATTAATCAAGATGATATTATCTTAAATACTTAAGAAAATAAAATAATAATACAATTTATTATTCATTAGGGTCATATTACTATTCATATTACTATTCATAAGGGTATGTTACTATTCTCCAAATAAATAAGTTGGTTCTAATAGACTCTAAATAACATACTGAACACAATTGTAGATGACAGTTTCTTGAAATTCAAAACATAGAAGTGGAAAAATTATGTTTAAAGGCTAGTTATAAATATCTACTTAAAACAAAGTTCCATGAATTTCTATTTATTTTTAGAAAAAATTGGGGTGTTAAAAAAATAAACATTTTCCTTTTTATTTAATAAGATATTTGTCTATAAAAACTCATAAAGGAGGTATTATTGCAACAAAGATGTGTCAGGAAGTCCCCATTATGACACATAAACATTATTTATGTTCTAAACTTGTTATAATACCTATGGTTGAATTTTATATAATTACCAGTATTGACTAGCTCTAAAAATATGATGCAAAAATTTATTATAAGAGGAATGGTATTATGATTTGTGAGGGAGATGTAGAATACATCATCTTTATAGAAGTAGCTTCCTTCCACCATTCTTATTTAAATACGCCCCCACCAGAACTACTAAATGAAATTATTGTAGAAGAAGAGAAAACAACATATTATGATGAAAAGATTAGTCTTAAAATCGATGATGTACCTATTGTGAAGGAATACATTGATGTATTTCTTGAGGAACTACTTGTAAATCCCTATGAGTGTGAAGTTAAAGTTTATATTGATTTAATCCCCAAAGTAAGGCTAATATCAAATAATCCATATAGAATGGACACTATGGAATTAGTGGAGTTCAAGAAACAACTAGATGATTTGGGTAATAATGGATTTATTCACCCCAGGGTTTCACTATAGGGACACCCTTTTCTTTTTATTAATTAGAAATATGGATCCATGAGGTTCTGTATTGATTATCAAGAAAAAATGGTATTAAAATAAATAAAAAGTATTCTCTACTTCTAATTAATGAATTTTTTGATCAAAATATCAAATCCAAATATTTTTTAAAGATTGATCTTCATTCAGGGTATCAACAATTGTGAGTGAAGACAAAATACATTATGAAGAAAACTTATCAGATGTGGTATAGACATTAATAATTTATAGAAATTCCATTTGGATTAACTAATTCACCCTATGTTTTTATGGAAATAAAGAATAAAGTATTCACGGAATATCTTGATGATTTGTTTGTGGTGTTAATTGATGATATTATAATGTATTCTAAAACCTATGAGGACAATGATAATAAATTGAATATCATTCTTAAGACTCTTAGAAGGGAAGAGTGATATGGTAAATTTTCAGAAGTGTGATTTATGGATTCAAGAAGTTTCTTCTCTTGTGCATATTGTTTCTAAGGATAGCATATCAGTTGATCCTGCAAATATAAAGGCATTCTTAGAATATCCTATACGAAAAAATATATCTAAGGTATGTGGTTTCATTTCTTTGAAAGGTTAATATCAGGGATATTTTTATAATTTTTCTTGATTGTATAACCCATTATCCAATTTTACACGCAAAGGGGTTATTTTTTTGGATTATGGAATGTGAAGAATGCTTTGATGAACTAAAGAGAAGACTGGTCAATGCACTAATTTTGACTCTACCATCTAAAACTCATAGGTTTTTCATACATAGAGATGCATCAATGAGGGGAATTGGTTCTTTCCAAATGAAAAATTATAATGTTATCACATATGAATCAAGTAAATTGAAGACTCATGAACATAACTAGACAACCCATGATCTTGAGTTAATGGTTGTAATAATCAATTTTAAAATAAGGAGTCATTATCTCTATGGTGAAATATATGACATATACACGGATCATAAAAACCTGAAATACATCTTCTCATAGAAAGAGATCATCATGAGACCAAGATGATGAATTTATCTACTCAAAGATTATGATTTCTCAATACACTACCACACAAGGAAATTAAATAAGGTATAGGATGCATTGAGTAGGAAGGATTACAGAGTTATAACCAAAATGAGGATTGTGAAGGATATTATGTTCATAGAACTAGTAAATATAGTTATAGAAATTTATAAGGATGGGTATACATCAATAATTTTCTAAATTATTACAAAAAAATCTTTACTAGAGAGGATAAATAATTCTCAAACTGGTTATGAGGACTTTCAGAATAAAATCAAAGCTCTGAATGATGGAAAATTAACAGACATTATTTGTGAATATGGTGTTCTAAATTTTTTAATGAGGATATGTGTTCCATCAATACCTGAGATGAAAATAAAATTATTTGATGATGTCATAGCTCAAATTTATCTATACAGACTAGTAGAATAATGATGTATAGGAACTTGAGGGAACATTTTTAGTGAGTTAAAATGAAGTGGGAAATTTCTGATTATATGTCCATATGTTTGGTTTGTCAAAAAGTGAAAGCTGTGAGGCATCATCCTAAAAGAGTCATTCAACATCTTCCTATTCTTGTATTGAAATGGGATAAAATTACTATGGTCTTTTTCATGTAACTATTAAGGACTCATAGGAATAATGACGCAATATGTGTTATTGTTGATAGCTTAACCAAGTATGCACATTTCCTTACTATAAGGGAAGACCTACCATTGAGTGCCTTAGAAGTATCTATATTAATATAGTGGTAATACTTCATGAAGAACCTCCATCAATTTTTTTCTAATTGAGATCCATTATTTACTTAAAAATTCTAAAAAAAACATTAGAATGTTCTTGAAACTAAGATTCATTTTAGAACTTCCTACCATACTCAAAAAGGCGGAAAATTTGAGCACTGCCTACCATTCTAAAGTTATGTGGGTTCAGTACTTACCTTTGGTATAATTTTCATATAATAATTGTTTCTATGTGAGTATTAAAATCGATCCATTTGAATCATTATATGGAAATATCACTACGGGAAAAAGGGCTTTTTGCGACTGGTTATTTGCGACGGGAGGATTTTCCCGTCGCAAATAACTACTTATTTGCGACGGGGAAATCCCACCCGTCGCAAAAAGGTTGGCGCACATTGCGCGCCAAAACGCGGGAAAATTATTTGCGACGGGTGGTTACCACCCGTCGCAAATAACCGGTGGTGGTAAAACGTATTTGCGACGGGAATATACCCCCGTCGCAAATAACCGGCGGCGGTAGAAACTATTTGCGACGAGAATATACCCCCGTCGCAAATAGTGTGTCGGCAGGTTATTATTTGCGACGGGTCCCGTCGCAAATAACTATTTAACCGTTGACTGTAATAAATGCGGGCTAAAGTATTTGCGATGGGTCCCGTTGCAAATAGTATTATTTGCGACGGGAAACCCATAGCAAATAGTCCCGTCGCAAATAATCTAACTTATAAATACACCCAACCGTTTTTTTCCATTCACTCTCAACTTCTCTAATTTTAGAGTTCACAGTTTCTTAAGTTTAATTTTTTTTTTCAGATTTGATATTGAAGTCTTCAACGATTATCGGAGATCAACCTCAGATCAATTTTGAAGGTATTTATGTTATTTTTAATTTAATATTTATTTTTAATTTTTTTATTAGTTTTAATTTTTTTTTAATTAGTTCTAATTTAATTATGTTTGGATTGTTTTGTTATTTAATAAATTTAAATTATTAGTATTCATTGTTCATAGTTAATGGTAATTAGGAGTAATTAATAATAATTAGAAATAATTAATATTAAATAGGAATAATTAATAATAATTAGTCATAATTAGGAATAATTATAGTTATATATATATAGTTATATTTAGCCATATATTAATATAGATTTATATTAATATAAATATATTTGGTTATATGAATGAATAAATAAATATATATATATATAGATATATTTATTCATATATTAATATATATATTTATTCGTATATTAATATATATATATTCGTATATTAATATATATTTATTCGTATATTAATATATATTTATTCGTATATTAATATATATTTCTTCGTATATTAATATATATTTATTCTATTTGTATATATATATATACATATAGATATATATATATATATATGTAGTTATAAGTTTTTATTCGTATATTTATCTGTATATTAATTAATATATATTTATAAGCTTAGTTTTAAATAAATTTATAAAATATGTGTTTTTATGTGTATTTATAAATAAATAAATAAATACATATATACAATACACACACACACACACATATATATATATATATATGTCTAGTTATGAATGAATACATAGAAATGAGGGGGTGAAAATCCTCTGAGAATGTTAAAATGACGATAACTTTTAATCCGTAAGTCCGTTTCAACTCCACAACTAGTAAAATCGAAGAACATGAAACGATCTTCGATATGATATGCGGTACAGGCCAAACGGACATCCGGATCGGAAGTTATATCCATTTGAATGTTAAAAGGACCATAACTTCTAATCCAGGAGTCCGTTTCAGCTCCACGATCAGTCAAATCGAAGAACATTAAAAGATCTTCGACATGATATATGGTAGAGGTTTATCGGACATCGGGATTAGAAGTTATAGCTGTTTGAACGGTGAAAAACCGGGGTGCCCCGACTAAAAACTCAGTTTTGGAGGCCTTCGGGGCCTTTTTGGGCCTCGAAAAAACCTTGGATGGGTTTTACCCATCCATAGGGCTGTAGAGCTCATCGCAAGCTTTGATTTGATATGCTGTAGAGCTCAAACGGAGTCCCGGATCAAAAGTTATGGCCGTTTGAAGTTTGGGTTTCATTTTCTTCTTATTTTCCATCTTTCATTAATTTTTTTATTTTTTTTATATTCAAAGAGTTATTAAATGACTATTAATTGATAAAAATTATGTAATTATTAATTAAAAATATTTTGTAAAATATTTTATAACCCACATTTACTGAACATCTTATACATTCATATTTGATTTTTATTCATCCTTTCTAAAACATATTTTAAAAATAAATATTATATTTATATCAATATAAATAGGTTTATTGATTTATATATTAATAAATAATTTTTAATTTTTTTTTAAATTTTTTATTATTATTTGTGACGGGCCCGTCGCAAATAGTTGCTTTGAAGGAACTATTTGCGACGGGCCCGTCGCAAATAAGTTTAAAAAAAACCACAAATCTATTTGCGACGGGTCCTTTTCCCGTTGCAAATAAGTGTTTTTGCGACGGGCCCGTCGCAAAAAAAATTTGTTGCGACGACATTTTCCGCAATGGGCAATTTGCGACGGGATCCCGTCGCAAATGACCCGTCGCAAATGCCTATATTTCCTGTAGTGTATATTTCGTACTCTATCTTGTTGGGATGAATTTAGTCAGAGGAAACTCATAGGACTATAACTTGTTGAAGAAATAACAGAAAAGGAAAAGGCTATTTAGGGAAATATTAATGCAGTTCAAAGTAGGAAAAAATTTAGTTCAATAATCAGAGGAAATATTTACAGTTCCAAGTTAGAGATCATGTTATTATAAAGGCATCTCTATAGAAGGGTGTTATCATGTTTGATAAGAAATGGAAACTGAGTCCTATGTACACCAGACACTTTGAGATTATTGAAAGAGTTGGATTTGTTGCTTATCATTTGGAAATGCCTCCAAATCTCTCAGAGTTACACGATTTGTTCCATATAACTATGATATATATGCACATGCCTAACCCAACACATGTTCTCATCTCTGATGAAATGGTGTTGGAAGAATACTTTCATAATTGGAAGAACACATCAAAATTCTTGATACCAGAGAGAAAGTATTGAGGAATCAATGACTCGTCTAGTAAATGTACTCTAAAGAAATCACAAAATGGAAGAAGCAACATGGGAACGAGTGGATAATATGAAGGAGAATTACCCACATCATTTTTACGGTAATACCCCTAAAATTTTGAGGATAAATGTTTTGTAGTAGGGAATAATATATCAGCCTAATACTTACCATATTTTCCTTTTAGAATAAATTTAATTTAGTTGATACCAAGAAATGAACACAACACCAGATTTAAACAAAACACTATTTAGTCATGTTTTTCATGTTCAATTAAATTATAACACTTTTAGATGATTTATATAGTAAATTTAGCTATTATATATTCAATAAAATATGTTTAAAGTCATTCAATATATTTTATATTCATAATATAAGAACAAAAACAATTTTACACATTAACAACATTATTTTTATAAAGGTAGTTTTAAATCCTTTAAATATAACACCTATTTTAAATTTTAATTTTGAAAATTTTATAAATTTACTATGAAAAATAAACTTCATTTTTGATAGATAAATATAAAAATTAGGCTAGGGTAAATTTTTGGTATTTTTATGAATTATTTTTTGATGAATAATAAAAAATATTGAATTTAAATTCAAAAATACTTTTTATTATAATTTATTTATAAGGTTAAATTACATTCAAAATTTATTTTAAATTAAAATTATATCAATTACTTATTAGGTAATTCAATTTAGGTCATTTAAATCAATTTCACTTTGAAATTTGATATAAAAACATAGGAAAGTTTTGAAACTTTTTTACCTTGAAAACAAGCATTGTCATATTGTCTCTGGGATTAGTTTTAAATTAATTTATGACACTTCTATGATAGGAATTTAGAAAATGGATTCCATATGTGTAATAATCATAATTTATAATTTCTAATAAGGCTAATAGTGGTCGAAGTGAGTATCAAAAGAGGTGGGGTGGGGGGGTGTGAATTGAGTACTTAATAAAATTTCTATTCAAAATAGATTTAAAAAGATTACCCAATTAATTTAACATGACCTAGTTAACCAAAATAGAAAATCGTTATAAGATCTAATTTTTCAAAATATTTCTTAAAGATTTATTAGTTATTAGGTATCTGATATACAATTTTATTCAGTCCTTTGAGAATAATTTACTCAATTAAAAACTTATAAAAATAATAATTAAGGTTAACTATCAAAGTATATATATTTTTCATAATTAAAAAAAGTTTTCTATTTTAAAGTGAAAATGAAGTAAAAAAAGAATACAAAGATTTTTTTATATAATAGGTTTAGTCTCAAGCTGAGACTTAGTCCTCTCCAGTTGGTGATCACCTACCACCAAGCAATTTATATAAAATAAACACGTCGATCCACAAAATGGATCATGTTTTGAAATAGTTTACAAACTATCTAGGTCACACATGAACTCTTGAACTGTTATCCATGTGTGTACAAACAAACATGTCACATAGAAACATCTACCATAGTTTTCATGGGGAAACAGATAAAAGAAGTTTGAGAAGATATCATTCATATTCTAGTTTACAGTAGGAGACATTGTGCGTGTGACACAACCGAGTATGCACACACACTACTCAAAATGTAAAAGAGTATAAACTTAACAAAGAAACTAAGAGTGTAAAAGGAGTAGAAGTGATCAGTATGTATACATTGTAGATAATGACTCATGTTTTGATTTGAAGTTATGATCAAGTCGGGTTATCTTGAATACCTTAGTAGAATAGAGTATGATAGAATCTTATGTTATTGACTGGAGGAAAACAACACATGTGTATGAGCTTAGGCTTCTTCAGTCGAGTCTTTTCTAGGATGTAGCAGTTCATCTCTTTATTTTTATGTGTGTATGTATATTTCTTGATTAGTAATCAAAATTCACACATTATACACTAATATTCATGAGGGAGTTTTATTCCACATTTATCAGCAATAATAGGAAGAATATCCATGTGCATCCCAATATTATGATTTTTCATAAAACACGTCTGAAATTATCTTCAATGCATTCTCTCGATCATTTAATAGACAATAATTAAAGTAGAAATTTTCATTAATATTAATAATATAACCGTTAGAATAATCTAATTAAAAAATATAAGTTTTGAGAAATAGTAAGGATGTCTTAGGTCTGGAGGTGTCTTATTTCTAGCGGTATTTTAATTTTGTACTTTTCCACTTTTCATGACCAGAGGGAAGACAGATCAGGATGGTGTCTTGTATTGGCGATGTCTCAAATGACAGTGATTCATCCTTCTAGTGGTGATTACTATTGTGGCAGGTCAGACAAATAGTGTCTCATACTTTACTAAAATTAAACTCTAGCAGTGTCTCATAAACAACATTGTGATATTTTTGGTGACATCTCATACTTATAAAAAATTCGGTCTAGGAGGGGAATCATCATTCGAATTTTCATTTGCGATGGAGAGTCATCTCAAGACTTTCCATTTTTCTATGTTGATGGTGATACATGTCTGGTGGTGTGTGAGATCGGAGGAAAGTCAGTCTTGACAGAGACTCATTCTCAGTATTGCATCAACTTCAATAATGACTTATACATTGGAAATTTCATCACCTACCCCTGATTATAAAATACTTATAAATAATATGAAACTTATTAATATCATTAGAATCATAATTTTGTGATCATTAAAACAAGGATATCAACAATATTTTCCCTTTTAATGATCACAAATCATGGCATCAAATGTAGAAAATGCATGGTATCAAAGATAACATAATTTATAATAGAAAAGGTAAGGTTAAAACAAATCAAGACATATCATTCACATGGTATACAATATAAATAAAGGATTCTATGTTCTCCAAAATATCCAAAATAAATATACTATAATAATTCTACCCCTTTTGGGATTATCAAAACAGCAGAACATAATAAGAATAAAAATAATAAGTGTAGGAGAAATTAATAAATATAACCACACAAAGTTCTATAAAAGACATTAAAAAAGTATTGATACAAAAATTATTACAAAACAAGTTTATATAAAATATCCCATCAATGATAGAAAAACTATTCCCACACTATCAAGGTTATGAAGAAGGATCCTTCAGTTCTTTTCCTTTGGCCTTGGATTTTTGTTGATCTAAGGTAAGGGGTGAAACAAATGGTATTCCAGCTATAGATTGAAGAGGACAATCCTCTACAACAATAACCTGACTTAGATGTCTCATTTCTGGAATAGGTTGAAGAGGGAAAGGTTAGAATCAGGTAGGTAAATGTGGTATTGGATCTTGGGTCACTCTTGGTTGAAAAAATAATAGTGGAGTAATAATAATGGATTCCTGAGCAACCACAACTATTCCATGAACATGGAAAAATGGTTTTATGTAGTTTATGAAGTCCATGATTATCTAGATAACTCTCTCAATGGAACTAAAGGAATCACATTTTTCTTCCATAAATCTTTGAATCATTATATTTATTTCTTTTAATTTCCCTACTTGTTCTTTGAAGGCAAGAGTAACCTGGGGCATTCTCAAATTTTCTACCAAAAACATGAAGTTAACATCCATGGAATGCTTGGTGTAAATTATAAGTATATAGAATTTGATAGACTTGGTAATTTTCTCTCTATTAGATTTCATTTCATGAGAATATGGGGTGGTTAACTTAAGAGCATAGTTAATGTTATATCTTATTAAACTCATGGTTTATTTGGACTAATCAGGTATAACACTTGTAGAACTGGCTGAGTCAGTTCTCAAATATTCTTTAATAGTAGATCTAATCACCTCTAAATCAAACATTGGAGGGGGGGGATCATAAATATAAGTATCAGAGGATAAGTCTTCAATAATATTAATAATTCCATTTATAAAGGCTTCAAAGGAGGAATTAATCCCTTACATCAGTGACTTCAAAGATTCCATATCACCAAAAATTCTATTATTTTTAATATCAAGATCCTGGATGTGATGCATAATTTTTGGTTTTATGTGATGAATCAACAACTCCAAAAGATATATGGCATCATTCTCACATAACTTGGTCAAGAGTCAAGCTTGAGTCTTCAAAAATTTATCAAAATATAAAAACAACTCTCTTCTGAATTGTTCAAGTCACCCTTTATGAAAAATTACATTAAGATAGGAGCTGTAGGGTAGGTTCAGGTTCTCTAATAGAATGTTTTTCTAATAATTATAAAAAATCAACATAATCAACTAGTGATCCTTCATGAAACTTTTATTTTTGAACCACAGGTCCACCATTCTTTAGTGGGCACCAAAATTTTCTTGAGAATTTATCCCACTCTTAAAACATGGGATCAATTCAACCATATGTGGCTTCAGTAAAAATGGTATCAGAAAAATAGGTACTATAGAAGGAAAAACCACAACTGGTACAACAATATAAAATTCGAAATTCTAATCATCTATTGTTGTGAAATATCAACAGACTCATCAACAATTAGAGCCTATTGCACATGATGGTCAGGTTTTTGAACTGAAGGCTCAAAATAATTCTACTCATCGATAGAGTTCTTAGCACCAGTCTCATCAACCAACTGGACGTTAACATCATCTGATTCAACATTAAGATTCCTATAAACAAGAGTCTCATTAGAATTAGCTACATCAACTAACTTTACATCACCCCCTTGCTCACTATAAATAATTTATTTCTTATTTTCTTCATCCGTATGCTGATTAATAGCAGTAATGACACCCATATACTTAACCAAGGAACAGTCAGAAGTATTCTGTCCATTAATAGTAGAAATTGATTATACATCAATAATTCCTTGAAGAATTTTGAAATATGGGGATTGATCTACCTCAACATGTGCATATTTTTTCCTAAAAATATAGTTCAAATTCTTCTAGTAGATTTGGTCTTTCTATAAATAAACTAGGAGAATAAATATATGAAGGAATATCTACATCTATCATTAGGATTATTTCAACTGAACTAACAGTTTCAAAATCATCTTGATTATCATATTTAGTTTCATTTCCATTTCTAATAATATTCTCACCATCTTCAACTTTTTATTTATCCTCATTATCATTATCATCATCTTCTTCAGTTGGTTTGGAAATTTTATATTTCTCTTCTCTAGAGATGTTGGCCTCATCTTCATCACTTTTTACAAGTTTTTTTATCTTAGGAATAATTCTACGAGGGTTATGATCTCCAAATGTAAATGGAGTAGATTTGGGAGACATATCAGTGTCACTCCAATCATCAATAGGATAAACCTCTTTCTCAGATCTAGAGGCAACCACTTATTATTCTTTATTAGAATACTCTACAATTTTACCTGGTTCTAGAGAAGGTTCCACAATATTAATAAGTCCCGTTTGATGATCCACTGGATTGAAATCAGTATAAAGATTCTCACTATCATCTACACAATGTTTCTTCCAAGTATTCCAACTAATTTTTATTCTTGAACATATTGATTTCAAAATGAAAAAACCACCAAAGTCAACAACTATTTATTCATTATATGAGACACATCCATTTTCCTTTAGTATGGTTGAATTAGTCTTTGGGTAAATCAAGGAGTTAGATCCCAAAGATGGTTTAATCAACTCAGACAAATGAACCATGAGATATCCACACAGATTGATCTTCTATCCTCTTTTCATAATACATAAAGAATATACATATTGATATCTCAAGGTGGAAAAATAACCTTTCTTAGCACAGAGAATATATTAAATAAATTTGAAGAGAAACCTACACTCCCCATCCAACTCTGAAGAAATTATCCTTCTAACACTTCTATAACATTTCAATCTAGTAAGTACTTATTCATTAACAAAATAATTTTCATCATTAATGGTTCATTCAGAGTCATTAAATTCACCCTCATGAGGTAATTTTAGATAGTCATACCACTGATTTGAAGAAGTCATGTTTTTATGGCCCTTAACACTGCTTTTAATCTAATACTCTTCCACTTCCTCAAAACCAAACACTAAATTTTAATAAAACTGAAGTACTAACGTATGGTAAAAAAGGTCTCGAATTTGAAGGGAAATAGTCAAACCATCCTTGATTCTAAATGACTTATAGCACTAATGACTTACTTGAAAACAACTATTTGTCTTTAAATTCCTTTTTAGCCACAAAAATCATTTTCTCATGCTTTGGATGAAAAGGATCAACTGGAGCAGGAACACTCAATTCTCCCTTTTACTTCTTAGATGGTCATGATTCGTTAGACAATGGTACTACAAGTCACTTCACTGTAACCATTTTTATCAATTCGGTAATCTTGGTTGAGGGTTAATGTTGAAAGGATTGGGAGAATAAAGGCCACATTGGGCTCGAGAGACAATGGTGATAAAGTTGAGGTGTTTTGGAACTAGAAAACAATCAAGATTATATAATTTTTTATTAAGGTATATAATATAAAAATAATACTTGAAATCAAATTTGGAATAAGAGAAAGTAATCTTATCAAGTTTTAAAAATAAATCGTAAGAATATAAAAACCAGCGATTCAGAAATATTAGGCTTAATGTTTTTTAATGGCATGAAACCAATAGCGTGGCAAGACAATAGTGTTTCGACCACAAAAATTAGACAATCCAACAGTGAGACAACAATGATGAGACAACAACAACGGTGAGAAAACCCAATAGTGTGTCATACCCAATGGTGTGTCACACCCAATAGTGTTTTATACCCAATGGTGTATCCTACCCATTGCTGTGTTATAAACAATGGTGTGTCACCAAAATATTAAACTTAATCAAAATTGATCATTCCAAATTCACATTTTATATAGTTCATTCTCTCAGAATTTAGAGGTTTAGTAAAAATATCACATAACTGATGTTCTGTGCCAATTAATTCAAGAGTGATATCACCCTTTTGAAAATGGTCTCTCAAAAATAGATGTCTTATATCAATGTGTTCTGTTCTAGAATATGATATATAATTCTTAGAAATGTTTATGGAACTTCTGTTGTTACAATTTATGGGGGCATGTTGGAATTGATATCCATAGTATAGTAAAGTGCATTTCATCCACAAGATTTGTGGACAATAACTACCAATAGATATGTATTTAGCTTCAGCAACAAAAAATGAAACATAATTTTTTTTTCATACTACACCATGAAACTAGAGAATTATCTAAAAAGTGACCTGTTTCTGAGGTTCTTTTTCAATCTAAATTATATCCACCAAAATCATCATCAGAATAACTAACTAGATCAAATGCTTGTACTTGAGGGTAAAACAATCCAAAATTGGATGTATACTTAAGGTATTTGAAAATTAATTTAATAGTAATTAAGTGAGACTCTTTATAATTTTTTAGAAAATGATCACACATACACAGACTAAACATAATATCTGGTCGGCTAGTATTAAGGTAGATACGACATCCAATCATACATCTATATCTAGTTTGATCTAATAGTTTTCTAGTTTCATCAGGACCCAAATTATAGGTGGTACTCATAGGAGTAACAAAAATCTTAGTGATATCATGATTAAAACATTTTTAAATATCTTTTGTATATTTTCATTGATTTAAAATAATTATTTCTTTATTTTGAATGATTTATAATATAATAAAAATACTTAATTTCACCCATTAAACTCATTTAAAATGCATTTTACATCATTTTATAAAAATTAATACATAGATAATTTATTAAAGATCCAAAAATAATATCATCAAAATATATTTGTATTAATACATCTTTTGATATTAATTTTATAAAGAGGGTAAGATCATTTATGACAATTTAAAAACCTTTTGAAATAAATAAATTGTTGAGCCTTTCATACCAATCTCTGATAGCCTTTTTTAAACCATATTAACATTAATTAATTTGAAAACATGATTTGGAAAATGAGTATTTTGACAATTAGAGGGTTGTTCAAAAAAAATACTCAATAATAAAACTATTCTGAAATGCAATGTTGTAATCTATTTGATAAAGTTTGAAATCTAGATGTGCTTCATAGGAAATAAATATCCTTTTGGATTCAATTTTGTCTACAGGTGAAAATGTTTCCTCATAGTCTATTCCTTCTTTATAACTATAACTTTTTGAAACATTTCTAGCCTTGTTTCTAACTATAGTGCCTAAATCATCAACCTTGTTCCTAAACACCAATTTTGGTTCAAATAGTAAAGGTGTACTTGTGTCTATATACAAGTTCCCACAAATTATTTATTTCAAACTAATTCAATTATTCTTTCATCTCCATCACCTAAAATTCATCATTAATGGAAACATTGATGTTCATAGGTTATAGTTAGGAGAAGAATTCTTGTTTTTCAACAAGATTTATAAGTGTTGTTTGGATCTATGTACCTCAATATATATCTCCTAAAATATCATCTAAGGGGTGATAATTAAGGGTTCTAACACCTCTTGAAATAGTAGGACTGGTTACTTTAATATTTTCTATAGATTTAGGTTTATGAGGTTCTAGAAATATTTAAGAACATGATGATTTTTATGACTGTTTGAAAATAGAATTAGAAGGTTTGGAGTTCAATTTTTAAAGTTTATAAATTATCTTAAAGGTTTTATTAAGAGTTTTTGGGCTTATATGGATCAATCTCACCAAATTTGACAAGAATATATCCGACCATAGTATTGGTACTTTTATTAAAAACTTTATAGTCTTTATAAAAAATTAAATAACCAAGGAAAATTACTTCATAACAATTGGTGGATTTTTTTTCTAAATTATCTTATTGTTGATAATAATAATTTTGAAACCAAAGACTCTAAAGTAGTTAACATTAGGTTGCTTATTATTCTAAATCTCACAAGGAGTCTTCTTCAATATTGGTCTAATTTAAACTCTATTTATGATACAGCATGCTACATTGATAGCTTCTGCCCAAAATAGAAATGTGGTTTATAGTCATTTAACATGGTATATGTTATCTCTTGTAAAGTTATAATTCTCCTTTAAACAAATCCATTCTGTTTTGGGGTCCTAGGAGAAGAGAATTTAAGAGTGTATCCATTTTGTGGGAAAAAATATTCAACATCTTTATTTTCAAACTCATGACCATGTTCACACTTTAAGGTATTAATTCTCAGTCCACTTAGGTTCTCTATAGACATATCATACTTGGTAAAATAATATAAAGCTTCACTTTTTTGAACTAGAAATAATACTCATGTATACTAGGAGAAATAATCTACAAGAACATAAATATACTGCTTCAAATTTAATCTCGATACTCTAGATGGTCCAAATAAATCCATAAGAACTAACTTGAGAGGTTGATAAGTTGAGACTTCTTTATTTAATTTTTAAAAAACTTTTTGGTACTTCCATTTTTAATAGGGGTTACAAAATTTATCAGATGGGAACTCAATATTAGGTAGATCCATAACCAACCCTTTCCTAGTAATATTTTTGGGTGAGTGTATATTGAGATAGGCCAGTATCCTATTTCAAAGACATGATTCATTATTAAATTCAATTAAGTATGATATTTTTTGAGAAACTAAAGAGTTTAAGTAAACATATTAAAAATTATCATTTCATAAATAATTAAAAACTAATTTTTTTTAGAAAAATAAAAATTAAAAGAAAAATTATTAAAATTAACTTAAAATCCATAATCACATAACGTTAAAATAATAAATAGGTTATACTTTAAACCAACAACAAAAAATACATTCGAAAATAAAACTAAATTTTTGCTACCGATTTGGCCAAGGTTGATATTTTTTTACATTAGAATTGTCAAAAAAGGTGACATGACCACCACCAACCTTACTAAGGATCTTGAAGCATGAATAATCTCCTATCATATGTCTTGAAAAACTACTGTCTCAGTACAATAGACTTCTAAAAGAGGTCTTTAAGAAGCTTTATTACAAAACGATGTTTGTACAAGAAATTAATTTGGTACTTAGATTTGTTTGGGTCCATAAATGTTAGTAATTAATGATTTGGAAACACACAATTTATTTACAGGTTTTCTATAAACAGATCAAAGAAATTTGTTTTAATAAAAACATTATTAGGTATATTAAAGAAACAATTTTTAGAAGAAATTTCTGGTTTGGACTTAGGAATAAATGTTTTTTTTACTCTCCTATATCTTGGTTGGTATTCAATTCTAGTTATATACTTAGGTGAGACCTGGTTACTTAAAATATGACTAATATTTTATCTATAATTTTTAAAATTTTATAGAAATTTCTTTAACCCCTCATTTTAATGTTTAAGTTAATTATTTTATTTAAAGATTCGATAATTTTTATCTATTTCAATATAAAATTCATATTTTATATTGGAATACAAAGCATGTTATCATTAGAGTGTTTTATATATTTCCCTTAACTCATTAGAAGTGTCTTCTAACATTTTAAAGTATTCAAAAATTTCATCATGGGATATATCATCATCATTATTTTCATTATTATAATTATTAGAAATATAATCATCATGCATAGGTAAAACAATTGAATCAGCTGATTCCTCACTGAATTTTTTCATAAATCACATGTTGTCTTGATCAGTCTTTTCCTCATGTGATGAATTAGAATCACCAAAGTTGTCTTTTGAAGCACTCCATATAGCTTTCATTACTTTTGTATACCTTCATTCATTGTCATCATATTAGTTTTTTTATTTTAACTTTAGACAGCCAACCATGGCATGTCCTTTCTTTTTACACTCATAACAGGTAATATCTTTTGAATCATCATCTCTCTTAAATTCTTTATTCCAATTGCCTTTAGTTTCATTTTTCCCTTTATAATTGGGTTTTTTGGAAAAAAATATTTTTCTTATATAATTTCTTGAATCTTATGGGTAGGTGAGCCATATCATTATCAATATCTAATAAAAATTCACTATAACATGAACTTACAACATGGAATTTCTCTTCTTATTTATCTTTCTCTTTTTGTCTAGATGCATTAGTTTAAAATGTGACTGATTTCTTTATAGGTTCTTCATCATATTTTTTGTTTAATTTTAACTCTTCCTCATACATCATAATCTTATTAATCATCTCCTTGACATATATCTTTATTATATCACATGATTATCTAGTGGAGACAGATGTTCCTCTCCATCTTTCAGGTAAACATCTTAATAGCCACATGATCTGGTCATTATCAGAAATAGTATTTCCAAGCGAGCTCATTGTGTTGACAATTTCATTGAACCTATGGTACATGTTAGAATTAGGTTCATCAGGATTCATTTAAAAGTTATCATATTTAATAATTTAGGTGTTTAATCTCATTATTTTGACAATAGAAGTTCCCTCATGAGTAACAGACAAAGTATCTAAAATTTCATAAGCAGTTGTACATGAGAAAACTCTGTTAAACTCCTAATATCCAAAATCAAGGTAAAGAGAATTAATATCTGTAAAATTATTATTGTATGATACCTTATTAGAATCATCCCAAGTACTTATATCTTCCTTATTAATTTCATATTTATCTTCTATTGTAGTCTATTTTTCAAATCTAATAATATAAATGTGCATTTTCATCTTAATTTTCCATTGAGAATAATTGTTACCGTTGAAAATGGGAGTTCAATTAGTTGTAGAAAATCCTTGTCTAGAATCCATTTAAAGAGATAAATTTAGAAATAATATAAATTTTATATTATTAAATATTAACCAATATCACAGTTAAAATAATTTTGAAAACATTAATACCAAAGAAAATAAACCTTTAATACAAAATGTTGGCCAGACTGAGTATCTCAAGAGTGGGGGGGGGGGGGGGTAAATTGAGTACCCAATAAAATATCTATTCAAAATATATTTAAACATATTACCCCAATTAATTTAGAACAAACCAGTTAACAAATATAGAATATCGTTATAAGATCCAATTTTTTAAAATATTTTTTAAGGATTTATTAGTTATTAGCTAAGTAAAATACAATATTACATAGTCCTTAGAAAAAAATTACTCAATTAAAAACTTATAAAAACATTAATTAAGGTTTAATATAAAATTATATATATTTTTTGTTTATAGTTAAAAATATTTTTATGTTTTAAAGTGTAAATAAAGTAAAACAAAATCACAAAAGAAATTTTGAATACAGGAGGTTCAGTCTCAAGACAAGACCTAGTCCTCTTTACTTGGTGATCACCTTCACCCAAGTATTGTATACAAAATAAAATTTTTTATCCACAACTAGTATTGTGTTTTACAACAGTTTAAAAAATATCTAGATAACATATGATATCTTCCACTGTTAATCATGTGAGTAAAAACAAACAAGTTCCATAGGTACATCTACCATAGTTTTCACGGGGAAAAAATAAAAGGAGTTTGAGAAGATATCAAGTATATACTATTTTATAAGAATAAACAATGTGTGTGTGATAAAATATAGTATAAAAAAATAATGATCAAAATGTAAAAGAGTGTAAAAAATAGAGAAACTAAGAGTGTTAGAGGAGTACAAGTTCTCAGTCAGTATGAAGTGAATATCATGACTTCTATTTTAATTTGTAGTGAATCGTGAGATAAGTTCTCTTGAAAAATTTAGTAGAACAGAGTATCTTATACTCTTAGATTCTTGATTGGAGGAAAGAAGAAGATGTGTATGAGATTGAACTTCTTTAGAAGAGTGTTTTACAGGATGTATTAGTTCATATCTATATCTCTTTATGTGTATCTATCATTTATTCTTGGTATTCACACTTCACATGTTCCACACTAATATTCATTACAGACTCTTCTTCGGATTTTATCAACAACAATAGGAAGAATATCGATGATTATCCGAATATTCTACTTCCCCATATAACACGTCTGACATATTATTGAATTCTTTATGTGGATCATTTAATAAACAATCATTAAAATAGAAATTTTAATTAGAATTAATAATATAGATGTTATAATAATATAATTCCAAAATATATGTTTAAGAAATAGTGGTTGTGTCTCAGGTCTAAAGGTATGTCAATTTTCTACTTTGTAAAATTTCATGAATGACAACGAGACACATCGTAATGGTGTCTTGTACAAGAGGAGTATTAGCTAATAGAGATTCATCCTTTAGGTGGTAGGTCAAACTGGTAGTGTCTCATACTTTATCAAAATTACACTAGTGGTGTCTCATAGAAGACAATACAACATTTTTGGAAGTGTCTCATACTTAGCCACAATTTTGTCTTTATGGTGACTCATATACAATAGTGTCATTTGTGATAGTGATTCATTTCAAGACTTTTCCATTTTTCCATGTTGATAGTGAGACATGTCTGACGGTGTGTCGGCTCAGTGGTGAGTCAATCTTGATGATGACTCATCCTTAGTGGTGCCCCAACTTCAACAGTGACTTATACTTAAGAAATTTCATCACCCATATAAGAGTATAAAATAATTATAGAATACATGAAACTCATTAATACAATTAGAAATATTATTTTGTAATCATTGATACAAGTTGGTCAATTTTGAAGTGATTGTTTGACAAAAAATACTAGTTAAAGTAATTAAAATTAATTATATAGATTAAGAGAAATATTAGCTTAACAAGAGACTAAACCATAAACATAAGGCCCAAAATTACCTATAAACATATCCAAAAGCCATTGCATGTAAATATTTCTACCCTTTAATCCATTAGATAAAATTTGGACTGATATGTGAGCCAGTTTCAATGGATAAATCGTGGGTGGAATTCCGTTTTCCAAAATTTACAAGAAATTCACTCCTCCTCCACTATAAAAAGGCACTCACCCCTACCCCAATATTCATACCTATAAAGACATTTTTATCACAAAAAATATACTAAAATAAGCTCCAAAAAATCCATACCTTCAACCTATAATCCTCTCTATGGGTATAAATCCATCCAAGGAATCCCTTTGGTGCAAACTAAAAGGAGTTACCCAAAGAATATGTTACATTCATCCCCAAGATATTTTGTTTTATTTACATTATCCATCCAATGAAATATTATTATTCTAAGATTATATAATTATATCAGTATCCTAAATATACTGACATGTTTTTATATTAATATTTCTACTTGAAATTACACACACATCCATCTAATGGGTAACAAACCTACTTTTTATATATATAGAGAACTACCACCTCACGAAACGATGATTGTTCATTTTTCCTTTACTTCCCATCATGGTGAGAATTATGATGTAAATGATGTTTATATATGAAATATATTATATTTATAATGTATTTGTATTTCTTATTTCTTATATAACTCATACCTTCATGATTTCTATTTCTTGTAAACAAGAAAACATCGTTTGTGGAAGCGTGGACTATCGCATCCTCAAAGCGATGTCATTCATTCACAATATACATAGAACATATAAAAAATGGTTTTTAAAAATATTTGACATATATGAATTATATATTACGCTATATTTATAATATAAATACATATAATTTAATTTTCATTATTTTAATAAAAAAATGAAAGTAGCATTCATGTTTACGTATGACCTACCATCTCCATGATTGGTGTGTTTTATTTATTATCCCCAAATATTATAGATTTATATAAATACATATATAATCAATATATATGATATTTTAATCATGATTTAAATTATATAAATTATGAGACCATGATAGAAACATTAATTAAAAATTCAAAGCATACTCGAGAAACTAGGAAATTGACACTTGAAATAGTCAAAATAATGAAAGATGACTAACAAATAGGTAATAATTTAACATAAGAGGATCATATATTATATAATAAATATTAATATGGTTATGGAATAATTTATTATTATTATTAGAAGCATTATAATTTAGTTTAAATGATGTTAAAAAACAATGAAACACAATGTAAGGGTTTTCGTCTTAATTTACATTCCATTGAGACTTACTTGTTATAATACACCAGTTCACTTTATTATGGTGTATACACTTCCTGTTTGTCATTTAATATAAAAATTAACTCATAATTCATGGTTTTTATTATTTTACATGGAATCATCTCACCCAATGGGTTTAACATGAAAATTTCCATGTGGTAAAAGTTTCATTTGTAATCTTACTTTCTTTTGTGACTGTTAATTGTATACTGAAACAATCACTTTATTGTAATCATTTTTGTTTTAATTTTTTATTAAATATCCACATTATTGGGTGATTTATATCATTATTTCCTAAAATATATACAATATTTACATACAGTGTTCACTGTTTCTTTTATTTGATTAACTATGGGATAACTGATAATTATGTATATTCTATTCAACATAGATAAATTTTGATAAAGAACATTGTTTTTGAATTAAATAGATCATTAAATATATGATGAATGTTTTGGACATAAAATACATGGGTTCGGTACCATTTAATGAAAGCCCGTTTGTTTGGGGACCAGTTAATGTACCCCCCTTGATGCATCGATAATCTCATGAGATGAACTCGTTGGGTAAATCATAATAGTTTAAACTATCTCTTGATAGTAATGTTATCATGTTCCTAGGAAACATAATGTCCAATAATTAAGAATTTCATTTATTTAGAATTAATTTATTATTATTATCAATAATATTATTTCATTTAAATATCTATGGATCTATTTCATCCATATTTTATTGATTAATTTAATTGTGTTTCAGTTTCTCACCATTCCATATTGATGATGCCTAATCTGGTTATTTGAATGTCACACGTTATCTGTTATTTACCATTACATGTTAATTTAAAATCATCAATTCATTATCTATTATGATTTAATTACCTATAATGAGCATTTGAGCTCACCCTTATTTTGTTTCCCTTCCCCAAGTTATAAATAAAGAATCTCTGAATAAGCTTTCAAGGATGTGGTTTATTTAATTTTATTATGTATCCTGTTTTATTTTCTTTTTATCAATGTAATATGGGTATCATATATATAATATATTTTTCTAAAATTACTAAACTAATATGTCCTTTGGGATTTTATTCATTTTAATCATGTCAATTTAATAAAATAATGCATCAGATTCGGGCCTTTGGGGTCAGTGTGTTACATTTATGGTTGAATTTGGTATAAAATATATTTATACTTAAAATGGAATTTTTCTAAAAACTTTTTTCATTGTGTTCTTCATTTTAATGTTAAATTAAATTATAAAAATTATAAAAATTGAATCATGAAAAAGGTATTCCATATTTTTAATCAGGAGTTCCAAATTTGGTAAATAAGTCAATTTTATTTTTTTTATCATTATATAGAGTAATCATTGTAAATAATTTTCCCCATAGTAAAGGGAGATTAAGTAGAAAAGGCTAAAAATAATAATATAAGAACTAAAAAAATGAACAAAACACTTTCTATTAACCTATTTTATGTGTTTATTTTGTCTGTTTCAAACCATGTATTTATAAAATGGAAACTTGGTTCCATTTTTTTTATTTTGAATTTTTTAATATTTAAGTTAAAAGTAATGTGAAAAATTTACCATTTTTTTATTTTAAAATTTATAATATTTTTCTATAGTGATAAAAAACTTATGTTTGGTTATAATTGGTTATTTAAAATATAAATTATTTACTATTATCATGATAATTTATTTTTAATTTTTTATGATGAAATAATTACCTTAAATTCATGTGGAATGCCGATATAATATTTATTCAGTTAATATAAAATTATAATAAATGATTCTAAATTTACTAAAATTAATATAATTTAGATGAATAATTATTATCCATGATTTTTAGATAAATATATATTTTATAGATGTGTGAAAGGACATATTTTAAATCCTTTACTACCTTTTTTTTTCGAAATAAAATTAAATACATAGTTCCCAAAATGAAATTATTTATATTAAATAATTTATCATATATTATCAAATGATTTAAGATTCCAATAAAATATATTCAAACTATTTAATGGTTTATGGTTTAAAATATAAACAATGATCCATTTGTTGGGCACTTTTACTTTAAAATTAACTTTCATTACTCCTAATGTGTAAAACATTATGTTATCACTATAATGGTAAAAATGGTTAATGGGGGTTTAAAATAATCATATAATGGTTCAAACATAACCTAAACGTTTCCAAATCCTATAAGGGTTAAAACATCACTTAACAGGGGTTTAATGGGGGTTTAAAGCAATCACAAAAATAATGAATGATTATTAACGAACATGTGATACGATTTTATAAAGGATAATATTAGATATTATAAATATTAATATGGTTATTATATAAGTTTATAACATATTTAAAACCACTATATAAGAGGTTAATTCACATTCAACCAAAAGTAAGTATGAGTTAAGTGACTTCATCTCAATTTCCCTTCATTGAGGGATATTGTAATTTTACACACCTAATTTCTTATATATGGGGTATATACATCCCTTTTTTACGTTAAATATCATAAATAAATCATAGTTAATGGTATTTTTGTTTCAATTTGAATTACTTCATCCAATGGTATTTTAATTTAAAATTAACAAGTTGTAATGAATTTCCTAACTCAATTTAATTTCATTGAGATATATTACTTCTTCATTTTATTCAATATTATAAGATTATGTGTTTAATTACTATTTATTATATTATGTTTTACTTCAAATTATTTTAGGTGTATTTAAAACTAGGACACATAATTGATTCATTTATTAAATACCATTTCAATGTTATGATCATAGTAAGGGTTTATTTGACAATCTCATTTTACTCGGGATTGTTTATGTTTGAATTTCTATTAAAGGAAACTATTTGGTAATTTCCTAATAAACCCATTTAATTTTGTTATACTCTATTTATTTATGATTTATTCAAGTAATTATAACAATTTAAACTCATTTATACATAAAAGTTGTGACAAAATATTTTAAACAAATCCTACTTTATTTCCCTATTCGCCTAGAAATTGATTTTCTTCTAAAAAAATATTTTCTAAAAATATTTTGGAAAAATAAATTAATATTATCATATTATTTTTAAAATAATTTTTAACCCATGTAAAAAATGTTTTAAAAATTAATATTCTTATATTTTTACAAATAATGCTCATTTTCCTTTTAAAAAAAATGTGAAATGAATATTTTTTTTAACATACCCAGTGTGTTTGAAATTTCGTTATATCATCACCACTCATTATTTAAAAATTATTACATAAGATTAAAAGGTTTATTTGAAGAAATTTAGTTTAAATATGTTTTGTGAAATATTAGTTTTAGAAATTGATTTTCAAAATGAAATTGATATTTTTCATTAATCATGCTTTTAAATATGTTTTTTGGTATTTCTATTCATTAATGAAAACATCACATAATTATTACACCAATGGGTATATGTTGTGTTGATATCATTGTTATTATTCCTCAAGATGGTTTATGTACATTTTGACAAAAGAAATAATTGAAATTAACTTTCTTGATTCATTTTGGTAGTGATTAACTTTCACTTGAAATATTCACATTTTTTGATAATTGCAAAATAAATTTATCCAAAATATCCATTGTTTTTATCAGGGATATGATTATTTCTTAAACTGTATATCAAATCTACACTTACTGATAGGGGAAATATTTATAATCCATATTATTTCTTCAATATGAATATTTATTAGTAAGTAAAATTTTTCATTAATTATATTGATTATTCGATATATGAAGAATGATTTGGACATGAAGACATGGGTAGGGCCCAATTATAGATATCCACTCAATTCATCAGTAGTCTCATGAGATGAATCCATTGAATACCCTTATTTAAATGGGTTTTCAAAGTATACCTACCCATTTTTTTAATCTACATGGAGGAAAGATATTAACGATAGTGTTATCATGATGCATGAGATAATTACATCCATTAATTAGGAATTTATTTAATTGAGAATTAATTTATCATTACCCATGATATTTTTGAAATGATATTATCTTTGGATGTATTTAATTTTCTGTTTATTGATTTAAAGGAATGTGTTATCATATATTTACCCTACCATATTGATTATGTCTTATCTAATTAGGATAATTACATTTTTATTAAATGGAATGTGTGCTCAGTTACATACCTTTCCATATTGATTATTCCAAATATAATAATGGTAGTCAAGTTGTTTCAATTGAATGTGTGTTTAGTTATTTACCTTTCCATTTTTTATTCTTATTTATTCATGATGGCTTCCACTGCACTTAACTCTTACTGATATTTTGAGCTCACCCTTATTTTTCCTTTAATAGGATTCCAGGAAGTGTAATAAGAATTATATTCAAGGATATTCTAGGCGTAATATTGATGTTCTTGAAAAAACTATTGTAGTTTTTTTAAAATATAATTTTGTAATCATATATCTATGTAGTTTATGAATAATAATAAACTATCCGGTCATTCATGATGAGATTCCTTGAATATTATTCCAATTTAATAAATTAGACATTGGATCCATTCTATAAGGATTATAGTTTCTATAATTGGTATTAGAGAGAGTTTTAGTAGAAACCTTGAGAATTATATTTAGGAAAATATAGATTAGGGAATATAACCCTATGATAGAATTTGGGAATAATTATAGAAGAACTTTCTAAAGTTTTGGTAAGGTAAGGTATATCGACATAGGATTAACATACATTGATATTACATCATTTTAGATGTATATTCTTCACATTAATAAAGTATTTCATGAGCACCATAATAATTTAGTGTTTTTGAAAACTTGGAACACATTCTTCTAGTTTGATGATTGGTTTTAAACATATCCCATAGAGATATTACCCTTTACTACCCCTACTTAAAACCTTTCTTCATAACCTTGGGAAATGAAACTTAAGAAAGGGGAGAGGTAAAATTCTAGTAAGGGTAAACAAAGCGGATACGTAAGAATAATAAAAATTATAAGGGATTGAGAACATGAGCATAACATTAGAATATCATACTCTTTATATCAAAGATCATACCCACAAGTCATGGAATAAATATTGGAAATTAATAATACATTAATCATAAGGGAATCAAGAGAATAATCCATGAAATCATAACACATGAATAAGACATGTAATTGTGGAAGATAAATAAACATGTAATATCATTACCTATAAGTTAATGTGTGTTGACAAAAATTATCAAGGCACTGCATGGGGACTACACATACTTGTTGGGACACACCACAATCCCTTATAATAGTAATTTACTTATAATGGATCAGTTTTTTTCCATATTACCATAGTGTTTTGGGTTTTCTTCATTCCCCCATAGTTGACTGAGATTCCCCATCGTCCCATAGTGGAGCAGGTTTCCCCATATTCCCATAGTGGATCAAGCCAATTGAATTGATTAACATCATTATCACATGAGATATAAAACTTTACCCAATGTATTATAGGGATATATAGGTCCCACCCATCACATTATAAAATCATATATACATGTTCCTCAAGATAATATAACTTACATCATATTAGGACATATAAAAGAGGTGGTTTTCATAAACATCATATCATAACGCATGAAATTAAATGGGTATCATAAATATTTCATGATTTTATTACCTATAAAATATAGATAGGTCTCATAATAATTTAATAAAAGCATAACCCATGAAAATAAGTGGGTTTCAAATGTATATTACCCGTGGAAGAGAAAAATGTTTCATAAAAATCATTCCACCAAAACATAAACCATTAAAGTAAGACCATGAATGATATTCTTGGTTAATATCCCCAGAAAAGAATAAAATATAAATGAGTATGTCATCTTATATGGATAAGGATTTTTAAATATCAAATGGAGAATTTAGTAAGGAAAATATCCTTTATTTGAAAATCCTTTTCATAAAACCATTTCAAATATCCTTTTCTTATAAAGAAAGCATTACAATTTCATTTAAAATATTTCATAAGGCAAATACCTTTTACAATTTGAAATATTATTTTTAAAAATTAAAGCAATTTAAAAACCACTTTATTTCAAAATAGCTTTTAGAACTTATAAAGTAATCTTGAAAATATTTTGAAAACCTATTTCTTTGAAAACACCTTTAAAACTTATAGAGAAATATTGAAAACAATTTTAAATCCTTTCTTATTTGAAAATAATTTGAAAAATTAAAAATAATAATTTGAAACATTTTGAAAACCCTTTAATAAAAAATGGATTCAAAAACATATATAAAATCATGAAATCATTGAAATACTTTTATTTGAAAATAACCCTTTGAAAACATATAAAGGAATCTTTAAAAATTATTTAAAACACTTTTCAAACATTTTTTTTTGATTTTTTTATTTTAAAAACACTTTAAAAAAAAGTCAAGTATATTAGGAAAAAAATTTCTTTAAAAATTACCTTGAAAAATTACAAAGTAATATTCAATTAAATTAATATTATGATGGTAGGTCAATCCTTATATGTCAAACATTCCTTTTTTCACATTAAAAAGTTTAGAAAAGTACCTTGATCAGAAAATGACAATGGGATTACTTTTAATTTTTTTATTAAAAAGGTAAAACATGGGAAATATTTTCCCTTACACATTATAGTATATCATTTTTGAAAACATTTTTATAAATCAAGGTTTTTTAATAAAATAATTTCCAACCAAAGAGATAATCAAAGTTGGATTTCCATAAAAATAATTTCTTAATTGTATTAGGTACTAATGAGTGAAAAAATGGCACCAATACATTGATATATCATGGATAACCTAAGTATAGGAAATATAATCATATTTATTGAGATATGAATCTTAATATTTCACCAATGGAATCAAAATTATTCACAATCTCGAATAATGATGATATTGTAGTAATAAACTGTTACCACTTTGGTAACATTGAATAATAATACTATAGAAAGAATAAAATTACAAGAAGTTTAAAATTTAATAATAAAGGATATTGATGATATAATATTTCAAATGTCATTATATAAACCTCATATAAAAATACAGTTGCATAACATGACATGTGTCACAAAGAAGGAAAATTGAGACAAAATTACTTTACTAATTTGGTAAATTTTTGACCATAAACCCCATGAAATAAAAAACATAAAAGGGGTATGAAAATTCCCATAAATTTATATATATTAATCATACAATACATTCATGGGATGTATATACACCACACAAAATAAATGAGTGGTTAATAAAGCATAAGTCTCACAAAAATAAATGTGAGATGGAAAAAAACCTTACCTTAATTTTTAACTTTCTTCATACACGTTCAAAAATCCTATATAATAAATATAAGTTTATTATAAATAAACCAAATAAAACTTTTATTATATTTAATAACATATTTTATTTTATTATGACTTTATATTACATATTTATTAATAATTCCATGTCAATGTTATGTTTCGGGTAATATATGCTTTGTGTTTCCTATATATTATGACTTTTTATTCTTGATACTATTAATTAGATCATGATTTAATTATTTAAAAAATTTAAAACATGATATAGATATTATATATATTCATTATATAAATATTTGTAAAAATATATAAATTATATAAATATTAAATGGAATATATAGTTTACAAAGACGATAGGCTGTGCATAAACAAGGATGCTATTCGCTTTTAATTATCATTTTAAAATAAAGAAAGTAAATGAAACATTTGGGTATATATATATAATTACAGTGTAATTAATATTTCATATATATCATTTAAATTTACTAAACCCATATTTAATACATTCCATGTAGGGTGTAGACAAATCACGTCACTTGGAGGTGGTGGTAGTCTACACATCCCCAAATGAAGTTATCATATTTATAGAAAATGAAAATCATGAAGGTATATGTTATATAATTATTAAATAAGAATAAATAAATAATAAATATTATACATATATAATATAATAACATATTTTCCTTCATAATTTCCAACCATGAGAGGTAGTAAAAGAAAAAAAACAACATCATTTCCCGAGGTGGTAGTTCACCGTACACATGAATGGTAAGTTTGTTATAAATTTGAATGAAGTGTGTGTAGGTCTATGTTAAAAAATTAGAATAAAAAAATATCAGTATATCTAGGATACTTATGTTGTTATATTATAATGAAATAAGTATTATTGAGGTTTTTTAGAATTAAAATAAAACAAAAGAGCTTGTAAAAGTATTTTACTTCTTCTTTGAGAAACTCCTTTTGGTTTGCACCCAAGGGACTCCTTGGTTGGAGTTATTTAGAAACATATGATTGTAGGTAGATTTGAGGGATGTTTATAGATTATTTGGTAACGGGTTAGATGATATAAAGTATCTTGATAGGTGTAAGGAAGGGGAATATTGGATTCCTTTTATAGAGGAGGAGTGGAATTCCTGTAATTACCAAAAGGTAAACACTATTGGGAGGTCTCCTTTAACTTATGTACATAAAAAATGGGAAAATAATGAATTAAATGGGATTTATGGTATATAAAAACCTCTAAACAAAAAAATATGTTTTTTTATAATTTTACTTTATCTTCTATGTTTCCCCACTTTGATCATTTTGGTTTTTATTAAGGAAACTATTTTTCTAACATAAGAAATTTAACCCTTAAGAATAAATTGAAGTAATATTTATTAAAAAATATATACCCACTTAATTATAAATTTAATATCTAATTTTAAAAAATTAAATCCCATGTGTGTTGGAAATTAATTTTCATACAATCCCATGTAATGCATAGAAACACTACATTAACCCAAACCATAATAACGATGTTTTTCTATTTAGAGGTAAATATGTTATTTATAAAAGAAAAATTGGTTAGTGATTAGAAAATATTTTATATTTTTTAAAATTTACAAATAAATTGTTAGAATATAGTTTTTTTAATTTTAATATAATTTATTTGAAAATAGCATTAATGTTAATTTTGACATTATCTAATTAATTTTAAATTAGAAATATAAAAACATTATTGGTATTAAAATATATTAAGTTAACATCTATTTAACATCATATATTCATCTAAACAAATAATGTAACATAATATTTTTAAGAACCCGGTTTTTTCTATAAAAGACTTTGGAATATTCTTTATGTTATTCAAGAGCAGCGACTTCAGACGGCATGCAATTCCGAGCCCCGGTGTGGCCGGAATTAAATTTTCAGTGCGTCCACACTGGGCATGTTGAATAAAGAGGATAACTCCTAAACAGTGATCCAGATCCGAAATATGATTGTACGGATTAGTCATAAATGATATGTTTACCCTAGGAATGAAATAAAACATGTTGGCGTGGGACGTTGGGACCCCTCACCTGTTAACAGAACGTTAAACGGATAATTAAATTAAATAATTTATTCATTTAATGGCTAAAATCAAGTATCTTTTAAACGGTTGATCAGATTGAAAAACCGAAGGCAATGTTGAGTCTGAAGTGTTCCGTTTACCCTAGGAGGGGTGTATGTGTTTCGGGTGCGAGCCTTCTGTGAAAAATGGCCCCAGGGGCTTTTTCGTAATTTGGCGGCCTCGGGCATTGAGTTTAATAACTTTTGAATGGGGCCTCAGATTAAAATTCTGAGACTTCCATTGTGCTCGAGTGGTGGTGTTTACCCTAGGAGAGGATTAACCTCGACCCCGCTCAGGGTTAGGGTACGGGGCCTACGGGCGGGGAGTTTAAGTGTTTTCTATTTACACACTCCTCCCCTTTGTTTTGTTTCCCCATGGCGCAAAACCTCCCAAAAAAGAAGGAGGAGCTCCTCCCCTCTCATCCACCACTCCGGAGAGGCGCAGAAACTCCGACGGACCATCAGAAAAGCTTCGGGCTATGCCCAATAAGGTAAGAGGATTTGTTCTTCATTTTGTTTTCCGTTTTGTCTTTAAATTTATTCTCCTATATCGAATTGCTGTTGAATTGTCGGGCGAAGTCCATTTTTGGTTAGAGATTAATTTGAGGTTTCCATATCCTCTTACGGATCGAAAATCAAAGTCCTGGGGTGTCCGTGGTGGCCCCAGGAAGATTTCTGACATTTTCTAGGGTTTTCCGGCGGTCTAGTGCGGTGGTCCAGCGAGCTGGCGCGACGGCGCGACGGTGCTCTAGGCGGTTGTCGGTCGGGCTTCAAGAGATAGGGCGGCATGTGCGTTCAACAACGGGCGAGCGTGGTGCAGGCCAGCACGACGGCCGGGTGAGCAGAGGGTGTCGGCGCTAGGCGGGGCGACTTGGCGGCTCCAGGCGGCGAGGCTGAGCCGCCGGGGCGTGACGACCGGGGTAGCGGCGCGCGACCCCGCGGGGAACAACGACCCGCCTTCGGCGGGTCTTCACGCAGAGGGAAAACTGGCCTCGTGGCCGGTCCACGGGTGGACCGTGGGACCACAGCCGGCCCGCGCAGCTGAACCGTGGGCCGGTGCTGCCAGTCGGGCCGGCCGGTGCGGGCTGGCCCAGAACGGGCGGACCGGCCGGCCTAGGCCGGTCCAGCCCAAGGAGCTTTGTCCCCTCGACTTTGGACACCCGTATCTTTCGCTATGGGTGTCCGTTTTTCTTGCTATCTATGGCAGTGTACTCCAGGCGTCGAGACAAACTTTTTGAGATGGTCTCGGGAATTTTTAATTCCCAAAACGAGGGGCCTCGGAGGCGCGACACGCCTTTAAGTAGTTGTGTGTTTTTCTGGGTTTTTTTTTGGGCGGCACAGACACATCTGATGTCCGTTTTGTGTGCCGTTAGCGGCGTTGTGACCCTGGCATCAAGACGGAGATTGCCAAGGGGTTTTCGGGCGTCGATGTCGGAGTTGAGGCATAGGCCCCACAACCCGTCTTTCGAGTTGGACGCAGCTTTTTACAACTTGTTCATCGGATGTCCGTTCGGGGCGTGCGAGTAGTCGATCGTGGGTGTTTTTCCAAGGACATTGAAATGGTGCAATCCACCCTCTTTAATTCAGCACGCTGGTGCGGGCCCCACAAGGGCCATTTTGGGAGTTGGCGGTGATTTCCAGCTTTATCACCGGGTGTCCGTTTTGGACGAGTGAATAGTCCATCTTGTCTACTTTTTCAAGAGGATCACAATGGTACGATCCGTTTGTTGTGCTTCAGGATTGGGATGCGGGTCCCACGTAGCACCACTCGTGTGCAGTGCACTGAAATGCATCTTTTTTCCGGACATCCATTCAACTGAAGTGAGCAGTCCTTTTGACGTGTTTTACCAAGGGGATCGAAATGGTGCGATGCGTCCGACGATTTTCAGGGCCGAGGCTCGGGATCACGGGACGCCATTTGGGCGTAAAGCGGTCTTAGACGACTTTTTCGTCGGATATCTATTTGAGGCGAGTAAGTAGTCTATCTCGCATGTTTTTCCACGAGGATTACAACGGTGTAATCTGTTCAGGTGAGCAGATCCTCTTACACGATCTTATTTAATGTGAAAGCATGAGAGGTGCTCTGGTGGCGGTTCTTCTTGCTGTGTTCGGAAGCGAACCCTTGGTGTGTGATCGCGTTCACTCCCGTGTGAGTGGAGTTGATGTTTGAAGAGATGTGGTTGGCTGTGCTGGGGCTGTGGAGGAAGCCGATTGGCGAATTATGTTTTCTCCCTTCGTATGGACGTTGGGTGTCGTGTGCATGATAGCCTTTGGGCTAGTGATGTGGTATACTCTGGGAGTATACGGGAATGCTTGAAGGTACATGATGTAGTATGTGCCTGAGTATATTTTTGATTGGTTGGGAGATGAGCTGGGGCCACATGTTGTGTGGGCCCCATGTGTGTGTCGTGTTCTACATTATGTACCTTTGAACTCTCGCGACATAGAGGGTCCTCTTGTTCATGATGGTTTAGACCAGCAGGGTTTAGTGGTTATCCCTAGTTTTTTTCTGGACTTGGGTGGTTGCACGATACCCACTCCGAGTTCTATTGGCCAGTGTTGTACCATTCAGTAGGGATGGCCAGAGCAGTTCTGGGTTTACCCTCCAGTAGAGACTGGGTAGTGGGTCACCCGACGGCCTCTTAAGGTTTACCCTCCAGTAGAGACTGGACAGTGGGTCACCCGACGACTCTTGAGGGTCTACCCTCCAGCAGAGCTAGGCAGTGGGTTGCCTGTTGTCTTATTCCAGGTCTACCTTCTAGAAGGGCTAGGTAATGGGTCACCTGTCGACTTATTCCAGGTCTACACTCCAGTAGGGCTGGGCAGTGGGTCGCCTGATGATGTAATAGTGTTTACCCTCCAGCAGAGACTGGGCAGTGGGTCACCTGACGACCTCTTAGGGTGTACCCTCCAGCAGAGACTGTGAATTGGGTCACCTGATGACTCTTGAGGGTCTACCCTCCAGTAGGACTGGGCAGTGGGTCCCCTGTCGACGTATTTTAGGTTTACCCTTCAGTAGGTCTCGGTAGTGGGTCGCCTGATGATGTATTAGGGTTTACCCTCCAGCAGAGACTGGGCAGTGGGTCACCCGACGACTCTCGAGGGTCTACCCTCCAGCAGGGCTGGGAAATAGGTCGCCCGTCATCTTATTCCAGGTCTACTCTATAGCAGGGCTGGGCAGTGGGTCGCCTGATGATGTATTAGGGTTTACCCTCTAGCAGGGATGGGCAGTGGGTCACCCGATATCTTATTATGAATTACCCTCCAGCAGGGCTGGGCAGTGGGTCACCCATTGGCATTTCAGACTCAGTCCTTTCTACTAGGATAGTCTATGGATTTTCTCCGTGACTACTAGAGAAGGACCCTTGGTTTTTACATGTCAGTGATGTGACAGCTTTGACTTTGAGCAGACCTCTAGACTGTGTGATAGTGAATAGGTGTTGTTTGACTTTCCTCAAAACTCTCAAGTACGAAGGGCGCTTTCCCCACCGAGATGCGTTCTTGTGACGCGACCTAAAACCGTGTAGGCGAGTCAGTGCCACTCAAAGCGGATAGTGTCAAGGTGTGGTGATTTGATCCACTTTACTTGTAGTTCAGGGAAGATGTGCGGGATGCTGGGCTTCGATGGTGTTTACTTCTGGGACTGTTGGCTACTCATTTTCTTCGGCTGAGCTACGAGATGGAGATCCCCTTATGATCTTGTTCAGGCTTCTTTATTGAGCATATGGATATGTATATATCTCATTCTAGTACCCACTCCTTGGGTTTTTGCTACTCTCCTACCAGGAGAGGCGAAGACACACGGGGTATGCCACGTTCTTTCCGTGTCTAGATTCTCGTGGTTGGACGAGTCTACTCTCCTTCTATAGGTAGTGAAGACTCGACGAGAAGTTCATCTTCTCACAGTTTCCAGCTCCTTGTGTCTAGATGAGTCTACCTCCTTTCTCTTGTTGGGTTGAACTGGACTCTCTATTGTTACTATACTGCACTCCTTGTTGTACCCTTTACTGCACTCTCAGTTGTACTCCTTTACTTTTCCCTGTTCAATATACTGCTCACCCTTAGGTATCTCCATTGTTTCTCCCTCGAGCCTTTGGGGTATCCTACTAAGTCTTTTTATACTCACCCCTGCTTGGGCTTTGCCCTCACTTGGTGTTCCCCTGCAGATGATGGAAAGGTTGGTCGTGACTTCAGTGGAACTTAGGAGTTCGAGAGCTTTGACCGTGTGCAGTGGTCGTAGTCGGGTTTCAGGTGTGGGACTCTCTCAGGTGTTTGATCTTATTTTCCTATTGCCAAGTTGTGGCACTTTTCTGGTTGGGCGCATGTTTTACCCCTTTACTTTTTAGCTTACCATCATCTCTTGTTTTGTACTGATTAGAGGTCGATGCACTTTTTTGGTTTATATATATAGCGGTTTCCCTTTACTTTACTTTACTTGTCTTTTCTTTTACTCTTCACTTCTTCATTGAGTGGGCTGCACGTGTGTGTATAGGTACTTAAGAAAAGGCCTCCCTAAGTTGTTTAGCCATCGGCGCTGGTCGCCAGCCCCTAGCCTATAGAGGTGGGCTTGGGGTAGTTACGGCTCGAGCCCAGGTAGGGTCGAGTCATGACAATATTTCCTTAAATTTACATTACTTTTAATGTTTTTAGCATCATTGATTTTATTTAAATAATAACTAAATGATCTATATATTAGTGTTTGTTAAGATTATAATGTAACTATATCATATCTAAAAATTAAAGTTAAACTACCATGATATAAAAAAACATTTACCTCTAAAAATAATTTGTATAACTAAAACTATGTAGCTTCTCCCATACTCTAAATCTTTATAAAGGTTAAAGTAAAAAAAGGTTCCTTTTTTGTCTTTTTGTTTACTTAACATATTATATAGGTAAATTTCATTAAATATTATCCACGTAACTCATGAAATTCAAACCCATAGAGGTCATGGTTTAACTATTAGCTTAAAATATAGTTTGGACAAGTGTTTAGGTCATTTTGGCCTTTAATTTTAAGGTTCATCCCCTTACTAAGCTTAATTTTACCTTAATAGATGTAATGAATTTTAATTACTTCCACTAATACTTATGGTAAAAAACCAAGTTGATATTATTGGATAATAAATATTGTACTAATTAAAACTATGTAATTCTATTTTCCAAAATTCAATTCACAGAAGTGGAAAATTCAAATTTAAAGCTAATCCCACATATATAAAAATAAATAGGGCTTTGAAAGTGAAACTGCTCAAATGTTCAATAAGTTTCTATACATAAATTAAACATAAAAAATATTCGAATAACCTAAATTGGAATAATATATTTATAATTTATATATTGTGACTCTAATAAAAAGTTAAAATATAATTTAAAATTAATATTTTTTTTAAATCAAAAGGTAGTTTTTAACTAAAATGCAGTTTTTTCGCTATTCATCAAAAACAAAAACATCTCTAAAAATACCAAAAAAAATCAGAATCTAATTTTGAAATTCCTCATTAAAAATGATGTGTATTTTTTACAGATAACATTTATAAAAGTTTATAAATTTGGTATTAAATTAGGCACACCACTAAAACACGGTAAAACTCGGTATTGCATGTAACACAAGCTAACTCAGTGTTGCGTATAGCACAAGCATATCATGGTGTGACATATAACAAATATTTCACTTAGATTAGTGTAAAAATAAAAATAAAACTTGGTATTTTAAAATAAAACAATCTATATTCAGTGTTTCATGAAATGAAAAATATCTAAAGTCTAAATTATTTCGCAAAAACAATTTCAGAAAACCTTGGGGGTGTTATATTCTACCCCTTGAAAATGAATTTCTCTATAGAAATATTTTATGGGATATAAAAGGTTTAATAATTGAAATTTCATTTAATATAAATGCACATCATAAAAATAAATAATAAAAATTACTTGAAGAAAAAAAGTCAGAACCATGTGGTTTACCCAAAGTAACTCATAACTAGGTTTCCACATAGGAGAATATAGGTTGGGAGTAAATATTGTACATAGAGGAAGAGAATAAATAACTATAGAGAGTGATTAAAGATCATTGATCACTATTAAGTGAATGATCAATGGAAATTCACGGGCTTAGATGCCAAATCATTTTTTAAATTTTCATAAAACCACTTTTAAGGCTATAGTGGGAACCCGAACATCATCAAATCCTACATAATTTAGTGGGAATATTCAAAATTCAAAATCAATAGAAATTCGAAATCCATGTCGCTGGAATATTGCATAACAAAAGTACTGAAAATCCCTTGACCTGCCTGAGGATCCCTGAAACGAGGTGAGTCTCGTCATGTCCACACATTATCTTCATCATTACAATTCCATCTCCATAACTCATCACCGACGTTGACTTCACCACTGACAACCACCACAAGCACAAAAACCTCCTAACATCGTCTTCATCTTCATCACTGGCCATCAAGCAGTCATGGCACCATTGTGAAAACACCATCAACTTCCACTAGAACCAGGAAAGAATAATACCAAAAACCAGAGACAAAAAACTGCTTCCCTGATAACACGAAACACCGAATAAAAAAAACAGTTGAACAAAAAAAATCCATTTTTGTTGTTGTTTCCACCATAGAAAGTCTCCATCCTCAAAGAGAACCATCCACAAAGAGAAAGAGAACAAGAACCATCTTTGGAGAAGAAATATGACTCGGAATGCGAAGGGAACGCCACCGGCCGCCAAACCCCACATCGCAATACTTTTTTGTTACCACCGCCCCAAATCCGACTGGGAGAAGAAATTCAAGGGCTTAGAAACCATAAATCTATGATTATTTATAAGGTCATCGGTTTAAATGGAATAAAGCTATTAGGATAAATCCTTTTAAATATCCTTTTCCTAGAGTCGAATATTTTTTTACAAGAATATATACATACTTGATTTCATTCAATTCCATATGCACAGTTTGACCCTTTGGTTGTGATTTTCTCATTCCCCACTTCATCTCTTACTCTAGGGAATAAAGGTAATTTTTTTATTCTAGAAGAACTAACAAATCATGAGATCCATAAATAAAATGATAACTAATTCCATATGTATTTAGTTAACATTAAAAAAATGGTTTGAACAGGTTATTAAACATGCATCAATCCTCATATGTTGATAGAATACTTTAATCTCACAAAAATAATATGAAATTTAACTTAAAACTTCCATATATGGTTATAATTATAACTCTTTTGAAAGATTAAAATCCAAAAAATTTAAAATAATGTCACTAAATTTCTCAAAATCAGCTAAACATTGATCCCCCATATATAATAAACCCAATATTATTTTTCAAATACTAAACATTTGAATACATTTATCATGTATTCTTTTGAAACATGGTAATAAACTAAATTAACAAAAATCCTTTTGAAAATACATTCATTCTTCATTATCCAAATATTGCTGGACATATTCCTTAAATCGAAGAAGTTGTAAACTCCATCAATGATAACATAGACCACTTTTCCAAAAAATATAAAATTTGTTCCCTGGAAATCAGTACTATCTAAATTTATTTATCCATATCAATAATCTCTTAATCCATCCTAAAAAAATTGCTTAATATTATGAACACATTAAGGGTTACCTTCTATAAATAAATGTATCACATTTCAATTAAACTACTTTTATAAGTTTTAAATACCACTAAACATATCTTTCTAAATCCTTAAAAAATATTATAGTGAAAATAAATATACATTTCATGAATCATATAACATAATATTTTAATTATAAGACATATACACTTAAATAATCCAACCTTATTCTTAAACCATTACTCGAGCTTAATCATCTTATTACCTAATACCCCTTTTCCTAGAATATGATATATAAATCACGTCCTAAGGTTACTCAACCTCAATATAATAATGCTTATTATATTTAAGGTAGAAAATACTGTTATAACATCCCACGACTTTAATATGTCTTTTCGTCACCTTTATATTAAATAGAATAACCAATAACCCTACCAGATTCCTGATTATCTTTATGAGATTTATAAATATGAAATCGATTTTCAAAATTCCCATACTTTCCATATCTGAAATATTAAATGTTAACCATGTTCCCTTTAGTTTTTTCCATTGACTAAAACCATAAATAATTGGGTGAGAAGCACTTATCATATAAGAAAAACATATAATCATGAAACATTAATTACAGGATTCCTAAATCATGGTCCGAACTTTTAAATCTGGGACACCATATACTGATCAATAGGGACACCCCTGTAAATATCCTTCAAAATATCCCTAGTGATCTCACTAGTGTTTTCTCATCACAGTTTTTAAAGGATGACTAAACCTTTATATTGATACGAACTATAGAGACTCAGGCTTAACATACATGGATATTACATCATTTTATATGAATATTCATCACATTAAAAAAGTACATGCCCAAGGACCATAATAATTTAGTGTCTTTGGAAACATGGAACAAATTATTCTGGTTTGGTGAAACATATTAAACATCTCTCATAAAGATATTCCCCTTTAGTACCCCTACCCAAAACCATTCTTCATAACCTGGGTAAAGGAAACAAAAGAAAAGTGTAAGATCATATTCTCAGTAAGGGTAAACAAAGGAGATGCGTGAGCATAATCATGAACATAAGCATATGAGAACATGAGCATAACATTAGAAGACCTTATAATACATATCAAATATTATACACATGATTAATGGAATAAATATTGCAAGTTAAAAAGATATGAATCCAGAGGTAATCAGGAGAATAATCCATAAAATAATAACACAGGAAAAAGACATTGAATTATAGAAGATACTTAAACATGTATTATGATTCCCTATAATCAAGGATCATTTCCAAAACTTATCAGGGCTCTTCCTAGGGACTACACCTACTGGTCAAGACACACCACCATCCCCTGTCAAATTAATTTCATTATAAAGGACCAAGTTTCCACATCTTTACATAGTGTATCAGGTTTCCCTATCTCCCCATAGTGGACTGGGTTTCCCTATCTTCCCATAGTGGATTAGGTTTCCTCATATTCACATAGTGGATCTAGCCTGTCCAATTAATTCACCTCATTATATCATGAGATATAAAACATTATCCATTTCAATGGAGAGATATATAGGTCCCACCCATCACATAATAAAATTATAGATACATGTGCCACAATATAATAAAATTTTCAACATATCTTGACCCATAAAAGGAGACAGGTTTCTTAAAAATCATATCATAACCCATGAAATAAAATGAGTATCATAAAACTTTAATCATATCATTACATATGGAAAATATATAGGTCCCATAATCATTTCATCAAATCATAACCCATGTAAATGTGGGTTTCAAAAGTATATAACCCGTGGAAGAGAAACAAGTGTTAAAAAAATTGTTCCACAAAAAAACCATTCAAGAAAGACTATGAATTATATTCTTAGGTCATATCACCCAAACATAATAAAATATAATAAATTATATCATATTATATTTATAAGGTTTTTTATAGATCATATGGAACATTTCTTAAGAAAAATAACCTTATTTGAAAATCAGTTTCATAAAACCATTTCAAAAATACTTTTACAATAATGAAAGATTTAAAATTTAATTTAAACCAATTATTGATGAAAATATATTTCACAATTAGAAAAAATATTTTTAAAACATAAATAAATTTTTAAACATTCTTGTTTCCAAATATCTTTTAAAACTTATAAAGGAGGATTGTAAATATTTTGAAAACCTTTTTCTTTGAAAACACCTTGAAAACTCATAAGGAAAACATGAAAAACATTTGAAAACATTTTTCTTTGAAAATAAGTTGAAAACATAAAAATAACACATGAGTTGATTTTTAAATACCTATTATAAAATAATGTATTTGAAAAAATATAAATAAAACTTAACATCAGTTAAATCCATTTATTTGAAAATAAACTTTTGAAAACATATATTGTAAGCTTTCAAAAATAATTTAAAACACCTTTTAAAGATAAATTTTTTTTGAAAAACGTTTTATTTGAAAACCATATTAAAATAAAAAATATTTAATATTAGGAAAAAATTTTCTATAAAAATAATCAAGTATACTTACAAATGAATCTTCAAGGAAACAACTTTTATGATGGTGGGTATGTGTTTACATGCCAAACATTCTTTTTTCACCTTAATTTTTTTAAATGGTTTGATAAAAATGATATGGAGGATCATTTTAAAACCTTTATTATTAAAAAGGTAAAAATGGGTAAAAATTTATCTTATAAATCATAGTGAATCATTTTTTAAAACATTTTTAGAAAACATGGTTTTGTGAACAAAACAGATTTCAAACCAAAGAGTGAAATAAAGTTGGATTTCCATAAAACAAATTATTAATTATCTTAATTACCAATGAGTGGAAAAATGGTACCAATATATTGATATATCATAAATAAATAGAGGATAATAAAATTAATGATAGTTTATGAGAAATGGATCATAATATTTCATCAATGGAATCATAAACATAAACAACCTCAATAAATGATGAGATTGTAACAATAAACCATTAGCACTTTGTTAACATTGAATCAAAATAATATGGAAATAATAAAATTAAAAAAAGCATGAAATATCATAAAAATATGGATATTCATTATATAACATGTCAAATGAAAGTATATATAGCTCGTAGAAAAATATAGGTGCATAACATGACATGTTTCTTAAAGAAGGAAAACTGTGAAAAAATTACTTTACTAATTTGGTAACATTTGGAACATAAAATACATGAAATAAATATCATAAAAAGGATATGTAAATAAATATAAATTTATTTAGAATAACTTTATAATTAATTCATGGGTAGTATATACACCACAAAAATAAATTACGGGTAAATAAGGCATCAGTCTCACAAAAATAAATGGATATAATAAAATTACATGAAGCATGAAATATTGTAAAAATAAAAATATTCATGATATAACATGTCAAATTGAAGTATATATAGCTCATAGAAAAATATAGGCGCATAACATGACATGTTTCTTAAAGAAGGAAAACAGTGAAAAAATAACTTTACCGATTTGGTAAAATTTTGACCATAAAACCCATAAAAGAAATATCCTAAAAAGGATATGTAAATAAAAATAAATTTATTCATAAAAACTAGATAATGAATTCATGGGAAGTATATACACCACCAAAAATAAATTATGGGTGAATAAGGCATAAGTCTCACATAAATAAAAGTGAGACGAGAAAAACCCTTACCTTAAGTGTTGAATTTCTTTGTACACGTTAAAAACTCATGTGTAACAAATATAATTTTATTATGAATCTATAAATGAACCATATTATTATATCTAATACCATATATTTTTTTATTATGACTTTATAAATTCCATTTATTAAAAGTTTCTTGTTAATGTTACGTTTCGGGTAATATTCGCCATGTTTTCATTTATGTTTTGACTTATTATTCATGATAATCCTAATTATATAATAATTTAATTATTTATATAATTTAAAAAATGATTTAAATATCATATATATTAATTATATAAATATTTATAAAAATCTATAAATGATAGGAATATGAAATGAAATACGTTGTTCATGGAGATCGTATGCCGTATGTACGTATGCACACTATTTTCGTTTAATTATCATTTTTAAAGAAAAAAGTAAATGAAATATATTTATATATACTAATTATCATATAATTATTATTTTATATAGACATTATACTTTTACTGAACCCATCCGTAATATACTCCATGTTGAGTGTGAACAAATCAAATCGCTTTGAGGAGGCGGTAGTCTACTTGTCTACAAGCGAAGTTTCATATTTACACAAATTGGAAAGCATGAAGATATTAATTATATTATAATTCCATAATAATAATTACATCCTAAATATCATACATATCATATAAAAATATATCATCCATCATAATTATCAACCATTAAAGGCGTTAAAGGAAAAACAAACAACATCGCTTCGTAAGGTGGTAGTTCGCCGCACACACGAATGGTAGGTTCATTACCCATTTTTTGGAAATTTTTGTAGGTTTAGGTAGAGAAATTATAATAACAACATATCACTATATTTATTATACCTATATTATTATATAATAATATAATAAGAATAATTCAGGTGGTGGGGAATGAAATTAAACAAAAGAGCTTATGGAAGGATGTAACATCTACCTTGAGTAACACATTTTGGTTCCATAAAAGGTATCCCTTGGTTTAATATAATCACAAATTTAGGCTTTTATGTTTATAGGAGTGATTTTGGAAGCATATTTTTATGGGGTTTTAAAGATTCAAAGTTCCTTGAGAGTTTTATAGAAGGGGAATAATGAATGCCTTTTTATAGAGGAATGGTAATCTTATAAATACCAAAAGGTAAACACTATTGGAAGGTCTCTCTTACCTTATGCGACTAAAAAATGGATAAATAATGTATTAAATGGTAACTATGGTTTATTAAAGCCTCCACCACCTAAAAATAAGTGTATCATTATAATTTTGTTCCTTAATATCTAAGTTTCCCCACTTTTACCATTTTAGTTTTTATTAAGGAAACTGGTTTTTAACATATGTAATTTAAACATTAAGAATAAATTAAAGTTATATTTGTTAAATAATATATACCTTATTAATTATAAATATTACATATAATTTACAAAAATTAAATCTCATGTGTGTTTGAAATTAATTTTAAAACAAGCGCATGTAATGCGCAAAAACACTACTTTAACCTGAACTGTGTTAACAATGCGTTTTCTATTTAAAATTAAATATATTAATTATAAAAGATAATATGGACCATTTTTGGAACATATTTTATATTTATTAAAATTTAAAAATCAACTAGAAGAATATATGATTTGTAGTAATTTTAATATAATTTATTTTAAAATAAAAATAATGTCAATTTTGACATTATTTATTTAATTTCAATTTTAAAATTTTAAAATATTATTGGAATTAAAATTTATTAATTTCAAATATTTTGAACATGATAAATTTATTTAAAAAATTAATATAAAAAAATATTTCATTAAATTTACTTTACTTTTTAATGTTTTAACATTATTTATTTAATTTAATTATTAAAAAAATAATAAATTTGTTATCGTTTGTGAAGCGATTACTGTAAGTATATCATATCTAAAAATTAAAATTAAATTACCATGATAAAAAAAATCATTGAAATTTCAAAATAATGTTTATAACCAAAACTAGTTATCTTATCCCATACTCTAGAAATTTATAAATGTTAAAGGTAAGGAAAGTTGATTTTTGGTTTTTCCCATTACATAACTTACTATATAGGCCAATTTCATGGAATAGTATCCTCCTAACTCATAAAATTATAACTAAGAGGGTGTATGGTCTAAATTTTTTCATTCAATGGATTTTGGAGAAGTTTCTAGGACATTTTGCCTCTTATGTTTAAGGTTTATCCTCTTATTAAGCTTACTTTTACCTCAATCATTGTAATTAATTTTAATTATCTCCACTAATATTTTTGGACAAAAACTAAGTTGATCATATTAGAAAATAAATATTATACTAATTAAAATCATGTTTTCTCATTTTTCCAATTTCAATTCATAGAATTGGTAAAATTAAATTGAAATCTTATCCCATAGACAAGGCGAGAAAGCGAGTTTTAATATGAAAATGTTCAAATGTTTAATAAGTTTTTCTATCTAAATTATATATAAAAATGATTAAAATGAACTAAATTGGATTAATAAATATATAATTGATCTATTTAAAATTTAAAAAGCAATTTAAAATACAGTTTAACATCAAAAATTATTTAAATAAAAATAATATTTTAAAGTAAATTTCAATATTTTTCACTATACATCAAAAAATATAACTTTATAAGAAAGTAAAAAAAATAATTATAAGATAATTATAAAATCCAAAATTTAAAATAAAGTTTATTTTAATAATTAAATTTTAAAAAGTTTCAAATTTTATTTTTAAAATATGTGCTTCACTAAAAGGCGGTAAAACTCAGTCTTACGTGTAACCCAAGCTAACTTAGTATTATGTGTAGCATAAGATTATCTTCGTGTAAAATATAAAAATCAATTATCTTGGTGTAGAATTAAAATAAATAATAACTTGGTGATTTTTTATAAAACAAACTATATTCAATGTCGTATGAAATGAAAAATATTAAAATTTTATATTAATTTGGATAAAAAAATCACAAAATCACAGGGTGTTAGATAAATATTATGTGGGTTTTTTCTTAGAATACAACCCTATCTGATAGTAAATTTGGGTGTGGTTATAGAATTGTTTTACCACGGGGTATTAATTCTAAAAAAGGGTTCATTGGTATTGACACAATCATCACCTAGTTCATGAAAATGATCTTTACAATGCAACTTGTTTAACACTCCTAGGGGATAATCTTAGGATAATACCCATTATCTTTACAATCACTTATGAGGTATTTGAATAGATGATTAAAATGAATCAACTTGGTTAGACCTATAGTGTCTTAGATTAAAAAATTGTTTCATGATTTAAACATCATATTAATTATTATAATTTTTTCCACTATGGTTTTTTTCAAAGTATTGTTTTTAGTTTTAGTCAATGGATGAGACCCATATGAATCATGTGAACATTGAATAAAAAGGAAAAATGGTGACTATTAGATACCAAATGGGATTATTAATAGAGTGAAAGATATTTATATTATGACTAATCATTTTGACCTAAATTTCATTAAAAAACTATACCTTAACCAACTCTCACACTCATAAAAGAAGACAAGTATGGTTTTTACTAAGAAATATTCTCAATATAATGGTAAAATTCTTTATCTTTTGAAAGGAAAAAATAAATTAATTTATTTCCTAAGAAAAATGAAGAGTATGATATAATGAAATAAATATCATCACAAGGATCCATTTAAAGTTTATTTTCTTAAATGTTGGGAACCTGGGAATTATCTTAGTTAATTCTCAATTCTAAAGGTTAACTCCATGGTAAAGGAGTGATTTTTTTGAAATAAAATGTTTGATGTATTTATTGTGATTCTAGAATTATATTAGATAATTATTTTTTACCAATGTTATTTTGGTATAATAATCATGATACATTTAAGGATTTTATTAAATTTCACAATCACATTCATCTTCAATTGATTAAGAGTTATTTTGCGAAGAATGACTTTAATTATTGGACTTAATATTAAAATTATTGGAAAACTTTATAGTTTATCATATATTTTATGTTTTAGTAATTATAGATCATCATAATTGTATAGAATTATATGAATTATTTTAATATAATTTTAGAAAAAGGACAACCCACATGTCGGGTGACAACTCGTCACGTTCGACATAGTTGTGGGGCATGAACCCACAATTGAAATATGATAAGAGTTTATTTACTACCACTATCCTATGTGATATCGTGATTAATATTTCATTATTTAAATGATTTGAAAAATAATTATTAATGATAAACAAATGGTTTTACTATTGCTATTTATAGATTAATGTATTATATTATATAACTTGTTCTGACCATATTAGATTTAGAAAATAGTTATAGATCGACAAAATAACTTTCCACACTATAACACATCTCAGAATCCATTAACAATGAATCTTAGTGCTTCAAACATAAAAAATGAATATTTTTATTATATTGTAGTAAGTGATAAATTGGAAATTTATTGAAGTACAACCAAATAATGAAATTATGTTTATAAAATTTAAATGTACCGAGTAAGTATATTTCTTTATATTCCTAGAAAAGAAAATAAATCCTAAAATTTAGGAAATGGATCTTGAAATAAAAATTATACTATTACATTCATATCTTATAAATCAAATGGTCTATTTAATCATCATAGATTTATAGTTTTTACATCCTTAATATTCAATTTATCATTCACTTTATTGTGATCAATAACCTCTCTTATTCTCTATTAATATTTACAATTTTATTCCATGTCCATGTCATCATGTGCCACCAATTTTATCCTACTTGGAAACCTATTTTTTCTCAATATGAAATTTTTACTTCCCTATATCTATTATTAATAGAATTATTTATTAAATTTTTTTATGATGTCAGTTTTTTAAAAAGTATTTTTGAAATATCAAACCCATGATTACCGAGATCAAGTTTAAATAGAGAGGATGAAATTTATTTAAGTTTGGGAGATGTGACACCATGATATAATAAAATAATAAACTTTTATTTGATATCATATGCGACATGCAACATTGAGGTCAAATAACCCACAAAATATACTTCTTTAAATGTAATCTCTTCGATAGCTTGAAGAACATGAAGACCCGTGTCTAAATGGACTATAATATAGTATACCAATATAAACTATCTATTAAATTTCAGGGTATATATATTAATAACCAAATTATGAAAATTATTGTTATATGATCATTAAAATAAAATTAGAATCATTTTAAATATTTTATTTTTTTCTGAAAAATAGAATTTTTTTCTCTCTTAAATACGATTTATTCATCGCTTTAGAACATAATTAAAAATTAATTATTATCATGTATATAGATTATATTTGCAATAATAAACTTATTTTTTTAAATACCCATATAAAAATTTTCTTAGGATGAATTTATGGTATTTTTCTGAAATATTCATTTTTTGATGAAGAGTGGAAAACACCAAATTTTAATTGAAATATATCTTTTTGTTGAAATTATTCATAAAGTTAAATTATATTTTGAATTGATTTTAAAGAAAAATAAGTTCAATTATATATCTATTTATCCATTTTGTTTCATTTTAATCAATATTTTATTGAATTTTTATATTAAAACAATTTAAAATTTTGAACATTTTCTCTTTGAAAACATGCTTTCTCATTGCGTCTGCCAGATTAATTTTAAACTAAAAATTTCCACTTATATGAATGGAATTTTGAAAAATAGATTTAATATTTCTAATAAGAATAATTTATATTATCTAATAAGTTCATATTAATTTTTGACCAAAATTAATAGTGAAAATAGTAAAACTTATTTACCGTGTTTATAGTGAAAATGGATTTACCGAGGGATAAACTAAAAATATACGGGTTAAAATGACCTAAAAACATCCGTAAAATATATTTTTTTGGAAATATTTATTCTCTATCATGTTTAGGGATCAATAATAATCTATTTTGGACTCAATTTTCATGTAAAAAACATAGTTACAACTTTCTCTTTTAAAAAAGTACAAGTGTGATACTCACCTCACATATAAAAAGCCACCCCTATCCTATTTTATTCTAACCTTATAACATTTTTTTGGAAAATACATTTCATGAACCGAATCTGGTCTCCATTAAAACAAGCACCAAACCTGGCCCATGGCAAGTCTATAAGGGTGTTCCTGATCCCCACAGGCTGATACAAGTACTCGGGTATCAAAAAACAAAGATTGGGAATGATTTACCTGAGTTTATAAACATACAACGATAAACAAGTCCAATAAAACCAATCTAGATTTTTCAAAATAATCTATATTTTATAAAATTTAAGAACTAAATTACATGGTTTAAAACAACTCTCAAAGAATATAATAAATTAATAAAACTGAAAAGGACATCCCAAGAACCACCACATGGAGAGAGGCACTACCCTCAAGCCATACCCACAATACCACATCACAATGGACCGCTAAAAACCCGAACCGTTGGAAAAATAACTATACCGAAACCTTTGAAAAAAATAACCAAGTCTACTTACACCCAAATGTGTAAGTAGGGTGTGATCCAAATCCTAGTCGGATACCACCACTAAGATATTCCATGTGATAAACATTCAAAGACTAAAAGCTTATAAGTTTTGTAAACAAGAAATGATAGTTACAAATTCTAAAGGATGAAACTTTAAATAAAAAGAGTTTTCAAGTGGGATAATTTAAAGAATAAACACTTTTAAAAATTATATTAATGCTACTTAATTTTCCATCCAACCATACCATATGCTGACAGTAAGCACAAAGTAATTAATGAGCACAAGCAATGGGAAAAAAACCCCAAGGAACTAGCTCGTTGTGGGTCCTTGGTACCTCGTATCTCAGTGAGAGAAAAAAATGAAGTATCCATTCTCATTCACATGAGACACTAGTAGGGATAATACCCATAACCTAGTAGCCCCCATCATTATAATAATAATAGATTAGTTAGTGTTGTAAGCGTTACACTTTATACCTGAAACTGAGGCCAAACCCCATGAGATCAATAACATACTAGTACACGTCCACCCACCTAGGTACCCGAGTTTCCCTCTTGTGCTCAAACAAGTTCAAAATTACGTGAAATATAATTTTCACATGAAAATAACACTTCCACATCACACATTCACCAAATAGCCCACATTTATACCACATAAGTCACATAATCCCCCTTTTCATTCAAATTCATTTCGAAATCATAATCACACCCAAATATCCCACAACACTTTTCACATTTCTTTAACACTTCTAGAAATCCTTTAAACAATTTTATAAAACCTTTAAAATATAGTAAAACTCACATAAATTCCCACATACACATCACATAACACTCTTTTCATAAAAAAAATTCATTTTTCACATCACACTCACACAAAACTGTACACAAACATGTTTCGCACCCACATCACGGTTTAATAAAACACATCAGCAATTTACATAACATTATAAAAATATTTGAAATCTTATATCACCAATATAACTTTCAAAAACCCATATTAAATGAATAAAATCACCAAAATAGTACATATACATCATTTTACCACTTTGTTTAACTCACTAAATCATTTTCAATTTTCATGAAACCAAACCAAGGGGCATAACCATGTTCTACACACAAAACCCATTTCAAATCCATCTCTCAAGACCAAAATCACCCCAATACCAATAAAAAACAAAATTTTCATCCTTAGAAACATTTATTAAAACATTCTAAAGTTCTATAAAAATACCTCAAATAATTCCACAAAAGATACCCACGAAAAATAATTTTATTATAAAACACTTTCAAGGAGAGAAGAAAGGTTTTACACATGACTCCCATTCAAAAACCCCTATTCCGAGGACCACATGACACAAAATAATTAATAAACCATAATTTTTAGACCGTTTTAATACTAATAAATCACTTTCATATGTTCTAAAATACACCCATATATTACCCCGAGAGTCACACATAAAAAGCACCCAATTTCAAGCTAAAATGAAACTATAAAAATAAATGCTTAACCAAATACATAAAAACTAGTTTTCACACCACACACAACATATGTGGAACATGATAAATAATTAAATCAATCATCCTAACTCATCAAGGAATGTCTACACATGGAATCACCTATCTTTTGTGTCGAAACCCTCAAAACATAGTGCGAAACATAAACCGCACCACCACCACACCACAAAGGGGTGAAAACGAACCCTAAACCATAGTATTTCACCAAGAATACAAATGGTTAAACCCTAATCACGAACCCTAGATACTGCACAATGGGAATTTCATGAAAGAGTGTAAGAAACCCTAAGGAAAGGGAAGAAATCAAATAGAGAATAACTTACTTTCATAATTTTGATGTTTCCCCCATTAAATCTCCCTTCAAAGATGATGTCCAAGGGAGGGTGGGAGACCTTTGAGGTTTACATGGAAGGTAGGCCACGAAATATAGAATATAGGGGCGGATTTGATTTATTTTCAGAAGGGGAAAAGGGTCAGAACACTAATATATTTAAGGAGCTGGACACCCTACATGGTTTGGCTGCAAAGTTTAGTAAACCGTGCAGCCAAACCGTATGTCCTATTCTTGCCACCCAAAAAGTAATTTTTTTCCTCCAATTTCAGAGGGGTCTAAGGGAAAAAACAAGGGGGAAAGATAGTCCAAGTATAAGGGAGATAAATCCACAAAAAATCACTCTTCTCACCCCAAAACACATCCAACTCATGGGTATAAACCACCTCAACATCTAACCCCACAAGTGGTGCCACTAGGAGTGTCACTAATCCAAATCCAAAACACCCCAGCATCATACAATCAATTTTACAAAATAGGAGGACAAGTACCATAAAATACCCCCGACCAAGGTCAATGTTCATGAACACAAGAGACACTAGAAATTCAAACCCAGAAACCAAGAGAATGCTAAGAACCAAAAGAGGACTTGCACAATGCATGGAATTAAAAATAAGGGTGTGAAACTTCTCCCCACCATAACGCTCTCCACCTATGGAATTCCACATCAAGTCCAAAATAAAAAACCAAACCCAACCGATAAACCAAGACCCACTCTCTTGCAAAGTTTCACCCCTAAAGGCCAAAACACCTCCGGTGATCAATTAAGTAGGGAATACTCTCACAAACAAAAAAATACATCACTTTCTTTAAATAAACAAGAACATTCAGAATTTATTCCAAAAGAAAACTCCTCAAATTATATCTGAACAAGTCTCAAGAAACTTACCCCAACGAATAACAACAATCAACAAGGTTACACTTACCTTGATTTTACTAAACCATTGGGTGCTCTCCAATACCAACGTTTACCCAAGGAAAATGTTAGTAATTATATAGCTTTTAATGAGGCTACCTACCAACGAGACAAGTCCCAAAAAATTTGAGTTACTAGTATGGGGGGACACAAATGGGTTCCCCAAAATAAGAGAAAACTTAAATGTTATTGAGATAGTATTCAGGACACTAACAGGGGGAGGCCCGAACAGACTCTCTGACACAAGGGGTAGATATCCATTAGACCCTTCCAAAATAACTCACATAAGACTCATAGTGGGTATCACCACTATAAGAAACATCCATTTTAACCGACTAGTATGGTTCTGCACAAAAAGACCCCAAAAATTTAAATAATTAGGATGGAACGGACGCACGGTTAGCCCACACGGTTTGGGAAGCCGTGCACTAACTGTGAAGATCATTATGTTTGCATGGATTCCTCGAACACAATCACTAATAATAATGCATCATCCATGTGCTCAACCTGTCTAGCCAAAAAACCAACCATCCTAATAAAACTCAGTGGAAAATAAAGGGGAAAATAATGACATTAGGCGATAACATGGGCATGAGTCCCTCCACCTCTTTCCACCAAACATGAATAATAGAAGAAAGATGACGACACCAAGGGTTTAAAATCTTCCTCTATTTCCTACTAAGGATAGGACTTCGTACAAGGGTTTAGACATCATTGGGATTTCACCTGACTATGTGCCATCTTCACTCCAGGTCCTATGGATGGAGCCAAAAATATGGAATCATTTTCAGCCTCTTATTTAGGCTTTGGAAACCCCTGAAAAAACTTCTTATTTCAGTGATACAAAAAACTACACCACAATCCCAAATAAGTTTTCCAAGACCTAGCACATTCCAAAATCACCCTACCCCAAGCCTACATTTCACTGAAACAAGGAATTCAAAGATTCACACCCATCAAACCTTGTTTCTTCATGTGAGAAACAATAGAAGGAAAGGAAACATATGATCACCTTCCTCTAAAACAGAGGATTTCAATGTTTTTTCAAGGGGGACATACTCCAAAGAGAATAGAGACTCTCAGAGGATTTCACTACTTTCTCCTTTACAGTTAAATGAGAACATGACATCACATGATGTCACCAAACATGACCATTGTGACTGAAAAAAACAATACATGGAAATGAGCCTTATTCCAAGTCCCCAAACAACACAAAATTCTTGAAAGTGGCCATAATAGCCTCTCCAGACCAGATTTAAAACACTAGTGGTTTAACCTAAACTTGTAATTTAAAGAGTCTTTGAATGACCAATATGACCTCTTGTACACCATCCAGACACTCATTCACACTAACAACCCCAGACCACTTCCACTTTCGACGAATCAGGTAACTTAAGATACTAAAGTTTATTTCAACATTCCACGCGCACTATCCCACTCTAAAAGGATCAAAAAATCAAAGAAAAAAATGTTACAAACTCAGTATCCAAAATATTGAGAAAAATATTTATTATATTGATCAATTGGAGGATTTTCCAATAGAGAAACAATCCATGTTGCACTTCATTCATGCACTAACCCTTAATGGGGGCATACCTTATCCAACAAGAGAACCCAAGGACCCAAACAAGATGGTCCATTAGTCAAAAAATGCCACAAAAAGAACCAAAAACATTAAGTTAACCACCGTAAAGTCTTCCGAAACTGTTATCATAAGAGACCACTAACCATCCCTTCAACCTAGCTTACTGACCAAACACAAACCCAAAACACCGTTCAAACAGAAGGGGCTCTTGGACTCAAAACAACCCATAACATCCACATTTTCAAATACACATAATACACACCCTCCAAAATTAGTAATCAAGACAACATGTTTTCTTTTATAAAATCATTTATTTAAAAACAAATGGTTCAACGGTTAGCGTATCCACCAACGGTGCCCCATGGGCCTCACACATGCATGTTTCCATGCCACACTGGGAACCCTCATCATATCCATCCCAACAATCATCTAGTCTTTCCGTTAACCATCCATCATCCCATATAACTCCATGCATGTAGTCTCTCATGGAGATACCAAGGGTTAAAAGAAAAATTCTTTCCACTTTTCAAAACCAAGACGGTCAACCAACACATCCTTTTTCTCAAGATCACCAACTATGAGATCAAAATACCATTTTATAGCTTATAAAACTTTTCATAAAGGCACAACCATTCAGATAATAACTTAATTTCATGTTATTCACATTAGTTTCAAAACTATTCAACCCATTAAAACATCTCTCAATAGATTAGTAAACTCTATTGGGAACACTTTTTCAAAACCAACATCAACATGATTTTCTACTTTCAAAAGAGGTGAAAACACACCATTTTCTATTTCAAAACCATTATGAAAATTCTGTTTTACCATTTCACAAATCAAACCATTCCCTATTTATTATAAAATCATTTAAAAAAACTTTACACTTCTTAAAACAAGGTCATTTTTGTTTTAAAACTAGACTTCCAAGATTTCAATACTAAAGGACACAAGATAATGCGAGAGAAAACTAGTTTTAGTGGGTGACTTGGACATATGGTTAGTGTACATATTCCAATCAATTAAACATTATAGATATTTTTCTAGGGAAATATACCAGGCTCCACATGGATTTTGAGGCCCTGTGATCTCACTGAGACCATTAACCCAACTCTCTTTTCATTTCTCCTAATCATCATCAAACCAAGAAAACCAAAGGACTCAAATAAGTCCCAATATCCCCTGGAGACTCGAATCCCATCATGGGGTGTGGTGACCAGTCACACTACTCATAACTATAATTCCATGTTCCAAAAATCCTAATTCCATTCTTTCCAAAGTGTTGCCAAAATAACATGACACAAAGAGTTAACGTGAACCTGCCTCTGATACCATTTTGTCATGAACCGAATCTGGTATCCATTAAAACCACCACCAAACCCAGCCCGGGACAAGTAATGAAAGGAATTACTGATCTTTATAGTTTGGAACAAGTTTCTGTGTATCATAAAAAAATGGGAATGATTTACCTATGTTTATAAACATACAACAACAAACAAGTCCAATAAAAACAATATGTTTTTTTCAAACAAAACCACATTTTACAAAACATCAGAGCTGAATTAAATGGTTTAAAACATCTATCAAAGAAAATAAAAAATAAATAAAATCTAAAAGGACAGCCCAAGAACCTACACATGATTAGAGGAACAATTCTCAATCTATCTCCACAACACCACATCACGATGGACTGCTAAAAGCCCAAACCATTGGCCCAAAAGCTGTACCCAAACCTATGGAAAAAAGAACCAAGTCTACTTGCTCCCAAAGGTGTAAGTAGGGTGTGAGAAAAATACTAGTAGGATACCACCACTATGAGATTCCATGTGATAAACATTAAAATATGAAAATCTTATAAGTTTGGTAAAAAAGACATGCTAGTTATAATTTCTAAAGGATTCAACTTTAAATAAAAACAGTTTTCAAGTGGGATATTTTAAAGAATATACACTTTTAATAATAATTTCAATGATACTGAATTTTAAAGACAACCATAGAATATGCTGATGGTAAGCACAAAGTTACTAATGAGCATAAGAAATGGGAAAATAAACCCTAGACACTAGCTCACTGTGGTTCCTAGGAACCTTGTATCTCGGTGAGAGAACCATCAAAATATACGTTCTCGTACACACGAACCACAAGTAGGGAGAATACCCATAACATATTGTCCCCCCATCATCATCATCATCATCATTTTTTAGTTAGTGTCGTAAGAGTCAAGCTTTCTACCTGAAACTGAGTCATACCCCACGGGATCGCTAGCATACTAGTACACATCCACCCACTAAGATACCCGGGTTTCCCTCTTGTGCTCAAACAACATCAACATTCCATGAAATATAATTTTCACATGAAAATACCACTTACATATCACACATTCAACAAACATCCCACATGTATATCACACAAGTCACATAATCCCCTTTTTCATTCAAATTCATTTTGAAATCATAATCACACTAAAATAGCCCACAACACTTTTCACATTTCTTTAACACTTTAAAAAATCCTTCAAATTTTTTTTATAAAACCTTTCTAAGATAGTACAACTCAAATAACATCCCACATACATATCATATAATACTCCTTTCATAAACAAAATTCATTTTTCACATCACACTCACACAAAATATCCCACAAACATGTTTCACACCCACATCAAATTTTAATAAAACACTTCAGTAATTTAAAAAACATTATAAAAACATTTGACATCTTAAATCGCCTCTTTACCATTCAGAAACCCATATTGAATGAATAAAACCACCAAAATAGTACATGTACATCATTTTCCCACTTTGTTTAACTCACTAAATTATTTTCAATTTTCATAAAACCAACCCAAGGGGCATAACCATGTTCTACACAAAAACCCATTTGAAATACCTCTCTCAAGACAAAAATCACAACAATACCAATCCAAAACAAAATTTAAATCATTAGGAATATTTATTAATCCATTCTCAAGTGATATAAAAATACCATAAATAATACAAAAAAAGATACCGATGAAAAACAAACATTTTTTATAAAACACTTTCAAGGAGTGAAGAAAGGTTTTACACATGAAACCCATTCAAAAACCCGCTTTTTGAGGCCCACATGACACCAATGCAGTAATAAAAATGAATTTTTATCCCATTTAAAAAACTAATAAATCACTTTGATATGTTCTGAAATACACCTAAATATTACCCCAAGATTCACACATGAAAACACCAAATTTCAAGGTAAAATGAAACTATAAAATTAAATGCTTAACCAAATCCATCAAAACTAGTTTTTTCACCCCAAAAAACAAATGAAGAACATGAGAAATAAGTAAATCATGCATGATATCTCATCAAGGAATTTCTACACATGGAATCACCTACCTTTTGTCATGAAACCCATAAAACTTGGTTCGAAACATCAACTGCACCACCTCCATGCTACAGGGGGTGAAAACCAACCCTAAATAACAAGATTTCAATAATCATGAACCCAAGATACTATACAAGAGGAACTTCATGAAAGGGTAGAATAAATCATAAGGAAAGGGATGAAATAAAAGATAGAATGACTTACATTCATAATTTTGATGTTTCCCCCATCAAATATCCCTTCAAAGTTGAGGTACAATGGAGGGTGAGCGACCTTGGAGGCTATAAATAGAGGTAGGGCATTAAATGGAGAATATAGGGGAGGATTTTGTTTATTTCAGGAAGGGAAAAAGCATCAAAACACTCAAAATTTTAATGAGTTGGACACCCTGCATGGTCTAGATGCACAGTTTAGTAAACCATGCAGCCAAACCATGCGGCTTGTTCCAGCCACCCAAAAAGTAATGTTTTGCCTCCAATTTTAGGGGGGGGGGGGGTCCAAGGGGGAAACTAAGGGGTAAATATAGGCCATGTATAGGGGAAAAAAATCCACAAAATAAAGAACTCTTATCACCCTAAATCACATCCAACTCAAGGGTACAAACCACATCAACAACCTACCCCACTAGTGACGCCACTAGGAGTGTCACTAATCCAATTCCAAAAAACCACAACCTCATACCATACCTTTGACAAAATAGGAGTAAAATTACCATAAAATACCCCCAAGACCAAGGTTATAGCTCAATAACACTAGAGACACCAAAACTTCAAACCCAAAACACCCAGAAACCCTAAGAATGCTAAGAACCAAAAGTGGATTTGAACAAAGCATGGAATTGAAAATCCAAGTGTGAAAATACCTGCCTAAATAAAATACCAAATTACATAAACTAATCCTATAAGAGATATTTTGGTCATAAATCGAACATCGGAATAATTTTGGTGAAAACCTAAGGAGGTTACTTCAAGAAGAGGTAACGTTCGTCAATGAGCATTTTTATTTCATTTCTTCATCCACCTCAATAAATTATTATTAAGAAATTATTATATAATAAAATTAGTATATTAAATATAATTATATGTTTTTATGATAAGTTAATTATCAAAAACAATTCACAATTCCATTAAATTTGTTACAAAATCATCATTCATGTGTATGACGGACTACTACCTCCCGAACCGATGTCTCATTTTTCTATTACCACCTCTCACGGTTGGGTATCATGATAAATATAATGTATATATATGATATATATGACATAATTATACCTATTTATTAAGTATATAAAATATAAATATTTACTTTCCATCACATAGGGGATAATATAACGTCTCTCGTGTGTATGACATACTACCCCCTCCCAAAGCGATGTGATTTTTTTTTCACTTACACTTTACATGGAAGGTAATAAGGATATATTTAATAAATATATGTGATATAAATGGAATAATTCTGAATTTAATAATATATTTATCATTCTATGAAGATAATATATCATTTTTTTCTTACCTTTTCACTCACTTAAATATGATAACATCATTCATGTATGAGTAAACTACTGCCTTCACAAAGCGATTTGTCTCCATTTTCATTATCAGAAAACTTGGATGATATATATAAATATATTTAACGAAATAAAATTTTATTTATAATATTATTATAATAATGGAAATAGAAAATTTTATTTATATCCATTCCATAATAATTGTTGAAAAATGGAAAATTTACTCATGCATACGTACGACCAACTATTTCTATGATCGTAACATGCTTCATTTATTAAAAAAATATTTCTTGATTGGTATTTAAATTATAATTAATATATAAATATTATAATTATGTAATGATTATTATTCTTTAGATTATGGAAGAACATAATATTAACAAGAACTGGAAACATAATGAAAAATTACAAATGAGAAAAGTAGTCAATTAACACCCGAAATAATGAAAATAATGAAATATTATTAATGATTTGGTGATAATATGTTATAAAAGATCATATATGATATTATAAATATTAATATAGTTCTTATATATTTTTATAACATGATTTAAAACACTAAAAAGTGGTTAAATATTATTTAATAAAAAGGAAGTGTGATGTAAGGTAATTCTCCCCAACTTTCCTTCACTAAGGCATATTGTAATGTTATGCACCTAATTTATTTCATATGGTGTATAAAATTAATTTATTTACATATAATATAATTAATCCTTTACAATTTATGGTATTTTAAGTTTCAATTTGAGTTATTTCATCGCATGATATTTTCCTTGAAAATTATGACGTGGTGATGAATTTCACAAAGCAATTTCTTTTCTTTGGGTTATATTAGTTATTAATTGTTTTTGATATTATATGATTATGTGTATAATTAAATTTTATTATATTATTTTTTATTTATACTTGTTTTAGGTGGATTTAAATATTACATAGATAGTTGATTCATTTATTAATTCTCACTTTATTGTTATGATCATTATATGAGTTTAGTTCACAATCTAATTTTAATCAGGATTGTTTATGATTGAATTTCAATTAAATGAAATTATTTGGTCATTATATCATAAAAAAACTTAATTTTATTCTAATATACTTATTATTTATTTTGTAGGTAATAATACTATTTTTACACTATTTTTTAGTTAAAATAATTGAGAATTTTTTTGAAAAAATCGGACTTTATTTCTCTGTTTGGACAGAAATCAGTTATATTGAAAAAGAATGTTTTCTAGTTTTTTTTTAAAAAATGGTTTAAGATTATATTATTATATTTAAAAGTAATTATGACCCATTTTATACATTTCTAAATTTTTTAAAATAATATTAATGTCTTTCTAAAAATAATTCCCCTTTGAATTTTACTAAAAATGTAAAAGGAATATTTATTTTAACATATTAAACATGTACATAATTTAATGCCATTAGAACCAATATATTTCCTAAATCATACATAATATTTTTCAAAGGTTAATTTCAAAGAAATTTTAATTTCATATTTTTTTAACTTTTAGTTTTTAAAAGTGATCTTGAAAATCAAAATTATATTTTCCTCAAGAATACTCTTAAAGATATTTTTCTATTTTTCATATTCGTTAACTAAAAAACCCTTTATTATTAATACAATGGGTATATATTTTATTGATTACATATTTATTATCCCTCTATATGGTTTATGATAATTTTGAACAAGGAAAGTATAGAAATTCACTTTCATGATTCATTTTTTTTCCATTAACTTACCCTTAAAATTTTCACATTTCTTTGATCATTAGAAGTTAAATTTCCCCTACATATCAATATTATTTTTCATAGATATTCTTATTTCGTAAACCATATAACATTTCTAAATTTGGCGTTTTATATTGAAAGTAATCTTACTGATTGGGGAAATATTGACAATCTGTATTTTTTTAGTACTAATATTTAATGGTAAGGAACATTGTTCTTTAATTAAATCGATTATTCAATTTATGTGTCATGATTTGGACATTTAGATATGAGTGGTTCCTTGTTATTGATATATCCTAAACCCATTGGTAGTATCATAAGATGAATCAATTAGATATTGTTAGCTAAATTGGTTTCTAATGTTTACCTACTCAATAGTTCTTAACTGTCCTGAGGATATATATTTATGGTATAGGTATCATTATTTCTTAGATAATGACGTCCAATAAGTATATATTTCTTTTATTATGAATTAAGTTATTAATATCCATGATATTTTCACGATGATGTTATATATGGATGCATTTAATTATTAGTTTATTTGTTAAATATCAGGTGTTTTTAGTTATTTACCTTTCCATATTTATTATACCTTATCTAATTATGATAGTCAAGTATTTGATTAAATGGAATGTGTGCTCAATTATTTACATTTCCATATTTATTATTCCTTATCTTATCATGATAACAAGTTGTTTAAATAGTATTTGTGTTTATTTATTTAACATTCCATGTTGATTATGATTATTGACTCATGATAGATTACATTATATTTAACCATTTATTTGCATTTGAGCTCACCCTTATTTTATTTCCCTTCCTAGGAATCTTATATTTTCACTAAGAATGATATACATGAATATTCTAGAGGGAATACTGATATTCTTGAAAACTAATGTTGTAATTTTTGTTGTGAAATGCAATATTCTAATCATATATGTATCAACATTACCAAGAATATAAAACTATTTAGTCCTTTGGGACGTTATTCCTTTTAAATTTTACCAATATAATAATGTACAAATTATATTTTTACTACTAGGGTTGGTCTTGCTAAATATTTGTAAAAAACATAAACTTTACATTTATAGAATTGATACCCATGAATTTTATCATACATTTTCCATCCAAAAATTACATAATTAAATTGATACATTGGAATAATTATATACCAAATGTAATTTTAGTTTTAGTTTTTTAGGGAAACATGATAATCTTTGAACAACTTGGATTCATAAATAACTAGTTCATTAAGATAAACATCATCTCACAAAAAATATAGCTTTTCATATTCCATATTAAGTCTTCAATATATCTAATAAAATTCATTACATTAAAAACCTATCTAGACCAAAATAATTTAACATAATTATTCTTGTCCTAGGGAAAGTGAAACATAAGAAGGGTGAGTTAAAATACTCATCAAGATTAAACATAATCATTAACATTTGGTTATCATCAATGAGAAAAATATGAGCATAAGGGTAAGTCTCCTTAGTTTATAACCACCCATCATTGGTTAATAAAAGAACCTCCATTCCTTGGTTTTTAATGTCACCAACCATCCTTGGTTTATAAAATAACCACCCATCATAATAAAAAATATCCATTAATCATATCCTGAATATAGTACACAAATCATCAATTTGATCATAAATCTCATAGAAATAACCATTATTCATTTCATAACTATATAGACCTATGGAAAAGATACTAGTTCAATTTTAATCTCTTTGAAATAATCAAAATGTATCCTAAGAAATAATGGGCATGATATAATTATAAAATATCTCCATTATAAAATAAGTAACATCAAGGGTTGTTGATATCAATGAATGAAAATACCATTTAAACATCCTAAAAAACATTACTAAGGAAGATAATCTTTTCACATTAAAAATCACTTTTAAAAACTAAATGTTCACAAAATATTGTAAATTCATTTGAAAAAAATTGAAATCTATAATGTAATATTTAAAACATTTACTGGTCATGATGGCAGGATATTCCATTCATGCCGTACATATTTCCTTTCATATTTTTAATAAAAGTAAAAGAGTTCCTCATTTAGAAAACGATAGGAGGATTCCTTTTTTGTAAAAGTAAAAAATGTGTAGAAATGACATAAAAATCATTGGAATATAGTAAAAACATTTTTGAAAGAGTTTTTATGAAATATGGATATGGATAAAAAAGATTCCTAATCTAAATAAAAATACAAGATCAATATCACTTACAGAGATCCTTGTTGATATTTATTTAATATATAATGTAGGAAATGTAAATTAAAAATGTTAACAAAACTCATTACTATTTTCGAATAAAATATAATTAATTCAATAAAATTAGATCTTATTATTTCCTCCAAAATAACCATCAATATAAAAAATCATGAAAATAAATGAGATTGAAACACAAAGCCTTTTCTAGTTTGTTAACTCTCCAATGGAAAGACCCTTGAAAGAATAAAATAAATTAAATCATTAAATATCATGATTATAATTATATTTAGAATATAAAAATTCAAAAGGGTAGTTTTACATCTCAAAAATCAATATGGGTTCATATCATATAAATAAATCTAAAATAAATAGAATTTGAGACGAATAACCCTTACAAATATCACACCTCTGAATTTGAGAATTAATAAATGAATAGATTATGTGTATAAAATGTAAATCCACATAAAAAAGTTGAAATAAAAAATAGGATAATAAAAATTCATTAATAACATAATCTTAGAATATAAAATACAATGAAGAATTAATATAACCCAAGGAAAAGAAATTGAGTTATTGAATTCATTACCAATTTGTAATTTTCAAGTCTCTACCCCTTGGATGAAATAATTTAAATTTAAATATAACATACCATGATGTGTGATTGATTAATTATATTACATGTAATCTATAAAATCTATAAAATATATAGAATAAATTAGGTTCATGACATTAAAATATTTCACAATGAAGGTAAATTGAGATGAAGTCCCCTTAATCTAGTCCAGGCATTCCTTGTATGTACATTAAGTACTATATAATAAACATGTATCAATTATTTTATTTAATAAAAAAATTATTTAGTTTTAATACCTTATAATTAAATATTTTATTTTATTTATTTTCAATGTAATATTTAAAAACATAATAATTTATTTCCAGGTTAGGTGTTTTGAATATGTTCAGTTGATTTTTTCAAAAAGGCTTCGCTAAATTGGCCATGGTAAAAGTGGTAATTTATTAACATATATTGAATAATAAGAATGAAATATTTATTATATTTAATCAAAAATTATACTTTTAACACCAATCAGTAATGAGGATTATGAAAAAGGAACTGCATTTCAATAATGGAGACGATAGGTCATATGTACGCATGAGTAACATTTCCATTTTTAAACGATCATTATGGGAAGAACTTAAAAATTATTTTATATTTATAGAATGTTTATAATATAACAAATAAATTATTATTTTTAATTAAATACATACAGACACACAAACACACAAATATATATATATAAACCATGTGATGTTGTGAGGAAAAAATAATCACATCACTTTATGGATGGAGTAGTCCACACATTCACACAAACGACATTATTATTTTTCAATGAATAGAATGGTAAAAATTAAGTGATATATTATATTATAATAATGATAAATATTTAATAAATATCATAATTATTTCAGATGTAACCCATATATTCATTAAATTTATCCTTTTTACATTCAATGAAAAGAGTTATTGAAAAACGAATCACACCACTTTGTGAGGCTGTAGTCTATCGTGAACATGATCACCGTTATCGTATCCCTCAAGGAATGGAAATTAAAAGGATAGATATTATATCATAATTATATAAGTAAAATTATTTTATAGATAACATACATATAATTAAAATAAATTATTATAAATAGCTGTGAGAGGCGAAGATTAAAAATTAATTACATCGGTCCGTGAGGCGGTAGTCTGCCATACACACGAACGGTGGTTTTATTTACCATTTGATATAAGAAGAGGTGGATAAGGGTTATCAAATTAAAATAGTATCATATAATTATATTGAATATACTTGTTTCATTAAATCATAATGGTGGAATAATATTTGAAGTTGGTGGAATAAGAAAAAAAACAAAAACACCCAGTTAAGAATGATACCACGTTTTCAGACCATCTCTTTTGGATTATATCTATATCCTTAATAGATTTTCTTTATAATAAAAAAGGAATATTGAACTTGGGTATATAATTGAGTAAGGTATTTAATATGTTATTGGATAATAAAAAAGGTTTTTAAAATTTGAATATGAGAGGATAGTGGATTTCGTTTTATAAGTGGGGTGAGGTCATAATTGAAATTTTTGAAAAGAAAAAGTGATAACCTGTTTTTATATATTATAAATTGATATTAAATTTAAAATTATTAAGAATTAAATTATATAAGGTCTAAATATTGAGCTTAAATATATTTTATAATAGTTTTTAGATTATTTTATCCCCTATCTTTTTATATTAACCCCTTGGTAAATCTGTTTCCACCTTAACTATGGAAAAATATTTTTACTCTATTAACTTTTTGTTTGGATAAAAAATAAGTATAAACATATTATATAATATATAATATTTATATTAATATTATGTAATCCATTTTAAAATATCCAATTCATAGATTTGGAATAATTTAATTTAAAATTAAAGCCACTCATGGGATGAAAAATCAATTTTCCAAGAAATGTATTTTTTGAGCATAAGATGATTTTATATTAACTGCATGACAAGTAATAATAATTATAAAAATTTAAATTCATATTTATAGATATATACTCTATATATTTAATTAAATTAAATCATCATTAAGGGTCATTCTAATGAATTAAAATGTAGAAACATTATATATTTTAAAACAGTTTTTAAAAAAATATTTTTTAAACCCAAAAAGAAACTTCTAATAAAATTAAGTATAAAGATGATTAAAATTTAAGTTATTGGATAAAATATAATATAAAAAAATACTTATGTCACTTGAAATAAAAATCAAAGCATAATGGTCCCTTTAAATTACTTAATTTACAAAAAATAAATAAAAGGTTTAAAAAAATCGATATTTTTCAATAATCATAAAATAATAAATATTTTCATAAAAACACAAAAATATCAGCCCAATATAATTTTTATATGATAATTTTAAAAATTAATTTAATTATATCAAAAAAATAATAATTATTTATAAATTAATTATTATATTTTATTCCAAAAATAACTAAAATTATTTTTGAAGAAAACATATTTTTCGAAAATAAAATCACATTAATAAATATTGATTGATTATTTTGTAAAAATTTATCAATAAATTTATATTTATAAGGTAATATATATATATATATATATAATAACAATTTTAATACTATCCATACATGCAAATTTAATGGCTAGGTTATAACAATCATTTTTAAATTATAATATTGTGTTTCTCATTTATGTTTGGTGATGTGTAAATTGTAAGTTATATAACATAATTTTATTTTATAAAATCATTGGTGTTACATTATCCCACCTTTAATATATTTTTTCCTCACAAATTTAACTCATTATCGATAATTAATGGTTTGAAATTTGAAAATATTATTGTTGAAATCCCACATTATATAAATGGTTAATAAATAATTATCTTATAAAACGGTAAGGGGAGTACGAAGGTCATATGAAATAAATAAACTAACTTACTATATTAGGAGAACATTTTTGGTAAGTGAAAACATGTATTTGGAAATAATATCCATTTTTGTGGTACCATTATTTTTGGAAGGGAGAAGAAACAGTTAATTTAAAGAATTATAAACTTTTTTACTTCAAAATTATTTGCATAGAGGTGAGAAACTTATTTTCCATATTGATAATGAACATAAAGATGTATACATACATGACTATAATAATTCAATCCTTTAATTAATTTACACTACAATTACATTTATTTAAATGATAAGTATTCAAGATGTATTTTTTCCTGTAGCACTAAAATTATCATCTAACAGATCACATAATCCCCAAAAGGATAACCATATATTACTTCTATATTTAGAACTTAAACATAGCCAAAATGGTTATAATATGGTAATACGTTTTCCAAAAACAATAAACCATCATATAAAAAAACCACTTAAATATCTAAAATTCAATAGAAATACCCAAAGTTACATCTAAATAATTCCATAATTAATTATCCTTATAATTGTTTAAAATATTCCTAAGTAATATTGAAACCCATGGATTTGAATGATTTAATCAAATAATCATCCAAGAAAAATATACCATTTATCACCAAATAATTTAAATCACTCCTAATGTCTCATACTAAAAATATAAATTCCCCAGTCATATAATCTGAATGATATATTATTAATTTCAATAATTAACTTGAATCACCACAATATAATGTAAAATAATATATTCTTCCAAAAGATAATCCAATATGTAATCCTTGAAAAATCATGTAATGTTTAGTTTACCTTAGTCATATAAGGTTCCAAAAATTATGAACTTATTCCAAAATAAAATTAGTCACCTTATCACAAAATCATTTTTCAATCCCATGGTTATCCATAAGATAAAACATGTGTTCTGAAAATAAATAGAATCATTATGTCTCAATACATTTAAGTAAAAAACAATTTCATACTAACCAAGATGTCACATATTCCAGTGGTAGGAACTACTGAGAATATAATTCTTCCTCAAATAGTACTACATATTGAACCTAAGAATTATATATAAACCAACCTAATATAACATCTCCTAAATGCCATTAATCACTACAAAATTTCATTAAATAAAACCAAAAAAAGATTGTCTAATACACTAATCTTATCATTAACAATAAATATGTAATCCCATGATGGAATACATAAAATTTAATTTAACCTCACATGAAAAAAACCTAATCTCCTAAGTTATCAAAATATTTTTCTCATACCAACTATAACATCCCTGAACCCGCACTCTTAGGTCCAGTGCAATTTTTTTTTACATTTATAGATTTGATATCGATGAATATGAATCAAATTTTTTCCACCCAAAACATACATAATATGTTGGATAACTTAAATACCCATGGACCTTTTAAATTTATAGATTTAGAGAATTCTGAAAAACTCTAAACAACATGGATTCATAAAAAAATTATTCCAAATAATCAAAATCATTTCCCACTAAACCCAAATTTTCATATTCCATATTTAGTCTTCAACATATCCCACAATATTGTTCACATTAAAAACATTTATAAACAAAAATAATATAACATTATTCTTCATAACCTTTTTAAAATGAAACATAAGAAGGGTGATCTCAAATTCTCAGCAAGTGTAAACAAAAGCATTAACAATTGAATGTTATCAATGAAAAAATGATGATCATAATGGTATGATGACATAGTCAAAGTGCATGATAATAACATAATAGAATCATACCCATCAATACTTGGATCATCCATCATGAAACATTGAATAAGTATTTAACAATGATAAGATTCATAATATTCAATAGTCATGGGACATGTGATGCAAATCTTGATAAATGGAAACATCAAAACCCACATGAATCATAATGATAAAGTATTGGTATCTTGTAATATTATCTTATTATCACTCTTAAAAATGGAATAACCAATATCGAAAACTTCCATCACCATATAACCCAATTCATTGTAGAGCTATATTGGGACAAATCGTGTTTGGTTTATAATGTAGCCACTCATCATTGGTTAATAATTCAACTAACCATACATGGTTAATAAAACAAACCCTATTCCTTGGATTATAAAATAACCACCCATCACCATATATAATTTCTAATAACCTTGTTAGGAATAAAGTTTATAAATATTTCGATTCATCTTAAAGCTCATAGAAAAAACCGTTATTCCTTTCATAGCTTTATTGAACCATAGAGAATAAATGGGTTCCATGAAAATATATTTGAAAAAAATCATAATCCATCATGAGAAATAATAAGTATGTTGTCATTGTAAAATTTCATCATTGGAACATAAATAACATCAGGGGTTGTCGATACAAATGACTGGAAATACCATTAAAATAAAATTAAAAATATTATTGAGAAAAATAACATTCTTACTTTGAAAATAACTTTTAAAAACTATAAGTTAAAAATATTGTACAAATACTTTCCTTTGAAAAAAATATTGAATCTTATAAAATAATATTTAAAACGTTTAGTGGTCATGATGGCTAGAAACTTCATTATTGTCGTACAAGTTAAAACAAACACCCCTTTAACATTTTTAGTAAAAGTAAAAATGTAACTCATTCAGAAAATGATAGGAAGATTCCTTTTAAACTAGTTTTAAAAGTAAAATAAGGGTAAAAATTAAAATATAATAATATGATAACAACAAATTTTTTTTTGAATTTTTTTATAAATCATTGATATGGAAGAAAAATTTTATCGATCTAAAGAAAAATAAAAGACCGATATCACATACAAACAAACTTCTTGATATTTCCTCAATAATTAAGGGAAGAAATGGAAATTATACTTATGAAATACATTCATGACTAGAGTATTATAAAAAAGATGTTTTTCAATAAAATATGATCATTTTATCTCCTCTAAAGAACATTCAAAATAAACAATCTTGAAAATAAATGAGATTTTATCGTAAAGCCTTTGCCACTTTGGTAACTATTCAATTGTAATCCCCATGAAAGAATAAATTCAAATATAATTTAAAATATCATGAAAATACGTATATTAATTTAATAATATGATGAAATTGTAGTATAGAGACCTCAAAAATGAATATAGGTTAATATCGTAAACGTATGTCTCAAGGACAGAGAATCTAAGATGAATAACCTTAACAAAGATAATTCTATTGAATTTGAAAATTAATAAATGAACAGATTATATATATCAAATTTAAATCCAAAAAATAAAAATTGAAATACAAAATATGATAATAAAAATTCACTACACACATAATCTTATAATATGAGAAATAATGAAGAAGTAATATAACCCATAGAAATGTAATTGAGTTTTCAAATTCTTCACCACTAGGTAACTTTCATGTCAGATCCCCTTGGTTGATATAGTTAAAATTAAAAAATAAAATTCCATGATTTATGAAGTATAAATGATATTACATGTAGAATATTTATTATATACACTATATAAATGGAATTATATGCGTGAAATTAAAATATACCTCAATGAAGGAAAATTCAGATTAAATCTCTTACCTCGAGTATAGATTTTCCATGTATTTCATTTAAATTTTTATAATTATATTTCATCAATTATATTATTTGATAAGAAAAAAAATAAAGTTTTAATACCTTGTAATTATTTTTTTTATTTTATTTATTTTTAAATTCATATTTAAGTACATAATCAATTATATCCATGTTGGGTTTTTTGAGGATGTTCGAGTTATTATTTCAAAAATGATTAACTATGTTGACCATGATCAAAGAGTTAATTATTCCCAAATATATAGAATAATAATTAAATTCTGATAATATTTCTCATCAATCATACTTTTAAAATAAATCAGGAAAAATGGTTATGAAAAAATGAAGTATGTTACAATCATGGAGACTGTAGATCGTATATACGTGTGAGTAACATTTCAATTTTTCAAATACCAATATGGAAAGAAGTTAATTATTATTTTATATTTACATAATTATCACCATATATTAAAAAAATATTATTTCATTATATATATATATATATATCATACATCTGATGTCGTGATGAAAAAATAATCACATTACTTTGTGGAGGCGGTAGTCCACACGTACACACGGATAACATTATCATTTTTAGTGAATTTAAAGGTAAAAATTAAATGATATATTATCTTTAATAATTATAAATATTTCATTAATATCATAAATATGTTATATATATAACATATATTCACTATCATTCTCTTTTTTACCATCCCTAAAATGTGTTAGTGAAAAATGATTCAAATCACTTCGCAAGGTGGTTGTCCGCCGTACACACGAGTGACATAATCATGTTCCACAAAGAATTAAATGTATGAATGTATATGTGATATAATAATTATTAAGTAAAAATATTTTATATATATCATATATATATGTTAATTCATTATTATAAATATCCATGAGAGGTGATTATGGAAAATGAATTACATTTCTCCATGAGGCGATAATCTATTGTACACATGAATGGTTGTTTCATTTCCACTTTGATGGAAGATGAGGTGTATATGGGTTATGAAATTAAAATAATAAAATATAAGTATAATAGATATACTAGTGTTATTATATCATAATTTTTTAATAATATTTGGAGGTTGTTGAAGAAGAGACAAAACAAAAACACTATGTTAAGAACGATGTGTCTTCTTCAGACCACTTCATTGGGATTATAACTAAAGCCTTCCAATATTGTAATTATGATAAAAAAGATTATAGAAAATGTTTAGGAATTTATGTGATGTATATTGTTAGTTATTTTCTAAAACAAGTGGTTTTTAGAGTGAATAAGAGTGGAGACGAAGTGGATTTTTATAAGTTGGGGAGAGGACAAATAGAGAATTTTCAAAAATAAAAAGGGAAACCCATTTTTTCACATTCCACAAGGATAAAAAATATACCATTACCAAGAAATAGAAGATATAAGATCATGATATATCTATAAAATATATTTTATAAATGTTTTTAGGTATTCAAAACCCTTATCATTTTTGTTTAACCATTGGTAAGCCCATTTTCACCTTTACCATAGAAAAAGTTTTTTGTTGTTTTCTTTATTATTTAGGAACAAATTCAAGTGAACTTATTATATAATATATGTTATTCTTATTTGAAATATAGAATCCATTTAAAAAATTTAATTAATAAAATTTTCCAAATTAAATTTAATATTAAATCCACAAACGTGATGGAAAAGATATTATTCAATAAATATATTTTTTGAGCATAAGATGATTCTAGATTAACTATATTTTTAGTAAAAATAATTATATGAATTTAAATTAATATTTATAAATATATAATATATACATATCATTTATATTATTCATTATTACGGGTTATTTAAATAAATTAAAAAAGAGAATCATTTTACATTTTAAAATAGTTTATAGAAAATGTATTTTTAAACCAAAAAATAAAAATGTACTAAAACTCATTATAAATATGCTTAAAATGTAATTAATTAGGTAAAATATAAAAATAGAATAATTATTTTACTTTAAATCAAAATCTAATCACAATGGTTCCTTTAAGTTAATTAATTTATTGAAAATAAATAAATGTTTTTCAAAAATCAGAATTTTTTACTATTCTCTAGAAAATGATTGTTTTCTAAAAAACATCAAAATTTCACCCAAATTTATTTTTGATATGATAATTAAAGGATGAAATTAATTTTATAAAATAAATTTTCTAAAATATATATAAATTAATTATAATATTTTCTTACAAAGACCAATAAAAATTATTTTTCATAAAAATATATGTCTGAAGAATAAAATCACTTTTCTAAAAATTAATTGATTATTAACTAATAATTTATCAATAAATTTATATTTATCAGGAACATTATATATATATTTTATAAATCAGTTAATAACTTTTATACCCTTTAATTTAACGGCTAGGTTATAATTTTCATATTTAAATAATAATATTTCATGATTCATTCAAGTTCGGTGTTGTGTATCTTATACGCCATCTGGCATAGTTTTATTTTCTAAAATCTTGTGGTCTTATAATTTTTTTTCTTTACATTTATTATACCTTGTCTGTCATTCTAATAGAATAAATTTGAGATGCCTAGAGACCCATTCCGAAAAATAAGACGCCCCTAACCCCCCCCCCCCCTTATGCATACAGGTATCCATGTTCCTACTATCCAATATTGATAAATGAAAAATAGAATTAGGGGTAGAAGGTAAACTTCCAAAATTACTCAATTAATATTTAGGAATCCATATAATTGTTTCATTATGAGAATTAAAATCCCATGAGAAGAGAATTTTCAAAATATTATGTTATATTCATGGTCAAGTTACCCATTGTTCTTAGGGATTTTAAGATGATTCCCCATTCTATATTGTCATAAGAATTATCCATAATAATTTTCATCAATATATAACCCCACAAAAAAATCATAGTCTAATTATATAACCCTTTATTGAGCCAAAACAACTATTCCTATAATTCCTCCCCCATTTAAATAATTCAACTATTTTCTCTAAAATAATTAAAGGAATTTGTGAATATTACCTATCATTGAGAATTTTAAGAATAATATTGTAAGAAAAATTGAAAAGGATGATCCATAAAAAGTGATGAATGAGATAGGGGTGATTAATCATGGGAAGAAGAAATATTTTGGTATCTTATATGGACTTTTGGATCTATACAGCCATAAAATAATCCTTCACAAAATATACAACATATTGCTTGATGATATCCTATGAAACCAAAAGAAATAGAACAAAAAAAATGTCAGGTCCATGAGAAATCTATAAAACTTGTTCTTAACACCATAAAAATTAATTCTTCTATAGGCAACTGATTAAGAGTTGTACTGTATAGGTCCTAAACATTGGATAAAATATTACCTATAAATCTTATTCGTTCAATAGTCCATCTATATAGGTAATATTATTCAGTGGTTTCAGTAAGTGTACCTAAAAAGTAGCTAACTTCATGGACACTAGGTATAAAGATGTTATACTCAATAGAAGCATCCCCCTTTTAATAGTGGAGTCATCCCAAAATTTTTTCCCTTTAATAGAATCATGAAATAGGCAGTATTTCAAACTCATTTTAACCAAATATCCTAAAAAATATTCCCTATATCTATATCTTTCTACAATATTAAAGAGTTAAAAAGTTCCTAATTCTGATACATCTTTTCATAGACCATTTATTTTAAAAAAAGAATAGTCCTAGCCATATCTTTAATCTATTTAAAATAGCTTTAGTCACATCTATTTATTTGATATGATAATATATCCACCTTTGAATAGCCTTCTTATGAAACTTCAATTTTTCTTGAAAATTTGGCATGGGAGGGCCACTAGAAACCTCACTATAAGAAGTGAAGAATACCTAATGAATCCCATATTCTTTAGTCTATAATTGTGTGTACCTAAATCCATGATTTTTTTGTAGAAAGAAAACTAAGTTTGATAACCATCATTGAGTAATAATAGAAGCACCGAGGAAGATGAAAAACCCTATTTCATACCAATTATGTTAATCCTATGAATGTTTGATAGATACCTATTAAGATATAAAAATAATCCACCACCCTTGTGAATATTACACAACATAAACATATCACTAGAGTAGAACAAATTAACCAGTTGATTATCTGTTATGAAAGATTTAAAACCATCCATTGAATTATTGGTGTAACCAGAACCTCTCATTTTTTTCTACAGTTAAAGATAGTATTAAAATCCACCCACTAATACAGGAAGAAAAATATGGTTGAAGATATATAACATGAACCATATAAATATTATTTCCTCGATTTCACAACATTAATACATTGTTGTGAAAAATAACTCCAAGATTATAAAAAAAGCATTACATTTTATGTGATGCAACAAATCATTTTAATAAGATAATAAAATAGATTTATTCTAAATAAACTAAATGTGCTGATAAGCCTGAGAAACATGCATTAATTTATGGATACACAATTTGGATGAAAAAATGTTATGATAGTCCTTCTTATGATCTAGTTCCAGTAACATAAGAATCATGGAGTTGATGTTAGACACTTTTTTTAATATTTATATACTTGAAAAAACATCCAAGACCCATAATATTCCATAAGACGACATATATTAATAATTTTGAATATGTTTCATACAATCAGTTGATTTTCCACCATTAAAATTTGATAAGGAAAATAATTCCTTCTAGACAACATCATTCTTAGATTGAGGATGAATTTTTATCAAACTAGAGTTATTATTGACCTTGGAAAGATAATTACTATATATATTATTCCTTCTTCCTCTCACAGTAAGATAAAACCTATCACTGGGGACTACCTATTGAAAAATAAATGAATTTATATAAAAAATGATGATTTGGGAAGGGATACATTATAACTTCACTCAATAATATCAACTCTCTTCAATAAGGCCCCTTTAAAAAGGGATACAATACATAGTTTGATAGGATACATGATAACAAAGTTTATTTTATTCATTATCCTATGAGATATCATATGGTGTGTATTCTTCTATATAAATTACTGAGATAATATTTTTTAAGTACTCACATCACCAAAACATTATTATATATTAGAGGTTCCTCTTAGAGTAATTCATATGAAATAATGATATCTTATTCATGGATTCTATATTCTAGAGTTGAGTCACATGAAGGAAAAAACATAAGAGTCCTAAAAGAATATTTATCCAATATAAGATGATGATCTCCAAAAATTAAATCCTTTAGTGACTCATAAGGATAAACATATACCCATTTCCTAGAAAAAAGAGAACATAAAATTTTGGTTGGAAAATGACAAGAGCACAAGACATATTAAGAGGATGGTGGGATGAGAAATACAAAGATGATGATCTCCCAAGAAAATAAAAACTAGAAAAATCTAATTTCATCAATATTAGTTCAATTCGAGGGATCATTAAACCCTACATCAAGGAATAAATGGTTGATATATTCCCTTAAGAGAAAATGATCTTCTTAGAATGGTCTAGGAATGTAAGTTGTCATCATTGAGTTATTTATATTTAATCCTCCAAGATCATCACATAGGCATAAAAGATCATCATTTATATCCAAGAACACATGTCACAAACCAACTTAATTGATCACAACAACACTAATTATTGATGGTGAGTTCCATGAACCATTTTTTGACTGAATGCTCCTATAGTTAGGCATAAGATCAAGTTATCTTCAGCTGTCTCCTTTTTTCCTTCTCTCTTGGAATACTCGATCTCTTATCAATTGAGGAAACCTTATAGAATCAAGATGGTTAGGGTATAAATACCTCATTTAACCAATTTAGTTACAAAAAAAATTATATTTTGTGAAATGAATTGAAGAAATTAAATGTGCCCTAATATATTGAAAAACATATGGAAAAAAGAAACAAAACCACACATATTGGTAATAACAAATTACTTCATAAATTTCAATCTAGACTATTGCCTTAGGGTTATCCTATATAGTTTTTCATCAAGGTTATTGAGACTAGAACATAATGGCAACCACAAACCAATATAATGGGAAGATAAATTAAAGGTCACTAGTAATCCATGCATAAGGGTGGGGTGAACCTTATGTTAGTGTTTTAAGAACCTCACACAAGTGTAAAATGGTTTCCATGAAAAATAGAAAACCAGTTCCAATACAAGGTTATCCTATACCTCATGTAAAAGTACGTTGATTTACACATGTAAGGGTAAGCAAGATCCAATGTAATGGTAGCCGGCATCACTTGTAATGGTAACCTAGCTAGAAAAATCCCACATATAGGTTCCCAAAAAAAATGCATTAAGGTAATCAATTAACATGAAAATATAAAAATAGAAATAACCACCCTTGAATGTAATGGTACCAAAAATTTCTTGTGTCAGGTTATCAAAAAACCATATATGGGTAACCTACAACCTCATGTAATGGTAAATTTATAAAACCATGGGTTGATGAAAATATGAAATAAGAACAATAAATCTACATTTTATTAATAACATAGAAATGTTAAATAAAATAAATAAATTTACACCATGCAAATTAAATAAAAAATATTTAATATAGAATATCACCACACATCTCTTCCTTTCATATTCAATCCCTAACACACATGATGATTATACACCACCAAATTCATCAATTTGGGCACTTCTTATCACACCCCAAGTTACTGTTATTATATTTACTAATGGTATAAAGATATTTTATGTTTTTATGGGTTTTAAATATGTTTTAGAAGGTGTTTGGGTGGTCTCCAGAAAACTAAAGTGCAGGATTCAATAGATCATGTTGGTAAAGGGGGATTTTGGGAATAAACCATAATTTTAGAGAACATGGAGTCTATTTCCAAGTTTTCACATCATAAAAATATATTCACACAAAGAATTATTTTTTCGAAACATTTCTATAGGTTCATTAATGCTATTACATAGGGTTTCATGCATTGGATTAGCCTACAGTATCTTCCCAAGTTCATTGTAGGACTATTCACAGCTTGAAATGTGTTTTCCCACCCTGAATTCCTCTAGTAAGAATATTAATTTTGGTTAATTATTGATTTTACCCTATCCCAATTTAACTCATTTGGGGATCCATTTCCTACCATTTTTAATCCCACTCACCCAATAATTTATCATCTAGACACCTACCTCCAATATGGAAATTTATTTGAGTTTCTTCAAGATTTAAAGTTAGTTTTGCAGGGTAATTCCATATTAGCCCCTCCTACTCCCCATATTATTTATTTTATTTTATTTTATTAAACAATATAGGTATTTATGATCTAATGTTTTCATATATATCTATTTAATTAGTAGTTTTTCATGTCTAGGTTTCTCCTTGGAATCTTAGACCTCCTTGGTCCTTGTTTAGGTTGAATAACACCACTATTTATATAAGCGATAAGGTTGAAGGTGGGTCTCTCCATAAATTATAATTTTAATTTTAGATAAATGATCGAATGAATATTTAAATTCATTCTTTTTATACAAAATTATTGTATTAGATGTGTGAAATATTAATTAGATATAAATAGAGGGTTTTACTTGGTTTCCATCGAATTAAATGGTTCTCCCCTTTTAAATGCATAGATTGAATCTATTTTACTTAATTATGGACACTTGGAATTTGATAAAAAGAAATAATAAACTTTATTAATTAGTTTTCATACTCCAATGTTTTTATCTTTTCATGTTATTTTATAATGTTTCATTGAATTTCTATGGTGTTCTTAATTATTCAAATATGGGTACTTTTACTAGGTTTCTAAAGAATATTTGGAATGGATAATTGGCATCATGAAATAATTTTTTTGATAAAAATTATATCAAAATATTCTCCAAGTATAGTTTTTTATAATGCATGAGAGTGTCTATTTTATATGAAAAAATTATTATATTGATTAGTTTTTTAGTAACCGGTTATTTTTAGATGAATGCTCTGGTGTGAGGATTTATTATAACTATTTTATCATGTAACCATATATGTATGTATATTAAAATTGTTGTTTGATACATCGTAGTACCTCACAAAAATTTTATATTCCATAGAAAATTGAGATTATTTAGTGTAACATCTTAGAGAACAAACCGCACTATCATATGATTATGCTCTCTTTGGTGGCCCTTAATACAGAGAATGCCCCACTTTGTGAGTTTTTTCCAAATTTTGTCTTGATAGTGTATGGATGAGAGTTATTTCAGTAGGATTTCATATAGAAAAACAATTTTAAGGATCATGTTTATCATGATATATGATTTCATGTCGACTCATAGTATTTCCATGATCATTTGTACTTGTGCTCTATTATCAAGATCATGTTTTTTTATTTCAGTGATAGTTGGTTATAGTTTATGTTTCCATTATTTTACTATTCAATTGTTATTTTTGTTTTTATTTTTATTAATATTATTTCTACTGATTCTATCATGAAAAAATAATGATTATTTCGATTTAAATTAGTGCATAATTGTTTTGGAATGGCTTTTAAAACTATTTTTTCTAACTATTTCACATTTTTATTTTAATGAAATGTTATTTTGTAAATTATTTAAACTTTATGTTTTTAAGGGAACTATTTAAAAAGAATAAGATACAAAAATTATATTTAGTTTTCAACTTTAGTGAAAAACATATATTTGGTGAATATATTTCAAACTATTATGAAATTGATATTTTTTAAATGGTAATACAAGCAGTGAAATTAAATTTGGAATTAATACTATAGTTTTATGTTAATTAATATTTATATTTCAAATTTAGGTTTATATTCTGATCATTGATAAAGCATTCATAGTACCGAGGTGGGATAGTGAGTCACAATGTCACATAGAGATCATGAAGGTTCCGGGTATAGTGGAAGAACCGGATGGGGTATACCTAACTAGTCCTTTTTTCATAATCAATGATTAATAAAAGTTATACATTGACGATGAAATCTATGATGAACAAAATTGAATTAAAAAATAATTTATCAGAGAGAACTAGAACCAAACACATGATCCTCACGAAATAATTTATAATTAATTTTATAAATAAAATAATTACCCTATGATGAATTATTTCTTCATTTATTAATCTAATAATGTACCCACATCATAAAAATGTTTTATTATAGTAATCAATTATAGATTTCTTCCATTGGTGATCCACATGTTCTCCATGAACCTCAAAACATCAACACATGAATATCCATGAGCTATTTCAATATATCATAACACTTAAATTATTGATTTTTGATTATATTAAAAATGAATTTAAGAAGTATTCTCTTAGATCTCTCCAGAATCGAGATTGGTGGTGATGAAAGATCACTCTCCACTCATAAGAGCATTCATATAGAACGTATCTCTCTAAGGGCTTGAGATAATTCATTGAATATTGTTGTGCACAACCAAAAATGGTAATAAACCACTATAACTAATTTAATTTGTTTTATATAACAATAGTATTTGAAAATAGTAATTTCACATACACCCCCATTATTTCATTAATCCCATCAGAACCTCATTTCTATAAAAATAATAATAATACTATTACTATTTGTTGACATTAAAAACAATAAATTTAAAAAATATTATTTATTAAAATAATATTTAATATATATTATATATTATAAGACTATTGAACTCACTCATCCATTCCTTTGAAATATTTATCATGACTTTATTAGTGACTATTTATTTAATTAATAAATTTAAATTAATTATTAAATAATAAATAAATAAATAATACATCCACTTAATAGGAAATAAATAGTTATTAAATATTATACTTTTTAAATATTCTCTTATATAATTATCGATGGGATATATTTTATTAATAAAACATCATTAATTATTAAACAAAATTTTGGAATATTTTTTTTTCAACAAGTTATATAATATATATTATTATTATTTATCTGCCGTTCTGGATAAACTTTGTGTCTGACCCTATTGGCCAATTTCTCAGTTGAATTATGTGAAGTATAAAAAATTCAAAAGTTATCTCCTTGGAACATTCCAAGGAACCCATAGAGTAAAAAATCAATGCCTTAATTATATAAAATCAAATATGGATACTTACTCTAAAATATAATCCAATTTTCATGATATATCTAATAAAGTAGATTGCATGATAGTGCCATCAAAATATGTTCTTCATGTATGTTTCTTTGATGTACCGAAAATTGAACATGTCTATAGAACACTATGGACAACTATTTATTTAGGCTATATCATTTCCATAAAAGGGCTTGAGATATCAACTTTTGTTAAAGAACACCAGGGAAGAATCATTTTCCACATTATCCATTAATAAAATATTACTTGTTATGAACCTAATATATCATACTTCACATCGAACATATGTAATCACATTTGTCATCAACATATCAAACTCTGTGACTTATTATATATATTAATAATAATATTAATGTGTAAAGATCGATATAAATTTACACATATAAGGACATATAATTACACATATAAATTTGGACTTCATACAGGTTGGTCTTGTTATAAAAATCTCATACACATGAAATTACCATGGGTGTACACTATGAGAATGTTCCTCGTATTCCTATGAGACTCCGACAATGATATATTATATAATTTTTGTCCCTAAAATGATTTTATCAACCTCTAGAATGTATATTTAAAAATATTTTCATTACACTTTTGGGTTCTCATCATAGTGGGGTACTTCTATGACCAATTGTTGTGACAACTATTCATAGGACATTATAACATACTATGTCATAAATAAGAAAAATATTAATGTGACAAGTAGTTTATTAATATTAAAAACTTTTAATATTGGTAATAAAAAATTACAAAAAAAATTCTATGGAAACAACTCTAACACACTCCCACTTTCACTAGAGCCAAATGATAACTAAATTTATTCCACTTTACCTTATAGGATAGTGATGGTTTTTTGACATGCATTAGTCAAGTGGTTTATCTAGTTTTATCCATTGAAACTATTCATATTGCAACTTCAACCATTTGGGAAAAATACATCAAGAGGTAATACATCAAGAGTATGTTCTTTGTACATTGGTGTGACCTTGACTCTTTTACATTAACCAACCCTATAGTGTTATCAAAATATAATGTGTTATTGACTTTATTGATAACCCTACCTGAAAAAATTTCATATCTGAACATATTCTTTGGATGCATTAGAAGCCACTATATACTCAAACTCTATAATATAATTAATGAAAAATGGATACTTTGAAATCTTCCAGCTCACATATCCTATGTTGAGACTAAAAAAATATCATGACTTTGTCTTGAGATTGTTATTATATGTTACTAGAATCAGTATAACCGTTGATGAAAAACTACATATCCTCTCTATATAGTAGGATCATGTACTTAATTCTTCTCTGATACATAATGATGACATTAACTGTAGACCGATGTTATTCACATGCAACATCTTAATATCATCCAACCATTATCAATGTGTAGGAAATATAAAATCTAGTATATAACATGGAATAAATGATTTATCATATCACCAAATCATATGGGATATTACTTATTTTATCTTTATTCTATTATGTATAAAGACACATTTTACTGGAACTATGTATACCATGGGACATTGGAACCAATCTCAACTTGGATTGTTCCATACAAAATTTATCCAGTATCTATTAAATTTATATACCATGAATTATTCTAATAATACTCTTGGATATATCAAGAATAATCTTAATCCCTAGAATATATATTTCTTCACCCAAGTACACTATAAATAATAATTTGTTTAAACTATCCTTAATAGACTCCAAGACTTGTATTTAATTTTTAAAGTAACATGTCCCAAATTTTTTTACTCAGATAACGACTGAATTCCCACTGAACCACTAATGAAAACATGGATCACTTTCAGTCTTAAGGAATCTAAATTATTTTATAGATTTATCAAACAAAATGTTCCTTGACCCGTACACATGCTTTAATCCATAAATGGAACTTTATTACTTGAATATTATTTTAGCTTTACCTGGAGTCATAAACCATTCTAGCTGTGTCATATAGGCATCTTCCCAAATATTCCAATTAAAAAAATATATTTTGAAATATATTATCTAAATTTCATATTCTTGGTAAGATGCTATAATAAGTATAATTCTAATGGATTTTAACAAGGAAAATTGAGAATTAGTTTCATCATAGTAAATTATTTAATGATATTTAAAAACCTTTATAAAATAGACTTAAATTAGAGGTACTTACTTTTCCTTGCATGCACAGTTTTCTATTGAATACAAATTTTCACCCAACATGATTTACATGAATATACAGATTGACCAGAACTGAAACATGGTTCTAATACTTGGGATATATTTTGAAAATTATAGCTTCTTACCATATTTTAGCTTCTTAACTCAATAATAACTCTTTTATAGGAGAGTGTTTCATTATTTACAACCAATAATGACTCACCAACTTTAGTGAAAAGAAAACCATATCACTCTATTCTGTTACATATCTAGTGCTCATATGTAGTACATTTGTTTTAAGAACAAATTCTTACAAAAGGACCCTTGAAATCTTTCCTTATAATAACTCTTGTATGTTTTGAGAATAAAATTCATTGAATTAAATCTTTATCATGCTATAATTTTTGAGTGTCTTATCCCTCTCATGAAATATTTATTGCATAGTGATAATCATTTTCTTATCTGATGGGTTCTATAGGTAGTATCCCCTTGTTTCCATAGGATACCATACAAAGATACATTTTGTACCTCAGGGTGATAGTTTTTTCATAACATGGCCTTAACAAATTCCAAAAAACACTATACAAATGTATATGATAGAACATGTTTCTTTCCAATCCATAACTTGAAGGGAATTATATTAGACACTATAGCTAGTACTAATTTTAATGTGAATGAAACAATCTGCAATTCATATCACCAAAAGTATAATGGATGATCTTCACGAATCATTATCTACCTTAGATTTTATTTTATGGTATGGTTCCTCCTTTGACTAACAAGATTACACTGTGGTGTTTATGGTGGTGTGAGTCATGATTGAATTGACAAATCTCATACAAAGTCAACAAATTTTTGGTTAATATATTCACTACCTCAATTAGATCAAAGAATATTTATTTTCATTCTATGTTGTTTGTCTAATTAATTATTGAATACTTTTAATTTATCAAAGGATACAGAATTATACATCATCAATTATATACAGTCATATTTACTCAAGAGATTAATAAATTTTATTATGTAAGAATAAACACTTAAAGATTCTACTGGGAATGGTCTACATACATCAATGTGTACCAATATAATAAGATCTATAGTCCTTTTAACCTTTCCACCAAATAATTGTTTGGCCATGTTTCCATGTAAATAAGCACGAAATATTTCAATTGATTTTAGCTCAAAAGTCCTAAACAACTATCTTGATAGAGCTTTAACAAATAATTCTCATTTATGTGACCAAGACAGAGACACCTTAGATGAGTGTTATATGAACTGTAACACCCCTAGATTTTATGAAAAATATTATTTTAATTTCATTAATGTCTTTTTTTGTATGCTACACCAATATTACCTTGTGCTATACGCAACACCGTATTAGCTTGCAGTATACACAATACTATTCTTGGATCGTGTTACACACAATTTTGATAATAGTTATTCTACGCAACATTGAGTATATATATATATATATATTCAATGTATAAATGAAATATGTTTGGATTCTGTTATACGAAACAACGAAGTATTCTTTCACAACATACAACCCTGACTTGGCTTGAATTACACGCAATCGCGACCTTCCTCGATAGCGTGTGTTGTACGCAATACCGGGTTTTACTAAACAACGATATATAATATTATTATGAACTAGCCGTTATGAATAGTATTAACTAAATTTTGAATTTTATAACATTATTATTCATCTTACACATTTTATATAAGATGGTATAAGAACAAAATAAATTTTTCGGGTAAAATAAGTATTTTTCAAAAAATGCAGTTTTACCGCCTTTTGATAGCGCACCCACTTTAAATCTAGTTTCTGACATGTTTATAAGTTCAATTTGACAAAATAAAATTCTTCTTTGGAATCATGAAATAAAAATTTACTTTGGATAAAATTTTCATATTATTCTGGTAACTTTCATATTTTGATGAATAGTAAAAACACGCTATATTTTAATTAAAAACAACTTTTTTCATCGCAATAATTTATATGGTTAAATTATAATATTGAATGGTTTTAAAGTATAAATAGAATTTATTTTTACCGTTTAATATAATTTATATCATTATCATTGATTTTACATTAAATTCGTAGGTTAAATCAATTCAATCTTTTGCAATGTTTTAAAGAAAAACCCGTTTTCTTCCAACAACGGGATTAATTTTAATTTAATTTCTGAAACTTTTGTGTATTGAATTTGGAAAAATTGATGCCATATTTTGAATCAGTGGGTCCAAATTAGGTTAATAAGATACTTTTTATTTTTGGAAATTATGAATAGTAACTACGGTAAATTTTATTTACCATAGTTAAAGGTAAATCGAGTAATTAAGGGTAAATATAATATTATAAAATTACCCTAACACATGCCAAAATTCTATTGGATGGATAAAAGTAGACCCATATAACCTAATGGTCGGATTAGATTAATTTTATGGACTTTTGACCATGAAAATAATTTAATTATTATTAAAACCAAAGAAAGTGACAACATGTCACTCTCTTACATCTTATAAGTATAATAATTTTAATTTAGTGATAAACATCATAAAACTTAGAACATGAATAGTCTCCAGAAAGCTAATAAAATTATCTACATCATGATAATTTATTTATAATTTTTAGGGATTAATTAATTGTCATTAATGGTGATACATTAATGATACATAAATTATTTATTAAGTGAAAAATAAGTAATATAGTTTTTATTGAAATGATAATACCCATTAAAAGGCCCAACAACCTGACCAAAACTTATTGGTAGTGTATATCTACACCTTAATCATCCAATTACCTAATATATAACCTTTTGGAGCCTTATAAAATTGATTATGACACTTATATTATTTTATTCTAAATGATGCCAAAGTTGTCACCTTCATAATTTAATAAATATAACAATTTAAATATTGTGATTTTAAGATTATAAATTCTAGTAAAAGTACTATTGTGAAAGGTAATAGATTTATATTCATCATAGGATTTTATTTGTAATTTTTATGCAACAAATCAGTATATTAAATAATTATACAAAAATGTTGTAGTAATTATTTTATTAAGAGATAAACCAAAAAAATGGTTTTAAAAATAATAAAATAAATATTATATGAACTATTTAATGTGATCCACTAATTTTATAGATATATATGACCTTTTAAGAATCTATTAAAGCTTTTAGTTCTAACATATCTTCTGTATATATTTTATTTAATTTCAAATAAATGAATAGTGTCAAAATTGACACTATTGTTATTTTATAAAAATAACATATTATAAAATTGTTTAAAAATCACAAAAATATTTAAAAATTAAATATTTAAATTTATATGGTCTATAATTTCATAAAGTAAACAATTATGGAAAATTAACAACAAATTAGTAATTATTTGTTATAATTTAAAATTTATAATTTTATTACCACAAATAAACTTAAATAGATTAAATAAGGATAAATCAAAATGATAAGGTTTAAAATAAGATCCAAACATGTCTAAAATTTATTTGTTGATGGTATTGCAACCATATCTCATCTAATATTAAAATATGAGTCATTTTTGGAGGTTTTTAAATGGGGTTAGATTTATTATAAATTAATATTTTTTAGAATTCCAAAGGTGCCCCTCTCCTCCCTTATAAAAGGGCACCTCCTCCCTCTCTTCCTCACACCACTTTGAGCCTTCAATATCGGCCAAACCCTGCCAAATTCTCTTCTCCACTTCCCTAGAAACATCCTAGAGGTTCTGGTTTCCTCAAAGACCAATTTTAGTTCCCTACGAGGAGGTCTCAAAGAGGCACTTCAAAGAAGAGGTAATGTCCGTTACCGATTCTTTCAACTTTATTTCTTCTTAAAATTCTTCTTCTTAGGTTGTTTCATTATGAAGTAATAACATCAGTATCACTTATATTCTAATATGTTAGTAAATGTACAAAACAACTCTATTTCACCATCTACCCATCCTACGGAAAAAGAAATCACCGCGCGTGCGTACGTACGGAATACCGTCTCCACGCCGTGGTGTAATCTATTTTCCACCACCAACTTACTTGGATGGGTATAAAGGTGTAAATAATGACTATATATGATTATTTTAAAGTGATATTGATTCTGAAATAGTATACATACACTCTAATACAATTCCACGGTCATGGGAATGATATCCTCACCCGTGCGTACGTACAGACTACCGTCTCCATGAATGCGATGAGATTCATTTTCCATGATTAACCATTCAAGAATTATTATAAAGTATATATAATGAATAATAATGAAATATATGAAATAATAATGATACTTTATTTATGTATATATATATGTATGTCATCTATTTAATTTCATTCAACTCAATAAGGAAACTAAAACAACGTTCATGCGTACTTACGGTCTACCATCTCCATGAACGGTGTATTTATTTCCATTTATCGATCTATTATATATATGTATATTATGAATATATATTATATATAAATCATGTTTTATATTCTGGAATTAATTAATCATGATCTAAATAATCATATGAATAATTACAAGTTAAAACACGGACGGCAAATAAAACGATTTTAACAAAAACGCTCTTTAACATGGAATTTACAAAAGAACGGGTAATATAAAGTCATAAGTGAACCATATATTATATCATAACAATGAATATGATTATGTAACAAGTCAATAACCTTATTTAAATCATTATACAGTAGGTTCAGACACTTACGAAGAAAATCGAACCTAAGGTAAGGGATAATTCTGCAAATCTCATTTTTATCCGAGATTGCTTATTCGTAAGTATTTACTGGGGATATTTCTATCATCCATGTACATATTTTATAAAAGTGTTTTCATTATGTTTAAAGTCATTTTTAACCATTCTTGACTTTTACTACATGGTATTTAATGAATCTTTCTTTTGTTTACGTTACGAGGTACTTTTTGACTTTTCCGGAAAAAGTACGAGAAGAATGTTTTTTTAACTTATACGGAACGAACAGATTTTTACGATTTTATAAAGCCTTATTTTCATGAAGCTTCCTCAAAAATATTTCATGAATATTTTCAACAAAATCCATTTCTTATCAAATTGCATGACATTTTGTAAAAATAGAATGATTTTGAAGAAGAAAGGATATTTTCCTCAAGAATTCATTTCAAGTGTTTTATCAAAACCATTTTCCATCTAAGATGACATTATTTCATATGTGTATGTTTCAAGTATAATGTCTCTATGATTTACATGGTTTCACTTTTCTTATTATGAAATCCATTTCTTTTATATGGATTATGTGATGATGGGATGATGTTTATGAAACCCATTTTAATTATTGGGTTATTATGAATGATGTATGTTTATTTTGTGGCACAAGTAAGAATGATTTCATTATGAGATGGGTGGGACCTATATCTCCCTCCAATGCATTGGGTAAAGATTTTATATCTCATGAGATAGACATGGTTGGAACGGTAAGTTAATCTGGTTCAGTGTTACAGGACTAAAACAAGGAGTGAACTCGATTCAGAAAGGGACTTTGTTCACCAAGATGGTCTTGGAACCAATGCCTTGGCTACTATTGAATTCATGACATGTGTTGAATGGTTTACACAATTACATGTTTTATTCCCATGCTATTTTATGATTCTTAATGTTTCTTTATGATCTATGCCATACGTACTTCCATGTTTTATGTCATTTCTCAAGCTTTTGATGTTTAAACATTATGTTCATGTTTTTAAGTTAAAATTTATATGGTATGTTTTATTTTATCCATGGTTACCCTTACTGAGAATTTGAGCTCACCCTTTTTATGTTTTCTTTTCCCCAGGATATAAAGAAAGGTTTTAGGTAATAAAAAAAAGGAACGATCTTTATGGTAGATGTTGAATATCCTTCACCATGATTAGAAGATTACGTTCTAAGTTTCCAAAGACACTAAACTATTATGGTCCTTGTGTGTCTGTTTTTGTTATGTCCATGTACGTCAAGATTTGGGTCTCTACAGTTGGTATCAGAGGAAAAGTTTAGTCAACCTTTGGAAACTTTGATGCGAAAACATTAGTGAAATCCGTAGAGATATTTCTAAGGTATGTCTAGGGATGCCCCTAAGGAAAGTATACGTATAGGATATAGTCCTAAAACTATGGTAACGATATTAGATTAAACCAAATATGTTAGATATTGAAGTTACTCCCCCTTTATTATGATTTTTTCCTCTCACACTATTCTTTTTGGGTTTTAGAAAATGGCTAGAAACAAGATGATTCACGATAATGGAAGATATGATGGACAATGGAATGATATTCTTCATGAGCAACCAAATGAAATGGGATTTGGAAGTCCAAACATCATTATTATGTCGAATCAGCAATCTCATAATATGATCAATGAAGTAAAATTTGGTAAGTTTCCTAACTCGACTAATAAGAGAAAGATGGAGTTTCATTATGATCATAGAGGAAAGAAAGTTCAATTTCCCCTATGTAAATCACATGGGAAGAGGCATCAAATAGAATGTTTCAAAGGAACTGGAAGATGCTTTGGGTGTGGAAAAGAAGGACACAAATCCAGTAAGTGCAAAGGAAAAGGTTCAGTTAACACCAGGGATGAGGATAATGGTTTTGCTACGACATCAACAATGGTTAAATGTTTTAAATGTGGAATGTACGAGCATTATGCAAACCAATGCCCTAAGGGAAAGTCTCATGAAGAGAATCAGTATGGTCGTATGGGTAGTATTTATGTTGATGATGATGAAGAGACTACAAATGATATGTGAGATGAAATAATTGTTGAAGCTCGGTCAATGGTTTAAGAATATAGTGGAATGATTACATGTTTATCATGTGTAATGTTGTATAAGTAATCTCATGGTACTATGGAATAAAGAGACATCTAAGGATTGTTAAACTGTTTTCTTTCCTTGAGTTTTGAAAGTGTATGATTAATGGTACCAGTATCCATGAAAGGTTATTCAGATATTTTTGGAATGTAGATGATATGCGCATAATGAAGGGATAAGGAGAAAATTAAATGTTTTATAGTATTCATGAGCTCATGACTGATATAAGGAGAAGGTTATATCATGGTTTGAGTATATATAATTTTTGGATTTTGGTATGTGGAAAGAGTTAACTTTTGACAGTATTCATGTTTTCACTAAGGTTTAATGGGTATTCATTTTTCAAGAAAATACATGATTAAGGCCTTCAAATGTTTGGAATGTGACCAAGAAGACATATCTTATGATATATGGGGATCAACAATGGTATTAACATGCTAGTTGTATGAACTCTTTGGTAACCGTTTTCACTATAATATGAGATTAAACAGCATTATTTTGGATATGCCTAAAGATTGGAATGGATTATGTTGGACATATGTTAGTATTGTATAAGGATAAAAGTTTTTTTTCGATATTATTTATGGGATTTTATAGTAACGTAGTTTTAGAAAAAGGACAACCTGCAGGACGGGCGACATCCCATCTCGTCAGCCAAGGCTGTGGGAATCAAACCCACAATCGAAGTGCGAATGGCCTTTATCGCCTACCAATGGCCTACAGGAAGTCCCTGGTTAGTAGAAACCAGTTTTATTTTATTAAGAGGTATGATATATGAAGTATAAGTTCATTTTTGGAACCATATACGATTAATCTAACCATAATATGGACTTATAACTCTTGCTAACCTTTTGTTTGAAAGAGATGGAATGACCCATCATTCTATCACATGATCTGCTAACACATCACGAATAACAAATTCAAATTCTTTTCTTTAAGGGATGAAGTGGAAATTGTTCAATTCATGAACAACAGTGAGATTGTACCAAAATATTGCAAGTATTTCTTTTAATTCATAAACTTTAGGTAAATGATCTTGAAAACCAAAAATGTTGTCTTAGTTCCCTTATATCCGATGAATCAGATGGTACCTTATATCATCACAAATCAATAGCTTTGTGATTGTTGGCTTTTTCATAGCCATGTTCTCTACCACTCTCCATCAGAACTTGATGGTTAGATTTATCTTCCATATCCATACTTTCACCTATGTTCTCCTACATGGAAACCCAGTGATGAGTTTATTTGGGTAACCATTACATTTCAAACTGTAGTTTTTAAAACCATGTTTTGCTATTTCTTTTTACGATGTGGGTTTCTATTAAACAAACTTTCGAGTAGTAAACCATTTATAACCCCGACGAATTTCAAGGGCGAAATTCATTTTAAGGGGGGTAGAATGTAACACCCCGAGATTTTATGAAAAATATTCTTTTAATTTCATTAATTTCTTGTGTTTTATGCTACACCAAGATTACCTTGCGCTATACGCAACACCATATTATCTTGCAGTATACGCAACACTATTCTTGGATCGTGTTACACACAATTTTGATAATAGTTATTCTACGCAACATTGAGTATATATATATATATATTCAATGTATAAATGAAATATGGTTGGATTCTGTTATACGAAACAACTAATTATTCTTTCACAACATGCAACCCTGACTTGGCTTGCATTACACGCAATCACGACCTTCCTCGATAGCGTGTGTTGTACGCAATACCAGGTTTTACTAAACAATGATATATAATATTATTATGAACTAACCGTTATGAATAGTATTAACTAAATTTTGAATTTTATAACATTATTATTCATCTTACACATTTTCTAGAACATGGTATAAGAACAAAATAAATTTTTCGGGTAAAATAAGTATTTTTCGAAAAATGCAGTTTTGCCGCCTTGTGATGGCGCACCCACTTTAAATCTAGTTTATGACATGTTTATAAGTTCAATTTGACAAAATAAAATTCTTCTTTTGAATCAAGAAATAAGAATTTACTTTGGATAAATTTTTCATATTATTCTGGTAACTTTAATATTTTGATGAATAGTAAAAACACGCTATATTTTAATTAAAAACAACTTTTTTCATCGCAATAATTGATATGGTTAAATTATAATATTGAATGGTTTTAAAGTATAAATAGAATATATTTTTACCATTTAATATAATGTATGTCATTATCATTGATTTTACATTAAATTCGTAGGTTAAATCAATTCAATCTTTTGCAATGTTTTAAAGAAAAACCCGTTTTCTTCCGACAACGGGATTAATTTTAATTTATTTTCTGAAACTTTTGTGTATTGAATTTGGAAATATTTATTCCATATTTGGAATCAGTGGGTCCAAATTATGTTAATAAGCTACTTTCTATGATTGGGAATTATGAATAGTAACTACGGTAAATTTTATTTACCATAGTTAAAGGTAAATCGGGTAATTAAGAGTAAATATAATATTATAAAATTACCCTAACAGATGCCAAAATTCTATTGGATGGCTAAAAGTAGACCCATATAACCTAAGGGTCGGGTTAGATTAATTTTATGGACTTTTGACCATGAAAACAATTTAATTATTATTAAAACCAAAGAAAGTGACAACATGTCACTCTCCTACATCTTATAAGTATAATAATTTTAATTTAGTGATAAACATCATAAAACTTCGAACATGAATAGTCTCAAGAAATCTAATAAAATTATCTACATCATGATAATTTATTTATAATTTTTAGTGATTAAGTAATTGTCATTAATGGTGATACATTGATGATACAGAAATTATTTATTAAGTGAAAATAAGTAATATAGTATTTATTGAAATGGTAATACCCATTAAAAGGCCCACAAACCTGACCAAAACTTATTGGTAGTGTATATCTACACCCTAATCATCCAATTACCTAATATATAACCGTTTGGAGCCTTATAAAAGTGATTATGACACTTATATTATTTTATTTTAAATGATGCCAAAGTTGTCACCTTCATAATGTAATAAATATAACAATTTAAATATTGTGATTTTAAGATGATAAATTAGAGTAAAAGTATTATTGTGAAAGTTAATAGATTTATCTTCATCATAGGATTTTATTTGTAATTTTTATGCAACAAATCTGTATATTAAATAATTATACAAAAATGTTGTAGTAATTATTTTATTAAGAGATAAACCAAATAAATGGTTTTAAAAATAATAAAATAAATATTATATGAACTATTTAATGTGATACATTAATTTTTTAGATACATATTACCTTTTAAGAATCTATTAAAGATTTTATTTCTAACATATATTCTGTATATATTTTATTTAAATTCAAATAAATGAATAGTGTAAAAATTGACACTATTGTTATTTTATAAAAATAACATATTATAAAATTGTTTAAAAATCACAAAAATATTTAAAAATTATAAATTTAAATTTATATGGTTTATAATGTTATAAAGTAAAAAATTATGGAAAATACACAACAAATTAGTAATTATTTGTTATAATTTAAAATTTAGAATTTTATTACCACAAATAAACTTAAATAGATTAAATAAGGATAAATCAAAATGATAAGGTTTAAAATAAGATCCAAACATGTATAAATTTTATTGGTTGATGAGATTACAACCCTATATCATCTAATCATAGAATATGAGTCATTTTTGGAGGTTTGTAAGTGGGGTTAGATTTATTATAAATTAATATTTTTAAGAATTCCAAAGGTGCCCCTCTCCTCCCTTATAAAAGGGCACCTCCTCCCTCTCTTCCTCACACCACTTTGAGCCTTCAATCTCGGCCAACCCCTACCAAATTCTCTTCTAAACTTCCCTATAAAAATCCTAGAGGTTCTGGTCTTCCTCAAAGACCAATTTTAGTTCCCTACGAGGAGGTCTCAAAGAGGCGCTTCAAAGAAGAGGTAATGTCCGTTACCGATTCTTTCAACTTAATTTCTTCTTCCACTTCTTCTTCCTAGGTTGTTTCATTATGAAGTAATAACATCAGTATCACTAATATACTGATATGTTATTATATGTATGAAACAACCCTATTTCACCATCTACCCATCCTACGAAAAAAGAAATCACCGCGCGTGCGTACGTACAGAATACCATCTCCACGCCGTGGTGTAATCTATTTTCCACCACCACCTTACTTGGATGGGTATAAAGGTGTAAATAATGACTATATATGATTATTTCAAAGTGATATTGATTCTGAAATAGTATACATACACTCCAATACAATTCCACGGTCATGGGAATGATATCATCGCTCGTGCGTATGTACGGACTACCGTCTCCACAAATGCGATGAGATTCATTTTACATGATTAACCATTAAAGAATTATTATAAAGTATATATAATGAATAATAATGAAATATATGATATAATAATGATACTTGATTTATGTATATATATATGTATGTCATCTATTTAATTTCATTCAACTCAATAAGGAAACGAAAACAACGTTCATGCGTACGTACGGCCTACCGTCTCCATGAACGATGTACTTCTTTCCATTTATCAATCTATTATATATATGTATATTATGGAATATATTATATATAAATCATGTTTTATATTCTGTAATTAAGTAATCATGATCTAGGTAATCATATGAATAATTAAAAGTCAAAACACGGACGACAAATGAAACGATTTTAACCAAAACACTCTTTAACATGGAATTTACAAAAGAACGGGTAATATAAAGTCATAAGTGAACCATATATGATATCATAACAATGAATATGATTATGTAATAAGTTAATAACATTATTTAAATCATTATACAGGAGGTTCGGACACTTACGAAGCAAATCGGACCTAAGGTAAGGGATAATTCTGCAAATCTCATTTTTATCCGAGATTGCTTATTCGTAAGTATTTACTGGGGATATTTCTGTCATCCATGTACATGTTTTATAAAAGTGTTTTCATTATTTTTAAAGTCCTTTTTAACCATTCTTGACTTTTACTACATGGTATGTAATGAATCTTTCTTTTGTTTACGTTACGAGGTACTTTTTGACTTTTCCGGCAAAAGTACGAGAAGAATGTTTTTTTAACTTATACGGAACGAACAGATTTTTACAGTTTTAAAAATCCTTATTTTCATGAAGATTCCTCCAAAATATTTCATGACTATTTTCAACAAAATCATCTTATTTTAAAATTGCATGACTTTTTGTAAAAAGAGAATGATTTTGAAGAAGAAAGGATATTTTCCTCAAGAATTCATTTCAAGTGTTTTATCAAAACCATTTTCCATCTAAGATGACATTATTTCATATGTGTATGTTTCAAGTATAATGTCTCTATGATTTACATGGTTTCACTTTTCTTATTATGAAATCCATTTCTTTTATATGGATTATGTGATGATGGGATTATGTTTATGAAACCCATTTTATTTATTGGGTTATTATGAATGATGTATGTTTATTTTGTGGAACAAGTAAAAATTATTTCATAATGAGATGGGTGGGACCTATATCTCCCTCCAATACATTGGGTAAAAATTTTATATCTCATGAGATAGACATGGCTGGAATGGTAAGTTAATCTGGTTCAGTGTTACAGGGCTGAAACGAGGAGTGAACTCGATTCAGAAAGGGACTTTGTCCACCAAGATGGTCTTGGCAGCAATGCCTTGGCTACTATGCAAATCATGAAATGTGCTGAATGGTTTCCACAATTACATGTTGTATTACCATGCTATTTTATGATTCTTAATGTTTCTTTATGATCTATGCCATGTGTACTTCCATGTTTTATGTCATTGCTCAAGCTTTTGATGTTTAAACATTATGTTCATGTTTTTAGGTTAAAATGTATATGGTATGTTTTATTTTATCCATGCTTACCCTTACTGAGAATTTGATCTCACCCTTTTTATGTTTTCTTTTCCCAAGGATATAAAGAAAGGTTTTAGGTAAGAAAAAAAAGGAACGATCTTTATGGGAGATGTTGAAGATCTTTCACCATGATTAGAATATTACGTTCCAAGTTTCCAAAGACACTAAACTATTACGGTCCTTGTGTGTCTTTTTTTGTTATGTATTAAGTTTTCCGATAAAGTAATGTAATTTCCATGTACGTCAAGCTTTGGGTCTCTACATAAACCATGCGAACATTATTTGTTACCAATTGCTAATATATGTTTTTTATAAATTAATAGAGAAAAAATATTATTAAAAGGTACCATACCAAATCTTATGTTGTATTTATAAAATAAATAAAATTTATTTCAAAACATTTAAACAAAATCATATGTATCTTGGATGGATAAAAAAGTTATTTCTTCGGTAATAGTTGGTACATAATAACAACCTATAAAAACCATTATCATTACTATGGGAAATAGAAGATGGTAGTATCCAATGGAAATAGAAGACATAGTCACTCTACTGGAAGCCCATAAATCAACCTATCCTCTAGAAATATTTAAAAATATACTTGGTTACTACATTTAGAAACATATTTGGGTACTATAATCTCTATCTAATAACTAATGTGTACATATTAAAAGATTAAACTTGTTAAAAAATGACTCGATATATTCCCCTTTAATATGGGTGCAATTCCTATTCCAGTGGGATTATTAACCACATTACAAAAAAACTAATTCATTTTCCACTACCCTCATCTAGATCTTACTACTCTTAGAAGATCATTCTTGAGGAGATATAGAATTTTTATTAGTCTTGGTTCCATTTACAATGTTCTTCCGTTTTCTTATTAACCATAAATACCAAAAGTTTGTTACATCCCATGCCCTTATCAACATATTTAATGAGTGTATAACATAAATATTATTCTCATTTATGCTCATGTTAAAATTAACAATGAAACTAGAGAAGGACCTAGGTAGTGAGGAAAAATGAGATCTGTGCATAACTTATCTTGGAATTTAATTCCCAATAAGTCTAAGCATTCAATATATGCATTAAGAATGAATAAATGAATCCTAGTTAGAATAAAATCTAAAATAATTCCTATAAACAAAGAATTTGAGATATCATATCTCTCTTGTATCTCTATCCATTGATAGAGATCAGAAAAACGAGACATCAAGATGCACACATCCATTTCCTCATGTTCCTTTTATGGTATATGACAACAGATAAATACCTTTTCAATTCATGGAAATTAGTACCGGTGAGAAGGATATTATTCTAAAATATGGTTCATATTGATTGGTTTTAAGTAATATTTATTTTCATTTCTATAATTAAGAAGAAAATAATTTTATTACTTTATCTAATAAAAATAGATAAATAAATATTAAATATATTAATGTCCAAATATTCTATTAAAACATAGTTTCCAAAACTATTATCTTCAGAAAATTCTACTACTTGGGAGTTCTAGTGGAAATGACCCATATTCCCCTATTAATAACCCATACTTGGACCTGAAAACATAATTTAATGGTTTATGTAGGAATTAAAATTCCAAATTCATTAACTTATAGTTCCTTTATCTGTTGAGTAGAATAACCAATCTAAAAATTCTTAAATCATATTTCCTAAATATTTTCCTCTTAGTTAAACCATGACCTACTAATACTATAAAAAGTTGATGTTATATAAGATAATTCATCCCAAAACATCAAGTTAGAATTCCTAAATAATTTAAAATACCCCAACCTAGGATGATCAAGCAATTATAACTATGGTTTTATTTTAACTTAAGTAGTGGAAGGCTATAAAAACATAAAATATAAAATTGAGGTATTTATATATTTATAAAATAACATCTCACATTTTATATTTATTAAATGCTTGAAAATATTAATTAGATTTTATTAATTTATTAACCATGTATTTGATAAAATTTATGCATAATGAAATTTATTTTATTTCTATATTTCATACATGTTAATTATTTAATTCATCTAATCATGAAAAAACATCCTTATTGAAATTGACCATGAAATATGGAAGATATAAAATACTAAATTTGTATTATCATGAGATTTTACTAATGGTTATTTATATAGTGGATGATAAACTACCCATCATCCTAGGGGAAACACCTTGAACTAGGAATTAGTTCAAATTGGAGCTTTCCACCTATCCACCCATGTACCTTCTAGATTAGTCTCACCTTGGATCCAAACATAAAATAGATCCAATTTCTTAGGAGATCCATCGATTACATATTATTTTACTCACACATAGGTGAGAGGAAACAAATCACTAGTTATGTGGTTTACATAAATGGAAACCATGGGAACACATTCCCTTACATAATTAGAAGATGTATGAAGTGCATGCCATTAATTTAATTTAATAATTAACTAAAATAATACCAATCATATACTAAGGAGTGGAATATTCTCATGATCATACACATAAATTCAATTAATTATTCAATTGGTAAAATTAGCATTCAATTTTAATCATTCTTATTTGATATAAAACACATTTGGATCAATTAATTGTCTTAATTAATTAATAAATTGTTTTATCATAATTACCATCTTAACATTCTAGATATTTCCATCCATTAGAATTTCAAAAATAAAAATATATTTATTTTAAATTAACTACCTAAAAAATCATTACCTTGGAGGTAACACAATGAGTACCCATCAGAACAACCCAGGTTGTATTATATTTTTATATAGTATACTCAAGAGGCATGTGAAATACCCAACTTATCACATAATTTCATGGCATGTAAATACTCAAATAAATGAAACATGGAACATCTGTTATTTATTTAATGTGTTATTTTTTAATGCTCATATGGAAATGAAATAATTAAGACTTATACATGATATGCATTTCTGAACATTATGTTGAAATTAATTAGAAATTTAATATATATAAAAACCATCACTTGGTGTGTAAATAGTCAAATAAATGAAATATAGAACACATGAAGATAATTTTCAAGAAATATTAAAAATTATTTTTTAATTATTTTTTTTTGCTAATATAAATAGTGTGTACTATCAAGATATAGGTCATGTATTTTTCTCACCATCTATCCATGGAACATGACTAGGGAGTCAGTGTATAAACATTCCATGAAAAATAATGGAGTGCATGATGTGAACATGGGATATATGTTATCCAGTATATGAGTTACATGGTCACCATTCATGTAGACCATGTAATAATATACACATCTAATTATTTACTAAAGGAATACTTGTCATTTAAAAGAGTTGTACGCCATGTAATCTAGTTAATCATGTGTCAGACTAGCTCGGTCAACATGTGGTTTATTGAAATAAAACCCACATGTGATAAATGAATTTAGATTAAATTAATTATGAATAAATTCCTGGATATCCTTAGTGTATTGAACACGGGTAGACGACATGTACCAATAGACTCTACAATATTTACTCTTTTATGATCTGACTAGAACCCTTGGTATATCCGAATGAGTAGTTTAAATATTCTACATTTATTAAAATTAACTGAAATTGATTATATTTTAAGGAAAAAAGAGTAAGAATACAAAATATAATGATTTATACTGAAAAAAATTCAAATTGAATTGAAAAATAATGATAAAAGTATAATCAATGAATGATCATTAAATATTTATAAATATTTATGTGAACGCTCTGATACCACTTAAAGGTTCCAAGCATAGTGGAAACACCATATGGGTATTCCCAACTATGTTTTTTCATTATCAATGATTATTATGATATGTACATTGGAAATATACACCATAAAAAATGGAAATTAATCAACGATAAAATGATGAGATAATGCAATAACCAAATATAGGATAATCACATAATGATTTATAATTAACATAAGCAATTAAAGAATTACCATGAAATTATTTCATTATGGATTGATAAATTTGAAAATGTCTCCACATTTTAACATAATTTAATTGATGGAATAATGAATATCTTACCTCCATAGGTTATCTACACATTCTATAGAAACCGCCAAATGTTTTCGTAAAAATCTTCGGGTTCTAGAACAGTAGATTGTAACACATGCATCATTCATTATTGGTCATCCAAAAAATTTCTTGAAGAAGGATTCTGTTGGATATCTATAGAATAAAGGGATGTGGTGGATGAGTATATCCCTCAAATATTGAGAGAAAAATTATACAAGTGATCTCTATAGGTCCTTGAGAGAATTCTCCAAATTTTGTTGTGCACAACCAGAACAAATGGAGACAAACAATTAGAAATAATATAAATGGGTTTATATACCGCTAGGGTTAGAAATTATTAACTACACATGTATCTTTATTATTTATTTAATCCATGTGAAAACCTATTTCTATAATAATAACAGTAGTATTATTAGTTTTAATAGTAGTATTAATAATGATAATAATGATAATGTTGGTACTTTTTATGGGAAAAATAGTGAATTGATTATAAATTATTTATTCAAATAATATTTTATGTATATTTATACTCACCAGACCAGTAAACTTGGTTTTGAAATTCGTTCACAATATTTATTATTCTTTCAATTATTACCATTCATATAATAAATAAATATCACAACATTATTATAAAATAAATATATTAATATTAAATCCACTAAATAGAAAAAATATTTATTAAATATTCTTCTTAGTAAATATTCTTTTGAATATCTGGTGATGAAATATATATGATCAAGAAATAAATAATAATTATTAAACCACTTGTGTGAATAATATTTATTCAATGTGTTAAATAATAAAGAATAATTTTATTTAACTGAGGTTTCAAATACACTTTTTACCATTTTGGGCTCTTTCTCAACATCATTAGGTCAAGAATCCCAATGTCCAATGTTATCATCACGAAATATTTGAAGGTGCCCGTAGTGAAAGTAGTTATTGTTTCAATGAAATATAACCTCAAACATATTCTTACTATGTAATACAATCCCAATTTCATGATATCTATAATCAAACAAGTTGTAAGCTGTTGCCATCAACCTTTTTGATCAATGTATCTTTATTTTTCTTTCTAAAAATTAAATGTTACTGACTAAAACCATGGAAATGGATTTATTTAGGATGTATAATTTCCATTAAAGATATTGTGATATCAACTTCCATTAAATAACATAAGGGGAAAATCCTCTCCTGCATTATTCATTAATGAAATTTTATACATGACATACAAAATATATATTATATCATCACAAAAATATTATATCACTATTTTCATAAATATTTCAATTTATGTGAGATATAATATCCATTAATAATAATATGAATGTCTAATGATAAAAATACATGTCTTCAAATAGGATCCTTGAATGACACATATAAAAGTTAATCTCGTACCAACGGGTCTTGTTCTCTTAATATCCTATAGTAGAAATTAGTAAGGACATACACCTTGAGAAGGTATATCAATGTCATATGTGTCTCTAAAACTAGTATAATGTATCATTTTTGTGACTCAATGTAATTTATCTAGATAAACAACTTATATTTAAGAATATTTTTGTGGCATTTCGGGTTTCCCATCATAACTGGTAACTTCTATGAACTTCCAGTACAGAAAATATTGTAGAATTTTATCACATACTATGTCATGAATAATAAAAATCATGATGTGTTAATTATTTTATTAATATTCAAAAATAATATTAAATGTGATTATAAATTATAAAAAATTCGTTCTAGGGAACTAACTCCAACAGATTAGGTTGTTCATTATGAATAATTTATTGGTTATAGTTGTATCCTTATTATCTAATTCATCCATTATTGTTTCTATCATTATTTTTGTCTTATGTATTACCATACATTGGATTTTTATGAATTTTTTATGTTTTTTTGTTACATGTGAATTTTTTTATTACATTGCACATAGAACTATGACATATGGAATTTCCATGATATTATTTCAAAGGGAAATCCCATTTTAAATAATATTTATTTAGTGAAATCCTTCCCATGAGATCTTATTTGATTCCCCAAAACTCATTTCCTACTTGATGAAATTGAGAATGTATGTTAGGTATGTCATGAGCAGACTCAAGTTACTGATTTAGGGGTGCCCGGGTTAGTTCATGACACTGCATATATAATAAAATAATATTGGTATAACAACTATATTATCTCAATCATATAATCAATCCATCTACCCTAAGCCATTGGGAGGATGCGCCCGTAAGGGGATAATAACTAGGGATCCCCCTCGTCACCACCACTCCCTTCGCCTCGTGTTGGTGCGGCATCCCTCCTTGCACTCAGTGATCTTGTGGAGGTGGATCTCCTGTCGCGGTGGGGTCGTGTGGCTTCGCAGACTCGGCTGTCTCAATCTTTTATTCCGCTGCTAGCCTAATATCTTCCCTTTGCCTTTTACCAGATAGGGTTTCCTTCAGCGGCATGGTGACGGTCCGCGACTGAGCTCCATCTCTTATGGCCTGTGGGTTGCTAACTCGGTTTCATTGTGTGCATTAGAAGTTAGATCATGTATTTCACGGGCATCCTGGTAGGCAGCAATGAGATCTGATTTACAGCGGGGCTACCTTCCAGCGTTTTGGTGATAGTTTTCTATCTTCGTTTTCACTATCATTTTTGATTTTGGATGTGAGTTTGCTATTCGTGATGTTGAGTTGGTGATGGCCTAATTTTATCGCTAGAGACGGTGATGGTCTGGATTTTTTCTCTTGTTTATTTCCTGATTTGGTTTTGGATTTGATGTTGGTTGGGGATCAGTTCCTCGGTGATTTGTTTAGCGGTGACCCGAAGAGAGGTGGTCGTGGATTCGAGGATGCCATTTTAGAATTCCTACTCACTGGGGATCCTGGCATTGGGGTGCCTTTGATTTGGATTGTATGTGATGATATGAACTTTTTAGTTTGGTTTTGTTGCTTTAATGTTTTTTTTGGTGTGGTGCGATTTGGTATTCAATTTGTTTGAAGATTGCAGATTTAGTGAAGGATCGACTGTGATGTTTTGAAGTGTTTGCATTTGGAATTCAACACATATCTACCCCAGATGAGGTTCAGAGTAAGAAGATTCCACCTGCGCATGCCATGATTTGAAAGATTGAGAGGGTATGGCTTTGCCATCAGTACCGTGCCCGTGAAACTCTGCACGAGACTGCTAGTTGAGTGGTCATGCAAAAGTGAAGGCTTTTTTCCCCATGATATAATCGTTGGGGAGGGGCAAATTCTATAGCCTAGATTTGAATTATCTATTTAATGGTTTTTGGTTGTAATGTTGGATGTTGTAGTTTCTCACTTTTTTCCTCAAAAGTGTTTTGATAACAAAAAAAATTAATTTTCAGTTAATCATCTACCCTTAACAATCATCAACATGACATATAATACCTAGATTAAATGATATTATAATTCTACAAATGACATGATAAAAATAAACAACACTAAAAAATATAAACTAAGAGGAAAACCTACAATCACTTAAGTCTCCAAATGACATTTACCTATCGAGGAAGTCATAGACCAGTTAATCACATGCCAATAAAGGTCCCTAGAATAGCTCATTCATGGCTATATAACACCAAAAAATAGAGTAGTAATATCCTCAAATAAAAAAATATCCTAACATAAAAAATCATATAAATTTAAAAATAATTTAATATAGAAATGAAATAGGTTATAATTTCAACCCAAGAAAAACAAAAAAACATTGATAGAGAAATAATAGAAAAGGAAACAACTAAAAGAAAGTCTCAACCCGAATCCATAAAAAAGTGAAAAAACACCTTACACCATCAACTCAATATGAGGCACATTTCTAGAACACTAAAATTAAGAATATGATTGATTTATGGAATTAATAAATAATTAAATATTAGATTATACATCTCAACCTAGGGATATAACCAATTAAAACAGGACCCAAGACAAGAATTTTCCAAATAATAGGAAATTGAAACATCACATACAAGTATCCCCAACATCATAGGAAATATCTAAACAGAAAGAAATAATAATTATTATACTAGGTTATAGACTAATGAATAATGGAAAAAAACATCCTTATCTATATTCCTTAAGATTACACAATCCCAATCAATAGAAAACTTAAAAAAGAAGCCAAAATGTTGAACTTGAAATCCAAGATTCATGGTGGATAACAAAAAAACAAACCCAAAAATTGCACCCAAAAACTAAAAAATCCCAAATGCTAAACATTATATAGATACACAACATAACAAAAAATCTATACAAGAAAGAGAATAACCAACCAGTGCTAACATAATAAATAATCCAAGTGAAATTAAATAAGCCAGAGTCACATGACCTTAAATATACCTCACTGATAACCATATCACAAACACATTCCAACCTTACATAGAATCCCTTTCTACAATAAATCTAGAGAAACAAACTAGAAAAAAATACTGAAGTAATAATCAATGATCATACCAATAAACAAACAGGGGAAACAAGAAGTAAATAGAAATCAGTAACATATTGTAAAATTATCACCAAGTTAGAAAATCACATAGATTAATGAACTAATCAAAGCATTCTACAATAGTAATAAAATGATTAAATAATTTTAAGAATAAAAAGAATTTAAAATCACATTATAAATACACAAAATTATTCACAATTTTGCTTTGATGGCTACTTTGATGGGCCAAGATAATGAAGAGTTCTCTTTTAAATTGCTAATATTCTCTAAGTTTTGATATTTTTATAGAAAAATACAAAATTAAAAATGAAAAATGGTGAAAATAAATCAAAAATAGAATTACAAGAATTAGGAATATGAAAAATGATGAAACACTTGTAGAAAAAATTAATTTCAAGAACTACTTGAGTAGGTTGTTTCATATAAAGAAAAAATAAATTAATATTTCATTAATGGTAGTAGTATTAATGATAAGAGAAATAAAGACATAAGTCTTAAAGTTCAAACAGAAGAAAACCAATTTTGATATATTAAAATAACAAAAGAAACATGCATCATAGTTCAATAATTTCATTATTAAAGAAAATAGAATTTTGAAAATAATTAATGACATGAGGATTTAATATGTTTCATCTAATTAGACTATGTGCGTAAGGAATGATGATCAAGGGTTTCTATTATTTAAATTATGGAGTGTAAAAAAATATATAAAGGGAACATGAAAATAGAAATACTAAGACACATAACACATATGATGAAAAAATGCATTTTTCAAGATACTTATAAGAAAATTGATAAATAAAAAACAATAAAAGAACCCAAATCCACTTACTAGGGATCTTCTAATCCATTTTCAAAGAACATGGTTTATGTAAGATCTAAAGTAAATGACATTAATTTATTAATGTTTGATCCTCCATGATCATTACTAATGTATAAAATATTATAACCATCATATAATGACAAATATGACAAAACAATTTAAGGGACCACATTAACTCCAAGATCTCACTATGAGTTATATGAACTATTTCATTAGTTTGATTTTCCTTTATAAGACAAAATACCAAGGCTATTGGAGCTCCCCCTCTCACCACCCCATCTCAACATAACTGATCTACCATTAACTGAAACACTAGTACATGAATTTAAATATAAAGGGTGGAAATAACTCAATAAATTGAATATATTATAATGGATCAATATAATAGATGAATTTAAAGGAAAAAAATAAATGTGCCCTAACATTCCAAAAATTCTTAGAAAAAATAAAACAAAATCACACTTAAAGGTAATCACAAAATGTTACATCAAGGACACTAGGACAGAACATTAGGGTCAATTGATACAACACTCCATTAAGCTCATAGAGACCACTACATAAATATAACCATAAACCATCTAAATTTAATGATATTGTAAGGGTCATAAATAATAAATTTATAAGGTTTAAACTCAATTCACATAGGGTAACAATTCTCCTCAAGTTAGGGTTTCATAATTCCCATTCTTGTGGATAAAATTTCTCCCTTGTAAGGTTAGCATGAACCTATTATAAGGTTTACCTAGAAAGATCAAATCCCATATAAATGTACCCACAAATGATGCATGTAAGGGTAATAAACTCCCAAATAAAGAAATAAAAGTATCATTCACCCATATATGTAAAATTACCCACAAAACTAATACATAAGAATAATAAAAAAACCAAAATAGGGTTACCTAAGACATTTGGTAAGGGTTAATTCACAAAACCATATGATGATGAAAATATAAATAAACATATCAATTATGTATTTAATTAACTTCACAAAAAAGGGAAACCAAATCAATAAGTATAAGAACTATCATGTATGAATTTTCATTTATCCCCCAGATAGCTTATATCAAATAGAATATGACTAAATTGGAATTCATGTAATACTCTTTATTAAGTAATAACTTTATTCAATAAAAAATAATAATAATAAATTTTATATAGGGATTCCTCAGATATATGGGATCATGAAAATAAATAAATGAAATCAAACAAGAGTTGTTGAATATTAGTTTAAGAAATAGGTGTGAGATTATTATTTTTAATTTAGTGGAGTTTACCATGAAGACATATGTATTAATAGTTGGGTTTTATTAACCCCAATTGAAATCCAAGTGCATCTTAGTTGAACTAATCAAGGAGCTGAAAATTATGATGAAGGATGGGCTTTAATGAATTTATCGCAAGACTGATGCAAGAAGTACCAATGATGACTTTGGGAGAATAATCTATTGGTTTCGAGGTATAATAAATTGAAATTGATAAATATTGTACTTATTAAAAAATATAATAAAATTATAAAAAATATGAATATATAGTATTTATAAATCAACAAATTCAAGATCAAAACTAATTTCAAAGGTTTTTAAAAAAATTAGTGTTTTTTTCCATCATGTTTTCCTTATTTATTAAATAATTAATATTATTTTTGTTGATATTTATGGTGGTTCGGTGAAACTGCTACCCATCTAAATTTGGTTTTGGTTTTTAAACCGCTTCTAAAACTAGCACAATATATTTTTCAAAAAATTATGAACATATTTGTGGTGATTTTACCCCAAAAAATTATATAATTAGAAGTTCTTATTTAATGTTTCTCCATATATAGTGTTAATTAAATCCACTACTTAGAAATTATCGATGGTTTATTAGTATTTTGTGGTGGATTTTTAGTGACTTTTGTTGGTTGAAACTAATGTGAATAAACTAACAGTAGTTTTAAGCACAAATAATTAATCAAAAAATCTATACATAAAAACCATTAAATATTCCACCATGATAAAAACTAAAATACAATTATATAAATATTATAAATAATTCAAAAATTATAATACTCAAACAAAAAATACAAAATAAAACATCTACATGAATTAAAATATAATATAATATACAAAATTTGATCCAAATGTTTCACTAAATATATATAAAAGATTCCATCACAAATAAAATAGATTGAAAGATGGATCCAATATGAAGCCTTTTATCCTATGTCATACTAGCTACCTCCAAATGATATATGTTCTTGATTTTCACGTTGACATGAAACATCTGCTATATCCGGTGCCTGTATGAAATAAAAATTAGTTTTAATTAGATAATATATATAAAAATATATTTTAAAAAATATTATATTTAAATACTGATATCGAAATAAATTTATTGGACTCCATATTGCTATACTGTATCGTATCAGGGTTTTAATGATCACATGAATACCCCCATTCAAAGAGTTTTCATTGAACTCACACCAAAACATTTACATAAACACCATGCACTTTTCCACCAATAATTTCAACATACAATTTTACAAAATGGTATCATGAACATAAAAGTGGGAACACATTTAAACATTAGATATACAAAAATAATTTCACTTCCATTTCATTAGAATATTAAATTAAAAATATATAAATATTTTTTTTCACATGCTTTTAGTTTTTTATAAAAAATATCATTCATACAATTTTCTAGAATACGCCTCAAGTCATGGTAAATGATGGGATTGGATGCCATGTCCCATGAAAAGTATCTAAACATCTTCACATATAATCCTCCAACATATTCTATAGTCACAAAAAAAGTCAAATTGTCGAACTACATTAAAATTACTCATATTAGAAACATATTATTTATCAATGCTAATTTATATCTTTATATTATCTGAATCATTTCAATAAATATATTCAAAAATTTGTATACAGATGTGATAAATTATTTTTTCACATTAAAAGATACATACCATTAATAGTGAACCTTTAATACCATCCTAATGATAATTTTGGGACCATATGTATAGTCAATTACCACTCTTTGGATGCTCCATCTGATCCCTGCAATATCCCTATAGAATATGGTGATTCTCTCGATAAAGGGATTGTAACTAATGAAAATGAGAGCATTTAAGATGGAATAAAATGATGTAAAGGAGAAAAAAATTTAAAATAGGGTGCATAACTAATATATATAAAATTATATTAGATAGTTCATCTGAAATCACATGAGCTTTGGTTGATCAGATCGTATCTTTAAATCATGATGTTCTTGGAATTACTAAATCCACAAGAATATAAAACATTTTAGAACATGATATACAATATGAAAAGATAATATTATTTGAAAATAATATATATATATATATGTTAATTAAATTTATATATTCTAAATAAACAAATAAAATAAAATTTCAAGGATAAAACATATAATAAATTATTTCATTATTAACCATATTATTAACATCATCCTCTATTAACATGATTTCAACATCGTCAACATCCATTTTAAGACCAAATATTTCAATACTATCATGGACATATATACTAATCTATTTTTGTTTATGTATTTTGATTTCAAAAAAAAATTCTTCAACTTCATCACCCATATCATACAAGTATCTTGGTTTGACATGTAATACAACATTCTATCCTTCATTGACTATTTCATCCATATTATATACCATTTTAGATTGTGAGTCCAAAATATATGGATCATGTTCTTTGTATACACCAACACCAATCAACCAATATAAATATAAGTAAATTATAAAAAATGTTTCCTTATTCTTTTATAAATATCATCCCACTTTCATTTGAATAAAATGGTTAAATTCTTCCATGGAAATTTAATTTTATAATGTTAATCAACATACCATAACATCCTAAGTCTATAGATATTATGAGTCTTCAATTATTTTTTATTTTCATAACCTATTCATAAAAAAGTGTATTAAACTTAAATCAATTAATATTATAAGAATATAATCTTCTACACCTATTTAATTAATAATGGGTTATATATTTGATATTATCTACCACTCCTGCTTGATTATCAACATTCATGACATTCATGTATAAATATAAAATACTAATTTATTAAAAAGATAATTATATAAATATTTTATGAATATGAAATTTATTATGATTTTAAAAAATGTGAAAAAATGAATAATTTAATATTTAATCAATTTTTCTCTCCCTTTCTCATTTCATGCATGGCTTCAAAGTCATATATTCATTTGTGTATTCAATTATGAAATGAAAGGATCTGAGAAATTACTATTTATTAGAACATATCTATATACTATTATAAACTCTATTTTCGTCAATAAAACTGGTGATATTTTCCAACTATGACAAACTAACATTGGAAAGATTGGTGATTTACAGTATGATAGAATTTTATTTTTTTAGCATCAAAACATCCAAAATGATTGAATAAAATCTAAAATTTATCTAAAAATCTTAAGAAAAAGGTGAGACACTTTTCCTTCATATTACCATTATTAACAGATCATTCTGTTTGAACTTTATATATCAAAAACAGACATAAAATGTCATAGAAACCTAATGAAATAACATAACATGGAATAATTAACCACATATATAAAGAGTTTATTTTTTTTATTAAAGTATTCATAAAAAAGAAAAACAACAATACCTCTTAATGGGATATATCCATCGATAATGTACAAGCCATGAAACTTCAACTTCCTCAATAAAATAAACAGTTAAATGAATTATCAATATGAAAATTGATTGGGGGAATTTCACCCCGAAATGAAAAATTTTCATTATAATTCATCTATGATGTTTCTCAAGCTCAATTTTGTTTAATGTTTTCTCACAAAGCAATATGAAAAATATAAAAAACTCAACTTAAAATAATACTAGTTTATTAGGTAAAAATTTATGAAATTCCAAAGGTAGTGATTTCTCCATCAAAACATATGAATTTTGGATTTTAATTCCATGTAAATTACGATGTTTCAAGTAAAACCATCTTGAAATGTTACTTGAATATCCATAAGCTCCTTTTATATTTTTTCGTCTTTGAAGGTTTTTTTTGATTTTTCAATGAAAAAACAATAGTAGGATATTTTCCATTGTCATTTACCCATATATCATGCTTTATATTCAATTATTCCATATCCTTAAAATGATTCGGATGATCTTTTGATTTTCCATTCTTATTAAATATTGTAAACACCAAATTATCTCATTTTTTTCAATGTTCATAAAATAAAAATTATATGTTAAAATTTTCAATTCACGATAAGGTAGTTTGTAAAAGACATTGTTTATACAAATTTTGGGTACAAAATATATTTTATAAATTTTGAAATATTTTCCCAAGAACCGTAAAATGATATTCATTCCCAACCTGTGCACCAAAAATTGGTTATTGCTACCTTATTTTTAAACCTAATAATGTTTTAGGGGTTACCAAAACACATTTTTTCCATAAAATTATTATTTCTTATACTGATATTTGTAATATGTAATAATGAATCAAAAAATACACTTGAAACACCACTTTATAATATATTGTAATATTAAAAGCTCTAAGTTAAAGTTAGAAATTGAAAATTCCTAGCCTGTGTAAGTGTTCTAACTAGGAAATATTCCTATTTAAGGAAAATATATATTCTTACACATTAAAGCATCACACATTTTGAAAATTTTCGTTGTCGATGCATCATATTTATCTACACTTTTGTACCATAACACATGAAATAATTATATAAAAAGTTGAATATATATATCATTGTATTTTCAAGGGATTTTTATTCATGGAATGATCATTAAAATAAAGCTAAAAGTTTTTTCATATACATTCATGGGGGTATATTATGAGGTATTGAAATAAATGGTTATATACTATAAGTTATACTTAGAGTCCCAAATGGATAAATACACCAATATTCAATACCCAAAAAATATTCCTAGTATCTAAATAGCTATTTTGATATAAAAAATAAAATTATTTCAATAATTTTGAATCTATATGATGATGTATAAACCTATTAGTGTTGCGTTCAATAATATGAGACTTCACTTTTTTTTTCCTTTTTTGAATACATGAGGAATATTTTTAACATTTTTAATGGAATGTTTTATAAAACCTATAAACTAGTTTTATTTCTATTGTTTTACTATAGTTCATTCATTTGTACATTCATCACGATTCAATAATTTTTATCTAGAATTATAACATCTTTCACACTCTTATTTATTTGAATCTTATCCCTGATACAAAAAACATTCCTTGGTATATTCTTGTATCATTATATAATTTAGAGAAAGTTTGGAAACAATGTTATTCATATCATAATATTATCAGGGGATATTATTATAAAAAATTAATCATGAAAAAATTATATTATCATCAATATTGTTTTATCTATATTAATATGTATCCACATGAAATGGTGCAACTTCATTAAATAGTTTTTTTATAATTGATACATCCTTCATACAAAAACTGATATTATATTTCTAGTAATTTATAAACCTCATTATATTGTTTATTTACCTTTATTTATATAATAATCTTTATAAAATCATAATTTTAATCTACTTATATCTCACAATCTTCATCATTCTCTATATAAATTAAAGAATCATTAATCAGATTCTAAATCTCTTTCTTAGTTATTGGGGTTGTATTTTTTTTTATTTTGATGTAGGTAACACAGTAAACATTATACAATGTTCAATTTCCCATGAAAAACCCATCTGATATATCAAATAAGAAATTATTTCAATGTTATGTGCTCATAGATTTCATGTTTTTTCAACCATCATTTGAAATTAGAATCAGGGCATGTAAATTTCATTCTTCTATATAAAAATAAAATTACAATTGAAAAATATAATAAAAATCCTCAAACCCCTTAATTGATTGATATGTATTTTTGGGTAAATTAATCGATATTTTATCCATTTTTATGATATTAATAAATTTATATATATAAAACATCATTCTAATTAATTAAATAATATCATGTTAATAATAATAAACAAAAAAATATAGAATAAAAACATCAATATTAATGAAATATTAATATTTTTAATATTTCACTAAGAATAAGTCACCAGAGACAATTATTATATAAAATAAGTTTTATTAATTGATGAAACATGAAACATTCAAACAAAATTTTATAAAAAATAAACACTAGAATTATTTTTTGATAAATGTAACTTGAATGTTAAATATAATTTGATATTTCTAAAGTCATTTGATTTGGAAAATCAATAAATTCCTGGTCATACATCATTTTTATACATGTATTATTATATATTTTTCATAAGGATTAGGGACTTAATAATAATGGATATTTGAGTGCTTTAACTCCAATATTTATTTTGATGTGTTTTTATGTGGGTTTCTAGGAGGGGAAATGATAAAAATAAATTAAAGAGAGACTTGTATCCACAGAGTAAAGTTATAATTAATGAGCATACCTATAATACTTTTAGATATCCATAGAAAATATGGTTATTTTCCAAATAATTTTATTTATGTGACAAATTTATATGAGTGAAGATCATTAAAACATGAAAATGCACAAGCACACAAGCATAAATAAGTATATATATAACATAATTTTAATGTGTAGCTCTATTAATTAGATATAAAAGTATGATTCATATGTCTTATGTTTTTTTCTAAGAATATTTCAATCACTGAACTAAGATTTTTTAATATAAAATTTAAAACAATTGATTCATTGAATATTTCATCGCTTAAATGTAGTTAAAATATATGTGCATAATTTGAAATAGATTTAGAATTATAATCAAATGTACGTAATTTGATGAAAATTTTTAATCATAGTGTTACTTATTGAAAAGTATAATTCATTATTTAACCCCATATTGTATATAAAATATCTAACATATTTTTTATATTTCTGGATATTTTAAACTATAATGACAACAATAATGAAATTCAATAGTTTTTTTGAAACAACTTGGTTTTCATTTTATGAAGTGAGTAACATAAAAACCAAAGGCTAATATCCAATTTTATGATACATAACATTAAATTTAATTATTATTCAATCCAACAAACAATTACTTGTGAAAATAATAATGGTTAACCCCTCCTTAGTAAGTAATTGTGATGATTAAGTCTATTTATACATTTATTGAAATTGAAAATAATGGGTTATCAGAAATGGACTATAGATTGTGAAATAATGGTTATAAATAATATATATTGCATAAAAATATTTCAATTTTTTTATTGTTTTATACATATATTAATCAATTTACACTAAATATAAAAAATGTTCAATCTTAAATTTTATTGTATATATTTATTGAAAATTTTAAAAATGGTTTTAACTAAACACTGCTATTAATGAGAGGGGATTTATTCTTCAGAGTTTGGATAAAATTGGATGATGTCAATGATAGGAGGAGTTAGAGTCCCATCATGGGGATGTTGTGCATGGAGGTGTCACTGGAGGGTCACAAGTAGATGGTGAAGAGGAGGGTAGGAGGCACCAAAGTATCTCCATAAAGTCACAGTACATGTAGGTGTCATTAAAGGGGATAAAATATAATAGGGGAGGAGTTGATGAAAGGTAGGAGTCAATATTAGATAGGGTTAGGGGATTGTGTGAGATTTGATGAAGAAAAGGGGGTGATGTTGTGATATAAAATCACTATTTGGAGATTTTTTTAAAACAAATGCAAAATATAAATTTAGAGGTTGTTTTTAAAAAAATGATGATAATAATTAATTATGGGTGATAATGATTAATGCACAACTAATAAATTGAAAAAGATTTTTTTCACTGATTAGTAGTTGTTTAATGAAAAAACCTTAATAAACCACTCCTAATATGTAAATTTATTTTAGTGTATTACCTAAATCATCAATTATTTAAGAGGAAGTGGTTAATTTTTTCATGAAAACACCCTATTTGAAACGATTTTAAGAAATTTTTTTTCAAGAAGGCATATTTCTTAAATATTTTTTGAAGATAGTGTTTTCCAGGACAATGAATTCTTTATAAAACTATTAATGAAGGAAATTTCTTGGGTAGCACCTACAATTAAAGAATTTAATAGAAGGGGTTTCCCTCGACACCACTTTCTATATTTATTTTTTTTTATTTTTATTTTTTATAAAATTTAAATACATAAAAACTTAAAAAATATTAATATATTTTTATATTCGATATTACTTTTATTAATTTATTCTTAAAATATTATATAAAATCCCACCGATCTCCTAAATAGAGAAGGGGACATCATCCGTGAGGACTAGAAAGATATATATAAACCCTTATATCGAGGGAACTTATTAGGATTTTTTTTCATTTTTATTAGTGTCACTTACTAGATGAACTTATGTTTTTTGGTATTTGGGAATTAGTCACTAGTATCTCTCAAATATTAATAGCGCGCGTGTGTGTTGTCCTTCTTAACAAATTTTATGGACCATGTTCTTGGATTTTTTGAACCCATGGTTCATGTTGTTTCTAAATAATAACCATAATGATGGTTATGAAAATAATTGTATTATTTTTAATTATTATTACTATTTAATAAAATAAAATAAAAACAATAATAAAAACAATAATATTATTATAAAATATAAAATATTTTTTATTCACTATAATAATTAATCACTTATTTTTTGCAACTATATCATATTTGTAATAATAATATTATTAAATAATAAAAATGTGCATAAATTATTTTTTTCATAAAATTATATTTAAAAATAATTAATATTTTTAATTCAATTATACCTTAATTTCAATTATTTTATATTTATTTATGTGTTTATTCTATAAATATAAGTTTGTTTCAAAACCTGTTATTAATGAAAACAAAAAAAGAGAATTGATGGTAATGGGTAAGAGAAGAAAAACTAACGTCGATCTAGATTGACTGAAAACACAAGAAAAAATACCAAAAAAACACATATAATGGTTGCCTTTTTAAATTTATATTCAATAAAATACCTATAAAATACTTATTCTGAGATCGGAGAATAATATTGTGATAAGCCTTCTAATCTCCCATTCTAGGTGGATGTCATCCAAATATCCAGGTTTTACCCCGTTTTAAGGAATTATAGTTTTCATCATAATATACCTCCCTTAATCTCATGGTGTAAACCAAAGACTAATCATACTAATTTTCCACAAGAGAACTCAAAAGTTGGATTACCCCCTCTATAGATGTGTTTTTTGGGTCATGAAACCTAATAGAGTATGGTGCAAGGACCTTATACCACATATGTGATGGTGAGGCCATACGTTCCATTCCAGATCCTGAAGTAGAAGTATGTGCTTAAGAAGAATAGGTAGAATCATTGACATGGATTGGTTTCACCTCTTTAACAATCTAATATTTGGGTTCCTTATCCATATTCTTCTTTTCCTCAAAATAACTCCTAGGATGATTATCCTATCGGTTGTTGACAAATATTATAAAAGAGTTTGAACTCATAATAACAACATCAACCTTAACCACCATTTTAGAGGTGTGGGTGACCAAATCACATAGTTTATCTATATTTGTATGATTTGTAACACCATTCTAGTTTTTCGATAAATTTCTATTAAAGTAAATATAATTTCTTTGATAGCATTCTTTACATGAAACAAGAACCCTATTATACATATAAAATATTATTATTTAATGTGATAATTATCCCCTAGTTGTTGGATTGAAGGTCATCAATATAAAAATGTAAATTGCTAAAAATTACTGTTTACATATTTATAAAATCAACTAATTAGTTTTAAATTTGATGAAAAATAAAATAAAAGCTCGTGAAGTTAAAAAAAAGGTGTTTTTTTAATATTTTTATACACATAATATTAATTTATCATAATAAATTAAATTAAAATATTATAATGAATTGATTTATTTATATTTGTATGAAATATATTAAATATAATATTTTAAAATTCATTTAATAGTTTTTCCATGGAATGGAAAGAAGGTAAACTCAATTTTATGCTTAAAAATATATTTTTATTAAAAATTTTTTTTGCTCTTCATGAAATTATTTTAAAATGAATTTATTACCCATATATAAACATAATAATATAAAATGGATTCCATATTTTTAACCATCAAAATTATGATTATGTATAAAATTGAACTATGTTTTTGGTCTTAAATAATAGTTAAAATAGTATTTTTTACCACAGTTAAGGTTAAAACAAGTTTATAAAAGGGGTCAACACAAGTGATAAGGGTTAAAATATAAAAAAAACTTTATTTAATTTTATTGTCTGATTTTATTTATACCCTTAATTCCTTATCATTAAATATTTTTTATTTTTTTTCCACTTGACTTGAGTAAGACATTATTATATATTAATCTTTTGAAAAATTCTATGTGTGCACTCCCCCTCCCTTATAAAAGGATACCGCCAATCCTATCATTATTACACTTCATGAGACTTATAGATATTACAATACATGCACTCATAAATTCCTATAATCCCTCCTCATGATCTAGAGGTCTTAGTTTGAACATAATACCATATTATCAAGGAGTACGTTATATGAAAAAAGAGGTTTTTCAATAGAGAGGTATGATTTATAACTGAGTACTTTCAATTTTATTTAATATTTAACCCTAATTAAACATTTTTTATATATAATAAAATAATTAATAAATTATAAAAAATATAAATATTTTTAATTATTTATATGGATCAACCTATATTCATCTTCTTCTATCTCAAATAGAAATCAAAAGAATCATTTATGTGTATGAGTGAAGTACCACCTCACGAAATGATGTATTTTGGTTTTCATCACCATAATTCATGGTTAGATATTATGATAGATTTAATGTTTATATATTATATTTATAAGATAATTATTATTATGAAAAAAAATTATTATCTACCTTCTTACATTCCATTCTTTGAAAAAATGATAATGTCGCTCATGCATACATGTTGACTACCACCTCTATGAAGTGATGTGATTCATTTGACATTTATTATTTATAAGGATGGTGATAAAGATATATTTAATTAATGTATATGTTATTTTTTAAACAATAAATATTACATACATTTTATTTATTAATTACCTTTCTTTTGTTCCATCCATCAAAATGTTTAAACATCTCTCATGCGTACATACATAATACCATCTCCCCAAAGTGATGTAATTCATTATTCATGACCAATTTATATGAATGAATATAAAGTTATAAATTATTAATAAATATTCTAATTAATTAATTATTATGATTCTTGATATGATTAAACCATGAACAAGGATCAAATACAATAACTATGAAATAGAATCATCGATGGAAAAGAGAAGAGTTTTCACCTGAATGTTCATATCAATGAAGAAAGTGTTAATAAAAGGATAATTAAAAATTATAAAGGAATGATAACTAGTAATTTATTTATTAATATTTTTACATATTATATTAACAAAATATATAGATTTATTATACATAATATTTAAATTCATATGAAGAATGATGGTACTAGAGGTAAGGTGTTTCTGTTACAATCACATTTCATTTCGAGAGTTTCAATGATAAATTTATATTGATGGAAATCACATAGATACTATACATTAAAACCAATATATTTTATTCATATGTGTATATTTAGGTAAATTTTACAAAATCTTACCATTATCCACTCTTTGGTACAAAAAATGATAAAAAATGTTTTTAAAGAAAAGCTGGTCTTATTTCCTCTTTTGTCAATAAAATATTTCCTCAAGGTTCATAATATTCATAATGTTTTATTGAAAGTTATTATGTAAACATGTAATGTATTAAAAGGTTAATTTTACTACCTTCAACTTTATTTAAAATGGTTTTAAAAGTAAAATTATTAAACTTTTTTTTCCAAAGAATATGTTTTTGACATTTTTAAAAATCCTAAAAGGAATTTTTATATTCAAATATATGGAAGGAATGATTTTTACACCATCATGGATGTTATTTTATTTGAATATTAGTTAATAAATTTTCATTTTTTATTTTCATGGAAAATTATTATCTCAATATTATGTGATTTTTTAGTTGAAATGTTATGAAATAGAAAAGACATTTTCCACATATTTTCAAATAAAGGTTAAAATGGAATTTTAATGGAATTTTTATCTATGTAGTCATCCTTGAGGTATTGTTATGGTTCACTAGGGAAATTATCTTATGATATAAACCCCTTTATTTATATGGATTGATTATAATGATGATGATTCGAGGTTGATTCTATCAAACCCATTTCTCTTCCATGGGTTAATTATTTTTTGATGACATCTTTAGGAAACTCATTGATTTTAAAAGGGTTATGTTATGTTCAAATAATGGAATGAAACCTATTTAATTTTAAAAGGATATGATATAATGAATTGATCAATGTTTTTATAATATTTTCACCCCTTAACTATTTAAAAATATTTAATGCGTAGTCCCATAATTACACAACTATCCATTACATTGGGTAATTGTGGATAACTCATGAGATTTCTGTGAAATTCATGAACCTAATTTCATGTTTAAAATTTTATTAATGGACATGAATTTATGCAAATAAGTTGATTTATAGTCCTGTTTTCTTATCTATAATTTAATTCATAGACCATGTTTTATTTCCATGAGCTTATGCGAGGACCTGATTTCATATAATTAACTTAATATATGAAGATTTTAATATTTATACATGTTCATGATGTAAAAGGATTTTTTATTCTCTAGATTCGTATTTTTGTGATATTATATAATGGATCTTGATTGATTATTTAGGATTCCACATAGATATTTATTTTTTATTTTTTAATGGAAAATCCTTATTACATTACAAATGATTTGAGAAATTTGTGTGATTGGGTATGAATTTATCATGACATGATCATGTTCTCATACACTTATACTAGATTTATGATCATTGATTAATATCTACAATGATTACCCTTATTGAGAATTGGATTCTACCATTTATTATGTTTTCCTTCCCAGGTTTTTATGGATAGGTATAAGTATGAAATTTATAAAATTGTATTAATATGAAGAACTTTGTGTGAGATACTGACGATCCATTATGAAATAAGATTTTTATGTATCTAGTCTACAAAGACACTAATACTTTATGGTTCTGTGGAATTTCTAAATCTGTTATGTATTATATATTTATCTCAAACAATGCAATATTTATGTATGTTATGCTTTATTTCCTTATGGGGAGGGTCCAATGCTGATGAAAGAGGGACTTCATGATCCCCATAAATAAATTTATGAATCTCCTTCTAGATATGGTAAATACCCATGAGATGAGATTAATTTATTACTATATCAATTCCAAATAATTCATAAGTGTGTTTAAAAAGTTGTGGTTTAACCCATCCATCCCTTGGAATAACCCTTACTGAGATTTGATTGTATAGAGGAGCCATATATGATATTATTTTTAAAATAATGATCACTTTAAGGAATAATATTATCCTCCTACAATGGTTTAAATTATATATCTTCTTGTTCATTCATATTATAGTTAACGTCCACAATATAATCTTCATAATCCTTCATTATAGTGTTTCCATTAGAAGCATCTCTAAAGGATGAATTCATTTACAAAACATCAACCCACATTCCATGAGTGGACTCAAGATCCATAAAACCAATTTCCAGATCCTTCCCCTACCCTTCCAATTGGTATGGGTGAAGTCCTTATCCCCAAATAGGTATATATTCCCTTTATCGAAAGTCTTGGTGTGATCCAAAGTGAGGATACCCATCAATTCTGGCGAGAATTCCATTTTTTATGTAGATATTATATGTGAAAAAATTCCCACTAGTTGTTGTTTTTCCAAAACATCATGGAAACTACCTCTAAAGAGAGAGAAAATCCAGGTATGCTGCATGATGCTATATGAACTCAAGAGGAACTAAGTAAAATAGATCTTTCTCCACAATGGTAAATTCTATATTATCCCTATATTTACTACCTTGATGAGGTTATTACTTTCTATTAAATTTCTTTGCTAACACCTTAGAAGGCATAGTGGAAATTGAATGTTGGGATCCAATTTTCTTCTTTTAACAATTATCTAAACTAAAAAACTTAATATATGAAAAGAAAAAAAAATATAATTCAAACACGTATCCTAAGAGTGGACCACAATCTTGAAGCTATAATAAAGTCAAGTAATATTTAATCAAGGATATTAATATTAATTACATAACCCTTAGAGAAAATCCCCACATCCTCAATCAAAGATGAACATAAATAAACATTAAAAAAATTAAGCAAACCTTGATTATTTTTTATAATTATCATGTTTAATTGGAAATATAATAAGTGAAGTGATATTGAAGTGGATCATATGATGCCATAAAATTGAACTTAATTTAAAAACATTACCTCATACAAAAATTCACGAGCTATTGGTAGAAAATTGGCTGAAATGAGGAATTCACTTCAGTGTACAATGAAAGAACATATTTAATTAGAGGGAGCCAATTCTCGAGGAATTTCCCTTTAGATAATTAGAGGGGAAATATACATGAAATAATATATAACAAATGGTAATTCTTTTCTAATATCGAACACCCTGAATATTTGATGCATATTTGAAGAGGTCGTCCATCATATAAAGTTCTGTGCCTACTGGTAAAACTAATTGGCCAATGACCTAGTATTTGAAAATTTTGTATCTATCTAAAATTATATTTATATTAGAGACAATGTGAGAGGTGTTACCTCTCTTGAAAATATTATCTTGGTAAATCTAATTTGGAGTATTGGAATTATAATTGTGGATGCCTTTCACTTTGAGACTACTTTCAACCAAATTTGATATAGGGGATCTGAATTTACATGAATAAGAATAGTAATTTGATGAACCGAACAAGTAGGTCCATACAAGGGTTGATATCCGAGGTTCATAAGAGTTTTCCTAAGAGCATAGCCCAATAGGCCCATGCCCTCATGTTCCCTAGCCTTACCCATCAAAATCTTATTTATCATGCGTCCACTATCTTTCTCCATGATGATGTCTGCCACTACTTGCACCCTAGAATCACTAACAACTTATGACCTTATCTGGGACATATCATCATTGGAATATGCTGATGATCACCCCTAGATATCATGCATCGAGTATCTCCGATGCCTCCACTATCTGTCTATGTTAAAGTGTTCAGTAAATTTTTGGAAGTTTATTTTGAGTATATCTATAATTAATATTTTATAATTTTTTAAAGTCGCATACTTGAAAACATTTATAGGGAATAAATGTTATGTTTTAATGAACATTATGTTGGATCATTTACTTTTTTTATTTTTATGTGATTTTTATTATTATTTAGGTTATATATGTTCTTTCAATGTTTAAAATTTCATATTGGTTATATTTATAGTTTATATTTTTTTTATCATTTCAAAGACTCATACTTGAAAATGTATTGAATTATAAAATCTATATTTTAATTTTTTTTTTCAATTATATATATTATTCATTATGTAATACTTTAATGAAAATTTCAATTTCATAATTTTTATGTATTTTTTCTTTGTTTTAAATTTCATTTAGATTGTATTTATTGTTTTTATTTTATATGCTTTCAAATTCACCAACTTGGAAAATTATTATGTATGACGTAGATTACTTTAAAATATTATAAAATATATATTATAGAAATAATCTAAATAAATTGTAAAGCATTAACTGAAAAAATAAAGAATAATTAAAAATAAAAAAATTCAGAAAAAATAAAATAAAAACCAATTTAAATAGCACAAAACAATGTTGTCTGTAAAATATATCATTACTAATTCATTTTTCCAATAACATTTATTTTACTTAAAAACTATTTATAATTAACTACATTATTAATAATATTTCTTTTAATTATCATTAAATACATTAATAATTTGATTATATAGATCATTTAAAATAATTATTACTTATTTATAATTAGAATAAAAATTATATTTATATTAATGTTTACTATAAATGATTATTATCTGTATAATTATTTTTTTCATTTACATTATTATTACTAATTATATTTTCAGTATTATTAATTTAATTAATCTTTTTTTAATTTATATTTATAACTAAATATCTAGTTTCATTAATAATTATGTTACTCACATCCTTATTATTAATTATTAATTTAATTATTATAAATATTTTCCAATCCCTTATACGTAATATAGATTAAAGCTATTTAATAATATAAATAATATTTTTAACTATTTAATTTATAATATTTAATAATTATAGATATTGCAACTGTAAATAGTAGAACACACATATGATGCATATGATGTCCCTTGGATTTGACCTTGTGAAATTTGCCCCAATCCTTAACCCCCTGTCTATCATGCCACCTGTGGGGGGGGGGGTTATAGTTAATAAAAAAAATTAAAAAATTATTAATAATGTAAAAAATGATGTATTATTTAATAATAATTATTTTCATAATTTTTTAGAAGTTTGATTGTTATAACTTTAAAGAATGATTTTTGTGATGTGTAGATTATTTTTTGTTTATTAAATTTATTAAATTATTTTTATTTTTAATTATTTTTTTGGTGTTTAGTATGTTTTTTTGTTTCATATAGATTATACTTATAGTTTAAATTTTCATGATTTTAAAGATACCTACCTGATACCCAATAATTTTTTTTGGGTTTCATGTTTTTTGAATTGAAATATTAAACAAATTTAATCTATATATACTATCTAAATGAAATTTAAATTATATACTAAACACATAAAAATAATTAGAAATGAAACTTTTTCCTCAAAATAGTATACAAAGAATAATATAGATGGAACTGAGCATTGTTATTTCAAAAAATATATAATTTATTTTCTAGTACTGAAATTATTTTTCATTAATATTTTTTATGATATTTATTTTATTTTATATAATTTTTTATATGTTTATTTAGTCCATAAAATTTCATTTTGAATGTATTTATACTGTATTTTATTATATTTCTTGATCTTTTATTTGAACCATCATTTTCTTTCATGTTAGTTATTGTACAAACTTATAAATTATAAACCATAAATACAATACAAATGAAATTTAAAGAATTAACTATACACAAAAAAATATTTTTATATAAAAAAAATTTATCAAAAATATTAAAAAAATAGAATAATTATTAGGATAAAATACTTTTTTATTTCAAAAAATATAATTTACACTTTAATATGTTTTTATGAAAAAATTTCGTTATGTGAATCGCTATTTACAATTAATTAAAATTCTAAATAAATAATTATTATGTTTTATTAAATAAAAAAATAATTAGATTAATTTTAAATTTTTATATTAATAATTAGAAATATATAATTTCACTATTAATCATATAATTATCATTAGTTGTTATTAATTTTCCAATGAGGTAGTTCATGAGCATCTACTATTTGGCATCCAATTGGTTGATAGTTCTACCCCATATATCCCCCTATTTTGGAGATTTACATAGGCTATTATAGTTGTACTATATTAATTGTGGAACTGTAGTAGAAATGATATTGTACTGGTGGTGTTACTATAGAGGCGACATACAGTTTGGTAGGTACTATAATAGTTTCAGGTACTATAGTAGTACCATCTATGGAAGTTTCATTTAGGCCGAAACATGAGCCACTAAGCCATGTAAATGGGATTTTAAACCCCAAGTTCTTTATAAAATCAAATTGTAAGGTCTATCAGTCATCTATCTTTTAAAGAATTTATGAAATTGGGCCTTCGGGCCATAAAATGTTAGGGCCTATGAGATTTATAAGGGTTTCCTCTTAACCTAGTTAAAAAGTGGCATCTTTCCATAATAAATAGGGATCGACCTTATCTTATTTCAATTATTTATTATTAATCATTCCTACATTATTAATTATTAATAATTAATTTTTAATTTAATAATGTTTAATTAAAAATGAAATTTTTTCTTCATTATTAATAATTTTTTAATATATAATAATTTATTAATTGTTATTAGTTACTATGTTATAGCTTATTATTAATATTAAATAATATAATAAAAAAATATTATTTATTACTATCAATCAGTTTTAATTATAATTATAATTTCATTATATTATTGATTATTTATCATTAATGAAATTATTAATTATTATTAATTACACTATTATCATATTTTTTAAATAAATTTATCGATTTTTAATGGTTATTCATTATTTTAAAATACCATATTAATTACATTATTATTTAAAATAATATTACTCATTAAATTTAATTTTTAATAATTAATAAAAATTATTTTTTTTGTTATTAATTATTATTTATTGTAGTATTTATAAATTTAAATTATGTAAATAGTATTAATAATTAAAAATTGTTTTAAATTATTATAATATTAATATCAATATTTTAATATATTATAATAAAAAATTACAATTAATAATAATATATTTATAATTAACAATTGATAGAAAATATTTCTAATTAATAAATAGTATTTATCATTAATATATAATATAAATATTATATTTTTTTAAAAGGTAGGGGTGGGTTGCTTTTATTGAAAGATAACAAACATAATAGATGAAGAATGGGGTTAGACATAGCAAACTGCCATTATCAATAAAAATAGTCAGTGACCTAACTTCTTTTTAATCTCAGGTTTAATCTTATATTCCTCATCACGAATAGAATTCCAATTGATTCTTCCATGCCTGAAGCCTCATCCCCTAAGGTGAAGGACCCAAATCCATGTTTCCACTTATTTCCAAATATTTTCAATGTAACTATCCTCTATGTGAGTTCTCCCAACATCAGATCAAAAATCCTCCATCTTATATGGGTCACCATGTCTGAAAACCTCATAGTGTTTCTCAATGTGCGTCTGCACATTATCTTCTCGGACTCCTATATATTTCAAATCCTTATTAATAACATTTAATATTATTAATATAACATTATTAATAGCAATCAATGTTAATAATAATAATAATAATTAAGAAAAATATATTAACAATTATCCAAGAGGGTCTAAGAGAAGGGTTCGAAGAACCATTACAAACTCATATTATAAAAAGAGTGAAAGATACAAAAAAGGGGTCGTAGAGGTATGTATAGGTATCACCCCTTGAATTAGATAAATGAATGTGTAGAATGTTCTCAGTTAGGTGAAAGGACCAAAAAAAGGTGTCTTCCCTTACTCATTGCTCAGACTCTGCATCAGCCACTATAATTTCTTCCCTATAAGCATGAGGGACCATGAACTATATCTTTTCAAGGTGACCAAGACATTCAATCTAGTACCTATAGTGCTTTTATGGGACTATCATAGAGTTATATTTAAGGATTTCTACTACCAAAATAGAATCACTTTAAATCCACAACAATTCCTAACCAAATTGATTATCATATCCAACATCATAAATGACTTCCCAGTTGTCTCTTTCAAGAGAAATAAATTTACATAATGATTATTAAAAATTAGGCATTGATGATGCATCTGTTAGTGTGAGAACCTCCTACTACCTCTTATAAGCCCGAAGTTGGAGACTAGAACTAGGGGTATAATAAACATATGTCTAGTAGGAATTACCCTATAAGATAAAATGTGTAAAAGATAAATAATAGGAATAAAAAAAATAAAAACCTACTCAATAATATTTTAATAAAACCCAAGATTAACCATGTAATTCCATATAATACTATAACATCTGAAAGGAAAAATTTAAGTACCAAAAAGGTAAATACGTAAGAATCCATAAATACCAAACAAATCCTGGAAAACGATGATCTATTAATATCTAGAGTAATCTCCTACCTGATATGGATGACATAAAAAAAGTTTAAAAATGCATGGGGTGAGCATGAATGTATACTTAGCAGGATCCTCCCCAAGGATTCTCATGCAAAAGATAAAGAAATCATGTTAACACAAAATTTACAATAGTTAAACTTACTCACCACCTAAATTGGTATACTAAGTTACCATCCTCTCCATTGAAAACTCTTACCAAGTATCATATAGAAGAGATCATATAATATAATAATGAAACATCAAGGGTACCTTACCCCTGATTCCACAATTGTATGCCTCATTTCCCCAACATTTCACAACCTAAGACACCTCTCTAAAAAATAATCCATCTCAACGACACCTAGTATAGGCATTAAAACATGCACCATGTGCATCACATTATCACATCATTCCATCCACATATTCATATATAGTAACTAATTAGTTTTTTGGGATCCACCACATCCTATATGACATGCATTATACATCATGTATTATAACTCAAACCATCAAAACCCATACACCAAGCACCTCACGTCATCATAACCTATACATGTTATACCTATAATAATCCTTTGGATACTATATCTATACAATCCTGACTTTTTAAAACATAAAATATCATTACATTTTACAAAACTGAGGATCTTTAAGGTTTAGTGTCTTGGAAACCAGGTTCTTAAAACATGATGAAATAAAACATTCTTTCTAAACACTTGAAAGGCTTCTTCTTTGTTTATCCTAATTTCATTACTGCATCTCATAACCTAGGAGAATACATCAAAGGAAAGGGTGAGCAGAAGGCCCAGTAAGGGAAACAAGAGAAACATTTTACATGTGAACTTGAGATACATCAATAAAGTCATGATAAATAACTTTAAGGCATGAGAAAGAGATCATAAGGCATATCATCATAAAAATAACGTGTTTCATAACATGAAGATGTGGCAACAACATTTAACTTAGACAATCATTTCCATTTCAACAAGGTCCATCCCCAAGGTGTCATTAAAAAAATTACTAAGGTTATTCACCAAGGTATCGTTAAAATTGTAATCCCTAGAGATTACATCATTACCCAATGCATTGGAGCGCTATCAGGCCACACCCTTAAATTTGTCTTTATTATCATTTGAGCCAAATATATCATAATAAATCATTTCATAAACAACCCATATAGCATAAAATAAATGGGTTTCATTTCATAATCATAACATTTTAAAAACTGCTTTAAAGATGTGATCTTTATGTCACTTTAAACCCACAAAAAAGGAAAGGGGGTCTCATATTTGTAAATCCCAGAATTTAGAATAGAACATTTTGATATATATGTGAATAAAACTGTAGAATAAAGAGTTTTGAGTATTCACTTAATCAAATAAAAGAATTTGAGAAAAAGATATAGACAATTTGAGACGAAAATTCAGCAGCATAACGACTATGTTGTAGGGTTTTAGAAAACATTGAAAAGAGAGGTGACATGGGTTACTGACTCATAAATGATCCACAAAACAATATGGGTGCAGAATATAAAGGATATATGAAAATGGTAATGAAATTTAAAAGACATACCATATAAAATGAAAAACATGGAAAGAAGACAAAAATAAGATTTCTCTTATGAAAATTCGGCAGCCTAACGACGTCACTTAAAACATTAAAAAATGAATTGATGAGATAAAATAGGGTCTCTAATAATATAAACATAAAACAATAGTATTATGGATATAGATATCATACCACAACATAATAAAAAGGAACTTGAAATACTTGACATGAAAATAGAACTTGAAAATGAGAAGGGTGAAAGAATCCCTTACAAAAATTCAGCAACCTAACAACACCACTTAAACATTCTTAAAATGAATTGATGAGAGAAAGAGGGGGTCTCTCATCATATGAATATGAAAATTATAGTAGGTTAAATATAAAATAACATCCCCAACATAAGAACATGAAGCTTAAAATAAATGACATAAAGGAGAATACATGAAAAGAAAGAGAGAGGTAGGATCCCTTACCTTGAAGAGTAACATCGAAATCTTGATGTTTGGGGCCTTGGGAGGCTTGAGGGCACCTTGGGAGGACTCCTTGGGAGGTAAGAAGACCAGAAATTTGTTGAGGAGGATTTTGGAATGGAAAGGATGAGAGAATGGCTTGGTATTTACAGGGGAAGTGATGGGACGAGGCATTAATGGCCAAGGGACACCTCATTGGTGTTATTGGAAAAACCACGGGCTTACCCATGGTATTTTCCCTTGATATTGGCCTCTTGGGACACCTCATACCTTATATTAATATTCATAATTCAACCAGAATTATTACATAATTATTACATCCTTAATGATGTTATTAAACACCTGAAACTCAAAACTGTAAATTCAATATTCACTGAAAATTCAACTTTTTCAAGAAAATTCCCAAAATTTCACCTTAACGAAATATCGATGCTCTGATTGAAAAAACTAACTCCATTTTTTGAAAATAATTTTCTAAATAATTTTAATTTATTTTTTAAATAAAAATACTATTCACTGAAAATACAACTGTTTCAGAAAATTCCAAAAAATCCACCTTAACCTAATACCGATGCTCTAAATTCAAAAATGAACTCCATTTTATAAAAATAATTTTCTAAATATTTCTAATTTAATTTTAAAATAAAGAAAAATATTCACCCGAAAAAACTAATACTTAACCAGTACTTTTTGGAATAGTTATTTACATATTTTATTGAATCACATTACTTAATCAGGGTTCCTAGATTATATTAATACTTTCTTAAGTGTGGTTAATTAATCCATTTGATCACATTACTAATCAGAAGTGTAAAATCACTATTCATAATTTACTATTCATCAAAAATTATGTTGATCTTATTAGACTCTAAATTTCTTACTGAACATAACTGTAGAAGACCATTTTTGAAAATCATTACACATTATTAATTATTTAAGGTTGACATAAATATTTTTAAAAATATCAATCTAAAATTCAGCAATAATATGCATACTATATTTATCTAGACATTTGAAAATTCAAAAAATTCACCATAAGAAGAAATCATAATTTTTATTTAAATGAAAGGATTACATAAGGCAGTTACGGTCTCATTACATAACCCCTTATAACACCAGCATAAGACTTAAGAGTATGGTGTACTAGGGTGATAGATTCTTGGGACGACTCGGCCAACATTGCATGGGTAGTTATTTCTATTAGTTTGAACTTCTGGCGAAGGTGATTTCGTTCCAGCTTCACATGATGAATTTCAGCTTGTGTTTGGTCCAGAGCAAATCCCAAAGGTGATACCTCCATCTCGAGTTCTGTCAGATGGGCTTCGATCGGCCCGAGACTACTGGATGGGGCCATCAAATCTTCTTCTTATATTAATTAATCAAGATAACTTGTATTTATAGACAATAATTGTAACATTTAGTTACCAACGGTATTATTGACCAATGGTCATATAACAGTCAAAACCCAATGGTCTCATTTTAATTATAGTCATTTTATTAAATGAAAAAAATAAAATAACCCACAAAAATTAGGGAACAAAATCTACTCAAAATTTCAGGTCATTACAATCTTCCACTTTAATAAATTGCATCCTTGCAATTTTAATATTGGGCTTGGAAATTTCATTGAAAGTAACACATCAGAAAAAGAGTCTGTAAAACCATTACATTAAAAGAAAGAAAGGGAAGTACAAAGGTCGCCCAAGTTAACCCATAATATGATTACATGTAGGGAAACATGGATATGGAAGAGAAAAAAAGGGTCATGTTCTAATGGAGAGTGATAGAAAACATGATTTGGAGAAAGTTAACCACTAGAAAATCACAAACTTATGATGTGTGTAAACGGTCATTGATTACCCAATAGGAAACGTAAACCTACAAAATTTTTGTTTTACGTTCCTTTTCATAATTTTGAGGAATTCAATTACTAAATAGAATAAAACATAAGGAAATATAATTACATTCAATTAGAGTTTCATCCTTTAATAAGTTTCTACCAAAACTAATCATTTCTCCAAATGATGAGAATTTAAAAAGACTTGGTCACATCAAAAGCACAAGAATCATCTTCTAGAGATTCACATAATCCACAAAAGGAGAACTATATATTTCCCTTGTATTTAGACATAAAATAAAACAAAAATGTTTAGTAAGAGATCATATAATCCCCAAAAAGGATAATCCTTTATAAAAAACTAATATTAATCTCCAAAATTCAAAAACTAGAACCCAAAGTTCAAGAAAGACCATTCAATACACAATCGTCCTTAAAATTCATCAAAATAATCCAAACTAAGATTGAAACCCAAAACTCAGAAGGATTTAATCACATAATATTCAACAATAAATCTTAAAATTTATCTCCAAATAACATTGACTACTCTTAAAGTATCATACAAAAGTGTAATTAACCTAATCACATATTCTCTATTCTAGGTTAATCATTTTCCAGAAATAACCCAAATCACCATATGTCCACAATAAATACATAGATTCTTACAAAAATAAAAAATTTCAACCATTCCTCCAGAAATAATATCATGCATTATTTTATTTTCATTAGGAATATAGTACTCCAAAAGAGAAATCATCGTCCAAAATAACCTTTATCATTTACTCACCAAATCATTTTCCAATAGAAAGGATATCAATTTGATAAACCACTTACTCAATACTCACAAAAATACCTGAAAATTTTCCTATATTTAAACTTTTCTATTGGGTTATTCCTAAATTTTTCATATCCTAATTTCCATAAATAACTAAACCATCCTTTGATAACAACTATAGCATCCTTCCTTTTTATAACATAACTTTTCATTAAATTTTACAAAACCGAGGATCTTTAAGGTTTAGAGTCTAGGAAACCATGAAATTAATGCATGATCACATAAAACAATATTATTATACACTTGAAAGGCTTCTTCTCTGTTCATCCTAATTTAATTAATGCATCTCATCACCTGGGAGAATACATCAAAGGAAAGGGTGAGCAGAAGGCCTAGTAAGGGAAACAAGAGAAACATTTGACATGTGAACATGAGATACATCAATAAAGTCATGATAAATAACTTTAAGGCATGAGAAAGAGATCACAAGACATATCATAATAAAAATAACGTGTTTCATAACGTGGAGATGTGGCTACAAAATTTAACTTAGACAATCATTTCCGTTTTACCAAGGTCCATCCCCAAGGTGTCATTAAAAAAATTACCAAGGTTATTCACCAAGGTATCATTAAAATTATAATCCCTAAAGATTACATCATTACCCAATGCATTGGAGAGCTATCAGGGTGCACCCTTAAATTTGTCTTTATTATTATGTGAGCCACATATAACATCATCAATAATTTCATAAACAACCCATATAGCATAAAATAAGTGGGTTTCATTTCATAGTCATAACATTTTAAAAACTGCTTTAAAGACGTGATCTTTATGTCACTTTAAACCCACATAAAAAGAAAAGAGGGTCTCATGTATGTAAATCCTAGAATTTAAAATAGAAAATTTTGATATATATGTGAATACCCCGTATAATAAAGAGTTTTTAGTATTCACTTAATAAAAGAAAAGAATTTGAGAAAAAGAGAGAGACATTTTGAGACGAAAATTCTACAGCATAATGACTATGTTGCAGGGTTTTATAAAACATTGAAAAGAGAGGGGACATGGGTTACCCACTCATAAATTATCCAAAAAACAATATAGGGATAGAATATAAAGGATATAAGAGCATGGTAATGAAATTTTAAAGTCATACCATATGAAATGAAAAACATGGAAGGAAGACAACTATAAGATTTCTCTTATGAAAATTCGGCAGCCTAACAGCGTCACCTAAAACTTCAAAAATTGAATTGATGAGATCAAATAGGGTCTTTCATAATTTGAAAATAAAAGAAAAATATTATGGATATACATATCATACCCCAATGTAATAAAAAAGAACTTGAAAGACTTGACATGAAAATAGAACTTGAAAGTGAGAAGGGTGAAAGAATCCCTTAAAAAATTCGGTAGCCTAACGACGCCACTTAAGCATTCTTAAAATGAATTGATGAGAGAAAGAGGGGGTCTCTAATCATATTAACATGAAAAGGAAAGTAGGATAAATATAAAGGAACATCCCCAACATAAGAACATGGAGCTTAAAATAAATGACATGAAGGAGAATACATGAAAAGAAAGAGAGAGGTAGGATCCCTTACCTTGAAGAGTAAGTACGAAATCATGATGTTTGGGGAATTGGGAGGATTTAGGGCACCTTGGGAGGACTCCTTGGGAGTTAAGGAGACTATAACTTTGTTAAAGAGAATTTTAGAATGGAAAGGATGAGAGAATGTCTTGATATTTATAGGGGAAGTGATGGGACAAGGCATTAATGGCCAAGGGACACCTCAATGGTGGTATTGGCAAAACCATGGGCTTGCCTATGGTATTTGCCCATGGTTTTGGCCACTTGGGACACATCATACCTTATCTTACTATTAATAAGTCGACCAGAATTATTACATAATTATTTTATCCTTAATGATGTCATTAAACACCGAAAACTCTAAACTGAAAATTCACTATTCACTGAAAATTCATCTTTTTCAGAAGAATACCGAAATTTCACCTTAACCAAATATCGATTCTCTCATTTCAAAAATGAACAAAATTTTATGAAAATAATTTTCTAAATATTTTTAATTTATTTTTTATATAAAAACACTATTCACTGAAAAATCAACTATTTCAGAAAATTCCCAAAAATTCACCTTAACCTAATATCGATGCTCTAAATTCAAAAATGAACCCCATTTTATAAAAATAATTTTTTAAATATTTATAATTTAATTTTAAAATAAAAAACACTATTCACCTGGAAAGACTAATACTTAACGAGTACTTTCTGGAATAGTTATTTACCTATTTTATTGAATCACATTACTTAATCAAGGTTCCTAGATTGTATTAATACTTTATTAAGTGTGGTTACTTAATCTATTTGATCACATTACTAATCATAAGCATAAAATCACTATTCATAATTTACTATTCGTCAAAATTTATGTTGATCTTATTAGACTATAAATTTCTTACTGAACATAACTGTAGAAGACCATTTTTTGAAAATCATTACAAATTATTAATTATATAAGGTTTACATATATATTTTTAAAAATATCCTTCACAAATTCATCAATAATATGCATAATATATTTATCCGGCCATTTGAAAATTCACAAAATTCACCATAAGAAGAAATCAGAATTTTTATTTAAATGAAAGGATTTCACAAGGCAGTTATAGTCTCATTACATAACCCCTTATAACACCAGCCTATGACCTAAGAGTAAGGTGTGCTAGGGTGATAGAATCTTGGGGTGGCTCGGCCAACATTTCCCGAGTAGTGATTTCTATCTGCTTGAACTTCTCGCGAAGGGGATTTCTTTCCAACTTCACATGATGATGTTCGGCTTGGGTTTTGTCCAGAGAAAAGCCCAAAGGTGTTACCTTCTTCCCAAGTTCCGTCAAATGGGCTTTGATCGGCCTGAGACTACAGGATGGGGCCATCAAATCTTCTTTCCATATTAATTAATCAAGATAACTTGTATTTATAGTCAATAATTGTAACATTTAGTTTCCAATGGTCTTATTGAACAATGGTCATATAACAGTCAAAACCCAATGGTCTAATTTTTATTATAGTCATTTTATTAAATGAAAAAAAATAAAATAACTCACAAAAATTATGGAACAAAATCTACTCAAAATTTCAAGTTGTTACAATATCTAGAGATACATGTGTGTGAAATAACCAATATCCACCATATCACTATACACATATATATGGGGAATCTAACTGATGTTTATACCAGAAAAAGTAACAAACAAGAGAAGAGAGCAAGGCTAAAGGTGGTGGTCAGCCATCCATCCTCCCACCATGATATTGTGGAACAAATCCTCATAGATTCCACTGGTTTTCAGTCACACTTATAATCATGGTTGGGGTATAATATTAAATAATATAATATACATGATATAATATAGCTCACAAAAACACTATGGTAATAATATAGTCTTAGACCCAACTAAATCTAACATTGCTCAGACTCCTGGATTCCACTGTGAAGACCATTTATCCTATATGCATTCAAGAATCTAAAATAATTACATTAATTATTTTTCAAATTTTATCATTTCCATCCATTAATTAATTTATTAATCATTTAAATAACCATTAAAATTATATCAATATACATTCATCAACCACTAGGGTGAATTCCATTACCTCTAGGAATAAACCAAATTGCATCTGTGGTTTCTCAAGATTAAAATCATTTTAATATTTCCATTCCATTAACCACAAACCCACAGAAAAATAATTATTTAATGATTGTTATCATCATTCTATAAACCACATACTCCAGGAAAAAGCATCCTAATCTACCACCAAAAGAAAATATGTGATGGATCACATCTAGCTACCTCAAGAAGTGGGGAAAGGAATGTTTATAAAACAAGAATCCTAACTACTAGCCATTAAAGATATTCATAATAAATCATTCCATATATCATAACATAAATGCGTAATACAACATTCAACTAATACCATCTTCTCCAGTTACCTCCCTGACAACCACATGCATGTCCCGATGCATCTCGCCATCACAGACTTCAACTACTACCATATCATCTATGCCTCCCTGCCCACAACACAATAGCCATACCAGGGAAATACATCTCTAGAACATAACACATATGGGACTCCCCACCCCATATCAAATCCCATAACGATGATCACATCTAGATCACATCATAAAAGCAACATGAATCAAACAAGCATATCAAACACGGAAGTCTAGGACTTACAACAAGGTATCCTACATTCACACATAAACGGTCTCTCACGGATCCAAACTAAAGCCAATAATTATTCTTAAGAATATTGAAAAATCATTTTGTAGATATTATCTTTAGCAAACAACCTGTTTTTATTCCATCATAAATTAATTGATTCATTATTACAAGTTCCAATGATGGAAATACTAAAGAATTAATCTACAACAAACTATCAAAATATAAACATGATCTTAGTATTAAAAACAGTATCAATCAACTTATAGAAGTTCCATTTTCACTAAAATTACTTTTCATTAATATAAAAATTCTCAAAAAGTATTATCATGCTTATCATTCCTTATCAATTTTATTAACACATGGATGAACAAATTTAATGAAGCATTAAAATTAAATCATTTTAATTCTCATTGAATTATATGAATCACTAGATTCATTAAAAAATTAATCTTATATAATTATTAATACAATTACTCAATTAGTTATATCTTCACATTCTTTACAATTTTTGATCAAGAAGAACGTGATAATCTATAGAATCATAGGACATACTAAAAAGCATAACGTTGATAACATAATATCAAGAAAGTAAAGAGGCAAAATATTATCCAGTTAGGAATAAAACAATATATCCATGAAGAAAAAACTATTTATTAATCCTATTTAATCTTTATTAGGTTAATTACATTACCATACAAATGGATAAACTGTGTTAACTTTACATTTTCATGAAAATAAATTAGAGAAGAAATTATTATCCTAACTCAACAGAGTCGATGTTTTTCACATGAGAATAAACCATCATTGTAGATCCTGAACACCCCTCTCACAAAAGATTCATCTATATATGGATTTCAACCTCTAACAACACCAACAAATATCCATGAAAACACTGTTATAATGATATAGAGAAACTGAAATCACTTGGAAGGAAGAAGCAGGATGATCCGGATCGAAGATCCATGATAGAAGAGGTAGAGTGTACCTTGGATATCCACTAATCAAAGACAAAAGTATGTGATTAGTATTTTTAATGGGATTCTAAAAATACTTAATATAGAACCAAAAATCACATAGAAATTGAGATAAATCCATATGGTTTGTCAAAATAAGAGGTGATGCAACTTATAAAAGGGAACTGCATGATGGATTTTCAAGGTGTAAATCCATTTCATGTCCTGAAATTATTATGTTTTTATGAATCACCAAGAAAAAATCAGTTTATACCATTTAATACCATTTTATTTCATGTCATGAATCTCCACTTGAATGATACATACAAAATCCTTGAACCTCACATTCATGATGTGAAACCCTTATATGTCATGTATTATCTTTACTTCAATCTTTTAGTAATACAACACATCCATATCTTCTATTTTTCTCCTCTAAGCACCATATAATTCAAAAACACTCAAAGGGCCATACTATATACTTTTGGAACCTTATAATTAGTTTGGAATAATATTAATTACAATTAATATATTATAATTCATTATTAATAATAATAAAATTTATTTTTGATTAATAATAATTTCATTAATAATTAATTTTCAAATTATTTATTAATTTTATTTTTATTATCAATCCTTATAAACTAAACCATAACTATTTTTAATGAATTATTAATAAGAAACTATTGTTATTGTAATGTGTTGGAAAAGGTAACCCTCAATCCTAAATGGAAAGTCAACAATTGTTAATAGGAAGTCCGACCTTATAAAATGGTTTGTTGAGTGAGTGTTTAAAGGGTGTAATATTTTCCTAATAATTTTTTGGAAGTAATTAAAAATAAAAATTTCAAATAAATTTTAAATATATATATATAATATATAATTTTAATTAAAAAATAAAGAAGATGATGAATTTCCATTCAGTTCCATCCTTAAATTTTGTATGAAGATGATACTAAACAAGGAAGAACCTTATTCAGAATTATTCAAAAGAATGCATGTCTAAATTTATTCCACCACAAATGGATTTACATAGAAAGAACTAAATGGGAAAAAACAACCTTATAACCCTTATCACGAACCATCCGAGTACCCTAGTAACCCAACAATCAAGATGAACATGACATGGCTTGAAGGGCATTCTGATCCCCACGGGTTGGAAACTAGAACCCAAAATCATACAATATGAAAGTGGGAATACAATTTCCACAAACACAATAGAATAAAGATAAACAACTCAGTATTAATATAAGAAAAAATCCCTAGGTATAAGTTCACCAGCAGTCAAATAGGAAATAACATCCCAAGGTGAAACCATAATCATAAGAAAAATAGTATAAAATCCCAACTTCTAATGGACATAACTATCCAAGACCAAGGATCAAAAACAACTACCACCTCTAAGTGGCACCTTACCCTTACTCAAACTTGGAGGAAGATAATCTATAAACTCCCAAAGTCATAGGTAGGGTGTGAGATAAAATCCCAGTAGGGTCTCACCAAGGATTCAATAATAAGATGCCAATATTTAATTAACCATAGATGGATTTCATTTTAAAAAAAATAGGGTAGAAATTTCAAAATAATAATTAAGAATATCACGCTTCACATTTAAAATTATGGAATTACTTTAATAAAATGGATTAAAAAACATTTTATATTAAACAATATATATAATTTTAGGAGGCATGGTAAATATTTTACAACTTGAAGTGGAATATATATATTCATTTCAAAAAAAACACTGAGCAACATGGTCATCTTCCAAAAGGTACGATAGTTCTAGGTTATGGGATCCTCACACCCTCATATGATAATAACTACTATATGTGAACAAATCCATTAAAAAGTCTAGAGAGGACTCAAATATATCCTATTGAGGAATAATATGTGTTAATAATGTCTTTTTAGTGTTTGAAAGATTCAATCCATTGGTAGGTAAATTCCATCCTAGCGTGTTTCTACCAATAACTCACTTTATACCTGATTATGAATGTGATATAATACAAATCAATGATGCATTATTCATTTTAGGAATTATTAAAATACAATAAATCCAATTTTCCATTTAAAATATTTCATTTTATCATTAAAAACCAAAATGGGGTTTTAATCAAAACATGCCTTTTATGAGATTAAAGTGATGGGTTTAAATCAAAATAGTTTAATCTATTTTTTACATATAAGAAATTGAAATCATTGCACATTTAAATTGTACAAATTTATTTAACAATTTAAATTCCACAAATTTAGTTTCCCATTTTTTCATAAAATCCATAAACACACACCAATTCAATGGAATTGGTAGTTTTCCCCCAATTTGATTCCAAAACCAATTAAAGCACCCAATACACTAGAATTGGGTTTTCTGTAAACCAATTGAATAAAATTTCATGGAAATAAAAAAATTTATTTTACTCATACAATTTAATTTAAATCAAGTAATTTAGGGTTAATAAAAAATGTCCATAATAACAAAACCACCTACATTAGGATCACGAGATCTCAAATAACAAATCACTAATTGGGAAACGTCAACAATGAACACCAAAAATGAAGATCCAAGAATCTACCCTAGATTAAAGATAAAAAATTTATATTAGATCCTATAACAACAAAAATATATAAAAAACACTAAGGAGAATAAAAAGAGAAAATAAGATAATGATAACAGTAAGAGGAAACCTACTAGGTGGAGATCGAACATCATTCACCAAGGTTCAATTAGATTTCAGAAAGGTGTAGAGGGGCCAGAAATTCCTCTTAGTAGATCACGAGGAAGAAGAAACCATATGGTGGATTTATAGGTCCACAATTCATGCAAATGGAGAGTTTTATGAATTTTAAAATTAAGTTTCTTCTAAAAAATCTCATATTTATAACTAGTTGGATATGGCCACGTGTTTAGAAAAAATCATGAGACCTTTAAATGAACCCATTTTGAATGGATTTTATAGTTTATACTAGGTGGTTGCATTGATTCTCAAACCATAAACCAATTTTTGATAACCTCATTGCCTCGGTTTCTATGGTTTACTCTAGTAGGGTGCACAGTTTGGGAAAACCATGCACCAACCGTGAAAATCCAAGAAAAATTAAAAATTTATATTGTTTTCACCCAAAACAAAACCAAATAAAACCCAAATAAATCTTGGAAAAAATAGGGGTTTAAAAATACCTGAAAAAAATAATAGGATGTCATAACATCCCCACCATATAAACTTTATATCCCTAGAAAACCTACATAGAAGTTTCCTTGGTAAATAGATGAGGCCACTGCTCCCTCATTGGTGCCTCCCTCTCACAAATATCTTGTGAATCATAAACATGATTCCATATCACATGAACAAATTTTATTTCCCCCCAACAAAGTATCTTGGATTCAAAATCAACTATCTGGAATGGGTGTTCAGTCACTGATAAATCTGGTTGAACTGCAAGATCACTCCAGCTCAAAACATGAGATGGATTAGATAGATAATTTCATAACTGAGATACATGGAGAATGTTATGCATTGAAATCAGATATGGTTTATGTGATAAATGGTAAGAAACATTCCCCACCTTCTTAGCAACCTCAAAAGGACCCATAAAATGAGGAGCAATATTCCCTTGCCTCTATAGACGCCGATGACCCAAGTGAGGTGAATCTTTCTAGAACACAATGAAAATATATAAAAACACAAATAATCTGTGATGATGATCAATATAAGGCTTATATCATCTATATTCCATCAAAATTATATGACGAATCAACTAAATCTTAGTTCTCATATTTTGAACCAAGCATAGTCCAACCTAGGAAATTTCACCAATATCTAACAAAAAAATGAAGATCAATAAGGTCGGTCATAGAAGGCCTCAAAATGATCCATTATGATCATAGACTAGTAACCATAATTATAATGAAACTCAACCATCCCTAAATTATCATCCTGAGATCATCCAAAGTTAATGACATAGGTTCAGAGCATATCCTCAAGAATCGGTAGAGCTCTTTAAGCCTAGCCATCCGATAGCGATTGGTATGCTATACACAAATGGACCTGAAATACTAAGGCATCATAAAGGAATTTCAAAAAAATATAAGTAAAATAGGGACCCCTATCAGAGACTATAGTAGATGGAACTCTATGAAAATGAGAAATCTATTTTAAACAGATATTTTCCAACTCCTCAACCTTGGCTGTATCACGAATGGGTATAAAGGGAGCCTATTTTGTCAGCCTATGGATCAAAACCTACATCACATTACACTTCACCTAGGTATACGACATCCCGACCAAAAAGTCAATATAGATATCATCTCAATTCCATGTTGGCACTAAATATGGCTGAAGAAAAACTAAAGGTTTCTATGGATCAACCATCACCTGTTGGAACATATAACAGTGGTAGAAAGAATCATCAATTCCCCATCTCATACTCAGCGACCAGAATCATTGCCACATGTCATAGAACATTTTCATAGTTCCTAGGTGAACTACCCATTGGGAATTATGGAAATACCCCATTCTGACATTCCATACCACTAAAAACAGAAGAAAACATTTTCAATAGCATAAAACTCCCTCAATGTAGAATAAACACTCAATAATGGTCACCCCCACCACAATGAGAGTCTCTAATGACACAAAACTCACCATCAAGATAATGTTCCTGAAATATCATCTCAAAAAGAAATAATGTCAAATGAAAAATGGAAACATAAACCCTAGACCATGATTTCCAGACTCCAATATAAAATTTTCAAAAGATCCACCATGTTACACTCTTCTGATGATTCTTTCATTTCATGGGTTGAAAGATTCCAATTCGACACATCTGCAACATCATTACCTTTCCCCGCAGTATAGGTGATTTCAAATTCAAAATATTACAGGTATTAAACCAAACAAATCTTGTATAGATTCAAATATTTTTAGTAGAATATATAACTCAAGATCTTATGGTCATAAAACATGATAAAACTTTCTTCATAATGTTAATGATGAAAAATCTTATGTGTGTGCATCACAACTACGAGTTCAAGGTCATGGGTCGAGTAATTATTCTCATGTGACCTAATCTAACATGAGCCATAAGAAATTACATGAACAGAATGAATTATAACACAAACCATCACGAACCTGATGCATCAAGAAAGACTAGATAGACCTACCCAGCCACTAGAAGAGTCATCAATGGTATATTAGTAAAAATAAATTTCAGATAAACAAAATAATTATGACAATTCTCATCCCAATCAAACTTTACTTCTTTTAAAGTCATATCATTCATTGGAGAAGGTAACATTGAGAAGACCATAATGAACCATCGATAATACCCTACTTAACCCAAGAATCCCTGAAAATAAAAAAAATTCATGGTTGTTCCCATGTTATAACAACTTTAACCTTTTCAAGATCAACTAAAATATCATGTTCTGACACCTTGTTCCCCAATAACTTCACTCCATAAATCCATAAATCATAATTTTAAATCTTGGCATAAATATGGTTATTTAATAAAAAATCTAGAACAACTCTTAGATGATGTAAATGATGTCCCTAGAACTTAGATTAAACAAGAATGACATCCAAAAAAACTACGATAAAGGTATGAAAGTAATCAAGAAAAATTATATTCATCAAATACATAAGGACTGTAGTAGTATTGGGTAAACCAAATGTAATAACAAGGTACACATAATGACTATACCTTCTCTAAAAGGCAGTTTTCTGAATGTCAGATTATTTTATTCTCAATTGATGGTAACCATATCGAAGGTCAATATTTGAAATCCAATTTCCCCCCTTCAAATCATTAAATAGATCATCAATACAAGGAAATATATATTTTTGATTTACCATAACTCGATTTAGTTTTTGGTAATCAACTCAAAGATGAAGTGAACCATCAACTTTCTTAGGAAAAAAAACCAAAACTGACCAAAGTGAAACACTCGAGGGTATAAATCCTTTATCTATAAGATCATCCAAATGAGTCTTAAACTCATTAATTTCATATGTAGCCTTGATATATGAAGGAATTGAAACTTTTTGGGTACTTGATACCAAATCGATATAAACCTCTACCTACCATACCAGTGGGGAACCAGATAAGACAAAAGGAAACAAATTGGGAATCTAGAAGAAAATAGATGGATATAATCACTCAAAAATTCTCACTCAAGATCAAAATAAAACATAGATATTAATTTCCCCAGCTCTCGATAATAGGGTATGGTTGTACTCAACCTCATGTCCCATTCTCTATGAAAGATTCTGCAAACCCCATCAGTTGTAGTGAAGGGGACCCATCAAAGGTAACAATAAATCCAAGATTTATTGGTAAGGAAAAAATCCATCTCAAATATTATGTTGAGAGGTTTCATGTCTAGAACCATAAAATTCCAAGAATTCTCAAAATCTGATAGAGTGAAAACAAAAGTATGGATTTGGAGACCCTGCTCGCCCTTCTTTCTAAGGGGTGTAGTAATATGCATCACATTAGAAAAAATATCGACATAAAGATTTAAAATATTAATAATATAGGTCGAAACAAATGAATGATATGTACCAATATGAAATATATAAGTCACTAATGATGAATCTATAGTGATGTTACCTCTCATGGCTGCTGGACCTGTATCCACTTCCTATGGAGATTCTTATAATATATGAAGAATCTTTATTTCGATGCCTATGGTTGGAACCCCTTTTTATTGGAACCAATGTAGTTATTTGATAGTAATTGAGTACAGTTTTTTTATCAATCCTCACATGGTTGATCAAGGAGTTTTTAGGACAAGTTCTTTTATAGTACACACTGACAATAGTGTTTAATGTGGCATCATTTCTCATTTTTTTTTCAAATTTTTGTGTTCAAAATAAGAAGGAAAGGGATAGCATCATGAAGGGTTGTTTTATGGAATAAAATCTCCATAAATATGAAAAATTCATGGGTTTCGTGAGTACTAGGTTGATGTTCGAAAATATTTGAAGCATCGCAAATAGTGATGGCGTTCTTTGCGATTATGAGAGTTGGATCATCATGAGTGCACTATGGTTTGATAGAAATATTCGCAACAACGTCAAATATCAATGAAGATTCATGACTAGAGGAGCACCACAAAGTTATTTTTGAATGATCTAAAAAATGTGGTAGAGGTGGAAGAGCATCCAAAATAATAGAAACTATAAATATAAGTCAACCACCACTTCATTTGTGACGAAATTATTTAGGGAAAATATGGAATCGCTTTGATTTTGCGAAGCTAGGGGAGCTCTATGAATCTAAATTTTCTATGGGATATTGAGCATCCTGAAAATACTACTTGAGTCTTGAATTATTCTAATGATTTTGATTAATGGGTGCTTCGTGATTACAATGTATTTTAAATTGACTCAGTGAGCTCCAGTAAGGTAGGGTGCTTCGTGAAGGGAGTGAGATTCATGAAGGAGCTTCATGAAAGGTAGTTTTGAATATCAGTTTTCAATGAATATGTATTTCAAAGTGCATAAAATCAGATCTATGGTGCAAGAAGAGACCCATGATTGTTAGGTAAAAAGGAATTAATTCCAATCTATTGAAGTGACATTCATGTAGATAAACTGAGCATGACATCACCCAAGGCAGTGAGTTAGGGGGAGTCGATGGAAGTGTTCCAAGGGACGTAGTGTGTTATATATAAAATCTTGTAAAGGAAGGGTACCTAGAAAAGAGTGACTACGTATAAAATCATATATTACACAACTACTAAAGATTATAGATTTAGGAATGAATAACACACTATCAGCGTATGCTCCTTAGACTAGCCCTTAGTGGTGAACCAAGTAAAATTGTTATATTATGTCTTTGTTTGTTTTCTGATCATTCCCATTACAAAATTTTAATAGGTTCCTATCAATGTAGGAACAATATTCTTCACTTTTTAATAAAATTTTGACACCCTAGTTCACCCCTCCCCTCTCAAGGAATTCTATATTCCTTCAAGTGGTATTAGAGGGAGGTTTCTATTGTTAAATATATCATTTTTTCAATCATAGAGAATTCAGTGAATGTTAGGGGAGTCCCCCTATTTTATGGAACAAACATCTAGATTTAGAAGAATATGATATGTTATCTATGATCTCTTAGAATAGAATTACTCTTTGATACTGCACAAGGTATTATAGTATCTAATGTGACATGAATTTCTATGATTGAAACATATAGTAAAATGCTTCATGTAGATGCAAAAGTGAAAAATTCCCTTACTACAACACTCTACGATCAAATCCATATAAAGGTAATAAGTTTCCCTTAAGCCAAGTCTATGTTGGAATATGTAGAAATATATATGATGGTGATAACAAAATGAAAGAGGCCAAACTTCAAGTTTTTCACAACAAGTTTGATGATCTGATGACGCATCCTGATGAAAATGAAAACACATTTTTCTATCAAATTACTAAATATTTTGGATAAATTCTAGGGATTGGTGAAAAAATTAAAGACATTGAAATTGTAAATAAAATATTGAGAAGTATTCCTCTTATTTAAAATCCATAAGTATCATCCCATGATGAAAGTGATATTTCAAAACATTCTTTTGAATATTTATTGAGTAGTTTGGTAGCATATGAAATGATAGTAAAACAAGAAGTTGTAACAAGTCATGGTATCAATAAGATTTCATTCAAATCCATTGAAAACCATGAGATTTCTAAAGATTGTGTTAATAAAGATGATGAGGAAGATGAATTCCTTTCTCTGTATCCCATGAAATTCATGAGAGGAAAATAGAGACTTTAAGGAAATATACCCTTGAAATAATTTCATGTTGGTAGAGTTGGGAACATTTTCTCTCGGTGATCAAGGAAGTTCGATGATGAAGAAAGTGAATCTGGAAAATCACAGAAGCCTTAGAAAAGGTTTTCTAAAAAGGGAGACTTCAAATATTGAAACAAATTATAGAGAAATAGTGTTCATTTAAACAATAATATGATCACAATGAATTTTTTGTGTAATATAAATTAGAGTTTAAATATGGGACCCAAGCACATATAATGGATACAATTGAAAATTTAGAAGCATCAAAAGATAAAGCTATAGATAATGAATTGATTGTTGATGTTGATCTCAAGTCAAAACTTGAGGTTGATCTTGGGAAAATTTAGAATCAAAGAAACATAGTAAAAAAGTATAGAAGATTTGTGGAAGAGTCATCAAAATATTTTTATCAACTAGAAGTTGAAATTAATCCATTGGAAGAGGTATTAAAAGAACATTAAACATCTTTTGAATGCTAAAAAGATATAAAGAACATAAGATCAGAATTGAAGGTTAGGAAAAGTTCATCAATGAACGTCTATCCAGACTAGAAGATAAGTCCAATACTATTGAGGGACATCAATAAGAAGTTGTTACTCTCATCGGTAAACTTGAAAGTGAATAGGACTCAAAAAAACAAAGAATAATATATTGTTCAGAATATTCTAAGATACTGAGCTATTTGAGAGAGCTAAGAATGGTTTTGATGGGGTATAAAAGGATTTTAATGATCAATGATAAACATTAATGTAAAATACTATAATTGGTAGTGATGATGAGACATAATTTTTTTGAAATAAAATGGGTCAGAATAAAGGTAAGGTGATAGTTGGACATATCACAAAGTCACCTAAAGTCATGAAAAAGAAAGACTGAAATCAAACTGAAAGGATAAATGAAAACTATCCTCAGGATTCCAAAAATGATCGATAGTTAAACTGTATTACAATGGAATGGGACATGATGAGGAATATAATTGAGAAGACATTTCTCCTTAGGAAATTTCAATTTTGTGGCTATTTGGATCATACCATGTCATACTATGAATAAAAAAAGAGATATTTGAATAGGAAAGAACTAAGAAGACAATAAAGGGTAATGAATTCATATCCTACATCTTATATAAGAAATATATTTTATGTATACTATTTTCATTTCTCTAATTTTGTCTATAAGGATATTTATTTTTGGTAGATGAAGATGGAATTGTCACCTACATAACTCAGAGAAATTCCAATCCCCACCAACTAGACATAGTTTCTCTTACAAATGTGTTTTCTACTTTGGAAGAAAAAAAAGAGTATGATGAACCAATATAGATGGAAAATATATTTTGAAGGCCATATTTAACTCCCACTCAATTAAATATTTCTTGGAAGGAAAATAAGAAAGTTGAGAAATCTAGTCTTGCAGAAGTCTCTCTCAAAGCTACAAAGAACTATAGCTCTAGGATTATTGATAGCAGATGCTCATCCCATATGATGGGGAATGAATATTTATTTATGAATGTAAAGAAAAATTTTGATGGATTAGTTAGGTTAATCAATTATGATTCTTTTAAGATCAAAGGAAATGTGAGTATAGAATTGGAAAGTGATGAACTTAAGATAGTAAAAGTTCTTTATGTGGATGGTTTGCGTCACAATCTTTTAAGTGTGAGACAAATCTATGACCCATGACTTATAGTGACATTAAATCAATAAGGGTTCACTATAAAAGGAAATATAAGAAATTATCCAATTAAATGTTTCAAAATATTTGACAACATATATCAAGTTGATAGTAACGAGAAAATATTCTATTTGGCAGTTGAGAAAGAAAAGAACTTGTGGCATTGAAGGTTTTGCCACATTAATCAAAGAGACATGGAAACAATATCTTAGATGAAGATAGTCATGGATCTCCCCAATTTGAAATTTGAATGAGAAAAGTCTTGTGATGCTTGCATATGAGGGAAGTTGGTCTGCAGTTTATTTCAGCCAAATAAGAAAAGGAAATCAAATCTTATTGATCTCATCCATACAGATGTATGTGCTCTGATAAATGTTTCTGGAACATATAGAGAAAAATGCTTCATTATTTTCATGGATCATTACAGTATGATGGATTGTGTGGTGGTTATACATAATAAATATAAAGTGTTTTATTTCATGAAAACTTACCACTGAATAATAGAGAATGATATTGTACACATGATCAAAGTTATATAGTCTAAAAATTGAGGGGAATACACATCAATTGAATATGAAAATCACATAGAGAAATATGTAATACAACATGAGGTGATTTTTTTGATAATTACACAAAAAATGGAGTTATTGTGTAAAAGAATAGATAGGTGAAAAATATGTCTAAAACTGTACTGATTGAGTGTGGTATCTCTCTCCATTACTAGAAAGTGGTCATTGAGGCTGTAGTGTATACCAAAAATAAAATATGGATTTGTATGGGAGAAAACAAGACACCATATGGGTTATTTTATTGAAGGAAGCTTGCTTTAATTTTTTTGTGTGTTTTCAAATGTAAATTTTTTATCAGAAACAAAGAAATAAATCAAGTTAAGTATGGTGATGTGGCAGATAAGGGAATATTTCTTGGTCGTTCATTGTAGATAAAAGCTTAAAAATGTTTCAATAATCATCTTGGGATAATTATTGAAAGTATTGTTGTCAATATCATTGAATATAATACCAATAATACTGAAACAAGATCTTATAATAATATTATAAAAGAAGAATAAGATAGTGGATATGGAATATATTCAAATACATAAGTGGAAGAAAGTATGAAAATGTTTAGGGGAAAAAATGACGATGATTCATAAGATGAATCAAAATAAGAAACAATGTATGAAGAAAATTAATCTAAACCTAATATGAGAAATAAAAAACTGAAATTGGTCAATCTAATATCATTAGGGATTGGACCATACCAACACATACAAGGATAATGAGGAATGATTCACATTATTCATTCCTATAAATTATAGAACCAACCTCATTTGACTAATTAATGAAGGATGAATAATGGGTTAAGCCAATAAATAAATAATATGATCATATTGACAAGAACCAAACATGGGATCTTGTTAAGACACCTCATGATCAAAATGTGATCATAATAAAGTGTATTTTTTTACTTTTTTTTATGATAATGGAAATGTATCCTAAATAAGGAATTCTTGGTGTGTAAAGGATATTAATATATTTAAGGTGTTGATGTTGAACCAAAATTTTCTTTAGTAATGAGACTGGAGTCGATCATCATTTTTCTTATAATGGGAATTAAAATAAGATATAAAGCCTATCAGATGGATGTCAAGTCAACATTAATGAATGGAGTTCTTGAAAAGGAAATATAAATTGAACAACCAGTGGGATTTTTGATTAGAAATGACGAAGAAACTATTTGTAGATTAAATATGTCTCTTGATGGTGTAAAACATGCATCATGTGCTTGGTATTCTCAACTGGATGCGTATTTGATGAATCTTTAATTCAAAAGAAGTTGTTTTGATCCTAATATTTAGGTCTAAAATTTAAAGGAAGATCAATTTATTGTGTTGGTGTATGTGGATAATATCATTTTCAGTGGAATCAGGCAGGGATCTGTGAAAAAATTTGCTAATCACATGAAATCAAAATTTAAAATGTCTGTGATTAGTGACCTCACATATTTCCTAGGGTTATAGGTTATTCAGAATAAGGATTACACTTTAATTTCTCAGAAAACATATACAATAAAATTACTAAAGAAATTCAATATGCATCACTCCAAACCAATGTCGACTTCGATTGTAGTTGGAATGAATCTTGGAAATCATGAGGATGGGACTTCTATGGTTCCCACCATGTATAGAATAATCATTTAATGCTTATTATAATTAAATGAAACACTTCCACAAATAATCTTTTCAACATGATTGGGGGCCCTCTTTAATGTAAATTCGAAGGTTGAACATATGGAAAAAATTAAATAAATCATGAGGTATATTCAAGGTTCACTAAATTTTGGGTTATACATTTATGTAGGAAGAGACAAAAAGTTGTTAGATTTTTCTGATACTGATTGGGTTAGATATGTGGTTGATAGAAAGTCTAGAAGTGGTGGTGCATTCTTTATTAATAAGAAATGTGTGGAATGGTTGAGTAAGAAATAAGGAAGTACTTATATTAGTACAAAATAATCAGAGTATATATCTGATACAAATGATTTCACTCAGTTATTATGGTTGAAGCAACAAATGACTGATATTTGTGATGAGGTGAACCAACCAATGGTGACTCATTGTGATAACAAGAGCATGATCAATTTTATGAATAATCCTATTCAGTATTCTCATAAAAAACATATTGAAATCAGATATCACTTCATCAAGTAAAAAATTGAACAACGAATGATTAAAATGGTTTATCTTAGAAATGATGACCATGTGGAATAAATTCTTACCAATCCATTAACAATACATGTGTTCTTGAAAAATCACTTGAACCTCAGTGTTACGCCACCTCCCGGTTCCTGAGGAGGTTTCTAGTGTCCCCCTATCCCTAACTGTGTTAAATATTTTAATCTTCTTATGGATATGATGTAGGTTTATAGGGGAGATACGATCAAGGGGAGTGTGTTTCGAGATCCACACATACACAAATAGGTTATTTGAGTTTATTTCCAATGTTGGAGATTCAAGAAAATAAAATGAATGGTATAAACCAGGAGAATAAAAATTTTAGGATTTTCTGGTTGCTAGAGAAAGGAGAATGGGGAATGTAGTTGAATGTTTTTGATAATCCATGAAAGGATTATGTGACATGATGAGAATCAGGTGTTCTGAGGAAACCATTTAGGGCATATAGTTCAGGGATTGCAATGCTTCTTGATACGATCATAGATTATCATGGACATATTTAAGCATTACAAAACACAAAAACCCAATTCAAACTTCCCCTATTGTTTTTAACACTAAGGTTGACTCACATGGACTTATAGTGTTGGATGATTTTCATCTCTCATACCAGGTCTTAATAGCTATTGGTGCTACATTGAATCTATCTAATGATATTCAAAAAACCAAAATGGGGAGATTGTTGGAACCAAGGCCGTTCTTTTCTAAAAATGGATTATGGTTTTTGTTTTTTTAAACCCTCAAATTATTGATCAAAGAGTTTAAAATAAAAGTGTTCTTGTAGTACATGCTAAAAATAGTGTTCAAAGTGGTGTTATTTCCTAGTGTTTTCAAAATGTTTGGGCTCAAAATCTTGTGAAAAGGCTAAAATCGTGAAGGGTTGTTGTAAGGCTCCAGTCTTAAACATTACTTAATCTTGAGTTAAGTCAACAATATGAATTCATTTCACATTTTGGATCTTTTATATTTTATAGTTTTAGAGAATTAGGCTGTAACTCAAACAAAATAACTAAAATATTACAATGTATACACTTCTACTCACTATCAATTTTTTTTCAAAAAACAAAAAACAATTAAAAAGAAACATGTTTTTTTTCATGTTTGAACTTAGTAAATTTTCCTTGATCCCATACTTGACCCTATTTTTCTTTAAATCCTATTAAAAACAAGTAAAAACATGTAATGAGCATAAAAATATCAATAAGGGAAACACAAAGAAGAAAAACTGTTTGTCTAGAGAAAACAAGTAAACCATGAATACTTTATCATAAACTAATAAGTTTCACCTTTAATAAGTATTAAATACACTTCATTGAATATAAGATCATTTCTTACAATTTTATTAATCAAAATACTACCTTGAAACCCATAGAAATCAATTCATAACATATAATGGTAACTTGGAACATAGTCATACATAAATGGAATAACCATATGGTCAACTTCCACACATATCACTAAATGGAAAATCCATATAATTTACTTCCATACCCAGTGAATTAGTGATCTATAATGGGAATAACCCTTCGTATAAGCCATATCAGGCTCACCCATGAGCTATAATGGGGATCAACCCTTCTTATAAGATATATCGGGCTCACCTGTGAGCTATAATGGGGTTCAACCCTTTGTATAAGCTATATCGGGCTCACCCATGAGCTATAATGGGGCTCAACCCCTTGTATAAGCTTTGTCGAGCACACTCGTGAAATGTTCATGAACCATTATACAATTATAACACATAAATGATTACAATTTTAAACCATTAACTCATAATATTTCATTTCCCCTCATAAGAAAACATTTCAAGTTATTTAAATAATAAATCCATTTTTAAAACAAACTTGAAAAATTTTAAAATAAGTTTTTTAAATCAAAGTGTCCCATACCACTTTATTTTTTTTTGAATGGAATTAAAATTTTAAACATGTAAGTCTATATAAATAAATCCATAATATCATTTTGAAAACAAGGACATGAATGAGAAAGATTTAAAAGAATAAATCTTTAAAACACTTAAAACAATGTTTTAGTTAAAATGTACCATACCACTTTGAACATTTAAATTATAATCCACTTTAAAGTAGAAAAATTTTAAAAAAATTAAATAACATGATTATTGATAAAATATGTATATGATAAGTCAAATGTTCTGGATGTACATGTTATAAAAGAATAAAGGTGCATATCATCAAGAAATGTCTCAATGAAAGGAGATTGAGATGAAATCCCTTACCTTGAGTCTGAATCATCACATACAATATTTATCTTCACAAATAATAAAATTAGGTAAATTATTTACTTTATTAAGAACCTTTATAAATTTTATTATTCATTTTATATGACTATTTTCATGTCATAACAATTACTTAATTATTTATGTTTACATCAGGCATTATTTCAATATTTGGTACTCGAGTCGAAAATGAACTTCGTATGTTGTCAATAGTCTATGTGGTCATAAGTCCATAATATCTAGAATAAAATTATTTACCTCATTATCACTTTTATACATCAGATACAATTTTAAATCAAAACATTAACTATTGTTATGAAAAATTACCAACGTTATAATCATGGAGATGGTAGACCGTAAGTACACATGGGTAACATTTCCATTTTTCATTGTTAATTATAGAAATGAGGTAAGTATTATTTTATATTTTCATAATGATCATAAAATAATTAATTTTATATTAATCATTTATATATTCTTATATATACTATCCAAGTTATTTGGTGATTAAAAATAAATCACATCACTTCGTGGAGGTGGTAATTCATATGTACTCACGAACGACGTTATCATATTTTTTTGTATGGAATGTAAGAATGTAATTGATATATTATTATCTTATGATGAGTAATATTTCATGAATATCACATATTAAAATTTAATTCCATCATTAGAACTAGTCATTAAAGACGGTGATGAAAAACGAACTATATCAATTCGTGAGATGGTAGTCCTTCGTACACACAAATGAAAAGTTAATTTTCCATTTGATGAGATTGTAGATGGATTGAAGTGATGGTATTAATAGAATAAAATATCATTTTATTTAGGATACTGGAGATATTATTTCACCATGTGTTAAGGATATTAGAAGAAGTGAATGAATGAATTATATAGAAATATATAAATTAAAACATTACCTTTACTTCAGATGATCAGACTTCTTAACACCTTAAAACCTATAAGGATGGTGTTATGAATAAAATAATTCTTCAAGAATGAGGGGAGGAATTATTTTAAGGGTTTTGGGAAGAGTTTGGATGAACCAAAAGGTGTTGTAAGTATGAGTAATAGAGATGAATGAGTGCCTTTTTATATGAGAGGGGAGGGGCACCATTGGAATTATTAAAAGTATTAAATTAATATAAATTAAATTTTGATTTAAGATGGTCCCAAAATTATTTATTTTTAATATAGGATTATTTTGGATCGAATAAGCATAAAAAAGTACAATTAGACAAGTTTTTAATATTTTTTTAATCCTTCTCGGTTTATTTTAACCATCTTAATGATTACCGTTTTGTCAAGTAATTAACACTTTGAGAGTTAAAATGATTACCAAATCATGAAAAAGAACTATGAAAGATTCATTAAAGAAATTTTTAGTGTCATATAAAAATTGATTCCGAAAATTATATTTTTAGTAATTTTATTTCATTTAGTTAAATTTTTTATATTTTAAGTTATGAATTATGTCAATTTTGACACTATTAATCCCTTGACTTTTTTTTAAAAAAAATCCTAAAAACATGATTACTACAAAAAAACTAAATTATCATAATCATAAAATGTCATCATAATCCATAAAATTCATGGATGTCATAAAATATATCAAATTATATATTTTTTAATATAATTTATACCATTTATTTGATTCTTTTTTTAATAAATATATTACTCCATCATCTTTGTGTCAAAATTAAATTAAATTATTTAATTTATAAAAATTATAAAAAAATTACCATTATTTATTTAATATTTTTAGATTTATAAGGACTATTTATAGTATAGGAGGCCCCCTATATAACATCAAATTAAAATAATTTAATTTTTAAAAACAAAAGTGTAACAGAAATTACTATTCATTGAATATAATATTACAAATTCATTAAAGTCATCGAAGTGGCTACAAGTTGTATAAAAATAGACCCAATGATGATTATGGTTTTAATACAATCATCCAATTAAATTGGGATAAGTTTTAGCTATGTTTTATATTATTATTACATTACTTTTACCTTTAATTACTCAATTTACCCTTAACCGTGGTAATAAAAATAGTTACTAAAGATAATGTTAAAAATGCACCAAATGAAAAGGGAACTATTTATATAATTTGAAACATATAATTTGAATTATTAAATCCATTTTTTCAAATTCAAAACATAGAATTTCCAGAAATTAATTAAAAATTAATCCTATTGACGGAATTAGAAAACGAGGTTTTAAAGTAAAATGTTCAAAAGTTCACATAGTTTCTCTATTTAATTTAAATTTGAAAAAGAATCCAATGAAATAAATTAGGTTAACGGATAAAAGTTTTATCTAATTATAACTTAAAACCATTTAAAAGGCTAATCTAACAATATAAATAAATTAGATGAAAGGATAGTTTTGAATAAAAATGTTTTATTTTTCATTATTTATTAAAATATGAATTTAATTTAAAAAAGCCAAAAAATTACCCAAAATAAATTTTGATTTCCCACTTCCAAATAATAATTTTATTTTGACAAAAATAACATATAATGGTGTCAAACACTAGATTTAAAATGGTGTTTCCATCAAAAGGTGGTAAAACTGTATTTTTAGAAAAACAATCATTTTATCGATAAAATTGCATTTGTTCTTAAATAATGTCTAGAAAACATATAATATGAATTTTAATCATTATATTGAATTAATATTTTAGTAAAATAATCCAAAAAATAGTGATCTTATTTTTTTATAAACACAATTATTCACATTTAAATAGATTTTCATAAAAAATACATCTTTTATATTTGATTGGTTTTTAGTCTCACTTCACATTAATTTGGTAACCAATGAATAATTATATAAAAATGTGTATAAAATATTGTTAGAATTTAGTTAACACTATTTATTCCCTACATTCTAATTTTTAGGTGATAACTACCATAATTAATAATAAAATATTATTTTTAGTTTTAACTCCGTCTTTCGTGCAACATAAGATTTTGGAGAAACCTATTGTTGCGTGTCAGTTTTGATATCATAAATAGAGTCCCTTTAAGGTAGAATATAATTTATAAATATAAATAAATACAAAAAATTATTGTTCTATAATTACCTGGGATGTTACATCCCTCCCCCTTTTGGAAATTGCTTCATTGCAATTTTAAATTTTGGTCTCGGTAACTAAGGATTCAATTTTCAAAATTACTTCATTAAAATCCCACATCAAAAAAGAAAATTCAATAAAACATCCACATTAAAATAAATAAAGTGAAGTAAAAAGGTCACCTCAGGTATAAAAACTAGGATTCCATGTAGGAAAACATGTATATGGAAGAAAAACTAACTATCACGTTCTGGTGGAGAGTGACAGAAAACATGGATAAGAGAAAGTTAAAAATCAGGAAAATATAATATTTTGACGAGTTAAATGATATTTGATTTCATAGTAGGAAACATAAATGTAAAACATTTTTGTTTTAAGATCCTTTTCATAGATTTGAGGAATTATTTTATTACTTAGACTAAGAACATAAATAAAAATAATTATTGAACAAGTAGAGCATCATTATTTAATCAATTTCCAACAAGAACTCATATTTTTCTCCAAATGATGAGTATTAAAGATGAATAAACATCTATGGAATCAAATTATTTAAAAAATATTAATTATACATTTTTAAAATATTGAAACATTAACAAAAAAATTTTAGGATAAAATAATACAATTCCCCAAATGTAATAAACTTTAAAAGAATAATGTCTACTTTTAATTTCCAAAATTCAAAAGTAATATCCAAAGTCCATAATAAACCATTCAATAAATAACTATCGTTAAAAATTCATCAAAAATATTATAACTACGATCAAATACCAAAAATCAGATGGATTTAATCAAATAATATTATGAGATAAGTTCTAGCATTTAACTTTAAAGAATAACGGTCACTCTTAAGGTCTCATACCAAAAATCTAATTTCCAAAATCACATGTTCTCTAAGACATGTTAATTATTTCCATAAATAACTTGAATCACCATAAGTCCATAATAAAAACATGGACTCATACAAAATACAATTCAACCATTACTTCTAATATAAGATATGATATTATTCTATTTTTTTAGGTATAAAGGGTTCCTAAAATAGTGAATGTATTCCAAAATAAAATTTATCACTTAATCCCCAAATAATTTTCCAATACCAAGGATATCCATTTCATAAAAAATTAGTTCCCAAAATTAACATACTCTTATTACATAAACTCTATTAACTAAAAAATGAAGTCATACTAACCTAGGAATTCATGTAGGCCAGTGGTAGGTAATAAATCATTATTTCCCTTCGGTTGTGGGTTCAATTCCTACAGCCTTGTCCAATGTGATGGGTTATCACCCTTCATATAGTGGTTTAGATCATCCAGAAGTGGATGAAGACTACACAGATCTATCATAATCCTTATGTTTATAGGTAATATATTTCTTTGGAGTTCAAAGAAGGAGACCATATGTTTCTATGGGTTTTGACTTGACATGAATTGCAGAGATTTTTCTAGGGTGACAAGCTATCTCAGAGGTTCATCAGCTATTTACAGATACTAAAAAGAGTTGACGACATGGCATACCACTTATCTCTTCCCCAAAAGTCATTTTGGGTTCACGATGTACTCCATGTGTCATAGCTAAGGAGGTATGTGCATGAACCTCACACATTATCAACTGGAGAAAGCTAAAAATCAAGGATGGAGCAACCTTTGCTGATTACCAGGTAGAGATTGAGTATTAGCATGAGATGATCCTTTATAGGTGATCAATTCCTTTAGTTCATGTCTAGTGGTAGCATGAAAATATTTAGGGGAGAACATGGGAGTGGGAGGCTTTGATTCATGCTCAGTACCACATATTTTTTGAGTAGCCCTTGTTTTGGATTTTCGGATGTCAATCCCCAAGGTTGGGAGAATTTAATGTCTTAGATTTTCTGTGTATTATTTTTTGACATTATATAGATTATTTTCAAAACTAAGTGCTAATAGGGCATGCAATTACAAGGCCCAGTGTACCCTGAATAAATGTTTTAAATATATTAAATGTATTAAATAGCATCCATGCATAGTTTTATGAAAAAATTGAAATATAATATAAAAGGTCCCAAAATCAAGAAATATGAGGGAATCATTGAGTTCATAACATGAGGTTTACCCTAATAATGAAATAAAATAAGTAAGCACATGTAATTTCTGGAAAATTTTTCATGGGTGTGAAAATTAGGAAAATAATTTAATAGATTATTTTATTTCTAATTGTTGATGAAGTAACTAGTTTGTATTTAAAAAGACTATTATGTAAGAATTACAAGGTTATCCACATAACCCTAGACATATTTGTTAACCCTTGGAGAGACCTTTTGATAGTTCTATCAAGTTATTGGTGATAGGATCATAGATCGATGATCGTCACACCTAAGATTGAAAGGATCTCACCAATAATAATGGCACAACCACGTTCATCAACAACAATCTGTCTGAATTGTGGTAGGGAGTGTGTTTTTATTTGATTCATCCTTGTTCTTGATTTTTATAATGAATGAAAATCAATAAATGAACATATTGATCCAAGATTCGATTATCATGCTGGATGGGTTGTTTTCCAGGATTTTAATGGTATAATATCGTTTTGATTTGATTTATTTTTATTGTTGATATAATAGATATTAAACAAGATCTACATAAACATTGATAGAGGTTCATTCCTCACATATGTTCTTATGATTTTATCCCCCAGTTGTACGTTCATCCTGAGCATTCTTTTTTTGGCCCATGACTCGAAAAATAATGATCAAACAATCGTTTCAGAACTATCTATTAGCATAATGAAAAAAACTGAAGATCTAGGATCAACACCACATGATGGAGAAGTGATGTAGGAGGCAGAGTGATTTAGATGATGATGAATACCAAATTTCACATTCTTCGACATTATTTAGTTCACAAAAATGAATGATGATTTGGTCCATTTTTTGAGAAGACCTATCTACATAACACTTTGTTTGATTATGGTGAGGCTTAGGTGAGTTGGGGTCTTTGATCTCCTAGAAAATAATATGGATTGGATGTAGAGTGTTCCAGATCAAGAATGGGAGTAGATATGGGATTCATCAAGTTCTAAAAACAACACAACATTGAATCTAGATCTACAAAATGTGTGGACCCCCTGAGAAGAAGCTTGGGTTTCTAGAGGAATCAAAATATCAGATGGCATGTGACACTTATCACATGGTGTGTGGTGTCTCTCAGATGACTCGACATGTACTTAGTATGTACACGGACAAGGGGTGGACTACATGGGTTGGAGCATGTTGTGTACTCAACCACTAAGACACGACCTAGAACATATATATGGGGTGAGTAATGTATTCATACCTGAAAAAATGTTCACAAGATAGAGCCATGTACTGGAAAATGGTTAGACTACATGGGTATCCTACATGATGTGTAGTACTACATTGTCATAACTTGATGACATGATCCATTTACACTGGAAGTACCCAGGGTCAAGGGACACGGTGTGTGACCCCTACTACATGTCGTGTACTCTTTTTATACATTGATTGAAGCAATTGGCCATTATATCATGGAAAAGTTTCATTAGGGTACATTCCCTCTATCCCTTCCCCGATGGTTGGTATGTAATCATCTATAACTCTAAGGACTATTATATATTTAGTATGAATTCTTGGATGGAGTCATTCGAATCCCTCTGAGAATCCCAGAGTGAGATTATCTATTTATTTTCATTCTCTAGGTGGATTTCATGATATCATCATGAACAAAACTACGGGGCCATCATTCCTTTACTTAGTGGGTTATTCTAGATTGAGTTATTGGTATCACTCCATGGACATGGTAGTGATCCTCATCTGTGTATCATTTTCTCTTCATAATATGAATGTGTTCTTTCTCATGATGAGACCCAATGAAAAATACCCCTCTGGAGGATGTCATCAGTGCTATCTGACTCAAGAGTGTGTTCTCCCAGACAATTAATTTTTTGGGAATCTTCAAGCTGGAATCCTAGGCTGGTATACTATGGTTGGGAATTACCACTAGATTTTTTGTATTTTTTGAGTATATATGAATATTCTTATTATATGTGTTATAGAAATATACCTATGTAGAGTTGATTGTATATCCTTTGCTGTATGATTTTTGGTTGCGGGGTGTCCTACAAAGTATTATTATACTCACACATACAAGGGATTTTCCTACATGTGTCATGTCTTCTGCAGATGATCAACATTTTAACAGATTCCAAAGAGGATCAAAACAAGAAAAATCTTAGTGAGAATGGATAGACTGAGGTATATTCCTACAACATTCTAGAAACAGTTTCAGTAATTAATTTTATTTTGGACTTGTGTTTTCATACTCTTCATGGTTGGATTTTATTTGGCCCAATTTACATTATTTTACTTCCTATCATACATTGGTTACGATATATAGATATATTCATGCATGGGGTTTCAGTTTTTTTCTTTCTTTTTAACAATTAATAGTCTTGTAGAAGAATTTTTGTGTATAGGTACTTATGCTAAGCCCTCCCATGTCATCAATATGCCTTCTCAGATCTAGTCTCCAGCCCTTGGACTATTACAGGTATACTTTGGGAGTCGCAACATGGGACCTATAACACCCCGATATTTTATTAAAAATAATGTCTTGTGTTGTACGCTACACCAAAAAGAGCTTGCACAACACTCATCCTCGACTTGGCTTGCATTACACGCAATCACGACCTTCCACGATAGCGTGTGTTGTACGCAATACCGAGTTTCTCTAAACAACGATATGTTATATAATCTAGCCATTATGAATACTAATACCCACTTTTTGAAATTTTATCTTTCAAAATGGACTTTATTTTTGGATTCAGAATATCGAAATTAGCCTGGGGTTAATTATTGGTATTTTTCTGAAAAACATCAATTTTCGATGAATAGTGAAACCACTTAGTGGTAGATAAAAAAACTAAATTTTTCATTTAAATGAAATTTTACCACTTCTTTGAATTGAATTTCAAAAATCTGAGAGACATGGTTAATATCAAGGACTAAAATGTTGTTCAATGAGATGAAAATATTTTTTGGTGAATAGTAACTTTTTACTTTTATTTACCACGGTTAAAAGTAAATAGGATAATTAAGGGTAAAAATGATATTATTATTACCCTAACACATGTCCTAATTCTATTGGATAAGTTTAATTCGGCCAAAAACAACCTTAGTAATAAAATATGACCATTTAGGCCCACTTGTATTAGATTAGGACATTTAATATTAATTTATTTAAAGAAGGGTTAAAATAGTTAAAATCAAAGTTTAATAAGTAAATAATTTTTAATATAGGGTTATACATAATATAAATTAGACTATAAATATTAATTATAAATATAAAAATATTTCTTACATAATGGTATTTTATTTATAATTTTTAGACATTAAATAATTTAATTTATCTATGACACAAAGATGATGTAGTAATTATCTTATTAATGAAATATTGACATAATTGATGTTATAAATACCCAAATAAATGTAATTTGAGACTTTTTGTAAATTAAAATAATTTTATAGGTTAATATGACATGTTAATATTTATTTAATTAACTTTATTCGAACTAATAATTCTGTTATGATTTTCAAAAAAATCATTTACCAAATAGTGTCAAAATTGACATAAAATTGTTTTTTAAAAAAATATTATATTATTAATTGTTATTTTATTCTTAAAGATCTAATGTTCAGTACAATGACTTATATAAGGTTATATATATTAATAATAAACAACTTTGGGTTCATTTGGCTTGTTATAGTAAGTTTATTAACCATACAGTGTAAGAAAACAAGAAGACACGGTAAAAGTAAAATTATTTAACTTAAGGTTAAATCTAAATGATAAGGTTAAAATAGAAACCTAAACTTTTATAAATTATATTGGATGAGAGGATTTTTACCCATCCCAATATTTGCTTCTAAATAAATCAATTTGGAGCTATTAAAAACTGAATATGACTTTATAATAAAATAATATTTTTAGTTTTTCCAAAGGTGCCCCTCTCCTCCCTTATAAAAGGGAACCTCCTCCCTCTCTTCCTCACACCACTTTGAGCCTTCAAGCTCGGCCAAACCCTGAAAAATTATCTTCTCCACTTACATAGAAACATCCTAGAGGTTCCAGTCTTCTTCAAAGACCAATTTTAGTGCCCTAAGAGGAGGTCTTAAAGAGGCGCTTCAAAGAAGAGGTAATGTCCGTTACCGATTCTTTCAACTTTATTTATTCTTCCACTTCTTCTTATTTAGTTGTTTCATTATGAAGTAATAAAATCAGTATAAATCATATACTGATATGTTATTATAAGTATGGAACAACCCTATTTCACCATCTATCCATTCTACGGAAAACGAAATCACCACGCGTGCGTACGTACGGAATACCGTCTCCACGCCGTGGTGAAATATGTTTTTTCACCAACACCTTACATGGATGGGTATAATGGTGTAAAGAATAACTATATATAGTTATTATAACATCATACTGATTCTGATATATTATACCATCCATTACAATTCTATTCAATAATTATGGTAATGATATCATCGCTCGTGCGTACGTACGGACTACCGTCTCCACGACACGATGCGATTCATTCTCTATGTTAGCCATACATGAATGATCATAAAGTTTTTATAATGAATAATAATGAAATACATGAAATAATAATGCTACTGGATTTATGTATATATATATATGTATGTCATCTATTTAGTTTCATTCAATTCAATAAGGAAACGAAAACATCGTTCATGGGTACGTACGGCCTACCGTCTCCATGAATGGTGTATTTCATTCCTTTTGTCGATCTATAATATATATATGTATATGATGAATATATATTATATATAAATCATGTTTTACATTCTAGAATTATGTAAATCCAGAAATAAGTAATAATATCAAGAACGACAAGTCGAAACACATACGATAAATGAAATAATTTTACCCAAAACACTGCTTTAACATGGAATTTACAAAAGAACGGGTAATATAAAGTCATAAGTGAAACATATATGATATCATAACAATGAATATTATTCTGTAATAAGTCAATGACATTATTTAATTCATTATAAAGGAGGTTTTGATACGTACTAATCATATCGGACCTAAGGTAAGGGATAATTATTCCAATCTCATTCTTATCTGAGATTGTTTATTTGTAAGTATTTACTGGGGTTATGATTATTAACCATGTCCATATGTTCCCAAAATCATTTCATAAAATTTTTACTTTTCTTCCATGTATGTTTCATGTCATTTTTAACCTTTTCTACTTTTACCACATCGTATGGAAGGAATCTTTCTTTTGTTTACCATACGAGGTACTTTTTGACTTTTCCGACAAAAGTATGAGAAGAATGTTATTTTTAAATTATACAGTGTGAACGGATTTTTATGGTTTTATAAAGGCTTATTTTCATGAAGATTCCTCCAAAATATTTCATGACTATTTCCAACAAAATATCTTTCTTTCAGAATTGCATGGCAATTTGTGAAAAGAAATTGATTTTGAAGAAGAAATGATATTTTCCTCAAGAATTCATTTCAAGTGTTTTATCAAAACCATTTTCCATCTAAGATGAAATTATTTCATATGTGGATGATTCAAAGATAATTTCTCTATGATTTACATGGTTTAACTTTTATTATTATGAAATGATATCCATTACTTTTATATGGATTATGTGATGATGGGATGATGTTTATGAAACCCATTTTATTCGTTGGGTTATTATAAATGATGTACGTTTATTTTGTAGCACAAGTAAGAATGATTTAATTATTAGATGGGTGGGACCTATATCTCCATACAATGCATTGTTTAAAGATTTGTATCTCATGAGATAGACATGGCTGGAATGGTAAGTTATTTTGGTTCAGTGTTACAGGACTGAAACGAGGAGTGAACTCGATTCAGAAAGGGACTTTGTCCACTAAGATAGTCTTGGCAGCAATGCCTTGGATACTATGGAAATCATGACATGTGATGAATGGTTGCCACAATTACATGTTTATTCCCATTATATTTCATCATGATTGATGTTCCATTATGATATATACCTTACGTACTTCCACGATTTATGTTTTTGCTCAAGGTTTTAATGATTAGATTTCATGTTCAAGTTTTTGCATTAAAATGATTATGGATTGTTTTATGTTCTCTATGTTTACCCTTACTGGGCATTTGATCTCACCCCTTTTATGTTTTATTTACCCCAGGATATAAATAAAAGTTTTAGGTATGAAAAAAGGGAAGATCTTTATTGGGAGATGTTGAATATCATTCACCACGATTAGAAGATTTTATTCCATGTTTCCAAAGACACTAAACTATTATGGTCCTTGTGTGTCTGTTTTTGTTATGTACTAAGTATTCCGAAATAGTAATGGAATGTCCATGTATGTTAAGCTTCGGGTCTCTACAGTTGGTATTAGAGGAAAGGTTTAGTTAACCTTTGGAAACTAGGATGCGAAAACATTAGTGAGATCCCAAGATATATTTCTAAGGTATGTCTAGGGATGTCCCTAAGGTTAAGTATAATTATAGGTTATAGTCCTAGAATTACGGTAACGATCTTAGAATTAAACCTAAGATGTTATATATTTAAGGTACTCCCCCTTTATTATGTTGTTTTCCTTAGCATTATTTTTGCCTCTCACAATATTCTTTTTGGGTTTTAGACGATGGCTGGAACCCGAAGGAACCGTGTTGATCAATGCAATGGACAATACAATGATTGTCCTTCTGAACAAACAAATGTTATGGGATATGGAGTGGAAAATCTTATTGCTATACTTACACAAGCTATGAATCATTCTGGACTTCCAAATGAGCATATAAGGGAACAAAATTATTTTGATTCCTTCATGAGGAAACATCCACCTTCTTTCAGTGGGTCTTCTAATCCACTTGTTGTTGAACAATGGATCAGTACCATTGAAAAGATATTTTCAGTTCTTCAATGTTCTGAATATGATAAAGTCATCTTAGCATTATATCGTTTGTAAGGTGAAGCTGATAAATGGTGGAATCTTATCAAGAATACGAGGCCAAGAGATGAAATTGAGTCCATGGAAAGGGATGAGTTCAAGAACTTATTTTTCAATAAGTACTTCCCTCGTATTCTTCGAACAGGGATGGAGAAGGAGTTTTTGAACTAAAGAAAAAGGATGATGAATCTGTTGGTATATACGAAGAAAATTTTACAAGGCTTGAAAGGTATGCATCTGGCTTTATCATCCAACCTGAAAGTAAAGTTGATCGATTCTTCAGTGGCTTAAAACCAAATCTCTGAAGTGCATTAGCTATAAGAGACTTCAATAGCTATGAAGAAATTGTGTGTTGTTCTATCAAGGTAGAAATGGATGTTGGTCTTACTTATCTATCTCATGGTTTTGAAAAGAAACGTAAGATGGAGTTCAAGGAGAAATATCAGAATAAGGGTGAAAAGATGATGAATGTTTCCTTGTTCTTAAAGTGTGGAAAGAAGCATGGTGACGATTGTCTTAAAGGGACTAGAAAATGTTTTAAGTGTGGAAAAGAAGTTCATTGAGCAGTTGAGTGTTGAAGTAATGGGAAAAAGGTTTCTAATGACGTGAATAGAGAAAAGACTATAGAGAACTCTCCGCCAACACTTCAATACTTCACGTGCAAGGAAATGGGGCATTACACTAATAAATGCCATAATCCACGGGTTAATGATGATCAACGTGAGAAACCTCTTAAGGAAAAGGATAAAGGTAAGTCTCATGCGATCACTATTTGTGATGTTGAGTATGAAAATGATTTTGTGTAGTGATTTATTGTTTATGTAATGGGATTTCAAAATAGTATCATTGAATCTCATTTATGGTATTGTGGAATTTTGGAATATCTATGTATTGGTTTTCAATAATTATATGGTATTGGTAACCATGAAAAGGTGATTGAAATATTTTTGGAAAGTAGATGATATGCGCATAATGAAGGGATAAGAAGATGATGATATGTTTGATTGTATTCATGAGCTCATGACTGATATAATGACTAAGTGATATTATGGTTTGATTATATAGATTTTTTGGGATTTTGGTATGTGGAATGAGTTACCTTTTGACAGTATTCATGTTTTCAATAAGGTTTTATGGTAATTTATGTTTCAAGATAATATATGACTAAGGTATTCATGTGTTTGGAATGCAACCAACAAGATATATCTTATGATATATGTGGGATAAATGCTTGTATTCACATTCTTGGTAGATAACCTTTCTAGTAATTGTTTTCTTTATACTATGAGCTTGGACCGAAGTATTTTAGATAAGCCTAAATATTGGAATGGATTATACTGGACATAAGTTAGTATTGTTTAAGGATAGAACTTGTTTTTGATATTATTATAGTAAGGTAGTTTTAGAAAAAGGACAACCTGCAGGATGGGCGACAGCCCATCGCGTTAGACAAGGCTTTGGGAATCAAACCTAAAACCGAAGTGCGACTGGCCCTTATCGCCTACCACTGGCCTACAGGAAGTCCCTGGTTAGTAGAAACTAGTTTAATTTTATTAATGGGTATGATATATGAAGTATAAGTTCATTTTTGGAATCGTATATGATTAACCTCACCATAGATGGACTTATGTATATTTGATAACTTTTGCTAACCTTTTGTTTGAAACCGATGGAATGACCCATCATTCTATCACATGATCTGCTAACCCTTCACGAATAACAAATTCAACTTTATTTCTTTAAGAGATGAAGTGGAAATTGTCCAAAGAACGACCAACAGTGAGACTGTACCAAAATCACGAAAGTATTTCTTCTAATTCAAATTTCATCAACTTTAGGGAAATGATCTTGAAAACCAAAAATGTTGTCCTACTGCCCTTATATCCGATGAATCATATGGTACCTTAGATCGTCACAAATCTATGGATTTGTGATTGATGTATAGTCATGTTCTCTACCACTCTCCATCAGAACATGATGGTTAGATTTTTCTTCATATCCATATTTTCACCTTTGTTCTCCTATGTTGAAACCTAGTGATTAGTTTATTTGGGTAACTGTTACATTTCATACTTTAGTTTTTAAAGCCATGTTTTGGTATTCCTTTTTACGATGTGGGTTTCTATTAAAGAAACATTCGAGTAGTAAACCATTTATAACCCCGACGAATTTCGAGGGAGAAATTCATTTTAAGGGGGGTAGAATGTAACACCCTGAGATTTTATGAAAAATAATGTCTTGTGTTTTATGCTACATCAAAAGGATCTTTCACAAAACGCATCCCTGACTTGGCTTTCATTACACACAATCGTGACCTTCCACGATAGCGTGTGTTGTACGCAATACCGAGTTTTGCTAAACAACGATATGTTATATAAAATACCCATTATGAATAGTAATACCCACTTTTTGAAATTTTATCTTTCAAAATGGACTACATTTTTGGATTCAGAATATCGAAATTAGCTTAGGGTGAATTTTTGGTATTTTTCTGAAAAACTTCAATTTTCGATGAATAGTAAAACCACTTAGTGTAGATAAAAAAACTGAATTTTCCATTAAAATAAAATTTTACCACTTCTGTGAATTGAATTTCAAAAATCCGAGAGACACGGTTAATATCAAGGACTAAAATGTTGTTCAATGAGATGAAAATATTTTTTTGGTGAATAGTAACTTTTTACATTTATTTACCACGATTAAAAGTAAATAGGATAATTAAGGGTAAAAATGATATTATTATTATCCTAACACATGTCCTAATTCTATTGGATAAGTTTAATTCGACCAAATAAAACCTTAGGAATAAAATATGAACATTTAGGACCACTTGGATTAGATTAGGACATTTAATATTAATTTATTTAAAGAAGGGTTAAAATAGTTAAAATCAAAGTTTAATAAGTATATAATTTTTAATATAGGGTTATACATAAGATAAATTCGACTATAAATATTCATTAGAAATATGAAAATATTTCTTACATAATGATATTTTATTTATAATTTTTAGACATTAAATAGTTTAATTTATTTATGACACAATAATGATGCAGTAATTATCTTATTAATAAAATATTGACATAATTGATGTTATAAATACCCAAATAAATGTAATTTGAGACTTTTTATGAATTAATATAATTTTATAGGTTAATATGACATGTTAGTATTGATTTAATGTACTTTTTTTAACTAATCATTCTGTTATGATTTTCAAAAAATTCAATTACCAAATAGTGTCAAAATTGACATAAAATAGTTTTTAAAACAAATATTATATTATTAATTGTTATTTTATTCCTAAAAATCTAAGGTTCGGCCAAATGACTTATAAAATGTTATATATATTAATAATAAACAACTTGGGGTTATTTTGGCTTTTTATAGTAAGTTTATTAACCTTATAGTGTAAGAAAACAAGAAGACGCGGTAAAAGTAAATTTTTTTATCTTAAGGTTAAATCTAAATGATAAGGTTAAAATAGAAACATAAACATGTCTAAATTCTATTGGATGAGAGTATTTCGACACATCACCACATTAGATTTGAAATAAATCAATTTGGAGCTATTAAAAAATGAATATAACTTTATAAAAAAATAATATATTTGGTTTTTCCAAAGGTGCCCCTCTCCTCCCTTATAAAAGGGCACCTCCTCCCTCTCTTCCTCAAACCACTTTGAGCCTTAAAGCTCGGACAAACCCTACCAAATTATCTTCTCCACTTCCATATAAACATCCTAGAGGTTCTGGTATTCTTCAAAGACCAATTTTAGTGCCCTAAGAGGAGGTCTCAAAGAGGCGCTTCAAAGAAGAGGTAATGTTCGTTACCGATTCTTTCAACTTTATTTATTACTCCACTTATTCTTCTTTAGTTGTTTCATTATTAAGTAATAACATCAGTATAAATAATATACTGATATGTTATTATAAGTATTAAACAACCCTATTTCACCATCTATCCATCCTACGGAAAACGAAATCACCACGTGTGCGTACGTACGGAATACCGTCTCCATGCCGTGGTGAAATATGTTTTTCCACCAACACCTTACATAGATGGGTATAATGGTATAAATAATAACTATATATGGTTATCATAACATCATACAGATTCTGATATATTATACCATCCACTCCAATTCTATTCAATAATTATGGGAATGATATCATCGCTCGTGCGTACGTATGGACTACCGTCTCCACGACGCGATGAGATTCATTCTCCATGTTAACCATACATGAATGATCATAAAGTTTGTATAATGAATAATAATTAAATATATGAAATAATAATGCTATTGTATTTATGTATATATGTATGCATGTCATCTATTTAGTTTCATTCAATTCAATAAGGAAATGAAAACACCGTTCATGCATACGTACGTCCTACCGTCTCCATGAACGATGTATTTCATTCCTTTTGTCGATCTATAATATATATATGTATATGATGAATATATATTATATATAAATCATTTTTTACATTCTGTAATTATTTAAATCAGGATATAAGTAATAATATCAAGAATGAAAAGTCGAAACACATATGATAAATGAAATGATTTTACCCAAAAAGCTGCTTTAACATGGAATTTAAAAAAGAACGGGTAATATAAAGTCATAAGTGAAACATTTATGATATCATAACAGTGAATGTGATTTTGTAATAAGTCAATGACATTATTTAAATCATTATACAGGAGGTATGGATACGTACTAAGCATATCAGACCTAAGGTAAGGGATAATTATTCCAATCTCATTCTTATCCGAGATTGTTTATTTGTAAGTATTTACTGGGGTTATGATTATTAAACATGTTCATATGTTCTCAAAATGTTTTCATAAAATGTTTACTTTTATTCCATGTATGTTTCATGTCATTTTTACCCTTTTCTACTTTTACCACATCGTATGGAAGGAATCTTTCTTTTGTTTACCATACGAGGTACTTTTTGACTTTTCCAACAAAAGTACGAGAAGAATGTTATTTTTAAATTATACGGCGTGAATGGATTTTTACGGTTTTATAAAGCCTTATTTTCATGAAGCTTCCTAAAAAATATTTCATGACTATTTCCAACAAAACCTCTTTCTTTCAAAATTTCATGACGTTTTGTGAAAAAAATTGATTTTGAAGAAGAAAGGATATTTACCTCAAGAATTCATTTCAAGTGTTTTATCAAAACCATTTTTCCATCTAAGATAACATTATTTCATATATGTATGTTTCAAGTATAATGTCTCTATGATTTACATGGTTTCACTTTTATTATTATAAAATGATATCCATTAATTTTATATGGATTATGTGATGGTGAGATGATGTTTATGAAACCCATTTTATTCGTTGGGTTATTATGAATGATGTTCATTTATTTTGTGGCACAAGTAAGAATGAGTTCATTATGAGATGGGTGGGACATATATCTCCCTCCAATGCATTGGGTAAAGATTTATATCTCATGAGATAGACATGGCTGGAATGGTATGTTAATCCGGTTCAGTGTTACAGGACTGAAACGGGGAGTGGACTCGATTCAGAAAGGGACTTTGTCCACTAAGATGGCCTTGGCAGCAATGCCTTGGCTACTATGGAAATTATGACATGTGCTGAATGGTTTCCAGAATTACATGTTTATTCTCATTATATTTTATCATGATTGATGTTCCATTATGATATATGCCTTACATACTTCCACGATTTATGTCTTTGCTCAAGGTTTTAATGATTAGATTTCATGTTCAAGTTTTTGCATTCAAATGTTTATGGATTGTTTTATGTTTTCTATGTTTACCCTTACTGGGCATTTGATCTCACCCCTTTTATGTTTTATTTAAACCAGGATATAAAGAAAGGTTTTATGTATGAAAAAAGGGAATATCTTTATTGGGAGATGTTGAAGATCTTTCACCATGATTAGAAGATTTTATTCCGAGTTTCCAAAGAAACTAAACTATTAAGGTCCTTGTGTGTCTGTTTTTGTTATGTACTAAGTATCTGCAAAAGTAATGTAATTTCCATGTATGTCAAGATTCGAGTCTCTACAGGCCCCACTAGTACAAGTCATGAAATTATTGTAACATCCTGACCCGGAAGCCACTAAACTGGTGCTCTGAGCCGGTTCGCCACAAGGCCTCAAGCGTGCCTCCCCATATGCCAGAGGCTGCCAACTAGCAGCGAGGGCCTAGGGTGTTATAGTGGGGAGACTATTCCCTCATACCAGAGTAAGAAAAAAACATAAATAACTATGTATCATACACATTGAAAAGTAAACAGAGTGTAGAAGCAATAAAAAAATGAAATAGAACAAGCTATAATAGTAAAATACTGTAAAAGCACGAAAATCTATGCAATACAAAACAACACTGGTCACCCACCAGGCTGACCAAATAGATACAAGTACAAAAGAAACTGAAAGGAAATGTACATGGCTCTGCTACTAACTCCGAGCCAATCCACGTACACGATCTCCAGACACTGTTGAACTGCAACAGCCTGATCAGTAGAACCACTCGAGCAGCTCCACTCAATCATGCAACACTGGGCCTCAACCCTATCCACCATGTAACTTGTTCTCAACCCGAAAAGTAGACATAAGGTCTACACATATACCGAGTTTCACGTGCAGGGGTGTGAAATAATCTCAATAGGGCACCTGGATAAGAAACCTATAACTGTGATACTAAAAGTGTATGCAACAACAACGTGCTCATCCAAGCTAGAACACAACAAAGGAAGAAACTCAAACATGCAACCACAATCGGAACTCAGGGTATGTAATCCCTATCAACTAGGCCAGTGCCACCATGGATTTCCATATCTATATATGTACACATGTATAGTCCCATACCTGTACACATATACATAAATATGAATATTCATGATTAGGTGATTCAAATAACAAGAAACCACATCAGCAGTCGATCCTTGGGAAAATAAGCTCGATCTACTGGACATCCTGTGCAAGGGTGTTGAGCTGAACATCATGCCACTCAAGTCGTGTATCATTAAGTCGCTATATGGGTCCATAATCCCATCCACATGTACCTTCGTCGGCCAACACCGAAAATATATCTATAAACAAGTTAACTAAAAAGAAGTAACCATTGTCCTCAGACATGTGAATAATTACCCTCAAGAAAACTGAAATGATTCCCTCAGGTAGTTGTCCTCAGGATAAACAAATAGTGCCCTCAGGCATATAATAATCTCTCCCCGAGGCATAACGAACACTTTCCCTCAGGCTAATATAACCATGCCCTCAGGCTAAATATATCCACACCCTCAAGATAATCAGAACCATTCCCTCAGGCTAATCAGAACCATGCCCTTAGGCTAATCAGAACAATGCCCTCAGGCTAATCAGAACCACACCCTCAGGCTAAAGTAAAACACCACCCTCAGGCACAACTAACCGTGCCGAGCCCAATTCATAACAAGAAATCTTATACAAACTTTCTTTCAAGAAAATGCAATACACAATATAATCATGGCATACCCTTAGGTATCCTGGCCAAATGGCGAAATAGAGGAACACACCCCCGGGGTGGTCCTGGATCCAATCATCAATCCCAAACAATAGTTTTAACTTATAATTAGATTATCTATGCAATTATAGATATTTATCAGTAAAGGCATCATCCATACGACACCCCAACCATGGGTTCATAACACAGTGATACACAAAAACAACATGATAGTTGAAATTAAACATCAGAACACATACTACTCAGGCACACAAGGCAAAGTAGGCATCCCAGAAAACATGAAGACGCCTCATGTCAGGTTCAATAGCCACCACCCAGGAAGCACCCTTGCTAACCACTACAACATCAAAAAACCAAGTCAGATATAAACAAAAGAGTGTGGGTGGCCCGAATGCCCAACCCAACAATACATCCAAATCCCAAAGGGATAACTAGTTTGGAACACATTCTAGGTAACACCCAATCACCATATCTACCCAAACCCGATGTAAAAACTCAGGGTCGGTTGAATAACGAGCACCCACTGGGTCCCTCAAGTCAAGCACTGAAGAAGCATCACACTCGGGATTCTCTAAGTAACACGAGCGAAGGCATCCTACGTGGGATACTTAGTAAAGATCAAGGGAGGAATCCTACATGGGATCCCTAAAAGAAGGACAACATAGGCATTCCATAACATGGTCTCTATCAAAGGGATAACATGAAAGATATCCTACATGGGACTCCCTATATTAGCACACGCGTAAAGGCATCCCTCAGGGGATCCTTGGAAGTGCCCGATCTCACGGACTCATAGGCCAGAAGGGAACATCTCACAAGAGAAACATCCTCTAAAGAAAAGGTTACGAGAGATATCTCATATCTCATTTCTTTTTAAAGGTCTCAACTATGTTGGTATGAACACCCAACCTATCATCCACGCCAAGTCTCGCCCTTAGGTATCAACTAAACATGAAAACTGGAGGAAGAACCCATACTTTTAGATAAAACCCCTAAACCCCATTTATATGACCTCTAAATGTCAAAAGGATTCCACCATTAAGATCTATACAGAAAAATTCTCAGAATCGACTACTCATACGCCCAATTCTAACTTCCAGAGCATAAGATATCCTAAAATTACTAAATTGGAGTAGTACATGGCCAGAGCACATTCGTCATGCCTGTGTAATAGTACACGGTGTGTAATTTTCTATACATGGAGTTTATTATTCATAAAAAGTTATACTGTGTGCGTTTTCACTAAAACACATGTCCAAGTACCACTACACAGCGTGTACTTCACAGTACACGACATGTACTTCAAAAAAACCGCTATTCCGTATTCTATTTCACACGGCCAGCCACACGACCACTGACTACACGGTGTGTACTAAAATATCATGGAGTGTACTTAATAAAACATAGACTTTCCCGAATGGGAAGAACACATAGCGTGTACCACTGGTATACCCACCAAGTATTCTGGGTTTTCCGACGGGAAAACCATGAAAACACCTGAAACACCCGTTTTCTCCCCCGAAACATTAGATCTAGCCTTAATAGGCCACAAGAAATAAATTTAAGGCATTAAATACTTAAAAAAACATGTTTAAAGGGTATCTATTGTGAAAACATAAACATCCCTACCTTCGGGCACAAACTGCCGAAGCATTGGTTGATTTCAAGGCTCATAGTTGCTGCACGCCGACTCAGCGCGTCAAGAGATTCGAATCAGTACCCCTCTTGGCTTCCAAATCTCTATCTTACTCAAAATACAATTCTCCCATAGGTCACAGACAAGGATAAGACACAAGAGATGTGCGCAAGGGGGAGGAAGAAAGAAGACAAGGAAGAAAAGAAAAGAAATGGAAAAGAAGAATGAGGGGGTCGGGCCGACCCCAACGCCTGACATGAATTTATGCCTTCCCTAGGCTAAACTCTCCATTACAGACTCAACGGTTCAAACAGAATCTCAATCTAATGCACTGTTTAAATGTTATTTCCAAGTGAACCTACGCGAAAAATTTAATATTTAATTTAGTAATATTAAATATTAAATATTCCACTAAAATTCGAACAGCTCAGATTTCCTCCAAACTTCTGTCCTAGGGTAAAATCCCTATTTTGGGACCATAGGAGCTGTCAAAAAAATTATACGAGATCAGATGGTCAGGTAAAATGACCATTTTACCCCTTATGAACATCCGAAAGAAAAAATCTAAAATTCTTATCAAATCTACAGTCCCGAAAAAATGGGTTCTTACAATTTTCAGGTTCTTTGATTGGGCCATCATAGCCTTATTACCAATAATGAAATTAAAATTTTTATGCTTATATTTACCCTAACATAGGATTTTTTTATCACTCTTCATATGATTCATTTTCGTCCTGTTATGAAGAGTGATGTTATGTAATTTGTCCCTAAGAGTTTTAATGTGTGAATAATCTTACGGGTGTTGTTAAAGACTTAACATGAAATATGAAAAGATGGGTATATATGAAAAAATTATTGTTTAAATAAAAGGGATTTATTATCAAATATTTTTTCATAATCATGTAAATATATAATCCTAAAAGTTATTTTGTTTTGTAATTCTTTATTATTTTATAAATTTTGGATGGTTTAAATTGCATCATGTTTATCAGTATTAGAACTAGAATTGAAAATATTATGTTTTATGCACCAAATCAGGGATTTTGGGTTCAAATCTAAAACGATTTGTATTAGAGAAGAGTTCAAAAAATTATTAATATTAAGATGTTTTCTTGAGAGGTTAAATTAAGAATTATGTATCCTATAATTTTTTTATATGTTTAAGGATGATCATAAGTTTAAAGGCATATAACCCCCCTTTAATTCTTTATATGATGGAACCATAGATGAATAAGAGTGTTTTGGGTGACAATTTTTGTAATTAAACCCTAGGGTTTAGTATGGGTTTTAGTGAAAAAGTTATTTTAGGAATCACACATATACAATCTTTGAAAATAATTTTAATGGTATTTATGATATTTAGGGTTTATAGTATCTTTAATATTGATATAATTATGGGTTATTATGGTTTGAGAATAAATGTTTTATCATATAGATAACCCTTATTTTGAAAATAAATTTGGTGATTATGTGATGATGTTATTCATGAATAAGAGCACTATATTTTTTGTTGAATATTACTTAATTAAGGAAAAACAATATTTGATAAGATTTTATTTTATTTGAGTAATAAAGGTTGAGTTATTTTTTGGAATCATATTTTATTTTATTGTAATTTTATGGTGATTCACGTTTTTTGTAAATGATTAGCATATTTTAGATATTGTATAATTAGGGAGTATACATGTGTGGTTATATGTAATTTTAAGTGACTAATAATGTATGAATATAAATTTTAAATTGATCTTTGAATAATAAAAGATCAATCCCTCTTATTTTTAGGTTTTGAACATTGAGTATTTTTAAGAGTTATTTATCGAATGTTTAATGTTTAAATTTTATTATTATCATTGTGGATTTTAATATTAATTTAGAATTTATTCATTTTGAATGATTTCATACATTATGGTAAACATTTTATTTTCGGTTTTTTTGGAATGATAGTTGGAATACCATGTTATTATTTTTTAGATTATGTGATTTGTTAGAAGTTTACTTTAGTGCTTCATGAATGAAATAAATAATCTTGAATACTCATCATTCTGAAAAAAATGTGATTGTGGTGAACTTGATTATAGGATGAAATTATATTTGTAAGGTAGCTATATTTCTTTTTACCATTAGTCTAGATGGTAAAAAAATCCCTAAACTCTTGTAAAAGGATATATAAAAAAATATTATTATATTACATTCATTTCCAATGATTTTATGGCCTTTTCACACCTCTTTGATTTATGGTTTTGTGACCATTAAATTTCTTTTGATCATTCACATTATTTTGATCTGTGTTTTCTACCACTTTATATCATTTTTTAGACATTATATTTTTCCACCATTTCTATATATTGGCTCCTAAATAATCTTATCTGATTTGGAAACATATTTATGTGTTCTTCTAGAAGACCTTTATATTTCTCTTTCCAACTATTTATGAGGATAGTTTATTAACCCTTTTTACATTATTGGTTAATGTCAGACCCTTGTTTCAGAGATCATGTTCATATTGTGGTGATGAAATTTATTAAAGTGGGGGGGGGGGATTAAATATCCTAATATTATAAATGAAAACCACATTTTAGAGAATATAAGACCCACTACATTTATCTTAAATTAAATATGAAATCTTAATATTTAAATGTTAGAGTTATAAACCAACTGTTAAATTAATTATTATTAATATGAATATATTGAAAAATATATATAATTTATATATTCGGTAAATATTTATTTATTAATGCATAAAAAATAAGTGCTAAATTTTCTAGTAAAGTCATCTTATGATTCAATAAAATGTTTTCTTCAAAAAATGATTTTTATTAATTTTTTGAGTGAATGATACAGTTAATTTATGGATGTCCAATAAATTTTATTTGATAAAAATAATATAATTTTTGAATTTATCATGGAGAAATGAGATTATTATAAATTTTTAGAATTTTATGAAATGTTTTATTTTCTAAAGAATTCTGAATAATATTTATTTTAAATAAAAATTTCATTTTTGTTTCAAACATTCATAAAGTTCCATTTTGTTTTAATACTATTTCAATGTAAAGTTAGTTCTATTATATTTTAAATACCCCTTCTATGTTCATTAGAATAAATTTTATTATTGAATTTGGTATAAAACACACACACACACACATATATATATTAATCCATTTTTCTTAAAAAGATGATTTTTATTTCATTTTTCATTTTTATTTTAAATTAATTCCTGTAACATATATAAATTAAATCTTTAAAAAATTATTCAATATTTGGAATTAAAAGGATTAAATTTGATAAATATGTCCCTTTTATTCTTAATTATTATGAATAATAAATAAAAGAAAATTTTATTACCACGATATAGAACAAATGGGTTAATCTAGGATAGATATAGAATAAAAGAGAATAAAATTCATTAAAAAACTTTAAATTATGTATTTGGAATAGTTTAATTCACTCATGGTCATACAAAATTCAAAAATATGACCCTTTTTTCTATTTAACATTTATTGTTTACCTTTATAATATTATAGTAATAGATAAAGACAAAAGTATAACATTCTTGATTTTAATATCTATAATATTTTAGGGAAATGGATGAAAATAACTTATTTTCAGATATAAATTATTATTTTCAAGATAATATATTTAATCATGGTAATTATTTTTCCTTTTTTAGTGATTAAATAAATACCTTAAATTCGTATGTAATACTAACATAGTGCTTGTGTAAGAAACAAAACAAATCAAGTAAATAACTTAATGAACTCTAAAATCAATAATTTTTGTTTGATTAAAAGTGTATTAGTAATTTTTAAAATAAATATAAAATATTGGAGATTTTTTAAGTTTTTATATTGAAATTCCATTTCTTTTATTTTGTTATTGTCAAAAATATGTGAATAGTTCTTAAAATGCCATTAATAGTATTTTATGTTAAGTATATTTTATTTAATTATTTAGAAACCATAAAAATAATTTAATGGGACAATTATGATGATAAATGTTAAAACAAATAATCACTTTTACATTTATGATACAATTGTCAACTTATATGTCAAATTTTAATCGTTTATTATTGAAAAAGTCCTTAATACTAATATGGTTAAAATTGGTTAACCAAGGTGTTTAAACAAAATATAAGGTTTAAAATGACATTAAAACCATTAAAAATTTTGTTGGATGATTATTATAAAACTATATACTCCTTAAATTAGAATCATTTTTAATGAGTTAGACATATATTAGTTTATAATATTTTATGTATTATTCAAAATTACATGAGATATTTTATAATAAACAATGTTTTATTAACTGATTTGTAATTATTAAAAATTATATATCTTGAAATTTTAAGGAAATATGTTTTAAAATACCAACCATTTTTCATTTATATATCAATTTTCCTATTATATTAACACTATTAAAAACTAAAAACTAAAAAAAATTAGATCACGGTAACTATCAAATTTGTTAACAAGGGGTTAAAACAGTGAGATAATGATGAAAAAATCACCTAAACATCACAATGTTTCATTTTATGAGTGGATATAGACTTATAATAATCCTATCATATAATAATTTCAATTTTTATAGTTTTCAATGAAAAATAATTTATATTAATTTAAAAATTTATGTAATTCCAAACTTCCCCTCCCCTCATATAGAAGTGGGAACCCACTCTCACCACCTCTACACAAATAAAGATACATTTTTCATCCAATTCATAACCAAATACCTTCATAACATTCCTCCCTACATTCTAGGGGTTTTATGTTTGGAAGAAAACCGTCTTTATATGGATTATTTTTTAAAGAGAAGGAGGTTGTCTGAAGAATAAGTATAGCTTTTAAGTGAATGTATTTGTTTTATTTCATCTTTTTGCTCCTTCTAAAATTATAAAAATATGATTATATATTAAAAATTTTATTTAATTTTATTTATATTTTCTTGTGTTAATAAAATAACCAATACCTATATCCTATTCAATCAAATGGGAAACAAAACCATTTTTTGTATATACGGTGGAATAGCGCCTCCAAAACTATTGTAATTATTTTACCACCACTGCCTTTCATGAATAGTTGCAATGATATATTTAATGTATATATATATATATATGATATTTTAGAAATAATTTTTATATTTGAAATATAATATATCATATAATTTCTATCATTTATATATATTAAAAAATTAGAATGTCATTCTTACGTATGTGTTGATTACCACCTCCACGAAGCAATGTAATTTTTTTGATGAACAAATCACATGGATACTATATATAATTATATTTAAATAAATAATATTTTATTTTTAATATAATCAAAATGATGGAAATATAAAATAATATGTACCTTCTTTCTTTTATGTTCTTGGAAAAATGGATACATTACTTATGAGTATGTATGATTTACCATATCCATGAAGGTAACATAATTAATTTTTCCTACCCATATTTAATGATTGGTTTTAACATTAAAATTAATATATATATATATAAATGATAATTACTTCTGGATTAATATTCTTGAGATTCTATAACATCTACCAATTTTCCCGAATTTACTATACTAAATTTGTTTTGTAACTATGAAAAAAACATCTTAAAAAACCATGAAATATGATTAAATGATTGAGTAATTAATTATTTAATTAAAATAAATGAAATTAATTTTTTAAATATAATGGATAACAAATACATTTTTTTTAATAAATAAAAATATATATAAATATATTATAGTTGAGTTAAAGGACATACAAGGAATGATTGGAGTCAAGGTAAGTGATTTCGTCTCAATTTCCCTTTATTGAAACATATTTTAATGTTATACACATAATTTGTTATATATTTTTTATATATTTCCCATTTCAAAAAGTTATGTCATGAATATTTCATACAAATTGTGTTTCTTTGTTTTAATTTAAATTTTTTGTTTTAAGGGGACTTTACTTGAAATTCACAAAATGGTAAGGATCTTCTCAACTAAATTTCTATTAACTAGGTTAAAACACTTCTTTATTGAGATTTACATATTAGAACATAATCACATCATGGAATAATTATCACTTCAAAATTTAGGATAATTATAAAGGTTTTGTTTTTCTCAACATCATTTTCATGAGACCTGATTCTTTTTGTAAAAATTGATTTCCTTGTATTGTGTACATACTTCCTCATTATTTAATAATGACATATTAATTCATGAAATTCACAATATTTACATATCTATATCATATTATCTATTTCAATTACTTTTTATTTAAAAGATACCAAAGTGGAAAATTCTTTATGTTACCATATCCTTTAATATTGATATTTTGTATGTACAAGGTTCATTTATGGAAATTATATTCTATATTTTTCCTAATAAAATATATTTTATTATAATATTTTTTTAAATTTTTTTACATATTTATTTTCCATTTCTCCCCTTATATATTAATAAAATATCATGAATGTTATTTATCTATGATATCTACTTTGTATCTTCATTAAGATTGGGAATATTTATCATCATTATCCATATTTAAAAAAAAATCATGTATGTTATTTTCTAAAAACAAGTATTCCCTAATCATCTTTAACATGTTATTTTACCTTATTTTAAATATTTTCAAAATGAAATTTCTTAAATTTTCCTTCATGGTTATCATTTTTACTCTGTTTACAAAAGTTTGGAGAGAATGTTATTTTTAACATCTACAACATGAACATATTTTAACACTATTAATATTTTTCATTTATTTGATTCTTTTTGTATGTTTGTATGATTATTTTCTAATAAAATCTATTTTGAAAATATTTTTTAATTTTTTATATTTTAATGGTATTAAAATAAAATGATATTTTCCCTATTTTCAATGAGGTGTTTTAAATGTTATTTTAATGGTATTGGAATCTATGTCAACATCATTTGATGAATTATCTACTTAACTGGGATTATGATCTTATGATTCCATCCATACTATTTTAGATTTTGAATTTCATTGATTTTATTAAATAGATTTTAGTAAAACTCATTTTATTTCCATGATTTAATCAATTTATAAATGAATTTAGGACGTTATTGAAATTTTAATGATGGTAATGATATATTACATGGGCCATATTCAATTATGGTACTTGGAAATTATAGGAGATTAAGGGTGTTACCAATGAAAATTATAGTACTCGTGATCCCAAGAAAAAAGGGGTGATTCAACTATAACTTATATGACGGGTGATCCCGATAAACTATATATGATGGGAGAGAATAATATATATTTCTAATACATTGGGTAATGATTCCTTGTCATTAAAGGATAGAATTACAGAGTTAACATGGGAGGTTTATCATATAGATTTAACTTGGCACCAATTATTTTTGACATGAGTTATGAAGATAATGTTCCATGTTACAAACACATTTTATTTATGATTACTATGGAATTTAATGTTTCCTTTTATTAATATTGATATCACTTGGATCATGATTACTGATTCATATAATTTATTCATTTATTAAACCTATATTCCATGTCACATGTTTAATGACCTAGGTTTTTATGGTTATGAATTCTCATATGTTATTCTCATGTACTTTGATTATCTCAACATAAACGTATTCCTATATTTTTCTCAGTAATGAGATTCAATTATTAATTCTTATGTTTACCTGTACATTTCATTTGATGTCAACCTTTTCATGTTTCCTTTTCCCTGGGTTGTAAATAATAATGTAAAATTATTTTTCTCTATAAAGTTTTCATGTATGAAGAATATTATGGGATATATTTAAGACTAAATATGGAATATGAAAATCTAGGTAAAGATGAAAAAATAGTTATTTAAGGACATGGGTATTATTACGTAATATTTTTTCTTAACTCTCAAAAACTCTAAACCTAAAAGGTCTTTGGGTATGTAAGAGATAATATATTTACCTATTATTTTTAATGTTTCATATGGTTTAAATTGTGTAATATTAATTTATTTCAAATCTAAAAATTGAAATATTATGTTTTAAGAACTAGATATGGGAGTGTCAGTTTGAGGCTATTATACAAGCTACGATGATAGAGTCAGGTAAAAAATTTGGTATAGTTTACTGGAAAACAAAAGTGTTTCAATATCAAATTTCAAATTATAAAAAAACATATAAAAAAATCATTTCTAAAATATATTTAAAACCAATCATTAATGCTATAAAATATATTTTTTTTGTGTTTCTTTTAATCCAATGTGCTTTCTAGAATTGGAACATTATAAACAATTCTTAATATTTTTGTGTACAAAGGAAATTTTGTTATGATTTAACTTCTTTCACACTTGTAGGTATTATGTCACTCTAGAACCTTAATCAAAATATGAAGAGATATTTTAGTTACCTTGAGAATGAAATAATGAATCTTGAGAAAAATATAGAGGGGGGAGATAGTGGAAATAATGAACAATTTATTAATCCAAAAAATGTTAAAAAATAATTTCGAGGACATGATTGAGGGTTTTCTAACTCCAAATTATATTTGGAAATTATTAATGAATTAGAATATCCCAATGGTCTAGGTATTATGAGTTAAAATAGTCAAACATATCCCTACATCCATATTTTTAAGGGATTGTATAATGGAGACACTTTGACCTTTATTAGAGACTTCTGTTATATTTTGTAGAAGCTTCCACTTCATGGGATGTGTGAATATAAGTTATATATGGGTTTTTACCACTCTACTTAAAAATAATTCTATGATTTGGATTCTCTAACATTAGGATAACTTCATTAACATATGGTATCAAGTGTACAATTCCATTTTAATGAAATTTTAATCAAATTAGTTTCTTGGGGAAATTAAAAATAATACCACTAGTTTATTTCAAGATGAGGGAGACTCATTTCATGAGTCCTAAAAAAGTTTAATGTATTTTTATTCGATTTACACATCAAAAAAACCATTCCTATATTTTGATAGAGTTTTATATAATGGTATTTTATATTCTTTTTATATTTTTGTAAAATAATTTGTTGGTGTAAATTACACTATCAAATTGATGAATATTTGAGAAAAATATATAATAAAATTACATGAAACTCTAATAAGTATATTCTATAATGAATAAATTTTAAATAAAAATATAGTAATAACTATATCATAACATGATACAAATGTACAACTAATTGAGAGTCATATAGATTGGAAAATATCTTGAAACTACTAGGAGGATGACTCCATACCCTTGGAGACTATGCCTGTTGGGCCCATCCCTCCCCCAACAGAGGGTGAGGGACCTTAATGATCCTTCAAGGGGGTCTAAACCCATTACTTATCTTTTTTAAACCCTTAACATATTCTTCCTTCCCCATAAATTTCCCTTTCCCTAAAATTCCCAATTTGGTTAAAACTTTTCTTAACTTCCACTCTCGGTATTAGAGTTTACAGATGCATTTACTCTTATAAGTATAACATTGGTTGCTAAATTTAATCATATCTATCCATCAATGGACTTGTTTAATATATTTTACTTTGAATCTTGGGGTTTACAATATCATGAAACAAATGTTCTTCATGATAATCAATATATAAGGATTTGATTTATTTTTGAAGAGGATCTGATATTATCTTGGTCCAGTTCCCCTCAGGTCTACAAATACTTCTGATTATTCCTGTTCAGGTTGTCCAATGATTTCCCCACAAACTGAGAACCACCTATGATGGTTATATGGGTAATTTTTCCCTATATTCCCTCTAATTTTAAAACCCTTAATTCATTGGAATTATTTGGAAATAAGTAGGTTATTATTTATGATCTAGAAGTAGAACTCAAGATGTTTGTCACCCGATTTCCCCAAGAACGTGTGTCAATATATATGTATCTATAATAGTAGTTAATTTTATGTGGATGTCGGCTACATAGGAATTAGGATATAGTAAGACTACTTTTTTTAGTAGTGGGTTGATTATTTCTCTATTGTCAGGTGTCTTGGGCACCTAATGGCAGTATGTAGGTATGAGATATTTAACTATTTATAGAAGAGGAACGTAGAGGTCCAGGTCTTGATAGTAGTGTTTAGGATCTTCAGTATTATTTTGGTCAGAAGGATATGAAATTTTATGGATTTATAGAGACAATTATTTTTTCTTAGAAAGAGGTTCACCTAAATAAGTTTGATAAAAAAGTAATGTATGTGTTTAGTAGGTTGAAACAAGACATGGTAGTTTCAAAAGTGCAGAGCAAGCCCAAATTAGAAAGGTTTAAAGGTGTAAAAGATTTGGGTAATCTTGATACATCTATGTAATACTCTTTTATAGAGTCTATGAGATTGGGAAATGAAGGAAAAACAAGGAGGGGTTCCATGGGACATGGATAGTGTACCCTAGCTTTGGCTCCGCTCCTAATGTGGCTCTCTAGTTACCAATTAAAAAAGGTGATGTGCAAGATACAAATCATGGCATTAAAAGTAGGTGTGTATAGGTTTTTACCAATTGGATTGGATATTGGAAGATCAGTCCATGCATTATGATCAGAAATAAGTTTGAATGTTTTTCCATTTTTGGTTTAGTTTTGGATTAACCAAAACTAATCTAGTATGAGGTTTCTTATGAAGTTAAGGTTTTTTCTAGTTCTTAGTAAAGTGATGAGATCTATAACCTATTTTTAGAAGATAATATAGAGGGAATTCATGGTATAGGCCCCAATAATATGTGGATTAAAAAGGGGTGGAAATACAATACTGATTTAGGCATCTTCATTATTCTAAAAAACACAAACCCAATGGCCGCAAGGACTATTTAGACTTATTGAAACCAATGTAGAAAATCTATTCTAATAAAACAAGGCCCATGGAGATGGAATTTAAACATAGTAATGAGTAGGACCAGGAAAATGTCTAGAATATAATCCAAATGACCATTAGTATCGATAATAAAGATGATTTGATGGGAGAAACAAATAGGTTACGTGATTCCTCATTGGTGGTTAAACATTCTTTCATTGAGAATGACACTGATTGGGTAGATCCCAATATGGGAGCATCCATCCACCAGTAGTAAAAGACATTCAAGGAGGTTACAAATAAAGTTCAAAACTAGGACCTTATCATATAATCTAAGGAATATATTTTAGTAGATTCACTCCTGATTAATTACTTACAAGAGGATGCTAATAGGATGGTTGAGAGACTTCTACTTGTGGAAACCAATAAAGAGAATACAGAGTGGATAAGAAAGAAAGACCATATACCAGTAAGAGGTTTTAATTTAGGGAAATTAAAACTAGAGGAGTACATCCAATCATGGGAAAATATGGCTTACTCGTTCGAATATCTTATCAAGGATGACCCTGATATTAAGGTTAGAAGTCTCTATTGGAATTTTTTTGGGGAGATTATGTCAAATAGGCTAAAATTAAACTTTAATGGATTGACCATATTATTTGGTACTTGATGATTTTATACTGTACTGCATGGGTTCTCACTTTGCCTTAAAAGTGTTTAAAAAATAAAAATAATAATTTTCAGTCAATATAAGTGTATAATTAGCTAAAATAGATAAAAAAACACCAATCATTGATGTATAAAAATAGAAATAAAATTGGAAAATATGTTTGTTGAAAAAATGAGACCCTTATAGAATTTTTTTTCACTATATGATGTATGGGTATACTAAAAATGTTACTCCAAACACTAATATTCATTAAAAGAAATTAAAAATTACAATTTATATGGTTATGGGGGTAGAAATGAGGGCATTTCTGAACCATTTTCAAATAATAACCACCTTGGTTATTTGAAAAACTCCAATCTATAATGGAACGAACACAATGTTATTAGAGAAAAACCTAAACTTGGTATCTCAAATAAGTCATGAACACATTTTTAAAAAAATTCAACCACATAAAATTCTAAAGGAAATTTGGAAGCACTGGTCAAACACTGATAAATCGAATGGAATTCCAAAAATACAATATTCACAATATAGAGGAGCAGAAATGTAAATATGTAGTACCATTTAAACTAAAACAAGAAAAAATCATGTATATCACTACTAGAAGTGTATTAAAAAATGAGGAATAGCATATGAAAGTTCAAACTGGATGCTAATAAGAGTCTATAAATTAAAATATATGGAATAATAATGTTGATAGTATGGAAAAAAAGTATATAAATGAATATAACTATGATGATTTATCTAAAAAGAGGTAAAAATTTGAAAAGGAAAACTAAAAAAATTATAGGGATGGGAATAATTGTAAGGTAACCCAAATTCTTTTCAAAAACTACTTCTCACCCATCCATATCCACTAAAGAATAAAATAAAAAAATATGTAACCTAAAAATTCCCATGTTTTTAGGATATTTAGAAATATTTACGTGATAATTCCATTCATAGAGACTCTAGTTTATATTATACCATATTAACTCTATTTTAATGATAATATTTATAATAAAAAGAGTCTAGATATGTTTGTCATATATAGATTAATAAAGGGTCCAATCAATTAACTAAAAAATAAGATCCCTCTTAAACATAAAAATTTATAGATTTTTATAATAACTTTTAAATTAGGAAAGGTTGGTAAGGTTAATTTAATTAGGGATAATGGTGTGACCATAAATGTCATTCCATTATAATTATTCTAAAAATTAAGCAATGTTGAAATTAAACCAATAATTATTTCTCTTCGGTTTGATGATCAACCTATTATATGTCCGGTAGGGAGAGTGGATGCCCAAATTTTTGATGTTGGTAAGATATTTTTACTTGTTGATTTTATGATTCTTAATATAGATTATGATTAGTAGGTCCTATCTATAATTAAAGTGACCTAAACCACCTGAATAACACTCAGATTAGGACACTAGATGATCCCATGAGCACTCCCTAAACCCCTAGGGTTTGAGACTAGTGTTTTTGGTTTGAAAGTAAATTTTTAGAGTGACTTACCCAATAGTTTTTTTAACTATAAATAAAATAAATTGATAAAAAATTAATGAAATTCATATTATGCAAAAAAATACACAAAACAAGTTAGTATCGACAATAATATTGGGTCTTAGATACATAATGTTAAGTGAAAAACACAACCACCACTTTTCATCTATAATATTAAAATGAAACTTGTCCTATAAAGATAAATAAAATGTACACGAAGAGTAAGAAAACATGATATCTACCAGCACCCTTAGTTACCAGAAAAATAAACATTGAAATAACACTTCCACTAAAGTGAACACCCAAGGTTTGAGCATAACATACTCACTAAGTAACCACAATGATTCAAATATATGTGATATATCTTAAAGTGAGTGATTTAGGTCAATATAATCATTTACATAAATATATAGAAATAAATTTATTATAAATATCAATAAAAAATTACATGGATTTCATAAAAACAAAAAAATGAATAAAATTATATAATAAAATAAATACCAATACCAAGAGGGTTCATACTTGAAAAACCTTCTCCGGGTTATCAACTAAAATCTGAGTTGATTCCCCCATTAAAATCCTCCAAAGGAGGTAGTGGAAATGTAACACTCGAGATTTTTATGTGTAATATTTTGTTTTTATATATCATCAAAGGAATATTTCACTGCATACTAGCTTGGCTTACTTTACACGCAATCGCGACCTTCCTCGATAGCTTGCGTTGTACGCAATACCGAGTTTCACTATACGACGATATTCTATTAAAATATTATTTAAAATAGCCGTTATGAATAGTAATAACCACTTTTTGAAATTTTATCTTTCAAAATGGACTTCATTTTTGGATTCGGAATACCGAAATTAGCCTAGGGTGAAATTTTGGTATTTTTCTGAAAACTTTCAATTTTTGATGAATAGTGAAACCACTAAGTGGTAGGTTAGAAACTAAATTTTGCATAAAACTTAATTTTACCGCTTCTGTGAATGGAATTTCGAAACTCTGACAGACACGGTTGATATTAGTAAGTAAAATGTGGTTCAATGAGATAAAAATAATTTTTTGGTGAATAATAACTTTTTACTTTTTTTACGGCGGTTAATAGTAAATAGGGTAACTAAGGGTAAATATGATATTACTATTACCCTAACACATGTCCTAATTCTATTGGATAAGTGTAATTCGACCAAAAACAACCTTATGAATATAATATGACCATTTAGGTCCACTTGGATTAGATTATGACATTTAATATTATTTTATTTAATGAATAGTTAAAATAGTTAAATCAAAGTTTTATAACTAAAACATTTTTAATATGGGTTTATACATAAGATAAATTCGACTATAAATATTAATTAGAAAGATAAAAATATTTCCTACATAATGGTATTTTATTTGAAATTTTTAGACATTAAATAATTTAATTTATTTATGACACAATGATGATGCAGTAATTATCTTATTAATGAAATATTGACATAATTGATGTTATAAACACACAAATAAATGTAATTTGAGACTTTTTAGGAATTACAATAATTTTCTAGGTTATTATGATATATTATTGTTGATTTAATCAACTTGGTTCGAACATATAATTCTGTTATGACTTTCACAAAAATCATATATCAAATAGTGACAAAATTGACACAAAATAGTTTTTAAATCAAATAATATATTATTAATTGTTATTTTATTCCTATAAATCTAAGGTTCGGCCAAATGACTTAGATAAGGATATATATATTAATAATAAACAATTTGGGGTTATTTTGGCATGTTATAGTAAGTGTATTAACCATATAGTGTAAGAAAACAAAAAGACACGGTAAAAGTTAAATTATTTAACTTAGAGTTAAATCTAATTGATAAGGTTAAAATAATAACCTAAACTTGTCTAAATACTATTGGTTGATAGTATTTCGACCCATCCCCACTTTAGCTTCTAAATAAGACCCTTTGGAACCATTATAAACCGATTTTGTCTTTAATATAAAATAATATTTTGAGATATTCCTAAGGTGCCCCTCTCCTCCCTTATAAAAGGGCACCTCCTCCCCCTCCTCCTCACACCAATTTGAGCACCCAAGCTCGGAAAACCCCTGCCAAAATTCCTTCTCCACTTCCCTAGAATAATCATAGAGGTCCTGGTTTTCTTCAAAGACCAATCTTAGTTCCCTAAGTGGAGGATTCAAAGAGGCGTTTAAAAGAAGAGGTAATATCCATTACCGATCTTTTCAATTTCTTTCTTCTTCAACTTCTTCTTCTTTAGTTGTTTCATGATAAAGTAATAACATTAGTATTACTTACATACTGATATGTTATTATAAATATTAAACAACCCTAATTCACCTTCTATCCATCCTACGGAAAAATGAAATCACCGCATGTGCGTACGTACGGAATACCGTCTCCACGCCGTGGTGTAATCTATTTTCCACCACCACCATACTTGGATGGGTATAATGGTGTAAATAATGACTATATATGACTATTAAAAAGTGATATTGATTCTGAAATAGTATACATACACTCCAATACAATTCCATGATCATAGGAACGATATCATCACTCATGCGTACGTACGGAATACCGTCTCCACGATGTGATGCGACTCGTTCTACATGATCATCATTACATAGTAATTATATAAATGAATTGAATGAATAAATATTATATATGTTACACTAATACCATTCTGGATATAAGGTATCTATAACCTTAAAAGAATAATAAGAATTTATTTGGAAAAACATGCATAAGAACAAAAGGCAATAAAGACCTGAGTAACAAGTAACAATGAAATATTACTAATAAGAAGCTAAGAATATGACCATATATGATATCATATCAATATGTATGATTCTTTAATAAGTCAATAACATTATTTAAACCATTATACAGGAGCTTCGGACATGTACAAAGCAAATAGGACCTAAGGTAAGGGGAAATATCACAATCTCATTTTTATCCGAGATTGTTTATACTTTGGTATTTACTGGGGTGTATTTTATCATCCACATCCATGTTCCCTCAATATGTAATATTGTTTCCATCCAATTACAATAGTTTAAATCCAATTTTACCCTTCGGTGAGTTTTTAGTAAAGAATATGAAAGGAATCTTTTGTCGTTTTTTCGTACGAGGTACTTTTTGACGTTTCCGACAAAAGTATGAAGAATGTTTTTTTAACTTATATGGAATGAATGGATTTTTAAAACATTATTTCCAAGAAGCTTACTTTACATGTTTTTAAGTTTATTTTTAATCAACTTCTTAGTGTTTATAATTGTATGACATGTTAAGAAAAGAAAAGTGTTTTTTGAAGAAGAAAGGATATTTTCCTCAAGAATGGAGTTCAAGTGTTTTATCAAAATTATTTTCCATCTAAGATAATAAAGGGTTCTGTTTTTATCCCTATTATTACATTGATTTGATTATGTTGTGAGGGAATTATTTTTATGAAGTCATTTACCTTATATGATTTGTTTTATGATGTCATGATGTTTCAAGAATCCCATTTTTGTTACATGTGTTATGCGATGATGTATGATTTATGATTATGTGGCACACATAAGAAAGGATTCATTATAAGATTGGTGGCACCTATATCTCCCTCCAATGCATTGGGTAAAGATTTATATCTCATGAGATAGACATGGCTGGAACGGAAGGTTATTTCGGTTCAGTGATACAGGACTGAAACGAGGAGTAAACTTGGTTCAGAAATGGAAATTGTCATCTAAGATAGTCTTGGAAATGAGTCATGACTAACAAGAAATGATTTTCCATGATTATGTGTGCCTACCACAAAGTTTCAAGTTTTATGTTATGATTATGGGGATCTCATTTTCACTTCTATGATTTATTCCATGTTAAGATATTATGATCTCTTTTGCAGGTTATGATTTTCAAAAAGATATGATATGATTTTTATTTCCTTTATTTGCCCTTGCTGAGCATTTGAGCTCACCCTTTTTTGTATGTTTTCTTTTCCCCAGGTCAGGAAGATGGATATTAAGTAAAATATGCTAAAAGGGACCTTAAATATGATGAAATAAATCGGAGACACTGTAGAAGATTTATGAACCAGTTGTTTATGTTTCCCAGTTTCTAAAGACACTATACCTATACGGTCCTTTGTGGTTTTGGCATATGTTGTAATAAGTGTGCTTAAATTTTGAAGTATTAACAATATATGTAAAGTATGGGTCGTTATAGTTGGTATCAGAGGAAAGGTATAGTCAACCTTTGGAAACTAGGATGTGAAAGCCTTAGTAAGAACCCTAAGGATAAGTCTAAGCCTAGAACACAATCTTAGTGTTTTAGAAATGGCCATGAATAACCTAGGATAAGAACTTAAGTGTGAAATTTTATTCTTGATTATGTGGTTTTCCTATTATAATTAGTGTTGCTCACAATATTCTTCTTGGTTTTAGTCAATGGCTGGAACCCGAAGGAACCGTGTTAATGCGGAATGCGATGGGCAATGCAATGATTGTCCCCCTGAGCAACCAAACGATATGGGAGCTGGAATGCAAAATCTTGTAGCCATGATCACACAACTTTCTCAAGCTATGAATCATGCAGGACTTCCAAACGAGCAAAGGAAGGAGCAACATTCTATTGAATCCTTCATGAGGCAGTGTCCACCTTCTTTCAGCGGGTCTACTGATCCATTAGTTGCTGAACAATGGATTAGTACTACTGAAAAGATATTTTCAGTTCTTCAATGTTCTGAACATGATAAAGTCATCCTAGCAGTGTATCGTTTGGAAGGAGATGATGATCAATGGTGGAATCTTATTAAGAATACGAGGCAAAGGGATGAAATTGAGTCCATGGAATGGGACGAGTTCAAGAACTTATTTTTCAATAAGTACTTCCCTCGTATTCTCCGAACAAAGATGGAGAAAGAGTTTCTTGAACTGAAGAAAAGGGATGATGAATCTGTTGGTACCTATGAAGCAAATTTTACAAGACTTGCAAGGTACGCTTCTGGTATTATTATCCAACCTGAGAGTAAGATCGATCGATTCTTTAGTGGCTAAAAACCGAGTCTTCGAAGGGCATTAGCCATAAGGGACTTCAATAGCTACGAGAAGATCGTTCGATGTGCTCTCAAAGTCTAGATGGAGATTGGAGTAACCCATCAGTCATATGGGTTTAATAAGAAGAGGAAAATGGAATTCAGAGGAAAATCTAAAGAGCACACTGAAAAGAAGATGAGCTTTCCCTTATGCTCAAAGTGTGGAAAGAAACATGGAGGGAGTTGTCTTAAAGGGACAAGTAAATGTTTCAAATTTGGAAAGGAAGGTCATAGGGCATTTGAATGCCGTGATAATGGGAAGAATATTTCTAATGATGAAAACAAAGGAAGGGATACACAGAATGAACCTACTACACTTCAATGTTTCAAGTGAAAGGATATGGGGCATTATGCCAATCAATGCCCAAATCCAAGGGTTGATGATGATGGTCGACGTCAACAAACTCTTAAGGCTAAAGACAAAGGAAAGTCACATGCAATTTCTATTAGTGATGTGGAGTACGATAACAATGTGGTGAAAGGTACACTTACCATCCACTCTAAAGTATCAAATGTTTTATTTGATTCTGGATCCACCCACTCTTTTATTTCTGAAAAAATTTCTAAGGGTATCAGCGTATTACCTCAACAATTAGATGTTGAGTTAGTTGTGACAACACCTAATAGCACAACAGTTGCATCAAAAGTTTATAATTCTTCTCTGATTGAAGTTTGTGGGAAAGTGCTTCCTGAAAATCTTGTGATCCTTCCTATAGTGGAATTTGATGTGATTATTGGCATGGATTGGCTTTCTCTACATGGAGCTCATATCAATTGCCAAATAAGGGAAGTCACATTTCATATTCCAGATCAATCTACGATTGTCTATCGATGCAAGGATGAATATAAACTTCCAGTGGAAATTCCTTCCATCTTATGGGTCTTGATTCCACTAAATGAAGTTTATTTATCTCAAATGGTTGGTGAGAAACTCACGATTAAGAATATGCCCATCATACGGGAGTTTGATGACGTCTTTCCGGAGGAATTACCGGGTCTTCCACCAAATCGTGAAGTTGAGTTTTCAATAGAACTTGTACCGGGTGCTTTTCCTATTTCAAAGACACCTTATAGAATGGCCCCAATTGAGTTGTAGGAATTGAAGAAGAAACTACAAGATAATCTTGATAAGGGACTCATACGCCCTAGTGCGTCACCTTGGGGAGCACCTGTTCTGTTTGTTAAGAAGAAAGATGGATCAATGAGACTCTGCATTGATTATCAAGAACTTAACAAGATCACTATCAAGAACAAATATCCTCTTCCATGCATTGATGACTTATTTGACCAACTACGCGGAGCTCAATACTTTTCCAAGATTGATCTTCATTTAGGGTATCATCAATTAAGGGTCAAAAGGGAGGATATACCAAAGACAACTTTCCGTACAAGGTATGGACACTATGAATTTATAGTGATGCCATTTGGTCTTACTAATGCCCCTGCTATCTTCATGGATCTAATGAATAGAGTCTTTAGAGACTATCTTGATCAATTTGTGGTAGTCTTTATAGACGATATTCTTCTCTATTCAAAGAGAAAGGAAGTGCATGAAGATCACTTGAGAATTATATTGAAGACCCTGAGAAAGGAGAAGCTTTATGCCAAATTTTCCAAGTGTGAATTTTGGATTCAAAAAGTTGCATTTTTGGGTCACATAATCTCAAAAGAGGGGATATCTGTGGATCCAGCAAAAACAGAGGTTATCGAAAGATGGTCGAGACCAACAACAGTAACTGAGATCTGATGTTTTCTTAGTTTGGCTGGATATTATCGACGTTTTGTAAAATATTTTTCACGATTATCTAATCCACTCACCAAGTTGACTTGGAAAGGAGTTAAGTTTGTTTGGACAGAGGAATGTGAAGAGAATTTCAAGGAGTTGAAAAGAAGGTTATCCAGTGCACCTGCGCTCACACTGCCTTATAGTGGAGAATGGTTTGTGATCTATAGTGATGCATCCAAGAAGGGATTGGGGTGTGTTCTTATGAAAAATGATATGGTGATAGATTATGCCTCAAGACAGTTGAAAATCCATGAGCAAAATTACCCAACACATGATTTGGAGTTAGCTGCAGAAATCTTTGCATTAAAGATTTGGAGGCATTACCTTTATGGTGAAAGGTGTGATATTTATACTGATCATAAAAGTTTAATGTATATTTTAACACAAAAGGAGCTGAATATGCGTCAAAGAAAATGGTTGGAGCTGATTAAGGATTATGACTGCTCAATCCATTACCACCCTGGGAAAGCAAACAAGGTGGCTGATGCATTAAGTCGACAAGACCATGCTAGTTTATCCATGATGAGGATCACAAAGGATCCAATATTTATGGATTTACAAAGGATGGATCTTGGAATTATAATGGAAGGGGAAAAATCTTATTTTTCTCAAATGAATGTTCAACCATAAATACATGTGAAGATTAAAGAGGCACAGAAAGAAGATGTCGAGTTACAAAAGAAGGTGAGAAATGTTCCTGAGTTCAACCTTGATTGTGATGGGATAATAAAGTTCAGGAATCGGGTTTGTGTTCCTCCCATCCCTGAATTAAAGAAGGAGCTGCTGGATGAGCCTCATAGTTCTTCATTCTCTATTCATCCTGGAAGCACGAAGATGTATAGGGACCTGAAAGAGTACTTCTGGTGGGATGGCATGAAAAGAGATGTTGCTGAATATGTCTCTCGATGCTTGGTTTGTCAATAAGTTAAAGCTGAGAGGCAGAAGTCTAAGGGGATGTTACAACCATTACCCATACCCGAATGGAAATGGGAAAACATTACTATGGACTTTGTCACAGGACTTCCTAAAACATCCAAAGGCAATAATGCTATCTGAGTCATAGTTGATCGTCTTACAAAGTCTGCACACTTCATTGCTATTAGAGAGGATTTCTCTCTAGATCCGCTTTCCAGGATATATGTAAAGGAAGTGGTAAGATTGCATGGAGTACCACTTTCTATTATATCTGATCTGGATCCGAGATTTACCTTGAAGTTCGGGCGAAGTCTTCAGCATACTCTGGATACAAAGTTGAGTTTCAGCACTGCTTATCATCCTCAGACAGACGGTCAGTCTGAGAAAACAATTCAAACCCTAGAAGATATGTTGAGAGCTTGCTCTATGGATTTCAAAGGAGGTTGGGATCAACACCTACCTTTGGTGGAATTTTCTTATAATAATAGATTTCACTCTAGTATTCAGATGGCTCCTTATGAAGCTCTCTATGGAAAGAAATGCAGGACTCCAACTTGCTAGGATGAAGTTGGGGAAAGAAAGCTATTAGGACCTGATATCGTTGATGAAATGGCAGAAAAGGTCAGATTTATTCAACAACACATAAGAGCAGCTCAGTGTCGACAGAAAAGTTATGCCAACAACCGAATAAAAGACCTAGAGTTTGAAGTGGGTGATAAAGTGTTCTTATGAATATCTCCCTGGAAGAGGGTTATGAGATTTGGAAAGAAGGGGAAGTTGAGCCCTAGATATATCGGTCCTTTTGAAATACTGGATCATGTTGGAAAGGTAGCTTAGCGATTGGCGCTTCCACCTAATCTCTCTCAAGTTCACGATGTGTTCCATGTATCTCTCCTGAGAAAGTACATACCTAATCCTTCACATGTACTCAGCTCAGAAGTTGTACCGCTGGTGCAAGATCTTTCTTATGAAGAACAACCGATAGAGATTCTGGATCGTAGAGAAAAAGTCCTACGAAACAAGACCACTCGATTGGTGAAAGTTTTATAGAGGAACCACCAACTTGAAGAAGCTACATGGGAGCTTGAGGATATGACGAGAGAGAAGTATCCTCATCTGTTTGTTACAAAGTGACGAATTTCGAGGGTGAAATTCTTTTTAAGGGGGGTAGAATGTAACACCCGAGATTTTTATGAGTAATATTTTGTTTTTATATATCATCAAAGGAATCTTTCACTACATACTAGCTTGGCTTACTTTACACGCAATCACGACCTTCCTCGATAGCTTGCGTTGTACGCAATACCGAGTTTCATTAAACGACGATATGCTATTAAAATATTATTTAAAATAGCCATTATGAATAGTAATAACCACTTTTTGAAATTTTATCTTTCAAAATGGACTTCATTTTTGGATTCGGAATACCGAAATTAGCCTAGGGTGAAATTTTGGTATTTTTCTGAAAACTTTCAATTTTTGATGAATAGTGAAACCACTAAGTGGTAGGTTAAAAACTAAATTTTGCATAAAACATAATTTTACCGCTTCTGTGAATGGAATTTCGAAAATCCGACAGACACGGTTGATATCAGTAAGTAAAATGTGGTTCAATGAGATAATAATAATTATTTGGTGAATAGTAACTTTTATCTTTTTTTACCGCGGTTAATAGTAAATAGGGTAACTAAGGGTAAATATGATATTAATATTACCCTAACACATGTACTAATTCTATTGGATAAGTGTAATTCGACCAAAAACAACCTTATGAATATAATATGACCATTTAGGTCCACTTGGATTAGATTATGACATTTAATATTATTTTATTTAATGAATAGTTAAAATAGTTAAAATCAAAGTTTAATAACTAAAACATTTTTAATATGGGTTTATACATAAGATAAATTCGACTATAAATATTCATTAGAAAGTTAAAAAGATTTCCTACATAATGGTATTTTATTTCAAATTTTTAGACATTAAATTATTTAATTTATTTATGACACAATGATGATGCAGTAATTATCTTATTAATGAAATATTGACATAATTGATGTTATAAACACCAAAATAAATGTAATTTTAGACTTTTTATGAATTCCAATAATTTTCTAGGTTATTATAATATATTAGTGTTGATTTAATCAACTAGGTTAGAACATATAATTCTGTTATGACTTTCACAAAAATCATATATCAAATAGTGACAAAATTGACACAAAATAGTTTTTAAATCAAATATTATATTATGAATTGTTATTTTATTCCTAAAAATCTAAGGTTTGGCCAAATTACTTATATAAGGATATATATATTAATAATAAACAATTTGGGGTTCGTTTGGCATGTTATCGTAAGTGTATTAACCATATAGTGTAAGAAAACAAAAAGACACGGTAAAAGTTAAATTATTTAACTTAGAGTTAAATCTAATTGATAAGTTTAAAATAATAAACTAAACTTGTCTAAATCCTATTGGTTGATTGTATTTCGATCCATCCCCACTTTAGCTTCGAAATAAGACCCTTTGGAACCATTATAAACCGATTTTGACTTTAATATAAAATAATATTTTGAGATATTCCTAAGGTGCCCCTCTCCTCCCTTATAAAAGGGCACCTCCTCCCCCTCCTCCTCACACCAATTTCAGAACCCAAGATCGGAAAACCCCTACCAAAATTCCTTCTCCACTTCCCTAGAATAATCCTAGAGGTCCTGGTCTTCTTCAAAGACCAATCTTAGTTCCCTAAGTGGAGGATTCAAAGAGGCGTTTAAAAGAAGAGGTAATATCCATTACCGATCTTTTCAATTTCTTTCTTCTTCAACTTCTTCTTCTTTAGTTTTTTCATGATAAAGTAATAACATCAGTATTACTTACATACTGATATGTTATTATAAATATGAAACAACCCTAATTCACCTTCTATCCATCCTACGGAAAAATGAAATCACCGCGCGTGCGTACGTACGGAATACTATCTCCACGCCGTGGTGTAATCTATTTTCCACCACCACCTTACTTGGATGGGTATAATGGTGTAAATAATGACTATATATGACTATTAAAAATTGATATTGATTCCGAAATAGTATACATACACTCCAATACAATTCCACGATCATAGGAACGATATCATCACTCGTGCGTACGTACGGAATACCGTCTCCACGATGTGATGCGACTCGTTCTACATGATCATCATTACATAGTAATTATATAAATGAATTGAATGAATAAATATGATATATGTTACACTAATACCATTCTGGATATAAGGTATCTATAACCTTAAAATAAGAATAAGAATTTATTCGGCAAAACATGCATAAGAACAAAAGGCAATAAAGACCCGAGTAACAAGTAACAATGAAATATTACTAATAAGAAGCTAAGAATATGACCATATATGATATCATATCAATATGTATGATTATTTAATAAGTCAATAACATTATTTAAACCATTATACAGGAGCTTCGGACACGTACAAAGCAAATCAGACCTAAGGTAAGGGGAGATATCACAATCTCATTTTTATCCGAGATTGTTTATACTTTGGTATTTACTGGGGTGTATTTTATCATCCACATCCATGTTCCCTCAAAATGTAATATTGTTTCCATCCACTTAAAATAGTTTAAATCCAATTTTACCCTTCGGTGAGTTTTTAGTAATGAATATGAAAGGAATCTTTTGTCGTTTTTTCATACGAGGTACTTTTTGACTTTTCCGACAAAAGTACGAAGAATGTTTTTTTTTAAACTTATACAGCATGAATGTATTTTTAAAACATTATTTCCAAGAAGCTTACTTTACATGTTTTCAAGTTTATTTTTAATCAACTTCTTAGTGTTTATAATTGTATGACATGTTAAGAAAGTAAAAGTGTTTTTTGAAGAAGAAAGGATATTTTCCTCAAGAATGGAGGTCAAGTGTTTTATCAAAATTATTTTCCATATAATATAATAAAGGGTTCTGTTTTTATCCCTATTATTACATTGATTTGATTATGTTGTGAGGGAATTATTTTTATGAAGTCATTTACCTTATATGATTTGTTTTATGATGTCATGATGTTTCAAGAATCCCATTTTTGTTACATGTGTTATGCGATGATGTATGATTTATGATTATGTGGCACACATAAGAAAGGATTCATTATAAGATGGGTGGGACCTATATCTCCCTCCAATGCCTTAGGTAAAGATTTATATCTCATGAGATAGACATGGCTGGAACGGAAGGTTATTTCGGTTCAGTGATACAGGACTGAAACAAGGAGTGAACTCGGTTCAGAAATGGACTTTGTCCGCTAAGATAGTCTTGGCAATGAGTCATGACTAACAAGAAATGATTTTCCATGATTATGTGTGCGTGACACAAAGTTTCATGTTTTATGTTATGATTATGGGGATCTCATTTTCACTTCTATGATTTATTCCATGTTAAGATATTATGATCTCTTTTGCAGGTTATGATTTTCAAAAAGATATGATATGATTTTTATTTCCTTTATTTGCCCTTACTAAGCATTTGAGCTCACCCTTTTTTGTATGTTTTCTTTTCCCCAGGTCAGGAAGATGGATATTAAGTAGAATATTCTAAAAGGGACCCTTGATATGATGAAATAAATGGGAGACACTGTAGAAGATTTATGAACCAGTTGTTTATGTTTCCCAGTATCTAAAGACACTATACCTATACGGTCCTTTGTGGTTTTGGCATATGTTGTAATAAGTGTGCTTCAATTTTGAAGTATTAACAATGTATGTAAAGTATGGGTCGTTATAGGAAATGTCCACATATACCAATTAATGGGTCAAAGACATATTACCTGGAATGGGGAAGGTGTTGACCAAGTCAGGGCCTAAGCAACACCTCATGTTTTTTAAAAAGAAAACCAAGTTCAATAGGGTATGCGATATGCAATGATAAACCCAAATAAACCATAATTTTTTATTCAAGACCATTTTAAAATAGCCATTATATTCTTGGGTATTAATATAACTAATTACTTTATAAAATATATATACAACTAAAAATATATTCCTAAATTCTTATCGAAAAATCAATTAAATTTTTGGTATTGTCATTTTGTCCAATAAAAAGTATACTTTATTCAAAAATGTATTTTATTCCTTTTTATAAATATTATAATTATTTTATAAAAAAATAGAAAATTTATTTGAATAAATGAATTCCATTTTTTATATCATCATTAAAAAATTAACATTGGGTGAAAATTTTGTATTTTTTGGAAAATATTGATTTTTTATGGAATAGTGAAAAATAATATTTTATGTAATATTATCATTTTTTAGATAAAAGAAATAATTTAAAAGTAAAATTATTATTTTAGTTTTATTTAATGATAACATAAGTATTATTTAGATATATTTAATTCAATTAATCAAATTTATATTGGACTTTAATAAAACTTTATTCTTAGGATTAAATAACACATTTTTTCAAAACTATTTTAAAATGCATAATGTTTTTCTACTATAATTAATTACATTAACACCTAATGAAAAATTATTTAAATTATATTTTTATATTACATATATTTTTTTCTAATTTACATTCATATAATGAATATTACTTGTAGTATAGTTAAAGTAAAATAATCTTTCCCTTAAAGATGCATTTTTTTGAAAACTGCTTTCCATCATGATTATGAGGTTTATAATAAATCAAATTATTCCACCTCTGTTATTTTATTTTAATAAAATTTATTACAATTTTGGAATCATCATAATTAATATTTTTATCAATTTCAACTTAATTTTTTTTACAATATGAACAGTAAATGTAGAAAATACAATTTACCACAATAAAATGAAAACAGGTTAATTAAAGGTTCAAATAATTTAATAAACACTATAAATAATGTATCCATAATAATATGAATAATAATTTCCCATTTGTAATGAAATTAATATTTTATTTATTTCTTATTGTTTTTACTTTATAAATAACTATGTAGTTAGTTTGATAAATATCATATTTTGATATGATAAAACACAAACTGTATTTTTATGTAATATGAAATTTGAATTAAGTCATTATTTTTGATGTATTAATATATTTTTTGAAATAAATAATATTTGAATAAAAAATTATTTCTAAATAATTCCTATTAAATATAAATGATCCTATAATTTTTATGAAGTTAAATGTAATTTTTATAGGGGTTCGAAGACAATTATTTTAAAAAACCCACCATTTTCAATAAAAATAGGTTATTATTTAAAGAATATAAATTCACATATTTAAAAAAATATTGAGATAAAATGAATATTATTTTTGGAATCAGAACATCAAAATTATCCAACGGTTACTTTTTCATAATTTTTTGAGATAGTTGAATTTTCTGGTAAAAATTAAATACCATATAAATATACTTTGTGTATTATGGCATCATAATAACCCAAAGGTGATGTAATAAATACTATAAATGAGATCCACATCCAAATATATGTTTTTAATTGAATATAATGTAATTTTATAAATATTTTATTTATTTTACAAAGCTATTATGAATCCTAGAAAACATGTAATATATTTTAATGTTTAAAAATAATTTCTTTAGGAGTATGACTCACCTCCACATAATCAAGGGAACTATTTTATTAGATTCATCCATTTAAAATATAAAATAATGTAAACCAATCCCCGTTTTTATAAACCATGGTAAAAACATGGGATGGTTTGTGGTTTTGGTAATTTAATTATGTAGAGTCTAAATAAAAAATAGTAAATAAGTCCCCAAATTTTCCGATATAAACCCAAACAATATCCCATTTCCCCTCACTAAAAATACGTATATCAGGTCCATACTCTACCCTAAACTCCCTAGAGTCCTCCCTATTTTACCTATTCTCTCAAGAATCCCATCCCAAACTTTTGGAGACACACACTCAAGTAAGGGATCCTCACTTTCCTTTCTTTCTTTTAATTCAAGAACCTTCTTTGAAATTATTTATTATAATTTTAATTGGATAAATTGTTACTCATTTATTAAAATTACCTTACTATAAAATTGATGTTATTTGAATGCAATACCACTTATCCTCTCTCATTTTTACCGTTACCTAAGCAGTTACTATACCAAAATTTCAAAAGGTATTTCTCTCTTCTCATTTCCATTGAAGGAGTTATTTAAGGTTTTGTTTATTAAAATACATTTTCATATGTTGGGATGTGTTCTTCAATACTCCACATACTTTTAATGTAATTTATAAATGATGATATCCCCATTTCACTCTCATTAATCCTACCATGATACTTTTTGTTCACCTCTTACCATCACGAAATATAGTTAGAATTCTTTTCATTATTCATTTTTCATCATTACATTATGCCTTATATTTAAAACTTTTTAATGTTGGGATATTATTTCCCTATCCCTATGACTTAAAATTTGATTTATATGTGATTATATATCCCTTTACCTCTCATCAACTCATTTTTTTGATTTTTTTGTAACACATTTATGCTGACAAAATTTCACCACAATTGTCCATGCCAAAACAATTTTGTAGTGAATGCCATACCCATTTTTCTATCAAGGGTTTTCACCTTTATGCACACATACTTATTTATTCGGGACTTAAATGCATTTATTACACATTCTTTGATCATGGAATAAATTATTAGGATGAATGAATCCATGTTGTATGATCTATATGGAACACTTAATCATATGAATGAAATGAATATGATAGGTGTTTTGAGATAGAGCTCCAATGAATTGGGTAATATTTAGTATAATGATAAGTCACATTGGAACATGGAGTGAACCTAATTCTTTTATGGGAATTTTTGCACTATGAATTTTTAGTTGGGTTTCCCTTGACCTATGTTTATGATTAAGTGTTTTATGTTGTTGCCACATTTCCCATGTTATGATTATCATGATATATCAAGCCTTATTATACAGGTTTCTTTTATTCCACATTGATATGACTACTATATAACATCAATTTTCTTCTTCATGTTATGCCATTTTTATTACGTTGCTAGGATTTATAGATCACACATGTCTCATGATTTTCCCTAGGTTATCCCGTTCATTTTAAAAAATCCATGAAATTTTAGAAGTGTGTTATTGAAAGTTTTAAATAATTTTGTTGTATCCCATGTTTAATATGTTATTCTATGTACCTAAAATTGAAATACACAATACTTATTGATGATTGAGGTTTTATTATGTGTAATTTAATGTAAAAAATCATGTATTTATGTATAATAAATGGAATAGTTGTTATAGTTTGTATTAGAAGAAAAGTTTAGTTATTTTTGGGTTTAGGATTAGAGAACACTAGTGAAAGCCTTAGGGATTGGACTATGTAGAATAAAACATCACTACATTTTGATAATCATAGATTAATTGGGTTATCAAGAAAATAAAAATATTCCTGGATAATAAAAGAGGAAATCGTCCTGACACATATGTACCTAGGGGTAACAACTCTGACAAGGTGTCCCGGGCTTGACTTAAGGTAACCTAGTACCCAATAATAGGCCTTACTGTGCACCTGTTTTTACACTCCCAAGGGATATTCTTTGGTAAATGTATAAGATCATTATTCACTATTTTTAGGGGATCAAAAATGCCCATATATGTCTATTTTATCAAATAGATCATCGATATTATAGATTAAAGCATAGAAGTTCATAAGTTGGGGAATAAGTTTCATTTATATATTATCCCTTTAATGCTATTGGTTTCTTGTTTTAGTGTTTAATAGTTTAAAATTACTCATCCATAATTTTCCCTAGATTTTATAAAATGGTTTAAAATAGGAGGAACTGACAAAAAAACCATTTTTAAGGGAAATGTAGTGACTTACCAAATGAAATACCTAACATTATGGGAGATATTTCAAGAAATCTTGTGATTTTGGCAAACCAATTATAAAAAATAAAATTTAACAACTGGTAAATTATTTAATAACCAAAAGATTAAAAGAGGAGGAATATTAAATCTCAAGTAATTTCATCTTGTAAAGGTGATAAGGTAAAAAAAGATCCAATTTATTTGTGCAATAATTGTGGAAATAAACACCAAGGGAAATGCCACAAAGGAACTGGGAGATATTTTAAGTGAGGGGATATAAGGCATAATTTATCCAATTTCCATGAAAAACAGATAATGTTGTTTATATAAATAATGATCAATATAAGGTACCCTATACAATTCAATGTCACAAATTTGGAGAAGTGGGCAATTATCTAAGACAATTCTCTATTCTAAGGGTTGAGAATCCAGAAGGACATCAACAATATCCATGATCGAGGGAACTAGGAATGTACTATATTAAGATGGATCATGATGACTAAAGTACATTGAGTGTTTGTAATAATGTATTTTAATTCATTCTCTATTAGTATTCTTGTATGTTTTTCTAAGAACATCAAGTCACCACCCAAAATGATTTGATAAAAAAATATCTATGATTACGTATAACATGTTGATGTTTAAGGGAATGTTATTCCTAAAAATAATATCATTATTCATATAGTGTAATTTTATTTTAACCAAGGTTATCCTTTTAAAAATACAATATAAATCACTAGGAGTAGTAACTAACCATATTTACGATGAATTACTATTCAATTTTATAAAAATACAAAGAGGAGGATGAATTTATTTTAGTATGGACACTATTTCACTAGAAGAAAGTGTATCTATATTAAATTTTTGGGGCTAAATAAGGACATATTCTATATAAATTATTGAAGTGTTGAGATTACAGTGTTTATATATGGGTATTTGAGAGTTATGTTATAGAAGTGGTAAGTTAATGGCATTATGGATATAAGAATAATGAATCATCTAAGAATTATTCCATAATTTTTCTATTTATGAACATGAAATTTAAATTTAATGGCACATATAATCTATAAAAGTTATATAGTGATAAAGTGATATTTTAGAAAACACATGATTGGTGGATTCATAACCCTTAATAGGTGATTGATTTTGGGACAAACCTAAAGAGTCTTGGGATGATATGTCAATGGATACTATTATGTTTAAAAGCATTGATACAACTTTTGAAGATTTATATTATGTAATTTATTATTAAATTTTCTTTTGGAGACATATTATAGGATCACATATTAATGATTCTGAGGATATTAATGTTAATTTGGGGAAAATTTTATTTGGTTAAGTTATATATATATATACCCATCACGATTATTAGATATAAATGATATTATGATTTTGGAGGTCTAATATTAAGGGTATGAGACAACCTTTGGGGTTAGAACACTCTTTAATTTTGAGGATATTAGTTTTATATATGGGTATTTATTTGAGTAATGATATATATTAATTCATTGGGAATATTTTTAAAATTTTTCAGATTAATATATTAAGGTATTATCATACATTACACTAAACATTTTGAATTTAGTAAAATATAAGAAGAATAGATTTTTATTCTTTAGTGTATTATGTGATCCATTATAATTTTATAGTGCCTCAGGCATAAAAAAATTCATCTAGAGTTCTCATAGTTTATAGAAAAAGATGATTTTAGTGGATATTAATTATAATTTTCAAGAAATTATATTTAATTATATTTCTAGTCTAGATGATAAAGGAATTCCCTAATATCAGGAAAATAATATTGAATAAAAAAAATGTATTCTTGTTATGGTTATTTCTAATGAATTTATGGACATTTTATCCATCACCTATTTATGGTATTGTGGTCATTTACCATATTCTGGTCGTGTACTCTATCACAAAAAACTAGTTCTATAGTGTTAGTTTTCTCTCAATTTCCATGTTTTCACTTCCCCCTAAAGTTCCCCTACTTGGAGACCTAGATATGTGATGACCTTCATACATTCTTTTCTCCCTTTCCAAGAGGATGTTTTATTAATAATTTTTATGATGTGGGTTTCTAAGGAAGATATTCTCAAGTGTCAAAAAATTTCTTATTGATTCCATGTTTAAATTGTGAGTATTAAATTTAGTAAATGCAAGAAGAATGTAACATGCTGTTTTTTTCAAAAAGAAAACTATGATCGATAGCATATCTGATATGCAATGATGAACCAAAAAAACCATAATTATTCAAAAAAATGTTAAAACATAATATTTATATTTTTGGTTATGAATGAAACTAACTAATTTAACAAATATATATATTTCCTAAATAAATTGATAAATTCTTATTATATAATCAGTCAATTTATGGTAATGTCATTTTGTCCATCAGAAAATATGTTTACTTCAAAAATGTTTCTTATTTCTTATTATAAATAATATAATCATTTTATAGAACATTTAAAAATATATTTGATAAAATTAAATCCATTTTTTTATATCATCATATCCAAATTAACTTAGGGTGAGCACTTTGGATTTTTCAGAAAATATAGATTTTTTAGTGAAAAGTGAAAAATAGAATTTTTATGTAAAATTATCATTTATTTTGATAAATGAAATAATTTAAAAGTATAAATATTTTTTTAATTTTATATAATGGTAACATAAGTATTATTTATATATATTTAATTCAATAAATCAAATTTATAATAGACTTTAATATAAGTATATTTCTAGGATTAAATAACGCATTTTTCTGAGAACTGTTTAAAAATGCATAATGTTTCTACCCTATAATCAATTAAAATAACCCCTAATTATAAATTATTTAAATGAAAATTTTAGATATCATATATATTTTTATGAATTTAATTTCATATAATGAATATTACTGGTTATATATTTAGAGTTAAATCATATTTATATTAAGGTGAATTTTTTCAAAAAAGTGCTTTCCATCATGTTTACAAGTTTTATATTAAATAAAATTATACAACCTTAGAGAAATTATTTTGATAAAATTTATTCCATATTTTTAATCATCATAATAAATAATTGTTAATAATTTCAACTTATTTTTTGTAAAATATTAATAGTAAATAATGAAAATATTAATTACCACAGAAAAATGAAACTAGGTTAATTAAGGGTAAAAATAATTTATCAAAGACTAGAAACAATGTAACAAAAATAGTATGAATATTTATCTACCCTTTTAAATTAAATTTATATTATATTTATTTTTTATAATTTTTATTTTATAATTTATTATGTATTCAGTTTGATAAAGATTATATTTTGATATTATAAAACATAAATTGTATTTTTAAGTAATATGAAATTTCAATTAAGACAATATTTTTAATTAATTAATTTATTTTTTAAATAAATAAAATTTTAATAAAATATTATAATTAAATAATTTTTTACTAAATATAAATGATCATATAATTTTTATACAGATAAATATAATTTTTTAAGGGTCCTAAAACTGTGATTTTCACAAAACCCAATATTTTCAATGAATATTTGTTATTAATTTAAAAAAAATCACATATTTATAAAATTTCTGAGAAAAAATTAATTTTAATTTTTTATTCATAACATTGAAAATACCCCATAGTTAATTTTTCATAATTTTATTAGAGGGTCAGATTTTCGTGTAAAAATTAAATACCATATAAATATACTTTTTGTATTATGACATCACAATTACACTAAAGTGATATAATAAATGCTATAAATGGGAACCACAAAAAAATATTTTTTCCCTTTAAAATAAGGTAATTTTATGTTTACTTTATTTATTTTAAAAATATATTATCAATTATTTAAAACATGTAATATATTTTAATGTTTTAAAATAATTTCAAGAGGAGTTTGACCCACCTCAAAAAAAGAAAGGGAATTATTTCATTAGGTTTATAAATTTAACTTATAAAATAATTTAAATACTCCCATTTTGAAGAAACCATTGGAAAAAACCACTCTATGGTTTATGGTTTTGGTTATTTTATTATGTATAGTACAAAACCAATATAATAATGAAATCTCCATCTTTTCAAATATAAACCCACCAATAACCCATTTATCTTTAATAAAACTCCTTGGAGCCTACCTATACTCTTTTATACACTCCCAATATTCATCCTAAGGTGTTCCAATCTCTCATGAATCCCCTTAAAAGCTTTTGGAGTCACACAATCAAGTATGAGATCCTCACCTTCCTCTCCTTTTTTCAATTCAAGAACCTTCTTTAAAATTTTTCTTTATAAATTTAATTGTTTATTTTTTCATTATATTATTATTATTCTATTACTATAAAATTGATTTTGTTAGAATGAGAGACCATTTATACTCTCTCCTTTGGACCCTTACATAATCTGTTATTACGCAAAAATTATGTAAGGAATTTCCCTCTTCTCATTTCTAGTCAAGTAATTTTTTTATGTTATGTTTCTTAAATTCAATTTTTATATGTTTTAATATGTTATAACACATTCATATTACTTTATATTTAATTTATAAATGATTATATCCCCCTTTAACTCTCATTAATCCTTCTGTGATCCATTATGTACATCTGTTACCATGATAAAATATAATTAGGGTTATTTCTTTATCCATGTTTCTTCATTAACTTATTCCTTATATTTGCAAATTTCTAATGTTGTGATATTATTTATATGTACCTATTACTAAAAAAGTTATTTCTATGTGATTAGTGTCCCCTTTATCCCTCATCAAACCATTTTAAAGAATTTTTATGTAACATCATTATGATTTTGAAATTTCAACCATGATTTTCAATGCCAAAACAATTGTGTAGTGAATACTATACCAATTTTTCTATCAAGGGTACTCAAATTTATTAAAATATAATTATTTATTTGGGGATTACATGCATTTATTCAAAATTCATTTATCATGGAATAAATTATGATGATGAATGAATCCATCCTGTATGATCTATGTGGAATGCTTAAGCATGAGAATGAAATGAACATGATGGCCGCACCCAGATAGCGCTCCAATGCATTGGGTAATGTTTATTATATTGAAACATCATGTTTGGAAAGGGATTGAAACTGATTACATTATGGTAACTTTTACACCATTGTCTCTTAGTGGAATTATCCTTGACCTACGTTTATGATTCAGTGTTTTATGTTGTTTCCACATATCTGATGTTATTATTATCATGCTATATCAACCCTTCTTATTCAGGTTTATTTTATGTCCCATTGATATGTCTATTGTATAACATGTATTACATTATTTATATTATGACATGTTTATTACCCTAATGGGCTTTACATCTCACCCATTTCTTATGATTTCCCAAGTTATCCTGTGTAATATTAAAAAGCAGTGGAATTTTAAAATCCTGTTAAGGGAGTTTTTTATAATGTACTTGTATCCCATGTTCAATATGTTATACTATGTATCTAAATCCACAATATTCAAGAAATATCTATCTTTCTGGTTGTATTATGTGTAAATTAATTAAACAAATCATGTATTAATGTGTAATACAGATCATGGGATTATAGCCTAAGACAATCCTATTGAAATATGGATGGGTTATACCATAGTCAAGGTAAACCACCTGTCCCATTCAACCCTCTATGCCAATGGTCAACCAATATTCTCATATTATATATATAATATATATATATATCCAATCTATTATGTTCATTTATTATCAATTTAGTAGTCATTATCTTGTAAAATTTAATCATAATGCTAGTACACAAAATACATCATAATGTAGACATTATGGCGTATTCCAAAGTGTCTACTATATGAAAAGGTCAATTCAAATTCCATATAGTTACAACATAATCAAGTGAATTCCATAAACATCACATTATGTATTAAAAATAATAATTCCTCGACCTGACCAACCTATCCCATAAATAAATAGGGGTGCTACATAACATATTCATCCCTCCTTGTATGTTAGAGGCATCTAACTAGTGGTGAGGGTTTAAGAGGTGATCATGTGGAGACTATATAATTTTTAATAAAAAACTAATAATAGAAGAAATAATAACAAAAAATAAAAATAATATATTAATAATGAAAAAAACCCATGATTTATAAAAATAAATATATATATATAATTTTATACCATTCATATAGATATAACCAAATCATTTGTGGTCGATAAAACACATTCATGGATGAAAAAAAAGTAGTTAATCCATGGTACCCATGAATAAACCCAAAAAATACCCATTTTACCTTCCTAGAAAAAACAACCTATGTGTGCAACACATCATCATTCACTAAAATATATTACCTAGACATTTACCCTTACTTGATTCATGAGAAAATAAAGTCAACACACATCCTAAAGATCCCTTGAAAGGTTGCGACAATGGAACTCAATAGGTATCTACCTATTGTATCTCTAACTGATATCCACATGTATGTTAGTTTATTAAAGGAATAATGTATGAGTAAATAATAACAACATGCACCGATGAGTACAATTCTACCCTATTCTCAGTGATGAATGAGTGGGAAACTTACCTACTTTGGTTAGTTCAAGAGTTGGATGATATACCCATAGTGTGTCACACCTATAAGCTCCCATGGACTTACATCCACTTTCATCCCATCGATATCCATACTCAGTTCCTTGGTCAAAAAAACCACTACATAATGTTCACAGAGATCTTATCATCCCCCTATCTAGTGATCAATATTAGTAGCTAAACCCTCATGGGAACTTATTCCATATCCTTCATCCATCACAGTGATGAACATAACTAACCTAAGATGCTCATCTATAGAGGATATTTCCAACAAATAGAGGTCATATCTACCTTATGATCCTTTTCCCATTTGTAAATGATACAAAATACCACATCCTCTATATGATTATCATCCCCAACAACCTCAACTGAAACCTAGTGAACTTCTATAAATGCTATTTCCTAAGTACCACTAATTCAAAATTTAAGAAATATAATATTAATATAAATAAAACATCATTTAATTGTATATCTTTCAAAAAATCCATAAAAAATATATACCAATACCATGAATTTCCTTCATTGACCATATTTTAGTAAACTCCCATAGACATTGGTGACTACAACAAATATTGATTTCTAATCACTCATAGGGCACTACTCATACCCACAATTACATAATACATAAAACATATATGAAGGGAATAGATGAATAGTAGAAACTAACTTTTTGCTATAGGACTATGCTAATTGAATCCTATGACTGGAATAAATCTGAAAACCAAATAAAAATCCATAAAATAGATATTTTAGTCAAAACATAATGTATTGGTGATGAAACCCAAAATAGTAAATAGTGAAAAATGATCCTCATCTGCAATAAATCTTTATGATAGGGCACATAAAGAAATAATAAGTTATGAGTGTAAACCCTTACTAATGAGAATAAAGAATGAGAGTGGACATAAGGAGAGCTCTATGTTTGAGTGACTCAAATGGGGGGTTTTTACTTTTTAATAATTTTTTAAAACAAATAATTAAAATAATTAATTTTTTTAAAAAAATTCCTTTAATTTCCATTGGGGCATCACAATATGGATCATGATTTAATTCCATGTCGACAAACATATAGTAGTATGAAACATTGGGTCACAGTGTGACATATCTTCCCCATCACAAACAAAATACCCAAAAACCCCTCCCCCCCTTAAGGTCTCATTATGTTATGATCAATGAGGATTATATTTCCATGTCCTAATAAATTAGAGACTCATGATAAAACCCAACATGATAAAATATGATATAGGAACTTTATAGAAAAAACAAATCCTATGATAGATGAATTTATTTTTTTAAAAATCCCACCAGACTATATGGACCCTGGCTGTGGTGAGACCCTTAACTAGGAAGAGTAAACTAACCTAAAATGGATACTCTTCAATATTAGAATACCTTGGTGGTTCCGTATCGATCAGAATACTATTTAATTTCATCTTTGATCATGTACTAAATATGAAATACTCAACTCCTATCCCATATAGATAACATCATCACCTCAACAGGGGAAAAAACATAGCAAACCTTTGATGTGACTTGAATTACTTCACCTTATTACTTAGGTTATTACAACTTCCCCACTATATGATAGCTCATCCAAGTACTTTTTTCTAACAATGAAATTTTCTATACTTGGAAAAGCATTGAAATATCACTAATATCACACTTAGATACTAATATAATGTCAAAAAAAAATTAATACAACTAATTATCCTTGTTAAACCACCTTAATAGGCCAATTCCAACCATGAAAAATCCTCATTATTAGAATCACCTACGGGATCATTGTCCAACTAACCTACCTAAGGAAATGATGGTACTATATAGCCAATCACCGCATAGTACACATGTTCTAATGAAAAAAATCATCATAACACATCATACCCAAATACCAAACATTTACTAGCATTTGGTCAACCCATTCAATATAGAATGTACATAATGCGCCAATATTCATCATAGAAAAAAACACAACTTGAATTCATAACTTTCATATGAATATCACAAGTTAATTATATTTCTCCAAGATAGCTAACTCAATATAATATAGTTGAACCAAAAATCAACCTTATGATCCCTAAACGCATTGTATTGTCACAATAGATATTGAGAACTTCCCCCACTACTGATCATCCTCTTCACTTACCTGACCAATGGGGGTGAAAAAACGCCATCTAATTCCAGGCTATCCTATTCTTAGTTATACCTCATAGTTATGTGTTTAACCTGATACCCATCCTCTAGTTACCTATAAGGACACCCTATATAATCTCTATATATTTCATATACATTGAAACACCAAACATTATGAGAGAGGTAAGTCATACTGGGATCAATAATTCCCTATCTTCTTTGAATGAAAAAATTTCAGAGATGAACCAATCTACACTAGAAATCCATCCACTACTATTACTAATATACTAGATATCCATGTATCTTGAAATTTTTATACCAAAAACTCAACATCCTATCCTTATTGATGAAATAATTTGGTTGATTATACAATTATAATTTATGTTATTCTTTTCTATTTTATCATAGTAAAATTACTTTAAAATAATGTCCAACTATTTTTTTTACTTGTATACTAATAGCATACTGATTTCCATCATCAAACCATCATAAATTGAAAATTACACCCCCATCCAAAGTTGTTTAAAATCATTATAAATTCATAAAAATAGAATCAAAATCCCTAGAAGATTCCTCCTCTATTAAAAGTGTATAAAATCATGAGATTTATCCACTTTGAGTGTGTGGGGGAAGAAGTTCTTGATGAACATAACTTTAATGACCCAAAACATCATCCCTTAATGTCTACTTGAATGATCTTGTGTATCCCATAACTGTTTTCATATTTCCCAAAATATATATATATATATATATAGACTCACCCTCCACCTTGATGGTTTCCATCTCTATAAAAAAGGACGATGTAGTGACTGGAAAACACTAGATATATTCTTCATACATGACTTAGATCCCTATATCCCCCAATATATGATTTGTATTACCCATTGTAGGATTTACATGAGATTATTAAAAAAAAGATCCCCAAATTTAATACCTAATATTGCTACCTGAGATACCTCAGAACCTCTAATAATGGCTCATAACTTCCACCTCCCTCAAGGGACCAAAAAGTGTCACACCTCTATTCATTCTCTTCCTCACATTACAACATCTGCAATAGTTTTTATCATGGCATAATATCACTAAAATGAAAATAATATCCACCAAATATATATTATAAATTAGATATCATATATAGGAAATTCATTAATATATATCATGAACCATTTTCCCATGCACTCCCCTACTTGTATCGAGGTTGCATACAAATATGCCTCATATCCCCACCTACCCATAATATATTTATGTACCTTGTGGAGGCATGTAGTTTAACAACCTAACAATAGAAACCCAGAGCCTATGTATAATTTATTACAATAGTAAAAAGTATATAGATCACATGATCTAATAATTTAGTAGTAGAAATAAACTAGATACACAATTGAATATTAATTTTCATTGAAAATTTAAGACACATCATTTAAAATCGTAAAATATTTATTATTTATCAATTCAAATAAATATTTCACATGTATTGATCCTCTTTTTTTATAGTGGAAATGGTAAACAATATAAAGGCGTGATAAATGATTCTAATTAAGGGTTATCATTTATTAGAATCTATCGAATATAAGTATGGAATGAATAATACACCATGAATAAATAAATTCCATAATATTTAATATATCCATGGTTACATAACTATGAGTAAATTAATTGACAAGAACATTTGGTGTCATAGTGATGGAATTCATAATAATGTAAATCATAAATATACATCCAATGACTTATGCTATGTAATCATACAAATATTGGTATAGATAATACCAAATACCCAATTAGTTCTTATCATGATACCTACCGATGCATTAATAGACTATATAATTCTTGGCCCCTGCCATCACATAATAAATCCAATGCATCTCACCTAGGAAGAGAATGGACGTAAAATAAAAATCATATTGTTATTTAAGGAACCTCATACATAGTCATGGTTAAGAAATTTAAAGATTACAATATATAAATAACTGATATATATATTATCATAATTTCTCCATTAAAAAGAACAATTAGTCTATCTAAGTGAATAGCAAAAAATCAACATAGTAACAATATGATATTCATAATGTAAGGTAATATACTCTTATTGAAGGAATGATAAAAAGGTAACATTGAAGAGTAATTTCAAATTGTAGGGATAACAATTGGAAGTAATCCATTATTATGGTTCATAAAGAGTCCATGAATTACACAAAACAAATTCCCATGGAGTGTCAAACCCAGTAAGAAAATAGGATCAATTATCACGCACCAAGTGAATATTTAGCTAAAATATAACAAAAATTTTTCAGGGTTATTACACTTAGTTTCATCACTACTAGATCTTTCAACAACTTTAATTATCTCAATAAGGATATTATTGCTTCGAGTCCACACCCTCTTTACTTTACCAAAATTTTATGACGTGATATAGTTGTGTGGGTGTTTAAGCATTATAAAGAGTTATCGATGTAGTGTAATGAGTAGGAATTTTGATATATTATTTGTAATATAATTTTGAATTTATTATACTGAATCAAACCAAAATTTCTATTTTAAAATAATAATAAAGTGAATGATAGATAAATAATGGTCAATAAGGTGTTAAGAACCATTACTTTACCAAATGGATTCTTAAATATTGGGAGGAAGACATTAAAAGAATATAATCTCTTTTTAGATACTATTGATATGGTAAATAGGATTTACTTCTTCCCCAATGTGTTTGTAATTGAGAGTAATGAGTTGGTATTTTTACTTGAAGAGGGAATATTTTTGGATAAATTATTGATTATTTTTTTATTTATGTAAAATATGTTTGGTTTAAATTGATTCCCATGAAGTTAGTTGTCTTATTATTTGAAAAGGGGAAGTTATTAGAGATTTAAATCAAGGTACAACAAAATTTCACATTCTAACCACACTATTAAATGAAAAAAACCAAAAATAGATTTTTTTATAATAAAATGTAATTTAGGTTTCAAAATGTCAAATATATGTTTATAAATTCAAAATTTTAATCTTAAATTCATTATTTCAAAACTTAATTAAAATTATAGTTGATTTTTTTCATAAAAATTTATGTCATGCTTACATCATAATCATGTCATAAAATTTTTAGGATTTATAATGCTTTAATTTTTATTATTCATCAAAAAAACATATTCTTTAGAATTATCCAGTCCCAATAGAGCTGCCACGAGGCCAAAGTAGAGCTATATTTAAGTATGTTTACAACAAATAGAGATTATTTTTGAATCTATAGCTTTTCATAAAAATATTAATTACCATATATCAAAATATAAATGACATTATAGAGTTCTCTTTATTGAGTAACAAATGTACCCCATGATTGTAGAAAGAACCCCTATATGAAGAATATACTGATCTAGAAGTTAATTTATTATAATTAATCATTATTATTCACAATTAATAACAATAAATCACATTGTTAATTAATATTAATTTAATTATTAAATAATGTAAAAATTATTTATTAATTTTTATATTAATATATATAAATTACATTTCCGCAGTTTTTAATCTGTTATTATGTATAATATATTGTTATTGTAATGTGTTGAAAATGATGAACCTTAATACTAAATAAAAAAACTTGTGAAGTTTGAAAATGAGTCCTACCTTATAAAATAAATGTCTAGGTGAGGTATTAAAGGGTGTAATACATTCAGAATACATTTCTAGAGGAAATTTTGTATAAAAGAATAGTGAAATATTATTTTAATTATATATATATATATAATAATTTTTTTTGAAAAGAATGAGGATGGTCCATTTCCATTCAACATATTCTTATAATGGTTTATAAAAAAGGTGTTGAATGAGAATTTTTCTTCTTCATAAACCTTATAAATAAGGTGTGTCTCATTTAGTGTCTTCTTGTAAGTATTTCTAAAAAAACCAATGAATGAGATAATTTTTTCCTTATAACTCTTATAAAGAAAGTGATTACCCATTAAATTCAATTACTTTAGTTAAAAATGTCTATATCAAGAATTACTTTCCACACATGTTTATATCTATATTTGGTTATTTAATTTTTATATAAAAAATATTCATAAAGATTATGGAAGACAAGTTATGGAAATTTATAGTGACTCGGGAATATTTTTATTGAAAAAGGAATATGAATATGGTTTAACTAGTTCCATGTGGAATGTTGAGATAATGAAATAAATAAAACTTATGTTAAATGAATATGGGTTGTAGATTATTTCTAAATATTATTTGGACTTGTGGAATTGTCAAAAAAATAAAAGATACTACTCTGTATGGGACATAAAAGGAGACATTGATCAAGATATTCTATCCACTAGTTTTTTTTTCAATCTGATTTTAATGAGGAAGATTTTGGGATGGTTTATTTCTAATGTTTGAGATATGGGATGAACCAGTGTGTATTGAAGTTTCTTGATCAAATGTATCAATAAAGTATCAACCAATTAGGAAATGAAGTGGAAAATGGGTTTTTATTAATAATTAATAGATCTCGATGATAGTAAATTTCAAATCCCTAATCATGGATAAATATTATAAAACATTGTCATTGGAAGGTGATGCTGAGTTAATTAGGCCAAGTTTGAATAATAAAATAACAGTATTCTTTATGGGATGAAGCCTTTTATTCAATTATTTATATTATTTTATTGGGTAATTAATTAATTCATTTTTAATATTTATTCATTGAAAAAAACGTTTCTACATATTTAAAAATTTGAAGATAAATCTATAATGATCAATTTTATATTGAAATAAGCACTTCTACTTAAAAAAATGTTTATGGAATATATTTAAATCAACTTAACACAGATTTTTTTCAATTTAATAAAAATATATTTTTAATAAAGACTAATTTAAATGATTATTTTACTTATTAGTATTATTTTTCAATGGAAAATATATTATTTTCATTTATTAAAATATTTACTATTTTGGAAAAAAAAAAAAATTATGAATGATTTTTTACTCAAGAAATTTTTTTGATCAGTGAAAAACTTACTTTATAATCCTTAATAGTCAGCATTACCTTGGCCTATAAGTAGCTTCTCACATATTTTCTAGGATGATCTTATGTCTTATATAAAATTTTTAATATAAATAATGTTTTATAGTCGTATCTATTTTAAATTTTACTACACTTTTATACAATTATACTAAAGACTACATTTTTGATATATAAACTCACACATGTTTTTTAAAGAATTTATAATTTCCTTATGATAAGATCATGTTTTATGTTGTCTTTAAAATTTTTTTCTTACTATAATTTGAATAATATAATCACCTATTCATATATTTTTTTTGTGTTGTCTGCTTATGAAAATATTGTACTATTTTAATGCATGCACACTTGGATTAATTATAACAATCTTGTGCCATAATCTATAAGATAGATATATGTTTATTTACCATATGAATGAATTATAGAATCTTATAAAAAATTGGGGATATATATTTTGGAAATAATTAATAATTTATTAAAACAATTCTCACGGAATATAAAACATAGAGGCCATGATTGATGGTTTACAAACTCTTAACTATATTTGGAAATGTTTTATACATTAGGATATCCCAATGGTCTAGGGATTAAAAATTAATATATTCCCACATATAACTTATTACATCCTTTAATGGCTTGCATAATAAGACTCTTTGAACTTCATTAGTGACTTTTATAGTTTATTATATTTGTTACCACTTCAATAGATGAGTGAGTGTGAGTTAAACACGAGGGTTTTCCACTTGTTTTAAAACAATTTATAGGATTTGGTTTTTATAAATTTATAATAAATTCATTTTTACATGGTAAATAATGTATAAATCTATTTTAATGAATTTTTATCAAAATTGGTTAACTTTGGAACTTAAATATAATATCATTTATTTCATTCAAGATGAGTGAGATTAATTCCATGTGGATTGATGTTGGTTAATTTATTTTCACAGGTAATTTACAAATTACCATATTCAATCCTCTATTTTTATAGATACCTTTTGTGAATGTGTTTTTCATTCATTGAAATATTGTATAGAATAGTTAGTTTCTAAAAACTATACTCAAATAACTTAAGAAGAACTCCCAAAATATATATATATATAACATGAACATATTCTTATTATAAACCTTCTAGAAGAAAAAAACCACAACAAGTATTGGATAACTATTTTAGAACATGATTCAAGTGCACATATTGTTAAAATAAAAAAAACTTCAATATTTAATATCTCAAAATGATAAAATGGAAATTATGTTATAATTAAAAAATCAAGACTCTTAGGTAATAATGTGTACACAATGGTATGTATGGGAATACTAAAAACCTTAGTATAAACATTTTTATGACTGCACAACTTGCTAAAAATGACAATTTTTATTATTATAAGATTAAAGAGCTATATAACATTGATCGTTCTTTAAATAACTATAACCCTATTTATGGGAACAACTCAAATCTATCATAGAACAAACAAAGTGTAATTAATAAATACACTATCCATTTTTTCTCAAATAATTAATGACCCCATTTTTTAAATAATGTTACCACTTCAAATTTTGATGAGAATTTGGAAGATCTACTAAAAAAATCACATTAAAAGATATAAAACATACAAGTATTCATAATCTAGAGGATCAACATGGTGAAAAGTCTACCAATAGGACTAAAATGGAAAATTTGAAGCAACCTAGTACCACTAAAATCAACCCAAGTGAAAATTTAATGAATATTAGATGTAGAAGTTTGTTAAAAACTCAGTAAAAGTTTAGGAAATAGTGTTTAAAACCATAGATTGGAAGCTAGAAATAATATATAAATGAAAATATAAAAAAATAATAGGGTCTAAAATATGGACAACAAGAATAAAAATTATCATAATTACACATTGTTATATAAAAAGTCAAAAGGATGAATTTTAAAGGGAAAATTAAAAATAAAATGAGAGAGAAAAAGGTAAATGCGGGGGAACAAAAATTGTTTTTTAACTATTTCTCACCCATTCCTTTTTACCAAAAGAATAAAAAAAATATAATCATATTTATTAGGATGTTTAAAAATATTTATGTGAATATTCCATTCATAGAATAACTGGTTCGTATTTTATAATATATAATAGATTTGGAAAAAGGTATTTCTAAAAAAATATTTTAGATGAGTTTTCTACAATATTATTAACAAAGGGATATATTACTTCCCAATAAAAAAATCTATCACAATGTTAAAAATTCCAAGAGTATATTCTTACCTTATTCATTAGGAAATAATGTTAAATAGAATTAATTAGGTGATCTTGGTGGGAGTATAAATATCATTCTATTATAAATACTCGAATAATTTAGGAATATTTAATTGTATCCAATAATCATTTCAATTAAGTTAGATGGTCATTCTATTATAATCTTATTAAGATAGTGGATAAACAACTAGTTACCATAGTTAATATATCTTTACCTATTCTTTTTTTTGAACCATAATATAAAGTCTGATAAGGAGGACCCTGTCTATAAGAATTTGACCAAAAACAATCTAAATACACTTATATCAGGCTTCCATATGACCATAAGAGTACTCCTAAAACATTAAGGATTGGTAACATGCACATCAAGTTCCAAAGGAAAGTTGGGTATTGATTTACTCACTAGTATTGGTTTATTATAAATAAAGTAAACAAAGAATATATTAATTAGGTGAATATCATGTAATAGAAATATTGATCGTATGTAAATTTCTATAATAATAATGGGACATAGATGCACATTATTAAATAAAGAACACACCATCTAGTTTTCAGCTCTAGCATAATGTGGAACTCAAACAATACTCATAATGACCATTGAAAACACGAATAAGTAACCTAGATATCTTCTAGTACAAAAAAATAAACCATGGAAATAAATGTCCACCGATGTAAATATGTTTGGTGTGAGAATAAAATAATCACTGGGAAACAAATATATTGAGTATCCTATGGTGATAAATTTAGGTCAATATACTCAATTTTGAAAATATAGAAAAATATTTTTATATATAATTGAAAATAAAACATGACATTGATTACACTTATAATGTACAAAGTTGAATATAAATATATGATAAAATAAATCTACATACTAGGAGGGTAAAAAATTGATTTATCGGCATCATGCCATCAACTAGAATATGAGATTATTCCCCAATGAAATCCTCCAATGGAGTTAGTGGGAATATAAATATATAAAAATTCATGTCTGAAAGATGCATCACATGGAAAGGGGATGGTGTATACCAAGTGGATTCCTAAGACCATCCCATGGAAAGTAGAAATTGTTAACTATTGGTTATAAGGAAAAAAAATCCCATTAAACCCTCTATTTAATTTATCGAAAAATTTTATCAATGTTTATATATAAAATATTCATAACCAAATCCATTATATCACATTAAAAACCTATCAACGTTGAATATATTAACAAGAATAATTTAATCATAAAACTAGTTCACTCTATACATCTGAAAGTATACATACCAGAATTTTCCAATGTGTCTATTATATGACTAGGTTAATTAATATTCAACATAGTTACAACACAAGAACTCTCCCTAGGGTTCCAAGAATGAATAGAGGATCCGACTCTAAGTCTCACAGAGGGGATTCCAACAACTCTATTCAGGGAGTTCTGCTGAAGGGATCACACTCCTGTGTAAAGGAAATGATACCAGAACCTTCAAGGAAAAGACCAATGGTATGAACCCTAAGAAGGCTAGTCCAAGTCACATAAGAAAAATGGCCCAAGTCATGAAGAAAATGTTACATGGTGTGTAGTATGGTTACACTCCGTGTTCCTTGAACCCGGGAACTGCCCGTGTAAACGGCCCGTGTCCCTCATTCAAGCCATGCAAAACCAAAACTATATGGCGTGTAGTAAAGTACACGCCGTGTTCCTTGACCCCGGGTACTGCCCGTGTAAACGGCCCATGTCCTTCGGCTTGTCAGATAGAAACAAAGTACACGACGTGTAAAAGAAATCACATGCCGTGTTTAAGCACCTGGGATCGCTCTGTGTACACTGGCCATGTGCCCGTACATGGTCTCTGCCCGTGTACCAGTACACAGGGTGTCTCATGTATCTATCCAGGTCTGGCCGGGGATGGGTATACACGATGTGTCCCTAGCCGTGTACCCTTCCCGTGCCCGTGTACTCTCAGAGTACACGCCGGGTAACCCAACTGATGAACACACACCGTGTAGCCCATACTACATGACGTGTAGTCGGGATTTTTCCAAAAACTCCATCTTCTTCCTCGTGCTTCGGTCGATCCTCCGGATCTTCTTTTTCTCATCTGTTCATCCCGATACTCCAGGGTTTGGTTCGCCTTATCAGAAGAACACTGAAACAGGTGTTTTCGGTCTTCCAATCGGATCATAAACCTCAAACAATCCTTCCGAAGAAAAACGCCGAAAACCCGAATCTCCCATCCTGCTCCGAATCGCTTGCCGAAACCATTGTCGCACCTCCATGTCATTGCTTCGAGGTTGGATCTTGAATCTTAGATCGTTGCTCCAAAAAACCAATGTGAAATGATTGATTTCCTCCAAGAACACGTAGAATGCAACGAAGAACGTGAGGGAGAAAATAAACAAGAATTAAACAGGGTGGCGAACCTCGATCATTGTTCGTGACGATCCGGGTTTGTCTCCGTTAGATCAAAACCATAATAATCAGTAGATTATAAATCTCAAGTATTTGATCTCCCGATAAAAATCCAAATCACACCCGCCCGCAAAACGATAGATCCACAGGCTAATCTGTTCGTTGATTAGTCTGTGTTAATCGTAGGAATCAATAATGGGGGAAGAATAAATCAATAACAATTATCCTACATGGATTCACTACGTTTGTTGGCGAAGATTCGCTCACCGCGTCTTCTTCGCCACGTTGGGAGGTTTTCTCCAGAGCCTCCAGAGCCGCCAAGGGTTTCAGGGTTTGCAGTTTGTAACCCTGGACCCCCTACGCAATCCTTTATTTAAAAATAACAAATGTTACAAGATTTAAAAGATCTCACCGCAGAAACAATATTTAAATAAAATATTTTAATTAAATATTTTATTACTATTGCATCCAAAAACCAGATTTCACCACCGACCTACGCCGGCCGATGTCGGGCTTCGCCTTAGGTAAAATCGATGTTCTAAACACAATGGTGACCTCAGATTTCTGATCCGAGCACCCGATCGAGAGTTATTCCTCTTTTTTAGGAAAACTGCACGCGCGCGTAATTTAATTATTAAATTAAATTCAAACTTTTGTTCCGGGCTCACTGGGCCTCAGAACTACCCGCCGTCTCATAGCCTGGTCTCGAAATAATTCCCATATAATATTGAAATAATACATGGAAAAATTCGGGACATTATATCACACCCAGCTTAGGGCTTTTACGTCCCCAAAAAGTCAAACCAAGGGCTACTAAAAAAGGTGTGGGTACTGCATGTGAATCTGAGCCTCCTGCTCCCACGTGCTCTCTTAGAGATTCCCATGCTACCACCAGACACACACCAAGGGAATAGATCATCCAAGAAGGATCTTCTCCTGCTGATCCTCGATCTCCACTGGGTACTCAGCAAAGGTCGCTCGATCACCGATGTCCAGCTCGCCCCAGTTGATGACGTGCGATGGATCATGCACGTACCTCTGTAGCTGCGACACATGGAAGACATTGTGTACTCGGTACATTTGAGGATGTAGATACAAGCGATAAACCACCTCACCAACTCTACTCAAAACCTAAAAAGGGCCAACTAACCTCGGAGATAGCTTGCCACCTCAGCCAAATCTCTGCAATCCCCGTCGAGGTAAGACCCGAAGGAACACATGGTCTCCTTCCTCAAAATCCAAGGGCCTCCGTCTCCAGTCGGCATAAGACTTCTAACAACTCTATGCAGTCGTCATCTGCTCCTGGATGACCTACACCTCTTCTATTGTATCTCTCACCATCTTTGGGCCCATGAGTGCTGACTCTCCCGGGTCAGTCCAACAAAGTGGCGACCAGCAAGGTCGCCCGTATAGTACCTCGAATGGTGCCATACCAATAGTGGAATGATAAATGTTGTTATAAGAAAATTCCATCAGTGGTAGGTGATCCTCCCAACTACGACCGAAGTCAAGTATACAAGCTTGTAGCATATCCTCCAAGACCTGGATGGTCCACTCTGTCTGACCATCAGTCTGGGGATGAAACGCTATGCTCAAGCGTAACTGGGTCCCAAAAGCTTCATGCAATCCCTTCCACAGTCGGGATGTGAAATGAGCATCATGATCTGAGACAATCGTGGATGGTACTCAATGAAGTCGGACTATCTCTTGCACGTAGAGGTGTCCCAAGCTCTCTACTGAACTCTTCTCCCGTATGGCTAAGAAGTGGGCCAGCTTGGTGAGTTGATCAACGATCACCTAGATGGCATCGTGCCCCCTGGACGTACGTGGTAAACCTGTCACGAAGTCCATGAATATTTCATCCCACTTCCACTCTGGAACCTCAAGGGGCTGAGCCAAAACTACTGGAACCTGGTGCTCAACCTTTACTTGCTGACAAGTAAGGCACCGAGAAACAAACTCTGCCACACTATTCTTTATTCTTGGCCACCAGAACTGACACCAGAGGTCCTGGTACATCTTTTCCATGCCTGGATGTACTGAAAAAGTTGATGTATGAAACTCCCTTAGAACATCCTCCTGTAACGTCACTGGTACTACTGTGCGCCCTCTGAAAAGGACAACGTGCTCCCAACCTTCTGAATATCCATCAGCAGCATCACCTGTGGATATTTGAGCACATAGAGTCTCACATCTAGCATCCTCACGCTGTGCTTCCCTAACTCGTTTTAATAGTGGAGGGGTAACAACCATTGACTGAAGGTAAGCTCCCTCATCTCCATCTATGAAGGACAACTGTAAAGAGGCCAACTACCTTGTCGTCTCATCCAGCAACTGCGAACTGGATTTCCTAATGAGAGCATCTGCCACCACATTCCCCTTACCAGGAGTATAAACGATCTCAAAGTCGTAGTCCTGGAGGAACTCAGGCCATCACCTCTGTCTCAAATTCAGATCCTTCTGAGAAAAGATATATCTGAGACTCTTGTGATCAGATTAGACGGTAAACCTCTCACCCATCAGGTAGTGCCGCCACATCTTCAATGGGAAGACTACAGCTGCCAACTAAATATCATGGGTCGCGTAGTTCTGCTCGTGTGGTCTTAACTGACGCGAGCCATATGCAATCACCGCATGACTCTACATCACGACACAACCAAGCCTAGTTCCTGATGCGTCGCAGAACACTACGTACTCGACACCCTCCTCCGTAATCTCAAGATCAGGGTGCTCGTCAGACTCTGTCTCAACTATTGGAAAGCCTGCTGGCATCTCTCGGTTCACATGAAAGGCAATCCCTTTCGGGTCAAAGATGTCATGGGTGCTACAATCCTGGAGAAATAATGGATGAATCTCCGATAGTAGCCTACCAACCCAAGGAAACTCGGCACCTCCATCATGCTCCGGGGTGGCTCCCATGCTAGCAATGCCTCCACCTTTTCTAGGTCCACTTCTACACCATCCGCTGAGATAACGTGCCCCAGAAAATGGACATCCTATAACCAGAACTGACAATTCAAGAGTTTCCCATACAACTGGTGCTCTCGGAGTGTGTCCAGAACCATCCTTAGGTGTCTCGCATGCTCCTCCTTAGACACAGAGTACACAAGGATATCATCGATGAAGACCACTACAATACAGTCTAGATAGGGCTGAAAGATCCGGTTCATGAGTCCCATGAACACTGTCGGGGCGTTCGTCATGCTGAAGGGAATCACCAAGTACTCATAGGGACCGTAGTGACATCTGAAGTCCATCTTCGGTATATCCTCCTCCCTAACTCACAACCGGTGATAGCCTAATCGTAAATCAACCTTCGAGAACCATCGTTCCCCTCTCAAATGGTCGAGGAGGTCATCGATCCTCGGCAGTGGATACCGGTTCTTCACGTTCACCTGATTTAAGCGCCGGTAATCCACACATAGCCTCAAGATCTCGTCCGCCTTCTTGGAAAACAGCATTGGGGCCACCCTGGGTGAAACAATGGGTCTCACAAAGCCCTTCTTCTGCAAGTCGTCCAGCTGCATCCTCATCTCATGAAGATCTGTGGGAGCCATCCGATAAGCTGATGCTAATATCGGGGTCGTCCCGGGTTGCAACTCAATGCAGAAATATATCTCCTGATGGGGAGGTAGCCTGAGTAAATCCTCCAAAAAGATGTCCTTGTACTCATCCACCACTGCTGGAAACCGGAAACTCATAACATCTACCATGCCAAGTGATAGTCTAGCCAACTGATGTGAAATCGGTTGTGCCCTTTTATGCACGAGTCCATCCTGCGCTACCTGGGTCTCTCTTTCAGTGACAAAAGAGAACCACTTCCCATCATTGCGGACACACCACACCCTTCACCTAAAAAAATCAATCAGGGCATGAACTGTGGATAGTCAATACATAACAAGAATGACATCGTAAGGCCTCGATGCTACAAACAAGAGGTTCCAACCGAAACTCTCACCTCCAAGGGTCAGGTGACACTTCCTGCAAAGGTGCATGATTTCTGAATCTTCCCCAGTCGGTGTTTCTAGGTGTAAGGTTTGAGTCAACGACTCAACTGGAATCTCAAGGTCTCGAACAAGATAAGAAGCCAAAAATGAATGACTAGAACCTGTGTCTATAAATACAAAAATCAAAGTAGAAAAGACACATATCGTACCTCTAATCATTCCAGGAGTACCTGGGTCATAAGCCTCTACCGCCTACAGCTGACCCTGCCTCTGTCCACTAGCTCCCTAAGCCCGGGTTGGTCCTCCCGGGGGTGGTGGTGGTAAAGGGTCAAAACGCCGACCACCTCCAGCTGCTCTCCCAGCTCCTCTACCACATCCATCACCTCACGGATCTGCCTGATCCACATGTTGCCTCTACCTTAGTGGTCCATTCACTACTCCCGTGTCAGTAGTACGACGGGTCGGACAATCTCGAGCGAGATGTCCCCTTCTATCACATGAGTAACATCGCCTCTCTCGAGGCTGGCTGGATGCGCCCTGTGAACCCTGTATGACCGATCTCGTATCCTGGGATCTCCTCTAGAAACGTCTCCCACGCCTAGGTCCCTGACGTCAGCTCCCTACTGCTGAAATCTCTGCTCCAGCTCGCCCACTACTAATAACTGCCAGGTGTCCCTGCTTCTCTAGGATGATCTCAATCACCAAAGCCTACTTGAGCACCCCAACATAAGAAGGAATTCTCATAGGGATGATTATAGCTCTGATATCTCTACGCAATCCCCGCTCAAAAGTCCGAGCTCTGAAGTACTGATCTCTGACCATATCCATAGAGTACCGCGAGAGGTCGGTAACCCTCGATGAATAGTCAGCCACCGACATGGTTCCCTGAAGGAGATGAATAAGCTTCTGTATACGTACTGCTCTCAGGGTAACTGGTGAAAACTCCTCTATGAAGAGATGCTAAAACTCCGACCATGAAAGAGTCGCCTCGTCGTGAGTCTGGATGACCAAACTCCACCATCGCCCTACCGAGCCCTGCAAAAGGCTCACTGCTAGGATCACCATCTGGTCTTCTGGTGTCCTGACAAAACAGAAGACTCTGGACACCGCCTCAAGACAGTCCTCTGCTGCCTGAGGGGCAGGCTCACCTCGAAACCTAAGGGGTATCTGTCTCTGAAACTCATGGAGTGCGCTCAGAATGCGCTCCTCCTCCACTGGTACAGAGGGCGCTAAACACTGCCCCATAGGTGGTGGAACAACTGGCACGCCACCTGGTGGTAGAACTGAGGGATCTGGCCCCTGTATCGAAGCTTTATCACTAAGAGGGTCATCCTCATGATCGAGCTGCTGGATCCTAGCAGGTGCGCATCATGGAGGAATCTTGTTTAAGAAACAAGATGTATCACAGTCAGTGAGTATATCTAGAGAGCTGACTTAAGAAGGACATGGAAACCACAACCCATTCCTATTTGATGCATGTACCATTATTTTCCCCCATGCAACTAATGTTTTCATGTTCCGAGTCGAAAAGCATGTTATCAGAGTCCTGGTGTATGGATACGTCGGCCGCCGTAGAAACACTGGTGTCCCTGGCCTGAGAGTCGAACTCGAAACACTTAACACTGTTTCCCCAAACAAACTCACATACTCTCGGTCCTAAGGTAGAACCGACCACCTCTAATACCACTCTGTCACGACCCGTCCCGATGGGGCCTGAGCTGCAACTCCCCAAGCCCACCTCCAATAGGCCAGGGGCTGGTGACTAGCACCGAGCATGCATGCTACTAACATGGGAGGAATTTCCTATAAACATGTACACACACACACTTCTCCAGGCCCAAAAAGATAAAAAGTAAAAACTACTAAAGATGGAAAAAGAATGCATACACTAAAAACCCAACCAACAGAGTACGACAGGGAAGTAAAGTACAGTAAAGTAAAACCCTGGGCCAAAAGTACAAGCCCACCAAAATAAAGTCTGCAACAAGTCCAACCTGTAGAGAAAGGTACTGGGACTGCAACCTGTCGCCAAAGGAACACACCTTGGCCTGTTTGATCTCACTGAGCACTGTCCGGTCCTGGTTCGCATAGAATCCTGTCAAAAGCTCACTCGTCTGCACAAGACATGACACGTGCGGGCAAAGCCCGTGCAGGGGTGAGTATAACAATACCTAGTAGGACACCCCGAAAAACCCAAAGGAAATACAACAGATGAAAAAATACCACAAAGAAAGGTACAATCATCTCTACACAATATATGTCTATGGAACATATAACAATAATATATAGATATACTCATACACAAACGACTTTCGCGATACCTCCAATAGGATCCAGATCGAATATGCCACTAAGCATACCATCGAAAGAACACACTCCTATGTCTGGAGAGAGAGAGACACGAAGTACTTGTTTCAGGAGAACACACTTCAAAAGTACCTTGGGAACATGGTGCTCAAGTGAGGATCACAACCAAGTCATGGGGTGATTCCGACAACTCAGTCTGAGCTAACCCGCTAAGCAGAGGATCATCGCCCGGGTAAAGTTGGTCACGTCGATACCAAGAACTCTACCTAGGGTTCTAGGAATGAATAGAGGATCCAACTCTAAGTCTCACAGAGGGGATTCCAACATCTCTATTCAGGGAGTTCTATTGAAGGGATCATACTCTTGTGTAAAGGAAATGATACCAAAACCTTCAAGGAAAAGACCAAGGGTACAATACCTAATAAGGCTAGTCCAAGTAACAGAAGAAAAATGGCTCAAGTCATGAAGAAAAGGTTACACGGCGTGTAGTATGGTTACACACCATGTTACTTGAACCTAGGTACTGCCCATGTAAACGGACCATGTCCCTCATTCAAGCCGTGAAAAACCAAACTACACGGCGTGTAGTAAAGTACACGTCGTGTTCCTTGACCCCAGGTACTGCCCATGTAAACGTCCCGTGTCCTTCGGCTTGTCAGATATAAAGAAACTGCACGATGTGTAGAAGAAATCACACGCCGTGTTCGAGCACCTGGGCTCGCTCTGTATACACTGGCCATGTGGCCGTACACGGTCTCTTCCCGTGTCTGTGTCGCCTGGCCGTGTACCAGTACACAAGGTATCCCATGTATCTGGTCGGGTCTAGCCAGGGAGGGGTATACACGGCGTGTCCCAAGCAGTGTACCCTTCCCGTGATCGTGTACTCTCAGAGTACACGCCGGTTAACCCTACCAACGAACTCACTTCATGTAACCCATACTACACGGCATGCAGTCAGGATTTTTCCAGAAACGCCGTCTTCTTCCTCGTGCTTCGGCCGATCCTCTGGATCTTCGTTTTCTCATCCGTTCGTCCCGATACTCCAGGGTTTGGTTCGCATTTTCATACGAACACCAAAACAGTTGTTTTCAGTCTTCCAATCGTATCATAAACCTCAAACGATCCGTCTGATGAAAAACGCCCAAAAACCCGAATATCCCAACCCGCTCCAAATCGCTTTCCGAAACAATCGTCGCACCTTCATGGCATTGCTTCGGGGTTGGATCTTGAATCTTGGATCGTTGCGCCAACAAAAGAATGCACAACGATCGATTTCTCCAAGAATGCGTAGAACACAACGAAGAACGCGAGGGAGAAAAGAAACAAGAATTAAACAGGCGGGCGAACCTCGATTGTTGTTCGTGACGATCCGGGTTCGTCGCCATTAGATCAAAACCACAATAATCAATAGATTATAAATCTCAAGTATTTGATTTCCTGATAAAACCCTAAATCGCTCCCACCCGCAAAACGATCGATCCGCCGACTAATCTGTTTGTGGATTAGTCTGCGTTCGTCATAGAAATAAAAAAATGGGGGAAGGAGAAATAAATAACAATTATACTAACTATATTCAATGTGTTTGTTGGTGAAGATTCTCTCGCTGCGTTGTAATCGCGACGTTGGGAGGTTTTCTCCAGAGCCTCTAGAGCTGCCAAGGGTTTCAGGGTTTTAGGATTGTAACCCTGGACCCCCTACACATGAATTTATTTAAAAAGAACAAAAGATACCAGATTTAAAAGATATCTCCATAGAAACAAGATTTAAATAAAATATTTTAATTAAATATTTTATTACTGTTGCATCCAAAAACCAGATTTTACCACCGACCTGCGCCGACCGATGTTAGGCCTCACCTTAAGTAAAATCGCTATTTTGAATGCAACGATGCCCTCTGATTCTTGATCCGAGCACCCATTCAGGAGTTATTCCACTTTTTCAAGAAAACTGCATGCGTGTGTAATTTAATTATTAAATTAAATTCAAACATTTGTTTTGGATCACTGGGCCTTAGAACTGCATGTCTTCCCAGAGCCTGGTCTTGAAATAATTCCCATATAATATTAAAATAATACATGGAAGAATCTGGGACATTACAGGGAACATGACCAGACTCAACTAGAAACCTATTTGGATGATATACCCAACATCTATCACACCTAGATGAACCCATAGAATTCTATACATTTCCATCCCATAAATATCCCTTTCTTGTTCATGGCTAAATAACCCTGATAACTGACATTCATGAAAATCATACCAAGCCCCCATCTAGTGATCATGATTATCACCCAATCCCACATAGAAACCTAAGAAGCATCCATCCTCTATCTCAGTGATCAATATATGCATCTTAATCTAATAATATATAGAGCATATTTATAATATATATTGTTCATCACCACCATATAGGCCTTTTTGTAGGTTCATATGACCCTAACGACTTCGGCCTCATTGTGAGGAATGTAACTAACACCCTACAACAAAACCCAGTGAACCTCAATCACTATAATATCTTAATTATCATCCATTAATAACTGAACGAATATACCAATAATAAAAATTTATAGCATCCCGCATAGGAAGACACTAAGCGCTACCCTGAGATGGCTGAACACATGAAATGATGTGTGTCTCCATGTACGATAGAGGCTGATGACTAACAGTGATTGACTAAGGTGTGTCCGTGGAGTGATTATTCCCTCATGAGTCGTAGTGAAGAATAATGGTAAATAATAAATGGAACCAATAGAAGCAGTAATAAATGAGCAGTAAATGAATAAAAATAAATCATCTAGATAAATAAGTATGTATAATCTCATCATGAATAGAAATAAAAAGTGATGATGATCACGTCATGTAGCTATAAAAAATGAGGTACCCGAGATTCAAGGGAAATATGAATATACTACATGCTTTAAAAAATTACCAAAATACAAAAAAGATGACTAAACTAGAATCATGAAAACATGGTTTGTCCTATTCTCCCATACTCTATCCTAGTACTTAGAATCAAACTTTAGAATATTATCATTTCCTTTTGTCTATACCTAGAACCATGACATTTTTTCGGGTACCATGGGAAGCCTGAACAAGGTGTTAGATATAATCCATAGGATACCACCAAAATTGTTAGGTAGAATAGATCATGCGTATATAAAATGAGTAGTGAATACATAATATTATAAAATATCATTGAAATGTAAATGGGTCAGCTCTAGTTTCCACAGATACCAGGAATACGCTACCTTATTAAGCCTTAGAAGATCTATTTCTGAACAAGTAACCACATGTATACATAAATATGGTTAATATATATAGTGAAATATATATATATATATGGATACTACTACTAGTATTGACAATAGGAAAAAATCAAGAATCCATGGGTAGTAGCATGAGTCTCTCCAGTATCAAGGGATGCCATGAAACTTCATCACAAATAGTTGGGATGCCCTGCCTACACATCATAAATATGTGGGAAACCCTTATTTAGTAACATAAGTATACATGACTCCATGATTGAGTGTCACAAATATATTTGACACCATTCCCGAGTGTTATATGTATATCAGACACCCTGTCAGTGTGTCGCAAGTATATGGGATTCCCTGCATGAGTGCCACAAGTATATGGAACACCCTACCTGAGTGTTATAAATATATAAGACACCCTACCCCAGTGTCATAAATATATGGTATTCACTACTTAGGTGTCACATGTATATATAAATAGTACTAGTCAAATTTTAACATAAGAAATGGGTTGAATTTTATTTAATGTATCTTTTTATTTAATTAAGGGGCATACCATTTGTCATTACAACTTTCCTTGAGCTTAAATTATGGTATTTGATTCAACTAAGAATCTATACAGGACCACTTTAATGGTTATTCGATGAAATAAATATTTAATATATATGGATGCTTTATATGAGCACACCCTAAGGGGTAGTACTAGTCGAGGTGGTGAAAACACCGACCATAAACAAGAGTATAAGGTAATAGTTAGCATGGAAAACTGTTTATAATAAAAAAATATTATGTTTTAGGAACGTTCCAAAAAGGTCCATCATGTAGAATGATGATATGAAATATAAAATTACTCATATTTAAGGAAAAAATACTAGATCACCTGTAGCGACCCAAGTTTAACATACATGGATATTACATTATTTTAAATGAATATTCATCACATTAAAATAGTACATTCCCAATGACCAAAAATATTTTAGTGCGTTTGGAAACACATAACACAATATTCTAGTTTTGTGGATGATCTTCAATATGTCCCATGAAGATATTCACCTTTAGTATTCCTACGTAAAATCATTATTCATAACCCAGGGAAACAAGAAATAAGAAATGGGTGGGCTCAGAAGATCAATAAGGGTAAATAATGGAGATACATAATCATAGTCCTGAAATTATGGGTATGATAACTTGATCATAACATAAGAAGATAATTTCATGCATAACGAAGATCTTACACATGAGCCATGGAATAAATATTGGCAGTTCATAAGATTTGAATCATGGATGAATAAAAAACATATTCCTTGAAAGAATAACAACAGAATAATATGTAGAATTGTTAATGATACATAAACATGTAATATAATTCCATAGATGTCCATGCGCATTTGCAAAACTTATGAGGGAATTTCATGGGGACTACACATACTGGGTGGGACACACCACCATCCCCATTCATAATACTCTCATTATAAAGGATCATGTTTCCCCATATTCTCATAGTGTATCAGGTTTCCTCATGTTCCCATATTAGATCAAGACACTCAAATTGATTCCCATCATCATATATTCAGAAATAAATATTTACTCAATGCATTAGAAGGAGATATAGGTCCCACCCATCACATAATAAAATCATACAGACCTATTCCATAATATTATAAAACATTCATATTATCATTAAAAATAATAAGATATGGGTTTTATAAAAATCATATCATAACCCATAAAATGAAATGGTCAGCATAATCATTTCATAATATCATTACCAATGGAAAATAGATAGGTCTCATAATGATTTCATCAAAGAATAACCCTTTAAAAGAAGTGTGTTTCAAAAGAATATAACTCATAGAAGATAAATGTTTTTCACAAACATCATTCCATAAAAAAAGAAAAAATTCATGAAAGAATATGAATGGTATTATTTGATCATATACCCAGAAAATAATAAAAAATAAATAAGTACATCATATTATATAGATAATTATTTTGAAAGATCACATGGAATATATCTTAAGGAAAATAGCCTTTCATTGAAAATAATTTTCATAAAACCATTTCAAAATTTCTTTTCTTATAATGAAAGGTTAACAATTTAATTTAAAAAATTTCTTGAGGAAAATATCATTTCAAATTTTAAGAAAACTTTTTAATACATAAATAATTTGAAAAAAAATTCATTAAAAATATCTTTAAAAACATATAAAGGACGATTGAAAATATCATGAAAACCATTTTATTTTCATAAACAAATCCTATAAACATTTTTATTTGAAAATAATTTGAAAACATAATAATAAGGCATGAATTAATTTTGAAAACTCTACACTAAAATAAGGGATTTCAAAATAGATAAATAATTCTTAAAATCATTGGAATCCTTTTATTTGAAAATAACCTTTTGAAAATATATAATGGAATATTTAAAAATAATTTAAAACACTATTTAAATGTTTTTTTGGAAAAACATTTATTTGAAAACCAAATTAAAATCGATAAATTTCCATAATTTTAGGAAGATAATTTCTTAAAAAAGAACTTTTTAAACTTACAAAAAAATATTCATGGAAATTTTGTTTGTGATGGTATGTATGTCTGTACATGCAACACATTCCTTTTGAAAGATAAAAAGTTTAGAAAACTGAATTGATCTGAAAATGAAAAGGCGATTACTTTTAAAACATTTTTCTACCAAAAATTTAAAGCATGGGTAAAAATTTCTCTTAAAAAACTTAATAAATAATTTCTAAAATCATTTTTTTAAACATGGTTTTTTTAATAAAACAAATTTCTAAACAATGAGAGAAATTAAGTACGATTTCTTTAAAAACACTTTCTTAATTATATTAAGTAAAAAAGAGCAAAAAAATGGTATCGATACATTGAGATATCATGTATAACCAAAGGATAATAAAATATATTAGATATCCTAAGATATGGATCATAACATTTCATCAGTAGAAGTATATTCTTAAATAATCTCGATAAATGATGAGATTGTAACAATTAATCATTACCTGTTTTTTTTAATATTGAATCATAATACTATGGAATGAATAAAAATAAATGATGATTAAAATATCAAAAAAATAAGGATATTCAATAAATAACATTTCAAATGGAATTATATCCACCTTATAGAAAAATATAGTTTCATTGCATGGCATGTGTCTCAATGAAGGAAATTTATTCAAAATTACTTTATCGATTTCATAACTTGTAGACCGTAAACCCCAGGAAACAAATATAATCAAATTTACATGTAAATAAATATTAATTAAGGTATACGAACCATATAATATTGGTAGAATATACACGACATAAAATAAATTAGTGGCGAATAAGGCATAAGTCTCATAAAAATAAAATTGAGATGCGAAATTAACATTATCTTAAGTCTTGAATTTATTCATACAGATTAAATCCTCTAATATAATAAATATAATTTTATTTCAAATATAACACATAAAATTATTCTTATAGATAATACCGTAAATAATTTTTTTATTACTTTATGTTACAAATTTATTAAAAATTCCATGTTAATGTTACGTTTTGAGTAATATACGCTTTGTTTTTCATTTACATTTTGACATGTTATTATTGATATTTTTAATTATATCATGATTTAAATATTTAAATAATGTTAAAAATTATACAAATATCATATATATTCAGTATATAAATATTTAAAATAATATATAAAAGATAGAAATATGTAATGGAATACACCATTCATGGAGACAGTAGCCCCTATGTACACATGAACGCTGTTTCCATTTAATTATTGTTTTGAAATAAAAAATTAAATAAGATATGTAAATATATATATATAATAATTACAGTATAATTAGTATTTGATATATATCATAAAATTTTACTAAACCTAATTTTAATACATTTCATGTAGTGTGTGAACAAATTACATCATTTTGAGGAGGCGGTAGTCCACACATCCATAAACGAAGTTATCATATTTACAAAAAATATTAATCATAAATGTATATGTTATACAATAATTAAATGAGAATAAATATCATATATATAATATAAAAATAGTTTCCACCATAACACCCAACCATGTAAGGTGGTAAAGGTAAAAAAACAACATCGTTTTGTGAGGAGGTAGTTCACTGTATAAAGAATGGTATGTTCGTTACCCATTATATGGAAGTGTATTTCAGTGTAGGTTGAAAACTTATAATAAAAACATATAAGAATATTTATGATACTTAGGTTATTATATAATAATGTAATAAGAATAATTGAGGCGGTGGAGAATGAATATAAAACTAAAGAGCTTGGGGAAGGTTGTTAACTAATCATTGAGCAACTCCTTTTGATTTTAACCATTGATCTCATTGAATGGATTTATTCATAAATTTAGGATTCTAGGTCATGATTAAGGATTTTTGGAGATTATTTTTTTTTCTTTTTGATGATCCAAAGTTTCTGGAGAGGTGTGTGGAAGGGGAATATTGAATGCCTTTTAATAGAGGAGGAGTGGTATAATTATAAATAGCAAAAGGTAAACACTATTGGTAGTTATATCTTACCATAAGTGTATCAAAAATGATAAAATAATGGATTAAAATGTAATTATGGTTGATAAAAATATCCACCACAAAAAATAAGGGTATTTTTATAAATTTCTAACTAAACTACTACTCTTCAACACTTTTATAATTTTGGTTTTTATTATGGAACATAGTTTTATAATCTAAGTAATATATCCATTAATAATACATTAAATTTATAATTATTTTAAAATATAGACCTAATAAATTATAAATATGATATATAATTTTAACAAAATTAAATCTCACGTGTGTTGGAAATATATTTTAAAACGAGTGCATGTAACGTGCAATAAAATAGCTTTATCCTGAACTGTGCTAATAATTTTTTTTCTATTTAAAGGTAAATAAGTTAATTATAAAAGATAAATTGTTAAAATATTGGAATATATTTTATATTTATTAAAATTTACAATTAAATAGGTTTACAATAGTGTTTTCCATAATTTTAATATTACTTATTGTAAAATAACATTAATGTCAATTTTGACTTTATTTACTTTATTTTAAATTAAATATATAAAAACATTATTGGAATTAAAATATATTAATTTAAAATATATGTATCATGATATATTCATCTAAAAAAATAATCTAATATGATATTTCATGAAATTTAATTTAAATTTATTGTATTTGCATCATTTATTTTATTTAATTATTAATTAAACATTCCATGCATTAGCATTTTTTGAGGATTTAATACAATTACATCATCTATAAAAATAAAAGTTAAATTTACATGATAAAAAATTTAGTTACCTTTCAAATTAATTTTTTTTTTAAAATATAGATTCTCCCATACTCTAGAGCTTTATGAATATTAAAGGTAAAGAAGGTTTCTTTTTTTCATTTTGACATATGTAAGTTATACTATAGGTCACTCTCATGGAATTCTATCCCAATAACTCATAAAATTAAAACTATTAGGGTTTATGGTAGATATATTGGTATCCAATGCCCTTTAGAAAAGTGTCTAGGTCATTTTGGCCCTTATGTTTAAGGTTTAGCCACCTGTTAAGCTTAATTTTACCTTAATCACTATAATTAATTTTAATTACATCCACTAATAATTTTGGTCGAAAAATAAATTCCTTTTCTAAGACTATAAATATTTTAATAATTAAAAATATCTAATTTAGTATTTCTATATTCAATTAACAAAAGTGTAAAAATTAAATTAAAAGTTAATCCTGTAAACATGGAACGAAAGAGGGTTGTTAAAGTGAAAATGTTCAAATATTAAAATTGTTTTTATATCTAAATTAAATATAAAAATGATTCAAATGACATAAATTGGAATAATATATGTAAATTGATCTATTTTTAATTTAAAACCCAATTTAAAATATAATTTAACATTAATAATTATTTAAAAAAAATCATTTTAACTAAATTGATGTATTTTTCACAAGTCATCAAGAAAATGTAACTTGTCAGTGAAAATATAAAAAAATATTACTAACCTAATATTGGCATTGTGAATTCCAAAATAAAGTTTATTTTGAAAAATAAAATTTATAAATGTTTCAAAATAGTGTTTAAAAAAATAGGTGTTCCACTAAAAGGTGCAGAATCTCAGTCTTGCGCGTAAAGAAAGATAAATCAGTGTCGCCTCAAGAGAAATATTTTCTTGGTGTGGTGTATAAGGAAATATTGACATGGTGTTGCATAAAAATCAAGAATAACTTGGTACATTCATATAACACAATCTAATTCAGTGTTGTCTGAAATTAAAAATATCAAAAGTTTAAATTAATTTGGAAAACATTTCACAAAATATTGGGGCATTACATTCTACCCATGTTAAAATGAATTCCACCCTAAATATTTGTCTCAGTTATAAATTTTTTAATCCTTTAATGTTATTTTTATGGAAAACCATATCGTAAAAATTAATAATAATACATACTTTATAAAAATAATGTTTCCACTATAATAGTTACCCAATGTAACTCTTAAATAGGATTCCATATAAGAGAACATAGTTTGGGAGTGATGATTGGAAATGAAGGAAAAGAGTAAATAAATATAGAGAGTGAATAAAGATCGCTGATCACTAGTAGTTGATTGATCAATGCAATGTAAAGGGCCTCGAAACCATAAATATATGATGATTTATAATACCATTGGTTTAACAGATATGATGGTATTAATAAAACTGTTTTTCAATACTTTTCCTCGAGTTAAATATTTTTTCACACGAATATATATTTACTTGATTTCATTTCATTCCATATACACTATCTCACCCTTTGGTTATTCCATGATCAATTCCCACATAATCTCTTAAACCAAGGAATGAAGGTGAATTTTTCATTCCAAAAGAAAAGATAGGTCATGGGATCCATAAATAGAATGATAATTCATTCCAACTATCTTTAGTTAAAATTACCACAAAATGATCACCATAGGTTATTCAATATGTTTCAATCCTCAAATGGTGAGATAATACATTAATGTCACAAACTTTATCTGATATTTAACTAAAAACTTCTATAATTTGTTAGCCTTATAACCATTATGAAAGATGAAAATCCAAAACATTTAAAATAAAGTCACTAAATTTCTCACAATGAGATTAAAATTGATCCTCCATATATCATAAATATTCTATTAGTTGTTAAATACTAAAAATTTTAATACATTTATTATGAATTCTATTAAAAATGTTAATAACCAGAATTACTATAAATAATTTCAGAAAATATGAATGATTCCTTGTTCCAATTATTACAAGATATATTCCACAAATAAAATAAGTTGTAAACTTAATCCATGATGAAATAAAAAACATTGTCAAAAAATAAATAATATGTTCCGTGGTAATCAGTACAATATAGCGTTATTATACCATATTAATCATCTATTTATCCATGATAAACACAATTTTCTTCAAATCACCAACACATTAAGGATTACCTCCCCCTAATAAAAATATCACATTTCTATTGAATTGTTTTTCTATGTGTTTAAAACAATTCGACATATCTTTTTTAATACTTAATTAAAATATTACACTAAAAATATTTCTATATTTCATGATTCTTATATCATAACCTTTGAATTACAAGACATATACACTTCAATAATCCAACATTATTCTTAAACCATTACTCATGATGAATCACCATATTCCCTAAAACCGCTTTTCCTAGAATATGACATATGAATCATATCATAAGGTTCTTAAAATTCAATGTAATCAGGATTCTTACATTTAAGGTAGACAATAATGTTATAACATCCCATCCCTTTCACATGACTTTTTCGGTCCCTTTATCTTTAGTTGTATAATCATTACATATACTACCTTCCTATTTTTATTTATATGACTTACACTTAGGAAAACGTTTTCAAAATTCCCATATATTCCAAATCAAAAATATTCAATGTTATCCATGTTCCTTATAGTTCCCTCAATTTATTAAAAATAGAAATCATAGGGTGAAAAACACTTATCTTAGAAGAAACATAATCATGAACAATTACTTATAGGATGCCTAAATAATGAAACCAATTTTTAAATATATGACCCCATAGTATTATCCTCAGTGAAATCCCTAAACATATCCTTATAAATTTCCCTAAGGATCTTACTAATGTTTTCTCATCCTAGTTTCTAAATGTTGACTAAACCTTTACTTGATACCAACTATAGAAACCCTTGATTAACATACAAGGATATTAAATCATTTTATATGAATATTTAGAACCTCAAAACTGCATATACCCAAGGACTATAATAGTTTAGTGTCATTGGAAACATTGAATACATTCATCTAGTTTGGTGAAAGATTTTCAATATCGCCCATAAATATATTACACTTTAGTACCCCTATATAAAACTGTTTTTCATAACCTAGGGAAATAAAACATTATAAATTAGGGATCTTATATTCTCAATATGGGTAAAAAAAGGAAATACATAAGAATACTCATGAACATATGTGTGTGATAACATGAGTATAACATTAGAAGATTATACCTTTCATATCAAACCTCATACACATGATTTGAGGAAGAAATATTATAATTTCATAAGATAGGAATCATGAGAGAATCAAGAGCACAATCCATGAAAGCATAACATAAGAATAAGTTTTAATAACTCGAATCTTCATTTTAGGTATAGATATTTTTTTCCGTGTGTTTTTTAGAAAATTAGTGTTTTTTAGAAATTTAAGGAGTACACATCGTGTACTTAAGAGTACACACCGTGTACCCGGTTGTTGCGGGTAGCCATGTAATGGACATGTACATGGTCATGTGGGGTGACCTGGAGACTGCCTAAAGCAGAGTCTGGTTAAGGCATGTACACAGCGTGTAAATTAAATGAACATGTCATGTAATTTTCTTTTTATTTGTTATATTAGACAGGGGTCACGTATATTTTTTTAGAAACACCTACTTCTATTCCCATCTCATCCAAGAGTGACAGAAATCATCCAATATTCTCTGATCCCCTGATTCGTCGTCCGTTATCCGAATCAAACAATGTCAATTACATTGGAATCACTTCTATGAGTTATTCCTTCTTCCATAGCCTCTCCTCTTGATTTCTATTCTTTCATGAGATATTCTTTGTTGATAATTTTTGATATTTTTATAGATCTATGATGTTATAGGTAAATTCAATTGCTGAGAATCAACTATATTGATCTTAAAATGTTGATGTAGGTTGTTTATACCCTTCCATAGTTGTCTTTGGATTATATGTGCAAAAAGATCTGAATATCCTAGTTCAGGGTATTGTGTGTCTTTGAATTTTAACCCTATTTATGCCTAATTTGGTTTGTTTACTTGGGTAAGGGTTTTGATTATAAATTAGGGTTATTACCTTGCTTATGGATTTGTTTCCCATGTTTGTTTGATATTGGCCGTTGGGTCTCGAACTTCCTGTTGAGCAATTTGGTTTTCCATGACTAGTGCTATTAGAATGGAGTTGATATGATATGATATGCTTGTGATATGTATTTTAGTTGTTTATACAAGTAGTATTTGAGATTAAATTTGTCCAATAGATATCATTTGTGTATGATTTTATTACACAGGGATGTGAGACCATGGTGTAGTTAGACCATAGGGGGAATTGACATTGAGGGCTTCCCCAGAGTGTTTTATAATTTTCACATTACGAGACAATAGGGGGTATTGAGAGTGAGTGATCTATTAGAGTGTCTATAGTATACCATTACGAAAACACAAGGTGAATTGACATTGAGTACTTCATCTAAAAGTATATAGTTTATCGTTAAAAAACCACAAGTGGAATTGACATTGAGTGTTTCCTCATAGAGTCTTTGTTTGCATGTGACCAAAGGGGTTAGACTGTGTGAGATTTCCCTGAAGGTCATTATATATTTATTGATTTAAATGATAATTTGAACTAGAGGGGTTAGACTGTGAGAACTTTACCTCAGGGTTTCTTGTGAATTATTGGTTGAATAATTGATAAATGTAAATAAATTTAGTTTTAAACTGTAGTATTGTTTATTTTTTAGTACTTCCTTGTTTATTACTTCATTTTACATATTGCCTGCTATATATATTCACTGATTGTTAGAAACATATATTTGGGTTTTTGCCTAATGGGATTCATATCACACCTTGTTTGGGTCATGGTTTTGGGCCCAAATAGATTAAATTGTTGTAGGTATAGATAAGTGAAAGCACCCTTCTACTTCAGGTACTTGTTTTCTATGGAGATGGAGATCATGGGACCAAGATGAGGCTTGAAATGCTGCTGGAGTTAATATTTTTCTTTGTAATTTTTTTAGTACTTTATTTCTAGAATCGTGACTTGTTTAGATTCTTTCCTAGACATATGTTTCATGCATCATTTATATATGTGCTCCAGTTGTTTATTTAACTTCAGTCTTCTGTTGTTTACTTATTGTATGTCATTACTACTTCTTCTATTGTATATTATTTTTATTCGGTTGTGTTACTCTACCAATGAGGGAATTGTTTCCCCCCTATCACACCCAAGGCCCTCACTACTAGTCAGCAGCCTCTAGAATTCAGGGAAATGCTCTTGAGGCCATGTGACTAACTGGGTACGGGGCACCTTTGGGGCCTCCCCAAAACCAAGATGTTACAAAGTTGTTGAAAAGGGATTCTTTCTTCATTGACTTACTATTTGGAGCCTATATATATGGATATGAAGGAATGGGTATTTGGTAAAAAGGTTTTCCTGAGAGTAACTAACCCGTGTATAGGGAAACACCAATCTTCCTCGATTATTGCAATTTTCTAGTTTTCCAATTTTTACCGTTGATTTGATTTCACTATTGGGTGATTCACATGTTTTTTGTTGTTATCATTGAAATTATTTAGGTTCTATATCTATTGAAACCTGATGAGATGAGGGTATACCATCTCATGCATCATATAGGAACTTCCTAGAGAATCAACTTCAAGCATTCTTGTCATTCCACGTAGGGTGCATTACAGATTTCATGTTGTTGTGATAAATGTTGTGCTAGATATTCATGTTGAAGTGATAGATTCCTTGATAGAATACCTATTATTTGATAGGGTATTTATGATATGTAAAGTTTCGTTGGAAGGATGCCAATATTTTGTCCTTGAGGTGTTATGGGCCCTCATGGATTGGAATTTGGTGGATCATGTGATTGATTGCACTATAATATATTATGATATACATGAATATGATGCCAAGCTTTGATTTTCAGGGAGTATGGTTCCCTACGAATTAGAATTTAACACTTTAATGTTTGTTTTAGTGTTTTTATGGGGTTCTAGAGTAGTTTATAAGGCTTACTGTCTAGAGAAACCCAGAATACATAGTTTTTAATGATGAATACCCGCTGTGTATCCTTCTGTCTGGGAAGGAAATTTTTTTCTTATTTACACGTTGTGTACTATATGTACATGTCATGTAGTCCTTAACCATGTGATTGGATGTGTTAGAAGAGACACAAAGTTGGGAAATGTTTGGTGGCACATTCCATGTAATTGTATTACATGTCATGTTGTAGAGACCATGTATTTGACAGTGTGACTAATGATATGGGTCAGTGAAATCCTTCTAGTACAAACCATGTATGGAATGAACACACCATTTAGTTCTGTTTTAAGAGAACCGTGTGGTTTATCCATGTAGAGGAACTTGGTAAGGGGGAAATATTCATGTAAATGTCGTGTCAAATGAGAACACACTGTGTGAATGGGGTATTACACGACCGGGTTTGGCCGCAATACACAATCATATAAAGTTTTAAGGGAACACGTCATGTAGGGGTCATAAGCTCCATGTATCCATGTTTTGAAAAACAATAATGTTTTATTTCTCCTATTCCTTTTCCAAACATCCAACTTTCAGTCCTTGATAATCTTGAACTGAGGTGTGTGGTTGACCTTGTAGAGTCTTTCAAATGAGATGTCCTCCAGTTGTACACCAGATACATAGTATCAATTAGGCACAGAACATGGAAGATCAGGGACTACCAGCATATCCTCCCGTCATTCCTATATTGGCACTAGTCGTCATTCTAGATACAGGTTCTATGTATAGTTCCAAGAAGGTTTCATGAGGTTTATGAAGACCTTATAGGGAGCACCACATCATGCCCCCTCTATGACAGAGTTGACATAGGGTTTTCAGCAGCAGCATACTCCCACCTTCTTAGGGGATGAAAGACCTTAGTCTGTAGAGTCATGGTTAGAATCCTTGCTGTCAATCTTAGATAATCTTAAGATTCCTCCATAGAGGAGGATGAATCTATCTACGTATATGCTTCAAGATTCTTCGAAGAGATGGTGGGTCTTGATATCATAGGTGGGACACCAATAGGTTATGGATTGAGATGAGTCTAGTGTTCCTTCTATGAATACTTCTACCCAGAGACCATGAGGTCTGATTGAGCCTGAGAGTTTATGAGTTTGAAGCAGGGTACTCTCTCAGTCATGGATTATTCTTCTTACATAAAATATCTATATTGCTTCACACCCATTTTAGGGGTGATGAGGTATTTCTTGAAAGGAAGTTTGAGGATTGTCTCAATCATGGATTATGATCTCAGTTGAATATCTTAATGTTGACTTTAGTATCTTCCATAGTCAATGAGGTGCTGATCACAAAGCACAACCTGAGGTATTCTAGTGCTATTAGATAGGGACTCTCGATATCTGGAGTTGGTATTCATCCGTCTGATAGTAGGAAGCTTCGCAGGGAGTCTACGCGCAGAGATATTAGTAGGTGAGGTGCTCCTCCAAGTAGCCAGGTGGTATGCTACTAGTGCAAGAAAAGTGAGCATACGAGGACACATTGGGTGAGATACCTAGTCGAGTGCCGATATTGTAGCAAGATTGGTCATCTTCGGGGTTTCTGTCAGTTTTTCTCACTGGATGCTAGTGATAGGGGTTCTACTTTGACTCCATGTTCAGGAGTAATACCATCAGTTTCTCATCAGTTAGGGAACTAGATTTTATCCAGACATTTAGGATGAGTTGGAGGTCATTGCTGAAGTGGTTGGACATATGGTTTTTGACATCTATAGGGTGGATCAACTTAGGAATCAAAGATAGCTTTACAGGGCTGCGGCATAGGTCATGATTTTGCACTTGAGAAGACCTAGAAGGAGTATGATCCTAGATCCTATATGGTTAGAGGTACAATTTTTGTTGGATCAGTTATATATTATGCTATTTTCAACATAGGGGCTTTCTATAGTTTCATATATGTTCTTATTGTGGAGAAACTTGGGCTCTGTATCTTTACTTATGCTGATATCTTGACACTGGACACACCGTTGGGGACTAGAACGAAAAGTTTAAATTAGTGGAAGTAGTTCCCCCTTGAGGTTAGTGGGTGTCACTTCTTATGGGACGTTTATGTCTTAGAGATTACGGGTTGTGACATCATTCTTGGAATGTACTAGTTAGTTCCCTTCCGAGATGTTGTTGATTTCTATCACCGTAGGGTGAGTTTCACATCACCAGAGGGTGAATTGTTTCTATATAAGGTCGAATGGGATGTCTAGGAGAGTAGAGAGGGAATCGATTATCATGGGTGTGGAGGAGTTATATCCCATATTTCTAGTTTTAATCTGGATGACCAGGGGATTTCATAGATGGAATTTCCTCTAGTGGTGGATCATCATCGGGATGTCTCTCTAGCAGAATTTTCAGGTTAGCCTCAGAAGCGAGAGGTAGAAATTTCTATTGATCCTATTCTAGTTGAAGAACAGGTTTCCATTCCTCCTTATAGGACGTCTACATCAAAGTTACTTGATCTTAAGAAGCATTTAGATGAGTTACAAGCAAAGGGTTTCATCCGACCCAGTACTTCTCCTTGGGGTTCGCCTGTCCTATTTGTGAATAAGGTGGATAGTACCCATAGAATTTATGTGGATTATTATAATCTAAACTAGTTGAAAATCAAGAATCGATATCCCTTACTGAGGATTGATGATCTCTTTGATCATATTTGAGAAGACTAGGTGTTCTCAAAGATTTACATGAGATCGGGTTATCATTAGTTGTATCTTAAACCATCATATATACCTCTTATATCCTTTCAGAGAAGGTATGGTCTATATAGGTATGTGGTTATTTTGTTCTATATCATGAATGCGCCTGGAGTTTTTATGGAACTGATGAACCGAGTTTTCTATTCAAACTTGGACTCCTTTGTAGTGGTTTTCGTGGATGAGATCTTGGGGTACTCTCACAATCTAGATGACCATGCTACCCATCTTCAAATAATTTTGATTACACTGAGAGAGAATCCGTTATATGCTAAGATCTAAAAATGAAAGTTTTGAATGGACCAGATTCACTTCTTGGGTCATGTTATCTCAGAGGTAATACTATCATTAGACTCAGAGAAAGTGAGAGTAGTAGTTTCCTAGGAGAAGATGAATAACGTCTTTGAGGTATGGAGTTTTCTAGGGCAGGCTGGTTACTGCAAATGTTTTATACAGGACTTTGCACACTTGTAAGTGCCACTAAAGGGCCTGACTAAGAAGGTTTCAAAGTACCTGTGGACAGATTCCTACAATTCAGCCTTTCAAGAGCAGAAAGGGTGGTTGACTTCAGCACCAATAGTAGTTCTTCCAGATCTGGGCAGGAGTTTTACTGTTTACTTTGATGAATCAGGTATCATTTTGGGAGAAGTTCTTATGCAGAGGAAGGCATCGTTACATATGGATCTCAGTAGTTGAGACCACATGAGAAGAATTACCCGACACACACTCTTGAGTTGGCAGTAGTTTTTCATGCCTTGCACTGTTGGAGACATTACCTTTTGGGAGAGCATTTCTTTATGTACACTGACCAAAAAAGCCTCATATATATCTTTACCTAGCGTGATCTGAATTTGAGATAGTGAAGGTGGGTTGATTAACTTTAGTACTTTAACTTTCATCTAGTCTACATGCTTGGGAAAGTCAACACAGTGGCTGATACTTTGAGTATGAGGACTTAAATATAGGCAGTTCAGGAGGCCAATATTGAGTGGAATCTTATGGCTTTGTTCCTTGAGATTCATTTGTAGTTGAATGACAGACAGGGGCATACGTTTCTTTCTTATGTAGTTGTTACCACTACTCTACTTGATCGAGTTCTAAAGAGGCATCTATCAAATTCTGAAGGCCTAGTTATAGAGGAGAGTGTGTGAGGAGAGGACCATATTCCAAGATTGACCATAAGTGATGGTGAGATCTTGAATTTTCATGGGCACCTGTGGGTTTCAACAGACATTCGTGAGGAACTTTTATGGGATTTTCATTCCTTAGTTTGGGAAGTTTGTCTTGGTGTCACAAAGATGTATCAAGATCTACACCGTTAGTATTGGTGGAATAGTATGAAGGGATATGTTGCCAGTTTTGTGATGATGGGTTCCACCTGTCAGTAGTTTAATGTGGAGTGTCAACGACCAACATGGATTTTGCAGTAGTCACCCATTCCTGAGTGGAAATTGAATGATCTCGTGATGAACTTCCTGATAGGTTTACCGAGGTCTCCTTGAGGGAATTCTGCTATTTGAAAGATCATTGATAGATTCACAAAGGTTTCAAATTTCATATCAATCATGGAGACCATTAGTATTCATGAGTTGGGAAGGTTATAGATCTGAGAGATTATACGTCTACATGGGGTTCACACTCCATCATTTCAAAAAATGGATGACTATTTTACTTATCAGGTTTAGAAGTGACTACAAAAGGATATGGGTACACAAGTAATTCTGGGTAAAACACACTATCCCTAGATATATGGCTAGTTAGAGTGCATGATTTAGGTGCTAGAGGACATGCTTGGAGCATGCGTCCTAGATTTTGGAGGTTATTGGGAGAAGGACATACCTCTGGTGGAGTTTTCCTACAATAATATTTTTTAGGCAATTATTCATATGGAACCTTATGTGTCCTTATACAGTAGCACATTCCAATCACCCCTATGTTGGCTGGAGGTAGGAGAGGTAGCTATGCTGGGACCTCGTACTGTCTAGGAGACAAAAGAATAGGTGGAGTTGATTTGGAAGAGGAAGGATGATACACAGTCATGATAGAAGTCTTATGCTGATTATTAGAGATGACCTCTAGAGTTCGAGGTTGGAGATCAGGTTTTCCTATATGTCACACTGAGGTTGGGACACATGAGGATTATGAGATAGGGAAATATTTCACCAAGATACATCATGATATTGGTGGTTTTGGGAAGAGTCAGTCTGGTAGCCTATCGATAGCAGTTACCTCAGAGGTACAAGGCTATGCATGATTTCTTCCATGTTTCATAGCAACGACATTACTTTTTAGACCCATCTCCTATTTTTCAACCCGAGGAGGTTGAGTTGGAGTTGGATGCATATTTCGAGGAGAATCCTATCCATATTTTTTATTACATCATGAAGGTTATCTATGTCCAGTCTGTTACTTTGGTGTGAGTGTTTTGGAAGCACAGATTAGTACAGGACAAGACTTGGGAGAGGGAGGATGATGTGCAATCATAGTGGTCTGAGCTATCTGAGGATTCTTATTATATGCCTCCTTGTTTGGGAAATTCAGGAATAATTTCATCAAGGGGGAAAGTTTGTAAGAACCTGGAACTTCATTTCAGGTATGGAACTTGTTTTCAGGTGTTTTTGAGAAAAGAATATTTTATTGGAAATTTAAGGAGTACATGCCATGTACATAATTTGTATACACGATGTACCTGGTTGTTGTTGGTAGCCATGTACTGGCTGTGTAACTGCCGAGTACACAGTCGTGTGGGGTGACTTAGAGACCGCCTAAAGAGGAGGCCAGTTAAGGCATGTACACATCAACTACATTAAATGATTACGCTGTGTACTATTCTTTTTATTTGTTAAATCAGATCAAGGTCATGTCTAATTGCCAGAAACAACTTCTTCTAGCCCTGTATCATACAGGAGTGACAAGAATAATCAAATATTCTCTAATTCCCCGATCCATAACCTATTCTCCAAATCAAACACTACCGATTGCATTGGAATCGCTTCTGTAACACCCCAAGATTCCACAGTACACTTCTCTTGAAATAATACTACAACTTGTGTTGTATGCAGCTTCGAGTTCTAACACACACCACAACCAATCAAACTAGCTGTTATGAATAGTAATACCCACTTTTTAAAATTTTATACATTTGATCTTTCAGAATGTACTCCATTTTCTGATTTGTAATATCAAAATTATCTTAGGGTAAATATTTGGAATTTTAATGAAAACTTTCAATTATTGATGAATAGTGAAAATTACTAAATTTTAATTAAAAACAACTTTTTTAATCGAAATATTTAATAGTGATAAATTAAGAATTTGAGTGATTTTAAAGTATATTTATAATATATTTTTACCAGTTAATACAATGTTGGTCATTGGACGTAATTTCACATTTAAACTGGACATAAACAAGTGTCAATCTTTTGATAGTTATTATTTTTAAAAAACACGCTTTTTGTTTTGATAGCGGGAATTAATTTTAAATTAATTTCTCCCACTTCTGTGTTCTGAATTTAGAAAAATGGATTACATATTTAGAATCAAGAGGTAAAAATTGTGTAAATAGGTAACTTTTATTTTTAGACATTTTAAATAATTATTTCGGTAAATATTTTATTTACCATGGTTAAAGGGTAAATCCGGTAAATAAGGGTAAAAAAATAATATTATAATAATAATAAATTACCCTAAAAGGTGTCATAACCCTATTAGTTTATACATATCCGACCATGGGAATATTTGAGTCGATTTTGGGACCCCATGGATCCACTTGTAAGTGATAATGACACTTTATATTAACTAAGTTAAAGTAAATACAAAAATGACATAAGCATATATCTTTTAGAAAAATTATTTTTACATAGTGTTATATATGTTATATTTTTGACTATAAATATTCATTAGAAATATAAATATATTTCGTACATAATGGTATTTTATTTTTAATTTTTAGACATTGAATAATAAAATTTATTTATGACACAATAATGATGCATTATTTTCCTTATTAACGAAATAATCAAATAATCAAATAATTAGTATTATAAATATTAAAATATATATAATTTGAACGTTTTGATGCCATACATGAATTTTATTTGTTAATATGACATGTTAGGATTTATTAAACATATTTGGTTCGAATTAATAATGTCTTTATGATTTTAACAAAAATCAATTATTAAATATTTTCAAAGTTTACCAAAATGAGTTTTTTAAAACAAATATTATATTATTAATTGACATTCTATTCCTAAAAATCTAAGGTTTTGCAAAAGGACTTATATAATGAAAGGTGTATCATTAAAGGACCACTTGGGGGTGGATTGGAAGTATATAGTATGTTTATTAACCATATAATATAAAAATACAAAGTGACATGATAAATGTCAAACTATTTAACTAAGAGTTAAATATAAATGATACGGTTAATATAGTGACCCAAAAATATCTAAAATACATTATATGAATGGATTGAGACCCACGCCCACCTTAGACTTTTAATAATACACTTTTTAGCCATTAGAAAACAAATATGAATTTATTATAAATTAATACTTTTAGTTTTTTTAAAGATCCCCTCCTCCCCCTTATAAAAGGACACCAGTTCTAACCAATTATTCACACATTAAAAGCCTTTTGTCTCGGCCAAAACCTTCCCAAATATCCTCCCAAATTCCCTCACTTCAACCTAGAGGCCTTATTTTTATCATAAATCCAAACTCAGGAGACATTTTGATCAAATCAAAAAGAAGAACCCGAAGAAGAGGTAATGTTTTCACCACCCTTTTTTCAAGTTCATTTCTTCTTCAACTTCTTCTTTATTTGTTGTTTCAATTCTAAAATAACAACTCCAGTATATTCTATATACTATGATGTTATTATAAATATGGTACAACCATATTCAGTATTCTACCCGTCCTTTCAATGACATGTCACCATACGTGCGTACATACGACCTATCATATCCACGTCGTGGTGTAATTGTTATTCAATACATTATTATTTGGATGGGTATAATAATGATATGTAATTCATGTGAATAATATATATAAAATTTTAATGATTATGTATATATTATATACCATCCAATTATATATTATTTTTATATCAAAAGAATTATATTGTCCCTTGTGCGTACGTACGGACTACCGTCTCCATGAACGTGATGAGATTCATTCCCCATCGTATCCATTCTTGTCTAATTCTCATTTTATGATTAAAAATAATGTTTTAGGACTTGATATCATTCTGGATATGAAGAATATACATCCAATCCATAACAAATATGGCTCACATAACAAATAATATAAAGAAAAACGAATCCATTAACACCCGAAACGATGATAATACTAAGATATTATTAACAAATCAATGTTAAAAGATCATATATGATATCATATTAATGTATATGATCTATGTATAATTTAGTAACAATTATTTCACCATTATACAGGAGGTTAACCTACCCTCAACCAAGGAAAATTACAAGGTAAGGGTTTATTTCACAATCTCTTCATTATCCGAGGTTGTTTATACATAATTATCAACTGGGACATCTTTATCATCCACATTCATGTTTCTTAAAAATGTATTTAAAAACATTCTTACTATTTTATAGAATATGAGTTAATGAAATTTATACCCTTTTTTGATTTTTTATAATATTTTTATAAAGTAATTTTTACGTCATTTTCCAAACATGGTCCTTTTTAACCTTTTCGATAAAATGAAGGTAAGAATGTCTTTTTTAACTTATACGGTGGGTGCGGCTATTTTCTACCATTATAACCTCATAGAATCTTCCCTTACAAGATTTTAAGAATATTTTCAAAGTAAATGTTTTATTTTATAATTATGTGACTCTTAAATGATTTCAAAATAGAAAGAGACATTTCTCTAAAAAGAGTTTTGATTTCATCTATGTCAACATCCTTTGATGGATTTTATGTTTATTTGGAGTTGATTTATTATGATACAAAACTTCCATATTGTATTGAAGGTTTTGTGATATTTTTGACTTTGGATGTGCTATTTTTATACCATTCATTATTTATGGTTAAAGTATTGACATTTCTTGTGCTAGTTTTAATACGAATGTTTATGATATGTTTAAACCTTTTCATATGAGGAATTTATTGGACATAGTAAGTGACGGGTATGCCCGTTATAGCTCCTCAATACTTCGGTAGGTCCCATGAGACAACTAGACATGGAATTGGCTGATGCCCTTTCCCAATTTGATTTATGGTTTTGGCTGAGGCCTTAATCATTTTTATACGTCTTGGCTGAGGCCTTAACAAAATGTTTCAGAATGTCCGACATTATACATTACCTCATTATGGAAATAATATTGATGGTTCATGTGGTCATTCTATTAGTAGAATACCCATGATTATGTTTTATTATGGAATTATTTACTCAAATAATATTCTTTCCATATAAGTATTCATGTTTATTATTGGTAAATGAACGTGGTTTCAATTATTTACCATGCTTAATATTTATGTCATTTTCTACTGTATTACTTACCCTTACTGAGCGTTTGAGCTCACCCATTTCTTATGCTTCATTTTCCCAAGATATGAAGAAGTCAGTTATGAGTGACTTTCAGGCATAATCTAGGAGACTTGGATGTTTCTAATGAAATATATTTGTGTTTTATTTCTCTTCAAGCTGTAAAGATGAACTTATGTATGAATCTTGTTTCCAATAATACTAAACTGATCGGTCTTTTGAGACATGATTTCCTTGTGATCATGATAATGTTATGTAATAATGCAATGACTCTGGGTAACAAGGGTCGAGGCATTATAGTTGGTATCAAAGGAAGTTTAGTACAAACCTTGGAAACTAGATTTAGATAAAATATGATTAGAGCACATAGACATAAGATGGACTTTGAGGATTAATATAGAATAAATTCCTAGAATTTTGGTATTGTAGAGATTTTGTGATTTTTCTGAGAAATACATCCTTGTATGGATACGAGCAGGTAGAGGTAGCTCTGGAATATATGTACCTAGGGGTAAAACCTGAAAACACCGCTTTGAGCTAGACTCAAATAGGAACTGGTGCACTACAACGGGCATTGCTGCACTCTTGGTTACAACACTCCGGGGGGATATTCTTAGGATAATTCTAATTTTCTTTAAAAAAACATATGAAGGGTTTATGAGTATATACTTCCTCAAAGAAAACATTTTTATGATTACGGATTATATCCATATACTGTTCAATTTATGTTAAGTGTTTTAAAAATTTGGATTTATGTATTGTGATTCATAAACTAATCTACCGTATTCCATTGTTTAGAAATGGCACCTAGTGGAAGAAAGGGAAACTGTATCAATGCACGCATTCCCTATAGGGATTTACCTCCTTATAAAGATAATTATAGTGGAGCTGGTGATGAAACTGGTGCTGATCGGCTAATCACCATATTGGGACAACTCACTTAGGTTATGAATAATAACCTTACCCGTATGGAGCACTCTGATCCATAGCGTGGAAGATCAATGTTAGATCGCTTCATGAGGCAAAAACCACAAACATTAAATGGGAGTAAAAATCCCTTAGTAACTGAGAAATGGATAAATTATTTAGAGAAAATATTCCATGCCTTGGGGAGTAGTGAAAGGGAAAAAGTTATCATGGCAGTTTACCGCCTCACTTGAGATGATGATCAATGGTGGTCATTGATTCAAAACACAAAGGAAGATGATGAAGTATAAAATATGGAATGGAGGGAGTTAAAATGTCTATTTTTTGGAAAAATACTTTCCTCGTGACCATCGAGTAGATATGGAAAGGAAATTTCTGAGTCTGAGATAAAAGGAGGATGAGAATGTAGCAATGTATGAGGCTAACTTTACAAGGTTAGAAAGGTATACTGCTGATTATATACATAACCCAAGAAGTAGGATTGATCGTTTATTTTATGGGTTAAAACCATTTCTCCATAGAGCATTGGTCTCACAATCCTTCTCATCATACGAAGATATTTTCTCGTGTGCTATCAAGACAGAAAAATAATTCTCCAAGTCTTATGACTTTAAATCAAAGAAAGAGAAGAAGAGATCTGCTGAAAACTCTGGGAAATGAAATAAGAAAACAGGGAAGAAGGAAAAAATTTAATTTCCAACATGTGATAATTGTGCAAGGAAGCACCCTGGTGCCTGTCTAAAAGGAAAAGGAGTATGCTACAAGTGTGGACAGAAAGGCCATCTAGCTGGTGATTGTAATGGAAATAAAAACTCTACCAATGTTCAATGATACAATTTCACAGATATGGGACATTATGAAAATGAATGTCCTAAGCATCAAGGAAACATACCTCATAAAAGGCCTAGGGACCAAGGCCAAGCTTATGCAATCACTACTGCTGAGGTTGAAGCACCGAAAGACGTAGTGGCAGGTAATTTAATAGTTTCCTCAAGTTTAGAAAATACTTTATTTGATTATGGATCATCACATTGTTTCATATCTTCCCAGTTTTATAATAAAATTATATATTTCCAATTTGATTTAACAAGGGAGTTATCAGTAAAAACTCTTTAGGGAAGTATCTTTGCATCAAAGTTTTGTGAATTGGTCTCCATCAGAGCACATAAATGTTCTTTATCTACGGATCTCATCATCATACCTATGATTTAATTTGATATAATCCTTGGTATGGATTGGCTTTCAGACCATGATAAAAAAATTTATTGTAAAAATAAAGAGGTTATTATTTTTGATGATGATGATAAGGAACACCTTATCTTTAGAGTGGAATCATCACCCCCTAATTATTACCTAGATCCACCCCTAGTAGCTCAACTAAATTCAATTATTTTGGAGGAAGAGAATGAAATAACTATGGGTGAGGAAAGGAATTTTCAAATGTAGGATGTAACTATTTTGAGAGAACATGTTGATGTGTTTCTGGAAGATTTACCTGGACATCCTCTAGAATGATAAATTGAGTTTTCCATTGATTTAATTCCTGGTTCAAGGCCTATATCGAAGACCCCTTATAGAATGGCCACTGTGGAATTAGTTGAACCAAATAAACAACTAGAGGAATTAAGTAATAATGGATTTATTCACCCTAGTGTTTCTCCATGGGGAGCCCATGTCCTTTTTGTTAAGAATAAAGATGGATCTATGAAGTTATGTATCAACTATAGGGGAATCAATGATATAACAATAAAGTGAAAGTATCCCATACCTCGCATTGATGATTTATTTGACCAACTACATGGAGCTCAATAATTTTCAAAGATTGACCTTCGATATGGATACCATCATTTGTCTGTGAAGAAGGAAGACATTCCAAAGACATCATTTCGAAGTAGGCACGATCATTACGAGTTTACAGTAATGCCTTTTGGATTGACTAATGCACCCTCGGTATTCATGGATCTAATGAACAGAGTTTTCAAGAAATGCCTTGATGACTTTGTAGTGGTATTTATTAATGATATCTTGGTATACTAAAAAAGCTACGAAGATCATGAAAATCACTTGCGCATTATCCTGAAGAATCTGAGAAGACATGAATTATATGGGAAGTTTTTAAAGTGTGAATTCTGGCTTCAGGAGATTTCTTTTCTTGGACATATTTCCTCTAAAGATGGAATCTCTGTTGATCCTTCTAAGACCAAGGCAATCCAAGAGTGGCCAGCACTGATGAGTATAACTAAGGGATGTAGTTTTACTAGTTTAGCAGGTTATTATTGACGTTTCGTCCAAAACTTTGCCTGATTGGCTAACCCATTAATGAAGCTCACACATAAAGGGGTTAAATTTGTTTGGACAAAATAGTGTGAAGAATGTTTTGAAGAACTTAAGAGAAGATTAGTCAATGCACTTATATTGAATCTACCATCGGGGAATGATGGGTTAGTTATTTATATTGATGCATTGAAGAATGGACTTGGTTGTGTCCTTATGCAGAATGATATAGTTATTGCCTATGCATCACGATAACTGAAATTTCATGAACAAAACTATCCTACTCATGATCTTGAGTTAGATGTTGAAATCATTGCTTTGAGGATGTGGAGACATTATCTCTATGGTAAAAAATGTGAGATTTATACTGATCATAAGAGTTTGAAGTATATTTTCTCATAGAAAGAACTCAACATGAGGAAAAGGAGATGGCTTGAACTACTCAAAGATTATGATTGTACGATACACTACCACCTGGGGAAGGAAAATAAGGGGGCAGATGGTTTGAGCAGAAAATATCATGGAGTTTTGAACATGATGAGAATTGAAAGGGAACTTATTTTCATGGATCTAGTAAAGATAGATATGGGAATTACCATGGAAGGTGAAACATCGATACTTTTTCAAATGGTTGCCAAACCATTTTTACAAGAAAAGATAAAGAGTTCTCAGACCGATGATGAAGAGTTTCAAAAAATGATTAAAGCTGTGAATGATGGTAGATTGAGAGATTTTGTGTATGAAGAAGGAATTTTGAAATTTGGGGAGAGACTTTGTCTTCCCGATATACCCTATCTAAAAAGGGAATTGTCATATGATGCTCATAGTTCCAATTTTTCTATACACCCTAGGAGCACCAAAATGAATAGAGATCTGAAGGAAAATTGTTGGTTGGACAACATGAAGATGGAGATTGCTGATTTTGTGTCATGATGTATAATTTGTCAACAAGTGAAAGATGGAAGGCAACAACCTAGAGAAGTCATGCAACCTCTTCCCATACCAGAGTGGAAATGGGATAATATTACGATGAACATTATCATGGGACTCCCAAAGACTCCTAGAAAGAACGATGCAATATGGGTCATTTTTTATCGTCTTACCAAGTCAGCACATTTTCATGCTATAAGAGAAGATCTACCACTTGAACATCCACCAAGACAATATATTAATGAAGTTGTGAGACTTCATGGAGTACCCCTATCGATTGTTTCTGATCGTGATCCCTGTTTTACTTCAAGATTCTTGAAGAGTCTTCAGAAGGCCTTGGATACAGAACTTTGTTTGAGAACTGCCTACCATCCTCAAACATATGGATAATCAGAACGGACTATTCAAACCTTAGAAGACATGTTGAGATAATGCTCACTTGACTTTCATGGTACGTGGGATCAATATTTACCTCTGGTGGAATTTTCCTACAACAATAGCTTCCATTCAAAATTCATATGGCACCATATGAAGCATTATACAGAAAGAGATGTCGCACACCAACCTCTTGGGATGACATTGGTGAGATAAAACTTGTAGACCCAGAACTAGTGGAGGAAACGATGGAAAAGGTTAAGATAATCCAAAACCACATCAAAGCAGCTCAAAGTAGGCAGAAGAGCTATGCCGATAACCGAAGGAAGGATTTGGAATTTCAGGTAGGAGATCATGTTTTCTTGAAGGTATCTCCATGGAAGGGAGTTATAAGTTTCAGTAAGAAGGGTAAATTGAGTCCCAGGTACATCGGACCTTTCAAAATTCTATAACTAATTGGGGTTGTAGCTTACAGTTTGGAAATACCACCAAGTCTCTCCAAAGTTCACGATGTGTTCCACGTATCACTATTGAGAAAATACATGTCTGACCCAACGCAAGTAATCACATACAAAGGATTAAAACTGGAACCCGATCTATCTTATTGCGAAGAGCCCATTAAGATTCTTGATACAAGAGAACAAGTGCTGAGAAACCGGAAGACTGGTCTGGTAAAAGTTCTATGGAGAAACCATAAGATGGAAGAGGCAACATGGGAACCCGAGGAACTTATGATGAAGAACCAACCAAGTATTTTTATGCAATAATATTCTAGAAATTTCGAGGATGAAATTATTTGAAGGAGGGGAGAATGTAACACCCCAAGCTTCCACATTATTCTTCTCTTATAATAATATAGTAGCATGTGTTGTACAAAACTTCGAGTTTTAACACACACCACAACCAATCAAACTAGCTATTATGAATAGTAATACACACTTTTTGAAATATTATACATTTTATCTTTCAAAATGGACTTCATTTTTGGTTTCTGAATATCAAAATTATATTAGGGTGAATTTTTGGTATTTTTCTGAAAATATTCAATTTTTGATGAATAGTGAAAATTACTAAATTTTAATTAAAAACAACTTTTTAATCGAAATATTTAATAGTGATAAATTATGAATTTGAGTGATTTTAAATTATATTTAGAATATAGTTTTACCACTTAATATAATTTTGGTCATTGTACATAATTTTACATTTAAACCGGACATAAACAAATGTCAATCTTTTGAAAGTTATTATTTCTTAAAAACATGCTTTTTGTTTTGACAGCGGGAATTAATTTTAAATTAATTTAGTCCACTTATGTGTTTTGAATTTAGAAAAATAGATTCCATATTTATAATCAGGAGTTCCAAATTGTGTAAATAGGTAACTTTCATTTTTAGACATTTTGAATAATTACTTCGGTAAATATTTTATTTACCATGGTTAAAGGGTAAATTTGGTAAATAAGGGTAAAATAATAATATTATAATAATAATAAATTATTCTAAAACATGTCATAACCCTATTAGTTGATACATTTCCGACCATGGGAATCTTTGGGTCGATTTTGGGACCCCATAGATCCACTTGTATGTGATAATGACAATTTATATTAATTAAGTTAAAGTAAATACAAAAATGACATAAGCATATATTTTTTAGAAAAATAATTTTTACATAGGGTTATATATGTTATATTTTAGACTATAAATATTAATTAGAAATATAAAAATATTTCATACATAATGATATTTTATTTATAATTATTAGTCATTGAATAATTAAATTTATTTATGACACAATAATGATGCAAGTATTTTCTTTATTAATGAAATAATCAAATAATTAGTATTATAAATGTTAAAATAAATAAATTTTGAAAGTTAAGATGAAATACAAGAATTTTATTGGTTAATATGACATTTTAGTTTTGCTTAAATGAATTTTTTCCGAATTAATAAAGCTGTTAAGACTTTAACAAAAATCAATTATTTAATATATTCAAAAATTGACATAAATGAGTTTTTTAAAACAAATATTATGTTATTAATTGATATTATATTCTTAAAAATCTAAGGTTCATCCAAAGGACTTATATAATGATAGGTGTATCATTAATGGACCAATTTTGGGTCGATTAGAAGTATATAGTAAGTTTATTAACCATATAATATAAAAATACAAAGTAACGTGGTAAATGTCAAACTATTTAACTAAGAGTTAAATATAAATGATAAGGTTAATATAGTGACCAAAACATGTCTAAAATATATTGTATGAAAGGATTTAGACCCATATCCACCCTATACTTTGAATTATACACTTTTTATCCATTAGAAACCGAATATGAATTTATTATAAATTAATACTTTACATTTTTCCTAAAAAGACCCTCCCCCCCCCATAAAAGGACACCACTTATAACCAATTATTCAAACCACCAAAGCCTTTTGGATCAGCCAAAACCTGCCCAAATATCCCCCCAAATTCCCTCACTTTAACCTAGAGGACTTATTTTGATCATAAATCCAACCTATGGAGATATTTTGATCAAATCAAAAGGAAGAACCCGAAGAAGAGGTAATGTTTTCACCACCCTTTTTCAAGTTCCTTTCTTCTTCAAATTCTTCTTTCTTTGTTGTTTCCATTATAAAATAATAACTCCAGTATATTATATATTCTGTGATGTTATTATAAATATGGTACAACCATATTCAGTATTCTATCCATTATTTGAATGAAATGTCACCATACGTGCGTACGTACGGCCTACCGTCTCCACATCGTGGTGTAATTGAAATTCAATACAATATTATTTGGATGGGTATAATAATGATGTGTAATTAATGTGAATAATAAATATAACATGTTAATTATTCTTTATATATGATATAACATCCAATTATATATTATTTTAAAATCAAAAGAATGATATTGTCACTCGTACGTACGTACGGACTACCGTCTCCATGAACGCAATGAGATTCATTTCCCATCGTATCCATTCGGGTCTAATTATCATTTTATGATTAAAAATAATGTTTAAGGACTTGATATAATTCTGGATATGAATAATATACATCCCATCCATAACAAATATGGCTCACATTACAAATAATATAAAGAAAAACAAATCCGTTAACTCCCGAAACGATGATAATACTAAGATATTATTAACAAATCAATGTTAAAAGATCATATATGATATCATATTAATGTATTTGATCTATGTATAATTTATTAACAATTATTTCACAATTATACAGTAGGTTAACCTACCCTAAACCAAGGAAAAGTACAAGGTAAGGGTTTATTTCACAATCACTTGATTATCCGATGATGTTTATACATAATTATCTACTAGGACCTCTTTATCATCCACATCCATATTTCTTAAAAATTTATTTCAAAGCATTCTTACTATTTTACAGAATATGGGTTAAAGTCATTTGTACCCTTTTTTGACTATTTATAAGATGTTTATAAAGAAATCTTTCTGTTATTTTCCAAACAAGGGCCCTTTTAACATTTTCGACAAAAGTAAGGTAAGAATGTCTTTTTTAACTTATACGGAAGGTGCGGCTATTTTCAACCATTATAAACTCGTCGAAGCTTCCCATACAAGATTATAAGAATACTTTAAAAGTAAATGTATTATTTTATAATTATGTGACTCTTAAATGATTTCAAAATAGAAAGAGATATTTATCTAAAAAGAGTTTTGATTTCATCTATGTCAACATCCTTTGATAGATTTTATGTTTATTTTGAGCTGATTTATTATGATACAAAACATCCATATTGTATTGAAGGTTTTGTGATATGTTGACCATGGATGTGATATTTTTATACCATTCATGATTTATGGTTAAATTATTGACATTTCTTATGCTAGTTTTAATACAAATGTTTATGATATGTTTAAACCTTTTCATATGAGGAATGTATTGGACTTAGTAAGTGACAGGCAGAGCCTGTTATAGCTCCTTGATGCATCGGTAGATATCATGAGACAAATAGACGTGCAATTGGATGAGTCCCTTTCCCAATTTGATTTATGGTTTTGGCCGAGGCCTTAATCATTTTTAGACGTCTTGGCCAAGGCCTTGAAAAAATGTTTCAGAATGTCTGGCATTATACATTCCCTCATTATGGAAATAATATTGATGGTTCATGTGGTCATTAAACTAGTAGAACACCCATGATTATGTTTTATTATAGAATTATTTACTCATCTCATGTTCTTTCCATAAAATTATTCATGTTTATTGTTGGTAAATGTACGTGGTCTCAATTATTTACTATGCTAAATATTTATGTCATTTTCTGCTATATTATGCACCCTTACTGAGCATTTGAGCTCACCCCTTTCTTATGTTTCATTTTCCCAAGATATGAAGAAGTTAGTTATGAGTGACCAACAGACCTAATCTAGGAGGCTTGGATGTTTCTAATGAAATATATTTGTGTTTTATTTCTCTTCAAGATGTAAAGTTGAACTTATGTAAGAATATTGTTTCCAATAATGCTAAACTGATCAGTCTTTCGAGAAATGATTTCCATGTGATCATGCCAATGTTATTTAATAATTCACTGACACTGGGTAACTAGGATCGGGGTGTTACAACTTTGGTGAGTTATTCCTTCTTCTAGAGCCTCTCCTTTTGATTTATCTTCTTTTTTGAGATATCAATGGTTGAGAGTTTTTGATGTTTTTGTAGATCTTTGACATTATAGGTCGAATTAAATGTTGAGATTCCACTATATCTGTCATATGACTTCAAGGTAAGTGGTTTGTGCCCTTCTGTATTTTTCATTGGATTATATGTGAAAAAGTGACAAATACCCTAGTTTAGGCTATTGCTTGTATTGGAATTTTAACCCTGTTGATGTCCACTTTGGTTTGTTTTCTTTTGTAAGGTTTTGATTACAAATTAGGTTTATTAAGTTGCTTATGGATTTGTTTCCCATTTTTGTTTGATATTGGCCATTGGGTATAGAACTGCATTTTAGGCTATTTTGATTTCCATGCCTAGTGATGTTAGGATGGAGTTGATATTATATTACTTGCTTGTGATATGAATTGTAGTTGTTTAGAAAAGTAGTATTTGTGATCTACTTTTTCTACTGGATATCGTTTGGGCATGATTGTATTACCCAGGTCTATGAGATCCTGGTGTAGTTAGACTATAGAGGAAATTGACATTGATGGATTCTATAGAGTATCTATTATAATTTACATTTTGTGAGACCATAGGGGTGATTGACAGTGATTTCTCCCTCGGAGTGTCTATAGTATACCGTTTTGAGACCACATAGGTAATTGACATTGATTGCTTCATCAGATAGTCTGTAGTTTATTGTTAAAAGACCACATGAGAAATTAACTGTGAGTACTTCCTGAGAGAATATTTGTTTGCATGTGACCAAAGGGATAAGACTCTATTTTATTTCCCATAGGGTTGTTATATATTTATTGATTTAAACGATAAGTTAAACCTAAGAGAATAGACTGTGAGAAAATTCTCATAGGGTTTCTAGTGAATGATTGGTTGAATAATTGATAAATGTAAATAAATGTAGTTTTATACTGTAGGATTTTTTAATTTTGAGTAATTCTTTATTTATTACTTTATTTTTCATATTTCCTACAATATATATTCACTGACAGTTAGGCATAAATCTTTGGGGGTTTTACTATTAGGATTCATCTCAAACCCTCTGTGGCCATGCTTTTGGGCCCAAACATATTATATTGCTTCATGTATAGATAAGGGAAACTGATGTTCTACTTCAGGTACTTGATTGTTGTAGAGATGAAGAGCATGAAACCAAGATGAGCCTTGTGATATTGCTAGAGTTAATTGTTTTCTTTATAATTTTCTTTAGTATTGTATTTACAGAATTGTAAATTGTTTGGCTACTTTCCTAGACATATGTGACATGTATTATTTATATACATTCTTGAGTTGTTTATTAACATTATTCTTCCACTTTTTACTTATTGTATTCTATTATTACTTGTACTGTTTTATATTATTATTATTCAATTCGGTTACTATGCCAATGAGGGCATATTTTCCTCATTATCACACCCAATGACCTCACTAATAGTAAAAAAAACTCTAGTGTTTGGGGAAATACGCTTGAGGCCATGTGACCAACCGAGTATGGGGTACTTTTGGGAAGCACCCAGAACCAGGAGGTTATATAACTCATAGAATTATGGAAGATACATAAACATGTAATATCATTACTAATAAGTCAAGGTCCATTTCCAAAACATATCAGGACACTTCATGGGGACTACACCTACTGGGAAAGGCACACCACCAAACCGAGTCATAGACCATTCTTTATAAGGGTTGAGGTTTCCCCATCTTCCCATAGTGGATTGGGTTTCCCCAACTTCCCATAGTGTATGATTTTCTAAATCTTACCGTAGTGGATAAATCCCTTCCAATTGATTCCCATCATTATTTCATGAAATATAAATCATTAACCAATTCATTATAGGGAGATATACATCCAACTGATCCTATAATAAAATCATACATTCATGTTCCATAAGGTAAGAAAACATTCATCATATGATGACCCATAAAACATATGGGTTTTAAAAACATCATATCAAAACCCAATAAATGAAATGGGTATCATAAAAACTTCATCAAATCATTAAATATGGAAAATAGAAAGGTCTCAGAATAAATTATTCAGAGCACAACCCTTGAAAAAAGTGGGTTTTATAATCAAATAACCTGTGGAAGAGAAAAATGTGTCATAAACATCGTTCCATCGAAACATAAACCATTCAAGAAAGATTATGAATGACATTCTTGGATCATATACCCAAAAAATAATAAATTATAACAAAGAATGTAATCATATATGGATATGGATTTTGAAAGACCACATGGAACATTTCCTTATAAAAATATATTTTCTTCGAAAATAATTTTCGTAAAACCATTTTAAAAATATTTTTCTTGAAAAGAAAGATTTACAATTTCATTCAATTTTTTTGAGGAAAATATATTTTCTTCTTTAAAAAATAATTTTTAAATCATAATGATTTTTTAAAACCATTTTCTATCAAATATCTTTGAAAACTTATAAAGGAATCTTGGAAATATTTTGAAAACCTTTTTTTTAATGAAACATGAAAACTCATGAAGAAATATTGAAAATATTTTGAGAACTATTTTCTTTGAAAATTATTTGAAAACATAAAGTGAAGGTTTGAAATAATTTTGAAAACACAATTATAAAAAAATATATTTGAAATCATAAAATGAAATATTGAAATTAGTGAAATCTATTTCGTTGAAAATAACCTTTTGAAAACATATAAAGGGATGTTTGAAAATCATTTAAAACAATTTTTAAATAGAAAAATTTTTTAAAAATAATATTATTTGAAATAATATTGAAATCAACAAATTTATATAATATTAGGGAAAATATTTCTTTAAAAATAAACTTGTAAACCTACAAAGAAAATTTTAAGGAAATGATGGTTACAATGGTGAGAATGTTCATACATGACAAATATTCCCTTTGTACATTAAATTTTTTAGAAAGGTGGATGGATCAAAAAATGACAATAAGATTCATATTAAATATTTTTAATTAAAAAGGTAAAACATGGTTAAAAATTTCTCTTAAACATCACAGTAAAAAAATTTAAAACTTATTATGAAAACATTGTTTTTTGAATAAAATAAATTTATGACTGAAGGGAGAAATAGAGTCGAATTTCCTTAAAAAAAAATTCTTAATTATATCAAGTAATAAAGACTGGAAATATGGTACCAATATATGGATATATCATGGAAAAAATAGGATAATAAAATTTATAAGTCAACTATGTATATGGATCAAAATATTTCATCAATGGAATCATACTCAAAAATAATATCAATAAATGATGAGATTGTAACAATAAACTGTTACAACTTTGTTAATATTAAATCAAAATACAATGGAAAGAATAAAATTTAATGAAGCATAAAATATCATTAAAATAATTATATTAATTATATAACTTTTTAAAGGGTAATATATACACCTCATAGAAAAATATAGATGCATAACATGGAATGTGTCTCAAAGAATGTATATTGGGACAAAATTACATTTCTAATTTACTAACTTTTGAAGAATAAAACCCATGAAATAAATATCATAAAAGGGATATGTAAATACCCATAAATTTAGGTAAAATAATAATACAATACATTAATGGTCATAATATACACCCGAAAAAAGAAATGATTGGTGAATAAGGCATATATCTCAAAAAAATAATAGTGATACAAGAAAAACCCTTACCTTAAGTATTGAATTTTTTCTTACACATTCAAAAATCCTATATAATAAATATAATTTTATTATAAATCTAAAAAATAACCATATTATTATATCTAATAACATATATGGTATTATTATGACTTTATATTACCCATTTATTAATAATCCCATGTTAATGTTATGTTTCGAGTAACATCTGATTTATTTTTCATATACATTTTGGATTATTATTCTTGATTATATTAATTATATCACTATTTATATACATAAATAATTTAAAACATGATATCTATAACATATATATTAATTATATAAATATTTTTTATAATCTATAAATGAAATAAATATGAAATGGAATACACCAACTATGGAGATGGTAGGTTGTATGTACGCATGAATGTTATTTATATTTAATTATTGTTTTGAAGGAAAGAAAGTAATTGACTTATATGTATACACATATAATAATTAATGTACCATTATTATTTTTATATATATCAAATTATTTTAAAAAACTGATCCTTAATAAATTCAATGTTGAGTGTGAACGAATCAACCACTTTGAGGAGGTGGTAGTCCACATGTCCACAGACGAAGTTATCATATTTAAGAAAATGGAAATAATGATGGTGTGTGTAATATAATAATTTTAAAAGCATAAATACATAACAAATATCATATATATCATATAAAAACATAGTTTCCATCATAATTTCGAACCAATATAGGTGTAAATCAAAAACAGACAACATCGTTTCATGAGGTGGTTGTTCGTCAAACACAAGAACAATAAGTTAGTTACACATTTGATTATGTTATGTGTATGTTTAGTTCAAAACCATAGAATTAAAACAACTAAATATATTTTGGATATTGAAGTTGTTATATGAGAATGGATAAAGATTAATTAGGGTGGTGGAGAATGAAAATGAAACTAAAGAGCTTGAGGAAGTATGTAACATAGTTTTTGAGTAAATACATTTGGTTTTCACCAAAGGGACTCCTATAAATACCCCAAACCCAGTAGCCCAAATATAGAGAAATAGTTCCTTAAATTAGAATATATGCAAGACTTTAATCATAGAGGACTGATCAGTTTAGTAGTTTTTGAATCCATATTACATATATGATCCTAACATTGTATTTTCATACATAACATACAACATAGAAAATCCTTTGAGAACGCCATTATTCTCATAGCTTAACCCTACTTATAAGTCATAATTCACTTCTTGGAAATATCGATAAAATAAATAATAAAAATTGGAAAGATTATATCATCATTAAAGGTATGCATATAGCAGAAGCTATTATGAATAATAAGTACAAACATTAAGTCAAGGTATATAACAAAAACACAAGCCATTTAAACATAAAATCATACAATGAAATATAAATAATATAATGGATATTTTAATAATAAAATAATCACATAGAATAACATTAAATAATCTTATAATTATGGAATGTGTAATGTCATACATAACAAACATACCATCAATTCTTTATCCAAGACACCATACATAAATAGGTAAGGCCTCATCCAATAGAAAAATTTGTTTGTCTCATGAGACCTACTGATGCGTCAAGGGTATATAGTAGGTCCCTCCTATAACATTTAAATCCCAATTAATTCCACATATTAAACCATTAAAAATATAAACATTTGTATTGAAACACTAGAATACAAAATGGGAATACTTTAACCATAAACCATGAATGGTATTAAAATAGAACATCCACAATCAAAATAATCATAAAACCAACAATGAAATAAGTTATATGGTATTAATAGAGATCAAAATAAATCAATAATATGATCCAAAAAATTATTCTGACATAGATGAATATACTCTAATAAAATCATAAAATATTTCTTGAGAGAAATACTCCTTTTTTACTTTGAAATCATTTATTTAAAAGGCCACACAATTTTGAAGGAAACAAATTTCATTGAAAATAATATTTGAAATTGTAAATTAAGATACAATAAAATAATGTGTAATAAAATCATAAAAATCCACGCAATCTGTATAAGTTAAAAATATTCCTTTCCATATGTTTTAAAAAAAATCATAATGTAAATCGTTTTGAAAATGAAAAAAATATACCTTTAAAACCATTTTATAAATTTTTTTACATGGTTAAAATGAAATTAAATATATTTAAGATAATAGTAAAAATATTTCAGAAATCATTTTAAAGAAAACATGGAAACATATGATAATTATTCCTCTGTAGATACTTACGTATAAATAACCCCGGATAATAATAAGACTGTGAAATTAACCCTTACCTTGTATTTTACTTTATTTTAAGGTTCTTTAACCTCTAGTAAAATGTTCTAAAACATAATATTAATTTATAAAAGAATCATATATAAATTTATGATGTAATATATGATCTTTTTATATCATTTTGTTAATAATATTTCATTATTACCCTTGTTTTAGGTGTCAACCACTTCATTTTAATATGCATGCTTTGTCATGTAAGTCACATTTCTTATGAATAATATTTATTTATTTAATATAAATAATGTTATTAATTTTTTGATATTATATTAACTCATTATATATATTTTTATTATAATTATTGAATGGTTTACATTGAAAATTAATCCCATCATGTCGTGGAAACAATGGGTTCTATATATGCATGAGCGACGATATCAATCCCTTGATAGTGAGAAGGTAAGTAATTGAATCATATATTAATCCTAAATAATAAATATAATTTCATCTTTATTATTTATACCCACATTTTTCATCATTACACCAATCCAAATAAAGTGACTACGAAAAATATTATACCATCGTGTGGAGACGTTATGATGTATCTACGCATGCGCATTGCTTTAATTTTTTGTAGAATGGATAAAAGGGGAAATATGGTTGTACCACAATCTTAATAACATATAAGTATAAATATTACACTAAATTATTTACTTTATTATATAAATTATACCTTAATAGGAAATATAAAATAATTGATATTGAATGAGCTGGTTAAAAAATTATCTCTTCTTTGATTGACTTCCTTTAAATCTCTCCTCAATGAATTTAGATGTTGGATGTTTAGGTAGAAAAATACCACCATAACTTATCAAAGGAAGTTTTAAATATAAATGTTAATGATTTGGTTGATATATAATGCTCAAAGTGGTTAGAGGTTATGAGGGACAAGGTTCCCTTTTACAAATGCGGTGATGGTCACTTTTGGAAACTCTCAAAATATTAAATGAATATAATTTAATTTAAAATTATAAATGGATTAAAAGTGAGTAATTTAGAAGATAATATGAGTATGTGTCAAAATAATCTTATGAAATAATTTTTAGACAAGTTTATGTCACATGCTTGCCCTTATCTGTTTACTTTAACCCTTAATTAATTCATTTAAATCTTACCATGATAACTTGGGGTTTTTACTCCTTAAGGGTTAATATAGTAAAAATAAAATAAAAAAATACGTAAATGCATCATTTTTGACATATTTACTTCATAAAAATAATTTGGACTTATTTTAAATTTTTATGAATTTTATATCATTTAATAAAAAATTATTTACCGTAAAGTATCATTAATGTCTATTTTGATACTATTCATTTCTATGAAATTTGAAAAAGTAAATAAAACAAGATTTATTTGAACCACCACCTTTAATATATAAATAAAATTTTAAATTTCTTTATAGTTTTTTTATTGCATCAATTATGTGAAAATATATATATTTTAATATTTTTATAATCATTTATTTAATATTCTAATTAATTAAATAATTAGTACATCATCATTTTGTAGAATTTTAAGGTAATTATTTATTTATTAAAAATTGAAAATAAATTATCATGATAAATATTTATTTTTCAAATACCTATTTATATTATAAGTGAACTTCTGTTTAATCGTATATTGAAAATGACTTTATTATTATAAACATCAGTATAACATCTTTAAATTTTCATTAAATAAAATATAATAAATGTCATAATCTCATAAAAGTGTTATAAAAGGGTTATAATCTCATCCCAATGATTATTTTTTGCCAAAAACCTCCCATAAAATTTAATTTTGGGATGTTTTAGGGTAATTTTATAATATTAAATATATTATTTTTACCCTCAATTGCTCGATTTACCTTTAATCGTGTTAATAAAAAGTTGCTAAAATTACTATTAATAATACCCAAAAATAAAATATACCAATTTACATAATTTGGACCCTCTAATTCAAAATATTTAATCCATTAATCATATTTAAAAGAATATAATTTCTAGTAATTAATTTAAAATTATTCTCTTTGACGAAACGAGAAAATAAGTTATTAAAATATAAATGTTCAAAAGATTGAAATGTTTTTATATACAAATTCAATATAAAATTGATTATAAAGAAATAAATTAGAATAAATGATAAATGATTAGTCCAATTATAGTTTAAAACCAATTAATAATATAATTTAAACCTATAGATTATTGAGATGAAAAATTGTTTTTAATTAAATTGAAATATTTTATCACCATTCATCAAAACATAAAACATATTAAAAAAATATCCAAAATTCAATGAAATAAAATTTTTATATTCCTTAGTAAAATGATAAGTAATTTTTTTCAAATATAATTTATAAAATTATCATAAACTAGATTTAAATTATCTACACCATCAATAGGTGGTAAAACTTCCTTTAGAAAAATATAGCCTTTTAATACATAAAATTGAATTCATCCTTATTTTATGCCTATAAATATTTTGGATTAATTTTAAAAAATTAAATATTTTAATTTAATAATTTGTTAAATACTATTCATTTCCATGATTTTAATGGTTATACTATAACAATCTCGTATTAATAAATCATAGTGCGTTCGAACTCAATGTTGTATGCAACACAAGCTGATAAAAATTTTTAAAAGGAAACATTCTGTAAAATACTTGGGTACTACATTATTCCCTCATTCAAAAAAATTTCATCCTTGATATTCCAAAATATCACCTCATAAAATGATTTGGAAAGTTCTTCATCATGATTTTCTCAGATTCTCACATCACCTCTTCAATTTTAGGATTTTCCACAGTACCATTACCAGTCAAGTCGTTCGATACCTCAACACTTGGTCTCTAGTATCCAAAATCTCGATAGGTTATCCATAATACAAAATATAGTGCTATTGTTCTATTTATTCATAGGTGAGAACATGCATTGGGTCATTAATGTACTTCCTTAACAATGATATGTGGAAAATATCATGAACTTTGGATAAACATGGTGGCATTTCAAAATGATAAGCCACAGTTCCAATTTTCTCTAGAGTTTCAAAAGGTCTGATGTACCTGGGGATCAATTTACCTTTTATACAGAATCTTAAAATACTCTTCCATTGAGATACCTTTACAAAAATACGATCTACCACTTGAAATTCCATATCCTTCCTTCAGTTATCAATATAGATATTTTTACTACTTTGAGATGCTTTGATATGGGTTCAAATAATATTCACCTTTTCTATTGATTCCTTTAATTTTTTTCGGTCTGCAAGCTTTCTTTCACCAACTTCATCCTAACAAGTCAATGTACAAAATCTATTTCCATATAACACTTCATATAGTTCTATTTGAACACTTTAATGGAAGCTATTGTTATAGGAAAATCCCACCAAAGGAAAATACTGATCTCACATACCATGAAGTTCATGTCAGAATCATCTCAACATGTCTTATAATGTTTGGATAGTCCTTTCAAAAGGTTCATTAGATTGAGGATGCTATGTGGTGCTCAAATGAATTTATTTATCTTGATCCTTATGTATAATTTACTATAATTTTACTTTAAAATGTGTATATTGATTAGAAATAATCGACAAAGTTACACCATAAATTCTTAGATCTTTATTAATATAATGTTTTTCTAGGTGTTAAATACGAAGATATTCCCTTCAATTATTCAAAACACTGTTAACATTATTTTTTTCCATATGAACTTAACCCTTTTATGTGTGATCTTGGTCAAAGGGTTAGCCTGTCAGGTAAAATTCTAAAATGAAATTCTAATAGTAACCTGATAAACCAATGAAACTACTTACCTTGTTTATTTTTGTTGGTGCAGGCCATTCTTTGATTGATAGTGTCTTTTCTGAATCAATAGAGATTACATTATTGGAGATAGTATTTCAAAGAAAATATATTTCCTAAATCCGTAATTATCACTTGCTAAACTTACAATATAACTCTTTCCTTCTAAGTGTCTCATGAATGATCCATAAGTTATTCTCATGATCTTCATAGATTATATAATACACCAGAATATCCTCAATGAATAAGAAAAAAACCAACAAGTCATTCCTTGAATATTATATTCATCATATCAAAAAATATTGAGGGAGAATTAGTCAATCCAAATGAAATTATTATAAACTCGTAATCTCCACACCTCTTCAAAAAATATTTCTTCAGAATGAATTCCTTGTTCACTAAAAAATTATGATATCCATAAGTATGTTGAATTTTCAAGAAGAATTTATCTCCATGAAGTTGATAAATAAATCATCAATGTGATTCATACGATACATGTTATTTATTATAACATAATTTATTTCCCTATAATCAATACACAACCTCATTGATCTATCCTTATTTTTAACTAAATGAACAGCATATCCTAATGGAGAAACACTAGGATGAATAAATACTTTTTTAAATAAATCCTATAATTGTTTCTTCATCTCCCCTAATTCTACTGAGTTTATTATATAAGGAGTCTTTGGTAATAGTATTTAATTTGGGATTAAATCAATAGTGAACTCAAATTCATGCTCTAGTGGATGTCCACGTAATTCCGAAGAAAATACGTCAATGTATTCCCATATAATAGGCATATCATAAATTTGATGATTACCTTATTCATCAATAGATTTCATTTTTTATTCCTCTTCAGTAATTCTATTTAGTAGAGCTACTTGTGGTGGATCTAGAAAAGAATCAGATTATGATGTTTCTTCTCTAAGGATAAGGGATACTTCTTTATCCTAAAAAAATATCTTCCTTATTCTCACAATACATTTTCACATCATATTTTGAAATCGATTCCATATTGAGGATTATATCAACATTGGTATGATGAAAATGTCATCATGTCAAACATTTTTATGTGTTATAAAAGTGAATTCCCAACTAATAATTATTTTAATGTGACTTTCCTTTAGGGTTTCGACTAACCAATACTATCTTAAATAAAAAAAGGAAATATAAAATATTATTTTTAAACTCAGAAGATATAAAATAAATAAATGTTCCAAAATCAAATAATGAATTGGATAAGATTTAGGATATGATTAAAGTACCATCCACCATATCATTAAAAACATCAACTTCAATAGTTGTGATTGCATGAGCTTGGTATTTCGCTCTTGGCCATTTCGAGGGAACATTTCCTTGATGCTTTGGAAAATAATTTTCAAAGTGTCCCATATCCTTATAGTTAAAACATTACACAATATCATCTTCTTTACTTCCTATTCAATCATGGGATTAGTGGATTTTTTCTCGACATATATATGAAACTCTCATCCACAATAGGCATGTTCTATGATGTATCTTTCATAATTTATTGCCGGATAAAAATTAAACTCTTCCATTATTCCCCTTTTCATTATTTCTTTTTCTGGAGTCTTTAGAATCCCTACTATTCTCTTTTTTTAACTAAAATTCAGATGTTTGAGAGAATTACTTATATATATTTATGAAATAGAAGACTATATCTTCATATGATGAGAAATTTTTGGAGACTAGTTCCCTTATGAGGATGGATTTAACCCATAAAATAAATGAACAATCTTACTCTTTATGTTACCTATGTATTCCAAAACATGCATTGCTAACCTTGTAATGTTATATTAATATTTAACATCATTATTATCATTTTTTGTCATAGATTCATGAATTTTTACTCCGTATCCACTCTCTATTCACGAGGGAAATATTTTTACATCAAAATTTCTAAAAAATCCTTCCATTCCATGTTTTATATTTTCTTATTATCTTTAGTGTTTTTAATTAATGACCACCATTGATATGAATCTCTAGATATATGATACACTTCCATGAAAACATTCTCCATTTTGTTTCTTCCCAAAGCAATAAATATCTTCTCTAAGTAACTTAATAATTATTTTCCTATAAATAGATTTTTAGTCCCATTGAATGATGGTGGTTGTTGTCTCATGAAGCGGTCTTACATTTTTCCTCTACATTATAGATCAGACTGCTCAATATGGGTATGGTTATTTCTCATTATCTATGTCAGCTATCCCAACATAGTTATAAGTTGTTCATCACCAATTTTAGCTCTAGATCCAACATCATTTTCTTTCATATGATGGAAGTACCTACATGGATTATATGTGTTGATACGTTTTCTATTCCTTCCACTAGGCTCCATTTCTAAAAAACAGAATACATTAGATTACGTTATGAAACATAATTCATAATTTTGAACTACCAAAACACTTAACATAAATTAAAAATTCAGGTATAACTATTTTCATAATCATAAACATGGTTTCTTTGGGGACATATTTACTTTTAAATCCTTCATAATGGTTTTTAAATAAAATGTGAATTATCCTATGCATATCCCTAGGGAGTGTTTAACCAGGTGCGCTGGAATACCCATTTTCATATACCAAGTTACAGAGAGTTAGGCGCATCACACCTTTTCTAAGTTTTTACCCCTAGGTATATCTATGGATGAACCCCATCCACTTGTAGTATTAAGATATGGATGTACTGTTAGGAATATCCAAATAATCTATACCTTACCAAAATTATCAGATGTTCTTCCATAACAATTGTTAATGTCTATCTTACTGTTATGTTCCCTAATCTATGTTTTCTAAATCAATTTTCCAAGGTTTCTATTAAACTTATTCTGATTCCAACCATATCAACCCCGATCCTAGTATCATGGTGCCAATGTATTACCTTATTTAATTTTCATAGATATAAGAACCAAATCCCAAATGACAGATCAGTTTCATAGTTTTAAAAGACATATAACATACATGAACCTTAAATTTTATATAAAAGAATAAAATAAAACATACAAAATCCTTTTATAGCTCCATTATTATCCTAGATTAACCCTACATATCAGTCATAATGAAAATATTGGCATCATAGGTAAAATAAATAATAATAAAGGGGTGAGATCAGATTCTTATTATGGGTAAGCAAACAATAGAAGGTATTATTAACAATAAACATAAACATTAAAGAAATGTGTATAACTAAAACAAAATTCATTTAAACATAAAATCATATAATTCAATTTAAATAATCACATGGATATTCAAATAATTTAATAATCACATGGAAAATCAATAACTAATCTTAAAATAAGGGAATGCATAATGTTGTACATCATAAACATACCATCAAAGATTTGTCCAAGACACTATACATAAATGGGGTATCCCTTAACCAATACCGAAACTAGTTTGTATCATGAGACGAACTGATGAATCGAGGGGCTATAATGGGTCCCAACTATCAATTATTATGTCTAATAAATTTCTCATGTGAAAAAATAAACAATATAAACATTCGTATTGAAAAACTAGCATATCAAAATGTGAATACATTAATTATAAATCATGAATGATATCAAAATTCCACATCCACAGTCAAACTAATCATAAAAACTTCAATAAAATAAGTTAAATGGTATCATAATAGATCAACCACAATCAATCATATTATAAAATAAAGGATGTTGACATAGATGGAAATACTTTAATAAAATCCTTAAAAATTTCACGAGATAAATACTCCTTTTTTTTACTTTGAAATCATTTATTTAGAATTGCATAAAAATTTAAAAGAAAATATTTTCATTTAAAAAAATATTTTAATATTTTAAATAAATCTATAAGACACTAATTTCTCATTGTGGAGGAAAATATCTCACATTCCCAATATATTAAAAAATCATTCCTTTCTTATTTTGTTGAGAAATTCCTAAAGTACCTAGTTTGGAAAACAAAAAAAGATTCATTTAAAATCACTTTATAAAAATATAATCAGGGGTAAAAAGATATTAAAAATTTGTAAGAAAATAGAAAAAATATTTTAGAATTTTTATTAAGAAACATGGACATCGATGATAAATATTACTTAGCAGATAGTTACATATAAACAACCTCAAATAATAATGAGATTGTGAAATTTACCCATACCTTCTAGTTTCCTTTAGTTGAATATGCTTTAACCTCTTTTATTATGTTCCATATCATGTTATTAATTAATAATATAACTATATAAAAATTTATGATATCATATATGATATTTTTATATCATTTTTTTCATAATATATTTTTATTACCCTAGTTTCGATTGTTAATTGCATAATTTTTCTATGCTTATTTTGTTATGTAAGTACTATTTCTTATGAATATGATATATTTATTTCATATCCATACTCATATTAATATTATAGGTATTATATTTACTCATTATATAAATTTTTAATAACTATTATTGAATGTTTGACATAGAAAATTAATAACATCTCATCAGGGAAATGGTAGTTCGTACGTACGCATGAGCGAAAATATCATTTCTTTAATGGTGAAAGGTAATGAAATTGGATGTTATTTTATTTATAGAGAATAAATATCATGTCATATTTAATATTTACATCCATTATATCTATCATGACCCCATAAAAGTTGGGGCTCGATCCTCAATTACCCAGGCCTGACTCCATAGGCCCAGGGGTGGTAATAAGCACCTAAGACACAACTAACTACGTGAGTAATTTTCCTAAGAACCTATACACACGAATACAAACAACTCAATGAAATATGTTAGAGGGGAAAGAATTGAAGGATGAAAAATTTATATAAATATATGAAATATGAATGGACCACTAAATAGAATGAATCATGGTAGTGTATAATGAAAAGTAAAAGGGAAAAAATACACTCCCAAATAGGAAATATGTTCTAACAAGAGAAAAATGTAAAAGAGTAAAAAAGTTGAGAGATCTTATCTCCCATATCCCAAGCTATGGCCACCATAAGAGGTCCAAACACCCCATATCCCTAATCTTTTCTGAATTTGCAATCGACCTTTCTCCTATCTAAAAAAATTTACATCATATGTTGGGAAAAGCCCATATAGGGGTGAGTATAGAAATACCAAATAGAACAACCCATAAAGGTGAATGGGGGGGTAAGCGATTAAAATGAATAGGGAATAAGTAGATAGAACAAGGTGCAGTAATAGAGTACAGATCAACCATACAGTAGAGTGAAAGTGAACTCGTCCAAACACAAGAAGGTCTACATAGTGAGAAATTGAACTTCTCATAGAGTCTTCACTACCTATACTAGAAGAGTGGACTCATCCAACCATGGGAAGATAAACACTAAAAGAATGTTCCATACTCATTGTTCCTTTATCTCTCCTGGAAGAAGAGTAACTATACCCAAGGTGTGGGCAGAGAAGTAGGATATATATATGATATGACCAAGAATCCCAAATAGGAGAGTAAGGGGATCTCCATCTCACAGCTCAGCCCAAGAAGATGAGTAGATAATAGTTTCAAAAGAAAGTCCATTTGTGATGCCCAATATATCATGCATCTACATAAGACACATACGTATAATGGAATCAATAACCACACCATGATACTATAAACTTTGGTTAGCACTGACTTTTCTTCTTGGTTTTATGCCACATTCCAAGAATGATACTCGATGGGGGAAATCATCCCTCTTTCTCATGAGTCCAAAGGTTTGTTAAACCATATCTCATCATTATTCCACATAGTCAAGGGGAAACTAGTCTTAGGAAAGGTTCCCATGCCCTGGTATGATAGGATGGTCCTACTATGGTAGTCACCAATGAATGCTACTACGAAATCTTATTGGAGGGTACCGCTTGGGAAGGTCACTGGGGAACGACATTGCCCAATCCTACTAGAGGGTAAGCCCAATGAGTCATCCGGGAAACACCACTACCTAGATCGATTGAAGGGTTAGGACTGGATGATGTCATTGAGGAATTCCAATACCCTATCAAACTAGAGAGTTAGCCCAAAATGTCCAGGAACTCCACTGCCCAGTCCAAATTGAGGGTAACTCAGAAAGATCATCAGATAATTCCACTACCTAATACTACTGGAGGGTAATCCTAGAACTACAATTGGGGAATTCCACTACCCATCCAAGTGGGAGGGTTATCCCAGTACTACTATGGTGATTCTGTATGATCACTACTGTCATATGGTGTCACCTCAACATGCGCCAAACCCAAAATATTTCACATCATATCTTAAAAGCCTATTTCGAAGGAACCATAGCATTCTACACAGAAAAAACTAGGATAAGAATCTCTTGGGCCAAAAGACATGTTCAAACAAAGGTTATACGATGGTTTAAAGATCACTTTGAAGGGTTAAAGTAGTACACGACGTGTGAGGGGACACCAATGGCATGTGGTGCCTCCTAACTACCTAGTCGTGTCTCTAGTCAGTACACGAGTCCCATACCATTTAGTAGAACATGGTGTGTAGGTGGACTACAGGTCATGTACTAACTATCTGGGAATGGGGCCATGTCCTATGGTCATGTTTGTGTACCTGGACCTCGTGACCATGTACATTGGTATACAGTGTGTGGGTTAACACATGATACTGCACATGTGGCCAACCCGTGTCCATGTACATTGTACATGGAATGTGTTTATCCCTGACATCCATCACACATATCATGCACATGGGAAGGAATTACATGACATGTCACAGAAGTACACACCATGGTATCCTTATGGGTTCCCAAACCCTAGATCTGTTGTAGAAAAGGGGATATAGATAGTGTGTTTTTTATTGTACATGTCATGAAGGCACAATGTTTCCAGAAATTTTAGATTTGATATGTTTCTTCAAATATGTTTTAAACATCACCGATATCACCTAATTTCATTCCAAAATTTTAGGATCTATCCAAAGTACACAAATTCATGTTGTTGCTCATTAGGAATTGACCTCGTTCATTAATGACAGTTTGGTCAAATGTTTCTCATGCCGTCGTGCCTATGTTCATCTTGATTTAAAAAGTTAATCACTGGTTTAGTCAACCTCACTTCACATGATTTTCTGATCAATGATCATCTCACAAAACCATTGATGATTCATCAATACGCCACAAATTTGGGCACCTGATCGAGCTTGGGATTCCCAAAAACTATCGATCCGTGAACCATAGGGTTCCAATTATGAAGAAAAAAAATAACTTAAAGAACATGAAGAATAGGGGAATAAAAAGTACCCAGAACCAAGGTTATTGTGATCATTGTCCAAGTGTTCTTGGAAAATGGTCAACAACTTTCTCCATGGTTATAAAAAACTGATTAATAAAAAGAGATAATCCAATTTCAGTTCTTTGGGATAAAAAATGGGTGCTGAGAGGTGCATATATTGATGAATGATTAGAAATCTACTCCAAATTTTAATCTAAGGCATCAAAATCCGAAAAGAAAAGTCTTACTTATTTTTTTATCAATTGTAGGTGAAAAACATGTTTTCTAAATAGGGCGAGGATCTATTTCATTTGTTGTGCCTCGATCCACCTTGAATCAGAGTTTCTTCGTTCTTCAAAGTAATTCTCTATAGGAATTCAACACTAGAGGTTGGGAGGATAGATTCACTAGAGAATGATTAATTGTGGTCCAAACCTAGATAAAAACATATAATGAACTATTTATAAGCTTTTAATTAGGCTAATGTTGATTGGTCAAATAAATAAATAAATTATTATTTAACTTAAATGCACCACCAACGAGCATGGCTTCTGGTCACCCCACATTGACTCATTTTATGTCATCCATAATGGAAAATCTAGGTTCTAGACCCTACTATGGTCTTAGATTTCCGATAAGTTCAACCATTTAAGAGTTATCCAATTTTATTTAATTAACCTCATGCATGCAATATAAATATATTTAATATTTTTATAAAATTAATTCCGGACACACCGGGCCTTGGAATTACACATCATCTCGGCCCCTAGCTCTGAAAATATATTTAGAAATATTTCAAAGTATTACAAGGAATAAAACGGTTCTACACATCATTAACTCATTCAATCTTTTTGTCTAAGAAAAGAAAAAACTAGGAAAATGACTCTAGATACTAGACCTCCATCTAGCGCTCCCATTCCCAAAAAACTTTCTTGCATGTTTCTGTGCTCCCACAACACATGATCCAAAGGTATGGTCCATCCTCACATGGCCCACTCCTATTGGTTCTTGATCACCACCAGGTTATATGGAAAGGTGTCTCCATCCTCTATGTCCATATCTCCCTAGTCAATAATGTGCATAGGGTCATGGAAATATGTTCTCAACTACAACATGGTCTTAGAGATCCTCCCTAGTCGATTGAATATACTTACCATAAGTGTCGTGATATTCTCAGCACCCACACCAAAGTGTCCTATACCTAGAGGGAAGGTAATAAGGAAGTGGAATACTTGGACTCACTTGAAATTCCTGGATCAGAGAGCTTGATTTTTCATAACTTCTAGAGTTTGTAACCAATAGGAATTAATGTCATTATAGGATAATCTCTAGATCATTATCATTTTATACCTCCATGGTCTAGTTCCATTTCCTATATTTGTGGGCCTGGTACTCTTTATTTTCTTTATTTTGAATTTTTTTATATGATGGAAGACGTTGTGCACCCTCTCCAGCTGCAAGCATAGGGCGAGGCGATAGTCAGCTTCACCAAACCTCTACATGTTCTCAAAGGACCCAATAAACCTCAGGGATAGCTATCCTCCCCACCCAAACCTCTGCATTCATAATTATGGAGAGACTCTCATGAAGATGTGGTCTCCATTATCTAACTCCAAGGGCCTACAACTCTGATCTGCAATGAATTTATATCTAACATGGGACGTCTTCATCCATTCATGGATGACCAGCACTTTCTCTCTTATCGCCTGCACCAACTCTATAACTACAATAGATGACTCTCCAATATTCTTCCAGCACATGGGTGACTTTAAGGGTATATTATACATGGAATTAATAGGTATCATGCCAATGTTAGAGTGATAGATATTGCAGTAAACAGACTTTTCCAATTTCATGTGATCCTCCAAGCTCCAGACAAAGTCCAGCACGCAATCCTTTAATATATCCTCCAGCACCTAGATAGTGCACTCGGTCTGCCCATCAGTTTGGGGGTGAAAGGCTATACTTATCTGCAACTAGGTCCTAAATTCCACCTACAATTCCCTACAAAATAGTGATTTAAACCGGACATTCATCAAGGGTACCCCATGAAGGTGAATGATCACTCATACATACAACTACCCCCAAAATATGTGTTGAGATTTGTTCCTTGATAGTAAGGAAGTGTGTAGTCTTTGTGAGTTGGTCTAATATCACCCATATGGTGTCATGGACCTTAACTATTAATGGAATCCCTACGATGAAGTCCATGAATATGCCATCCCATTTACACTCCAGGATCTCAAGAGGTTGCAACAAACCCACCCTAACTTTGTGCTCATCTTTGACCTATTTATATGTGAGGCATTGCAAGAAAAACATAGCTTCATTTCCACTCATGCTGAACCACAAAAAATGATGCGAAATTTCCTTGTACATCTTCCCACACTAGGATCTACAAATAAGGGAGAAGTGTGTAACAACTGCATCACCTCCTCCCGCATCTCATCTGGAACCACTTCTCGCCCTTGGAATGGGATTTTGTGATTACCTCCTTCAAAATACCCATATAGTGTGTCACTTGTGAATATATGTTCATGTAAAACCTCATAGTTGAAGTCTACTAGATGGGACTCTTTTACATGCTGGAGGAGAAAAGGAGTTAACACTATCAATTGTAGAAAAGTTGTACCCTCTTGCTCAACCAGGCTAAGCTACAGGAAAATTGACTACTCAGATGCTTCCCGCACTAGGTGATACTGAGACTCCCTCATAAGGTAATTAGATACAATATTTCCCTTTCATAAATTATAGACTATGTCAAATTCATAGTACTACAAGATCTCCAACCACTTTTTATTCCTTAGGTTTAGGTTTCTTTGAGTGAAGACATACCTCAGGCTCCGGTGGTCTGAGTAAACCAAAAAAGTGCTCTCCTAGAAGTTATTTATTTCACATTCACAAGGAGAAGACTACCATTGGTAGATCTATGTAATGATTCACATAGTTATTCTCATGGGGTATCAACAGACTAGACCCATGCGATGACTGCATGTTGTTGCATCAACACGAAACAAAGTCTAGTTCATGAGGCTTGACATTACACTATGAACTCAACAACTTCCTCTAGTATCCTCAACATTGGAGTTATCATCAGCCTCTACTGAAACTATTTAATGGAATTCAATTATTGCTCAGTCTAGGTAAATGGTAGTCCCTTCCACGTCAGGGCAATCAAAGTGACTGTGATTCTATAGAATTCTACCAAAAATCTCTTATAGTACCTTGCTAAGCCATGAATAATCCACACCTTTGACACGTTATTGGATGGCTCCAAAGCAAGAACGTCTTAAATAATAGCTATATCCATGGGTAAACTTTGTTTATAAATAACATTCCCCAGAAAGTAAACCTCCTTTATCTAGAACTAGGACATCATAAGATTTTCATAAATATGGTTCTATCAAAGTAAATCAAGAACCATCCTCAAGTTATCTGGATGATCCTCCTATATTATAGAGTATATGAATATGTCATCAATGAAGACAACCAAAAACTAGTCCAGGTATGGATGAAATATTTGGTTCATGAAATCCATAAAGATGACATGGGCATTTTTCACATCAAATGGAATCACAAGGAACTCATAGTGTCCATAGCGACATTGAAAAGATAACATTGGAATATTAGCCTCAATAACTCACAACTGGTGGTAGTCGGACTAAAGATTGATCTTGGAGAGCCATCTCATACCTCATAACTGATCAAAGTGGTCATCGATCCTTGGTAAGGTGTACCTGTACTTTTCAATAACCTATTTCAGGTGATGATAATCTATACAGAGCATTAATATCCAATCTACAATCATCTTTAATGGAGCTAGTGCTATCCAAGGGACACAAATTATCTAATGAATATTTTCATACAAAGTTCCTCGAACTAAAACCATAGCTATTGGATCTCTGTAGGTTCCATCTAATACAATGTATATGATATGAGAGAAGTCCTAGTTTAAAAATCTATAAAAAACTCCATCTCTTTCCTATGAGGTAGTCCCAGAACATCCTTGGAAAAGGCATAAATATAATAATACACAACTGAAGGAACACAAAAGCCTGATGATTCTTATTCATCATGTGTTACACTCTCTAACAGATTAGTGATAGGCTATAATGTCTTGTTCCAAAATTCTGATTTTCATGCTATAAGGTCTCTCTATGAAAATGGAGAACCTCAACCCATCAGTACGTAGGAATATTTCATGTCTATGGAGACAGTCAACCTGTGATTAAACCATGTAAATACAATCCATTCCCAAGATAACATCATATGGTTCTATCATGATGACCCATGTTGACGCTCCTTTCTGTCACAGAATCTAACGACTGAAAAAGGGAAATAACATAACACAAAGTGATTCATCCTTTAAAGAAACATCAAAAATTGACAAAGGCATGAATAGGGATTTGTTTACATATGGGTCACGCAAGTTTCATCCTGGCCACACAAGTATACTTTCACGCCACATATTGGTCACGTAGGTGAATTGCATGCCCTAAGTTATTTTCACCCAAGGTATTCAAAGGCATATAAATACCCCTTGTGGGCCCCCAATTTCGGGGACGAAAAAAAATAGAAACTCAGATTTGAGCTCCCGGTTCCCTAGTCTCTTCTCAAATCCTTTCATACACTTCTAAGGTAATTTCTTACCTAGAATGGAAGGTCAAAAGAGAAGGAAAAAAGGCCTATGTATTGAAATTAATCAACATCTACGCGCCCAAGTGTCTAACCCTTCAGGGAATTTAAGACACTTATGTGCCACCATATCCCTTCAATAGAACTTGCGCGCCACTCATTTAAAATTCATTAGGGATAACACTAAGGGCTTGAGCCAAGATTCACCCAAGTTTTACCCTATGGGTTGACCATTGCACAAGTATACCCTTATCGCACTGGTATACCTGTGTGACCATGACCTGAACGACCAAACAGGACCTGCGTGCCTACCTTATTTTGGGTTCCCCTCCCATCCATTCTTCTCTTTTCTTCAAATCTACATCTCCTCTTCATGATTTAGCCTTCAGAATCCTCTTTAAATCCTTTTCTGGCATGATTCCTTGGTTGGATTACTTATCTGAAAGGAATTCTGTGGAACATCTCTCAAAACCTAGTGATTTACATATCTTTATGTCATTAAGGTTAGTTATTTCATTCATTAAACCTCAAACTTTAGTATGAGAAGATCCTTAACCTGGGCCTCCTTTTCAAGAGTAAGTCCTAGCCTTCATGTTCCCTTAATTTTGGGCCTCCTTCTCAGGAGTAAGTCCCAATCACAATTCCCGAACCTGGGCCTCCTTTTCAAGAGTAAGTCCCAGTCTAAGCTTCTTAATTTGGGCATCCTCCTTAGGAGTAAGTCTTCAAGTTCCCAAATTCCCTTAACCTTGGAATCATCCTCAGGAGTAAGCCCCAGTCATTATTCTCTAACCTGGGCCTTCTTTTCAAGAGTAATCCCCAGTCATAATTTCCTAACCTGGGCCTCCTTTTCAGGAGTAAGCCCCAGTTCTCAAGTCCCTTTAACCTGGGCCTCCTTCTCAAAAATAAGCCCCAGTCATAATTTCTCTTAACCTGTCTAAGCTTCTATAGATTTGGGCTTTCTTATTAGGAATAAAACCCAATCACAAGTCCCCTCCTAATTTGGGAATCCTCCTCAGGAGTAATCCCTAAGTTAGAGTATCCAAATATCTATAAAGCACAAATACATTTATGGACCTTGTTCTCAGACTTCTTATCTAAAGTAAGTCCTAATATTTATCTTTTTTTGCAATCATACATACATAAGCCCCATATCATTCCTTGTGACCGCATATTTAATGGAACAAATTCTCAGGTTTACTAATACCTCTTGTTTCTAACACCGAGCATGACTAACATGAGATTAGAGTGTAAAAGTAATCATGAAACATCCATTTGGGCCATTAATCATATGTAAGCCCCACAATTCCAAACCGAACTACATGGAATTTGATATCTACCTTAAAAGTAGAGTACGTAAGAATCCTTTCTGAGGATCAAGCCCATCACCCATTAATTCTCATCTGTCCCATATGACGTCAAACTATATCATAATTCTCAAACTACGTGGGTTATGATTCCTTTTATAAAAAGGATACGTAGTTAGCCCATCTGCAGGTATGATCCCAAATCTGAAATACTCCATGTCCTTCTGAATGACAATAAACTTCAACTGCCCCACTGAGTGGATTTAAAACCAGTATGGTTATAATAATGACCAAGAGATCTTTATATAATGTGTTGAAGGATACCATTGACTAAGAATCTCTAACAAATACAGATGATTCTCTATCGATGAAGAACCTAAAATACATATAGAAGATTCTCTAAATCCCATACATATTAATCATTGATTGTAAGATCTTAAGAAAAGCTCATTTTCACACTTTCTAGTGTAATAAGGATTTACGAACATAACTTAAATCTATAAATAGAGTCCCGGAGTAGACAATAATTCCCCCCAAAAAGGTGTGATGAGTCAGACCTCCCATCCTCTCGACCAATGCAAATTCTTAAGCCTCATCGGTCCACAACTAATGAGCACCTACCTTAGGAAAGTAGGTCCAAATGTATATAGAATCATTGGATGTTTCCAGTTCTATGAACAAACTCGTTAGAAACCGATTGGAATGTTTAAACATTAAACAAACAAGGTCATCCCCAATTCCAGAGGAAACAAAAAATGGTGAACCCGACGTGAATCCTTAACCAAGTTAAAATGATGTTTTAATTATTTGTTAGTCCCCTATTTAAACTCAATGAGAGGGACAACAAAGAAATAAATAACATATGTGCTCATACAAAAGATGTAGTGGCCGAACTAATCTTGATTATGTCTGTTATATCAAACAGGCACTCTTTTCCAAGATCTTATGCGTTACAGAAATGGCTTCACTTAAGTTCACACCTCTATTTTCCTCTGTTGTGAATACCTCTACTGCTACTCCTACTGGATCGTTGTCTGCTCTGAGGATGGCATCACCTACTAAGTGTATTCAACGCTGGGAATAAAATGCACTGGTTATGAAATACCATCTACATGATACCATTACGACTTTGGAGGCTAATCGAAAAGACCTCCAAGTCAATAATTCACCCTGGTCATCCGGACAGCGACGACCATCGATCAAGAAGTAGGCGGTGCCAACCACCGTCTCCAACCGTTTCGGGTCATTATCCCCAGAACGCTACAACCATTCCCTCCCATATTCCGATGAGGTGAATGAGAATGTCACTCCATGCCTTAATTCAAGGAAACAAAAGTCCTTCATGAGGGCTTCCACCAAAAATCGCCGCCAGACTCGTACGGCAGTGCACCCTCAACATGATGAGGGTGTCGTCTCCTGGTGTTTGGATCAGGTTCCTCGAGCCTGAGAAGGAAAGACGAACCACCCAAGGTGAAGATCAGTCATCAGTGAGAAGGTTCTTATCTCTGCCATTACCAAATAATTGCACCAACCTAACTTGGTGGAAAGAAATGAGCTTGTACACACACCCATCCGTTTTAATTCCGCTATCCAGCAGACTCGTCTGGAAGCAACACACCATTCCTGCCTTGCAATTCTGGTGGAGTACTATATACAGGAACATACACCTGTTTATAAATCATCATCTAGTTAGCAGACTCGTCTGAATATATAAGATGAAGCCTGCCAACCCAATGTGTTGACAACTGGTACACAGTCACATACACCTGCTTACACTCATCAATCCTGCCAGCAGTCTTGTCTGCCAGTATTGAAGGAAGTTCATCAACCACGTTCTACGGAGTGAAATCACTAGGCACATACACCTACTAGTATTGATCAGACCTACCGGTAGTCTTGTTTGGTATAACCCGGAGAAGTCAATTGGAAATCCCCAATGACAAACAGGAGGCAGACTTAACTCTCTTCCCCCACACATGAGTACTGTCAAAATTCACTTGCAGGAAAAGAAGGACAGGAGAAGGAACACACACCTACTCCAAGCACAAAATGAACCTATATCCCCGTTCTGGTAGATGAAGTCACCAAGCATATTCTGTCAATGGTAAAAGAGCAGAAGAAAATCCCTTCTCATATTCTGGATGCCTACCAGGATATTATAACAGCTTCAACAACATCACAGGGAATGAAATTCAAATCTATCCCTACCAGTGGAGTGACACATCAATAGTTCACTCCAGAACAAACACACACCTCTGTTCCAGTCTAATAAGGTTGTGGGGCATACTCCCCCATGTCATATAGACAACCAAGTCAGGCACATACACCTGATTTTAGTGGAGATAATCAGCCTAACCTGATCCTTTCTCTTGAGCAGGCACATAAAACTGCCCATAATAACCACTTTCTTCAACAAGTTGTTCCCAAAGTGAGTAAGAAGGCATCTAAGAAAAAGTCCTGTCCATCACAGTGAAGAAATCAAAGGCCAATCTGTAACAAGGCCTTATCCGATTCTGGAGTTCTTGATGCACTCAGAAAATTATCTGTTGCAACTCAAGATTCTACTCTCTCAGTTCCCAATAAGGGGAACATTAATTCAGAAGGTCTGCATCAGACAATTCCTCATGAAGGCTTTCATCATTAAAGTTCAGTCGATCTTGAAGTATCATCTTCATATGAGAGTAACGATAACCCTCTGTGTGGCTAGAAGATCAAGGAGCAATATGTTTCATCTTTTGCTGTAACCCACCATGGGGTCCTCCCCAAGATGATGAATTTAGCTGCAAAAGTCTTCTCCACAGTAGTAATCCGCATTGCCTAGAAAATTCTTCAAAAGACAATGTATTGACGATAAATCCCTCTTACCATGAGGTACTTGAAAATGTGAAGTCATTCAAGTCTGATTCTTTACCAATAGTAGGTGAAATACTTTCTCAAACAAAATATAGCTTGGGGTGTAGGTAATTCTCTGAACCACCCCTGAGTCATGCATCTTCTAAATTGGTAAATGAATTCTCTACAAATATTGTTGAATTCGATGAAGCAATAAAGAATCACCATCTTTGGTCTAAACAGGTAGAAGAATATTCATCAAATGATAAGGAGGAAGTACTGAATATGAGAAAAAACTTGAAAAAAGTGAAGTGCCAATCATGTTTTGGCCTTTGGGTGACTCTCAGTATGACATTCCAGAGATGTTGACGGAAGACTGTATTCATGATATTCATCTCAACATGTGGAAAACTCTTTGTCAATTGAAAAATAAAATATTATCTTATGATGAATATGAAAATCATGTCAAGATAATAGAAGGGTTACAACGCCAAATTGATTTGTCATCTTTCTCAATTTCTCGATATCGAAGGCTGAAATGCAGTGGAGAGCCCTTCAGCATTCATGCCTTGGAGCATTAAGAAGATTGCGCCAGTTAATTGCCAATTACCCATCTGATATTCATATCAGGCGATGGGATATTCATGGAGAACTACATTTCACTGTACTCTCCATCCCACAAAGCCCGCCAAAAATGGTCTCATGAAATGTTATTTCCCACGGTCGGACACAACCAATTGGATTTATTTGTAATAAATGTCTCGCTCAAGAACTTGCCTCAACTAGTTCTTCTCAAAATCAAGAATACGGAGAACAAGTTGTTGAATTACTCTTTCATCAGGAAAATTAGAATATCAAACAGGCTTCTCGTTTAGAGTGTGCACACCATCAGGTGACAGAAGTGTCAGAAATCATCCAAAGGTCATTTAAGCCAGGTGATTTGAGTGGATATAGGTTGATGCATCAATCCAATTTCTAAACTAAAGTTCACCAAATTATGAGAGATTTTAAGAAAGCCTCAGATGTAGTAGCTCAAGAACCACCCCAGCTTGCCAGACTGGGGACTCATTGAGCTCAACCCTTGGAATCAACAAATAGGATTTGAGGATTTGAGCAGGAACAGTAGGAAAATCCCCAGTCCACCAAACTGAGGACTTTTTCAAATCCTCAATATCTTCCTCAGTGAAATTCAGTCTTCTCACGATTAGGGAAGAAGCCACAAGAGGAAGAAAGAGCTGAATTATCAAGATATTCCCTCTAAATTACGGTTCATCAAGAAGTTCCTGAGGGATCAACTCAACAAAAGGAAATGACTCATCAACAACATGGAAGAAGACAGTATCTCATAAATGCCGATAGAAGGGATGTAATGTGTTATGCATCAATAAATGTCATCAATGACATTTTTGATGATCCTCCAGAACATGAGGCTCACTCAGATGGATTATATGAAGAAGTTCCTGCTCAAGAGGCTATACACACAGAGGCAGATGAAGAAGGTGTACGTACAAGAAATCGAAGGCTTACCTAGAATCTAGGTATTCCTTCAAATAACCAACTCCCCCCTCTCTGAAAAGCATCCAACAAGGAGAAAGGAAAAAAGCAGGTCACATTCCACCCTTTCTCTGGAGAAATCCAATCACTCTCACTAGAGAAACGGTTCACACAATAAGAGAAAGAAATTAAGGAGTTAAAGAGGTTGAATACAGAACTACTTCAAGGTAGTCTTCATCCTAAGCATGCTGGAGTCAGTCAGTCAAAGGAATTTGTTGAAGCTACTGATATGGATCAAGAATATCCTATTTTACCAGTACACCCTCACAGGTCTAATCCTATGGGTCATATGCAACAACAACCAGTAGTTCTTCCATCAGTTGCAGTACCAGTCACCACACTTGTCCAAACTCCAGTTATTGCACCTTCTCAGGTCCAATCTCAACCAGATGTTTCTCAAAAGTTAATAACTACCATTGAGTCATTAAAAGCTCGGTTGGAAGCTATGGAGGGAAAACATGCACAAATTCAACCGGAAAAGAGGGCTTACCCTGAATTGGTTGATGCAATTCCTCCCCCATCAATTTTTGAAAGTATGACATTCCCAATTTTTAATGGTTCGGGAGACCCAGAACAACACTTAACACATTTTTTTCTTGTTGTGATCCTATGATGGGAACTCCTCAACAACAAGAAGCTGTTAAGATCAGGTGTTTTTTACAGTCATTACTAGGGCCTTCCTTTGTCTTGTATATGAGCTTGAAATCCCGGTCAATTATTGGGTCAGAAGATCTCTGTCAACAATTCATTCTTCAATTTAGCTCAACGATGACAAAGACAACAGTTTTTGATCTAAAAAATTATAAATAAAGGGAGAATGAAAGAGTTTTGGATTTCATTTATTGCTGGAAGGGATTAACATATTCCATAATCTTAGAACTCCCTCATGAAGAATTGTTGCCAATCTATGTTGAAAATTTGCGTGAGGAATTATGCACACCATTGATCCCAGTGAAATAAACAGGAGGGTTTCGAGACCTTACTTTGATCGCTCAGTAGATTGAAGACTCTCTTACAAGGACTAAGGATAAAGCTCGTGTAATTCCATCATCTCCAGGAAGGAGAATGGGTAACTTAGAGACTGCTAAATTTACTCTTAAACAAGCACCTGTACCTGCCTCTACTTCAAGTACTTCTTGTTCTCGAAGGGATCCACCTTCTGAGCATCAACAACATAGGCCATTTCATCAAGATGATCAAAGAGATCAAAGATAAAAACAATTTTTTGGATCTAAAGAGAAAAATCTACTCTTTCTGAGATGAACAAGTTCTTGGTTACTTCATTTCAGCTCTGGAAAATAATTTTGTTCAATTGACAAGGCCCAAAATTCCAAATAAGGAAGGAGATGAAGATCATCCAAAATATTTCCCATTTCATCAGATGTTGGGAAATCCCATTTAGGAGTGTTTTTTCTTCAAATACCTCCTGCAAAAGATGGTGGACTCAGGACAAGTCAAATTGAAAGATTCTTCAGCTCAGGTATCATGTGTTACTGCTACAAATCCAGAGGAAGAAAGTGAGTGGAAGGAAGTCAAAAGAAAAAATGCCCAAAAATATGATGATTGGATGGTCAGAAAAAAGATCAACCGAACTCATGACATTTTGCGAACGCAATTGATGAAACCTATTGTGTCTTCTACTATGAATGCAACATCAAAACCCTCTTCATCAGAGGGGAAATACTCAAAGAAACAACACAATTCAAAGAAAGAAGAACAATCAGAAGAAGATGAGATCGTTTCAAAGCCTATGTTGTCTTTGACTCTGGTAGATTTCATGCCATCTACTTCAAAGCAGCGGGCACCACCCCGCCAAATGGAATAGCCTAAATGGGCTAATCAGGCACAATCTTCATCAGATGAAGAGTTTATCTTTGGTTCTGTTAACATGATTCATTTCACAGATCCTTATTCCACTCACAACATCAATCTTGATGATCCTGAGTTCCCTGTATCAAACTGAGGAAATAGAGGGAGTTTTAGAGATATGAGATACAGAGGAAGACGTAGATATCCCAGAAACCACTATTCCAATTATACCCCTGCCAGAACTGTGTATTCAGAAGAAACTCATGGTAGAGACCTTCAGCGGGCTCAACAAGAACAAGAAAATTCTTCCATGCAATGCAGATTCAGTCATGGTACAGTAATTCTAGAGGATCGGTTAGAGGTTCCACCTTCTTCCTCTCAGCATGTAAATAGACCTATTCGGTCTAATCATCTAAAGACATGAGTATTTCCAACTGCTACCCCGATACAAGATGCATATACTTCCAAAGCATCAACTTCTAAGGCACCTGCGAAACCACATGTTCCTGTTTGGAAATGTAGACCTTTGGATCAAAAATATGATTTATTGAAACATTTGGCCCATGTAATGGCCAAGTTATCAATTTTGGATGCCTTGAATCTATCCACGGATCTTCGGGAGGCACTCATTGAGGCTTTGTCAAGTCCTTAGGATTTCGAAACTGAAATTACTGTGGATGAACTCTACCATGTAGAGAATAACCCAGCAGAATTCCATGTAGTGATATCTTTCATAGATGAAGATGAAGATGATGTCATGCATGGACATATCAGACCTTTGTATTTATTTGGAAAGGACAATGGTGTAGACATCTGAAGAGCATTCATTAATAACGGTTCAAGAGTCAAACTTATCCCCATTCATACACTTTATCGATTGGGACTCAAAGAATCTGATTTATCTCCTTCTACTAGGATGTTATAAGGTTATGATAAAAATGAACAAGAAACGCTGGACGAGATTACACTCAGAACTCAGTTTGGAGACCTTGTATCCAATTCAGATTTTATGGTTGTTGATCATGATGCAACATTGAATGTTTTCCTTGGAAGACCTTGGCTACATCAACTTGCATCTATCCCTTCGTCATACCATCAATGCCTAAAATATTATTTCGATGGTAAAATTGGGACATTGTATAGTGATAAGTCCCTCTTCAAAACAAGTGAATCTCAATACATTTAGGAATAATTCTATCACATGAAGTGTAAGGAGAAATCCACAACAAAGGAGGTTACCAAGGTTAATGCTCCATATGGTTTGGAAAAAAATCCTGTAAACCCATTCACACATGTGAGTACAGATTATTTGTGTCCTATCAGTCAAATTGACAAGATAGACCCAAATCCAAATACTCTTATGGAAACTTCCATAATGTCAATTATGACAATCAAGACAGACAACATGGAAGAAATTGGTGATTCACCAAGCAATGATGAAAGCCCAAATGGAGATGTCTTCATTTCATCCACTGAAATCCAGCAAGTATATACTTCGCCAACCAGGCTAGAGGAAGTTATAGAAATGTCATAGGTGAACGATGATGTCGATTCTCAATCCATAATCTCCTCTTTATTACCCAAGGAAGACCCTTCCTCATCAATAGGGTTAGAATTGGAAGCCACTTCTTCAACATGTTCAAATTTTTACATCTCTCATGATCATGGAAATTCTACTTCATCATATAATATGAAAGTAGAAACAGAAGAAGTAACACATGTTGAAGTAGTAGAGGAAGACCTCAGAGATGCTTCTCCCGCATTTGAAGAGGGTATCTCTACCACTGTGGATAAACTCAGAGAAATAAATCTGGGTACAAAAGAAGATCCACACCCCACTTTAATTAGTGCATCCATGACTCTTGAAGAGCAAGAAATGTATATTTTATTTTTAAAGCAAAGTCGATATATATTTTCTTGGAAGTATACAGAGATTCCGGGCCTTGATCCTGATGTTTCTGCTCATCGTTTGGGATTTCTAGAAGAACATAGAGGATTTAAGCAAGCCGCAAGAAGAACACAACCAACTTATGCTTCCAAAATAGAAGCTGAATTGGATAAGCTTATCAAAGCTAACTTTGGTAGAGAAGTTCAAGATCCCAAATAGTTGGCCAATATTGTCCCTATTAAAAATAAGAATGTACAAATGAGAGTTTTCATTGATTTTAGAGATCTTAATCGGCATTGTCCTAAGAATGATTTTCCAGTTCTGATAATAGAACTCTTAATTGATGCAACAGCTGGCGATGAATCAATTTATTTCATGGATGGATATTCATGATATAATAAAATATGAATGTCTCCATAAGAGGAGGAATCTACAGCCTTCAGAGCCCCTCAGGGTGTGTTTTTCTATCGGGTAATTCCCTTTGTCCTGATGAATGTAGAGGCAACATATCAGCGTGCCATGCACCATATATTCAAACCCATTTTAATGAAATTTGTTTAATGTTATGTGGATGATTTGGTGGTTAAATCCAAAAAATGTTCTAATCACTTGGATGATTTGGAAATCATATTCCACAAACTTCGGAAACATAATTTGAAGATGAACCCCTTAAAATGTGCTTTTGGGATAACCTCAGGAAGATTTATCAGCTTTGTTTTATGCCATCATGGTATCGAAGTCAATCCTGAGAAGACAATTTCAATCCTCAGTATGTCACCTCCTTAGAATTTGAAATAATTTAGAGGACTTCAAGGACACTTAGCCTATATTTGGCGTTTCAGCACCAATCTGGCAGGGAAAAGTTTACCCTTCACCAAATTGATGAAGAAGGGAGTCAATTACCAGTGGACTAAAGAATGTCAAGAGGAATTTTATATTCTCAAGAAATATCTCTTCAGTACACCGGTATTAATGCCACCTGTTGAAGGAAGGCCACCGATTCTTTATGTGACAGCTTTAGAGCAATCATTGGGTGCTTTCCTTGCCCAGAAGAATGATGCTGGGTATGAAAACAACCTCTACTATCTCAGTCAGACTATGCCTGAAGCATAAACATGATATTCAAATATTGAGAAGTTCTGCCTAACATTAATCTTTGCGGTTCAACAATTGAGACACTACCTGCAACATCCTGAGGTCCAATTGGTATCTCACAATAACTCACTCAAATTCATCCTTAGTCGTTCAATGCTTATAGGATGTCTAGCAAGGTGGGAAGTTATTTTGTAGAAATTTGATATCCAGTATGTGTCTTAAAAGGAAATAAAGGGCCATGATCTGGCTAATTTCCTTGATAAACACCCTTCAGTGGAAGATACATCTTTAGATATTATACTTCCTAATGAAGAAGTCTTTTCTATTCAAGATAATATTCAAATATGGGAAATAAACTTTGATTGTGCTTCCAAAAGTCCAACAGGGAAGAAAATGGAAGATCCTAAATATAACAAAGTTGGGTTAGGAATTGTGCTTATTTCCCTGGAAAAGGCAGTCCTACCTTATTCCTTCTCATTATTGGGAGGTGTTACAAATAATGAAGCAGAATATCAATCTCTCATCGCAGGATTAGAGTTGGCGCTCCAAGCACAAGTGAATCACTTAAAGGTGAAAGGTGATTCAAACCTGATAATCAAACAAGTAAATGGGGATTATTCCATCAAAAAAGAAGAGTTAATTTGTTTTTATGATTATGTCAGAGATTTAATGGTGTAATTTTCTTTGGAACCGACATTTTCTTATGTCCCGCGATTACAAAATGCTCAAGCTGATGCACTGGCTAATATAGCCACAGCTCTGGAAGACCCAAATCGGGACGAGACATCCATCATTATTTCCCACCGTTGTACAATTTCACCTAATGTTCAAACTAGAACAGAGGAAATCAATGAAATTAGTCCTATTCCTTAACCATATGGTCATACTACAAGATGGATGACACCTATCAGGGAATACCTTCAAAATGGAACACTTCCACCTGATAGAGCCGGGAAAGAACAAATCTTGCGATGTGTAGTCAATTTTACTCTTTATGATAGCCCGGATCACCAAGAGAAAATTCTCTAGAAAAGAGTTTTTGATGGAATTCTCTTCAGATTCATTGATGGTGAAGAGACAATGGTTATTATGAAAGAAGTACATGCAGAAGTCTGTGGTGCCCACCAGTCTGGACATAGACTATCTGATCAAATTTGAAGGCTTGGATACTTTTGGCCTTCAATGATACAAGATTGTGTTGATTTCACAAAGAAGTTTCATTCATTCCAAGTACATTTCAACTTCATTCATCAACCCCCATAGTTTCTTAATACAGCTAAATACTCATGGCCATTTTCCACATGGGGAATGGATGTAGAGGGACCTTCTCCTTCAGCTACATCCAAGCAGTTTAAGTACATTCTTACTGCTACTGAATTCTTTTCCAAATGGACAGATGCAATACCTCTCAAAGAAGTTATTTCTAAAAGCATTGTTAGCTTCATCAAGTCTAACTTCATTACCAGATTTGGTGTCCCTCATACCATATTGACGGACAATGGAACCAACTTCTATTCATCCAAGTTAAGAAAGTTGTATAAAAAATAAAACATTAAATCCAACCATTCCTCTCGGTATCATGTCGCGGCCAATGGCCAAATAAAATATTTCAACAAGACTTTCAAATATTCTGCAAAAGATGGTGGATAATGATAAGAAATCATGGCCTGGTAAGCTCTTTCATGCTTTATGGGCTTATCGGACCACCACCCGCACTACAACACGGTCAACTCCATATTTATTAGTATATGGAACAGAAGAAGTCTTGCCCATTGAGGTTCAATTACCCTCACTCAGGGTAGCCATTTGTGATCAGTCATCTACAGATGAACAATCTCAAAAGCGATTGGATGAATTGGAACAATTATACGATAAAAGATTGTGCACCTTGCACCACTTGGAAGTCTATCAAAATAGAATAGCACGAGCTTTCAACAAAAAAGTTCATCTTCGTTCATTCATTCAGGGAGAATTTCTATTGGTTCTCAGAACTCCAATGATACCAGGAATGAAACCTCACAATATAGAGAAGAAATGGGAAGGACCTTATTCAATACATAAGGTCTACTCCAATGGAGCTTATTCTTTAATATCAATGGATGGAGAACTCATCACTACTCCAACCAATGATAGATTTTTGAAGATGTATTTTGCATAATAAAAATACATACGGTCCATGCATATGACCTTAAACTATTGGAACATACATCCAACATGACGTTAAACTGTGACACCCTAGCTACATGATACTAAACTATACAAAAGTCCCTTACATCCAGCAAGACGTTAAACTGTATAATCTCCAGTCCATGCATATGACCTTAAACTGTTCTCTCCATCTTCCAACATGACGTTAAAATATGCCATCGTCCAACATGACGTTAAACTGTGAAAAAGACCCAACACATCCAACATGACATTAAATTGTGTCCTCTTTTGTCCTCACTGCGTGACATTAAACTACATAGTCCCCTTTTCATCCAACATGACGTTAAACTGTATTGTCCCCATCGTCTTAGCTACATGACACTAAAATATACAGAAACCTTATTGTCCAACATGATGAAAAAATATGTTCATGTCCAACATGACGTTAAATTGTGTCCCTATATTTTTCCAACATGATGTTAAACTGTATTTTGTCTATGCTACATGACACTAAACTGTGCAACACCAATAGTCCTCACTGCAAGACTTTAAACGGAAAAGTCCCTTCACACGTCGGGAATGACCTTAAACTGTGCATCATTAAGGTTATTGCTACCTCTTGTTTCTCACACCAAGTATGAATCACATGATCTTAGAGTAAACTTCAACCATAAAACCCTCTCTGATCCGCTAACCATGTGTAAGTACAGACACCATTTTTTAGGCCGTTGTCCTCAGGAACAACTTGATCACCAATTCATTCTTTAATTGAACTACATGGAATTTTATCCTTTCCTTCTAGGCTGGGTATGTAGGCAACCTCATGAGATTCAATCCCAAAACCAATCTCTTCACATTGGTTCACCTCCATCTCATATGATGTTGATCTGTGAATCATCCCCAGAACCAATACTTTTTACATTGGTTCACCATCGTCCATGCAATATGACGTTAAACTATTCACACTTTTTGTCCTATATGACAATAAACTACAATATTCTATTACAATCACACCTGATAGGGAATCATTATTTACATTGATCTCCGATCATGTTATATTCTAAAGACTATATGCATACATGGAAATGCTCGAACCTTTTATCTTGGGTCAAACCATCATTGCACTAAAGTTCCCTATCACCCTTCACTTGTATGAACCAAATCTATACAAAGGGTATTTCAAGAACTAAGTGCTTCTTGATTCCCATCCTTATGGGATACGTAGGAATGTTTGAGCATCCCTCGAATCCATCCCCAAGTCTTTGGGCCTAACCCCAAATTCCACTTTCAGTCCCTTGGCTGAAAAAGTCCCCCTTGGTCTGAGCTCTATGACCTTAAACTAAGATTTCCAACACTCTCGTCCCACATGACATTAAACTGTATTTCAAGTACTACATTTGGCTTTATTGTAATTCTAATGAGATATGTAGTGAATTCCAACATCTCAATTCAGGACCCAGTCACAACATGATTATGGTTAGCATTGGTCTGTGTATCTCTATATGCATTGAACAATGCCCATTTTTATGTGCCATATTCCTAACCTTAAATACTTCCAAATTTCCATAACCCTTTTATTGAATTCTGGTCACAAAATGTTTTATACTTTTGAGTTCTTTTTCCTGACCATGCAGCATGTTCCCTTTGGCGGCCTTGCATAAACAATCTACATAAAAAGACTTGTCAGCCAAAAGATACTATTATTTGACTATACATCCAATTCCCTTAGGTGGCCCTACATAATTCGACCCCCTAATGGGTTTTTCAAATAATGGTAACTTCATTCATGGGAATAAAACCCCTTTTTACTTAGTTGTCTTAATGAAAATATGTAAAGATTCGCAAAAAAATAGCATTCCTTAACATATTTTCCCCGTACTCTTTTCATGATCTGAAATTATTCAAGTCTATGGTTTATATTTACCTTCCGTATGTTCGGGTTAGACCTTGTTGGAGTGACATTCATCCAGTTTTTAGACAATCTTGTTTGGAAATATCTTCTCCATATTCAAGTACCTCTCTCCATACAACAAAATCTATGCTTTGGAAAATTTGAATCCCCATAAACTTCCACTGGTATTTTTAGTAGTAGAAAAGTATATTTTTGAGAGTTATTTTGCCTGACTATACAACACATTCCCTTAGGAAGCCTTGCATAAGTAGTTTACATAACGGACCTATCAGCCAAGAGATGCTATTATTTGACTATGCAGCAAATGCCCTTAAGCGTCCCTGCATAATTCAACCCCCTACCGGGTTTGTTAAATAGTGGTAACTTCATTCTTGGGAACTACTTATTCTAATTCATTTTAGCACTTTTTCATATCATTCCTCATATTCAAAATTTCTTAAGTCATCGTTTACATATTTCACCCATAATTGAACATGGTAATATGTTTTCAGATAAATTATCAAGGAATTGAGTCAATTTTAATCCATTCGGTCAATGATATTTCAACCTTAAACATTAGCCTTTTTATGTCTGACGTGCATGCCTTTAAACTGCCCACAAAAGACATGGGAACTATGAACAAAAGTCATGTACCAGCTCACTAAACATTTACCTTGTATGATTTAGGTAATATTGAGAAATTAAAAAGATTCAAAGTTTTTAGGGTTATTTATAATAATCGTAGTAAAAATAAAACTATGCTTACTAGGCCCATTAGCTTAGGTAAGAATTTAAAGTAGGTAGAAAAAGTAAGCATGTAAAAATGATTGAAGATGAAAGTGTCATTCATTTATGCACAAGAGTTAGAAGGATGTCCACAGACTGGAGTCTCTTCTCTTTTCCAAGAATTACAAAAGGTTGTCAACATAAATATTCATTTGACTTACGACATCCCGAGCTTCATCAACATCCACTTGAAGCTCATGCACTCGACCAACTTCACTCTTTTCAGCTTGATAGAGTGCTTTCTTGCCATCTGCAATGGATTTCATACCATTCATCTGAACTCCTTACAATGAATTATTAAGCTGTTCAAGTTCAACAGTAACAACATCTAACTATTGCTGAAGGTGAATCTATTGGATGACTTTCTATTTGATCTTATGCTTAAGCTCCTTTAACTTGGTAGCATGATCAGCCTCATCTCGGGATACTGCAGCCTCAAATTCATTGATATTGGATGACAGCTTAACCCTGGTCAAATCTTGATGGTACTTATAATCCTGCTCCCTTCTTAATATGACTTATTTTTATCACGGAACATATCTCTTGATATCCAAAACCGCCAAGTCCCAACATGAGAAACATGGATGACATTCACGGTATCTTCGATGACTGGTCTTCAAGAGGCAATTCAGATATGATCTTGCATATGTTCTGCCATGCCTTGCGTTGTAAATATTGGAGCACCTTTTTTACTTTTGGGTCTGACTCAGCATCACTGTCAAAAGGGGAAATATAATCAGGGATTAGTGAACTTATAGAAGTGACCTGTTCTCTCCTTCCCCCCTAACCCTTGTTACTTCTATTCCCATTGGGATGAAGGCTGAGGCTTCACCTCCAGATCTAGCCACTGAAATTGACGGCCCTACATAGTCAATTGAATTTTTTTGGTTAGTTTCAAAGGATAAAAAAAGTTGATTAGAAACCAGTCACAAATATTGTAATCTCTTACCCAACAGTAGATTAGAAACAGGAGAAGGCTCCCCCCCGTCTTTCCTAGTTTCAACAGGATCTTCAGGATGAGTTTGAGGAAGCTCTACCTGGTTCAACTCCACTTGAGCCAGTGTCTCTGCAATAGTAGGGTTATATGTACTCCCTTCAGGCATTGATGGTTCGACATCTTGTTCAGATGGAACTGCACATTTGAACCAATCATGGTCAGATATGTAATAAGAAGTTATTTTAACAGGACGAAGGATAACACTCACGTCCAAAATATTCTAAATCACATTGTAATTTAACATGATCTAAAAAATATTCAAGATATCCGCCAAGTTACATCATTTCATCCAATGTTATCTCAGATTCCTGGTTAGTCTCACTAGTGGGAGAATTCGATAAGTTTTCTTTGTGACCTTCATGATGCGGCCTCTGATCCCAGACAACATCTTCAGATAAAATTGTAGCATAAGTTACAGTGGCCATTTATTATTACGGTGTAGGGGTTGAACCTAAAGTATCACACAATGGAAGTCAGTTGATGTTTTCATTCAACATCTTATGAATCATTGTAAACCTACCAGAATCGGGTTCTTCTCTTCTTGTTGTAGCAGTAGGAGGGATTATAGAAACAGACGCTGGTCCTTCTTCAGGAGCAGCCAAATCTGCCTGAACATGTGATTGTTCACCAGAACCATCTGTCGTCCTTGAAGGAGGGTCAGTCCTCTCCCTCAAAGGAGAAATTGAAGAATCCCCTGCAATCCCAAGAAGAATGAGCAACCTTTTCATGGGTTAAGGCTCATGATTATCTGAAGGACTTACCACTACTGATGAAATGTTTAGCTCTGGAATTCCTCCTTTGATGCCTTTTCTTCTTTTTCTTCTTATGATTGTTGACATCATCATCTCAAAATACAAGAATTAGAGAATGAAAATTCATGTCGAACTCCTCCTCCATGGTTTTATGGCCTGGAGATATCTCACCCGGCTTATGAGGAGATTCATTAGCCCTAATGGAAGTACCAACATGGCTATACAAAGGTGAAAGAACCTCAGCAGTTACTTTCTTTGCAAGCTGCAGGATGAATAAAGTAATTTCCTTGAGTAATAAAGATTTTACTGAAATTAAATTGCAAATCAAGTAAGGAAGGAAACTTACATCTTCAGGAGCCATGTAATCCTTCAAATCCTCATCTCCAGAACCAGTAGTCCCCTCAGTGGCTCCATGATCTATCATTTCTGTCACCTTCTTGGTGAGAAGAATGAAGTCTTCGATGTCATATATGAGCATATCCAGCTCTCTGATGTAAGCCCACACTTCATCGGGGTTATCCATGTAATGGATATCTGTAGAAGCCTGAAGATTCCCTATTCTAGGGATTTTTAGCCCCTCGTAAAGATCCAGCCAGGCTATTTCAGCATCGCAATAAAAATTTCACCATGTCTGGATAGCCTCTGGTCATAGATATTCAACATGTGTACCAGAAGGTTGCGATGAAGGTCCTACAATCTTAGACTTCAGCTTCTTCATAGCTCCTAAAACTACAGATAAAGGACAATAAAATAAGACTCGTTGCTCTATAAAGTAATGATGATTAAATTTCCCCAATGAAGTAACTCACTAGGAGTTTATAGAGTTGTTCTCTTGATTATGATAGGAGGATTATATCTAGAACGAGGACGCTTTGCTGCATGTTGTGCCTCATCATACCCATCTTGGGAATCTGATGAGTCAGCCTTAGGTGAAGAACCTGGTGAATCATCTCTAGGTGGGGAAGCATCACCTTTCTGATGAAGGGTTTATTTTTCTATAGTTATTTTCTTTTTCCCCACCTGATAAACCGGATGATTCAACACCCCTTCAGGGTATGATGTTATCCAATCCTCAGCATACCATGTAGTCATGTTACTCGCCGCTTTATGAATTGGTAGATCAAACACTACCCCAGTCTTCTCCATAGATGTCAGAAACCATAGTTTTCAAGAAACCATTGGATGCTACTCTGACCTGACATGCATAGGAGGGGATACAAAAGTCTCCTACAGACACTTGAATTGACGTGCAAACTTGTATGGAGCATAGGCCTCACATATAATCTCTCTGTCAATCCTGGTGGCCAATACACCATCTCTTCAAGCCAGCTTGTTGGAACTCAATTCCAAATCGGTGGTTCCATCATCAACAAACTGCCTGATTGGTGGGTTTCCATAAGGAAAGAAATTGAATTCCTTGAACATGCTCAACCTCACCTTCATATCAAAGATGTTGAGAGATAACAGAGTAATTGTAGAATATGTCTGCACTAATGGCCTGAAAGAGCTTCCAGGAACCTGTACTTAGTTCTGTACATCATATGTCCTTAAATGAGTGGCGATACATCCCAACAAAACATGGAATGGTCCCACTAATCTCAAAGGAGACTTACCCATAAAGGCATGGAGTAATCTCTTGTGAATCTTTTCCAAAATGGGGGTGGCCAACCCAACCATTCTCCACTCAGCCAACTTTGCTGCAGCAACGAAGGACCCTGGCCTGACGCCTCCCTTCGAATCCCTGACTGGCAGAAGATAAACACTAATCCACAAGGATAATAATACCACCAGATGGGTCTTTTTGGGATTATCTGATTTACTTCATTTCCCCAATTCTCAAATTCTCCTGCTTCCAGGGTCGGCCAGAACGTGCCAAAAGCACCCCTCTTCTTTATTCTGGGGCAGGTAGTATGGAGAGTATAGGTGGGCCCCTTAACCTTCAAATCCTTCTCCTCCTTCTTGGTAAGAAACATATTTATCCACTCCTCTGGATGAATATCCTTTCTAGAATGAGTTAGGGAGGTCTTTGAACTCTTGAGCTTAAGGAAGATTTTCAATAACTCCCAAGCCAAAGCTAGAGTTTTCTTAGAATCATTCCATGTCTCCTTGGGGGGATGAATTCATCATACATGTTGCCCAGAATTGGAGCCCCCAAGATCTTGTAGACATCACACAAACAAATGCCTACTTCTCTATGATTCCGATGGAAAGAATTGGTTTCTGGGCTCCAGCAGCTGATTACCTATGGCACAAACTCATCATTTCTATAGACATATGTCTACCCATCCCAGACGACCTCATATATCACAACTCCTTTCAAATCCTCGAAAAACTCTGCACAAGTTTGTCGCACCATGTATGCCCACATCCAAGTTGGATTCACACCTCCTCCAGGACGGAAGTCCCAACTCTTCTTCCAACCTGTGGATTGATCCATATGAGAATTTCGGAAGATTGAAGGATAACAATGTGGTTGCAGCTCAGGATTATGAGGTTTTAGATCTGGCACACAAGGGCTATGATGCATCATATATTCGTTCTCAACTTTTCTAGTATTTAAAAATGCTCCTCCACTTGAGATATTTTCTGAAGCAAAGTTGGTGTAATTCTGAAACCAATAATTTGAGAGATAGTTCTTTGCCTCTGGAATGTTGACATCTTGCAGATGACTATACCCATACAGAGGCAAGTAGATGCTCTGTGGAAAGTCACGATGATACTTCTTTAAATGCTTGGCCAAATCTATAAGAGTGCTATCGTGGATATCATAGTAATCATGGCCTACAATGTTCATCATATCATCAATCCGCTTGCTCTCCAGTTCAATAAAAGTTTTGATTCTTCGAGGAGCCATTGAATCTGCACAAAGGTCGAATAATTAACTCTGAATTGAGTTGATTTTTCATAAAATTGTTGAAGAAAAGTGAAAAATTGGATAAGGCATTAAAGCACGCAAGTCCAATTTTGGCGTGCAAGTATAGTTGTGTCGCACAAGTATCACTGCGCAAGTCGAAATACCTCTACAAAAGTGCGACAAAAAGAACCAGCAGAAAACAAGTAACTTGCACGAAGAAGGAAACTTGCATGGCAAGAGCTTGAAATTTTGAAATTCAGGTGCTTTTCATGAGAATGAGGAGCATATTTATAGGCTAGGCTGCACCCCTACGTGCTGAAGTCTGCACGCCTCTCACCTATGCGCCACTATTTGCGCGCTCAATAACTTGCGCGACACCCTTCCTTGGTCTTCTTCTTTACCTCAGAGTCATATCCTCATTCCTTTTGGATCCAACTCTGAGGGGGGACTTTTGTTGATGCTCTTTTCCATCATAGAATATAACGACTAAAAAAGGGAAATACATTAACACAAAGTGATTCAGCCTTTGAAGAAACATAAAAAATTGACAAAGGCATGAATAAGGATTTGTTTACACTTTGGTCATGCAAGTTTCATCATGGTCATGCATGTATACGTGTGCACCCCATATTGGCCACGCATGTGACTTGCATGCCCTAAGTTATTTTCACCCAAGGTCTTCAAAGGCCTATAAATACCCATTGTGGGCCCCCCATTTCGGGGACGAAAAATCCAGAAACTCAGATTTGAGCTCTGACGCCCTAGTCTCTTCTCAAAGACTTTCAAACACTTCTAAGGTAATTTCTTACCTAGAATGGAAGGTCAGAGAGAGAGAACAAGGCCTAAGTGTTGAAATTCATCAACACCTACACGCCTAAGTGTCTAACCCTTCAGGGAATTGAAGACACTTGCACTCCTCCTTATCCCTTCAACAGAACTTTCACGCCACTCATTTAAAAGTATTTAGGGATAACACTAAGGGATTGAGCTGAGCTTCACCCATGTTTTACCCTATGGGATGAATGTCATGCATGTATACCCTTGTTGCGCAGGTATACATGTGTGACCATGACCTGCACGACCAAACAGGACCTGCATTCCTACCTTCTTTTGGGTGCCCCTTCTATCCATTCTTCTCTTTTATTCAAATCTAAATATCCTCTTCAAGATTTAGCCTTCAGAATCCTCTTCAAATCCATTTATGGCATGATTCATTGGTTGGCTTCCTTATCTAAAAAAAATTCTGTGGAACATCCCTCAAAACCTTGTGATTTACATATCATTATGTCATTAAGGATAGAGATTTCATTCATTCAACCTCATCCTTTAAGATGATAATATCTTTAACCCGGGCCTCCTTTTCAGGAGTAAGACCCAGTCTTCATGTTCCCTTAATTTTGGGCCTCCTTCTCAAGAGTAAGTCCCAATCATAATTCCCTAAACTAGGCATCCTTTTTAGGAGTTAGTCCCAGTCCAAGATCGTTAATTTGGGCATCCTCCTTAAGAGTAAGTCTTCAAGTTCCCAAGTTCACTAATCCTGGGCATCCTCATCAAGAGTAATCCCCAGTCATAATTCCCTAACCTGGGCCTCCTTTTCAGGAGTAAGCACCAGTCATAATTTCCTAACCTGGGCCTACATTTCAAAAGTAAGACCCAGTTCTCAAGTCCCTTTAACCTGGGCCTCATTCTTAAGAATAATCCCCAGTCATAATTTCTCTTAACCAGTCTTAACTTCTTTTGATTTGGGATTTCTTCTCAGGAATAAAAACCAATCCCAATTCCCCTCTTAATTTGGGAATCCTCCTCAAGAGTAAGCCCCAAGCTAGAGTTTCCAAATCTCTATAAAGCACATATACCTTTATGGACCTTGTTCCCAGTCTTCTTCTCTAAATTAAGTCATGATCTTTATCTATTTTGGAAATCATACATATATAAGCCCCATATCATTCCTTGTGACCACATCTTTCATGGAACAAATTGTCAGGTTTAATAATACCTATTTTTACTCACAACGAGCATGACTCACATGATCTTATAGTGTAAAAGTAATTACGACACAAATCTTTGGGCTGTTAATCATACGTAAGCCCCAAAATTCCCAAACTAACTATGTGGACTTTGATCTCTACCTTAAAAGTAGAGTACGTAGGAAGCCTTTATGAGGTTCATGCCCATCACCCATTAATTCTCATTCATCCCATATGATGTTAAACTATATCTTAATTCCCAAACAACATGGGTTCTGATTCCTTTTATAACAAGGATATGTAGGTAGCCCATCTACGGGTATGATCCCAACTCTGAAATACTTCATGTCCTTCTGAACGAAAATAAACTTCAAGTGCCCCGCTGAGTGGCTTTAAAACCAGTATGGTTATCATGATAACCAAGAGATATTTATATAATGTGTTGAAGGATACCATTTACTAAGAATATCTAACAAATACAGATGATTCTATATCAGTTAAGAACATCAAATATATATAAAATATTCTTTATATCACATACATATTAATCATTGATTGCCAGATCTTAAAGAAAGCTCATTTTCATAATTGGTAGTGTAATAAAGATTCACGAACATAACTTAAATCTATAAAGAGAGTCCTGGAGTAGACAATAATTTCCCCCATAAAGGTGTGATGAGTTTGACCTCCCATCCTCTCGACCAGTGAAAATTCTGAAGCCTCATCGGTCCACAACTAATGAGCACCTACCTTTAAAAAGTAGGTCCAAATGGATATAGAATCATTGGATGTTTCCAGTTCTACGAACAAACCCTTTAGAAAATGATTGGAATGTTTAAACCTCAAACAAACAAGTTCATCCCTAATTCCAGAGGAAATAACCCATATGTCCCATGTGAACCAATATCCATCAAATAATAGCTCACACTACCGATAAATGAAAGACATTGAAGAAGCATTCCATGTATGAACCTTGAGACAATGATATTGTGATGGAATATCTACTGGGAGATATAGGTCTCTCAACAGGTGTTGATAGAAAAATAATGGTTGTAATATATGTCTACTAATACTGAGGCACAATTTTAATAAACACAGATCATAACTTGAACCATCTCATGCACTACAGAATCATAGAAATCCAATGCTTGCAACTGTCCATGGCTATGGCTGCTAGCTCCCTGAACTTGAGATGGACATCCTAGTGGTGTTGGCGGTATTATGACCACATACTTTCATCCCCCACATATAGATCCTCCTACACCTTTACCGGATCCACCTCACTATGAACCACCTTGTCCCCGTCTGGGAGATCCCCGATCATGACATTTTCCATGTTGTACCTTTCCATCTATTATCTACACTGGACACTAAATACATTTGGTTGGGTGGTATTGTTCTATGAAACCATTCCCATTAAAAGAATAACATCATATTTCCCTAGGCTTCCCTAGCACTCTGAAATGTCTTGGTACTATATAACTACATCCTTAATCTTGCTCATGGAAGGGTCTCATGTTCTGAGATATCTAATTCCTACCTACTAATATATATTTCTCAGCCCTATCCTTCACACTGCTAGATCCATATATATGGAATCTGTCTGATATAAAACTCACTATCAATAGTTCCTTCTCTATAATCTCAATATAGGTGTGGATGCATTAGGGCACTATGCTATCTCAAATCTGTATACGGGGTCCCTGCTCAAACTTCAGTGCTCGAAAGTAACCATATCTAATCATGTTGATAAAGTAACAAGTACGGTTTATGATTCTTTCCATATAATTATCCATGGTCATCCCTCCCTACTGATTCTCCAGAAGCTCCGGAATTGGATTAGAGAGTAAGAAGGTGGTTTAGTACTCCTCATGAAATAGTAGTTGGAAGTCATCCCATGAGATTATCAAATTATCATTCATCTAGATAACCATACTACGCCAATTCCCAACTCAATGAAAAAATCCATAGGAGAGAGAAATTAAGGATGAAACACTACTATAAATATACTAAATATGCATAGACCACTAAAAAGAACGAAGTATGGTAGTGTATACTGAAAATTTAAAGGAAAAAATACATTCCCAAACTAGAAATATGTCCCAGCAAGAAAAAATTAGAAATGAGTAAACAACTGAGAGTACCAAAATCATGTATCCAAAACAATGACCATTGTACACAGTGCAAGCATCCCACATCCTTAAGTTCCTCTAAAGTCACGATTAACCTATCCACTTTCTTCAAATGAAATAAAACATGTTAGGAAAATACCATGATGGGGTGAGTATATACATACATATTAGAACACCCCAAAAATGTGAGGGGGGGGGGGGAGTAAGAGATAGAATAGAAGAGGGAAAAATTAGATAGAGAAAGGTACAATAAAAGAGTAAAACTCAACCCAACAAGAGAGTGAATATTCAATCATCCAAATAGAAGAAGCTCAACCCGGTGAGAAGATGAACTTCCTTTCAAGTATTAGCTATCTACAACAAGAGAGTGGACTCATCCAACCATGAGAATGTAAACACTGAATGCATGTGGAATACCTTTCACATCTTTGTCTCTCATGGAAGGAGAGTAAATATACACAAGGAGTGGGTACTAAATTAGGATATATATATATATATATATAATCAGTCATAGAAACCCAAACTAAGGAGTAAGGGTATATCCATATAACAAATCATCAAAAGAAGATGAGTAGACAAAAGTTCAAAGAGGAAGTCCATTTGTGATTCCCAGTATCTCATGCATCTTCATAAGGAAGACAAATCTAAGGGAAACAATCACCACACCTTGATACTATCTTTTTTTTGGAAACACAAAGTCGTCTGTATGGTTTTATTTATCATCACAAGAATGTGTCTTAGTGGGGAAATCATTCATCTTTCTCATGAGTCTAATAGTTCATCAAACCATGTGTCATCATTGTGTCACATAGTCAAGGGGTCACTAGTTTTACCAAAGGATGCCATGCCTCAGAAAAATAGGAGGGTCCAACCTTGGTAGTTACTATGAAAGACCACTGCCTAATAATACTAGAGAGAACTGCTAGAGAAGGTCACTAAGGATTTCCAGTACCTGGTCCTACTAGAGGGTAATCATAGTGAGTCATCAAGGATACACCACTAGCTATCCCAAATAGAGGGTTACGCCTGGGAGATATCATCGTTGAATACTGCTGCCCATCCTTGTTAGAGGTTAATCCTAGAATATCGAGGAAATACACTACCCATTAATATTGGAGGGTAACATAGAATGATCATTATAGAATTCCACTGCCTAGTCCGACTAGTGGTTAAGCCCGAAATTTCTATAGGGGAATGCCACATCCCAACCCAGCTGGAGGGTAAGCCCAGAAATTCTCTGGTGATTCGGTATGATCACTATCATCATTGGGTGTCTCCTAATCATGTTACAAACACAGAGACATCATATCTAAAAATCCTCTTTTCAGGGAACCATAACAATCTATGTGGTAAAAAACTCATAAACTGCATCTCATGGGACAAAATCCAAGTTCAAATGAAGGAGATACGAAGGTTCAAAGATCACTCAAAAGAGAACAAGTATTACATAGTGTGTGAGGGGACCCACACAATGTGTGGTACCTCTTCACTACTTGGACATGTCTTTGGTTGGTAAACGTGTCCCATATCATGTACTAGGACACAACGTGTAGGTGGATTACACGCCTTGTCCTAACTATCTGAGACCGGGGCCAGGTCTATGCACTCGAACCCCGTGTCTGCATACTTTGGTATACGACATGTTGGTTCACATGAGATGCTACTAGTGTGTCCAACCCATGTGTCTGTACTTTATACATGGCATGTCTCTGTCCATGTATCCCATCACATAGATTATACATAGGAGAAGGAATTACATGACACGACAAGGAAGTACACATTTTTTCAGCCTTATGGGTTCCCAAACCCTAGCATTACCACTAGAAAGGGGCTATATGGCATGTGTTCTTCATTGTACATGGAATGTAGTCATGATTTCTGTAGAAATCCTGGATTCAATATACTTCTTGAAATCCACGTCAACCATTGATGATATCATCTTATATCACTTCGAAATATTTAGATATGGTAGAAGAATGCAAATTCCCATTATCGATCTCCGAAAATCTACCTCATTCATCTATGAGGGTTTGGAAGAAATTTCTGCACACTTATATGCCTCTTTGGACAAATATTTCAATGGTTATTCACTAAATCAGTCCTCCTAACTTCACAAGATTCCTATATCCATGCTCAAATCATAAACTCGTTGTCGATTCATCGATCCACCCCAAATTCGAGAACCCGATCGATCTTGGGATGGCATTCAACAATCGAGAAGGGAACCATGGGGTTCCAACAATGAAGAAAAAGGGAATAAAAAAGAAGAATAATGAAGGTTTTGATGAACGTTGTCCAAACATTCTTGGGCAATGATGAGGAACATTCTCCATGGTTAGAAATAATTGACTAAGCAAAAGTGATGATCCTATTTCAGTTATTTGGGATAAACAAAGGGTGCAGAGAGGGGTATAGATCGATAAATAATTAACAATATACTCAACAATTTAATATCAACTTTAAAAATTACCAATTATGAGTTCTATATCTTTTTTGGATCGATCACTAGTGTATAATGTGTTTAAAAATGAGGGAGGAAATTCTTGTTGGTTTCATTGCACTTCGATTAGCCTTGAATCAGAGGTTCGTTGTTCTTTGATGGAATTATCCAAATGAATTCTCCAATAAAGGTGGGGAGGATATCTTCACCAGGGAATGGAGAATTTTTATCTAACCCTAGATAAAACCCTATAATGAACATTTTATAATATTTTAATTAGATCAATGTTAATTAAGAAATAATTAATTAAATAATTATTTAACAAAACACACCGCCATTGAGCAAGGCATATGATCATCTAGTGTCGACTCATTTTATGTCACACCTAAGGAAGAAACCGTATTCTGGACCCAATCGTGGTCTCATATTTCCAATCCAGTAAACCATTTAAGAGTTACCCCATTTTATTTAATTAACTATGCATGCATAGTATAAATATATTTAATATTTTTATAAAATTAATTCAGGGCACATCGGGTCTTGGAATTTAACATTGTCAAATTCCTTAGCTCTCAAAATATGTTTAGAATTATTGAAAAGTATAACATTAAAAAACTAGGCCTCTATAATATCCAACATCATACCCATCCAAATAAAGTGGTGGTGAAAAACTAATTATAGCACATCGTGGAGATTATATGCCATACGTACACACACGTGGTGATTTCATTTTTCAAAGGATAGATAAGAGGTGAAATATGGTTGTCACATAATAATTATATCATCTTATAATATATATGATTAATTTTAAATTACTTTATAATTTAAATAACACTTGAATATGAAGTAGAAGAAGAAACAAACTTGAATTAATTGGTAAAACAATTACATATTCTTTGATGGACTTCCTTTAAATCTCCTCATAAGGGATTTAGAGATGATATTTTTGGGAAAACTAGAACTCCATAACATGGAAAAGGATGTTGGGGGGAGAAATTGGTAGGGTTTGTTTGAGCTAGAAGGAACAATATGGGGCGAGGAAGTGAGGGCGTAGGTTCCATTTTATAATTGAAGTGATAGTCACTTTTGAGAACTCTCAAAATATTAAATTAATAAATGATGAGTAAGGGTATAAATCCTCTCAAAAAATAATTTTTATAATTTTTAGGTCACATTATTAGTCTTACCTCTTGGATTTAACCCTTTATTAACACTTTTAACTTTTACCATGATAACTTTGATTTTTACTCTTTAAGGATTAATATTGTTACAATAAAATTCCAAATAAACCCAAAATGGATAATTTATGTAATATTTACCTTATACTAATCAGTTTTATGAATTTTATATTTTTAACAATTTTATATAATTTAATAATATATTTTTTCTTTTAAAGTATAATTAATATCTATTTTGATATTATTCATTTCATTGACTTTTCAAAAAATAAGTAAAATAAGTTATCTTTAAAAAAACACTCCTATCATATCAATAAATTTCAAATTTTCCAATACATTTCTTTATGAAATAAATTATTTGAAATTAGATTTATTATAATATTTTTATCTTCATTTATTTTATATTCACATTAATTAAATAATTACTCCATTATCATTTTATAAGACATTAAGGTAATTATTTATTTATTAAAAATTAAAAATATATTATCATGATGAATATAAACGTTTTATATATCAAAATACTATTTATAGTATAATTTATATTCTTTATAACACTATGTTAAAAATGATATAGTTATTATAAATATGTGTACGGTATCATTAAAGTTTCTTTTAATAAAATTCAATAAATATCATAATCTCATCTAAGTAGGTTATAATGGTTTTAATATTGGACCAATGATTCATTTGTTCGACACCCACTAATAAAATAAAATTTAGACAATTTTTAGGGTAATTTTATAATATTTTTAATATTATATTTACCCTTAATAACTTGATTTACATTTTACCGTGTTAATAAATAAATTAGTAAAGTTAATATCATAATGCCCAAACCAAAAAAGAAATGTATTTAAATAATTTGTATAAACTAATTAAAAATTTGGAATCCATTTTTAAAATTATAAAATATTGATGTTTTAGTAATTAATTTATAATTAATACCATTGATATAACAATAAAATGAGTTTTTTAAGTTAAAACATTCAAAATACTGAAAAGGTTTTATATCCAAATTCAATTTAAAATTGATTCTAATGACCGAAAATTGATCAAATGATAAAAAATTAATCTAAATACCCTTTAAAAACAATTAAAAATACAATTTAAAACTATAAAGTATTTACATGAAATAGTTGTTTTTAATTAAAATGAAATATTTTATAAATATCAATCAAAACATAGAACTTATTAGAAAAATACCAAAAATTCAACTAAAGTAATTTTTTTATTACTATTTAAAAGGATACATTTATTTTTTAAAAATATAATTTATAAATGGTGAAAAATTTAGATTTAAACAAATTATTCTCACAAAAGGCGGTAAAATTACGTTTAGAAAAATATAGCCTTTTAATGCGTAAAATTGAATTTATCCTAATATTATGCCTATAAAATATTTCTGGATAAAAAAAATAAAAATATTAATTTTGAAAAATGTTTAATAATATTAATTCACACCATTTTAATTTCATTGTTATAATAGTCTTTAATTAATAGATCACGGTGTGTTCGAATAGTGTGTTGCGAGCAACACAGGCTATTAAATTTATTTAAAAAGAAAACGTACCATAAAATATTGGGGTGTTACACTTAAACGGTTGCATTTATACAAAAATAAAGGATTCTAGGTTGATATGATGGATTTTGAGAGCTTATTTGGTCACAGTTTGAATGAGAAAAAGTTACTTGTGAGGTATAAGGAAGGGGAAGATTGAATGCCTTTTTATAGACGAGGAGGAAAGGCACTCCTATAAATAGAAAAAGGTAAATAGTATTTGGAGGTATAAATCACAATATGTGATTCTATAATGGATATTTAATGTATTAAATTGGATTTATGGTTGACCAAAACTTCCACCACACAAAAATATGACTATTTTTATAATTTTGGTCTTTAATTTCTATGTTCCCCTAATTTTATCAATTTGGTATTAAGGAAACTAGTTTTCTAACCAAAGTAATTTAACCATTAAGAAAAAATTAAAGTGGTATTTTTTTAAATAATATATACACACTTAATTATTAAAAGTATATCTAATTTAGAAAAAATATAACCCTTGTGTGTTGGAAATTAATTTTAAAATAAGTGCATGTAACGCACAAAAACACTACCTTAACCCGACTTGTGATAAGGATGTCTTTCTATTTAAAGTTAAATATATTAATTATAAAAGATCTATTGGTCCAAAATTTTAACATATTTTATATTTATTAATATTTTTAAATCAATTATCATAATATAAATTTTTATTAATTTTAATATCATTTATTGTAAAATAACATTAATGTCAATTATGACATTTTTTATTAAATTTTAGTTAAACATTTTCAAAATAATTTGGGATTAAAATATATTAACTTCACATATTTGTAACAAGATATATTCATTTAATTTTTAACACAATATTTCATTAAATTAACTCTAATTTTAAAGTTTTAACATCATTTATTTGATTTAATTATTAACTAAATAACCAATTTGTTAGCATTTCTTAAGAATTTAATGGAATTATATCATCTCCAAAAAATATAGGAAAATTACCATGATAAAAAAATAAATTTATATAACCCAAAAAAATTGCTTCTTCCATACTCTAAAACATAATAAATTTTAAAGGATAAGAAGGTTCCTTTTTTGTCTTTTTTATATACTTAAATTATTATATTGGTATTTTTTAGGGAATTGTATCCCAATAAATCATAAAATTAAACCCAACATGGGTTATGGCCTACATATTTCCATCCAATGGATTTGGGAAAAGTTTATAGGTCATTTTAGACCTTATGTTTAATCTTTAGCCCCTTGTTATGCTTAATTTTACGCTAATCACTATAATTAATATTAATTTCATCCACTAATATTTTAGTTCAAAATCTATGTTTATCATATAAAACTACTATTATACTAATTACAACCATGTATTTCCATTTTTCCACATTAAATTCACCGAAGTAGAAAAATTAAATTTAAAGCTAATCCCACATACGTGGTGAGAAAGTGGGTTTTTAAAGTGAAAATATTCCAATGTTGAATAAGGTTTTATATGTAAATTTAATATAAAATTGATTCCAATGACCAAAATTGTATTAATAGATTAATAATTTATCTATTTTTAATTTAAAAACAAATTAAAAATATAATTTAACATAAATAATTATTTAAATGAAAATGCAGTTTTTAACCAAAATACATTAATTTTCAATATTCCTCAAAAAATGAATCATCACAAAAAATGCCAAAAAATAATCTTAATATAATTTTTATATTCTTTCAATCTAAAATTAAGTTTATTGTGACAAATAAAATTTTTAAAAGTGAAAAAATTTAGTTTTAAAAATAAGTGCATCCTTAAAAGGTGGTAAAACTTGGTCTTACGTGTAACTCAAGAAAACATTGTGTTACATGTGGCTCTAGATTATCTTGATGTAGAATATAATGAAATAATAACATTGTATAGTGTAAAAAGTAATATTAAATTGGTTCTCTCATTTAAAATAAGCTATATTCAGTGTTTTATGAAATGAAAAATATCAAAAGTTTAAATTAATTCAAAAAACATTTCACAAAATCTTGTGGGGTTACATTACTTAGTTTAGATTTGTAGATGGCCAATCATCAATTTTCAATATTTGATTGGATTCAAAATTAGAGAAAATGGATGTATTGACCAAAAACCTGAAAATTTAGCATATGAGCTCACCCCAAAATAGTCTAATAGATGGAAATATAAATAGTGGAAAGAAGGAATAGGATTTGAGATCTTACCTTGGTGGATCAAACACACTAAACATCGATGTAAATGGTGATCTAATAAAGGTGATATGGTGGAAACTAGGTGAGGTATCAGTGGGCTATCTCACATAGATCCTTTTTAATAAGTGAAGAAAATGAGGCTATATCAAAAATATCATATTCCCTTTAAAAAAAATAACCTATCCATTTACACGACTTGAAATATTTACACACAGTGTAAAGAATAGGTTTATCCCCTCAAGGGAAAGCTCATTCATGATGTGCAAGATGTCTGGACAACCATGGTACATGTTGGGTATTTAATAAATTCTCTGTATTTGTCCTGCATCCATAATCCAACCCACCAGAAACATTTCCTCTGAAAAGGAAACAGACTGAACTAAGGGTATAATTACCCAGTCTCATGATAAAAGGTATACTAAAAATAGATTGAATTAATTTCAAAGAGTAAATACCTAACTTAAAATATATTATGTTGTAACATCCAATCCATAGAACAACTCATCCTTGAGTTTCCATTTTGAGGGTCATAAAGAATCATCTATGAAAACTTATGGCCACTAGCACGTACATCGACCTCTCTCTCCCAGGACTCATCTTACACACAGATATGCTTCTATAGCACCCGCATGAGAGGAATTGATCTCACTCATAGATCTTTCATGCCAAGATCATGCATATATATTGGATTCTCATAAAAGGTCACATCTACCTCTAGCTCCATATCCTTATGATCAAATGATTGTGATGGGTCAAAGTGATAATTATGAAGTCATGATACCTGAAAGACATTATGAATGGAACCGTATAACTCAGACAACTAAAATTTATAGGCTATCGACCCAACCCTTTCTATAATATATAATATCATGACATAATTATTAGATATCTTTCCCTATCTCAAATCCATCTTTTACTCAATCTTGGTGACACTCATAGAAAAATTGGATGTCCTCCCTCAAACTCTAACGGTAATCAGTGACGATATGTATAAGACTTTTTCTTGGAAATGGTTGTAGCCATATATTTTTAAATCAACGGTACCTTCCCTAAAGTCTCCCAAATGATATGAGTACTAGTAGTGTTAAATCACATACCTATAACCATCGCAAAGATGAATAGAATGGATTACTGTAAAGTTCCTTACAAGGACCCATCCAAATCATTTGTTGAAAGATGTTATTGTAGAACAAATGAATGAGATGTATATGCTTCTCCCAATATCCTATAAAATGAAGGATTTATTCATGGAGCTTGTAATCTAACCCCTGTATCATATTCAGGGACTAACCATTGATATGATGGTGATATTCCATAGTCATAAGAACCTATGAAGCCAGTTGTTTTTGAAACTCCTTCCAGAACTACGACATATACTGGGCACCAAGGTTAGATATGAAAGAATGGGGAACATCTTGATAGAATTTCATATCCAAAATATAAATCCTTTTGATCTCATTAAGGGATAAATTATATCAAATAGGTAGGAATTGTGTTACCTTGGTCAAACTATAAATGATCACCTATACTACATCTCTGCCTCGAGGGGATCTCAGAAAACCATTCACAATGTCCATAGTGATGTCATTCCATTTCCTCTCAGGAATGGATAGAGGCTATATAAGTCTAGATGGTAACTAATGAAACACCATCACCTACTAAATAGTGGGTCACCATATGATATAAACTCCAATCTATCCCTTTATACCCACTAGCCAATAATATTTCCATACACCTCAATTCATCTTGGTAAGCCCATGGTGAACTTCCAAAACAAGAGGATGAGATTCCCACTTCAATGCATCCCATAAGTCTGAAGTAACCCAAATATCTCCATTTAAGTTTCATATCTCATCCTCTCAAACAACCTAACTAGGATGTGGGTCCTCACTTGAGATACACTCCCTTATGACTAATCCCATGTGATAAAAAATATACCTTATCTACACCCATTCAAGAAGAGAGGATTTCACTGCAAAATCTTCAAAAAATTTGTACCCATAATATTCCTAATTTTGTAGGTTTATCGTTGAAAATAGAGACATATACTACCACTCACTACTAGAATCTTCAATGGCCTTTGTCTGAGTCTTATGGTTTAGGAAATAAGGTAAAACAATTCTCTTTTCCGGAATGTATGCAAGATCAAAATCCAATAACTGTAGGTACTCTACCCACCTACACTTCATAAGATTCTAATCATGCAATGTGGAAATGTATTTGAGACATTTATAGTCCATGTAAATAAATAGCCATTAAACCTATAGATAATTTCTCCAACAACATAAAACATGAACAACAACTTCTATATCTATATCGTGTGTAGGGTAATTCCACTCATGAGGTCTCAACTGGATGGACCAATATGCTACAACATGATCTACATCCATTAAAACTGATCCTAGACCAATTCATGAAGAATCACAATAAACTGTATAGCTCCTTCCAAGATCTAGATGAATTTGTATCTGCATTGAATTCAGTTTCCCTTTCAACTCTTAAAAGGTTTTATCACATGATTATGTCCATAGTAACTTCACACATTCTTATTGAAGCATGTAAAAGGTTCTACTAGGCATGGGAATCCCTGAATTAATTTCATGTAATAGCTAGATAGCTCCAAAAAACTACATATATCAGAGAAATTATTATCATGATCTTAGGAAACCATGGTTCTCAACTTCTCTTGGTCAACTGATACACTTGCTTCTAAAATTATTTTACCCAACAAGTGAACATTATGAACCTAAAATTGGAATTTTCTGATCTTAGCATATATATAGTTATCTCTCAGGGTATTGAACATGATATCAATATGTGTGGAATGTTCATGTAGAGTGTGAGAATATATCAATATATCATCCACACATATTACCACAAATGAATCCTGATATGGGTGGAAAACCAAATTCATCATTTCTATAAAGAATAAAGTAACATTCAAATGTCTGAATGACATAACTTGATACTCAAAAAAGTTGTACCTACACCAAAACTCCATACGTGGTATGTATGATGGATGAACATGAACCTAATGGTAGTCCTACCTCAAATATATCATATAGAAAACAATTTCTACCTAGAGTTGTTTGAAGAGGCATTCTATACGAGGTATTGGATACTAGTTCTTAACTGTAATCTTGTTCAATCAATGATAATACACACAAAACCTTAGGGTACCATATTCCTTCTTGGAGAAAAGGACAGGTGAACCCCATGTATAAGTACCATGTTGTATAAAACCCTTCACTTCAAAGTCTTCCAAATGATACATGAGTTCCTGGAGCTCTTTCAGTTCCGTAATATAAGTAGTAAGGGACAATTGTTCCACTCATATCACTATCTCAATTGTGAACTCTACCTCTCTCATATGAGTTAAACTTGAGAATTTATTTGGTAATACATCCCTAAAACAATCCTCAATGGGATGTAATTCTTGAAGATGCATTCCATGATCAATCATAAAGAGAATATCCATCAGGGATGTCATTTTTCATATCCCACAATGACCTAGTCTAGATTGACTTTATTGGACATCCCATTCACCCTTATGAATATAATTAATTCACTCAGGTGATATAAAAGACACATATGACTATATAAATCAACATAGACATGTTAAGGATAAAGAAATTCCATTTTCTGAATGATGTTAAAGTCATCCATCTCATGGGAAATGAAATTCCATAAGAATTGGTACCCAACCATCTCAAGGGGGTACTCCTCCCACTGGTGGATACTCTCTTTTAAAACCCCTAGTTCTGTTTCATGGTTCATAACACCAAATAAGTACTCCATTACTAGGCCCAAACTATCCATAATTTCAAAATATATAAAAGAGTGAAAACCAACTATATAAAACAAGTAAGATACTAATTTAGAGGATACTAGAATAATACCTCTCACTATAGAAGGCCCTGGACTCTGCTCCTTCGGTATAGGGTATACCGCAAAGATATGGCCAGTTACACAACCCTATGATGCAACTTGAATAACATGAGTAGGTCAGATAAACTAGCGCTAAACCATTGATATCTATCTACCCTATCCACGACCACACCCTCAACCTGATCAGTCGGTAGTAGAGCAACTACATGCTTGGTGTGGTTTCATTGATCCTGATGAAAAAACTAATAGAAATCATCTTCTTCTTTGAATATATGGAAGAGTCCTGAAGATGTTACGAAGATGTCCCACCCTAGAGTTAAATCATCATTCAGTGGGATATGTGAGCCATTGGGGATTACTTTTCCCTATATTTCTTCACTGGTGGAATACTACGTAACTACTTGTCGGTGCAATCTAACTATTTGTACCCCATGTGCATGCTCAAAACATCACTTCCTAAAACACAAGAAATCCCTACCATATATTAGAAAGGAACTTCCGCAGTCCCAACCATCGACTTACCTCACATTATTCTCGATTATGAGGGCCTCATTTACTTTATTAAAAATGGTAGACAATCAGAATACATTCACCCATGATCATATGGGGTGTGAAAGCCCATCCTCAAATCATCTCGTAGTTATCAACTCATTAGCAGTAAGAATCAGTGTGAAGAATTAAATCTCAATAAAATGGTTCTATAATAAACATGGGGCATTGTTGTAAATTTATAAAATCCCTATCATAGTCCTCCCTTAGAGTTTGTAGAAGTAAGTAATCATAGAAGGATTTTTGGATTTCCACTCAGAGAATTCCCTGATATTGATCATCCTGAGAAATAAGATCCAAAAATTTCATAGTATAATAATAAATCATATAGTTTACAAGTTGGAAAATCTTATCTAGAGGTGTCTCCAGATTCTCAAAGATAGGCATCATAGACTCTACCCATGATTTTGCAACCAGAGGACCACCATTCTCTGAATAGATGATAGGATAATGCTACTAAAATTCTCATGCCAACTCTGCCAAAGTAGGGGAAGGTCGTGGAGGTAATACTAATTGATCATGGCCCACCAAATTTGTATCATGATCTTCAGAACCCTCATGGTGTGCAACTTGAGGAAGATATGGTGTAAAATCTCTACAATTTCATGATGTGTGACATAGAAAATATTTAACAGTAAACATGAAATAGGATAACTGGATTTGATAGCTACAAGTCCATCTTATAAATTAACCTCACATCTCTATGTCCTCTTAAATATAGATCAACGTGATGAGAAAAGTCATAGAAATCATAAGAGATACAACCTAATACCCACTACAATGTCCAGGTTAGGGTCCAGGTCTCACATAATATAGCACGATTTCTAATATTTGGAGTGTCTATTATAAATTATAGATGAAAACACCCTTTACCATGTAGTTTTAAAATCCATTTATAGGTAAAAATATCATTTAAATGTTTAAATTTATTATGTTCTGACTTATTTATATATATTTATATATAGATATAAAATTCCAGTTAGCTGCCTCACCATTCTAAATTTAAAAAGGTGCATTATTTTTATAAACAACAATCAGTATGTCCAAAAACTGTGACATGAACTTTACATGTAGTATCAGGATGTAACCTTTCATTTATAATTATTTTATTTAATGAAATACCATTAAAAATTATAAAATTTCATGATTCATAAGTTATAATTGGAATTCAACATTAAAATCCTCTAATGTTACAATCCATATAACTAATGGTTTAATGCTAAACATGGTATAATTGGTTAACTAAGGTTGAATCATCAATATATTTGAGAAAAATATGTTTAGATTGTTGTCGTCACTTTAATTAATCCAATTACATCACCCCTTCAAGATATTTTTTCACATTTACATATATAATAATCGAGGCACAAACTATATGCAGTAGGAAATGCACACAGAAATTAAATGTGGAATGGAAAATTCATGACATATATATTCTAAAAGTTCCTAAAAGGATGAATGTGATGTTACCTATATCCATACCAAGACAAGGACAATATAAATCCATAATAATAATATCAGAAATAACAACATCAAAAAAATATACACCTCCAAATGGTGAAATCAATACAACTATAATAATAAATAACCAGAATAACTATAACCCATCCTAGGTAATTTGGGTTTCCTCAATACATGGGTCATCTATTCAGAAGAATAGTCTCATTACCCAATTTTGATATATCATGGTCTTTTTTCTAATACACAAACAACATGATAAATGCAAATAGTGCTCTGATGCAACTTTTTATCAACCTAACCTAAAATCCACAAAGTGGTTTTGTAATACAGTTGGCCACATGACCTCATGCACACCTCCCCATAATCCAGAGGATTTTGATTAATAATTAGGGCCTTGGGTTTTTCCAGGGGGGATACTATTCTCTCACGAGATATAGTGTATCACATTGGTAAATAATAAGTGGAACCAATGGAATTAGTAATAAACGAGAACAAATAATAATAATTAATCATTTAGTTAAATAAATAGGCGGAAGGTAAGTCATGAATAGACTAAAAAATTATTATGATTATTTCATCCATTTATACAAAATGTTGTTCACATGATATAGGGGAAACATGAATATACCACATGCTATAAAAAAAATACAATAATAAAATTGTTTTCACTACTAGTATCATGAGTATAGACTCGATCCTATTCTCCCATTCTCTATTATATTACTCAGAATAAAAATTTAGAAGCTGGATGACTCCATTTTTCTATACATATAACCATAAAGTTTTTTTAGGTACCATAAGGGACCTAGACACATTTTGAGATATACTCGGTAGTGCACCGCCAATTGTGTCTATTAATGTATAGCAGGTTCATATAAAATAATAATTTCCTTCATAATAGTAAAACAATATGTAAAATGTAAAAAGGTTGGATTTGGTTCTCAAGGATACCAAGTAGACACTACATTCTTTAGCTTAAGTTGGATGATCTCTAAAAAAGATACCATATAAGTACACATATATGGTCTATATACGTACTGACGTCTATAACCATATATATTGATACCTATACTGGTCTAGACCTGAGGTGTAACTCAAGCATCTGTGTGTAGTACCACGTGTCTCTAAAGTATCAAGGGATTCCATGACTAGTCAAAAAAAAAAGTTTGGACACCCTTCCACATGCATAACTAAGTTGTATACCCTTCCAGAGTATCATATATTTATGGGACAACCTACCCAAGTGTCACAAGTATGTGAGAATCCTTTCCTGAGTGTCCCAAATATATGTGATTCCCTTCCCAAGTGTCATAAGTATATAGAAGACCCATCCCGACTGTCACAAGTATTTATAAATAGTACTAGTCAAGATTTAAAATAAGCCATGTGTTGAATTGTACATAATGTATATTGTCATTTAATTATGGGGAATATAGTTAGTCATTCCAACTTTCCTTGACCTTAAACTTAGGTAGTCGCTTCACATAAGAATCAATCTAAGACCACTTATAAGGAGGTTCATCCAAATAAACATTCAATATATATGGAAGCATCACATGATAGCACCTTAAGGGATTGAACTAGTAGAAGAAGTGAAACAAACCACCTTAAACCAATGTATAATGGAATATCTAGTATTGAAATAAATTACAAATAATGAAATATTTTGTTTTAAGAAACACATGGATGAGTCTGGAATGAGGAACAATGTAACATAATATAAAATGACTCAAATTTAATGTAAAAATTATAGACCACCTTCCTTAGTTTCATAGATTATAACTCGTTCTTTATCAGCCTTTGATTCAATCTAGAATGGGATAAAATAGAATAATAGAAAAGAACGCTGAAATTTGAGAATACGAAATCACACCAAAATTGCACAAAAGATGGAGAGATAAATTATGAAAGAAGGAAGAGGATTAGATATATTACCATTGAAGATACAAAGCACTTTATAGTGAGGAAAAAAGTGCTCAGATGAAGGGGATCTATTGAAACCTAGGTGAGGCATCAAAGGGTCTCTCTCATGCGGCTACTTCTATGTGAGAGAAGGAAGATACGCTCTTTCAAAAAAAAGGCTTTGCCCATTTTTTTTTAAATAGCATTGCAATTTACACAGTGTGTAAGCTTTATATGCCATGTAAATCCGGGGTTTCTCCCTTAATAGAAAAACTCATTCACAACATACAATGGGTCTGGATAACCCCATTACATATCATGTAATTAACACACAACATGTATTTGGCTAGTAGTCAGCCTCCATCCCACATAAAACATTTCCTTCCAAAAATAAATAAACTAGTCTAAGGTCATGGTTACATGATCTCATGGAAAAAGGGAAACATACAAATGTTTTACTAAATTTAAAATAATACATACCTCACTGAAAATCACGGATGTTAAAAAATTTACAATCATCTTGGTGGACTTGGATTTCCAAATTCACACCAAAAATAGAGTATCACCATAAATTTCAACCATAGAATATCATTTAAAAATTGGATACTGAATACATTAATAATTTTTAGTCATTTATAGGTCCCTTATAATTTGTGAAATAACACAATACATAACATATTCATAAACATCATAAATAACTAGGGACCAGTAACTCTTAGTTATAGGACCATGGTCATCGATTGTTATTCCCTTATTTAATCATGAATAGATAAAATAAAAAAACTAAAAAATTACATAAATTAAAGATGTGGGTTAATAAATAACGAATTAGAGAAAAAATCTTATATATAAAATAGTTGAAATTGAGCCTTATTTCAAAAAAAACCTCATGAAATTCCACTTAATGAATTGATAAGTAATGTGTATAAAAAGTCAGCTTGGAGAAGAGAGAATGGGAGTGGGGAGTTTTGTAGATCTCACTATTTTAGTAAAAAAATGATGGCCTTATTGATTTTAATAATTTATTAAAGCAAATAATTAAAATAATTATAGTTTCTAATTTTTTTGATAAACACCATTAAGACATTGCTGTATGGCTCATGACATGATTCCTTGGCTAGAACCACCTTGTTGTAGGGACAATTGGGTATCAATGTGATATATAATCCATATTTAGTATAAAAAACCTATATAATCCAACCAAGGGTCCCATTAAAGTTTGATCTCTTGATCTCACAGTGAAACATCCTCATCAATGAGAGCCTCATGGTAAAACCCACCATGTTACAACATGATTCACTTCCATCATCAAAAAAATTAATCTTATGATAAAAAATTTGTTTCTTAAAAAAATCTAAACACTTTTTTATCCCTTGGATATGGCGTGGTCTATGAACATACTAGAAAAACTAATTCTACATGGTTACCATTCACACTATGATTCTATTGGCCGTATCATGACCACTAACCTATTATAGAAGTTTAGCCTTGATCCCAAACTGAATTCTTGAAACTCCACTCCTAACTTACATTGATAACTCTGACACCAAAAAAGTGACATAAAACAAATGGTCATATTGATATTTAACTCAAACTACTTCAACTAAATTATAGGGTCATTTCAATATCCTTTCTATGTGAAAACACATTCTAGAGTTGTGTTCTAACTGTGACATTGACAATTCGGTGAAAAAATTATCATCTTAGTTCCATCACCCATAGATATTAATATGATAGTAAAAACATCTTTATAAAACAAATAAAACTAGATAATAAAATCCAAGAAACTAATTACATCTATGTAAACTCCCCTCAATAAGAATTACCTACCCGATCACACCCCAACCGACTTACCTGAGGCCATGATGGAACCATATTGACCACTACCTCATAACACACATTCTCCAATGATAAAAAATAATTATACCACATCATTACTGACTCTTAAACCTCAAATATTAATTGTAAAATCCATTAAACATAGAATTTACATCGTACAATAATATATATAATAAAAATGGAAAAATTTTCATTCATAGTATACCTCTAACTGTCAATATTTTGTAAAATTTCCCCAAGAAGGAAATCTTGATCATGTGAAGTTGTATCTAACCCGAACCTCCGGATTCCTATCCACCTTATGGGTTCACACAAATTATTTACCACTTACCACTCTACTGATTATCCCCTTATATTCTATTACCTATGGGTATGGATTAACTATAACTACTTCTTGGATGTTTAGTTCATAGTTCTACATCAGACGCCTGGGTTTTACCTAATCCCTACCATCCAAGTATTTGTGAAGATTGTATAGAAAATATATCTAGATTCACCTTATATAAAACACCAAAGAGTATAATATAGATCATTAACATTGGGACCATATATTTATTGTCACCATAAACTAAAAACATTTCATAGATGAACAACTCCAAAATTGAAACATAGACCATTGACTCTAACTGATCTGTTGTACTCTTTGTATCTATAATTTTTTCTACCAAAATATACACTACCTAAACAATTTTATGGTACTTGTGGTTTGAAAAAACCATTTAAATTTATGATCTACTTTTCTATTATAATATATTAAACCACTTTGAAAAATAATTTCAACATAGTTATATTTAATTTCACGCTAATTGAATTCTAAATACTATCTTCCAGACATCATATGTAACACCAAAATACTTAAAAATATTTTCATGTTAGAATAACTATTATTTTCTCTCTCTTTATATGCAATATCATGTTAATCTTATGCCACACACCACACTGAGTTACCTTGGGTTATACATAAGAAAATATTTTACTGTCTTATAATGGTGAAGCTATTTTAAAACATAATTTTGTAAATTTTATATATTTTTTTTCAAATAAAACTTCAATTTTTAATTTTATATTTAAAAATGATCTTAGTGTGGATTTTTGGTATTTTTATGAGAAGTGTCATTTTTTAATGAATAGTGAAAATACTGCATTTTAATAAAAAAAATTCTTTTTCGTTTAAATAATTATTAATGTTAAAATATATATTAAATATTTTTGAAGTAAAAAATAGATATATAATTCATATATTAATCCAATTTAGGTAATTATAATCCTTTTTATATAGAAATTAGATATAAGAACTTATTGAACATTTGAACGTTTCTACTTTAAAAACCTGATTTCTCACCACATGTGCATGATTAGAATTAATCTTAATTTTACCACATTTTGATTTGATTTTTGAAAAAATTACATAAATGGCTGTAATCAGTAAAGTATTTTTGGTCAAATATGATCGCCTTATTTTTTGATGAAAAATTTCAAGGAAAGTGATTAATATTAACTAAGGTTACTGAGGTAGGATTAAACTTAATAAGGGTCTATACCATAATATTAAAGACCAAAATGACGTGGATACCTGTCAAAAAGTAATTTTATAGGAATAATTCTACCATATCTCCATTTGTTTATAAGTTTATGGGCTATTGTGATATTATTAAAAGAAAGTTTCCTTTATGAAAGGTTGTGTATGGAAAAAGAAAAAAACTGAAATTTCATTACCTCTGACATTTATAAAAATCCGAGATATGTAAAAAACATCATATTTTAGGGTGCACATATCTTTTTTAAATATAAATGGGTTATTTTTATCCTAATAATTTATCCTTAATTTTTAAAGATGGATTAGTTGCTTAAAATTCTTAAAAAATGCCAACATATTGATTATTTAGTTAATAACTAAATAAAATAAAAGATACTATAAATATTAAAAGTGCACTGGATTGATTTAATTATTATATTTATTTATTTTATATTAATAAACAATTTCATTAAAATTAAACTTAATTTGTTTTAATTTTAATATGGTTTTTATATATTAAAATTAAAATTTAATAAATAATGTCAAAAGTGACATTATTGTTATTTTATAATAAACGATATTTTATTAAATGATTTAAAATTAATAAAATTAATATATTATTCTAATATATTTTTAATTATTAATAAATATTAAATATTATCCATTAAAGGACCAATTTAGCTTTTATAAATAACACATTAACCCATATACTATAAAAACATTTTTAACATCGTCTGAGTTTAAACAGTGTTTTAGCGCGTCACATGCGCTTGTTTTAAAATTAACTTCCAATAAAATGACGTTTTTGATTTTATAAATTAGATAAAATATTACTAATTAACTGGATATATATTTTCTAATTAATTTCACTTTGTTTTATTTTTAATTCTTAAATTATTTAGTTTAGAAAACTAGATGATTTTATAAAACCCAAAATAATAATATTATGGAATTCTAGAAGTTAAGGAACAAAATTACTAAAATGAAAATATTTATTTTGTTTTTGAGGTTTTTATTGAACATTATTACCCATTAATGCATTATTATTTAATTTTTTAGACACTTTATGTAAGGTAGACCTCCCAATAATGAATACTTTTTTAATTTACAGGAGTGCCACTCACCCTCCACTATAAAAGGCAAGTACTATACCCCTTACTCGAAACTCTCAAGCAATTTTTGATTGACTATTTTCTACATAAATAACTCTTAAAAATCCCTAACCTAATACTAGAAGACTAACTATGGGAAGAAAGGTATCCAAGTAATTTGTTGGCTATAAACCAAAAGAAGTTACCCGTTTAAGAGGTAATATGTTCTCTCAAGCTCTCTAGTTTCATTTTCATTATCCACCAACTCAAATATCTGTATTATATTATTATATAATAAAAAATTATTCAAAATATATTAGGATGTTTTTATGTGAATTAATAGATATGAACTTATATACATATACATATAATGGGCAACGAACATACTATTTACCAGTAAGATGAACTATCGCCTCACGAAATGATGATGATTATTTTTCCATTATCACCAATCATGGTGGCCATTATAATTGACACAATATATATAAATTTTATATATGATATTTATTATGAATTTATTCTTATTTAATTATTTTATAACAGAAACCCTTATACTTTCTATTTTGTATAAATATGGCAACATCATCTGTGGAAGTCTGGACTATCACCTCCTCAAAGCGAGGTGACTCATTAACGCTATTCATGGAGCGTATTAAGGATGATTTTAAAAAAAATATGTAACTTATATAACATATATATGATTATGTAATTATAATATTCTTATTTATCATTTAATTTTTATTTGTTTGATACAAAATAATTAATAAAAGTAGCATTCATTTATACATACAACCTACCGTCTTCATGAATGTGGCATTTCATTTCTTATCTCCAAACATTATATATAATTATAAATACATATATAATTATTATATATGATAATTAATTCATGTTTTACATTATATAGATGATTAAAAAATATTCTAATTAATGACAAAAACAAGTAACAAGTTAAAACCTACTCGAGAAAACAGGGCAATTAATTCCAAAAATAGTGAAATTAATTAATGTTTGTCAACAAACGGGTAGTGAGATATTATAAGAAGTTAACATATGGTATTATAAAAATGCATATGATTATGGTATAAGTTATTAACTTATTTTAAATCATTATAAATTAGGATAAATACCACACACAAAATTAAGGGTAAGTTAAGGGATTTCATCTCAATTTACATTCCATTGAGACTTATTTGTTCGTATACACCAATTAAATTTCATATGATGTTTATAATTACATTTGAAATGTTATACCAAGAATATAATTAATATAATTATAATATATGTTTTATTTTATTCCTTCATGTGGATTATTATTTAAATGTTTCAATTTGAAATGGGATACTTTATAAGATTTGAAGATTATTTTCCTCAAGAATGTTCTTAATGACAATCATTACAATATCACTTCCTTTTGTGATTATTAACTTTCCCTAGAAATAGTTACTTTATGGTAATATTTTTCCCTGTAAATTTCCTTTAATATCTATATTTTCACATGACTATTATTATAATGCCTAAACTATATATCATTTTACATACAATGCTTACTTTGACAGTTATTTGATTAACTGGGGAATAAATGATAAATCCATATACTTCATTCAATATAATGATTTGATAAGGCATATTTTTTATTACATAAACATATTATTAGATATGATTAATTATTTAGAAAGTTATGACATAGGTGGGTCTCGATAATAGATATCCCCTCAACGAATCGATAGTCTCAAGAGATGAAATAATTGGCCAAAATAGTAGGGTTGTTACCCAATTGCTAAAACGTCTTAAGTAAGGTCTTAAAATAAATTCTTAAATATACATAGTAAATATAGTGTCTAATAGTAAATAATTTCAAAAAAATTAGTTTCATTTTTTGATTCATCTATTTGCGTTGACATATCTATGGATACATTTAATTTAAAATTCATTGATTAAATGGCTTGTGTTATTAGTTATTTTCCCTTCCATGTTTATTTATTCTGATTGATTCAATATTTCATCCAATTTTAATACCCTTAATGATTATTTTAGATCACCCTTAAAATGTTTACTTTCCCCTGGTTATGAAGAATAAATCATTGAATAAGCGTTCAAGGATGAAATTTATTTAATTTCATTATGTATCATGTTTGTATTTTGTATTTCCCAATGTATTATGGGTATCATGTTTATAATTTGGAATTAAAAGACATATAAACTAATTGGTAAATTGGGATTTTATTCCTTGTAATCATTCCAACATAATAAATTAATGATCTGACATGAGGCTTCTAGGGTCATGACATTACAGTTGGTATTAGAAAAAATTTAGTACCAACCTTGAAAACTAGATTTAGAAAACATATATTTGGGAGCACAACCCAATGATAGAAATGGAGGATAATTATACAAGAATATCATATAATTTTGGTAAGGTAGCGATTATTTGAATATTCCTAGCAATACATCCCTGTCTGGACACTCTATATGGATGTGGCTCTGGAACATGTATAACTATCAATAACAACTCTAACAAGGTGTGCCAAGCCTAAATTGGTGTAACCCACTACAGAACAATGGGCCTCATTATACACCTATTTTGAAACTCCAGGGGTATACCCTTAAGATAGTTCACATTTTTCTACATACCATTATGATGGATTCAAATGAAATTATTTCCCAAAAGAAACCATGCTTATGAATATAAGGAAACTACATATAAATTTATTAATTTATATTAAGTATTTTTATAGTTTTGAGATTATACATTATGATATTATCTAACATAGTATATGTCGTCATTTAGAAATTCAACCTATTAGAATGGTATATGAACCTTATGGATGAACATGATCCCAAGAGTAAGAAGAATCAAATATTTCATGTTCTTAAGACAATATTTTAAAGGGATATAGTATACTAAACATTCTCATCATACAAGGAAAAAATATCATGTGATAATGAGATGGGTAAAGAATTATCCATGTCATATATCTTCAAATGAAAACCATGACAAGTATAGGCCATCTGAGTACCATGAAAAAGGGAAATGATTTAAATTAGATGAAGGGAAATAAGGATTCTCCTAGATGTGATAATTGTTGAATGAAACACTCCAGTACTTGCTTAAAGGGAATTAGAGTTTTTTATAAGTATGGAGAAAAATACCCAAAAGTTTATAACCACAAGAGAAATAAAGAAGATTCCAATGTCTGATGCTTCTAATGTAACGATATGGGACACTATGAAAATCAATGTCTCAAGAGTCAATGAAATATACCCAAAATGATGCAATTTGATAATGGTCAAATTATGCTACTAATTCTTATGAATAGTAATAATTAATATTAATATTAAATAATTATGTCATTTGAATATTTTATCAGCGATGTACTGGTTATAAGTATTATGGAATATATGAGGACTGTACTACAATACTACTCCATTAAAGATTTTAGAATAATATGTTGAATGATACCAAGAAAAGATATTTAGTATAAAGATAAAATTTACTAAAAACACATTATTTGGGTAAAGAAAACCCTTAATATATTTCTAATGTTGAGATAATGATGAAGAAATGATTTATTTGGACAAGTTTTGACTACCTTGAAAATGATTAATGAATTTTTTAAAAATGGTCTATGCTATCATCAATGGAGTTTACAACAGTTTTGGATTTAAGGAATATATCAAATAACATGTGTTGTAATTAATAAATAAGGAATAATGAATGTTTCTAATAAGGTTTTAGGGTTATTAAATTTATTAACATGTTTGAATAGAATATATGAAGAGGATGTTAACATGATTGGTGTGTGATGATTATATAGATACTTCATGTCGTTTATATTAATAATAAGTTCATCTTGGAAATTCAAAAATCTCTATTATAAAAGTGTCGCATCCTAATCATTTGGAAAAGATAATCATTTATGAACTAGATCATTTTGATCATTGAATATAGTTTAGAGATTTATATATTAAATCAATATACAATGGATTTTTTTTATAAGAGAAGTATTATAAATAGGTCAAGTCATGACCAAAGGATAATATTTTTCTTATAGAAATGTACTAATTATGTATATTAACATATATTCTTAGAGAGTGAAAGAATTAATTAACTCCAGTAAAAATGATTTTGGATCCAAATACTTTGTCCTGTTACCTTATTTTCTAATGAATCAAATGGCCCCTTAGATCATTAAATAATTAGTTCATTTTATTACTAACATTCTCCTAACCATGTTCTCTATCACTCTCCATCAGAACATGATTGTTAGATCTTTACTATATATCAATGCTTCCATTTACCACCTATGTTATCTATATAGGGAACCAATTTGCATAACCATCATAATTTCCTTTATCTTTTATTATGAAGATGTGTTATTAACATTATTCGCAATATTGGATTTTCAATAAAAGTATTTTCAAATATCAATTCCTTGATTTGTGATATCATGTTTAAATCTCAAGGATATAACTTAATTTAGGTGGGGAGAATGTAAAACTGAAATAATTTAAAAATATTTTCATGTTAGAATAAATATTATATTTTCTCTCTTAATATGCAGCACCATGTTAATATTATGCTACACACCACACTGATTTAACTTGTGTTACAAGGTAGATTGGGTTTTACCGCCTGTTAAGGGTGCAAATATTATGAAATAAAATTTTGGAAATTTGGTATATTTATTTTTCAAAATATAATTCATTGTTTAATTTGGAATGTAAAAATTATCTTAGGTTTATTTTTTTTATTTTTCTGAGTAGCCTCGATTTTTAATAAATAGTTAAAGTACCGCATTTTCGTAAAAAACCTGTTTTTTAATTAATAATTTCTGTTAAATTATATATTAATATGTTATTAAAGTCAAAATAGATCAATTAATCATATAAAAATCCAATTTAGTTCATTGGAATCATTTTTATATTTAAATAAGAAATAAAAATTTACAGAACCTTTGAACGTTTCTAATTTAAAAATATGCTTTCTCGCCACAACTGGCGTTAATATTAATTTTCCCAATTATTTGATTTGAATTAAAAAACGGCATAAATGGTTATAATCAGTAAAATATTCACAGTCTAATAAGATAAAATTGTTTTTTGACCAAAAAGATTAGTGAAAGTGATTAAAATTAATTGCAGTTATTAAGGTAAGATTAAGCTTAACAAGGTACTAAACCATAATCTTAAGGACCAAAATGACATGGAACCTTTTACAAAAGGAATTGGATGCCAATAATTCTACCATATAACCACTTGGTTATAATTTTTTGTAAAATTCTGATATTATTAAATGGATGTTACCTATATTAAAGGACAAGAAAAGAAAAAATAAAAAAGGAAACATTTCTTACCTTTAACATTTTTAAAACATTGAGATTTGTAAAAAACATCATATTTTTTGTTATACATAAAATTTTGAAATATAAATGGGTTATTTTTATCATAATAATTTATCAATAATTTTAAGATATGGTTTAGATACATTAAATTCCTAAGAAACACCAACGTAGTTATTATTTAGTAAATAACTAACTAATATAAATGATACTATAAATATGAAAAGTGGTGTGAATTGATTTAATTATTGTATTTATTTATTTTATATGAATATATCATTTCACTCAACAATAAAATTAATATATTGTAATTCTATTTTTTGATATTTTAAAATAAAAATTAAATAAATGATTTCAAAATTGACATTATTGTTATTTTACAATAAATGATAATTTATTAAATTATTTAAAATTAATAAAAATACAATATTATTCCAAGTGATATTTAAGTGTTAATAAATATTTTATATGGTATATTAATGTACTAATTTTTCATTTATAATTAACATATTAACTCGTATACTATAAAAACATTTTTAACACGGCCTGAGTTTAAGCACTGTTTTAGCGTGTCACATGCACCTGTTTTAAAATTAATTTCCTAAATACTTGGGATTTTTTAATTTATAAATTATATATAATATTATTAATTCAATGGATACATATTTTATAATAAATAAAAATTTATATTATTCTTAATTATTAAATTATTAAGGATAGAAAACTAGATACTTTAATAAAAAACCAAAATGATAAAATTGGGGAATCTTAGAAGTTAAGGAAAATATTTATTAATATGAACATATTTATATGTTTGGAGGTCTTTATAGACCATTATTCCCCTTTAAAAATTTATTTTTCTATTTTTAGTCACTTTAGGTAAGTTAGACCTCCCATTAATGAATACCTTTTTCTTTTTACAAGAGTGACACTCCCTATCCACTATAAAAAAAATAACTGTACCCATTACTCACACATATCAAGAAAATTTTGATCAACAAAGCTCTATTAAAACATATTTTAAAAATCCCTACCATAATCATAGAATACAACACTTTGGAATAAATCCATTCATGTAAGCCTTTTGGTACAAACCAAAAGAAGTGACCTGATTAAGTGGTAACGTCTTCTCTCAAACTCTCTAGTTTCATTTTCATTATCCACCCCATAAAATATTATTATTATATGATTATATAATAGAACAAATATCATCAATATAATATGATTTTTTTTTAATTTATGGTTTTTACATACACATACACACACATATATTTAATGGATAACATACATACTATTTTTGTGTACGGAGAACTTCCACCTCCCGAAATGATGATTGTTCATTTTCCTTTACTGCCAATAATGGTGGAAATTTTGATGAACAATATGTTTATATATATTATATATTTAGTTATTTTTCTTTAATTATTTTATAACACATACCCTTATACTATCCATTTTGTATAAATATCATAACATCATTTTTGGAAGTGTAGGCCACCGCCTCCTCAAAGAAATGTGACTCATTCATGCTATAAATAGAAAATATTAACGATGACTTTAATAATAATATATAATATGTATAAAATATATATTATAAAGGAATTATAATATAAATATGTACCATTTAATTTTCATTCTTGTAGTACAAGAAAGAAATAAAAGTAGAGTTCGTATGTAAGTACAACCTAACGTCACCATGAACGACACATTTCATTTCTTATCTCAGAAATATATAAATTATTTAAATTAAAATATAATGATTACATATGATAATTAAGCCATGGTTTGAATTTTGGATATGATGAAACCATGATTTAATTAATGATGACAAGAAGTAACAAGTTAAAACTTACTATAGAAAACTAGGTAATTAACACTTGAAATAATGAAATTAATGAGAGTTTGTTAACAAAAAGGCAATGAGATATTATAATAAGTTAATATATGTTATTATAAAAATTATTATTGCTATTTTATAATATATTAACACATTTTAAACCACTATAAAATAATATAAATACCACACAACAAAAATAAGGCTTAGGTAAGGGATTTCATCTCAATTTACATTCCATTGAGACTTACTTATTGTTATGAACCAATTAACTTTTATATGTCATTTATAAATCCATTTGAAATGTTATATAATGAATATAATAAATGTCATAAATCTATATGTTTTATTTTATTACTTCATGGGGATTATTATTTAAATCTTTCAAAGTGGTATGGGACACTTCGGAATGATTAAAGATTATTTTCCTCAAGAAAGTTCTTAATGATTATCATTACAATCTCACTTACTTTTGTGATTATTAACATTATCATGAAACAATAACTTCATGGTAATAAATTTTCCTTAATAATTTCCTTGTAAATCCAAATTTTCATATGATGGATATTATTATTTCCTAAACTATATATCAATTGACATACAATGTTTATTTTGATAGTCATTTGATTAACTGGGGAATAATTGAAAATATGTATTTTTCATTAAAAAAGGATTTTTGATAAATAATATGTTTTATTATTTAAATTGGTTATTGGATATGAGTAAGTATTTGGATAGGTATTACAAGGGTGGGGCCCAGTTATAGATATCTCCTCAATGCCACGGTAGTCTTATGAGAAGAAATACTTGGCGATAATAGATGGGTTTTTACTAGATAGCTAAACAATATTTGGAAAGGTATTAAAAGTAATGGTTACATATTCCTAGGAAACATGGAATATAATAATTAAGAATTTAACTCATTTAGTTTCAGTTATTATGAATCCATGTAATTTTGTGTTGACATATCTATGGATGCATTTAATTTGTAGTTCAATGATTAAATGGAATATGTTTCAGTTTCTAACATTGCCGTATTAAATATTCCTTATCTAGTTATTTAAATGGAATATGTTATCAATTATTTACCTTTCCTGGTTTATTTTCAATCATTTATTTATTATTTATTCCTCTTTAATTACCCTTAATGATCATTTTTCACACAAATATTATGTTTCCTTTCCCTAGGTTATGAAGAAGAAATATTTGAATAAGTATTCAAGGATGCAGTTTATTTCATTTCATTTAGTATTATGTTTGTATTTTATATTTGATAATATATAATGGGTATCATGTATGTAATATTGATTTAAAAAACTACAAAACTGATCGGCCCTTTAGGATTTGAGTCCTTGTAATTATGCAAATGTAATAACATAATGCACTAACACTAGGCTTCTATGGTCGGGGTGTTACATCAAACATTAGAAACTTCATCCCCACACAATGATAGTGAAATGAACTAAAAATTTATTAACATGGAAGCATAATAGATAAATTATTCCTACTATGTTTCAAGTGTATGAACTCATAGTATATATCAAATTTCTGGTCTTGGAGAGGATGTTCTTGAACAACAAAACCTTAAAGGCCTTCAAAATCATCTCCTCTTATCTACATGCCTGAACTTGTATATCTAACTTGTTTTTTTAATTTACCATAATGATTTATATTGTATTATTCACCCTCTTCCATTATGTATTCTCAATATGATTAAAAATTATTATGACTAAATCAATTAGGTACTCCACTTCTTAGGATTGTAAATATTTAAAAAAACAAAGGATGATATTACAACTGGAACACTCTTGTTAGATTCACCATAGATAAATCCTATCCTTAAATCCCCCAGTATATTCCATATATAATCTTCACTAGGATTACCATAATATGATCATCAAAATATTTCTTGAAATTTAATTCTTTCTCTTTCCTCCAAATAATCATCATTACTTCCACTAATGGCACATGATCACATCCTCATTCTGGGGACCAAACTGTCTCATACCTCAGTTTAAGATCATCCCCAATTCTTATGGCTCTTAAAGTGATTTTCAAAGTTTCATATCATTGAAACCTAAATAAAATTATAAAAAAATATATCATATCTCAAATATCGTAGATATAGAATTTTCTAATATATATCTTGAACAACTGGCCCACACACCCTCTAACTCACTTCAAAGTATCATACCACTTGGACTTATAGCCCCACCAACACATCATAGGTTCAAATACATTGTATATGAATGTAACGTAACATAATAAATCTAGTAAATAAGAGCATTGGGGTTAATATATCATGTTTTTAAAATTTTTATAGATCACATGATCAAATAATTTAGTAGTATCAGGAATCTAGATTCATAATTTTAAATTTAAATGAATTGAAAATAGATGATAGATCATATGAAAACATGAAAACTTAATTATTTACCATTTAAAATCCATAGGCCACTCATAATATTTCTCTTGGTTTCTTTGGGAAATGGTGAACAATATAATGGGGTGATATTTGATGCTTAGTAAGGGGTAGCATATAGTTCAAGTGATCATACATAATCAGTAAATTAATTATACACCAGGTTTAAATAAATTCCATAACAGATATTATATCAATCGATTAAATAATAGAAAATAAATAAATTTATATGAATAACTGATCTCATAGTTATGGAGTTTACATTACATAACATAAAAAACATACCAAAAAAAGATTAATTTGATGAAATAATATATATATATATATATATATATGGGTATCAAGAGTACCTAACTTGAAATAATTTTTTTTTATTTTCATGAAACCACTTTCAGGGGGTATAATAGGAGCCATCACATTATCCAAATCATCACACATTTTAGTGGTCATGAAAATTAAAGTTAAAAAACATAATCAAATTGTGATTTTCATAGGGAACACAACCCACAAATCCCAAGAGCCGCCTGAGAAACACTATATCAAGGTAATATACATCGATTCGATTGTGCCATCCATGTCATCGTCACCATCAAAACCTCAATGGTGTCATCATCACATCCCTGCCATCTAATCTGAATATAGTTTTCATCACTATCACCTGCCGTCGAGCTGAAATATCCTCACTCTGACTATCATGTCCACTTCTTCAGCAAGGATCCACCGGTCATCGTTACCATAAGAAACAAATTGAACCCTCAGCAACTAAACCAGCCAATATCCCTTTATAGAAGATCACTAGAAATGATCCAATAATACCACCTACAGATCATCATCAAGAAAAGAGTTCCTATCATCATCACTAATCACCCGAGAACATAACATCATTATAGGGAAACCAAACAAGTAGCCATTACAAAACTTTTATATTTGACATGAAATAAAGGCCATACCATCAAGAGCTCAACTGATTACCAAACTAATGAGAACACAAAAAATGGAATTGAAAACATTAAGGATGAAGCACCTGATCCAAATCAATTAAGTAGAAGAAAACCAAAAAGAAATTGTAGTTCCATGAGAACCCTGAAGGAAGTACCGAAGACTAAATATATGGAGAATAGAAAATAAACAACTAATTTGTCTCTTTATGCATATTGATGAATCAACGTAAAATATAATTAATATTTCTGTTTTTCAAATAATAATTCTAGTTCATCCATTTTATGAATAAAATGGATTAAAAAAATGAAAAAATTATTTTTACCAAAAGAAAATCATAAAAAGATATAGAAATAAAATTAATAGACTTCCATATATAAATAATGGATAATAGGAATATCAAAATGTCTCCATTTAAAATGAAAATATATCTATCTATGTTAATATCCCACAATAAACATAGTAATAGTAGGGTAGTCACTAGATAATAAAAAGCACCATTATTATAGGAATTATATAATTATAGTAGTAAAAAATAATGTTAAACTATAATGATATTAATTGGAAATAATTTTTTCATTATTTTTCGTAAAAAGTACGTGAATTTCCCAAAGATAATCCCCTAGGAGTATCAAAGAAATTGTATAGTAAGTCTCAATTATCATGCACTAAGATAGAATCATGTTAAAATCCTATAATCATTTTTAGTTTCATTGTACCTAGGTTTATCATGGTTTGATATTTAATCCACTTGTTTATATCTAGACATAGGTTTCATTGCTTCAAAACCACACACTCTTTAATTTATGATTTTTTTGATATTTTATGAGCATCTGGAAGTTTGAGCATTATAACAACTTATTAATGTAGCATAATTAGAATGAATGATGATATATCATTGTTAACATAATGAGGAATTTATGACAATGAAGTGTAATTATATTTCTCACCAGAATGAATAAGAATTTGAATAATTTATAATGTAAAGTATGGGAAAGGGTTTAGAACTCCTACCATATGACAAAGTATCTTAAATATTTAAAGGAATAAATTATAAAAAGAAACTACCTGTAGTGAATCTTGAGAGGGAAAAAGAGATAATTATTTTTCAAAGACTATTCAATGGATAGGAATGGAAGAATATGTGGGTATTTATACTTAAGGAAGTGATATTTTTGAAAATATTGATTATTTTTATATTTAATCCAAAACATTATCGGGTAAAGCTTATTCCTAACAAGATAGTTATATTGAAATTTGAAAAGGAGGGTTATTTAGAATTTAAATCAATGTAAAAATATATGGAACCTTTCAACAACTCCATTAAATTAAAATGATTGAAAAATATTTTTTATTATAAAACTATAATTTATGTTTCAAAATGTCAATATATGTTTATAAATTAAAAAACACAAATTTAAAATCATTATTTCACTCTATAAATTAATTTTTTTCAAAACATTTTTCATAAAATTCTATGGCATTATTACATCATAATTAGTTCATAAAAATTATGGTACTCATAACAACATTAATTTTTTACTATTCACAAAAAAAAACAAAATAGTCAGAAAACTCATAAAATCCCACTATCAGATAAATAGGATAATTTAATTTAGTTTTTTTGTCTTTCATAAAATAAATTCTCTACATATGTGAATATTATTTATCAATTAAAAATATAGGGGAAATTTATTTTTTGTCTTCTAGTAAGTCTACATATTAATCTATAGAATACGTATCTAATTACTATTTATTTGTTTATGTAAATTTATAATATTTAATAATTATTTTACAGTCAAAACAATTTCTGAATATTAATATAAAAGTGAGGAAATAATAGTTACATTACCTTAGTTGAATCTTGTGTCTTTCATTCTCCCACTTAAATAAAATTTTCTTCAAAATTTGTGGTATTTGTAAAAATGTAAACAAGAATGGGAAATTATTTATTATTTCTTCCTCAAGGTCCCATGTTTATTCACCCAAAATATCATTCCTCCAAATAAATTTCAGGAATTATAAAATCTTATTCTAAAACACCCACTCCCTACTTTCAAAAATTTTAATATAATTTTTATAATTAGAAAATTCTATTTTGAAATATATTTCATTGATGATGAGTATTTTTTCTTTGTGTGTAATATAATTCCTTAAACTTAGGGCATGGATGATGTCATTTTCCATAGAGAGGATGGGCGGAGTATCCAAACAATATACTAAAAAACCAATTATAAAATAAATTATTACACCACATTACTTGTATTCAGTTACACCTAAACCTTTGTTTTGATCATAGTTTTGTTTAGTATTGTTTCAGGGAGTTTTTGGTGAAATTTAGTAAAAATTTGGAGGTGGTTTGGGATATGAATGGTTAGTGAACGGTTTCCCCAATCCATACACCCTTAGTGAAAATTGTGAATCCATGTATAGTGGGGGAATTCATGGTTGGAACATGGTTTTCACAACCATGCACCAAACTATGGGAAATAATATTCCCTTGCACAATGAGTGTGGGTGGGAGGAACACAGTTAGGTAAAAAAAATTCTGACAAGAAGACCCACTCTATGAAACCATGTACACATTTATAAATTAAGTTGAAAGTTGATTTTAAAATAATAAACCCCCTGTTTAACTTCCAATCCTTCCTATTCAACCGTTTTATGCTTTCTACGGTTCTTAAGGATCCTATGAAGTGATATTTTCTCCTCCAAGCATATTCATAGGCATATGATAATGTTGATGGAATATTTTATTCCTCTCAAGTAAGTGGATATCCAATCCAATTATGTATCTTATCACTCCTTACATCCTCCTTAGAGTTTAATGGATCATAATGTATTATATAGATCTAAACTCAATTTTATTGAATATTGATTCTAGGTTTTATTTATTGATCAATGATACCTTTATTTTTCATTGGTGGATTCTGTTTTCGGTCTTGATTCTTGATCTTTGATTGATGGAAGTATATTCATTTGATATTTTCCATATAATTGGAACCTTGGATTGGTTTATTTTTTTGAAATGACTTACAATTGATTTATACAACCTTGATTTGAAGTGATTTGATAATTTAATTTGAAATAGAATGGATTTTAACAAAAAAATCCAATGGAATAAGGATTTTAGGTTGAATTTTGAAAATGTTGTAATCGGGTAAATGATTTGAGAATTTTGATAAAAAAACAATTGAATTGAATTGATGAAAACCTATGGATTTTTTGTAGCAAAAAGGAATGAAATGTAAAAAACCGATGTTTGGTTTTGAAATTGAATTGGGATATTGAAGCTAGAAATTTTGAAATTGAATTATGAATGATGATTGATTTTAAATGTTATGATCTTCCCCAATTCTATTTATTTATTGAGAACATGTGGGATTGGGTAGTTGGTAGGTTTTATGGGAAATGAATTCTAGGATTTTGATCCTCTGGAAATGGAATAATGATGAAAAATCTAAAAAAATCATAGTTTGGAATGAATATCATTGATGAAATGTTAGTGATACCTATTTTTCCAGATCCTAAGGTATGTGTGTACACATATTTAGTCGTGATCATTGTTATGAGAGGTGTGGGGATCCTTTTACCTAAAACAAACATACTTAATAGGAGATGAAGAAGGTTCTTTGAGTGTATAATTTTAATATATATTTCATTATTTATATAAATATTTTACTCATTAAAAATGATAAATTTAAATTATTTTTTATAAAAAATTTATTTAATACATGCTTGAAATGTTTCAAATCTACTGATAAAGAACCATGTTTTGTTTTAAATTTGAAAATGATATATTGTGTACTTCCCATTTTTATCTAAATAGGATGAATGATTTGGTTTATTATTATGGAATTTGTCATGGATCCCCTGGTGATACCCTATAAGGATTTATATCACACACTCTACCATTTCCCATAGGTGTTTGTATATTTTATTATGCCAGGTCCAAGCAAAGGGAAAACACTACTTAGAGGTTGTGGATGATATTGATCCTTTGGGCTTGGAGTGATGGTTCCTTTAGCTTGTTTGAGTTTTATAATTTTTGTTTTTGAGTACTTTGACTATGTATAACTTGGTTTTTGTTATATCTGTTTATTTTTATGTACATTTTCCCTTAAAAGAGTTGATCATATTTACTTGTAAAAATTTATCTTCAGTTGTTTATTGGAACATTTATAACATTTTTTATCTTTTATGATTCTAGGTTCTACTCTCTAACATGTGGGGATCAAGAAAACTGTTAAATCTATATTATATCCAGCTCAATTATTAGGGTACTAGGCCATATGGTCTTGTTTATGAAAAAGTGGTATCAGAAGTTCTTATTGAGCATTGTTGAGCCCTCTTGAAGATTGTTGATTTCATGTCTATGTTTGATGTTTTAATAATCACAAATCATCACATACCATTAATGCTTAATCTGGTTTGATTTCTCATAAACTTAATTAAAATCTGTAAATGAATCTGTTATCATGTTTTTGTCTATGCTTATTGACTTACAAAGTATGTTGGAAGTTTTCTGGCTTCAACAGACATCGGAAGCACTGATCCAATATCAAAGGACAACGGTCGCACTGATCAAAATGACTCACCGATGCTGACCAATCTGAGTCACCGATGCAAATGAGCCACCAATCAAATGACTCATCGATCCATCAGACTCACCGATCCATCAGACTCACCGATCCATTAGACTCACCGATCCATCAGACTCACCGATCCATCAGATACACCGATCCATCAGACGCACCGATGCAAATGGCTCACCGATGCAAATGAGTCACCGATGCAAATGACTCACCGATCAGATGACAGACCGATGCTGATCAAAATGACTCACCGATCAGATGACAGACCGATGTTGATCTATCTGAGTCACCGATCATTACTCTAATGCTGATGACCTACCGATCACTTGAACAGTCATAAACAACTGTTTGAATTTCTTTATCTTTATCTTTATTTATTCTAACCAACGGTCATATTAGTTATATTTTAATACCCTGACAATTAATTAATAAAGGTTTTCGGGTGTCAGGAAATCGTACCTCGTACCTGCGGAAAGGAAACCTTTTCTGTCCTACGGAGCACGTGACATAAATACAAGAAGACTCTGCTGAAGAGGAGAGAGACAACACACACAGAGACAAGGAAGACATACGACATACTCAAGAAGATCTCTGTGCATACAAGAAGAACCAAGCAAGACAGAATCATATATACAATCAAGCCTACTCAAGAAGAGATCTGTGCATACAAAAGAATATCGAAGAGCTTCATCGACTACATCTCACTGCCTGTGAACCTGAAGCATACGACACTCTACTTCTCAAACAAAATCGAGAAGAGGACTCAGAATCACTTCTGATCAATTCCAAAACGAGTCCAGTGCTACACTGAAATCACAAGAGCCATTTCTAAACTCTACATCTCTGCTCTGTGATTTATTTATTCTACATTTTGAGCAGTGTGTGTTATCTGCTGTATTAAACACACACATGGACTCCTGTACTTTCACTGGAGGATCTGTAAATCCTCAGAAAACCTTTTACACTTCATTTCCCACTGTGGATAGTGGTAGAGGTCTTGTGATCTGGACAGCTGGCTGCTGTTGTTTGTTTTCCCACGTAGAACTGTGGTAGAGGTCTTGTGACCTGGACAGTGTGTTCACTGTTGTTAACCACCATCCAGGGTGTGGATCATTTTTATATAAACTTTTGAGAGGACTAAGTCTCGGCTTGAGACTGAACCTCTTGGTTAATTCTCTGTGTTTGTAGCTACATAATTTATCCATACTATACATATTTATTTCATATTCCGCTGCTATTACTTTGAAATATAATTTATTTTCAAAGCTACTTTGATAGGTAAACTCGCAAGTGTTTATATTTATTATAGACCAGTAAGTTAGTTTCAAAGGTTAATTTAATCATAAGATTAAGTTAACTGAGAACTAATCAATCTTTGAGAAACTAATTGAACCTTTATAATCTGTATAAATTCACTACAGTTTAATCTGTTTTTGAAATAGGGGGATTTTTAATCAACATTGTTTTTAACAGAAAATTTTAATTGGAACTCAATTCACCCCCCTCTTGAGTATCCACTCCGACCAACACTTGGTATCAGAGGTTGTTAATATTTTCTAACCGTACTATGTTTTCATCTATGATTTTAGTTGTATTTTAAAGGTCTTAAAATTTTTGTTATATCTAAATTTTTATCTCTTTAAAATTGTCTCATCATGAACAATAGACTTGAGGGTGCTGCTACTAACCGGCCACCTTTCTTCAATGGAACTAATTATGCTCAGTGGAAACTGAAAATGAAAATTCATCTAGAAAGCATAGGTTTTGATATTTTGACTGCTATTAAATCAGAATACAAAATTCGCACTACTACTATATCTACTTGGGATGAACCTACAAAGACTGCTTACAATAACAATTGTAAAGCTATGAATGCTCTGTTCTGTGCTCTAGGAGATGAAGAATTTAATAGAATTTCTGCATGTAAAACTGCATATGAAATTTGGGATACCTGAGCTATTTCTCATGAAGGAACAACTAATGTTAAGGAGATGAGATTGAATACCTATACTATTAAGTATGATAATTTTAAGATGAAGCCTGATGAACCCATTTCTGATATGTATCTCAGGTTCAATGAAATTGTCAACACAATGACTTCTCTGGGAAAGGATGTTCCAGCAAAGGATCAAATCATGAGAATTTTGAGATGTCTACCTAAAAGATGGAGAGGAACCTCTGTCTCCATTAGAGAATCATGTGACATTGGAACACTGCCTGTCAAGGAATTAATTGGTAAGCTGATGATGTATGAAGAAGAGCTTAAAGTAAATAAAGAAGAAGAAGATGAACCTAAAAGGAAGTCTATTGCCTTCAAGACTACAACCTCAAAGAATAAGGATAAGGAAAAGCCTCAAGCTATCAATGAAAGTTCAAGCAGTGAGGAAAGTGAGAATGATTCTGACAGTGATGCTGAGATGGCTCAAATAGCCAGGAGATTCAACAAGTTTTATAGGAAAAAGAAATTCTTTAGGAAACCAAATTACAAGGGAAAGTATGACCAACAAGGCAAATGGAAAAAGGATTGGAAGAAGGCTGACAGAACTGATGAAGTTGTCTGTTATAAATGCAAAAGAAAAGGACACATAAAAACAGACTGTCCAAAGCTGAAATAAAGAAAGAAGTATGAATACAAGGATAACAAGTACAAGAAAGCCATGAAGGCTACTTGGAGTGCTTCAGAAGACAACACAAGTGAAGCTGAATCTTCAGACTCTGAAAGGAATCGATCCAACATGTGTTTTATGATAAACACTTCTGAGGTAACATCAGAAACTCCTGCTTCAAATTCATATTATTCTGGAGATGATTCTGAAGGTGATAACATGTCTAAATCTGAACTCTTTGAATATTGTGATATGCTTGAAGAAACCTGTAATGAGCTTAAGGATAAATATAAAGGTTTAAAGAAACAGTATGCTTTAAGTGTTAAGCATAAATCTGATCTGGATATAGAAGTAGAAAAGAATGATCAGTTGCTTAAAGAGAATACTGAACTAAAATTGTCTAATGAACAACTCAGAAAAGACATAGAGAAGTTCACAAATGGAAAGAATACTCTAACACAGATGCTAGGAAAGCAAATAGCTCCTAAATATACTACTGGTATAGGATACCAACCTGGACAAAGAAAAGTTGCCAAAACTAGATTCATTCCTAAATCTGGACAGAAGATAGTTAATTCTGGAACTTCATATGCCTCAACTAGTTATATTCATAGTTATGGATCTAATAAGGTTTATCTTTCAAAGAATGTTAATTCTACAAATTATATGAAACTCATTAGACAAATATGGGTACCTAAAGTATTATTGGCTAACATGTCTGGACCCAAGAAAATCTGGGTACCAAAATCATCTTCCATCTAAATCTGTTTTGTAGGATACCTGCTTGAAGAGCTGTCACAAGAAGATATGGTACTTAGACAGTGGATGTTCAAGACATATGTCAGGAGACTTTTCATGTTTAAAGAGCTTAGTAAAAGTTGATGGAGGCTTTGTCACTTTTGGTGATAATTCAAAAGGAAAAATCATCGGCTTAGGCCAGATTGGTAACACTAATTCAATCTTGGTTTCTACAGTTTTATTTGTCGGTGGACTTAAATATAACTTGTTAAGCATTTCTCAATTGTGTGATGATGGTTTTTATGTGACATTTAAAAATTATTCTTGCAATGTTTTTAACTCTAAAAATGTTTTAGTATTTTCTGCTTTAAGAAATGAAAATGTTTATGCTGTTGATTTAGATTCCTTAGCTAAGTAGAATATTCCTTGCTTAAATGCTTTTCATAAAGAGTCTTGGCATTGGCACAGAAGATTAGGACACTGCAATGTACACTCAGAAAACTTTCTAGGAAGAACTTAGTTAGAGACTTACCCAAACTTGAATTTCCAGCAGACAAAGTTTGTAATCCCTTTCAAAAAGGAAAGCAACATAAAGTTTCTTTTAAATCAAAGAAAGAAGTGTCAACTTCTCAACCTCTCGAGTTGGTTCACATGGATTTATTTGGACCTTCTAGAGTTTCTAGTTTAAATGTGAAGCACTATGTCTATGTTCTCGTAGATGACTTTTCTAGATATACTTGGGTATATTTTCTAGCTCACAAAAGTGAAGCTTGTTCTTACTTTGTTAAATACTCCAAGTCTGTAGAAAACCTTAGTGGACTTAAGATTAAAACATTGAGAAGTGATCATGGTCGTGAGTTTGAAAATCAAGATTTTGAATCTTATTGCTCACAAAATGGCTATACTCATAACTTTTCTGCCCCTAGAACACCCCAACAAAATGGTGTAGTAGAAAGAAGAAACCAAACCCTTCAAGAAATTGCTAGAACCACGCTCAATGAATATGAACTGCCTATTTATTTTTGGGCTGAAGCTGTAAATATAGCTTGTTATGTCATTAATAGAGTTTTGATCAGACCAGTTCTTAAGAGGACCCCTTATGAGTTGTGGAACCATAGGAAGCCTAAGGTTAACTAATTCAAAGTTTTTGGCTGCAAAGTCTTCATTCTCAATACTAGAGACAATCTTGACAAATTTGCATCCAAGAGTGATGAAGGAATTTTCCTAGGTTACTCTATCTCTAGTAAAGCCTATAGAGTTTTCAATAAAAGAACCAAATGTGTGGAAGAATCTGTTCACATAAAATTTGATAAAACTGATCCACATGAACCTAAAATCTCTCTTGAAGATGATCTCTCTGGTTTGAATCTCAATGATAAATACAATGGACCTATAGTTAAAACATCCAGCTCTGGAAATTCTCCAGAACCTGCTTCTGTTGAACCTCAATCTGTAGATGAATCTGAAATTTATAGCCCTATCTTTTCAAGACCATCTAAGACTCTAAAAAACCATCCTTTAGATGTTGTTGTAGGAAATCTAGATAGAGGAACACATACTAGAGCTTCTCTAAGAAATCAAGTTGAACATCAAGCCTTTCTTTCATAGTCAGAACCTAAAAATATCAATGATGCTATCAATGATGAGTTTTGGGTAATGGCTATGCAAGAAGAATTAAATCAGTTTGAAAGAAACAAAGTCTGGGAATTAGTTGACAGACCTAAGGACACTTTGACAATAGGCACAAAATGGGTTTTTAGAAATAAAGTAGATGAATCTGGAAATATAGTTAGAAACAAAGCTAGACTAGTTGCACAAGGATATAGTCAAGAAGAAGGTATAGACTATGAGGAAACTTTTTCAGCTGTAGCTAGACTAGAAGCCATTAGGATCTTACTTGCATATGCTGCACATCTGGATTTCAAGTTATATCAAATGGACGTGAAAAGTGCATTTCTAAATGGTTTTATAATTGAAGATGTTTTTGTAGAACAACCACCTGGATTTACTAATCCCCATTTTCCAAATCAATTTTTTAAACTTTATAAAGCTTTGTATGGTTTGAAACAAGCTACAAGAGCTTGGTATGATAGACTTAGCAATTTCCTTATCTCAAATGGGTTTACTAAAGGGATTGCTGATCCAACTCTTTTAATTAAAAGAATTTCTAAAGATGTTTTAGTTGTACAAATATATGTTGATGATATTATTTTTGGATCTTCTAAACACTCTTTATGTACTGATTTTTCAAAAAGTATGCAAAATGAATTTGAAATGAGCTTAATGGGAGAACTTAAGTACTTTCTTGGATTTGAAGTATTTCAAAATAAAAATGGTATTATTTTGAATCAAAGTAAATATACAAAGGATCTTTTAAAACGTTTTGGTCTGGATAGTATCAAGGAAAGTGAAACTCCTATGAGTACTACCTGTAAATTGGACGCAGATGAAACTGGGAAACTAGTTGATCAAACAAATTACAGAGGTATGATTGGTAGTTTACTTTATCTTACTGCTAGTTGACCTGATATTATGTTTAGTGTGTGTATGTGTGCTAGATTTCAAGCTAATCCAGAAGAATCTCATTTGCATGCTATTAAAAGAATTTTTAAATATCTCAAACACACGGTTAAATTAGGTTTGTTTTACCCAGAAGGACAATCCTTTGAGTTAATGAGTTATTCAGATGCTGACTTTGCTGGTTGTAAGTTAGATAGAAAAAGCACATCAGGAACATGTCATTTGCTGGGAAAATCCCTAGTATCATGGTGTAGTAAGAAACAGAACTCAGTTGCATTGTCTACTGCCGAAGCAGAATACATAGCTGCTGGTAGTTGCTGTGCACAAATTCTGTGGATGAAACACACTCTATTGGATTATGGATTTGATCTTAAACATGTTTCAATTAACTGTGACAATACTAGTGCAATAAATATATCTAAGAACCCTGTGTCTCACTCTAGAACTAAGCACGTTCATTTCAGACATCACTTTCTAAGAGATCATTATCAAAAAGGTGATGTTTCTTTGAAATTTATTAGCTCTGAACATCAATTAGCTGATATCTTCACAAAGCCTTTATGCTCTGAAAGAATGAAATTTATTAAACAAGAATTGTGTATGATTGATCTATGAAACTGATCTGTGAAACTGATCTGTGAAACTGATCTGTGAAACTGATCTGTTAAACTGATCTGTGAAACTGATCTGTGAAACTGAACTGTGAAACGGATCTGTGAAACCGATCTGTGAAACCGATCTGTCACACCGATATTTTTTTATCTATATATTGTAATTAATTAGTAAATTTATTTTATACTTTTTATGGGAACCCTAAATGATAAAATAAATGATACGCGACTATTTATCCTCCCTAAACCCTTGACCTTTCATTTCCCGCCGAACCTTTCCACCTCTCTTCCCCTCTACTTCGAACCTTCGAACTCCTGCCTTCTCAAAATCCTCGAATGGCTAAGAAAAAGAGACCGAGCAAAGGACCGGATAGCCCTGTACCTTCAAAGCGTGCTCGAGGCGAGTCGAGTAGTACCTCTCAACTATCAGTAAATCCGAACCTGGAAACTCGGATTGTTGCTGTAGAAAAAGAAGTAAACTCTGCCTGGCTTTTGTCAAGTAAGTCACTGTTGCTGCAAGTTCTTGAATCGCAAGGATGGATAGACTGGTTTTCTGACAACACTCGAATAGACTACCCGAAGCTGGTACATGAGTTCTATATGAATCTGGAAATCACTTTAGATGGTGTGGAGGCTGCCAGGATGTCGTCTGTGGTAAAAGGAAAGAAAATATCCTTCTCATCTAAGCAGTGGGATGAGTGCTTGAACGTACCTCATGAAGGTCGGTATGAGGATTATGCTGGGAATATTTCTCCAACATCTGATTAATTCTCTTATGAATTAGCTCTAGATCTTCTAACAGGAAACAGAGAGTCACGAAGAATCACAGCTTCAGAATTAGATGGTGAGTGCAGACTTCTTTTCAAGTTTATTCAGCACCAACTTTGCCCTAGGAGAGGAGATTTTGCTGCTGTAAAGTACCAGGATATTTTCCTGTTGTTTCTTCTGAAAAAACATGAGAAAATCAATTTGTGTAGATATGTGATGGTACACATAGCTGGAATGATAAAACCATCCAAGAAAGCCACTGCCTTGTTTTATTCAAAGATGATATCTACCATGCTCAAGAATCTAGATTGTCTTGATGAAGATGATGAAGTTAATGAAACAAATCATACCTTCTGTCTTAACAAAGAGATCTGCAAGAGGATGAAAATAAATTGGAATCCATGGAAGAAGTGCTGGGTTGCAGATGAAGATAAATTGTATGAAGCCTACAATCCCTTAGATCATGGCAAGAGGCCAAAGGATTCGAGAGACCCTGGCATGAAACCAAATGAGGAACCAATTTATTCTGATGATGATGAGCAAGAAGAAGGAAAGGATGAGGCCACCGAAACCCAAGAGCAAGAAGAAGCTGCGACTGAGGAAGGAAGTATGTCATCTCCTGATGATAGGAGTGATCCTGACACTGCCAGTCCCAAAAGAAGAATAGAATTTGGACCTGCTAGTCCACCCTTATCCCTACCAGAATCAGTACCTATTCTTGGTGATGAAGAAGATTCTGACACTGAAGAATATCACAGTGAAGCTTCTGAGAAGAGTGATGATGGACGTGCTGATGAAGCTGAGGCTGTTGCTGATGGTGAAAACAGACCAGTGGATGGTCTTTCTGAAGATCAAATGGAATCACCTCAATCAGTACAAGAAATACATATCAGTGGCAAGGATGATTCACCAAAAATCAGTGGAACAACAAGCTATGAGAAACCAAAATACACCCTGTGTGCTGCTATTTGGGATGACTACCCTGGTTATGCTGTCTTGGGCTTAGAATATTCTGAAGACAAAGAAGCAATGCCAGAATCTGCTGCAGTTGTGAAGAAGAACCTCCCACGAGAAGCAATGTCTGTTCCTACTGTTGATCCTACCAATAATAATTTACCTGGTTCAGGAATCTCTCAAGCTGATCTTGATAAGTTTAAGTTTGAATTGCTAACTGCTGTGAGAACCATAGTTAGAGAAGAAGTTTCTAATGCTCTTACTCAAGTGTCTCTACATGTTTCTGAAAATTCTTTGGAAGCCTTCTCACAGAGAGTATCTAATGCTGTGAAGCCAGACCTAGCCAATACTGGTGAACTTATTGGCAGGCAAATAGCCTTTTTGAATCAGACTATGAAGGATCTTCACACCAGCCTGGTATCTCTATCAAGCGAATTCCGATCAACCATCTCTGGTATGATGGAAGTTTTGAGAAATTTGATTGAACATCTCAACAAGTCTGACATGAGGAAGTTGAAAGCTGAGTTAACTCACATTGTTAGCCAAGCCAGTACAGGCAAGGTAACCAAGATCACTACCCGTGAGATAGAAGCTCTAAGAGAAGTTGTGCATGATGTGTTAGCTGTTGTTAGACAAATTCTTGACTTAGAATCTTTGAGGAAGATGAAAGAACTCTGTGATAACAGTCATAAGCTGGCATTGGTATATTCAGCAGATGCTAAGAAAGCCCTGCAAGAGATCCAAGAGAAAGTTGATAAATTACTTTTCTAAGATTTATACAAAACATGAGATGACTGCAAGCTTCAAGGTGTTGGCAGAGAATATGAAATTACCTCCAGTCACTCAGGCCTTCAAAACTCAAGTTCATCAGTTGCAAGATTTTGTCCCTTCCTTGGCACAGTTCATGGAGAATAAAGATGATTTTGAAAAAGCTATGAAGTATGGAGCAGAAGTCATTCAGGACTTTATTCATCTTTTGAAGCCCTATTTGCATGCACATGCCACTACCATAGTACTTCCTACTTCTGAACCTCTCAGTGATTCTGATATAGCTCCAAATCAGCTATCTGTTGCTCAAGCTCTCTCTCAATTAAGACCAGTTCCTCAGCAAGCTCCTCAATCAGCTCCTGTTTCTCAACAACAACCCTCTGTGGTACCTGCTCCTACACCTGCCCGAGTTGTCCTACCACCACTTCAGATTCGCCAAGACCAGCATGTCTCCAAGCCTTCAAACTTACCCACTATTGATCCCAAAGACAAAGGCAAATCCCCTTTGTATCCCACCAAATAATTGTGTATTGTTTTTGATGGGGTGAACAATGTGCTACTTGTAATAATCTGTACTTTATCAAAAATTTTTTATCTCTACTCTCTGCTGACTGCTTTTACTTTCACTTTCTCTTATCTGTTTTCCCTCCTTTTTGATTATCCCAAAGGGGGAGAAGAACAAGAATACTTTATGGGAGAAGTACAAGAATACTTTATGGGAGACAAGATGTATATATCTCAGGGGGAGAAATCTGTATAATATATATGGGTAATCTAAATTAAGGGGGAGATTTATATATCTCTTTATATTTATTCTTCTTATGGTTTAATTCTCATTATGTTTTTATTAATGATATATCATATTATTTATATTTAATGATAAAGATTTGTGATTATCAAAAAGTGGGAGATTGTTGAGCCCTCTGGAAGATTGTTGATTTCATGTCTATGTTTGATGTTTTATTAATCACAAATCATCACATACCATTAATGCTTAATCTGGTTTGATTTCTCATAAACTTAATTACAATCTGTAAATGAATCTGTTATCATGTTTTTGTCTATGCTTATTGACTTACAAAGTATGTTGGAAGTTTTCTGGCTTCAACAGACATCGGAAGCACTGATCCAATATCAAAGGACAACGGTCGCACTGATCAAAATGACTCATCGATGCTGACCAATCTGAGTCACCGATGCAAATGAGCCACCGATCAAATGACTCACCGATCCATCAGACTCACCGATCCATCAGACTCACCGATCCATCAGACGCACCGATCCATCAGATGCACCGATGCAAATGACTCACCGATGCAAATGATTCACCAATGCAAATGACTCACCGATCAGATGACAGACCGATGCTGATCAAAATGACTCATCAATCAGATGACAGACCGATGCTGATCTATCTGAGTCACCGATCATTACTCTAATGCTGATGACCTACCAATCACTTGAACAGTCATAAACAACGGTTTGAATTTCTTTATCTTTATCTTTATTTATTCTAACCAACGGTCATATTAGTTATATTTTAATACCCTGACAATTAATTAATAAAGGTTGTCGGGTGTCAGGAAACCGTACCTCGTACCTGCGGAAAGGAAACCTTTTCTGTCCTACGGAGCACGTGACATAAATACAAGAAGACTCTGCTGAAGAGGAGAGAGACAACACACACAGAGACAAGGAAGACATACGACATACTCAAGAAGATCTCTGTGCATACAAGAAGAACCAAGCAAGACAGAATCATATATACAATCAAGCCTACTCAAGAAGAGATCTGTGCATACAAAAGAATATCGAAGAGCTTCATCGACTACATCTCACTGCCTGTGAACCTGAAGCATACGACACTCTACTTCTCAAACAAAATCGAGAAGAGGACTCAGAATCGCTTCTGATCAATTCCAAAACGAGTCCAGTGCTACACTGAAATCACAAGAGCCATTTCTAAACTCTACATCTCTGCTCTGTGATTTATTTATTCTACATTTTGAGCAGTGTGTGTTATTTGCTGTATTAAACACACCCACTGACTCCTGTACTTTCACTGGAGGATCTGTAAATCCTCAGCAAACCTTTTACACTTCATTTCCCACTGTGGATAGTGGTAGAGGTCTTGTGACCTGGACAGCTGGCTGCTGTTGTTTGTTTTCCCACGTAGAACTGTGGTAGAGGTCTTGTGACCTGGACAGTGTGTTCACTGTTGTTAACCCCCATCCAGGGTGTGGATCATTTTTATATAAACTTTTGAGAGGACTAAGTCTCGGCTTGAGACTGAACCTCTTGGTTAATTCTCTGTGTTTGTAGCTACATACTTTATCCATACTATACATATTTATTTCATATTCCGCTGCTATTACTTTGAAATATAATTTATTTTCAAAGCTACTTTGATAGGTAAACTCGCAAGTGTTTATATTTATTATAGACCAGTAAGTTAGTTTCAAAGGTTAATTTAATCATAAGATTAAGTTAACTGAGAACTAATCAATCTTTGAGAAACTAATTGAACCTTTATAATCTGTATAAATTCACTACAGTTTAATCTGTTTTTGAAATAGGGGGATTTTTAATCAACATTGTTTTTAACAGAAAATTTTAATTGGAACTCAATTCACCCCCCTCTTGAGTATCCACTCCGACCAACAAGCATCTTTCCTTGTGGTCAGTATGTTGTTTGGAATGTACTGTCTGGATATAAGAGGTAATTACGAGAATGTACCCATATATATATATATATCATCATAATGAGTCTTAAGTCATAGTGGGTGGTTTGGGAATGGATTCTTAAGGAATAATTTGATAATTTTATTCTTTTTCTAGATTTATATATAGATAGGTTGAAATCCAAATCTTGAAATCTTATTCGATTGGATAAATTTTTCTATTTCCCTTGTTTGAGTCATTGATTTTTTGTAACATTCACATGTATTAAATATTTCTTATTGATGTTTTGTAGCATCATTCCACGGAGAAGAAATTTGAATAGTTTCAAAAAGTAAGATTTTGGTGAACAACAATCAGAAGATCCACCTATGGACTAGAATCTTCCGGATATTACTATACATATATTCTACATTCTAGGGTAGGTGCATGCACTCATTTTCATTCAAGATCTAGTTATGGGTCCTTGAAATGATGAATCTCAGAATTATTCTCAAGAATTACTTCCCCAGAAGCCACTAAAATTACAAGGCTCTAATGAACTTTAATAAGATGATGATTGATTTTGAAAGATAAATATTCAATTTGAATACTTGGAAACACATGATTAGACTAAAATTACCTTTTTTACTTTTCAAACACTTTTAATTGAAATATGAGAACCTAGGGAGTATATAAAATGAAGCAAAAAATAACATACAATATAGAAAAACATTAAAAATAATCTGAACCCATTAGACACATTATCCAAAAATAACTTCCAATTGAGACTGTTTACCTCTCTGGCTAAATCATCCTTTAAAAGGTCTTTGAAAAAATAATCTATCGAGTCCCACAATTGAATTTACTCCTCTATTTTTATTTTCCAAGCATTAAAACGACTTACCAGAATATGGTATTACTTATTGATCCATTCCATCTACTCCTTATTAGTGTCCAAAAGTAATAGTTGATCAACGATCTTGTCAACATCCTCTTGTGAGGAATTAATCCACAATGATTCCTCAAATATTTCCTCCTCAAAGTGTATAATAATCTATGAAGGATAGAAATTATTTTGATCATTCTTTAATGCCTCCCTTTGTCGAAAATCCTTATTGAGATCAACTTGGTCTATGGTATTCATTTTATGATCCACCACCATTGAGACATATTGAGTCTTATTTGACTCTATCGTCCCACCTCCAGCCTCTTGTTATATAGTATCATCACTTTAGATCATTTGGGTTCCATACTTTATTGACACACTCACTATTTGAAACTACTCCACATAAGGTTCTAAATCTTTTTCCTTAGGTCTTGGTTTCGATACAGACCTCATATCTATTTTTTTGGTAAGTAGGAATAGTATTTTCGTCCTTTGGATTGATTTTTTCTTGAGAAGGATATAACTTCCTGAATCCTTTTACACTTTCTGCCCCTTCCTCCTCCTTATATTATGGTACTCTCTACCATGATGTACCACTTTATTATTTTCTAGGAAGATCCTATAGATCCCATCAAATTACAAGGTATCAATGAAGCATTTTCCTTCCTAATAAACCTCGACCTGTGAGGGTTCCGGTTGATCTGTGACAAACCCTTCCATAGCTAATCTTTCATAGAGGTTATCTAGTTTTATCTTTGACCGAAACATCCTTGAACCAGATCCATTATCTACATACTTGGTTCACCTTATTATATGGGTTCTTAGAATCATGTATTTAATTGATCATTTTTTAGTTTTCTAATTTATACCTGCTTCTTATGATGAGTTGAATATAATACCCTTGTTCCCTATTCCTTTGACCCCTTCTTTGCGATTGAATCCTCTTCCAATTCTTATAGCATCAACATTGGATGTTTTATTGGGTAAAACAGGAGGACCTAAGCTACCCAAAACATCTAACCCCCTAACCCAAACATGTACTACACCTCTAAAACATCCAAATCTTTATTTGAACTTCTAAACACATTTTAAAATTTTGATGCATCTCTATTAGATGAATCTCTTTCTAGACTTGAACCACTTTTGTAGCTTCTCCCAAACCTAGTTGACTGACTACCTCCATAGAAAAAGAATCTAAGGATACAACAACCATAAAATACTTCCTGCGTGTGGAATGGATGCTATTTAGATCACTACCACTCGTACCTGACCCCTTCTCAATCATATTTTCAAATCGATTTAGGGTCCCACACCTATATGCTGCTGTCAGATAAAAAAGGTGCATGAACAGAGAACAATAATAAACCCACTACTCAATGTAAACTAGTTACTTATAAATTAATTCATCACCAACTAATAACCACAAAAACCCAACAATCCTTCATGAGATATCTAATTCAACACATAATCTAGGATAAATAGGGTGAAAAACCACTTGTGTTCTACTTTCTGAACATAGGAAAGACCCACTAAATTCCCTAACAAATGAAGGATAGAGGTATTTTAAAATATAAAGGAGAGTTTAGAAAAAATAACCAAAATCACTATGGTAGATGGGTCTCAATACATGTGGAACTCGTAGGACCACCTGATAAATAAGAATGAGAGACCATTGTATACACGACACATTAGAGTAAGATAAAATTAGATCATCCTAAGAAGAAAAATAAATCATTATGTGCATGTTATCCAGAATAAAAACTATTTCTCACTCTTTCTAACCCCAATCATCAAAGAAGAATCTATCAAAAAATAAACGGTCGACGGTAAATGTTTAAATTTATTAGAAAGTCCCAAATATAGAATATAAGAAGCCTTAGGTAACCCTAGTGTTGAGAGAGAGATATGAGAATCCAATGAAAAAACCAGGGAATATTGTGGTAGAGAACAATTTTGGGGAATGTATGAAGAATGTCAGGTTCAAAAAATGGAGGGAAGGATTGAGGTCGGGGTACCATGAAGGACCAAAGAGTTTCATCCTCCTTCTATGGGGGAGGTACCAACACACCTATCGCTATTGTCTAGGTCATGGATGAAGTAGTGGCCCAAGGCATAGATCTCTCTACATGTGCTCTTTTTGAAGGAACAGATTAGATTATGGTGAAATATTTCACATTTAATTTAGAATTATTTAGAATGAGATGAAGGGATTTAATTTTGACAGTAAATAAGAACGATGGTTTTGAGTGGAATGGATTTAGAGTTATTCTTACAGATATTTTCTATCATGAATTTATAATGTTGGATAAGGCTATAGAGTTTTCAATCTCAATCATGTTTACATGAATATTAAATATTATGAAAAAACATTTCTAAGATAGTAAAGTTTTCACCTGGTATTTTATTTAATGAGAAGATAAAGACAAAATGGTTGGAGATGGCAATTTGACGTGACAACCATTATTAGGTCTTCTTGCTGATGATATCTTCTTATAGTGACATACTAGATTAGAAATTGATGGTTAAGCTTGACCTGACTGTTAATTCAAGGCTGACATGAGTCCCTTTTTCATTAAATGGAAGATCTATGAGTTTCTTTAAAGAAAAGAGGAAGTGTGATGAGTCTGTATGGTGGATCTTAATAGTAAGGATATTCCAGACATACATTCATTCCTAGAAGAGACCCATTACCATGATTCCATTGTATAATGTTTAAAAAATTGAAATAGGATTTGACCGACACACCCAAGATCTATAGTTTCTGTAGATTTTATGGTCAATTTAATAAATTATGTAATATCTTTTCTATTCCATGTAGTAGAATGGTCTCATCAGCACCTAAATGTATTGTGGTCAAATAATATGCTTCATGAAAAAAGTGGTTCCAGCCATAGGTATCCAGAATGTTGATTTTTATTGTAGTGGAAGAGTCTCTAAAGGAAGATAATATTGGTTTTGTGACTTTGAGAGGTTCCATCACTATCTCTTCATTTTTATTGACTATTTTATTTTATATCGGTGAATCTCATACATTTATATGGATTCATATTATCAATATGATAATATTCCTATGAATACTTTTTCTTATGTAAAGTACATTATTATTCCCCCTTTAGTGAAGGGAGAGAAAAATCTTTATTTTCCTTTTTATATCATCTCTTTGTTAATGATTGATATTACCAAGGATTTTCTTGTTCTCAACATGAAACATCTTGATTTAATTATTGGGTTGGATTGGCTCATTTTTAATCATGACAGAATTGACTTCTATCTTTAATGGGTCTCCATTACTATTCCTAATGCGGTGTTCCAAATCATTTAGGGAGAATGAGACATCAGGTTGAGTATATCCATACCTATTATCCAGTTTTTTAGGAAAGTAATATGTTTTATTTCTTTTGATATTGGGTCAGAGTCTTTGAGCGATGATCTCCCACTAGTTTTAAACAAGTTTCTTGATGTTTTTATTTTTGATTTATCTGGTTTTCAACTGGTACAAAATGTAGAATATTATATTTATTTAGTACCTAATACTCATCCCTAAATTCTTCAAATATGACACAAGTTGAACTGATATAGTTTAAGACTCAGTTGGATGATCGCTTGGAGAATTTCTTAATATGATTTAGTGTATCGCCTTGAGTGGATCCGATTATTTTTGGAAAGACATATGATGAAATAGTTTGATTATGTTTCAATTATTGTAAACATAGCTGAGTTACGTTATTGAAACAGTATAATTTATATATTTTGATGATCTATTTGACCTGTTAAAATTTGAGTAGTGGATATCAAAGATTGATCTTTGATTTGGTTATTATCTTTTTAGAATAAAATAACCTGACATTCAGAAAACTTCATTCTGGAGTCAATATAGCCATTATGAGTATCTCTTCATGTCATTTGGTCTAACCAATTCTCCCTTAGTCTTTAAGGATTTAATAAATAGGTTCTTTTAAATGAATTTTGATATGTTCACAATGGTCTTTATGGATTACATCCTGGTTTACACTCAACCAAAGGATGATCATGAGCATCATTTGAGAGAAGTTATCTAAATGTTTATAAATAACTGAATCCATTCCAAGATATTATAATGGTTTTTCAGGATTTTATAGGTGAAGTTATTAAGAAACATGGTTTAAAAATATGGCACTTAAGTTGATATTGAAAAGGAGAAAGATGTTACGACATTTGAATAGTTGTGAATTGTATTCAAGATTTATAGATTCCTTGGTTTAGTTGGGTATTATATCTAGTTCATAATGTATTTGTCTATGTTTTATTCTCTAATGAACTATATCACTTGGAAGGATGTGATGTTTTATTGGGATGAGAAAACTTAGAATTATTTTGTTGAGATGAAACATTTTTGTACTTCTATGCTAGTGTTGACTCTTCTAGAGGCCATACATGGTTTTGTGGACTTTTTTGATTCATATAGTTCTGGTTCAGCATCTATTCTTATGAAAGGGGATTATGTGGTAGTCTATGAGTCTCAAAATCTTATTCCACAGAAGAAACATTATCGTACACATGAACTTGAACTCGCAGCCATGATGCATGTACTTTTGAGTTGGAAACATTACCTTTTAGAATATAGAATTACCATATATTCTAACTACAAGATCCTAATTTATATATTATCTCAAAAATATTTGAACATTATGTTGATGAATTGCTTATAGTACATAAAATATTTTTATTTTTACATTTCATATGCCTCAAGAAAAGGGAATTTCATTATATATTCTTTGAGTAGGATACTTCAGACCTAGATCTTGAAAGAATCATTAGACCATTAAAATATGATGGATATTTTTTCACAGTTTCATTTAGGAGTCTGAGAGGTAGAAGAAACGATTATATTGGAAAGTGTTTAACTGAAAAATATATTCCTGAGATGATCCTTCAAAAAAAACAACATGATGTTGAAATATATGGCATTACTTTATGGTGGGAATATTGTTTCTACGTTTTCTTTATTCATATAGGGTATTATATGTTTTCAAAATCGGTTTGTTATGCCATTATTAGTGAGAAAGGATTTGATGGTGGATTTATATAAATCTCAGTGGTTTGTACAAATTGGAACACCAAATATTTTATACGACATGTGATGAAAATTTTGGTGGCTATGTATGATTCAAGAGATCACTAACTTTCTTTCACATTGTTATAACATCAAATAGGTAATGTCTGAGCACCATAAACCTTCGTGTTTTCTTCATCCAATTCTAGTGCTGACTTGGATGTGAGATTATATTTATATATAATTTTTGGTTGGTTTTCCATGTAACCCTTGAAAGAAGAATTAAATATGGGTTGTGATCTATCAGATGACCAAATAATCTCACTTTATACCCATTCATGACTTAAAAAAATCAGAGTTGAGAAATCACTATATGGAAGAGATTGTTTGGTTTTATAGGGTTACATCATATATTTTCTCTGATATAAATCACTCTTTTACCTCTAGTTTTTTGGAGATGCATTCAGGAGGTGATGTGATATCATATTTCTTTAATGAAAACATATCATCCGCATGGATGTCTTGATTAGTAAGGATATACAAATTCTTGAGGAATTTATTTATCTCTATGTCAATGATTTTGGTGGAGCTTGGGATGATAATTTGGGACTGTATATGTCCACTTATAACAATAGTTTCTATTCCAAGATTATAATTCCACTTTTTGAGGCCTTTTATGGTTGGATGTGAAAATATTAGGGGTATTGGTTAGAAATAGTTTGAATTTTCATGGCTGGAACAAACATGGTCCAAGAGAAGTTAGTAAAGATTTATTTGAATAATTAGAGAATATTGATGGCATATATCTGATAAAAATCTAATATTGGTTTTTATTTATGACCATTGGAGTTTTTCATTGGTGATCAAGTGTTCTTGAGAGTTTCACCAATTTTTTTCCAACAACATCTTTGGAGGAAAGAGATGCTTACTCCTCGTTTTGTGGAAAATTTTGAGGTTATTGGAAAGGTTGGTAAAGTTTCTTACCATTTATCCCTTCCAAAATTGTTTACAATGACCCATAATGTGTTCTATGTGTCGTCACCTCATAATTATCTTTGTACCCCATATTATGTCTTGATCTAAGAGGATCTTGATGTTGATCGTGATTTATCCATGATTAAGCATCCAGTCAGGATTGCTGATTCTGAATAAAATATACTACATGGGAGGATGATACCTTTTTCCATTTTCTATTTCATCATGGTTTTAATTCTCCTGATACAAGGAAATTTGAGGTATGTATGAGAGTTTAGTGTCCTTATCACATTTATATGGAACATTTTTATAGGATTTCTAGGTATAGAATTATTTTTGGGTGGGGAGGTATTAACATCATGTTACATGTCTTCAACTACTGATCAACCCTTATTTTGATCATTCTTTGTTTGGATCTTCTTTGGGGGAGTTTTTGGTGGATTTTGTAAAATGATTGAGGATTTTTGGGTTGTTTAAGTTTGGTGCACTATTTTCCCAAACCATCTGGCCCCCAGGGTAAATCGTTCATCCCTAGAAAATGGGGGAATACATGGTTGGTGACATATTTACCAAACCAAGCCCCCATATATATGAAACCATGAATCCCTCAATATTTGGTCCGGGGGGGGGGGGGTATGGCGCTTTATTACTCTAAACATGCATCCCTCTAACATAAAACATGCATGCATTTTTAAATTAATCCAAAAACAATTTTAAAATCCCAACCCCCACAGATTAAGTGTCAGACCTACCCAATCTACACTATTAGGATTTATGGGCTTGTAAAGGCTCCAAATATGTGATTTTGGCTCCACTAAACTTTTGTTTTGGGAATCAAGGTTCCGATGGAGGATCTGATCCCTCTATCGTAAGTGGATATCCCCTCTAATTTTTTATTAAGAACTATTCTCTATTCCAACTTATAGTTTGAAGTATAATATCTTATTTGATGGATCTAAAATAAATTTTATTACATATTTACTTTAAATTTTATTTCTTGATATCTGAATCCTTTGTTCATCATTGGATGATCCCTTTTGTGAGTGTCAATTCTTGATCTCTGATTAAGTGTATGTGGTTCCATTTAGGATTTTCTATAGAATTGAAACCATTATTTTCTTGATTTGTTTGAAATGAATTAAAATTTATTAATAACAAATTTATTTTACGTAATTTTATTTTAAAATTTTAAATGTAATGGTTTTTTAGAAAAACCCATGTTTTAGTGGAATTGTAATTGTGGGTTGAATTTTAAAAATGAAGGAATTAACAAAAATGATTGAGAATTGTTTTGAGAAAAAATGTATTAAATTGAATTGATGAAAAAATATGATTGGTTTTATATTAAAAAGGAATTAAATGATGAAAAACCTATGTTTATTTGAAATTTAATTGTAATATAGAAACTAAAAATTGGGAAATTTAATTATAGATGATGATTGATTATAAGTGGGGTGATTTTCCCATTTTCTATTGATTTATTGAGGACATGAAATACTATATAGTTAGTGGGTTATTTGGGATAAGCACAAGACGATATTTATCCCCTTATAATGGAATTATGTGAAAACTATAACAAAAACCTAGTCCGACATTATTATTCCCAATGGGATGTTGATGTGTGCTATTCAACCTAATATTTAGGGATTTCTATTGTCATATTTTTTTTGTGATCACTGATATGAGAAGTATTAGGGATCAATAACAAGAATCTAAGGTACTTTAGTGAATATAACCATGTTTTTTATTGGGTATGAGTTTTATATATATTCCATTTGTTATAGAATTTTTTTACTCATGAAAAATGATTTATATAAATTATTTTGAATAAAAATATTTATTTTATCCATGTGTGAAATGATTTCCATCTATTGAAAAACCAGGTTGTTTTTTTAAATATGAGAATGATATATTGTTTCATGACATTTTTTATTTAAATTGGATGAACTATTTGGTTTATTATTATTTCATCTACTATGGAACACCCGTGTATCAATGAGAGGAAACACTCGGTTTCTCCCAATATCTTGATGGAGGATGGGTCCTTCTCGAGTGATAGGGATGATGTGGGGAATCTGGCGCTCAACTTCTTCAAGGAACTTCTTGCAGGTCCAAATCTTAACATGACCAATGGCTATCCTAGAGGCATGGAAGAGGCCCTGGTTTATATTCCAAAGATCGTGTCCCCCAAGGATAATGATAGGCTAGCGACCCTTTCTGAAGAGGCAGAAATTCACAAGGCCATATTGAACTTAAAACCTGATAGGCCACCCTGTCCTGATTATTTCCCTTGTTCTTTTTATAGGGACTCCTGGACAAGATTAAGAACCCCTCCTCTCCCCTAACCTCTTCATTCTCTCCTAGGACTTCCTTAGCCATCTCATTCACAGAAGCCACAACAGGGGGAGCTGCGTCCTTACAATAGGTAGGGGAAACTCCCATCAGTTTCTCATCTCATGTATGTAGATGATACTCTGATCTTTCTCAATTCCAACAGGATGTCGATTCATGGACAATTTAAAGTGTTTCAGATTTAAAGCAAGTAATGTGGTTAAGTCATCAATAAGTCAAAAAGTGAACTCTTCCTCTCCAAATGGTGCCCTCCTAGATGAGTGGCCTAGATCTACAACACCCTGGCCATGCAGCGTGGAAGCCTTCCCATGTCTTATCTGGGAACCCCGATCTCTTTTAGCCGTCTTTAAATCAGATATTTTTATCTAGTTGTTACCAAGATAGAGGATACAACGCTTAATAGGAAGAATAACTTCTTGTCCTTGTGGGGCCGCATTGATCTCGTCAACAGTGCCCTTCTGGCCACTACGGTGCATGCATTGTCAACGACCAAGGTTCTGAAAGGCGTCATCAAAAATATTGAAAGGATACTTTCTAACTTTATTTGGGATGCTCGCGTGGAAGGGAATCATCACTAGGTGGCTTGGGAATAGATGTACAATCCCATTTGGGAAGGTAGGATCAATGTTCAAAGCATGGCAGACACTCTGTTTTGCAGGCATGAAGCCTGGCCTGGGAAATTATTGAGCATCAAAATATTTGGGGTAAGATAAGTAGCAGGGCTATAGAGTGAAACCCACTGATGATGATGTGTCGCATGTCCCCCTTCCCCTCGTCGCTTCTCCCCATCCTCTCGGCTCTGAAACCTCTGGCCCACTGGATCATTAAAGAGGGCTTGTTTCGCTTCTGGCATCAAAATAGGTTGGGGCGTGCCTTAGTGTTCCAGGTTCTCCAGCCTCCACAATTTCGTGTAAGGAATCTGATAGGTACCCTGAGTTTATGAAGGCAATCCATGATGAAGAGCAGCAGTGATCCTTCCATCTCATCGAAACCTCCATGGATCCTGAAAGGTATGTTTTCACACTTACCAACTCGAGGGATTTCTTTGGTAGTGTTTTTTACTGGACGTTGGATACCCAGGTGTAGGAGGACCACTGGAATAAGGTCATGTGGATTAACCAAATTACATCTAAGTTCAATTTCTTTTTTTTTGTGGCTTTGGCATAATTTTTTCCCGGCTGATGAGAATGTCAAGAAATGTGGCATCCCTCTGGTCTCATGATATCTGTGATTCAAAAATCACCTGAAAGAGAGTTTTGAACACCTATTTATCGAGGGGGAATGGGCACGTGAGGTTTGGTCTTTCTTTGGTATGTTCACTGCTCTCTTATCCCCATATTCCTTAGATGCCTCATTCCTAGATCGTTGGTTTCATAACTCAGGGGATAGAGGACCAGAGAGATCGGCTAGAACCTTTATCCTTCATGCAGGATGTTGGTGCCTCTGGCAGGCTAATAATAAAGCAAGGCACGGTGGGGCTCAGACATCAGGAATATCCATTATGGCAAGGACTCGGAGTCTCCTCCTAAATTTGGTATAGAACTCTAAGACTTGGAGGGATGATCCTTATTTACACATCTTGCAGCAGCATGCCTAGACTCCTGTTCAGAGGGACTTTTTGAGAGGAAAGTGGGTTCACTGGCTCCCTCTGGTGCATGGCCTGAAACTCAATACAGATGGCTCCTGCTCCACAGGGGTCATCAGAGGTGGTGTCCTGGTCCGCAACTCTAAAGGCCTGGTTGTTTTGGCATTCACTACATTCTTCGGCATTAGATCATCTCTTTGAGAAGAGGATCTCACATTCCTCACATGCCTCTCTCTCTGTCACTAGGGTGGCATCACCATTGCAGATGCAGAAACTGACTCCATTTTCCTGTGGAACTCACTACTTGGCATCTTTAGACCCCCATGGTCGATCACTTATGTCATTCAGAAGTGTCGTGGCCTGATCTCCAACAATGTTTACCTGATACATACATGGATTGAAGGAAACATGGTGGATGATTTCCTTTCTTCCATTGTAGGCCAAGGTTCTGGTGTCTCTTGTTTTTATGAATTGAAATTCCTTAAAGTGGAGGGGGTGAATATCATTAGAGGTTACACCCTCGACATTCACTACTTCCAAACCCCTTAGGTCTCAGCTTATCTTACTTGCCCCCTTGTTGTTTTATTTCTTCTTTTCAATAAAATAAATAATATTTATGATGATGGAACACTTGGTGATACCATAATAGTATATATATATCACACCCGAACTTTTCCCTTTGATGTTTGTAGATTTTATTATTCCAAATCTGATCAAAGAAAATTTTCCACTTGGAGGTGGGGTATGTTCTTGATACCTTGGACTTAAATTGGTGTTTCCATTGGGGTGTTTGAGTTTTATATTAATATATGATGAGTAATTTGATGTTTTACTACTTTGGGTTTTGTTATACTTGTATGGTTTCTGGTATATTATCGCTTCAGAGTGTTGAAAATACTGAATTTAAAATCACTATCTTCTAATTATTTTTGTGAAAATTTATTCCATGTTTTTTATTATATAATTCTAGGTTCTAGTACCCAATCCATGGGGATTGGAAATTCCCTTTGTGCCTATCAGAGTTGGAATAGTTAAAAGGGAACATGGGTATTCAAGTTTGTTTATGAAAAATTGTTCCAATGTACCTCCGATATAAAATTCCCTTCTTTCAAAATCATAAAACTCCATTCCATGATGATAATTTATAGAATACATGATCTACCACTTAAAATTGTGTGTGTTTACTTCTATTATATTCAAATATTTTTTTCTTTTTGGAAAAATATTTATTTGATTATGGATAGCTCACACCTTCTCAGTTGTTTCCTCAACAATGTATAGATAGACTTGCTATATCTCCCAAACTCAATATTAATAGGCTGGAGTAAAATATCTTTTCCTATAAAGTTCCTCATAATGTTTTATTTTTATAAAATAATGGAATTTATTATTTTAAATGATTTCTACCAGAGGTATGTATTTATCCCATGTTCCTTTGAAGTCATGTGTGTATGACCACAACATATCCACTATTGTTTAGATGGTCCTTTTATACATCCCATATATTTGGGTATGGTAAGAGGAATTCAAAGATATCTCAGTGTTCATGGAATTATGAAGACTCAGCTGAAATTTTAATATTAAATGAAGACCAAGATTAGATTCAATTAAAAAATATGCACTAGGAAATATCACTACATCATTGATATAGATCTGTGAAAGATATTCAAGGGGTTTATCCACTATTATTTCTAATTGGTGTTTAATCTTGATATGAAGATCCATAATGAACCATTTAGAATCATTATTCTTAGATTTCATAGTAAGTCTTTTAAAAAAAATTATTTTCATATCTTGTCACCTCCATAATGGTATAGATATAAGTTGCATCACACCATTTTGGATATGTCTCTCATCCTTATTGGGAAATCTATCATCTTGACACCTAGTTATAATTTTACAACTTCATGTTCACCCACTACAATGGATCCCATAGGTCCTTATAAAACTTGTTGCTACCAGGCTGTATAAAGAAATTTATTTTATGAGATTTATCAAAAAATTCCCCCTTTATCTCTAGTATTGATGGTACACAAATATCTTTTAAAAATTCAACAAACCAACTTCACAAAATAATTATATCAATCTAGGATATTATATAACATTAATATTAATTTTTTTAAAATATTTCATCTTTTTGAAACTTCATTATCCTCTCTATTAAACATGGATAAAACATTACATAGAAAATGAATGATGTTTACCCTTCATTATTTTCATATAGGACTATACTACATCCATGAATATTGGATCCTTGTCCATCCGCATCATAGATAGTAATATTTAATACATTCCTCTAAATACATTCCCTACCTTGTTCCCATTTTCATGGGGCTAGTGTATTTCACATTCATATTCTTTAATAAATTCAATAATTTCTCTTACTCGTGATTATCTATTTCTATGTGAATTTATACTTCAACCCTTTATAATTGGTATACATGTCATATCTCTACTTGTAAAGATAGTCACTCAAATTTTCAACACAAATATTATATATTCCATATCAAAATATTGTTTTAGATACATTTTCTCATGGGTATTCAATTTTAATCAATTATTTTGATGCATAAGAAACTACTATATTATTATGTATAAGGACACACCATAGCCTTTTTGATGATGCATCACTATACATAAAAAACCACTTCTTTCCTGATAATAAGGTAAATATTTGATCATTGATAAATATCATATTTAGTTCCTCAGTATATTATCCAAATTCTTTTAGCCACGTGAGTTTAACCACTTTACCTATTAGCTTAGTTAATAAATTAACTAATCAAGAAAATTTTAAGAACAAATTATTGGTAGTATTAATATAAAAAATGTAAAGTAAATATCATAATTATATTCATTCACAAGATCCATTATTTAAAAACCTTTTAATTTTTATGTTTCAACCAATATTCCATCTATAAAGATAATGTGGCCTTGAAAATAATCTTTTTAATCCAAATTCTCACTTACTAAATTTACCAAATAGCCCTTTCTCTATCAGAGTTTCAATGATGATTAGTAAATTGTTTTTATGATCTTTATAAAACATATTTTTAAATTATATATCATTAATAAAAATTAAAAAACTATCAAGATAATCCATAGATATTTTATTTATTAGATCCATAAACAATGATGGTGAAACCATTAAACTAAAAGGAATTACAGTGAAATTGTAATGGATAAAATTTTCGTGGAATGATTCCTTTGGTATATCATCACTCTTTATTTTTAATTGACATTAATTTGAATAATGATATAATGTTATGAAGTATTGATCCCCTTTATGGTGATATAAAAGATCACCATTTTTTGGTAAATGAAATATTTTCATTATAGTAACAGAAAATATTTCCTTATAGTCAATGTATAACCCCATAAACATATAATTATTCTTCACTAATAAGACATGTTTATCCTAATTTGATAAACTAGAGAGTGTGGTTACCTTATCAAAAAACTAGTTTAATTGATTATTTGATTCTACTAATTCAATGATATACATTCTATTTGGTGGCCTAGATATATACTTTTTTTCTAGGATAATATACCAAGAAAACTAACATCATGACTGGGAGGATATCTAGGATATTCCTATAGAAATACATGAATAAAATCCCTCAAAATTGATTGAAACGTTATTCTATAGATACCCTCCTCTTCATATGATTCACCATATCGCAAAATTTCATTGAGATGTATCCCTGAAGGTGTTTTCAAACACTTCTCAACAAATGAATCCTCTCTTTCAAATACAAGGGATTATATTCCAGAATCCAAGATAATAAAATAATTCTCTTTATAATAAATTATTTCATTATAATTTGAGATTCAATCCATAACTATGAATATTTGAAAGGAAAACATTGGAATTAAAATTGGTTTTATAGTAAAAGAACCTTCATACAGTTTAAAATATGTAGATAAATATAGCATTATTTCTATATTATTCCCAGCAGTATTTTTTTGAAAATAAATTCAATAGTGCATTAGTGGATGATTCAATGTTCATAGAAAACATGCAAGATATAAATGAGTATATAGATCTAAAATAAAATGTTTCATAATCTCTCCATGATTTTTTCATAAATTTAACTTATATAAATTCATTTAGAACCTATAATTATGTTCCTATGATAGAATATGACCATCCTCGCTCTCTTATATTCTATGAGTATTGGTTATCTAGACTATTAATTCATTTATTTGAATACTAACCCATCACCTTTAAATTGAAGCATTTTTAATTTTTGGATTTATTCATTCTCTTTCACTGAGGATGTTTACATACCATATCTACACACTTTTAAAAATGTACCATTATATTTATGTAATCCCTAGGGTAATTATTTCGATAATTATTTGATAACAGAAATCATAACCTCCCCTTATTATCATTTTCTAATTTATTTTAAACATAGTTCTCAACTACCCTCTTATAATATTTCTTACCTTTTAAAGTAAAATTCTTAGAGAACTCCTTGTCTGTTTTGATGAAACTAGCCACTCTCTCGTCATATAAGGAAAGGGTCTTAGATATTATAATCAAATACCATCATTGATCATTATCTACTTTAAAATTATATTCAAATAAGAAAAACTTCTCTCTTTCACTACACCCAAAAAATAATAAATTCTCTTGGGATTTAATATATTATTTTTCTTCTAATAGAATCATGGTTCTATTTAATGATATAGATTTCTTCTCATAATGTGATCCAACATTTTCACACCTTGCTGGGGAACAACATGTTGTTACATACAAGCAGGGTTATTGATCACAACCTGGGTAAAAATACCTAATATAGTTATAATCTATAATGATCTAACAAATCAATCATTGTATTGATATAGAAGAAAATCTTTAAATTGATTGTGGGTGTTTATAATGTTGTCATTCATTCCATTAAGTTCCACTTATAAATAATGGATTATGCTTAATTAGTTTTGGAATAATGTAAATAATTATAAATAATTCATATGAATTCATCAAAAATTCATGTAATAAATATTTAAAATATTTCTAGAATATAATATTGGTTTATTCTCCCACTATATTCTACTAAATCATGTTCCTAAGGTTTGTAATACACATCCTATAATACCAACATTAACACCCTGACACTAGTAGTAGATGTTTATTGTTAATTTATTACATTGTAAAAAAATACAATGACCATTGGATTCAATAGTTTAGTAGTTCTAGGGAACTAGATGTATAATTCGACATTACATTGAATTGAAAACTAATTATACATCAAGTAAAGACAAGAAAAATTTATTATTTATCCTTTTAAATAGCTACGTCACACATTTTAGTCCTCTTGGTTTCCTATGGACAAGGTCAAAAATATAAATGGGTATGCTTATATGCTCACTAATGGGGTGCATATGAAAATATATGTGATACATAATAATAGAATCTATAATATGTTTGGAATATTTAAATCCAAAAAAATAATATATCCATATTTTATATAATTATAAAAAAATTAATGGATAAGAAAAAATGATCTCTTATTGATAGAAATCATAAATATAGACATCATAAACATACAATCATGGCCTCATTATTGAAAATCCAATATAATCATTTAAGGATTAAAATTGATGAACAAATAGTTCATCTCTTTATATCTACCAATTCATAGATGTGATATATAATTCTAGGCCCCACCTATCATATAATAAGTCTAATGAACCCATTATTTTAAGTGAATGGATACAACATACAAATTGTAATGATCTCTAAGGAACTTTATACATATAAAGGGATAATAATTTAATATATTTCCATATATAAATAATATATAAAATCAATATAAGTATTCCCCCCATCAAATACAACAATAAGAAAATCTCAGTGAATATACGACAATTAACTTAGAATAAATAATACATTAAAAATGTAATGAAATGTATCTTTATCAAAAAAATTATAAGAAGGAAGTAATAAATATTACATTCATGGTGTAGTGATATCAACTAGAAATGATTATTCATTATGGTTTGAAAAGAGTTTGGGAATTTCTCAAAGCATATTCCCTGGGTATATCCAAGGAAGTGTTTAGTTATAGCCTATTATTTGATATTGAGTGAAGGTTGTGACAAAACCCAACACAATTTTATAAGGTTTATTACCCCTAAGTTATTTATATCAATATATTATATCCACTTGTTTGTATCAATAAAGTAATTTCATTTATTGGAAACCACACCCACTTTACCTTACCGAAATTTCTGGATATTTCAAGAAATTGGGGTGTTTTAGAATTTTAATTGAATATTAATGTATAATAATAAGAAAAAGGTATGATCTCTCATATATAATAGGATAAAAAACATATTAAAATGACTATAATAACATTAATCATTGAAAATAAGATGAATTTTAAAGATTGTAAAAGTATAGTTTGAGAAAAGAATATGAAAAATTACCCTATAAAAGAGATTAATGAATATTGTAAGGGAAATATTAGAACCACTCAAACATCTTATATAGTCTCTTATTTGAAAATTTACATGTAATTCATGTACATTGATAGAAATGGGATAAGGTTTGTATTTTTATACTTGAGGAGGGGGTATTTTTGGATAATGTATTGATTATTTTGTTATTTAAGACAATTACATTTTGGTTCCATTGATTCTAACAAATCTATTTTTCTTACCATTTAAAAATTGTGTTTATTTAATAATTAAATCAATACAAAACACAATGGAACCTTTCAACCTCTATATTAAATGAAAATTACGAAAAATATTTTTTTTAGAAAAAATGCAATTTATGTTCTAAAATGATAAATATAGGTTTCCGAATAAAATTTTGATGTTTTAAATTCCATATTTTACCCCATAAATATTTTTTTGAAATGGTCTAATAAATGTTTTATTCATTTTTTATAAAATATTGATGACTTAAAAATTATAGTATGCATACAAATTATATTTGTTTACTATTCAAAAATAAGTATCTTCCTTAGAAAAGTCCAAAAAAATTAACTCTTTGTCAATTTCAATGTTTGGATTCCAAATTAAAATCCAATTTTATGATAATATTTTTCAATTTATTTGAAATTTAATTATAAATGAAAAACACTTGTGTATTTTATAATTATCTATTTGGTACATAAAATGTTAAAACTCTTCTTCCAGTAAATAAAATTTTTATTCTAAGACATATATGTAAAATTATGTTTCATTGGTTGTTATAGATTTTTTATATTTACTAATAATGTTACAATTTTTTTCATTTTATTATATCCTAGAATAGATAATAATTACATTACCTTTTCTAAATCATGGTACTTACATGAAGATCATTCTAGGTTGATCGTATAAATTCATTGACAAAAAAATGAAATTGCTTCTCCAAGGTGTCTGATATATAACCTAGTCTATCTAAAAAATATCAAAACATGACCAACTACCAATTCATCCACCGCACCACCATCAAATATTCTCTTAAAGGAAATCCATTACCCTTACCTAAGGCATCAGACATAACGTCCTGAGGCATCCAAAAGGTATTTTATATGCTAGTGAGTATGAAAATCAGTAGATCCCCGTATATGGTGTCTTGAATTAAAAAAAACACATATATAAGTGTATGAATGTTATAATGTATGAATAACCAACACAACACACAACAAATAGTTTCACTCCACCTTATGTTTGATGAGTCACAAGTTAACACATTACATTCTTTGGATAGTTCTAAAGTGGGAATACACACACACATTCTATCACAACTGTAAGCAGTAATGGCCTTCAATCCATTTTATCACATTGATATCATATTCATGTTTTTGGATCAATGAAGTTGATACATACCATCCATCATGATCCTATGAATCCCCATCATGGTGAACATGATTAATATTTAATGTCCAATGGATAACTATGAAATAACCTTCCTTTTCCACAATGATCAACATCACCAACCTAATTCACTTATATATAATGCATACCCCCATCATCCATTTTTCATCCCCACAACATGGGTCTTGTCTTATGTCAAAACAACTCCAACAACCTCATTGCATCTTGTCTAATATGATAAAATCCCTACTGTAAAAACCAGGTGATCCTCCAAGACCACCTTTTCTTTATAACCACATAATCCAAATTTAAAGACCATATCAATAATACACTTAATTAATTATCCCATTGGACCCCATGTTCAAAATTCACAACAAGAACCGAGCACCACCATGAATTCTCACACCAGGTTTTACCAAGGTCAAGTTATTTGGACATAAGAGACATAATCTAGTCCAAATTCTTAGTATCTCACAAGACTCTACCCATTACCCCAATCACACAATGCATATAACATATATAAATGAATAATATTTCAAGGACCCTCTACAAAATATCTATATAGCTATATGAATATGATCATCGAAAAATATTCCATGATTATGTGAAGACCATAACTTCAGATACATTGATTAGAACCCTTAATATATGAATATTAATTACATAACATAATGATTCATTAAATAATTGTATAGGTCTAGTGCATTTGGAACCAGGAAAACATAAAAACCTGTTTCATTGGTGAAATACATCATCTCCCACTATGTTCATCATAACTAGAACCCTACGAAGAAAAATCATACATAATACCTTTTTTCAGAACATGGGGAATGAAAACATAATAAAGGGTGAGATAATATAATCAGTATGGGAAAATGATATAGCTATCAATATAACATGATCATATGGGTATGATAATATGTGTATAACATTTGAAAACTATGCCCTTCATATAATAGATAATAATCCTTTTACATTGCATAAATCATGGCAGTTCATAAGACATGAGTGATAGATAAATCAAAGAACACGAGCCATGAGAGCATAAAACAGGCATAATACATGGTTTTTTTGGAAAACACATAAAAATCATTTTTATAATAGTAAAAGATCATTTGAAAAACCATCATATTGGATTGGGTCCACTCCACAATCCATCATAGTAGTCACAGATCACACCAAAGACTAACATAGTGGAAAATGTCAATTACTTAACTAGGTTCAATCCCCATTATAGAAACATTTACCTCAAGATATATCAATCATTACCCATAAAATTGGGGGGAGATACAGGTCTTGACCATCCTCGTTCATAAGGTGAAAACCACCGATTATTTTAACACAACCACCTTCCTTGGTTATAATGTGACCACAATCTATGGTTATAACATAACCACCATCCTTTGATATAGCATAACCACTGTCCTTGGTTATGGATTGTCTACCATAATATAATGTAAACAATGAATATATGTTACAGAAGATCATAAAACATTGATCATATTAGGACCTATGAAAATAAATGTGTTTTATAAACATTTCATCATAGAAAACCCTTGTAAAAGTAATAGGACACATAAACATTTCTGCACCTCATCATAGAATACATTGTGGAAAAGGGGGTGGGTTTCATAAATACACTATCAATATAAACATAAACCATCCAAAAAGTAATAAGGATGGTATCATTGTATTATATCCCTTGTAAGGTGCAACTATTATTAGAGTATTTTATATTAGATGAAAAATGACTATGAAATATTATATGGAACATTGTGGAGAAAAATAACATTTCCACATTTAAAAAAACTTTTTTAAAATTGAAAGTTCAATTTTTTTGAAAAGATTTTAATTTGAAAATAATATTTCAATATAGTAATTGAATATTTAAAACATTCAGTGGTAATGATGGTAGAAAATACAGTTCATTTGATACACATTAAAATGGTAATTTGTTTCACATATTTAGTAAAAAGTCAAAAAGTACCTTGTTCTGAAAACTACATGAAGAATAATTTAAAAACAATAGGTAAATAAGTAAAAAATGGGGAAACATGTCTTCAAAACCATCATTCAATATTTTTAAATTCATTCTTTAAACATTTTTAGAAAATAAGATCATGGAAGAAAAATGATTTTTGACTGAAGAGAAAAATAAATGTGATTTTTATTAAAATATTTTTTTATATGTAAACCATTAAGAGAGGAAAATGAAAAGAAATATTTTTTATTCGCCATAAATAAATAGAATAGAATAGAATATATGGATTTATATGAAGATAGATCATAATAATTCATTACTAGAAACCTAATCATATACAATCCTGATAAATAATGAGATTGTAACATAAAACCTTTACCACTATGGTAACATATAAATCATAAGTCCCATGAAAAAATAACATTAAATGAAAATTTAAATTTAATGATAATAAATAAATTTACGATATAACATGTCAAAAGGCCTCTATATACACCTCATACAAGAACATAGGTGAATAAAATAACATATTCCCCAAAGAAGAGAATTGGAAAAAATACATTACCTTAAATATACAATTACAGTGTATGCTTTAAAACATCCTATATAATAAATATGGGTTCATTATAAATATATTCAATATAATGTCCATGTTCTGGGTGCTGCCCAAAGGTGCCCCATACCCAGTTGGTCACATTTCCTCGAGCACATTTCCCCGAACACCAGAGGCATCTGACTTGAAGTGGGGGCCTTGGGTGTGATAGTGGGGAAACTATGACCTCATTGGAAGAGTAACATAGTGTAATAACAATAATATAAAATATTAAAAGTAGTAATAAAATACAATAATAAAACAAAAAAATAATAAATGTAAATAAACAACTAGAGCACATATATAAATGTTTCATGTCACATATGTCTAGAAAAGCAGCCAAACATGTCACAATGCTGGAAATACAGTACTAAAACAAAGTGAAAAGAAAACAAGTAAACTCCGCAAAACATCACAAGCCTCAGCTTGGTCCAATGCTCTCCAGCTCTAAAATCATCAAGTACCTGAAGTAGAGGGGTGATTTCCCTTATCTATACATGCAACAATATAATATGTCTGGGCCCAAAACATGACACAAATAGGTTGTGAGATTAATCCCAGTAGGCAACCACCTAAACATATGTTCCTAACTGTCTATGAATATCTATAATAGTAAAAATGGAAAATTAAATAATAAACAAGGAAGTACTCAAATGTAAATAGTATTATAGTTTCAAACTAAATTCATTTACATTTATTAATTATTCAACCAATCATTCACAAGAAACCCTATGGGGAAGTTCTCATTGTCTAACCCCTCTAGTTTCATAAGGACAAAGACTCTCTAAGGAAGCACTCACCCTCAATTCCCCCTGTGGTCATTTTAGGATAGCTATAAACTCTTTGAGGAAACACTCAATGTCCATTACCCCTGTTGTATCATAACAGTATACTATGGACACTCTGAGGAACCACTCACCATCAATCCCCCTATGGGCTTGCAACGTAAAAAGTATATTAGACACTCTGTGGAAGCCCTCAACATCAATTCTCCCCTATGTCCTAACTAACAAGGTTCTCACACGCTTGTGTAATACAATCATGAAAAAATGATATCTAACAACCAAAGTAATCTCATCTACTACAATAGTAAGAAGCTACAATTCATATCACAAGCATTTCATATAATATCAACAACATCATAACATCACTAGGCATGGAAACAAAACATCCTTATAGGCAGTTCTAGACCCAATAAAAAATATCAAACAAACATGGGAAAACACATCCATAAACAATTCAATAAACCAAAATCATAATCAAAACCCTTTATAAAGAAAATAAAACATCGTAGGCATCAAACATGGTTAAATCTCCAAAACACATAATAACCAAAACTAGGGTATTCGTTACTTTTTTCACATATAATCCAAATAAAATTACAGAAAAGACCAAAACACATACGTTGACATTGTATGATAGATATAGTTGAAACTTATCCCTTGATTCGACCTAAAAAATCGCAGATCTACAAAAATGTCCAAAATGTTCAACCTTGAACAACTCACGAAAGAGGAGAAATTAGGAGGAGAGGATATAAAAGAAGGAAGAACTGACTGAGGTGATTCCAATGCAATTGATGGTGTTTGATTCAGTGAACGGATGACAGGTCTTTGGCTCTGATAATATTCGGCGATTCCCATCGCTCCTGCACGAGACGAGGCTAGAAGAAGGAGTTTCTATAAATTAGACGTAACCCCGGTCTGATTTAACAAAAAAAAACTACACGACATTTTCTTTAAAGATACACAGTGTGTATAGGCATTTACCAGGTCCTGCCTTAAAAGTCCCCACCATGTTGTCACACGGGCGTGTACGTGGCCATGACACGACCAAACACGACCTTGACGAGGTTCCAGAGTACACGATGTGTACAAGGAAATACACGGTGTGTACTTAAAAAATTATCCTTATTCTATTGTTCCTCAAAAGAAAACAGAAATAAATATCCATACCTAAAAAGATGATCCGAGTTTTTACAAACTTCCCCCTTAAAGAAATTCATCCCCAAATTTCTCTAACATGCTGGTGTAGAAGAATAATCCTAGAATAGCTGTGGCCACTTGGATCACACATCGACCTCCCTCTCCCATGTCTAATACTGTACTCTCCCATGCTGCCACAACACCCGTACTAGAGGAACAAATCAGCCAAAGATAACCTTCATGCTGTGATGAATAATCCAAATAGGATTCTCCACAAACAATGCGTCCACCTCCAACTCAACCTCCTTAGGTTGAAAAGCATGAGATGATTCTGAGAATTAATTTCATTAGTGAGAAATGTGGAAGTTTCCGTGTATAGCCTGGTAACTCTGAGGTAACTGAAATTGATAGGAAACTGGCATGAATTTCTCCAAAACCTCAAATGGCCTGACATATCTCAGTGAATGCTTTCCCTATCTCCTAATCTTCCTATGTCCCAACCTCGGTGTGACATGTAGAAAAACCTAATCTTTGACCTCAAACTCTAGAGGTCGTCTCCTTATATTAACATAAGACTTCTTCCATGACTGTGTAGTATCCATCCTCTTCCGAATCAACTCCACCAGCTCTGTGGTATCCTAGGAAAGATGAGGTCCAGTATAGCTACCATTCCTTCTTCCAGCCAGCATATGTGTGATTGTCATGGCCTACCATAAAAAGCATCATATGTGGCCATCTAAATAGTCACCTGGAAACTTTTATTATAGTAAAACTCCACCAGAGGTATGTGTTTCTCCTAAGAACCTCCAAAATCTAGGACGCATGCTCGGAGCATGTCCTACAACACCCGAATCATACATTCGAACTATCTATATGTCCGGGGATGGTAATCTATGCTCAAAATTACCTATGTACCCAAATCCCTCTATAGTCCCAGCCAGACCCGAGAGGTAAAACATAAATCCCTATATGAAACGATGGAGTTCCTAACCCCATGTAATAGTATAATATATCGAATGTAAAACCTTCCAAACTCATAAAAAATGAAGGCATCCTTGATCGATAAGAAGTGCATAACCTTCGAGAGTCTATCAATTACAACCCAAACCGCATCATTCCCTCGAGGCGACCTCGATAAACCTATCACAAAGTCCATCAGTACATCATTCCACTTTCAATCAGGAATGGGAAACTACTGCAAAATCCCTGGTGGTCACTAATGCTCTGCCTTCACCTACTGATAGGTGGTACACATCATCAAAAAAACTAGCAACATATATATTTATATCGGTCCACCAATACTGATATTGTAGTTATCGATACATCTTGGTGACATCACGATGAACATCCCAAACTGAGGAATGAGAATCTTGAAAAAGTTCCTCATGAATGTCTACTGACACCCATACGTGCCCAAGAAAATTCAAGATCTCATCCACACCATTGATCCATCTAGGAATAGAGTCCTCTCTTGACACACTATTACATAGAACTAGGCCTTTAGAATCTGATAGATTCCTCATTTTCACTTGATCAAGAAGTGTAGAGATAACTGTTATAGAAGAACGAAACATCTATTCATGTTTGTGGTGAACCTCTAAATAGAAATAAGAGAACATATCCATAAGACACAACTCACTACTGGCCTCTAGAACTGCTTGTATCTAAGTCCTCATGCTCAACGCATTAGCCACTGCATTGCAATTCCCAGGTGCGTAGGAAAGATCAAATTCAAAGTATTGAAGGTACTCAACCCACCTTCACTATATCAAATTCGGGTAAAGAAGGGTAAAGATATAATTGAGAATTTTGTGGTCGGTGTACACCAAAAAATTCTCTCTGAGAAGGTAATGTCTCCAATATCTCAAGGCATGAACCACTGCTTCCATCTCAAGATTTTTCATCTGGTAATTATTCTCATCTGGCCTTAAGTGACAAGATTTGTACCCAAACGATTCCTTCTCCCTATATAAGCACTGATCCCAGCCTGATACCTAATGCATCAGAGTAAACAGTATAACTCTTCCATGGATATTGAAAAACTAGTATGGGTGATGATGTAAACCTCCCCTTCAGCTCCTGAAAGGCCGAGTTAGAGGAATCTATCCACAAGTACATCACACCGTTCTTAGTCAGGCCCATCAGTGGTGCTACTAAGCGTGAAAAGTACTGTATAAAACATCTGTAGTAACCATCCATCCCTAGAAAAATCCATACCTAAAATACTTTCTTTGACTTATCCTAGGAAATTACAAATCTCACATTATCTAGGTCTAGTAATAATCCAGTCTCTGAGATAACATGACCCAAGAAGTAAATCAAGTCAATCCAAAAGAGGTATTTTTAGAGCTTATCATATAACTGATGCCCTATTAGTGTACTCAAAATGATATAAATAGGGGTAGCATGGTCATGTAGAGTGTTAGAGTCCATCAAAATATCATCCATGAAAACCACTACAAAGGAGTCCAAGTATGGATGGAACACTCAGTTCATTAGTTCGATAAAAACTACAGGTGTGTTTTGGAGACCGAACGGCTTAAACCTGTACTCGTATTGACCATACCTACTATGAGAGGTTGTAAGAGGTATATAGGATGGTTTAATGTGAAAATTATGATAACTAGATCTCAAGTCAATCTTGGAGAACACCTAGGTTCCTTGAATCTGATAAAAAAGATCATCAATCCTCAGCAAGGGATATCGGTTCTTGACCGTCAACTGGTTCAACTTATGATAATCCAAACAATGTCTGAGATTACCATTTTCCTTCTTAATAAATAGGACTGGTAGTCCCCAAAGAGAATTAATGGGTCATATGAAACCCTTTTCCTATAACTCCTCTAACTGCTTCTTAAGCTCATATAACTATGGTGTAGCCATTATATAAGGAGGAATGGACACCCGTGTTGCTCCTAAAACAAGATCAACAGAAATGTCTACCCCTCAATCTGGAGGAAAACCTGAAAAGTCCTCTGGATAGAGATCCCTAAAATGATACACCACTAGAGTAAAGTCCATATTTAAATTACCCATGTCATACAGATACAAAATAGAAATTTGGGATGTAACTCCTCCCAACCCATGACGCTCGGGCCCCACTTTTCATTCCTGAAAATCCCATTCACCCTTATGTAGAAACAATCCACCCTATGGTGATGGGAAACTCACCCTACAGTGATAGTAATGAAAAACAACCTAGAAGGGAACAAAATAGTCCATTATGAGAATGACATCATAGATTTTAATCTCTAAGACATAAAGCTCCCATAAGAATTGACACCCACAAACATCAAGATGGAACTCCTTGTACTGACGTACACTATCCGTTCTAGTCCCTAACAGTGTGTCAGACATCAAGATATCAGCCGAAGTAAAAAAAACCAAATTCTCTCCAAAATACGTACAGATATGAAACTATGGGATGCCGCTGTGTCGAAAGGAACAGAAGATAAAAATGAGGCAATAAAAATCATACCTCTAACCATAGAGGGTTCAAGATCTTACTCATATTGGGTTTTATCCAGCACAAAAGCATGACCTGTGCTGCATCCCTATGAAGATGTCTATGATCCCTTAGCTGATCCACCCTACAGATGTCAAAAACCCTATGTTTTACCACTGCAGGCCTGACCTCCACCTCGATCTGAATGCCTGGATGGGCACCAGTTCCTTAACTGATGAGAAACTGGTGGTCCTTCTCCAAGAACATGGAGTCATAGAAGAACCACTATCACTAGCATCTAGTGAGAAAAACTGATAGAAACAATAAATATGACCGATCTTTCTGAAATATTAGCACCCGAATGGGACTCTCGGGAAATGTGGCCTAGTATGGATGCTCTACCCTCACTGGTAGAATACCACCTGGCTATATAGAAAAGTATCTTGCCTACTCAGATCTTTACGTGTAGAATCCCCTTAACATTTCCTACTATTAGATAAAGGAAGAACAACTATAAATGTGGAGCCGCCCTGGCTCACAGCTCCAGAATCCCTCAGGTTATGCTATGTGATTAGTGCCTGGTTGACTATAGAAGATACAAAAGTCAACATGAAGATGTTAATCTGAGATTAGATATCATGCCTAAGACCATCCTCAAACTTCCTCACCTGAAATAACTCATCACCCCCAAAATTTTTGTGGAGTGTTGTATCTCTATGAAGCTAGAAGAATAAACCATGATTGAGAGTATACCTTGCTTCAAGCTTATGAACTCTTGGGCACAATCGTCCCTCAATGTTTCCGGGTAGAAGTAGTCATAGAAGGTATCATGAAACTCATCCCAATCAACAACCCGCTAGTGTCCCACCTATTATGTCACGTCCCACCATCTCTTGGAAGAATGCCGAATAATATATGTAGCGAGATTCAACATTCACTTTGGAGGAATATTGAGTTGATCAAGGATAGACAACATGACTTCTAACTATGTACGTGGAGCATAATGTTCTCTATCATATTAGAAAGTGGGAGGATGGTGTTGCTAAAAAACTTGTGAGAACTCTACCATGGATGGGGTAGGATGCAGTGCTACCTTGAAGGTATATATAAACCTTATAAAGCCTTCTTGGAACTCTAAATTGGTACCTGTATCCGGAATGATGGTTGGTGCCAAGGCAGGCATGACTGAAGGATTTGCTGGTATCCTCTAATCTACCATGTTCGGTGTCTGATCATCTCCCTATATATAGCATACAAATAAAGGATACCTCAATGGCATGAATCTGCAAGGTCAAGTGAACACCTTAGTTCAAAATTATCATGGACTGAAACTTAGAAGTACAGAAAAGAAATAGGACAAAGAAAACCTTCATGTTTTCAAAACATGGAAACAAGGAGTGTATGACCCATATACAGTGTGTTATCTTAATCATATACATTGGTGTGTACATCTGCCAACCCTGGTCATGTAACACCCCATATATACGACATGTTCTCCTTTGACATGGTGTGTACTTGAATCTTTCCCCCCTTCCTGAGTTCCCCTACATGACCAAACCACACAGTTATCTAAAAACAAAACTACACGGTGTGTTTATACCTGACAAGGTGTGTACTAGAAGGATTTCACAGACCAGTGTCATTAGTCACATGTCTGAATACATGGCATCTACAACCAGATGTGTTCTCACTAGACATAGCATGTACCACTTAATTTTAAACCACCCATTTCGTTAGTCACACGACTAGATACACGACCCTTACAACACGACATATACTCCAAGTACAAGATGTGTTCCACCAAACATTTCCCAACCCCATGTCTCTTCCCACATATCTAGTCACACAATTAAAGACTACACGACATGAACATACTGTACAAATAATTTACATAAGAAATGTTATTCATTTCTGAATAGAAGGATAAATGTCATGTATTCATCATTACACACTGTTTATTCTGGGTTTTTTCAGACGGTAGGCCTTAGAAACTACTCCGAAGCCCCATAAAACACTAAAATAAACATTAAAATTTCAAATTCTGGTCCGTATGGTCCCATAATCCCTGTAAATCAATGATTTTCATCATATTCATATATATCACAAAGTATAATAGTGAAATCAATCACATGATCTACCAAATTCTGATCCAGGAGGGCCCATAAAACCTTAGGGGCCAGAGTTTGGCATCCATCCAATGAAACATTACATATCATAAATACCCTATAAAATAACAGGTATTCTATCAAGGCATATATCAAAACAAAATTCATATCTAGCACGCCATCTATCACAACATCATACAATCAGTAATGCACCCTACATGGAAAGACAAGAATTCATGACATGGGATCTCTAGAAAGTGCCTATATGATGCATTAGATGGAATACCCTCATCTCCTCATGTTGTAACAGATATAGAACCTCACTAATATCAATGAAAACAACACAAAACATGTGAATCACCCAATGGTGAAATCAAATCAACTGTAATAATTGAAAAACCAAAAAATTGGAATAATCGAGGAATATTGGATTTTCCATGTACACGGGTTAACTACTTCCGGTCAAAACTTATTACCAACTTCTTATTCCTTCCTATCTATGTCTATATGCTCTAAATATTAAGTCAATGAAGAAAGAACACCCTTTGATAACTCTTTGTAACATCTTAGTTATGGGTGCCACAAAAAGGTGCCCCGTACCCAGTTAGTCACATAGCCTCAAGTGCATTTCCCCAAATTCCAAAGGCTTTCGACTAGAAGTGAGGGCCTTGGGTGTAATAGCAGAGAAAATATTCCCTCATTGGCAGAGTAACAAAACATAATAACAATAATACACAATATTGGAAGCTGTAATACCATACAATAAGAAAACAACAGAATAATGAATGTAAATAAATAACTAGAGCACATATATAAATGATGCATGCCACATATGCCTAGAAAAGAAGCCAAACAAGTCACAATGCTGGGAATAAAGTAATAAACCAAAGTAAAAAAGAAAACAAGTAAACTCTAATAGCATCGCACACCTCATCTTGGTCCCATGCTCTCCTACTCTAAAACCATCAAGTACCTGATGTAGAATGGATATTTCTCGTGTCTATAACTACAAAAATATAATGTATTTGGGCCCAAAAGAATGACCCAAAAAGCATGTGATATGAATCCCAGTAAGAAACCTCCAAAATATATGTGCCTAATTGTTACTGAATATATATAGCAGGAAAAATGAAAAATGAAGTAATAAAAAAGGATGTACTCAAAAGTAAACAGTCCTACAGTTGCAAACTGCATTCATTTACTTTTATAGCTTATTCTTCCAATCATTCACAAGAAACCCTCTGGGGAATTTCTCACATCTAACACCTCTAGTTTCATAAGGACAAAGACTCTCTATGGAAGCACTCACTGTCAATTCCCCCGTAGTCTTTTAACGAAAACTACAGACTTGATGAGGAATCACTCAACATCAATTCCCCCTATTATCTCATAATGGTATACTATAGACACTCAGAGGAATAACTCATTGTCCATCCCTCCTATGGTCTCACAACGTAAAATATATAACAAACACTCTGGGGAATCCCTCAATTTCAATTCCCCCTATGGTGTAACTACACCAAGTTCTCATAGCCCTATGTAATAAAATCATGCAAAAACAATATCCAACATCCAAATTAATCTCATATACTAGAACGGTAAGATGATACAATTCATATCAAAAGCATGTTATATATTACCCACTCCACCCAAATAACAATATGAATGGAAACAAAACATCCTAACAGGCAGTTCTGGACCAAACAACCAATATTAAACAAACATGGGAAAACAAATCCATAAACAATGTAATGAATATAATTCATAATCAAAACTATTTATGAAGAAAAAAACATAGAAGGCATCAAACATGGTTAAATCTCCAAAACTAGCAATACCCTAAACTAGGGTATTCAAAAACATTTGCACATATAATCCAAAGAAAGGTATATAATGGAACAATCCACTAACCATGACATTTCACAATCGATATAGTTTAACCTCATCCCTTGATTTGACCTAGAATGTTTTAAATCTAAAAAAACGTACAAAACATTCAACATTGATTAACTCATGAATGATGAGAAATCAGGATGAGAGGCTCTAGAAGAAGGAATAACTAACCGTGGAAATTCCAATATAATCAACGGTGAATGATTTGGGGAATAGACAGTGGGTCGGTGGCTAAAATAATAGTCGACAATTCTCATCACTCCTGGAAGAGACGGGGTTGGAGAAGGTGTTTCAGGTATTTAGATGAGACCCTGATCTAATTTAACAAATAAAAATAAAAATATAGGGAGTGTTATTTAAAGATACATGGTGTGTATAGGCCTTTACCGAGTCCCACCTTAAGTGTCCCTACCAATTCGACACACAGTTGGGTACATGGCTGTGACATGACCAAACACGACCCAGACGCAGTGCCATAGTACATGACATGTACAAGTAAGTACATGATGTGTACATTAAAAATTATCCTTCTTCCCTTTTTCCTCAAAAGAAAACTGAAATCAAGATCCATACCTAAAAATAAGATCTGGGTTCTTACATTCAAGAATCTTAAATATTTATATCATACCATATGTGATTTGTTTATTTCCTTTTATTACTCATTTATTAACAATTCCTTGTATAAATAATATTTTGGGTAATAATAGATTTATTTATCGTGTATGTGACAATTTAGTATTTCTGGTCCTTTTTCCCTAATCATGGATACATAATATATATATAATGTTAAAAATGATATAATTATCATATATGTCACTTAAATATAAATTTATATTATTCCAAAAAAATTATAAATAGAAAATGAATTACACTGTTCAGGGAGACGGAAGGTCGTACACACTCATGAATGTTGTTTCCATTTTATCGATGGATGAAAAAAAATTTAAGGTAAATAATATATCACCTTTTCCGATTCAGTATGATGAAACAAATAATAAATTTATTCATTAAATCTTTCTTTATTACCCTCCATATAAACTTTAAGAGAAAAATGAATCACATCTCTTTGTGATGTCGTAGTCCACCATTCACATGAGTGACATTATTGTGTCCCAAAGAAATAGAATGTAAGAAAGTACATGTGATATTATTATTAAAAAATTATAATTATGTAAAAATTAACATATAAATATGTAGCACCCCGACCCTAGCTACTCAGAGCCGGTGCGTTACTTCGTAACATTGGCATGATCACAAAAGATCAAGTCTCGAAAGACCGATTAGTTTAGTAGCCTTGGAAACACTAGATACATTCATAAGTGTTACATTACATCATAAAGTGAAAAACTAATAACAAAGTCTTCATAGTCCACACTCATATCCTCTTCTGACTATCCATGCAGGTCATTCATAAAATACTTCTTCACATCCTGGAAAATATTAAAACATTGAAAGGGGTGAGCTCAGATGCTCATTAAGGATAACAATATTGCGGATGCTTTCATAAATAAACATAAACATTTAAGGCAATGTATAACTAAACAAAATCCTTATTAAACTTGAACTTCATCATAATATGGAAAAAGTAAAATCAAATAATTCCACTTACTTACTCACATGGATATTCTACTAGACGAATAATCACATGAAAGATCAATAACCACTTTCATAATGAGGGAATGTATAATTCCAGACATTCTGGAACATTTTGTGAAGGCCTCGGCCAAGACGTCTAAAATGATTAAGGCCTCGGCCAAAACCATAAATCAAATTGGGAAAGGGCCTTAGCCAATTCCACGTCTAGTTGTCTCAGGAGACCTACCGATGCGTCGAGGAGCTATAGCGGGCTCCACCCGTCACTTATTAAGTCCAATACATTCCTCATATGAACAGGTTTAGAAATCTCATAAACCATAACATAATCGTATCACATAAAACATGCATAAAGGAAACATAACATTTCCACATTTCAATCACAAGATATCAATACAACACATTGATATAATAAAAACGCTTTCAAAACCATTTCCAATACCAAAATAAAAGAAAAGTATAACATGGTATTTATTTTTCATTAAAAAAGGTTATGGCTTGTAGAGGAAGCCGAAACTCAAATAGTGGTCGCGGCGGCGGAGAAGTCGTTGTCGCCTCATACGTACGATAAAAAAATTCCCTTTTTTCATTTAGTAAACGCTTCGTATAAAAAATATTCCTTTTGAATAAACGTAAAATTCAAAGGGGTTTATACACCGTATAAAAGAAAGTTGTGTATAAAACCAAATATGCCTCAACGAAAGGGGATTGAGACGAAGTCCTTAAAAAGATCATTTTTTTAAATAAAGTACATCTATAATGTGTATTCACTATAATTACACATAAATAATGTACAAATACAAGATAGGACATAAAAATATCATGACATAATTTGAAAGTAGGAGATTAACCCAAAGAATAGAAATTGGGTTAAGAAGTTCCCTTACCTCGTGTCTGACTTGACTCAACCGTTCTTTAACCTCCTGAATAATAAACTAGAGTTAATATATACCTTATTAAGAACCATTTTCAATTTCATTATCCTTATTATATCACTTATTACAATGATATGAACATTATGTAATTATTTAAGTTAATAACGGTCGTTTTGTCGATCTTTGGTACTTGAGTCAACAATAAACTTCTTATAATTACAAGTTGTTTATGTGGTAGAATATCCATTATCTCCAGAATTATATTCATGATTTAGATGTCATATATATCTTATATATCCAGTATATACATTCATTTACAATATTACGTAACATTTAGAGGTATGAAATGAAATGCACCATTCATGGAGACGGTAAGCCGTACGTACGCATGAACGCTACTTTCATTTCAATTTCATATTTAATGGAACGAAATAATAATTATATAAATGTATAATATTATTCTAGTATAATATAGTGTATAATACCATTTAATCCATCCTTTATACATCCCACATATGGCATTAACCATTCAAATCACTTTGAGGGGGCGGTAGTCCGCACTTCCTAAAATGAAATTATCGCATTTTACCCATAATGGAAATCATAAAGTATGGAATAAATGAGAAATACAGAAGCATAAGTAAAACATAAACATATTATATATCATATATAAAAATAGTGACATCTTAATGGCCACCTTTGAAGGTGTTATATGAGTGTTGAACAATCATCATTTCGTGAGGCAGAAATTCTCCATCCACAGAAACCGTATGTTCTTTAACCATTAGATGTCGGTGTGTGTAAGTGTAGCTCTAATCCTTCTTATAACAACATCCTAATATATTGAGGATACTGGTGTTTTTACAAAAGAAATGAATAAAAAGAGTTTATGGGGTTGGAGAAGAAAAATAAAACGAAACAACATTAGAGAAGACATTACCTCAAAATCGGGTAACTCTTTTGGATTTGAGCCAAAGGCTTCCTTGGGAAGAGTTCTGCCCAAAGTTAGGCTTCTAGAAGTAAGAGGGGGATGTTGGGAGAGTATTTGGGCAGAGGTTTGCCGAGAAAAATGGCTCGAAAGTGTAAATGAGGTGGGAGAGGTGGGGGCCTTTTATAAGTGGAGAGGAGGGGCACTCTTGGAAAGTAAAGAAAAGTCACTTTATTATAAAATGAGTTTCGGATTTTAGAGGTCCCACACTTATATAATTCAAGGATAAGATGATAAGGGTTCGAAATCTACTCATCCAATAGGTTTTTGACAAGTGTACGCTTTGGATTTTACATTATCTTTCCATTTTATTTAAATTGTTAAATAATGAGGTCATCGCTGCATCATCATGATGTCATAAATAATTTAATTTATTTAATGTCTAAAAATTATAAAAAAAATACTATGATGTAGGAAATCTTTTTAGATTTATAATGAATATTTATAATCAAAATTTGGACTTGTGTAACCCCACTTAAAAACTGTTTTAGTAAAACAACTCATGTTTGTGTCAATTTAATTTTAACATTAAATATATATATATATATATATATATATATATATATATATATTAATGTCATTTTCCAACCAAAGTGGCTCCATGGGGTCCCCAAGTTGACCCATGGGTTGTCTTGGTCGGCCATGACTCATCCAATAGGATTAGGACAAGTGTCAAGCTCAACTCATATTATTAAACCATTATTTTTACCTTAAACTACACTAATTACCTCTAATCGCGATTAAGAACTTAAAAGTTACTATTCACCAAAAAAATTATTTTGATCTCATTGAACCACATTTTACTTCTTAATGACAACCATGTATGTCGGATTTTTGAAAATCAAATCACAGAAGTGATAATATTTCATTTAAACGAAAAATCAGTTATTTAACTACCACTTAGTGGTTTCACTATTCATCAAAAATTGAAGTTTTTCAGAATAATGCCAAAATTTCACCCTAAGCTATAATTGATATTCCAAATTCAAAAATGATGTCTATTTTACAAAATTCCAAACATATATGTTGCATTAATTAATTTTATAATTAATTCCCGCTGTCACAACAAATAGCGTGTTATAAGAAACAATTTATATCAAAAAATTGGCAATTGTTTATGTCCAATTTCAATGTTAAATTAATTCTAATGACCACCATTGGATAAAATGGTAAAAATATATTCTAATTATACTTTAAAACCACTAAATAGTATAATTTATCACTATAAATTATTTTGATTAAAAAAGTTGTTTTTAAGTTTTTTTCACTATTCATAAAAAATTAGAAGTTCTCAGAAAAATACCAAAAATTAAACATAGGCTAATTTCGATATTTCGAATACAAAAATGAAGTCCATTTTGAAATATAAAATTTCTATAATTTTAAAAAGTGGTTATTACTATTCATAATAGCTACTTTGATTAGTCACGGTGTTTTAGAACTCGAAGTTGCATACAATGCAAGCTATTGCATTATTGAATGAGAAGCGTATCATGGAAGCTCGGGGTGTTACATTCTCCCCTACTTCAATAAATTGCGTCCTCTCAATTTGAAAATTTTCTTTGAAAATAAAAGGTTGAAAATAGAAAATACCTTTGTGGAACACCCACATCGGAAATAAGGTTAATAAATATATAACATTAAAAGAAAGCAAGATAAGTACAAAGGTCACCAGATATAGACCATTCTAGGATTCTATGAAAATATGGATATGGAGGAGAAACAAACCATCAAGGTCTGATGGAGAGTTATAGAAAACAGGATTAGGAGAAAGTTTAACTACAAGAAAATAACAAACTTGTGATTGGTTAAACGGTCATTGAATCCCCATTTGGAAAAGTTTACCGACAACATTTTTGTTTTAAGTTACCTTTTATAATGTTGAGGAATTTATTTAGAAGATTTACTAAGAATGTAAGGGAATATACATACTTGTTATGTATACTTTCGTTCATTAATAAATTTTTACCACAAACCCAACTTTTACTCCAAATGGTAACGGAACTCAAAAATATTCTATTTATCCTAATTGTATAAGGTTACAAATGTTAACACATACCATTTAGATTAACAAAATTATTTTGTAATAACCAGGGACTTCCTGTAGGCCAGTGGTAGGAAATAAAGGCATGTCGCACTTTGATTGTGGGTTCGATTCCTGCAGCTTTGTCCGACACGACGGGTTATGCCCCACCCTGCAGGTTGTCCTTTTCCTAAAACTATAGTATCATAATATTCCAAAAATAATCTTCATAAATTTTTTAACCATAAACAATACTATCCAAAGATCAACTTAATCCACTCCAACCTTAATAGTTATCCAAAATACCTCTGTCCAGACTTTCTCTAAAAGGTCTCTAAATTCCAAAATCAATTGTAACATCAGATTCCCCAAACAAAGAAAAGTTTCTCATATTGCCACATACTAAAAATATGATTACCTTAATCATATTAAAACCTTATTGAAATCAAAAAGTACTGCAGTACAATCTTTATATATATCACATTATTCTTATAACCAGAATATAATCCATGAGTCCAAAAGCACCAATACATTAGTTATTCTGCTTCAACAGTAGTAACATCATAAGATTGTCCTTGATCCCTTGGCCTTTTCTGAGGTAAGTTTCTTTGACGCTTAGGACATTCATTTGCATAATGCCCCATTTCCCTACAATTGTAGCATTCAACATTGATAGCCTCTTTCTTTCCCTTGCAATCACGAGCCTGGTGACCCTTTTCTCCACATTTATAACAAACTCCCATTCCTTTTAGGCAAGTACCAGGGTGATTCTTCCCACAATTATCACATAATGGAAAATCCTTCTTTCCCCTTTTCCCTTTATCTGTCTCTTGTTCCACCGTTCTCTTCTTCTCTTGCTTTACTTTGTTGTCATAAGACTTAGAGAATTCCTTTTCTGTCTTGATAGCACACGAGACAATATTTTCGTATGATGAGAAGGATTGTGATACTAAAGCTCGACGGAGAAATGGTTTTAACCCATCAAAGAAACGATCAATCTTACTCCTTGGGTTACGTATATAATCGGCAGCATGCCTCGCTAACCTTATAAAGTTAGCCTCATACTTTGCGACATTTTCATCCTCCTTCTGCCTCAGACTCAGAAATGGACTTTCCATATCTGCTCGATGGTCACGAGGAAAGTATTTTTCTAAGAAAATCTCTTTGAACTCCCTCCATTCCATATTCGATGCGTCATCATCTTCCTTTGTGTTTTGAATCAGCGACCACCACTGATCGGCATCTCCAGTGAGGCGGTAAACTGCCATGACAACCTTCTCCCTTTCACTACTCCCCAAGGCATGGAATATTTTCTCTAAGGAATTTATCCATTGCTCAGCTACTATAGGATTTGTACTCCCATTGAAGGTTGGTCGTTGTTGCCTCATGAAACGGTCTATCATTGATCCTCCACGTTGCGGATCAGGGTGCTCCATATGAGTAAGGTTGTTATTCATAACCTGCGTGAGTTGTCCCAGTACGGTGAGAAGCTGATCAGCACCAGTTGTATCTCCAGATCCACAATAATTATCTTGAGCAGGAGGGAAATCCATACACGGAGTGCGTGCATTGATACAGTTTCCATTCCTTCCACTAGGCTCCATTTCTAAATAATGGCATAAACTGGATTAGTTTATGAATCAAAATACATAATTCCATACTTGTAAAACACTTAATCATAAATTGAACTAATTATGGATATAATCCATAATCATAAAAATGTTTTCTTTGGGGAAGTATATACTCGTAACCCTTCATAGTGGTTTGTAAAGAAAATGGGAATTATCCTAAGCATATCCCCCGGGAGTGTCGTAACCAAGAGTGCAGCAAGGTCCGTTGTCGTGCACCAGTTCCCGTTCGAGTCTAGCTCAAAGCGGTGTTTTCGAGTTTTACCCCTAGGTACATCTGTGCCAGAGCCGCCTCTACCTGCTCATATCCAGACAGGGAAGTATTGCTTGGAAAACTCACAAAATCTCTACAATACCAAAATTTTAGGAAGGTCTTCTATACTAATCCTCAAAGTTTATCTTAGGTCTACGTGATCTAATCAGAGTTTGTCTAAATCTTGCTTCCAAGGTTTGTACTAAACTGCCTCTGATACCAACTGTAGCGCCCTGACCCCAGCTACTTAGAGCCGGTGCGTTACTTCGTAACATTGGCATGATCACAAAAGATCAAGTCTCGAAAGACCGATTAGTTTAGTAGCCTTGGAAACACTAGATACATTCATAAGTGTTACATTACATCATAAAGTGAAAAACTAATAACAAAGTCTTCATAGTCCACACTCATATCCTCTTCTGACTATCCCTGCAGGTCATTCATAAAATACTTCTTCACATCCTGGAAAATATTAAAACATTGAAAGGGGTGAGCTCAGATGCTCAGTAAGGATAACAATATTGCGGAAGCTTTCATAAATAAACATAAACATTTAAGGCAATGTATAACTAAACAAAAGCCTTATTAAACTTGAACTTCAGCATAATATGGAAAAAGTAAAATCAAATAATGCCACTTACTTACTCACATGGATATTCTACTAGACGAATAATCACATGAAAGATCAATAACCACTTTCATAATGAGGGAATGTATAATGCCAGACATTCTGAAACATTTTGTCAAGGCCTCGGCCAAGACGTCTAAAATGATTAATGCCTCGGCCAAAACCATAAATGAAATTGGGAAATGGCCTCGGCCAATTCCACGTCTAGTTGTCTCATGAGACCTACCGATGCATCGAGGAGCTATAGCGGGCTCCACCCGTCACATATTAAGTCCAATACATTCCTCATATGAACAGGTTTAAACATCTCATAAACCATAACATAATCGTATCACATAAAACATGCATAAAGGAAACATAACATTTCCACATTTCAATCACAATATATCAATACAACACATTGATATAATAAAAACACTTTCAAAACCATTTTCAATACCAAAATAAATGAAAAGTATAACATGGTATTTAATTTTCATTAAAAAAAGTGTATGGCTTGTAGAGGAAGCCGAAACTCAAATAGTGGTCACGGCGGCGGAGAAGTCATTGTCGCCGCATACGTACGACAAAAACATTCCCTTTTGTCGTTTAGTAAATGCTTCGTATAAAAAAGATTCCTTTTGAATAAACGTTAAAGTCAAAGGGGTTTATACACCGTATAAAAGAAAGTTGTGTATAAAACCAAATATGCCTCAACGAAAGGGGATTGAGACGAAGTCCTTAAAAAGATCATCTTTTTAAATAAAGTACATCTATAATGTGTATTCGATATAAGTACACATAAATAATGTACAAATACAGGATAGGACATAAAAATATCATGACATAATTTGAAATTAGGAGATTAACCCAAAGAATAGAAATTGGGTTAAGAAGTTCCCTTACCTCGTGTCTGACTTGACTCAACCGTTCTTTAACCTCCTGAATAATAAACTAGAGTTAATATATACCTTATTAAGAACCATTTTCAATTTCATTATCCTTATTATATCACTTATTACAATGATATGAACATTATGTAATTATTTAAGTTAATAACGGTCATTTTGCCGATCTTTGGTACTTGAGTCAACAATAAACTTATTATAATTACAAGTTGTTTATGTGGTAGAATATCCATTATCTCCAGAATTATATTCATGATTTAGATGTCATATATATCTTATATATCCAGTATATACATTCATTTATAATATTACGTAACATTTAGAGATAAGAAATGAAATGCACCGTTCATGGAGACGGTAAGCCGTACGTACGCATGAACGCTACTTTCATTTCAATTTCATATTTAATGGAACGAAATCATAATGATATAAATGTATAATATAATTCCAGTATAATATAGTGTATAATACCATTTACTGAATCCTTTATACATCCCACATATGGCATTAACGATTCAAATCACTTTGAGGGGGCGGTAGTCCGCACTTCCTAAAATGAAATTATCGCAATTTACCCACAATGGAAATCATAAAGTATGCCATAAATGAGAAATACAGAAGCATAAGTAAAACATAAACATGTTATATATCATATATAAAAATAGTGACATCTTAATGGCCACCTTTGAAGGTGTTATATGACTGTTGAACAATCATCGTTTCGTGAGGCAGAAATTCGCCATCCACAGAAACCGTATGTTCTTTAACCATTAGATGTAGGTGTGTGTAAGTGTATCTCTAATCATTATTATAAAAACATCCTAATATATTGAGGATACTGGTGTTGTTACAAAATAAATGAATAAAAAGAGTTTATGGGGTTGGAGAAGAAAAATAAAACAAAACAACATTAGAGAAGACATTACCTCAAAATCAGGTAACTCTTTTGGATTTGAGCCAACAGCTTCCTTGGGAAGAGTTCTGCCCAAAGTGAGGCTTCTAGGAGTAAGAGGGGGATGTTGGGAGAGTATTTGGGCAGAGTTTGGCCGAGCCAAATGGCTTGAAAGTGTAAATGAGGTGGGAGAGGTGGGGGCCTTTTATAAGTGGAGAGGAGGGGCACTCTTGGAAAGTAAAGAAAAGTCACTTTATTATAAAATGAGTTTCGGATTTTAGAGGTCCCAAACTTATATAATTCGAGGATAAGATGATAAGGGTTTGAAATCTACTCATCCAATGGGTTTTTGAAAAGTCTACACTTTGGATTTTACATTATCTTTCCATTTTATTTAAATTGTTAAATAATGAGGTCATCGCTGCATCATCATGATGTCATAAATAATTTAATTTATTTAATGTATAAAAATTATATAAAAATACTATGATGTAGGAAATCGTTTTATATTTCTAATGAATATTTATAATCAAAATTTAGACTTGTGTAACCCCACTTAAAAACTGTTTTAGTAAAACAACTCATGTTTGTGTCAATTTAATTTTAACATTAAATATATATATATTAATGTCAATTTCCAACCAAAGTGGCTCCATGGGGTCCCCAAGTTGACCCATGGGTTGTCTTGGTCGGCCATGACTCATCCAATAGGAGTAGGACAAGTTTCAATCTCATCTCATATTATTAAAACATTATTTTTTTCCTTAATCTACACTAATTACCTCTAATCGCGATTAAGAACTTAAAAGTTACTATTCACCAAAAAAATTATTTTGATCTCATTGAACCACATTTTACTTCTTAATGACAACCATGTATGTAGGATTTTTTAAAATCAAATCACAGAAGTGGTAATATTTCATTTAAACGAAAAATCAGTTATTTAACTACCACTTAGTGGTTTCACTATTCATCAAAAATTGAAGTTTTTCTGAACAATGCCAAAATTTCACCCTAAGCTATAATTGATATTCCGAATTCAAAAATGATGTATATTTTAAAAAATTCCAAACATATAAGTTGCATTAATTAATTTTATAATTAATTCCCGCTGTCACAACAAATAGTGTGTTTTAAGAAACAATTTATATCAAAAGATTGGCAATTGTTTATGTCCAATTTCAATGTTAAATTAATTATAATGACCACCATTGGATAAAATGGTAAAAATATATTCTAATTATACTTTAAAACCACTAAATAGTATAATTTATCACTATAAATTATTTTGATTAAAAAATTTGTTTTTAAGTATTTTTCACTATTCATAAAAAATTAGAAGTTCTCAGAAAAATACCAAAAATTCAACATAGGCTAATTTCGATATTCCGAATCCAAAAATGAAGTCCATTTTGAAATATAAAATTTCTATAATTTTGAAAAGTGGTTATTACTATTCATAACGGCTACTTTGATTAGTCGCGGTGTTTTAGAACTCGAAGTTGCATACAATGCAAGCTATTGCATTATTGAATGAGAAGCGTATCATGGAAGCTCAGGGTGTTACAAAATATGTTAATTCCATAATTATATCTATACATGAGAGGTGGGGATAGAAAGAAATTATATTGGATCTTGAGGAGGTAGTTCATTGTACACACGATCGACGATTTAATTTCCCATATTATAGAAAAAGATATGGATATATGTTATTACATCAACACAAATAAATCATAATATATTTGATATAATAGTTTTATTATATCATCATAGTTTAAGTTGATTTTTAAGAAGTTCAAGATGAAAAAAAAACTAAAACACTGGTTCATGATTTTTACCTCTTATTTAGAGAACATATTTAGGTTTATATATAAAGCCTTCATAAGAGGGTTTCAAAATCAAAACAATTACTAAGGAATGTGGGTAAGGATTTTAGAACGTGATTTTTCATCGGATCCTCTGATCGAAATGGTTTTTTTAATATGATATGATATGGGGAATCATTTTATAATTGGGAGAAAGGATAAACATGGAATTTTTGAATTGAAAAAATTTTAACGAAGTTTTAAACATGAAAGAAAGATCCAAAATGGATTATTATCAAATATTAGATGTTGTATGGTCTATATCTGTCCATTAATTAGGTATTGGAAAATATTTAAGTTCACTTTAACCCTTATAATTTTAGTTTAATTCCTGGTAAACCTATTTTAACCTTAAACATGATAATCAATTTTTTCTATTTTTTAAAATTCATTTAGATAAAAAAATTAAGTTAAAAAGATTTTATAATATGACTTATTATTATTAAAAAAATAGAATCCATTGTTTCAAAATAAATTCATATAATTAGAAAATTTTATTCTAAAATTAAATCCACTGATGGGATGAAAAAGTGGTTTTCAAAAGAGAAAAGTTTTATAAGTAAATAATTTTTTAATATCAAATTTAAATAGGAATTTGATTCCATTTATCTTAATTGTTTTAAAAATAAAATTATTGAATAAATTTTATTTTTTTTAAATTATACAGGATGTATATATTTAAATATTTTAAATAAAAAGGTGGTTATTATTCAAAATCAGTAAATTTCACCATTTATTAAAAAATAATATTCCAAGAAACATTAAAAAATACACCCTAAGATAATTTTGGAAATTTTATTCAAAAAATTAAGATAATTTATTGAATTAAATTTTCTAAAAGTTTCAAAAATCAATTTTATTAATTTTTCATAGAAAGAAATACAAATCATTTTTTGAGAAAAAATTAATTTTGAAGCATATAAAGGCTTTAGTAAAAATTAAGTACATATTTATAAATATATTTTATTTATATAAAACCATTATAACTAAATATAAAAATAGGTTTTATTTGAATTAAAATAGCGAAATTTAATTAATAGTTTATAATAGTAATGTTTAAATAATAATATTAATAGTATATGGTGGTTCTTTAAAACTCGGTGTTGGGTGTTACTCAAAATATTGAAAAAATTAATTTTTTTGAAAGAAAAATCATAACATCATAGGGTGTTATATCACATTTTCATTAAAATGGAATTCAACCTTGAAATTATGCCACTTTTTTATAGAAAACTGATGGTAATACTACCCTATTACATCCCCAAGTTCTTATGTAACTTCTGCAAGATGGTAGTTTCACTACAAAACATTGACAAGGTGAGTTCAATTTTTCTTAGTACATTATCTATATGATATTGAATCTACTCTAGTTTGTCCTCATAAGACAGATCATTCTTTAGTGGAAGAATCTTTAAGATAAATACTCATAGTGGATTAGGTTTGTAATTCCTCAAGAGATATATATGAAACACATCATGGATTTGAGAGAGGTTTAGTGGATGCACCAATAGATAAGCTACCATCCTGATAAGATTAATAATTTCAAAGGGACCGATATACCTAGGGATTAGTTTACCCTTCTTTACAAATATAAATAACTTCTTCCATGGAGAAATTCTTAGAAACACCTTATATCCATCATCAAATTCCAGATCACACAATAAATTGTCAGTATAACATTTCTACTAAATTTATGTTTCCCTTATGTGTTGGTGAATTTATATAGCCTTATCTTCCTTTTACTCATTTAATTCTAGTACCAATATGTTTCCTTCTCAAAATTCATCCTGAAACTCTAGAGTTCTATTGTTTTTTTACATAAAGGGCTTCATAAGGATCCATCTGAATGGTTGAGTGAAATCTATTTTTTTAGTAAAAAAACTCAACTAAAGGAACATGTTGATACCAAACACAATTGAAATAAATATAAAAAGATATCAAAATATCTTATAAGGGTTTAATTTTACAATTTTATTGATCATATATTTGAGGAAGATAAATAGTGATTAAACTCAATTGTGTATTGGGATCTTGTGGAGGACTTCTCTAGAATATTAAGGTATCCCTCAATTCCCAAACATATACAATGGAATGTGGTACTCCCTGAAATATTAAAACTTATTTAATGTATATTATGTAAATATAATCTAGATAGAAACATTCTCTAATAGTGATGAAGTATTCTAACTTTTTAGGGTGATCAACTAAATCCCATTTAGCTTTATGCCCTTTAGGTGTTATGGGGATTCCAATGACAAAATAAATTGTTATATTATCCAATTTATACAATGGTATAGGTAGTGGTTGTAACACCCCCATATAACTTATACTCTCATTATTGGCATTCTAAAGTTCAATGAATTGAGATACAAGCTATGAATTATCTCTCTTTATGACATCCCACCAAAAATAATTGTTCAGATCTCAAGGAAACTTTTTTACTTATAGGATAAATAGATAATGAAGAACTACAATATTAATCTAAATTTTTTTCTTAAAATCTGGTATGGATGAAATATAAACATGTTTCTTGAACCTTATCATTCTATCATGATCACAGTTAATTGTAGAAAAATTCTCATTAATTTTTTTCTAATCCATATTATCCTTATTCCCCACTTTTACTCTCACACAAATAGATGGGGAAACACTTGTATAATAAAGAGAAGGTTTCCCCCCTTCCTTAAATATTTCAATATATATTATTTGAGAATCCATACATATTTGATCATTTTTTATCCTAATAATAAGTAATGTAGTATGGTTCTTTTGAATCAAAGTATTGAGATACTTGTTCAGTTCCCCAGGGTGGTAATGTATTATGCATTCATATTCTTTAATAATCTCGTACCATATTCTCTATATAAAATTAAAAACCTTCAATGTTAATATATACATTAATTTTTTTATTGGTATGTATATCTTGATTTTAAAAAATATATATAAATCAGCCATATCATTAATTCACGAATGACCACAGCGAACTCGAAATCATGATTTGGGTATTTTTTCACATGAAGGTTCAATTTTAGTGATTTTTAAGCTATAACCATGTAATTAAACATGAAAATATATCATAATATTTTCTTATATGAATCAAAACTTATTAAAATCCCTATAATATATTAGGAAATATTAATATAGGCGTGCTGAACAATTTTCTATTCAGTTCCTTGAAATATTCCTCACATTCATCCAACTAGATGAACTTGGCTTTATTCTAAGTTATCTTAGTGAGTGGATTAGAAATTCATGTGAAATTATCCAAAAATATTTTTTAATATCATGATATACCATTAACACTATATATTTCCTTCAACATGATTGGTCTGATAAAATATTTAACAGACACCATCTTTGATGGATCTATTGATACACCACTATTGAGATTATATGACCCCAAAATGAAACCTTTTGTTGCTAAAATTCACTCTTTTTAAATTTTACAAACAAAATATCCTTTGTATTTTTTTAGTAAAATAATCAAATTATGTTTATGGTCAAATGTTTTCATTGAATTTATAAGAATAACATCTATAACGACTACTAAAAACTGATATAAGTAATCTATAAAGACTCTATTCATTAAATCCATATTGATATAATTTGCATTATTAAGAAAAAATGGAATCACTATATATTCATAGTGACCACACCTTGTATGGAATATTATGTTCATTATATCTTCCTTCTTAACCATCATTTGATGATATCCAAAATAAAGGAAAATCTTATAAATGTGTTTATGTTCATTCGGTTTATCAGACCAGTAATTAATACATGATAGAGGTTACTTGTTCTTGATTATCATCTTGTTAAGATCTAGATAATCAATTAACAGTCGCATAAATCCATATTTATGTTTAACAAAAATAATATGTGCACCATAATATGACACACTTGGACAAATTAATCCACTATAAACATTCTTCTAGAGTTGCTTCATCAATTCTTGCAACTCAATCAAGGCCGTTCTATAGGGAGTATTTGAAAACATACACCACCATGCATGACTTATATTGAGAACTCAACTTTATGTTTTTTGGAAGACTATAAAACTCTTCTAGAAAGACATTAAGAAAGTAATATACAACAATATCATTTTTTTTATTTTCTCCACAACCATATAATATAAAAACCTTTTTTTGAATGGGAATTAAGACCCATACAATGGATGTGATCTCCTTTATAAGTTAATATCTATTTTATCACTAATATAGGATCATAGGTTGGTTTGGAATATCATGTTTGAATTCTATTACCCACAAATTAATGTTGTATTTATAAATATAAAGACAATACATGACTAAGAAAACATAAAATTTTACTAGAGGGAGAATAAGATTGTTTGTAGGAAACATATTACCACAAACATCATCCATAGATGAATCGTTGGATAGATATTTAAGCACTATACCATTATGAATTTTCATTAAAATTCAGCATCTAATCATTAGTAATAGGAATTAAAATTCCTAAATACTTTTCATGAAAAAGGATAATTTATATTAATAATCTAAAATAAGATAATTCACGATTATATCATTCATATAACCACCCCAAATTCATTATTCTATCTTTAATCCATTTCTAAAACCAAAATTTGTTTCTTAAACATTATGAATTGTAATTCAGACTGATTAATCATTAAATATACTTCATTGGATGTCTAAATCAGGAAACCAAATTTTCAGTCTATGACATATTTGTATTAACCATAGCGATTTATTATCATAATTCAAGTCTATCATAATTTTTAATAATTAATTTGTTAATTTCCAAAATATTACCTCGATTAGTGTCAAAACAGGTGTGCGACAAAGCCCATTATCATACACTGTTGGATGATCAAGTCTAGATCATTTAACCCTTTTAAAAATTATTACCCATAGTGAAAATAATGCCAGATCCATATCCACTTGTAGTATATAGAGATTGATTTTTTATAGGAAAAGCACCCTATATTACATACCATAACTTTGGACATTCATCTATACATTGGATTATCGTAAGGGTTATCACTAAGAATGCTTCATCTTAGTTTCCAAATGTGGAATATACTTAGATTTAATACAAATTTTAAGGACCCAAACATATCATACATAGATATAAAATATGAATAAATTAATATTGATTAGATAAAATAATGATAGTTTCCAAAATATTATAGCTATAATTCATTTGGAACCATGGATACATAAATAAATAGTTCACATGTGAACTAGATAATCACCTAATATGATCTTCATAACTATAAACATTCTTGTATATATCATACATAATACATTGCTTCATTACTTGAATAATTGAAACATAATAAAGGGTGATCCCAGATGCTCAGTAAGGGAAAACAAATAGATATCAACATAACATGAGCATACATGTATAAAAACATGATAATAACATATAAAAACCATACCCTACATTTTATAGATCATAAATTTGTGTTATAGAATAAATCACAACGGTTCATAAGTCATAAATAATAAATAAATAAGATAACATGATCTGTTAGAGCATATCATAGGCAAACAAACATATAATTATTTCATACACAGATGTATAGAATTTTTTTTCCAATTATTCTAAGATCATTTACAAAACAATCATATTGGAATTGGTTAACTCCTCAAACCATCATTGTAGTCAAGGTTCACTCTTTAGACTATCGTAGAAAAATATTCCCTTTCCAAATTGGGTTCACACACTATTATAGTCCTATTAATCTCATGAGACATGAATTGTTGACCAATGCATTTGAGGGAGATATAGGTCATACTAATGCTTTCTCGCAATGTGTCCACCATTATTGGTTATAATGTTTCCACCTACCTAGATTATTATGTAACAAATATCCTTAGTTATAACATAACCACCATACTAAGATATAACAGAACCACCATCATTGGATATAATTTAACCACAATCACATAATATATATAATAAATATGTGTTCCACAAGTTTATAAAACATTAATCATTCTAGAATCCTTGAAAAGAAATAAGTATCATAAACAATTCATCATAGAAAAATCAATGTAAAAGAAATATTTTCATAAACATTTTATCATACCATAGCCTATGGTAAAAGGAACTAGGTTCATAAACATATTCTCATCATAAACACAAACCATAAAGAGAATGCGTATAGAGGTATCATTAGATTATAAACATATTAAATCTTAAGTAACATCAATGGATTTCATATTAGATGGATAATTATTTTGAAATACCATATGGAATATTTACTGGGTAAAATAACAATTCCACTTTGATAAATAAACATTTTTTAAAAAATTAGTCCAAAAATTTTGAAAATTATTTTATTTCATAATTATAATTTATACTTAAAAATAAATCTTTAAAATCTTTATTTTTTATGATGGTTGAAAATAATATTCATATAATATGTAACAAAGGTTTATCTTACATTTTGAGTAAATATTATAAAATTTCCTCAATATATAAATGATATGAATATTCATTTAAAAACAATTTGTAATAAAGTAAAACTTGGGTAAAACATTCGTTAAAAATCATTATAGAGTTGTAAAAAACTTGTTTATTTTTTTTATAAAAAATGGAAAAGAAAGTAAAACTATTTTTTTTCTAAAGAGAGAAGTAAATTATATTTTTTATTAAAATATTCTTCTGGTATATTTAAGAAAATAGGATAGGTAAATTCGAAGAAAATGTGAATTATATAGAAATAATCTTAGGCCAATAAAATACACGGGTTTCTTGATAGATAGATAATAATATTTCTCCATCAGAATCAAAATCATAAACAGACTTGAAAAATAATGGGATTATAAGATAAATGGTAAATATGTAAAGGTTCATTATATAAACATCATAAAATAATATAGGTGAATAAAATAACATATGTCCCAAAGAATACAATTTGAGAAAAAATAATCTCATATATTAAGTCTCGTATACCTTCATACATATTTGAGATTCATGTATAATAAAATTCGGGTTTTAAATAAATATTATATAAGAATAATTATATATATCATACCATACAGAATTTTATTATGACATTTTATTACCCTTTCATTAACAATACCTCATTAAAATTACATTTCGGGTAATAACTGCATTGTTTTTCATGTCTGTTTTGATTTTGTATTTTTTGTACTTTAATATTGATCATGTTTCCATCATATCCAAAATTTAAACTACTATATAATTATCGTATATTTTCTTTATATATATATATTTATATTAATACCTAAAATTTGGAGGTAGATAATTAATTACACCATTCATGGAGATGGTAGGTCGTACATACGCATGAACGTTGTTTCCATTTTAACGAAGGATGGAACGAAAAGGATGTAAATAATATATAACCCTTATATATTCATTATTATTTAATTTATATCACATGTGTACATGAAATTTAACCATATTTACTTCCATTTAAATCATAAGTTAAAAACTAATCACATCACTTCATGAGAGGTTAGTCTATCACATACAAAAGTGACATTATCGTATCTACACTGAATGGAAGTTAAGAAGATAAATGTTATATTATATTTAAAAATGTATAAATATGTCATAAATATTTTATATATTTATTAAATATATCATTATATTCTTCCCTGATAGGTGGTTATGGAAAACAAATTACAGCAATTTTCAATATGGTAGTCCACCATACAAATGATCGACAATTTCATTCCCCATTTGATGTAATATGAGATGGATATATGTTATTAAATTTAAAATATAATTTTTAAAAATATGGGTAAATCTAGTGACATTATACCATCATATTTGAATAATATTTTAATGAGACGGATGAAGAAATAAAAGAAATTCAAAAGTTTATGAAATTTTCTTCTTCTTCGGAGAGCCTATTTTGGGTTGTACCTAATGCCTTCATATAAAGGGTTTAAAAACAAGAATAAGACCTGTTTGAAGTGGTTAGGGATGTAAGTAATATATTTTATAGGGTATTTTTTGATCCAATTGGGTTAGGAAGATTGAGGTGGAGAAGAGAGGGGGCACCCTTTTATAAGTGGGGGAAGGCACACACATGAAAGTTTTTAAAAAGGAAAAAGTGTACCCATGTTTTAAAGAATTTAAAATAATATAAAATGGTTCATAATTGAATATTAAATAGAATAATTTCATATTATTTCTATCTAATAATAATTGTACAAGTTATTAGGAATTTTAACCTTTATCTATATAGTTCAACCATGGTAAAACAGTTTCTTCCTAATCCTCTGAAATTAATTTTTACTATTTTTAATATTCATTTTGATCAAAAATTATGTTGAACTTATTATATAATATTATATATGATTATTCAAAAAATTTAATACATTTTTTGAAATTCATTTTACATAAGAAAAAAATTTTAAATTAAAATTAAAGCCTCCAAAACAACAAAAAAGAGGGTTTTGAAAGAGAATCATTTCACAAGTATAAATTGTTTTGATATGAAAGTTCATTTTCCATTAAATTCCAATAAACTATTTTGTATTGATAAAAAAATTAATATAATTTTACTTTTAAAATATTTTTAAACAAAATGGAAATTTTTGAATTAGTTATGTGAAAAGGCGGTTTATAATAAAAATAAGTAATTTTCATTATTAATTGAAAAATTAATATTTTCGAAAATTACAAAAAAAATAACCCAAATATAATTTTGAAATTTTAACATTTTAGCTCAACTAGGTCAAATACCCTGATAGGTGGGTGAATCATTGTATGGTAGATTAAAAATAATTCCCCTTTTGATCTTGTTTCATTGTTAAACAAAACACTGTTCTATCTCTTTCCCACAATAATGTTTGAACAAAACATAAAGAATGAACGAGACAAAAAATATTTATTGGTTTACCTTCAATAGGATAAATCCAAGTATCATAAAATGGAAATTTGTCAATATAATAAATACACTAAAATCACAGTATAGTTTACAATGATCAGAGTAGACTCATTATCCCTCCTAGTTTATAACAAATCACAATTTTAAAGCTCACTTCTATGTCAACTGAAGTTTTCTCACTACTTATTCAGAAGATCCTCCTTTGATATATTGAATAAATATGCTTTACTCCTTATTTAGTGTATCATTGAGTTTTAATTTCATTAACATGATGAATGCTGATTTACTAAAAATTTATTGGGAAGCTACGTACTTTCGCACAACATTATGGTGACCTACGCGCAACCTTAATGTCTTTCACAAAACATTTTCCTTTGTAACAAAAAAAAATATTGTGTGAAATGAACTACTTTCATGAAACTTCTTTCATATATGTATCTCAATACTTGCACACATATATGTCCTTGCACTCAACTTACTAATTTCTCATAACTCCCTTATTATGCATAACTCACTACATTCACGATTCATAGCTCTGATTTCCTCTGATGTTTGAGCATCCGTCAAATGAGGGGGGTAGCTGCCTATTTATTGGAATTTCACCCTATGGGTATGTTGAAAACTCTTCACATTGTGATACTTTTTCAATGTTTCTTTCATCCTATACCAACATTCGCTTTATGCAATTCAGATCAAAATCAAAGGCTTACTAAACACACATTTTAAGACCGCATATCCCATGCTTGATGTGAGAAACAAGAGTATAATGAAAAGTTCATCAATGAATCACTTAATTATAAAACCTTTCAAATTATTTCATCAGGAAATCCTTATGTCGTGATATATAAACATTGATCTTTCACCTTTAGTATCTCCAGATTTAAAACTCCCCCTATCTCACCTCTTGCCTTCTCATATCTTAGATTGCTTAATGATGGCTAAACTAATCTCAAACTATTTCTTCATAACACCAAATTCACAACGTGTCACAGAATAATTTCAAGGGTTTTCAATGAAATATAAATTTTAATGGGGTTTGAAATACCTAAAACTTTACTACTCCCCCTATCATCTTCTCCCCCTATATTGAATAAGGAATTTTCTCCCCTTTTAGCCAATTCCCCCCCCCCCTTTGTCAATGAACTCAAAGGTCACTCCTTTTCATTCTATAATAGGGTAAAGAACACATATCAATAAATTTGGGGGAAAAACCATACCTCAAGGATAGGGGTACCACATCAACACTTTTTCATGTTCAGGGAGTTGAATGAACTCCTAGAGCAAGTTGATGCCTTTCAAACTCTTCTTTGGTTATGAACTTTGTCAGAATGTCCGCAAGTTGTAGTTATATTAGCATAAATCCAACTTCACAAGCCCATTATCCACATTCTCCTCAGTAATGTCATATTTTATTTTAATGTTTTTTTTCTTGAGTGATGGACTAGATTTTTTATTATATTTATTACATATGAAATATCACAATGGATTCTTATTGAAAACATCACTTTAACTCCCTTGTCATCAAGCTATTTCTTTATCCATAATAGATTCATGCATGATTGAGTAGACACAATGTATTTAGCTTCTATAGTTCTCAATGAAATGTAATATTTTTTCTTTCTTATCCAATAAATACACAACACAGCAAGAAAGAATGCAACACTTTTCATTTATTTTCTGTCATATGCTGATCTAGACCAATCTGGATCTGAATATCCCAATAACCCTGGATGAGATTTGTCATTATACATCATACTAAAATCCATAATTCCTTTTATATACCTATTAATTATTTTTACTGAAAGAATGTGGATTTCATTAGGATTTCTTTGATTCCATAATGCCTAACATGTGGAAAAAACAAAATCAGTTTGTGTTACTTTTAAGTACAATACTCTTACAATGATTTGCCTATATTTGGTGTCATTAACCATTTTTCCTTCAACATTCCATGATAGTTTCATCCGAGTATCCACCAAATTTGTCATCTCCTTGGAATTATGCATTCCAAAACTTCTCATAAAATCCATGGAATATTTATATTGAGAAATTAAAGTTCCATTTTTTCCTTGTGTCCCTTATAAACCAAGTAAAAATGTTAGTTCACTAATCATTGACAATTCATACTCACTTTTAATAAATTCAGGAAATTGTCTTCACTATGCTTCATCTGATCCACCAAATATTGTGACATCGACATATACCACCACTATAATATTTTTATTAACATATTTATTGACATAATAATTTTAACTAACTCCACCATGCTTAAAACCATGTTTATTCAGAAATTGATCTAGTTTTGAGTATGATGATATTAGTTCTTGGTTCAACCAATACAATGCCTTATTCCACCTAAGAACTCTATTATCATATTCATGAATTAGAAAACCATCTAGATTCTCAATATAAATAACTTCTTCCCAAACCCCATTCCAAAATTCCAACTTGAAGTCTATCTCAAAAACATTAAACTTTCCTTTAAAAACTATGGAAAAGAATAATTTGACTGTCTCTATCATTGAAATATGTGAAAAAAAGTCATCAACATCAACACCCTCTATATGGGAGTACACTTTACACACGAGTCATACTTTATTTCGAATCACTACATCATATTCCTTCATCTTTTTGTGAGTGACCCATTTAGTCCTGATGACTTTCTTATCTGTTGGTCTTGAAGAAATATATCACAACTGATTCTTCTTAATTTAGTCAACCAATTCAATAGAAAAAAAAGCCAATTTTAATGTCCAACAGCTTCATCAAAACATTTTGGCTCAGCCTGAGATAGGATGGATGCCTGCTGTAATAACTTCATTCTTCTAGTTTGAACTAGAACTGTGTGATAACTAATGATATCTTACATATCAATTTCATCTCGAATATTTGGCTTATATGTAGATACATATTTGAATTCTTCCAGCTCATTGTCAGTATCTTCCTCAGATTTGGCATCTACCACTTATTTTCCTCTTGTGTTTCTTTCATCCTCATCACTCTCAATAGAGAACTATTCACTATGATGTTGAAGATTATATTCATCATCCACTACAGTGATATAATTTCTTTCAACTACTTTTCCCATCCTGTTATTGAAGAATTTATAATCTTTGATTTTTTCTGAGTAGCTAAGGAATATCACCTCATCTCCACATGACTCAAATTTCATGTGTTTCTCTTTATTGAGAATAAATCACTTACTTACAAAGATTAAAAAGTATTTTAATGTTGGATTATTTCCATACCACATTTCGTACAAAGTCTTTTCTTCCTTTTTACACAACAGATCCCTATTGAATTTGTAGACCAATGTTAATAATTCTTCCTTCCATAATTTATTTGGAAAGACCTTTTCAATATGTATTATTCGATCCATGTTATTGAATATCTTATTCCTCCTATCAACCAATCCATTTTGTAAATTATTTCTCACTAATGAAAATTGATTCCTTATCCTATGTTTCTCATGATAAATTTTGACTTGGCTATTTGTAAATTCCACAACATTATCGGTAAAAAAGTTAATAATTTTTGGTCATAGCATCCTTTTTTATTACCTTCAATATTTTTTTATGTAACTAAACACATCAGTCTTATGGGAAATTACAAATACCCATGCAATCCCACTAAAATAATCAATGAAAATAATGAAATACCTATTTCCCTCAATGGATCATGGTGTGATTGGCCAAAAAACATCTACATTCACCAATTCAAGCACACTGGTTAAATTTTTTATCTTTTACTCCAAACATATTTTTGATGATCTTCCCATGTTGAAAAGCATCAAACACATAAGTACAATCACATGATAGATTAGAGAGGTATCTATCTACAAAAAATTTTACCATATCTTCCATTCATGGTTGGAATAGTTGACCTAGTCATTTATTCCAAAACATATTTTATTCCTCTGTCGATAAAAAGTGTATATCTTCTTCTCCACCTACAAGGTGTAGATTACCATTTTTTATTTTTCCTTGAAGAACAAATATACCATCCATTTTTTTAATGAAACACATATTATTGGTAAATCTTATAGAATTCCCCATGTAACATAATTGGCTAACACTAAGAAGGTTGTGACTTTGACCTTCAACAACTAAGACATCAGTAAGTCTCATTTCATTTCCCCAAAACCTAGCCTTTCCGGAGCCAATTATATTTAGGCCTTCATCATTTCCAAATTTGACAACACCTTTTTTGTCATATCTTATTCCAGTACCAGTATCCTTATTACCTTTCATATGGGATGTGAAACCACTATCAAGGATCCATACATCAAAACAATATGAATCTTTAATGTCAATTTCTACAACCAATACCTTCTTAGTTCTTTTTTTCGATCCATGTTTTTTAATTCATAATAATTATAGAATAATAATATTGACTTTCTTCAGAGTATGATAATGTAGACTCATCTTGCAGAGCTACAAATCTATTTTCACTTTCAGCTCATCTGTTGATTCAATGATTTTCTACTTGCCACAACTCTAGTTCTATTTTTGAACATTCCTCTGCATGGTTGATGTACAATATCTATCCATGTACCAAAATTGTCTACACCAAGAATAATGTACCTTGAAATATATTATGGATTATTTAGCTCTTATTGGATAATAATATTGTTTTTGTGCCCTTAAATATCTCTTGGATATGGAATACACATTTTGTGAGTTTCTCATCTTTCCACAACAATAACTCCTAATGCATGGTGAATTATTGTGTGTCACTTATACACCACTGGTTGTCCCTTGGGTTCCATAATTATTCTAGTTCATATTCATACCCAAATAAATATTCATTCTTAGATAAGGTTCTTGTGGTCTTACATCAATTGGAACAACCTTTTGTTTTCAATCAAGTCCCAAGTTAGTCGTAACATTTGAACATGAATATTGCTTATTTTCTGCAGGACCTCTATGCTCCACTTCTACCATTTATGTCACTTAAATGATTTATATTTTTTGGTAGCATATTGGGATTAGTTTTTTATCCTTAAATTTTCATCACATACCGATGACTTTTTCTTCAATTTATTTGATGCATTTGATTTGTTCTTTCACTATTTTATTCAAATCACCAATCAACCTTTGCTATTCTTCAACTTTGAGTTTGGTCCCACTAACTGTGATTGAGACCTCTAGAAATAAAATCTTGACATTCTCAATTTCTTCCATTAACTAAGACTTCTCTTCTTCGTGCAACTGCATGAAGAGTTTGGCATCACAAACCACTTTTTTGGTTTTCTTAATTTTGGATCTCCAAACATCTAACTCTTCAAGAGTAACTTCCAATTCATCATGTATATTGACTCGTCCATTGACTTATTCTTCATAAATGTTGATTTATTCCTTTTTGGGAATACTTATATATTTCCCTGACCCTAGTTACCCGGAGTTGGTGCATTATAACATAACATTGGCATGATCACAAGAGATCAAGTCTCAAAAGACCGATTAGTTTAGTAGCCTTGGAAGTACCAGATACATACATAAGTTTTACATTACATATTTATATAAAAAACAACATTGGGTTCCCTTAGAGCACACTCATATCATTTATCCTATCCCTGCAGGTTAATCATAATATTCTTCTTCACATCCTAGGAGAAAGAAAACATAAGAAATGGGTGAGCTCATATTATCAGTATGGATAACAATATAGTGGAAACTGTAATCAATAAGCATAACCATTTAAGGAAATGTATAAGAATAAAAAATAATAATTTTAAACTTAAAATTTAGCATAATAATGAAAATAAAATAAAATAATTCCATTTACTTATTCACATGGATATTCTACTAGTCGAATAATCACATGTAATATCAATACCAAATTTCATAATGATGGAATGCATAATGCTGGACATCATAACCACATAGTCAAGGCCTCATTCTGAGAATAAAAATAAATTTTTTTTCAAGGCATTGGGACAAGACACTATTTTTCCTAATGAGACCTATCGATGCATTGAGGAGCTATAGCGGGCTTCACCTGTCACTTACTAAGTCCAATGTATTCTTTATATGAAAAGGTTGAAACATAATATAAACATCTGTATTAAAACTATCATATTAAATGTCAATTCATTAACCATAAACCATGAATGGTATAAAAATAGAACATCCAAAGTCAAAAATATCACAAAACCTTCAATACAATATGGAATATTTTATCATAATAAATCAACTTCAAACAAATGTAAAATCCAACCATGGATGTTTACATATATGAAATCAATCCAAAAACTATTTGGAAGAAATATTTCTTTTTTACATTGAAATCATTAAAAATTAAAGAAAAAATTCATCTTGTAAATGTTCTTAAAATATTTTAAGGGAAGTTTCAAAGGTTTTATAACAAAAAAAATAGATTCACCCACCGTATAAGTTAAAAAAACATTCTTTCCTTGATTTGTCAAAAATTTGACAAAGTACTTTATTTGGAAATCGAAAGAAAGATTCCATTCAAACCATTTTATAAAATGTCAAAAAAATGGTTATAAATCACATTAAACCATAGTCTTGTAAATTGTAAAAAATGTTTTGAAATAAATTTTTATGAAACACAGATATGGATGATAAATAGGTCCCATTAGATACTCACGTATAAACAACTTTAGATAATAAATAGATTGTAAAATTAACCCTTAACTTATACTTTTCCCTTGTAGAGGGTAATTTAACCCCTTTATAATAGTTAAATCATTGTTTTTTAATTATACAAGCACCATATAAATAAATATTATATCATATATGATCTTCTAATATTGGTTTGTTAATAATATTCCAGTACTATCATTGTTTCATGTGTTAATTGATTCATTTTCCTTTATATATTTCATTACGTAAGTCATGTTTATTATTTGTAGAATGTATTTTTTTTATTATACATAATGATCTAAATTTCATAAAAATTATTTATAATCATAAAATGGAATTTATTTATGAATGCTTACGATGGGGAAATGAATCTTATCGCCTTCATGGAGACGGTAATCCTTACATACGCACGAGCGACCCAATCATTCTTTAGATAGTAAAATCTCATGTAATTGGATGGTTTATCATATATAAATAATCATTAACATGTTATATTTATTATAAAAATAAATTATACTCATTATTACCCCCATCTAAATAATGAAGTGTTGAATAAAAAACTACACCACGATGTGGAGATGGTATGCTGTATGTACGCAGGTATGGTGAATTTTTTATTCATAAGATGGATATAATAATGAATATGGTTTTAATATATCTATAATAACATCACAGTATGTATAAGGTACTATATTTATTATTTTGGTATTTAAACAACAAAGAAAGAGGAAGTGGAAGAAGAAAAAAACTTTGAAATAGGTGATGAAATTATTAACTTTTCTTCGGGTCCTTCCTTTTGATTTAATCAAAAGGGCTCTTTACGTTGTATTTATAATCAAATTAAGGCCTCTAGGTTGAATATAGGGTACTTGGGAGGATATTTGAGAGGGTTTTTGCCGATCCAAATGGCTATGGAGGTGTGATTTTGAGAGAAGGGAAAGTACCCCTTTAAAAGAGTGGTGATGGTCACTTTAGAAAAAACATGAAATATTATTTTATTATAAAATCATATTCCATTAATAACGGCTTAAAATGGATTTATTTTGAGCCTAAGGTTTAGAAGGGTAGACAACCTCTAAAACAATAGGTTTTAGACAGGTTTAGGTCACCATATTAACCTTATCTTTTATATTTAACTCTTAGTTAAATAATTTAACTTTTACCATGTATTCTTGTATTACTATAATAAATGGTTAATAAATTTACTATTAAAATTCAAGAGAACCCCATGTGGTTCAGTATTTATATATATAACCATATCTAAGTCCTTGGGACAACCCTTATATTTTTAGAAATACTATATCATTTAATAATATTGTATTTGTTTTAAAAACACATTTTTGTCAATTTTGCCACTATTTGGTATTTTGTTTTTTGAAAGTCATAAAAACATTATCACTTTGAAAAAAATTTATTTAATCAACCCTAAAATGTAATATTAACTTATAAAATTAGTTTAATTAACCAAAAGTCTCAATTTACATTTATTTGGATATTTATAATATCTATTATTTTAATCCTTCAATAATAAGGTAATTACTACATCACCATTGTGTCAAAAATAAATTTAATTATTTAATGTATAAAAATTATAAATAAAATAAAATTATGTAGGAAATACATTTATATTTCTTAAAAATATTTATAGTCGAATTTATCTAATGCATAACCCAATATTAAAATTTTTTTATATATTAAATTTTGAATTTAACACTTTTAACTCTTCTTTAAATAAAATAATAATAAATGTATTAATCTAATCCAATGGATAAAAGAAGATCATATTTTATTCATAATGTTTATTTTGGTATAAATAAACTTATCCAATAGAATTAGTACACGAGTTAGGGTAATTATAATATCATTTTTACCTTTAATTAACCTATTTACTTTTAACCGTGTCAAATAAAATTCAAAAGTTACTATTCACCAAAAATTATTTCCATCTTATTGAACCAAATTTTACTTACTGATGTCAACTGTGCCTCTTAGATTTTTTAAATTCAATTCACATAAGTGGTAAAATAACATTTTTTGCATATTTGGAAACGTGCCTAGAAGGTGGGCAAAAGACATTAAAAAGTAAAATAAAATTTTATAAATATAATCTTATTATAAAATGACTCTAATAAATTACATTGAACTAATTTAGGTATTGTGTATATATTTTTTCTTAAAAATTTTTTTAATAAAATAAATAATTATTTAAATAAAATTTCGGTTTTAAACAACAATGCATTGTTTTTCATATTCATCAAAAATTGAATGTTTTCAGAAAAATACCATAAATTCACCCTAAGCTAATTTTGATATTATGAATCCAAAAATCAAGTCCATTTTGAAAAATAAATTTTTTAAAATTTCAAAAAAATTGTATTACAATTCATACCGACTAGTTTTATTGATCATGGTGTGCTAGAACTTGAAGTAGCATACAATAAAAGCTATTTTATTATTCAAAGAGAAACATACTATGGAAGCTTGGGGTGTTACATTCTCCCCTCCATCGAATAATTTATTCCTCGAAATTTCTTGAATATTACTGCATAAAAATATTTGGGTGGTTTTTCATCATAAGTTTCTTAGGTTCCCACATTGCCTCTTCCATTATATGGTTTCTCCATAGAACTTTACCAGACAAGTCATCCAGATTCTCAACACTTGTTCTCTGGTATCATGAATCCTGATAGGCTCTTCACAATAAGAGAGATCGGGTTCCAGTTCTATTTCTCCATAGGTGAGTACATGCATTAGGTCATGCATGTATTTTCTCAACAGTGATATGTATAACACATCATAGACTTTAGAGAGACTTGGAGGCATTCCCAAATGATACGATATAACTCTAATTCGTTCTAGAATTTCAAAAATTCTGATATACCTGGGACTTAATTTACCCTTCTTACCAAATCATATGACACCCTTCTATAATGATAACTTCAATAAAACATGGTCTCCTACTTGAAATGACAAATCCTTCCTTAGGTTATCGGCATAGCTGTTTTGCCTACTTTGAGATGATTTGATGTGGGTTTGGATAATCGTCACCTTTTCTACTATTTCATCAACATGTTCTAGACCGATAAGTATTCTTTCACCAACATCATCCCAAAAAGTTCGTGTGAGACATGTCTTTCTATAAAATGCTATATATGGTTCCGTCTGAAAATTTGAATGGAAGCTGTTGTTATAGGAAAATTCTACCAAAGGTAAATAATAATCCCACATACCTTGAAAGTCATGTGAGAAAGAATAAACATTTCTTATAAGGTTTGAATAGTCTATTCTGAATGTCCAACTATTTGAGGGTGTTAGGTAGTGCTCAAATGATGTTTAGTGTCTAGGGATATCTGAAGAATTTTCTAGAATATTAACGTGAAACTGGGATCACGATCAGAAAAAATTGATAGGGGTACTCCATTAAGTCATACAACTTCATTAGTATATCGTCTTGCTAAAAATTCAAGTGGTAATTTTTCTCTTATATGAAGAAAATGTGCTGATGTGGTAAGATGATCAACAATGACCCATATTGCATCATTCCTTCTAGGATTCTTTGGAATACCCATGAAAAAGTCAATCGTAATATCATCTCATTTCCATTCAGCTATGAGAATAGGTTGCATGACTCCTCTAGGATGTATTTTTCCAACCATCACCTGTTGAAAAAACATAAATCTTGACACATAATCACCAATATCCCTCTTTATATTGTCCCACCAAAAATTTTCCTTCAAATATCTATACATCTTAGTGCTACTAGGGTGTATTGAGATATTAGATCTATAAGAATCATCCAAAAATTCCCTTTTTAGATATGGTGTATCGAGAAGTAAAATCCTTTTTCCAAATTTTAAAAGTCAAATTTCATATAAGAAGTCGATCAATCTCCCATCGCTCACAGATTTAATTTTTTTTGAAACACCTGATCATCAGTCTGAGAACATTTTATCCTATCAGTAAACATGGATTGGAAACCATTTAAAAAATTATTGATGTTTCACCTCCATGATTATTCCCATATCTATCTTTACTAGATCCATGAGCATATGATCCATTTCAACTCTCATCTTCTTAAAAACTCCATTATCCTTTCTGCTCAAATCATCTTCCACCTTATTTTCCTTCCCCGGGCGGTAGTGTATAATGTAATCATAATCCTTGAGTAGTTTGATCCATCTTTGTTTCCTTATATTGAGTTCTTTTTGTGAGAAAATATAATTTAAACTCTTGTGATCAATATATATCTCACATTTTATTCACCGTATAGACAGTGTCTCCATATCTTCATAGAAAATATTACAAATGCTAACTCAAGATCCTTAGTTGGATAGATTGTTTCATGAATTTTTAGTTACCGTGATGTATAGGAAATAACTCTATCATTCTATATAAGGACACAACCTAGTCCATTCTTTGAAGCATCACTATAAATAACAAACCCATTATTCCCCTATAGTAGATTCAAAATAGAAGCATTTACTAATCTTCTCTTAAATTCTTCAAAACATTCTTCGTAATCTTTTTTCCAAACAAATTTATCCCCTTTACTAGTGATCCCGATTAATGGGTTATCCAATCAAGAAAAATTCTGCATGAAACTCTGATAATAACTAGATAAACCAATAAAACTATGTACCTATGTTATACTCATTGGTGTTTGACATTCTTGTAATGATATTGTCTTAGAAGAATCAATAAAGATTCCATCCTTAGAGAAAATATTTCCATGAATATAAATATCCTAAAGCTATAATTCACACTTGCCAAATTTCCCATATAATTTAACACTTCTAAGAGTCTTTAGAATAGTGCACAAGTGATTTTCATATTCTTCGTATATTTTTGAGTATACCAATATATCATCAATAATTACCACTACAAAGTCATCAAGATATTCCTTGAAAACTCTATTCATTAGATCCATGAAAAAAAGGGGAATTAGTAAATCCAAAAGGTATTACTATAAACTTGTAATGGCCATACCTAGTACGAAATATTGTCTTCAGAATGTCTTCCTTCTTCACACACAACTGATGATATTCAGATCGAAGGTCAATATTTGAAAAATATTTAGCTCCATGAAGTTGATCAAATAAATCATCAATGTGAGGTAGGGGATACTTATTCTTTATTTTTAAATAATTTATCTCCCTGTAGTTAATGCACAACCTCATTGATCCATCTTCATTATAAACAAAAAGAATAGGGGATCTCCATGAAAAAACACTAGGTAAAATAAATCATTTATTACTCAATTCCTCTCGTTGTTTCTTTAGTTACACTAATTCTATGGTGGCCATTCTAGATGGGGTATTCGATATGTACTTTGAACCATGAATTAAATCAATGGAAAACTTAATTTCTTGTTCTGGAGGATGTCCAGGTAAATCCTCTAGAAACACATCAACATATTCATTCACAATAGGTACACCCTCTATTTGAACATTCTTTTCCTCACCCATAGTTATTTCACTCTTTTTCTTCCCAATAATTGAATTTAGTAGAGCTAATAGGGGTGGATCTAGATGATAATTAGATGGTGATGTTTCCGCTCTAAAGATAAGGTATTCCTTATCATGATAAAAAAAATTTAACCTCCTTATTATGACAATAAATTTTCATATCATGGTCTGAAATCCAATCCATACCGAGGATTATATCATATTCAATCATGGGCATGGTGACGAGATCAGTAAATAAATCACGTTTATATGACCTAATGGGAACTGATTCACAAAACATTGTTATAATGATACTTCCCTTGGGATTTTTGACTGAAAACACCCTTGTTAAATAAAATTGGAAATATCTAATTTTATTAGAAAACTGGGAAGATATGAAACAATGCGATGATCCAGAATCAAATAAAGCATTTGATACATTTGATAAAACCATTAAATTACCTTCCACCATGTCATTTAGAGCTTCAACCTCAACAGTAGTGATTTCATAAGCGTGTACTAGCTACCTTGACATTTTCTGAGGTAATATTCCTTGGTGCTCAGGGCATTCATTTATATAATACTCCATTTCTATACTATTTTACCATTCAACATTGACAACATCTTTCTTTCCCTTGTAATCACGAGTTTGGTTGCCTTTTTCAACACACTTGTAAAAGACTCCCAATCCATTTAGGAAAGTACCAGGGTGTTTCTTACCACATTTTTTACAGGATGAGAATTCAACTTTTCCCTTATTTCCCTTATTTCCATTTCCAAAGTGTTTTTCATACCTATTATTCTCCTTCTTTGCTTTAAAGTAGTAGGACTTAGAGAATTACTTTTCTATCATGATAGCACACGAGACTATATCTTCATATGGTGAGAAGGATTTCGAGACTAATGCTCGACAAAGAAATGGTTTTAACCCATCAAATATTTGATCAATCTTACTCCTTAGGTTATGTATATAATCTGCAACATGCCTTACTAACCTTGTATAGTTAGCCTCATACTTTTTGAAATTCTCATCCTTATTTTGCCTTAGACTCAGAAATTTCCTTTCTATATCCACTCGATGTTCAAAAGGAAATTATTTTTCTAAGAAAAGATCTTTAAAATCCATCAATTCCATATTTGATACTTCTTTCATCCTCTTTTGTGTTTTGAATTAATGACCACCATGGATCTGCATCTCCTACGAGGCAATAAACTTCCATGAAAATTTTCCCCCTTCCCTACTCCCCAAAGTTTGAAATATTTTCTCTACGTATCTTATCCACTTCTCAGATATAAATGGATTTGTATTTGAATTTAATGACGGTGGTTGTTGCCTCATGAAGTGGTCTTACATTTATCCTCCACGTTATGGATCAGGGTGGTTCATACTGATAAGGTTATTATTCATAACCGGAGTGATTTGTCCCAATATGATTATAATCTATTCAACACCAGTTTCATCACCATCTCTCCAATAATTATCTTTAACAGGAGGGAAATACGAAAAAGGATTAGCTGCATTGATATGGTTTCCTTTCCTTCTACTAGGCACCATTTTGAATCAATGGCATACACTAGATCAATTTTTGAATCACAATACATAATTCCAAACAAGTAAAATACCTAACATAAATTGAACAGTGTATGCATATAATACATAATAAAAAAAGTTTTTCTATGAGGTTTAATTTAATCATAAATTCTTTATAATGGTTTATAAATAAAATGTGAATTATCCTAAGCTTATCCACCAGGAGTGTCATAACAAATAGTTCAGCAAGGCCCGTTGTCGTGTACTAGGATACTCCGGGTCAAGCCCGAAACTCGTTGTCAGAGTTATAACTCCTAGGTACAACTATTATAGAGCTGCCTCTACCTACTCATATCCAGAAAGGGATTTATTTCTTATAAAATTAACAAAATCTGTACACTACCAAAATTCAAGGAAGTTATTCTATATTAATCCTCAAATTCTATCTTAGGGTAATGTTATCTAATCGGAGATTTTTTTAAATATTTTTTCCAATTTTTGCACTATATTTTTTTTGATACCAACTATAATGCCCTAACCCTAGTTACCCAGAGTCAGTTCATTATTACATATCACTGGCATGATCACAAGAGATCAAGTCTCAAAACACTAATTAGTTTATTAGCTTTGTAAGTACTAGGTACATACATAAATTTTACATTACATCATGAAATAAAAAAACATTGTGTTCCATTTGAACACACTCCTATCCTTTTTTCCTATCCCAAAAGGTTAATTATAATATAATTCTTTACATCCTAGAAAAAAAACATAAGAACAGGTGAGCTCAGAATCTCAGTAAGGATAATAATGTAGCAGAAACATTCATCAATAAGCACAAACATTTAAGGAAAGTTATAAGACTAAAACACAATCCTTTTAAACTTAAACTTCAGGATAATAATGAACAGGTAAATCAAATAATTCCATCTAAATTTTCACATGGATGTTATACTAGTTGAGTAATCACATGCAATATCCATTGATAATTTCATAATGATGGAATGCATAATGCTAGACATCATATCCACATAGTTAAGGCCTCATGACAAGACTACAAATAAATATTTTTTCCTCGCCTTGTGCCAAGAAACTAGTTTGTCTCATGATACCTATCGATGCATCGAGGTGCTATAGTGGGCTCACCCCATCACTTACTAAGTCCAATGCATTCCTCATATAAAAAACTTAAAACATAATATAAACATTCATATTAAAACTAGCATAAAAAATTTCAATACTATAACCATAAACCATGAATAGTATAAAAAAATCAGATCCACATTAAAACATATCAAATAACCTTTAATACAATATTGAAGATTTTATAATAATAAATCAACTTCAAAAAAATGTAAAACCCAACCAAAGATGTTTACATAGATAAAATCAATCCAAAAACTATGTGAGTGAAATATTTCTTTCTACATTGAAATCAATAAAAAGTAAATAAAAAAATTATTTTTAAAATATTCTTATAAGATCGTCAGGGAAGCTTCAAAGGTGTTATAAAAACATAAAATAGCTTCACCCACCGTATTTGTTAAAAAACAGTATTTCCTTAATTTGTTGAAAATGTCATAAAGTACTTTGTTTGGAAAGTGATAGAAAGATTCCATTTAACCCATTTTATAAAAAGTAAAAATGGTAAAAATGAATTTATCCCATAGTCTAGTAAATAGTAAAAAAATGTTTTGAAATACATTTTTAAGAAACACAAATTTGGATGATAACGAGGTCCCGTTAGATACTCACGTATAAACAACCGCAGATAATAAAGAGATTGTAAAAGTAACCCTTACCCTGTACTTTTTCTTGGATGAGGGTATTTTAACCTCCTATATAATAGTTAAATCATTGTTATTAAATTACACAAGAACCACATACATAAATATGATATTAAATATGATATTCTAATATTGCTTTGTTAATAATATTTCAGTAGTATCATTGATTTGGGTGTTAACTGATTCATTTTCCTTTATATGTTTTGTTATGTAAGTCATGTTTGTTATGAATAGTATGTATTTTATTCATATAAATAATGATATTATATTCTTAAACATTATTTGTAACCATGAAATTAAAATTATTCTTGAATGTTTTTTATGGGGAAATGAGTCTTATCGAGTTCGTGGAGACGGTAATCTGTACGTATGCACGAGCAATAATATAATTCTTTTGATGGTAAAATCATATTTAATTGAATGATATATGATATATAAATAATCCTTAACATGTTATATTTATTATTAACATTAATTATAATCATTATTACAACCATCCAAATAATGAAGTGTTGAATAACAAACTACACCATGACGTGGAGACGATAAGCCGTACATACACACGTATGGTGACTTAATCATTCATAGTATGGATAGCATAATGAACATGGATGTACCATATTTATAATCACATCAATGTATGTATAAGGTACTGAATTTATTATTTTCTTACGAAAAAAAATAAAGAGGAAGTGGAAGAAGAAAAAAAACTTTGAAAGAGGTGATGAAATTATTACATCTTCCTCAGGTGTTTCCATTTGATTTGATAAAAAGTGATACTTAAGTTGGATTTATGATCAAAGTAAATACTCTAGGATTTAGTGATGGTAGTTGGGAGGATATTTGATTAGGGTTTGTCCGAGCTAAATGGATTTGGAGGTTTTATTTTGAGAGAAGGGGAAGTATCATTTTATAAGAGAGGTGATGATCACTTTAGGAAAAGATTGAAATATTATTATATTATAAAATCATATTTAGTTTATAATGGATCCAAATGTATTTATTCTAAGAATGAGGTGGGTATTAGTAGAAAAAATTTCATCCAATAGGTTCTATATAGGTTTAGATCACCATACTAACCTTATCTTATAGATTTAACTCTTAGTTAAATAGTTTAACTTTTACCATGTATTCTTGTATTATTATAATAATTGGTTAATAGACTTACTATAAAAGCCAAGAAAACGCCAAGTGGTTAATTATTGACATATATAACCTTATCTAAGTCCTTTGGACTATCCTTATATTTTTAGGAATATTATATCATTTAATAATATAGTATTTGTTTAAAAAATCATTAATGTCAAATTTGACACGATTTGATACTTTGTTTTTATGAAAGTCATACAAACTTTATCAATTAGAATAAAATTTATTTAATAATCCCTAAAATGTAATATTAACCAATAGAGTTATTGTAATTCATAAAAAGTCTCAATTTACTTTTATTTGGATATCTATAATATCAATTATTTTAATCTTTTATTAATAAGGTAATTACTGCATCATCATTGTGTCATAAATAAATTTAATAATTTAATGTATAAAAATTATTAATAAAATAAAATATTGTAGAAAATAAATTTATATTTTTAATGAATATTTATAGTTGAATTAATCTTATGTATAACCCTATATTAAAAATGTTCATGTTTTTAAAATATTAATTTAACACTTTTAACTCTTCCTTAAATAAAATAATAATAAATGTCCTAATCTAATCCAAGTGGATAAAAGAAAATAATATTTTATTTCTAAGGCATATTTTGGTCTAAATAAACTTATAAAATAGAATTAGTATATATGTTAGGGTAATTATAATATCAATTTGACCTTTACTTACCCTATTTACTTTTAACCGTGGTAAATAATATTCAAAAGTTACTATTCACCAAAAATTATTTTCATCTTATTGAACCACATTTTACTTACTGATGTAAACCATGTCTCTAGAATTTTCGAAATTAAATTCACAGAAGTAGTAAAATTAGGTTTTATGCAAATTTGGAAATGTGCCTAGAAGGTTGATAGAAGATGTTAAAAAGTTCAATAAAATTTTATACATCTAATATTATTATAATATGACTCCAATGAGTTAAATTGAAATAATATAGGTATTATATATATTTTTTACATAAAAATTAAATAAAATAAATAATTATTTAAATAAAAAGCCAGTTTTGAACAATATCGTAGTGCTTTTCACTATTCATCAAAAATTGAAAGTTTTCAGAAAAATACCAAAAATTCACCCTAAGATAGTTTTGATAATTTGAATCCAAAAATGAAGTTCAATTTGAAAAATAAAATTTACAAAATTTTTATAAGTTGGTATTACTATTCATACCAGCTAGTTTGATTGGTCGTGGTGTGCTAGAACTCGAAGTTGCGTACAACGCAAGCTATTGTATTATTAAAGGAGAAATGTATCATGGATGATTGGGGTATTAAAACCTACAACTTCCTCCATAGCATTCTATCTGTGATCGTTGCAGGTCTCTACATCTTCAACCTCATATTAATCTAAACATTCATTTTCTTGTTCATGAAGATTCTTATTTTTGAAAAAATTTCTCTTCAAATATTTCTTACCTTTTACATTGGCTAAAGACTTATTCATGGTAAATTTAACACCATCCTCACCATCTTCATGGAAATTATTGGGGGAACCTTTATATAAGATGACCAAAATTTCCACATAAAAATCATTATAGTGGAAGTTTCCTTTTGAACATTCCATTTACTCTTTGTATATTTTAATAATGGAATGACATCACTATTAGAAGGTATATATGAGTATGATATACTCTATAATACCATATTTAGGATTGAATATGTATTGATTTTCTCAAATACAAGAGGGGGGGGGGTGAATTTTATACTTTAAACATTTTAAGGAAATTTTGTATAACCAAAATTCACAACACCTCTAAGTTCTAAAAACTTGCTTGATTCTGGAAAAGTTATTCCGGAAATGAAACTTCACAAAATTTTACACCAAATATGATTCTACCTTAAAGCATATTGAATCTAACTAAATCAAAGTACAATTAAAGAAGTATAAGAAAGTTATAATTTCCTTAAAAATACAAAATGCACAGCGGAAAACAATGTAGTAACACTACAAGTAACAAATAATAAATCTTTTAACCCAAAGTGAAGGGTATCCAACAACCCTAGATAAGCGGTCCCTTGATTTATACTTTCAAGAAAGTCTATCTTACCCACACTAGGGTAATCCATCGATATGAAGATCATAGTCTGTCTTATTATCCCCAAAAGCCCTCAATTATCGGGTAGTCGGCACCTCTGTCTTCCTATCCCCGGAAGCCCTCGATTCTACACAACAACAATCGGAGTCGCACAAAGCCAATATGCACGAATCAAAGTTTAAACAAGTCATTCAAACATTCTTTATGAATCTTGAGAGTTTATAGGACCCTCTCTCTCTAGAAATAACTTAAACAACATTTAATCATAGATGTCAAAGATATTGTCAAGTGTCCTACTATTTTCAATGATTCCCTATTTATAGGCACAACTGCATTGGTCTGCTCCCTCCTCCCAAGGTCATATTCTTCCTAGAATTTCCGAGGGACCTGTACATGTGTCACTCAAACAACGGTTAGTTGATAACTGAAGGTGCAAAATCATTTTATAACAGAATAAGTGAAAGCATAACTAAAAACTAATATTTGGAATGTAAAAAAGTATGAAAGTTCGGAATGTTGAGAGTTAATTTTCAGAGTCTAACTTGTAAATAAATTCAGAGTCGATAATAAAGATATATGGATATTCTGTTTTTCTAAGGAATTCGTAATGAGAATTTGTAATAATAATTCTTCATCAGAATTCGTAATGAGAGTTCTTAATCAGAATTTATCATCTGAATTTGTAATGAGAATTCGTAATCAGAATTCATCATCAGAATTCTTAATGAGAATTCATAATTAGAATTCATCATCAGAATTCATAATGAGAATTCGTAATCAGAATTCATCATCAGAATTCGTAATGAGAATTCATAACCAGAATTCATCATCAGAATTCGTAATGAAAATTTGTAATAATAATTCATCATCAGAACTCATAATGAGAATTCGTAATCAGAATTCATCATCAAAATTCATAATGAGAATTCGTAATCAGAATTCATCATCACAATTTGTAATGAGAATTCATAATCAGAATTCATCATCATAATTCATAGATATAACTTTATATAAGTTTGTAATTAGAATTCAGAGTTAAACTTTATAGAAGTTCGTAATAGAGAATTCGGAGTACAACTTCATAAAAGATCGTAACAAGAATTCATATCCTAAAACAGAATGCTTCATATCTAAGTATTATATGATTTTGAGGTTTTAGATATGAATCTGATTTTTATTCTTAAGAAAAATATTTATATGATCAATGAAAACAAGGTAGGGGTAAAATTCCTTGGGTAAGGAAATTTTCCTTATAGAAGTATAATAGGGGTAAAATGAGTTTTGCCTTGAAATAAGGTGTTTGTGATTTTCAAAACAAAAGGAATGGTCAAGTCATAAGAAAACCTTGATGACTTAAAAATCTCCCCCTTATTTGAAGGAATGGAAAAGTCATAAGGAAAACCTTATTGACTCAACAATCTCCCCCTTTTTGGAAAGCACAAACATCCTTATGAAAAAACATTTAGGAATTTAGAATAAATTTCTAGACTTTAAAATTAATGCTTATCTCCCATTATTTATGAACAATAGTGAATACGACTAACTCCCAATTAGGTTTTGAAGCTCTAAGGATCGTATTCAAGATTTCTGGAATGAGAAATTTTATTTGAATTTGGAAATCTTCGTAATGAGAACTCCCCTTTGAATAAACTCCACCTTAATTTGGGATATATATTTTTCTTTCTCTTCATTATAATTATTTTTCCTTCTCCCCATTTTTGAATTTCAAAAATAGTTTGAGTGAATATAAAACAATAAAGTACCTAAAATATTAGTACAAGATAACACAAAAGACAAGAAACCAGAGTTTTCATTAATATTGAAAGAATTTTTACAAGGAAAGACATTAAACAAAAGATCCAATAGGTTCAATTTTTCTTATTTTTCTTTGGGTGTTAACTTCTTCAACAAGGTAATTCATTTACTTCTTCTTCTTCCATGTCTTCATATTTCTTTCCATCTTTGTCTTCTTCCTTTTCAAGAGTGACAAACTTCAAGGACTCGGGCTCAGATGTTCAGAGTGGTAATTTCTCTAATGGATATACCTTATCTTGATATTCTTCAACTTGTTTAATTAGATCACCTAAATCACAACTTCTAATTTCTCCTCTTCCACTAATTCAACAATTTATTTCTCTTTAGATTTTACCAGAGTGAAGAAATTCTTCCCCTGAGTCTCAAGTAATGGGTCGACTAGGAAGGTTTCCATCACTGGAATATTATCGGAAGCTACTTCTGTGGATTTCAAAAGAGATTGCACAACTTCAGCCTCATACAATTTCTTCTTCATCTTCTTCTCTTTTTCTTTCTTTTCAAGTTAGTCAGTAGTCTTCTCCCTTAAATACTTAGCTTCAGCAGGGTCCAATCCAAACTATGGCTCCCCTTCTTTCATCTTTTCCTATCATCCCTCCATTTTGAAAACACATCATCTGGATATGCTTTTTTCCTGGGTTTAGGATGTGCGGATTATACTTCCTTATCATTGGGAGTTTTGTATGTTTTATCCACTTCCTTCAGCTTTATTTTCATTCATGGTTTCTTTGACGGTTCAGATTATTCAACATTTTTCAGATTGGCTTCTGCCTCATCCTCAAGTAGATCTTAGAACTCTCATGTCTCCTTAGAATATCCCATATTCATTCTCTTCAGAGTGTCATCACTAACAACCATAACTTTTCAATTCTGAAGCTTGGAACTGCATGAAATCTTGACTGATTCAAGGAATCAAACTATCGGCTTTGAATGTAAGGCATGATACATGATAATTTGGGCTCATAAATTTCCATTCTTGATGTTCTGAATTGTAATAAGAACATGCCTCATCAAATTGATTTTAATTAGATTTACCAAGAAATCTGAGAAATATATGTCACTCTCTTTTAGGGTATCTTTTTCACCTTTTCTTAGAACTAAACAACCTTGTACCCATAGATGAAGGATCCAGTTGTTAGAAGATAGATGGGCAATCTTTGCTATCTTGACTTCATAAAGTCCAAGATATTTCAAAGCCTTTACCTTTAAAAAACTACCTTGAACCTCTAGCAGTTCGTGAGATCAAAATTCGGCTTCACCTTTATATGCCATCCCCACAAAGCTTGCAGCCTTGGTGTAGGAAAGTTTGTATGGTTTTCTATAAGGAATGTTAGAACTATGATATTGAGCTCTCAACGTAGCTCTTCTTGTCTCTATGACTTTGGATGTACCAAAATGTGTAACATCAAGTTTCTTCCAGATACTATTTTCCACTTCACACAAAGATATTTGACTATTGATTTTCCTAGTCATGGAACATAACAAAGTATTTATGACTCTGAAGTTTGATTGATATTCTAATTTCTCCTGATTCATAAAAGTTCTCAATTCCTTATCCCAAATCTTATAATATTCAGTTAGAATTAGATAGTTATCAACTATAGTATTGATAACAAAAGTCTTCATCCTATCTCTCCAGTACTCATAATCATTTCCATAAAAACAAGAGTTCTGGTAGGATTTAGATTATCAATAGAACTAACATTTAAACTTTCCATTCTTAAGATAATCTTTTCCACACAAACTTGTTAGTAGTATAAGTCTGTAAACAAGAGAAAATATCCCAATCAAGGAAAATATAGGGCTATAGTATCTCTAAGAAAAACTAAATCTGAACCATGATTCTGAAATTCTATTCTGAATATGCAATTATGAGAGTTATAAGAAGAAGAAATTCTTCTAAATCTAATCGTGAGATTAATTCATATTATACCTTTGCTCTGATACCAATTGTTAGAAGGTATGTCTATGTATGATATACTATATAATACCAAATTTAGGATCGAATATGTAATGAGATGCTAAAATACAAGAGGGGGAGGGGTGAATTGTATACTTTAAAAATCCTTAAGGAAATTTTGTATAACCAAAATTCACAACATCTCAAAGTTCTAAAAACATGCTTGATTCTGAAAAAGTGATTCCGGAAATGAAACTTCACAAAAGTTTAAACCAACTTTGATTTTACCTTAAAGCTTATAGAATCTAACTAAATCAGAGTACAAGTAAGGAAGTATAAGAAAGTTACACTTTCCTTAACAATAAAAAATGCAAAGTGGAAAACAATGTAGTAACACTACAAGTAACAAACAATAACTCTTTTAACACAAAGAGAAGGGTATCCAAAAACCCTAGATAAGAGGTCCCTTGATTTATACTTTCAAGAAATTATGTCTTACCCACACCAGGCTAATCCCTAGATACGAAGATCATAGTCTGTCTTTCTATCCCCGTTAGCCCTCAAATATCAGGTAGTCGTCACCTCTGTCTTCCTATCCCCGAAATCCATCGATTGTACACAACAACAATCGGAGTCACACAAAGCCAATCTGCACGAAGCAATGTTTGAACAAGTCTTTCAAACATTCTACACGAATCATGAGAGTTTATAAGATCCTATCTCTCTAGAAATCACTTCAACAACATGTAAGCACAGTTGTCAATGATATTGTCAAGTGTCCTGCTCTTTTCAAATGATCCCCTATTTATAGGAACAACTCCAACGGTCAGCTCCATTCTCCAACAGTCATATTCTTCCTTGATTTTTAGAGGGACCTATACACGTGTCACTCAAAAAATGGTTAGTTGATTACTGAAGGCACAAAATTGTTTTATAATAGAACAAGTGAAAGAATAACTACAAACTAATATTCGGAATGTAAGGAAATATGAAAGTTTAGAATGTTGAGAGTTAAAGTTCAGAGTCTAACCAGAAAATGAATTCGGAGTCTATAATAAAGAGATATTCAGATTCTAATTTTCTAAAGAATTAGTAATGAGAATTCGTAATAAGAATTCTTCATCAGAAATCTTAATGAGAATTCTTCATCAGAATTCATCATCTGTATTCATAATGAGAATTCGTAATCCGAATTCATCATCAAAATTCATAATGAGAATTCATAATTAGAATTCATCATCAGAATTGATAATGAGAATTTGTAATCCGAATTCATCATCAGTATTCATAATGAGAATTCGTAACCAGAATTCATCATCAAAATTCTTAATGAGAATTCGTAATCAGAATTCATCATCAGAATTTGTAATGAGAATTTGTAATCAGAATTCATCATCAGAATTCTTAATGAGAATTCATAATCAGAATTCATCATCAGAATTCGTAATGAGAATTCATAATCAGAATTCATCATCAGAATTCGTAGTTAGAACTTTATATAAGTTCGTAATCAGAATTCAGAGTTAAACTTTATAGAAGTTCTTAACAGAGAATTCAGAGTAAAAATTCATAAAAGTTCGTAATAGGAATTGGGATCCTAAAATAGAATTCTTCATATCTATGTATTATACGATTATGAGGTTTTAGATATGAATCTAATTTTTATACTTAAGAAAAATATTGATATGATCAATGAAAACAAGGTAGGGGTAAATTTCCTTAGGTAAGGAAATTTTCCTTATAGAAGTAAAATAGGGGTAAAATGAGTTTTGCCTTGAAATAAGGTGTTTGTAATTTTCAAAACAAGAGGAATGGTCAAGTCATAAGGTAACCTTGATGAGTTAACAATATCCACCTTATATTAAGGAATGGAAAAGTAATAAGGAAAACATTATTAACTCAACAATCACCTCATCTGCCTCCACTTCTTCCTAGAAATCTTGAACGGTGAGATTTGTCATGGCCTTGAATGACACCTATTTGGAACCTTTTCCCACAAAATCAATGTCCTCATTTCTCATCTACTATGGGATAAGAGTAATTTTTTATCTATCCAGTGTTATATCCTTTGGATAATTATCCTATAACACAAAATCTTTTGGATTGAATTGAGGTGAAAGTCTTCTCCCTATGTGCTTAACAATATTTACATATTCAATAAATTCTCCAAGACCACATGTGTCGTCCATAAAAACATTTACCCAATAAAAGAAAAAATCAAGAAAATCATTGGGGTTCATTCTCAGATCCTCATATTTGATCCATATAACTTTTAGTTTTTCTTCTATAACTTTTGTGTGTCCTCATATATATTTAACAAATTTTCCTAGATGGTTTGAGTTTAATTACAAGAAATAACCTTTGTATATATTGAATTAGAAAAGGATCCGCCTAAAGAATTGATTCCTTTAGCATCATCATCCAGTTCCCTTCTTTCAGCCTTAGATAAATCACCACTTTCCACACTAGAATAAATACCATGTGTTTCCTCTCTATAGACATCCAGTCCTAAAGATCAAAAATAGTTATACATATGATTATTCTATAATTAGAAACTGTTACCATCAAAGATAAAAATACTTGTTTGATTGATAACTTCCATTGAAACCCCTTAGAGATAAATATTGAAATTAACCTTTCACTCTGATACTAATTGTTATCCCAACATGGTTAAGTACCTTGCGGTGGGGGTGAACTAGGGTTTGAGAGATTAAAACTACTACCCATTTTGATCTTGTTTCATTGTTAAAGAAACATTCTCTATCTTTTCTATAGAAATGTATAAATAGAAATTAATATATGCGTGGGAGGCAAAAATTTTACTAGGTTCACCATCACTGGGAAACATCCAAGGAGAATAAAATGTAAATGTGCTGATGTGCCAAACACAATAAAATTTCACTACTCTTTTAAATGTTCAGAGCAGACTCACTTTCTGTTTGGGTTTACAAACAATCACAATTTGAAAGCTCACCACTCTCTCAACTGAAGTGTTCCCACTGATTTTTCAGAACATGTTCCTTTCATTTCCTGAATAAATATGTTTTACACCACATTTAGTGTATCATTGATTTCCAATTTCATCAACTTTAGGAATAATTCTTTACCACAGATGTACTAGGAAACTATAGACTTCTGCCCAACCTTATGGTGACTTGTGAAAAACCTTAATGCCTTGCATGAAACTTTTTCCTTTGTCACAAAAAAAAAACAGGCGCACAACATACTACATGAGAACACCTACCTTATTACATGAAACTCACTACTTGCATGTAAATCACTTCTTGCATTTAACTTACTACTTGCGTGTGACTACCTTCTACCCTGAAACTCACTACTTGCATGATTCAGAGCTCCAAATTCCTATGAGTGTTGAAATTCCATATAATGATGGGGGTTAGGGGTTATCCATCTATTTATAGGAATTAAAAACCATATACAAAAGCATCCAAAATAGCACATGTTTTATTTGTGCATGTATCTTTCGTGCAAAAAAAACTTTCATGAAAATACATATCTTTTCTGACCTTCATTCTGTTGCCATATTTTGACGAAATGATCCTGAAAAATGCCTTGCAGCAAACTTTCCAAAACTCCTTAACACTTTTACACAACTTAATTTTCCATAACAATTCTCTTGATTTTACAATTTTATGACCCAAACATTTTTCAAACACTATGAAATGATTCCGCCTTATATATGATCTTTTTGTACTTCCTCTAGATCATACATTCCTTTTTCATGGATCCTTTTCAATATATTTTTTCAAAAATATATCTAGAACTCCACAACTGTCCATGGAAATTATCTTTCTCTACAAACACAATCAACCAAAAAATTCCTCAATGTAACTTTGAGTGATTTTACCATCATAATTTTATAAATCTAGATAATTTTTTAAACTAAAATAAATAAATTTAAAAATTAATTTTATTATTTTTTCAGAGAAAATAAATAACATTATTTGAGAAAAAAAATTCAATCTATATATAGAATTCAATAAAAATTAAGAAGAAATTTATACATATATTTTCATTATATACACTCGTTAGACATAATTTTCAAAATGAATTTCATAATTCCAAATTTAATAGTCGGGATACAATGGTAATGTTTAAATAATAATATTAATAGTAAATCATTTAGTGTAAAAACATGATGTTTCATTTCCAAAAGCTACCGATAAAACTAAATTTGTTTTAAAAAATATCATTGAACATAAAGGTGTTATATATTTGGTCCAAAGTATTGTAAATAAGAAAACTAGAGAAAGCAAACTAAAATAGATATTTTAGTTTAAAATCTATAAATTTGTGTAAAAATAGAAATAGATTACCGAGGAAACTGAGTCTACCCAGAATGACTCTCTACTATAGACTACTCGAAGAACAATAATGTAATGATTGAAATACCATAATTTTATACAAGTGATAATGAGATACAGGGGTTAGTGATGGATTATTATTTGATTTTATAATTTTAGGTATTTCCCCATATTAATAATTTATTAAACAAACCAATTATAATAACTAAAATTTATGAAAATATTCTCAAATGGTCATTTCCCCACATCCAGATTTCTCATAGTGAAATTCCCTATAAGGAATCACATAGTGGAATGTCCCTATGATTCATGGTGTGAAATATCATCCATATTGAGGAAAAAACCAACTAATCCTCACCCATGATCTACTTATGATATGATCCTTTAGGATCCTGGTGAAATATCCTCATCAATCTGAATCTCAAAGTGGAACCCCAAATGTTATAACATGATCCAATACCAGCAAAGAAGTATTAAAGTTATTCTAAAGGAATTTATTCATACAAAACTACAATCACACCATAATAAACTTCGATATCTTATAGTCCTTGAACATTCCTAAAAATATAATATTATATAGATACTAATCACACCGTGATTACTTTTTTTTCATTACCATTGACTTATTTAATAATTTCATTCGTATCCACAACCAAATTCCCATAATTTGACCCATGACCTTTTTTTTAAAACATTGAAAACCACAATAGGGACCATAAACACATGGATAACCTTAGATCATACCCAAAATTCCTAATCTAAATGCTTTTTCCATTAAAGTATACAACTATTAATCAAATGATGTAATAGATTTTTATATAGAATTATATTCACATTACCTAAAGAAAAGATATAATAATTCTATATTATAATTAACTAATAATTGTCAAATCATATTGTTGATTAAATTTACTAACATTTACTTGTATTATTCTCTTTCTCCTTTTGTCAATACTAGCATTTTTTGTTGTTTTTAGTTTTTAAGAGGGGTCATATGTGTTTCTCAAGGGGTTGTTAGAGTGAGGAAATGAAATGGTAGCTATAAAAGCTATAGGTGGTCCATCTACTAGCTAATGTGAGCTACCAGATAGTTGGTGGAAAATCCTTGGAAAGCATAGTCTATAAGAGGTCCACCAACTATCTTGTAGAATCCATAATCTAGCTAGTGGAGAAGGAATAATTTAGTCATTGTAGGTGTATCCCTTGGATAGAAGTAGATAGCCACCAACACACTAGTGATGCTATGATAGATGAGAAAATTAAGGGAAATATAATTTTTTTACAAGAACCCTCATTATATTTCATTTCCACATCCCTCATCCTAAACTCTCCCATTGGAGTCTTGGTCCTATATTTGTTTAATTTTGACTCTCTCAAGAAGAATCCGTAGAAGATCACATACCCGATTCAATCCATGACCCTCATTAGATGATCATAACATCAATTTAGGCTTTGATATTATCCTTCTTCATTTCCCCTTATTTCAATATTTGAATAGTTCATAAAAACTATGCAAATTTATTGGGTATTGGTTTCTAATTTAGAAATCATATTATTGGGATCTTTGTCTTATTTATTCGAGATTTATCTCTATCTATCTTTTGGATTCTTTTGGGTAATTAATTTTTATGTTTTTTGATGATTTTGGGTTAATAAATATTTATTATCATATTTAACATAAATATTTCCCCTCAAGAATTAGTTTCTGAATCTTAATATTGGAATTATCAATGATTTAGTAAATCATTGTGGTTTTTAATATTGAAATTAAATGTGTTTACACTTTGGTTTTATTGAAAAAATGAATTTTGAAAATTATTTTATGAATATACAAGTTTTTTGGATATAAATATATTAATTTTAAATGGTTTTATTATTGTAATCCCAAAAGTTATTATTAAAGAGGAAGGGTGACATATACAGGGATGAACTCTTTCCCATAGTCTTATGGTTCTAGAGTAATGTATGCATTAGGTGGCCTAATGTGTGGTAGGGTTCCACCATCAAGAGTAAACTCCCATTCTATTGTCCTATTGTTGTTTTTTGATGTGAAAAGTTGGTGGCCTATTGTTCATAAAAAATTGAATAAGGATCCCCACTAACCTAGAATTAATGTCACCACACATTACGGTTTTCCTTATTGTTATTCATTGAATTTTTTAAGGAAATAAATTGATAACTTATTTATGGATAATGTTTTTGAAGTAGTGAAAAGTTTGATTCTCTATATTTTTTAATTAATCTGTGTACAATTGTATTTTATAAAAGTTCTTTATTCACATGACCATAATCGAGTTATATAATAAATTCTACTTATGAGACTTTTGGTCAGATCCTACTCGTCTTGTTTTCATCAACACCTAAATACACCACGTGGTGCATAGAGGTCTTGTTTTACTTGATGTAGGTAATGGAAATCCACCATAGAGTAGAAAAGGGATCTTTTATTGTAAGGGTTTAGGAGTTCACTAGTGACTTAATGACACATGGATATGTGTATTTTCTATAGTAGTTCACATTATTGTGGATTTTGGTTTTTGGATCATGTTTTTTTATTCTATAGACTTTTTATGTTGTTGGATTTAATTGTAATAGTTACATATCCTTATTTAATTTATCATATTCTCTATTCTTTTTCTTAAAATCATTCCCAAAGGTGTTTTAAGATACCCATTCATAGGTCTCTAGTTCGTGGGGATCAAGAATTCCTTTTAGGCCATGTTAGGTTTGGAATGATTTTGGAGAGCTTGGTAATATAGGGTTTTTAGTGAAATGTTTATATCAAATGTATGTTAATCTATCATCATTTTCAGCATGCACCATGGGTGCTATTAGTTGATAGAATGTAGGAATGTGGGGACATAAGGGGTATGTTACGAGTGAGTTCCTAGACAACTCGGACAATCAAACTCTATAAGATACCATTGGTGTTATATATTTCTATCTTTCCATATTCATAATGATTGAATCTCATATTTTCTTTTTTCATGTGTCTTTATAGTTTCAGTTGAATTTTTTTATTTCATATTGTATTTAGTTCTAAGGGTAATGTTATTTTATCTCTTTTTTTAATGTGTGTAGGACTATGCAACAAAAAATACATACAACATAACATCAAAAGGCCGAGTATAGAGAACTAGGATTAACATACATGGATATTACATCGTTTTATATTAATATTTTTTACATTTAAAAAATACATTCCCAAGGACCATAATTGTTTAGAGTATTTGGAAAATTAGAAAAAAACCTATTATCCTAGTAAAATATCTTCAATGTATCCCATAGAGATATAAACCTTTAGTAATTCTACCTAAAACCATTCTTCCTAAATTGTAAAAAGAAAACATAAGAAAGGGGTACTCTTAGATTTCTAGTAATGGTAAATAATGAAAATTCATAATAATAACATCAAAAAAAGGTATGTAACATGAGAATAACATTGAGATCATGCCCTACATATTAGAGATAATACTAAATATCAGAAGTTGATAATTCATTTCCCTAAGGGATATATTGAACATAATCCTTGAAATAATAAATTATGAATAAAACCTAGAATTATAGAAGACACATAATCATATAAAAAACCCTATGAAAAGTATGTCTACCAAGTACTTTGTCACATGTTAGTCTTGGGATAGTCACTCTTGTACCTTCTTCAAGATTGAGATTCCCTCCCGTGTAATCTCTTGTTTTGTGCTTGGAATGATTATATATTTACACTCTTGTTTTAGGCTAGTTATTTCCTCTTGTATAACCTCTTTTTTCAGGCATGGGATGTTCTCTTATGTACCATCTTGTTTGAGGATTCAAATGTTCTCCCATGTACCCTCTTGTTTCAAGAATGGGATGTTCTCCCATGTACCCTCTTGTTAGGGGTTTGAGATGTACTCCCATATAACCTTTAATATCATAATACATTTATCATTACCCAATTCATTAGAGGGAGATAATACATGCATATTCCACAAAACATTCATCATATCATGACCCATACAAAGAGTTGGGTTCTATAAACATCATACCATAACCCATGGAATGAAATCGGTATAATTAACGTTTTATCACAAAATAAACTAACAAAAAGATATAGGTTTCATAATCATTTTATTAATAAATAACCCGTGAAAATATTCATGTTTCAAAAGAATATTACCCATGGAAAAGAAACATATTTTATAAACATATAACACATGGAATAAAAACATATTTCATAAATATATAACTTGTGGAAGAGAAATAGGATTCATAAAGAACGTGTAATTAAGAATAACTTATTCATATTAATGTTATGAATGTAACCATTATATAATTTACTATAAGGCCATGATTAACAACAACAGATGTCATCTGGGATGGAAAATAATTTTGAAACATCTTTCAAAAACATTTCTTGGGGAAAATATCCATTCTTATAGAAAATTTTTTTCTAATACCTAAAAACATTTAAAAATAAATTTCCTAGAAAATACAATGAAAACATATAAATAAGGAATGAAAAAAACATTTAAACATTTTTTCTTGAACACTTATAAAATAAGATTCAAAACATTTTAAAAATTATCATCTTTAGAAAGAATTTTAAAACATATAAAGAAATATTGAAATTTTTTTGAAAACATTTGATTTAAAAATAATTTGAAAACATATAAATAAATCTTGATAACGTTTTCAAAAATATTTCTTTGAAAATAATTTTTAAACATATAAATAAATATTGAAATGTTTTTGAAAACAATTTTCTATGAAAACTTCAAAAATTATATTGAAAACATTTTTGAAAACATTTTTTCTTCAAAACATATTAAAGAAGCCTGAAAACATTTTGAAAACAATTTATTATGAAAATAAATTTAAAAAAACACTTTATTAAAAATTAATCCTTTAATCATACAAAATAATCTTTATATAAATGATGGTGGGGAAAACTATACATATCGTACAAGGTAAAACAAATATTCCTTTTTCACAGTAAATATGTTAGAAAAATGTCATGATTAAAAATCAACAAGAATATTACATTGATAATTGGTAAAATAAAAAAGGTTAAAAATGTATTTTAATTATTATAGGATATTAATATAATATTATGAGAAACCCCTTTTAGAAAACATTGTTTCTAAATAACAAATATTTTTGGCCGAATAAAAGGTAATGTCTGGATATCATAAAAAACACATTCTTAAATATATTATGTTACAAAGAGTATAAAAATGCTAATAATACATGATTGTATTATAAATATCTATATTATAAGAAGAGTCGTGAATTTTACTGAGTTATGGATCATATTATTTAACCAAATATTTCATAAACATAAACAATCACGAACGTGATAAGATTGTTTCAATATAATCTTATAACTTAGTCACTTTAGATAATACTATCAATGTAACAAAAGTAAATTAAATGAATATTAAAATATCATAAAATTATGAAATTCATGATATAACACGTAAAAAGTAATTATATACAGCTCTAATGAGAATTTATGTTTATAAAAAAACATGAGTATCAAAGAAGGAAAATTAATACCAAACTATTTCACTAATTTTCTAACATTTGAAACAAAAACCCCATAAATTAAAGACCATAAAATGGAGATTTTAATACCAATAAATTTATGTATAATAGGTATATAATACATTAATGTGATGTAAATACCCCACATAGAATATTCGAATGGTGGTTAAGGCATGTATCTCATGAAAATAAATGTGAGATAAAATTTCCTTACATTGTGTCTTGAATATCATTTTACTCATTCCAGATTCCTATAAAATAAATATAAGTTTATTATAAATATTTTATGTAAGAGTATTATTATAAATAATACCATATATGTTTTTATTATGATCTTCTATTACCCTTTTGTTAACTATCTTATGTTAAGGTTTCACTTCAGGAAATATTTTCTATGTTCTTTGCATGCGTCTAAATTTGTTATATCTTTGGTCCTTATATTTATATCAAGATTTACAGAATATAAATCATGATAAAAATATAATGTATAACCATTATTTTTATATTATAATAATCTATAGAATAAATAAGTACTAAATGGAATACACTATTCATGGATACGATAAGCCATACGTACGTGTGAACACTGTTTCTGTTTTAATTATCGTATTAATAAAATAATGAAAATGACATATAAGTGTATATGTATATAATATAATTTTATAATTATTATAATGTTATATAAATAATCTCATTTCAGTAAAACCATCCTTAATACATTCTATGTAGTATGTAAACAAATCACATCACTTTGAGGGGCGGTAGTCTACACTTCCTCAAACAAAATTATCGCATTTACAAAAAATAGAGAGTAAAAATATATATGTATTAAAATAAATACATAAATTTAAATAACTAAAAAATGTAACATAAGAAATATATAATTATACTTTTCATCATAATTTCTAAAATTATAGTTGGTAATAGAAAAAATGAAAAATCATCATTTTGTGAGGCAGTTTAATGCCGTACACATAAACAATATGTTCATTACCCATTAGATGAAGGAGTGTGTTAGTTTAGGTCAAAATATTCACATAATAACATTATAGTATATTTATGATACTTTTATTTGTTATATAATCATGGAAAATAAAATATTTTAGGTGGTGGATAATGGAAATGAAACTAGATATCTTGAGAGAACATGTTACCTCTCAATTGAGAAATCCAATTATTTTGTTCCAAAAGGATTCCTTTGAAGAATTTATGAATAAGGTAGGATTCAAGGAGGAATATATGTAAGTTTGAAACTTATTTTAGTATACTATAGGTGAGACAAAGGGATTGATAGTTGTGGGAAGTGGGTAGAGGTGGTGGCCTTTTATAGGGAAGGGAAAGAATATAGTTGGCATTTTTGAAAATAAGTTAGGTGCAACCACGTTTTTACCCAAAAAAATAAAAATAAACCAAAAAAATAAATAATTTAAGGTTAATATCATAATAATGACCATAAATGGGGTTTTGAAAATTTTCTAGGTCATTCTGGGTCTTGTATTTATGGATTATTACTTTATTAACATTAATTTTCTCTTAACTGATATAATTGATTTTAATCACTTTCTCTAATATTTTTGGTAAAAAACAATGTTTAACAAATTAGAGAATATAATTTTTATAATTACAAATATTGAATCCATTTTTCAAAATTATAATCCTATAAGTGGTAGAAATTAATTTAAAATTAATCTTGTTGATGATACGACACTGCGGGGTTTTAACTTAAAAACATCCAAAAGATTGATAGGTTTTTATAAACAATTTCAATATGAAATTGGTTTCAATGACCTAAATTGGTTTAATTGAAAAAATATTATCTAATTAAACTATGAAACCAATTTAAAATACATTTTCACCTTATAAAAAAATTATATGCCAAAGCAGTTTTTAATTATAATCCTGTATCTTTAACTATTCAGTAAAAGGTGAAACCTTACATCAAAATAAAATAAATTATAAGTAAAATATATTTTTTAATTTAATTACAAATATAAATTTTATTTTGAAATATTAAATCTATAAAATTTATAAAATTTGTATTTAAAACGGGTTATACATTAAAGGCAGTAAAAGTACCTTAATAATAAAAGTATAGGTTCTTAAGCATAAAATTGGGGTTTTTTCTTATCCTATGTATATGAAATCTATTGGAATGATATATAAAATATTTTATTACATATATATAATATGTATTAAATTAATTAGACTCATTAATTTTAATTAATTTAATTTATTTGGTTAAAATAGCATCGCGACCATAATAATATTTTCCTTTATATTCAATCGGTATTCATATTCATATATAATTAATTGGTAACCTATGAATTCATCTTATATTTTCATAAACCAGATATTTTCATAATTTAGTTAATAATATTCATATCTATCAACTTAACAGCTAGGTTATATCTCATTATAATAATATTTTTAATAATATATTATAGTTAGGTAATACTTGGTCTTGCATGTTACGCAAGCCAACGAGGAAGGTCAATCTTGTGTGTAATTTATGCTAACATTATAATTCTATGTAACATACACCATTTTGGTGTTATATGTAACATTATCCAAGATATTTCATGTGAAATTAATGTTCTACTTAGTGAAAAACTATTTTCATTGTTTCATTAAATGCAAAATATCAAAAGATTACATTAATTTTAAATAAATATTTCACAAAATATAGGGGTGTTACATTATAACCCCCTTAAAATGAATTTATCCCTTGAAATTAATCTGGTTTATAAATGGTTTAATACATGAATGTTTTATTCATAGAAACCCACATTTTAAAAATGGATACTAAAAATTCCCTCGAAGAGGGAATGTTAGAACCATAACAGTTATCCGAAGTAACATATAACTCAGTTTCCACATAGGATAACCAAGGTTGGAAGTAAACACATGGATATAGAAGATAAATATTACCATCATTTTCTAATGGATAGTGATAGATAACATGTTCAGAAAAATGTTAACAAACAGAAAGCCATAAATCTATGATGACCTAAGGGACCTTCCGATTCATTAGAAAAGAAAGTTATAGGAAAACATTTTTGGTTTTAAGATCTCTTTTCATAAATTTAATGAATTTTTATGAAAATATGTACTTGCTTAATTTTTGTACAATATCACCCTTTTTTCTTCCTTGATACACAACACATCTTTCTAAAAAATTGAGGTGAATTTTTCATTCCTAAAGCACTAACTGATCATGATAGCAATGATATGACATCTAATATATCATTAGTTTTAATTAAAACCCTATTTTTTTGAATTTTTATCCAATATTATTAAATACTCATATGTATAAATAAAACATTAATCTTACTGAATTCATCTACATTTTTACTTAAGCATTCCATAAATGGTTAACCATATAATCCTTCTGAAAGATGAAGATCTAAAAATGTTAAAATTAAATCCATGAAGTCATATTAACATTAGTCCCCCCATATAGCACAAAGTACAACATGGTTGTCACATTTCAAACATGTGATTAAACTCATTTTTTTATTACCTTGATACATGGTAATTTGCATAAATACTTTTTAAAACCATGAATTATCCCTTATTCCTATGATTAGTGGATATATCATCAAATTATAAGAAGTCCTTAAATTCATCATTGATGACATAGTCCATTTTATCAATAACCAGTTTTAGGGCAATCAGTACCATCCAATTTACTTATTCATATACAATATATAATTATACAAAAGGTCATTTTTCTCAATTTTATGCATTAATTAAGGGATACCTTCCCTTAATCAAAATATAATGGTTTAGTGAAATTAGTTTTTTATGTCTTCATCACCATTCACCTAGTCCTTTTCAGTCCTTAATGAAAACATATACTGAAAATAATTATAAATTTCATGATTTAGATTCCAAATCATTAATAATTCATTAATACAACATTATTATTAAACCATTACTCAATATTTATCAAATTATTCCTTAGTACATCATTCCTAGAATATAAAATATGAATCATGTATTAAGGTTCCTTGACCAAAATCAAATTATCCTTCTTATGATCAATATAAAAAATACTAGAATAACATCACATATCTTTCACATGTCATTTGTGATCATTTTATATTCATAAGTATAGCCAATACTCATACCACCTTCCTAATTATCTTTATGATATTTCTACTTAGAAAATCCATTTTCATATTTCCCATACATTCCAAATTATAAAAATTCAATATTAACCATTTTCTTTAATTGAAGATCATGATGTCGCCGCTTGGGAGCTCCTACTGGCCTAGGGTTTGACCTGACCTCCTACCCCAGCTCTGCCTCCAACTTCTCATCCCGCCTTCCTATTGCGAGACATAGATATGATCCACCTCTCTCTACAGGGATAGCCAATGTCTCCTGCTCTGCTCGTCATAGGGTTTTTGTGCTTCTTCGGCTTCCCCCTCACGCGAAATCTGATGACCTGCATCTCAGTGCCCTAGATACCACCACCCTCTGCCAGCTTTCCCTACCTTTGATCGTGCTCATCTCTTCCACGTGCGATGTGGCTGCTTTGGTTCCCACAGATGCAAAGATCTCCTTCCGGTGAGTGGATTTACTCTGACATACTCGGTGTTCCCAACACAACAGGGATCTCGACGCAGATTCTCATCCTCCCTGAGTTGCGCAATTTGTGACGACGAAAACACCTCTTGATCCCACTTACACATGGCCATCCATCCCTATTAGCTGTTCCTCCAGTATAGATTCGTCCATTTCTGTCTAGATCTTGTCACCATTGTGTTCATGTCTCTTCCCTTCATGTTTCAGAATCGAGTCGGTGTCCTCTCATAATAGGATCATCACCCAGCATGTTTGTGGGTAGCCACGGTGCAGATCTGTAGAGACCCAAAGCTTGACGTACATGGAAATTACATTACTTTTGTGGAATACTTAGTACATAACAAAAACAGACACACAAGGACCGTAATAGTATAGGGTCTTTGGAAACTCAGAATATAATCTTCTAATATTTGTGAAAGATCTTCAACATCTCCCAAAAAGATCTTCCCCTTTTTGTTTCCTTGCCTAAAACCATTCATTATTTCCTGGGGAAAATAAAACATAAAAAGGGTGAGCTCAAATTCTTAGTAAGGGTAAAAATAGAGAACATAAAACAACCTATAAGCATTTGAAAGCAAAAACATGGACATGAAATTTAAACATTAAAACCCCGAGCAAAGACATAAATCCTGGAAGTACATAAGAAATATATCATAATGGAATATCAACCATGATAAAATATAATTGGAATAAAACATGTAATTGTGGCAACCATTCAACACATGTTATGATTTCCATAGTATCCAAGGCATTGCTGCTAAGACCATCTTAGTCGACAAAGTCCCTTTCTAAATCGAGTTCACTCCTCATTTCAGTCCTGTAACACTAAACCAGATTAACTTACCATTCCAGCCATGTCTATATCATGAGATATAAATCTTTACGCAATGCATTTTAGGGAGATAAAGGTCTAACCCATCTCATATTGAAATCTTTATTACTTGTGCCACAACATAAACATAAATCATTCATCATAACCCAAAGAATAAAAATGGGTTTCATAAACATCATCCCATCATAACATAATCCATATAAAAAAAATGGATATCATTTCATCATAAGAAAAGTGAAACCATGTAAATCATAGAGACTTTATACTTGAAACATACACATATGAAATAATTTCATTTTAGATGGAAAATGGTTTTGATAAAACACTTGAAATGAATTCCTGAGGAAAATATCCTTTCTTCTTCAAAATCAATTTCTTTTCACAAAACGTCATGAAATTTTAAAAGAAAAAGATTTTGTTTAAAATTTTCATGAAATATTTTTTAGGAAGCTTCATGAAAAAAAGGCTTTATAAAACCTAAAAATCCTTTCATGCCGTATAAGTTAAAAAAACATTCTCCTCGTACTTTTTTCGGAAAAGTCAAAAAGTACCTCGTAACGTAAACAAAAGAATGATTCCTTACATACCATGTAGTAAAAGTCAAAATGGGTAAAAATGAAATTAAACATACATAAAAACAATTTTAGAAAACATGTACATGGATGATAATAATAACCCAAGTAAATACTTACGTATAAGGAATCTCGGATAAAAATGAGATTTGCAAAATTATCCCTTACCTTAGGTCTGATATGCTTCGTACGTATCCAAACCTCATGTATAATGATTTAAATAATGTCATTGGATTATTACAGAATCATATTCATTGTTATTATATCATATATGGTCCACTTATGACTTTATATTGCCCGTTCTTTTGTAAATTAATGTTAAAGTAGCGTTTTGGGTATAATTGTTTCATTTGTCGTTCGTGTTTTAACTTGTAATTATTTATATGATTACTTAGATCATGATTACTTACATCCAGAATGTAAAACATGATTTATATATAATATATATTCAGAATATACATATATATAATGGATCGATAAATGGAAAGAAACACACTGTTCATGGAGACGGTAGGCCGTACGTACGCATGAATGCTGTTTTCGTTCCCATATTGAATTGAATGGAATTAAGTAGATGAAATAAATAAATATATGCATAATTCCAGTAGAATTATTATGTCATATATTTCATGATTAGTTATTATATATACTTTATAATCATTCTTGAATGGTTATCATGGAAAGTGAATCTCATCACGTTGTGGAGATGGTATTCCGTACGTACACACAAGCGATGATATCATTCCCATGATCGTGGAATTGTATTAAAGTTTATGTATAATATTACGGAATCAATATCACTTTACAATAATCATATATATTTATTACTTTCACCATTATACCCATCCAAGTAAGTTGGTGGTGGAAAATAGATTACACCACGGCGTGGAGACGGTATTCTGTACGTACGCACGCGCGGTGATTTCGTTTTTTGTAGGATGGATAGATGGTGAAATATGGTTGTTTAATACTTATAATAACATATCAGTATATGAGTGATACTTATGTTATTACGTCATAATGAAACAACTAAATAAGAATAAGTGAAAGAAGAAACAAAGTTGAAAGAATCAGTAACAGACATTACCTCTTCTTTGAAGCGCCTCTTTGAGACCTCCACTTAGGGCAATAAATTGGTCTTTGAAGAAGACCAGGACCTCTAGTATGTTTCTAGTGAAGTGGAGAAGAGAATTTGGCAGGATTTGTCTTAGCTTGAAGGCTCAAAGTGGTGTGAGGAAGAGAGGGAGGAGGTGTACATTTATAAGGGAGGAGGGGGGCACATTTGGAAAAACTAAAAATATTATTTTATTATAAAGTCATATTTAGTTTTTAATAGCTCAAAATTGACTTATTATGAAGCTAAGGTGGGGATGGGTCGAAATCCTCTCATCCAATAGAATTTAGACAAGTTTAGGTTTCTATTTTAACCTTATCATTTAGATTTAACTTTAAGTTAAATAATTTAACTTTTACCGCGTCTTCTTGTTTTCTTACAATATAAGATTAATAAACAAACTATAAAAAGCCAAAATAACCCCAATTTGTTTATTATTAATATATATAACCTTACCTAAGTCATTTTTCCGAAACTTAGATTTTTAGGAATAAAATAACAATTAATAATATAATATTTGTTTTAAAAACTATTTTATGTCAATTTTGATACTATTTGGTAATTGATTTTTGTGAAAATCATAACAGAATGATTAGTTCAAAAAAAGTTAATTAAATCAATACTAACATGTCATATTAACCTATAAAATTAGTTTAACTCATAAAAAGTCTGAAATTACATTTATTTGGGTTTTTATAACATCAATTATGTCAATATTTTATTAATAAGATAATTACTGCATCATCATTGTGTCATAAATAAATTAAATTATTTAATGTCTAAAAATAACAAATAAAATACCATTATGTAGGAAATATATTTATCTTTCTAATTAATTTTTATAGTCTAATTTATCTTATGTATAACCCTATATTAAAAATGATTTAGTTATTAAACGGTGATTTTAACTATTTTAAACCTTCTTTAAATAAATTAATAATAAATGTCCTAATCTAATCCACGTGGGCCTAAATGGTCATATTTTATTCCTAAGGTTTTTTTGGTCGAATTACACTTATCCTATAGAATTAGGACATGTTTTAGGATAATAATAATATAATTTTTACTCTTAATTACCCTATTTACTTTTAACCGTGGTAAAAAAAGTTAAAAGTTACTATTCACCAAAAAAATTATTTTCATCTTATTGAACAAAATTTTAGTCCTTGATATTAACCGTGTATCTCAGATTTTTGAAATTAAATACATTGATGTGGTAAAATTTAATTTAATTTAAAAAAAGTCAGTTTTTTTACTCCCACTAAGTGGTTTCACTATTCACCGAAAATTGAAGTTTTTTAGAAAAATACCAAAAATTCAGCTCAAGAATTATTTGATATTCCAAATTCAAAATTGATGTCTATTTTTCCAAATTCATAACATATAAGTGGCATTAATTAATTTTAAATTTAATTCCCGTTATCCAAACAAATAGCGTGTTTTTAAGAAACAAAAACAATCAAAAGATTGAAACTTGTTTATATCCAATTTCAAAGTGAAATTAATTTCAATGAACAAAATTGGATTAAATGGTCAAAATATATTCTAATTAAACTTTAAATCAAATAAAAAATATAATCTAACAATATAAATTATGGCGAGAAAAAAGTTGTTTTAAATTAAAATATAGCGTGTTTTTAGTATTCATTAAAATATGAAAGTTATCAGAATAATATGAAATATTTATCCGAAGTAAATTTTTATATCCTGATTCCAAAGAAGAATTTTATTTTTTTCAAATAAACATATAGACATGTCAAAAACAAGATTTAAGGTGGGTGCACCATCAAAAGGTGGCAAAACTACATTTCCTGAAAAATACTTATTTTACTCGAAAAATAGATTTTGTTCTCATACCATGTTCTAGAAAATGTTTAAGATGAATAATAATGTTATAAAATTCAAAATGTAGTTGATACTATTCATAACAGCTAGTCCATAATAATATTATAACCATATTTTATTGCTTAGTGAAACCTGATATTGCGTACAACACACACTATAGAGGAAGGTCGTGATTGCGTGTAATGCAAGTCAAGTAAGGGTTGCGTGTTGTACAAGATTCCTCTGTTGTTTCATATAATATAATCCAACCATATTTCATTTATACATTGAATATATATATATATACACTCAATGTTTCGTAGAATAACTACTATCAAAATTGTGTGTAACATGATCCAAGAATAGTGTTGTGTATACTGAAAGCTCATACGGTGTTGCGTATAGTGCAAGGTAATATTGTTGTAGCTTACAATACAAGACATCAATAAAATTAAAAGAATATTTTTCACAAAATCTCGGGGTGTTACATTCTACCCCCTTTAAAATTAATTTCTCCCTCGAAATTCGTCGGGGTTATAAATAGTTTACTATTTATAGAAACCCACATCATAAAAAGGAATACTAAAACTTAATTTTAAAAATTAAAGTATGAAATGTAACAATTACCCAAAGAAACTCATAACTGGGTTTCCATATAGGATAACATAGGTGAAAATATGGATATGGAAGAAAAATCTAGCCATGAAGTTCTGATGGAGAGTGGTAGATAACATGGCTATGAAAAAGCCATCAATCACAAAGCCATAGATTTGTGATGATCTAAGGCACCATATAATTCATCGGATATAAGGGAACTAGGACAACATTTTTGGTTTTCAAGATCATTTCCCTAAATTTGATGAAATTGGAATTAGAAGAAATACTTTCGTGATTTTGGTATTGTCTCACGATTGGTCATTCTATGGACAATTTCCACTTCATCTCTTAAAGAAATGAGTTGAATTTTTCATTCGTGAAGTGTTAGTAGATCATGTGATAAAATGATGGGTCATTCCATCTATCTCAAACAAAAGGTTATAAAAGATATCAAAACTACATAAGTCCATCTATAGTGAGATTAATAATATATGGTTCCTAAAATTGACTTATACTTCATATATCATACTGCTTAATATAATAAAACTAGTTTCTACTAAACAGGGACTTCCTATAGGCCAGTGGTAGGTGATAAAGGCCAGTCGTACTTCGGTTGTGGGTTCGATTCCCACAGCCTTGTCCAACGCGATGGGTTGTCTCTCGTTCTGCAAGTTGTCCTTTTTTCATCAATAAATACAATACTAACTTATGTCCAACATAACCCATTCTAATCTTTAGGCTTATCCATAATATTGCAGTCCATTCTCATATTATAGTGAAAATGATTACTAGAGATTTTATATAACAAGCATGTTAATACCATCATTGATCCCCGTATATCATAAGATATATCTTGTTGGTCACATTCCAAACATTCGAAGGCCTTAATCATGTTTTCTCTTGAAAAATGAATACCCATTGAATCTTAGTGAAAACATGATTTCTGTCAGAAGTTAACTCTTTCCACATACCAAAACCCCGAAATTCTATATACTCAAACCATGATATAACTATTTCCTTATATCAGTCATGAGCTCATGAATACTTTCAAACATTTCATTTTCTCCTTATCCCTTCATTATGCGCATATCATATTACTTCCAAAAAAATCTCAATCACCTTCCAGGGTTACCGATACCATAAAATTATTGAAAACCACAATAGACTAATACAAAAATACTCTAATACACAATAAAAGTACCTCAAAAACATTATTATTAAATACCAATACATAAAAAAATTAATCCATCCTCTTCAATGATTGACCTGGAATAATTCCTTCCTTGATTTAGAAGTAACTTTTTAGGCCAGGGAATTGAGTTGGGTAATTCCCATGTTCTCCACAAATAAGACATTGAACTCCATAATAGTATTTCACTCTATAACCCTTTTCTCCACACAGATAACATCTTCCCCTCCATTTTAGGTATTCCTCAAGGTTATTCTTTCCTTCTTTAGAAATATCAATCTTCCTTTCTTTATGCTCCTCAACTTGCAAACATGCATAAAAGTTTACCTTCCTCTTATTTGATGAATTAGGCATACCACTAAATTTCACCTTGTTAATCATATATCGCGATGACTGATTCGGCATATTCAAAATATCTTTCTCTCTAGGCATTACACAATTTTGTTTCTCATAGTCACCAATTTGTCCATTGGATTCAATGTTAGCCGAATTTTTTCTGGTTCCCTCCATTGACTAAAACTGAAAAAGAATTCTGTGAGAGGCAAAAATCATGCTAGGGAAAAAAACATAGTAAAGGGGGAGTACCCTCAATATCTAACAAGTTAGGTTAAATTATAAGATCATTACCGTAGTTCTAGGACTATATACTATATGTATACTTATCCTTAGAGACATCCCTAGACATACCTTAGAAATATCTCTAGGGATATCACTAAAGTTCTCGCATCCTAGTTTCCAAAGGTTGACTAAACCTTTCCTATGATTCGAACTGTATAGACCCGAAGCATGACGTACATGGACATTACATTACTTTTTCATAATACTTAGTACATAACAAAAATAGAAACACAAGGACCGTAATATTTAGTGTCTTTGGAAACTCGGAATATAATCTTCTAATCGTGGTGAAAGATCTTCAACATCTCCCATAAAGATCTTCCCCTTTTTGTTTCCTTACCTAAAACCTTTCTTTTTTCCTGGGGAAAATAAAACATAAAAAGGGTGAGCTCAAATTCTCAGTAAGGGAAAACATAAGGAACATAAAACAACCCATAAACATTTAAAAGCAAAAACTTGAACATGAAATATAAACATTAAAACCTTGAGCAAATACATAAATCTTGGAATTACATAAGGAATATATCATAATGGAACATCAACCATGATAAAATATAATGGGAATAAAACATGTAATTGTGGAAACCATTCAGCACATGTTATGATTTCCATAGTATCCAAGGCATTGCTGCCAAGACCATCTTAGTGGACAAAGTCCCTTTTTGAATGGAGTTCACTCCTCGTTTCAATCCTGTAATACTGAACCATATTAACTTACCGTTCCAGCAATGTCTATCTCATGAGATATAAATCTTTACCCAATGAATTGGAGGGAAATATAGGTCCCACCCATCTCATATTGAAATCATTCTTACTTGTGCCACAACATAAACATAAATCATTCATCATAACCCAAAGAATAAAAATGGGTTTCATAAACATCATACCATTATAAAATAATCCATATAAAACAAATGGATATCAATTAATCATAAGAAAAGTGAAACCATGAAAATCATAGAGACTTTATACTTGAAACATACACATATAAAATAATTTCATTTTAAATGGAAAATGGTTTTTATAAAACACTTGAAATGAATTCTTGAGGAAAATATCCTTTCTTCTTCAAAATCAATTTCTTTTCACAAAATGTCATGAAATTTTAAAAGAAAAATATTTTGTTTAAAATAGTCATGAAATATTTTTTAGGAAGCTTCATGAAAAAATGCTTTATAAAACCTTAAAAACCCTTTCACGCCGTATAAGTTAAAAAAACATTCTCCTCGTACTTTTGTCAGAAAAGTCAAAAAGTACCTCGTAACGTAAACAAAAGAAAGATTCTTACATACCATGTAGTAAAAGTCAAAATGTGTAAAAAGGAAATTAAACATACATAAAAACACTTTTAGAAAACATGTACATGGATGATAACAAAAACCCCATTAAATACTTTCATATAAGCAATCTCGGATAGAAAATGAGATTTGTAAAATTATCCCTTACCTTAGGTCTGAGTTGCTTCGTATGTATCCAAACCTTCTATATAATGATTTAAATAATGTCATTGGATTATTACAGAATCATATTAATTGTTATTATATCATATATGGTTCACTTATGACTTTATATTTCCCATTCTTTTTTAAATTCATGTTAAAATAGCGTTTTGGGTAAAATTGTTTCATTTGTCGTTCATGTTTTAACTTGTAATTATTCATATGATTACTTAGATCATGATTACTTACATCCAGAATGTAAAACATGATTTATATATAATATATGTTTAGAATATACATATATATAATGGATCGATAAATGGAAAGAAATACACCGTTCATTGAGACGGTAGGCCGTACGTACGCATGAACGCTGTTTTCGTTTCCCTATTGAATTGAATGGAACTAAGTAGATGACATAAATATATATATACAAAAATCCAGTAGAATTATTATGTCATATATTTCATGATTACTTATTATATATACTTTATAATCATTCTTGAATGGTTATCATGGAGAGCGAATCTCATCGCGTCGTGGAGACGGTATTCCGTACATACGCATGAGCGATGATATCATTCCCATTATCGTGGAATTGTATTAAAGTGCATGTATAATATTAAAGAATCATATATAACTTTAAAATAATCACATATATTCATTACTTTCACCATTATACCGATCTAAGTAAGGTGGTGGTGGAAAATAGATTACACCACGGCGTGGAGATGGTATTCCGTACGTACGCACGCGCGGTGATTTCATTTTCCGTAGGATGGATAGATGGTGAAATATGGTTGTTTCATACTTATAATAACATATCAGTATATGAGTGATACTGATGTTATTATTTCATAATGAAACAACTAAATAAGAATAAGTGGAAGAAGAAGTAAAGTTGAAAGAATCGGTAACAGACATTACCTCTTCTTTGAAGCGCCTCTTTGAGACCTCCACTTAGGGCACTAAAATTGGACTTTGAAGAATACCAGGACCTCTAGTATGTTTCTAGGGAATTGGAGAAGATAATTTGGTAGGGGTTGGCCGATCTTGAATGCTCAAAGTGGTGTGAGGAAGAGAGGGAGGAGGTTCCCTTTTATAAGGGAGGAGGGGGAACCTTTGGAAAAACTAAAAATATTATTTTATTATAAAGTCATATTCAATTTTTAATAGCTCCATATTGACTTATTTTGAAGCTAAGGTGGGTATGGGTATAAATAATCTCATCTAACAGAATTTAGACAAGTTTAGGTTTCTATTTTAACCTTATCATTTAGATTTAACTTTAAGTTAAATAATTTAACTTTTACTGCACCTTCTTGTTTTCTTACACTATAAGATAAATAAACTTACTATAACAAGCCAAAAGAACCCCAAGTTGTTTAATATTAATATATATAACCTTATATAAGTCATTTGGCCGAACCGTATATTTTTAGGAATAAAATAACACTTAATAATATAATATTTGTTTTAAAAACAATCTTATGTCAATTTTGACACTATTTGGTAATTGAATTTTGTGAAAATCATAACAGAATGATTAGTTCTAAAAAAGTTAATTAAATAAATACTAACATGTCATATTAACCTATAAAATTAGTGTAACTCATAAAAAGTCTGAAATTACATTTATTTGGGTATTTATAACATCAATTATGTCAATATTTCATTAATAAGATAATTACTGCATCATCATTGTGTCATAAATAAATTAAATTATTTAATGTCTAAAAATTATAAATAAAATACCATTATGTAGGAAATATTTTTATATTTCTAATGAATATTTATAGTTGAATTTATCTTATTTATAACCCTATATTAAAAATGATTTAGTTATTAAATGTTGATTTTAACTATTTTATCCCTTCTTTAAATAAATTAATAATAAATGTCCTAATCTAATCCAAGTGGGCCTAAATGGTCATATTTTATTCCTATGGTTTTTTTGGTTGAATTAAACTTATCTTATAGAGTTAGGACATGTGTTAGGATAGTAATAATATCATTTTTACCATTAATTACCCTATTTACTTTTAACCGTGGTTAAAAAAAGAAAAAAGTTACTATTCACCAAAAAAATATTTTCATCTCATTGAACCACATTTTAGTCCTTGATATTAACCGTGTCTCTCAGATTTTTGAAATTAAATTCATAGAAGTGTTAAAATTTAATTTAAATTAAAAAAATTCGGTTTTTTAACTACCACTAAGTGGTTTCACTAATCATCGAAAATTGATGTTTTTCAAAAAAATACCAAAAATTCAGCCTAAGAATTATCTGATATTCTGAATTCAAAATTGATGTCTATTTTTCCAAATTAATAACATATAATTGGCATTAATTAATTTTAAATTTAATTCTTGTTATCCAAACAAATAGCGTGTTTTTAAGAAACAAAAACAATCAAAAGATTGATACTTGTTTATATCCAATTTCAAAGTAAAATTAATTTCAATGAACAACATTGGATTAAATGGTAAAAATATATTCTAATTAAACATTAAATCCAATTAGAAAGATAATCTGACCATATAAATTATTGCGATGAAAAAATTTGTTTTTAATTAAAATATAGCATGTTTTACTATTCATTAAAATATGAAAGTTATCAGAATAATATGAAAATTTTATCCAAAGTAAATTTTTATATCCTGATTCTAAAGAAGAATTTTATTTTTTCAAATTGAACTAATAGACATGTCAAAAACAAGATTTAAGGTGGGTGCTTCATCAAAAGGCGGCAAAACTACATTTTCTGAAAAATACTTATTTTACTCGAAAATTTGATTTTATTCTCATACCATGTTCTAGAAAATGTGTAAGATGAATAATAATGATATAAAATTCAAAATGTAGTTGATAATATTCATAATGGCTAGTCCATAATTATATTATAACCGTATATCATTGCTTAGTGAAACCTGGTATTGCGTACAACACATGCTATCGAGGAAGGTCGTGATTGCGTGTAATGCAAGCCAAGTCAATGTTGCGTGTTGTGCAAGACTCCTCCGTTGTTTTATATAACAGAATCCAACCATATTTCATTTATACATTGAATATATATATATACACTCAATGATTCGTAGAATAACTACTATCCAAATTGTGTGTAACATGATCCAAGAATAGTGTTGTGTATACTGCAAGCTCATACGGTGTTGCGTATAGTGCAAGGTAATCTTGTTGTAGCTTACAATACAAGACATCAATAAAATTAAAAGAATATTTTTCATAAAATCTCAGGGTGTTACATTCTACCCCCCTTAAAATTAATTTCTCCCTTGAAATTTTTCGGGGTTATAAATCGTTTACTATTTATAGAAACCCACAATATAAAAATGAATACTAAAACTTAATTTTAAAAATTAAAGTATGAAATGTAAAAATTACCCAAATAAACTCATAACTGGGTTTCCATATAGGATAACATAGGTGAAAATATGGATATGGAAGAAAAATCTATCCATCAAGTTCTGATGGAGAGTGGTAGAGAACATGGCTATGAAAAAGCCATCAATCACAAAGCCATAGATTTCTGATGATCTAAGGTACCATCTGATTCATCATATATAAGGGCACTATGACAACATTTTTGGTTTCCAAGATCATTTCCCTAAAGTTGATCAAATTGGAATTAGAAGAAATACTTTCGTGATTTTGGTACAGTCTCACCATTGGTCGTTCTATGGACAATTTCCACTTCACCTCTTAAAGAAATGAAGTTGAATTTGTCATTCATGAAGTATTAGCAGATCATGTGATAGAATGATGGGTCATTCCATCTGTCTCAAACAAAAGGTTATAAAAGTTATCAAAACTACATAAGTCCATCTATAGTGAGATTAATCATATATGGTTCCTAAAATTGACTTATACTTCATATATCATACTGATTAATATAATAAAACTAGTTTCTACTTAACAGGGACTTCCTATAGGCCAGTGGTAGGCGATAAAGGCCAGTTGCACTTCGGTTGCGGGTTCGAATCCCACAGCCTTGTCCAACGCGATGGGTTGTCTCTCGTTCTGCAAGTTGTCCTTTTTTTCATCAAAAAATACAATACTAACTTATTTCCAACATAACCAATTCCAATCTTTAGGCTTATCCATAATATTGCAGTCCATTCTCATATTATAGTGAAAAAGATTACCAGAGATTTCATATAACAAGCATGTTAATAACATCGTTGATCCCCCTATATCATAAGATATGTCTTTTTGGTCACATTCCAAACATTCGAAGGCCTTAAACATGTTTTCTCTTGATAAATGAATACCCATTGAATCTTAGTGAAAACATGATTCCTGTCAAAAGTTTACTCTTTCCACATACCAAAACCCCAAAATTCTATATACTCAAACCATGATATAACTATTTCCTTATATCAGTCATGATCTCAGGAATACTTTCAAACATTTTATTTTCTCCTTATCCCTTCATTATGTGTATATCATATTATTTCCAAAAAAATATCAATCACTTTCCATGGTTACCGGTACCATAAAATTATTGAAAACCACAATAGACTAATACAAAAATACTCTAATACACCATAAAAGTACCTCAAAAAATTATTCTTGAATACCAATACATAAAAACTTTAATCGATCCTCTTCAATGTTTGTCCTGGAATAAGTCCTTCCTTGATTTAGAAGTAACTTTTTAGGTCAGGGCATTGAGTTGGGTAATTCCCATGTTCTCCACAAATAAGACATTGAACTCCATAATAGTCTATCACTCTATGACACTTTTCTCCACATAGATAACATCTTCCCCTCCATTTTAGGTTTTCCTCAAGGTTACTCTTCCCTTCTTTAGAAATCTCAATCTTCCTTTCTTTATGATCCTCAGCATGCGAACATGCATAAAAGTATACCTTCCTCTTATTTGATGAATTATGCATACCACTAAATTTCACCTTGTTAATCATATATCACGATGACTGATTCGGCATAATCACAATATCATTCTTTCTAGGCATTACACAATTTTTTTTCTCATATTCACCAATTTGTCCATTGGATTCAATGTTAGCCGAATTGTTTCTGGTTCCCTCCATTGACTAAAAGTGAAAAAGAATTCTGTGAGAGGAAAAAATCATGCTAGGGAAAACAACATAGTAAAGGGGGAGTACCCTCAATATATAACATGTTAGGTTAAATTCTAAGATCGTTACCATAGTTTTAGGACTATATCCTATACGTATACTTATCCATAGAGACATCCCTAGACATACCATAGAAATATCTCTAGGGATCTCACTAAAGTTCTCACATCCTAGTTTCCAAAGGTTGACTAAACCTTTCCTCTGATACCAACTATAGAGACCCGAAGCTTGATGTACATGGACATTACATTACTTTTGTGGAATATTTAGTACATAACAAAAACAGACACACATGGACCGTAATAGTTTAGTATCTTTGGAGACTCGAAATATAATCTTCTAATCGTGGTGAAAGAACTTCAACATCTCCCATAAAGATATTCCCCTTTTTGTTTCTTTACCAAAAACCTTTATTTATTTTTTGGGGAAAATAAAACATAAAAAGGGTGAGATCAAATGCTCAGTAAGGGGAAACATAGAGAACATAAAACAACCCATAAACATTTGAATGCAAAAACTTGAACAAGAAATATAAACATTAAAACCTTGAGCAAAGACATAAATCTTGGAAGTAAATAAGGAATATATCATAATGGAACATCAACCATGATAAAATATAATGGGAATAAAACATGTAATTGTGGAAACCATTCAGAACATGTTATGATTTCCATAGTAGCCAAGGCATTGCTGCCAAGACCATCTTAGTGGAAAAAGTCCCTTTCTAAATCAAGTTCACTCCTTGTTTCAGTCCTGTAACACTAAACCAGAGTTACTTACCGTTCCATCCATGTCTATCTCATGAGATATAAATCTTTACCCAATGCAGTGGAGGGAGATATAGGTCCCACCCATCTCATATTGAAATCATTCTTACTTGTGCCACAACATAAACATAAATCATTCATCATAACCCAATGAATAAAAATGGGTTTCATAAACATCATCCCATCATAACATAATCCATATAAAACTAATGGATATCATTTCATCATAAGAAAAGTGAAACCATGTAAATCATAAAGACTTTATACTTGAAAAATACACATATGAAATAATTTCATTTTAGATGGAAAATGGTTTTGATAAAACACTTGAAATGAATTTCTGAGGAAAATATGCTTTGTTCTTCAAAATAAATTTCTTTTCACAAAACATCATGAAATTTTAAAAGAAAAAGATTTTGTTTAAAATATTCACGAAATATTTTTTAGGAAGCCTCATGAAAAAATGGCTTTATAAAACCTTAAAAATCTTTTCAGGTCGTGTTTGTTAAAAAAACAATCTCCTCGTACTTTTGTCGGAAAAGTCAAAATGTACCTCGTAACGTAAAAAAAGAAATATTCCTTACATACCATGTAGTAAAAGTCAAAATGGGTAAAAAGGACATTAAACATACATAAAAAAACTTTTATAAAACATGTACATGTATGATAACAATAACCCCAGTAAATACTTATGTATAAGCAATCTCGGATAAAAATGATATTTGAAAAATTATCCCTTACCTTAGGTCTGATATGCTTCGTTCGTATCCAAAAATTTTGTATAATTATTTAAATAATGTCATTGTCTTATTATAGAATCATATTCATTGTTATTATATCATATATGGTTTACTTATGACTTTATATTACCCGTTATTTTGTAAATTAATGTTAAAGTAGCGTTTTGGGTAAAATCATTTCATTTGTCGTTCGTGTTTAAAATTGTAATTATTCATATGATTACTTAGATCATGATTACTTACATCCAGAATGTAAAACATGATTTATATATAATATATATTCATAATATACATATATATAATGGATCGATAAATGGAAAGAAATACACCATTCATGGAGATGGTAGGCCGTACGTACGCATAAACATGGTTTTTGTTTCCCTATTGAATTGAATGTAATTAAGTACATGACATAAATATATATATACATAAATACAATAGAATTATTATTTCATATATTTCATTATTACTTATTATATATACTTTATAATCATTCTTGAATGGTTATCATGGAGAGTGAATCTCATCGCGTCGTGGAGATGGTATTCCATACGTACGCACGACCGATGATATCATTCCCATGATCGTGTAATTGTATTAAAGTGTATTTATAATATTAAAAAACCAAGTTCACTTTAAAATAATCATATATATTCATTACATTCACCATTATACCCATCCATGTATGGTGGTGGTGGAAAATAGATTACACCACGAAGTGGAGACGGTATTCTGTACATACGCACGCGCGGTGATTTCATTTTCCGTAGGATGGATAGATGGTGAAATATGGTTGTTTCATACTTATAATAACATATCAGTATATGAGTGATACTGATGTTATTACATCATAATGAATCAACTAAATAAGAATAGGTGGAAGAAGAAATAAAGTTGAAAGAATAGGTAACGGGCATTACCTCTTCTTTGAAGCGCCTCTTTGAGACCTCCACTTAGGGTACTAATATTGGTCTTTGAAGAATACCAGGACCTCTAGTATGTTTCTAGGGAAGTGGAGAAATGAATTTGGCAGGGGTTGGCCGAGCATGAAGTCTCAAAGTAGTGTGAGGAAGAGAGGGAGGAGGTGCCCTTTTATAAGGGATGAGGGCGACACCTTTGGAAAAACTAAAAATATTATTTTATTATAAAGTCATATTCGGTTTTTAATAGCTCGATATTGACTTATTTTGAAGCTAAGGTGGGGATGGGTATAAATAATCTCATCCAATATAATTTAGACAAGTTTAGGTTTCTATTTTAACCTTATCATTTAGATTTAACTGTAAGTTAAATAATTTAACTTTTACCGTATCTTCTTGTTTTCTTACACTATAATATAAATAAACTTACTATAACAAGCCAAAAGAACCCCAAGTTGTTTAATATTAATATATATAACCTTATATAAGTCATTTGGCAGAACCGTATATTTTTAGGAATAAAATAACAATTAATAATATAATATTTGTTTTAAAAACTATTTTATGTCAATTTTGACACTATTTGGTAATTGATTTTTGTGAAAATCATAACAGAATGATTAGTTCTAAAAAAGTTAATTAAATAAATACTAACATGTCATATTAACCTATAAAATTAGTGTAACTCATAAAAAGTCTGAAATTACATTTATTTGGGTATCTATAACATCAATTATGTCAATATTTCATTAATAAGATAATTACTGCATCACCATTGTGTCATAAATAAATTAAATTATTTAATGTCTAAAAATTATAAATAAAATTCCATTATGTAGGAAATCTTTTTATATTTCTAATTAATATTTATAGTCTTATTTATATTATGTATAACCCTATATTAAAAATGATTTAGTTATTAAACATTGATTTTAACTATTTTAACCCTTCTTTAAATAAATTAATAATAAATGTCCTAATCTAATCCAAGTGGGCATAAATGGTCATATTTTATTCCTAAGGATTTTTTTGGTCTAATTAAACTTATACAATAGAATTAGGACATGTTTTAGGGTAATAATAATATCATTTTAACCCTTAATTACCCTATTTACTTTTAACCGTGGTAAAAAAACGTTAAAAGTTACTATTCACCAAAAATTATTTTCATCTCATTGAACCACATTTTAGTCCTTGATATTAACCGTGTATCTCAGATTTTTGAAATTAAATTCACAGAAGTGGTAAAATTTATTTTAAATTAAAAAAAGTCAGTTTTTTAACTACCACTAAGTGGTTTCACTATTCATCGAGAATTGAAGTTTTTCAGAAAAATAACAAACACTCAGCCTAAGAATTATTTGATATTCCGAATTCAAAATTGATTTCTATTTTGAAAAATTCATAAAATATAAGTGGAATTAATTAATTGTAAATTTAATTCCCGTTATCAAAACAAATAGCGTGTTTTTAAGAAACAAAAACAATCAAAAGATTGATACTTGTTTATATCCAATTTCAAAGTAAAATTAATTCCAATGAACAAAATTGGATTAAATGGTAAAAATATATTCTAATTACACTTTAAAACAAATTAAAAAGATAATATAACCATATAAACTATCGCGATGAAAAAAGTTGTTTTTAATTAAAATATAGCGTGTTTTTACTATTCATTACAATATGAAAGTTATCAGAATAATATGAAAAATTTATCCAAAGTAAATTTTTATATCCTGATTCCAAAGAAGAATTTTATTTTTTCAATTTGATCTTATAGACATGTCATAAACAAGATTTAAGGTGGGTGCACCATCAAAAGGCGACAAAAATACATTTTTTGAAAAATACTTATTTTACTCGAAAAATTGATTTTGTTCTCATACCATGTTCTAGAAAATGTGTAAGATGAATAATAATGTTATAAAATTTGAAATGTAGTTGATAATATTCATAACATCTAGTCCATAATAATATTATAACCATATATCGTTGTTTAGTGAAACCCGGTATTGCGTACAACACACGTTATTGAGGAAGGTCGCGATTGCGTGTAATGCAAGCCAAGTCAGGGTTGCGTGTTGTGAAAGACTCTTACATTGTTTCATATAACAGAATCCAACCATATTTTATTTATACATTGAATATATATATATATACACTCAATGTTTCTTAGAATAACTAATATCAAAATTGTGTGTAACATGATCCAAGAATAGTTTTGTGTATACTGCAAGCTCATACGGTGTTGCATATAGCGCAAGGTAATCCTGTTGTAGCTTACAACACAAGACATCAATGAAATTAAAAGAATATTTTTCATAAAATCTCGGGGTGTTACAAGATCACTTGCAAGCGGAAACACAATTGATAGAGGATTGAACAGAGATTTGTTTGTGACAGCGACGACTATTAGCATGGTTTCCAGGTCTCAATTATTTCGCATTTTCTTGGTTTCCTCTTCCATTTATTCATGCTTCTTCATGATCAACTACAATTTGGTCGGGTTCGATGGATCCCATGAGGTTTGGATGGTGCTGGTGACCTTGGTTAATGTTGGAATTTTCGGATGATTGTTGTTTTCTTTTTCCATGGTGGCTCGGTGGTCTTGTGGTTTCTCATTGTGGAGTTATGTCAATGAAGCCTTCACCCTCAGTCATCCTCCATTTAAGTATCTAATGCAGATTTTCTTCTTTCTTGATGCGTGCTTTGTTCTGTTCATGTTTTTTTGGTTTGTTTTGGCTCTTGTTTTCAATGGTCGATCCCCTTGAACACATTGTCTTTTTGTTTTGTTTTGGTTGTTCTAATTTGTGTCTACAATGTTCCCATTATTTATATTTCTCATTGTGATATCTTGTTGGTTCTGACCTAGCCTCAAAGTTATTTTGTACTTGTGGGTTATCACTTATCCAAAAAGTGCTTTTCAAAAATAAAAAAATGGATTTTCAGTCAGTCAGTCAGTTAACTATTTTACTTATACTTATATCCATTCTCTAAAACCAAAAATCATAGTGTGATAAACATTTATCATATTGGGATACTATATAATCATGCAAAAAATTACTTATTGGTTTTTTAAATCATGGATCATACATCTTTAATCTATGAAAACTTAGTTATATCCTAGGTTATTCATATCCAACTTATATTGACATCTTTCATGGTGGTTTATAAAGAGTTTGTGAACTTCCAAAGCATATCCCCCAGTAGTTTCAAACCAGGTGTGTAGTGAGGCCTATTGTCGTGTAGCAGATCACTATGAGTCAGGGCTAGAATATCTTGTTGGAGTACTTTCCCCTAGGTACATCTGTGCAAATCCACTTACACTTATACTTTCTAGAACAGGATGCATTTCAAGGAAACCACTTACTTTAACCTTTACCGAAATTCTTGGACATTTTCCTAAATATTGACTCATCCTTATACTTATCATTAGATACATACTTTAAAATATCCTTAGAAATATACCTCAGGATATCACTAAGGTTTTATCATCCTAGTTTCTAAATTTTGTCCATACCATTCACTTCATACTAAATATTGCGACCTATTCTTAACATACTTGGATATTACATCATTCTAGATGAATATTCAGTACTTTTCAAAAATACATGCCCAAGGACCAAAGTAGTTTAGTGTCTTTAGAATCCTAAAAAAATTATATCATAGTGAAAGATCTTTAACAACTCCCATATAGATCTACACCTTTATTACTTCTAACTAAATCATTTCTTCATAACATGGGGAAAGGAAACTTAAGAAATGGGTGAGCACATATGCTCAATAAGTGTAAATGAAGAAAATACTTAACATTAACACGAATATAAGGTCATGGATCATGATCATAACATTTTATGATCACAACTAACATATTAAAGATAATAATAAATATTAAAAGTTGATAATACCTAAACCATATGTAAAAAAATAACATAAGCCGTGAAAGAATAACTTAGGAATAAAACATTGAGTTATTGAAAGCACATAAGCATATAAAAAACCCTATGCTAAGGAATCCTACCAAGGCTTTTGTAACATGTTTGGATTGGGATAATAGCCCATTTACCTACATTGAGAATGGTATTCCCTCTTATGTACACTCTTGTTTTGGGATTTCGATGTCCTCCCATGTACCCTATTGTTTGGGCTTGGTATTTCTTCTTGTATAGCCTCTTATTTTGGTATAGGGATGTTCTCTCATGTACCCTATTATTTCGGGCTTGGAATTATATCCTATGTACCCTATTGTTTTGGGAATGGGATGTTCTACCATGTAATATTTTATTTTAGGATTGGGATGTCCTCTGGGGAACCCTTTGATCTCATAAAATATTTATCATTACCTCATGAATAGGATGTGGATATAGGCCCCACCCATCACATAATGTAATCATACATGAATGTGTCCCAAAACATTCATTTTATCATGACCCATGAAATTATACGGGTTATATAAATATCAAATCAAAAACCATGAAATGAAATGGGTATCCTTAACATTTTATCACATCATAAACAATAGAAAATATTTTGGTTTCATAACCATTTCACATAATTATAACCCTTGAAAAGAAGAGGGTTTCGAAATCATATAATCTATGGAGAAAAAATAGACTTCATAAAGATATAACCCATGGAAGAGAAATAAATTTCTTAAACATATAACTCAAGGAAGTGAAAAAGGTTTCATAAATACCATGAAATTAATCATAACCCATTAATAGAAATGTTATGAATGAAACATTTAGATCTTTTCCTTTAAGGAAATTATTAACAATTATAGATGTCATCTTAGATGGAAAATAATTTTGACTCATCTTTAAAAATTATTTTTTGAGTAAAATATAAATTCTTCTTCCGAAAATTATTTTTAATACATAAAACCATTTAAAAATAATGTTTATAGAAAATAACATGAAAAATTATAAATAATACTTGGAATCATTTAGAAAGCCTTTTTTATTTAAATAATATAAAATAAGATTTAAAACTTTTTAAAAAACTATTTTCATTAGAAACAATTTGATTACTTATAAATAAATGTTGAGAAATATTTGAAAAAAATTTATTTGAAAAATATTTTATGACATATAAATAAATCTTGAAAACGTTTTGAAAACCATTTTTTTGAAAATACTTTGAAAACATATAAATAAATATTGAAAACATTTCAAAACCCATGTTTCATGAAAACATATAAAAGGGTATTAAAAACATTATTGAAAACCTTTTTTCTTCAAAAATTATAAATGAATCTTCGAATAAAATTTATAACCATTTTTCTTGAAAATACATAAAAGAAAATTTCTAAAAAATTTACCCTTTAAACAAGTAGAGTAAGCTTCATAGAAAATAAGGTGGGTAAAACCATACATAACATACGAGGTAAAACAAAAAATGATTTTTTTCATGGTAAAAACGATAGTAAAAGAAAATAAATATTTGAAATATATTTTAATGATAATAGGATATTGGTAAAATATTCATGTAAAAAATTTTTATAAAACATGGGTTTGAATGTAAATAGATTAACGACCAGAGAGAGGGTAAAGTATGGATTTCCTAAAAAACACATTCATTACCATATTCTATAAAATAGTGTAGAAAAATGGTACCAATATATGATTACATTATTAAAATATAGAGGATAATAAATTTCATGATTTTTTTGGGGATATGGATCATAATATTTCATCAATGAAAGAATAAACATAAGCAATCTCAAAAAGTGATGAGATTGTTTCAATAAACACTTATAACATGGTAACTTTAGATCATACTCTCCATGTAAGAAAATTAAATTAAATGAATCATAAAATATCATGAAATGTATGAGGATCATGATATAACATTTAAAAAGTAAGTGTATACAATTCTAAATGGAATTTATGTGCAGAACAAAACATGAGTCTCAATGAAGAAAAAATTGAGACAAAACTATTTCACCGATTTTCTAACTTTAGAAACATAAACTCCATGAAAGAAAGATAAACAAATAGATATGTGAATACCCATAAATTTATGTATAATAGGAATAGAATATATCTATGGGTAGTACATACACGGCATAGAATAGGTGAGTGGTGATTAAGGAATGTATCTCACGAAAATTAATATGAGATGAAACTTTCTTACCTCGTGTCTTGGATATCATCATAATTGTTAAAGTTTCATATATAATAAATATATGTTTATCATAAATATATTGAAGAATAATATTATTAAATATAATTCCATATGTTTTTTGATTATGACCATATATTACCACTTGTTTACAATCATATGTTGAGTTTTTACTTCATGTGATATTCGCTTTATTCTTCGCATGCGTTTTAATTTATTATATATTTGGTTCATATTTTTATATAATGATTTCCTAAATGTAAATAATGATAAAAATCAAATTTATAACCAGTATTTTATATTATAACAATCTATATTATAAATAAGTATGAAATGAAATACACCATTCATAGAGACAATAAGCCGCACATACACATGAATGCTTTTTCAGTTTTAATTGTCATTTTGAAAAAAAAAAGAAAAAAATGAAATATAATGGTATATATATATAATATCATTATAGAATAATTATAATTATAATTATATCATATAATTTCACTAAACCCATCTTTAATACATTCCATGTAGTGTGTGATTGAATCACATCGCTTTGAGGGGGTGATAGTCCACCCTTACTCAAACAAAATTATCACATTTACACAAAATGGAGAGTAATAAACGAAATATTTGTAAAAGTAATAAAGAATATAAATAAATATGAAATATAATATAAAGAATATATAAAAATATTTTCCATCATAATTTCAACCATGATAGTTGTTAAAGGAAAAAACAAACTATCATTGTTTCGTGAGGCAATTGTTCGTCGTACACAGAAACAGTATGTTTGTTACACATTAGATGGATGTGTATGTAAGTGAAGGTAAAAAAATCTACATAAAAAAATAATATTATACTTATGATACTGTTTTTATTATATAATTATTTAAAATAAAATATTTTAGTGGGTAGATAATGTAAATGATACTAGAGATCTTGAGATAAGGTGTTACCTCTTAATCGGTTAACTCCTTTTTGTTTGTGCTAAAAAGCCTCCTTGGATGACTTTCATCAAATGTTATTATTAAATGAGTAAGGTAGGGAAGTTGGGATCTTATTTTAGTATATTTGTTGTGAACCCAGTGTCTTGATAGGTGTGTGGAAGTGCGCGTAGGTGGTGTCCTTTTATTGGGAAGGAAAAGAACACGCTTGGAATATTTAGAAACAAGTCATGGGTACCCATGTTTTAACCAAACAAAATGCATAAAAAACCAAAAAAAATAAATAATTTAAGATTAATGACTTAATAATGTACATAAAAGGGGGTTTTCACAAGTTCCTAGGTGGTTTTGGGTCTTATATTTATGTTTTTGAACTTTATTAACCATATTTCTCTCTTAACCGATGTAATTAATTTTAATCACATTAACTAATATTTTTTGGTAAAAAACAAAGTTTACTTTATTATAAATTATAAATTATTCAAATTAAAAATATGGAATCAATTTTTTCAAATTATAATCACATAATTGGAAGAAACTAATTTAAAGTTAATCCCACTAACGGGAAGACACAATGAGGTTTTAACATAAAAACATCCAAAAGGTTGCTATGTTTCTATATCCAATTTCAATGTGAAATTGGTTTCAATGAAATAAATTGAATTAATTGATAAAAATATTATCTGACTCAATAATCACTCCAATTAGAAATATAATTTATCGTTATAAAAAAGTTATATGAAAAGATGTTTTGAATTATAATCAAGTATTTTTAACTATTCATTAAATGATAGAAACCTTACAGAAAAATACCAAATATTTATCCTAACCTTTTTTTTGTTTTTATTCCAAATATAATGTTTATTTTGACATATAAAATCTTTAAAATTTTTAAAATTTTTATTTAAAATGGGTTCTCCATTATAGGCGTTAACAATTCCTTAGTAATAAAAATATAGGTTTTAAAGCATAAAATGGGGTTTGTTCTTATCTTATGTATATAAAATATATTGGATGAATATCAAAAATATTTTATTGTATATATATAATATATATTACATTAATATTTATTAATAAATGTAATTAATTTAATTTATTAGGTTAAAATAGATTTGTGGCCATAATATTAATATCCTTTATATTAAATCGATTTTCATATTCATTTATAATTAATTGGTAACAGACAAATTCGCATTGTATTTTTGTAAACCACATATTTTCATAATTTAGATAACAATATTCATATCCATCAACTTATGGGCTTGTTTATATCACATTATTATAATATTTTTAATAATGTATTATAGTTAGGAAATATTCAGCCTTGCATTTTACACAAGCTATCAGGGAAGGTCAATATTGCACGTAATGTACACTAACCTTTTTGTTCCATGTAACTTATGCCAAGTAAGTGTTTCATGTAACATACACCATACCAGTTTCATGAGAAAGGAATTTTTGACTTAGTGAAAAACCATTTTCAATGTTTCGTGAAAAAAATATATCAAAAGATTGCATTAATTCAAAAAAAAATATTTTGAAAAACCTCATGGTGTTACATAGAGAACCATCTTACTCAACAGAATCTCATCAATTTAGTTGTTCACATTGTCTGATCTATGGAATCATGTGTGAAAATTTTCTGTTTGGAAGATAGATAGGTGGAACCTAGAATATACGATTATAGGAACTAATCCCAAGAGTTTATCCATAATAAAAAACCATATATCCAAGTAAGTAATAGTCCTCAAGAGGAAAAATATTAGATTAGAAATATTAAGAGAATATTTGAATTCCATGAGACCCGAGACTGCATCAAGGTGAGGTGTTCCATCGTTAAATCAAATTTATATATAGAAGGTAGTGGGGATCAATATATTTGGAAATGAATTGTGAGGGATTAAAGGGAAAGACTTTAAGGCCATATTCACTATGAAATTATACATATATTAAATGAAAATGTGGAAATATATGGTGTTCCTCACACTTATATAAGGAAAAAAATGTGATGTAAAATGAAAATTATTTCATTAAGCTCCCTTTATTTTTCCCAGGTTGTGATAGATGAGAAGATAAAGACTAAAATCTTTAAAATGGGTCTCTAACATGATATTTTGTTGCAAATAATTAGGATAAATATTTCATCCCATGTTGAGGTGGTTAATAGGGTGATGATGGGGGAGTCTGACTGGGATCATAAAACAGGGATGACCAGAGTTGAACTACCTATATTTTAACATCTAGTATTTCTTTTAATGGAATTAAGAAGTGGAGAGAGTTTTTAAGAGGAAATGATGGTGGTTCGTCACAGAATCCCTTTTATATATCATGAAATGTGTTTAGTGGTTTGACTTGTTACTAGTGTTTCAATATGGGGAACACAACGAATTTTTTTTTGTGCACCAATTTTTTGTAAATCATATAGACGCCATGGTTTCATAACATTGTTTGGTCAATAATTTTATTTTCATCACTATAGAATAGGATCATTGGAACTTAGAGGATCGACAGTTTAGTTAGATGCTTCAAAAATAATAGGGTATAATCACTAACCATTAAAATGATGTTTTTAAACATAGCTGATGTGTATCTAATGGAATTTGATATGGTTCTGCTTTGTGTGATTGGAACCATTTTTGATTCTTCGACCATAGTTATTTTTTTAGTTGATATAAGTTCCTCACACAACTTCTTGTCTAAAAATATTATGGTTATTTTATGAATTAAGAGATAAATATTTTCATTTGTTATAGAATTGGTTATGGTACTGGTATATAATTAATAGGGTTTTCATTTCCCATCATGATCACTATTTCTATGAAAAATTGAGTTATTTTGAGATTTTCTAGTTCTCAATTGGGACCTCTTTGATGTTATTATCCGGATGGTTTTTTATTTCTCATATAGTTCAGATTTATTTTTCTCATCCATATGTGTCATTTTATACCCCCAATAGAAATCCATTTGTGTTTCAATAATAATGGGACCCAGGATCTAATTGTGTATTACCTACTCTTTTAGATAATAGTATATTAATATAATTTTTTTTCATAAACTTGGGATATAGATATTTATATGGTGAGATTAATATGATATTAAATGATATTTTTGAACTATTTCTAGAAGATTTTTATTTTTCACCTATTAATAAGTAATTGGAGTTCCCGATTGACTATACTTTGAGAAAATAGATGGTATCTATACCATCATACTACATGGATCCAATTTGTTTGAACGATTCAAAAATTCAATTAGATGATTAGATATCCAAAGGAGTCATATGCTCGAGTGTGTCACCGTAGGCATCCCCTGTTCTGTTTTATAATAAGGAAGATGGATATATCTATTTATGAATTTATTATCAGAAGCACATTTGAGTAATGGTGAAGACCAATACCCTTCACCATAGGTTGAAGATTTTTTTACCAGTTGAAATAGGATTAGTGGTTCTCAAAAATTGATATTTGATCTGTGCATGACATGCTCCTATTCAAAGAGTCATATAATTTTTAGACTACCATCAGGAGTAGTTCTGATAATTTTAAGTACCCCATGATGTGGTTAGGACTAAATAACACTCATATATACTTCATGGAACTAATGAACCTGATTTTACTCTAGTATCATGAAACTTTTTTAATGGTATTCATAGATGACTTTCAGGTGCGCTAAAATCCAATGTAAGATCTAATGGATATGCTAAGACATGTTTTGGGAATCCTAAGGATTCATCACTTGTTTGAAAATTATTAATATTATAATTAAATATCCAATACGATAGGTTATTATGACCCATTATATAAGAACATGGTATCAAAATTGTTCATATAAATGGAATGATGTAATTTCATGTATAGAAAAATATAATGTATTTGATATTGGAATCATACTATGTCTGTAAGAATAAAATATTTGATTCCTAAGGGATTTATAAATAATTTCACCATCTTTCACTGCCCCCATAAATAATGTTTTGATGTTCTTCTTGGATTCTATGTTTCAGGAATCCTTCAATAAACTCAAGTGTATTTTTAAATAAGTACCCATTTTGAATCAAAAAGTGTCTAGACATAAATACATGGTTTACCATAATGCATCTTGTGTAGTTTTTGGCTATTTACATATACAAGTAGAACATGTGGTCACATATGACTCTTGTGAGCTTCAAGCTTAAGAGAAGAACTATCCCACTCATGATTTTGGAACTCATAGATTTTGGGAATTACCTTAATAACAGGGGAAAGATCTATTGTGGGATAAGTTAATTATTCTCTCTAACCATAAGAGTTTTTTTCTTCAAATTATCTAAAGAATATCTGATTCTTCAGTATAGACGTTTGTTGGAACAAATGAAACAGTTTGACTTTGACATCACCTATACTCCAATAAAGGGTAATGTGGTTGATAACTCTCTTAATAGAAATTTTCATTCTCATTCTATGTAGGAAGTGAAGGATGAGTTTAGTTTTTTGAGACCTTATCATGGATTCAATTCATGGTTTGGGGTGATGAGTACTTGTTAATTTTAAAGGAATAATTCTGTTCATATCATCTCTTAACAAGATGGTCATCGAAGAAAAGAAATAGGGAAATGATTTATTGAATATTATATATTCCTTATATGGAGAGGAAACCATTAGTTAAACCTCTCCCTATTTGGAATATTTTTTTCTCTAATCAATATTATACTATTCCTTATACTATAAGGAAAGATGTGTTGGGTGATTTCCATCATTCCTAGTGGTCTGTCCAACCATGAACTATGAATATATTTTTTGACACAAAGCATCAATTCCAGTGTAATACTATGAAAAGATACACTTGTGAACTCATATATAAATGTGACACTTTCCAACAGATAATGGTTATCCATGAACAATATTTCGGTTTTCATCATCATCTACTCATGATAACATTTAAATGTAATTGGATATCAATGTATTTCATTATTTTTTGATCGTAGTCTATCTTAAGTAATATGTATATTGGCTGGTTAACAAATTTAACTCATTTAATACTAATTCATGGCACCACCAATTTGGAGGTCTTGAAAAAGATATATATGTAACACCCCAAGATGTTATGAATTATTATTTTTTGAATTAATTTAATACTTTTGATATTTTAACATCATGAAACAATGAATATAGATTTTGGTAATTATATAAAATCACTATGTTTGTTTTACGTTAAATGAAACACTAAGGGAAGATTTAACCTCAAGAAATACCGACTTGGTCTGCGTTACAAACAAAACTGAGTATCTACAAAACAAAACTATAATATTATAATTATTTAAATGAAATAGTTATAACATATCCATTGAAACTTTCATATGAATAATAATATATTATTTTCAAATATTAGTTATATTGATTTTGATAATGAAAAATATAATTTTTGGAAAACTCTTCTCAAATAAACTGATTTTCATGTACTTCTATAAAAAACAATAAAATTTATTTTATAAACTATCATATATTAAATTTTATAAGATAAAAATCATTTTTGAATTTAGAGTGTCAAAATTATGATACGATTAATTTCTATTGTTTTTATGATAATTTTCATTATTTGATGAATAGTGGAAAATATAGCATTGTAGATAAAAACATATATTTTGGTTTAAAAAATTATTTTACATTAAATATATTTTTAAAGTCACAATAGATAAATAATACATATATTAATCCAATTAGGTCATTGGAATCATTTTTATAATGAAATTAGAAATAAAAAGGTATTGAAATCTTGGCCCACCTTCCCACCACATCTCTGGGATTATTATTAATATTAATTTAGTTAATAATGTGAATGGAATTTGGAAAAAAAATAAATACATATTGGTAAGTAGTATTAATTTTTTGGTCTAATCGCATCAAGATAATGTTAGGGTAATAGTAACATTAGTATATTTTTATTTACCTCGGTTAAGGGTAAATCAGATAATTAAAGGTAAAAAAATTATTATAATATTATAAAATTACCCTAAAACTAGTCCAAATCTCATTGGAAAAGTAGATATCCAATATAATCATCCATAAAATGAAATTATATCCTATTTATGCTACTTTGTTATGAATATGAAATTTAATATATTTTATTTAATGATAAGTAAAAATGTCATACACATAAAATAATTAATTAAATAATTTTTAATACAGGATCATACAGAAGATAAATTCAACTATAAACAGTCATTTAAAATTTAATAAATTTATCTTAATAATTAATATTTATTTTTAATTTATAGAGAATAAAAAATTTAATTAATTTCTTGAATAAAGATGATGTGGTAATTGTTAAATTAATTAAAATATCAAATAAATGATATTAAAAATGATAAAATAAATATAATTTGATTTAATTAAGGCACCCATGAATTTTATAGGTGACTGTGACACATTAAGATCATATTAAATAGTTTTTTATGAAATTATCTTTCTCTTGGGATGTTATCTGTTGTTCGGAGTGGATACTCAAGAGGGGTGTGAATTGAGTTCCAATTAAAAATTTCTATTAAAAATATTTCACTTAAAATCCCCCTATTTAAAAACAAGTTAAACTTTAGTGAATTTAAACAGATTGTAAAAGTTCAATTAGTTTCTCAATGATTGATTAGGTCTTAGTTATTTCAAGCAGGAGATTAAATTAACTTTTAAAACTAACTTACTGGTTCACAATAAGTATAAACACTTGCTAATTTAACTATCAAAGTAACCTTAAAACAAATTGTATTTCAAAGTAATTAGAAGCGGAATATATAATATATTTAATAATTTAGACTTAAAATAAAAATTATCAGCAGATGTATCCAAGAGGTTCAGTCTCAAGATGAGACCTAGTCCTCTCAAAGAATTTATATAAATTTTATCCACACCCTAGATCGGGGTAAACAACAGTGAAAAAAACTTTCCATGTACAAAGAACTCTACCACAATTCTACGTGGAAAAACCAACAACAGATCAAAGTCTGTTCAGGTCTTACTTGACCTCTACCACTATCCACAGTGGGGAACAAAGGAGTTAAAGAAAGTTTGTGTGAGGATTTACAAATCCTCTAGTTTAGCTCAGGAGACAATGTGTGTAAGAAATATAAAGAGAATACACACTTCTCAAAATTTAAAAAAAGATTCACTAAGATATTAAATAAGAGTTTAGAATGATCTAGTGATGTGAAGTGCATCTCTGGAATCTTTTGATTTATCAGAAATGATTCTGAGTCCTTCTCTGATTTTTGTCTGAAAAACTGTGTGTCATTTTCTTCTTTGGTTTTCATGTTCAGCTTCAGCTTGAGTTCATGAAGAGTTTATTGTAGTTCTTCACTGAAGATACAACTTGTGTTCTCCTCCAGAATGAGTGGCTTCATGTAGGTCCAGTGCTCTTCTAGTATGAATGTAGCGTTTTCCTTTAGTGTGAATTCACCATGATTCAATGATGTTCAGCCCTTGACTTTTACACCATTCGTGTTCCTTCTTAGTTCTCTATTCATCTCATTCTGTTGGTCTTTGTCCTTCCTTTTATATCTTTCAGCTCCGGTAAAAAAAATTATCACCTTTTTCCTGGGTACTAGGTACGCTTCCCTAACATGACAAAAACTAACATTAAATATCATTAATTGCATTAAAAACATCATATATGACCATTTCATAATAAATAAATAGTATTGAGAGTATAGAGTTTGACTGGTGAAGCTTTTGTTTATTTCCTTCTATTAGTAGCAGTTGACTTTATGTAGCAGTGACCTATCAGTAGCTCTTTGATCATGTACTGGTAGCTCCTTGTATCGGTAGCTGTTTGATCATGTACCGGTAGCTCTATATACGAGTGACTCCTTCTATCGGCTGCACTTGGTATATCAGTAGCTCTGTTTTGTATTAGTATCTTCATTCTATATCGGTGACTCTGTATATCGGTAGACTTACGTTGTCGGTAACTCTGGTGTAACGGTAGCTTGTATCAGTAGAATTTTAGTCTGTGCATATCGGTAGCTCCGTTTGGTTTTAGTGAAGTATATATATCGGTAGACTTATGCATACTAAAAGACCTATTCTATCAGTTAGCATATATCAGCAGCTTCTATTGGTAGATTCTATCGGTAGCTTCTATCGGTTGATGTATCAGTGGACTTACATGTATCGGTAGCTCTGTGTATCGGTGACTCTGTCTATCGGTAGACTGAGTCTATCGGTAGCTATAGACATATCACTTACTTAACACTTTAGTTTTATGAAGAACACATCTGATTGAGTTAAAATTAATTCAAAACACATATAAACATAGATAAACATTGATTCAACTTGATCATAGATTAAAAGAATTAATATATAGATACACATTAATTGGGATTATCAAAGCTTTTGAAAGCATAATTGGGATTATCAAAACTTGTGAAAGCATAATTGGGATTATCAAAATAGGTGAGGTCAAAAATATCCCCCATTTTAATAATCACAACTTATGATATTAAAATCTCAAAATAATCAGTAATGTATCAAAGGATATATCATTATATTCAATTGTATCAGAGAAAACAAAATAAGATGTGAAATATTCAATATACTAGAGGTATAATTGAATACAATGGTATCAATGTTACAAAGCATAGTAACTATCTCTTAGAATATTAGCTCTCCCTTTCGCATAAAAACAATTATTCCCAGATAAAATTTTTCTCCCCATAATTTTTCTCCCCTTTGTGATAATAAAAAAGCGGGAAACAACAAAGAGAATATGAACAAAATGAGAAAGAAAGGAAATCCATTTGTATTTCATGTTGCAAAAAGGTACAAGGTAAAAAAACAAAATACAAGGGATTCCCATCAAATATCTTATCCACCTATTCAATCCATGTCCTCAATGTGAGATTTTACCTTTAGATCAGAAGAGGATTCAGACTGTGTGGATGCAGGTGAAGGCTTAAGAATTCCAGAAATGATCACAGGAGGCTAAGCCACAGGAACTATTCCTGGTTTGTACTGAGTAGTCCATTGAGTAGTAATAGGAGTGAGGTTTCTAATGGCTTGGGTTGGAGTCATCTGAGCAGGAGAAGTAGTAGAGGCAGAGGTAGGTAAAGCTGGAGGTATAATCACTAGCCTAGCATCGACATGCAAGAAAGGAAACAAAAGATTTCTGAAATCCATAATTATTCCTCCTTTTCTCTCCATATTAGATATGTAATCATCCTTATTCTCCATGAATTTGTCCAAGGCATGAGTCAGTTCTCTTAGCATGCTTAATTTCTCTCTGAAGGCTTGATTAATAGGAGGTAATTTCAAGTTTTCTAATAGAAGTTTGAAGTGATTGTTGAGATGATTTTTGGTATAAATCCTTTGAAAATAGTAGTCTACCTTTTCTTTCACTTCTTTAGAAGAGGAATAAGATTCTATCATATATTCTTGGACTATCTTCATTATTTCTCTAGCTGAATCTCTAGTAGAAAGCACCACTTTGATCAGGTCAGATGAGTCCACAGAGCCACTGGTTGATGCTGAACCAAGCTCCTCCTTCATCAAAGCTTGAATCTAATCCAAATCTACTGAAGGTTTAGAGGCAAGAGAACCAACAGAAAAATTTACTATTTACTTGAAGTTTTTGGTCAAACCACTGATGAGATTTTTGACTTGGGAATCCTGGTAGATGACATGGTCTTTCATGGAGGTTTTAATATCTTCATAGACCGATACCATCTAGCTCACAACACCTTTGACATAAGCTAAATCTTTATCTACTTGGGATTTAGAAATCATATAAGATTATAAAGTGACAACAGATTTATTTAGAGCTTCAACACTTTCTTCCAGGATAGACAACTGATTCTGGCAAGTTGTACCTTCATCCACTATGTCTTCCACAAAGGTAGAGACATTACAGCCAAGGGAGAGTTCAAAGCACTTTTCCAAGTTGCACATCTCTTCAACAAAAAAATGATTCAACTCGGCAACAGAGGCACTAAAAGACTCCTTCAGCTCATTCTTTAAGAATTCAAGATCACCCATGGTGATCATATCAGCAGGTGAAACCACAACAGATTCTCTTCTAGATGTTATACTATCCACCAATTCATTCATAATGAATTTAATTGATGATACCAATGAAGCTTCCATTTTCCTTATTTCGTTCACAAAACTGATTCTGAGATCAGACTTGAGATTATCCAGATCATGCATTCTGACCACATCTTCAGGTAACAACTCAGTCTGAACATCATAATTGATTTTTGGTCTATTGAGGGATGCATCATTATTAGAATCTAGATATTCTAAACCACAAACCACAAAACATGGATCTTCTGCCCACTCCTCAATTTCAACAGCCACTGAAACACTACCAAATCTGGTTTGATGCTCCCCCTCAACTGGTGCATTCTCAGCCGGTTGTTCTTCCTCAGAAGAATCTTTTACTATCAGCTCCATCTCTACAAAAACTGAAATAGTAGTAGGCTTCACTAGATTAGGCACAGGTCCTTCCATCTCACCCACTACTTCTTTAACAGGCACAAATGAGCTTCCAATCAATGGAATAATACTTAAGAAAGCAGAATTAGAGGCTTCTGGTTAATTCTATCTTTCTTGTTCATGCTCAGGGGCAAGCTGGTCTTCCTCATTAGCAAGAGTTTCTTCTTCTTCTAATGATTCTTTTTCTGAAGACACAAATTCAGCAGCATGACTTGGGGGGAAGTATGGATCCCTTCCATCAGCCATATAAGTCTCCTCTTCATCAGTCTCATCACTGTACTCAAGTTCTTCTTCATCATGTCCTGGACCTAGATCCCTCACATCCTTATCCCTTGAAGGATTATTCAAATGATTGAAATTATCATACACCTTCTTGTCCTCATTAACCCATCCTCCTCTCCATGGGTTCCAATTTACCTTCATATATTTGTAAACTTTTCTTGTGATACAAAAATTATTCTTTACTACCACTGTCTCATCCTGAGACTCAGCTATTCCTTTCACTTTGATCATCACTGAGATCAACTTGGAAAACAATAGGGCATTGGTTTTTGACTTAGGTCAGGTCATATCCTCCATTTGAAACATTAGCAATCTGCATAGATTCAATTTCACACAGTGTATCAAGAGATGTAGGAGATAGATATCTTGATATCTTAAATTCAAAAATTCCCCTCTCCTTGGTATTAAGACATGCTAAACAAATTATAACAACAATCTTTTCTCTCCATCCATTTCAGCAGCCACCACTTGTCTTTGATTTCCACCACCAATGAGCTCTTCTAGGGCAGTTTCATAATCAAATATATCACTTTAAGTGGTATTTCTTTCAAGACATATCTAGAAACACCTTCGTCTATAACCTTCATGCATTCTTCCCACTCAACAGATGAAAAATATATCTCCTTTGCATTTACAAGAGAAATCACCCGGTTCTCATCTTCTGACTTCTCAAAGCTCACAAAATCATAAAATTGTTTCAGTAGCTTCGGATAGTAGGGGACATTGTTGTTCAGAATGCAATCTACCCACTTTTGATCTTATATCACCTCAAGCAATAATGATTTTCTAGCTAACAACCATTCCACACATAGCTCTTTTTCAATCACAATAACTCTATTTTGCAAATGAGGATTCACTGGTCGCCTCCCCGACCTGGTTCTATTTATACTACCACTAGCTTATAGCTGGGTCTTCAGCTTCTTCGCATTTAGCTCATCAATGTCATCTATGATGGTAAGATGTTTGGTTTTTTCCATCTCCAGTTTTAGGTATTTAGGGTTTTCGAGAGATTGGGGAGCGAAGATTTGAGGGTAAAGGGTTTGAGGCTCGGTGGATTGAGAAGTAACTAGGACATAGTTTTATTATTTAGGAATCATAAAATAAATAATTAAAATATCATAAGTATAAACAATTCAGATTCTGGCGACAGACATAAGTTTAAAATAGTGCGTACTCATCGGTAGGGTTTATTGGTGAGAATTCATATCAGTGAGGTCCATTAGTGAGGTTTTACATCGGTGAGGTTTTTACATCGGCGAGGTTTTACATCAGTGAGATTTTTACATCGGTGAGATTTTCACATCAGTGAGGTTTTACATCGGTGAGGTTTTCACATCGGTGAGGTTTTATACAGATCAAGGTTAAACATTCCTAACTCATGTCTAATGTACCTTAACCTATCTGAACTTAATGATTTGGTGAAAATTTCAGCTAATTGATGTTCAGTACCTATAAATTCAAGAGTAATATAACCTTTTTGATGATGATCTCTCAAGAAATGGTGCCTAATAACAATGTGTTTGGTACTAGAGTGACATATAGGGTTCTTTGAAATGTTTATTGCACTAGTGTTATCACAGTTAATTGAAACATGTTTAAAATCATATCCATAGTCCAAAAGAGTGTGTTCCATCAACAAAATTTGTGCACAACAACTACCAGCAGCTATATACTCTGCTTCGGAGTGGGAACAGCTAAAGAATTATGTTTCTTACTACACCAAGATACTAAGGATTTTCCTAATAAATGGCGTGTTCCAGATTTGCTTTTTCTATCCAACATTCAACCAGCAAAGTCATCATCTGAAAAACTCATTAATTCAAAATATTGTCCTTTTGGATAAAACAAACCCAATTTTGTAGTATGTTTAAGATACTTAAAAATTATTTTAACAACAAGTAAATGAGATTCTTTTGGATTGGCTTCAAATCTTGCACACATACACACACTAAACATAATATCTAGTCGACTAGTAGTGAGGTAATGTAAGCTTCCAATAATACCTCTGTAATTGGTTTGATCCACTAGTTTTCTAGTTTCATCTACATCCAATTTACATACAGTACTCATAGGAGTATGACTTTACTTAATAATATTCAAACCCAAACATTTTAAAAGATACTTTTTATATTTACTTCTATTCAAAATAATACAATTTTCATTTTGAAAACGTGATATCCATGAAAATATTTGAGTTCCCCCATTAAACTCATTTAAAATCCATTTTACATACTCTTTGAAAAATCAGTACATAAAAAATGTTTAGAAGATCCAAAGATAATGTAATCAACATAGATTTGTACTATCAAAACATATTTATAAACTGTTTTAATAAAAATATTTGGATCAGCAATCCCATTAGTAAAACTTTTTGAAATAATAAAATTACTATGTCTATCATACCAAGTTCCTGGAGCTTGTTTTAAACCATATAAAGCTTTAGATATCTTGAAAACTTGATTTGGAAAATGAGGATTAGTAAATCCAGGTGGTTGTTCAACAAAAACATCTTTAATTATAAAACCATTTAGAAAAGCACTTTTGACATCCATTTAGAGATAATTTGAAATTCAGATGAGTAGCATAGGCAAGTAAGATCCTAATGGATTCTAATCTAGCTACAGGTTAAAAGGTTTCCTCACAGTCTATACCTTCCTCTTGACTATATCCTTATGGAAATAACCTAGATTTGTTTATGAATATTTTTCTAGACTCATCAACTTTGTTTCTAAAAACCCAATTAGTGCCTATTGTCAAAGTGTCCTTGGGTCTGTCAACTAATTCCCAGACATTGTTTCTTTCAAATTGGTTTAACTCTACTTGCATAGCCATTACCCAAAATTCATCATTGATTGCATCATTGAAATTTCTAGGTTCTATCTATGAAAGAAAGGCTTGATGTTCAACCTGTTTTCTTAGAGAAGCTCTAGTCTGTGTCCCTCTATCAAGAATACCAACAACAGCATCCAAAGGATGATTCTATAGAATCTTAGTTGATCTAGTAAAGTTAGGACTATAAATTTCAGGCTCTTATATAGGTTCGGGTTCAACATAAGTAGATTTTGGAATATGTCCGGAACTAGATGTTTTTACAGCAGGTTCTTTAGTTTTATCATTAAACTGTAGAACAGTCAAATATTCTTCGAGATTTTCAAGAGATGACTTAGGTTCATGTGGATCAGTTTCATCAAACATGACATGAACAGATTCTTCCTCATATTTGATTCTTTTATTAAAGACTCTATAGGATTTTCTAGTTAAATAATAACCAAGAAAAATTCTTTCATCACTTTTAGTTACAAATTTTTCAAGATTATCCTTTGTATTTATAATAAAGACTTTGAAACAAAAGACTCTAAAGTAACTACCTTTGGGTTTCCTATTGTTTCGCAACACATAAGGGGTCCTTTTAAGAATAGGTATAATTAAGACTCTATTTATAATATAACAAGCTGTATTCATAACTTCAGCCCAAAAATAAATAGGCATGTCATACTTGTTGAGCATGAATCTTGCAATTTCTTGAAGGGTTTTATTTCTTCATTCTACTACACCATTCTTCTGAGGTGTCCTAGGGGAAGAAAAGTTATGAATATAGCCTTTGTGTGAGCAATAAGACTCAAACTCATGATTTTCAATCTCACGACCATGATCACTTCTTAGGGTTTTAATCTTAAGTCTACTAAGGTTCTCTACAGACTTGGAGTATTTGACAAAATAAGAACAAGCTTCACTTTTGTGAGATAAGAAGTATGACCAAGTATATCTAGAAAATTAATCTACTAAGACATATGCATAGTGCTTCCCATTTAAACTATAAACACTAGAAGGTCCAAACAAATCCATGTGAACCGACTCAAGAGGTTGAGAAGTTGAAACTTCTTTCTTTGATTTGAAAGAAACTTTATGTTGCTTTCCCTTTTGACGGGGATTAAAAACTTTGTCAGTTGGGAATTTAAGTTTAGGTAGGTCTCTAACTAAGTTTTTCTTAGTCAGTTTTCTAAGTGAATAAATGTTGCAGTGTCCTAATCTTCTGTGCCACATCCAGAATTCTTTATGAAAATCATTTAAACAAGTAACATTTTTCATGGCTAAAGAATTCAAATAAAAAACATAAACATTTTAATTTCTCAAGGAAGAAAATACTAGAGAATTTTTAGAGTTAAAAACATTACAAGAATCATTTTCAAACTTAACCATAAATCCATCATCACATAACTGAGAAATACTTAGCAAATTATATCTAAGTCCATCAAAAAATAAAACATTAGAAATTAAAACTGAATTAATGTTACCAATCTGGCCTAGGACGATGATTTTTCCTTTAGTGTTATCACAAAAGGTGACATAGCCTCTATCAACCTTTATTAAGCTTTTAAAGCATGAATAGTCTCTAGACATGTGTCTTGAACATCCACTATCCAAGTACCATACCTTCTTGTGAGAACTCTTTAAGCAAGTCTCCTACAGAACAGGTTTGGATTGAAAATGATTTTGGTACCCAGATCTTCTTATGTCCAGAAAGGTTAGCAATAAAGATTTATGTACCCAAATTTTTATTATGGGTCTCAAATAATTTACAGAATCAATAGATTTTAAAAGATAATCTTTATTTGATCTGTAAAAATGTGAATAACTAGTTGGGCCATATGAATTTCCAGAACTAGAACTAGCAGAATTTTGTCCACATTTAGGAATAAATCAATTTTTGGTAAACTTTCTCTGTCCAAGTTGGTATCCCAAACCAGTAGTGTACATTAGTGCCACTTGTTAACCTAGAATTTGTGTAAGAGTGTTCTTTGAATTTGTGATCTTTTCTAAGTCCTTTCTCAGTTGTTCATTAGACATTTTCAGTTCAGTATTTTCCTTAAGTAATTGAGCATTCTTTACCCTTTCTACACTTAGATCTGTATTAATAGTACTAGTCAAGGCATGCTATTTCTTAAAAGATTTATATTTATCTTTTAGTTCAATGCAGGTATCTTCCAAAATATATCAATAATCAAACAGTCCAGCCTTAGACATATTTTCATCATTTTCTAAATCACTATTATTTCCAGAATAATAATCATTTAGAATAGGGGAAATAGGTACCTCAGACATGTTAGTCATGAAGCACATGTTTCCATGATTTTTTTAGAATTATTAGCATCTAATTCACTTGTGCAGTCTTCCGAAGCACTCCAGGTTTCTTTCAGGGGTTTCTTGTACTTCTTGTCCTTATAATCATATTTCTTTTTGAATTTTAACTTCAGACAGTCAGCCTTGATGTGTCCTTTCCTCTTGCATTCATAGAAGTCTATATCATCTTCCTTATAAGATTTATTCCAATCCTTCTTCCACCTACCTTATTGATCATACTTACCCTTGTAGTTTGGTATTCTGAAAAACTTCTTCTTCCTATAGAACTTCTTAAATCTCCTGGCTATTTGAGACATTTCTTCATCATTGTCTGAATCTGAATCTTCACTGGTTGAACTTTCAATAGGTACATTTATTTTCTCCTTGTCTTTTCTCTTTGAAGCAGTAGACTTTAAAGCCATTGACTTCCTTTTAGGTTCATCATCTTCTTCCTTATTCACCTTGAGTTCTTACTCATACATCATAAGCTTACCGATAAGCTCCTTAATAGGTAGTTTGCTGATGTCGCACGATTCTCTAATGAAAACAGATGTGCCTCTTATCTTTCTGGAAGACATCTTAATATTCTCATAATTTGTTCCTTTGTTAGAACAACCTTTCCAAGGGAGCTCATAGTATTGACAATCTCATTGAACCTGAGATACTTGTCAAAAATAGGTTCATCAGGATTCATTTTAAATTCATCATATTTAATAGTACAGGTATTCAGCCTCATTTCTTTAACATTGGTTTTTCCCTCATGGGAAATAGCCAAAGTGTCCCATATTTCATAAGCAGTTTTGCGAGCAGATATTCTATTAAATTCTTTGTCTCCTAGAGCACAATACAGGGCATTCCTAGCTTTACAATTATTATTGTAAGCTGTTTTAGTATGTTTATCCCAAGTAGTTCGTTCAGTTTCTGGAATTTTATATTGAGTTTCTATTGCAGTATAGATATCAAATACCATACTCTCTAAGTGAATTTTCATCTTAAGTTTCCTCTGGGCATAGTTTGTACCATTAAATAAAGGTGGCATGTTGGTAGCAACACCTTCTACTCTATTGTCCATAACTATATTTTAGAAAATATATTTAAAGGGATAAAATTTAGATCTAACAGAAATTTAAGATCTTTAAATATGCTACTAAATTCAAAGTTGAAAAATAGAGTGTTTTGAAATCTTGTAATAATAAAAACAGCATCTGATACCAAATGTTGGTCGGAGTGGATACTCAAGAGGGGGGGGGGGGGTTGAATGCAGTTCTAATTAAAAATTTCTGTTAAAAATATTTTTCATAAAATCCCCCTATTTGAAAACAAGGTAAACTCTAGTGAATTTATACAGATTTTAAAAGTTCAATTAGTTTCTCCATGATTTATTAGGTCTCAGTTAATTTAAATAGGAGATTAAATTAACTTTTGAAACTAACTTACTAGTTCCCAATAAGTATAAACACTTGCTAATTTAACTATCAAAGTAACTTTAAAACAAATTTTATTTGAAAGTAATTAGTAGTGGAATATATAATATATAGAATAGTTTATACTTAAACTAAAAATTCCCAGCAGATGTAACCAAGAGGTTCAGTCTCAAGATGAGATCTAGTCCTCTCAAAAAAATTATATAAATTTGATCCACACCATAGATCGGGGTAAAAAATAGTGAACAACACTTTCTAGGTACAAAGACCTCTACCATAGTTCTATGTGGGAAAACCAAAAATATCTCACAGGTTTTTCAGGTCTTACTTGACCTCTACCACTGTCCATAATGGGAAACGAGGGAGTTAAAGAATTTTTTTGTTAGGATTTACAAATCCCCCAGTTTATCTTAGGAGACAATGCATGTAAGAAATATACAAAGAATACAAACTTCTCGAAATGTAAATAAAATAATCAATAATATATTAGATAAGAGTTTATAATTCTCTAGTGATGTGATGTGTAGCTCTGGACTCTTTTGATTTATCAGAAATGATTCTGAGTCCTTCTCTGGTTTTAGTCTCAAAAATAGAGTGTCATTTTCTTCCTTGGTTTTTAGGTTGAGCTTCAACTTGAGTGCACGAAGATTTCCTTGTAGTTCTTCACTCAAGATGTAGCTTGTGTTCTCCTCTAGAATGAGTGGCTTCGTATAGGACTAATGCTCTTCCAGTATGAATGTATCTTTTTTCATTTGGTGTGAATGCACCACGTTTCAATGTTGTTCAGCCCTTGCCTTTTACACCCTTCGTGTGCCTTCTTAGTTCTCGATTCATCTCATTCTGTAGGTCTTTGTCCTTCCTTTTATAGCTTTCATCTCCATAAAAAAGAATGATTACCTTTTGCATGGGTACTAGGTACGGTTCCCCAACATGCCAATAACAATAATTAAATATCATTAATTGCCTTAAGAACATCATATATGACAGTTGCGTAATAAATAAATAGTATTGAGAGTATAGAGTTTGACTGGTCAAGCTTTTGTCAGTATCCTTCTATTGGTAGCGGTTGAATTTATGTAGCAGTGACTTATCGGTAGCTCCCTGATCATGTACTGGTAGCTCCTTGTATCGGTAGCTGTTTGATCATGTACTAGTAGCTCTATATACCAGTGACTCCTTCTATCGGTAGCTCTTGGTCTATCAGTAGCTCTGCTTTGTATCGGTAGCTTTATTCTGTATCGGTGAAAGAATAATTGGGATTATCAAAACTTGTGAAAGCATAATTGGGATTATCAAAACAGGTGAGGTCAACACTATCTAAAAAAAAATTGTGGATAGTTCCAAAATTGACAATAATGATATTTTATAAAAATAATATTTTATTAAATTAATTAAAAATAATTAAAATGTTTAAAGAATACATATATATTATGATAAGTTCTAAAAGATTATTAATATTATATTTATGAAAATTTGAACCCATAAAAGTTATAATATATATCCTCTTAATATTTAAAATGTTGTTACCACAATTAAAATTACCATAGATTAATTAAGGGTAAATCAAAATGATAAGGTCAAAAATAAAGCAATAAATTGTCAAAACAAATAGTGGATGAAGAGTATTAGACCATTATCACATTATTAACTTTTTTATTTGTTTAATGGACACTTTACCGTAAAAATAAAATATATATTATTTAAATAAAATATAGTCACAATGTATCACCCTCTTGTATTTAATATCATTTAGGTGTCCAAATAGTGACGAAATAAATATATGAAATAATATGAAACTCTAATTAAGTGTAAAGGTAATTATGTTAATTATATTAATTTATTATAAATTTTTAGAAGTTATATAATTTCATTAAAAGCTTCTTCAATGCAAACCAATATTTATTTAATTAATTGAAAAATAGAATAATTGATTTTAAAATTATTAATTTTGATTTATTTTGGAATAGCTAATGTATATATATTTTTAAGATCAATAAGATATATTATATATGGTTTAATGAATTATATTCGAATTCCCACTTTTTCTTGATGTATTTGATATGAAATTAAATAAATAGTATTAAATTTGACAATAATGATATCTTGTTGAATTAATTTTTTATTAGATTATTTAAAAACAATTTTTATAAATAATCACAATGGGATAGTATATGGTTTAACATTTCTTCTAATTTTGATTTATGGTTTATATTTACGTATTTTGATATAGAATAATCTTATTATATTTTATTATTTTGAGGACTGTAAAAAGTTCCCCTCACCTTAATTACAAAAGGACACATCCTCCTTAACATCTACACACCACATTTAGCCTTAATTATTGAGAAAACCGTAGCCATCTCCCTTATAGACTTCTATAGTAACATTATAGAGGAGCTGGAATTCTCAAAAAGACTAACTCTAGTGTCTATAAGAGGAGATCTAGGGGAGATCATCAAAGAATAAGAAATCTCCTTACCAAATCTTTCAAGAAAAATTCTTCTCATACTTTTTATAAATGAGTTTATTCTATTATAAAGTAGTTAATATAGTGTAAAATATACTTTTATAGGATTTTATGATTATAGAACAACCATATTCCATCTTTTATTCATCTGATGAAAAATGAAAGTACCACACGTACGTACGTACAACTTACCATCTCCACATCTTGGTGTGATGTATTTTTCATCACTACATTATTTGGATGGGTGTAATGATGGATATAATAGATATGAATAATAAATATTACATGATATTTATTTCTTTAATTAATATAAGATTTAATTCACCACCCTTATACCATTAAAATAATGATATCGTCAGCCATGAGTATGTACGACCTACCGTATCCACAATGTGATGAGATTCATCTTCCACGTTAAACATTTCAAAAAGATTTAAAATATATATATAATTAATAGATGTAAAATATAATGAATACTAATTCTAATGTATATATATATATACATATATTTTATTTAACTTCTTCCATATAGTATGATAAGAAAATAGAAACAATGTTCATGCGTAAATATGGATTTCCGTATCCATTAATGATGTATTCCATTAAATAGATATTTCTTATTATAAATATTAATAAAATAAATATATATTATATATAAATCTTTTTTTTTACATCCTAAAAATATGTAAATCACGATCTATGTAATAGGATCTGGAAAAAACATGTTAAAACACCAATGATAAACAAAACAGTCATTGTATGAAATGTTACTTTAACTTCGAATTGATAATAAAAGGGTAATATAAAGTCATAAATGGATAATATGTGATATAAATAAATAATTATCATTCTTCTACAAGTTAAAAATATTTTTAAATCCATTATACAAACTTTTTAGACACGTACAGATGGAATCAGACCTAAGGTAAGGGATTTTGTCTCAAATTTACTTTTGTGAGATGCATGCTTCATTCAATACTTACATGGTGTATATACATCCCATGAATATATATTATGGGTCTTAACTATAATTTTATTTTATTTTTTAATCCATTTAATTTGTTTTCTTTCATGGGGTATACGATTCAATTAATTATAATGTGAAGAGTGTTTATTTCACAATCAGTTCAATAATTGGGATTGTTTCGTTTTAAGTATCCATTGGAGAATATTTATCATCCATGTCCCAATTGTCTAAAAAGATTTTCTAAAAAGTTTTACTATTTTACTAATGATTTTTTAATCATGTTAACCTTTTTTATAATTTTAATACATATTTTTAATGGAATCATTCCTTCATTTTCTAAATAAGGTACTTTTTGAGTTTTCCAACAATAGTATGAGAAGAATGTTTTTTTAACTTATATGATATTAACAGATGTTTATTCTTTCATGACACCTTATTACCTTGAATCTTCCCTTAAAATATTACAAGGTTATTTTAAAATAAATTTTATTATTTTAAAATTGTATAGAATTTTAATAATATAAAACAATTTCAACGAAGAAAGGGTATTTTCCTCATGAACTATTTAAAATGATTTTTTAGGATTACATTATATGGTTTCAATGTGATTTAAAATAAAAGGTTTTATGTTTTATAAAGTTTATTTTATGGGAAATTCGTGTTCCCAGTGATCTTTCAAAATCCTTCCCCATCTAATATGAAATATTTTATTGTATGTTATGAATACCATTCATATTCATTATCTGAATGGTTTATGTTTTGATGACATGATGTTTATGAAACCCACTACATTTCATGGGTTATTCATTTTATTAAATGATTTTGAAATCTATATCTTTTCCATTGGTTATGATATGATTACATATTGATGTTACCCATTTCATTTCATGGGTTATGATATTATAATTTTTGATCTTGTTGAGTAGTATATATGATTTTATTATGACATGGGTGGGACCTATATCTCCCTCCAATTAATTTGGTAAATATTGATAACTCGTGATGTATAAATATTATGTATGGAACTGATTTCATGTTCACAATTATATGTCTAGACCAGGTTTTTATGTCTATAATTTTATGCATTGACCTAGTTTTCATGTCCATATGTTTATACAGGCGCCTAATTTTATGTCATTAATTTAATTAGTGGACATGATACTATTTATACATGTTCAAAAATTTACATGTTCATGTGTATACCACTATTTCATTCCAATGTTAATGATATTATTTAATGGATCATGTTATTTATTTCCTTATGTTTCATGTCTTATGAAAAACCAATATTTATGCCACGACTCATGCATATGATCTTCGGATATGTAGGGTATAATCTTCAAATTTTAGGCCCTTTTTTCATACCCTTATGTACTTATTATGCTTATATATCTTCTATGTTCACCCTTATTGAGAATATGAGCTCACAAGTTCTTTTTATTCTATTCCACAAGATATAAAGGAATGTAATAAGTCTGAGATATCAAAAAGCGGTCTAGTTATGATGAAATTGGAAGGAGAATAAGTAGTTGTGTTATAAAAAAATTATTTATGTTTCTATGATTCCAAAGGCACTAAACTAATTTGTTCCTTAGGTTCATTTTTGTGTAATGTATTAAATATTCTATAAAAGTGATGTAATGTGTATGTACATCAAGCATGGGTCGATATCATTAGTATTAGGGAGAAGGTTTAGTCAATCATTGAAAACTAGGATGAGAAAACTTAGTGAGATCCCTAGTTATATTTATAAGGATATTTGTATGGATGTATCAAAAGATAATCCTAAGGTATCATATATTTTAAATTATGTATCATGATTTAGAGATCTTATAAGTGATTTTAAATGGTTAAGTGGTTTTCTATTATGGTAAATTTTTCTCACACTATCCATTTTTGTTTTACTAAATATGAGGAAATGGAAGGAACTTTGTTAACATTGAATGGTGTATATGCGTAAAGTATAGTAAATATAAAATATATTTATTAAGTGGAAATCTCAAGAAGATAATCAAGAAGTTGGTACAATTATTGGTTATACTACTAATGATAAAAAAGATAAAAATGAAATGTGAAAGGTATGGTATCATTTTTCATTATTGTTAACATTAAACTATAGAATGTTCGATAGATTAAGGTTGAGTAACATTATTACATTATTAAATAATTAAGGAAATAATAAAATGATGGATCCTAATTATTGGTTTAAGAAATAATTTGGATGATTGATGTTTATTTGTTTTTATGTTTAAAGATTACATTATAAAAATTATGAAATATATAAGTATATTCATTATATGTTTTTCATTAATCATTGTAAAGGGTATGTTGAATAGTTCTAATGATTGAGAAAATTGATTTAATGTTAAGGTGTTATATTTTGAAACACATGATTAAGGTAAGGATATCCCTTAATATGTTCATGATAATGAGATAATGACATTTGGATAAAGATATTTTGGCTATGAATAAGTATATTAGTCGATACTAGTTACCTTATAACTAATTAAAGATTTATTGACATGTGGGTTAAGCTTTCATGGATGTAGTTTACCACTTTTTGGATGGATTATATCCATTAAATTTCAGAAGAAGGGAATATGCATGTTTTCGATAAGGTTTTATGGAAATTTAGGTTATTACCATGTTTCAAGTGAATATGTGATGAATGTATTTAGATGTTTGGAATATGAGAACCAAGAGATAAGTTTGATATAAGGGGGATAAGTGATACAATGATATACTACATTTCTTTTTAATGTTTTTTAGAAATATTGTATGGTTTTCCATTTCTTGAAAGTTTAAGATAAAATCTTGATGATATTTGTGAGATTAAAGTATTATCTCACGATAGGTGGATTTATTCATATTTGATAACATGTGATAACCTTTCTATTTCGATGAATTATAATTATATTTATGGATATTATGACCTGTTATTACTTCAGGAATAAAAATTATACATTCATTTTTTCGAATAAAAGATGAAGTAAAAATTAATCAAGGCATGAAAGAGGGTGAAATTATGCTAAAATCAGGTAAGTATATCTTCTCTTTGAAATTATACAAAATTAGAAAAATAATCATTATGTTTATGGTAATCCTTTTATCTTATTTATTGATGATATCCATGACCACTTTCATGTTTCATTAGTTTATGGTTTTTATGGTTAATTTTCTCTTGATCACCAACTTTATTATTATCATGGATCATTATCAATATCTATTATTATTTATGTTTTTACTCTATGCCCCAATCATCACCTAAGTTCTCTTACATAGATAAATAGTTAATATTTACATTGGGAAACCATTATTTTATAACTTTTCCATTTTAAAAGATTTTTTAGAATTCATTTTTATGATATGGGATTCTATGAAAGGAACTTTCTAGAAATAAACCTTTTATAACCCATACAAATTTTTAGGGTACAATTCATTTTAAGGGGGTAGAATGTATAAAGACCAGACCTTATTATATTACACAATATTGAATTTAATCAAGAACTAGCTTCCTTTTACATTGAGGATATTTTAATGATTTGAGATTTACATAATGGATAAAAAATATATTCATAACATTTCACATTTATATAGAGTGGATACTATAAAAAAAAAATTCAATTCTTCCAAAATATAAAACATTTCAAATAAAACATGTTTTCTTAGAATTTTTTTATAACATTTATCATGCATTAATTCTCTGCCTTACACATCCTTATAACATATGAAAATAATTTTAAAACATGGGATGAGCACAAAAATATCATTAAGGGATATAAAAAGTATAAAATAAAACATTAGTCCATGAATACTTGTAAACACATGAAATCATTTTCAAAAAGACATAATTGTCACCCATATAAACTCACTTTCTGTGACATGATATATCAAAGAGATTCCACAAAACATATAGAACATAAATAGATCTATAAAATTATCTTGGGGAATTACTTACATAGTCTTGTAACCCTCTAAGCTACTAAATAAATTGTAACACTCAAGTCTACCTTACAATTTTTTGTAACCATCTTAGTTACAGTAGGAGTAACCAGACGGCCGATCTCCATCTTACACATACCCAATTAATTGGAGGGAGATATAGGTAATTCCATTAATCATAAACAATTCCCAAGAAATAGGACACAATCACACAACATAAATAATTTCATAAAACAATTTCTTTTGAAATTCATAAAACAGAATTATGAAAGATGGTTTTATAAGAAAAGTCCATTATAAATATCATATAACTGAATACTGACTTAATAGAGTGGATAAAATATGTATATAAACTATAAATACAAATAATTAAACATAATATAAATAAAATCATCTCACAAAAAATTTTAATACCAAATAAACACTGAGGTAGTAGGTTAACCGAAGGAATGGAAATCGGGTTAAAAATTCCCTTACCTCTGGTTTATCTTACTTCAAACTTGTTTAAATCTTCTTTTGATCTATTCTCATTGATATGCTTCTTAAGGACCTTGGTTTTGGCCGTTTGGTGAGACTAGAAGGTCTAAGATGTGTGGATGAACCTTGGAGAGGGTATTTGGAAAAACTTTTACAATGCTCAAGGCTTGTGAGGTGTGAGAGGAAGACGGGAATGATGGTGGTATTTATAGTAGAGGAGAGAAGAGATTTTACATTATTTTAATCATTATTATAATATTTTTTTCTCAAAACTATGAATAGTATTAATTCCTGTGACCCAAAATAGTAATAATTTCTTGTGAGTTTGAACCAAGTGGGATTACATTAGTTATGATTCCATAAATAGTTTATTTAACTGACAATTTGAATATTTTGTATTTTACCATATTAAAATATTCATCCCAAATTCATTAATTTCAGAAAAATCCAAAATATTAGCCGTAACCATTTTTCGATGTGTAAAATTAAAAAATATACTCCATTTTTTAAAAATAATATTCTAAATATTAGTAATTTAATTTTTTAATAAAATCATAATTTATTCAAAAAAAATTAAATCTATAACTCATTTTTTAACACCTTGAAAAATTAATTAACATCTCATTATATTATAACATTAAGAAAATAAAATAATAATTCAATTTACTATTCATTAGGGTTATATTATTATTTATATTACTATTCATAAGGGTATATTACTATTCACTAAAAGAACGTTGGTTTCTATCAGACTCCAAATAACTTACTCATCATAATTTTAGAAGACCATTTTTTCGAAATTAAAAACATAGAAGTGGAAAATGTAATTATAAAGGCTAGTTATAAATATATTCTTAAAATAATGTTTCATGAATTTCATTTTTTTTTAAAATGGAATGTTACATTATCCCTAACTTCTAGAAATTTCATCCACACAATTTTATTAACTTATTAAACAAGTGAGGGTACCTTTCCATCATAGTATTTTTAGACCCCGATGTTACTTCTTCAACTAATTAATTTCTCCAAAAATCCTTTACCTGATAGATTACCTTATTTTGCAATATCTGCTCCCTTCGATCATGAATCTAAAATGATTTCACTTCATATAAAAGGTTCTCTTCCAGGTAAACTGCTTCTGGGCTCAAGACATGTGATGAATTTAGCACATAATTTCTCGACATCAAAACATGAAAAATAATGTGTACCTGAGATAAAAATGGTGGAAAAACTACACGGTATGCGACTGGTCTAGCTTTATCCAGAATTTTATAAGGTCTAATACACCAAATAATTATCTTTCATTTCTTACCAAAATGTATAACACTTTTCCTTGGCGAGATTCTAAGAAAAATGTGATCAATTACCTCAAAAGAAAAGTCTTTCCGCCTATTATTGGTATAATGTTTCTACCTGGTCATAGCTGTCCTCATGTGTTGTTGGATCATCTTCACATTTTTATCCACATCCACAACTAATACTAGTCACATCAACTTCCTTTACCTAACTTTATCCCCTAAATATGGAGTTCTACACCACTTGTCATACACTACCTCAAAAAGAGCCATCAGTATAATAGAATGAAAACTATTATTATAAGAAAAATCAACTAAAGAAATATGATGATCCAAACATCCCTAGTTTTCCATTGAACAATATCGAAGCATATACTCCAAAAAATGGAATTGTTCATTCTAATTGCCCATCTGATTAAGGATGAAAAGCTGTACTGAAATTTAATTCTATTACCAATGACTTTTGAAGGCCCTTCCAAAAGTTATAAGTGATCCTGGGATCCCGATCATATAAAATAGAAAGAGGAACTCCAATTTACTAGATAATCTCTTTGAGGTACAATCTAGGAAGATGATCCAAATACATTGTATCTCGAATAGAAAACAAATGTGCAGATTTAGTCAGCCGATCAAAAATAACCAAAATCACATTCATACATCAAGAAGTATTAGGTATTCCCACAAAAAATTCCATGGATATATTCTACCATTTCCACTCTGTCACAGGAAAAGGCTGAAGTATCCCCTTCAGTAATTACTACTTTTATTTAACCTGTTGACATGTCAAACATTTCATCGTAAAATCTACAGTAGCCTTTTTCATTCAATCCCACCAGTAATACTCCCAAAGTTCTCAATACATATTAGTACTTCTAGGATGAAGTGAATATAGAGAACTATGAGCTCCACACAATTTTTTTTCTTCTGATGGGAATGACATGGCATACATAACCTTTTTCAAAATCTTGAAACATAATATTTTTCAATGTTAAATTTTGGAAACATATCCATTTTAAACAATTCTATCTTTTTATGTAGATCACAATCTTCTTTATGAGCTTTCTTAATTCTGTTTGATAATGATTACTTCACTAAAACTTGAAACAAAACAGATGTATTTGCTACAACCAAAAATTCTAAGACAAAATTCATCAAATGATTAAAACTGGATCATGTTTCAAATGTGACATGGTTAATGATGCATGGAATTTTCGACTCAAGGAATCCTCTACTTTGTTTTCTTTTCTCGGATGGTAATAGATTGTGAAATAATACCCCTTTATCAGTTCAATACATCTTTTATACCTCATGTTTAATTACTTCTGAGTGAATATATACTTCAGACTTTTATGGTCAGTATATTGGTGAAATTCAGATCCATATAAATGATGCCTCCAAATTTTAAAGAAAAAAAAAAAGATTCCAATTCCAAATCATGTGTGGGATGATTTAACTTATGTGGTTTTAGTTATCTTAAATCATATGAAATTACCTGACCATTCTTCATCAAAAAACAACCAAGTCCTTAAATTGAAGCACCATAATAGATGAAAAACTCACCATTTCAAGAAGGCAAGGCCAGAAATGAATCATTCACCAATATCTTATTTAGTTTTTGAAAAAAACATCACTTTCTTCTGTCTAAACAAATGTAACCTCTTTTTGTGTAAACTTAGTTCGTGGGATAGATAATCGTGAATTTTTTTTAACAAACGGTTAGTAATAACCCGCTAATCCAATGAAACTAAGAATCTCTGTAACATTTATAGGACTTGGCCATTCATCAACCAATTATTTTGGCAGGATCAAATGTTATTCTAACCTTATTTACAATGTTCCCAAGGAATGAAATCTGTTGCAACCAAAAATAAAACATGTTAAATTTTTCATACATTTTATTTTCCTTTATTTTATTGTAAAAGAACCCTTATATTTTTTATACTCCTCTTTATTCTTTAGAATTTACCATAATGTCATCAATAAACACAACCAGAAATTTATCCAAGAACACATGAAATATTCTATACATATCATTCATGAATAAAACATGTGAATTTGTTAACCAAAATGGAATTAAAAAATCTTTATAATTCCTATATCTAGTACGAAAACCTATTTTTAATGATGTCATCTAATGAAGAGTTGTTGTGTGCACTCCCAAAATTATTTATAACTATGTGGAGGACAGGGGCTGACCTAGGTCGTTCTCTTGAGGAGATTTTTTGGTCAATCAATCACCACTTCTAAATCACTTTTTTTATATTTTTATTATTATTTAAAATACATAACTAAATGAAATTGTGGTTTGAGAAATGAGAATGAAAGAAAAAGGAATGTAATCAAGTAATTCATTATGGAGACATAATGAATGCTGACAAAATAGAAAGGAGATATTCCAGAAAGAATCACCCAAATTGAACCACCCTCATCTCATTATTAATTTAAAATTTAATTAATAAACAAACTCCATCATATGTGTGATTATCCTCTTCTCTATATGTTTGTGAATATATAGTACACTCAATGATCACCGAGAGACCACACATCCACCTCCTCAATCGAGGGAAAATATTATAGAAGAGAAAGCTAAGTCTCGGTTGGTAATCGGAGACACAAAGGCGCCTTACCCACTAAGATACCACTTGACCTAACTCTTATAAAATAAGAAACAATTAACATGAATGTGAAATTACTTGGGTTCAACACTAGATTATTTCCCTGGGAAGTTCCTTGGGTTAGTTACTCATGATCACGAGTATGAGAGATCACGATGGAGAAGAATGAGGTGGAAAAAACAAAAGATAAAAAATGAGAATGAAATGAAGAAGAGAAAAATACATTAAAAACTCGTAATACTATTACAATGGAATGAAACTAAAAAACAATGGAAAATGGCCACACAGAAGTGGCAATGCTTTGAGAATAAGTGAGGATACATATTTATAGGGAGATGAGGTGAAAGAATTCTCTCCAAATTCACTCTCCAAATCATTCCGCATCGATGTAAAATTAAATGGACGAATTGGTAACAAGTTTCTTCATGAAAGATGTTACACAGTGTCTCCTTAGTGTACCCTACAAATATTAGGTTTATTTAACCTTTTATGTAGGAGTTATAGCCAATTTAATCTGAGACATTTAATATGTCCATTTATCTAGGGAAATTCAATTGCTTCTACTTCACTAGCCATTATGACCTTCCAAAATGTTTGTTCACACATTGGTACCTTAATAAAAGTTGTCCCCCAATTGATTTCACATCTCTCCACAAAATAAGGTCTATTTTGGATGAACTTTCACAATGTTATGAATTTATTACCCAATGGAACCGTTTCATCCTGGTGAGACGGTTCGTCTTTCACATGTTTGTGACTTGAAATTCATCATGGAGGCCCCTTATTCAATTATATTTCTTTTAAATCTAGAATAAATTCATTTGGAGGTGTGAGAGATGATTTATGTATCTCTTACATCGGTGGGTCCCATTCTGTCTACCTAGAAACATTCCAAATTAAATGATTTTTTCAGGCCTCAAAATGATCAAATAATACTTTACTCATGAAGAAAAAGTAGTAGGAAATACATCATAGAGTTAAAAAAAGGAATCACACAATTTAGAATTATAATTTAAATGTTATGAAGAAAATACCCCTATCATAAAAATCTATCGAATTCCCAGATTTAACTATTTTTTTCATTTGAGCTCAAAATACAACTAAAATCTAAAAACGTGACAATTTCTCATACAATAACTCTATGGTGGGATTATCAACAATGATTTATAGTATAAAATGTATGAAAATGTGAGCTTTTTCACTCCCCCGCACTTAAACATTGCACTTATGGGCAATCATCTTACATCCAAATAAAATTCCATACAATAATCAAAAATGAGAAAATATTAATGATCTTATCCAAAATAGAAGTCCATCAAGTATCATATATGAAGAAAAAGTCTCTATAAATTTCATTTCAATAATTGAAATTTTTTCAACCTCATAAATCAATCCATGTCCCAATAAAAACTTAACTCAAATTGAATTTTATGTCACTCCTTAGTCAAGAGAAATTGAAACTAGAGTTACGCCCATACTTGAAACTCGCATGTATCACCATAGGTTTGTGACAATTATCATTTATCCACAGTGTGAAACATGAAAATGAATTCAATCATGTGGGATTTAATTGAAGGTTCAAATGATTCTGTGGCTTAGGGTTGGTGGGAAAATGATTGAAAATGTTTTTAGGCTAAAAAGAGGTGGTTGGACTTTTAAGTACAATGCATGATTAAATCAAGGGAAACACAAGAAATTACTCTCTCAATCACACTTGAAAATATGAAAATCAACAAAAATTCTATTTTATGACATGGTACATGAGAAAATCAATGGTTATAATGAATTATATCATATAATTTCTCCCCTTTAGTTTTGCAAATATCCAGAAAGGCACAACTTTATTTCCTTTTTTTCTTTTTTTAAGAATGAAAAGAAATTTGAATATAATGAATGAATGAAAATTTATGCCCTTGATTTTTGATAAGTACATGAGTCATAAAAGATTTTACAACGAGGAATTAAAGCTCATCTCCATTTTGTTCATTTTTTTGAAGGGGAAATTTATGAAACAAATAAACACAATGAAATGACGACACATGCCCAATTCTCTTATTATCCACTACCCAAAGTATTGACACACACCATGAACCATATATAAATGATACAAATACCAATGAACTCACATGAAAGTCCCTTCCCCCAAACTCAAACGTGAAATAAGCATGAAAAAATACTAAAAGTGCGGGTAGGTAAGGAAAAATTGGCTTATAAGGTGTCTTAAACCTATAAGTCAATTCATGGCATCTAAGGGCTTACGAAGGATAAATGTAAATGTGGGTATCATGAAAAAATGTGGCTAGACATAGATATGCCTCAATAATTTCAAATACATTCTATGAAATCTAATGCTTCAAAAGAGAAAATTCAAAAATTCTAGTACTCACCCAAAAATCATGTTTCCCTCCAGAAAGTGGGGGTATTAAGAAGAATATATAAAAGTGGTTTAGAATGCCTCACATGATTAGAAAAATATTATTAGTCAATGTTTCATGGTCATGGATTTCCAAAATCAGTCAAACTCATAAAAATGATTGACAAACCAATTCAAGATGAATGTTTTCACATCAATAATCATTTAAAATTAATTATTTCCAAAATCATTTCAACTCTTCCAAAATAAATTGATGTGTGAAAAGTGATAAGTATATTAATTAAATCTCAAAAATCATTGAAAATTTATAAACAAAAATGAAAAAAACACAAGAAGAACTAAGTAGGCTAACAATCCCCCACACTTAAATTTTACTACGCCTCATTTCAGCTCAACAAAATATAAATATAAAGGTAGAAAATCCCAGGTAAGGAAAGATACAACCTGACATTATTTTTGAAGTTGATGCCTTGAGTTAAGCTCCTAGAATCTACAACTTTAAGACTACAAGATAGTAATGAACAGACATAAGAAAAATAAATAAAAAGAATGATAAGGGGGAAAAAATAGATAATTCTTGGTTTAGAACCCTAAATGGGTGCTAGATTTTTACTGCCCATAGTCAGGCAGTTCCAATGAATTATCCCCAATCAGAAGGTGGGTGTGGTTTCATTGTGATAAACCACCACAAGTGAGTTTTCCTGATGTCCATGATTAAAAACTGAAAGTAGAGAACCCTAAATATGATAAGAAAGATCCCAACCCCTAATAAAGAATAAAGAGAGAAATTAGGTTCTAGAGTAGAAGGTAATATAAGAGAATTGTGCTCCCTGTTAATTTCCGTGGTGTCCTCCTCCATATGGAATGAATATTTTTGTTAAGGAGGTAGTCACACCACTATCTTCTCTAAAACTTCATCTTCAATAACCACCACTTTAGTGGTTTGTTTTTTAACATCAAAGTTATTCTATAATTGTGAAATATAAAAAAATTTAGAAAAAGAGAAATCAAAAAACAATTCAGCCAGAATAATATTAAAAAATGAAGAATTAATAAAGAAATCTTCCCTTTCAAGTAAGTCAGCATGGTAATTGATTTTTTCAAGCATGGCCATTGGCAACTCAATCTCAACAGTTGGATATTCTTCATCATATTCGAAATCATGATAGAGGTATTATGGGTTTGATTGTGCATTATCAAGGATGGGAAGATCATGTTTCATGTTATCTTCAACCAATCTATTCCATGATTTTTCCAAAAAATGTTGATCTCCCATCAGTTCATCAGCTGGAATGAGTAATTTTTGGACCTCCTTGAGCAATGGTTGAGTGTGAGATGATATGATTAATTCATTCAGTAGATTATTCTCACCTGCCTCAGGTAATATGACATAAAAAAGGATTGGTGAAATCTCTTCAACAACTTCTCCAGGTTCAGGTTCAGGTTCAGGTTTGGATTTCCCCTGGGATGTGTGTAAATATTCAGAAATCCATTCTATTTAGCTCTATAGGTTTTGAAATTTAACAGTAATCCTTTGAAATTGAGCATTAAGTTCATTGTAAAAATTTTCTGAAACCTGAGTTTGTTCATTACATGAATAATAATTTGAATTTTAAGACATCAGGACCAAAGATTTTTTTTAAGATTTTTTTTTTGAGAATTAATTTTTTTATTTTTTTTTAAAATTAATTTTTTTAATAAAAATAGTGAATTAAAACCACTTGGATCCCTGGAAACGACACCAATTTGATGAAGCATTGTCGTGCACACTCCCAAAAATATTTATAACTAAATGTAGCATAGGGGCTGACCTATGTCATTCTCTTGAGGAGATTTTGTGGTCAATAAATCACTACTTCTAATTCACTTTTTTATATATTTTTTTATTATTTATAAGACAACAATAAATGAAATTTTTGTTTGAGAAATGAGAATGAATGAAAAAGGAAAGTAAACAAGTAATGCATGATGGAGACATAATGAATACTGACAAAATAGAAAGGATATATTCTTGAGAGAATCAACCAGATTGAACCTTCATCATATCATTATTAATTTAATATCTAATTAATAAACCCACTCCATCGTTTGTGTGATTATCCTCTTCTGTATGTGGTTGTAAATACATAGTACACTCAACAATCGCTGAGAGACCACACATCCACCTCCCTGATCGAGGGAAAATATTACAGAAGAGAAAGTTAAGTCTCAGATGGAAGGTGGAGAGATAAAGGTGCATTACCCACTAAGATCCCACTTGATGTAACTCTAATAAAATAAGAAACAATTAACAAGAATGTGAAATGACTTGGGTTCAATATTGGATTGATCCCTCAGGCAGTTCCTTGGGTTAGTAACTCATGATCACGATTATAAGAGATCACGGTGGAGAAGAATGAGGTGGAAAAACAAAAGATAAAAAAATTATAATGATATGAAGAAGAAAAAAATATATTAAAAATCCATAACACTATTAAAATTGAAGGAAACTACAAAAAACGGAAAATGACCACATAGAAGTGTGAATGCTTTGAGAAGAGGTGACGATACACATTTATAGGGAGATGAGGTGAAATAATTCTCTCCAAAATCATCCTCCAAATTATTCCATGTGGATTTCCCATTAAATGGCCGAATTTGTAACATGTTTTTTCATAATATATGTTTCATAGTGTCTCTTATCTTCACCCTACAAATTTGAGTATATTTAACCTCTGATGTAGGAGTTATGGGTGATCAAATCCGAGACATTTAATCAGTCCATTTGATTAGAAAAATTCAAATGATTTTACATCCCATGCCATTATGACCCTCCAAAATGTCGGTTCATGCGTTAGTACCTTAATAAAATTTGTTCCCCACTTGCGTTTTCATCTCTTCACAAAATATGGTCCATTTTAGATTAATATTCATGATTTTATAAATTTATTACCCAATGGAACTGTTTCTGCAATGTGAGATGGTTCGTCTTCCACATGTTTTGAGCATTCCAATAATGCCTTAATGAGGTTATTTTGACTTTAATGTCATCATGGACGTGACTTATTATATACTATTTCCTTTACAGATTGAATCAATGAATTTAGAGGTGTGTGTGCCGAGTTATGCCTCTGTTACATCAGTGGGTCCCATTGTGTCCGTTCGGAAACTTTCCAAATTAAATGTTCTTTTTGGGCTTCAAAATGATCGAATCATACTTTCCTCTTAAGACAATGTAGTATGAAATACATCATATAGTTTCAAAAAAAATCACACAATTTGGAATTATAATTTAAATTTTATGATGAAAATACCCCTATCATAAAAATCTGTCAAATTTTTAGATTTAACCATTTTTTGCATTTGAGCTCATAATAAAACTAAAATATAAAAACCTAACAATTGATCATAAAATAACACTATGGTGGGATTATGAAAAATGATTTATAGTATAAAATGTATGAAAATGTGAGATTTATCATCATACTCCTTCACCTTTAGCTAATGGTATCCAAATGTCAGTTCAATCTTGGAAAAGTTCTGAGCTCCGTAGAGGAGACCAAAAACAACATCAATATGAGGAAAATGATTCATTTTTTTAATAATGATGTTATTAAAGGCTCCATAATCATTGAAAAGTATCATTAAACCATCTTTATTTTTAACGAACAATATAAGATTACACCATGGTGAAGTGTTAGGAAGAATGAATCCTTTATCATGCAACTCCTACAATATGTTTTTCAATTCAACAAGTTCCATTTGAGATATTCATTATACGTTTTTTGAAATTAGCCTAGAATCATGAACTTTGAATTTGTGAATTCAACTTCTAGATCAGGTATGACATAAGGTAACTCATTAGGAATAACACCAAGGTATTAATTTACCAGTCACACATCATTAATCTGAACAGTTTTTATATTCTCAACAATATGAGCAAGATAAATTTCATTTCCATATTTCAAAAGTTTCTTAGCTTCCTGATATGTTATTGATTTTATGGGTTTCTTCTTGTATAAGAAATGTAACTCTTTCTGACAAAAATTTCATTATATTTACAGTCAATCTTTGAATGATAAACAGAATTCCAATCCATTACTAGAATGATATAAAACTCAACTAAGGAAAATAAAAAAGGCATACAGGTAACATATTTCCATATAACACAATATAAATACTCTTATAAATACTGTTTTCTATTATATTTTCCATGGGGTTTTAACAATACGTTCCGATCTAATTTCTTGAGGTGATATATCCAATTTAATACAAAATTCCACAGAAATAAAGGAATGTATAGAACCGGTATCGAACAAAACTTTAGAAAAATATGGGAAAAAAACAAGGTACCTGATACAACTTCATTGGATGGCCTGACCTCTACTGATGTAGTCACAAAGGATCTCAGTACACCTTTCTGCTTATAGTATAACTTTTTTTCATCATTAGGATCTTTCTTTGGGCAGGAATTTGCATAATGACCAATCTCACCTCATTTACAACACTTTATATTTTTCTTATCAAGATTAATTTTACGATCATTTTCATTATAATATTGGGCCATATGTCCAAACATACCACTTCAAAACACTTCCCTGTTTTGTTAAAGCATTCGACATGGTTTTCTTTTCCACGATTTTCACAAACTGAAAACTAGAATTTCTTACCATAAGATATATTTGCTTCTTTTAACCCATCACATCACATCTGGAACTCATTTTCTCCTTGTTCTCAAAGTGCATGTGATCATCCGAAAACTCCTTCTCTACCATCTCAGCACATCATACATGTTTCCCATAACTTTTGAATTCATAAGAGGCCAACTCCCTTCGATACCTTGGATTCAATATTGAGTAAAAGAGAGTGATTTTCCAGCCAAGATCTAGAATAATACTTATATCACACCTCTCAAGTTGGGTGAAGTTTGATTTATACATGACCAGTTCATCTTCCTCATTATGATTTAATTCAAGTAATAACTTTTCCATCCTATGTCAAACCACCTTTGGAAAATATTTTTCAACGAAAAGACTTTTAAATTTATCCCACTCTAAGGAATCAATCTCCTCTCTATACCTGATATTTTTTATCATCGACCACCACTAATCAGCTTCACATTAAAAATGATAAATGAAAAGAATTAAATTTTGATAATATAAACATCTCATAACATCAAATATATTTCCAATGGATTTAATACATCCTTCAACCGCTACTGGGTTAGAAGATCCTTTGAAAACATAATGGTTTTGTCCCATAAAATGTTCCATTATCATCATGTTCCATTGTGGTACCTCTAGTTGGTCACTTTAATAGATGCCACAACAATTTATTACCTACGTTAGTTGAGCTATTGCAGTAAAAAACTACTAGGTTCCAATCCCTACTATTCGGGGCTACAAATATGGAAAGATATTAATTTCTCAGTTCCTCTCCTCTTCATCTTCCCTATTTCTTCTGCAAAAAAACATTATGAACAAATACATCTTAGTTGAAGAAACATGGTAATCATTAAATTCTACAAAATTTTAAATTAACCATGGATTAAAAATATTTTAGGGTATTCTATTAACACCATCGTAGCCACTAAAGATATCTAAACCATCCTCTCCTACCAACTATATGGACCAGACCTTATTACATTACATAATATGGTATTTTATTCAAGAACAATCATCCTTTAACATTTTATATCTTTTCATGTTTAGAGATTTAGTGATTTGGGACAAAATACACTCAAAAAATTCCACATTTATATAAAATGGATACCATAAAAATGTATTCAATTCTTTCAAAATATAAAGCTTTTCAAATAAAACATATTTTCATTGACAAATATTCATAACATTTTACTTGGATTCATTCTTTGTCTTAAACATCCTTATAACCTATCAAAATCATTTAAAAACATTGGATAAGCACAAAAATATCAGTAAGGGATATAAAAAAAAGAATAAAAAGCATTAGTACGTGAATACTTGTAAACACATGAAATAATTTTGAAAAAGACATACTCAAAGCTTGGTCCTCCCGGTCTCTGCTTCCCAGATGTCACGGTGGCACCCCCAAAGGCCACGCAGGAAGGAGAATGCTTCTCTTTAGAGTTTTAGACCTTTTATTTCATGGAGGCAAAGAAATCATTAAAGTGGATTCTAGTGGCTCAGTTTGAGGGCTACCAAACCCCTTAAAGGCGTTCAAGTTTTTTATCTTATCCTGGGGACTCCAAGTGCCCATGCAGATCTCAGTTGTTTATAGAAATTATTTCTATCTCGTCCTGGACTCTGATGAATATTTGCTTCATGTACGGTGTAGAGATCCCTGTGCCTTCAACCGTTATAGGTTTAGTTTATCGCGGTGGTTGATGGATGATAATAGGGCAAGGAGAGCCCCCTCGCTGCTATATGGGTCGATCTCCCTAGGCTCCCACTTCATTCTCAAAATAGAGGCTTTCTAAAGGCGATAGGTGACACCCATGGCAGATTCCTTTGTTTTGTCGAGAGGACTAGGATCTATGTAGGAATTTCAGTTACATGATTATGTGTGGATCTTGATCTCTCCCTCCCATTACTATAGAAGATTACCCTTTTTGTGCAAGACTCTATCAGCTATTCCTAGGAAATTTCTTATCCGGTCTTCCTCCAGTTTTTCTCCCATTGCCTTATTTAGGGCCATTCTATTTAGGTATACTGAGGTTACAGCTAGGGGGACCGTCCGCTCAAGAGTCCATATCCCAGGATCAGGTTGAGACCCGCTCTTAAAGTTTTGCCTCCTACAGTCCGACCAACAGATCCTTCGCTAGAAGAGGTGTCAAATGTGGTCTCCCCATCCCCTCTAGGATAAGTCCCCATGAGGCTACCTATATTCTATGAAGTCATTCAGCTGGTCTAGTTCATGTCCTACATTCCTAGGTACATACCCATCCTCTAGCCCATCTTGGGTATTCCCCTCCTTCTTGGCTCCATGTGGTCATGAGACTCCACCTGGGAAGAGTGCATGCCTCTAACTCTTACCCATCTAGTAAGTGTCCTGGCCCTTCCCCCTCTCTGAATCATGCACGGCCCACTAGGAGGCCCTCTCGCCTCGAAGTGTCATTGATCAAGGACCTTAGCCAATATCATCATCTGGGGAATGAAACCATCCCATCTTCAAACCAAAAGTCACAGATACTCCATCCACTAGGTAGCCATCTAAAACAAAATGAGTATGCACCCATTCAAGATCATGAAACCAGCAGGAGCATTCATCAACCCACATCAAGAAGGCTAGTTGCTCTGGAGCCAGTGTCAGAGCCCATAATTTCCAATGATACCAATCCTAATATATAACTCCCATGTCCTAAGGACCGAGTTTAAGATGTATTTCCTTCCTATAGTGGTTTTTAAATAAACGGTTGATATTGTTTCTATCCTTGATCACAAGAAAAGTAGTTTCGATATCAGTGACTATGCATAGAAGATATGAACGAAAGGCTCTTTTCATGCCAACCACTCCAACCACCACATCTGGATCTTCTGGCATAAGAGACTTTCTATTGTATCAGTGCAGACTGGTAAACAATACATCACAACCAAGGTGACCAATGGAGATATCATCTTCTTCATGTATCTCTTATATGGGAGTTGCTTCCATCATAAAAGAGAGGATCTATGGAGCAATCTCAACACATTTGATCAAGGAAATTTCACATGGGTTATCGGGGGAAACATCAACCTTATTGTCACCCTAGAGGAAAAGAAAGGTAGGGGTCCATTCTAGAGGAAATAAAGTATTATGTTCACTCAATTCTTGGAAGGTAATGTTCTTATCTATTTGGGATTCTCAAGGGACCATTTTACCTGGTGAAATAACCAAAGGTGTTCCAACCATTCATAGAGCCACATGGACAGGTGTTTGGCCAACATCCAAGCCACCACACTATTCTCCAATGCGACAGTTCACCAACTGGTCTGAAGCTTATCATTTATCTCTCCGTTTTGTTGATCCTCTCATCTTGAAAGGGTACCACAAAGTGGTTTTGGTTCCTCCAACAGTGGACCACAACTCCAGGATACCATGCCTGGGTTAGGAACGCCGGGAACGAACCATCCCCGGGGCATTCGGGGGTCTCCATCCACAACAAACTCAGACGGATTAGGGAATGCTTGTGGGCATGGTGGAAGGACTATCTCCCCCCCCCCCAAAGACACTGATGTTTAACATTCCATGAAGGATGTTGAAAGACTAGAGGGGATGCTAGAGGAGAACTAGGATGATCATGCGTTCGAGGATCTCTCCAGCAAGACATATCTCTTGGTGGAATTGACTCTGAAATATGAATGAATGACAAGAGATTCATTGAGGGTCAAGTGGCTCAAAGAAGGATATATGAACACTGAGTTCCTCCACACATGCATCAAAAAGATAAAGTAGCTAATAAAACCCAATGTTCTCTTAGAAGAAGGCTCTTACATGGATGACAAGGACGTGGTCAGTGAACAAGCTCTTGCCTTCCTCCAATTGTTGCTCACCAGTTCCAATATAATGAGGCCCAATGGGTACCTAGGAACTGACACAAGGTTATTTGAGGTTATCCCATCTATGTTCTCTTCCTAGGACAATAAGGGGATGATGACCTTGCTTAATGAACAGGAAGTCTACGACGCCATTTTGGTACTTAAATATGACAACACCCTAGGACCCGACGGCTTCTTAGAATTTTTCTATGGGGCCTCATGGGAGGTTGTGAAGGTGGATTTTGTAAAGGCCATCCATGATTTCTTATGAGGGGGAAGACTTCCATGGATCACCTACACCACAACCCTTTTCCTCCTTCCGATGTCCTAAAACCCTACCTCTATTTTGCACTATTGCTCAGTGAGCCTATGCAACTTCTCGTATAAAATCCTGGCTAGCATCATCAACACAAGAGTTTCAAAGAACCTCTATCATTGGGTCTCATAAGAGAAGCACAAGTTCATAAAGGGAATCTCAATCCAAGGTGCCATCACCCTTACTGAGGAGATGGTCAAGGAAACCAAACTTAAGACCCGTGGCTCTAACGTGGCCATCAAGATGGACATGAACAAAGAGTATGATCACGTGGAGTAGGGTTTCATCAACAATGTCCTATAAGGTATGGGTCTTGACCCCCAAAACATTGATATCTTGTTTAAATGCTAAATCTTCTCTTGGTTAGATATTTCTTTTGTAGAGAAGACTTACAGGTTCATCAAGGCTAATCGAGGGCTGAGGAAAAGTGATATGATTTTCCTGAGCCTCTTAATCCTAGACCAGGATGCCCTCAGCCACACCATCAAAAAGAGGCTCAACAATAGAGAGCTCATCCCCTTCAGATAGAGAATGAGAGTGCAACCCATCACCCACCTGATATTTACAGATGATACCCTCATCTTCATGAATGTAGGAATAAAATCGATCAAAGGCCTCATGAAGGTGCTTGAGGACTACTCCCACTGGAGTGGTCAAGTGATTAACTAGGAAAATAGCACTTTTTACATTTCCAATAGATGAATTTCAAGCTGAGCTACTACAGTATACCAGAACCTTAATATGAACAGAGGATATTTCCCTATGTAATATCTCAGGGCTCCCATATCCCCACGAATACTTCACATCACGAATTGTTATTTTCTATCCCATAAGATAACGGAACACATCCTTAATCAGAAGAATAAATATATTTCTTTAGGAGGCCATATTTCTCTAATAAACATCATTTTTCTCACTACCCCGATTCATGCCCTCTCCTACATAAATTTCCTATAGAGGTGATTTGAAACCTTGAAACTATATTGTCTAACTTCACCTAGGACCCTACCTAGGAAGGAAAACATCACTGGGTTCATGGCGCAATGTGGTGAGGCTTTTTAGGGAAGGTGGAATCAACGTCCGTGGCCTTGAGGACACAATCATCTGTATGCATGTGACAATTTCATGGAAAGTCATAGAAAAGTGAACGTTATGGGGTATAACCATGAACTCCTACCACATTGATAACCCTACATCTGGGAGGATCTAGGGATCTATGATCTAGTATAGTATTTTTCTACTCATCCTCCATCTGCATCTCACTCTTGATGGATGGTGGGGAATGGTGATGTCCTTTACTAGAAGTAAAACTGGGATGGGGAGGCTATCAGGTTTTCGGGATGCCCTGCTCCTACCACCTCCTTCAGGGAATTCATTTGCTACCCCGAGTTTAACCAAGAGGTGATGGATGAAGATAATAATGCCAACTTCAACCGTATTGAATTAACCTCAGATATCAAAAAATGTGTTTTCGCCACCTCATCTAATGGGGCCTTCAACACTCATGATTTTCATCGAACTTTGAGTATTGAGGACAACTATGAAAGTTGGAATGAGACCCTATGTCCATAATCTCTGCCCTCGAATTTAAATTTCTTATCATGGGATATAAAAAAATGGAAATTACTATGGACTAAAATTTTAAATGATGTGGGATCTTATTAGTTTCGAAATTTCTCTAATACAATAAGAGAAAGGAAGAGACTTTCAATCACCTTTTCTTCTGGGGAGACTAGACAAGTGAGATGTAGAGAATTCTCGGTGAGTTTACGGCCCTCGCAGATAGTAGTATGATATGCCTCCATTTCATATAAAAGTGGTTACATGGCTGTAGAGATAGGGGACCAGAGAAGAAGGCTCATACCACGATTCTTCGCGTAGTCTTGTGGAGCATCTGGAAATCTAGAAACATGGCGAGGCAAGCTGGGGTCCTCTCCTCCAGCTCGTCCATCCTCATCGGGACCAAAAAACTTCTTCTGGACGTCACCCCGATTCTCATCAAATGAATAGAGCCTCCCTCCCTCGCCCTTATTCAATGATCCACCAACACTACCCTGACCGATATTAGCATCACCAAGGGCCACTGGGTCCATTGGAACCCCCCTTTCTAGGGGTCTTAAAATCAACACTGATGGTTCCTGCTACATGGGGGTCAGGCATGGAATAGGTGTTGTTAGGGATGCCAAGGGGTCGATGATTATGGAGTTTTCTTCTCGCTTGGGCAGTGGCCCATCCTTTCAGGAAGAGGTAAGGGCTTTCCTTCAGGGTATTATCCTATTTAATCACGAAATAAAATGAAATTTCATAGGAAGAAACCCACTCCATGATTCTCCCTAAATTCTTCAATGGTCTATTCCCCTGGTCAATCACCTGTACCATCATAAATTGTAGGTGAATTCTCAGAAATACCACCAAATTAATGTACTTGTGGTGAGAGGGTAATCAAGTTGCAGAATACCTTACATCCCTTGAGATTCTGAGTCCTCATTCTATTTTCCCTTACAATGTAACGTCTCTTAAACCCGAGGGGTTCAACTTGATTAGAGGTGATACATTTAGCCTTCATTATTTTAGGCCTTTGTAATGCCCGATGATTATAGTCCCTTTTTTGTGGATTTATAATAAAAATTTACTTAATGATGATGAGGTTAAGAATTCCATTATCTCAGGATTGTCTTACTTCAAACTTATTTAAACCTCATCTTGATCTATTCTCCTTGAGATCCTTCTTATGGCCCTTGGTTTTGGACTTTTTGTGAGACCTACATATCTAGGACATGGGGAAAAACATTGGGGAGGGGATTTGGAAGAACAAAGACAATTATCAATGCTTGTGAGGGGTGAGAGGAAGAGGGGAATTAGGGTGGTATTTATAGTGGTGAAGAGGATAGATTTTACATTATTTTAAACATTGTTATAATATTATTTCAAGACTATCAATAGTATTAATTCATGTGGCCCAAAATAGTAATAATTTCATCTGAGTTAGAACAAAGTGGAATTACCTCAGTTATGTTGTCATAAATAGTGTATTTAACTGATAATTTGAATATACGATATTTTACTGTATTTCACTATTCATCCAAAATTCAATAATTTCCAAAAAATCAAAAAAAAAAATCACCCTATCCATTTATTGACATGTCGAATTAAAAAATGAACTCTATTTTTTGAAAATAATTTTCTAAATATATTTAATTTAATTTTTAAATAAAATCAAAATTTATTTAAAAACAAAAATTTTAAATCTATAACTCATGGTTAACACCTTGAAAAGTTAATCAACACCTCATTATCTTATAACCTTAAGAAACCAAAACAATAATACAATTTACTATTCATTAGTGTCATATTAATATTCGTATTACTATTAATAAGGGAGTGTTATTATTCACCAAAAAAACAAGTTGGTTCTATCAGACTCCAAATAACTTACTGACCATAATATTATATGACCATTTTTTAAAAATTCAAAACATAGAAATGGAAAAAATTTGTCTAAAGGATAGTTATAAATATCTTCTTAAAATAATGTTTCATGCATTTCAATTGTTTTTAAACAAGTTTTGTTAAATAATATAACACCCATAGATTTTTTGAATTAGAAATTTTAATTTAATTAAATATTTTTGATATTTTCACTTCATGCAACACTAAAAAATGATTTTGGATATTATATAAAATAACTATATTTGGATTAAATTATACACAACCCCAAGGGAAGATTACACAACAAAAAACATAGTGATTTTATATAATATCCAATGCCTCTTTTACCCACCTTCTCGCCACATCTGCATGATTAGTGTTATACTTAATTTAGTTTCTTCTTTGAATTGAATTTGAAAAAAATATATACATGGTTGTAATCATCATGATATTTTTGGTCTGATTGGATCAATTTTTTTTCAGTAAATAGTCGATTTAGTATATTTTTATTTAACTCAGTTAAGGGTAAATTGGATAATTAAAGGTAAAAATAATATTATAAAGTTACCTTAACACTTGTACTAATTTCATTGGATAAGTGGTATTATACTAAAATCAAAATTAGAACGAAATTAAAAGCTTTTTATGCCACTTGGGTATCAATATAACATTTATTATATCATATATAAACATAAGTTAAAAATGTGATTATCATAATTTTAATGAGTAAATAATTTTTAATATATGGTTATAAAGAAGAAAAATTAAACTATAAATATTCATTTTAAATTTAATAAATTAATCTTCATCATGATAATTTTTTTTAATTGTTATAGAAGAAGTAATTTAATTAATTTATTGAATAATGATGATGCATTAATTATTTAATTAATCATAATATGAAATAAATTATATTAAAAATATTAAAATAAATATAATTTAATTTAATTTTGTTCCTCCATGAATTTTATAGGTGACTGAATTTTTAAGAAAATATTAAATGCATATTTCTTAAATTATCATTATTTTTGGGTTTTATCTAAATACAATGTTTTGAATAATTTCAATATTGAAATAATGATATTTTATAAAATAATATTATATTAAATTAAATAAAAATATTTTTTTTAAAATTTAAGTATATTATGATAATTTCAAAAAAGTTATAAAGTGTAAATTTATGGAAAATTGGCCACATATAAGTATTAATTTATAACATCTTAATATTTAAACTTCTATCACCACAATTAAAATTATAATAGATTAATTAAGGGTAATTAAAAATGATAAGGTTTTAAATAAAACCAAAACTTGTCAAAAAAAATATTGGATAAATATTATTTGACCCTTATCACATTATGATCAGTTTTTTATTGTTTAGTGGACACATGATAATGAAAATAAATTATATACAATTTAAATAAAATATAGTTACAAAGTATTACTCTCTTGTATTTAATATCATTTATGAGTCCATATAGGGAAAAAAATAAAGGAATGGACAAATATAAATTTCTATTTTGATATAAAAGATATTATTCTCATTATAGTAATTTATTTTTCATTTTCAGAAGCTATATAATTACATTAATATCTTCTTCAATTCTAAAAAACATTTATTTTATTAGTAGAAAAATAGAATAATTGATTTAATTACTATTCATTTGGGTATATTTCGGATTATTTAATGTGTCTAGCAAATTTTATAGATCTATAAAATATATTATAAAAAATTTAAATTAGTATATTCTAATAAAACACTTTATATTGTGATATTTGATGTCCAATTAAATGAATAGTATTATATTTGACAATAATTATATCTATAATAATTTTATTATGTTTTAATATTTTGAGGTCTTACAAAAGTACCCCTCACCTCAATTATGAAAGAGAACCTCCTCGATCACTTCCTAACAATAAATTTATTCTTCATGCCTGACCAAACCCTAAAAATTTCCCTTATAAACATCCTTAGTAACATTTTGGAGGTTATGGTCTTCTCAAAAGACCAACTCTAGTGTCCCTAAGAGGATATCTAGAGGAAGATCATCGAAGAAGAGGTAATCTTCTTACCGACTCTTTCAATATTGATTATTCTTATACTTCATCATCATGGGTAAAGTGAATTATATAGTAATAACTCTAGTATCACCAATATTATGATATTTTATTATAATTATGTAATATCCATATTCTATATTTTATTCATCCTATTAAAAAATAGAGTACCACAAGTGCACTTGTATGGCTTACCGTCTCCACATTGCGGTGTAATATGGTTTTCATCACTAGTTTATTTAGATGAGTATAATTATGGATATAATGGTTATAAATAATAAATATAAAATGATATTGATTATTTTTAATTAATATTACATCTATTTACTCACCCTTATACCATTAAGAGAATGATATATTCTCCTATGCGTACATACGGCCTACCGTCTTCACGACACGATGAGATTCATCTTCCATGTTAACCATTTCAAGAATGATTATAAAAATATATATAATGAATGAATATTAAATATATGAAATAATAATTTGAATGGAATAATATAATATACACACATATATGTCATTTTTCTTCTTCTATTTGGAACGATAAGAAAACGGAAGTAGTGTTCATGTGTACGTATAACTTATTATCTTTATGAACAGTTCATTCTATTTCATATAAAGATTTATATTATTAATATATTAATATACTAAATATATATGATATATAAATCATTTGTAACATTTTTTAACTAATTAAATCACGATCTATTCTATAGTATCAAGAAAAAAAAAGTCCAAACACATACGATAAACAAAGCAGTTATTACCTGAAACATTTCTTTAACATGGAACTATTAATAAAATAGTAATATACAATTATAATTTAATAATATATGATATCATAAATATTATTATGATTATATTATAAGTTAATAATATGTTTAAAACTAATATATATGAGTTTCAGACACCTATAGAGGGAATCTGACCTACGGTAAGGAATTTTTGTCTCAACTTTAATTTCGTGAAACACATGTTTATACACTAGTAATATGGTGTGTATAATTCCCATGATGTTATTTTATGAGTATTAACAATAGGATTATGGTATGATAATATACATATAAATTTCTTTCAATCAAGGGGAATATGATTCTATTGATTATAAATTGGAGAGTTTTTATTTCACAATCTATTCAATGTTTGGGATTGTTTCATTTTAAGTATCCATTAGGGAATATTTATTATCCATATCCATGGTTTATAAAAATGTTTTCATAAAATGTTTTACTATTAGAAAATGTATTTTTATAATCATTTTATGTATTATGTGTACATTTTACTACATGGTTTGAATAGAATATTTCATTCCTTTTCCAAATGAGGTACTTTTTGACATTATGGGAAAAAGTATGAGAATAATGTTTTTTAACTTATAAACCATGAATGGATTTTAAACATTCATGATTCCTAATGATCTTTAAAATTACCTTATAATTTTGTAGGGTTATTTTCAAATAAAAATATTTCTTTTAAAATTTCTCATCCTTATAATAAAATTAAAATATTTTAATAAATAAAAGTTATTTTCCACAATTACTGTTTTAAATATTTTTTTTCATGATTCCTTTATATGTATTCAAATTGGTTTCAAGAAAAAGGCTTTTCAAAATATTTTATGTTTCATAAATTAATTTTTAAGGAAAATTAAATTTCTAAGTTATTTTTCAAAATCATTCCCCATCAAATATGACATACAATATTATAGTTCAAGAATACCATTAACATTAGTTCTATGAATGTTTTATGTTTTTTTGGCGTGATGTTTAAGAATATAATTTCTTTTCATGGGTTATGAATCTGATTAAATGATTATGAAACCTATTTATTTTCAATAGGTTATGATATTATAATATGTTTATGATACCCATTTCATTTCATGGTTTATGATATGATTGTTTTGGATCTTGAGGAACATGTATGTAAGATTTCATTATTTGATGGGTGGGACCTACATCTCCCTCTAATGCATCATGTAAAGATGGATAACTCATGAGTAAAATATATTATGCATGAACATTATATCATGTTCACAATTCAGGGCATGGACATGGTTTTCATGTCTACAATATTATGTGTGAACCCAATCTTCATTTCCATATATTTATTCAAGGTCGTAATTTCATTACCATAATTCAATGAGTGAACCTGCTACTATTTATACATGTTAAAAGAGTTATAGGTTTATTTGTATTCCATAATTTCATTCTTATGTTAATTCTATGATTTCTTGGATTATATTCTTTATTTCATTATGTTTCATATATTTTGAACAACCAATATTTATTCCATGAATTAGGAATATGTTCTCATAATATGAAGGGTTTAATATTAAAATGTTATTGTTTTGTTTTCATACCCTTATTTTCTTATTAGTCTTATATATTTTCAATGTTTACTCTTACTGAGCATCTGACATTACCCTTTATTATGTCTCTTTTCCCAGTAAATAAAAAAATGTAATAAGTCTGGGATGTCAAAAAAGGGGTATAGGTATGAATAAATAGTATAGAGAAGAAGTATATGTGTTAAAAACTAGGTGTTTATGTTTATATGCTTTTAAAGGAACTAAACTAATAATGTCTTTGGGCATGTTTTTGTGTAATGTATTAAATAATCTGAAAAAGTAATATAATTTATATGTACATCAATGTTGGGTCTCAATATTATGTGAATGATATTGTAAGGTTGCATGTGGATACAATGACCATTATCTATGATAGTGATTCTTGTTTGACCTCTTGTTTTTTGAAGAAACATTAGGAGGTTATGGGGTCTCAGAAAATTTGTAGCACAACATATCATCCTCAGATGGATGGTAATATGGAATAAAAAAATGAAATTCTCGAAGTTTTTCTCCATGATTATTTCATAGACTTTAGAAGTTATTGGGATTAACATTTGGGGTCATATGAGTTCTCTAATAATAATAGTTATCAATCAGACATTAAAATGGAAGCATTTAGTAATTTATATGGCTAACACAAGAACTGGCCACTCTATTGTTTTGAGGGCATTGATGCTTCCCTTGTTTTACCATTTCATGTTCAAGAGAAAATGATCAAGATCATGCTTATTTATCAACATTTGGTGGTGGCTCAATGATGTTAAAAATATTATACTTATCAATGAAATCATCCTTTGTAGTTTTTTTAGTGACAACATTTTCATTAAATATTCACCTGTGTTGGCTCACCATTGACTGAAAAGTAAATTTTTATTATTGAAAAACTTTAGAGGAAAAAATGAGAAACCATGAGTTGGTCCACAAAAATAAATCATAGTAACATTTATGGATAATTTATTCCTTCCATATTCAATCTCCCTAAACAATTTCTATGATAAGTTGGTTACCCATGTGTCTGGTTCCTCTGGTATCAGATCTTGATAGTGAAAGCCCCACATATACTACAACTGGATGTTATCCTTGATTCTAATAATTCCAATATTGAATCCATTAATGATAATTAATTCATTTTTGTCAATATAGTTATATTTATTCTCTTTGAGGTCCACCCTCAATGACTTCCCCACCAGTCTAGAAGATTCTTCTTCAATGGCATTAAGTGACAGAGTCTGTTTGACCACTTCTTCTTCTACGATCAAAAGCAATTCCAAGAATTACTCAACAACTTCACAAGACTTTTTCTACTGGTTAGTGGAACCACTTTCCATATACTTATCTTTCAACTTATTTGTTGATAGTGTATCCATTATAGGTGAAAAAAAGAATAATTATTACACTCTTTAAAATTCCCTTCCAACTCATGTTTCTCCCTGAGCTTAGAGATCTATCTCTATACACCTCTTTCTCTAATTATCATACACTAGATTTACTCCGAAATATCCTCTACCCATCCATATCATCCTCAGGATACTGGGTATGATCATAAAATGAAAACCATTCAAAACGATTACCCAATTCAACTGTTGCCACATCCCTTTCTCCCATGGGAGTTTTGGGAGGTGTGACATTCACTATGAAATCCCCTACAATAACAATGGAATACCTCTACATATCATGAGGAGTTGTGTGTTTTTTACCTACAACAGCTTCCATATCATAATGGGAGGATTTTGTTTCCCATTTCATCCTAGATATAGTAGAAACATCAGTATCAGTGAAAACACCCGAGCCCATTGCATTCCCCTGAGAGGCCACTACCACCAGAGGGTTCGGGCCATTAAGATCCCCCTGTAGTCTGCTGAACATCTCCTTGACCTTTAGATCATAAGGTGGAGGCTTATATTACACCATCTATATAAGTGTAGCTGCCCTAGACTTTGAAATGGGATCAATTTGACTAACCCAAAACATCATGTTGCATCCCACGTTTTACGAGATACATTGCACTAAGAATTCAACACCAAAGCATTACCCTTAGACTGGTCAGCACACTGATCAGACTCAACCAGTTTTCAAAAAAAATCATAGAAACAGAACAATTCACACACAAAAAAACTTTCTTGAGTTGCATCCACCTCAACCATGAATATCTAAGGCTGAGTAGCAGTCAATTCAAGGTCCATTTTCAAATCATGCATGTAAGACTTCTGGCCATGTACCATTTTATTACACAAAGAACATAAATTATACTATGTTTCTAGAATAACTGGTAGTTTATACCTAAACCCGTTAAAAATAGAAACCCAGAAAAAATTAGTAAGTGAATTTGATACGATAACTTCTATATAGGTTCTAGGTAAAATTGGATGACATATGGATCAAGTCAGAGTATACAAGAAAATAAAATTACATACGAGATTCCTATGCATACCGTGAATTGAAGGGTTCTGAAACGGTTGGGTATGTTCTAGAAAACATAACCCAATAGCCATGGAAGATGAATCCTACTTCATATGATAGCCATATAAACATTTTAAAAGGATAAAACAAGACCCATTGAAGAAGTGAGGATCACTTTACCAAGAAAAAATTAGATCATCCTCTAAAGCCAACCTGGTTATGATGATTTTAGAATCTAGAAGCCCAAGTATCGCACGCTCCTTGAGTCCCCATGAATCAAAGATGAAGTAGTAAAAATCATCCAATGATGGTAATTGAATCCTGAAAAGAGAGATCAGAGTCATATTTATCAAGTTATAAAATTTGGTGTACATCTGAGTTTAAATCGATAATTGTGAAGCTCCACTAAAGATGTTTGGAACCATCAAGATTAGATCTATCTAATGGAATGAGGGGATACAGTCAGGGTTTGAGAAATGGGTAAATAGCAGAGGTTTACCACCTTTGAATGGCACCAAAGTACCCTCACCCATCACGGGGGAGGGTCCATAGTGAAGGACATCAGTGGCTAGGGCATGTTCGACCATGAATAGATCTCCCCAATGAAAACCTTTATAATTCCAATAAAAGAAATAACCATATCTATTATAAGCACTACTTCATAATGTATTAAATAAATATAAATATAATATAATCCTAAAATGTCAATAATCATAGTGAATTTGAGAAATTAGATACATTGAATAATAAATTGAAACATAAATACCATGAAATTATTTAAATATCTACAACATGCCCTTAAAATTCATTTATATTCTATTACTATAAGAGATAACCTGGGTATGTACATAAGAGATGGGTGAGTGTTAATGACTAGTAAGGGAATAATCAAATAATACCATTATTTAAGTAATACATGTGAGTTAGGGGTTAAATAACGTAGAATAAATGGGTGAGAATCAGAAACATGAAAATCAAAGAAAGATATAAGATGATAAAATTGAGCAATCATTAGAATGTGAAAAAAATAATACATGAAATCATAAGAATAAGGTAAGGATAACCACCGAGAAATAATAATGTAGTTTACTTAGGATACACTCTCATTTACAATAAATAAAATCTCATGAGATAAAAACAATACCTAATGATTCGTAGGGATATATAATTTCGGGAGCACCCACCACATTCATATCATGTACATGTATTGCTTTTACACATAAATCATAAAAAAGAACAAATTTCATCATTTTTATCCCATGATAATGGATTTTGGGTTATATATGTAGAATAATATAATCCATTAAGGATATGTACATAATGGTGATTACCTTTTTGTTAAAATAGGGTTGGGTATTCACTACACAAATGTTTTGCATGAAAATTGAAGGATAATTTTGGAGACATAATAGGTGTACAGAAATTTTCATGAGGGGGTTTAATGAGATTTTAAGGGTGTATATAATTAATTTCATATCAAAATAATAGTATGAAGGATGTGTAAAATAAATATTACAACATGATCAATTTATATTAAAAGGGCATAATACAAAAAAATTCTACGGGAATAATGTTGAGAAGGATAGGATCCCATACCTTGAGAGGGAGCCTTTCAAATCATGGGAGGAGTTTCTAATGATCATGGGAACATAGTATCAGGGATATATAGGGGTTTATGATGATAAAATAAAATTTAAATGGGTTTTTAGTGAAGTGGAGTGGATGTTTGGTGGGATATTTATAGAAAAAAGATGAATTATTTATTACGTTCTATTCATTGGTCTTGTACTGTATACGATAAAATGAACAAAACCGAAAAAAATACAATGGTTTTTGAAATTTTTTTCCAAGAAATAATATTTTTTAAAAAAAATTATAATTCTAATAACTAAAATCATTAAAATAATATCATTGTATTTGTGGAATTGAGTTATGTTCACAAAGAATTAATTTTAAAAACAAAAAATATAATATAGGGTTTTTTGGATTCATTGAGGGTTTATAAAATAAATAAAATAGCATCCAAAATACATTATTTTAAAAATAAAATCATTAGTTTTCAATTTTTTATTTTTATTTCATTAATTAAATCAATTTTAATATTTTATTATGTCAAAATATAGTCTGTATACCTATTCCAAATTTAATTTTTCGCAAAAAAATTTTATTTGTTAGAAAATAATGATAATATAACCACTGGGTAATTTAGATATTATTATTTAAAAACTTATTTTTTTACCAATATAATTTTCTAAATATGATTATTTTAACCTTTAAATAAAAATCATTATTATAGGAAAATAATACCTTTTACAACACTAACACCTTTCTTACCCTTATAAAAATGACATTAGACTTAATTTTTAACAAGATCATTATATATCAATTTAAAATAATAGAAAGATATAAATAAAATCATTATTTTATTTAAATATTTACTATAAAATTTTATACTACCATGATCTAGATACATAATCCCTTATTACACTATTATATGACCTAAGGGTATGGTTTTTGACTGTGGTAATTTCTTTGGGTGATTCGATGAACCCAATCATATTTTGATAATAATATTCATGATCTTTTCCAATAAACAGTTTTGATCAAGTTTTATTAATTGAATATATACTAGGTCATGGTCATGGGAAAATCATAGTGATTCCACCGAACTCATAAGATCCAATAAATGTGATTCATACGGTACGATCCTACTAGATGATGCCTTTGCTTCTTCTGTTGTCATTATTTAGACTTAATCATGACACTTGATATATGAAAATCATGATGGTAATCATAATATAAATATATTATCAAAGCATATTATTAATTACAGTGTTTTAATTTTGATATGATAATTTTTTTATTTTTCCCAAATAATCGATGTTGTGCATGTGTTTTCTATAACTACATTTCTTAATTTTGGCATTTAATCCTTAAAAATGGAATTTAATTTGCAAAAGATCAGGTCATTAAATTCTTCCACTAGTCAAAATATTCACCCTAGAAATTCAATTTTATACACAAAAATTGATGATGATAGTTATAATTCATCTCCATTTCTAGTTCCCATATTAATTCATTGAACTTGTTGTTCTGACACAAATTTTTGTCCAAATGAGTTGTATTACTTCATATAACCTTTTCTCCTTGGTATAATATCTTCATGGGATTCTCTTTGTATGTAGTATTGTTCTCATAGGGTAAAAACTATGAATTTAGTACATGTGCGGTGTCTGGTATGTACTACCTCAAGAGGGATACCTAGGAAATTTTTTTTACTTATGATATATTTTGTGGAAATGTTAGTTGACATGCCAAATATTCAATGCAATCAAGGATATTAAAGGGTATGATGTATCTATGGCTAATATTTTCATTCTTCTCAAATGTCATTAAATTATCCTATGGTGATATATGAAGAATCACTCTATATAGTTCCTCATACTCTTAGCATTGTTGCTGACTACCTGCAATGATTTTTTTGTTGAAAATGTATAGATTTCATATGACACTGAATTGTTTAAACCATCTCTGTCATATATTAGTTATGATTAGGTCACAAATAATTCCACACTCCAACATTATCTCGACATGTTATAGTTTTAAATTCAATCCCATATATATCTTCATAATGTTCCATTTTATTTCTATAGTGGAAACTGTTATTATATGAGAACTCCACTAGTGGAAGGTGTTGATACCAACATTCATAAAAATCCATTGAACATGATCTCAAAATAACATCTAAAGTTTGAATTTTTCTTTCACACTGACCATCCATGTGAGGGCGATAAGTAGTACTAATACAAAACTATATGTCCAAATATTTCTAGGTGATTCTGTAAAACCTCATGGTATGCCTTAAATCATGATTTGAAATAATGTAGAGTGGAAATCCATGAAGTCTTACCACTTCTCTTATATATATTGGTGATATGTGGAAGAGAATGATATTCCTTAAAAAAAATAAAACACACTGACTTTGTAAAGAGATCAACAACCATCATGATGGTTTTGTTTCCTTTATATGTCATAGGGATTCCTAATATTAAATCCATATTTATTTTTTAATACATACATTATTTTATGGGAAATAGTTAAATTATAACCTTATAATTATATCATTTATTATTTTCTTTTCATCATACAAAGTATCAAGAAAACAAATATACAATCTCCCTCCTCATGTCATCCCCACAAATGTTTTTCTAAAAATACCTATATATCATAGTTTTTCCTAGACTAATAGATAATGAAGAGCTATTTTAAATATCCATAAGTTCATTTTACATGTTTTTATGGGACACATATCCAGGTCCTAAACCATATAAATCCTAATTCAGCAAAGTTTACCTATAAAATATTTAATAATTTTTTATGTTGCTTAGTGTGATATTTTTGGGACTCATTGATCCTCTCAAGAATGGATTTATTAACTATTATTTATGAAAGTAAGTATAAATATTATTTTATTATTCCCATGTATACCCGTTTCATGTACAATAATATTAAATCCCTTTAAATCCTCATCATGGATAGGTTTACAAGATCCTTTTTTACTTAGAGAATCATCGACTTTCTTTGCGTTTATAAAAACATAATGGACTGAAAAATTATAATCCCTAATAACTTATAACCAACTTCATAAAAATATATTATTCTACTTTTATGTGAATGTATAATTTAAGATTTTATGATCTCCATACATGTCACACTTATCCCCATAGAGATAATTTCATAAAATATTCAATGTAAAGATAAATGCAACCAATTCAAACTCATGGATTGGGTAGTTTGAAACATGGATTATTAATTTTTCAGCATAAAAGGCTATCAAATTTTCATCTTACACATGTATATAAATCATTCCATTTTTTGATGCACTATGATAGATAAAAAATCCTTTCATAGTTGTGGTTAATGTGAGCACATGTACAGTGGTTAGTCTCTTCATATACTCTTTAAATCTATCCTCACATTAATTAGTCTATATATGCTTCAATACTTTAAATGTTATCTTGATTAGTTGTCTTAAAAATCATGAGTGTTTTCTCAGAAATCGAAGATAATACCTTGCTAACCATAAGTAACTATGGATCTCTTTCACATATGTTAGTCTAGGTCATCATTTAATAACCTATTTTTTATAGGATCTACTTATATCCATTTCCCATACAAAACATCCCCCAATAATGTTACTTATTCCATACAAAACTCAGATTTACTATAATTTGTATAAAACTTCTCTTCCCACATGGTCTTTTGTAAAACATTCAAGTGCTTCTCAAGCCCTCATTTCATTTAGAGTAGATAAGAATATCATATAAAAACACTACCCAAAATTTTTCACGGTAACCCCCAAAGAATATATTCATTAAAAAAATTAGATAGATAGATTATTAGTGATTCTAGATTGAATCACTATGAACACATAATTCATATATCTTGTATGATAAGTGGTTATGGGAATATTATCGTTATTCACCTTTAGTTGATAATATCGTCACAAAAGATCATCCTTGGAAAGGTACTGGTCTCCACAGTGCAGTTCAAATAAGTCATCAATCCAAGTTAAATGATTCTTTTTATTTATCATGACCTTGTTGATATTAGGTTAATCAATTAATATTTTAATTTACCAATCATTATTTTTGATGAATAGTTTTGCTACACCACATGATGATGTAATTGGACATAGTAATATTTTAGCTAAATCATACGGTAGTTTCTTCTTAAACTCGTCATGTTTAGTGGGTGCATTTAATATGTAATCATGGTTATGGGAAACACTCTTAGTATAAGATTGATCGAGAACTCATCCTATACTATTGGAATAAAACTAGGAAATTCACTGGGAAACCCAACAGTGAATTCTCTTAGAATGGGAATGTTATCAAGGATCATATTTTCCTTAGTCTCAATTATTTGAGTAAGATACACTTTCTCATAATGATACAATATCCATCATTGATAGGATAATTCCAAAGGATATTGATCATACTCAATTAACTTGTATAGAATTGGTGGGAGATAAATATGGTGGTTTCTTTCTCTCTAAAATTTAAGTTGGGAAAATAAAAGGAAATCAAATCAACACCCATAATGGAATCAAATTACACTAAAGGGAAGATCAAAATATTTGTAGGGAAATTCATCCCAAAAAACATGGTAGTGTATGAGTGACTAACGTAATGTGAAATAATGGACCAATTTTTAATCATAATCGATAACTAAATATCCTTATTTTTAGGTGGTGTTTGAATAGATATACTAAGAATTTGAGATATTAAATAAGTTATTGAACCATGGATGATTATCTATCCTTCCACTATTTTATTCTAGTTATAATAATATACATATTGAAAAATTAACTGAGGGAGAGGAATTTTTAAACTATTACAAACTAAAAGAGAAAATGTGAGCATTAAATGTATAACTCATAAATGAAATATTTTCCATTACCAATGAATTTAAACATTTCAATATATGTTTTCCATGACATATTTTCTAATAAATGTTTTTTTGTGAATTTTTATTCCATTCATAATGGACCTCAAATTACTTGTGAAATTACCGAAGCATATCCTTTTGAAGTGTTGAAACTTGTGTAAAACATTTCCTATTTAAAATGCTCTTGGTAAAGAATTATTTAATAACCAATGTACTCTTTTAAGTGTTATTAACCCTATGTAAAACTGTGCTAGAGCCACATCAACTTTTAGTATCCATAAAAGGGTTTTTTGGTTTGAATCTATTAATATACATATTAAAAACATGTAGGGATGTTTCTTATTCATAGTAATATACCCATGGATCTGTATATAAATTTTCTAATCCTAATCCAAAAAACTAAGTAGACTATGCTTCTAATTCCATCTATGACAAACCATGTATTTTATAAATTTTATATTTTGATTTATTAAAAAAGCTCCCACATAATTCAATAAATGTTTATTGATAGAAATATTGTCTTTGGAAAATTGAATACATTGAATCTTGTATATAATGTACTTATTTATAACTCCACATCAATCCATTAATATTGATTGATCTTTTAATATTTTGTATGATATCTTGGATAAGTATGTAATAAAGAAGTGAGTTATAAAGAACATAAAGAGAATATCAAAAATAAATTTATGAAAGAAATAATTATTACTATAGAGGTATATCAATAACACATAAAAGGGGTGAGAATAATAAACATGAAGATAAAATAATGATATAATATGATAAAATTAATGAAACATGGGAATGATGAAACAACATAAAACATGACATCATATGAATAATTCTAGGATAACTATCAGAAAATAACTACATTGTTTTCCTATGATTGCCTCCCAAATTCCATACATGACATCTCATAAGATAAAAACAATACCCAATGCATTATAGAGATATATAATTCTATACCTAATCAGCTTATTCATATCATGTCAATGTGTTAGTGTGACACATAGATGCTACAACATAAGAAATAATTTCATCACATATAATCTCATAATTAAAGATTGTGGGTAATATACATGGGAGTCATAATGAGGAGTGAAGAAAAAGATGGTGGCGTGACTCCATTGGTAAAATCTCAAGTGCAAAAAATTATTTTCGACTGTAAACCCTAATCTATATGATCTTTGTGATGTCTATATCTCAATTCTATAGATCAAGAAGACAATATCATCATTTGACCCATAATGGGAGATAAATTTTAAAGGCAATTGTGAAAAAATGAAAAAGAAAAAAACCTTCCAGAATATAGCATTGTCGATTGATCAACTAAAAGACCAAGACAAATTTCCTTCCATGAAGGACTTAAAGGAACATATATTCCCAAAAACTACCATTACGAAACCAAAATAATGAATAAAATTGGATGATAGTCAATTTTCAGTAGAGGCTGAGCCTGTGGCCCTTCAACATCGTATGAAGATGTGTAAATTTTCTATTATGTGTTGTACATCAGTACTTAAGAGATATAAACCCTAGATGTAAATTGATCTTAAATTGAGAATGAATCACTTTTTGGGTTTCCCTGATTGGAAACTGGTTCCAATGGTCCATGGTTATTTTCATATTTCATTGAAATCATAGGAGGAATTAGATCATGTCTCAGAATTAGGGAATATTAATCTAAAACCCGATATTCTTTGAATTTCAGAATGGGACTTTTCTTTTAATCCTCATACACACAAGAACACAATGGTGCAGGTGTGTTGTTGATTATACGTTCTAAACTGGTTCTTCTAGAACCCTAAGATAAAAAATGATATAATGTCATACATGGTTACCCCCCTTTAGATAGATCATCATAATATAAATACAAAACTGGGTTTTTTTGAAAGAGTCATTCATGATTTCAAACTAGACTGTATACTCCTAAATACTATTATATGTAATTAAAATGATTATAAAATAGAAGTTATAATTGAATATGAATGAAAGTCCCCATTTTTGTGAGTTATGTAAGATAATGGGACATTCCCTCCTAAATTATAGGGTGGGGAAAGACCAATCTGTCCATCCAAAGGCTAATTATTGGAATATGGTTATAAGAAACAAGAGATACCAGTACAATCTTTTAGATAAACTAGATCCTCCAAAGAAGAGGAATAAAGTGTGGGTAAATAAATCAATTTACTCAAACCAATCAGTAGAAAAAACTGGTAAAACGTGGGACGAACTTATAGAAAATGAGGAGAATTCTAATAAAAAACATGATATCTTAAAATACATTGAAAAACTAGTCATGGATTCCATTAAAAAGCCCAATATGAACAAATATTAGATGATCCCCATAAGTACTCTTATAGAGAACCTGGAAAACAATGTATCGTTGTCAAAGATTCCATGGTGGCAGACACTATTAAAAACCCATGAAGGTATGAATGTACAATGGATACCATTGATAAGGATAATGAAGAACAATGTGATAATGATTCTTTGATGAATGAAAAGGATTTAGACTCTTCTTCCCAGCCTACTTCAAGCATATCCCATGAGAAACATACCAAAATCCCCTTGGATATTTGTGTTATCTCACCTACTGCACAACAGGTTTTGGGTCTCAAATCCCTTAAGTATTGTGGGATTGCGTCAGCTCAATTGTTGCCTTATTTACACAATTATTCTTATAATGGTGGATTTCATATCCAAGGGGAATGAATTCATAAGGAGTTTATAATTATTGAGGAAGAAACCCCTCCGCCCCCTCGAAACTGGTTGACATCAATTGTGCTGATATTTTGGCTTTTATTGTTGATGGAATAGGTTTCATTATTTCAGATTCTGCTTCAATTATGGTTCCAATCCCTACTAATTTTTTTCATAATAATTTTCTTATGATAGTAGGTACACAAAAACATTTTATATTTTTAATTATAATGAAAATAATTGAATTTATTAAGCGGCAGCCCAATGGTTACTCCATCGAAGGTTTCTTCACATATTGTAAATGATACGAATTTGAATATAGATACTACCAATGTTCTTACTTTTTATTTTGAGGGTAGACATGGAAAGAAACCTAGTCCAGCCTCATCCCAAATTTTCAAAATATCCTCTAGGTGGAATGGATTTTGATGTAAAAAGGGGGGTTACTCCAGATGTAGGTTCCAATGAATATTCTTTTTTGGAACTATCAGGGTATTTAAAACCCTAACACTTTTATTGTTCTTAAAATACTTCTCAACACTCATCATCATAACATATTTTCTATTTATGAAGCTAATGTTAATTTCTTTTAAAAAATAATTCAACTTTTCTCTTATGGTTATAATTTGTTAGGTTCTTTCAAAGAATGTACTGTTGTTGTAAACCTTTTGTTTTATATCATGCCTCACTAAAAAATGTGAATATTTTCCATGTTTCAGAGAAGATGTTAACTTTCTTACTTTAATTTGAAAATTCACACATTTTTTGTTCTATGCCCTTTGCATAAAATAAATACCAATATAGAAAACTTCTTTGGAATGAACATTCTTTGTTGTAAAACATTATTCACAATCCTTGGTTTATGATTGGTGAATTCAATTCCATCCTCTGCTCATGTAAGAAAATGTTCCCAACCCACTCTTCTATCTCCTACAAAACGACTCAGAATCCATTTCCTTTATCAAAGAATGAATCATTGATATGCTAATGAATTGAAATATGAACTATATCAGATGTTCTATTTGGCCACCCATCAGATAGGTCTTTACCAACATTATGCTTAACTAGAGATGTATGGTTAGCAATGAAACTTCAAGGAATTTTTGGTTGGACAACTAGACTAGTACCCCTTTAATCTCCATGTTTCCTCCAAATAATTTTTTGGAAAACACATATTGTTCTATTAGAGAGGTGTTAAATTCTTATACATCTAACCTTCATGATAACATTATTCAAGTCATTGATAATTATCCCTATTCCAACTCAGATGAATTATTTGGGAACCTGCTCAAAATGGTTTTCTCGACTACAAAAATCATTACAATCACAACTTCAATCATTCAGAAAAAAATTTAGTTGGTTAATGTTTTTTGATAATCCATGGATTAATCCCTTTAGTTTTACTCATGTTTGGTGTATTGAGCATAACAGATTTCCCACAGATGGTTGTCCTAAATCTTTTGGGATTCCAATTTTATCTAAATGTAACTTATGTACACAACATCGAGAAGATACCAACCATATTTTATTATATTGTGGTACATTTTATGATATTTAGAACTATATTTTTGAAATTTCTGATTGCAGATAGCTTCTTCTGGACACTCTCAGTACGCAAATAAAGTGTTGTGTGGAAATTCAAGCCTCTCAAAAAATCAAAAATATTTTCTTAGGTGTTGTGGATGCTATTCTCCATGTGATATATTTGACAGAAATTCTATCATTTATAACAGTTCATCATTCTGTCGAAATGCATGTCAGATGTGGATCCTCAATTCCATCCAATAAGGTTCCTCGATTTAGAAGGCTTACTATGAAAACTCTGTCGAAGACATTGAAATTATTCTACATCTTCAGATTGAAGGAATCTATCATCAGACTTGTATTAATTGTGAATTGTTATGTAAATACTTATTACTATACTGGATTAATGTTAACGCAGACAGTGTCACTAATGGAAATCCTAGTCCCTAGGGTTATGGTTCTATCTTCAAAGACAACCATGGGAAATGCCTTCGTTGTTTCTATAGAAGCTATAGAACCGGTTCATCCAAGGAATCTAAAATGATGTTGTGATCCCCACTGTATACTTTTCCAAGAAATAGGGTTGGACTAATATTTGGATTGAAAGTGATAAAACCACTATTGTGGAGGTCATTTGGAATGGAGTGGTTCATATTGCTTGGCCGCTTAAAACATGAAAGATGAACTATCTTCATTCGATCATGGAGATCAATTACATTGACACTCATTTCATCTGTAAATCAAATAGTGTGGAAGATAACCATGATAATAAGGGATTTAATTAGGACAAAACCTTGCTAGATGACCTTCTGGATGATCTTCTTCCATTTTATGATAATGATTTTAAAAAGATTACATCGTTTAGACTATTGTAATACACTATTTTTTAGTATAAGAATTTGTGTCTTGGTCATTGAACAAGGAATAAACTCTAAAAAATGGTTGTAGAAAACTAATTATGGATAGTTATGTCAAGGTTAATAAATTTAAATGGAAATGGGGTTTGATATTCACTACACAAAAGTTTTCCATGGGAAATCATAAGATAATTCTACTACCATAATGAGTGTACCTAAAGATACATTAAAGTGATAAATTAGAGTGATAAGGGTATCTCATTACTTGTAAATCCTAATGAAGTAAGAGGGATGTATACAAACATATTACAATATGAATAATTAGAAATAAAAAGGAATAATACAAAGAATGTGATTGAATAAAGAGGTGTAGGTGAGGATAAATTCCCATTAGAGGGAGATTATAAATGATTCTGAGTAAATCCTTAAGATAAAAAGAAATACATTGAAGTTATATATTGAGTGATATCGAGGGGAAATTATTTATCATTGGGTTTTGGAGTGAATAAAAGTTGGAGTATTGTTGGGTATTTATAGAAACCTTGATGGAAATTATTTATTTATTTATAAACATTTGTTTTGACTCTATATGGAAATGAATTTAGAACCAATAACCACCCCATAGGGTTTTCCCATGGATTATCTAAGATTTGAGTGGATTTAAATATTTTATAAGTCTAAGAACCAAAAATCATTAAAATAAAAATCTTTTTTATGTGTAAGTGGGTCATGTTTATGAGAAATTATTTTTTTAATCCTAAAAATACAATATAGGTTTTAGAGGATTCATAAGGGTTTATAAAATTAATAAAAAATAAAAAATATATTATTTTAAATGTAAAATATATATTTATTAATTGATACATTTATACCATTTCTTACATCACATTTGGGAAATTACGATATCTTAATAATGACCATATATTTATAATGTGTTTAATTTTTTTTCCAAAAAATTATACAATCATAGAAAATTATTAAAATTACACCACATAATCATATTGGAATTCTGATTTCAAATATAATATTTATTTTACCAAATTAATTTTTTATAGATTAAAAATGTCTTTTTAAAATAGAATTCTTTTTTATAGGAAAATATTAGTTTTTACAACTATCATATCTTTCTTTCAATAATAGAAATTACATTAGAAGTCAACAAATTATATTATAAGTTATATTTTAATAAACATTATTTTATTATAATATCTTATTAAAATATCATTAATTAAGAAAAAGAATTTATCGAAATTATATCCTTAATGTAAAACATGCATACATACCAAAAATAAAATATTTATTTCTTCATATTAATTTAAATTTTTAATAAAAATAATTATATAAACAATAATAAAAATAATAAAAAGTGAAAAATAAAATCATTATTTTATTTAAAAATAGATTAAAAAATTAAAACTAACGGGTTATGGATATATAACTACTTATTAAACCAATGAATTTCCAAAGGGTAACGTGTATCATAGTGGCACATTGTGGGGTGGTTTGGAAAACATGGTTTTAGTCAAGATCTAAATAAGATTTAACATCTTCCATAAATGTTTTTTCTCATCCTTTATTTGTTTATCATGGATTTGGATAGGTTAAATGGGTGTCCTAGAAATTCCATCTCCCTTATATTCTTAGATAAATGGGAATCATAGATCATACTATTTGAGGAAATTGATTCATTTTTCTATCACAATGAGAATTTATCATAAACCTTAATATATATTAATCATAATGGGAAATGTAAAAAGGACATATTATCAATGTTTTTGATTTTAAATAGTATTTTATAATAGATTGTAAATAATGTTTATTATATTAAAAGTATAAAAGAAATGAATTCTCAATAGAATAATTTCTTAATGAGGAATTTACTCATTAAACAGGTAAATTCAGTTCTAATATTTTATTTTTTTACATCATTATCTGATTGGGAAGAAATATATTTTTACTCCAAGGTATGTGGTTCCATTTGAGATAATTTAACAACTTGGAAGGGTCATATAGATCTTAGTGTTACCACCAAAGTTTTCTTCCTTTCGTAGTGTTTTCTATGTGTCTGAAATGAAGATGTAACAACCAAACACATGTAATGTTTTGGATTGGGGAGACCTTAAATTTTAACCTTATATGTTAGTGAATGAATAAAAATTTCAAATTGGTGATTCTCAAGTAAATGTTCTACGTTTGATGTTTATATCTTTTGTCTAATTTTAGTGGCAGAATGGTTTTGATATTCATAAGATATGGGAGTGGGAGTATATTTTGAGGAAGTGATGGCCTCATATAATTATGGGCATACCTTCCTTATCATAGCATTATTCAAGAAGAAAAAAAATGGTGGGGATAATTTTCCAATAAAACTATTTTTGGTAATTCCATTTCTCTTTTAATTTTATTTATCAATTTTCTAATCCCATATTTTTTTGGTTTTTTAGTATTAATTAAATTTTGAATATAAGGGTTGAGTGGTTATCAATATATGGACCATAGATTATTTCTAGAAATACTATAGTTGTTCCACCAACTGACCATGGTGGGATACTGACTTGCTAGTGGAATTTCATTGGATAACTCAGGCTATAAAGGTCCACCATCTAGTTAGTGGAAAGCCAGTAGTTATATAATGGAAGAGTGAAAATACAATGATTCTACCTGAACTATTTACTAGAATTTTCTCCACCACCACCCCACTAGTAGCCATCTTATTGTCTGGTATATGGTCTCTGGATCACCAGTGACTTTGTTTTTCGATGAAAATTATGGGAAATATCATATATATTTTTACACTAGAACCCATGTTTGAAATAAGAATCCTTATCCATTGACTTACACTCGAACCATTTGAATATAGGTCCTCTCTTTAGATAATATTGGATGTCCCAACCTGAATCCTTATAGACTGAAGCACCGATTAAAGCCATGCCCCTCTAGCAGTGTGTCTAACTCTAGTTTGTTCTTATATCTTATTCATAATTTTTTTTCTAGTTGTTTCGTTCTTTGGATAAATTAGGAATCCCATTTTTATTCATTGTATGTATAATTATAATTAGGAATTTTGAATCTATGGTTATTTCTATTAATTCATCAAGTCATATACCTCTCTTTATCTTCATTATTTCTTCTAGTAATCAATTTAAAAGTGTTATGAGGTTGGTGGTTTTCGGAATTGTGTTTATCTTCTAGACCACACATGCTTGATCTTATAAATTGGTTTCTAGAAATTTTTATTGGCATGATTAATGATTTGATGAATCAAGGTGGTTTTTAAATATTGAAATGAAATGGGTTTCTCATTCAGTTTTGTAAAACAAAAGGGATATAAAAACATGTTTTTTATGGTTGGATAGTTGGTATGACTATCAATATATGAAATGTTCATTGAAAAGTTTTAATATAGTATATGCAACTATGATCATTAAAAAGGAAGGGATCTATCCTCGGAGATGAACTATTACCCATTATGCTTATTTCTCTAGGCTGATGTGTGCGTTACATGACCAAATATATGGAAAGGACCCACACATATGATTGAAATCATACCCCATAGGATCATTATTATATGGTAATCATTGAACCTGGTGTCATATAGATTAAATAAATTGAATAGGGATCCTCAGTAACCTGGATATAATGTTTCCTTAAGGTTTTTTCCTCATTTTTATTCATTTAATTATTTATACGAAATATTTGTAAATAGGTTTATTATTATTGTTTTTCGTGTTGTTGAAATGGTGTTTAATATGATTTTATATTGAATTGTTTAAAATTATATCTCATTAATTATCATTATTTACTTGTGAATAATTGTATTATATTATATTTTCTTCTTTTGAGGAATAAGGTTAGATCCTACTGGGATTTTGTTGGACACATCCTATATATACCTTTAGGTTTATATCGATATGGTTTCATCTGATGATGGTAAGGATATGCCACCAAAGGGTATAGAGGGTTTTGTTTATTAATAGGGTGTGGTAATATAGGGGTGACTACATGATATGTGGATATAGGTTGTTATGATACATATTTACGTTTCATTGGGTTGTGGCTTTTAGATCCTTTATTTTCTTCACTATAATGTCTTTTCCACTATTGAAATTTATTAGAATGACAAGCTTATATTTAATCATGTAAAGATGTTTTATGATATTTTGTGGAGAAATAATTCCCAAAGGTATATTGTGATTCCCTAGAACTTCTATATAGTCCACATGGATCAGGTACACCACACAAACCATGTTAGGGTTGTATTATGATTTGAAGATATTAGTAATCTTGGTTGTTTTATGAAAATATCTCAATGTTAACTATAATATATGCAAAAAAGGATTAAACTCTCACATGGATGGTAACTAGTATTCATTTTTATATTACCAAGTGATAGATTGAGTATATTTTAATTAGTATAAAATTAGCTTATCACATAAGTCATTTGACATTAGACATTTAATAGCCAATGTTAATTTTTCTATATCATTGATCAATAAATAAACAGCATCAAAATCCTAGTGTAGTTAGTTTGGAAATAAGTTTTTTAAAAACATATTATAAATATACCTTAAGAAATCATTTTTTAATAAAATCATGTTAAATGTTCAAGGTGAAATCTTTTAATACGGACATTACTGATTTACATTTTTTTTACATTTCATAAATTTCTCCTTTATCTTCCAAAAAATTAGTACTTCTCACTGACCACTATTATTAATTCCTCCTAAACAGTTCATTTAACTAGATTGGAATTTTATTGATGCGCTTCAATTTTACCTTTCCCAAAATTAAATGTGGTACACTAATCTTATTTTATTTATTTTAATTATTTTTTTCATCATATAAATTTTTTTAATATATTATGTGGTTTTTGATGAAGATTAATATTTAAAATATTGTACAAGTTAATAAGTGTCCACATAAGATCTAAAATTCAATGATTAAAATTCCAAAATATATTATCATCATGAATAAAATGAATGTCAGTAAATAACATGTAAATTCACAGTACATAAGAATTAATAAAGAGAATATTAAGAAACATTAAATATTGTTTTTTCATTTGATTCATACAATTTTCTAGTCATTTTAATTTTTTGGTTGTTCTATCATATTTTATACTATATTGAATCATTTTTCATAAATTATAGGTTTTGGTAGAGTAGTTGTAATTAAATTAATTTTTTTAAATATTATATTTTTATATTTTTAATAAAAATGAAATATGTTTAAAAAATATTCCATGTTGTTTATGAAAAACCCCTTGTGGAAAATATATTTTCGAAAAATTTATATTAAATGATTGATTTGTAAAACTTTCTACTGTATAAGTAATTTTCATACTAATATTGAAAGTGTTTGGGATTTTCATTTGGGGGGGGGGGGTGGTCAATATCTATTATAATAATAATTGAAATATAAAATATATTTTTTGGCTTAGTTAAATAACCAATGTATAATTTTTGTAAAAACTATCTTATTTATCACGTGCTTTTAAGAAATATTATAAAGAAAAAAATTGATCTTAAATACCCTTTAATTCACTTGTGTGTAGTTCATATATAATAAATTTCCAAATAATCGTAGTCAAATATTTATTGGTGGTGTGAATGTTGAATATATTATTCCTATTTAAAATTTGAATTCCTTTTAAATTGTGTTTCAAAATAGGTGTTTACTTTGAGGGAAATATATATATATATGAATTTCAATTATTTCAAAAGTATAAATCCGACACCTTAAATTTAGAAATCATATTGTTTTACAAATAATTAATAACAAGTCGTTTTATGATTTTTTTTCAAGATAGTTTTTTGAATTCTGGTTAAGAAGAAATGGTGTCTTGTAAATTCAATAAACACCATATATTTTTTTTAAAAAATATACAAATTGTTGATTCAATATAAGGTTTATATTTTTTCCTAGAAGCTAATTAATAAAACTGGGTATCATATCATTCCATTCCATGGGAGATTAACTCATCTATTCCATCATCACCGATTCATATCCTAACAAATTTTAGTATGGATCATTGATTGGAATATCATTAATGTTTATGTAGGAGGTAATGATTTCTTAGTAATACATAACATTGATTTAAGAAGTAATATTTCTAGTTGAATGCAGCACTGCTACCTATATATCTTAACATGCTTCACTAATGTGGGTTCTCTATTAAAATCTCAATTATAAAGGGTTCAAGAAGGTGAATTTAATGTTATGAGTAATTGTTTGATATTATTATAATGTTTATATTGGTTATGAATTAACAACATATGTGTTTGAAAAAGATAATAGAATATATTTCACCCAATATCTTAGGCTATTTTAATGTATGTTCCACCTCATAGTTTGTGTGCATGAATTTGGTAACTATGCATGACTTTAGATTCATGCATTTTCCCATGTAGTTTAATAAGATATTACCCATTATGAATGGATAAAATAGATTTCATAAATTTATGGGATTAAATGAATAATTCAAAAGAGAATAAACGTATATTGATATATTAAATATCGATAACATATTTAATTTAATGAAATACATATCAGATGACTATATTATATAATGATACCCCTCTAATTCGATAAAACTGATTGTATTAAATGATCCTAACAATCACATAATCTAGAGACATTGTTTATTAATAGGAATGTAATTACCACCCCTTATACATTTAAGGTTCCAAAAAAATTTTATGGGAACTATTAACTGTGTTAATACTATTGAATACATGAGGATTTTTTTGATGCCATGGTGGGATGTATAAATAATACAATGAATAGAAAAATATGGTATACTCATCACTTCATGTACACCTTGATTATGTTCATCATTTCAAACACATATTGATTATTCTAATAACATATTGATAATATATATTGGTTTTATTCCACTGCATTTTTCATACTATGATACCCTAAAATCCATTAGTGTTATAAAATCATTATTTCTTATTAAATTTACTTATTTCATTCAATTTTAAATGATGAACAAGTTTTATGAACTGAAAAATGTGTTATCCATTCCTAAAATTACATTAAATAGTAAATATGGAAAAAAGTGCGGGGTGAAATTATGTTAAGATGTTAACATAATATATAATAGAAGTTAGACATATATTATATAGTTATAACTGTTTTTATCCCTGATTTAGAAAAAAATCATTAGATTATTAGATTAGATATAAATTAATTATAAAAAACACGGTCACATGTTTTTATTTATATATCAAATTTATAATATAATTTTATAAATTAATTAACTATAAATTTTTTTACATATATTAGTATTTATTTTTTGCCGAAAAATATTATAAATAATACATGTATATTAATGATTTAATATTAAGAATAAAAATTTCAAATTTACATGGTTTATAAAATGTTCATGTATCATATGGAAATGTATTTTGGGAATGGTTTTATTTTCAAAGTGTTTTTAAATAAATTAATTTAAACTGATTATAATTAATTATATAATTGTTTGTGAAACCTTTATGAAAAAATATTTCAAATAATAAATGTTAATATTTGAAACACCTTTTAGAAAATAATATGGCATTATTTATAATATTTAAAGAGATTGTTTATTTATAATTTATAAAGATAATTTATACTTTTTCTAAAAATTTCATAAATAAGGCCAAAATAGTATATATTTAAAATTAATAATATTATATATATAATTAATTTAAATTTATAGTATTGAAAGGGTCCTTTGTTATGATATTATATAGACCACATCAAAATTGTTTTTTCATTTATTGATCAAAGGATTAAATAATGTTAATTATGGTCTATTTAGATTTTTCAAAAATGATTACATTATGAGGACCCAGATGTAAAAATTAAAAATTAATGAGTTTTAATTCATTAATTCATTTTCATTAATTTGGGGACCATTATGGCTTATTTTTTTAGAGAATTAAGAAATCACTATTAAAAAAGTTAATATTACATCACAAAGGGGACACTTACACTATGCATCCATTTTCTCACAAAATAAAACTCTTGTGACATAAGAAGATTTATTGTGATTAAATATCATTATAATTTTCATCTTGACCTCATCTAAGTCGTTACTCATCCTTAAATCCCCATGAATGAAATTTTATTACCTTGGATGAGTACGAAAAGATAATTAAGGGTCATATAATAGGAAAAAAGCAACATGTTTGTTCATTAATTGTTATATAATATTTGTGTTTTTTTAAAAATTAAACATTGAGATCAAAAATATTATTTTTATTACACAAGAAATCAAATTATTCAAAAAATATTTTCATAAAACATTTCCTATGAAATCGTTACGTAAAAATATAAAACATAACATTTTCTTTGAAAGCAGGAAAATTTTGTAAACCCTTGCACTAAAAGTTATAAATTTCACCCGTATGAAGTAGCATATAATTTCCTTTAAACATTGACTAGCGAGTAATGAAAATTTAGTATAATATAAATTGTATTGTTTCATATGATCATGGAAATATTAGAAATGTGGAAAGAACGAAAAACACGAGTTATGTGTAATTCAAGGATAACTTCTAGAAAACATCACATAGTAGACATAGTCCCATAGTGGATTAGGTTCACTCAATAATCCCATAAATAATGGATCATGAAACACAATCTTTACTCAATTCATTGGGGGAGAAATATAGGTGACCCCATCAAAACATGTTTAAGATTATACATTTCACAAAAGAAAATCAATTATAATGAATAAGGATAATAATCACCCACACAATGAAATTGGGTTTCATAATCATTCCTTACATCTTAATCACATGATATTTCTTAAATAAGGCATTCAGTAACATATCATAAGGAATGTATTAAACTATCAAAGGAAGAGATAATAATAATTGTATATATTTGAGAGACAAATATACATAATTTTGTAATAATCCATAAATAAATGGGAGTGATAAAAATTTTTAGAGAGAGAATGGTCACAACCCAAAAAATGGTGTTTTGGAGAGATCCCTTACACCCATAAGAAAAAAAATTATCGAAATCAAAATAACCATTTGAATTTGAACACTTTTTAAAACTAAATTTGAACAAAGGTAAGGAGGTGTTTTCATTGAATGAACAAAGGAAGTTTATAATTAAATACAAATATGAAATAATGTTTTTTTGCAATAAAATATGTTGATGTCATATATATTAAAATAAAAAATTAATTTTCCCTTTTCTAAAGAATGTTAAAATTTTCCTTAAAAACCAATTAATAATATTCTATATGAAAACATTTGAATGAAACTCAAAACATAAAAAAAATACATTATTATTCATTTATTTCCTCATTAATAAATTAACAAAATAAAATTAGGAATATTTACATAGAAGATAAATATTTATAAAATAAATTATTAAAACATTTAAAAACCTTTTTCAATAGTATTGTATCCTTTACGAATATCAATAAAAATATATTTTTGGGAAAATAATGAATTGAAAGTAATATGATTTAGAAAATATCATTTTTAATTCATTGAATAATAAATAAAATGGTTCTCGAAACATTTATAATGACATGGATATTAAAATTATATATTTAAGGGAAAAATTAAAAGAGGTTTTTAAAATGAATTCATTTACCTCAAGCCTGAATCACCAAATACATTATATTTTTATTAATAAAAAAATTATGTTATATGATTAATTTTTTATGAATCCTTTTTCAAGTTTATAATTCCATTTATTACCATTTTATAATCATTTAATTAATTAATTAATTTAACATTAGGAATTTGTTGATATTGGGATCATATGTCAAAAATGACTTTGGATGGTTTAGTGAGGTAAAATAGGTCATTATTACATAATATATAGAAATATTATCGTGACATGATTATAAATTTTGAATATAAATTATAAATTTAAAACCTAATGTGAGATATGGTTATGAAAAATGAACAATGCTGTAATCATGGAGATGTTCGGCCGTACATAAGTGTGAGTAACAATTTTATTTTAAATGATCATTATCAAAAAATATTTGTATTATTTTATCCCAATATAATGATCATTATATGATAAATAACATATTATTTTATTAAATATACTTATATATATCATCCCTATGATGTAGTTATAATAAAATCACTTCAATTAATGGAGGTGGTAGTCCACACATACGCACGGATGATGTTATCATTTCTTAGAGAATAAAAAGTTATGGTAAATGATGAAATATTACTTATTCAAAATGATAAATATGTCACTAATATCTTTTATATACCTTGAATCCATAAATATAACTAGTTACGATATGTGACTACAGAAAAACGAATTACATCAGTTCATGAGTCAATAGACCTCCGTACACATGAATGATTGATTCATTTCATATTTGATGGAAGTGGAGAACGATATATGACATTAATTAAATGAATAAACATATTATTATATGGAATTGATATTTTTATTATTTTTACTTGTTTGAATAAGGTAAGGAGGAGGTAGAATAAGAAATAAACAATAAATGGTTGACTAAGAACTATACCTCTTATTACGAAAACCTATCATCGTTTGCATGAAATATTTTACTGGGACATTATTAGGATAAAAAAGGACTCTAGTACATGGGTAGTAATCTATGTATGAGATTTGGGAAGGTAATTCATGATTCAAAAGTTCTTTAATGTGTGAATAATATAGGAGAGGAGGTTCCTATTTATATGCTATGGGAGGGGAACTCTTGGAATTTATTAAAGTATTAAATTTATATAATTTTTTTTTCATATTAAAATATCCCAAATTAAATAATATTATTTTAAATATATTTTTAGTATAAATATTCTCATAAAAAAATTAGTAAATTTTAAGTGATGTTTTCAAACATTTTTTTTAATTTTAACCCATGTAAACCAATTTTGATAATTACCATAAAGATGATATTTTTAATCATTAGGGGTAAATATAGTTACTATAAATGGAAAAAGTTCCATAAATTGACCATGGTTTATATTTTAATATATATAACTATAAAATATCCAATGTTAGGATGTATTATAATTTTTAATCAATAAATAAATTACAACTTATTATAAAATATTATTAATGTTATTTTTTAAAGTAGTCATTTAATTTGAATTTGAAAATAACTTGTGGGATATGAAATTAAATATAATAATTTAAATCATAACTAAAATGTTATATTTATCAAAAAAAAAATTATGAAAACCAATAATTCATTAAAATTATACAACTTTTTTATATTTTTAAAATCATTTTTTTCATTACTTGAATTAATACTCTGTTAAAATTGTATAAGCATTTTTTGTGATTAAATAACCAATAAAAAATATAAATTAATTACTACCATGAAAATAATTTCATTAAAATCCAATTACCATTAATATTCATCCATATTTTTCTATTTTCCTTAGGAAAACACATAAGAAATTTTTAAAAATAAGAGGGTGACATTTTGTCTTTTTTATTTGTTAAAATTATTATATTGGAAATGTTCCTGGAAATGTGTCCCATAAATAAATTACTATAGATAATATGGTGATAATGGTAAAAAAACTATCCCATTAGATTTACCAAGAACTGTTTTGGCCTTTTCACTTAGTTTTAACATGGGTTAACCGAATTTTTCCTTTTTCTATTGTGACAAATTTGTACATTTTTACTATTCATTATGACAAAAAATTATGTTGGATTTATTAAATAAAAATAATTAGGTTGATTTAAAATATTTAATCTATTTTACCAAATTAAAACTCTCTATTTGGTAGAAATTCAATTAAAAATAATCCTACAATGTGCGACGAAAATCTATTTTTGATGAAAATAAAATTTTCAAGAAATAATTGTTCTTATAATAACTTTATGACTAAGAATCATCATTATATAAATTAAAATTAATATATATATATATATATATTATAAAATAAATTTAAATATTTCATAATTAGGGGTTATTTTAGTTAAAAAATTCGATAAAAATTATACACTTTAAACTATCTTCAAAGAAATATGTTTTTAAGAATAAAAATAATCTTTTACCAAAATCATGAAAATTATTGATTAAAATGAAATTAAATAGATTAATGTAAATCTAAGGGTTAATATGTTACATTAGTATTAAATCAAAACTATAATTTTACTTTTAAATCATATCATTTAATTAATAGAAGTGATAATATTTGAAAAAATCACTAATTTTCATTATTCAATATAAAATCAATCAATTCAAAAAAATCCAAAAATTTCAACCTAAGGTAATTTTAATATAATGATTTATAATATTTATTTATTTTTTAAAAATAAATTTAATAAATTTTCCTGAAATTAATTATAATAATTTCTCAAAAAATAAATAATAATCATTTTTGAGGAAAACATATTTCTTGGAGAATAAGTTTTCTTTTTTATAAATTGAGTTATTATTGAATAAATATTTTTCAATACATTTATATTGAGTAAGAAAATTATATATATTTTAAAAATTATTTAATCATATTTATTCCTAAAATTTTAATGGATATGTTTTTTAATCATATTTATACCTAAAATTTATGATATCAAATATAGATCAATTGCTAAAACACGGGGAGTTAAATAAAAAAAGTAATTAATTTATACAATTTTTATAATTCATAAATTATCATATATTTTAAAATAAATAATAAATATTCAATAATGTGAATTATTTTCTATTAAAAGTTGATATTAATTTTTTATATTAAAGAATACGGAATATCTATAATGTATAACAAAATTATTAAATATTTACAGTAAGATTATAATCATTGATAGTTTATATTTTTTTTACCTCATGTTAATTTTATGAAACATTTATTTATTTAAACTTTATTCTATACTAGATTCATATATAAAATTATTTATACTGTGAACAATTAGTATGATTTTTATATAAAATATTAATTATAGTACATAGTTCCATACATTACATGGTAGGTGTGATATCATAAGATTTAGTTTTCATATAACATTTCCCACATTTTTTATTTCTGTTATATACTTCTGAATATATAGTTTATTATTGTTAATGATTGTTAGGTGTTATATAAATCATGATTTAAATTCCTTATCGATTAAGGTATCTCTAGGGAGATTGACTTGGGTCATACATTCCACTATCATAGAGGTTTATGACCTATTTTAAAAAATTGGTCGTCAGATATTTATCACGTTAAATTTAGTTATTTAGAGTTTATTAATTTTATATAACACTATTATATTAAATGAAAATTCCATGTTCTTTATGAATTAGATGAATTCATATATGTATATACATACTTGGATTCTATTTTTAGTGAATAAAATAAAATTTTGGGTTATATAAATATTGACACATTAATGTGATGTGGACACACTAATTTGTTGGATGGTGTAGGGATTCAAAAAATAAATCATTAAAAGCATTCATACATAAATGAATAAATATGTGTAAAAAAATGATTGTATAATGTCAAATAGTTTGTATTTTAATATGAAAATGATGCATATTAAACTAGTATAATATAAAATGATAACCCCTAAAATATTAATTTTTAGTTTCTTTCCAATGTGAAACTTGTTAAGTCATTGATCATTTAATTTTTTAGGTCATTATATAGATACATAAACATGTATTATCATGTTTAATGGGAGATATGATAAATAAATATTAATTATCTTATATGGTAGGTCCTGCAAAAGATGGAATTCCCATTATCTTTGTTTGTTATCTAATTCATAATATTTATATTAGGTTACAATAGTCAAGAGAATAAAATCACATTAGGTCACAAGAGTAATAGAGTTGAGTATATCAACAAAAATTTATTTGTATAAATGGATATCCACTAAACTATCATATAGTAAAAAATATTTGGATTTGGATGATTCCCTATATAAATAACTAAATAGTGATATAAAATCCATTGAGGACTTATTTCATAGTAAAATATGGATCTTGGATCCCTAAATAGATATAATATATATTGTAAAAATTGTTAGTGGGGTTATTTTCATTAAAATTCATTATTGAAAATATTTTAACATGATAACAATTCTATAAATTATTATATTATAGATAATTAAATTATATTCATAGTGTAAGAAACTATTTATAATAGTAACTTCAGAAACTCTGTTATGTAAAAGTAGTTTTCTATGTTAGAGAAATACTAATATGAGTAACTATAATATTTAATTATCTTAGTAGAAGAATATATATTCTTATGTGACACATATAATTATTCCATTAAGGTTTTAATATTATCTATTGAAAAAATGGACAAAGGAAGTTTAATCTCTATATAAATACCTAGTATGAATGAGTATATCATTGTGAAAATAATGGTTTCATAAAGATTTTTTTGGTTAAAGAATATATCCTACTATATTTGATTAAAATTTCAAGAGAATGTGGATGAATTAAGGTAATTTTTACCTGATGTTCTCAATTATTAAGAATAATTGAAATAAGCCTATGATGTTTAGGTTCTAGTTTGGTATAGAAATAAAAGGTATTTAAAAGGTCAAACTAGAAGAAAAAATTGATAGTTAGATAACCAAAAATATTTCTTTTGATATACATGTTCATTTAATCCTATACATACCACGAAGATAGATTAATTATTTTATAAGATTTAATTATTTCGGAATGATGATACAGTTTGTAATGCTTTTTATATTTTCCATGTCAGGTATTGATGATATATAAATTAATTCATCATTTTTTATGGATATGTGATACTCATATTATATTTTACAAGTGTTTTAAATTTGAAAAGATTCAAAAACAAAATAAATAATTGATTCATCTAGTAATTTCTATTGAAATTATAAATGAAAAACATGTCACATCAAATATTTGAATATAAACGATTTTAGAAAACTCACATGGGTCATAAAAGGATACATATCTTTATATTTTTCTCTTTTGTTATTAAATAAGTTTTCCATTAAAAAATAGTTATTATGATAAAAAATAGATGATTGATTATATACCCACGGTTTATAATTCATATGTTTATATAACATTTTTTGAGAAGAATATAATGATAAAAGTGTTTTATTCAAGATAAAGTGTTTATCTAGTTATTTGTTAAAATATTAGGGAATATTTTCCCACCACCCATAAGTGGTATATTTTAATAAATTATAGTCTTTGAAAATAAATAATCTAAACATAAATGGTGTGGTATATGATATTGAAACAATAGTAATTATTTATTAGATATTTCTACCAAAGGGGAAAAAATTTATTCCATCACATAATATAATTATTTTTGAATAATAACAAGATATTCTGAAAAGTATATAGTTTTTAAGAGATTAGTGAGAGTTTGTTTAGACATAGTGATTTTTAATGATTAAAAATAATACATTATACTACTCTAAAATAATGGTTATTCTTAATTATATCCTAAAGTTTTTAAGAATTAAATTTTAAAAAAATATGTAAAAATTTATATATAGTTATTGCGAAGAAGTGAATATCAGAATATCTTAAAATATTATACAAAATAAAGTGAATTTCACTTTATGCAAATGGACTTTAGGATTTGTTTGTTTATAAAAATGGTAATAGTTACATAATTTCAATGTAAAATTGTGATATAATAAGGTTTCCTAGTATGATTATATTAATCATAGAAACATTTCAAAGAATTTAAAAATAACTTAAAAACCATAAAATTAGATTTGGTGGAGTTAATTTGTTTAAATATGTTCAGTGTGTTGAATATTAGGAATATGATTCCTAAATATCCCAACTATTCAAACTATATTTCATCAAGGATGTTACTCACAATAGGATTTAGTGGGAGTTTTTTTGTTATAAAGTCACATAAATACGTGACATGAATTACATATATATGCAATGGGTTAACAGAAAGCGAGAAAGTGTAGTAAACATAATCTATATTGACTTTTCTGTAATATGTTTTATGTTACGGAGGTGTTTATGTATTGTCTTACTAAGTATTCTTAAAATTATTAATACTGTTAAATTATTCATGTTATATAAATTTTTCTTACCAATTTTTCATTCTTTCATATTGGTTGTTTATTTTTTATGAAGTGAAATGATAATTTTCCACCAATAGTATGATTTTTAGTTGCCTCTACTCAATGTTCATCAAAGATAATTATTTTCTGTGATGATACGTCAATATTATAATTAATAAAAATATATATCACTAAAAATTGTTATTTATAATATTTATAGAAAATATTTATGATTTAATAAGTATATACTTTTGATATCCAATGTTTATATCCCATATTATATCATAAAGGAATTTTAGAATTTTAATTGGCGGATGGGTCAAATATTGAACTATGACTCAGAATGAAATTCAGAGGGTTGTAAAACCTGAAATTTTAAAATTTTACATAGGTTTTGAGTACTGATATATGTATTGTAAGACCACATGTGTTTCACGATTTCAATTTTTGGAACACCTAGTTTTTGGGGGAAATAAAGTGGGGATCAAAATTATAATGTGGTTAGTGAAAACTGTGAAATCCAAACCATGTGAACTAAATATATATGGGAAAAATTTGTTCTATCTATGGAGGGGATCCACCTTACCATGTGAGAAAGTGCATAAGTATACATGTACTCACATTGGACACAGACACTATAGCGGTACTGTAGCAGTGACGGATACCCTAGCAGCGGCAGGACACTGTAGCAGTGGTGGTACTGTACGGGCACTGTAGTAGTACTATTCACAGAATGAGCCTTGGACCAAGAATTTGGGCCTGTGGGCCATGTAATAGGCAACATGCCCATTGGGCCTTCGGTCTATTTAATGGGTCTCCCTCTACCCAGTTAAAAGAGGTATTTTCTTTGCTTAAATAATTAAATGAGGCTTCTGTCCCAACCTTTTAAAAAAAGCATAGTCAGTGCATTGTCTTTCTAATCATTCACTATAACCGTGTGTGGTGTGGTGTGTGGGGAAACTATTTCCACACAGTTGGTGTGCAATTTTCACAACTATAAAACCAAAATTTGTGGCTCATTAAATATCATTAAAATTAAAATCTTACCCTAATTCATCTTAAAACCATTTTATACATCATTATCTCCATTTCTCATAGTATCTCGGTTGTGGTATCTCACATATCCTGCTTCTTTAGGATTTGGTGGATCACCCTCATCGTAGATCTAAGTCGACCACCTCTCATCACATGTAATCCATCTCATTTAGTTTATCAATAATTTTCCATCATATAAAATCTTTTATTTTCTAGTAGGATTATATTGAAATGATAGACCAATTTACCTATTTTCAAGTCATTTCTCTATTTTCATCGATTTCTCTCATTCCATCCCAAATCAATAAATGATAACGAACAAGTGAAGCTTACTTTGCATAAGGTATGAGGTATATGACTATTCCCTCAATGTATCATTATTTATATTATGTTTCTATTAAGAAAAATTATATACATTATTCAAATTTCTTCTAATCTATGAAAGGATTTAAGTTAATGGTCTAGACAATGACCTAGATCAATCTCATACTCATTAGCATTTTTATATGGTTGTGACATTAACTTGGATCACCCATTTTTTGTATTATCATTTAACCTTGTTTTTCATTGATTGAAGTTGAAAAAAACCACTTAGGTGTGTTTTGGTTGAATCATAAAGAGGGAATTGATTAAATTATACCAAATGAGTTGATTGAATTACAATAGTGCATGTATACAGACATAGAATTTCATCATTTGTGTGTTGATGCTGCAATGGTCGAGTTGGATTCCATAAATAAATAAACTATATTGAAAAAGGAAATGTATTCAATTTACCCGTTATCACATGTTAGTGAATTGATAAATAATATGGATAGATCTTTTTACCCTCTTTAATTTATAAATGAATGTTGAATTGGTTAAATTAAAACGAAATATTTATAATGTAAATGGAATGTAAATAGTGTCCCCAATTCATTAGACATTTTTATATTATGAATCATGGTCATGATTTAATGGTATTTAAATGAAGTGTGAATGGTATAACAATATAAAATTCACATTTCGGATATTTAAAATGAATGTATTAAGTCATGTTTTTATTGTAATGCTGAAATACATATTTCTGAGGGAATATTTTTAATTATTTAATTTCATATTCCTTATTACATATATTCCTTGAGAGATACTCGAATTTTAAAATTAAATTCCATGGATGGGCTTGTAAAGAATAATGATGGGTTAAATTAGAAATGATTAACTATTGTTGGATATGACACTCATAATATTTTTTTTTAAATTTTGTGACATATCATTCCTAATTATTTTTTATGGTTCCACTTAAAATTTATTTTAAACTTTTTAGGCATTGATTACCTATACACCTATTGAAATATTCAACTTGGTGTTCCTCATTATTTATTTTAAATTATCAGACAAGGAAATAATCATCATTTCATTTTAAATCATTAGAGTGGTGTTGTACATTGAATTACTTGAAACTATTGGTCATGGAGCTCATCACCTTATATCATTAATTGGGAATTGTTGGAATTGACATTTGGCACACCCACATAGTTTACATCTATGAATTTATTCCACATATTTAAATGTTGAACCCCATATGATTGTAATTGAAAATAGATTCCTTGGTTTTGTAACATGAGACCTAGATATATTTATAGAACACGTAAATTCTTAGAGACATGTTAACATAAGATGATCTAGGTATAGTTGGCCAGGAATGTTGTGTAGAGAATGGTCCTAGCATTGTTCATAGTTACACTAATTATGGAAATTTATTATACCTACATATTGTTATATTTATATCCATGGACTATATTTTCATTAGATATTAATCATTTGGGCCCATTCAGTTTCACCCTTACCAGAGTTAGGCCACCGATTGGTACCTAGATAGATCACATGACTATAGGTTAGGACTTTACTCATGCCACATTGATGCTGGTATACTATGGGATTGGATGTGTATTTCATGAGGTGGTCGAAAATGTACTCATGAAGTCTTATAGAGTTGGATTATTTAATTTACCTATTATTTTATTTATCTATCCCTATTTTATATATATTTTGTATGTTTACTACTTTTATTTTTGGCCATATCATGTTCATGTGTGGAATTATTTTTGGAACCTTCTAGGTGGTTTCTTTATTATTATATATCAAAATTTTATTTATCTTCAAATATAATTATTATTTTATTACCCCAATATATTTAATACTGATCCAATGGTTACTGTCTCCCCACCAAACCATTATTTGACCATCATTGTTTGTTGAAAACCTCTGGATTATATAATGGCGCACATGAGACCACACATTCAACTAGTATTGTCACTATTTTTATGGTCTAGGATGTGGCTAATAGGAATTACTTTTTTCATTATTTTTTCCATATATCTTACTATTTTGGGATGGCATACATGAGACTAGGAAGATGTTGACACTTAGTACATTGTAAGTGTCTAGGGATGGACTACACGCATATGAGAGAAAGATCATGTTTTCCAAGATGTGACTGTTATTCATATTGGTCACTATTAATGTTTATTATTTCTAAAAACTGGTGATTGTAATATATCCACCTTTTATTTAATTATAGAATTTTTAGAGTAAACACTTGTCATAGAATTTTTAGATATGGATTATGTCTGTGCATATTTTTGGGAATGTATGATTCACATGTCATTTAGCATTATTATGTATAAAGAATGATTGTGTGTTTTACAACATAAACTCCCATATTCCATTATTATGTGATGAATTTACTTGGTATGGTGATTGTATAATGACGATTATATAAAGTTTCTACATCAACCTAAATGAAGTCTTCCTGCATATGTTGATTTTGATATTCAATTTAACCAACCCAAAATTCTTTGAGGAGATAAAACATATATAAATTTGTTTATAAATTTAAATTCATATAAAAGTTAAATTATAATAAAGTTGTATTTTTATTAAAATTTAAGTGATTTCTTATAGATTTAAGTTAAATGGGATAAAAATAAAACTTACCAAGGGATTTCCTCCATAACCTGGGAATGTATTACCACATAAAAGATTCCTTATATGTTTGGTTAAACAATTGTATTCTAGTTGTAGTATTTTATTCCTATAAAATAACCCCACTAATGGTGTTTTTAAATTTAATCTATTTTTGATTTCACTTAATTCAAATGTAAATTTATATTTATAGAGCATTGAATCCATAATTTAGGAATGGATTCTTGTATAATTGAACCCAAAATGGAATGAGATGACCCTCATAATATTCACTCGCTTATTATGGTTCATAGAACATAACCCATTGGGGTTATTTTTATGATAAATGTAATGATTATTAAAAGTTTCAACAACAATCTATATGGTATTTCATATAAATGTATTTTGAAATCTTCCATGAATAACCCCCTTAAATTGATTAAAGTCATTTTCATCATTTTTTGATTTATTTTATTTAGGTTCAATTTAATTAAAATTATAGTTAAAAATAAAGAGTGTTTTACCCAATTTATTTTAGGTTACATTTTATTTAACCAATCCCTATTGTTAGAACTCATGGATAAATAAATGTTTAAAAATTAGGCTATGATATTTTTTCATAAGATTCACTAAGATGATAGCTAAATAGAGTGTCGAGTAAAATTAGATCTATAAATAGTAATGAAAGTTTATATATCATATCCTTTTAAATGTATATAATAAATGTGATTTGTGAATTCATTAAATAAAAGTTTTTTGTGGGGTTGAAAATGAATAACCCTTGTGTAAGTGTTAGAAGTTGAATATCTGTGAGAGATGATTTGACCTAGAATGTGGAAATTTCTTATGACCTAAGGTTAGAATATATTTCTATTTCATTAGTACTAAATGTTATGTTGTAAATCCTAGAGATCATCAAGATGTGACTCGATTTTAAAATTCAATTTCATATGTTAAGGTTAGAGGATAGCCCAGTTGTAATAGATACCTTGGATTTTGGAAGGTGATATATGTTTGGTTCAAGATTTAAGGCATGTCAAGTGCTCTCATTCTAGATATTTGAGTTGGGTAAGACTCCCTATATATGAAAAGACACCCTTGGGTAGGTTAGTAGTTGTATAGTAAGTGAAACCTCAAGTGGGTTTTAATATATACAGATTACCTATGAGTGTCAAATCCTTATCCATTTTACACTTTCATTGTGAATCTCCAAGAAGATATCGCATATAGAGATGCATAGAGAGAATATGGACTTGGTAAGAGGATACTTGGTGGGTGATGTTGTCACACATAGGTTGGTAGGTTAAGACCTTTTTAGCTTAATGATATTCTTAACTGGTTCTAGTTTATCCTCTTTAGATGGAGTTTCTAGGAACATTACACATGATCTAATAGATTTACTTACATGTAACTTGGTTATCTTCTTAGATACCATAGGGAAGGGTGGATTTACATAGTGGCCCTGGTTTTAAACTTAATTAGTTAGGCTAGGTGGGAGTCGTAGAGTCCCTTAGTTCTGACTCAGACTAATATGATATTCCCTTTCATTTGATCAATGTAAACCTATATGAGAGGTTATACAAGGGTTTAAATTTTTTTTAAAGGAAATGACCTTGGTTATAATATGTTTTTGTGGTTGATTCAACAAAAGTTATTATTTTTTGTGATATATGAATGGTGAGGGATTTTTTTTAAGAAGGAACCTAGATTTATTGTTATTGAGACTAGATTTTAAGGGCATTACTAAATTGGTTCATGGATATATTTACCTGTGGTTGAAGTTTTGATGGTTTAGTATCTAAAATGACAAAATGATGTAGGTGGTCATTAATTAAATCATGGAACATGTGAGGTTACAAATTTTTATGAGGAGTTCAATGGGAGCTCCTGGTGTGTTATAAACTGATGTTTCATATATTATAGACATTTGGACTTATGGATGGATGGATGAATCACAGGAGTATGAGTCAAGTCATAGAATTGGTGGTATTAGATGTATGAAAGTTTTAATTAATTATAGATATGAGTGGGAACCTTTTTGATATAGAACTTTAGTGAGAGGATAGTTTCTTTCCATGGATTGATGGTTTCAAATGTGATTCTTGCAAAAATGGTGATATTGAGGTATGGGTAATATTAATAAATGTGCCTTGTGGTGAAGGATTATTTGTAAATAAAACTGGTTCCATGATATGGTTGATATATGGGTGAAAATTGACCTGAATTGTCAGGAAATGTGGTGGCATTGGTTGGTTAATAGAATGTATAGCTTGGTTTGATGTTAGCATAAATTTGGTTGAATGATGCAGTCATGTTTATGGAATGTAGTGTACTATTATATTGACATGACTATTCCCAATATCTTGACATCATCTTTAGTGTGATAAGAGATCTTTATCTATGTGATGATCTATTAAAACATATATTTTTTATTTGATAAAATAATCTTTTGGAATTTCACATCAGGAGTGTTTTAAGGTGAGACATATGGTGGAGACCATACCATTGGCTGTTGAATGTGGAAAACCTCATTACGTTTTAAAATTTGAGGAACTCCAGGTGACTAGTTTTTTGGGAGAAGGAATAGGTGATGAGTGAAATTGTGATTACACTCAGGAATGAGTGGATTCATATCCTTTGCATTCATATGCCTGATAATGGATACTGTTTTGGTTTTGGTAATCATAAAATCTTTAATTGGTGTGAAAAAAATATTTTTATTATAGTGGAGAGTGGTTTATGATTCACTGGTTGGTGATTTTCATGTAAGAAGGTTCATGAGACCATATTAAAGGTTGTGTGATAGTCGTTTGGATCACATATTACATCAAAAAAAATAAATTAATGTACACCTAGATTTATCTATGAATTATAGATGAGGATTTTGATATGGAATTGGGTCTAGTATTTGTTCTCGAATATATCTTAGGATGGAATGTGGTGATCCAATAGTTTTAGAATATGGTATGTGATAGTTTATTGATTTGGGGATATACTGGTTTTGGATATGTGATGGATTAGTTTTTACACATCAGAAGAACTAGGGTATAGAATTTGATGAACATACTCAGAATGATATCTGTATGGATTTGTATGAAGGATTTTAGAATTATGTTTTGATTATTCATAGACTATTGAATCTGGGAATTTTCAAATGTAGTCAGCCAAAGACAGCTCTCCTTAATCTTCCCCAAATAGTTTGATATTGTCAGTATGGAACCATATTGTTTATGAAATTGGAATGAGAATAGTCTTATATAAAGGTTCTAAATACACTTTTAAGGAAAATATAGCATGATTGAGCTAAGTTGGGTTGATAGAAATTTGGAAATTTGATTTAATTAAGAAATAGACTAGGATAATTATTAGGAATTAATGGGTGTTCTCTAATGGGAAATTATTATAGTTGAAATACTATGGTTGATATTTTCTATTAGATATTATAATAACTGGCAGGGAATTACATAAGAGATTTGGTAAAATTGATGGTAACATTATCAATTAATGAGTAAATATGGGCTCAGCCAAGAACATTCCAATTGCATCTTTAATGGATAAAAGAATTAGAAGAGGTTTTAGTGGATTTTTTTTTTGTATAATTAAATTTCCACTTAGAAGAATGTTGGGTGTTTAGAATCACAATGTGGCTGTTTGAGTGGGAATTAATGACCCAAGTAGATTATAAGAGGTTTTTATTTTCCATCGTTTCTTCTCAGAGATGAGGAAATCTATGGTGGGGAAGTTGTTAGTTTCCACGTATTGATCCAACTAAAAACATTAATGGAATTTGAACTTTTCATTTGGTGGATGGGACAAATCATAAAATGACCCTCAAAATGGAATTATGAGTGTTGTATTTGTTAAAAGTGTTGGTTTAGATAATTTTTAAGGTAGGATTGGTGGATTGGAATACCATATGAGTTTTAGGAGAACCATGTTTTGAAAGACTAGTCTTTAGAGAAAATAGACTTGGGAAAATGGTCGGGATATAGTTTGTGCTATGCATGCCCCCAAACCGTGTTCCCTAATTATACAGATGCATGGTTCATTATAACCATGTGAGGGGATCTAGAAAATTGTCTGGAGGAGGTGTAGATTTCTTGAGTGACATATATGGCTTGCACAAAGATTGTTTATTTATGTGAAAACCCCATGAGAAGTATGGTGTGTGGGGAAGTGAGGTCTGCATGGTTGGGGAACATCTTACCTAACAGTGTGACCAAGATATGTGGGTCATTAAAGAATTTGGAAATTACTGTTTTCTACTCCTTCCTCTTAATTTTTTTTCATTTTTATGATACTCCATTCATACAATATCCCATCTATATGATGTCCGATCTCCACCTCCTTTAATATTTCATGGATCTCCACTATCTGATCTCTAATTCAATAATAGTTTTTCACAGTGGATCCCAATTAGTTAATCAATAAATTTACTTCATTCATATATAGTATTATCTTATCATCTTGTAATATTTTTCCTTGTGAGCTCATATACCAAATTATTAGGGTTTTTCTCAAGTTTCATTGATTTTTCTCATCCCATATTGAATCAAAGGTTGAAAATGGATGATTAATCTAACTTGGTATGAGTTAGGTAGTCTATGATTTTTCCACCAATGCCTTGTTTTATATATTATTCTTCCATTATAGAACATGCCAAATATTCATTGAATTTCTCTTAAATTCTGAAATAACTTCAATTAGTGGTATTTACCATAACCATGACCATTAGTATAATCATTGAAATTGTTGGAGGGTTGTGATGTTGACTTGGACCACCTTGATGAATGTGTCCTACTATTTAACCATGTTACCCATTTCATGAAATTGGGTAAAAAACCACTTAGGTGTATTTATGTTGAATCGAAAAAAAGAATTTATTAAATTATAGTTATTGAGTTGATGGAAATACAATATAGAATACATAATACAAATTTCTTTCATCTTTTTCTATGTGTTGATATTTCTACATTCTAGTTCGATACCTTAATAAAATTTAATATATTGAAAAAAGATATGAAATTTTTTCCCTTATAAATTGTGAGTTAATTGATTAATAATATGGTTAATTTTTTTCAATTATTATAGTTGATAAATAAAATTTAAATAGATAAATTTAAATTTAAATATAAATGGTTTAAATGGAATGTAAATGGGGAGTCCATGATATTGTCCCATGTTAGATTTTGAATCATTCCTAAGAATAAATTAGATTTAAATGAAATGTAAATGGTATGAACAAATCTTATTTCCTTTTGAAAAAATATAAATGAATGTATAAAATTATTTTTCTTACTATAAATTTGATATAGATATTTCTCATGAACTATGATTAATTACTAATTGTAATTTTCCGTGTTAGTAGTCCTGCCTTAAGAGATTATTGGTTTCAAATATGGAATTCCATGGATGGGATCATAAGGAATATTGGTTGGGTGAAATATGAAGGATTAAGTGATGTTAGAAAAGACATTCATGATATTTTAATTGAATATTTTTGGGCTTTAAATTCATCATTATTAGATATGGTCTCCTTAACTTTTATTTAATACATCTTAGACATAAAGTCCCAAATTATTCGACATGTAATTTTTTATAATTATTGAAATATTTGACATGGGATTCCTCATTATTAATAAAAAATTATTGGAAATGGAATTTCAAATTAATTTATTTGAAATTTTTGGAATTGAAGTTCCATATTGAATTACATGAAACTATTATGCATAGCCCTCTTCACCTTTTATCGTTCAGTGGTAATTGTTACACATAACACACCAGATTTCCCCTTTATTTAGAGGTTTGGATTGATTCCCCTTATATAAATGTGAACACCAATATGATTTTATTTTTACATGGATTCCCTGGTTATATACAAAGGGTAACTAGTATATTTATATAACATGTAAATGATCAGATACATTCTATATTTTTCTAAAGAAGATATAGTTAGTAGGGATCCTATAAAGAGACTGATCCTAGAATAGTTCATATGTACAATACTAACATATGTTTATTATACTTAGAAACTATTAAATTTTATTTGAATTGAAAAGATTTGAAATTGGCACCATTGGTGATGGCCAACTATGTTTTAGTTACACCCTTTGGGTCTGCTGACTGTTATCCAAGTATATCTCCAAAACACAAGTTATGACTTGGATCAAACCACTTTTCTATTTCTTTTCTATTTAATAGAATGTGGCATGGGTTTTGGGGATGATCATATACATGGGATTCCTTATAGAGTTAGTGTATTTTATTTTTATTCTTTTATCTATCTAGTGAGGTTATACATATCTACTACATTTTGACTATCTCTTTTTTGGGAATAACATGTTCATCAATTGATATATTAATGGACCTTTCAACTTGATCATATTATTATTATCAGGTAGAGATTAAATTATCATAATAATTTTTTATTATTTTTTTATTAGTGTAATATATTTAGTACCAATCTAGAGGATATTTTCTATCCTCCATACCATCATATGACCCTCAATGCTAGTCATTATACTCTGGTATATGCAGAGGCACATATGAGGCCTTGTTACCAACTAGTCCAATTAGTATTTATAGAGTGATATGGGTGGGGATGTTACATAAATATTATTTGGATTGACCTACCAAAGTATATCACATGGAATTTCATCTAATCATTGATATACATAGGGGTTTATAAATATAATAAATCATTATTACTTGAGGTTCATGACATGAAAAGTGTTTGGATCTTGGTAATTTGATACCGATCTTATGAAATTCCAATGTGACTTATCGAATCTGGGATAGTTGGTTAGCTAATCAAATTATTGGTTGGACCATAACTAACATGGCCTTTTCCACTTTTATGATGAGTTAATTCTTATAGCTTTTGATTGAATTTGTCTTGGTAAATGAAACTCCATGCTAAATGAAGCTCCCTATGTCTGGATGACCACTAAGGGGGATAAATAAATTTTCTTATTTTGAACATTATAACCCTTTTGAATTTAACCTCTTGAACCTATTAAAGTTATCAATCCACTATATATTATGTCTCAGTCTGATTTTTTTGGTAGTAATAATGACAAAGAATCCGACACATGATATATACAAGGTTTGACATAAAATCCTACTCCTTTTCATATTGGTTATACACCCTAACATGAAATAACCACTAAATAGTTAATTAGATACAATAAGAACTAGTTATACACAAAAATTCCACAATAATAATAGTTGTTTATATAGCCTAAATAGAATTCCATAACCACTTGATACACACCCCTATTATAGTATTACTTACTTTTAATTTAGTTATATAATGAAATTGATAACCTATACGTTTTTTCTATGCTAATTCTGATTTTTTTAATTCTCCTCAAGAGAACTAGGTCGAAAATAATAGATGAGTAATAACTTTAAGAACACCGACAGAAATGATGATATTGAAAACATTTACTAAGTCTTGGGTAATTTTGTTCCATCTATTCATTTTCTCTTCTTGATATAATTTTTTTATCTTTGGTTAGTAATATTACAATGTTCATGGTGAGTTATGTTAGAGATATTCTCACAACTAAAACAATAGTTATGTCTTTACATAGAATTAATATATATTTATCATATATATTCAGTTATTTCAAATAATTAAAAACCATTATAAAAAATTTATAATGATTAAAATTTAAATCCCAGAAGATTCATATTATGTCTCTTGTAAATTATTCATCATAATTTTATATAATTGTAAGAATTTTTTCTCTTTTAATTCAAGAAAATTAATCCTGAGGTTTCACTATAATTAATCTCATTTTAATCACCATAAAATAATAAAATTAATACCTTCAATTGATTCATGATCTTTTCAATAACTATATCTGTATTTGACTCCCCGAAGGACTCAGGTTTCTTGTATCATCATAATATTTATTTTTAAATTGCAGCTCCTTGATTTTATAAAGTCATCATGTATATTTTCACAAATTTGATATCTCATAAATTGATTCATTAATCAATAAACATCAAAAAACATATCATTCTTTACATGATATGGAATATATTAATATTAATTCAAGTATCACATTTTACTATTTAAACTGACACAACTTCATAACTCTCTTCCAAAACATCATGAAATTTAAATTTCAAGTTTAGATTCATAAAATTCATGAAAATATTATTCAAAAAATTTCATATATTATGTGAACACTTATAAATTTGATTGACCTTAGCATGTACATTGATATTTAATTAAAATAATTCAACTAAAACTGCAGTCTTTCCTTAGTATCTTGAGCTCTCTTATGATATTATTCATGATAGAAATGATAATGGGAAGACATGAATAAAAATATTTGGTTCATGAAAATAAGTGGTACTAATATAGAATTTATGATATGTGAATTTTACTACCCTTTAATCCTCTATTTTTTATTTATACAAACACACTGTTAATCACATTTCACATCATGTAGTTGATCATACCTCTGGTCACTCATCTCAACCGACAATATATCAAAGCTATGTTTTCTTGAATTTAAATATGTTTTATTAGATCCATTTATGGTTGATGTTTTATACCATTGAAACTCATGAATTTTAATAAATCTTAATATATCTATGATGAAACATTCTTCACATAAGCACTATCCTCAGGAATGATCTATTTGTAACCACATGGAAGCTACAACTTGACTTCATGAATGTTTTGTGAAGGTTTATCATTACATATATATATATGTATGAATGATTAATTCCATTCCTATGGAATAACAATTATATTCTTTTGGAATATTGTTATTTGTAAAATATTTCATCCTTATATAATATCCATGTACGTATTCTCATAGACTCTCATACAACCATAATATCATTCTTCACAGAAGATCTACGCACCGTAAATGCTCAAATAGAACACCCATACACGTAAAATTATTTATCTCATATAAAAATAAAAAATAAATATTCATTCATGTGGAAATATTTGTTTTACTTAAAGATAAAAATAAAATGTTATCATAATTAAATAACATTTCAGCAATCATATGATATAGTTCTACTTCGTCATCGGTTTCTCTAAATAATTAATTTAATATTATATAATAATATTTAAATTTTCATTTAACTTGGTAATAAGTCAAATATATTTTTAAAATAATTGGAATATGTTTCAAACATTACATTTACTTACCTCAAAATGAATATCATTCCTCCGAGTATCATCAAAAACTCCCCACTAAACTCATATCGATTATCTGGACAAAAAAATAATTCCTCACATGGAAAAAAATTCTCCACATTTGATTTTTTTGCAATACCATAATTCTTAAATGCCAATATGATATCTAAAGATTTTAATATATATATATATATATATGTCTATTTACATAAATACACAATACTTAATAACATGATCAATTAAATAACCGTAATGGTTTAGGGATTTTGGAGACTTGATATGCAATCTTATTATTTTATAAAAGATCTTAAAAATATCCCATAAATATCATAACTTATACTAATCTTCATAGTAATACCCAAATATAATGTTTCATCATACATGGGTAAATGAAAAATAAGCGAAGGGTCAACTTAGGTTATCATTAAGGGTAAACATGAGATATATCAGTCGATGAACATATGAATGTATAATATTAGAAAAAATGTTTGAGATCATGAACATGACATACAATGTTAAAAACAAATATGAACAAGAGCATAAACCTAATTTCTATCTTAAAGCATTATAACGTCAAAATAACATGAAAAATATGAATGTGAACTAATCATAAATCAATCATGAACAATAATTTCATGTCATAAATGTTTGACGAATCCTCATATGTATAAAAAATATTTCCCATATCAAGGTTAAATAACCAGATCATCCCATTTTTTTTATCAAAACCTATTTTCCATTGTGGATTAGGTACATCAACTTTTTTCCAATAATTTATCAAGAAAATCAATTTTTTTTCATAATGGATCAAGAACATTGACTTGTTCCCCATAACTATCTCATAAGATATAATACTATATCCAATTTTTTGGAGGGGGATACAGGTAACACATATGACATAATGAAAACTATAAATATGTGTTCCACTATATAATGAAGCATCTTTCATATCATCATATCATAACCCACGAAAACAAAATAGTTTCCATATTTTAAAAAAATCAAAGCAAAACCCATAAAAATTTGGCCTATAAAAATATCATCATCGTAAACATAAAACATCTAGTTAAAGGAAAATGATTGAATATTCAAATCACATCCCTAGTAGAATATAAACAACAACAAAGTTTGTTTTAATTGATAAAAGTAAATAATATAAAAATATCATAAAAAAATATTGAGTAAAATACCCTTTTCTTTTGAAAACCAATTTTCAAAATCAAAGAAATACAAATGTAATAAATATAAAATATTATTTTAAAATAAAATTGTAGACAAGTAATTGAAGCTTAAAATAATTGAGGCTTCATGATTCCATGGAATTGTGATCATTTATTATAAGTTAAAAATACATTACTTTCATAAAAAGTAAAAAATTACCTAGCTTAGAAAACTGCAAAATATTTATTATTATTTTTTTTTAAAAGTCAAAAAAGGGAAAAAAATTTTATTTAAAAAATCATAATAAAATGATAAAATAACTCTTGAAAACATTTTTTTAAATATGGGGTTTTAAGATAAATGATTTTATATTGAAGAGATAAATAATGTCAAATTTTCATTAAAACACTCTTTTAATATCTTAGATAATCAATTTGAGGAAATGTTAGGAAAACACATAATATCAGGAAATAACAAAAGGGTAGAATAATTAATGGGATTAATTTAATTAATATCATAAAATTTGTTTAATTAAAATTTGAGTATGTAAAATCGTAATTAAAATAACATTGAAACTTAAATCCCTTACCTCAAGTCTTAAAATTCAATGTTCACATTCAGACAACTTATATATGAGATACATATTTATTATACATTTATTAAATAACTATATTCATAATATAATACCATTTATGATTTATTTATTACATCTTATCACCTATTTACTAATAATTTGTTATTAAAATAATTAATCTGGGCGATAATAGGTTTGTTTTCCGAGAATGTTTTGGTTCGGTAGTCCTAGTCCATGTACTTTGATCTTGCTTACATCATTTACATAATATTAATAAAAGTATAAAAATAACATTTATTCATTGTATACATATATTAATATTAATTAATAAAAGTTAAATAATGAAAAATAAATTACACCATTCATGGAGACGATATGTTGTACGTATGCATGAACAATGTTTCCATTATTTGAATGATGGAATGAAGGAACGGAAAATTATAATCCCTCATTCCATAATCATTATTATATATTATATATAATATATATTCAATAAATCCAAACATATTTATATCCATGTAAATAATAAATGAAAAGAATTTACATCGGTTCATAAGGCGTTAGTCCATTGTACACAAGAATGATGGTCTTGTTTCACATTTTATGGAAAAGATGGAATACAATGGTGAATTAATAGTAATAATAACATTTAATTATATTTAGTATACTAAAATTATTACTTTGTGATAATTAAGAAGAATATTTAGGAGGTAATGATGAAGTAAAAAAAGAATATGACCATTTATTGTGATTACCTATTCTTGGAAATAACTCCATTAGATCTTTTATTAAGGACCCTAGAGTTGGTATTTTGAGAAGAAAAAACCACTATAATGGGTCTACCAAATCTCAGAATATAATTTTATATAATATGGTCAATCAAATAGGATCAATGTGATGTGAAGAAGACAACATAAATGTTCTCTTTTATATGTGAGAGGAGAGAAACTATTATAAATTCTTAAAATATTAAAATATAAAAAAGTAAATATTATGAAAAATGATTCCAAATGAAATTTTAATGGAAAATACTTGACACTTTTGGAAATATATTATCCTCTTTGTCCTCTTATAATAATTTTTTGATATTTATTTCATTTAATAAAATATTTTTTCTCATAAAATGACATAGTATTAAATTTCAACAATATTAGCTTAATTTGATTTAAAAGACATAAATAATTTTTTTATTGATAATAGAATATTATAAAACCAAAATAATACGTTAAATTTACCCAAAAAAATTTTATGGAACATATTAGATAACTCACATTATATTAATTTTATGATTTTTGAAGTCATTTATTATTTTTTATATTAATTAAAGAATTACTGTATCAGTGTCGCATAAAAAATTAAGAAAATTATATAATTACAAAAAATATTAATAAATTTATACCATTTAAATTATTTAAATAATCTCATAATAGGCATTTATATAATTTTATAATGTGTTCTTTCTCTGTGTGGACACGTATGTTTTTTGAAAAACATAGAGAGTGATATTTTGTTACTTTCTTGTATTTAAATAATACATGGGTCATTTTCATGGACAAGGGTCCATTAAGCGAACCTAGTTAATGTATAAGGTATTAAGGATTTAATTAACTTCATAAAATAATAATCTAGATGAATAATTATGGAATTTTGACGTATTTAGAACCAAGATTAACATGATTTACCATTTATGAAAGTGATTAATATTATCATGATTTCTATTCATATTGACAAAAAATAAAAGGGATATATTAAAAAAATATGAAACTCATTATTAAAAATATAGAATAAATTTTATAAAATTTAATTTTACTCATTGTTAGAAAATAATTTTAAAAAATGAACCTAAAGGGAGATAAAAACAACTTTTTAGAAAAAATCATTTTGATCTAATAAACTCTTTTTTATTCATATTACACGAAATAAAAACAATTGAGAGAATAAAAAAAATTAATAAATATAAATTTCATTAAAATAATTAAAAAAATCAATTTAGATAATTTATTATGATAAAATGCATTTGTGTGCGTAAATATAGTTTTTTTTGTAAAAACATCACATTATTTTCATATAATTATTTTTACATAATTATAATAATTTTACAAATGATGAATTAATTTAATAATATTCCAGATTATATATTTTTCCTATTTTTTAGTATTATTCATACCCTTAATTCTAATGTATAGGGAATATAACTCACATTATAATACATTAATAATATAACACAATATTTTTATGCTCAGTGTGGTGTGTAACATAATCTACTGAGGAAATGAATTTATTTAAAGGGAAATATTTTTCAAATAAAATCTTAAGGTGTTACATTATAACACACTTGAAATTAAATTATCTATTGAAAATTTTCAATCCAATACAAGAAACAATGATATCTCAGTACATACTAGTATTCCTAAGTAGCTTCTTCGAGTATTTGGTGTCTCTAGAGAACTATAACCAGGTGATTAGTATTCTTCCATAACACTTTATTTCTACATCCTAAATTTTTTAAAATCTATTACACATAGTAAAGATCACTCCCTTTTGTTAGGACATCTAAGTTCAATACATGTAAAGGATTAGGTATGTACTTCATTAGGAGAGATACATTAAACATGTCATGAACTTGAGAGAGATCCGATAGGATAGTCAATCGATAAGATACAATCCCAATAAGATAAAGAATCTTGTATGGGGATGTATTCCTAGGTATTATATTCCATTTCATACCCAATATCACAACCTTATTTGAGGGATAAATTAAATGTAAAACATTATCCCCAACATTAAATTCCAAATCACATTGATGGTCGACTACATAAATCACCTATGAACTATTTGCTACATTAATATACTGATAAATTGTTCTAACTTTCTCTACCATATCCTTAACTAGATCATGTCCAATTATATTTTTTTCTATAACTCTATTCCGTCATGTTGGAGGCCTTAAAACCATTCCATATAAGAATTCATTTGGAACTATCTGAATGCTTGATAGAAGGATATTTTTGTTTGAAAAAAAGACTAAAGGAAGGTTGTGATCCAAAATGACATTGTAATTTAAAAATTATATATTTCTTTCGATTTTGAATGGTACGCTTATACTGACCATCAATCAGAGGATGATATTCCCTTTTGAAAAGCAACTTTGTATCCAAACCCTAGTGAATACTTTTCCATGACATAAAGGTGAACCTAAGATCTTGATTAGATACAATGGAAAATAGTACTCCATTGAATCTTTAAAATTCCATAAAATTATTCTAAAATATGATCAATGGAAAACTATTCTCAAATGACAATGATGTGGGCCAAATTTATGAATAAATAAACTATAACTCACATAGTATTATGGAAATAGTTGTTTGGGGGATTATGATGACAAAATCAATGGCGATGTTTTTCCATTTCCATTTAGGTTTAGTTAATGGTTAGAAAATAAGCTTCTACTTATATATCTATAACTTAACATGCTAACAAACCAGAAACCAAGATACATAATATAAAAACTACTTTTTATTCCATCCCACATGAAATACTAGGTCTGTATACATATATTTACTTCTAGGATTAATAGATAACGATGAACTATAAACCCTATCCAATTGAACCATTTTTAAATATAGTATTGGAGAGACACATACATGCTTCCTTATCCTTATCATTCCCTTACAATCAATTTTGAACATTGAAAATTTCCCAAGATGTATTGTAGATCCACATCTTCAGTTTATACCTTCTAAATCCTCACAAGGATGGATGGTTGAATGTTCATTTGAAAGATAAAATATTTCTCCCATTATTTAATTATTTATATATCTATCCATTGAAAATTTATAAATACAAGATCTTTTGAGATTATAATCATAGATAGGATTACACGGACCTTTCAAACAAAATCATCTTTTACCATGTTTTCCTACCTGGGTGGTAATGCATTGAGAGGTCATAATTTTAATCATCTCAAACTATATTATCTGGATCATATTCAGTTCTTTTTGAGTAAATATGTCATTTAAACATTTATGATCAGTACATATATCACAACTCTCTCAGTAGAGATAATTATTCTATATCTATAAGGAAAACATTTAAACAGCTAACTCCAAGTCAGGATTTGGGTAATATTTCTTATAAACCTTCAATTGGAATGCAGTATAATATATCACCACGTCATTTTTCATGAGAACACATTCGGATAGCCACTTTTATGAATCACTATAGAGTATAAACCATTCTATAATATATTGTAGTGTGATCAAAGGTTCCATAAACAACCATCATTTTAAATCCATGAAATTATCTTCACATTCTTCTCTTCATTTATTCTTAACTTTATTCAATGTCTAATTAGTTATTAAATTATACAATCATGAGAAATTTATAACAAAACATTGGTAATATCAAAACAACCTATGAAATCTAAGGATTTCAGTTACCTTGGTTGGGTTAGTCCATTTTACAATAACTTATATCTTTATAGGATATATTAACATAACTTAACATGAGATTATCTGACCCCTGAATGAATATTTACTAATTCATAATTCACACATGGTCAATTCTTTATAGTCACTTTATCCTTATAGTATTCAACACAATCCAAATATGATCATCCTGATCTTACATTCTATTTGAATATTATAGTATATTACCTTTAAAGACTACATAATTCTTATCCATGTAGTCTATAATGACTCTGTTAATTAATTCCATGATGATAGGGGTGGGGCATTTGAAAGACCGAATGCATCAATTTGAATTCACATTTTAGATACCTTATTTGGAATAAAATATTAGTCATATTCTATTTCATTTACCACAGTTGAAGAAATTTAGAATGTAAGTAAATCTATGAAAATTATTCATCTACACATAGTTGATCTGATAATTCATAAATACATGGGAGATGATACATATTCTTTTTTTTGTTATTGTTAATATTCCGATAATGAATGCAGAGAAGAATTGACCTATATTTATTCATTAAAAATAAAACTTGAACACCCCATGTGGATACACTAAAGAGTATGAATCCCATTTAAATATTCTCCATGAGTTTATTATTCAATTCATGAAACTAACTTTTGGACATTCTATAAGTAGTCTTTGAAATAGGCATTGCAAAAATTATGAAATCAATTGAAAAATAAACATCATGTAATGCTGGAAGACCCAGATATTATGGTAGAAAGACATAAAAAATCACTCATAAAATATGTTTATCTTTAATTTTTAGTTTCTCACCACCCATCAATGATAGATATCCTTCATGTATAGTAAATACATTCCACAAGATCAAATTAATTTACATGGGATGTTCATATTAATCCTTGCATCGATAAATAACCACATGTTTTTTCATAATATGGAATTTGAGTTTCCTTCATCATAAAATTATATTGGATCCATATAAAGAATTCCAATCCATGAAAAAATTACATTAAGTTCAACTACATAGAGAATCACATGATTTTCAGGATGCACTATCCCAAAAACATCAATTGGAGAGGACCTATATACATTAGTTGCTAATATCTTGCCATTAGACGTTTTCCAAGAATACTCAACATATAATAATTGGGGTGATATATTGATACCCATATAAAATTGTAAATATATTAAATAATGGGTTAATCTAGCATCAAATAATAAATTAGATATTCTAGAGTGGATGGGACATTTTTAAAATCAATCTTCAAAATGTAATTTTGTGTGTCATAACACGTCAACATGTTTTTATTGAGTTGTTTTAAGAACCAGGAGCTCCCTTAGAGGGATTGTTGAGTTTGGAGCACACATGTCCATAAATAAAAAGTTTTAGTTCTCTAAATAGGGTGCAATGTTTTTATGAAATTGGGAGGCCCTTATTAGAAATGCATGTAGCTGCAGCTGAGGAGCAGAAACACCCTGCATAGGCTACACACGGTTAACCCAAACTGTGCACCATGCCGCATATGTTGTTCCAAATAGGTCATAACATGAAACAATTAGATTCAAAATTTTCAAAAGATTAGGATAACTATGCAGATAAAAAAATGAGAGTTGGTTTCAAAGGTGGGGGTTCCACATAGTTGGCACACAATTTTTCCAAGCCATGTGGCCAAAACATTCAACTTGGGGGATGAGGGTAAAGTGATTGTTTTATACATAATGAGGTTTTAAAGCCTCATTTCATTTTCTTATTCTCCCTCAACCCTATGATACCACCTAACCATTGGGTTTTCACCTCTCCATTCAAAATCTGGGCTTCAAGATATCTCACCCTCTGGTTGTCGAATTCTTTCCCCTTTGGTCTCCATGGATATGCAACGGTAATCTCTCGTGGCTGTTTGAATATTCTATAGTTTAATATCCTATTTGTTGTTCTATTTATGTGTGAGATCATTTTCTCTATTATCAGGGAAAATATAAATTTATCATATGTCTTCCTAACCTAATCAAATTTTAGATTCTTATTGGACTGGTAGGTTCTCTTAATCATTAGTTATGGGATCTATTAATTTTTCCTCCTTTTCCTTTGTTTTATGAATAGTGTCATTGCACCGCAAGCTGTCATTTGCTGTGATTTTCTTTATAGTTGGTTACTTTATATTAAATTGATTATCCCACCTTGTATTACAACTGCATAGCATTATTGAGTAATTATAGGCTGCCAATCTCGATCATGTACACCCCTTGGGTGTTCCAGCTCATATTACTATATTAAAATTTATTGAATTAATATATAGAACACTATCTTATCATCCTACTTTGATGGGTAATGGAATTCAGCTTATGTGGATCTTGATTAAATGATAAGGATACCTCCTAAATTTCATTTTTACCTTTTGTGAATTAAATTTCCATTTTAGTTTTTCTATTTTAAAATTTATATTTGGTAATTTTAATTATAATGATTAATTTGGATAGATGAATTTTTTAATGAACAACGTAATTTTTTGTCCCTTTATATTTTGGGAATTGTATTCAAAATTTAAAAAGTGGTAATTTTTTATTTACATCTAGATTAACCTTACGTAATTTATGTATTTATTTTATTTTATTTAAAAGGTTAGACATACTGCATGTTTTTCACATGGACTTTTTGGTTATTTATAAATGGAATAACCCTCTTATAAATGTTAAATAGAACCATTTATCCTTCTAATAACATGGACTGGATCATTCATATCTAAAGGATTTAAGGTCCCAGTTCCTCATAAGGGTTTTACATGCTTAATGAATATAAATACCCACATAAGTAATTTTTTAATTTGTCAATGGTACCTTATATATAAATTTTGTGCCTCGAAAACAAATTTCCATGTCTTGTTTAATTTAAAGGAATCGTTAAATTTGATAGAATATGAATGATGGTTTTATTCATGTTAAATGAAATTAAATGGTTTATTCGAGTGGTAAGGTCACACCCGTTACTTATGATTTGTATGTAATTAAATGGTTTCTTTATAAATGTTATAACCTTGATTGTAACAGATTACTCAGATAAAATGTATGATAGGTATTTCCTCATGGACTGTATTATAAATATGATGATACCTTTATATAGTATTTATATATATATGTATTGAGAGATATTTACTCATGATCATTAATTAAAAATATGATTAGGCCTTTATAGAGGATGTGTATAGTGGTATGGGTGGATGATCTAGGAAGGAAATAATGCTCCCTTACATTGGGTGTTGATCAAGGCGTCTTGCACAAGTGATAGAATATGGGTGGTGGGCTAAGGTTTCACGTTCCATGACTATTCTATTTCCATGGAGGCTCACTCTCCATCGTGAGTGTTGTAGTACGAAATCTCAAACTCTATAGGGATTTAGGTCATGTACCTTATTTCATGATAATTTAGGCTCATTAGACTGATTATGGATGCCTTAGTTAGGCCAAAGTCAATTCTAGCACTAGTATCAAAACAATATCGATATTAGGAATTGACACATTGTTGGTTCATATGGGTGGATGAATTATAAAACTAATATATTTAATTATTAATATATATATATATACACACACAGACGTTCTGATCTAACATCTCATTCTGACTGTGAGCCTTAGTAGGTAGAGTCTCCCGGTGTCCTTTAGGATCTAGGGTAGACTGTTGTTTAATTCTGTACTATTTATTCATTATTTTTAGCTACACTGCTTTACAATTTTACACAGACTAGTTTGAATTATAGAATCTATTGGTGGTAACCAGATGGGACTATTAGATCACACTCTCCTTAGGCTGCCATTTCACTAGGGTAACCATTTAGAACTTCTATTTGTAGAAAAATGTTTGATTATTTGTTGATGTTATCTTGTACCTATGAGTTAGGAACACATGACCGAGCGAGTGCTCATGATGCTCGTGGATATCACCCTTGAGGCGTTAATTTAATTTTCTTTTCTTCCATATTCTATAATTTATCTTGTAGAATTAGTTATTTGTATTATTTTAGGTTTGTTTCATCATCTAAATATGTATGCGTTGTTTTATAATGGAAATGGAAATCTTTTAAATTTAGTTGATTATTACATTTATCTTGCACTGATTTATAATTTATTTATACTATTTCTAGTACTGTAAATTATTTTTCTTATCTTCTTTACTATTTTTATACAATGATCTTAATTTTATTGTATCAACACCATACAACCATTAGACCCTTACTTCTTTTTTCCAACCTCAGGTCTATGGGGAGGTTCTCTTGTGGATATGTGACCCACCAGTATGGCCACCGTCTAATTGGTCAATCGGATAGGGATGCTAAAAAGTGGTATCAGAGCCTAAATTGTTTGTTGTCTTTCTATTTTAGGCTCGTAGATAGGAGGCAAGAAATGTTTTGTACAAGGTAAATAGTTGTGTCTTTGACTAATCACCCCACCCACAAGGAAAAGACTAAGTGGCCATGATTGGGATTATTGTTTATGTTGTTTGTTATTACAGTTGAATTTGATTTCGTCAATAGTGATTGGTTTTTTCCACATCTTTTTTATTTATGGAGTTTATAGAATTTTACCATTGTCATGGAAGGACAAGGATGAAGAATAAAATTCTCTATTATAGACACATAGAAATTCACATTCAATACATATGCCATGCCATGTAGTGGCATGTATAGATTTCCAATTGACTTGATGATGTAACTTGAATAATATACCATGATTTTGTGTTTTCAATCAATCCTCTTATATTCCAGGTTAGGTGTTTAGTTCCATAATTATTTTTGTACCATGTTTAGGTACTTCGTACCATTCCTTTTTTGATTGTATTCCATGCATACCGATTTATTTAGCATTCCTTGTTTATATTCCATGATTCTATATTTACATCATATTTATCAGTGTTTACCTGTTATGAAAACATGCTAGTTTGTTATGAAATCAATTTCATGGGATGATTTATTGGATGCATTTAAAGGGTAACATGTTTTCTATTTTATGATGAATGGGAACTTTATAATTTTTAAAAGGTAACCCATGTTCACCAACCATCCTTGAGATTTATATATTTAAATTCATTTTTTTAAATGTAAAAGGCTACTAATGTAAAATTTTATGGAAAATTAGTTTTTATTAATTTGATAAAAATTCCCAACTATTAATCTATGGATGCATTATGTGTTGGTATATGGTTACCCACACGAGTGAGCCATTATGTATGATTATGTTATTTTTGGGAAATTCTTATAAATTAAAAAGGGATTTATGAGTGAAAATATTTTAGGTAAATTGCGTTTGGTTAAATGGTAGATAATCTGTGGTCTATAATGTATATTGTCCCTTTAGAGGTTGGAAAAAATGGAAACCAATAAAATTGGACAATTTTATATTTCCATGATATAATTTTAAATAGTTATGAATCTGAAAGTTATTGAAATTTGGAACTCAAGTGTGTTTCTTAACTTCTTAAATTCAAAAATGGACCAATGTATATCAGTTGGGCCATGTTTCTTAAAATACAAACCATTTGGGTGATTGTAATTCATATAAATAAGAAACTACTATTAAGTTTCTTTTTAAAGAACCCAGGATGGATTAATGGGTGCCTCATTGGTGTCCATACCAGTTAAAAAGAAATTTATATGATAAATGTTTTAATTATGATAGGATGTCAACAAATGTATAAGTGTTTTTTAGAAAGTGAAGTCTGATGAGACTTTCCTATATTCATTGGTGTTTTCTTGAAATCTAGTAAATTTTTATATGTCAAATTAAATCAATGTAATGAACTTAAAATGGAACCCTAGGTGTTGTCTTATATTTAAACCCTAATGTAACGGTTGATTAATCTTTTTATGGAGTTTCCATGGAATGTAAATGTGGGCTTTTTACAAAGGGCTTATCCTCTTCTAAAAACAACATAAATTATAGGATTTTGAGCCTGGTGATTTTTTTATTTTTCATGACCTCATTATGGGGAGGCACTTTATGCATTATTAAGGGGCCATCCAAAGGTAGGTAACACCCTTAGAGTTTAAATGCACTGCTAAATGCTATGAGATTTATAACTTTTGGTAACTTTCGGGTGCCATTATCCATTGTAGCACTCCCAATTTCTAAAAGACACCATTATTTAGATAGATGTTCATGGAATATATGACCCACATTCTTGGTGTGTGCATAACCTAATTCTTATTTTAGTGTGTTAGACATGTATTGGGCATGTTCAGATGCTTTATAGGCCTCATGACCCTTCCCTTTTTCCTTTGGTGACTCGGGAGATCATCTGTCTATTTTAATGTCATATAGGAAAATGTTACTTGAGATAGATTTCCATATAGGCCATCGTATACATGAATGAATAGGGATGTTAAGACTATGAGTAATATCAATGATTTGTTGTTTGTTTCAATAATCTCTAGGTGGAATTCATTAATATACGTGATACATGTTTCTTTTCTTCTATGATGTATCAAACTGATAGAGTTTGGGGAAATCATTGAGACTTTTTCTATTAAGTACAATATATGATTATCTCTGAAGTAGAGTAACTCGATACTTAAAGGGGAATAACGTTCATCCCAATTCTATGGATGACTTCCCATGAGGATAAATTTTTTGAAATTCCAATCATGTTGAATCTGGTAAATTCTCTCTTTTAGGTAGAAGTAACAAAATAAAAAATGACCACTTGGAAATGGTCACTCTTTCTTAAAGGCCTGTATAGATTAAAAGTGATGTTTTGTGTTAGTTCTTTCTCAGTAGAACAATTTTTATGTTTTTCGCTATGAATGAATCATTTGAAAAACCTTGTTTGTCTTAGAGGGACATCAGTGATAAATTAGAATATATTATGAAACACCTCAAGAGGTAAAGGCTTTGTGATCAGTTAATGGTGATGCATCGGTAGGTGAATCTGAGTTTCTTTCAAGAGGTCAACTAGTAGTGGCTAGACTATATTTTTTGTTTTTCTAGGATTTTTGGAAACTATTAAAATCTTATTTGTGTTCTATTCCATGAGAAATGATCATATCCTCTATCTTGATGTCATCCTTGATGCACTTATGGAGAGATGATATTACATCACACTAATGTATGAAATCCATTGGGGTTGAGATGTAAAATTTATCTATTTCCACACTTGATGCACTTTTTTATTTGAGGTTGGGTTAGTTCTATGTGAAACTGGGATTCCCATGTAGGAATGTCATGGAATAGCTCTTGGATAGGATCCATTTCTTGTGACTCAATCGACATAAGGATCATACATTGGTCTCATTAAATGATTGTTTGTAGACATATTGGCCTTGTACCAATGTTTATTTCTAAATATAGAGTAGGTAATACCTTGGGTTAGTCCCATAAACTTACATTAAATAGGAATATTAGGTTATCCTGGAGTCACCATAGAGCTTGGAAGTTATTCTCAAAGGGTTTGTATTCTAGTGAAATGGATATAAGTTACCCCATTAGATCATACTGTGCCAAAAAACATTAAATGATTACGTGGTGGTTTGATCAAGGAGTGTAATTGGAATTCACTCATTGGATTTAGGGCACATGTCCATATGATATTTAGGATTATATGGAGGAAGGAACTTCAGTTTAGTTTGTAATGAGCCATCCATCTATGTTGGTAATCCTTGAGATATGTAATCTGAATTGGCTCAACTCATTATCCCTCTTTTTAATGTATACATTTTTTGGTGGAAATATTTTTAAGCATACCACTTGGTTATGATGTTTGTGGTTAAAAAGGTCAGATATTACTTTTAAGAAAATCATGTATGACAAGTTTCAGTTTGGCCGATCGAAATTTGATTGTTTCATTCGGATGAGGTCCCTATTATGACCTTGGATGTAATCCAGCTTCCTCTATTTATGAAAGAATTCTTGGAGTATCCATAGAATTATTGAGGAGTGTCTTTTATACAAATCCCATCATTTGAGTATCCACGATTTGGAGTTGAACCTTTCTTGGGTTAAAACCTAAGGTTGGGAGATCTTGTGGAATGATATTTAAAAAGATGATGACATGATCATGTATCTAACTAAATGAGTTTGGGTAAGCACTGGATCGGTGTCATAGTTTAGAAAATAGTTATTGGATCATATTTTAATAGCATTTATGTCATGTTCATAAAGAAATTCATGGAGTTTTTTTTGTCTTTTGGAAATGAAACATTTCCATTTGAATAATAATTTTTGGCCTTGTTGGTTAGTAACCATTTTCATTGATCACAAAGTAATATCAGGGATGAAATTTTCAAAGGTTGGGAGGTAATAATGATCCACGTTTTGAGCCATAGAAAAAATATGAGGGGATTTTTATCTTTTTTTGTTTACTAGATGTGACGACTTTAAAATCGATCTTTGTAATGTAATTTCAAGAGTACGAACACATCAACGTGTTTTTTTTGGATTTGGGTGAAGGCTTGAGAGGTACCTTGGAGGTCTCTTAGACTCACAGAATTTTCGAGGTCTATAAATCTATTGTTTGGGTGATCTGAACAACACACATGGTTTTTCTGAAACCATGCATCTCGTAATAGAAAATAATATTTCCATAGAAGAGGAACAAAAATTCTCCACATTGACTGTGCATTGTTTTCCCAAAACTTGGGCCTAGCCTGCATGACTAGTTCGAAATAGGTAGTACCTCAACACTATTCACCTCATGATTTTCACACGGTTAGGTTAACTATGTGGGACAAACCATGAATGGTTGATTCAAAGGTAGTGGGTGCTACATACTCGGTGCTTAGTTTCACCATGCCATGTTGTGAAACCGTGAGACTTGGTTTTTGAGAGTTAAATTACACTCTTACCCTTAATGATTTTTAAACCCATCTCCTTTCCTTCTTCTCCCTCCTGCATGTGATCTCTTTTCTTTTTTCGGTTTTCTCCTCTCTAAGATTTAGCTGGGGTTCGAGATATCTCCTCCCCCAGTTGTCCTATTCATTCACCATCAATGTCTATAGAGCCACATATGTATTCTATAGATTCCTTTTAAATCAATCCTAAATTAATATCCTCTTCAATGCTCTATTAAGGTTCAATCATATTTTCCCTATTTTTTTAGGCCATAGTCAGTTTTTCATATTTCTTCTAAACCTGAACAAATCAGAGCATGATATTGGAGGATTAGGTCTTCCAAAAAACTAGGTGGGTGGTCAATGAATGTTTTCTTAATTTTTGGATAATATTTTGAAGAGTGTTGTTCCGTTGTATTCCAGAATATTCCACATGTTGATTTATAGTTTGTTCATTCATATTAAATTGGACACCACACCTTCCATTGCAACTGTTGAGCATTATTTATTATTTAGAGGTTTCCAATCTCGATCACAAACACCCCTTGGTTATGATGGTTTATATTACCCTATTATAATTAATAGAATAAATGTACTCAACACCATCTAAGAATTCATCTGGATGGGTAATGGAATTTCCTTTCGGGGATCTTGAATATATTATAATCGTACCTCTTAAATTCTATTTGGACCATTGTGAATTAAATATCCATTTTTTGTTTTTCATATTTTAAAATGATTCTCTGGTAAATTTAATTATGATGATTAATTGGGAAAAATGAATTGTTTAATGAAAAATTTCACATTTTTATAATTAACACCCTTAGATGAGGTACATTGTATGCAATATTATAGAGTGGTAATTTTTTATTAATATCTTGATTGTTCTTATGGAATTTATGTCTTTTAATGATTTTGACAAAAGTTTAAACATATGTCATGATTTCCAAATTTCATATTTTTTATTTCAAAATGGAATCTCCCTCATCTAAATATTAAATGGGACCATTGCACCTTCTATGCGCATGGCTAGGATCAATCCTATCTATAGTATTAAAGTAATAAGCCCCTCATAAAGATTATAGTTTCTTGATTAAGGGGATTTTTCATTTTGGTAATTTCCCAATTTGACCATGATTCCTTCAATGTACCTTTTAAACCTAGTAAAATGAATTTCTATGATTTGACTAATTTAATGGAATTTTTAAATGGAATACCATATTCCTGATGGTTGTCATAACATTAAATGAGGTTAAATTATTTATAAGGGAGATAAATAAACACACATTCTTTATGATTTTTATGTTATTATATGGTTTCCTTATAGTTGTGCTGACCTTGATTATAATAAATTAAAAAAGAAAATCATTAGAGGTATTTCCTCCTATCATGTATTTTAAATATGATGATGATTTTATATTGGATTGATAAATATAAAAAATTAGAGGTATTTCTTAATGTAATTTATTATAAATACTATTACACATTTATAGAGGTTCTATACGATGGTAAGTGGTGTTGATATATGAGGTAAATCATACTCCATTACATTGGGTTTTGAGAATTATTTGTGGAAGTAGTGATATGATGTGGGAAATGGGATGAGGTTTCATGTTCCATGATTAGAGTGTTTCCATGGTGGATCAATCATTATGTCGAGTGATGTGTAATGAAATATCTCACTTTATAGGGATGTAGGGAATGTACACAATTTTATAACCTTCTTGGCCTGTTAGACTAGTTATCAATGCCTGAGTTATGCCCCAGTCTAGTTAAACACATATAATCCATGTGTATGTGCATTAGACATTGAGACACACTTGGTTTATATAGGTGTATTCTATATATAACTGAAGTGTTTATATATAGTTATAGATCTGAAATATCATTTCAGTCATGATACAAAATAGGTAGACCCGCATGGTTTCCTTTAGGATACTAGGAGGGATGTTGTATATTTTAGTACTTTTTTTTATTCTTATACATACACTTATTTACAATTTTTTCATGGTCTAGTTTATGTTGTAGAGTCTATTGGTGGTAACCAAATGGGATTATTAACTCACATCCTGATCAGGCTACTATTATAATGGGTTACCCTTGTAGACCTTCTATTCATATGACCATAGTTTATTGCTTGTGGATGTTAGCATGTACCTGGGAGTTAGGAGAAAAAGACTGAGCTAGAACTTTGGATGCCAGTGTAGATTTCCCTTAGTGATTTACTTCAATTTTATTTTCTTTAATGTTCTGTACTGTATCTTGTTGCATGTTGTATGTCTACTATTTTGGTTTTGTATCATTATATTGACATTCATGAATTGTAGTATAACGGCGTTGTCCATATTTTATATTCAGATTTTTATTTCATTTGTCTTCTACTACTTTACCATTGCAATATACTATTTTTAATTATGTAATTTTTTTTGATATCTTACTCACCCTTGTTCTACTCTGAATTTAATGGTATAATCTCCCCATGATACCACCTTGAAAAACTTTCTGCTAGTTGGTATCCTCTTGAATATGAGGAGGGACGCTTGAGTTTATAAAACCCACTGGTCTAGCCACCATCTAAGGGGTTAGTCGGGCCGAGACGTTACATATGTTGATACCCCTAGAATTTTTTTTTATAAATAAAATAATGGGGGATCTAGATTCATATAATTCAATATCTATTCTATAGTTAATGATTATCTTTTCTTTCACCATATCATTCTCAAAATCTCATTTATTAGTTGTGATCACATGAAATTTCTATTCATCTTTAGACTTAAGAGTTATTTATTCTACGCAACAAAAACATTATGATTCATGCATAGTTTTTAATAATTCCCATACTCCTTGAATTTGATGCTTTGGAGTGTGTGTGGTTTATTATTTGGCATCTTATATTCCTTCATTTCTTTAACTTGACTATTCATCACCTTTCAAAATTAATTTATTTTATGACCCACCATTCATAATTTAAATCATCTACGAGTTCTATTCAAATGATTCCATTTATGTTTATTACCACATTTTTTGAATGTATATATTTTGAATTTATTTCTAGAATTTTATTTATTCTTGATTTCTTGATACACAATATTTATATTCATATCAAATCCATTCATAATGTGGGAATCTTTAAATTTCAATTTCTACTTTGAGTGCCCATCAAACGATTTCTTCGTAGTTAATATTGTCTCCTATAACTAATTACTTTCAGATACTTGGTTTGGAGACACCCAAGAATTTATTCATTTTACATCCAGAGAGGATACTTAAATTATAGGAATACCTCAAAAGCAATGTAAAATTTTCCTCATAAGTACCAACTAATTTATCATCCTTTTTCTTCAGCTCAAGAAATTATTTTTCTATATTTGTATATAGAATAATAGGAATGTGCATACTAAATAATATCACCTTAAACACATTCCATTCATGGATTCAATTTATTCCCAATTCATGGTATTTTATATAATATTAAATCATTTATATACTTCACCTTCTTGACGATAAATAGCTAGGAGTACTTTTTCACATCTCGATCATCGAATAATATAAAATATTTTCTAAATAGTGTTGATCTATCCCTCAGTCACCAGGGGATTTCATGAACCACTAAAATAAGGTGGATGTTGCCTCATGAAATATTAAACAAAAGAACATTACCCTATTTGATTATTTGGAAACCCTGCATGATTCATAGTATTAGAATGTTTCATGAGAATAAAAGTAATATTATAAATTCAAGATCCCATCACATTTGGCTGCTGAGGTAGGAAATCATTTCATTTTAAATCACATTAAACATTAACTTAATTCCATTAGGATATATCCATTGACTAAAAAATAAAAATATAATGTGAGTAACAATATTCAATGTAGAAAACCACATAGTTCTGAAATATCATTTACAGAATGTCTAAATCATGACACCTTCTTCTATGAAACCTTAGGTCTAACTTAGTCCATTCATGATCACTAACAAAACTACATGATTTTATCATATACTTAGACCTATCCCTATTGTTTTAATAAATTTTTTCTAACCATAATATTCAATGATAGACTAAATGATACTCTGATAACAATTTCGAAATCCTAAACATTTCCTAAATAAATATTTTGTCTATCTAAATTAATATTTAATAGTTAATAATATGATCCATGATATAATATTAATTTTTTGAGTCTTTAGAGACAAGAAATACAATATTATTATTCTATGAATGATTTTAATCATTTCCCACAAATATCTTCACTTATTTTGATATTCAATGGAATAAAAAAAATTAAAATTTTCATTATAACCTTAGGAAGGAAACAAAATAAAAGGGTGAGATCAAATGATCAGTAAAGGTAAACAAGGGATTTATCAATTGATGATCATATAAAAGTATAAGATAAGAAGGATACGTGATCATGATTATAAATTTATATGTTCAAACCCAATCTGAAAACAATTATTAACATGCATTCTGGAATAAACCATTATCGTTTCTAAATAACCTGAATCATAAAAATGAGAAGTCATCATAACTCAATAATTAACTATAAGTACATTTCATAAATGTGTGTCCCACTATCAAAAGTACATAATCAATTTTTTTATTTCAAGGATTACTATTAGTACCAAAGATCATGAATTAATAATTAATACCCATATTAGCTCAATTACATCAACATGTTTCCTATAATAGACTATGTAATTCAAATTTTTTCTTATAATAAACCAAGTAGATAAAATTGTTTTCTGTAACTATATAATGAGACATAATAAATTGCCCAAAACATTAGTGGGAGATATAGGTCCCACAAATCACATAATGAAATCCATACATATTTGAGCAACATGATTATAAAACATCCATCTTATCATCATATCATAACCCATGAAAAGGAAACTGGTTCAATATTTCACTAAATCAATCCATATCCCATGAAAATGAGTTTCATAAACATATAATCATCATAAAAATAAACCATATTAAGAATGAAAATTGATGGAATAATTGGATCATATCCCTAGTTAAACATAAACAACCCCAGTGTTTGTTGTCATTGAGTAATGTAAATACTTTTTAATGATCAATAAAAAAACATTTCTAAGAAAAATTACCATTTTTAAAAATATCTTTTCAATGTATAAAAATAAAAAATAAATGAAGAAAAAATTATTTTTGAAAATAATAATGAAAAAATTTAAAGGAGGATTCAAAGCCTTGTGTCTTCATGGTTACATGAGATTGTGTTCATTGTGTACTAGATAAACACACATTCCCTTTACAAAATAACAAAATGTACCTCGTTAATAAAATGACCCAAATATTCCTTGTTATTTTTAAAATAAAATTATACTAAGTATTAAAATTTATTAAAAAAACATTGGTAAATTTTAAATAATTATTGAACTCATTTTTAGAAAATAGTTTTATAGAAGAAAAATGGTTTTAGATTAAAGTGAGAAATAAAGTCGATTTTTCTTTAAATAAATATTTAGATTTCTTAAAAAATTAATGTGAGAAAATTGAAAAGGAAACCTATCATATGAAGAAATAAATATATGGGAATAAAATTAAAGGGATTCATTTGAATATTATCACATGTTTTCTTAAATGTAAATTCATGTATCGAATAACCTGGTTAAAATAGGATTGGAACATAAATCTCTTACCTCAAGTATCACATTTCTTCATTCATGTTCAAAACTCTTATATAACTAGTATGGATTTATTATCAATTTATTATGAAGACATATTTATATATGTAATTTAATATATTATTTATTTATGGAATATTAGAACATATTAATTAATAATTATATATTAAAATCATTATTTCAAGTGATAATTGTTTCATTTTCAAGAAAGTTTTAGTTTGGTAGTCCCAGTCCTTTTACATTGATCATGGATACAAAATTTACAGAGTATTAATCAAATTATAAAAATAATATATATTCATTATATACCTATTTATAATTATTACTAAAATTTATACACCAAAAAATTAATTACACCATTCATGGAGACGGTTGGCTATATATACACATGAGTACGGTTTCCATTTTTTCAACTGATTGAATAAAATAATGGTGAATAAAAAACCATTAAAAATAATTATTAAATTATATTTATCATATATATTCATTAAATAATTATTTATAACCAATTATGTAAATCAAAATTGAAAAACTAATTACATCGGTCCGCAAGGCGGTGATTCACCTTACACGTGAACGATAGACTTATTTCCCATTCGATTGGAAACCGAATAGGTAATAGAGAATTAATAATATTTATAAAATTTAATTATATTCATTATAATAAATTTATTATTTTATGATATATACCTCTAATTAAATGTGGGTAAAGAATAAGTAACAAGAATGTTATCAGTTAGGGCTATTACATCATCTTGGAATGAACTCCATAATATCTCCTCTTATAGAACGTAGAGTAGATATTTTATGAAAAATAAACGTATATAATGTGGTGAGGTAAATGGAGAAGATAATTTTTTAGAGTATGGTAGTTTTATATGGATCAATGTTATGTTAATATGTGACATGAGATGTTCCCTTTTTTAAGAGTGGGGATGGGATCTACTGGATTTTTCTAAATTATTAACATATAATTAAGTCAATATCCAGACAAATGGTTTCAAATTTCAAATAAATGGATAATGTATTTCATTTTTGACCATATAATATTTAAACTTCCCTCAATTTTTTTATTAATTTAATGATATTAAATAAAATACTATTCTCATAAGCTATCATTATTGTCAATTTAGACACTATTTACTTAATTTGACACCAAAGACAAAGCGACAATGTTTATATCCAAATATTATATTATTACACAAAAATATTATGTTATATTCATCAATAATTTTCTTTAACATAGTAACTGACTAAATTATATTTCTTTAAAAAAAATAAAAAATCACATAATTTATTTTTTAATTAATGGGAGAAATAATGCATCAGCATTAAAAAATATTTGAGGTCATAATGTAATAACTAAAAATTATAAATAAATTTTAATCATGAAAATAATTTCACTAAACACAATATTGAAATTTTTATTTATTCATACCTTTTTTTGTCCCTATGCTGACACATAATATACTTTTAGAAATATGTGTGTGACATTTTATAACATTCATTTATTTGAATATTATATGGGTTATTTTCTGGGCACATGTCTATTAAAAAAAACATATTATCAAATAAGGTGATAATAATATAATTACCTTCTTCAAATAATAATTAAGCTGAATAATCACATACTTTTCATAAAATTTTAATCCATATTAACCTGATTTACATTTTACCAAGGTGATAAATTTTATCACAATTTCTATTCATATTGATAAAAAATAAAAGGGTAAAATTTACTAAATTTTAATCTATTTATTAAAAATATGGAATTATTTATTTTCAAATCTAATTTATATAGTTTTTTAATTTAATTATTTTCGAAAAATATTACAAAGAATGATGAAAACCATATGTTTGAAATAAGAATTTTAAGCATTAAACCTGAATTTATTCTTATTCAATGGAAGAAAATATTTGATGATTGCTAAATTTTTTATTAAATATAAATCTCATTAAAATAATTAACCAGAAGTGATTTACTTATTTTATAATGATAAAATGTGTTTGTGTGCATAAATACAGGTTTTTTTTAAAAAACTTAACATTTTTTAAAATATTTTATTAAATATAATCCTTTGAAAAAAATAAATCATTTTATAAATGACCAAACTATATAATTTTTATAATTTGTTAGTAGTATTCATTCCCTATAATCTAATGGATAAAGAATAACCATCAAAAAAATAATACATTAATAGAATATAATTGGTCATTTAAGCTGGATGTTCATGTAACACAAGGTATCAATGAAATAAAATTTATTAGTTTGAAATATGTTTCAAATAAAATTTCATAGTGTTATAGTAAATATATTTGTGGGAGGAATTATTTGTTTTTGCCCATATTTTAAATAAATAATATTATTAATATATTGGTATTCCCATATTTTTATAAGAATTTAATGGAAGAAAAATTCATTTCTCCATTTTCTGTGTGAATGGTTATATTATAGAGTGCCCTATGTAAATGTCCTTTAGTTTCTTTAATCATCGTATATATGATCTAACCATTATTAGAAGGTAATAGAGATAAAAATAATGATTTAAATCATATCCATAAGCTACCATAAATGTCATATCATTCTTTGAATCTTCTCATTTCCCATATATGGGTTTTATATAACATATTTTATAAATAAAATATAACCATCACATATCTCAAAAAATCATAAAAACATTTCAGGTATATTACATGAATATCCACCATTTTATAATGTTTCTACTTAAAAAAACCCCTTAAATAAATAAATTTTAAATACTCATGATCCAGAATATTAAGTATGATTTTAATACCTAAATACATGTCCCTGAGAACATCCAAGAATTCTATATTTCCAAGAAATAATAAAATGGTTAATTCTGTCTTTGTTTTCTTCCCCTAAAGTAATACACCAAACATATTTTTAATTTTAGGAAATTTTCTTCAAAATAAATGTCTCATAGAACTATCCTTTCAGGATTTCCTATTAGTGATATCATGAAACATCTCCATTAATCACAACATGTCAACTCTAAATATATAAATCAATTGGGAATAAAGAGTGACCTATTTGATTCATTACACTCGGGATTATTGTTTCCTCTAAACATGGGATTCCCTCTCATTCCAACATTTGAACCTATTTTTCTAACCACAATAATAACATAATAATAACTCTTTTTTATCAATGGTCTTTAATCATTTGAAAGATAATATTATATTCCTTAAGGATTAATAAAACTCCACATTCAAATGTTTAAAATGAGAATTTCACCTATTCATTTTGATCAGGATGAATAGTCATAAAATTATTCAAATCCTTATAATTCTTCTCACACCACTCGAAAATCATATTTTTTGTTTTCATATCACTACTAAATGATGAATTATCAATAAGAAAAACATTTTATTATACAACCAACATGCATCATTTATGCTAAACACTCACTTAATCTTACACTATTTATCTAACATTACCATTTTCGAAGGATACTTTTTTAAAAACATTTCATTGAACCTCAAAAATTACTTAAAATTGTAACAAGACATTTTGAATGATTTCATATTAAAATAATTCCAATATTTTTCATTATAGACCTATCTAGAAAGTTTAGTCATGCAAAACACGAATTGATGAACCTCAAAACCAATTTTACTATAAACCTCTTATAAGTACCCAAATCTAATATAGGTGAATGGATTTGGTGTAGATATTTAAAATTTATTCCCTTGAGTTTTTGGGAATCATTTTCTCACCACCCTATTTGGTTCCAAATTCTTAAAAGAGTCATAATTTAGCAACATGAATATGATTTATGGTTAAACCATTCACAACACCAACAAAATCCCCTGAATTTAGATCATATATATTTATTACAAAATAGTCTAGTATTATGTTGAGGATTTCGTTGTTCAATATTATAATTATTCTTACTAAGTTTAATTTATCTTCTATACCTTTGTTCTTCCTTTTATGGGCATGATTATCTCTCAACATCCTTCTAGAACCAACATTGTGATGATTTATTTTTGAGACATGCACTATGAGTTATAGTAGATATACATTGAGATTTATAATCACCTTATATTACCGAATTATTATAAAAATTTATATCACTAGAATGATAATATTGACTATTAACGCATATTGATTTGTTAATGTATTCTCTTACCCTATTAAACTCATGTTGAACTGTGACACATACAAATTATGTCATGAACACCACTTCTTATTTTTTTGTTAATATTTACTCTAGACAAAAAATCAAAATTTATTTCATATAAAAATACACCTTTTTATCTTTTGACTTCATCAATATAGGCTACTTCATTATTGATTAACTCCTCTTTTTCTTTGGCATCATTATTTTCTCCTTTTATTATTATTTATTTTTATTCCTTTGTTTTGTAATATCCCCAATATATGCTTCATAATCATACCTCATTTTTCATTCTGGTTATGTAATATCCTTTCTACAATCATCAATGCATGATGAATCAAACCCCTTTTGAACTTTAGTATAAAAATTTAACCCATCATCTAAAGAGATACTTGAGTAAGAATCAGGCCTCACATGCCTAGACCCCAAATTAATTTTATAGTTATTTGAATACTTATTTTACTTATTATTCATTTTCAATAGTTAATTTTTTTACATACCACATCAGATTATAATTCAATATGAACTTTCATTGTAAAATAGTAACACCCCAATCTGATATAATATATTTCCCTTTGAATAATGCAATAGCTTGTGTTGTACGGAACTTGGAGTTTTAACACACCACGACCAATCAAACTAGCCATTATGAATACAAATAACCACTTTTTGAAATTTTATAAATTTTATTTTCCAAAATGGAATTCATTTTTGGATTTGGAATATCAAAAATAGTTTAGGGTGAATATTCGGTATTTTTCTGAAAACTTTCAATTTTTGATGAATAGTGAAAAATACTATGTTATTATTTAAAACAAAAATTTTATTTAAATAATTAGTTATTTGATTTAAATTTATATTACATAAAAATAGATACATAATACCTATATAATTTCAATTTAATTTATTTGAGTCATTTTATTATAATTTTATATATAAAAAATTTTGTTGAACTTTTTACCGTCTTTTACCCACCTTCAAGGAACGCTAGCAAGTTTGCATAAAACACAATTTTACTGCTTATGTGAATTGAATTTAAAAAATCTGAGGGACACCATTGATATCAGTAAGTAAAATTTTGAACATTAAGATGAAAATCATTTTTGATGAATAGTAAATTTCGACTTATATTTTCCATGAGTAAAAGTAAATATGGTAATTAAAGGTAAAAATGATATTATTATTACCATAACAGTTGTCCTAATTCTATTGGATAAGTGTATTTCGACCAAAAACAACCCTAGGAATAAAATCTGATCTTTTTTGTCCACTAGGATTAGATTAGGACATTTATTTTTATTTTATTTAAAGAATAGTTAAATGTGTTAAATTACATGTTTCATAACTAAATCATTTTTAATATAGGGTTATACAAAAGATAAATTATACTATAAATATTCATTATTAATATAAAACGATTTCCTACATAATTATATTTTATTTATAAATTTTAGACATTAAATAATTATATTTATTTCTGACACAATGATGATGCGGCAATAACCTTATTAATGAATGATTAAAAAATTCGATATTATAAATATCTAAATAAATCTAAATTAATATTTTTGATGAATTAAACTAATTATTTAGGTTAATATGACATGTTAGGGTTGACTAAATAATTTTTTTTCGAAGTGATAAATTTCTTATGACTTTCACAGAAACAAAATACCAAATAATGTCAAAATTGACATAAATGAGTTTTTAAAACAAATACTATATTATTATTTGATATAATATTACAAAAAATATAAGGCTTGGAAATAGGACTTAGATAAGGTTATATATATAAATAATGAACCACTTGGTGTTCTCTTGGCATTTTTATAGTATTTTTATTAACGATTTATTATAATAATACAAGAATAGATGGTAAACGATAAACTATTTAACTAAGAGTAAATTATTAAATATAAGGTTAATATGGTGACCTAAACTGATCTAAAACCAATTTGTTGAAATTTTTTTGAACCATACACACCTTATCCTCGTAATAAATCATTTTAGAGCCATAATAAATAGAATATTATTGTATAATAAAATAATATTTCAAGCTTTTCGTAAAGTGACCATCACATCTCTTATAAAAGGGTACATCCCCTTCTCCTAATGTCAGTCCTCTAAAGCCATTTCGCTCTACCAAAACCTACTCAAATATCCTCCCAACTACCCTCAACTCAACATATAGGCTATACTTTGATCATAAAGCCATCCTAAGGAGCCATTTTGATCGAATAAAAAATAATCACCCAAAGAAGAGGTAATAATTTCATCACCTCATTCAAAGTTCTTTTCTTCTTCCAACTTCATATTTCATAGTTATTTCCATACCAAAATTATAAATCAAGTAAATTTTAAATACTTTTATGTTATGATGAATATGGTACAACTATTTTCATTATTCTATCTATCCTATGAATGACAGAGTCACCACACGTGCATACATATGACTCACCATCTCCACGTCGTGGTATAGTTTGTTATTAAATACATCATTATTTTTGATTGGTATAAAAATGAGTAGAGTTGATTAAAATAATAAATATAACATGATAGTGATTCTTTATATATGATATTCCATCCAATTACATATGATTTCACCATCAATAGAACGATATTGTCGCTCGTGCGTACGTACAGATTACCGTCTCCACAAATGCGTTGAGATTCATTCCCTATCATAACCATTCAAAAATAATTTCCATTATATGATTAAAAATAATGTTTAATAACTTAATTTAATTATGGATATGAATCAAATACTTCATATTCTTAACAAACATTACTTACATTAAAAAACATATAAAGCAAAACGAATCAGTTAACACCCAAAAAAACAATACTACTAAAATTTTGTTATGCAATATTAGAAGATAATATATGATATAGTATTTATGTATGTGGTTATTGTATAATTTAACAACAATGATTGAACTATTATACAGAATTTTAACGTACCCTCGACTAATGAAAAATAGCAGTTAAGTGTTAATTCCTCAATCTCATTATGATCCGAGATTGTTTATTTGGAGGTATTTCTTGGGAGATATTTATTATCCATGACCATGCTTCATAAAATAAATTTCAAAATGATTCTTTCAAGATACTCTTTAACTAAAACACCACATAAAATGATTTAAATATTTATTCTTATAAATCTTTCTCATTAATTTCAATGTTTTCAAAATGGTTTTAAGGATTTATTTATATGGACATGATTGTTTTAAAATGTTAATTCCATTAAAAAGTTTCAAAGTGTTATGGAAAACTTTGATTAAAAAATCTCCTTTAAATGAATTCCTTTATAAATGTGTGACTTTTAAATTATTTTACAAAAGTGATATTTCTCTCAAAAATATTTACTGATCATTCTCAACTATGTCCGCATGCTTTACTAGATATTATTATTGATTAATGTTCATTTTTTATAATACAATCTTCCAGATTGTATTGAATGAATTGTGATATGTTTCACTATGGATGTGCTATTTTTATACCCTTCATGGGTTATAGTTGAAGTATTATAATTTCATATGCCAGTTTTAATACGAATGTTTGTGTTTTGTTTCAACAATTTCATATGAGGAATGACGTAGACTTAGTATGTGATGGGTGGAGCCTGCTATAGGTCCTTGAGGCATTGGTAGGTCTCATGAGAAAAACTAGTGTCTTGATACAAGGCATTGATGAAAATCTTATTTTCCGTCATGGCGTGAGGCCTTGACTATGTGGTTATAATGTCTGACATTATTCATTCCATCATTATGAAATTTGATATTGATATTACAAGTGATAATTCGACTTGAAGAATATCCATGTGAATAAGAAAATGACATTATTTGATTTATATTTACCATATTATGCTGATGTTTATGTTTAAAAGGATTTTGTTTTAGATTTATACATTGAATTAAATGTTTATTCTTATTTATGAAATTTTATGCTATATTGTTATCCTTACTGAGCATCTGAGATCACCCCTTTCTATGTTTTATTTTTCCCAAGATGTGAAGAAGTATTTTGTGGTTGACCTGTAGGGATAAGCTAAGGGATATAAGTGTGGTCAAAAGGGGACAAAAAGTTGTTGTTGTTTTTATTTCATGATGTAATGTAACACTTATGTATGTATTTAGTACATCCAAGGCCACTAAACAAATCGGTCTATCGAGACTTGATCTCTTATGATCATGCCATTGTTATGTAAGAATGCATTAACTCTGGGTAACTAGGGTCAGAGAATTACAAAAATCATAAGTAATGTGTTCAATCCCTTCAGAATTATTTCATTTTAGTGTTTTTTCCTTTTTTTTATCCCACATATCCTTTTTGAATCCTCTTGGAATATTAGAAATTGTATCTTAAATCACCTCACAACCCTCAATATCCACCTTTTTTTTTGTTTTTGGAAACTTATTCTCCATTAAAATTTCATTTTCTATTTACATTACTAGTCTATATCATATTTTTTGTTCTTGTTGAGAGATGGAATTATCCCCATTATAGGCGTTGAGAATATTTTTTAACTCATAAAGTGTCAAATCCATTCTCACTTCTAAGGGTAGAATTTTTTAATCAAATCTACTGGGGAAACCCCCTCAATTTTTTGATAAGGATGGAATATATTATCTTCTTAGAAAAACCCTTAATGTTTCTTACAATATAAGTGAACCCTATAAATTACACATTGATATTATCATCACCATATTATACCTTCAAAATGGATCCTCCTGACCTGTATCATGGCTTCCATGACACTGATATTACCTTTATAAGAGTCTTTTAAATTTTCCTATATTTGATGTGTAGTTTGATGAACCATAACATTGGTATATAACTTTTATATTAGGACAATTAAGATGAAATATTAATCCTTTCCATAATATATATATATATATATATATATATATATATATATATTATCAGCTTAATTCTTTGTAAAACCTTGAATAATGATAGGAAAAAGAAATTTGGATTTATATTTCACCTATAGACTGAGTGATGGGAGACGAGCTGGAATATTATTAATTAATATATGATAATTATTACTATCTAATATGGGAATATCTCAACTATTGATAGTGTTAACAATTTACTTATCATAGAATTATTCATATACATTAATAGGGGATACGACATTTATACTAATTTTAGTTACGTAGGATTGTTTGACCACTGGGGTGGTAAATCAATATATTTATCTTCTAAATTATCTACATTATTAGTTCAACCTCTTGGACCTGTTATAGTTCTCAAGACACTTGATATTATATCTCAGTCTTACTTCAAATTTAGTAATAAAAATAGAGAATAAAATTTAGTATATTTATAGGGCAAAACATAAACTTATTCTCCATTAGATGTTGGTTATACACCCAATAATATATTCATTATTAAATTACTAAGTGGATACAATAGTAATTGTTTATACTTACCAATATGACACCAATAGTAATTATTTATAAACCCAAACTACAACTATCTATAAACTGGTTATTCGCACCATTTACAATCCACTTCGGTTATGATCCAGTAGTTGAAATCCCTCAATAGGCTCTATGTTACATATTTACCTATGGTGGTTTATTATCCATTAAAATATATGTTGTATCAACATGACAAAATGAGTATAATATTTATTAACTACAAAAAAAACTTATGGTGTAAAATCTCTCCACCATATACTGAGTAAAATGATTTGTTTTATTCTCTTTATCTCATTGATAGAAATTTTGTATCGCTACTTAGTATTCTCATAATTTTCTTGATGATTTATCTCATATATATTCATGAAGGTCAAACATTAGTCTTTAATTACATGAATTTAATATATTATTCTCATATATATGTGTATATATTTCAAATCAACTAGAACCATAATAAATAATTTATAATGATTTTAAATAAAATTTTAAATGATTAGGATCAGGTCATCCAAAAATACATCATCACAACTATATATAACCAGAAAAAGTTATTTCTCTTTTTATTTGATCTCGTGACTCCTAAAATTAATTCTGAATTAATATCATCATAAAGTCATGAAATTCTAATGAATTATAGATTTAGTTTCAAAACAAAATTTTCAATAACCATTGAATCTTTAAACTCTGCATAGTTCTCTAGTTTTTTTCATCACATCATTTACTTTTAAACTACATTTACTATATTTTATAAAATCATCATGTATATATGAATCAAATATTGAAACTCATCCTTTCATGAATGAATCAATAAATATCACACAACCTAATTTTATTTTAACAATATATCATTGATTAATATTCATATATTCAAAAAAAAATTCTTATTTAAACTCATAAGACCAAATATATACCTTTCACAACTTCATGATATGTATATTTCATTTAATAAATAAATAAATTCTTGAATTGTTGATTTCATGCATGGATCACACTCCATGAAATCATCTAGAAATTTTAAAATTCAATATGTATCTAGATATAGAAATGAAATCATTAATCTGAGACAATATTTTTGTCATAGTATAACAAAAACACTCATTATATTTTTAAGGCTCAGAATGATAATGCTAATACACACCCTTAACTCTTTGATTTTTACATGTATGTGGTATAAATTTATAATATCTGAAACAAGCATAATACTACCCCTAATTCTCTAGTTTTTCAATTATAAAAAAATGAAGTTGGTAAAATTTTACCCCAAGTAGTTGAAAATACATTCTATCGTACATATACACTCAAAATTAATCACTCATTTATTTTATCATCTTTCATTGTGTTTTAGAAGATCCACTTATAGTAAATATTTTTCATCTAAAAATAATAATCAAACCAAATATAATATTTATTATCAGAATAACTTAATTATTAACTGAATCCGTGTCTTCATAGAAAATACATACAAAACCTCCTGGAAGTTGCATCTCGACTTCATAGAAGATCCAAGAAGGATTATCATGGAGGATCATCATATGCATGGAAGGTATGTTTCATCCTCATGTAAGAATAATACTATTTATATAGAATATTATTATACTCATGGAAGATCTTCCTAACTTATGATCCATGGATTTCTTCAAACTATATCTCATAAACAAAGAAAATCCTTATTCACGATGGTTCCATGCATGGTCGATAATCACATAAGATTAAAATACTCACAGAAGAATCTTCATCTCATAACATCTTTTATCATTATTATTTATTCATATTGAATAATATTAATTCCTAAAACATTATGAAAACATGTTATTATAATTAAATAGATGTTTACTAATAATCGAATATAATTCCACTCGGTCTTGGAAGTGTCCTATATTTTCTTGAAGATAGAAATAGAATGATAACATTACCATAAAACATGAAAGTATCTCAAAAATATTATATATATAAATAGATTATTTATCAATGATTAAAACCAATTCCCTTATCATGAAAAAAATCCTCCGAGAATCATCATAAACTCCCCACTAATCATACATTGGTCCTATTGAAAAAATGCGATACTCAATTAGGAATAAAAAATCATTGGGTCAGATATGATCTGTTCAACTACATTTATGTGGTATTTGTGATGTACTCATATATTAGATGAATCATATGTGATGTATTTATCAACTAGGTTTACATACTTTGGATAATTAAGAAATCAAATTTGGCCAATACTATATTTACACACTTTATATCTTGTGCTCACTCAGTTTCATTCCTAATGTGGTTATATAGGTATACGTATGGTGTATATGATACATCCCATGGTGGATAGGTTTGAATAGGTATTTGAGTATGTATGATGGAAATTATAATAGACCCATAAACACTTATGTAATATAGATGATTTTATAGATACTGATCTTTACTTACATATATGAAATATGGTTTTTATATATTTTTTTGATTATTATAAAACATAAAGGGTTAAACAGTTATGAATTTGGATATGTATTATGTTTTTGATGAAGAAATTGATCCAAAATAAAGATATTTTCATGAAATAATTTCAAAAAGGAGTTTTATATGAACTCACAAAGAGCAAAGAGTTTTTCATAATGTCCTTATATATTTTAGTCTAAATGGGATATTTTAGATTATCAACTAAAAATTTATGTATTTGATGCATATGACGTACTATACTTCCCAAAATATTTATGTCAATGTGCATGAATCTACATCCTATTAGGATGAGTGAATTAATCTTACAACTATACGTGAATTTAGGTGCATTCAGACTACCATATAGTTTAATCATATATAATCCCTTAATAATAAACTAAGTGGATTTCAATCATTATATCCAATTTGAATAACTAAATACTAATACATTGAATACAATGGGAATATTTCATTAGAGGAGATATATAGTTGATTGAAACATAAAGAGATGAGATCCCACCTACCTAGTAAGCCCAATTTTATCAAAGAATCATGATACTCTCTTACACTCACGACATAATTTAACATTTGGTGTAGGTATTATCACCCCTTATGTGTTTAGGGTTCCTCAAGAAAAATTATATGGTCTATGGTATAGTGTAATCCCCTTAGAAGAAGGAAAATTTTATCTACTATTAAAGAAGTATTTATCAAATATACAATGAAGAGTAAATGATGGATTACACACCACATATGGTACACCTTGTTTTTGTTCTTAATTTACCTTACATATTGATTCTCTTAAGGATATATCAAATAGATATATGTTTGTTATTCCACTTCTATTGTTCTTATGTTAAACCCCTAAAACATATTAGTTTATTTAAAAAACATCAAATGGTAAATTATATACACTTATTAGTATATATAAGACTCTATTTAATTTAACTATACTTTTATAAATTTTAAAACACCATAAAAACATAATGAATAGTTTAGTACAAAATAATTACTTCACTGGTAACATTATGGAGTAAAAATTATATAAATTATTTATTATAGTTAATTACACCATATTATGTTTCTTTTCATAAAAATTTACCTTTAATCATAGAAAATATAATTTACTAAACTTCAAACATCAGGTATGTGGAGAATGTTAACCATATTTGAATTAATCAGTTTATCATAAGGAATTTAAAGCAGTGTTTAAACTAAATAATAATTTTTTAATGTTTCATCAAAGTGATAAATAATTAACTCATTGAATCATTATTTGAATATATGAATAAAGTATTAATAAAAAATAGTCAATTAATATCTTTTGGAAACAAGAATATTTTATTTATTATTATTTGAAAAATTGTGACATAAAAATGAATGGAAAGTATTGAGGACTTCGGAAAATTCCTGACACACAATTAAACTCCATGATTCCATTGTAATCATTCTAAAACCACATAGCATAGAAGCATCCTCAAACATGAAAGAAAATAAAAATTCCCCCAAAACTCAATTTTTATTAAAATATCTAATGAAAATGGTCAGGATTATTACACTATAATTTTTAGTATGAAATTTATATATAAAGGATTGTCTATATTAGATGTATGTAAGGGGAAATAATTTTTCTTTTATCATAAGAAAAAATGTAGAGTGTAATGTGTATAAAAATTATAGAGAACTCACTCTTAATAAAAAAATAAAAAGTTAACATCTATATATAGATTAGCATTTTGAAGAAATAAGGAAGAATTTTTAGTGATCATACATGAATTTAATTATGGGTATTGATTAGTGATGTACTCAACATTAGAGGTGAATCAATGCTTGTGTCTTTTAATATAATTTATAATTTTTAACCCCTTTCCATTTACATGTTTAACATTTTAAGTTAAATTTTTCACCACATTCTATCTTCATAACGTTGTTCTATCATGAAACAAATCCAACAAACCCACACAGGAAGAGAAACTATAATTATTTTGTTCAACTATCATTGTAAAAAATGAAATCCTTAGTGTGATATGGATTCATCTAAGATCATAATAGGAACTATAATCATCCTGTGATCACAAATGAGTAGTGTATAACAATTAATATTAAGTTTTCATGTCCTCCAACACTGCTTTGTTGCATCGTTCACTTAGGTTCCTACTGCATCTTAAAATTTTATATTTTTTGGTAATAACTAAAATATCTTTCACTAATATAGATGGTGAATTTTTTTTGTTCTTCATCTTCCATTTTCTTCTTTTTATTACTTACACGACCTCATGCAAGAAAAACCTTCATATTTTTATATGAATAATTATCAACACTAATCATTATTAATATTTATAATGTCATGTATCATTATTATATTTATTTCATTTGAGAAATAATTCATTCAATGAAAAAATAAACTGCACAATCTTTCACTTTTTATCTCATCTTCAACTATTATTCTACATATATGGAAAGTAAGGCCACAACAGATCCTCTTATCTTCCTCCATATTTAGTTTCAATAGATGTTAAAATAGAGGGGGTTATGGAAGTTCTATATTATCCTTGAAATAATGATTTTATCTCTAATATTAGTAGTGTGAAACATTCATGTAGATGTTTTCTTATAATAACAAGTCAAACCCATTGGCCTTCTTGGATATAAAATCAAAATATAAGTTCTTAATATCAATTTTGTTTTCTAAATATTATTCTAATGTGTTGATATTATCTTCAAACTCATTCGTGGATTCATCATTTTCATGGAAGATATTGTGAAACTACTCCTCAAATTTCGAGCACTTTACCTCTTGTAGGACATTTCTTGTTTCATTGTAACATTATAAAAGATATTTACACAAGAAAAATACATTTCTTTTAATATTTTCTATAATAATTATTATTAGTACTCAAACTAGGTGATATACTATTACTAAAGTTAAAAAATGTCATAAACCAGTGAAAATAAATCTTTTCCATGGCAATAAAAAATAAAATTTAAAGATTCAACTTGTATACTATGAGAACATGTAAATGTTTGATCATCTAAAAAAATTATTTGATAATATTTAGGGTAGTTTAATCAATAATTTATAAATACCTTATAATCACTTGAATCCCTTAATTATCTAGATGTATAAGGGGCTCCCATTACCATTATGGTAGACATAGCAATAATTTATTCTCCTTTCAATAAATACCATTATTATTTTCTAAAAGAATATGAAATGCCTTTTTCTTTTGAAAAGATGGAAATATTATGAAATATCTTATTAACTATATACATCATGTTCAATATAGTTTGGGTAGATATTTTTTTTATAATAACTAGAATAAAATATGATTTCTCTATTTGAGTTTGAATATAAATATTGTTTATGAATATATAGAATCTATAAATTAGTAGGAATTATTAAAATTTCCCAATCACTAAAGATATAAGATTAAAAAATTGTGAATCAAATAAGAGGTGAACTATACTCCAATATGATGTACATGCCCTATTAGAATCCACCAATTCTCCCATACTGACATCATACTCTCCTATTTCTGTCTTACAACCCCCTCATAGTTTTATGCCAAGCTAGTCACAACCATTTACCATAGGATAATGCATATAATCCAGTAGAATGTCACACTATTATTGTTATGAATTCATGATACTATTGACACCCCAATGTAGGAATACTGATGTGTTAAGAGACACACTCCAAATAATATTCATGTTACAAATAGTACTAAAATCGTTTAGGGGATCACTGGACAACATTATGTAATGATGTTTCCCCTTATCATTACTTGATGGATGATTAAAGCTTCAGTGACTTTGATACCATGTATAAGCCGTGCGACCGTCCAATATCACACACCTATTGGCATAATACTACTTTATCTAGGGCTTCAAACTCCCCAAAAATTCCCTGCAAAGGAATCACACCGTTACACCATAGGAAATGGCATTGAGTCATGGAGGAGGTCAGACCATAATTATTAGGAGATCTTCATTAACCCTATTACCCAATGTAGCAATCAATTCTTTCTAATAGCCACACCCAAGGGACAAGCCTATTGAGACCAGGTTATAAACACCTAAGGGAAGTGATGGTGGATGGATGTAAGATCAATTCCTATTATTAAAGTATTGGTAAAAATTAATCAACCCATATATAACCTTAAATGGGCGATTATTGGACCCTATATCATCCATCAATTCCCTATGGTATGTGTGACCTAACCATAATAGTACAACTAATTTGGTTGCGAGTAGTAAAATGTCACATGTCAAATTTTTTGTAATGGGGACCATAACGAATTAATTATAATAATGGAGTGAGCTTCTCCCAGACTAGAAACATTTTCAAATGTTATAAGGGTGAAATTACCATTAGTGAAAATGATGAGGTATGTGAATACTAAAAAAGAATATATTATTGTATTAGTAGGTGATAATTGGTTGATGTCCATAGAACCTCTACCAATCAAATTCTTCAGTTTCCATGCTTTTTATAAATTTTTACATATACCAGGATATGATTCTTCTTATAAAAAATCAAATAATTATAAAAAATATGAAACATATATTCACAAAAATCATGATTTGGAAAAAAAATTTCTCAAAAATAGACTTCACTCAAATAAAAAAAATTATGGTTTCTTCATTCACAACACAATTACATATTTATCCAAATATTGTCTATTTATTCAATAAAACATCATAATTATAACTCCTCTATAGAACTCAATTTTTCCAACACCTTTATGATCCAATATAAATATAGCTTCTATTATCTAATGGAAGAACTCCTTGGGTCATATAATTTGTGAAATGGAACATTTGACCAATTAAAACACCATTCATGAAATATGTAACTTATAAATATAATACACTTAATCAATGTTGCATAATTATTGGGATATTTATCAATAAAAATATTTCATTAAATATAAAAATTGTCTGTGATATTATTTTATACCTTTTGATTCTTCTTCAGAATTTTCACATTATGATATATCGATACATAGACCTCATTGAAAAAATATAACACTAATAAAGCGGGATGAGGGATCTCCAATATTTATTTTGTATAATACCCTTATTGAATCAATTGTCCATACGTGATATATCAATCTATTCATCACTCTATATTTTTTATTAATCATTCATATCATTTTCTATCACAATTTTTAATAATAATTACAACATATATATGAAAGTATAATTAATTCTTGATTAGGAAATGTTCCATTAACCATTCAGCTTTTATTTTACTTTATCCATTATCAATGTAAAAAACTAGATGTATTAATTTAGAAAACCAATATCATTATTATAAAAAGAATATGAAAAAAAATTGAGACCCGTATTATCTTTCTATGAATTCTTCCAATTCATTTTGGATTTGACATTGGTTTATACAAATTTATTTAAACTTTTTCAGGGAATTTTTAATCCTAATTTTTTTAACCTAGTTAAGAACATATGAAATACAAATATTCAAGCATATCCCTAGGATCAATTATCCCACCAAAATTTCTTGAGGGGTTTATAAAGATTCCCATATATCTAATAATACATATATGTACAAAATTATTAACCATTTCACTAAGTATCACATGAAATTTTATTCTTTTTGGATCCTCCCCTCATGGATATCACTTAAGACCATTTTACCCATCCACCTTGGTAAAATTTCTTCAGGAAAGTAGGAGGTCACATACTTTTTAACAAGAATTCATGATTCTCACAACTCTCAAATGTGGACTCAAATCCTGCTAACAACTCAACCCTATGAAACAAGAGTATTACAGTATGTTCACAGACAATGAAGGGTAAAATTGGAAAACTCTATTACTAATATTAATAGGGAACCCATAATTCATAAATATCATTTAATATTTCATTAGTTTTAATTAGTGTAACCTTTTGGAAGTGGTAATTGTGATTTTTTGGAACACCTTGATGGGTCGGCTGAGGAATACATCTTGAAATAATATATGTAACATGGTATTGAATGACTATAAAATTATATTAAAATTGTTAATGAGTTATGTTAGAGCTCTCAATTTCTCTTTATGAAACATATTATGATCATTGGGACACCACAGACGAATGATATTCCATTTTATCAACAATATAATAATGTTAGGAGAGAATCATTTCACAATCACCTGAAAAACTAATTTTTGGATGATAATTTTACACTACATTTAATTATTTACACGATGTTATAAAAGACTCAAAAGGAAATGTTTTCAGTTTATTTGAATGAATTTAATAATAAAATTATAAGGATCACTAATGAAATAAAATGGATTGTTTTTTTATGTATAGGATTCCTATGGATATTGAACATAGACAATGTTTACAAAGTCAAATAAGTATCTATAAATATATAAAAGTAGTTGTTTTGAAGGAGATTATCTAGATGATAGATTTTTTAATTATCTACCGAATCATTGAAATCCCTTGTATTATTCTAGTATAGGTTGGACAATAAAATATAATTTAAAATAAATTAAAAATGAAAAGTAAGAAGTGATATAGATTATAATGGTGATGAAATTAAGGGTTTCCAAAGATGATATGAAATTGAATTATTCCTTTAGGAAGGATCACATTACTATGACTTATGTTTAGAAAATACTATACAGGTCATATGAAAATGAGTTTTATTATTTCCTTGATAGATATCCTAGTTATAAATTAACTCTAATAGATCTAAAGGATTAATAAAAGTATACTTTCCCAAGATATTTCAGAATATTTTTTTACCTATTAATGTTATTTAGATTATATGACGATCATGACACTTTTAAAATATTTATAATGTTTATATACTTCTATATCATTTAGCAGACCATTGAGGTGTCCATGGATTAATTTTCAATTTTGGGGGGCACTATTTAGAGTTTTCAAGTAAAAATAATTATTTTTAATGATATTATGTGAGAGACCTTGAATTGAATTGGGAAATTGTTGATTTATTGGAACTGAGGATAATATAAATGTTGATCTATAAGTATAACTTCTTACATTCTCATTCCTTTATTTTTTGAAATCAAAAACACTTTATTAAAACTATGTTTGCTAAAATTGTATATCACAATTGTTTTAATATGTTCCTTATTGGAAATATTAATTTTAACTATACATAAAAAACATATAATGTATTAAAAATATAAACATTACATTCTTCAGTATGATCATCAGAATGATCATGAGTCCAATTAATCAGTCTTACCTTTAATTAGAAAAGGAGTGTGACATTTTTCTTTTCGTTCATACTGAAGAGTGACATGACTATCAGATTGGATTTTTTGTTGATACATCCGAATAATACTCATTGAATTCATCATATTTATAATCAATAAAAATTTCCATCCAACTGATTAATGTTTATAATTTAAAGCACATAATAATTAAATATGCCATACGGAATATTTTTAGCATTGTAATGGTGCTAAAAAATGATTCCAGACATTCAATTATTCCCGAGAATTGTGACCTATCAAAGAGCCACCAGTCTAAGGCTGTTACAAAAAACTCAAACATATGAACATTGGAGCTTCACTTGTAAATAACTATTCATTGGAAGAGTGTGGCATTGATCACATTGGAATCACAATTTTTCTGAAGCTCTTCTATGCATGGAAATATTTTTCTAAGTCATTGTAATATAATAGAGGGTTGAATTTATAAGTAATCCTTTCCAAGGTTATTTTATTTAAAAAAAATTCTTTTTAAAATATATCCAATCATTGTTATGATCGAGCAATTCTAGGGATAAGAATTTGGTGAATCTGATCCATCGGATCAAGTTATTCTAGGGTTGTTAAGACAGACGAAGATCATCATTTTGATATACTACATGGATAGAAATATAGTGATTATTCTGATCATTGTATTGAGTTATTTCCTAGTAATTAAAGAAAAACATTATAGTAAAAATAAATATATGTATACCTTTAGTCAAGGTTATTTATTACATTAAATTAAATGTTAAAAGATCCACATATTTTAATATAACTTGTAAATCATCCTTACTTTCACAAGCTCTTATATTGATTGTTTTTAAAAGTGTATATTTCAATGTGAATCTAATAGAAATATAGTAATAAAAATTATATTTCTATTTTTTTTGTTTTATCAGTATAACTATGAATATTATAAAAACAAAATTTGATATTAACAAGACCCACTATGATTATGTTTATCTACTCTAAAAATTGGATGAAGTCTGTGTCTGATAAATTTACTTGAAGGGGTTTTGTGTTTTTTAGTTTAATGGGTTTTTAGACAATAATTATAGCTTATATTGTAATAATATCCATTTAATATATTCTTATGATCCTAAAATTTTTATTATATAAGGTTTATACTACCGATATACTTATTGAGTGTTTAATTTTTTAATTATTTATATTCTATTATGTTTTTATATATATTTATCCTTTATAAAATGTCATTACACTAATGTTTATTTTTGAAAATGAGTTACTATTGTTTTAATATGGCATTAATTAATGTTGGATATCTTGAAAATTTAAAACCAATTTAACCGTATTTATTTGATGGGAATGACAATAAATATTTGAGAGAAATAATGAAAACTTTTTTGATCAACAATGGAGTTGATATTTTTTTATGCTTACTAGAAAATAAAAGATTCGTGATAAGGAAGTGTATGATTTTATAAACACTCCAAAACAAGAATATTAGTTGAAATACAATGTTCCAAATACTTATTTTGTGTTCTATGATTATGGATATCTATAGTTATATGTCTTCTAGTGAAGATACCAATATTATTTATAGTAAATTGGTTTTAACACATTTTTACCTATAATGATATGGAAACAATAAAATCTATTCATAGAGTTGATTACCAAGCATTTTGTTTTCTACATGGAGAGTAGGTTTTCGACGTGAAATAAAGATTTAGTATTACTATAAATAGTTTAATGCCTCATGGAGAAAAAGGAATTTATGATTAAATTTTGGTTGAAAAATTTATAAACATAATGCCTAATGAGTGGGAATAAAAAACTATTGTGGATGAATAAAGAAAGATTAATAATATCACTCATGATGATTTGTTTGATAATATCATGTAGTATAAAGGATATATTAACATATATACTGATAAATATGAAAATAAAAATAGTTGTGTTGCTTTTTAAATAACATATATTATACCTTCTAAAGTTCATTTAGTTGATAATGTTGTAAAAAATTCAAATAAGACCAAAGTTATTTTCCAGTCAGCTTATAGTACATCAAAACATTCATAGAATGAGATATATAATCTAACTATATGGATGATCAAGATATTTGGAAAGAATGAATTTAAACATCAATACACAAAAGTTCATAAGGATAAAAGTGTAATGAAGGATTTTGAAGTGACTGGTTATGAATGAAAAAAAGATCGACATATTAGACCAAAATTTTGAAAAAATAAAAGGATAGATAAGAAGGTATGAAATTCAGAAAGAAAATATAAAAATATTATAAGTGAAAACCCAAGACTGTTTTGAAATATTGTAACACATGATTTATAGTGGGGGATATTATTCTGATAACACTTTAAATAATGAATGTTCAGGACAAAGGTACATTGGTTAATTTGATAAAGTTCCAATGTTAAATAAATATCTAATAGAAAAAGTACATATAGATGAATATATAACTAATATTACATTAAATTGAAATTATCCTAATGAAAAGTATTATACATCTTTGGATGAAAAATATTCCTCAGTAGATGATAATACTTCACATAGTTATGATGTTGTTTCTAGATTTTTAAAAATATTAGAAAATGAAAATTTAATTATTTGTAAAAATCATGATAATACTGACTCTACATTATGAAGGAATATTCAAGAATAACTACTTTGACTAATGAAATATCATATATTTCAAAATATATTGATAAAAATATTTCTGAAAAGGATACTATTTCAAAAGATTTATAATAATTTAGTTCTGATAAAAATAAATTAGAAAAAAACCTAGTACTAGAACTAATATTGTTGAGGGAAAAATTTAGTTATCAACCTAGAATCTGAAATTTCATGTTAGAATAAACATTTATTAATGTTTACCATTGTTTATTAAATTTTTTAGAAGATGTATAAATAAATTTTACCTCATGGTAATAATTCTATAATGGGTTTTACAAATAAAAAATCATATTTTAGTAACAGTTACTTTGTTATTAAAATTACAATTTATTTCACAAAGTTCTATTATGGTGGGTTATAGAAGAAAAAGTATTCCATAAATATACTAAAATACTTATGTTTTCCTAATTCTTAATTTTCTAGTTAGAATATATTTTCCCAAAAAATAATTAGAAAAATCTTATTACTTAAAATTTTGTTTTTTAACAATAAAATGCCCAAGAGGGTTTGAGTTCTGAAAAAATAATATTTTTTTTCAAGAAAATAATGAAAGTGACAAAAATAAAAGTACATGCTACATAGATATTTTATCTTTTAGGAAAATGACTAGAAAAATCACTTCTCAAAAAATACATTCAATATGAAAGGTGGTAATGTAACATTAAGAGATAATAATCAAAGAGATATTATCAGAGTATGTAATATTGTTCTTTTTAAAAAAGATCTTGTTTCAAATGTTTTATTTTCTATAGTTATTAGGAAATTCCTTATAAAAATAATTCAATTATTTTAATAAGGCCACCTTGTGAACTTTAAGAATGATAAATGTACCGTATATAGTTTTAAAGATGAGTTTATTCTTTCTACCAGTCGACATGAGAATGTTTACACACTAAACATATCGGAAATTGGGAGCCAAGAAATATATTTACTTAGTGAAATGAAAGATAAATCAGGGTTATAGAATAGAAATATAGGATTATATCACCTCATAAACTTATCTATGTTGACTATGAATGGACTTTTTAAGGATCTTATAGAAAAATGGTGTGATAATTCAAAATATTGTGAACCTTGTCAATATGGTAAGAAACACAAGTTAGGTATTAAATATATTAGTGTAGTATCAACTCCAGATTCTTTACATTTAGTGAACATGGAATTATTTTATCCTATAAAAACTAGAATTATTGTTTTAAATACAATTTATATGTTCTAGTGATTGATTATATGATATATACTTAGATCTATTCTCTTACAAAGAAATATAAGGCCTTTAGATATTTTCAAACATTTGTATCCATAGTTTATATTGAAGAAAACATCTCCATGATAACTATTAATAGTGATCACAGTTGATAATTATAAAATTATGATTTTGAAACATTTTTATCAACAAAGGTATTGAACATAACATTTTAGCACCTAGATAACCCAAGAAAAATAATGTAGTTGAAATAAGAAATAGATTTTTACTCACGATTACTAGAACCATTTTGAGTGAATACTTAGTTGCTAATTTTATTTGGGATAAAGGGGTTAGTAATCCTACCATAATATAAATCATGGTTTCATTAGACCTTATTATAATTAAACTTAATATGATTTGAGGACAGGAAGATGAACAAAATTTCATTGCATCAAAATTTTTTGTTACAAATTATTAATTCTGAGATCTAAAGGTAATTTATATAAGTTTTCACCCAAATATGATGAAGGAATATATTTATGTTGTTTTACTACTTATCTGTCTTATAGAGTTTGTAATAAAATTTATTGTACTATTGATGAAATAGTTCATGTTGAGTTTGAAGAAACTAATCCTTTTTATTTTAATCAACCTCAACCTACATCCACTAATGTTATTTAAAAAATTAATTTTCAACCATTGTTAGAATATTCTTATAATATGAAAGTAAGTCGATAATATGTTTCTGAATTTTTTCATATAAAATATTTTCTTCCTATTATTGAATAATAGAATTTTAAAAATCCAAGAAGTTAGTTTTTTCTTATAAATGAACCAAGTTAAAATATAATTGGTGATGTAGATCTACTATTTTGGACTTGAGATTCCATAAGAAATGTAATTAGATATCTAGATTTCTAATCCCAAATTGAACCTAATAATCACGATGAAGGATTATGTGATAAATAATGGTTTAAATAAATTCATGATGAACTCAATAAGTTTGAAAGTAACAAAATATGGAATCTAGTTGAATGACCTAAGAAGAATTTTATAATTGGAGTAAAATAGGGGTTTTAGAGTAAATTTTTTGAAAATGGAAAATTAGATATAAAGAAAGATATAAATTTTTTTAAGGGGTATAATAAAAATTAGGTAACAACATATAAGGAACTTATTCTTATTTTGAAATACTTAAAGCTATTCTAATACTTTTATCCTTTGTACGATTCTTTAATTTCAAAATATTTCAAATGGATTTGAAGTGTTATTTTCCTAACAGATATGTTATGGAGGATGTTTATTTTAAAAAACCACCTGGTTTTGAAAATATAAAACTTCCATAAGATGTTTATAAAATTACAAAAGAACTTTATGGAAAAAAACAAGTCCCTATATCTTGGTCTGATATATTAATTATATTATTGTTACAAAATTGTTTTGTTATGGGAGATAAAGATCCAACTATTTTTATAATAGATTTTAATAAAAATATTATGATTGTAAAAATTTATGTTGATGAAACTATATTTGGTTCAAATAAAAAATCTTTAACAGTTTACTTTTTATATCTTATGATGTCTGAGTTTGGAATGAGTATGATGGGTGAGTTAACATATTTCATGGGTTTTTAAATTTCATAAAAAAGATAATGATATTTTTTATCAACAAAAGTATATAAAATATCTATATTATAAATATGGATACAAAAATTATAAAAGTATGAGCACTCATATTTTTACCTCTAATAATTTAGATCTTGATGAGTCTATTAAACTAGTTAATCTAAACACTTTTAGAGGTATGAAAAAAATTTTACATTATCTAATAGCTAATCATCGAGATTTAATGTTTTTTATATTCTTATATGAGAGATATCAAGACAATCCTATAAAATCTCATCTAAAATATATTAATTTTTTTTATCTTAAGGGAACAATGGATTTAGGTATGTTCTATTATTCTTGATTCTTTTGAACTAATTTTATTGAATACTAAAATTGAGAGATTTAAAATAGATATAAAAAATACATCAATTACTTGTCATTTCATAGTATATTTTTTAGATTCATGGTATATTCAGAAAAAACTCAGTAATACTTTCCACTGCTAAATCTAAATAGGTGGATGCTAGATGCTTTTAATCTCAAGGGCTATGGATGTAACACACACTAACAGATTATGACATGAGTCTTAGTAATACTCAAATATATTGTGATAATAAAATTTCTATTGCTTTAATTAAAAACCTAGAACATCACTAACATGGTAAGAACATAGATATAAGACACCATTTCATTTAGGATCCCACCCTTAAAAGAGATATAATTTTACAATTAATCTAAATGTAAGAAAAACTTGATGATATTTTTACTTAGACAATTATTTCTGATAGATTTGAATACATTAAATATAATCTAAGAATGAACAATGTTTTGTGATCGTTCATATGTAATTTTTATTAACCCATATTATTTCATTAACGTACTCTTTTTCATAGTTGGAGTACATATGTTTTATGTGTCCCAAAAATTTAAGATTTTATTAAATAATTTAGTTTAATAAATTTTTTGTTTTTTACATTTTTTTAAAATAATGAGTTTTCCAGACTAAAAAATTTATAAAATATTGGGAATATGAATTATTTATAATATTTTCTAGACTCAAATCTATTCAAAAATACCATAATTAGTTATCCTAATGAAAATATAATAATTAATCATTATTTTAAAACTATCTTAATCAATTTATTTTTGCAAAAACCATGATGAAAAGGTTATTCAAACTGTTTAAAATATCTAATCCAAATGGTACTTTTCTATTGCTTTAGTTTTTTCACTATTTTATTACTCTATTTTATAATTTTTTATTTCATTTTTATAATTCAGAATATAATAAAAATTATGTTTCATTTTTAAAATTTTAAAAGTTTTATAATTGTAATGATTTTCACTCTAAAAAATGTATTATAAATTTTAGAGTTCAATTAATATTTTAAAAACACTGTTTATATTAATATCATATGTTAGATTTGAATGGTTTTCATTTCAAATGTTCTTTTTATTGTGTATTTTAAACCATTTCCCCCAATTCCTATATAATGTTGGTTCATTACATGTCCCTCATAGATTCTTCCCTGATTTTATCTTAAGCTATTGAACCCTTCAATGATACCATTCCGATTGTTTACCTCTTTGTCTAATCACTGGTATATGTTTTAGTGCTGATGGAAAACCAATAGGATTATTATAAGTGGTTTGTTTTCATGGAATGGTTAATATAATTATATTGGTTTCCAACGTAGGATTATACTCCCAAAAATATTATTTTATTTCAAGGATTTGAATCAGTTTGTGTAGAGATAAAAGATAATGAATTTGATATATAATATCATGAGGTAGTTTACGAATATTATTTATCTCTTTATTTTTTTTAAAAATATGGAAGGAAAACGTTTATTTTACTATATTTGGTCAGAAGTACAATATTTCTTATAGAAGGGAACCAGACTTTGTTGGTGTCCCTTCAGAAGGAGAAGCCAACATACATTCACATAAGCTATGAAACAGACTCTTAACCTTTGACAAGATAAATGATAAAGACTCTCTATTATCTTATTATGATAAGGTTAGAAATCTATCTAATTTAACTCTAGATAATAGACTAATAGTATTATTGTTTAAAGGTTACATTATTCTAATTAAAGGATACATAGATACTTTTAATATTTTACATGTGTATATTCAAGATTATCTTATCAATGTGGGAATGATTTTTATAGTGAGATTCATCTTCATTATGCTGGATAATATTAAAACATCCTCAATCTATTAAATGACAATATTATTTCCAAATTTCATTAGAAATATGATTGTGAAGTTCATGGAGATATTTAATGTGGAAAACAAATCATATCCAATCATGGAAAAATATTTCTACAATTAGTGAAGACATTGTGTCAGGGAGGAAGTTAGTTCTTGATTCTAAAATAATGTAGTTTGTAAAAAAATATGGAAGGAGCACTTTTTGAAGATCAAACCTCAATTAATTCTAAGGAATATAAGATGTATAAGTGAATGTTTGAGACATCTCATCTAGTGAGATGAAATAATGAAAAGAAACTAATTGATTGTCTTTGATAATATGATAGAACATAAGTATTAAAAGAACCCAGTGGATTCACAATTTAGAATTTACCTTATAAAACCAAAGGACCTAATGATTTTGACAACTAAACAATGTCAAGAATTATAGAAAATAATAAAAAAAATGAATATATTACAAGGATATAAAAATCTAACATATTGCTAAAAGTTATAAAAAGATCTTCTGAGAATCCAATGCCTCCAAAATCTCATACCAACATGTTAATATAGATGCAAAATTAGTTTTTTATGAATAATATTTTGTTCTTATTGATATTTATTCTATGGTAGAAAAGGGGAAATGAAATATTATTATTGAATAATAGGTTCCAAATTTTGATGGGAACAAAATTGAACTATAATCTAGTGGAAATGGAGCTCTGAGAGCAGTAAGACAACAATAGGAAGAGCTTAAAATGAAGTTGATAAATAATTTTACAAAGATAAAAAATAATAGAATAAATTTTGTATAGAATATTAATAATTAGAAAAAGAATAAGAAGTATAATGAATATAAGAAGAAAGTTAGGTTTATACTAAGTACGAAGAGGATGATGGTGAAGAAACCAAATTAGACAATGAATCATCAAAATCAACCACATCATCATCAAATCTACCATTAAAATCTAGTAAGAAAGAAAAATATCAAAGAAAGAAATTAAGAATACTCATATGAAAATGTATAAATGTCCTCAACCAAATAATAATAGGATCAAATTTCTTATACCAAAGTATTTTAAATTTGCTAAAACTAATGAAGATATAGAAATTCTTGATGTATGAGGTGACAATAAGTTCCACAAGAAATATGAAATTTAAGGGAAGAAAGACAATGTCAAAACCACCAGAGAGAAACATCCCTATAAGAGACTAATCAATCCTATTTAGAATAAATTATAGCTCAATAATGATTTTATTATATTTTCCATGACTTTAGTAGATTGGAAAGAACAATTCCATAATTTCCTAATCGCCAAGAAACATTTCAACTCATTCAAAATAATTTGTGAAGAACTACTGTAAATAAGTATTTTAATAGAGTTAGTTATTCAAGTTGAATCCAAGTTTAATACTTTTCATGAAAACTCATTTACTAATAAATTATCGTGCAATCAGATGGTGAAGTGGCCTAATGATCTCAATTATAATATTTTTGAGTATGGTTATTAGTTTCAAGAAGTTATGAAACATTTTTAGAATAAGATTATTCTTTTAACATGTTATAATAATATATGGAAAATGTAGTTATATTTTTCAATGAATTTAGAGATTCTATGAATAAAATAACTAAGGATGTAAATGTTCTAAAAAATATGGGATATATGTATTTAGAGATGTGTAGACTCAGATCATGAGAAGATGAATTAATTTTAATGAGGGTAAAAAATAAATAACAATATATGGAATTTAAAATCAAGAAAGATAAAGATGAACAGTCGGTCATCCTTGAAGAAAAGATCATAAAAATGGAAAATGAATGACATGAGTTCTTGATAATGAATGAATTTGTAAATAACCTAATAAAGTAATAATTACTTTTTCTTTGAGCCCCCAATGTATTTTCTTTGAGAAACAATATTTTAATTAATCAATTAATATTCATCCAAATATTATTTCTTAAGTTTTTTACAATTTAAATTTGTTTAATACTATTTCACATTTACAAGGTTGATTAGTTATTTTAGTATTGTTTCATATGTCATTTTTCTAACATTTCGCGAAACATTGGATTATTTACCATTCCATTTTGAAAATCCTAAAGGGGTGATGATTTATTAAGGGGATAATGTTGTATTAAAAGTGGATATGCTATATATAGTGGTATAATTATTTGTAAAAAATGAGAAGTATTCTCGTGAGAGTTTTAAAATACTCTTCATCATATTCAAATAAGTTAAAAACTCTAGGGAATTTATGTTTTAAAGAATATACTCATATTTATTCAAAGAACAAAGGGATGCATGTTTTTTAATATAAATTTCATTTACATTTTTTGGTTTTTTCATTCTAAAAAGGAGGATATTATTGAGTCAGGAGTATTACATATTACTTCTCTATTACTCTAGCTTTGGAAATCAAAAACACTTTTTGAAAACTATATAGAGTAACTTTTTATGTCCCATGTATTTTAGTATATTTTTGTATAAAAATTTAATTTATACCATATATAGAAAATTTATAATATATTATGAATTTAAACACTACATTGGTCATTAAAATCATTAGAATGATCATTAGACTAAATAATCTGAATTATCTTTAATCAGACCATGATTTATAATTTCGTGTTTTCTATCATACTGGAAAAATTCAACACTATCAAACTTATTCTAGAACTGATACATTAGACAAATCCTCCTTCAGGTCATCATATTTATAATTCATATGGATGTTCATTAGTCTGACTAATGATTATAATTGGAAACACATAGATTATATTATATCCTAAGGAATAATTTTAAAATTGTAATGGTGAAAAAATGATGTTTGGAATCCCATTATGTAAGATTGTTTTTAGTTCTCAAATTATAATAGTTGGAGGTCGTTGCAATGAACTCAAAAACATGACCGTTGGAGATCAACTATAAATAGGAGGCCATTTTATGAGTTTCTAGATTATGAAGCTATAAAAAAGATTATATGAAGTTTTATATACATGAAAATTACGTTCTTAGTCATTATGTAACCTTAGACACTTGAAATTAAAATGAATCATTCCTAGGGTTGTTTCCCATAGAACAAGTTTTCTTTTGTAATCACATCAGATTATTATTACGATCAAGGTATTATAGGGATAGTAAGATGGTGAATCTAATCAACTAGATAAAAGGATTAAAGGGATAGAAATATAGACATCTATCATTATATGAAGGGATTCTATGGATAAGAAGACCGAGCATATTTTGATCATGGCATTGATATATTTACTGATAATGAAAGATATACATTAAAGTAAGTATAAAACTATGTAAATATTTAGTCAAGGTTATTGAACGTATTACTCTTAATGTTAAAAGAGTTAAATCTTTTAAAATATTTCTTGTTAGTCATTATTACATTTTTAGATGTTGTATTTATTTAGTTTAATAGTGTCTATTTAGTTGTTCATTTAATAAAAAATTAGTCACCATACTTATATTTTTATTTTGATTATTTTTTCCATATGACCCAGAATATGATACAAACATGCATTGATATTAATTGGATCCACTATTATTTTGATTATTCACTCTCATAATAAAACGAATACTGATTCAAAAAAAATTAACTTAGTATGTTTTTTGTTTAGTTTAACACTTTTTAAACACTAATTAACCTCCTCTTTTACATATAGTCATCTATAATTCTATTATGATCCAAAAAAATTATCACATGGTTTATAAGAGTGTTATTGACATAGAAACATATAAGTACGAGGTAATTAGAAATTTTTCTCCACCTATAAATGTCTAGGTGGTTAGTATTTTCCTTGGAAATAATGGGTTTTAGTGTTGTTTTATAACAGCTTCTTTCCAAAATCCTTAATAATTTGTATATACATCATGTTAATTATAAACCATTCTTATTTTATGAGAGATGAGCTGAATATTTTAATCATATAAAGAAGAAATGAAAATGAACGCCTTTTATAATAATCCATCATTGGAAAAATCCATTGGAAATAATGTTTCATTAGAGTGATATAGATTTTGGGGGTTTATTCAGTGTCAAAAAAATATATGAAGATATATGCAGTTTATTTTGAAACTAGGCCATTAGATGAGGCTCAAAATAATTCAACAACAACTAAAGAGGGGTTACTAAACATCTTATTTACTCAAAAAATGATCAAGTTGTATATGATAGGTTATAAGTTAGTTATTTATGTATATGATGATTTTTTGATGTACTTTTTTACCAAAACAATATACAAAAAACAATGCTGATTAGGTAGATTTTTTATAGGAGTTTTATTATTAGATTATGTATTAAAAGTGGGATGAAAATGTTATCGTTGATTACTAGTCTAGGAAATTCAACATTGAAATAATATCCATAGTGAATAAAATCATCTTAACTTCATGAAATACAAAAAACTCTTTTAAAAAGCAATAATTTTTGGTTTGTAGATTTTTATACATCAAGTACTAAAGGAATAGTTCTAGTGGTATCATTAATAATAAATGAAATACAATTATTCTAGGTTTTAAATAATATTTTTAGCATGACCTTGTATCTATTTATAAGGATTACTAAAGGTATTAATATAAGATATGTTACCTAATAGAAAATACATCGTATTTTTAGATTTTACACCCATCACATTGTAGAGGAAATAATAGGGGAATGATGAATTCCAAAAAAAAGGTTTACAACCAGTCTTATTTCAGCCAATAATTTATATGGATTCATTGAGTTTTCATATTTTATATGATATGTTTTACTGGGTACAAAATTTAGGTATAAGTGAAGGGTATACTAAATTCATAATCCTAGAGGTTTAAATATTTTAGTTATGAGGATTAATTTCATTAGATTATTCCAACCTTCTCATGGGAATGAGCATATTTTAGATAATTCTACTTATGTCATGATTCTGGTTGATGTTGTGGAACATCCTAATAAACATTCATTAATCATTATTAAATTCCAAAAAAAGAATATATTGTCAAGATATGGGTTCCATATTCCTTTAATATTGACTTTGGAATTCAATTTATGATGTTTAAATTTAAATTATTAATAATGAATTATGGAGATACTCATAAGTTTTTAACTATATATCCTCCACATGAATGTGGATAAGATGAAATTCCAAATATGGTATTGAATAATATTTAATATAAAAATTTGGGAAATTCTACGAAGGATTGATAAAAAAATTAGGTCAAATATTGTGGGATTATAGAATTTTCTTTAAGGCACCCATTGGGATGTCTCCATATAATATTCTCTTTGAAATTTTATTATATTACTATAGAATGAAAAATTTAGTCTTATTAGAGGATAAAAGTGCTGAGTATTTTACTTTATGACATCTAATGATAGAATTATATTTTTTATTGATTTGCATAATATTAATAGATAATATTATTATAATTATATAATTTAAAAATAATGAAAACAATATTTTCATGATTAATTAATTAAAAAATGATTTCTTATTTTATTTAAAATTATGGATTTTCTTCTCTGGGGCAATTTTTTTTCTTGAAAATTAAAAATCATAGTGGTTATATAGTTTTAAAATCACATAAGTATTGGTAATTATTTTATTGATCTATCTTGGGAGAAAAAATGAAAACTGCATTAAACAATAGTATGATGGGAATACTAAGGGAATGTACATGGCGTTTTTAATTGAAAACTAGACTTCCCAATAAATTTAGTGAATTGATAACTTGTTCTTAATGGGTGTAAACTAGTGGTTTTATTGGTCTCTATTATGGTTCAATTTTAATTTGAGATTAGAAAATTACTGTTTTGTCTACAGTTTTTTTATTCATCCTACTTGTTATTTGGTGAACATTCCTTTTTACAAACATTAAAATCAATGGAGAATATTTATTATAGTTTTATATTAATGGTCAATCTATTTTGGTCATATTTTTTTATAAAGGATCTATAATTATTTTTCATCTTAATTGATTGAACGATTTTTATTTGATATTATACCTCATTTCCATACAGGATTTGAAATTTAGTTGAAATTTAATTTTGTTTCATTTGTTAGTTTATTTGGATAACCAAGAATCTGAATGAGTTTTAGAGGATTAAGATAACGGTAAATGATTCCATTATTTGTGGTTTCATATTTAGTTATGGCCATGGGGGGGGGGGGGGGTCAAGAAAGCATCAAATGGAGGGGTTGGGTGGTCGATATACTCCAATTGTATAGAAATAAAACAATCACAGTGTGACCATAGTGGTAACACATTGAATTTATAGGTTATGGGGAAGTACCATATATCTGAGGTGTTCATATCATGAAATAAATGGTCATGTGCTGAAAGTAGAATTTTTTTAAAAAAAACAAAGGGGCGATTGTAGATACCCAAACTACTCCTACATAGATATCACATCTGAATAATGGAATATTAAATAAACATTAAATATAAACACCCAAGGACCAAAATGTATTGGTTTATTTATAGAGTAGGTAGAGGATATTCGTATTTAGTGAAATATATTAATCATTACCTTTATTGATCTTTATACCTACAAATCTTTTTAGACATAAAATACTTAAAAAAATTCATCATAACATAGGGAATGGAAACACAAGAAAGGGTGATCTCAGATGACTAGTAAGGGAAAAGAATAAAGATATCAAAATATTAGGAGAGTAATGGTTTGAGAACATGATAATAACATTTTAAAACCATAATCTTCATTTCATATATCATAAACAGGTTTCATGGCAAAAATCATGGTAGTTTATAAGACATGAGTAATTATTGATTCAAAAAACATGAACCATGATAACATAACATCTCTATAAGACATTAATTTTTTTCATACACATTAGCATTGAAAATAATTCCATTACATTTAAAGGATAATATAAAAGATTATCATAGAATAGTGGGTTTACTCCCCAAACCAAAATAGATGTTACAGTTTAATCCAAATACGATTATAGTCGATAATATCTCTTTCTCATCTGGGTTACTCCCCATTGTAGTTCAGTTTTTTGTCATCAGATATAAATCATTACACACTATATTGGTGGGATGTATAGGTCCATCACCTATTTTGTTATAATGTGACCACCATCCATCGTTACTACCTAACCATTATCACATAATGTTAAATATACATATATTTTCCAAAAAAATCATTAAACATTCCTTATATTAGAACCCTAGAAATGAAATGTGTAATATAAACAATTAATCAAAACATAACATTTGAATAAGAAATATTTTTGATAATAATTTCATATATTCATCATAGATTAAACAATGTAAGAATAAGAGGGTTATATAAGATTTTTTTCATGCTATATATCATGAAATAGAAACTGGTTTCATAAACATTTTTTCATCATAAATATAAACCATTATTATAAAGAATAATAATGATATCCTTAGATCATATCTCTAATAATGAATTTGTAACATTAATGTATGTCATTATATGTGTGATTTTTTTTGAAAGATCACATGAAACATTTATTGAGTAAAATGAACTTACCACTATGAAGAAAGGTTTTTAAAACATCAACCATTTTTAAAATCGTTATCTTTGAAAATATCCATTGAAACTTATAAAGGATGCATTAATATCATTTAAAACATTTTCCCAGGAAATGACCCTTTCAACAATAATTTTTTGTAAAAATAAAACAATTAAAAACACATTTCACTGAAAATAAAAATGTAAACCTATAAAATAATCTATAAAACATTGTCTGGTGATTACTAATGGAAATTCCATATATGTTTTACAGGTTAAAAAAAGATTCCTTTATTATTTTTGATAAAATCTTTACATTCATTTTTTGAAAATTACTTCAATATTCCATTCAAAAAAATTAAAATATAAAACATGGCTAAATATTTATATAATAAATCAATTGGATATTTTTTAAAAAATGAAATGATTTTTTTGAAACATAGTTCTTGAAGAAATATGGATTTCAACCGAAGAGGGAAATAAAGTTAGTTTATCCAAAAAAATGTTTTTAAATATTGAGTACATAAAGAGAGGAAAATTAGTGAAAAAAAATTATTATCCATAAATAACCAGATAATGATAATATTCATGAGTTTTTTAGATATGGGTCATTATATTTCTTCATCAAAATAATAAACATAAAAAATCCCGATATATGATGAGATTGAATGATAAAACCATTACCTCATTTGTAATATTGAATCATAATACCCATGATAGAATAATATTAAATGTAACATAATGTATCATGAATATAGGGAGATTAATTATATATCAATGAAAAATGTTATTATATACACCTCGTGAAATAATACATTCATATAACATAACATATGTCTTCATGTAGGAAAATTTAGAAAATAATCCAATGTTTTATTAGTAACTTTAAAACCATAAATACCCTGAATCAAATATAATGAAATCTATTGTTAAATAAAAATAATTTTTATGATAATAATCTTAAAATAAATTCTATAGTAGTATATAGAACACCTCAATGAAATAGGGGGTGATTATGGCATGTATCTAAAAGAACTAAAAAGTGAGATGGAAATCGCTTACCGCTTTGGTAATATTTTAAATCATAATATAAAGAAATAATAACTTCAATTAGAGCCTTAAATATCATGGAATAAAACTTATTCATGATATAACATGTCAAATGGGTAATATAGGCACTATAAAAAATAAAATTGTGGTTAATATGGCATATAACTCCCAGAAATAAAATAGATACTAGAAATCACTTACTGCTTTGGTATCTTGTGATTTGAAAATACCAATAAAGAGATATCATAGAATTTAATTTTAAATAAACATAATTTTCATTATAGTCATAATTAAATAGACTTATGTGAATTATATACATCATAAAAATAAAAAACTGGTGAATATGAAATGTATCTCACTAATACAAACAGTGAGACAAAGATACCCTATCTTAAGTTTCGACTTACTTACTACATGTTAAAACCTCTTGTATAATAAAAAAAGTTTGTATATATATATTATAGAACCATAATTAAATTTATTATACTATACATTATTTACTTATGAACTTTTGTTACCTGTTACTCAACAGATCCTTTTTAAAATCATGTTTCATGTAATAAATGCTTTGTTTTATGTGTATGCTATTATTTTTTTGGTTGTCCGACTTTGATAATAATAAAATCATATTCATAAGTTTAAAAATGATATAAATATCATATATATTAAATATATATGTATTTAGATCAATCAATAAAATTTAGAGATAGAATGTGAGATACACTGTTCATAGAGATGGTACACAGTATATACGATTGAATGATATATACATTTTCTTGATGGATTAAAGGAATTAAAGGTAAATAATATTTTACAATTATTGAATATTTTTTATTTCATATATATCACATAAGTTTTTAAACCTTCCCATATTACATTCCATATAAAGAGTATGTGAAGAATGAATAACATCACTCTGCAAAGTGGTAGTGTGCCGTACAAACTGACTATATTATGGTATTCTATGGAATAAAAAGTAAGATGGATTATGTGATATAATAATTCTATAAGTGTAATAATATCTTAAATATCATATATAAACATTAAATACATTATTAAATCTAGTTGTCAGTGGTTTTGATGGAAAATGAAAATCATTGGTTCATGAGGTGGCGGTTTTCCATACACATGTATGACGATTTTGTATCCCATTTGATGGAAGAGGAGATGGGTATAAAATATAAAATTAAAATAATAAAATCATAGTACATGGAATATATAGTTTTTATTTTATTGGTATAATTTATAGAGGTTTGATTGATATAGTAGAAGAAGTAAAATGAAAATGTGTAGTTTAATACCATAACTCTTATTTGGAAAACCTATTTTGGTTTAACAAACAAACATCCTATAATATATTTATAACCAAACCAAGGAATATATGATGAGGAAAGTGATTTAAGGATGTGATTTCGATTTTCATTGGATGAATTAATGGATGTTTGAAGAGTTAAGTGGATTTAATAGGAATTACTAAAAAAGATGATTTTAACAGCTCAAAAAATAATCCTTATTATCACTTAAAAGAGATGAAAACATAAGAAATATTAAAATCCACAGGCCTTTATGAACACTTAAAAAATATCATAAAGATACCCTTTATAAAAAAAATTCAAATAAGCTATGTAAAGTAGTATTTTATTAGTTCTTCCAAACAACACTAATAATTTTTATCTTTTTTAGAAATTTATATTTAAGCGCTGATAAAGGGTTACATTTATTTGTGCTTGAAAATTTTATGATAAAGGGTAAATTTATAAACACAACATAAAATTTTAAAAATGGATCCCTTTATTAGCACTTCTTATAGTGTTGTTAAAGGTTATTCCAGCTACTACAAAGCAGCAACCCTATATAAGCCCTACTATAACCCAATAAAATAAAAAACGATAAGAAAACTTCAAAAAAAAAACAAAAATATAGAAAAAATATTGGAGAAAATATGATTTTAATGGGAATAAAAATTACAACTCAAATATAATGAAAAAAATGTTTTATATACATTTAATATAATGTTTTTTGTAATTACATGAGTAAGTATAAATTATTATAGAAATTAAAAAACATCAATGTTTGTTTTTCATTTCACCCAATTCTCTAGTAACTATATTAGTTTACAGGAAAACCACCCAATAAATATAAAAATAATGCACCTATATATTAAAATAGTTCTTATTTAAGTAATACTACAATGAATTAAATTAAAGAAAAAGGGTCAATATTAAACTAATAACATATATATTGAGTCATATTGGGAACAAAATGTATCACATTTCGGTGTGACAGATTAAAACATATCACCAATGAATTATGGATCTTTTTCCTAAAGTATCAAACAAATATGAATGAATTTTATTAGTTTGTGTATATCAAAATTATTTTTAATAAAATTCCAATTTAAAATAAAAAGATACAATTAGGGTAATACTAATCACACTATGTAAGAATCAAGATCTTCTTTTCAGGTACGTTTTTCCTTTTTCTGGAGTTTTTGAGAAAAATGAACTTTCTCGAAATTTTTGAAGTACACGCCATGTACTTTTTGAGTACACGCCATGTACTCCCTTTTCCGCTCGAAGCCGTGTGTTGGCCGTGTCCGGGCCACACACACGGTGTGTAAGGGTGAGGTAGAGGCTAGTTAATACGGAGTACAGAAAACTGAAGTACACATCGTGTGCTTTATTTTTTTCATTAAACAGACCGGGGTTGCACTTCATCGCAATATTTGCCTTCCTCTAGGTCTGGTTCGTCCGAGAGCGACCCGTACGACCGAATCTTTCCCGGTCTTCCGCCACGCCGTTCGTTCTCCAATTCGAGCACGGTCAGTTGCATTGGAATCGCATCAGTTAGTTCTTCCTTCTTCTTGAGTCTTGTTTCATGATTCCTTATTGTTTCCAAGTTATTATGGGATGAACGTTTTGTGCGTTCTCTCAGATCTACGTTGTTCTAAGAGGATGTTGTCGTCGTGGTTCACATATATCGATCTCCTAGGATTGAGGTAGGTGGTGTGTGCCTTTCCGTTGAAAGTTGATGAATATTATGTGAAAATTCCACCAATGCCCTTGAACGGGGTATTGCGTGTTTTTTGTTTTTCCCCTTCTGTTGACCTACTTTGCTCGAGTGCTTTAGTAGAGGTTATTTCTTATGAGTAGAGTAATTTATTTTGTGCTCAGGTTGTTTATCTTTGTTGTTTTTCCTGTTGAGCGCTTTTCCAGTTGTCATGCCTAGTTTTAAGATAGTGGAACTATTGTTTTATTATTGCTGTTGAGCCTTAGAATTATAGCCAATTAGTTCTTGAGGTTTACTTGGATGATGTACGTGCACCGAGCATGTTTAATCTTTCACTCAGGACTATGAGAGCCTATAGGAATACACCAAAGGGAGAATTGGTGGAAGGGATTCTCCAGAGTGTCTTTTAATTATGATGTGAGACCACAGGGGGAATTGACGTTGAGTGCTTCCTCAGAGAGTCTGTAGTTCCACGACGCGGTCCACAGGGGGAATTGACGTTGAGTGCATCCCCAGAGAGCCTTTAGCACGATACGAGACTATAGGGGGTATTGACGGTGAGTGCTTCCCCAGAGAGTCTATTATTTTTTAATAGTTGAACTAGAGGGGTGAGACTATGTGTGCCCCCCTAGAGGGTTATTAGTACTTATAGGTTGAACCATAGGGGTTAGGCTGTGAGAGCTACCCAGAGGGTTACCTGTTTTCTTCTTGTTGCTGGCTGTTTACATGTGCCCCTTATTTGTTAGAACTGTGGATTGTAGCTGCTTGTGCTTTCATATTTACTACTTTTGGTTATATTACTGCCATATATTCATTGACTATTAGGCACACATATTTGGGTGATTGACTACTGGGATTGTATCTCACACCCTGTTTGGACCATGATTTTGGGCCCAAACAGACTATGTGGTTGCTGGTATAGATAAGGGCAAGCACCCTTCTACTTCAGGTTCATTATTTCACTGGAGCTGGGGAGCATGGGACCGATCCATGGCTTGCAATGCTGAGGAGTTTATTTTGTTTTCATTTGAACTTTGTTTTCAGTTGTATTTCGTCATGTTGTTGTGTTTACTGTTTTCCATAGATACCTTTACCTGATGAATCATTGTTATCATTGCTATATATATTCATTGCTTCTGCTGTGTGGTTTCAGTTGTTTCGTATTGTTTACTTCTTCCTCTATTATTTGTTGTTTTTCTTTCTTTTTATACCTTACCGAATGAGGGCATAGTTTCCCCAATAACATACCAAGGCCCTCGCTACTAGTCAGCAGCCTCTGGCATTTGGGAAACGCGCTTGAGGTCATGTGGTGAACCAAGTACGGGGCACCAGTGGAGGGGCTCCGGACTCGGGTCATTACAAAGTGGTATTAGAAGAGTTATTTTCCCTTTATTTACTATTTGGAGACTTTAGCCATGGATAGGACGGATTTGGTACTTGGCATTATGCTGTGCTCGGGAGTAGCTAACCCGTGTACAGGGAAGAGCCATACTAACTCGTTAATCGTAGTTTGCTGGTTTTGAGATTTTATAGTTGATCTGATTTAACCTATAGTGATTCACATGACTTGTGCTATTATTGTTTTGATATTACGGTTCTATTTCTATCGCAACCCGATGAGATTTGGGTATTCCGTCTCATGCATCATATAGGCACTTGTAGAAATCACATGCCATGCATTCTTTCCATTCCATCTACGGTGCATTAGCGATTGCATGCTGTTGTGATAGATTTTGTGTAGATTGTGCATGCTGTTGTGATAGATTCTTGATAGATTCTCTACTGTTATGTAAGAAAACTGTTTGTTTTGTTCTTTTCTTAATGTGAATGCCAAATTTTTGTTCTTGATGTGTTATGGGCCCTTACAGATTGAAACTTTTCACCTTTTTCCCTTGTTTTCAGTGTTTCTAGGATTCTGTGCAGTTTCTGGGCTACTGCCTAGAAAAACCCAGAATACACAGCGTGTACTTTTTGGATACACGCCGTGTAGTTTCCATGCCGTGTCAATGACCATGTGGGCAGAACACGGTGTCTTGAAAGTAACTTCAGGAACACGCCGTGTATGGTAGGTACACGTCGTGTGAGTTCGGAGTCGTATACATGGCCGTGTCACTAACAACACGGGTCGGGGAAGCTCGAGTAGAACATGTTGTGTCTAGAGGGAACACGCCGTGTAGTCCTATCTAGGTACCTGACTGTGTCATGAACAACATGGGCCGACTTTACCTTCTTTTCCACATGTCATGTTTGTTCGGAACACGCCGTGTAGTCGTGTCCAGGTACCTGGCCGTGTCACGAACAACACGTGATGGTGTCACCTTCACCTATACACGCCGTGTTTGTTCAAAGCATGTTGTGTAAGCTTCAGCCTTGTAGACGACTGTGTGCTTAACAAACACGGGCCACCGAATCCTTGTCTAGTACACGCTGTGTTTGTATCGAACACGCTGTGTAGTCTCGGGTTGAGTCGGACCGTGTGGGTTAGCCGTGTAAGGGGAATCAGGAAGGGGAACAATTTTCAAGAACATGTCGTGTGTTGAGAACCACACGCCATGTAGTTTGAAGTGTACATGACTTGTAGGGCAGTAGTACACACCCATGTTAGTGGCTTAAGAAGACATGTCGTGTAGTTTTTATACACGCCGTGTAGTCGTGTTTTGTAATATTTTGTGTTTTTCTTCCCATATTCCCATTTTGTACTCTTGTGTTCTCTGTACTTGTTTTTCTGATCCAAGGTGTACTTTTGATATTTCATAGCTATGCCTCCGTGGAATCCTCCTGTCGTACGTCTGTCGTCAGGTAGTGATCAGATGCCAGACAGGGCTGATCAGGGACTTCCTCCCGATCCTCCAGTCGGGCCAGCCTTGGCACCAGATGTTATACCAGTTATAGGCGCTGATGCACAGTTCAAGGAAGGTTTCATATGGATTATGCAGGACTTCCAGGGAGCGCCACCTCCTACCACGCCTATAGTAGACTTGACGCGGGTTTTCCAGCAGCAGCATCCTCCTACGTTCTCGGGAGAAGGAGGACATCAGGCTGCAGAGTCATGGATGGAAGCCATGTTGACTATCTTCATGTATCTGGAGACACCTCCAGAGAGGCGGGTCAAGCTCGCCACCTACATGCTCTGAGACTCCGCCAAGAGGTGGGGGACTTGATCTCAAAGGCAGGTCAGCAACAGGCTATGACTTGGGAGAAGTTCCAGCATGTGTTTTATGACTACTTCTTCCCAAAGACCCTGAGGGATGATCGAGCCCAGGAGTTCATGAGCATAGAGCAGGGTTCTCTTTTTGTCATGGAGTATTATTCCCGTTTTACCGAGCTGCAGCGCTTCACACCCCTCCAGGATGGGAGTGGGGTGTTTTTGGCAAGGAAGTTCGAGGATGGTCTCAGGCGGGAGATCCGTTCACAGGTGAATATCTTCCAACTGACTTCCATTACTTTCATCGTCAACCAGGAATTGATTGCAGAGCACAATCTGAGAGACTCTAGAGCTGTGAGCCAAGGCGGTTCTTCTCCCGAAGCTAGTTTTCCTCCAGATGATAACAAGAAGTTCCAAAGAGAGCCTACACGCGGTGATACGAGAAAGCGAGATGCATCGTCAGGAAGCCAGGTGACATGCTACCAGTGTTTACGGTCAAGGCACCTGAGGCCGCAGTGCTGGAGGGACCCTTTGGAGTGCCAATATTGCGGCAAGATGGGTCACCTTCAGTGTTTCTGTCAGGTTTTCTCACCAGCTGCTAGTGACCTGGGTTCTTCCATGACTCCTTGTTCAGGAGCTTCCCCACCAGTTTCTCACCAGTCGGGAAACTGGAGTTCCTCCGGCCGTTCGGGCCAAGGTGGAGGTCGAGGCTGTGGCGGTCAGCCACCAGTTCTGTAGCACCAGCAGGGCGGTTCAGCTTAGAGTGGTCAGCCAAGGGCGCAGGGCCACAGTATAGGCCAGTCTTTCGGTGTGGAGCAGACTTATCAAGAGCAGGATCCCTTCCCTTCTACTTTTCGAGGTACTATTTTAGTAGCCTCAGTTTTATCTTCAGCTCTTTTCGATACTGGTGCCACATATAGCTTTATCTCTATTGCTGTCATGGATAGCCTTGGGCTTTGCATCTTTTCTTCTGCCGACTCGTTGACACTAGACACACCTTTGGGAATGAGGACATCTATTGTACGGCAGTGTAGAGAGTTCCCTCTCGAGGTTGCAGGGTATCACTTATTATGGGATCTCTATGTCCTAGAGATGACAGGATATGATGTCATCCTTGGCATGGATTGGTTGATTACCTTTCAGGCAGTCGTCGACTTTTATCACCGCAGAGTCTGTTTCATCTAACCAGAGGGTGAATCTTTTCTCTATAGAGGCGAATGGGATGTTCGGGTGAGTCGGGTGGGACTCGAGCATCTTAGGCTAGGAGGGGTGACAGGCCAGATTTATAGCCTTTATCTGGATGATCAGGGGACTCCACAGTTGGACTTTCCTCCAGTGGTGGATCGCTTCAGGGATGTCTTTCCAGAGGACTTTTTTGGTTTCCCTCAGGAGTGTGAGGTAGACTTCTCTATTGAGCTTGTGCCAGGAGTGGCACCGGTGTCCATTCCTCCCAATAGGATGGCCACACCTGAGTTGCAGGAGCTCAAGAAGCAGTTGGAGGAGCTACAGGCTAAGGGTTTCATCTGACCTAGTACTTCTCCTTAAGGTTCCCCTGTTCTATTTGCGAAGAAGGTAGATGGTACCCTTCGGCTTTGTGTGGATTATCGTATGCTGATTTAGTTGATGTTTAAGAACTGATATCCTTTACCGAGGATTGATGGCCTTTTAGATCATCTTCGAGGATCCCAGGTGTTCTCGAAGATCGACTTGAGGTCCGGTTATCATCAGTTGCATGTTAGACCATCAGATATACCTCTTACAGCCTTCTGGTGTAGGTATGGTCTATACAAGTATACAGTCATGTCGTTCATTCTTAGGAACACACCTGTAGTTTTCATGGAACTAATGAACCGAGTGTTCCATCCTTACATGGACTCCTTTGTCGTTGTCTTCGTGGATGATATCTTGGTGTACTCTCACACGCGACACGACTATGCCACATATCTTGAGATCGTTCTGAGTACACTGAGAGAGGATCAGATTTATGCTAAATTCTTGAAGTGCCACTTCTGGATGGATCAGATTCACTTCTTGGGTCACGTCGTCTCAGAGGAAGGAGTGTCAGAGGTCCTAGAGAAAGTGAGAGCTGTAGTTTCCTAGGAGCAACTGAAGAACGTCTTTGAGGTACGAAGCTTCCTAGGGCTGGCTGGATACTACTGACGATTCATTCAGGACTTTTCTCATCTAGCAGCACCTTTGACAGGTTTAACCAAGAAGGGGGAAAAGTTCTTATGGTCAGATTCTTGTGATTCATCCTTTCAGGAGCTGAAGGGGAGGTTGACGTCGACACCGATATTAGTCTTTCCAGATCCAGGTAAGAACTATACAGTCTACTGTGATGCTTCAGTTATTGGTCTAGGAGATGTGCTTATGAAGGGAGATGGAGTCTTTTTGTATAGGTCTCGGCAGTTGAGGCCACATGAGAGGAACTACCCTATGCACGATCTGGAGTTGGCAGCTGTTGTTCATGCCTTGCGCTGTTGGAGACACTATCTTTTGGGAGATCACTTTGTGTTCTTCACTGACCACAAGAGTCTCAAGTATATCTTCACTCAGCATGATCTGAATCTGATGCAGCACAGGTGGGTCGAGTATCTTCAGTATTTTGATTTCAAGTTTTCCTATACGCCAGGAAAGGGAAACGCCGTGGCAGATTTGTTGAGCAGGAGAACTCAGATTCAGGCAGTTCATGAGGCCAGTAGTGACTGGCAGCTAATGGCTCTGTTCTCTGAGATGCATCTGGAGGTTCCTGACAGATGGGGACAGACTTTTCTACCTTCTGTGGCTATTACCTCCACTCTACTTGATCAGGTATGGATGAGGCAGCTATCTGACTCAGAAGGCTTAGTCATGTGGGAGAGTGTGTCAAGAGAGGACCCTCTTCCTGGATGGACAGTGGGAGAGGATGAGATCTTTCTTTTCCAGGGACGCGTATGGGTTCCAGCAGACATACGTGAGGAGTTGATGCGGGATTTCCATTCCTCTGTTTGGGCGGTTCATCCAGGCGTCACCAAGATGTATCGGGACCTTCAGCGCCAATACTGCTGGCCATGTATGAAGAAGGATTTTGCTAGTTTTTTCATGATATTTTCTACTTGTCAGTAGGTGAAAGCAGAGAATTAGCGACCAGTGGGTCTCTTACAGCAGTTACCCATTCCGGAGTGGAAGTGGAATGATGTTGCGATGGACTTCATGAGAGGGTTTCCGAGATCGCCTCGGGGAAACGATGTTGTTTGGGTTGTTGCTGATAGGCTTACGAAGGATGATCACTTCTTTCCGATCAAGGAGTCCTTCAGTTTCGATGATCTGGGACGACATTACATTAGAGAGATCGTTTGTCTGCATGGATTTCCATTCTCTATTATTTCAGATAGAAATGCGCGTTTTACCTCTCGGTTCTGGAAGGGACTTCAGAAGGCCTTGGGTACACATGTACTTTTGAGTACATCATACCATCCCCATACTAATGGCCAGTCCGAGCGCATGATCCAGGTGCTTGAGGATATTCTCCGAGCTTGCATTCTAGACTTTGGTGGTTCTTGGTAGAAGCATATTCCTCTGGTGGAGTTCTCCTACAACAACAGTTTCTAGGAGACTATTCAGATGGCACCATACGAGGCTTTTTACGATAGGACTTGTCGATCACCCTTATGCTGGCTGGAGGCAGGAAAGGTGGCCTTGCTGGGACCTCATCTTGTACAGAATACTTCATAGAAGATAGAGCTAATTCGGAAGAGGATGGCTACATCGTAGTCTCGACAGAAGTCTTGTGCAGATCAGCGGAGACGACCTCTAGAGTTCGAGGCCAGAGATCAGGTTTTCTTACGTGTCACACTGAGGTTGGGACACAAAAGGATTTAGAGACAGGGTATGTTTTTACCGCGGTACATCGAGCCATTTGACGTCTTGGAGAGAGTTGGGCCGATCGCCTATCGATTGCAGCTACCTCAGAGGTATCGGGCCATTCACGGCATCTTCCACGTCTCTCAGCTCTGACATTACATTTCAGACTTGTCTCACGTCTTTCAGCCCTAGGAAGTCGAGTTTGACGTAGATGCATCGTTCGAGGAGCATCCTATCCGAATTGTCGATCGCAGTATGAAGGTTCTCCACGGATGGTTTGTTCCTCTTATACGGGTGCTATGGCAGCATGAGCGAGTACAGGACGAGACCTGGGAGAGGAGGACCGATGTACGAATGCAGTGGCTGGAGCTGTTTGAGGTTTCTCCTTCTCCTCCTCGTTAAGGAAATTCGGGGACGAATTTATTTAAGGGGGGAAGTTTGTAAGAACCCAGATCTTATTTTCATGTACTTTTTTTCCTTTTTTTGGAGTTTTTGAGAAAAAATGATCTTTCAGGAAATTTTTGAAGTACACGCCGTTTACTTTCTGAGTACACGTCATGTACTCCCTTTTCCACTCGAAGCCGTGTGATGTCTGTGTCCTGGCCACACACACGGTGTGTAAGGGTGAGGTGGAGGTCGGTTAATTCGGAGTACAGAAAACTGATGTACACGCCATGTACTCAAGAAGTACATGATGTGTACATTATTTTTTTTCATTAAAAGGACCGGGGTCCCACCTCATCGTGATATTTTCCTTCTTCTAGGTCTGGTTTTTCTAAGAGAGACCCGTACGGCCAAGTCTTTCCTGAGAATCCGCCTCACCGTCCGTTCTCCAATTCGAGCATGGTCAGTTGAGTTGGAATCGTAGCAGTAAGTTCTTCCTTCTGCTTGAGTCTAGTTTGTTGATTATTTATTGTTTCAAATTAATTGTGGGATGAACGTTTTGTGTATTTTCTCAGATCTACATTGTTCTAAGAGGAATCTGTCATCGTGGTTCACATATATCGATCTCCTAGGATCGAAGTAGTTGGTTTGTGCCTTTCCGTAGAAAGTTGATGAATATTATGTTAAAATTTCACCAATACCCTTGAACGGGGTATTGCGTGTTTCCTATTTTTCCCCTGATGTTTTTCTGCTTTTCTTGATTGCTTCAGTAGAGGTTATTTCTTCTGAGTAGAGTAATTTATTTTATGCTCAGGTTGATTTTCCATTCTTTTTTTTCCCGGTGGGAATTTTTCCAGTTGGCATGCCTAGTTGTAGGATAGTGGAACTGTTGTTTTATTATTGTTGATGAGCCTTAGAATGATAGCCAAGTATTTGTTGAGGTTTACTTGGATGATGTACATGCGCCGAGCATGTTTAATCATTCACTCAGGTTTCTGAGAGCCTAGAGGAATAGACCAAATGGAGAATTGATGGAAGGGCTTCTCCAGAGTGTCTTTTAATTACGATGTGAGACCACAGGGGGAATTGGCATTGGGTGCTTCCTCAAAGAGTCTGTAGTTCCATGACATGGTCCACAGGGGGAATTGACGGTGAGTGCTTCCCCAGAGATCCTTTAGCATGTTACGAGACTAAAGGGGGAATTGACGGTGAATGCTTCCCCAGAGAGTCTATTATTTTTTATAGCTGAACCAGAGGGGTGAGACTATGTGTGCCCCCCTTGAGGGTTGCTAGTACTTAATGGTTGAACCATAGGGGTTATGATGTGAGAGATACCCAGAGGGTTACCTATTTTATTCTTGTTGCTGGCTGTTTACTTGTGTACCTTATTTTTTATAACTGTGGATTGTAGCTTCTTGTGCTGTCCTATTTACTACTTCTTGTTATATTACTGCCATGTATTCATTGACTATTAGGCACAGATCTTTGGTTGATTGCCTAATGGGATTGTATCTCTCATCCTGTTTGGGCCATGCTTTTGGGCCCAAACAGACTATGTGGTTGCAGGTATAGATAAGGGAAAGCTCCCTTCTACTTCAGGTTCTTGATTGCACTGGAGCTGGAGAGAATGGGACTGAGCTATGGGTCGCGATGCTGAGGAGTTTATTTTGTTTTCCTTTGCACTTTGTTTTCAATTTCATTCCGGCACGTTGTTGTGTTTGCTATTTTCCATAGATACTTGTACCTTCTGCAACATTTTTATCATTGATATATATATTCATTGCTTCTGCTATTTGGTTTAAGTTGTTGTGTACTGTTTACTGCTTTCGCTATTATTTGTTGTTTTTCTTTCCTTGTATACCTTAACGAATGAGGTCATAGTTTACCCAATAACTTACTATGGCCCTCACTGCTAGTTGGAAGCCTCTGGCGTTGGTGAAATGCGCTTGAGGTCATGTGGTGAACCGGGTACGAGGCACCTGTGGAGGGGCTCCGGACTCGGGCCGTTACACACTATGCATCAGATCAAGGTTTCAAGAATTCCTACATGACACAACTTTCATATGAATATCATTGTTATAATTTATCAAAAAAAAATATGTTTTCTGTGTTTTGAGTATGTCACTTTTGGCATTTACTAGAATGACATTTTAAACATAAAACATGTAATTTAAGCCATATCGGTCACACCATGTGTTGCATTACCAGGAAACTGATTCCAGCATGTAAAAAAATTTCTTATAGATTATTTTCTGAACATATCAAATCAATCAAAATGTGTTTTCTCAGTTTTTAGTACGTCACTTATTCTTTTTATTATATATCATTTTATAATAGTACATTTTCTTTGAGTAATTATAGTCACACCATGTGTCATTTTTATATGGAACAAAATTCTCACACATCATTAAAGACTAATTAATTTTATCCATAATTTATAAATAAAATATGAGTGTGTTTTCTCTCATTTTAATGAGTGAAACATGATTAAAAAAAATTCAAATTTAAATAGATAATTTATAACTTGAGTCATACTAAGAACATACTTCATTAGATTAAGGTGAAATTGAATCCTATATATAAAAATTGTCAAAGGCATTTTGTTTCTTAAAATATTGAAACAATATGAATGAATTTTATTTGTTTTGAGTACATTACTTGTCCTTTTTACTAAAATGACAATGTTAAACTCAAACCACCCAATTTGTGTAATACTGGCCCCACTATGCATCAAATAGGGGTAAGTTTGATTCCAACATTTCACAAATAAATTATGGATAATTGAATTGAATTATCTAACTAAACATAATCTAGTTTTTAAGTATGTCACAATTTTATTTTTATAAAATTTCATTTTAAACTTAAAACACACACATTGTGCCATACTAGTAATAATGGTTTTCAATTTTACATGAGATTAAATACAGTATATAAAAAAGAAATTATGTACCATTTTCATAATTTATAAATACAATCAAATCATTTTTTCACATATTTTAGTGACTGAAACGCATTTTAAACTAAAATTTCATTTTGGAATTGATTACAGAATCTTTGATTCCTATTATGAACAAATTGTATCATATTGATTCTTATCTAATTCCAAAATTTCATAAATAATATTGGTATATTATTCTTAATGTATCAAAATAATCCAAATGTGTTTTCTTGGTTTTGTGTATGTCACTTTTTTTATTTACTAAAATGTAAATTTTTGATAAAAAGACACATTTGGAGTCATACTAGTCACACCATGTGTCATATTAAGGTACACAAAATTTTTACATGTCACAAATGACATATGGATATTTTTTAATATATAAATACAATATGAATGTGTTTTATTGGTTTTAATATGCCACTTGTTGTTTTTACATAACTATCTGTTTATACTATAAACATGTTTTATGAGTCATATCTTTGACATTGTGTGTCATATTGGTGTGTGGATGATTCCTACACATTAAAAATAACATATATTTAATTTTACTAAAATATCAAACCAATCTAAATGCATTTTCTCAGTTTTTATTATCTCAATTTTTATTTCAAAAAAATATCACTCTATACTAAATATATGATTATTGAGTCATACCAGTCTCATAGGGTGTTCGTATGATTTGATCATAATTCCTAAACATCATCAATGAATTATGAATCATTTTGGAAAAAAATTTAAAGACATTTTTAGCATGGTTTCCTTTATTTTCAATGAGTGATACATGTTTTGATCTAAAATGTCAATTCTAAAATAATAATGGATAGTTTAAGACATAACAGGAACACTTTGTATTGAATTGAGTGGACACTTATTCTGAAACATCCAATATGACTGAGAGACTAATTTTACAATGTATTAAAATAATAAAATTGTATTTTATTGGATTTGAGTATTTTACTTTTCCTTTTTATTAAAATACCTATTTTAAACTAAAACCACACAATTTGAGTAATACTGGTAACACCATGAGTTATATTGAGGATTTTCTAACATGTGCATATCAAAAATGAATTATAGATCATTTTTAAAAATTATTGAAACAATCAAAACGTTTTTTCTCTATTTTTAGTATGTCACATTCTTTTTTATTGAAATACCATTTTAAACTGAAATCATTCCCTTTGATCCATTACTATATCATAATGAATCATTTTTAAGTGATACAGATTCCTAAACATAAAAAATGATTTATAAACCATTTTTCTTAATTATTAAGAGAATTTGATCATATTTTCAAATTTTTAGTGAGTAACACATGTTTGAACTAAAATTTCAATTTTAATCTAATAATAGACACATTGAGTCAAATTGGGCACCCAATGTATTTGAATATGGTAAATCTCATTCTAATTTGACCAAATTTATAGTGGGATTGTTTTCCTAAACATTCCTAACAATCAAAAATGCATTTCATAATTATAATTTATGTTACTTTTCCTTGACACTATAATATCAATCTTTAAATAATACCACAAAATAAATAGAAATAATGGTAACATCCAGAATTAGATTGAGGTGAAGCTGATTCTAACATGTCATAAATTAATTATAAATCATTATTTTAAAGTATAAGAAAAATATTAATGTGTTTTTTCAGTTTTTATTATGTCACATTTGTTTTACTAAAATTCCATTTAAACTGAGAAAAACCACTTTGGGTCACATCAGTTACATCATGTTTCAGATTTAGGTTTATTCAATTCATATACATAAAAAATGAATTATAGACCATTTTATTAAAGTATTTGGAGTATCTAAATTTTTTATTGTCTTTTATTAATGTATGTGTTTTTTGAACATGTGTGTAAATATTAAAAAATATGTATCAGAAATAAATGATAATGAAATTAAATAATAAACTAGAAAAAATGTTCTGAAAAAATACTAAATAAGTAGTAGGAATTTACATGCTCATGATGTCTGTATACATTCTAACACTATGTATTCATCTCAACAATTTCTAAATAAATTTATTTCCTCTATTATAATTCTACTTGAGAAATAGACCAAAAATAATATAAAACCATCTTAATAATAATGTTTCACATCCCTAGTGTATCTTTAAATTCATTGACTATACTAGATGTCAAACCTAGTAGATAATCAACAAAATTTGTTGTTCGAAAACATTTGGACACTATTTATTCTTCCCACCCATCTCTAACGAAATTTATTTATTCTTTTGAATCTTAGTTGTATGGAAAATCTTGGAAATACAAGGAAAATATATAAAAACAAATGATTAGTCAATATTTTAAATGAAAATGTAATTACATTATTAAATTACTTATTTTGGGATGCTAGTCCTTAAGGGTATATAATAGATTTCATAAATATTTAAACATAATATCTAGAATATTTTTCATTATTTCACTTTAGAAACAATATGAAAATTATCCAAAACAATTAAATTATTTTTAAATTTGTTATTATAACTATATATATATATACACACATATCTTAATCAATTTTCATTTGAAGTTATCAATATAATTCTTTTTTAAGAACTGACCTCTGAACATTATTTTTCCTATATTTATGATCTCTTTGTCAATTTTTTTGTTATACAATATAAAAAATATAATTTATTGTTTATTTATATAATACTGATTGTAATGAATGAAAAATTAACAAAAAAATATTTTATGGTTAGTTTTTTTTAAATTCATCCATTGAATCGAAAAATAAATATTTGGGGTAACTATATTGAATGAAATTGTTATCCAGTGATTTCTAAAAAACAAAATAATTAATTAAAAAAGTAAAAATATATTTTATGTCATTAGATTTTAGAGTTTAACACATGTATTATAAGTAAGAAAAAGTGTTTTTCATCTCTTATTTTCTTCTCAAATTCCATGTTTAGTGTATTTGTATCTCATAATTTCTATCTTAGTCAATATAAATTTACTGTATATAAATGATAGAGGGATTGATAAATCCCAATCATGATTCCTATTTATATTTATTATCTATTTGTAATATAAATGCCTATAAATAATAGAATTATTATTTACTTTAATGAACACATAAGATCATTTTTTGGACAGACATATTATGAATGTGTACTATATATATTTATTCACTATTGAGAATCCAAACCATTAAAACTTGACAATCTCATTTATACCCTTGAGGCCAACAACAAATATAATTAAATTTTCAAATATTTATTATTTATATGGAATATAGAACATATATCTATATTTTTGAGTTGTATCTTCATGAAGTTACAACGCTAATAAATGTTGTAGTGAAACTGGTTGGGAGAATTTAATCTAAGATGGTCATTCTGTTTTCATAGTTGATTCACTCAATTTTCCTTAATGAAAAATATATTTCCCTATTGTTTTATCCATATCTAATATAATACCTCTAATGAGACCTTTTTTAATCATCTCTTATAGATTTTTCATTATTTTTTTACTGACGTACCTCAAGTATCAGTATAGGATAAAATGACCTTCCTATGAATGTTCAAATATCATTATTGACCATTTTAATCTCTAGATCCTTAAGTGGAATAGGAAACTCAGTGATAAGATCTTATGATAATTTAATCCCCGTATTCATGGGATCATTTGGGAGGTCTTTTTGTGAAGTTTTTTTCCAATATATTATACAGTGTACCCCTCATAACAAGGTTGTGCGTGGGCGTTGATTAGTAGAAAACAAATAATAATTCACCATACAAAATTATATTAATATAATGATATCAATTTTTTTATTCAAACACAGGAGAATGTGTAATGATAGAATTAATTTCCTTGGGTAACGTATATGGTTGAGGGGAATGACTATCCTTTATGTTAGTGGGTTCATATGGGTGTTAATGGTCTTATCAATGTCCCTATACATGTTCACTTTGATCCTTTCACACATATTAGTCTAACTAACTAGAATAGACAATAATATATTTTAAATAATATATTTTCACCTCAAATCACATATTTTCTTATATGTATGTTCATGTCATTTTCCCTTCTAGAAATATGATTATGGAGACACTGTAATGCCTACACCTCTAACACAAACATATTGTTCTGGCCTATTTAGCGATACTAAAAGTATTTTTTCATCCACTATGGTTTCTGTAAATTATTTTATCTAAAACATATAAAAAACATATGAATATTAATAGAAATTTTTATGTAATACTATTATAAATCATATAAAATTTCAATTATGTCATACGTACACATGTATCCCATACTAATTTTTTGTTTTCATCAGTTATTTACCCTCTTTATTTACACAGGCCTCCATCTATAACACAATACGTAGGATAAAAGTGGCTTAAAATTTTTACTCATTTGTCAGTTTATAAAATAAAGGAACAAATGTTTTTTTATATCACATAAAGTATGTATTGTTAATTTATAATACAAACCAATTTCATATCTAGTGAAGAATACCCCATCCTTGATTTTTTATAGGGGTGTATTGGTTATGATGCCTGTTTTTTATTTTCTGTATTCCTTTTATGTTTAATAAATTTTTTTTTGAATTAGATTGGATAATATAAAAGATTTCAAATTATATATTATCGACTAAAATAAACTGGAAATTATTTCTCATCATGATGAATGATGAATATATTCCATTTTTTTACATTATAATGTTTGAATAAGTAACGAGTAGATGGGGCATTACTTTCCCCCCATGATCCCTAATATGAAACAAGGTAAGAAGATTATGGAAGAATCTATTGGATTTTTTAGTGGCTATTAAGATAAATTTTGTATGTAAATTATCTAAAAACACTATTTAAGGAAAAATTAAAATTCATTCAATATATCATTATATAATTTTTTCTTCAAAATAGAGAAAATATATCGTAACATTTAATTAATATCATCCCAATGGTTTTAATTTATTATAGGATAGACTTCGAACCCTGAATCTATATCAATAATAACATTTATCCACATTATAAGATTAATATAACAAATGAAAATTGTTGTTTTGGGGTCAACAGGTTATGCGCATTGATTCAATCCAACCTATAATTTTATAGCCTAGCTTCATTTCATGATAATTTTAGTCAACACTATGATGCAACATCATTCCTATTTTTTATTCAACATGATTTCAATCTACTAAAAATTATTCAATTTTTGCATCAACTGTCTATTATTCTTTGATATTGAAAACATTAACATGTGTAGAATGCCTTTTTTTCATGAGTAGTAAAACAATTAATTTATACAATGTTAATACAACAGAGAAAACATAATATTATTAATAAAATAATATTATATTAAAAAACACTTTAACATGGTCATTGAACTCTCACTATTTTTGTAAATTGATCAACAGATTTGGATTACTTATCAAGAATCCAATTAACCTTTTTATTTTCCCCTATAACATACAAGACATCATCTACATTGGGACTTCCATGAACTGATTATGATGTCCCAATAAACATTTTATCCCCAATTCAATTTTCATATGACCATGTAGTTATTTTTGTCTCCAGCAGGACATTCATCAATTATTTTTTTTACTGGAAATCATATTTCAAATACATTTAGTTCTTGTTATTACATTATGAATGGATCATCCATTTCCCATTCCATGATGAAATTCAATTTCATGTAGCCCATTTCATCAAATTTCACTACAATCCAATTGTCATCCCAATTTCAATGGAAAATCTGCACTTGAAATGTTTTATAGTCAAACATTTATATCTAACTGATAATGAAAAAATATATAATATTCACAAAAGTTTTATTTCTATCATTGGAACTAGATTTGTTCATCACTTCCTCAACATGCATAACTAAACTGTTTTGTATCACCCCACAATCAATATTTTCCTTTGTGTCTAAAATATATCCATTGATTGAAAAACTAGTATAAGATATAACATTTTCATTTAGTCCCGTAGAGAAGAATTAAAGTTAGTCATATATTGAATTCACATTTTTTATAAATACTTATAAATATATTCCCATAACTATCAAAAAAACTATTGATTATGCATATGTGATATCCATTGTTAACCCCTTGATGGATTCAAATATCTAAGAATAGCTTTGTACGCTTCAATGTATGGATCAACATATTCGCTGTTATGTTAAATTTAAAGGTGTTATCACTCCCTATCTATGATGGTATCAAAACAACAACTCTTCTAGAAATACCTACTCCCATAAGGCATCCAGTGTGATGAGACTTTGGTAGAAAAATTTTATCAACATCTGATAGGAAATTAGTACCGAATTCAATATCTTTTTCCAAAATATATTTTTCCCTAAATCAACCTTCTGGATGTCCTCGAATCTTTACATACCCTTTCAATAAGTTCATATACTATTCAATGGGAGTACATCCATCTATAAAGGATAAGATCACATAGTTGATGCTCTTTAACCAAGTGAACCATTATGTAGACCATTATATATAAGAATAATGGTGGGAAGAACATATTTAATTCAAATAATATGTTTTCAAGCTTCTAATTCATTATTTGAAACATCATGAGGTCTATAACCTTTCTACATATGACTTTTCAAAATAATATAATTCTGGTTAAGGTATCTCTTACATTTAATGAACAATGCAAAAAAAACAACAGAACTCAAATATTATATCAAATAAAGGACAGATATGTGATTTCCCCCCTATAAAATCCAATTAGTCATTGACTGGAAATTCTTAATATTTGTTGAATACCCTATGGAAATATTTAATCTATTAATAAAGCAGATTTTTTTTAAATTCTCCATTCTCGATAAAGTGGGAGGTGCTGGAGGAAGAGAAATCCTCCTTTATCCGTTCACCAGTGCCAAATTTTCCCTTATCCCCATTTCAATCATGTCCAAACTAGCCTTAATGCCATATTTCCTTCTAGAAACATTTAATAATGTTCCAATAATACTATAAAATATTTCTTTTCTATATTAATTACATCAATAAGAAGTTTTTGATAAAAAAATACAATATGGTTATTCAAATAAAATCGATTATTTTTTAAAACCTAATTTAATTAAGTTTTTTGAAAATTTTTAACCAAAACCAATGTTAATATATTTTACTTTATCAAAAATTTGATCTCCCGTTAGTGGATATTGGGTTGTACCTTATTTTATATTTCCATCAAGTGCTATCATATATGATCTATAGATATTTCATCGAGGTAAAAATTTAAAATTTTCAAAAAAAAATCTTGGATGATTTTTTCAACTGAACCGAGTTTGTGAATTATTCAAAAATGGGAAACCACAACATTAATTTAAATATATAGCCAAAAATAAATCCATAAGTAGGAATATCATTGATCATCCAATACAACATGACATTCAATGTGAAAAATTCACTTCTATGATCATCATACATTATATCACTAGTATCCCACATCAATTTCAGATCATTGATATATAGATCCAAATTGTAACACCCAAAGTCTTTCTAGAAATAAATATAAATGTATGGATATTTTTTTAAACTATATATATTTAATTATCCTTTAAAACATATCTTCTCTACTTCTATGTTCTGAATTCCAAGAAACGGTCATCTACAATTGTTGTCAGTATGTTATTTGGAGTCTATTGGAACAAACTTGTTTTTCTGGTGAAGAGAAACATACCCTTATAAATAGTAACATGAATAGTGACATGACCCTAATGAAAAGTAAATTTTATTATTATTTTATTTTATTAAGTATTTAAGATAATATCATCTAGGTTAATCTTTCATTGTGATATAAAAGTAATAACAGAATTAGAATTGTTAATTTTTGAATTAAGTATTATTTAATTTAAAAATTAAATTAATAATATTTAGAAAATTATTTTCCAAAAATGGAATTCATTTTTAAAATCTATACATCGATAAATGGGTAGAGTGAATTTTGGTATTTTTATGAAACAATTGATTTTTTGGGGAATAGTAAAAAATACAGTTTTTAGTTTCGGTTTATTAATGACATCATTAATGATATAATAATGATGTAATAAATCTGGTCTACTTATGTATAGTAAAATAATACGTGATGTGTCCCATGTTTCTTATACCATGGGAAAATACCATGGGCTAGCCCATGGGTTTTTAAATACCACTAATGAGGTGTCCCTTGAAAATTATTAAAATAATTCCTCACTTTTCCTATAAATACCAACTCTTCACTTCATTGAATTCATTCACAATTGTCCCTCAACTAATCTCTGGTCTCCTTACCTTCATAGTTTTCCTCCCAAGGTTTCCTCAAGCCCCCAAGGTCCCAGCCTTCATGTTCTAAGGGTTACTCTACAAGGTAAGAAAATTCTCAATTTCTTTCTTTTTTCTATTCAAGTTCTCTTTTATGTGGTTTATCTATCATTTATCCAAACCATGTTCTTATTTCCTTATTATTATTGATCTATTATGTATTATGATTCATTTATGTATGGGTGAATTATGTCCCATCTCTTCTTAATGCTTTCAAAAACCCTGTCACATGACTATTGGGCTGCCGAATTTTTGTAGAAGATTTCTCACTTATTCTTTTATTTTGAGTTCCTTCTTTATTACTTATTCATATCTCCTTAACCAAGAAAAATGAAATCTCTATAAATCAACTATATTATAGATGTTATCATGTTTATGGAAAATTAATCTTCATTATTCTTCTCCTCTCCCACTTATTTAAGGAATAAAAACATTGTCTGTTGGTGTCGAATTATCGACACCGTGGACGATGTGATTTCAAATTCCACCAATTCCTTCATGTTTGGTCATGAAACCATTTATATGGTTGAACCAGTATATAATATATGTTTTAAAAATATTCCATGGGTCTGTAATTTTTTTGTACTAAAGGTTCTAATTTATAAGACAACATGAGGTTGTTATTATCAAATAACCACTAAATTGATATAAACGAACATCATTAATGTTCTAACTTATGAATCATCCTCATGTAAGAATTCAAAATGATGAATGGAATAATTTATGTTACTGGAAATATTTAAAAACTACTCCATTCCAATTCTAGAGTTTCACTTCCAATTGATAAGAACATCCATCATGAACCAATCTTGGAAATCAAGTAATGAATTCACCCAAAAACAGTGCAAGGCGAAAAATACTAAAAATTAATGGGTGAAATTATGTTATCAAATTATCATATAATATGTTATAAACACGAACATGGTTTTTTAAAATATTAATAAAACTATTTTAACCATTATAAAGGAGGTTTAAACATGTTTGAAGTAAGACAAACCCGAGGTAAGGGAATTCTTAACCCGATTTCCATTCTTTGGGTTAACCTTCTACTTCATTATTTATGTGCAATTAAATTTTTTTGTGTGATGGATTATTTTTATATAATGTTTAATTTTATTTATTTATAGTATATATACGTATTATATCCACTCTATTAAGTCTCTCTTCAATTGTATGATATTTATAAGGGGATTTTCTTTAAAAATCCTCTTTTTAAATTTAGTTTTACAAAATTCCAAAGGAATGTTGTTATGGAATTATTCATGTTTTATGATTATGTTTTGGTTCTTGGGATTTATTTATGATGAAGGTTGAGATGTATATTTCCCTCAAATTCATTGTGTATGAGTAAGTTGGATGTTGGCCGTATGGTTACTCCAAGTGTAACTGCGATAGTTACAAAAAGTTAGGTAGTCGTGAGGGTTACAAATTATAAAGTAGCCAAGAATTGTTACAATATTATGTATGTAATTCCCCAAGATAAATTTATGATTATATTTATGTTATCATGTTTTGTGTGGATCTTATGTAAATCTCATGTTGCACAAAGTAAGTATATATGGGTGACAAGAATTTTTTTTGAAAATGCTTTCGTACGTTATGAGTATTCATGGACTAATGTGATTTTTCTTTCTTTTCCATCCCTTGCTGAGCTTTTCGGCTCATCCCATGTTTTTAAATGATTTTTCACATGTTAATGGATTTGTGATACAATGAAATAGGACATGTTAAATGTGGAATAATTGTCTAGGAGTCTTGTTTTAATTTTTAATGTTTTATATTTTGAAAAAATGGAAACTATTTTTATGGTATCCACTCTGTAATAATGTGTAATTTCATGAATGTATTGTCCTAATTCTCCAATACTCTAAACATGAAAAGACCTTCAATGTAAAAGGAAGTGTTTTCTTGGCTAAATTCAAGATTATGAATGTAATAAGTCCGGGACCTTATAGTTGGTATCATAGGATGGTTTAGATAACTTTAGGGGTTAGGGTGATGTTAATAGAATACCATAAATGATTTTCACTATATGTTTAACTTGAAATGTTATATAATTTAAGGATTACCATGTTGCTTCATCTAAGACATGTTTTCTCATAATTGTTTTCTGCAGAAGGAACATGGATGCTGAAGAGGAGAGGCACCGACAGAATGAAATCCTTCCAGAACTATAGCTCAGAATGGTAGGTATTGGAACTGAGCAGTTTGTGATAGTAATGGATCAGATAACACAGTCAATAAATAGTGGTGTAATCCATGCAAGAGAACTAATAAAGGTAACACAACGAAACATGATAGTAGTGGAACATTTTATAAGAAAACAGCCTCCTGCATTCAATGAATCTTCTAACCTAGTATCAGGTGAAGGATGGATCAAAGTCCCTGAAATGATATTTGATGTTATGGGATGTTCAAACAATAAAAAGGTATGCTTTTCTGTTTATCATTTTAAAGAGCAAGATGATCAGTGGTGGTCAATGGTAAGGAATATCAGGGGTAGAGAGGATTTTGATTCCTTATAGTGGGATGAATTTAAAAGTCTTTTCCTTGAAAAATATTTTCCTAATGTGGTGAGACTAAGAATGGAGAATCAATTACTTGAATTGAAACAGAAGGAGGAAGATTCAGTAGCTGTGTATGAAGAGAACTTCACCTGACTGGCAAGGTATTCTACAAATATTACTCTAGATCTTGATTGAAAAATCAACCGCTTTTCCTCAAGATTAGAGCCAAGGTATCGAAGGGCATTGGCCTCTCATGAATTCAGAAGTTATGATAAACTTTTCTGATGTGCTGAGAGGATAGAGATGGAGTTTTCTGATGATCACATGCATTTTGGAAACAAAGAGAATAAGAGGTCCAGTTGGCAAGAAATGGGTAATAATCAACCAAATAAATTTGATGGTAAGAAAATCCAATTTACAGTTTGTGAAAAGTGTGGCAAGAAACACCCTGGGGAATGTCTTAGTAAAACATGGAAGTGTTTTAAATGTGGTAATTTTGGACATATGGCACGAGATTTCAATGAAGATTATCATAAGAATAATCTTGATAAGAAAACTATAATGTGTTGTAAATGTGGTGAGATGTGTCACTATGAAAACGCCTTCCCAAAGAGAGATCTGAATGATGCAAAGAAGCCAGACTACAACCAAAAAGGTTTAATGAGATCCTTTGCGACTACGTCAGTAGATGTTGGGCCATCCAGTGAGGTTGTATCAGGTACTTTGTTTGTTCACTTAGATTTTGCTAATGTTTTTTTTGATACGAGGTCTACACATTCCTTCATCTCTAAGAAATTTTCTGGTAAATTGGAAATATCAGCTCAACAAATGATACCCAAACTCGTTGTTAACGCACCAAGGGGAAATGTTATAGCAAAGAGGAATTATATGAATCTTTATATTATTTTATGTGGGAAGAATTTAACTAAAAACCTTATTGGTTTACCCTTAGTTTAGTTTGATGTTATTCTGGGGATGAACTGACTTTCTGATTATCATGCTAATATTGATTGTAGAGCTAAAGAAGTTGTTTTTCCGAAAGGGTTTCAGTTTGTATACAAGAATGAAAACATATAATTGACAACACAACATGAAGCAGAGAAACTATTGAATGATGGAAATGAATGTTATCTTGCTCATATTATTAAAAACAAGGGAACTATTCAAATTAATGATGTGCCGGTGGTAAATTAATAGCACAATATTTTTCCAGATGAGGTACCAGGTGTCATACCTAATCGAGAAGTCAAATTCACAATTGAATTAGTTCCTGATGTTAAAACAATTTCAAAACCCCCATATCATATGGCTCCAATAGAACTCCCTGAATTGAAAAATCAGTGGTATAATTTTCTTGATGAAGGATTCATTCTTCCTAGCACTTCACCATGGGGAGCCCCTGTTTTGTTTGTTAAAAAGAAATATGGTTCCATGAGACTTTTAATTGATTATAGAGTATTGAATAACATCACTGTTAAAAACAAGTATCTTTTACCGCATATTGATGACTTGTTTGATCAGCTCCAGGGAGCTCAATACTTTTCCAAGATTGACTTGAGATCTGGATATCATCAGCTGAAGGTGAAGGAGGACAACCTCCTGAAAACAACCATTCATACTAGATTTGGGCATTATGAATTTTTTATGCCATTTAGATTAACTAATGCACATGATGTATTCATGAATATTATGAATAGATTATTTCATGAGTCCTTGGATAAGTTTGTGGTTGTATTTATTGATGAAATTCTGGTATTTTCTAAAAATAAAGAGCATCATAAAAAACATCAAATGGTCTTTTTTCATACTTAAAAAGAAAAGAAATTATATGGAAAATTCAACAAGTGTGTTTTTTGGTTGCAACAAATTTTTTTCTTTGGAACCTTTTAAATAAGGATCGAATAACAGTTGATCCTGCCAAAACAAAATTAGTTGATGAATGGCCAAGACCCACAAAAGTTATAGATATTCATAGTTTTCAGGGCTTAGAATGTTATTACCGATGGTTTATTAATAAATTTTCATGGTTATCTAGCCTGATAACTATGTTAACACGTAAAGGGGTAAAATTTGATTGGACAGAGGAATGTGATGTTTTTTTAGGTAATGAAGAAGAGATTGGTGAATGCTCCAGTTTTGGTCTTACCTTCCCGAAATGGTGAGTTTTTCACCTACTGTGATGCTTCTTTGAAGGGACTTGGTTGTGTTTTGATGCAGAATGATCAGGTAATTGCCTATGCTTTGAGACAACTTAAACCTCATGAGCTAAATTATCCCACACATGATTTGGAATTGGCAGCTGTGGTTTTTGATTTGAAAATTTGGAGGCATCATTTATACAGAACCAAATGTAAAATATATACTAACCATAAAATTCTAAAGTATATATTCACTCTGAAGGAATTAAACATGAGGCAGAGATGATGGCTAGAACTATTAAAGGATTATGACTACACAATAAATTACCATCCTGGGAAAGCAAACAATGTGGCAGATGCTTTAAGTCAGAAACATCATGCATCATTAATAATGCTACATTTGGAACATGATCCCATGATTAATGATTTGATGAATTTTGGATTAGAAGTTTTTGGTATAGGGAATACCTCTAATTTGATTTAGGTTTCAATGTTGTCTTTGTTGTTAGATAGAATTAAGCAATCACAAGACGAAGACTATGAGCTACAGAAAAATATAGAATTGGTTAAAATCAGTAAGTTTATTGAATTTAATATTGATAAAGATTGTGTTTTAAGATTTGGAAAAAGTTTTTGTGTGTCTAGTGATTCTTAGTTGAAGAATGATTTGTTGTGTGAAGCTCACAGTTCTCTGTTTTCTATTCATCTTGGCAGTACTAAGGTGTATAGATACATTTAGAAGTATTATTGGTGGGATGGAATGAAAAGATATATTTCTGATTTTACCAGGAAATGTTTGACATGTCAATAGGTTAAAGTAGAGAAGCAGTTACTGAATGGGATGCTTCATCCTTTGCCAGTGCTAGAGTGAAAATGGGAGAATGTATCCATGGACTTTGTGGTGGGACTACCAAAGAATTTTTGAGGTAACGATTCTATTTGGGTTATTGTTGATTGGCTAACAAAGTATGCACATTTTCTATCTATTCGAGATACAATGTCTTTGGATCATGTTTCTCGATTGTACCTCAAGGAGATTATCTGGTTACATGGAGTTCCTTTTTCCATTGTATATGACCAAGATCCCAGGTTCACTACTAACTTTTTAAAGGGAATTCAGAAGTCATTGGGCATAGTGTTAAATTTCAGTATATCTTTTCATCCTCAATCAGTTGGAATGTTTGAACGAACGATTCAAACATTGGAGGATATGATTTGAGCTTGTTTAATGGACTATCACGAAATTTGGGATCAACTTATTTCTTTAGTTGAGTTTTCTTTTGACAACAGTTTTCATTCCAGTTTTTAGATGGAACCTTTTGAGGCCTTGTATGGGTATCAGTGCCAAACTCCATCATTTTGGGATGAAGTCGGTGAATGAAAGTTGATGGGGCCAAAATTAGTAGAAGAAGTGGCTAAAAAAGTGAGGATGATCCAGCAGCACATGAGGACACCTAAGAGAAAGCCGAAAAGTTATCCAGGTAGTAGAAAGAAATTATTCTTTTTTGAGGTAGGTGACCCTATTTTCCTTAAAGTATCTTCTTGGAAATGTGTGATTTGTTTCGGTAATAAAGGAAAGCTAAGTCCATGGTTCGTCAGTACTTTTGAAATCATGGAGAATGTTGGAATAGTTTCATACCGCGTAGCTTTTACTCCAAGTTTGTTTTAGGTACACAATGTTTTTCAGGTTTCGATGTTGAGAATGTAAGTGTCGGATTCATCACATGTCTTGAGCCAAGAAGAAGTTCAGCTGGAAGAGAACCATTCATAAGAAGAGAAACCAGTTTGGATTCTTGATCAAATGTAACAAGTATTGTGGAATAAAGTAATCCACCGGGTAAATGTTTTGGGGTGAAACCACATGGTTGAAGAAGCAACATGGGTGTCTGAAAATGCTATGAGGGAAAAGTACCCTCAGTTGTTTCATAAGTAAATAAAATTGTGGGGATGCAATTTCATGAAGGTGGGGATAATGTAACACCCCATGTTTTTCTAAAAATAAATATAAATGCATGGAACTTTGTTTTAAGTAGATATTTTTAATTAGCATTTAAAACATAACTTTTCAACTTTTATGTTCTGAATTTCAAGAAACTGTCAACTATAGTTGTGTTCAGTATGTTATTTGGAGTCAATTCGAACCAACTTGTTTTTTTGGTGAATAGTAACATTCCCATATGAATAGTAATATGAATACTGATATGACCGTAATGAATATTAAATTTAATTATTATTTTATTTTATTAAGGATTTAAGATAATAGAATCTAGGTTAATTTTTCATTGTGATATAGAAGAAGTTACAAATTTTGAATTGTTAATTTTTGAATTAAGTATGATTTTATTTAAAAAGTAAATTAATAATATTTAGAAAATTATTTTTAAAAAATGGAATTCATTTTTGAAATCTACATGCCGATAAATGTTTAGGGTGAATTTTGGGAATTTTTCTAAAACATTTGATTTTTTGGTGAATAGTAAAAAAAAATACAATTTTTAGTTTAGGTGTACTAATGACATCATTAATGATATAATAAGGATTTCATAAATCCATTCGACTTGTGTATATTAAAATAATATGTGAGGTGTCCCATGTGGCTTATACCATGGGAAAATAACATGGGCAAGCCTATGATTTTGTAAATACAACTCATGAGGTGTCCGTTGAAAATTATTAAAATAATCCCTCACTTTTACTATAAATACCAACTCTTCCCTTTAGTGAATTCATTCCCAATTATCCTTCAATGAAGATCTGGACTCCTTACCTTTATTGTAGTCCTCCCAAGGTTTCATCAAGCCCCCATGTTCCCAACCTTCATGTTCTAAGGGTTACTCTTCAAGGTAAGAAAATAATCAATTTCTTTCTTTTTTCCATTCAAGTTCTCTTTTATGTGGTATATCTTTCATGTTTCTATACCGTGTTCTTATTTCCTTCCTATTCTTGATCTATTATGTATTATGATTCATTTTTGGATGGGTGAACTTTGTCCCCTCTCTTCCTAATTTTTTCAAAAACCCTGTCGCATAACCGTTGGGCTGTTGATTTATTGTAAGAGATTTCTCACTTATTCTTTTATTTTGAGTTCCTTCCTTATTATTTATTCACATATCCTTAACCAATAGGCATGAAATCTCCATTAATAATGTATATTCTTGATTTTATCATGTTTATGGAAAATTACTATTAATTATTCTTCTCCACTCCCACTTATATAATGTATTAAAACATTGTCTATTTGTGTCGAATTATCGACATTGAGGACGATGTGATTTTAAATTTAATTAATTATTTATAATCTGGTCATGAAACCATTTATATGGTCAAGATAGTTTATCATATATGTTTTATGACTCACCCATGGTTCTGAAATTATTTTGTACTCATTGTTCTAATTTATAAGACAAAATGAGGTTGTTATTATGAAATAACCACTAAAATGATCTAAAAGATCATCATTAATGTTCTAACTTATGAATCATCCTCATGTAGGAATTCAAAATGATGAATGGAATAATTTATGTCACTTGATATATGTTAATACAACTCCATTCTAATTCTGTAATTTCACTTCCAATCGACAAGAACATTCATCATGAACAAATCTTGGAAATCTTGTAAAGAATTCACCCAAAAACAGTGCAAGGGGAAAAATACTAACAATTAAAGGGTGAAATGATGTTATAAAATTATCATATAAGTTTTTATAAACATTAAAATGTTTCTGTAAAATATTAATAACATGTTTTTAAATATTATACATAAGGTTTAAATAATTTGGAAGTAAGACAAACCCAAGGTAAGGGAATTCTTTACCTAATTTCCATTCATTGGGTTAACCTTCTACTTCATTATTTATGTACAATTTAATTTTTTTGTGTGATGGGTTCTATTTATATTATGTTTAATTATTTGTATTTATAGTATATATCCATACTCCATTCACTCTATTAGGTTTCTCTTCAATTTTATGAAATTTATAAGGGGCATTTCTATAAAAATCCTCCTTTTAAATTCAGTTTTACGAAATTCCAATGTTATGTTGTTATGGAATTATTCATGTTGGATGATTATGTTTTGATTCATGGGAATTATTTATGATTAACTTTGGGACCTGTATTTCCCTAAAATGCATTGGTTATGAGTAAGTTGGAGGTCGGTCGTATGTTTACTCCAAGTGTAACTGCGATGGTTACACAAAGTAAGGTAGTCGTGAGGGTTACAAATTATAAGGTAGCCAAGAATGGTTACAAGATTATGTAAGTAATTCCCCAAGATACCTTTATGATTATATTTATGTTCTCATGTTTTTTTTGTATCTTTTTTAAATATCATGTTACACAATGTAAGTATATATGGGTGACAAGAATTTCCTTTGAAAATACTTTTATACATTGTGATTATTCATGGACTAATGTGATCTTTCCTTATTTTCCATCCCTTACTTAGCTTTTGTGATCATCCAATGATTTTAAATGATTTTAAAAGGTTAATGGATGTGTAATACAAGGAATTAAGACATGTTAAATGTTGAAGAACTGTCAAGGAGTCTTGTTTTAAGTTTTAATGTTTTATATTTTGAAAACAATTGAAATCTATTATTATGGTATCCACTCTTTAATAATGTGTAGTATCATTAATATACTATCCTAATTGTCTAAAGATCTAAACATGAAAAGATCTTCAATGTAAAAAGAAGTGTTTTCTTGGATAAATTCATGATTATGTATGTAATAAGGCTGGGTCTTTATATAAATAGACATCAAGATACCTACCAGGTTGTTTAGTTATATATATAACTAGAGAGAACATAATGTATATACACTTTATGAATTCACATGGTGACTAGATATAATTTACCAACATGACTAAAAATATACTACGAGTATTACACTATACACCAAAATTATTTATTTTATTTTTAGATAATGCAAGATAGAATTTCCCTGACTCATTTCCAAATGCATGATACTTAAAATCAATTTTATTCCACTGGGGATGGCCTTTTGAATGACACAGTTTTCCAACATTAATTACTATATCTGAATTCCATGTCATTTGTCCCATGATTTACTAACATCTATATAGTATTCTAAATTGTGTAATGAATGAATAGTACCATAAAACTTTTACAGGACATGAGTCAACTTTTTGTCTGGATCAGCACCACACTTGGGGAATTTTGTGAGTGATCTAGTATACTTGGAAAACAATATGATCTCATTTAGGTAATCTTGTATTTTTTAAAGGTCATGAACTTTTAATATATAATTATTTTAGAATCATATGGTTGATAATTATGTTTTTTTATTCATGTATCATATCATTCAAGAGACCAAGTATGTTTGTAAAGATGTTGTTACTCCCTCCACTACTATATTTTTAATTATATATCTTTAATATAAATGATAATGTTATGTATTTTATAGAACTGGTATAAAATGGTCTCTTGAAATAGATATTTAATTTCTCAAACAACTTTTGAATGTCACAAAGGTCATATTCAATTTTTATTTCCATTTCTTCCATAATATCTATATATCATCATTTACACTAGTATTCATATCATATAATCCATAAAATGTATTATCATACCAAATAATGTGTAAATTAAGTTTTTACGAATTTTTATTAAAAACTTTACAGTTCTAATCTATTGCATGATAAATAAAATTTTATTGAAAGCTTTGAAGACTAATTTTTATTGAATTACCAAAATTAAAACATGGAAATATTAATTGAGAAGGGTTGTATTCATGAAATATTGAAAATATAATGAACTCTTCAACACTATATTCATACTATCTTTTTATACAATTATCATTCATCCATTTTCGATTTATATTCATCTTATTATGTTCATAAAATATTCATTTTTATGGAAAATAAAAATCACACACAATATATTCATAATCTTAGGAGAATTTCATAGAAAATTATAATAATCTTAACCCAGCTAGTGATTGATTCAAATAATTTTATAATGCATTAAATGAAATGGGTAATTATATTTAGGAAAATAATTAGTCAAATGTTGGTAAGTTTTCTCCTATCGATTCATCCTAAATGAACTGTGGTACCTGGTATGGGATGACTATTTCAATGAGTAGTTAACAAAACATAGGTGTATATCCCTAAGATATTTTATATGAGTCTCAAGTAAAAAAACATAATAATAAATCTTTTTGAGATAATATAAATGAGGATGATATTTCTCTCCCTAATCTAACTGTACATAGGCTAGATTTAGTGAAGAACAAAACAAACTTTTTTAGTTTGTTTCTAAATGGTGGAAAATAAGTAGTCGTTGTTTGATCCCTATATGGGGCTCCTTGATTGGTGTGACATTGAGTAGGCTCATCTAGATGGTCTTATACACACTAAATCTATGATATCCATTTCATTTTAAACATTAAATGTTATCTATAATTTACTCCTTTAAAAGTAAAAGTCATTATATCTGAGGACTAATTTTCAAAAGCTCTTAGCTTCACATGAAATAAGGTGGTAATTCTAGGATAGTTTTAGTAACCATGATAAGTGGGATTCCAACACGTTTTAGCAGTTGATTTTAATTCAGTTCTTCACTTGTTAAGTTGTGGTCCAGATGGTGTTTCATTGAAAGTCTAAGGGGAGCTTTAAATGATTGATAATGTTCATGTGGTTTTAACTTATCGGTGAAAAAATGTCACATATAATAAATTTGATGATCTGGAAAAAGTGATGATCAATTTATATAATATGTGAAGATTGACCAATGGCATGTATGGGTCAACAATTGATACTTTTTTCCATTAATTATGACATATCACCAATGATATGTATCCACTATAAGAATAAATTCTTCATTCTAATTTGTTCCCATTTACCATGTTCTGATACACATTACATTATAAATCATGGATCTTTAAATAATTATTTATTGTATAATTATATAATACCTTATTAAAAGTGTTAGTAAAATGGATTTGTTACCAAACTAAATAACTAACATGATAATATTAATATTATCAAAAATAATAAATATGTTAGAAATACAAATTATTAGTTATTTGATTAAAGACTTCCTTAGAAATTATTTTTATTTATTGTTAATTTTTTGTGATTTGACATTCTATATTTGTGTAAAAATAGAATTCCTTAGAATATACAGGGTCATGTAATCATTGGATATTTATTCTAGAGCATGTATTATAGGAATTCCAAAAAATGTTTTTTTACTAAATCGTAATAATGAAAAAGTATTTCAAGAGTCATAGATTTTTTCTATCTGAGTTATATTTCAGATATCATTTATATCTCAAACCTCTATTCAACTTCTTTATGGAAAAAAATTTCCATTAATAAAATTTATAAAAATATTAGTTATCATGGACAGTAAATCCATTTATAATGATACAGAATAGATCAAAAGAATAATAATATTATGTATATGGATTCAATGTTATAAAAAATCTATTTTATATAAAAAAATGAAAAATATATTTTAGTTAAAACAAAAAGAATATTAATTAATAATATATAATTCTAAAATACATGATATTTCATAACATATCATTATAAAAATAATTTATATAATACTGATAATTAAACTGAATATGAAAGAGAGAGTGAATGAACAATGGATAGAGGAAAGAGAGATTGGATTGGATAAGGGATCACGATGGATACATCAACATGGAGATGATTACAACCTGTGTAGTGTAAAAAATATATCTACTAATTATTTATAGTCATTAGCTAACATGATAGTAGGAAGGCCTTTTTTGGTGAATATCTTGGAGCTCCATGCAATCAATGTGAGAAATTGTGATAATGTACATGAATTTCTGGGGGAGTGTTAATCAAAAACGGTTTGTGGCTTAGAGATTGGGTGGAGAATTAGCATGGTAGATTGAGAAAAAATAAGATCCATTTCACACACACTATTCAATCCATTTGGAAAAATATTAAAACTTATGTTTGAGAGGGTGAAATAGAACACAGGTGATCAATTACTACAATTTTAATATTTCAATACAATTTTTTGAATGAAAAGTTAGATAAAATTTAAACTAAGGCATATATAAAGACACTAATTTATTTCAAATAAAACCATTAAATCAATAGACACAATGTAATTTTCAGCTTTAAAATACATAAACATTTTTATTGCGGATAAAACAAGAGAAAAAAGAAATGAAGCCTTAAATTTAATTTATAAACACTTTACAACTCATTTAAATATCTCATTAGATACATTTTTGTGTATATAAGAAAATAATTATCAGTTTAATGTACTAAAATGCGAATTTATCAAATAATAATTACTTCTCTTTACATTAAAAATAAAATTTATAATTTTACCCAAGAAACCACAAAATTCAAATATTCCATTTAAATATTTCATTAAATAATAATAATCATTTAATGAACATTTTGAGTATACTTTTTACAAAAAATAACAGTTTTTTAAAGTCACAATACATGAAAATCAAACAATTTAGATATATACATGAAAACTATAAAAACAAATAGAATTATATATTTTTTTATTCTTTTCTATTTTAAATCATTTTAAAAATTAGATAATTCATAGACCTAAATTTAATGTTCCAAACAATCCTCTAGAATTCTAATTATGAATAAAAATTTTAAATCCCTTTTTATTTAAAACTTTATTAATGGTGAATTTTATTTCCAAAAGAAATGTTAAAATCATATGTTTTTTCATTAAATTAAAAAAATAGTGTGAAGCATTATAAAAAATCACATTAATATTAAATGCCATAAATTATAGATTACTAGAGATGGAAACCAATCAAATAAAATTGGTAATAATTTGATGTAATAAAAAAACAAAATTAAATAACATATAATCCTTAAAATAAAACATTATACTAAAATAGAAAATAGGCTAAACCCATTTCAAATATTCAAAATCACTAATTAAAACTATTTATCAATTTAATTAGATATATAAAAATCCATACTAATAAATTTAAAATTCATTTAAATGAAGAACATGAAAACAAAACATTTTAAACAGAATAAAAAATTTATAGCCTTTCTTGTTTATATGTAACACTCCCAATTAATCACTAAGTAAAAATAATTATGAATGAAAGATGTGATAAAAATAAAATCATCCTAGGTGTATTAAAAAATTGGAAACATGGAATCACATATAAAGAATATGAATATATAAAGAATGCACCTAAAGATGATAGAACTATGAATTCAAATTAAACCCAAAAACCCTATGGATCCAGACATTAAAAATTCAAAACCTAAACAAAAATTGAGTCTGTAGAAAAACATGATATAGTGATAGTGGAGAAATAAGAATAGGGATGGAGGAGAAATTAAGGAGAATAAGAGAATACCCTAAATTTATAACCACAGTACAATTAATCCATGTCAACACCATAATATCTCACATCTCTAAACCCAAACAATAAATAAATAAGATATGAGGAGATGAAAAATTACATGTCGTAGATTTGAGGCATGATTTGTCCAAGATAAGGGATGGAGATCATAAAACATACTGGAATTCCATGAGAGCTTAACCAGTATGAAGAAAAAAAATTTAGTTAGGGGATTTTTAATATAACTATGAGGGTTTTATAAGTGGTTCTGAAAAAAACTGATAAAGATGGGATTTATCATCATTAAAATAATAATCATTGATAAGAGACCTCTTTATCAAAACTTTTTAGCATTAATAATGATATATATTTATTAGTACTAATGAAAAGATACAAAAATCAATCTTTATCAACACTAATATTTTATATTTAATGAATATGCCATTTACTCATACAAAAATATTATCCATGATAATGATAGATTTTACCCTGATAAATATTTACATTTATAATTATAAATAAATATATTTTTAAATATTTTTACAAATATTTGACTATAATTATAAATAAAGCACCATGATAATTTATGAAATATATTTCTTCAAATTAATTTAAATTATTTAATAGATTATGCAACATGAAGTATATAGTCTAAATATCATCACACAAAACACCCTTTTTATCTTTCTTTGCATGCAACATTGAGTTATTTTGATGATTTATGTTACACACAAGCCTGAGTCTTTCCTGACAACAATATACTACCAATATTTTTATGACTGTTATCACATAGCCATTGGAAATGATAGAATGAATGTTATTAACTAAATTATGAAATTATTGTGGACACATGGCTATAAAATGAATTCATTGGTTCTAATTAATAAAAAAATTAAATTATAGACAAATTTAATATAAAAAAAATGTGATTTTATGAGAAACTATTTTTTTTGAGAATAATGTCATTTTATTAATATAAATTAAATCAATAACTATTAGTGAAACCTAGTGAAGAATTTTTTATTTTCTATTTTTAATCATATGTCATGATGTTAATAAAATATATGTTATTATTTTATGATATGAATAAATGTATCTTTAAGAATAAAAACAGTATATTTTTCAAAGGTAGTTTTACCAACTTTGAATGCTGAACCTAATTTAAAACAAAATTTTAAAATTTATTATTTCTTATTTGAAAAATTAAATTTCATTTTTAAAATTTTAATATCCAAATATACTTTATTTTAATTTTTTTTTATTTTTCTGAGTTGTTTTATATTTTGATGAATATTGAATAATATTGAATTTTAATTGAAAATTATTTCTTCACATAATTTATTTATAAAGATAAATTATATTTAAAATTGGTTTTAAATAATATATTTTTTTCTTTTTTACATCTACAGATAATATTTGGGACTTTGGATCATTTTTATATTGAATTTAGATATAAATACTTAGTAAACTTTTGAACATATTCACTTTAAAAGAACCATTTATCATTTTGTATGTGGGATCTATTTGTAAATAATTTTTCTTACACCTGTTTTTTGAAATTAGAAATATGGATTCCATATTTTCAATCATAATAAATTATTAATTATAATAATTTCATAAGAGTTATGGAGACAAAATATTAGTGAACAATATTAAAATAAATTACAACTATTAGTGTAGAAATGTGTTTACTTAGTGGTTAATCATTAATCTAATGAGTCCAAATGACCTAGAGAATTTTACCAATTTTTTTTATTTCTCTTATCAACCATATCAAAAATTTTCTATAATTTGGTACATTATTTTAGTCACAAGATTTATGGGATACCTTCAAATAGTGTAAACCTTTTTATATGTACAAGAATTTCACTCACGCCAATATAAAAACTCACTCACCCTACCCACATATTCACACATATTAAGCCCTTTGGATCATCCAAAAATTTCTAAAATCATAACAAAAAATTCATCCTCTCATACTAGAATCCCTGCATCAGGCATAAAGAAAACAAAGGAATCCCTTCGGAACAAACTTGAAGGAGTTACCTGAAGAATAAGTAACATTCATTTGCAAGAATGTTTGTTTTATTTATTTCTCCACCACTAAAATTATTTTTATTATATGATTATATAACAGCATAAGTATCACCCATATAGATAATTTTTTTTTAGTTTTTTTTCCTACACCTACGCACAATTCCATCAAATGGGATACACAATCTTCGTTTAAGTGTACTACAAACTACTATCGAATGAACCGATGTCGTTTGTTCTTCCATTACCTCCTCTCAAGATTGGTAATAATGATGGAATTAATATTTCGATATAATATATATTATATCTTTTTTTCCTAATACATATACAATTTATATATTACAAATACTTTATTTCTATCCATTTAGTGGGAATACGATAACATCATTTATGGATGTGTGGACTACCTCCTCTTCAAAGTAATTTGATACATCCATATTACAAGGAATATTATATTTATGGGTTTAATTTGACATATTTGACCTAAATTAAATCTATATTATTTTCAATAAATAATAAATTTTATTTAAAAACAAAATATATTATCATTATCAACTTTTTACATACAGAAAAAGTGGCAATGTCATTCCTGGATGTTTGGACTACCCTTTCTCAAAGAGATGTGATTCATTTTACATCCAAAATATATATGTATAATTATATTTGAATAAATAATATTTTATTTATGATATAATGATAATTATGGAATGATAAATGTTAATTAATTCTTTCCACAATCATCATTGATAAATGGGAATGTTACTAATGCGTACGTATGACCTACCATCTCCATGATTGTAACGTTGGTTAATTTTTCCTAACCACCAATTATGAATGGAAATAAAAGAATAAGTAATTTATAAATATGATTATTATTATATGATTATTATTTTTTATATGTTTATATAATGGACTCCATAAGCTTAGTTAACCAATCTTAGTCGTTCTGACACACAAACCAAATATTTTCAAAACACATGATGTAAACAGAATTATTTAAGTAGTTGTATAAAAAATTGTATTAAGTGAAACAAAAGTAATTTTAAACATGAAAAATATTTTTGAATACTATAAATAATTAATAAATGTCTATTAATCTATATGATAAAGACACATGTGACAATTCAGACACAAGGAAAGGGATTTCATCTCATTCCCTTTTTATTGAGGCATTTCTTGATGTTACACACCTTTATTCTTTCATAAGGCATAAATATATCAGAATTGAGATATTTTATTCTGAATATTACTTATTACCATGATATTTTAATTTTTTTTTTATTATTTTAATTAATTATTTTTATAACTATAATATTTCAAAGTGGTATGGGATAATTTGATTTAAAAGTCTATTTCTAAATTTTTTGGGATTTAATTTAAAATTTACTTCCTCTGTTTAAATATTTTTGATATTATTTTATATGTTTATTTGTTTTAAATAGATTATAAAGGAACATTTATGACTATTTTTAATATCATTAAATTGTTTTCAAAATGTATTTTTATGTGTCTTAAAATGAACGTTTTTACAAAAGACAAATGAAATGTATTATTTTTAATTTATGATAAAAATGACCTTTAACTTCATCACTAAATTTATTTTATTTCTTAAATCCATTGAAAGATTAAATTTATTTTTAAATAAAGAAACCTTTTAATTTTAAATGGTTTTTATGGTTTTGAAAATGGGCATTCCAAGAAATGGATGCCTTGGAACCAAAAGTGTGTTTTTAAAAGAAAATGTTATTTGAATCCTAATGTTTTTTTCATATGAGTTCAAATGAGTTTTTAAAAGATATTTATGATGAAATTGTCTTATTAATGATATGTTACATGAGAAATACATTAAATGGGTGAAAATATTACATCATATACATGAGGTGGACCCGATAACACCAGTTGATTCCATTACAGCTTATACATGGTGTGGCCTAGATAGCGCCATTTGAGCATGTTACAACGTATACATGTGGTGTCCTGGATAACAGCAGGTGATCCCATTATATATTAAACATGTGGTGGCCCTGATAGTGTTTGGTGAGCCCTTTATATCTTAATGGATGGGGGATTCTATGATATCACTCAAATACATTGGGTATTAAAATCGACTGTATGGATATTAAAATTTTCATAGTGACATGTTTTGAAGTCGGCTATATAGTTATTCTAATTAAAATGGGTATCAAAGGGTTTAATGAATATGATTCTAAGTCTACAAAAGGATATTTAATTTATTTATATAATTTATAATGATTTCATTGAGAAAAATATATGTCATGTTATTCATGTGAAAACATATTATTTCATCATCTCAAAGAACATTGTAGATACAGGTAAATGTTAAATTTGTTTCCAATATTTTACAGAACTAATATTTTTTGTTTTTGATATCCCTTACTAATATTTTTTCTCATCCCAAATTTTTATAATGTTTTCACGGGGTTAAAGAATTGGTAAGGGAAATAAATAATTGATGTAGGAAGTCATGAATATTTCCCCTAAAAATATTTCAGGCTTATTTTTAAAATTATTATATTTTGGAAAAAATGGATACAGATTAGAAGTGTACACTTTTTATTTTATGGTTTTGTTATGTATTAATTATAGACTCATTCTATGAAAATATAATGTTGATAAAATATGTAATGTGAAAGAGTGTTAAACTCTCAAATAAAACATAATGTTATATAACATTTATGGGAGGGGCCTATTATTTGGTAAAAAATGAAATTGATAGAAAACCATTTTGGTTAAGATAGTTTTAGTAGAATTCCGTTAGAAGATTTTACTTTATGGTTATGTTTATAGGTCATTTAATTATAAGATTATTAAGTTGCTTCATCTAAACTATGTATGTTAAGAAGGGTTTTCCAAAAAAGAAAATGGAAAAATATAGTGGTAAGATAGAAAGAGTAAAATATTTTTCCAAATAAACATTTCAATATAAAGTTTTCTAACACTTATCATCCATGTGATGAAAATAGTATGAAATAGTCAAAGTGACAGGAAATATAAATGAAACCAAATAAGAATCCTAGATATATGCCCCAAACATGTTCCATCTGGGGAGTGTATATCCATATGTGGAATGTGTTATCATTGTGGTAAGTTTGATCACAGGTTTTATGAATGAAATAAAAAGATTCATCAAGAATCAAAGAATGAGATAACATATATTTAGTCAATAGTATCATGATTTATCTGAAATGAGGTGGGATATTAAAATAAAAATTGTATGATGAAAATTACTCAGGGTAGAAATCATCATGATAAGAAACAAAATCGTGTGGAAATATCATTTTCTACCACTATAGTCAATGTTGGGGCTTTTGAAGAAGCTATAGAAGCTCCAAAGAGATCTTTATTTTTTTATGTTTAACTCTATGGTCAAGTTTTCATACAATCATTCTAATGTTTTATGTTATGTGATCATAATATTATTAAATATAGTTTGGAATATGTATAGTTGGGTTTATGTTTAGGTAAGGATTTAGTTTAATTATTAGTATCCATTTAATTTTAGGAAAAAATAGATTAAAGTATTGTATCATAACATTAATGATTGATGTATTATAATATGTGCTAAACATTTCAGATATGATTAATATCAAAAGATAAGATGATTATCATATTATCCATTTTAGGATTATTAGAAATGTTAAAAGTCTATTCTAGGTATTTATGTCTGAAAAGTCAATTTTGATTCTCATTGATTGAATAAAAAGATGAGTATTTTTTGTAAATATATTAATGGAAGATTTAATTATCCCCAAGTAAGTATATTTCAAGATTCTCTTAGTATTGATGGTTAATAAATCCTTAAAATCTAAGAAAATGATCTTGGAATAAAATGTTATCCAATTAATATATTTTTTGATGATATCAATGAACATTTCCATGTCTATTTGGCTTGTTCTTTTTTATTCATTGACTTACACATGAACACAATCTCTATGACTCTATATTATTTCATAGGAAATAGTTCTCCCTTCCAAATCCATCTTTCAATTTCCCTCCAATGTTATCCATATATAGAATCCTAGTTATGCAGAACCTCTGGTTAGCTTTATGTTTCCAAAATTCACTTTTTAAGTTAATTTTTTTATTAACCCTTTGAATGATGAGGGTTTCAATATTGGAACTCTAGAAATGTAAATCATTTGATAGCCAAGATAAAATTGGAGGGATAATTTCATTTTATGTGGGATATGGTGTAACATCACGAGATTTTATAAAATATAAATTTTCAAATTAATTTAAATTATTTAATAGATTTCATTAAATAAAATATATAGTTTATCTTTCATCACACTCAAAATCGTTTTTATCTTGTCTTTTACACAACATCGAGTTTGTTAGATGACTTATGTTACACACAAGACCGAGTCATACTAGAAAAAAATATATAACTAATATGATTATGATAGTTATCACCTAGATTTTGGAATATAATAAATAAATATGATTGAATAAATTATGAAATTATTCTTGAAAATTTTTCATTAAATAAATTCATTGGGTTCCAATAAATTATAAATGAAGATAAAGGCCAACTGAATATAAAGGGTGTGTTTAAATGATTTTTATGACCAGAATGATAATTTATGTTAGAAAATTAAATTAATCACTATTAGTGAATGTTATTTATGAAATTTATATTCTATATATTTAATATAGTTTTTTGAAAATAATCCAATATGATTGATTCTAATAAGATAAGAATAAATCTAATTTTAAGAATAGAAAAATGTATATTTTAAAAATAGAGTTTTACCACCTTTTAATAGAAAACATATTATAAATCTAAATTGTGGAACTTATATATTATTTATTTTTAAAAAATTATATAATAACATTATAATTTTTATTTCACGATTTTTTTTGTATTTTTATGAGAATTTTAATATTTTTATGAATAGTGATTAATATATAATTTTAATTAAAATCTTCTTTTTCATCTAATTTTTTATGTAGTCTAATTATATTTTAAACTAGTTTAAAAGTATAACTTGTTTAATTAGATATATATTAGTACAATTTATATCATTTGGATCATTTTTATTTTGAATTTACATATAAAATCATAGAAAACATCTAAACAAATTCACTTTGAAAACACCATTTTCATCATATTTGGGGTTTTTATTTTTAATTAATATATGACGCATCATTGATTAATGTTTGTAAAAATAGATTATGTATTATAAATCATCATTTTTTATAATTTATAATATGGTAATCTTAGTTTTTGACAAAAAAAATTAGTGAAAGAATTTAAAATAATTTACCATGATTAAGGTACAAATATGTTTACTTAGTGGTTAATAATTAATCTTATGACTGTAAATGACCTAGAAACATGTCTAAAAGACATTATATACTGAATATTCTTCAGTATACTCATATGGATCTATTTTTTTTCCAATTTTAGAGTCACATTATTTAAGGGATACCTCCCAACATTTTTTATTTTTTTATTTACAAGAATGACACTCTGTCTCCACTATAAAAGGCACTCACCCACCCAACCTATTAAAACCTATCAAGAAATTTTTTCATGAAAAAATAACAAAAATAATACAATGAATTAACTCATACCTTAATATATGACTCACATTTGTATGAATCAATCCTTCGAATCCATTTGATGGAATCCAAAATGAGTTACCTGAAGAAGAGTTAACATTCTTCGACAAAAAATTTTATTTTATTTATTTATTTTCCACTTATGTTAATATTATTCCATGACAATATAACAAAATAGTTGACATGAATATAATAATACAGGGTTATTTTAATGTTTATACCTTCATCTACACACACATCCCTCAAATGAGATACAAAATCCTCATTTCGGTGTATGCACACTACTGCCTCATGAACGAATGTTGTTTGTTCATAAATTACCACCATTAAAGGGTTGTAATAGTTATTTAATTTCTATTAATACATTATATATATAATATTTATTTTGTATTGAAACCTTAAAAACTGGTATATGACACTAAAATTCATTATTTTTATTTTGTGGGAATATGATAAGATCGTTTGAGGACGTGTGGACTACCTCATCCTCAAAGAGATATGACACATCCACACTTTACATGGAATGTTTTAAAGAAGGTTTTAATTATACATATTTGACATACATGAAAGATATGTGATTTTAATCAAATAATTATTTTTTTTGGAAATATAATATATCATTTTCATTAACAGCTTTCCACATTCTGAAAAATTGATAACGTCGTTCATGGATGTGTGGACTACAACCTCTTCAAAGCATTGTGAATCATTTTATATCACAATAATTATATTTATGACTATATAATTGAATAAATAATGTGTTATTTATGATACAATAATAATTATATTATGATAGTTTTCAATTAAATTTTTTCTATACTGATCATTTAAAAATAGGAACATCACTCATGTATATGTATGGCCTACTATCTCCATAATAATATCATAGGTAATTTTTCATAACCATTTATTATGAGTGGTTTCAAAAGTATAATTCATTAAAAATTATGATATTTATTTAATTATTATTATTCTTGATATTTGTTTATAACGACCTCGTTGACCATAGTCAATGATCCGTATTCATTTAAAAATATCCACTGAATATGTTTAAAACACACAATATAGACTCAATTATTTAAGTAGTTGTATATGGAACATTGAAATAAGTGAAATAAAAAAATGATAAACTTGAAAAATGGTTATAAATCATGTAAATAATTTACATAAATTTATTATTTTGTATGCATGAAACACACGTGACAAGTCAGAATCAAGGTATGGTAATTCATCTCAATCTCCATTCTTTAAGGAAAATCCTGATTTTATGCACCTTTATTCTTTTATAAGGTGTATATAAACACCATTTGAAATGATATATACTAAATTTTCTCTAATATCAATATATATATATATATATATATATATATATTTCATGTTATTTTTAATGATTTTTATGGTTTAATTTTTCCAAAGTGGTATGGGACAATTAGATTTAAATTTCCATTTTCAAATGTTGTAAGATTTAATTTCAAAATTATTCCCTCTTTTTCAATATTCTGGATATTTTTTATATGGTTATTCATATAAAATGATTATAATTTAATTTTTAGGTTCATTTGGAATTTCATTCAACGATTTTGAAAAATAAATGTTCTCATGTGTCTTTAAAGGAAATTTTTTTCAAACAACAAGTGAAATGTCCTCTTTTTAAAGTACCACAACAATGACCTAGTACGTCCTCATGAATTTTATTTCATTTCTAGTTTATAATTCAATATTACATGTTTTTTAAAATGAAAACCAATTTTTTATTATTTGAGTATTCTTTTGTTGAAAATGGGGTTCTCAAGTAAAATGATGTTTTGATATTGAAAAGTGATTTTAAAAGAAAATGGTATTCATATCTGAATTTGGTTTTTATATGACTTTAATTGTGTTTTTCAAGCGGATTTATATTTAATGTGTTTTATTAATGAGATAATATATAATTAGTATATGAAATGGTGGAGGTTTTTATGGATTATATGTTGGGTGGCCTAGATAGTGCAGGGTGAGCCTGGTATGGCTTATATGCGGGGTTATCCAGATAGCATCAGGTGAGCTCATTACAGCTTACCCATAGTGTAAACCAGATATAACCTGGTGATCCAATTATAACTTATACATGGGGTGGTATATATAACAGTAGTTGAGACCATTATAGTTTTAAAAATGTGTGGGTCTGTGATATCAATCCAATGCATTGGGTATAGAAGCATATCGTATTGTTATTCCATTTGAAAGAGATACAAGTTTAGAATTCTGCCATATGGCTATTCTAATTAAAAGGGTTATAAAAGGGTTTAATGAATATGATTATCTACATCACAAAAAGGTGTTTTAATATCTTTGATTGGGGTTTTTATTATTTTCCTTGAGAAAAATGTGTGTTTCTTATTCATGTGAGATGGTTTAATTTTATTTTCTCAAAGAACATTAAAGTTAAAAGTAAACATAATATGAGTTTTCATTTTTTTTAATGAAATAAATGTTTCCTTTATTTTTATATCCCATACTATGATTTTATGCTCATCGTAATTTTTTAAAATGTTTTCACACTGTTTAAATATAGTTAATGGAAAGGAAGAAGTTATGTTATATGTCATGGATATTTTTCATGAAATGAATTAATGATTTATTTTATGTGTATTATATTACAGAAATAATATATACAGATTGGAAATGTCCACTATGTATTTTTTGGATTTTTATATTTCAATTATGGACTAATTCACTACAAATCTTAACCTCTAATGATCCTCAATAGGAAAGAAAGTAAAATTATAGAATAAAACTCAAGATTATGCGACGTTTAAGGCTGGGGCCTTATAATAAATGTTTTAATACCAGTATATTTATTTATGTAAATATATATTTAATATAAATACTTATAAATATAATAATAATAACTTTAAATATATTCATTATAATTTTATAATTGTTTTAATATATAAATAATTATTTATAATTATATGAATAATTTTTTAAAAAATATGATATTTATTTAATTACAATTATAAATTTATAATTTCATAAATATAGTAAATATATATTTATAAATATATTTATAAATAAATATAGTTATAAATATTTATTTATAATTAATATTATAATTTTATCATTATATATATTGACATAATTATATATTTATTTATTAAAGATATTTATATATATATATAAAATATATTCTTTATTTAAATATATTTGTTATAATTTTATAATTAAAAATATATTTATATCATTTTATACATATTGAAAAAATATATAAATATAAATATAAATCAAAATATAAATATAGTAAATATATTTTTTATTGAAATATATTTATTCCAATTTTTTTAATTATTAAAATTTATAATTAATAATTTATAATTATATAAATTCCTATATATATTAAATTTTTTTATTTACAAATAAAAATATTTAATTCTATAAATATAGTAAATTTATATTTATAAATATATGTTTTTATAAAGATTTATTTACGAATATATTTTCTTAATATTATCGGTGAATATATAATCTGAAATGTAGGCATGTTAAGAATGAGTGAAATTGAATAATTAAAAATTACTACACTTTAAAATATTGGAAAAGTGCTTCATTTTTATTGTTTAAAAATAATAATAAAATAATTATATATATTGAAATGAAGTGGAACACATAATCAAAATACTAAAACATAGTGTATATAAATAAATATTAGAAATGATTAAATTCAAAATTGAAAAATGAATAAATAAAACTGACATCAATAATATTAAAAATAAATAAATATAATTTACTCATTAAAAAAATAATATATTACATATATCATGTTCCTAAATGAATTTCTAAAATGAATATTAAAATTTAAATAAATTATATAAATATGTTTTGATTTTGTTTCTATAAAAAATTTCATTAATTACATAAATATATTTGTGTGTCTCTTGTACATAAAGATTCAATTATTATCTATATATATGTGAAATAAATTTCATACATACTTGACATATGTTAAATTCACAAATCAAAACCCATTCAATTAAATGTCTAATACTTGATACAAATAGTTAATATTTTTAATTAAAATTAAATTTTAAATATAAACCATTACTCATTAAATATATAACTTATTTAATTTAAGAATATATATTTTTTATTATATAAAGTATATTTTAAGAAATATTATATATATTGATATATATATATATAGAAATGTATATGAATATATTTATATATCAAAAATATTAATTGTATAAATGCATAATTATGTTTAAAACGCATTTTAACGAATAAGACATAAATATGATCTTAATTAATACATTTCACTTATTTTATATATTCACATTTAGAAAATATTATTTATTATTATTTATATTTAATATATATATATATATTAACATTATTCATTTTTATAAATAATTATTTCATTAATAATTATTTAATAATTTTTATGTTTTTCGTTTTTATTGTTTTCTAGTCATTAAAATTAATTCATTATATATATATATATATGTGGAATATATAATTTTTATGAATATTTATAATTTATATATATGTATATTAAATTTATTAAAGTTTATTAATAATTATTTCATTAATAAGAATTTTAACTTTATTTTTAATTTAATATTTAGTGTTTTTATTAATTTAATTATTTGAATTTATTAATTTTTTATAACTATATTTGACATATACTATTTATTAAATATATATTGAATTTTTAATAATTATTTAATTAATAAAAATTTAAATTTTTTAATATTTCCCCATTTATAAATTTAAATTTCTTTGATTGTGTAAAATTATTCATTTTATATATTTATAATTAATCTATAATTCTTCATTTATAATATATATATATATATATATATATATATATTAAATTCCATAATTTTTATTTAAGAAATAAACTTTTCAAAATTATTTATTTATTTATTCATTTTCAATTTTTATTTGATTAATTATTTCGATTTTTTGATATTTTTAATCGTTTTATATTTTAAATTTTTAAGGGTATACTTTAAAAAAGGTGGGCGGGGATGTGTATAGGCCCTAATAGTGGGGCAGGTGGGTCTACCCAACCATATGAGGGTGAGCTAATCTGCGAGAAACAAATTGTTGGCTGAGGCCCACATGGGCCCATATGCCCTTATGAGTGTGTGTAAAGACTATATGAGGGAGACTATCCCTATAGTTTGCTTCTGAGCTTGGTATACAATAGAATCATATATAAATAATCAATTCTACTTGCGCTATTTCATTTTGAGACTCAAAAATGGAATCTAGAACCTTATGAGTGCTAAAAATTGCTGATAAAGAGAACCCTTTATCAATACTAAAAATAAACCATCGATAAAGGTACCACTTATTAGTGCTGAAAATGGGATGATTAAGGTACCCCTTTATGTGCACTAAAAAGTAACCACTGATAAAGGGTTCTATTTATGAGTTTTTTTTTCACTGATAAACAGTAAACATTATCAACAATTTTTTAATCCTTAATAAAGGAAACCTTTATCAATACTTTTCACTAGTCCTAGCAAAGTCTAGCACTTTATATTTCACATTTTGTAGTAGTGAGGGTGTTTCCTTTTATAAGTAATGAGAGTGAAATTCTTGAATTTTTTTAGTAGGAAATGGTGTACTGATGCTTTTAACTTGTGATAAGACTCCAAAATGGACCATTTGTAAATATTAGATATGATAAAGTTGATTTTTTTGGAAAATGGGTTTAGAAAAAGATTCTACGTCATTTTACAACAGACCATTGTTGTTAACCCCTCTATGAACCTGATTTTTCCTTTACTGAGGTAATTAATTTTTAATTATTTTACTATGGCCAAAAATGAATTATACATTTTTTGATAATTTAAATTATTTTGGGTCCAAATATGGAATCTATTTTTTCTCCAAATTCCACTCACAGAAGTGAAAAAACGTATTCTAAAATTAATCTCATTTTTTAAAAGGTTGGTGGTGAAGCCTCATTTATTATTTAAAACATGATACTCTTTTTGGCTAGGTAGAGGGAGACCCATTACATTGCCTAAAGTCCCAAGACCAAGTGGTCTGAATACAAGGCCCAAAAGCTCATTTTTTGCCTAAATGGCCCTTTGGTGAATATTATTGCTACAATACCTGGGTTGTTATAGTATCTCTACCACTATAGTTCCTGCTACAGTGCCACCAAAACTACATTTCTACCACTTCTATAGTAGCCACTGATACTTTATTGCTATAATGAACTACTATATTGCTGCTACAATGCCTTCTCCGCTGCTGCAGCGCTACTACTATACTATGTATTGAAAAATATATCATTTTAAAAAATTATCAAATATTTACCCCCGGATAATTTTTACATGATGATATAAAAAATAATGTTTTTTCAATTAAATTTCTTGAAATTGTTAAAATTTAAAATTTCAAATAGTTGTAAAAACTGGGAAAAATTACATTTTAAAAAATCACATTGTTAAGAAAAAAATTGGATTTATTCTTATCTTATGCATATAAAATATATAAGAAAAATGGTAAAAATTTGATTGAATATATAATATTTATGTTATATTTAAATGTTCCACCAAAAACGTTTTTTAGTTCAATATGTTAAAATTCATTTTTGTGCATAAAAATATATTTCCATAAAAATATTTTCATTATTTTAAAATAGTTTGTATACTCATTTGTGATTAATTCATCACCAAATAATTAATTATATATATGTAAAAAGTATATAATTTGATAATTTAGTAAATCTATTTGATTACCATGGTTTCAATATCTATGTGATAACTACCAATATAAATAATAATATTTTAAATGTCAGCCACATTTTTTTGAAACATGATCTAGTGTGTAATATAAGATAAACGTTGTTTTTATTAAATACAAGATAAAAATGTGATTGTGTGTATTGAATATGTTTTAAAATATAAAATTTAACTGAAAAAAAAACATTTCAAAAATCTTGTGAAGTTACATTATTCCCCCCTCAAAATGAATCTCTCCCTCAAAATACATCATTTTGGAACTAAAATCTGTGGAAAATTTTTCTACATTACATCCTCTGGTTCACCTAACATCAAAAGATGGTGATTTCATCACAAAATATTGACCTAGTGAATGGTATTATTTCATATAAATTTCATTGATCCAAAATATGAAATGGTTGTTCATCATAAGATAGTTCATGCTCCAGCGTTATGACCTATGATTTAAGTAAATGTGATGGTTAAGGTATATACTTCCACAAGACAGGAACGTAGAATGCATCATGAAACAAATAGTGGTTTTGAGGAATCAAAAAAGCTATATGATATGATCCTAATACAACTAATAAATTAAATGGAAATTAAATACCTAGGGTTTAATATTCCCATAATTTTTGTATATAGAAATTAATAAAAACACATTCTCACCAACATCAAAATATATATCACGTTGATGATTATCAGTATAAAATTTCTATCAAAATTGTTCTACCCTTACATGTTATGGACTGGAACTAACCTTCTATTCTATTTCATCTACTGGCCAAGGAACCAGTAGCTTTATTTATATGACATCATTCATGTATATTGGATTCCTATACTTCATTCCATAAAGGGATACATAACGCAACATCTAAATTCTTGATTAAAAGATACTGTTATAAAAAAAACAACTAGGGGAAGGTGTTTAACCTAAACACATTTTAAATCTGTTGAACAAGAACCTAAGATATCTTGTAGGGTTTGAAATTTTCTCTTAGTCTGGAAAACTCTATGTAGTTGGGATTCCACACTAAAATGTAGATCCATTTCTAGATCATGGTGAATATTTATCCAAAACATCAAGTTAAACCACATATCTTGAACAAATACAATATAATTTTATACACAATTAAATCTTTACACAACTTTAATGTATATCCCAGAAAGCTTATCCAAATTAAAATATTTATGATAGATATAATGTGTGATGAATTTATAAAGAGGATGATTACAACCCCTTTAGTGTCATTCCCTTTAGGTTTTTGGGGAAGTTATCTATCAAAACCCATGATGATGTATTCCTATTTCTTTTCGGGTATGGATGATGGTTAAAACATCCTTTTGGACCATTGTCTCTCACCATATACTAGATGTCACACAAATCATTTTGATGCAGACTTAAAAATATCTATTCTCTTGTTTTCCCAAAAAAACAATCTTTTATGTATTATAGTGGTAGGAACGATGCCCTAGTCAAACATCAGTTGTGGGTTTAAGAATCATGGCCTTGCCTTATGTCACAATTTATCATCTGACTTGTAGGTTAACCCTTTTCAAAAAAATATTAATAAAATTATTTTAACATTTCTATAACCCATTACTAACTTATCATAAAATATTTTATAAAACCAAAATGGTACCAATACCCTTAATCATATGTCCATAAAATTTCATTCCTCTTTAAAACCAAAAGTATTCATTATAATAAACTTCTCTCAAAATATCATTAACCATGATAAACTACCGTCACATAAATCCTCAAAATGGGTGACCAATATTTTGAAAATATGATCATACATAAACATAAAATACCCATCATGGAATCCATAAATCTTAAGTTAATATTAAAGGAAGACATATATGATTCAAAAATGTACACAATCCCTATATGTTTCCTAATTCATATATCTGAAATACCATTGTTAAAATACTTCCACAATATAATTCATGAATCCAAATAAATTCACACTTCAATCCTTTCACGAAAGTTAATGGCATTACATTTTTCTATCTATGGTCTAGGGGTAAACCATAATTTAGGGATTTTTCTAAGATAATTCCCATGTTCCCTAAATATAATACATTTAATTACATGGAAATTTGTTGCTATATGACCTCTATTCCCACATAGAAAACATATCCCCCTGTTTTTGTGATATTATTTGAGGTTCTTTATCCCTCATTCTTGAAATATATATAGAAAAATATTATTTATTAAACATTTTTTTCACACAAACATTGATAAAAGTACAGTTTATTAAAATGTTATGCATTTTGATTCTCACTAACGGTCATTTTTTAAATCATATATCATGATATTTTATTTAGAATACTCAATATATATTTCTCACATTTCCTCATCCAATTAGGATTCTCATAATTTCAAAATTATACATCATATTAGCTTCCAAATGATTCTTCCAAGATCCATCCATTTAGAAACAACAATCATAGTAGGAAACCAAATAATCATGAAAAATAAGTTATTTTATATCTACATTGTGACCCCATTTAAATCATTGGCACATGAGTCTTAACCTAGTTCATTCATAGTCAATATTATAATACTTATTGATGGTTTTTAAAGTGATTATTTATTTCTATACATATCCCCCAGGAGAGTGAAACTAGGTTGATAGTAAGGCTAAATTCCATGCACCAGGTGGTGATCGAGTGTAGGTCAGTGATCCCTTTTCGTAGTTATTAACTCAGGAACAACTATGTTAGATCGAATTCCACTTTAAGAATGTATTGAGAGAAAATATTTCATAGAAACCACTCACTCTATCCTTTACAAAAATTTCTGGTCTTTTATTATACATTAACTCATCCTTAGACTCATACATATACATATCGCTTGAAATATACATAAAAATATCCCTATGGATCTAACTAATATTTTCACATCAATGTTTATAATGGTTAACTAAATCTATCCTTGGATACCAACTGTATTGGTCTATAATTATTTCAAGTGGACCATAATTGATATATATTACGAACATCATGGGAGGTTATACCTCAAGAACGGACACACAACCATCCATATTTTCTATCATTTCCTCATGAATCCCTAAGGAGTAGAGCCATGCATCATCCAAATCACAAATGTGAGAGTTACCAAGAATCATATTCATTTTTCCTTTGATACTAAGTGCAGAGACGCAAACATCTCAAACATTTATTTGATATATTCATTAACGAATGTTCATTATATTTAACAAATACACATCGAATGACTGTAATGGTTTAGTGCCTTTGGATACTAGGTACATAATATTATAATGTAGTGAAATATATTCAATATATCCCATAAATATCTTCCAACATAATAATCTTCTTAGACATTCCATACTTAAAACCATTCTTTATAACCCAAGTAAAATAATCATATTCAATGGTTATCTTAGATTCTTATTAATGGTAAACAAGGTATATATCAATATATAATAAGTATAAGGTTACGAGAACATTAAAATGACATTTTAAATCTATAACCTCAATATAATATATAAAAAATTTGATTCACGGAATAAATAAATATTGTAAGTAAGATGAAAATCAGAATTGAATAAAAATCATGGGCCATCAGAATATAAAAATGGAATACAACATAATTATTTTTTTCCATTTAAAAAGACATATAAATGATTTCTTTGGTTATTAAATGCTCAATTCTATTATTACCATAGTTTAATGGGTTCACTCCCCAAACCATCATATTACTGATAGTTCACACCCAATACTATCATACTTGATTTTGTACCATAATTAACAAGGATCACTACTTATTCTAATACATTTTTTCTCATGATTTATCAATATATACCCAATGCATTAGAGGGAAATGTGGGTCTCACATGTAATTTATTATAGTGTGACCACCATCCATAGTTATAACGTAACGAATCTCACATCATGAATACCATACATATGTATTCCTTAAGATTGTAAAATATTGATAATATCAGAACCGATGAAAAGAAATGGGTTTTATAAACATTTCATCATAACATAACCTATAGAAATGAATTTTTTAAAATCATTTCATTATTTCATCCTATCATGAAACATGAAAAAATAAGTGGGATTTATAAGAATTTTATCATGATATAACCAATAAATGAGAAATAGTTTTTGTAAATATATTTTCATCATAAACCTAAACCCTTGAGATAAAGAATAATAATGAAATCCTTAGATAATTCCCCAATAAAGCCTATATAACATCAAAGGATTAAATCCTAGTTAAAAAATTATTTTGGAAGATCAGTTGGAAATTTTTTTGAGTAATATCGTATTTTCTCATTTGAAACACTTTTTAATACTCAATAAATTTTCCAAATTAATTTATTTCAAAATAACTTATCATACTTATAAAGCATGATTTAAAAATTATTTAAAACATTTTCGAGGAAATATCCTATAGAAGTTGTTTTTTATAAAAACATATTTGTTTTAAAAATAAATTTTATTAAAAGAAAAAAATTTCAATTATAGAAGATTATTTATGCTGTTTTGTGTTCTTGATGGTTGGTTATTCTATGTATGTTGTGCAAGTTAAAATAATGATTCCTTTAACATTTTCAGTAAAATCCAAATAAGATTAATTTATTAAATGATAAAAATATTAGTTTAATGTTTTTTTTAAAAGTCAAAAATGGGATAAAATGTATTCAATATATAATATCGAGAATATTAAATACATTCTAGAATTTTTTATAAAATATTTTTGATGAAGAAAATAGTTTTTCGATGGAACGGAGAAATAAAGTCTATTTTTTCCTAAAAAAGAACATTTTGAATTCTTTAGTATGTAGAAAGAGGAAAATGAAGTGAAAACAATTATTCTCTAAAAATAACCATAGTATATTAAGAAACATATTTTTTTGATACATTTATCATAATATTTAAACCCTAGATATCTAAACACAAATAATCTAAATAAATAATGACTTTAGAACATAAACCCATTACCATATTGGTAGCATTGAATCATAAGACCCATGGAAGAATAAAATTTAATAAAACCTAATATATAATGATTAAAAGTATATTAATAATATTAAAAATAAAATTTATACTATATATGTTTCATTCTGAAATATATGCATGTATAAAAAAACATATGTCTCAAAGAAGACAAATTGAGAAAAAAATAACTTACCACGTTGTAATATTTAAAACTTTAAAAAACCTGAAAGAGAGATCCTAATATGTTTATGTAAATATCCATGATATTAAAGATAATTATCATAGAATAAATTCAAAATAAATATATATAACACATAAAATAAATTGATGGGGAATATTTTGTGTGTCTCGCATAAGAAAAAGGTGACATGGAAATCTATTACAGCTTTTGTATTCCTTTGAATCAAAATTACCAATAAATAATAATATCAAATGAAACATTAAATACCATGAAAATATTTATATTTATGATATAAAATTTCAAAGGGTATGTATATATTCCACATAAAATAAACAAGTGGTGAGTGTGAAAAGAACTCCTAGAAATAAATATGTGACAAGACATCCCTAACCGCTATGGAGTTTTTTGAATTGTAAACCCCATGAAAGTGAGATAATAAAATGCATATGTAAATCCTAATAAATTTATTGGGAATAATCCAAATATAATTCATGGTGATAATATACACCATGATTTAGTAATAAGTGGTGTTTATGGCATATAACTTACAAATATAAAAAAATGAGATGAAAATCCATTACGTGATGTCTCAAATTCCATTGTATATGCTTGATACACCTATATAATAAATATATTATTATTTTAAATCTATTTTTAACCATTATAATATATATAATAACAAATATTTCTTATTTATAGGCTTTTATTAAATTTTTATCAATACTTCGTAGTTAAAATCATAATTTTAGGTAATAGCTAATTTGTTCTTCATGTAGGTTTTTATTTGTTATTTTGACCCTGTTAATTTATTAATAAATCCATCAAATAAAAATTTTAATCAAGATTAATATATCATATATATTCAGTATAAATTTATTTTTAGTAATCCATAACAAATAGACATGTAAAGTAAAATACACCACTTATGGAGACCTTAGGCCAAACATATAAATAAAATTTGTTTCAATTTTCTCAATAGACTGAAATAAATTAAGTTAAATAATACATTAAAATTATAGAATACTTTATATTTCATATATATAATTTTTTTAAACTTTAAATATTATATTCCATGTAAATCATATGTGAATAATTAATAACAATGTTTCATGACGTCATAGTCCCCCGTACACACAAACACCATTATCTTATTCCCACAGAATGAAAAGTTAGAATATATATGTGATATTATAATTATATAAGTTTAATAATAGTATAAATACCATATATTAACATTAAATACATCATTATATCCATTATTTTTTGGGGCTTATATAAAATGAGTAACCTTAGTTGCCAGGTTGTAGTTCGTCGTACACATGAATTGTGATTTCATCACTTATTTGATTAAATGGAAGATGGATATAAATTATTCCATTAAAATAATATCATATAATTATATGATATATAAATGATTTATTATATCATCATAGTTTAATTATATTTCAGGGACGTATAATAAAAATTAAAACATAAATATATAGTTTAAAACATCTGATCTTCTTTGGAAAACCTATTTTAGCTTCACCTAATGCCTTTCTAGGTTAGATTTATGATACAACCAAGGATTATAGGATTAGTGGAGGGAATTGAGGATTTTAATTTTAAAGGTATATATTGAACTATTGGGTTTCAAATTTTTTAAAATGAGAGGATAGGGGGTAGCATTTTACATGTGAGGTGAGTTAAACACTTATATTTTTTGAAAAGAAAAAAGAGTACCCATATTTTTCACATGAAAAATGATTCTAAAATGGGATATTATTGAAAATTTTCCATTATAAGGTCTAATTATATCCATTAAATGTGTGTTTTATATGTTTTTAGGTCATTTTAAAGATTTTTTTATTTTATCCCCTTAGTAAACATATTTTAACCTTAAACATGGTAATTATGTTTTACGGCTTGCACTATTCATTATGGAATAAATTAAGATAAGATAATTTGATAATATAAATACTCTTGATTAAAAATAATTAATAAAAATTTATTTATTACAGTCAAATTAATCGATAAATTGATATTATACTTAATCCCAAATATGTGATGAAAAATAAGTTTTCCAAACAAAAACTTTTTCACGTTTTCAAAATGTTTTTCTATGAAACATAAATATAGAATTAATCTAATGAACTAATTTTAATTATTAGATATATAATTGAATTAATTTTACTTTTAAAAACATATTAAAATAATTTTATGCTATTAAATTCGTTAATGGAAATAACAGTTCTTAAAAAAATCAGTATTTTTTACTATTCATCAAAAAATTAATCTTTTTAAAATATTATCAAAAATTAAATCCAAGATAAATTTTCAAATGATTATGTAAAAATGAAATTTATTTTCCAAAAAAATCTCTATTTTTTAAAATAAATTAATGTTAAAATAATTTTCTAAAATGTGAGAAATGTTCCTTTTTATAAAAACTATGTTTTTAAGCATAAAATTTGATTAATTCTTCTCTTATATTTTTTAATTAGTTGTGGGTCAGGACCCATTAAAACTTATATTAATACTATAAATCATATAAAATGAATTATAGATATTTTATTGAGTATTTAATATTTATATTCTTTTAAATAAATATATTAAAATAATATTCTCTAAATTATAGAAATAAACAGCATTTTTGTGTATAAAATTAGTTTTTTTTTCAGAGAAATATTTTTTTATTTTGGAATTGTTTTTGTTCTTTTTTCTAAGTAATTAGTCAAAATTGAATTAATATTATATTCATGTGTATAATATATATTTTAATAATTTTGTTAAACTTATTGATACCCACCATTCCTATGGTTTGGGGATAACTATCCTACAAAATAAAAATATTTCAATATTATGTCACATTTCATTATTAATCAGTGTTTCATGTAATGAAAGATAAAATCATTGGCTTACAAAGGCATGTGAGGAGGGTCTCAGCTAGGCCTCACCCTTACTATCATTTCCATTGTATTAGTCAGTCTTTGGTGTGTTTTGAGTGTGATTCTAGTTATGATATTTTTCATTTATTCAAATTTATTTCCCATCCATCCTCTATAATTTTTGTATGAACAGTTTTAGGGTTCAAAACTAATACCACCAGAGTATAGTGGAATTGAAATTTTTTAAATGGTTTTCACATAACCAAGCTAGAGGAGAAGTTAGGCAATGACTTCATGCCTCCAAAAACCATTTCCATGAAATAAAACCATCATTTATATATTTAAAATATTTTCCCCTTGATTTGTTTTATTTTGAATTTTAATTGTCATTTATAATTGTGGAATTTGTGTTTCTTCGGCCCGGAGGTGTATCAAGAGTAAAATTCACATAATTTATAGTGGTTTTGACTGAAACAGATGACCTAATAAATCTTATATATTTATTACTATTTAAATTAAATTAATTTTAATTTATTAAATTAAAGTAATTATTTAATTACATATAAATTATTTTAGTTAATTTTTTCACATGATAAGGCCTTCTATGGATGGGTGGTGTCTTGATGGACTATAATGGGCATGGGTGATAGTTTTTTGGGTTTCTAATAAAAATTAAAATAACATCAGTTGAGGATGGTGGTCCATTGTATAGATACATAGGGTATTATGAATTTTATTTAAGACTTTTTATATGAGTTCTTTCCAACAAGGGTTGTTGACCTTATTAATTGAAATAAATTATTTAACTATTTTTAAAATCATATTATTGAATTTAAAAAGGTGTCACATCTCAAGTGGGAACTTGGGAAATGGATTGATTTCCTCATCCATCGATGTAAAAGGGGTTAAATATAAACGTAAGTCTTGTGAGATAAAGACCCTAGAGGGGTATGGCTATGTAATTTGTGTAGTGTCCCTTATTATAGGTTCCAATTGATGCATCATTGTATTTGATAGAATTATACATAGTGTGTTGTCCTTATTAGGTTATACATGAACCATGATAAACCATAGAGATATCGGGAAAGCAATGATGAGAGTCAATTTCGAGATACTCCACCACTAAAACTTTGATTAACTAGGCAGGTAGTCTCTATGGAGATTTATGGTTAGGATGGGTAAACGGGCTGACAAAGTGATTCACTATAATGAGAGATTGGATTTATACCAATTCGATGAATGAAGCCAATATGGATTACCCTGTGAGTCCAATGAGGTTGTCGGATGATCATGTTATGATTTAGGGACATATTATCCCTTAGTGACAAGTGTTGATATGAGAGGTGATTATAAGATAATGGAACCCATGTAGTGGTGTTTGTGATATTATGTGGAACATGATACCGTAGTTTTTTACACTATGATACTTTGACCCTAGTGAAAAGGATTCATGATATAAGTGTCTTTATTATAAAAAGTGTGAATGTATAACCCAAATTGATGATGTTAGAATTATATGATTGGTTTTATGATAACATGATGAGAACATGAGTGGCCAACCTTATTATGTGAGACATAATTGAGGGAACGGCTAACCGAGTATAAATGTCAAAGGGGGAAGTAATTATGAAAAATGGTTTTTATTTAAATGGGTTTCCTTTGGAGATCTTTATAGATGCAGTGTTTAAAACTTCTATTATGATATACTCAGGATGATCTCATGTGGTTTTTTGGTGACTCTTGATTAATTCGGAGTACTCATGATTACCCCTAATGATTTTCGATGATGACTGATGGATAAGGAAAACCTAGGGCCACCTTATAGTGTTCAAGAACGATACATGATGATTATAGAACACATAAGATGTCATCTTATGTTAATCTTCGAGCTAGATATCTATGGGATCACCTCTAATTACCTCATCTAGATCAATTTTTAATCCTAATGAGTATTTTTTTATAGGATCACTTCTTAGGGATCATCTTGTATCATGAAACATTATTATGACTTATAAATTCCCCTTAGATTTGGTAATTATACATGATACTTGGTGGATGTGTGGAAATGATTCTGAAGATTGATCATTTATAACTATTAAAATAAGGTTTCCATGACTTTTTTTTCTAGGTAAGACCATGTTAAATTCTTAGAGACACCCTAAAACTAGAAAAATTAGTTTTTTTTAATTGAGATTCAATCGTAGATCCTTAAGATTGATAATAATTATTGTTTCTCACTAATATTTTTTGGTAATTTATGTTATCTAATCACATCACTTTCATTAATTGAATTCCTAGTAATGTATGATACCAGGTGGGTAGAGCCCTACTAAGTACTACTGACACCGTGATCAATCAACCATGGAACTTTAATATCTAAGGGGACCTTACTATTCATAGGTTCTAGTCAGATAGAGGAATAGGAATGGATCATTTAGCTAGATAACTTTTTCATAGTCTTTAGAAAGTGAAAAATAGAGGTTTGAGGATGTGGTAGAGACTGATATAAATTATTTAATTATTTTATTTCATTTTTTATATGTGATCACCCTAGAAGGTTGTAATTTTTTCTATATGATTATATACATTCACATTATTTCTTGTTGATGGTTGGATTTTATTACTAATATGTATATTATTTATTTACTATTGTGTTTGATGTTTCATTTTTTAATTGTTATTTTGCCCTATTATATGGGGGTATAGTCTCTCAATAGAATTAACTTAGACCCATACTTCTAGTTGGAAACCACTTATATATGTGGAAGATATCACGAGGTTATGTGGAATACCAGGATGGGGTATATGTTGAGTGGACTATAGACCAGAATATTAAAAAGTATTATAAAATATATATTTTGACTAATATAATAGAAATTATTAGTTTTTTTCTTAGAATGTGGGGACATAATAGACATTCCATATATATCTGTGTCACGAATTATGATAGACCCCAGACTAGTGCGTAACAAATAGCTTCCCCAATGGGATGCTAATGTTACCAGGGATATGGGATTTTTTTCTTGGTTTATGGTTTTATAATTTTTTAATTTTCACCTAGCGTGTTGCACAAGAGTTTTTAAATTTATTACTTAGGGATTATTATTCGATTTTTACTCTTGGAATATTGGAAAAATTAATTTTTGATGTGATTTATCCATTATATATCTACATTTTCATATCTATTATATGTGAGTTCATTCGATGTTAATTTATTAAATATTGTATTCATATATTATATTAATTTTTTAATATTCTTTTGACATGAATTACATGTGGAACTATAGAGAAAAAGTGATGGAAATTACAGAACATAAAGGTACATCACACCATGCTTCAAAGTATCCATGCTTGAAAAAAATTATGATCAAGTTTAGTTAAAAATTACTCATTGTGATGCTAAAGTATATGATGTGTAGACCTACTAGAGAGAACATGAATGATAAATTCCATCATAATATTCTAATTTAAAATATATGAACCATGTAGACAACATGTATCCAGGTCACAAGTCATAAAATAATCGATTTTGAAAACTAATCAAGATAAATGATGTGAAGATTTTACTCAACATGAAAAGTTAAAAACCTTAATCTCACCAAATATTCATTATTTGAAATCTTTTAGATCAATGAACGTCAGATACCTTTTTATATCAAATGTACATGATTTGAGTCTCATATAAACATTGTTTAAATGTATAAATATAAGACAGAAGAATATTTGAAACGATGTGAATAATTTAATCATTGAGAATCGATAGGAATTTTACATTATCTAGTGACCCTCAACATGAAAGAGTGTTTTGAAAACGAACATATTGTTTCCAATATTCTTCTTTGTTTATTTCTAGTTTTATTTACATCACAAATCAATTATATTCTTTTAATGTATTAAGCATTTATATATTACAACTTTCCATTAAAATAATTTTTCTTTTCTCATTTCTATTTCCATATTCTTATTTCAAAAACAATATCCATTGAACATGAATTATCGATACACTCTCCATTTTTTTGTCATTTATTTTAGTATTTGATATATTTCATATGATTTAAATTATGTATTTCCGTAATTTTTTTTATTTTTCATGACTACCTAGTTGTAATCCATTTTTATTTATTTTAATTAAAACCATCTTACGTGAATAATCATCTTAGGTATAGGGGTCTATAGTAAGGGTGGATTTGAACATAATGAATTTCTAGATTGAAACTTGGTAACCCTATGGAATGTAATTTGGGTAAAAAAAATTATTTATACTCTTCTTTTTTCCCCTACCTTGAACATTAGAGATACAATTGAAGGACCATCAAAAAATTTGAGTTGATCAAGATAGGAAAAATACCTATTGATAAATTCTACCTAAAAGCTAATCATACCAGACATTGGTTGTTGAATATATCTGGAACAAACAGTATTTTTTATATAGGTAGATTAAATTGGTCTGACACAACCAATTAGAGATCTTTTTAGAATTTCATTGACTAATCATGTGGTCAACCCCATGTTAGTTTTTGTATTACCTTTCTTCTTAAAACATGAAATTGAACCTAATAAATTTTATATTTCCTAATTTGAACCCATGTAATTTAATTAGTTTAATACAATCAAACTAAAATTAGAGAGACATAACCTTAGATTAAAATTATCCTACTGCATTCCCTACTCTCTATGGGATTGAACCCATAATTCCACTTTCTTATTCCTTAGTAGTTATTATGGTTTGGGATTCATTTAAATTTTTAATTTGATTATGCCTAGTTGATTTAATGGTTTATTTCAGATGCATCAACATGAATCATATTTGGTATATATTATTCACAAAACATATGTGTGCCACATATAGTTTTCATAACTAATCATAGTGGTTTCAACTATTTAAATTGATTGTAAGAACCAAAATAGTGTTTTCCATATAACACATTGGAATTATTATACTTATATAAACATGGATATCATTTATTTTTATGTGGATCAAATACCACTAGATGATTATTTTTTCATGTGACAACTGAGAAATATATGATAACCAAAAGTGGGTGATTTGGATTGGGTGATATCACATGTTATTAAAGATGGGAACAAAGGGATATTTCACCTGTGATATGTCCAATATAGATATAATTTATTTGTTATAATTTATATCTTAGTGATTTGAGGATGAGACACGAGATTTTTATCCTAGGGTTATGATTGGGAAGTGAGACATTTCACATGAAATTCTTAAAATGTGTTATATGTGGTTAACCCAAATTATGGGTTCAATCGGTCTTATGAATAACTTAATGGATGAAAACATAGTTAATTGATTTAGGTTATGAAATCAGTGCATGTGAGGTGCTACCATGTATTGAATATTGACCCATAAATGACTTTGAATTTTTTATATTGATTTCTCATATACTGTTGATTCATTGGTATAAATGTAAGATTTTAGAGGATAAAACTTGTAATGATCCGAACCCAATAGAATTTTAATGAATTCGTGTGTGCCATAGAGAATGAGTGTGGATAGAAACATATGAATTATAAATGACATGCCTATATTGAGTGATCACGAGATAGTGCATGGAACTGATGAGATGTTAATTTTGAAGTGTAGCACTAAGGGTGATTCTGGTTAAATGAGATTGACATATCAAGGGGAATGTTCATTTATTTAGGAACTTGAGCCTAATTATGATGTCATATTCTTCATGGGATGATTATTATATTTAAGTGACCTAGAAGTAAGAGAGTTTACACCTATTGATTTTGTATGTGATTGAGGTAGCACATACTAGATACACTCGATGTTGTTGACTTTAAAATCAGTGAGTGGACATTTGTGATTTGAATAATAATAGATTAAATTAGATGGTTGTATGACAGATTCCTTTTTAATTTAAGATAATGGGTAATGACCCTCTATGGTAGAGGGAAAATCAGTATTGGATTGGGTGTGGGTGTATGATCGATCCGGTATTTTAGGAAGGTAACACGTTGGAAGAAATGAGGGTAGATCAAGGGGATTGAATTTTTTGTGATGTTGAAACATATAGAGGTGGTACTAGAGGAGTATTATATGATAATCCATATAGTGGGGAGTACACTAGTGGCCATTTGGGGGAATGAATCTCCCTATGTTTGTATTCTCAGTGGATGTCAAGGATAATATATATTTTAAATACGAACATAATGAACTTTTGGTTACATTGGTATATAGTAAAGAGTTATAAGTTCATGTAAATTAATCAAATGATGTAATGAATAGTGAGTGATCCATATATTTTTAGACTTATATTGTAAAGGTTTTCTGCGTGGTGAGACCCTACCATTGGAAAATCAATGATTCTCTTGGATGGTGGTGAGATATAAATCTAAAATTCCTGGTCCCAAGTAAATTCCTTGTTTTGGATTTATGTGAGATATTTAATGAGCTTGGAATTTGATGTGGTCGTGGGAAATTTTTGATATTATAGGATGTTGTTTTGTGAGGTGAAGTGTAGTTCATGATGTGATTCATAGGTTGAATCACAGTTCATCACATGGCTGAGGTTGTGAACTACCAATTATATATAATTTTAAGGGGGTGAAACCAGTTCACGATTTTCTTCAATAGGCGAAACAATTTATTTATGTGTTATAATGGTGAAACATTAAATTTTTACATGATTTAGCAGGTGAAATCATTTAATCATGCGATTTAGGGGTGAATTATGTGAGAAAAGTTAGTAATGTATTATGTTGTTAAAACAATTATTAGAAAATCAAGGGAATATTGTAATGTCCTTTTTTACATATTTTTTTGGCTTTATGGATATATTCTGAGGTTTTTATGAGACCTTTCAATGAAAATACTCTATTTGTGGTCCAAATTCATTGGTGGTTGATACTCACCTAATTTGGTATGGATTAATATACAAGAGTAACTACTCACATTTGATAATTATTTTAAATCATGACTGTTGTAATTATATAGAATATGAACTGAGTTAGTTATTGGATTGTTTGGAATGTGTTTTGATTGGATATTTTAATGATGGATAACACCAAGTTTTGGGACCATTAATATTGAGTTTATATCTATAGTGGGGAGGATAATGAACCCGGTGGCGATTCATTTGATGACCCGAAGATGTACTAGGATGGAAAGGTGTTCTATGATTTTTTTTAAAAAATTTCATGGTGGTTGGTGATAGCTCAACTTTTTAAGAGTTGAGTTATATCATATTGGAATTTCATAATTAAATATCATGTGATGTTTTAGGATTGAGTACAACATTTTGATCATGAGTAAAAAACCATAATTGGTTTTGTGTGTTTTTAATTGTTTATTAGAGATTTTATGGCTGATAAGTGATATGGTGGGGATATTATATTTTTCATGTGTCCAAATGAGCTATGCAATTCAGTAGAAGATTGAAATTTATTTTTATTGCAAGTTTATATTGAGATCCAAGACACAGAATAAGGTTCAAATTGTCATGAAATTTATAAAATATGCTATTGGACATGTATTTAACATATTTATTGGGTCTAGGGGTTTAATAAAGAAACATAGTAAGTTTGGCTGTCCAAGATGCTACAATTTTTGTTGCAGAAAAACATACACAGTTTCACCATATTAGTCATGCATTAGATTATAGTACATAGGTGGGAGGACACTCTACCATGGGTTTTCATGTTTTCAGCACATTGGTCACACTATGTAACAAGTAAAATTTTATTTTATAATTTTAAATTTGGTATCGAAAACTATTTTTCTCTTATCTCTCACATGTGCGTGGGGACAATCTTGTCTAAAACCCTACCACATTCTCAATTTATTTTGGGTGGTATTTGGTGTGATTCAACGGCGCTTCTAGGTATTGTATTAATTCTTCCTCCCACTTTTATTCCCCTTCAATCTATCATATTTTAGTGTAAACCCATTTATGGTTGGTCATAGATTCCAGTAAATAATTACAGAATTATCCATTTTTGAAATTTCTCTTGCTCAACCTATATAGGGAATAATCTGAGAAAATTTCAGCATTCCAACTCATGCCGTTTTGGTGAAGGTACATCACAGATTATAATTTTATAGTGGTGTGGATGTATTTTTATTTATTTTCTACTTGAATCAACTTTTTTAGCATTTCATTTCATGTTGTTTAGGACCGGGTGTGCATTAGGAGTGGACCACACATCATTGATAGATGTTTTAGTGCGATTGGAATCCATGATGAGTTTGAGGAATTTATACATATTTAAATAAAATAAAATTGATTAATTTATGATTTAGTTTTTTTATTTATAATTAATTATAATTCATTATTTTCAATAATTTAGGGCCTATCAAGGATGGGTTGTGTCTATATGGACTTGGACAAGCTCATTGAGAGTTGTTAGGATATTTATAAAGAGGAAAGTAAACACGAATGATTTATGTGGTCCCTTGTATGTACAACTAAAATAGTTTTCATTTAATTTTGGGCATGTGATATGATGTATCACCATATATGGAATTTGACCTCTTTAAATTAAATATATTTTTGAAGCTAATGATAAATTCTGAGGAATAAATTAATCCAAGAATCATGGCCCTTGAGGGAACTTGGGAACTAGCATGATTTTCTTGACTGACGATGGTTTATGACTTTTTTATATATGTGTGACTTATGATAAATGATCACTAAAGTGGTATATATTGGATGGTTTCGATATAGTACCTCACAACCAAAGATTTTTATACCATTTTTCTTTAATGAAGTCAAATATGTTTGATTTTCATTGTCCATAAGAAGCACAAAAATAAATGCAACTATCATGTATATATGTATATTCTAAATATTAAAGACGGATTCTAAAACTAACAATTTAATTAGTAGTTATGAACATATTAAAAGGAATTATGAAATATACTAATATATACATTATTTATTTTAAATAAAATTACCTTATACATTTTTTTATTTAAAAATCCATCATTTTATACACTATATTTTTTTATAATTGAATACTAAGTATATTATTTTGAAATTTTGATTAAAAAAATGTAAAATTTATTGACAAAATTTATCTTTATTTTTATTTTTTATAAATTATGAAATATAACAACTTTTATTTCAAAAAATATTATTTTTCCATTAAATTTTTGAAATGCTATATAAATTTATATAGTTTTATATTTATATGTATTATAATGATAAATTATCAAATAAAAACTTCATTTTTTGATTCATCATAATAATATTATTATAACATAATTTTATGGAATTTTTTAGAAATATTGATTTGATGTTGAATTGTGAAATATACCATTTTCAAAAACTACATACCATTTATAGAATTATTACCCAATAAGTGTGAATTTGAATATGATGAAACCAATTTATAATAATAATTATGTATTTTATAAGAGAAATTATTATATTAAAAATTATTTTTTAATACGGAAACCCATATATTTCATTTCTTAACATATGTTATATTTTTTTTAAAAATGTTTACTATACATTTTACATTTAGTATTTTGAAATTTAATTTCATCAATTATAGAAATTGAATAAAAAATGGGTTTCAAATTTTAAATTAAGTTGACCAAATTAGTTAATATGGTACATTTTATTTTTGGTCATAAATAATATGTTACCTTAGGTAAACATTAGATTCTATGATAATAGATAAAATGGTTAAAGTGAAAAATGAAATGGAAAATAGATGGATACATGATTAAAATATTTTTAGGAATTTCTGGATAAGGCCTTAATAAACCTAGTTACTTATCATCACTATTATTTATAAATTTTGGAGCCACTTTATTTGAGATTGATTTAAAATTATTAAACAATTATCAGTATTTATAAAAATGTTATCCCTTTTCTCTTATAAAAGAGGCTATCTAATATTCACATCTCCTCACACTTCAACCCCCTATGTCTCGACCAAACTCTACTCAAACCTCCCTAACTTTTCTATCATTCTAATAGTGGTTTTTTTATTATAAAAAACCATCCCTAAAAGGCTTAACCCCTTTCAAAAAGAGACAATCCAAGAAGGGAGGTATAAGTTCATAACATATCCATTAAATTTACAGTTATTTTTGGGAACATATTCCCATTAAAATTTAACTACATCATATTAAAATTATAACACATGTATCCTTGTTATACTGATATTTATTTATAAATATTGTATTACTATTTCATACCTTTCCCTTTTCGTTTTAGAATAATAAAAACATGAATCATGCGTACGTGAAAACAACCACCTCCATGAAGTAACATGTTCATTTTACATCACCGCATGACAAGGATATATTAAAATGGTTATTTAATATATTATTATTACATATAAAACTTATTTATGACTCTTAAATTATAAACTATTTCAGTCCCCTATCCCGTTATAAGTAAAATGAAATCATAATCCTTGTATATTTTCATACTGAATCCTCCATGGAAAGATGTGTTCAGTTTTTCATTCTTACCCTTTATAGATGGTTCTCAGTAATGTTTTAAAAGTTAAATATGATTATTATTATATAAAGAAAGTTCTATAATATTTATAAAATATTCTAATAATTATATTAACATTAATTAATCATTATAAAATCAATATTCTTAAAAAAGAGAATAATAAAGTAAAAACAATTTATTAATAATATGTAACTGTTTTATGTCCATAAGTTATACAAAACATTCAATGTGATTATGACATATCATAATAATTTAAATAAATTTTATCATTATGCTACTTTTCTAATGATATTTCTACTATGACATCTCATAATCACCCATTAATCATAGTGTGTTCATGTTTGGGTCATTTTAACCACCTACATGAACAATTCTAAAAATTTATATAATGGAAAACTTTAAGAACATAATCACTATAATGATATGATATGAATATATAAATAAATAAATATTTTTTATTTATAAAATATTAAATCTATGTATAACTATTTAATTATGAAAACAACATTTGTTGGTTAAGATTCACTGAAATGTGTTAGTTTTCGATTTTATATTCAAGGATAAATAATGAAACACATAGTGAAGGATGTGAAAAACATAAAAAATAATTATAATTTACCCTTATTATGGAATTAATAATATAGTAATGATAAACTTTGGAATAACAATGAATTCCAATACTCATCATAAAAAACTAGTTCTAAATAATCAAGATTACTTACATTATATATTGAATATGGGTAAATACTATATATATGTCATGACCCGTCCTCGGGGACCGTGTCGTGACTACCCCAAGCCCACCTTCCATAGGCCAGGGGCAGGCGACTAGTACCACGGCGTAAATCCCAACAAAAGGGAAGGCATTTCCTTTAACAAGTAAACAAGAACCACAGAGTAAGCAAGCAGAAAAGTAAACACTAAGTAAAAATTGTAACAAGCTCTGCTGAAAGTAAAAGGTGCCGGAAATACAAGCCCAACTGTAAAGTACAACTGAAGGGAAAAACAGCAACTGAAAAGTAAAAGCCGCTACACCGAGCTGTCCACTGGGAATCCCACCTGAAGGGTGGGTACATATAGCTCCACTACTCCTCGGATCCCGCCGTCCACTCCGAGCACGTCCGCCCTGTGGTCCTCCTCCAGGTACCGTCCTGCTCCGCACACCTCCACCACGATCAGCGATGTCCGTCGTCTTCAACCAACACAACGTAGTGCGGGCATAGCCTGTGCAGGGGTGAGTACAAGCTACTCAGTAGGGACCCCGAAGGTCTCCCAAAATCCACAAAGGATAAACCACAAGGAAAGAGACAATCACGAAGTAACATCCGACACTGCTTAGGTATATGCCCATACATATACCTAAGTCATCAATTCACGTTCGGCTCCAACATCCGAGCCCATGCACAACCCAGTCCACACAGGAAAGCAAAACGTATACCCACCCAAGATAGCACAACACAATCCACGAAGGAGAGAAAAGTAATCCACATAGGATAGCTCAACACAATCCACAAAGAAGAGTAAACAGTAAATCCACACAGGATAGTTCCGCACAATCCACAAAGGAGAGGAAACAATAAATCCACACAGGATAGTTCACCACAATCCACAAAGGAGAGTAAACAGTAAATCCACATAGGATAGCTCAACGCAATCCACAAAGGAGAGTAAATAGTAAATCCACACAAGATAGCTCACACAAGTATACTTCGTCAAAAAGGGTTAAAGGGATGATCAGATATAGATACTGAATCATCTAAGGTGGGACCGACATAGGATACAAGACCAGCTGTCTTCATTGATTCATCTATGCTGGGACCCACATAGGATACAAGACCAGCACTGAATCGTCTAAGCTAGGACCCACATAGAATACAAGACCAGCATATCTGGGACCCACATAGGATACAAGACCAGCACTCTTCATTGATTCATCTATACTGGGACCCACATAGGATACAAGAGCAGTATTGAATCGTTTAAGCTGGGACCCACATAGGATACAAGACCAGCACGGCTGGGACCCACATAAGATACAAGACCAGCAATCTTTATTGATTCATCTATACTGGGACCCACATAGGATACAAGACTAGTATTGAATCGTCTAAGCTGGGACACACATAGGATACAAGACCAACACTCTTCATCGTCGCAGTCCACTGAGGATCTCTACACAGTCATCGTCGTCGAAGTCGCAGCCAGCACTAGGGTTCCCGCACACAGCAAGCTCGTTCGGGAGGGTCCGCTCCACGAGCCGGGAGGCTGATACATCAACTGACACATAGTCCGAGGTTGATGTATCCAAAAGTTCCGTATCGCCAACAGGAACTCAATGTCGCAGACAGCGCGTCAATCGGACGCCCTGTCTGAGAGTTATTGGCTTTTTCGTCCCAGGGGCCCGGTTAGTTTTTAAAGAAAAACCAACCCGACCGTACTCCACCTGCGTCCAAACCTCGGCAGAGTATGCCAAAAGATCCGTCTCATTTAGAGGAATTCACCAAAGCTGACGGCACGTCAATCGAACGTCCGTGGCTCAAGATATGAGTGTTTCCGCTCCGAGGGCCCTGTTGGTTTCGTGTATGAACCAACCTGGACGAACCCAAAGTAATCCAAAACCTTGAGTGCAATATACCGAATCGACCGTCTCGATCCAAGGATCGTGTTGCTGCTGACGGCATGTCGTTCGGAGACTCATAGCTCAAGTCACGGGTATTTGAATGAAAACGGTCCAAAGACGGGGGGTCCGGGCCCGGCCCGACCCCCCCCCCCCCCCCCCCTGGGTCGGCCGAACCCGGTCTGGCCCGGCCAGGGTGCGGCCCGGATGGTCGGACCGGCCTGGCTCGCCCAGCCCAGCCCAGCCCGGCCGGGCGGCCGAGCGACGCGGGGGGGGGGGGGGGGGGGAGCCACCGCCCCCGCGTGACACCCCCGCGGCACCCGCGGGGTGTCGCCCTGGATGACCCGAGCGACGCGGGGGGGGGGGAGCCGCCGCCCCCGCGTGACACCCCCGCGGCACCCGCGGGGTGTCACCCTGGACAACCCGAGCGACGCGGGGGGGAGCCGCCGCCCCCGCGTGACACCCCCGCGGCACCCGCGGGGTGTCGCCCTGGACAACCCGAGCGACGTGACTTCAGCCGCGTCCCGCGCGTGCCGACCCGCGCTTCCGCCGGCTTTCGCAGGCCACAGGAGTCGCTCCGATGGTCCATTTTCCTTCCCGTCAGCGTCGTTGCTCCTCCCGGGTTCCGTTCTTCACTGTGGAATCAACAAACTGCCCTTGTGTCACGATTTTCCATCGCCCGCCAAATCCGCACAACCACGAAGAATGGCGGAGGGTTGTCGGGCCGAGTTCGTTTGGCCCGCACCCTCCGCGTTAGATAAAAACAATGGGAGAAAAATAAATCAACACATGATACAACAATTTTAATAAATTAAAATTGTTCATTTTCATCCGGTTCTTAAATTTTAAAGAAACTTTCACGGGAAAAGGGCATTTCCAAAACAAAAATCCCTACCTCGTAGTCGTCGTCGTACGCATGTTCTTCGCGGGTTTGCTCGTTGCGGAAGGAGGGGATCGTCGCGTCATCGCGGAAAGGCGTCGCGTCGTCGCAGAATCCAGCGTTGCGTCGATGAACTCAACGGAAGATCGAAGGATCTTGTCGTGGAGGAAGGAACGTCGCTGAAGAACGTCGCGGGAGAGGAAACGTCGGTGTCGCGGTATCCGGCGTCGCGTCGTCGATTTCCGTGGGTTCGGCGTTCTTCGTCGGAGGCCGGAATTCTTCGCGTTCTTCGCATTCTTCGCAAAGGAGGATGAAGGCTCAAGAACTCTGACAAAACCTCTCAACGAGTAATCCTCCAAATGTTGGTATTGGTCTTATTTTATTATTACGCCAACAAACGAAAAGAGGTGAGTAACGACCCATTTAATTCATAGAATCAAATTAACAAAAGAAACTGCCCATTTAATTTACGAACAAAACTACCCAATTAAATGGTGCGTTAAGAAAATAAGAAAACACGTCAATTGACTTTCATAAAGACGAGTTTTCATGGGTGCGTTACTTAGCGGAATGAAACGGGGGGGCTCGTGTGGGCCCCACCTCACAAATATCCTACCAAGAGGGTAGGATATTTCTGGATAGCACTCTATCCGTTTCAACTCAGTTTAAGTGGCTTTCAAATGGCTTTCAAGTGGCTTCAAGTGGCTTAAGTGAAATAAAATAAAGTTTGTCGAACAATTATTTTATTTCTTAACTTTAAGCCCGAAAATTAAAAACCACACCCGAGAAGACGCAACTCCGGAAGAGGCGTTTTTAATCAAATATCGGCGCTTCGATTTCATCGGTGCCCTTAGAATTCGATTCCGGGCACCGGTTCAAAAGATAGAAAAACCCGCTCGTCCATTCACTGAACGTACCCGAGCCAAACTTCGGAAAATGATTCCGGGCACACCGGGCCTCGGAATCAGGTGCTGTCAAAAACTGAATTCATGTAAAATTCCAAAGAAAATTAAGAAAAAAATTTCCTTGAATTTTACGGGTCTTTAAATTACTCCCACCACAGGGCTTTACATCCCCGTAAAGCTTCACCACAAACTTAGGGATACAAAGGCGGTGCTGAGCGCGCATGTGAGCCTCCCACTCCAAAGTGCTCTCCTGGAGGTTCTCATGCAGCTAACTGAAGCGCACTAGAGGAATTGATCATCCACGTAGGACCCGATCTTGTCGATCCTCGATCTAGATTGGGACCTCCATAAAAGTCGCCCCATCAACAAAGACCAACTCTCCATGGTCAAGATTTGCGTCGGGTCGTGCACGTATCTCCTCATCTGAGATACGTGGAAGACACCGTGCACCCGGTGCAACTGAGGTGGCAGAGCCAGACGATAAGCCACCTCGCCAATCCTGCTGAGGACCTGGAAAGGCCCGATGAAGCGTGGGGACAACTTGCCACCTTGTCCAAATCTCCGTAATCCACGTCGAGGTGAGACACGCAAGAAGACGTGGTCGCCATCCTCGAACTCAAGTGGCCTCCGCCTCCTGTCAGCAAAAGACTTCGGCCAGCTCTAAGCTATCTCCATCCGCTCCTGGATGACCTGGACCTTCTCTGGTCCTACAAGAGCTGCTCCGATTTCTTCTTTGCCGATAAGAGAAATCTGGTCTCATCCCCTCGATGAACCACCTTTTTTTGCCTAATACAGTCAATCCCCGTATGGATGTTACTAATCCATACCAAAGATGTCATCGTAAGGCCTCAACGCTACTACCAAGAGATCCAACCGTTACTCTCGCCTCCAAGGGTTGAGTCACACTGTCGGCATCAGTGTGTGGTAACTGGGTCTCTTCCAGTAGATGTCTCACAAGTGAGGGTAAAGTCAACAGTCTAACTGGAACCTCTTAGTAACAACACAAAAGAGGACAGGAATGATAACATCACAAAGGTAAGCGTCTTTTACTTTTGCAGCTCATAATACAAAGACACTACACCATAGCAACAAGGAACTAGGAGTACAAAGGACGTATCCACTAGTTCCGCTCCTGTCCATTTGCTCCCAGAGCTTCATGATCGAAGGCCTCAGCTTCCTGAAGCTGAGCTCTCCCATGTCCACCAACTCCCTGTGGTCGGGGTGGACCTCCTGGTGGTGGTGTTGGAAACACCTCGAAGTGTCTCCCACCATCGGCTACTCGGCCAGCTCATGTGCCTTGTCCGCTTGCACCCTACGGACCACCATGGCCGAACCTCTGTCTGGGAGGTCCCTCTACCACCTGCTGCTCATCTGTAAGACGTGCTGGGTAGTCTCGATCCATGTGACCTCGCCTGATGCATGCGTAGCAATGCTTTCCCCTCGTGTAGCTGGATCTCCTTCGGGTGCCCCGCACAACCGAATCTTCATCCTGAGACTGCCCATCTGATGGTCTGGCCCATTTGAACCTCTGCGTCACCTGTCTACTGCCAGCTGCAGAAGACCCTGCTACGGGCCGTCCTGTGGGGGGTCCTATCCCTGGAGCTTGCTCAGCGAGAAAACTCTCCACTAGAAGGGCTCTCTCCAACACCTCTGCCTATGTCAGAATGTTGAGGGAGATCATCGAAGCCCTGATCTCGTGCCTCAGTCCCTGCTCGAAGGTCCGGGCCCGGAAGAACGGGTCCCGTACCATATCTGTGGAGTAGCGTGAGAGATCAGTAAATCTCGCCGAGTACTGGGCCACTATCAAGCTGCCCTGCTGCAGCTGAAGAAGCTCCTGTATGCATACCGCACGGAGGGTGGCTGGGACGAACTCGGAGCAGAAGATGCTCTCAAAGTCCGTCCAGAGGAGAGATGCCTCGTCATGCACCTGGAGCATCAAGCTCCACCATCTGCCTGCTGCCGCGTGCAGGAGGCTCACTGCGAGGATCACCATGAGGTCTGATGGTGTCCTCACTAATCTGAAAACCCGTAAAACTGCCTCCAGCCAGTCCTCGGCGGCATGAGGGTCCATCTCCCCGCGGAACCTGGGCGGTCGTTGGTGTTGGAACTCATGCAGTACACTGAGGTGGCGTGCATCGTCAGTGGCTGGGGCTGGTAGCATCGGTGGCTTGGCGAGTAAAGGTACCACCGGTGCCTCTGCTGACAAGGAGCCTTGCACCGAGGCCTCGTCGCTCGGTGGGCTGTCATCACGCTCCACTCTCGGAACCCTAGCTGGCTACCGTCGTGGGTCTATCCTGAAAAGAAGCAGGTGCTCCACGGTCAGAACTGTATACCTGGTGAGCTGACACAAGTAATCACAAAGAAAACTTGAACACACATGCAATCAATGTTTTTGTGCATTAAGTCGGAAATCAGATGTCAGGGTCCTGGTGTACGGATACGTCGGCCGCCGCACCAACACTGGGCTCCCTGGACTGACAACCACACCCAATACGCTATACACTATTGTTTCACATAGAAGAAAGATCAGAGTCTGCGGTAGAACCGACCACCTCTGATACCAATTTGTCACGACCCGTCCTCGGGGCCCGTGCCGTGACTACCCCAAGCCCGCCTTCCATAGGCCAGGGACTGGCGACTAGCACGAAGGCGTAAATCCCAAAAAAAGGGAAGGCATTTTCTTTGAAAAGTAAACAAGCACCACAGAGTAAGCAAGTGGAAAAGTAAACACTAAGTAAAAACTGTAACAAGCTGTGCTAAAAGTAAAAGGGGCCAGAAATACAAGCCCAACTGTAAAGTACAACTGAAGGGAAAAATAGCAACAGAAAAGTAAAAGCCACTTCACCGAGCTGTCCAATGGGAATCCTACCTGAAGGGTGGGTACAGATAGCTCCACTTCTCCTCGGATCCCACCGTCCGCTCCGAGCACGTCTGCCCTGTGTTCCTCCTCCAGGTACCGTCCTGCTCTGCACACCTCCACCACGTTCAGCGTTGTCCGTCGTCTGCAACCAACACAACGTAGTGCGGGAATAGCCCGTGCAGGGGTGAGTATAAGCTACTCAGTAGGGACCCCGAGACCCCGAAGATCTCCCAAAATCCACAAAGGATAAACCACAAGGAAAGAGACAATCACGAAGTAACATCTGACATTGCTTAGGTATATGCCCATAAATATACCTAAGTCATCAATTCTCATTCGTCTCCAACATCCGAGCCCATGTACAACCCATTCCACATAGGAAAGCAAAACGTATACCCACCCAGGATAGCACAACACAATCCACAAAGGAGAGAAAAGTAATCCACATAGGATAGCTCAACACAATCCACAAAGGAGAGTAAACAGTAAATACACACAGGATAGTTCAGCACAATCCACAAAGGAGAGGAAACAGTAAATCCACACAGGATAGTTCCCCACAATTCACAAAGGAGAGTAAACAGTAAATCCACACAGCATAGCTCAACGCAATCCACAAAGGAGATTAAACAGTAAATCCACACAGGATAGCTCACACAAGTATACTTCGTCGAAAAGGGTGAAATGGATGATCAGATATAGATACTGAATCATCTAAGCTTGGACCCACATAGGATACAAGACCAGCTGTCTTCATTGATTCATCTATGCTGGGACCCACATAGGATACAAGACCAGCACTGAATCATCTAATCTGGGACCCACATAGGATACAAGACCAGCACAGATGGGACCCACAAAGGATACAAGACCAACACTCTTCATTGATTCATCTATACTGGGACCCACATAGGATACAAGACCAGTATTGAATCGTCTAAGCTGGGACCCACATAGGATACAAGACCAGCACGGCTGGGACCCACATAGGATACAAGACCATCACTCTTTATTGATTCATCTATACTGGGACCCACATAGGATACAAGACCAGTATTTAATTGTCTAAGCTAGGACCCACATATGATATAAGACCAGCACTCTTCATTGTCGTAGTCCACCAAGGATCTCTGCTTAGTCGTCGTCGTCGATGTCGCAGCCAGAACTAGGGTTCCCGCACACAGCAAACTCGTTTGGGAGGGTCCGCTCCACGAGCCGGGAGGGTGATACATCAACTGACACAAAGTCCGAGGTTGATGTATCCAAAAGTTCCGTATTGCCAACAGGAACTCAACGTCGCAGACGGCGCGTCAATCGGACGCCCGGTCTGAGAGTTATTGGCTTCTTCGTCCTAGGGGCCCGGTTGGTTTTTAAAGCAAAACCAACCCGACGGTACTCCACCTACGTTCAAACCTCGGGCGGAGTATGCCAAAAGATCTGTCTCACTTAGAGGAATTCACCAAAGCTGACGGCACGTCAATCGGACATTCGTGGCTCAAGATATGAGCGTTTCCGCTCTGAGGGCCTGGTTGGTTTCGTGTACGAACCAACCTGGCCGAACCCAAAGTAATCTGAAACCTTGAGTGCAATAAACCGTATCAACCGTCTCGATCAAAGGATCGCGTTTCCGCTAACATCACGTCATTCGGAGGCCCGTAGCTCAAGTCACGGGTATTTTACTGAAAACGGTCCGAAGACGGGTGGTTCGGGCCCGGGCCGACCCCACCCCCCCTGGGTGGCCGAACCCGGTCCGGCCCGGCCTGGCTCGGCCAGCCCGGCCCGGCTCGGGCGAGCGGCCGAGCGACGCGGGGGGGGGGGGGGGGAGGTGGGGAGCCGCCGCCCCCACGTGACACCCCCGCGGCACCCATAGGTTGTCGCCCTGGACAACCCGAGCGACGCGGGGGGGAACCGCCGCCCCCACGTGACAACCCCGCGGCACCCGCGGGGTGTCACCCTGGACAGCCGAACTCGGCTTCAGCCGCGTCCCGCGCGCACCGAACCGTGCAGTTGCGGTTCCGCAAGCGCCGCCGACTCCGGCCGCCGGCACCGCCGCCAACTTCTGCGGGCCACCGGAGTCGCTCCGGTGGTTCGTTTTTCTTCCCGTCTGCACCGTTGCTCCTCCCGAGTTCCGTTCTTCACTGCGGAATCAACAAACTTCCCTTGAGTCACGATTTTCTATCGCCTACCAAATCCGCACAACCACGAAGAACGGCGGAGGGTTGTCGGGCCGTGTTCGTTTGGCCCACACCCTCCACGTTAGATAAAAACAACGGAAGAAAAATAAATCAACACATGATACAACAATTTTAATAAATTAAAATTGTTCATTTGCATCTGATTCTTCAATTTTAAAGAAACTTTCATGGGAAAATGGCATTTCCAAAACAAAAATCCCTACCTCGTAGTCATCATCGTACGCACGTTTTTCGCGGGTTTGCTCGTCGCGGAAGGAGGGGATCATCGCGTCCTCGTGGAAAGGCGTCGCATCGTCGTGGAATCCAGCATTGCGTCGACGAACTCAACGGAAGATCGAAGGATCTTGTCGTGGATGAAGGAACGTCGCCGAAGAACGTCGCGGGAGAGGAAACGTCGGCGTCGCGGTATCCGGCGTCACGTCGTCGATTTCCGCGGGTTCGGCGTTCTTCGTCGGAGGCCGGCGTTCTTCGCGTTCTTCGCGTTCTTCGCGTTCTTCGTGAAGGAGGATGAAGGCTCAAGAACTCTGACAAAACCTCTCAATGAGTAATCCTCCAAATGTTGGTATTGGTCTTATTTTATTATTACGCCAACAAATGAAAAGATGTGAGTAACGACCCATTTAATTCGTAGAATTAAATTAACAAAAGAAACTTCCCATTTAATTTACGAACAAAACTGCACAATTAAATGGTGCGTTAAGAAAATAAGAAAACGCGTCAGTTGACTTTCATAAAGACGGGTTTTCGCGGGTGCGTTACTTAGCGGAATGAAACGGCGGGGCTCGTGCGGGCCCCACCTCACAAATACCCTTCCCAGAGGGTAGGATATTTCTAGATAGCACTCTATCCGTTTCAACTCAGTTTAAGTGGCTTTCAAGGGGATTCAATTGGCTTAAGTGAAATAAAACAAATTTTGTCGAACAATTATTTTATTTCTTAACTTTAAGCCCGAAAATTAAAAACCACACCCGAGCAAACGCAACTCCGGAAGAGGCGTTTCTAAGCAAATACCGGCGCTGCGATTTCATCGGTGCCCTCAGAATTCGATTCCGGGCACCAGTTCAAAAGTTAGAAAAACCCGCTCGTCCGTTCACTGAACGTACCCGAGCCAAACTTCGGAAAATGATTCCGGGCACACTGGCCCTCGGAATCAGGTGCCGTCAGAAACTGCCTTCATGTAAAATTCCAAGGAAAATTAAGAAAAAAATTTCCTTGAATTTTACAGGTCTTTAAAATATATATGTATAGAATTATTATAAATTAGGATAATAAATTGTTATAGTTACAATTATGGTTTTTATTTTTTTATTTTAGAACTAAATTTAATTATTCAGGTTGTTTTGTGAAATTATAGAATAAATCAAGACCATTATAAGGGGTTTTATCTGAATTTACTCTCTTTTAGACTTGTTTTATATTAAGAATAAAACATATTTGTGGGGATTATCTTCTACCAAATTGAGATATTATAACATGAAATATATTTTATTATTGTTAATTTTTGTTTAATTTATATCTCTCACAATCAAATTTTTTAATTTATATTGTCATCATGTTTTAATGGTTTTGTAGTCTCAATTAATTTTCATCGAGTTAAATTTTTTTTCTAGAAAATATTACATATCACATGGGTAAATTCTTCCCTATGGGATAATTATGTTATATTATATCTTTTAATTCAATGTATTTTATTTTTCTCCCCATAAACCAAATTTAAAAGTTTTCTTACTTCAAGAACTAAGTTTTTCGAAAAGGAAAATGTTGATTCAAATACATTTCTATGTGTTGTTCTATTTATCATAAACCATAAATTTGGTATTTATTAATTTAATTCCCATTTTGTATTATTTTATCATTTATATTTTTGGTAATAATGTCTCTTTTGTTTCATGTATTACAACATGATTGGTCTATCATCTAAAAGTATAACATTATCAAAAATGAACCTCTATATCATAAGTTGATCTTTATTACAATGCCATATTTTCTTTCTTTCAAATATAACTCCCAATTTTGTAGAAACATATTATGAATTATTTTATATGATACTAATAATAAGGATTTTCAGTATTTCAAAATTAGAAAATAATACACCTTTTAAGATTGGGATTTCTAATGAATTTTAATTCAAAATATTTAAGATCCATTCAGATTTTTTTATCCTCCACCCCACATTTACATTGATAATATTTATTACTTTTAAAGTAATAATTTATTTAATTTTACATTTCAATGGTAATTTTTTTCTGAAATTTTCAAATAACCTCTTTAGATTTTTTTTTTAATTTTACCCCTAACCCCATCATTATATGAAAATGGCGAAAATGTTCTCTTTTAGAAATTGTAATGGGGAAATTTTTTTTTTCTGTACTGGATATTTTATTCTAAAATTTTTCCCAATATTTTAATTGATTATTAATGAAATAAATTATCTCCTAGATTTAGTTAATATCTATCTTATAGTATTATCAAAATATAGAGGATATTTATCATTTACAAAGTATATTTCAAAAAATCCATTAAATTGTTTTTAGTATAAGTAATTTTTCATTTTCATATATTACGCTTGATATATGGTGTTTTTTAAATTCAATCATGTATACCCTTTCTATAAATGGATTATTTAATGTCTTTATCTTTTGGAGAAGTGATCCATTATTTAATTTTACTTCATAATTGTTTTTTATGTATAAAATTTATTTTTCTTCCAATTACATTCCTCTTTGGAAACCCTATTTTAAATTCTATTGATTGAAGGGAGGTCACCTAAATTCTATAAAATGTATGATTGGGGAAAATTACTATCCTAAACATATGCCTTTTATTTATACATTGTTAATATCATATTCTTTTTTTGTATTCCTTAAATATTATTTTCTGATATTGTTACTTTATTTCATTGGATACCAACTTATATTTCATGATTTTATCATGTCTAGATTATTTATGGAATTATAGATTATTACCTTATATTAATCCATTTTAAAAGGACATGAGACCCAAATTCATCCAATAGGTTCCATAAGATGTGTTAAATGAAGTAAATTTTCTGTCTATGGGTTCCTTATGCTATAAAATGGGTGAATGATATTCAATGTAAGGTGTTATGAATCACATTATTATTCCTAGGTTTTACTTATATGATTGTTATTTTTTTTCTTGTGCACCACATGGGTATGTTTAATATTTTAGTGACTGGGGGGGCCATATGTTGTCCTTAAATAAATTTGGTAAATCATTAAATATCATGATGTAATGATGGTATGAGTAGTAATGATCTATCCAAAAATGGGAATCTAGTGGTGATCATTGTTGCACTTTGAGAAAGAGGTGTTTGAATCCTGATCCACCAATGGAAACTCTAAATAAAACCTGATTCACTACGGGAAAAATGTTGTGATAATTTATCAACTACGTTATGATTTCTATGCATATAAAAATTCTACAATTATAAAGTATTCCTTATTTCTATATTTCTTGGAAGTCTAATGATATTTTCTTAGGTTATAAAATGATTTATGATATATTATTAATTTTGAATAAGATTCATATTTATTATGATTATTTTCATTTTATCATCTTATTTCCACTTAGGATATTTTATTATTATCACTTTTGTTTACCCTTACTAAGTACCTAAGCTCATAATTTTCTTAATTTTATTATTTACCTTGGTTTTATTTATAAGAAAAGATACAAAAATCTAGAATATTGAATTATTTAGAGAACTATTAGGTGATGTTTAAGGGTAGTTATGAATTATAATTTTTCATACATTGTGAAAATGTACATTAGTTTATAAAATGATAAATAATATATTCCCTAAATTCTCTAAAACTCTAAACTAAAATTTTCATGGGAAGAAATTATAATGAAATATTATCTTTAGGTCATGTAATTACTAAATTAATTGGTCTAAGATACTATAGTTGGTATTAAAGAAGGGTTTATATGTATTCATAGACTATGATGATATTTCTAGAGGATAAACTTGGATATATAAATTTCCTCAAATATTTATATTTTAATATTGATCATAAATTAATGGTTACAGATAACGCTTTAGGCCGGTTGAAAAATTATTCTAGGGATTATGATAAGATAAGTAATGTTAAAACCATACGAACAAGTCTCATGGATAAGCCTATGAATATGATAACATACCATGGTTTTGGTAATGTAGATATTGTGTGGTTTTCCTAGGATTAACATCCCTATTTTGATTCTAAAAGTGGATGTAGGTTATCAATTTTTTTTCTTGGGGTAAAAATAGTAAAAAAGGGACAATTTGGTATTAAATCAATAATAGACTCGTGATAAAAAAATTTCTAGATTCACACTAGGTTTAACACAATTGGGTGATATTCATTAGACATTAAAATTCAAATTAAGAACCATTATAAAATAAATATTTACCAATTTCATTAAGGTATTATGTTATGTAGTACAAGAGAACCTAACTCAAAGAATAATATATTAAACTAAAAGTATCAAAGTATAAAATTAATTTTTCATTAGATAAGACATATCGTGATCAATTATTCATTTTTATATTATCATTTACTCTAATTATATAGGACATTATCATAATCCATTTTTATTTAGTATTTGGTTGAAACATGATTATGAAAATTATGGTGATAAATGTATGTATCTAGAAAACACTATGTCATATAACTAAATATGGTAACACACATATACAATTGAGAATATTAGTATATATTTATTAATATATAATATGAATTTATCCTTTTTCTAATATATGGTATTGAAGATTAAATCTTAAAAGATATTAATTCCTTCCACTATTAGATATTTTCTTTACTGAGTGTTATTTATCAACAATTTTCTAGTATATTATATAATTTGAATGGATTATTTGAGAATTTAGGTATCATTAGTTTTTATTTCTTCTTCAAATAATATGGAACATATATTATATTAAATCACTAACCTTTAAAATGGATTTTTTTAAAAAGTGTTTATTTATTGTGATAACTATTGAAGAACAAATGATTGAGGTATGGATAACACATGAAATAATATATAAATAATGTTGAGGTAATAAAGGATATATATATAATTTTAGAAAAGTATGTTATGTAGTTTTTGAAGTGACTATTGATTTATAAAAAAAGTTAATCATGATGGTTTTTTCAATTATTATATAATTTTTAGATTATGATATAAAAAGAATAGTTTATAACTTTATTATATAGTGATAAATACAATAGTGGGTTAAAATAAACTTAGTTTTTGAATGAATAGATAATATCCTTTTAGTTTAACATCACAGAGATTCAAATATCATTGGTAAAGGTATGTAATTGAGAATATGTGATGAAGGAAATATATAAAACTAGGTATATGATTATAGGAATTGCCAATATTAATTGAAGAATGATAATTAACACGTTATAGAATAAGAAGGAACAACATATGTAATAATTGAAGTAATATGTGGAATGATGAATATTTTATGAATATCCTCTACTACTTTCATTAGTTTGTGATAATTAAAATTTCGAGGATGTGATTTATTTAATGGGGTATAGTGTAAAAACTATATATTTTAATATACGTCTTCATGTAATTAAGTCAAGTATTTTTTATAGATTACTCCACATGAAACATATAACTATAGAATAAAAATCATATATATATCATAAATATCACTTATTTTCTCTAAAAATATTCGTTTAATTAGTTGGTATGGATATGAATAATCAAATTATAGAATACATTAATATATATAGGTCATTTTATACTATTTCACTTAATTCATTTGGGTGTCTAAGAATATGTCTTTTTATGAGATTAAAATTTTAAGTAAAAAATTTAGTAAAAATTTTATAATGGTTTATGATAAATAAAGTTATTAATGATTGATTAATGCATGCATTATTAATGTTTTATAGAAACTACGAATCAGAAATAGATTTTAGATAAATAATAAATTATATTTTTTTTCTAGTCTGAGTTGTAATTTTATTTCATTGATAAATATACATATATATCATAATTATTAATTGAAAAAATAAATTTCATTTTTAGATTCAGTATAACAATATTAGTTTAAAATAAAATGTCAGGTTTTTTTTGGAATGATTTATTTTAATGTGAATAATGAAATTTGTAGTTTTCTAAAAAATATTCATTTTATGATATTTATAGAATATAAGTATGAATTAAAAATTCTGGGAACCATTTTTTAATAAAAAATATAAATTTAATTAGTGAATTTAAAATTTCAAAATGTTTATTTTTATTTAGAACCACATATTTGACATTTTAGAAGCGATATTTGTTTCAAAAGATTATTTTTAATACATTATAATTTTAGTATTTTAAAATTCCTATTTATAACTTTTATAAATTGAATAAAAAAATAGGATGAAAAATTTTAATATGTATTATGTTCCATTTTATTTTTTCGTAAAAGATATGTTACCATAGGTAAATTATAGTTAATTCTGTAAAAGATAAAATGGTAAAAGTGAAAAATCTAATGTAAATGAGTTAAAAAAATGTATAAATCATTTGTATGAATGTTATAATGAAGGTTTTATTGATCATATCACTTTATCCCAACATTATCAATGAAATTGGGAGCCATTTTACTTTATAGATACAACCCATTATTGAATTATTTTAGGGATTTAGAAAATTCCAGCACTTTTTTACATATAAAAAGGGACATCCTTTCCTCACATTACCTCAAATAAAAAAACCTTATATTTGGAAAAAACAGAACAAAAATATATATTAAAAATTCTTAGGAACTATATAGAGGTTTTTTATTTTCATAAAATCCTAGTTAAAGGCTCAACCCCCATTGTAAAAGTGATAATCCAATAAGTGAGGTATATGTTCATAACCTATATTTGTAATTTAGATTTCATTTTTGCACTAAATATTCATTAAACATCACTAAATCATATAAAAATTATAAAATAGTGTAATTTTTATATTTATATGTCATTATAATTACTGTACAATTATCAACCACTCTTATATTTTACATTAAAAAAATGTTAATCGTATATATGTAATGGCTACCACCCCCATGAAGTAGAATATTTTTTTCCTTTAATTCATGAAATTTTTGGTTAAAATTTTTATATATTATATAAAAATTATATATATAACGTCCATAAGATTAATAAAGGATGAACCATATTACAACTCTCTCTCTTTCAATGGAAAATGAAAGAATCAGCCATGTGTATGTGAGGATTACCACCTACATGGAATTTTGTGTTCAATTTTTCATTTCTACATTTCTAGGATGGTTATATGGATTGTATTAAAGAGTAAATATGAATTATATGATTTTATTAAGGTTCTGGTGAAAAAAATTAATACTATATTAATGATATGAATGATAAATAATAATTATAAAATTAACCATCTTAAACTTGTAAACTAAGAAGAAAAAATAATTGATACATAATATGTAATTATTTCATATCCATAAATTGGTCTAATGAATATATATAATACTCATAAACTATTGAAATTATCACTAAATAGGGACATTATCCTACTAATATAATGATATTTCAGCTATACCATCTCAAAATCACCAATTAAGCATGATATGTTCATGTTTTGGAAAGTTTAAACACATAAATACACAATGTTTGTACATTAATATCATTGATGAGTATGGGATATTATTCACTAGTATAATTATATATCAATATGTAATTATTATTTTTCTTCTGGAATGTTTATATCATGATTTAACCAATTAATTAAAAAATCGCAATTTTTTTGGTTAAGAATCACTGAATGATTCATGTTTTCGATTTTATCTTACTGGATAATGAATGAAAAACTCATGAAATGAATTTAAAAATTTATAAAAATTTATAATTAATCATTAAAATAACATTAATTATATTTTGATTATGAGTTTTTGAATAATATTGAATAGGTACATGACTCCTAAAAAACTAATTTGAAACGCCCTAGATTACATACACTAGATTTTAAGAATTGGAAAAAACTAAATACAAATATAATTATACTATGATTATAAGTGAAGCGTATTAATTTTTATAGTTATTAATAATGTTCTTAGGTATGTATTTAATAAACAAAATTAAATTATTTAGGATTTTTTTTGCAAGTGATAACTAAACTTAGACAAAGGTAATGGTTTTTGTATAAAATAATATCTTTGAAACATGTTTTATATTTCCCACAAAAGTTAATTTTTGTAGTGTATATGATTCCAAACTGAGATATTATATCATGAAATAACTCGTTTTGATGGTAATTTTAGTTCTCTTTAATGTTGTATCTTTCAATTTATCTATATTTAAAGGATCCTCACATTGTAATGGTTTTTGTTAACACATTTACAATTAATTAAGTTATAATTATTGATATCTAACATATTTTATAAAAGTTTACAAATTTTTTACTAGTGATTATATTATGTTATATTTCCAATTTTAATCTTTATGACATAAATTTTTACTGCAAAACTTCTTTTCATAAGTTTATTTTATAATGTTTCAACTAAAATATCCATTTTTGACTTAATTAGATTATTTTGAAAACTAATCATAAATATTCCATTTGTTAATTGATTTATCATTTTTTATTATTTGAAATTTTATCATTCATGTTATTTTGATACTTTTTATTGAAATAATGCAACTTGATTGTTCATTGACCTAAATGTATAATGATATCCAGAGTGTTCGTCCATATAGTAATCCATTCTTTTTGGATGTCCTATTTTCCATCCCAAAAAATTTCACCCACCGTTTTGGGAAAGCTAATATGAATTATTTTAGTTTATTAAAATAATTATATTTACACCTTTTTAATAGAAAAAATAAAATTTTTATGACATGGGTTTCAAAATAAATTATTTTTAAAATATTTTCCATCCTTTAAAAATCATTTAATTTATTTTTCACCACAAATTTCTTTTTATAACCATTATGTCATTTTAAGGAATCATTTTGAGATGTTTTTTTACAGGGGTAAATTTTTTACAAAATTTTCAACTATCCATTTTTAAAATAAATTTTTTAATACTACCCAGAACATAATCATTATACTAAAATGTTCAAATGATCTCTTTTTTATGTTTTTAGTTGGAAAACAACTTTAAACCAAATTTTATTTTCTATTTGATCATTTTTATCTCTGTATTCATGGATTCTAAAAGAAATTATTTTTCTCCTTTATTTTAAAAATTACCCTTTGAAGATGGTTTCAAAAATAAAATGATATTTTATATTTAAAATTTAATTTTCTAAAACTCTTTAATTTTTTTTTCATCTATGTGATTTTCCTTTTGAAGATATTTTGATTCATTGATGATGATTATCAAATGTAACCATTCATATCCTTTATCTAGATGGCTTACATAATTTAAATATAATTTTTATAAATGGTTTATCACTATATTTTTATTCCTTAATGATTTTTGATATATATATATATATATGTCTAATTATTTTAATTCATTTCCTCTAATAAATCCCTATTTTTTATTCTTTTGAATGAAGTGTCTATACCAAGATGTAATTCAATGATTATTTAGAATGATTTTTTCCATATAGTATTCCCATTATTTATATGATGTTAATAATATATTGTTTTTTCTTTCATAAATGATAAAATTGCAAGAATGTTTCATGATTTCATTGGATAAGAAATTATATTCCTTGTATTTATAATTTTATTATATTTTATGGAATTATAAATAATATTATTACATGAATACATTTATAAATGGTATGATACCAATTTTATTTCTGGGTTTTGTTTATGATATGCTGAATGATAATAATTTTCTCTCTATGGGTTCTTTATGATATAAAAAATAGTAAAAGGATTTAACTGTAAAGTCTTATGAATCCCATTCAAATTTATGTTTTATAATGATGTTATGGTTAGATGTTTTCTTATGGAAAACATGTGTTTGGTTAATCCTTATGTGACTGGTGGGTTGTACATTTCCCTAATATTCATTGGTTCAATATTTTCATCTCACGATATAATGGTTAAATGAATAGTGTTGATTGATTCAAAATGGGAAACATATAGTGATGTTTTATGCACATGGGGAAATAGGTGTGTGAAGCCAATTTTACTATATAAAATTGGTGAGAAAAGGAGAATCAATTAGTGGAAATATTTTTATGACACATCATCCACAATGTTATTATTTCTATGCATATAGATGTGAAACAATTATCAAGTTGTCCTTATTTATATAATATGTGAGAATTTCATTATTTCTTCTTATGTTATTTAATGAATTATGATTTTTGATTTATCAGGAGTGACTTCCTTATGTGTTATAATTATAGGAATTTTCTTATAATGTGGTCACTTAATATATTTGATTACTATAACTAATGATTACAATTACATATGATCTATTCTCATAACTTTCTTAAGTTTTCATTTCCGAAATCTATGTAGATATGAAAACTATGAAATATCAAAGAGAATGTCTTGGGTAGAGAACTAGTGGTAGATAGTAAGGGATTTTTGTGGGTTACGTATTTATATATATAGTGGAAAAAATATAAATTAGTCTAAAAATTCATGAGTTTTTTCATCCTTTAATTATGTAATACTCTAAAAATAAATGTTCTTAATAATAAATGATAATGAAATATTATCTTCCGGACATACAATTAATCTATATATAGGTTTCAACTAAAATAGTTCATAAAAATATGTGGTTTGGATAAAACTATAAATTATGATGATATTTACTACTAATAAATAAGATGATAAAAATTTCATAAAGTGTTTATAAGTTATGATTTAATATAATTTAAATGGCATAAATAATGTTGTATGTTGGTTGAGATAATATTTTGGGGAGTAGGATAAGATAAAATTATTTGAGACTAAGGGGATAAGTCTAATGGATATTTTTAAGTATGTGATACAATATTGAAGTTATTGTAAAGAAGGTATCTTGCTGTTTCCATTGGAATATCTTCCTTTTCTGGATACTAAAATAGGATGTAGGATCTAAAAAAATGTACCAAGGGGTAGTAAAAAAGAAAATGGTTTATGGGGTATTAACTTAGAAATTTATTGGTCAATGAAAATGGTCTAACTACACTCCTGGTTTGACACTCGAATGTGAAAATAATTTTTAGTCACATTCTCATTATGAAAAATTATTAAGGATTTATTTTCTTATTAATTTAAGGTATTGAATTAATATTTATAAAAAAACTTAACTTAATTTAATTTAGGTTAAAAAAAAGAATCAAAATATGAAATGATGTATTCATTTGAGAATACATTTTAGGATTGATTTTTAATATTCATTTGATCATTTAGATTAATTCTCTTTGATAATATCCAATTTATTTTGGATTTCATATTTAGCTGAAATAGGATCATAAAAATGAAGATGAGAAAGTTATGTATCGATACACCACTATTTCTTATAACCAAAAAGGATAGAACCCATAAATGGGTGATAATATTAGTATATTTTTATTATGACCGAAAATGTGAGTATCATTTCCTTATCTAATTTATTGAGGATAATATCTTAAATAAAATTAATTATTTATAGTTATATCTATTTTCTTTTTTGAGAGACATTTAAAAACTATATTATGGAATATTTTAAAACCTGTGAGGATATTTTGAAATATATAGAGGGTTTTTCATTAGTATTTCTTCTTTAATTATTTGGAAATACAAATTAAATGAAATATATAGCATTGATTATAGTATTTTTAAAAAATTTATAGTTATGGGGATAAATATTTTAAGAACTCATGATTAAAGCATGTATAACACTTTGGAAAAATACATTCTTACTAATGATGTAATAATGTGTTGATTGATTATCAAAATAGTGTGATAGATAGTAATGGAATTGAATACTTATTTAATGAAAACAAAAAGCCAAATATTTATTTGTGTGTTTTTATATTCATTTTGTGGTTATTATAAATATTGCCTTATTTTTGAATTTATGAATAAGTGATTACTACATGATACGGTTAAATATGGAGTTAATTTTGTGAATAATATATAATCTAATTTTTTTTAAATTCATAAACATTAAAATACTTTTTGGAAAGGTGTGTTTTTGAGAATATATGTTTATGGTCTATACATATTTTTGTATAGGACTGTAGGAATGATTGAAGTTGTTTATGAAAATGATAAATAACATTATATAGCCTAAGTGGGTAAAGTAGATTTCATATGAGAATTGATATAAAAAGTCATGAATATGTGAATAATCTTCTCTCCTAATTAGTTATGAATATTTAAAAATTTTGGGGTGTGATTTGTTTATGTGGGAAAGAATGTAATGACTTGAGATTTTAATAGAGTTGTTTACTTATTAAGTCAAATTTGAAAGATATTTTCTTCACATGCATCATCAAACTAAAACACATCCACAATATAAATATATATATGTTATAAATATTAAATATGGCTATTAAAATTATCCATTTAATTAGATTTTATGAATGGAAGTAAACATATTATAAAAAAATTTCATTTATATAAAAGTTATTTTATACAAATTTACATAATTCATTTTTTGTGTTTTATACACTATATTTTTAGGAACTATAATTTTTATTGAATAATAATAAATTTTTAATTGTTAAATGATGTTATTAATAAAAAATAATATTTATTTATTAATACAACTACTTTTTCTTATTATAAAAATTATGTAAATGAAAAAATATTATATTGAAAAAATTACTTTCCTAGGAAAATATTTTTTCATTATGATTTATAATTTTACATAGTAGCTATATTTATATATTATTAAATAAAAAAGTAATAAAATAGGTACATTTTTTATTCAAAATAATATTATTATCTTCAAAAATATTTTTCGTCTTTATATAGTTAGATTTTTTAAGGGATATCATATACCTTTTTTATTAATATAATTCCTTTTGTGGAATTATTAGTATTTATATATATGAATTGTAAATTCAATATTTTTTTAAATAACAAATGTTTATTTTTTAAGTGAATTTAGAATTTGAAATCAAATTTATTTAGTTAATAAATTCATAATTTCAACTTTAGATCTTAAGTTATGTTTTTAAAAAATTTAATTAATACGTTATAAATTTAGTATTATAAAAATAAAAATTTATTAATTTTAGAAATTAAATAAAATTAAATGGATTTCAAAATATGTAATTATAAATTAAAATTTATTTAAAAACTGTAATTTTAGTTTTATTAATTAATTATAATTATACTTTGGAAATTACTAAATACCATAGTAAATTAGAAAATCATAAAATTGAAAAATATATTGATAAAGAGGTGAAATAAAGTTTTAAACTGGTATTTGAACGTGTAGTTGAGTATGTTTCTACCTCATAAACTTTATTATATATTAATAATCAATTTGTTTTATAATTTACATGATAGTAACTTCAATGTTTTGAAAATTTTTGGGTAATAACAAAAATGTTATTCCATTTAACCTCTAAAAGGGGATCTCCTCTCTTCACCTCCCCTCACACCTATACCTCCAATATTTATCCTAAAAATTACACAAAACTACCCTAAAAATTACTAGACACATTAAAGTTGTTTTAATTTCTCAATAGGCCATCCCACAAAGTATTCACCCCATTCGGAAAATAGATAATCCAAGAATCATGCTATAAGTTCTTTACCACGTTTTCTCATTTCTGTTTCATATTGTGTAATCCATATTCATAAAATTTACCTACACCACATTTAAATGAATAAATTGTTATAATTATTCTAATTATGCTTTATGAAAATAATTATACACGTACTAACCAATTTTCCCTAATTATTAATAAAAATAATAATGTGAATCATGTGTAGGTGCTGGTTACTGCCTCCACGAAGTGTAATTTTTTCCATTCAATATTAATAATATATGATTTAAAAATTCAATATAATATATAATTACTATATATATATATATATAATATTTAAATTAGAAAATGATAAACTATATTACTTATCCCTCAAATTCTATGGAAAATGAAATCATCATCCTCACGTATGTGAGGACTACCTCCTCTATGGAACTGTGTGTTCTATATTTCATTAACTCCTTCCATGGATGGTTTTACGAATGATTTTATAGGATTAATTTTATTTTAATATTGTTAATAAGGTTATATTATTACAATTTACTATCCTATTAACTATATATATGACAAACAATTAATATAAAGTTAATCATCTAAAATAAGACAACTAAGTATGAAAACTATTTGTTCATTATATATAATTTCTTAGTATCAATAATTTCTTCTCAAAAATCATTATAATAATGAAAAATAACACTAATTAACACTAAATAGGATCATTATGAAACTTATATAATGTTATTTTAACTATAGAATTTCATAATCACATAGTAAGCTTTTTATTATCATGTTTGGGATCTTTTAACTACATATTTGAACAATAATTTGAATTTTTATCATAGATGATTATGAGAACATAATAAATGGAATTATATGGCATAAATGGTTAAATAATTATTTATTTTGGGTTCTATAATATTTATATTATTATTTACCTCTTTCTCTAATAAAAAACTCTTTGATGGTTAAGAAAAAACGAAACATGCTTATCTTAGATTACCTCTTCAAAGATAAAGAATGAAACATACATTAAATAAAGTAAAAAAACTAATAAATAATTATATTTTACCCCTTATAGTAGATTTAAAGATCTGATAATGATTAAATTTTTATAAATAATGAATAAAGACATCATTTATACAAAACTAGTACGAAATGATCACGATTACTTACACAAGATATTGAAAATAAGAAATACCTAACTAAATATAAATATAAATATAAGGATTATAAATGAGTTGTATAAATGGTTATATTTATTTATTGTGTTAATAAATATGTATTTATAAAAATTCATATCAATATTTAAATTTTTTGGTGAATTAAAAGAACTAATCTGAACTATTGTAAGGATTTTGGTCTGAAATTCCATTCTTTATCACATGTTTTGTATTTAGAACTTATTTTTTTAATTTATATAAAACCTAATAGAGATATTATATCACAAAATACATTTTTATCATGGAAATTTTTTTTCACTTTAAATATATTTCTTTCATGAGTTTCTTATTTAAATGCTCCCCATGTTGTAAGGGTTTTCAAATTTAATTATCATTCATTGCGTAATAATAGTTCTTGTTTAATATATTTCAATTACGTTGAGAAAATTATACCCCATTATTTTATTATTTTATATTTTATATATGAATCCAAATGATTTAATGTTGTACTATAGTAATCCCCTTTCACAAGTTTCTTAATTCATCAAATATGTTTTCAGAAATAGACATTGGTAAGTCAAATATTTTTCTTTGATTTATGTGGTTGGTTTTGAATTTCAAAAAAATATCAATTTTATTAATTGATTTCCAATTATTTATTATTATTATTTTTATCTTTAGGGGTATAAGGTCTCTTTGATTCGATATTTCATACTAGATTGTTCCCTCACATAAAATTATAACGTTATCAAGAACAACCCTCAATATATTAATTAGATATTTTTGGAAGTCCATATTTTCTTTCACTATAATTTTTCCCCTATGTTTTGGAATGATAAAATGGATTATAATTTTTGTTTCAAATTATTATATTATTCTAATTCCAAAAGAAAAATATAATACTCTTTTTACATTGTGGGTATATAAATGAGTGTATTTCAAAATATTTTTCATCCTTTAAAAAACAATGTGTTATCTTACACCCTAAAATTTATTTTCGTAGACTTTATTTAATTTCATGTAATCATTTCAAGTTTATTTTTCAAAGGTAAATATTTTCTAAAGTAATAATTTCCCGATTATGGAAATGACTTTAGAAAGTGACATGTAACATCTTCATCCTACAAATATGTTGAAAATGGTAAAATCTAACATTTTAAATTGGAACAAAACATTACAACATATTTGGAATTTTTTTCCAATGTTATATCCCTGATTCCATGTTTTTTTAGTGTAATAATTTTTCTCCAATAATTAAAAAATTATTTGCTTTAAATTATTTCAAAATAGGTAGGATATTTCTAATTTTCAAAGATATTTTTTTCCAAAACACAATAAAATTATTTTTCATATTTTTTATTGTACATAGACATATCTTATGATTGATCAAGATTGTTTATAAAATTTAATCATAAACCTCCTCTCTATGGGTGATTTATGTAATTTCTATCTCTTTTGGGTGAAATGATCTATCAATATCATTGTTTTCCAGATCATTTTCAATTTATTATCATATTTTTTATTCAAATTCGTTTCCTCCATAAAAAAATTATTTTTCAACTCTTTGATTAATGTTTCTTAACCTTGATTCCATACATCGACTAATTGAGTAAAAATTATTAACTCAATTGTATACCTTTTACCTATGAAATGTAAATCGTTTATGTTTTATTGGATTTATTGAATGACATATACCTATAAGGTTACATTATGCAATTGTATATAAATTTTTTTCATGGGTTTATCATGTTAAGATTATTGATGGTATTTTGAAGGATTTTTCTATGTGAATCCCTTTGAAATTGATAAGATACCCATTTTATTTCAATGTGTTTTTTTATGAGTTCAATGAAACGCATTATCTCTCCACATATTTTTTATAATTGAAACATCGATGAATTATTTATATTGGATATCATTATGAAATCCATAATTATTATATAGAATATATTTTTTGATAGTTAGATGATTTTTTTGAACACATGACTATTGTTAATCTTTGTATGATTGGAGGACCCTATATAGCCCTCCAATGAATTGGTTAAACATTCACATCTAATGATATAATGGTGTAATTTGTAGTGACTCTTGGTATATACTTTTCAACATGTTGTGATGCCTAACCCACTATAAGAAATAAGTGTGTGAATCCTGGTCCAATAAGGGAAATATGTGACTAAATAATAAATAAGTAATAGGAAAAAGTTATGAAACCTTATCCAATATGATCTAATTTTTATTCTCATATATGTACCATAATTCACTTGTAATCATTTTTTCTATGATATAAATAATATTCATGATGCACTTTATATGTAAGCTATGATTTATGATTTATGATGTATTGGATATAAATTTCTTATGTAACATGAATATACCCATATAATTATCTTATGCTCACAAAATATATTTGATAGTTACCAATTATGATTACCTAGATTGTCCATTTGAGCTCACCCCATTATTTAGTTTCCATGTACCTTGGTTATTTAGAACAAAAATCTATGAATCATCCAAAAGTGTAAATTAATTAGTGAAATAAATGTATACATTGAATAATTTTAATAGATTAAGTAGTTGTTTATGTAGTTGAAAATTTTCCATTAGTTTTTAAAGTTTTGATTTTTTTCTGTCAAAAATCTATAAAATAAAAAACCAAAAATTTTGAGGGAATGTCCTATAAAGAAATATTTTTCATGTAATATTAATAACATACATATATTTATGGGATACTAAATATAAAACCTTAGTATGGGTTACCTTTGATTCATTTTAGTAGATGTTGGTGTTAGACTAAGAGTGTTGGCATTAGAAAAACATGTCTAAACCTTGATAAATTTCAAATTAATTTGGGAATATATGATTGTCATGAGGTGATTGATCCTCCCTAAAATGATTAAAATTGTAAATGTCTTGATGGGTAGACCCTAGATATATATATGTTTAGGTTGGCCATGATGAATGACTACTAAAATTTCTGTAAGGTGATAAAATATTTTTTCCCAATTCCATAACCGAATCATGTATGGATTAACCTATAAGTAAAGTTAGGCTTTTTTATTATCATGGTAGGATTTAGGGTTGTGTTACCTCAGAGTAATGGGTATCAACCTGAGAGTGATAATGGAACCTATTTTTGGGTGTATTCTCTATGATGTGAACCAGGGGACCCTAGATGTTTCCATTGTGAATTATTAATGGTAAAAAGTAGGTGTCATAGGAGATTGGTAATTATGATCACATGTGTCTCTTTAGAATCATGATCTATATTATGATCCTTGAATAGATGTTTTATTGATTATAGAATGAGAACTTGAGAGGATTAAATTATTAATCAAGAATGGATCAAGCAGATGGATATACCTAAAGAGATGTAATATGAGAATTTAATACAAATATAGATGTATTTATACATTATGGATGCATTGGATTAAATCCATATATACACACTTTAATCATGATACTATAGAATACATAAAATATCTAATGAGGTTCAATACTGATTCATTATGATTATAGAATTCTTAATATTTTATCCAGAAGATCAATTATGGTTCTCAATGAGTAGGGAACACTTAGCATAACCTCTTGAGGTTCAGCAATGACACATTATAATTATGTATTTCTTATGATGTCACATGTGGTTCATCTTGGTGCCTTATTAATATTATATCACTAAGTATTACAACTTATAGATAAATATTTATGGATTATAAATATTTGTCACCAATGATTTCCTCATAGAGGTCATATTATAACATGATACTACGGGATTCATTGGAGATTCCCCTAATATCTAAAAGTTATGCCTAATAAAATGTGGATTCTTTGGGATACTTCCCTGGATTCAGGGTTCCTTGATTTTACAATATTTTCATTGGGCCTAATTTTGGTTGAAAAAATTATGTGATGTATTTAGATGCACTCCCTCATTTATCTATCCATGATTGGGTCAATAAAATTTACATTCAATGACCTTATGATCTATAGTGGTTATTTTATTTCACATATATATTTTTATTTATTTATTTCACATGAGCATATCACATCTGTACAATATGTTACTAGATATGAATGTGTTGATATTATATTTTCCCTATTGTGTTTTACTCACACCCTAATTGGAAATCCATGTAACTTTGTTACCTAATATGACCTCACTATTAATAAGTTTATTTTTGTAATATGCCTTAGATTTTATCATCCAATGAGATCTGATGGAAATAGTTTGAAAATTTTGATGAGGAGAGGCTTGGGGACATTTTTGAGCCACCTTTTCATTATATTATTATTATATTTTATTTTTTATTTGTGATTTTCCTAGTGGGAGATCATTCCAAATTTATGATATTATTCTTACCCATCATTTAATATCTATAGATTCCTTTTATCTCTTTAGAATACTCTATTTATTTACAATTATTTATTGTATTTGGTTTATTTTCCAAATTAATGTACACTCTAATAAGGGTTATATTTTCCCCATGGTAATACACCATACCCACACTACCAGTTAGCTACCTATATCATATGAGTTTTCATATATTTGTCCAAGTGGTGAACATGGAAACATTCGAGTGCCATATAACCATAGACATTGTAGTTTAAGACTATACTGAATCAATCTTATATTTTATCTCATTTCATTTTTAAATTAATTGAAACTACATAAAAATATATATTTTATTTTTCGACATGAATAAACTTATAGGTATGTAAATAATTTTTCTTTTCAAGGATTATAGGACAAGGATAGATGCCTTTAATGTTCAGTTTGACTTAATTTGACCGTTTTTTACATTATTTATTCAATTCTGTTTTAGTCTAATTTTTTTATACCTTAATTTCTAGAATATAATGATTTATTAATTTTATATTTTTTTGAGGTAAAAATTTTATATAGTATATTTATTATAATTATATATTTTGTTAGTTGAATCCAGGAGGAAAAAATTCAATTTCAAATGTATAATTTATATGTTTTCAATTTTTTTCTTCATTACTATATTGATATTTCTAAATGGGACATTATTGAATGAAATACATTGTGGGTTATTAATATTTTTTTAAATATATGAATTAAAAATTTCATATGGATTTTTCTAGGATTATACCACTTTAAAGATGTTTTTATACTATAACAATTGTATTTTATGCTAATGTTTAGTATAAACTGAGTTTATTTTTGAACATTAGCATTGGATATAAATTCTAAACCAAAAATATATGCATGAAAAATAAAAAATAAATGTTTTCTGTTGGATGAGAAATTATTCCTATATTCATCATATGTTGGATGGAAGTTATTTGGTTTAAATGTTTTTATAATTTTATACATTATTGTTACCCTTTTTCCATTCTTTGAACTTCTAATTTGAATTTTTTTGGGATTTAATTATTTAATTTTCATCCAACTTGGAATTTAACATATATAAAAATATTAAGTTTTTATGCATAGAATAATTAATGATATATATTTTTTAATATGAATTCTATTTCATAGATTAAATTAAAAAAAATTTTATTTTAAACTTTTGGATTTCATGCTCAATATTGTGAAATGTTTTCTAAACAGTTATGCATAGTTTATTTTATAATTCTACTTTGTTAAACCTTATTTTTTTCCATTAAAATTATCTAGTAAAATATATGTATATATATATTTCCCTCTTAATAATAACTTAAGGGTCATAATTTTGAAGTAACTTTGAAATTTAATATTAAATTTGAATATCTTGATTAAATTAAAAAAATTATTATTTCATATACTCTGAAAATGAAATCATAATCAATGAAAAATATGTTTATTATGAATTTTATGAATGATACAACTTTAAATAGACTATGATTTTATTTATTACTTTATCTAATTATTCCATTATGATTTTGAGGATATTATTTTATTACTTGTTTTTTTAATTAACTATGGTTTAATTATTGAGTTGCATGTCACTTTAACATTGGAGGAAAACAGAATACTGAAGGAACACTTGAAAGTGTGAATGATATTTCTTCAATTCCATTTAATAATTTATAATTTTAATAATGTTTTAAGAAATTAAAAATAAATTTGTTTAAATTTCATTAATTTTCATAGGGTTATAATATTTTTTTATATTTTAGTTTAATGGGGAAACTTATAATTAAAAAAATATAACTATTTTAATTACGATAATTTATTTTTTGTGAAATTTTTATTTCATTGAGTGGGGTGAAATGATTGAATTGTGAAATGAAATTGAATATGGTCTATGGAATTTTATATAGAATAATTTTATGTATTTGCTATATACATTTTCATGTCATAATTTCAAAAATTTAGATCTCAAATGTACATTATTTGGTTAATAGTTTTTTTATATTGAAATTGAATAATGATTTGATATTCAATTTTTTTTCGAATACAATTCATGGAATTTTAACTGTTGAAAAATTTTGTGTTTCAATATGTATGTATATATATATAATGTAGTAATTTTAATATAATTTTTTCTTTTTTAAAATTAAATAATATTTTTTATAATATTCTGAAATTTGAATGATTTAATATAAAATAAATTACAGTTTTTGAATATTTTCTATAGAAATATATTCTATAATTGGAAATATGAACATAAGAAAAATAAAAGAAATTATTTTTTTCTGAAGTATTAAAAGAATAATTATTGGATTAAAATTATAATGGATTTATAAGATGGAAGTAAATTAATTGAGTTTTCTTAATTTTAGATAAATTTTTAAAAAAATATTATTGGTTATTTTTTTTCAATATATATTTTTAGACCACTTATGAAACATTCCTCATTTTATATTTCATATGATTAAATAGATAAAACTATTTAAATATATAAATTTTTCATGATTTGGGTACGTATAAGAAAATTATCAATTTTATTTAATAAATTTTCAGGATTAATTATGAATAAACTAGTCATTACAAATGAATTATTAAAATGATAATATAGGAAATTTTTTATTCAGACTCAATTAACGAATTATTTTTCCAAAACACCTTCTTCATCATAATTACCAAATTCTCAATGATATAGAAACCAAATATCTTTTATCTCATATTATTTATAATGTATCCACTATATTATGCATGAACAATGAGAGATTTAATTGTGCTGTATGGGATTATAACAAAAATCATGTAAATATTTTATAGGGGATGGAATTTAATCAAGAATTAAATCATAAAAAATGAAAAATGAAAAAAAAATTCTTTTGGTGGATCTAATCTATATTTTCATTATTGATGAAACAAATAAAAAAATAAGATTTATTTAAATATAAATTATTGGTTTTTTGTAATTTGATCACTTTTGATATGGTAGGGTTGATATTAAGTATGTATCTTATTTCCATTGATTTTTTAAAATAATGATGGAAAGACCAACTCATAATGGTTGAACCAAAATGTAATCATTGTCAATCCAGAAGGAAGACATAAAGTATATCTTACAAGATATTAAATTAAAGGGGGTTGAGGATGACTAGGTAAGAGAAATCCATTATTTTTATGGTTTAATTTAATGACTTCAATGAAAATTGTTTAAGATAATTTTCACTACTATATAGGCACTATATATGGAATTTATTGAAAAATTAAGTATAATTTAGTTTTTAGTTTACTATTAAATATTTTTTGACAATATATATATTGAAATAAATGATGATAAATTCAATTTAACCTAGGTAAATTGGAGTAAGACGGTAGTGGATTACAAAATTTTATTTGTACCAGTGGTGCTATTGATAACACCATAAGAATCATCTCACTATTTAGTGAATGGGGAACCTTCAACAATGTCAAATATCAAGATATTTTATCACCAGATTTTTTTATAGGTATAAGTTCAATTTTTCATAATAGAGGACCAATTATTCTCTAATGATTAATATTGTGGTTTCTCTGTTATGGATTGATGTTTCTCAATGAAATTATTCACTAATGTGAAATATAAATAAAGAAGATATAAGTTGGTTGGTGTGTTATAATTAATCATTATATAATGATAAATTCTATCGGAGTAGGATTATTGAGATCTAAGGAACATTTATATTGAAAGATTAGGTAGTGATAAGTTATGTGAGTTTGAATAATAGTATATGTTGAATGATAATTTTGGTAATGTCATTTTGGAATACCTAGAATGAGTAACTCATTTATGAAAGATGAATAATTGGAATCAAGAATTATTATTATGTGGGAAATTAGTGTTGGAAAACATATTTATTTTTTATACATCAATGTAGTGGGACCCAAGTATTTTTAAAAATGATCAAATAATAATGGATAAAATTATATTGATGGAGAAATATATGGAAACATGGAATTAGATGTGGTAGATCAATATAAAATAAAAAATTATATAACAATAAAAAAAATATAGATATGGTTTTCCCAATAAAAGAGGATATACGATTGATTTATCCATTGTGACATGTGCATTTCCTCTAGAGAGAAGTGGAAATAAAAAATGGTATGTTTATTTAATAATAGAATTAAGATAAATTAATTGAGATACATTGTTGGAAAACGGTTAATGTTAGTGTGATACTTATATGTAATTAAAGCAATTTAATGTTATGAGTAAAAATAATTTTTTTGGTCAATAATATATATTATAGACCGATTGAATTTTCTAAGAAACACTTTTCAAGATGATGAGAGACTGTAAATTTTTTGAATGGTGCTATAGAAATATTTTGAGAGAATCCATTAACAAAGAAGATTAATATATCTTATAAATAATTCTAATAGGGATAAAAACTATTTTAAATGAAATAATGTTTATTTTATGATCAATTGAGAATGTTTTTTTGAAAAATTATTTTATAGGGAAATTAGCATTATATATTGAAGTGATTTCATAAAATCATGTTCTTTCTTTATTGAATAACTAGATCAGTATTATTTAGTAATTAATAAATTAAAAACTATTTAATGGCATAGCTAATAATTATATGATTAAATTATGTACACATACTCTCTATTAAAATAAACAATTCATATTAAATATAATAGTAAATGATCACAGTTTAAATAAACTAAAATATGTAATTTATATAATTGTGTAACTACAGTGTTTTAATAAAGGATACATTTTATATTAATTTTCTTTATGATTTTAAATTTTCACCTGACAAAAAACTAATTTAATTCAGTAATTTGTTGACATTATTAAAAATATAATTAATAAAACCTATGAATTCCTAATCAGTCATGAATAATATTTCCAAAATGGAAAAAACATTTTATAATAAAAAATAGTTAATAATTACCTACCCTATTAACTATTCGTTAGTTTATCTGAAGATACTCTTAGTAATTCCACATAAATTAAGCAAAAATAATTCATTTATATTTATCTATATTAAATTTATTCCTTCACTTTTAGACAATTATAACAAAAGAAACATCATTGGAAGTTTTTATTTACATACCTTTTCACTATGATTTTTAAATTTAATTTGATATATATTATTTCCTTCCCAATGGAGTAGGTTTTTCTTCAATATACTAGTTTTTCAGTGTGTTAAGAATAAAAATATTTTTTTTATGATTTTTTAAGTCTAGAATTATTTAGAAATATGTTGGAATACTATTAATTTACAATTATAACATTCAAAGAAAAGATGTTTGAAAATGAAAATAAGTCTGTAATAAAAAAATAGGTAAATAAATAAAATAAAAACAATTTTGTCACCCAATGGAAATCATTGATTCTAAATTCCTAATACCATGCCTAGAAACTATGAATAATTTCCCTCATAATATTTTTTAGATAAAAAATACATATCCAAGATAATAGAGACTATCTTATGGATTGAGTGAACTAGGAAATTCTTTCCAGAGATCCAAATAATGATAAAATACATTATCCCCATTTTCTAACATCAAATTCTTCTCAAATACAAATTATTCTATAATTATGATAAAATAAAATAAAAAAATTATGCATTCATTCTCCAAATAGTGTACAGGAACTAAAAATAAATCCAAACCCAACCTGACTCACACTATTGAAATAGTTCCCAAAACCAAACCATTTCACAAAAATACATGGAGTGGTTACCATCTCATGGTGCATACTATATTATAAAAACACCACTTAATAACCATAATAGTCCAACTAAAAACCTCACATGATGCCCTCCGATCACAATTGTGTTTTAATTTTTATTATTTTGGTATTATTTTAGTTTTTAGGAGTTTTTTATTTAAAATTTTGAAATTTAATGATTTCCAAAATTTCTTATGGTTTAGGGGAACTGTGTTGGTTAACAATGCAAAATGCTGTATCATTTAATAATTTATTTTTAATGTTTGGTGCTAGATTCATCAAACCATATTGTGTCTTTAGGTTACTGTGTGTATTAGTTTTGTCTATATGGGTAACCTATACAATTGGTGAGGGTTAGACGAAACCATGTAGGGAAATATTGTGAGTTTTTATATATCCATCCAATGCCTCCCATGTAGCTTTAATAATCATACATCATTTTAAATTCGCTAAAAACATGAAATTATCATTTTAACATCATTGAATCTTATCCTTTGGAACATATTTTCCTCCCTCTCTCATTTAGAAATTTCCTATGCATGTATATGTAGATTATACACTACCTAATCCACAGATCTCAAACCATCATCTTACATTTTTAGTATATTTATATGGTAATCTACCTATTTTCACTTCAACCTTTCTCCCTTCCTCTACTCCTATTAGATTATATTATCTTCCATGATTCCTAATGTTAATTTTTCACAAATATTGGTTATATGTATCATCTTGGTATTGTTTTATCAATATTTTAGGTACATGGTCCTATCATTGATGTTAATTATGTGTCAAATGTGGATCAATGAATTTTAAACATACTTCATCCTTAAATAGTAGTTCTAGAAGGACAATGACTAGTCAGTTGATGCAACAGACCATTCCTTTGCGTGATGTTGGAAAAAATTTCATCCATGAACAATATCATCTAGATGGTCATGTGACTCATGTTACTTGATTCATGTTGTACCTATTGGATAGTCGGTAGGCATCCACTAGAATATTGGTAGGCTAGCTTATGGCCATTGCATGACTATAATATCCATCTCCAAAAAGTGTCCACAACCAAGTATCTTGAATCATCAGGCTGGGAAGAGAAAATTATAGCATTTAAGAAATTTGAATCCACAAAATCCCTAAATTAACCTCCTAATCATTCATTTTGAAACATAATTCTGCCAATGCTCATATAGAGGCTCTCTATTTTTGTTCAAAGTTACCTTGATCTTATCTTCTTTGTTTTTTACTCATTTTTAATCAATTTTCAATTCAATGGTATTATTGATAACTTCTATTCATGTTCATCCATTATTCATAGAATTAGAAGTGATTCTATTATATGTTTTTTTATATATCTTTAATTTGGTTATTTCTTCTTTATTTCTTGTAGATCTATCATTTTTTCATCACTTTAAGTCTATATGTTTTTTAGTTATGGTGCAGTGTATGATATTATTGAGGTATTTATTGATCAATATACTATAAAGAAATAGTTTTCCTATAGAAACAAGATTATATTTTTTTAATAAATTTTAGGTCCTCCTATCGAATTTTTATTTGTTCTATTTCATTTATATGTGTTCACTCAATTGTTGGTATTGAGAAACCAAAGTTTTATGTAGGTGGATCTATCTATATCATATGTTTGGTGATCCATTAACTCTATTGTTTTCTATATTATTTTCTAAACAATAATTTTTATCATTCTTAAATTGTTTGATATGAATGTGTAAATGGTGTTTTTTTGACAAATTATGGGTTTCCCATAGTTTTGGTAATCAAAGAGTTATTTTCAAAGAAATGTCAAATGGTTTCTGATATTGGTTTTCAATAAATTATTTCTTCCAAAAGGGTTATTTGGAATGTTCTTTTGAAATGTGATAATTCTCTTGAAATATCTAGATAAATTCAACACATGGGAGCAATGGGATCCCTAGTGGATAGTTTAGTATTATTCCTTTTCACTTAACACCATCAGTGGTTCAATTCATGGGGGTGTTCCTCTATTATGAGAAAATATATCCATTACATGTAGAAACATGATTTATATCATTAGAGGTTCACTCCTGGTGTTTAACCTTAATCACTAGGCCCTATATTTATGGGGAACATTAATAGTATACACTAGTTGTGAATGTAATTGGGGTAAAAGTGACCTAGTTGGTCCAATATATTTTATCATTTTGGTTGTCTCTATTTTTCATGGTTTTCATTATCTATATATTCTACGATATGATTTAGTATTTTATATTTTTTAATTTATTATTTGAAATATGAATTGAATCAATGTTATCTAGATTTACTTTAAATCTTTGAAAAAGGGAAATATTTTTAACATGAATCTGAAATAAATTTGGAAAATTTATTATCAAGGCATGTTTTATTTTAAATTGTGAATCTATGTATAGATTGAAAAATACTTTTTATGGAAAATAAATGTGGGATCCAACCAAACCTGTTTAGCTCAAACCCTATACAATCCCTTGGGGTTTTATTGGACTTTTTATGTATTCTATAAGAATAGTTAAGGTTTCATAGTGATGTTTTCAGATTTATATCAATTGGGTATGGGTAGCTGGTGGTGAGATAGTGGTACATTATCTACGTATCACATAAAATATATGTTATATATTTTGGTTATCCTTTTTCAATGATTTTGTATATGTATTTTTTGTTTTATGCATTATTATTTTATTTATATCAATATCGTTTCACTCTTTTTATTAAGGAAAATTTATTAGTGGTTATCTTACACTTTTCTTTTCCATGTATTTTTGTTTGGTTTGGGAAAACATTCCCTCAGGTTGTTTATTTATTATGTGTTATTCACCAACCAGTGCGGAACAATAACATCCTCCAGTTGTTTCCATGGTCCTGTTTAGACCTTAGATGGAAATTTTTCAAAGGGTATTCATCCATGGAAATGTGGGATTTTTATTGATTTTATACTATTAATTTTTAATTGTTTTTTGCATGAAAAGTGTTTGATAACATTTAAAAGCATATTTTCGATGGAAAATGTGTGATTTATGAGGGATATTTCATACCAGTTTATACTTTACTGATATTTTCACATTTTAAGTGGAACATTTATAAAACATGGTCTTCTTTGGACTTTTAAAATTATCATTAATATAAGGGAGTCTTTTGTGGTAATAATGTGGGTTTTAATAAAGAACATGATTTCAAAAATATATTTAAATTATGTTTTCAATACATGGTTGTAAATGGATTTTTAATGGGAGATGTAAAATGGTTTACAATTTATTTGTATCATAATGTTATTTTCGAATTACCAATTATATCTTAATAAATGAGATCTTTAAGGTAAAATGAAACACTAATTATGGGTCCAGTTATTTAATAATTTTTATACAATAATTAAATTCTTATAGGATAAAGTTTTATTATTTTAATGTGATTAATGATTGATGACAAGGTATTGTTACATGAGAGGGTGTCAGAGTTGAGATGTGGTCCATTTTATATTATTTATTATTTTTTAATGTGGTGATGTAATAATAAGTTTTTTGTCACATCCTTTGATTATGTTTATAGGAGCCTTCGTGGTTGAGTGGAAGATTATTTTAGGACATACTAACATTATTTACTAGTTTAGGATATGGGTGATAATAGATATGACCTAATTATATTATGGGATATAATTGATATGGCCCAATTAGACTGTTAGATATAATTAAAAATACCTAATTAGTCTATTGGAGTTGATCAACCTAATTCAATTCGATTATGGATGCTAGTGAAAACATTTTATTTATTGAGTATATCTAAAACAATCTCATGTTAGGACCTATGGAGTTTCCAATAGTGCTTGGTTCTTATAGAGGATATATTAGTGTATCTCTACACCTTATCATATTTGTATTCATTAGCCTTTATTTTGTTATGAGAAACCATTTCATGGTTATAACCAATTATCTTTATTGCTATCATGGTTCCAGTTAATTATTATATTATATTTATATTATGGTTATCATAAATTTCAAAAATACATTTCATATTCTTTTTGAAGTGTTCATTTATTTGAATAGAAAATTATAGTTTCTTCTAAATATTATTTTAAAATATTCTGAAAAAATGGATGAATTTGAATTTATTTTTTCTCATGAATTGAAATATTTTATTTTCATGGTTTTGGAATTTTATTAACATAAATATTGGAGTTTTTTCTTGGGTTTAAAAATATTGTTTTAGGCTAGATGATCCTCACTTTCATCCAAAAGTTTTTACCTTGGTTTTGGGAGGAAAATAGAAAAAATATGATATTTTTTCAGTATTATTTCCCAAAAAAAATATATTTTATAGATTATTTTCAAAAAATAACTTTTGGAATTAATTATTAAACTAACAAGAAATAATATTTGGTTGAATCCTAGCAGGAATGTTTAGACTAAACCATATATATAACCTACTGTGTGTATATATATGCATATCTCATTTTTTTTAATTTACCTTGTTGAAATATCAGGTCGGTTTTTTATTATTTGATTTGTTAGTAGATGGGCTGTGACAAGGTGAGTGACTGAATGGTTACTTGGTGGTTATGTAGTTGTTTTTCAAGGTTTTGTGTTATTTTTTGGAAACATCTATATTGACCAAATCGAATAGCTATATTTATTATATTATGTTTCCACAATATATGTTGATAATGATAATTGTTTATGATTATGTATTTTAGTTTTTAATTTTGTTCATATCTAAAATGAAAATGGACAACCTTATTGATTATGTCTCATTGTGGATACTTTTTTGGTTTATGAAATATTTAAATTTTTTATTATCTAGTATCTAATTATTCATATACACTAGAGTACAATTTATAGATAGGTCTTGATGGATTCATGGAAGTTTTCACTACATGGATTTGTTAATTAAAATGGGTAAAATCATTCACAAGTGCATCATCTTGATACACATAGAATATTTTCTAGCCTATATGGATTAGGTACACCTTTCAGGTCTAGTTGTGGGTCGAGTTACGTGATGTGTCGAGGTAGAAAACATTGGTTCATTAAAATTGGTAACTTATTCAAGGTTGTAATGATGTAATATATTCTTTAATTAATATATTCTCAATTTGGAAGATTCATAATAAGTAGATAGTGATGTTGGACCTTCAAGGGTAGGTACAAGGAGAGACTAGCTTTCTCTTTCTCTCCTCAAGCGTTGTGTTCTCCTTTACAGTTTTTATTTTGATTTATTTTTGATTTTTATTGTTAGATTGAGGTATTAATTATCTATATTTTGATCCACATTGTAATTATATGTGTTTTTATGGGGGGAGTTTTCGGATTTTTGGGATGAAAATGGAAAAATAATTGAAGGAATGAGGTTGCCTTTCATGACTTAACAAACCATATAGTGATCAATCACTTAATTCTATGAAACATTCTAGAAACTATTTCATGAAGGGTGCATGTGACGTCAACACATGTGTCCAATCCAAGAATAAATTTTCACCCCATTCAGTTTTTATATTTTTAGCTGTTGATTCATGAATTTTATTGAGTGGTCTATGTAATTGGGATAGAATTACGGACAATCATGTTATATGATAATGTGAGTTGATAGGATTTTTATTAAAGTGGTGGAATTACCTAACTTATGGGACTATTGTAATTATATATTTCAAGATGAAAAGTGGATTTCCAAAAAATAATGGATTAAGATGAATCATTAGGGATTTTTATAAAACATTCTTTTTTTTTATGAATTTATTTTCAGAAGTGGTTATTTTTAAAATAAAATTAAAAAGTGACATGGTTTTATAAATCAGCTGATGAATTACATGTAATGGATTTTGATCCTTATAAAGTGTGTTTTATTAAGAATTAATTTCTAAAATATAAATCAAAATACAATTTTAAATGTTTAAAATTGAAATGTTTATTGAAATAAATGTGATTTTTAAAAGCGTTAAAACAATTATTTATTTTAAAAGAAGGTAGAAGTTTTCAAAAAAATAGTTTTGGGGTTATTTGGTTATTAACCCATATAGTAAGAGCACCCCATGATCTTTTTATATGATTACCTATAAACAAGTTAATGTGTTTGATATTTTTCTAAAAATTCAACACCAAACCTAATCAAAAGAAGGATATTCTTTGATAAAATCTAAATATTTTGGTATGGCTGTTAAAAACATAGACGCTGAATTAATGATAATGAATAGGGAAAACACTTATAAGAAATATATGTATATAGAAAATATATTATCCAATTAAAATGAATTAAATTCAATTAGTTTAATAAAATGGCTAAACGGATCAATTATTTATTACAAAATTATTTTATAAAAAGTTTCCCTCGATTCGATTCAAATTACTATTTAAAGAAAAAGAATGTGAAATGATAATTTATATTTGATATTAATAGTTTTCTAACACAATTTATTTGTTAAATTTTATGAAATAATAATAATGACAACTAATATAAGAAAAATTAATTTTCCATTAAAAATATATTTTATTATTAAATATTATTTCATAAAAAATAAATATAATAATTTTTGGAATTTAAAATTTTAAAAAAATATTTTTGTAATTTCATATAAGAAAATTTACATATGATGAATTTTTTTGGACTTTTCAATGTCTGTTTTTAGTGAAAAAATACGGTTCCAATGAAACATGTAATTTTTATGACATTATCAATATATAACAATGATATATAAGAAAAAACCCATTTTTGGTAAATAAATATGAATTTATAGTATAACATTATACATTATAAAATATTTTACGAGATTATAAATCCAATGTACAACATTTTTAAAAATAAATTATGTAACAACCCAAGTACTTATGGAATAATTGGTTTTCATTATAGAATTAAATATTTAAATTTATTACAAATTTATGATGAAATAGTTGATATTTATAGAAATTAAGGAATTTATTTTGGTAGAATAGTAACTTGGCCTTAGGAATAGTAACATGACCATTAGGAATAGTAATTTTTCTAATTGAATAGTAAAATAAACTATGAGAATATAAATAATGTTTATGTATCATATAATTATAATCATGGAATATTTATATCATCGAATTAGTAAATAAATGTTTTGAAAAATATAAATTAAGTGTGGGCATTTTTGTGAGTCATAAATATTTAATTACAATTTTATAAATAATTTAATGATTTAAAAAAATATTTTTTTAAAATAGACTCATAAATTATTATTATTTTCTATTTCGGTTATAAGCTAATTTTACAAGACCCTAATTAATTTTTCAAGGTGTCATAAAATCAGTTATAGTTTTAGAATTGTTATTTTTCATGTAAATTATTATTAAATTTAAAAACTAAATTTATAATATTTAGAAAATTATTTTCAAAAATGTAGTTCAATTTTAAATTCTACATGTTGATAAATGGTTGGGGTGATGTTTTGGGATTTTTCTGAAATACAAGAATTTTTTATGAATATTGAAATATGATAATTTATTAAATAAGAAAAATAGATGAATTATTCATTCATGGATGAAGTTATAAAGATATGAGAAACCTTGGTTATATCATAACTGATATAAATACATTTTATGTTCACAATAACCAACAATATTTCTTTCTTTGAGTAAAAAAAATTAATGATTAAAATAATGGAAAACCCTCTTATCCTCCACTATAAATACCTGCCCTCACTCCCTATTCTCCCCACACCTATCATGCTTTGATCCTTATGAAATTTCATTCCAAGATTCTTCACAATACTCTTCCCTACATATGAAACCTTCTGGTATCACAAAAAGTCCACCACCAATGGTCTTAAATAGGTTCTCAAGGAGGAGAATTCAAGAGGTAAAAATCATATTTCATTTTTCATTTATCTTCATTTAAACTCTATTTATTTTATTATAATATATTCACCTCCCACTATCGAATATGAATGAAAAACTAAGTATCTTATATATACTATAATTTTATCATTTTAATGTAAAAATTTATCATCATACGTTTTCTCTTCTACCTTTCATTCAAAAAATAAAAACATCATCTATGATGTGTCAAATTACCAACATTGTGGATGATATGTTTTCAATTAACATTAAAAACTACATGTCAGGTAATAAAAAAATTAATGGTTGAAATATTTTGTAAATTTAATGATATTACCTCTTTTCTATTATGCAATTAACATATATTCATAATATTGAATTATATAATGAAACTAGTTTCTGATTATCAAATAACTACCAAAATGATATAAATGAATATCATTAATATGTTATCTAATGAATCATCCTTATATATGAATAAAAATGATATATGGTATAATTTAATGTTATGAAAACTTGTAAATACTTATTCATACCACTTATGTAGTTTCTCTTCCATTTGAAAAAAAATCCATTACGAACTGACCATAGAAACAATGTCAAAAACACACTTGAAACAATGGAAATAAAAAAATATTACTTATTAATGGGTTGAAATATGTTATGAGAATATCATAAAAGTAATTATGAGTATTAATATTGTCTATAATATATTAATAACAATCTTTAATGCATTATATCGGTTTTTTTGAAAAAATTTGATGTAAGAGGAACCCGGTGTAAGAAATTATTAACCAAATTACCATTCTTTGGGATAAACTTCTACTTAATTAATTATATGTTAATAATATTATTTGTGTAATTTTTTTTTATATTATGTTTTAATTAGTGTATTTATAGTGTATAAAAATATTCCTTTCATTATATTAATTCTAACTTCAATTATATGACATTTGTAAAAGACATTCCTTTCAAAATCCATATAAATGTCCCTTTACAAAATAAAAAAAATCATTGTTTCTTTTATATACTGTATGAGTGAGTTATCAAATTTTCATGATTATTTATTACTATAATGATTCCTTTATAATTTTTCATAGTTATTTTTGAAGTATATGATTTCGTTTTCATGTACCCAAGTTTTATATTTTAAATGTAATTTTTAAAAGAAGGGTGATTTGATATGTGAATGAGTTTTTTTCGTGGGTTTAAATTAGTTATCAAGAGTTTAATTCATGATATGTACCCTATAAATTATTTGAGTTGGTTTTACCCCATTATAGATCATGATATGATGGGTTGAAACCATTATTTCTAAGGATATAATCGATTATCCCCATTATTGGTCTCCACTGCCTTGGGTACTATGGAGATAGAAGTTGACCAAATGGTTATTCCAAGTGTAATGGAGAATGTAAGAGTGATATATAAAATATGTTCCAAGGAAACCGCATGACGTTTCTATACATGATAATGAGTTTTTGGGAAATTAATTTTATTGGTTTTTTATGTTATCACTTGACAACCGATTTCTTACTTTATATACCTCACTTAGCTTTCTGTGATCTTCAAAAGTTTTAAAATTCTTTTTATTGGTTATAAGGATGTGTAAGATATTTAAGGAAGTAATGTTAAATGTAATCACTATTTTTCAAAGAAATCATGTTTTATTCAAATTTTATATATTTTAGAAGTAATTGATATTTTCTGGTAGTATAAGCTCTGTATAAATTTGGAATGTTAGGTATGTGTTGTGAAATAATTATATAAATTTATATACCTAAAATACCGTAAATGTGAATGAAAGTATTATTTTTTAACAAAAAACAATAGTATGTAATATTTTAAGGTTGATTTTTTATAGTTGGTACCCGAGGAAGGTTAAAATAATATTAGGGGTAGGATGATGTTAATAGAATACCATAAATGACTTTTTTTACTTTATGGTTAATTTATAATGGTATATCATTTGAAGATTACCATGTTTCTTTGTCTAATATATGACAGTTCATAATATGTTTTCCTAGAAAAAACAAGGAAGATGAAGTTGGAAGGCACTGCGAGGCTAATATCTATCTGATTTTGCAGCATGGAATAGTGGGAATTAGAACCAAGCAGTTTGTGATAGTAATGGCTCAGCTGACTCGGTAGATAATATTTGGTGGTGTTGATTCAAGAGAGGATCCTGATTTACCCCAAATGAACATGCCTTTTTTGAAACATTTAATGAGGCAACATCCACCATAATTCAGTGGATCATCTAACCCAGTGGTAGCCGAAGGATGGATCAATTCTCTGAAATGATATTTGATGTCATGGGATATTTAAAATTCCAAAATTTACCATTATACATTTACAATTTTGAAGTTTAATCTGATCAGTGCTAATCCAGGGTTAAGAATACTATAGAAAATTTTGTTCTTTATACTTTGGAATGGGATGATTTTATGTGTCTTTTTCTAGGAACATATCTTCCAAACACAATTTTACTGAGAATAGGGACACAATTCATTGATCTGAAGTAGAAAGATAATGATTTTGTAGCAGTGTATGAATCCTATATTATGATACTGGCCATGTATATTCCTAATTTTACTCAGGACATTGGTATTTATATTAACATATTTTACATTGGTTTGAAACCATTTTTACAAAGTTATTTGTATTCATGAGGGTTTACATGCTATGAGAAACTTTTTCTTTACGATGAAAACGTTAAGATGGATTTTTCCAACATGTTTGTGCCTCATGATGACAAAAATAAGAAGTGTTCAGGTTGACAGGAATTTGGGAAGAATTCATCCAAGGAATCAGGGGGTAAAAAAAATAAATTTCCCATCTTATCAAAAGTGTGGTAAAAAGAATATCAGAGAATATATTGTAAATTACTGGATTATTTTCTAATGTGGAAAGTATGGGAACATGTCTCATGATTTCATGGAAAATAATAAAAAAATAACGAGAAACTTATGGTGAGATGATTTAACTATAAGTAATTGGGTCATTTTGCTAATGTGTGCCCATATTTAGTCACTCAAGGGGGAAGTCAACAAGATTTGAAGCATAATGGTGTGGAAAAATCCTTTTCAACAACTTCAAAAAAATTTGAGACAACAAACAAAGTGGAATTAAATACATTTATTGGTTTTAACAAATATTCCAATGTGTTATATGACTCATGGTCTACAACTTCCATCACTTCTAAGATATTTTCTAGAAAATTCGAAATTACAGCTCAATAATTGAAGTCAAAACACTCATTAAAGACACAAGGAATAAATATTGATGCAGAATGAAATTATAAAAATCTACATATCTTTTTATATAGAAAGAGTTTACCTACAAACATTGTTGTATTTTATGTAGTAGAATTTTATGTTATTTTGGGTATGGATTGGATTTCTATTTATCATGCTTTAATAGATTATAGATCTTAATAAGTTATTTTTTTTATTAGTGTTTTTTGTGTACAATAATTAACCCATACCATTGATAACATATTAAAAATATGAGAATATGTTAAAATATAGAAATAAAATTTATCTTACACATATTGATGAAAATAAGGGATCTATCAAATTAATTATGTTCCAATGGTAAATGGGTATCTTGATGTTTTTATAAATTATTTCTCAGGTGATGTTCCTAACAAAGAGGTTCAGTTAACCATTGACATAGTTCATAATGCTAAGAAAATTTAAAAACACCCTTATCGAATGGATCAAATGTAACTTTTTAGAGTTGAAAAATAATTTTCAATAATTAATAGATGAAGGCTTCAAATAACCTTGAAATTCACCATGGGTTTCTCCAGTATTGTTTGTCAAAAATAAAGATGGTTCAATGAGAAATTTTATTGATTATAGTGCCTTGAATACAATCACTGTTAAGAAAAAGTATCCTTTGTTTCATATCGATGATTTTTATGATCAGATCCAAGGAGCACAACTGTTTTTGAAGGTTTATCTAAGGTCAGGGTAATATCAGTTGAAATTAAAAAAAAATAGACAATCTAAGGACCTTGTTTTGAATTAGATATGGCCACTATGGTTTTTTAGTTATGATGTCTGGGTTAACTAATTCACCTGTTGTTTTGATGGATCTTTGGAATAGAATATTTCACAGCTTTTGAGATAAGTTTCTAGTTATGTGTATTGGTGACATTCTAGTATATTCTGAAATTAAAGAGGAGTTTGAATGAAATATAATAGTTGTTTTTCAAATAATAAAAGATAATAATTTGTATGTAAAACTTAGTAAGTGTGAATTTTGGTGTAAATAAATTTCTTTCCTTGGTCACAGTAATTCTAATGATGCAATAACTGTTGATCATGCTAAATTTTTTTGTGAAATAATGGGCAAGTACCACAAATATAACTGAGATTCATAGTTTTTTTGGTAGGATATTACTATAGTTTTTTTGGAATCATTTCACAGTTATCTATCCCATAAACTATGTAAACTCAAAATGGTGTTATGTTTATCTGGAAAAAATAATGTGATGATTTGTTTTCAGGAATTAAAAATAAGATTGGTGAATTCTCCAATTTTGGATCTTCCATCCAGAAATGGTAAATTTTTCATCTACAATGTTTCTTTTTTTAAATTTAATGGTTGTTTCCTAATACGTAATGATCAGGTAATTTCTTATGCATCAGTTCAGTTGAAACCTCACAAGTTAAATTAACCTACACATGATTTGGAATTTTCATCTATTATTTTCTCACTAATTTTTTTGATGAATAATTTAAATGGAGAAAAAATGTGAGATATATACTAATAATAAAATAATTAAGTATATATTTACTTAGAAGGAATTTAACATGTGATAGATAATATTATTGGATCTTTAACACCTTGAAAAATTAATGTATTTTTTAAAAAATATATGGCATTATTTCAAGAAAATATGCTCAGAAAACACAATATTCCAAGGATCTATGAGCCTAGAGTAAATTTTGGAAGATATTTTAGTTATTTAAAGTAATCCACATGCATGAAATTGGAAACTCACAAATGGGTTCTAATTAAAAAATCTGAGGGAACCTTTACTTTCGGAATGAAGAATTTAAATAAGGAAGGACATAACCTTAACCAGTGTAGGTCAAGGGTAGAAGTTTTTTTTTGAGAGTTTAAAATAAAAAAATAAAAATAATAATGTTTACATTATTCAAAATTGTTTCACAATAATGCAATATCGAGATGGATGTTACATTTCATAAATGAAAAATTGTAATGACGGTATGAATTTGCGTAAGAGAAATTCTGAAACACATTTCCTCCATTAATTAATTATCTCGCATACGAGATTCTAGGAGGATCATGGAGTTTCTCTGAGGCCTTGTAGTAAATTCATTGGTGATAATGATTGGTGGTGAATAATGAATCCCCAATGACAACAAACACCCCTTTCTCTTCAAAGAATTTATCCAATGGTGATGGATTTCTGACCAATGATCAATGAGCGACGGTAGTGCGATTCCCTTCATCATCGTCAATCGATAAAATATTCCGGTAGGGGTTTTATTTTTTTCCATTTGATTGAATTTATTCCCTATTCATCATTTCTAAATGAAGAACATGGATTAACTCACTAACAAGTTGACATGAGGATCAGTTGTTCATGCGGGATGGGAATTTTCATGAAACGATTAATAAAATTGTATTAAACCTTAGTGATTGTTTGAATTTATTACCTTATTTATAAGGTAATGAATGATGTCCAAATGAAAAAGGTCAAAGAATGTTTATTGGGTGTTATTGTGATCCATCTCTCTCTTCTTCTGTTCATCGTCGATGAACCCCTGTGATTGCCTCAAAATATTCCGGGGAGGTTCCAAACATGGTCAAACCCCAAATTGACAGAGAAATGGATTGAAGAACATGAAAATGGAGGTAGTGACCTAGGGATCGCAACGAGACTAAAGGATCTGAAAATAGACCACTGGAGTGAGTCCATTGTACTGCGGAAAAACTCATCAGTGCCATGCGGTGGTGCATGACGACAGCGATCCGCGACAGATTTGACTGGATTTCGTGGTCTTGCTGGACCACAAAGGTGACCAATGGTAAGGGATATGGGTGGGAAGTGACACCCACCACATCCTGAGTAAACCCCACCAGATCACACCTGTTGGCTTGCCTCTGAATGTGCTCAGTCAGTTCAGGTCGAGTCGACATGATGGGTCAGGTCAGGTTGGGTCGGCTAGACTGGGTCAAATCGGGCCTGGACCAAACGAACCCTTATTGTTTTACCAAAATGAATATATATACTAAACCGTACATCCAATTGATGATACCCTTGTGGAATCAGCACCCTCACAAAAATAAGGTCATTTTGAGATATACTAAGTGGGTTTTCGTGATGGTTGACATACACATTTTGCGTGAGGAGTACGATCTCCCAAAACAAACATACTACGAGCCTGAATCATGTGGTTGGATATAATGAGAAGACTATGACTATAGGACTAAGTGACTCAATGGTTCTAAGTTACTCAGTGAGCGTAAGTGAATCAGTGGGTCTAGGTGACTTAGTAGGTCTAAGTGACTTAGTGGGTCATGGTGACTCAGTGGGTCTAGGTGACTCAGTGGGTCTATACGATTTAGCGTGTCAATGTGAATCAACAGTACTGGATGTTCTATGACTATGTCTGCTTTACTTTGTTTTCATGGTTTAGATTTATACCTGTTTGAGCTAACAATAACTCATGTATACTTTACTTGGTGTTCATTTCTTTGTGGTCTTACTATTTAGGTTTTGGGTCCTTATTGGGTATTGTGTTACTCACCCCTGCATGGGATCCACCCGCATGTGTAGTGTCTTTTGCAGATGACCGATAAATTGATAGAGACATTGGTGTTCTGAGACTACTTGGTTCCTAGTGATATCTGATAAACAATTCATACTTCTATAAATACAAGCACTGGCCCTTCACCTACCCTTCGGGAAGGGTTTTCTATAGATGATCTATCAGTGACTGGTGAACTCATTTTATTATATATTTCCTTATTGTTGGGAATGTATATGGGTGCCTATATGTTCAAGATATAGTACGGATTCATGGCATGCATTTAAAGAGAATTTCATACCGTGATGCTTGATTCACATCCTGGCTATGCAAGGGATTTCAGGAGGCTTTTGGGACTCAGCTATGCTTGGGCATGGAATTTCATCCCCAAATGGATGGTTAGACAGAGAGGAATATCTAAGTTTTAGAGGAAAAATTTCATGCTTGTATCTTGGACTATGTTCATAGTTGGGAGGATCACCTAAATCTGGTGGAGTTCATGTAAATAATAGCTACCACACCATCATTAGTATGAAACCATTGAAGGTATTGTTTTGGTGACCATGCAGATAAATGTTATTCTAAATTCCTGGGTAAATAAAGAATATGACAATCTCTTATTTATCAATATTTGTGAATAAAATGTTATTATTACTTTAAAGGGAATGCTACCCTCGATGGCATACCCAATACGCAACAATGAGTTTCTTTGAAATCTTACGTTGCACACTAATAATAAAGTAATATTATTTTAAATGGTAGTTAACGCCTAGCCGTTGTAATGTAGGGAATGAACATAACTAACTACAAAAAGATTATATATGTTTGTCAAATATTTTTCAATAAATGTCAGAGGCTTAAAATGTGAATGAATCCAATTTTAAGCGTAAAAATTATAATATTCTATAAGAGGTCGATTAACAGCCATTTGATGGTGAACCCTTTTTAAATCCACTTTTTTACAATTTTATATGTTATATTTGACAAAATAAAATCCTTTTTTAGAGTCGGGACATCAAAATTTACATTTTGTCTGTTTTTCGTATTTTTCGGATAAAGTTCATTTTTCAATGAATATTGAATGATGTTGTATTTTAATTCCAAAACTCCTTTTAATCTAATTTATTTATATGGTTAGATTATATTTTTAATTGGTCTTAATGTGCAATTAGAATGTATTTTTACCATTTAATCTAATGGTTGACATTGGAATTAATTTCACTTTGAAATTGGATATAAAATGTGTCAATCTTTTGATATATATTATTTCTTAGAAACACGCTATTTGTTTTCAAAATGAGAAATAATTATTAAATAAATTAATGAAACTTATATGGTTTGAATTTTGTAAAATATACATCATTTTTGAATTCGGAAGATCAATTATAGCTTAGGGTGAATTATTGGTATTTTTTGGAAAAACTTCTATTTTTGATGAATAGTGAAACCACTAAGTGGTAGATAAAAAAAATGGTTTTTTGTCTAAATGAAATATTACTGAATCAATGAATTGGATTTTAAAAATCCGACATTCATGGTTGTCATTAGTAAGTAATATTTTGTTCAATGGGATGAAAATAATTTTTGTGAATAGTAACTTTTGAGTTTTATTAATCACTATTAGAGGTAATTAGTGTTAGTTGAAGAAAAAATAATGTTTTAATACTATGAAATTACCTTGACACATGTCCTAACCTTATTGTATGATTCATGGCCGACCAAGACAATCCATCGGTCAACTAGGGGACCCCATGGAGCCACTTGGGTAAGAAAATGACATTAATAACTCTTTATTTGAAGTTAAAATAAAAATGTCACAAACATGTATTGTTTTACTAAAACAATTTTTACTTGGGGTTATATAATTTATCTTTTTGACTATAAAAATTAATTAGAAAGATAAAAATATTTCCTACATCATGGTGATTTTTTTATATAATTTTTAGATATTAATTAAATAAATTTATTTATGACACCATGATGATGCCGTGATTACGTCATTAATGAACGATTTAAATCAAATGAAACGATAAGGTAATATCTAAGACTTAAACTTGTATAAAACCTATTGGATGGGTGTATTTCGAACCCTTATCACCTTATACAAGAAATATATCATTATGGGACCTTTAAAATCCGAAAATCATTTCATAATAAAGTAACATTTCATTACCTTCCAAGAGTGCCCCTCCTCCCTCTAATAAAAGGCCCCCACCTATACTCCCTTAACCACACCTCTAAAGCCCTTGGATTGTCCAACCCCTACTTATATTGTCTCTCCACATCCCTATATTCATCCTATAAGCCTTTCCATAGGCATAAAGCTCTTCATGAAACCCTTTTGGTTCAAACCAAGGGGAGTTACCAGATTTAAAGGTAATGTCTTCTCTTATGTTCTTTTGTTTTATTTTGCTTCTCCATCACCCTAAACTATTTTTATTACTTTATTTTGTCACAAAAATAGTATCTTATATATAATAGTATGTTTTTATGATAACTATTTTAGCTACACTTACACACACCTCCATCTAATGGTTAAAGAACATACCGTTTTTGTGGATGGTGAATTACTGCCTCACGAAACGATGACTGTTCAATTATATCCTACCACCTCTCATGGTGGCCATTATGATGTCACTGTATTTTATATATGATATATATGGAATTTATATTCTCTATATTCTTCTGTATTTTATATTTAAAACATACCTTTATGCTTTGAATGTTGTCCAACTGAGATAATTTCATACGAGGAAGTGTGGACTACTGCCCCTCAAGTGTTGTGACTCGTTCATGCAATACATGGAATGTATAAAGAATGAAATTAATGAACATATGTGACCTATATAACATATATATTATACTTGAATTATAATATATACATATATATATATATATCATTTATTTTTAATTTCATTAATATGACAAAGAAATGAAAGTTGTGTTCATGCGTACGTACGACCTACCGTCTCCCTGAACGGTGCATTTCATTTTCTATCTCAAAATGGTATGGAATAGTATAAAAGAAATTTTCTCTGGATATATAGGATATTTCAATCATAAATACTATTCTTGAGATGTTGTACTTATAACTACATGGACAATTCTTTTCAAACAAGATCATTTTTGACTCATGTACCGAACATCGACAAAAACATCAGATAGGAACTCTCATAATTAACTAATTATTATAAAATTAAAATATGTGATATGAATTGAATAATAAACTTTAAAGTAATTTCTTAAGAAATTATAAATTTAGAAAAGTTTATTATTCAGGAATATGAAGAAATGAACAAGACAAGTCGGACATGAGGTAAGGGATCTGACCTCTCTCTTTCTTTTCAAGTACTCTCTTTTATGTCATTTCTTTTATGCTCTATATTATTATGTAGTAGGATGTTCTTTTACATTAAACATAATTTAATATTTATTTTAATGTGATGAGAGACCCCCTCTTACTCTCATTAATTCATTTTAATAATTTTTATGTGGCACCGTTAGGATGCTGAATTTTTTGTAAGGGGATTTCTTATCTCACTTTTAATTCCATGAGATTTCCATTGTTCACCACTTATTTATTTCATGTGGTGTATTGTGTAATGACATTTGAAATATATTATCATGATTATATTTATATTTATGTTATTTTTTTATTCATTTGGGGTTTATTATCATTTGGTCATATGACTCGATTTATTACAACGAGGTAAGGGGTTTTTATCTCACCTTTATTCCCGTGATAATTCATGCTATATTTGTCACTGTCTCCTTTGAGTGGTGTATGTAATGCCTATTATTATGCTATTTGTGTAATAATATTTCCTTTATGGGTATTTACATCAATGTTTTATGGTCTTTCTTTCATGGGGTGTAGGTTTCGAAAGATACCCAAATCGGTAAGGGAACCTTTGACCCTCCACTTTTTGAAAGACTTCATTTTGTTAAGACTTTTAATTAACATCTTGTTATGTTGGGATATGTTATTATATATCCTTACTACTATTAATATTATGTCCAAGTGATGATATAACCTTTTCTCTCTCATCAACTCTTTTTCTGAAATTTTAAGAGATGTAGTTGGGCTTTCGAATCATCGCAAGGGAACATCTTAACCCAATTTCAATTCTTTGGGTTAAACTTATTCTCCTTGAATATGTAATTCTATGAATAGGTGTGAATGACCTCTGATTGATTTAAACTTAATATCCACTTATATTTTGTGTATTATTTTGTCACACATAATTATGTAAATGATTTATCCTTAATCAAAGGATACAGTCTTTATAAGGGTCTTCGTCTCAATCTCCTTTCATTGAGGCATATTTTGTTCTAATACAAGACTTTCTTTTATACGCTGTATAAAAACCTTTGAATTTTCATTTCATTCAAAGGGAATATTTTTTTATGAATAGTTTTACTAAATTACAAAAATGATTGTTTCTTTTAACATACACGGTGACAACAACGTTTTCCATCGCCGCGAGTACTACTTGATTTTTGGATTCCTTGAAAATCTATAATGTTTTTAAAAGATAATAAATACCATATACTCTTTTATGTATTTTGGTATTGAAAATGGTTTTGATAATGGATTTGTTATGTCAATTTATTTAATTGATATATTGTGATTGAAATGTGGAAATTATTTCATTCCTTTATATTAGTTTTATGTCTTATGATTTTATAATGGTACTTGGGCATTTGACATGTGGTTATGTGATAAACCAAATGACAAGTGGTGACGTGAATACCAGGACAGGTGGTTACGTTATAACCTCAATTCATTGTGTATGGAAGTCGGTCGTATGGCTTTTCCATTTAGTGATATGTGTGGATGTTGACCGTATGGTTATTCTATTTAAGTATGTTTATGTCCCAAGTCACCTTTATATGTTATGTGTTCTTTATATGGGTTTTATGGAAATATTTTAGTTACAAAAGGGTACGTAATGAGATTTTATTCAGTGAAGAGTATTTACTACTTCATAAAGGTGAATGGTATATGTTATGATAAAGTATTCATGATTTACTTATTATTTTAAAAAAAACTAACAGTTTTCTTTCTTTGTGTATCCTTTACTGGGCTGTTTGTCCTCATACCATGTTTTTGAAATGTTTTCCACAGGACTTAAAGATGAATAGGGTCAAGTATGGGACCAAGGAAAGACATGCTACCTAAAACATGGAACTAGGCATGTTTATTCTTAAGAGTTTTTATATTATGGATACCTAGTAGAAGTGACTACTTTATAATCTTTCGAGATGTAATAGTTATGTACTAATTCTCTAAAACTCTTTACCTGAAAAGATCCTCTATGTGAATTATTCATTTAATTCATGATTATGTAATGTTTTAATGTAAGGTCTTTATAGTTGGTATCAATGTTTGTTTAAGAAAACTTTAGAGGTTAGGGTATTCTTTAATCACAAGTGACATTATAATAATGGTTAGGATCTCAGAAAGAGTCATAGTTTTTGATGAAGTGAATGAGTTTAAGATAACCTGAATAATTATATCCTAGTATTTACTATCCTCATAAGATATTATATAATGATTCTAATGATATACTCATGTTGACCTTTTTGTTTTTAGTAAATGGCTGGATCTAGTAGGCACCAAAGTAATAGTGGATGTGATGAAAACTATGACGGTTTTCTGAAAGAACAACTAAATGATATGGGAGCTGTAATGAGAACTCATGTTGTTATTCTCAGCCAACTATCAGGAGTCATGATTAACCACTTAAACCATGGTGAGTTCTCTAATGCCTCATGTATGAGATAACCCACTCGATGTGGAAGTTTAGGTAATAATTATAAAGGTAACCATTAGGGTTTATATGATCCTTACTTTTGAGGTAATTATGGGTCACTATATGTTATGATTGAAAATGAAAGGCAAGAGATAAACTTGAGTCTAATTATGTTATGGTTATTTTTAAATATTTTATCTCTTTTTGTGGAATGTTTTAAGAATTATATAGTTTTTTGAAAAAGGACAACAAATAGACCGTGTGACAACCCGTCACATCGGACGAAGCTATGTGAATCGACCCCATAACCAAAGTGCGACTCACATTTATCACATACCACTGGACTACGTGAAGTCCTTGGTTAGTATGACTAATTATTTTTAGTTAGATGATATTATGAATCTGGAATAAGTTTATTATGGGTTATCTATGGAAATTATTAACCTATCATGTAAGATATGTGATTAGGTCAATTACTTTTCAGTATGAGACTTTAAGAGTAACTGATGTTATTTGGAGATAAATGTTAAGAGTTACCTTGGAAGACTATGTGATTAAATCCTTTAGATATTTGGGTTTAAATAATAGTTTGGTTTATTTTCGAAAAATTTTAAGGGAAATTTTGAATTGAATGGTCGTTGTTGAACTTTGGGTTGTTTGACAAATTTTAGAGATTAAGAGTTGGTTTTATTTTTTTTAAAATATTATCTTTTTTTTGGGATTATCTGATATTATACTAACAATTTTGGTTTTGGTTAAGGTCTAAAGACAAGGGAAATATATAGTTCTCTTTTTTAGATTAGGTGAATCTCTATAAGTTTATTATAACACACTTAATGTGAACAAGTCATTCTAAATACTCACCTTTTGATGAAAATATGGGTTTGTGTAAGAAATATAGTAAGAGATGAAATTATACATGAAAAGTAAGTATGTTTCCTTAGGTTTTAGTTAAGCTCATAAATAAATTCCTCAATTAAAAGTAACTGAAAACAAAAACATTTTCTGTTTACTTTTCCTACTGGGGAATCAAATATCATTTAACCCATCACAAGTTTGTGATTTTCTGGTGGTTAACTTTCTACTAGACATATTTTCCAATCACTCTCCATCAAAACATGATGGTTTGTTTTCTCCTTTATATCCATGTTTTCATGGAATCCTAGTATCTTTGGTCTCAGGTGACCTTTTTATTTTTATTTGTTTCTTTTAAAGTGATAGTTTAATTTACTCCTTTTTCGATGTGGGGATTTCAATGAAGTTTTCGAGCCCAATTTTAAATTTGTGAGGACCCAATTCCCAAAAGGGGGGAAGGATGTAACATCCCTAGTAAATAAAGAATATGAAATTCCCATATTCATCAATATTTGTGAATAAAATGTCAATATTACTTTAAATGGAATGCTATGCTCGATGGCATACCCAATACGCAACAACGAGTTTCTTTGAAATCTTACGTTGCACACTAATAACAAAATAATATTATTTTAAATGGTAGTTAACACCTAGTCATTTTTAAGGGCGGGAATAAATAGAACTAACTGAAAAATGATTATATATGTTTGTCATGTATTTTTAATTTTATCCAATAAATGTTAGAGGCTTAAAATGTGAATGAATCCAATTTTAAGCGTAAATATTCTAATATTCTTTAAAAGATCGATTAACTGCCTTTTGATGGAGAACCCTTTTTAAATCCAATTTTTTACAATTTTATATTTTATATTTGAAAAAAAAAATCCTTCTTTTGAATCAGGACATCAAAATTTACTTTTTTTATGTTTTTTGTATTTTTCCGATAAAGTTCATTTTTTAATGAATAGTGAATGATGTTGTATTTTAATTCAAAACCTCCTTTTAATATAATATATTTATATGGTTAGATTATATATTTAATTGGTTTTAATGTTCAATTAGAATATATTTTTACCATTTAATCCAATGGTGGACATTGGAATTAATTTCACTTTGAAATTGGACATAAACAAGTGTCAATCTTTTGATATATATTGTTTCTTAAAAACATGCTATTTGTTTTGACAATGAGAATTAATTATTAAATTATTTAATTCAACTTATATGTTTTGAATTTTTTAAAATATACATCATTTTTGAATTTGGAATATCAAATATATCTTAGGGTGAATTTTTGGTATTTTTCTGAAAAACTTCAATTTTTGATGAATAGTGAAACCACTAAGTGGTTGTTAAAAAACTGATTTTTCATTTAAATGAAATTTTACCGCATATAGGAATTGAATTTTAAAAATCTGACAGACATGGTTGTCATTATTATGTAAAATGTGGTTCAATGGGATGAAAATAATTTTTGTTGAATAGTAACTTTTGAGTTTTATTAATAGCGATTAGAGGTAATTAGTGTAATTTAAGGTAAAAATAATGTTCTAATAATATGAAATTACCCTGAAACATGTCCTTCCCTTATTTTATGAGTCATGTCCGACCAAGAAAATCCATGGGTCAACTTGGGGACCCCATGGAGCCACTTGGATAAGAAAATGACATTAATAACTTTTTATTTAATGTTAAAATAAAAATGTCACAAACATGTATTGTTTTTCTAAAACAGTTCTTACTTTGGGTCATATAAGTTATTTTTTTGAATATAAATATTCATTATAAATATAAAAATATTTCCTACATCATGGTTTTTTTTAATTTTTAGACATTAAATAAATAAATTTATTTATGACACCATGATGATGCAGTGATTACCTCATTAATGAACAATTTAAATAAAATGAAAAGATATGGTAAAATAAAAGAAATAACCTTGTCTAAAACCTATGGGATGGATGGATTTAGAACCCTTATTACCTTATCCTAGAAATATATCATTTTGGGACCTTTAAAATCTGAATAACATTTCATAATAAGGTAACATTTCATGACCTTCCAAGAGTGCCTCTACTCCCTCTTATAAAAGTCCCCCACCACTACTCTGTTACCCACACATATCAAGCCTTTGGCTCGTCCAAAACCTACTTCTATTATCTCTCCACATCTCTCTCTTCATCCTTGAAGGCTTACCATATGCAGAAAGCTCTTCAAGAAACCATTTTGGTTCAAACCAAGGGGAGTTACCCGATTTAAAGGTAATGTCTTCTCTTATGTTCTTTTGTTTTATTTTGCTTCTCCAACCCCCTAAAATCTTTTTATTCCATTATTTTGTAACAAAACAGTATCTCAAATATACTAGGATGTTGATATGAGACTTTTTTAATATAAAATTACACACACCTCCATCTAATGGTTAAATAACACACTGTTTCCGCGGATGGCGAATTACTGCCTCACGAAACGATGATTGTTCAATTATCTCCTACCGCCTCTCATGGCGGCGATTATGATGTAACATTATTTTATATATGATATATATGGAATTTATGTTTTCTATATTCTTCTGTATTTTATATTTAAAACATACCTTTATGCTTTGCATGTTGTGCAAATGCGATAATTTCATACGAGGAAGTGTGGACTACCACCACCTCAGGTGATGTGACTCGTTCATGAAAAACATGGAATGTATAAAAAATTAAACTAAAGAACTTATGTGAACTATATAACATATATATTATACTGGAATTATAATATATATTTCTCTCATTTAGTTTTAATTCCATTAATATGACAAAGAAATGAAAGTAGGGTTTATGCGTACGTAAGACTTACCGTCTCCATGAACGGTGCATTTCATTTTATATCTCCAAATGTTATGGAATAGTATAAAATGAATTTATACTGGATATATAGGATATTTAAATCATTTATACTATTCTGTAGATGATGTACTTATAACTACATGGACAATTATTTTCAAACAAGTTCATTTATGACTCATGTACCGAACATTGACCAAAACGTCTGATATGAACGCTCATAATTAACTAATTATTATAACATTAAAACATGTGATATGAATTGAATATTAAGCTTTAAAGTAGGTACTTAAGAAATTATAAATTGACCAAAGTTTATTATTCAGGAATATAACAAAATGTACAGGAAAATTCAGACTTGAGTTAAGGGATCCGACCTCTCTCTTTCATTTCAAGTACTCTCTTTTATGTCATTTCTATTATGCTCCATGTTCTTATGTTGGAGGATATTATTTTACATTCACCATACTATAATTTTTATTTTCATGTGATGATATATCCCCTCTTACTCTCATCAATTCATTTTAATACTTTTTAAGTGGCGCCGTTAGGGTGCCAGATTTTTTGTATGGGGATTTCTTATCTCAGTTTTAATTCCGTGAGATTTCCATTGTCTTCCACCTATTTATTTAATGTGGTGTATTTTTAACTGAAATTTGATATATATTATCATTATTATATTTATATTCATGTTATTCTATGAATTATTTGCTATTTATTATCTTTTGGTCATACGACTCGATTTATTACAACGAGGTAAGGGGTTTTTATCTCACTTTTATTCCTGTGAGAATTCATGCTATATTTGTCATTGTATCATTTGATTGGTGTATGTACTAAATATTATTATACTCTTTGTTTAATATAAATTCATTTATGTGTATTTACATCAACATTGTATGGTCCTTCTTTCATGGGGTGTACGTTTCCAAAGTTACCCAAATCGGTAAGGGAACCTTTCACCCTCCTCTTTTTAAAAGAATAATTTTTGTTAGGTCTTTTAATTTACATATTGTTATGTTGGGATATGTTCTTATATATATCTACTACTATAAATATTATGTCCAAGTGATGAGATACCCTTTTCTTTCTCATCAACTCTTTTTCTGAAATTTTACGAGACACCGTTAGGCTGTCGAATTTTTGCAAGGGAACTTCTTAACCCAATTTCGATTATTTGGATTAAACATGTACTCCTTGAATATGTCATTCTATAAATACGTGTAAATGAACTCTGATTTTTTTACACTTAATATCCACTTTTATTTGGTGTATTATTTTTTCACAAATAATTATGTAATTGATTTATCCTTAATCAAAGGACACCGTCTTTTTAAGGGACTTCGTCTCAATATCCTTTCATTGAGTCATATTTTATTCTAATACAAGACTTTATTTTATAAGATGTATAAAATTTTTTGAATTTTGATTTAATTAAATGGGAATATTTTTTTAAGAAGCATTTTACTAAACGAAAAAACGGAATGTTTCTTTTAATGTACGTGGTGACAATGACCTTTTTCACTGCTACGAGTACAACTTGATCTTTGGATTCTTTAACAATGCTTAATGTTTTTAAAAGAAAATAAATACCATATACTCTTTAATGTATTTTGGTATTTAAAATGGTTTTGATAATGGATTTTTTATGTCAATTTATTTAAGTGATATATTGTGATTGAAATGTGGAAATGTTTTCTTTTCTTTTATATTTGTTTTATGCCTTATGATTTTATAATGGTACTTGGACATTTGATGGGTGGATACGTGATAAACCAAATGACAGGTGGTTCTGTGAATACCAGGATGGGTGGTTATGTTATAACCTCTAATGTATTGGGTATGGAAGTCGGCTGTTTGGTTATTCCATTTAGTGATATGTGTGAAAGTTGACCATATGGTTATTCTATTTATGTATGTTTATGTCCCAAGTCACATTTATGTGTTATGTGTTCTTTATATGGGTTTTATGGAAATATTTTGGTTAAAAAAGGGTATGTAATGATCTTTTATTCAGTGATGAGTATTTACTACTTCATAAAAGAGAAAAGTATTACTTATGATAAAGTATTCGTGATTTACTTATTGTTTTGAATAAACTAATAGTTTTCCTTATTTGTGTATCCTTTACTGGGATTTTTATGCTCATCCCATGTTTTTGAAATTTTTTCCATTGGACTTAATGAGGAATAGGATCAAGGATGGGATCAAGGAAATACATTCTATCTAAAACATGAAACTAGACATGTTTTTTTAAGAGTTTGTATTTTATGGAAACTTAATAGAAGTGTCTACTTTGTAATCTTTTGAGATGTAATAGTTATTCCCTAATTCTCTAAAACTCTAAACATGAAAAGATCCTCTATGTGAATTATTCATTTAATTCATGATTATGTAATGTTTTAAGGCCGGGTCCTTATAGTTATGCTTAAAATACCTAGGGGAGACAGAACTTATTGATCCAATGTTTTTATGGGTGACCACTGAGAAGGTGAAGATCATCCAAGAGAAAATGAAGACTGCACAGAGTAGGCATAAATATCATGCTGATAAGAGATGAATGAACTTGGAGTTTGAGGTTGGACACCATGTGTTCTTTCAGGTGTCACCTCGATAGGGATTATAGAGATTTGGCTTGGGTGGAAAGTTGTATATGCATTTCATTGGCCCTTTCTAGATTCTAAGTAGAGTTGGTGAGGTGGTGTACCACCTATCACTTCCACCACAGATGCATCGAGTGCATTATTTCATTCATGTGTCGCATCTGAGGAGGTATGTGCATGACATATCGTACTTCATCGACTGGGGTGAGATGGACAATGGCGATGAGGTGAAATTTATAGAGTCCCTGATGGATATTGAGGAACGATAGGAGTAATTCCTTCATGGGTATTCTATTCCTATGGTGGAAATTCGGTGGTAGGACTTGAATCATTAGATGAGAACTTGGGAGCAGGAGGCTCAGATTCATGCTCAATACCCCCATTTGTTTTTAGCCATTGTTTTTCCATTCATGGAAGTAAACCCATAATGTGAGAAGAATGTGATGTCCCATAAATTCTATGTAATTATTTAAAATTATATAGGATTATTTCATGACCCGACACTCAGATTGAACATGATTCTAAGGCTCAGTGAGCCAAGAATAAATGTTTGAACTTTTAGTATTTTTTTAAAATAGGGCACGTGTGTGGCTTTTGAAACTACCAAATGTGTGATCAAATTAAAAATCTGAGGGCCCCTTTGCGTCAAAATGAAAACATTACCTAAGGACCAAACCTCGACTGGCATAGTTCAGGGGTAAAATTTTATTTCAGTGTTTTAATGCAATATAAAATAATTTTATGAAATTTTATATTATTAAAAAAATTCATTATAACGCAATTTCGAGCCCAGTGTTTTATTTCATTAATGAAACAGTGTAACAACGCTTCAAATCAGTGTAATAGAAATGATAAAACAAATTTCCTCCATTTAATGGATTAACAAGGATACATGAATTAGGGAGGATATTGTATTATTCTTTGCATACTTAGAGGAAAATTCATTGGTGAGGAAGAGTGGTGGAAAATAGATAATCGCCAACAACAATAAACACCCCCTCTCTTAAGGTATTTCTCCAATGATGATGGATTGTGGATTGAGGACTTATGAGAAAAGTCAGTGAAATTTAGTTTTTTACCATTTATCAATCTAATTGTCAGGTAGGGTTTTTATTCATTCTGTTTGATTTCCTTAATCCTCCATTCTTCTTCTTGAAATGGTGAATGCAGATCATCTCACTAACAAGTTGACCCGCATTTTGATCGTTCATGTGGGATGGGAATTTTGATGCAAGGATTAATGAAAAGGGATTAAATATTAGTGATTTTTCAAATTTCATATTTTATTCTAATGTGGTGAAAGAATTTCAAAAAACAAGGATGATGAATTTTGCTTTGGTTGTTCTTTGCGATCCATATCTCCCTCCTTACATTCTTTACCGACGGACCCTCGTGGTTGCGTTGAACTCTTACCAGGAGGTTCTGAACATGTTCAGACCCCCGGATCGATGGAGAAATGTCTTCGAGCACATAGAAGTGTAGGTATCAACCACGTGATCATATTGGTACTCTCGGATTGGAAACTGGACCACTAGAGCAAGTCTAGTGACCTACAGAAGAACAGATCGATGTGTGGGCACCGATGACTGCTTGTGGTGGAACAAAGTGGAAGCCGCCTATGGGAGGCAGTGTGTGCCATGGAAAAATAAGAAATCCAGAGAATCTATGATTGGTGGTGATTTGGGTTAGTAGTTATGTGGTCGATGGTGAGTCGTGATAGATGTTGGTGGAGGTTGTGGTCTAGATGGACTGTAGAGGCAACCTGCTGCCCCCACCGTGGGTGGGATGGGGTGCCCGCCACAGGTCGTATTTGGATCCCACCATTGGTGGGACTTGGAAACTGATGTGTCTCTGGTGTACCACACCAGCCAACTCCAGCAGTCCAGGCTTGGTAGGGAGTTTAGGCCGACATAGCAAGCTGGGTCGGGTCAGGTCAGTCCGACCGGGTCAAACCGGGCCCGGACCCAACCATCCCCTTTTTACTAAAATTATCATTACTTCCTAACCATACCCCCAATTTATGAGATGATTATGGGGTTGTGACCCTCAAGATTATTCGGTCCTTTTTAAATAATTTAAGTGGGTTTTCAAGGAGGTTGGCGTACGACCTTTGGCTTGAAGAGTAGGATCTCCCAGAACAAGTATGCTACGAGCAAGATTCTTGTGACTGGCTAGAATAAAAATATTGTGACTACAGGAATAAGTGACTTACTGGGTATAGGTGAATATATGGGTCTGTGAGACATAGTGGTTCAAGGTGACTATGTGGGTATATGTGACTCGTCGGCTCTTGGTGACTCAGCGGGTGTTGGTGACTCATCAGGTCTATACGATTCTGTGGGTCTAAGTGATTCAATGGTACATGATGTCCTATGACAATATCTTATAGTATCTATTTATATGTTATAGACTTATACCTAGGTGATATAAAAGTACATCATGCATACTTTCCTTATTGGTATTTTCTTCGTGGTCTTACATTTTTGGGTTTGGGTCCTTGCAGAGTATTGTGTTACTCACCCCGGCACGGGCCCCATCCGCACATGTCTTATTTTGTGTAGATGGCTGACATTTTGACAGAGACCTTAGAGGTCAAGGACTAAGTGGTTCTCAATTATATCTGACAGATGATTCATACTTTAATGACTATAGGTAGGGGCCCTTCACCTACCCTTCAGGTAGGGTTTTCTTCTAATGATCTATCAGGGACTGGTGTACTCATTTTTTACATCTTTACTTTTTTATGGGCTTGTATACTGGCCCATTTACTATCAATTTCATACTGTTACTCTCACTATTTTTATTGGCATGCGTGGTTTACTAACTGTTTAATTTTTAGCATTTGTGGTCTTGTATATTTTTTCATGTGTATAGGTTTAAATGAACTTATTCTTATTTGTGAGATAGTCATACTTAGAGCTAGTCTGATGCCCCTATCATATTAGTGTAGGGCTTGGGGTAGTCACCGAATGGGCCCCATTGGGATGGTTCATGATAGAACTAATCAAGGATTATGATTTCGTGATTCATTAAACACATGGAAAAGAAAACCTAGGGGTCAATTATTTGATTTGAAAAAATAATTCTACATTTATCATGTTACATTTGGAACATGACCCATTGGTTAATGATTTGATGAATTTTTTATTGGAAGTTGTTGGTGTAGGAAATCATCTGCTTTGTTTTTTGTGTTAGTGAGGTGAACTCTCTAAGAATGAATTATCCAATCATAGAAAAAGATTTTGAGTAACAGAAAAGGTAGAATTGGTAATGAAAGATATGTTTAGTGGATTTAATGTTGATTGAAATTATGTTTTGAGATTTGGAACGAGATTTTGTGTGCCTTATGATTCACACATGAAGAAATAATTGTTTTGTGAAGATCATAGTTATCTATTTTCATTTCATCATTGAATAAAAAATATATATAGAGACCATGGAGATTATTACTATTGGGATGGAATGAAAAGAGATATTTCAGATTTTACTATGAAATTTTTGACTTTTAAACCAGTTAAATAAGATAGGTAGTTACCAAAATGGAAGCTTAATTATTTTCCAGTGCAAGAGTGGAAATGGGAAAAAAATATCCATGGGCTTCATGGTGAGAATTCCAAAGGCTTCTCAATGTAACAATGATATTTTTGTTATTATTTACTTATGAATTAATCTTCACACTTCCTTCCTATTCAAGATATTATTTATTTGGATCAGGATTCTCAGTTTTACCTCATAGATATTTTAATTTTTCATGGAGTTATACTCTCTATAATATCTTAACGTGAATCTAGGATCACTTAAAATGATTGGAAAGACATTTATAATTCATAGGGAATAGAATAAAATTTCAGAATACCCTTTAATCCTCAATCTGATAAACATACTGAGTGATCAATTCATAAATTGGAGGATATGATTTGAGATTGTTCAACGTATTTCTAGGGATGTTGGGATTGACATATTTTGTTAGTTTTGTTTTCTTATAATAATATTTTTCATTCCTGTATACAGATTGAACCTTTTGAAGTAATATATGAGATGTGGGGTCGAACTCTAACATTTTGGGGTGAATTTGGGGAAAGTAAGTTGATCAGAATAGAAATAGTGGAGTAAGAATTTGAGAACGTGATGATGATTCAAAGATACATGAGGAAAGCTCAGAGTAGGCAGAAAATATATGCATATAAAAAGAGGAAACAACTTTTATTTGAGGAAAATGATCGTGTTTTCCATAAAATATATTTTTTGAATGGTGTTATGTGTTTTAGAAAGAAAGGAAAGAAATGTCAATGATTCATCCTACCTTTTAAAATCCTAGAGAATATTGGACCAGTTTCCTAACAGGTATCTTTGTTGCCGAGTTTATCACAGGTACACGATTTTTGTGTGTGTCTCGATATAGAGAATGTATGTTCTAGATCCATCTCATGTTTTCATCCCTAATGTAGTTTAGTTGGAAGAGAATATTTCTAATGAAGAAAATCATGTTCAAATTCTTGATCATAGAGAGAAAGTATTATAGAATATGGTATTCCACCAGGTTTAGGTTTTATGGAGAAAACATAAGGTTGATGAAGAAGCATGGGAATATGAGAATCCTATGAGGGAAAGGTATCCTCACATTTTTAATAAGTGATTAAAAATTTAAAGGATGTAATTTCTAGAAGGTGGGTAGAATAAAACAACCCACGTACATATAAAATATTTTTTCAGTCTAGAATTAAAATTTTAAATTCCTTATATATTTAAAATGAAATAATTTATATTTATATAAATTAAGGAATTTATACTGATGGAATAAGAACATGACCTTAGGAATAGTTATATGACCATTAAGAATATTAATTTGGACAATATTATAAAAACCTCACCAATGAGAATATAACTAAAATTTATATATCATATAAGTACAATTATGGTATATTTTTATCATGGAATAAGTAAATAATTATTTTGGTAATTATAAATTTAGTGTTGGCATTTTTGTGGGTCACAAATATTTAATTACAATTTTATAATTAATTTAATTATTTAAAATAAAATATATTTTCATATAATAGATTCATAAATTATTATTTTGTTTTCTTTTAGTTATAAGTTATTTTATGAGAACTTGATTAATTTTCAAAGGTTTTAGAAAATCAGTTATAGTTTAAATTTTTTTTATTTTTTGAATTAATTATAATTTTATTTAAAAATTAAATTTATCATAATTAGAAAAATATTTCCAAAAAAATAAGTTCATTTTGTAATTGTACACATATATATAAGTTGGGGGTGATTTTTTGTGATTTTTTTTGAAATACTTGAATTTTTGGTGAATAGTGAAATACAACAATTTATGAAATAAGATAAATACCTGAATTATTGAGTCATGAATGATGTAATGATGAGGTAAGAAACATCAGTTCAAACTCACATGCACTAATTTACATTTTTTTCACAATGAACCGACACTGTTGCTTATCGTGAGAAAAATAATAAAATAATGATCCAAACAATGCAACACCCTCCTCTCATCCACTATAAATACCACCCTCACTCCCTCTTATCCTCACACCTCTCAAGATTTGAGCCTAGTTAAATTTCAATCTAATATTGTTCCCAGTCCTCCTCCTCACTTCCAATAACAACTGGTCTCACCAAAAGGTCCAAACCAAGTGCCTCAAGGAGATTATCAAGGAAAATAAATCAATAGGTAAAAATCCTCATTCATTTTTTATTTATTTTCTTTTCAAATATTTTTCTTTTCTTATAATATTTTCTTATCACATTATCCAAGATGCATTAAAAATCCAATATCTTATATATACTTTAATTTTATCATGTTTTTGTAAAAATTCACCATCATTATTTTTCTTCTCTCACCTTTAATCTAAAAATAAAAACAACATTCCTAACATGTCAAATTGCTGACATAGTGGATTATGTGTTTTCAATTTCCATTAACTCATTCATGTCTAGTAATAAAACCATTTAATTATCAAAAAAGTTTGTAAAGTCTATTATATAACCTATTTTATGTTCTATAATTATCATACATGCCTTATATTTAATTATATAAAGAAACTAGTCTGTGATTATTGAAGAACCGCCAAAATGATCTAAACAGATATCATTAATTTTTTAGCTAATAAATAATCCTCATATTTAAAAATTATATATGGTATAATTTAATTTTCTTAAAACATGTTAATATCCTTTCATTACACTTTTTTAGTTTATCTTTCATTCTATATGAAAATCCATTAAGAACTGGCCACGAAACCTTGTAAAGAATGCACCCAAAACAATGGAAATAACATAATATTATTTATAAATGGGTTGAAATATGTTATGAGAATACCATATAAGTAATTATGAAAATAAATATGGTTTTTTATTATATTAATAGCACTCTTTATATCATTATATATAATGTTTTAACACATTTGAATTAATACATCCCAGGGTAATGGAATTATTGACCCAATTTCCAAGTCATTGGGTTAAACATCTACTTCATTAATTATATGGCTATAATATTATTTGTGTTATAAATATTGTTGATATTGTTTTTTATTATATGAATATTTATTTTATAAACATATTACATTAATTTTATTAATTCTCACTTCAATTATGTGATATTTATAAGGTACTTCCCTTTAAAAATACTTTTAAATGACTCTTTATAATATAAAAATAAGATTTTTTACTTTATATATGGTATGTGCGGGTTATATTATTTTCATTATTTTTTATTATTTAAATCATTCCATCATATGTTTTCATATTCATCTTTGAATTATATTATTTCATTATTATTTTCATGGTTTTAAAATTTTAAAACCATTTTTTATAGAAAGGGTATTTTGATATGTCAATGGTTTTTCTCTTGGGTTTAAACGAGTTATGAAGAGTTTAATTCGTTATATGTTCCTTAAAAAAATTTTATGTATGTTTGAGCCCATTATATCTCAATATATGTTGCGGTGATCCCATTATAGCTCATAATATGAAATGTGAGCCCCATTATGACTCTCTGATTCATTGGGTACACCAGAGATGGATGTTTACCAAATAGTTATTCCATGTGTAAGGTTTATTGTAAGAGTGATAAGGTAAATATGTTCCAAGTAAACTCCATGATGTTTCTATGCATGAAAATGAGTTTTTATTTAATGGGTTTTATGGGTTTTTATGTTATCACTTGAATAATGATTTATTTATTTATATACATTACTGAGCAATTTGAGATCCTCCCACGTTTTCAAATGTTTTTTACATGTTGAAAGGATGTGTGAGAGAAATAAGGAACTTGTGTTAAATGTTCTGAAAATTTTTAAATGAAATCATGTTTTATTATAAATGTATTATACTTATCAAGAAATGGATACAGTTTTGGTAGTATCCACTCTAAATAATTATAGGATGAAATGTATGTATTATGTCTTAATTATATAAAACTCTAAATATAAAATGATAATCAATGTAAATGTAAGTAATGTTTTTTAATAAAAATCAAGATTATGGAATGTTTTAAGGCATGTTACTTTTAATTAAAATGTTACTTTATTTGAAAAAAGGTTTCAAGTCATTTATTTCAATCATTTATATTTAAGGGTGGTACTATTTTGGACTTCCATGAAAGGTTCCGACCCTTTATTCTTTCATCTAATCATTTTTTTTCAATAAAATTAGTATCTATGAAAATTTTCCAATTTATGTAAATATGAAAATTAAAATGTTAATTTTTTTTAGAAAAATCATTTCATGATAAATTCTATATATTATAATTCAAAATTCATACAATTATAGAAATTTAATGTGATAAAATTATATGAATGTTTTAAATTATAAGTATAAAACTTGGTAAAAGGTTAAAAATTAATCATTTTACTTAAAATAAATTACAATTTTTAGAGAATTATTACCATGTTAAAAGTAATTTAGGGTAAAATATAAAATGTTAAATTAACCCTAGAACACTGACATATATCTAAAAGAAGTAATAGTGGAGGCTATTTTAGACCCATAATCACTATACCCAATAATATTTTCCCTTAGTTTTGTCTATTGACCACTAAACTTTATCCATACATTATTGAAATGTTATGGGTTACTCTAAAAACGATTCTTCCCCTCACTAATAAAAGGGTATCATCTCCACCACTTAGTGGCTCACATATCTTTCTAATTTTTCCTTCAAACTCTATCAATTTTATCATCTAATAACATTATTATATTTTTAAAATCTTCTAGGAACCTTTAGTTACCATAAGACCATTATTTCCTTGTATATATATAATGAGAATTCATATACCTGAAATGATTATTATCCACTACATAGATTTTTTCCTTAATTATATTCATAAAAATTTATTCTAGCCACAAACATATATTGATAATAATATAATTTCTATACATTAATGATAACATTTTAGGGTTATTGTCATTTATTATTAATAAATCACATCCATTAATAGAAATGAAATTGTTCTTCATGCATATTCATGAACTACAGACAACAGGAGCAATGAACTTTGTTTTTCCCAATCACCCATAAATGATGGTTCCTCAAATAGTTTAATGAGTCAATATGATATTAATAACACCTTTAAGGTTTTTTAACATCAAATTGTTTATCCTATTAATTACAGATTCAAAAAAATATTATTGTTTATTCAATAATTTAAGATGGGAAAACTTAATGGAAAATTATCACTTATTTATAAGTAATGACTTTATATAAATTTTATTATCTTTATAATTTCATAAAATTCAAATTAATCACACTAATAAACACTACATGTGATCATTATTGTTATTTTATTATGATATTACATCTAAACCATCTCTTAATCATCCATTAATCATGGAAGGTTCATGTTTTGGCTAGTTTAACAACCTAATGGAAAAAATTCATTATACTTATTTCATGAATTAAGTTGATAACTTATATACGAGAGTGATATGATATAAATATTTAAATAATGTTTTTTGTATCTTTTAGGGTTATATAAATCTTTAAATCATTAACTATGAATAACATTTCATTTGAAAAAAAACATTGAAATATGATGATCTTCGATTTAATCTTAACGGTTCATAAGAAGAAATGAAATGAAATGAAACTAAAACCTTATATATTATTTAGGAACATATATTACAATACCTTAGTTGATTTAATAGTGATATATTTTTCCAAAATAATAAATTCCAACATGACTTTTACCAAACCAATTCAAAGAAATAAAATATTACTTACACGAGGGATTGAAAATAATAAAAAATAGATAATTTATATTTAATAATTATAAATGAGTATAATAAATGGTTATTTTCATGACCCGACCCTAACTAGGGAATGATACAAAACTACCCCAATCCCACCTCCATTGTCCATGGGAGGCAACAATCACTATAAGTAATATCTTAAATGGGAGGCAAATTCCTAAATGTACCAATACGCACACACCCAACCATATTAATATAGAATTAGAAATGACAAATAACAAAAAATATGGAATATCTAGAAGCTAAACTATGCATTACAAATGTGTACTGTGTACGATAGTACAACAATGAAAAAATAAATGTAAAAGATAAAAATATGTACCCAACCAAAAATATGTCCAAACATAATAAAATTAGAATCCAAACTACTGAGAGAGCCCATATCCTAATCTCAATTCTAAAACCACCATATGTGGTCTAAATCAATTAGCATCCCTAAGCTCCTCTAGATTCACTGCTGACATATCTTCTATTTTCATAAGACATGACAAATATGAGAAAATCTACATACATGGGTGAGTGTAGAGATACCTAGAAGGACTACCCCAAAGATGAAATGAGGGCTATTAAGAGACATAATATGAATAAAGTAAAAATTGATAGTAAATAAGATGTATCTCAACCCAAGAGAAGTTAATAGTACCCTCGTCCAAGAATAAGAGGCTCAAAAAAGTGTTTAGATGGAAGAAACATCGATTCTTTTCCACCCATATCAGGAGATAATACTCATACAACAAAGATTAGCTAAAAATGGATATCACAGGACATACAATGTGTGTATCTTTACAACCCATGGTAAGAGAGAATCCAAATCCATGGACACATATATAGATATAAATATATTCTTAGAAAAAGAATCCAAAAATAAGAGAGTTATGTGATCTCAATCTGACAAAAGTATCTAGGAATATAGTATACTTTTGTCCCCAAAGTCCATCAACAATGTCTAGATTCTCAAGAAACATCCCAAGAACTAACCTTGTGAAGGTCCATGCCTCACCACTATGGTGCAAAGTTAAGGGGTTACAATCTCAATGTAGAAAGACTCTTTCCCTAGTTCATCAATGTGGTTTCCATGTATAATTATTCTCAAGGGACCCTAAACTTTAATTGTTAGGGGGTGTTCAAATATGAAGGACAAGGACCCACAGCATGATGCAGCAGTGGGGGTTCCCTCAGCAGGTCAAGGACGTACTCCCTGATTCAAAAGGGGAGGATTTTATTCAGTATATATAAGACCCTTTCACAAGATTATGGGGGTTTCCACTCTAGTATTATATAAACCCTTGTCCTACTTAATAAGGGTTCCACTCTGTAGTTAGAGGACCTACAATAAAGATGATGGGGGGTTCTACTATCTAGGTCGATGAACTGCACCCCTGGGTGATAGGTGGTTCAACTCTGGTCATCAAAGATCCATTCCTTATATTATATGTATGTTCCACTCTGTATGTAGAGGATCCTTTCCCATGCTGATGGTGGTTTCACTCTATAGATCACTGGTGATCCTCTTCTGGGTCATTACCATCATCGGACATCGCCTCGACAAACAACATTCCTAGAATATCTCACATCATATCCCAAAATCCAAAATTGAGGGCACTAACTCGTTCTATGATAAAAAACCTTTTTGATAGGCTCCCAATGCGATTTTTTTTTTGAAATAGTAGAGATATAAATCAATGATCTTTCTTTTAAAAGGAAACAGGGTGTGCACAATAGGTGATTGGTACCCCATAGTGTGTGGCCCCTCTCTGTTACCTAGTCATGTCCCCAGAGGTACTTGGATAACCAACTATGTACGGATAACATTAATATAGGGTATTTACATAGAATATCTTTAAACATATGCTCCCTCTATGTTCCTGGATGTGTCAGTGTATCCATCTCATGTCCATGTACTCTAGTAAATAGAATGTCTCTTGACATGTGTTCCAACATGGGTCATGTACATGTACTCTTCGATGTGGACCATTTACTGAGGGAATTTTTACATGATGTGTATTATGTCTACATAACATTCCATCCTTGAAAAATCCCAAAACCTAATCCTCTGCATCACAAAGAACAACACGCTGTTTGTTCATAGATCTACACGATATACAATGAAGATTTTTCCAGAAACTCAGATCTGATCTATACATGACCAATTCAATCTTCCTAATTAAATTTCTATAATGTATTTTTCTATAAATGGTGGATCTATTTATCATTTGTCATTTATGTTCAATTGGTGTCCATAAATGGGCATCAATCTACCACATTTGTTCATCGATCAACCAGTACCCCTCTATCATCTGTCGTCCTTGATTCAGAATTCTAATCATCAAATTGATAATCCACAACCTGAAATTACACTATATTTATATGTGATTTTGTATTTTAATTTTCATACATTATTTTTTTTGTGAATATGTGAGTCCTATTAGGCTCTGTACCGCCCGGTAATGTCGAATCGGGAACACAGGGTCCAATCAGTGAAGAATGAAAAAAAAGGTAAATGGATCAATAATTTTTTTACTAATATTTTCCATGAATTCAGTGACAAAAATCAATAATGGTTATATTTTGGTCTACGAAAATTTAATAAAAAATAAAATTCTAGTACGTGGGAGCATGCAAGGCCCATCAATTGGCGCATATCGTAAAAGGGGTTATCCCGCTCAATAAATTCAATTAAAAACATCATAATCCACTATTCAAAAATCCATACCGAAATATTGTATCTTTTATCATCAATGAACATACCTTAAAAATAATGTATTATGTTAGTGTGTTCGCTACACTTTGATATTCTTCTATCCAGATACTTTTCATCATCAGAAGTTGATTTGACAATATAAGGAGAGGAAGAAGAAGTTGTTGATGGTATGTGGGTTATGAGGCTTACCATAGTGAAATATTTATATTAATATTGTTATAAGAGTCCTATTAAGATATATAAATAAATAAATTTAATAAATTTAATTAATAAACCAACTAAACTCACCACCAATGGGTGAGATATCTGAATTCCCCCCACCGACCCATTTTAAGTAACATATATGGTCAAAAACATGTTCTAGACTATACTGTTGTCTCGTATTTTGTATCCAAGAACCAGTTTAATATTTATACCATTTTCATTATAAAACTACATGTGAATAGTATTAAATATATTTAATATACTTATAAAATTAATTTTGGACACACCGAGCCTGGGAATTGTACAATGTCTCATCTACTAGATTAAAAAATATATGTATAAATATTTGAAATTCTTACAAGGTAAAAATTCATCTATAGAACATTCTCTCATTAATTATTTTCATCCCCATAAAGAAACAAAAAACAAAAAACATGGGATAATGAGCTCATTTCTATCTCTCCGAGTCCTAGTAGCACTCTTGAAAGTTCACATGCTACTATAACATGCAAAACAAGGGGATGATCTATCCACATAGGGTCCTTTACTATTGTTCCAGAATCAAAAATAGATACACTATAATGGTGGATCTATCCTCAATGTCTAGATCTCCAAAATCGATGACATGCATAAGGTCTTTCAGTTATCATCTCAGCTATGATGCAGGGAAGACGTCGTGCACCAAATCCAGCTTTGGGGGTTGGTAGTGGTGGTAAATGTCCTTTACAACTCTCCAAATAATATTTAGTGGATTATGTTTCTCAATAATAGTGTGCCTCATTGTCTAAGCCTCAATAATACCAATCATGGGGAGAATATTACAAAAAAATGGTCTCTATACTTGAACTCCGAGAGCATATGATGACGATTGACATAAGATTTGTACCTCCTCTAGGTCATACTCATCCTCCCACAAATGACATGGACCTTCTCCATCATCACCTGTACAACCACTGGACCCAGAAGAGATGTCTCCCCAATATCTTTCCATTTCAAAGGTGACCTATAGGGTCCCCCGCATTAGGAATAAAAAGTTTCCATGTCAATGTTAGAGTGTAAGCTATTGGTGTAAGAAAACCCCACAAAGACAAGTGATCCACCCTACTCTATCTAAATCATTACAATAAATCCCTCAGAATATCCTCCAACACCTACAGAGTTATCTTGGTATTCATATCTATATAGTGATGAATGGATGTACTCATCCTCGTCTAGTACCTAAATACCTCCTACATTCCTATCCAAAACTATGAAGAAAAACTAACTGTCATGATCATTGATAATCATCAAGGAAACCCCATGGAGGAGGCAATATTCCATACATACAACTATACCAAACTATCTATCGAACTCATCTATTAGATGGAAATAAAGTTTTCCATATTTGAGATTTGTTGGACTATCACCTAGATGTATGAATATACCATCTTGGTTGATATAATACCTATCAAAAAATGGAATGTATATGTAATTACATTTCCACTCCAAGATCACAAGGGGATGCAACAAACTGGTCGAAACCTATTTCAAAACCTTCTCACACTGAAAATTGAGTCATAGATAGATGAAATCAGAAACACTTTGTCTCATGATAGACCACCAAAACTACCACTAATGGTCTCATTACATCACCCCCACATCGTGGTTTACAACTAGGGGAGAAGCATGGAAATCATGCATCACCTCCCCCCACATAATGACTGTGACTATTTTCTATTCCTAGAAAAGAATGAAGTGATTACCTCCCTTCTAATATCAATATCATGAGTCTACTATGGATATCATATTATGAAATACCTCTAAATAGATATATCTCAGGTGAAAATATCTCTCATTATTAAGAATTGGAGGAGTCAACCCCATCAAATAAAGAAATGATTAACCCTCCTACTCCACCAGGGCTAGCTTCCTAGAAGCTAACTGCTCAGAACCAACCAGCATCATGTGAGAATATGACATCCAAATATAGCAATATACTATTAAATTAGCTTTTTTATGAGTATAGACTACCTCCAACTCATAGTCCAATAGAATCTCCAACTCGTACCACTATATCAGTTTCAAGTCTCTCTATATGAAGATGTAATTGATACTCTCATGGCCTTAGTAAACCATGAAGAACTCACCTAGAAGCTAGTTCCTCCACATCCCCAGGGAGAAGAGTACCACTTCTATCTCTAGGTAAGGAGTAAAGTAATTCTTCTTATGGGGTATAAACCACGTCAAATCGAATATGATAACTTCTTTCATATGCATTAACACACAACCAAACTCAACTCTTGAGAAATCACAATACACTACATAACCTATTCCCTCGTCTAATAATATCCACCTTATATCAATCATTAGACTAATCCTCAGAACATAGAAGGCCCTATGTAATAAATCATTCTATGTAAAATGATTGACATTACATGTTAGTGTAGTCAAATGGGATGTAATCCAAGATTATTCTTCCAAAAACCTCATGTAGTACCCTACAAATCCAAAAAAACTGTGTACCTCTAAAAATATTTAGTGTGGATCCCAAGAAAGAACTGTATCAATATTTTCTAGTTACATGGATAAATTATGATTAGAAATTGAATTCCCCAATAATTGATACTCATGTATCCAAAATAGGCACATCAAGATCTTACCATAAAGTCGGTGTTCCTAAACAAACACTAATATCATCATTAAGTCCTATACATTCCCTTCCTATGATGTAGAGTATATGAGTATATTGATGATCAAGAAATCCAAAAATTTGTCTATGTTTGGCTGGATAACCTTTTATAAAATCAATAAACACAGAAGTGTAATTATTCACACTAAAGGGAATCAACAGTAACTCCTAGTGTCTATAGTGACATTGGAATGCCAGCTTCAGAATATCATCCTCACAAACCCTCAACTAGAGGTAGATGAACTTAAGATCTATCTTAAAGAACCATCTCATGTCTCAAAATTGGTCAGAGAGGTATTATGTCCTTAGAAATGGGTACATATTATTTATCATGGATTGGTTCAAGTGACTGTAATCCAAATAAAGATGAATACTTTTGTCCTTCTTTTTTATGAACAATAGTGGATATGCCTTGGGGGACAACAAGTGCCTGTTGGAACCCTTATATCAAAGGTCCTATATGTGTAAAAGTATCTCCCAAATCTCAACATGGTCCATCTAATATGCCATAGAAATATCATAGTGGTCTTGAGATGAAAGTTGATATAAAATCACATCTCTCGTTACATAGGTTGTCCCGTAATGTCCTCAGAAAAGATGTCCATAAAATACTCCATAACTAAATAAATCCAGATGCATAAAGATCCTAATACTACAAGTTAAATACTCACTACATGATGGGTGATTATCTATATATTTTTACATTAAACACTCACATTCCCCACATTTAGATATCTTCACCCGAAAATGTGAATCTCATCCCATCAGTATGAAGGCATCTGTCTTGACTGTAGTGATAATGAATTTGGGATTAGATAACGAAAATCCAATACATGTGTGGGATTATTTAATAGGGTTCCATCATGACCACCAATGGTTATAGGTGAACCTCCCTCCACCAAGATATTTCTCACACTACTAGAATATAATTGATATTGAAGAAGAGTTATTTATAAGGACCTCAAAAAAGCTATTGGGCTAGCAACTCAACTAAAAGATCAAAATCTCACAATAGGTGTTTAGAGATGATGGAATGAGTAGAAATTGTATTAACTAACACTAATTAAAGAGTATAAAATACACATATAATACCTCAGATCATCTCATCTTCCATAGAGCCACAAACCTCAAGAGCCTACAGCTGTCTGTGGCCCTATCCACCTGCTTACTGAGCCAAACATGGGCCACATGGTGGTGGTTGTGGAATGATATCATAGCGTATTACACCACCCAAAACATATAATTATCTTAATCTAGATCCACCTCCATGGGGGTCACCTTGCCTCTCTTTGGAGATCCATGATCACGACATTGTCTCCACTATTGAAGTCTATTTTATACTAGTCTATGGTCCTTAGTATGTTTGGTCAAGAATTCCAATTCCATGTGACCTAAACTATCAAAATCATATAACCTCCCAAATATAGATTCCATGGTTCTCTATGATTCCCCAAATCACATGGAATTTTTTGATCATGGGGAGGTCTCCTACATCAGGATCCTTTCGATTGAAATCTTATAGCCCCTACAGATGTCTCAGCCTAGTAACATCCACTACTAGATACAGTTTCCAGACATCCCTATAATAGTAATCTCTTTATCCATTTTTCATGATCTAACATCCTATAATAGGTGGTGATTAAAAATGGAACCATGGTAGAATGAATTTTTCTTTGGAGTCCCTACTCAAAAATTTACTCAATGAAGTAGCCATCTGATATCATTTTGAGGGACTACAGAGTAATGTATGTAAACCTAACTATGTAAAACTCCACTATCACCCCTACCTACTATAGATCTAAAAGATACTAAAAAAATAAATTGAAAAAATGAGGGGTAGTACTCTTTACGAAAAAAATACTCAGTGTGGGTCCTTGAGAGTGTCAAATCATGATCCATTTGGGAAACAAACTTCCACCAGGGATTAGTTACATTGGGGAAAAGGCTAGAAGCCAACATAAACACATGATCCATTAGTGTTTGGATGAGTTTGAAGATATAGACCACCAACTATATCCAATACTCTACTTCCAATGAATATGGATTGCTATAGAACCTCAACTACCTCTAGCACTAGAACTTGTAGAGTTCACTAAGTATGCGGACATCCTCAGGCCAATCTATTGGGATGATCTACTACTCTACAGGTGGTGGTGTTGTTACCATCCCACCTTGAGGATAAATCTCATAGGATAGACCATAAACTAAGACCTCATCACTCATTATATAGTCATTATGATCAAGAACTAGTATCCACGATGGATTTCATCACTGAGGTATCATGAAATTTAATCAAGACATTCCACAGTCTGGTGATAAAATATATATAAAAATGGGAGGATATCCCAATAAGTATTTTCACTGACCCAATACTATATGATGTGTGTACCATTGATCTCTATAACAAATGTTTCGATATGATGAGACAACAAGAAGGTAGTCAGGGTCTTGGTGAATGGATATGTCGACTACTCGTACCATCACTGCATTCCATGGCCCGAGAGCCTCAATCGAAACACATTGACATTGTTTCTCAAAATTCCAACCAAAATTCTCATAATGGGACTACTACATACATCATCTTAAAGAATGAACTACTCTAATAAGAATCATTCATAACCCAAAAGAAACTGGGGCATGAGTCAAAACTTCTGTAAGACCACCTCCATAGGCCAATGGGTACCAACAGTCAACTAAATACATATCCAAGATGGTAGGAATTTACCTTATGTACATTTATGAACACACCGAACCATTTCAATATAGATGGGACGAAAAATAATAATAACATGATGTAATATCTAGTAGGCAACCAAGACATAAAAAACATCATGGGAGTACATGTGAATGATAGTAAAAACTTAAATTTAAAGGGAAAAAATACATTCCCAACCAAAAAGTTGTCCCAAAAGTAAACAAACTAGAATTTAAAATAATTATATGTTTTAGATCTAGATCTCTATGATAAGAAAACCATATATAGTCCAAAGAACAAAATATCCAAAATATACTCTTATGTCACCACTGAACATTCCATCATTTGTAGAAGAAATGACACATGCAGAAAAATCCCAAGTAGGGGGATTATATACATACTTAGTATGATTATTGAATGTTTAAAGGGGGGTAAGTAAGAGGAATAATAGGAATAAAAAGATATTAGATAGTAAACAAGATGCAACTCGACCCAGGGAAGAGAAAGTGAACCCTCATCCACGAACAAGGGGGCCTAAATGGTGTGTGAATAGAATAAATGTAGATTATTTTCCATCCATAAAAGGATAATAACATCATATAACCATGAAAACCTAAACATGAAATGCACATGTAATATCCCATGAATCAAAAAATTGCATGATAGGAGAGTAACCAAATACAAATGTACAAATACCAGTTTGTATATAAGTTGAGCAAAATAATCCCAAGTGAGAGAGTATGGGGATATCCATCTCACAGACATGTCTATAAAAATTGTCAGAATCAGTCCCAAAAGACAATCAGTGATTCCCATCATCTCACACATCTACCCAGAAGTAATTTTTCGATGGTCCACACATTTACACTATGCCACATAGTCGAGAGGGAATAATATCCATGTATAGGACTAGAACACTATCATGTTAGCGTGATTAAAATCTATAATTAATCACATAGGACACACACAATGATGCTTGAGGGGGGTTCCACTTTGATGGTTGAGGACTTGCACCTTGATGTGATAGGGGGATCTACTAGGTAGGCAGACCACCCATAGACAAGCTTGTTTCATGAGGACCCACACCGTATTTGATAAGGGAGTTTACTCAGTAGATAGAGGACCCTTGGCTAGGCTGACGAGGGGTTCCAATCTATAAGATGAGGTCCCACGCCCAAGTGTGACAAGGGGTTCTACTCAATGAATTAAGGGCCCAAATCCTATCCAATAAGATGGTTCCACTCGGTATGTACTAAAAAAACATTCAACCTAATGGGGGTTTCACTCTCATGGTCACTAGTGATCCTCTTCTCTATCAATTTCGTCATCGTGCATCACCTCAATAAGATTCACACCTTGAAAAACTCACATAATATCCTAAAATCCAAAATCAAAGGCCCCATCGCATTTTACATGAATAAAATAGGATAGGATACTCACAAGACACAATATTTGTTAAAATGAATTAGATATGAGGGATTGATGTTCCCTTAAAAAGAAACCAAGGGGTATAACACATGTGATGGGACCCACATGACATGTGTTCCCTCCCTATCACATGACCATTTCTTCGTAGGTACACAAATCACTGACCATCTAGGGATACATAAAATATAGGGGATCTACATAATGTGCCCATGCACTCGGGGTCCTATTCGTGTTCTAGGTCATGTTTTTGTATCTATCACGTGTCCATGTAATTCAGTACAAAACATTCCTTTGGCTGTATCTTCCCACATGGTATCCTACATGAGTTCTGAAATGCATAGCTTGTCTAACTAGGGGAGTGGTCGACGAAATGTATGAGGGATTCATGCTATTCCATCCTTATAAATTCCAAAAACCCTATCCACTACAACATAGGCCCCGAAACATAGTATATTTTTCAAACTACTTGTTGTGTAGTTGGTATTTTTACAACAACATAGATCCTCTCTCCATATGATAGATCTGTTCTTAATCCTTCAATTTCGACCGTATCGTTTCTCCAAATTTTACATCTAGTAATAAATCATCATTTTGTTCCATTTGGTGGCTAAAATTCGACATCCATACTCCATGGAGGTTCGTCACTCGACCAACGCGCCTCTATCACCCTCCATACTAGATTCCAATTTATAATCATCAAATCAACCACCCTAAAACTACAATTCCCTCACACATTATTCTTAATTTTGTTTTCCAATTGTCTTATGTCATTCTACCATGAATCTAGGGGGGTTTTAATTGGGCTTGGTACTACTTGAAAATGTCAAACTAGGAAAACATGGTCCAATATGTGAAAAAGGTGAAGCAACTAGGGATAAAGGAATAATAAAAATGGTTTCATATATAATTTACAAGTGTTATTTTCAATTTATCCGAAATGGTGATAACTAGGGGAGAACTAAATAAATGCTTCAATTCTAGTACAAAGACAATGAAAGGGTAAAAAATTGGTGTAGATCACAAAAGGGATGATCCTGATCAATAAATTTCATAAAAAGGGTTTAATACAAAGATTTATGATTCCTAACTAAAGGTTGTATTAGTTATCTTTGAAGAACATGCTCACTAATTAATGGAAGAAGTTATTATATTCACTATGCTCTGATCTGCTCTGATCCATAGATTCATCATCATTGAATGTCAATTGTCTAGTGGTAAAAAAGGAAGAAGAAACTCTAAATTTTCTTAGGGTTATGAGGATAACCTTTGTAAAATTTCATATAGGTAATCTTATCGGAGTCTAATTAGTATAAATTGATAAATAAAAAAAATTTATTGATATATTTAATTAACCAACTAATCACACCTCCAATGGGGGAGATATCTAAATTCCCTATGCCGATCCATTTTAGGCCATGATTATGTTAAAAAATGAATTACAGACTCAACTGTGGTCTCATAGTTCTTTTCCAATCATCACATTAAGTTTTGTTTCATTTTACTTAGGAAACTTCACATGGGTAATATAAAATATATTTAATATATTAATAAAATTAATTCTGGGAACACATAGCCTTATAATCTTATATTTTCTTAGTTTGATGATCTAAAAATATATGTATAAATATTTCAATGTCTTACAAAGAAAAATTTTGTATCTATAGTTGTATTTAGGAATAAGTTTATTTTTATTATATTTAATTATATTTATTTCATTATTCAGTATGTTTTGAGCATGTACAAAAAATATCAAGACATATTTTGGATATTTCACATCAAATTACCCTATTTGAAAAAGATTTCATATTATGAAAATAATTTTATTTTTGAGGTTTATATAACACCTATTTTAGATATCATATTAGGAATTATATTTTCAACATGTCATTTTAGGTTCAACTGAAATTATCTATTTGAAGGTGTATTGAATTAAAGTCTCTAATCATCATGATTTTTCTTGTCCTGAATTATAATACATTAAAAAATAATACATTTTGTATACCATTCATCCTTTTAATTGTCTATGTACTTCATGTATATGTATTTTTTTCCTAACTATTTCAATATTAGGGGATTTACTAGATAAATCATATTCCCTTATTTATGTGGCTATTGATTTGATTGATTATGTAGTTCTAAGGATTTTTTATTTATTAATCTCTATTTTTCAATAATGATTATAATCTTAAACATATTTTTTAGAACATTATACCATATGATTTTATTTTGTGGAATTAAGTATTTATTTGTTTGGGAAATATTTTCCTTGAAAAAAATATATCTCACTTATTGGGTTATTTTCTCTTGGAACAAGCCACATTTATTCTATGTATGGCTTCTTATCATGTTAATCTGGTATTAATGTTACCATATACTCTTTACCATATATTTTGTGAACATATCATTTTAAAAATTCATATTGGTGTATTTTCACCAAGAAATAATGACTATTTATTCTCATTTGGGTAATGTAATGGAATTCTATAAATCTTTTTTTCAATATATTTTTTTTAAAAAAATTAACTCTGTATTGTTTTTGTATCCATATTATTTTTCTTGATGGGAAATAATCATATTTACCCTTTAATTGAAATGGAGAAAATTGATGATATTGTTGAAAATTATATATTGGTAACATAGGTTTATTATAAATTGTATTTCTTATTATGTATAATTTTTTTATTCAATATGAGGTTCCTTAGGGAATGCTATGAAATGTATTGTTAACTATTATAGTGACTGTATTGGAATTCATTATATGATGAGTGGTCCGCTAATTATATATCCCCTTGAAGGATTGATAGGTTTTGTGTGAAAAAAGTGGTTGGGTTTTTGTGTGCCACCTACCATAACAGGATAGTGACCTAGAACCAGGCCTTGATAAGATGTTTTTGGGTGTCTGACGTTATATATTTCATCCCTATCAGGTCATTATTATTAATATATATTATTTCATTTATTTAGAAGGATATATATTTATCTTAATTGTAATTTGATCATGGATTCATATTTTAACTTATTCCTTCCATAATATAAATTCCATTTTTATGCTATGATTTCCTCAGTCGTATGTTTACTTTAGAGAGAGATTGATGTCACCCCTTATTTTGTTTCAATTTTCGTAGGTTATTAAATAATTTATTACACATCATATTTTTATAAGGATAATGTGTGTTAATTAATTTTTGGGATTTTTTACCATTCATTATGGATTAAGTAGTTTCATAGAGTGGGGAAAATGTATCCTTGATATAATGAACATGGGTTTCATGAATTTATATTTCATTCAAAATTATATAAAGCTATAAACTATAATTATCATATTAATATAAGATATACAATAATCATATATGACATTGAAATTTGGTATTATTATATCATGTCCCTTAAATATACTATCAAAGTGAGTATGTAAAGTATATGTTTATGGAACTATATCTTAGAGGACATGTCCAGGGTTTCAAAAAATAGTATCAAAGGAAAGTTATAGATAACTTTAGAGGTAAATATTATAGTCGAGGATAATTCGTGGGTATATACGTTATGTTTTTTAATTATTTAAATGGAATTGATATCCTTATATGGTAGCATATGATTTAATGTTAGTATAATATTGTACATTTAATTTGTGGATTAGGAAGAAAAAATATTTGAAATCCCAAGGAATAAGTCTTTGTAATATATTATGTTATGTTTTTTTCATAAAATATACATAATAAAGTTTTTCATATAAATTTATCCTTGTATGGATAATGTAAATTGGATGTTGTAGTAGAATTGTTGCACGTAGGAGTAATCAATATGTAAAAGGTTGCTTATAAATTGAAGGAATCTTCACTCTAATGCATGTTGAATGTGGCAAAAATTACAAACCAGGATAGATAGTACTGGGGTATATTTTTTGGGGGATCAAATTCTCAATAAGAAACATTATGAAGTATTTATGAATGATTATTACTAATTAATTTTGAAAAAAATATAAAACAAACCATAGATAAATAATGATTGAAAAAGTAGAGTCATAGGTTTATCTAAAAGTATAGTTTTATTGAAAACAACGCTATTATAAGGGAATTATTATTTAGATTTGTTTTTTTATATTCATATTTTTTATAATACCATATCTATTTTGTTTTTTGTATTTTTATGAAACAAGATCATGAACATAAACATAAGAATGCAATGTTCGTAGAAACAAATGTGTCTTATAACTAAATAATGTAAAATACAGAAATGATTAAGAATTATACTATTTTATAGTTATGATAGGAAGTATTTGTTTCTTAGTATGACCTAATTAAATTGAGATTTACAATTTAACAATTATTACACTTTTTTATATTCTCAATTTTTACTGATATTTATGGATGATATTCTGGTATATTTTAAAATTTATGAGGATTATTTGAAACATTTAAGGATTGTTCATTAATTTTTTTAAATTGTTGGTATGAAATAATATATTAATTTTTATTAATTACCTTCAAAGGTTATTTTTTATATGTTTTCATTTTTGGGGATATCTATTGGAGAACAAATTATTGAAGTATGAATAACTCTTAGATTTAACATGCACATGATGTTGAGATAATAAAGGGTTGTTTGATATTAAAGAAGTTATATTTATTTGGGAGACCATGGGATTTATAATTTATTCATGACATATTTGGATAATGTAATATCATTTTTGGGATAAATATATATAGTGAATAGTATGTAACCCTATAGACCATTTTTTAATATAATTTTTGGGGTAAATATAGATTTGATTTTTAGAGGAATATATAATGTAATCATTTTTTTAATGTCTTAAAGATTCATATAGGGTTTGATAAGTGTATTATATTGAGATTATATAATTATGGTATATTTATACATTTATATATGATTGATTTTTTTAGGAAAGATAATTTTAATTTTTATATCATTAATTTAATTATTATTGGGTTTATAATATTTTGAAAAAGTTCTTTATCATTTATGATATCTAATTTAAGGATTTATTTAATAAGTATGAGTTAACACAACCCAATGTAATCTAGGACAAACCAATAATAATAAATATTAAAATGATTATGATATAGGGTGAATGTACTTTGATACTAGTTGTGTTTTAAGAACTATTAGCTAACATGGTAGTGTTATAAACTGATACATCATGAGATTAAATTTTCAAGTGGTTATTTATGAAAATTATTTTTTAATGGTCATCATTCAAATTAACTCTCCTTGTTTTAGTCAATCTTGAAGCATGATAAAACCACATTAATAATTAATTCCAATGGCCATGTAAGAATTTTCCCAATGAAAAACCAAATGGAATATCTATTGATGTTATAAATATTGAAATTTTTCCAAAATGACTATCAATAATTATGACTAACAACATGAATACAGTTTAAATGAAATGAAACCAAATAATATAAGGATATCATATGATATAAATTCATGATATCAAGATAATTAAAAAAAAATATGAAATTTTATATATGTTAAAAATATTGGAAAAACACTAGAGAAAATGATATACATGTGGAGATTATGGTTATCGAACTCCCAAGTGAAAGAGAATGACAGATTCTATAAAAATTATTTTCTTTAATTACAAGAGAGTTGTGAAATATGAAGACCAATGTTCTAATCCGAGCTATAATAAGGAATGTAGTAACCAAAAACCATGAATTCATGAAAATTCATATGAAACTACTACTAATATATAATATAGTGAGTTTTCATTCATTATTTTCTAGCGGTGTTTGTTTAATTTTGAGTTCCCTATATAAATTACTATGAGTCAAAGTATAAGGATTCAATTTATTTTTGGGGGGAAATATGAAACCCTGAGATAATAATATATGATTATATATTAATAATTCCAGGTTTGAGATAGATTATTCCACAAAAAATACTAAACATAAATGAAACATTGAAATGTTTCTATGAAATATAAATATTTATTTAGGATCGTAAACCGTTTTACATTTACTTAGTGAAATTAATATGCTTAATCGCATTATGAATTCTGTGTATAATGACCTGAACATTATCATTATACTATCTTTAATTATATGTAAATAATTAATTATCATTCATTTGGGAATCAGTTTTGGTATATAGGTTTAGATAATATTTCATTATAATACATAAAAAAAATTAATGCAATGTGGACACATTTAATCAGCATCCATTTTTTCAACCATATAACACATTCAAAACAAAACCTGATTTATTTTCATGAAAAATATTCATGGCTTTCAACTTGACCTCTTCCTTTACCTTACCCATCGTTAAATCTAGGGAAAAACTTGTACAATACGTGGTATGATCACAAATAGATCTATAAGGGACATAAAATGAAGAAAACCATAATACAAGTGAAAAAATTTAAAATCCATGAATAAAATTTTATTTTAGTCAAAAAACATTTCAGAGAATGTGAATTATAATTAATTTAAAAATATCATTTATATTACCTTTTGAAAAAAATGAGTTCTATGAAAACTCATTATTATTCATAGAAAAGTCATGTAGGTTCCATATGAGATCACCTCATGTAACCCTACTTTAAACCATATAGGACCTTTTTAAATTGGTATAACTATACGAACAACATCAAATATAATTTTCTAGAGAAATTAATCATTACCCAATGAATTTGTGTGACATATTGGAACAACCATCATATATAAAATATTGGTCTCACTGGAAATTTATAACGGGGTTCTAACATTTTTAATCAATTTATATGGACCATATGATGAATATAAAATTTTATTCTATCATGTTTTCATCATAAAACATTTTAAAAACACTTTTAAACTTTAATGTAAATACCTTTCATATGCCAAATTATATTTTTATTTGAAAACACCTTTTTTTAATACCAAAATACCCAAAAAATTGAGTAGTATTATTAATTGAATAATATATGAAATATTTTAATGGATTTTATTTTATATATAATTGTTATGGTGGTGGAAGAAGTGGTGTCATTATATAAGTGAAAATATAGCATTCCCATTGATGTTAGTAATGAATGTCAAAAATTTCATAAAAAGATTATTTGTTTAGAGAAAAATTAATAAAATATATTAATTTCATTTAAAAAACACTCATTTTGAAAAAAAGTCTTTTTGAAAACATGTATATGGATGAAAAAGAGAGACAGAAGGAAAGCATTAAATGTATATTTTTTTAAAGAAAGGACCTTATCAATTAAAGAAATAATTGAATTATTGGAACCAATAAAGTGTAAAATTTTTAAAAAAATAATGCAAGAAAATATAAATTCCTGATATTTTAGGTCCAATGGTGTGTACAAAATCCTCATAAAAAATATAGGTGCATAACATCAATATATACCTCAATGAATGAAAATTGGGTAAAAGTACCTTACCTTAAGTCTCAATTGTCATGTACATTTTTTATCAACCTAAATAATATATTGATGTTAATTATTAAATTGATTGATAAATTTTTTATGATTATTATTCCTATAATTTATCTCAATACCATGTTATATATAATTACTTGATTAGTTAAGTTTATGTGGGTTATTTTGATGATATTTGGATTATGTATCAAAAAGTACTTTGGTAGGACGACCATTAGTCAAAGAGGTCATTATTCAATATATATAAAATAATAATAATGATATAATTATCATATTTTTATAAAAATTTTACTTTTCAAAACAAATATTGAATGATAGGTATGAAAAATGAATTTACTTATGATAATATATGTGGTAGGCCATACATGTGCATGAGTAACATTTCCAATTTTCAATGACCATTATAGAAAGAATGTATGAATTATTTTATCATTATGTACTGATAAATATTTAATAAATATCATATAATTTAGTAACATAAATGTTTAAATATAATCAATGTGATTTAGTGATGTGGGAAAACTCTCATTGCTTTGTGGAGACTGGAGTCGACACATCAACGAAGGACATTATCATTTTTCAGTGTAAGAAATAAAATGATACAACATCATTTCATAAGGATAAATAGATCATGAATATAATTATTATATAATTTATATGAAATATATTTACTAACATTATTTTTATTACATTCCATCTTAGGTGTTATTGAAAAAAGACTCACATCACTTCAGGATGTAGTAGTCTGTTGTACACACGAGCAACACTATCATATCTCCCACTAAATAGAAAGTAAGAAGTTATATTTTCTAAAACAACTCCATGAGTAGAAAAATGTTAAAAATATAAAATATATAACATTAATAAATAATTGAAACAATAAATTAGAGGCGATGATGGAAAATTATTGACTTCGTTTCATGATGTTATAGTCCCCCGTACAGACGAATACTGATTTTGTATCCAATTTTATCGAAATAGGAGTTGAGTTTAGGTTCTGAAATTAACATAAAAAACATAATTATATTAGGAATATATTTTTATTATAAAATATTAATTAAAAATTATTTAAATGATTTAGAATAAGAAATAATATAAAGATGCTAGATTATACAGGACACCTATTTTTTGGGTAAGATCTTTAGGTAAAAACCGAAATTCTTGTAGAAAAGATTTATAGTAAAAATAAGGGATTGAAGTATTGGGTAGGAAATTAGGGAATATAATTGGGAAGCTATTTCCAGATCCAAATGGATTTAAATGAGTGGTGAGCAGAGGATAGTTGGTGTCCACTTATAAGTGATGTTAGTGGAACACTTGTATTATTTGGAAATGAAAAATGTGTACATATATTTTCAAAAGAAAAATTCCACGAAATGGGAAATTATTGAGACATACATATGATAATGTTTAAATATTAAAATAAAATATATTTTTTAAAAGGGTTTAGGTTATTTAATAACATAAATTTTTAATTTTAAAGAACAGGTAAATTTTTTTACAGTAATTACGGTATTTATTTTCAACTAATTTCAAAATTAATTATGGTAAAAAATTATAATTGATCATATTTGGTAAAAAAAATTTGATCAAAATAGAGAAGTAATTTTATCAAATTCAATTTATATAAATATAATATACTAATTTAAGACAAAACTTGAAAATGTGACGATATGTCTGGTTTTTAGGAAGTGAATTTTTCGAGGAGCATATGATTTTATGTTGACTTTATAATAACAAATTATCATTTTACGAATTTAAATTTACATTTATTGATATATAATTTAAAATTTTCATTTAATAAATTCCTCATTATTTATTATCCAAATTAATAAAAATGGATGAACCTTATTCGTTTGAAAACATTTTTCAAAGAAATACTAGTTTTAAACATAAAAAATAGATACAAAAATCCTACAAAATGTTAATTACAAATTAATTATGTGGTTTAAATATAAAAAAAATTAATTAGGTCACATTAAATCATACTCAATAAATAATTTAACTTATAAATTACATAATTTATTAAAATGAAAAGACATTTTTACAGAAATTAGTATATTTCACTTTTCACTAAAAATAAATATATTCCAAAAAATCTACAAAATTTAGCTTAAATTAAAATTTATATCATGATTTCAAATATGGAAATTAATTTTTCAAAATTCAAATTATATAATGTATGAATTATTATTTTCAATTAAATTTTATAATAAATGTGTTTAATAAAAACAATTTCCTTATTTATTTGGAAATTACATAAAATTTTTATAATGATAATAAAAATATTTTTTATATAAATAAAAATTGAAATTATTTCATCTATTTTTAATTGGATTGTTATATTTCACGCTTCATAAATTATGTCATCACATTTTTATTCACTTTCTATATAAGAGGGGATAATTTTACATCTTTTCATTTTTATATTCTCATGATTCACCTTCAACCATATATGTTTTCTATAAAACATTAACATGTTAAATCACCAGAATCCATAAAAAATTATCTAATATATAAGTAATATAAAAAGGTTTCTCCTTATAATAATGGTTCTCTTCATACATAACTACATTAGGCCTCAAAATAAGAGAGGAATCCAACATATATTTTGTTAACATCGATACATATAATGCTTTTCTTACCTCAGATTAACTCGGATGTACGGAAACTTGGTAGGAAACTGATATAAATTTCTATAGGATTTCATACAATCAAATTATGTATGGAAATAAATTCCCATTTCTACCAAAACACATAAAACATTTCCCTGTATATACTTTAATAAATAAATTAATACTGACCTAGAATGAAATATATTTTCTCCAGTTGATCAAATATATTTTCTACCATATCGAAGCCATCCTCATGTGTTTCTTTCTCAAATTAATATTATCAGTACATTAATATTCCATATAAAATACCATAATCTTATTTTCTACAAATTCTTAAAAAAATTTGGTGTTCGGTTCTATTTTCTATATAATTCCACAAATGGATCCATATTTATACTGAATGTAAAGTATTTTTATAAGAAAACTCAAGAAAAGAAATTTGATGATACCAAATTACAGTGTGATCTATTTAACAAGAAAAAATCATAAATTCAAAGTTCTGAATTGTTTAATCATTCATTCCATCATATTGAGGATGAGACGATTTAGTGAAATTTAATTCCACACCAAACGAATTATAAAGACATTTCCATAAAATAGATTTTAACTTGAGATCACTGTATGATTCAATAAAGAGATGTACTCCATCTTACCTGAATATCTACTTTATATAGAGTTGGGAAATATTTTCCAAATACACAATTTCTTAAATGGTAAATAATTGGACACATTTTTTAATCTTTTAATAATAAACCAATTTTCATTTTTAAATCATGAAGTCTTTGGTAATAGCAAAAAAAATCAATTGATATATTTTACCATTTTTTCTTGAAAACTAAAAAATGCTGAAGAACTCTCTTCATTAATTGTCTTTATGATTTAACATTCTGAAATGTCAAACACTTCATGATAGATTCAACATTATATCATTTAATTGCATCCCCCATTAATACACATGAATATTACATTACATCATAGTGCTTCCCAGATTAATGGAAGACATAGAACCACAAGATTCAATAAAAAAATATTTCTTCAACTAAGAATAAAATGGAAATGATAATATTTTTTAAATTTAATATGCTATCATTTTCAACATTTAAAATTAGGAAACATAAACACCATAATAGATTCCACCTTTTCTTTCAAAGCATGATCCTTTTTTGGCCATTCTTAATAATTTCTAATAATGTTGGCTATATAGAAATAAGAAACAAAACAAAGGATGTCCCCCAATCCACAACATCTTTGCCAAAATTTTTCAAATAAGTAACCAATGTTTCACTTTCTGAATGTGAAATGGTTAAGTAATTTTTTTTCTGAAGTCATCAACCACATTTTTGTCTTATCCAACATGTTAATGAGTCCTTAAATCATACTCCTGGATATGTTCAATCCATCTTATCTATCTCATGTTCAATAATTATGAGTGAATATATACATCAATATTAATTGATATGTATATATTACACACATTATTTTATACATCAATGCCTTTGTAAATCAAAAAATAGTATCTAATTCAATATCAGTTGTACAATAATATAACTCATGAGGTTTCAACAACATTGAAATAATAAAAACAATGAAATCATTTATTTATTATGAAAAAACTAAGTCCCATCAATTAAGATTCACCTTAGATGATAAATTCTCTAATTATAGAAGATATGAGAAATAATGGAGAATTAACCAATCCTATTTTTAGTTCTTGGAAATATTAACCAAATATTTTTCTAAATCAATTCAACTCCATTTCTAGGTAACATAATTATTTGGATAGAAAACTGAGAAATGTGTTCAACACACCATCTATATTACCACTTGAAGCTATGAAAAATATCAATCATTATGATATTTTTGTGTTATGTAAGTTATTTAATAACTTTTGTTTTATGGGGGTCAATAGTGTTTCCATATTTAGAAATAATGTGTCCATATAAAAAACTCTTCAAAAATTCACACTTACTAAATCTTATATATAAATAATTTTTTACTAATGATTTCAAAACAATCCATATGTGTATTTAATGTCCCTCCTCGGATTTAGAATATAATGAAATTTAATCACTAATCACAACCAAAAAATTGTTTAAGAACTCATGAAAAACACTATTCATGATATCTATAAATACAACAGGTGACTTGGATAACTTAATAAGATTAAATAAAAACTCATAATTATTATATATTCTATGAATCATAGTAATTAGAATATATTTATCCTTGAATTTCAATTAATGGAACCCCATCAAGAGATCAACCTTCAAAATATATTATTCTTCCTAGAGATGATCTAATAAATAATTGTTATGAGGAAAATGATACTTATTTTTAACAGTGTTTTGATTCAATTTACTATAATCAATAAAAAGAATCATTTAACCATTTTTATTTTTAATAAATATAATCATTGAATCTCATGGTTATTTTCTTGTTCAATAGAAACATTTATCTAACAAAATATAAAATTTATTTTTCATTTCTAATAGTCACAATTGATCTATTTGATATGTGGTTTTAGAAATAGGCTTCACATCAGGAAATAACTCAAAAGTAAAATCAACCTTCATGTTAGTAATAACACAAATAATGTAATCTATACAAAAATCTATGTATTCATTCACTTTTAAAACATCACTAATATATATAGTTTCATTATTTTCAATAATATGACCTAGCTAATATTCACAACATCTCTAATAAACTTCTCTACATATTGGTATGTTATGAAATGTATGGAATCAATGAATAAAATATTATTTGATATATAATATATCCTAACATGATAAATTGAAATACAATCTAGACACAAAATGATATCAAACTCTAATGTGTCTAGTTTAACAAGATGTAGGAAATAACATCCAACTATTAATAATAAGTAGATTCAAATAAATCACAGTTTCTTTAATACCTCCTCATAGAGTTTTCACTGAATGTTTTATCTTACTTTCATGATATTATATTCCAAATTTTCTTGCAAATTTATCATAATGGAATGAATGAAATGATATAAACTCAAACAGTGAGTTGGAATAATTCTAAAAAATACGTATCAAACATTTTAACACCTAATTTGAGGGCCCAAAATCATCCATAGTAGTAGAAAAATATTTTTATACACCCATTCTATTCTAATCATGATGATTTCCAGGCTCATTTCCTAACAAAAATCACCATTAAATGGGTATCAGTTACCCAATTAGTTGATTCTTCTATGTTATTTCCCTAATAAGCTTGATATATATAGATAAACATTACTCATCAGTAAAAATCACATAATTTCATACAAAATTATCATGGGTTCTTTTTACCACACTAACCATAAGATTATAACATCATTTTCTGACCTCCAAATTTAGATTTTATATGTTTCCCCAAATCCAATTATTCAAAATAGTCCTGAATATTATCGTCAAGGCCACTAAAGTTTTAGAAAACTCCATTTAATTTTTTTTTCACAATAAACAACATTCTACTAGATTTGAAATTATGAAATGATAAAATACCTTAATAGACTTGGTATTAATCGTGTTTAAAATCAATTCATTTTACTATCAATGTCCGGAACAAAATCTACTATTTACTTGGACAATATTGTAATGTTGGATCCATATATTTCGATATAATCTTCATTTTTTTACCTTAGTTATATGAATTTTTTCTACCCTGATTTGAAAAACCTTAGGGAAATATTTCCCAAACAAGTGATCCTTAATTGATTGCCTTTAAATTGAATCAAAAGCTTATTTAACTCTGGTACTCTTAACCAAAATCCATAATCAATCAACTTCATATTAATGAATATGAAAGGCATGATTTTTCATTTGATGTTTTAGATATCCCACAACTTTAAATATCTTTTATATTGAATTGATACATACTTTGCCTACCACAAGGTTAGCTAATCTATATAATTATTGGGGATATTGCCACATTAAAGGATCAACCATAGATAAATTCTTTTGGGGTTGGTAGATTTCTCCTCTAGAATGGACACCAACACAATTTATAGTTTTTAACTAATCTATCACCACAAAAAACTTACCATCATTAATTTCATCCCTATCCAGATATATAATTGCATGGATAATTTCATCTTTCTTCTATCTTACTAAAACATCCATATTTTATCTGTGGAAAAAATTCTTAATAGACATAGTTTTGATGAATAAATATGGTAATATTAAAAATATATTTCATTTGAACTTTAAAAAAATTAAAATTCATTCAAATGAATGATATAAACCTTATAATATCCTATATATTTGTTTAAATAATTATTTAATATTAATAATAAAGAACCTTCCATAAACATGATAAAATATTTAGTTTTAAGTCATGAATTAATTCTCTTATATTTTAGGATCTTTTTAGCCTTGGTGAATTATAGAATTGGGATCTACTCATACATAACAAAAAAATATAATACAAATGGAAACATCGTATAATTAACAATTATTTCCATCACATTAATGAAGTTTTTAAAAAAACAATTTCTTTTGATGGAAAATATTCAAAAATTTCTACAATACCTCTTTCCTTCTCTTACCCATCCTCAAATCCTATGAAAAACGTTTTAGAAGTGTTTGATGAGTAGAAAAACACAATAAGAGAAATAATAATCATAAAACCGTTATTTCAATGTAAAATTTGAATATCCATGAGAATAAAAATCTTAAAAACAATTTCACATTCCAAAAAAGGGAATTATAATTATTTTAAAAATATATTTTATTTTATCATTTTAAAAAATAGATTTCCATGAAAAATAATTTTTAAGCATAGAAAATTAATTAATATACCATGAAACATACTAATATAGAACCATTATAGATCCTTTACAAACTAGAATATCCATAATAACAACTTATAATATAAATATATCAATAAAGTATTCATTACCCAATGCATTAGAGCTCTATCCGGGTGAAAAAATTATATAATCTATATCAGGACTACCTATAATCTATTTTAGGGCTCAAGCCTTAGTAAAAAATTTATATAGACCATATAAAGAATAAATAATTTTATTATTTCAGTTTTTCATAATTAAACTTCTTCAAAAATGTTTTAAACTCTTATTAAAATCACTTTCATATATCAAAAGAAAAAGTGAATTTAAAACAAATATTCACTACCAAAATAATTTTTTTTAAAACAAATTTTCAATAAATAAATAAAAAACATGGATGGGGTTATCTATGAAGAAAACATGAAATATTTTAATAGAGTCTAATATATAAATAATGGTTATGGTGGAATAAAAATTAATTGTGTCTGTATATTTTAAAATAGAAAATTCATTTGTTTACATTTGTAATAATAGTAAAATATTCCATAAAAAGATAACTTTTTTCCAAAAACATTAAAGGAATGACATAAATTTTTATTATAATTTTATCATGTCTATATTGAAAACATTTTGAAAATAGGGACATGGAACCAAATGAGATTTATTGTGAAAAACAGTAAAATATAATATAATAATAAAATGTCTATTATCACTTTAGAAATATTTTAATCATAATCACCATGAAAGTATATAATTAAAAAAAACATTAAATACCATGAAAAAAATAATTTCATGATATAAAATTTTGAAGGGGTTGCATATAATACTTTTAAAAGAATTTAGGTACATAACATCAAAATATGCCCCAATGAAAGGAAGTTGAGGTGAAGTCCCATACCATGAGTCCAATGTGGTGTATATTCTATTCAGATTCCTAAATAATAATCTTTTGTTAATTAAATAAATTTATTAGAGAATTTTTCTAATTTTATTACTATTTTTATTTCAAGTATTTCCATGTCATATAAAATTAATTATTTAATTATTTTTATATTATGTTTTTCGATGATATTTGGATTATTTGTACAAAAATGGATCTGGTAGGTTGACCATTGGTCAATGAAGTCATTAATAAACATATTGATATTAATATTAATAAAATAATTATAATTTTTATTAAACATTTATACATTTGAATATAAATCATTAAACATGGTTATGAAAAATAAACCATGTTACGATCATAAAGAAGGTACGACATATGTACACATGACCAACTTTACCATATTCAATTGTAATTACGGAAAGAAGGTATGCATAATTTTACCTTTCTATAATGATCATATTATCATAAATATAAAATTAATTCTTTATATATAGTTATATATATATCATCCATGTAGTTTAGTGATGAAATAATAGTCACAATGATTTGTGGAGGAAGTAGTCAACATGACTAGGAACATTGTTATATTTTTTCAGTGTAAGAAGAATTATTATATTTTACCGATTATAGAGAAAAAAATTTCAGGAATATAATTATTATTTTACTTATATAACATATATTCAATAAACATATCTTTATTACCTTTCTTTTAAATCATCAATGAAAAATGAACTGCATCACTTCACAAGGAGGTAGGCTTCCATGCATAGGAGCGATGTTATCATATCCCCAATAGAGTGGAAATTAAGAAGGTATTTAAATTTTAATAACCAATAAATTAATAAATATGTCAAAAATATCATAAATATATATATATATATATTAAATATATATAATCACATCAATCAATTAGAGGACATGATAGAAAATATCTGACTTTGGTTCATGAGGCGGCAATCCACCATACACATGAATAATGATTTTATACCCCTTTTGATGGGAGAGGATGTGAATTTTTCTTATAAAATTCACATAATAACACCAATTTATAAGTGATTCCATTTTTGGTAAATTCTAATAATTTATGGTTATTTTAAATAATTATAAGAAGATATAAATAAACAATATTCATTAAGAACAATACATCTTCTTTAGGAAACCTCGTTATCTAAGAACATATATCTTTTATAGGAATGATTAATGATCATAATAAAGTATTTAGTTCATTGTTAAGGAATTAATTTATATATATGGGAAGGAATTGGTGGAGAAAAAGTTAATTTAATTTCTGATTAGTATAGGAGATTTGGTGGCCTTTTATAAGAGAAGTGAGTGACAAAGTTGTGGGTTTTTGAAAAGAAAACACTTTACAAAATCTTTTCACTAGAAACAATGTTAAAAAATTGGTAATTATCAATTTTTATACATTATATGAGATATATTTATTCGTAAAATATATTTTAGGAATGTTTTTTTGGCCATTTAGCCATTTTATTTTTAGTTTCCCCTGTAGAAAATCTGTTTTTAACTTAACCATAGTAAATAATTTTTACATTTTTCAGTACTCATCACGGTCAAAAATTATGTTGAAAATTTTATATAATATAAATTATAATTATTCAAAATATGAAATCCATTTTAAAAAATAATATTCACTTAGGTGTAAAAAAAATTAAAACAAAACTAATAGATGCAATGAAAAATCTAGTCTTTAGGGTGTGTATTTCTAGAAGAAAAGAAGATTATATGTTTACTCTTTCCCTAAAAATAATCCTTAAAAAAATTTAAATAAATATTAATTAATAAATAATATTTAAATTTAATTTCAAAAAATATTCATTATGCGTTACTATAATTAATTAATATCGACAAACATTATTAATTTTAAACTAGTTTTCTGAACAAATCCCATTTTTAAACCCAAAAACAAATATATACTAAAATACGTTATAAAGACAATTAAAAAGTAATTAAGATGATTAAATATAACTATATATTAATTATTTCACCTAATATAATATTTAAAATATAATTTAAATATTAAATTAGTTAATTTATTGAAAAGAGAAGGCTTTTTTACGAAAATCGGTAAATTCATTACTCACTAAAAAATTAAAATTTTCCAGCAAATGTCAAAATTTTCCTCTATTATAATTTTTATATAATGATATCATAAAGGAAGCTATTTTTTATAATTTAAATAATATAATATCGGAATTTATATTTTAAATAAAACCTTTTAATAAAAGAGATTATTTAAAACAATTTGTTTTTAAATTTAAAAATTACATAATATTTTTATAATGAATATTACAATGTAATTACTAAAAATAAATATTAAAATGATTTATTTAATCATAATCATATTTATTTACATTCTACCGCATTCTATAAATTACATCCTTATAATATTATTTAGTTATTATATATTTCGTTATATATTTCTTTCTTTAAATTATCATATTCCCATATTATATCTTTTCCCATATCGGATTTCCATAAAACATTATCCTAGAAAATCACTTTATTCCAAAACACTTTATCTTGATGACCAATAATTTTAACACTCTTTTAATTATACAAAATTTTCCCTTCCATATAATATACTTCAAAGATCAAACCATGAGTTGAATCCGACACATATTTTCATAACATTGAGACATGAAAAATGTTTTATACATCAGATATACTCAGATATATGGCAACTCAGTAGGAAACAGATCAAAGATTATCTAATATTTCATATAGTACAATGAACTTTGTACATAGCTTCACTAGTTTAAAAAATGAATAACACTTTTCAATGTAAATTATTAAAGAAAAACATGACGACCAGCATCGAAAGAATGGTATTTCATCGAGTTATTCATTTAACTTTTCTTGTAGCTTTGAGACGTCCCCATTTCTTTCTAAATATACTAAAACTTATAAATTATTTCCTATATCTTATATGGTCCCATCAACTTATTATCTCATATTTTATCCTAATAAATCTACCTCTATACACCACTTTACATATAATTCATCAAATGTTGACATCTGTATACTAGAATGAAAACTATTTCTATAAAAAATTCATCCAATGAAATATGATAATCTAAAAAAACATGGTAATATATTGAAAACGTGAAAATAATATTTTCTATGTTCTAAATTTATTTCTCATGCAACCATTATATTTAAGATTAAAATATTTACTGAAATTTAATTTAGTACCCATTGAATTCTGAAGTCTTTTCCAATAATTAGATGTTATCCTAGAATAACAGTATTATATAATAGAGAGAGGAACTAAATTCAACATGTGTATCTCCATTAGACATAGTTGAGAAATATAATCCAAATATATAGTCTCTATAATGTGATGAAAATTCATAACATTATTTAATTGATCAATAATTACACCAATTGAATTGTTACCTTGAGAAGTATTATCTAATTACCCTATAGAATACATTGATATAATTTTCCATTTCCACAACGTAAATAGAAATGGTTTAGGAATTCCTTTTGGTAATTTTACTTATTTTTAACAAATGAAAAGTCAGACACTTCATTGTAATGTCACCAAAATCTCATTTAATTCCATCCAAAATATAATACTACAAAATGTATCAATACATTTAAATGCTTCATAGATTAATTAGAAACATAGGTATATGAGCATCACTAAAAAAACTATACATATATGAATCAATAGTCACACATAATATTTTTCCAAAATTTAAAACACCTTCTTTATTTGAATTATAATCAAGAAACTTACCTTTCCCTATAAATTCTACCTCTTCTCACAAATGATGATCCTAATTATAAGATTTCTTAATTATTTTTGAAAATTCATTTATAAAATATCAGGAAACAAAATAGGGGTTTCCCTATATCCACAATATCAAGGAAATAATTTATCAAATTATTAACAAAAGGGTCATATTTAAAATATAACATGGTTAATGTATCATTTTTTCAATTACACCATCAACCAGTTTTTTATTAATTTCTATGAATGTAATTAATCGTGTAATCATAATTCAAAACCAGTTCCTTTAATATTATTTTTCTTATTTAGAATTATTTCTATGTGAATATATATAACAAAATTTTTGTATTAGTATATATTTTACATTTTACTCAGTAAAAATGATGCCTCTAAAATTTATATAGAAAAAAACTAGAACACTTAATTCTTTATCATTTGTTGGGTAATTTAACTCCTGAGGATTGAACTAATGTGAAGTATACACAATTACTTGATTACTTTTCATTAATGAAAAAACATATAATTTCAAGAAATCATTACTATAGATGATATATTCATAATTTTGGGGATTCTAGGAGAAAAATGAGGCATTCAAAAATACTGTTTTAAGTTCCTTGATGAATTCATTACATTATTTCTTCCAAATTAATTTAACTCATGTTAAAGATAACATAGTCAGTGGGACAAGAAACTGAGAAAATATTTCTACAAACCATCAGTAGTAACTAACAATTCCAAAAAAATATGAATATCTATAATATTTTTCGGTCATTTCCATTTTCTAAAACTTTTATTTTAGTAGGGCCAATAGTTATGCAATCATTAGTAACAATGTTTCTAAGGAAGGAAATTTTTTACAACCAATATTTTCTCTAAGTAAATTTTTCATACAAGTTTATTTCTTTACATGTTTTTGAAAATTTCATTTGTTCACTTTAATGTTCCTCATAAATTTTAGAATATACCAAATTTTCATTAATAAATACACTGAAAAACTTGTCCAATAAAAAATGAATAACTCTATTCATATGTACCATAAATATAGTATGTGTACTAGACACCCTGAAGGCCCTAAATATAAACTCATAATTCCCATATCATGTTCAAAACATTGTTTTAATAATATTTTATTCCATCAAATTCAACTTATGGACGAAACCTAAGATAAAACTCTAAAATATTATATGATCCCCTATGTTGATCAAAAAAATAATCAATATTAAGAAAATGATTCTTTTTATTAATATTATTGTTATTTAATGATCTATAGCCATTCCAAAGTCTCATTTAAATATATTTCTTCATAATAAACAAAAAAGGAGGGCCCTATGGTGAAGTTCTAGGTTGAATGGATCATTTATATAGTTAATACTGCAATTTAATTTTCAAGTATAATATATCCACTTAATCCATTCAATAATGGGTTTTATGTGATACGCAAATACTTTAGAATATATATTTTTAGAGTAAATATATTTTCCTTGTTAGTTTGTAATGCTCAATGCATTGGGTTTTAACAAAATGCCCTACTCTATTAAAATATTCTCTAAACATCACCATTATAACCTATCAATTAAATTAGAGGGTATGAATAGAACTAACTATGTTATGAAAGTTTTTATTCTAAACATGTTAATTTTTTAACTGGTGATTAGAAATCAAAATAATAATCATTTAAAAGAAAAAGAAAAGTTTGCTGAAAACATAATATTTTTTCTAAAAGATTGTTTAGTCACGTTTCATGGCCATAAATTAAAATTAAAATTTTCAAAATTCATGAAAATTATTTTAAAAAAATAAAATAATTTTTTAAATCATAATATTAACATTATATTAGGTTTAATTATATAATTTTTTCTAAAATGTTCTATTTTTCGAAGAATAATAATAAATAATAAATTTTAATTGAAAACTACATTATTTTAAATTATTTATAAAAATAATTATATTTTTAATTAGTTTTAATGTAAAATGAGTAAAGTTATATATCTGTTAATACGGTTTATGTCATTTTAATAATATTAATTTTTAATTATTATACAAACACTGTAAATATTGGATCATTATGCCTTTAAAATAAAATTTTTAATCACGTATGTGGGATTAATTTTTAATTAAGATTTTATAATTATGAGATTGGAATTTAAGAAATTTGATAAATATATTTTTAATTAGAATAATTTATATTTTCTAATCTGGTAAACATTGTTTTCGACCATATTTAATTCTAAAAATAGTAAATAAGATTACCTTGGTTAAGGTAAATTTTTGTTTAAAGGGTGTTAAAATAAAAAGATAAGGATTATAATGATCTAAAAACATGTATAAAATATATATTATGAACATATTACAACTTTATCATGTCTAAGGATCTATAATACATCATTTTTAACCCTTTTCTAATTGAAAAACGTTTGTACAACTTTTTCATTTCAAAAACTGCAAGTGTACCACTACCCTCGCTTGTAAAAGGAAACCCCAATCCTAAATTCATCAAACCTTCACATCCTTTTGGATAAGAACATATCTGACAAAATAATATAAAAAACTCAATCCCATCATCATTTTATCCTTATTTTGGGCACAATGTCCTCATTCTATGTTTTTTTGTGCAATTCTACAATGGTTACTTGAAAAAGAGGTGGCATTCCTCAATAAGAATATTTATTATATATCTTCCATGACCTAGATACATCTTTAATAAACCCTGATGATATTATATATTAAATATATTAAATATACCAAAATGTTTTTATTTTATGGGAATGACAAAAAATGTCTCTACTTCCATCAAATGGGTTACAGAATCAGTATTCGTGAGTACAATGCATGACAACCACACGAACCAATGTAATTCATTTTCCTATTACCACCTATCAATGTTAAGTATAATGAGATATATATAGCAAATATCTTATATTTGTAACCTAATTTTACATTTTTAGTCATTATAAAAAATATATAATTTTACTTTCCAATCTACTGGGGATACGACAGTCCCTTGTGTGTACGGAAGGCTACCGACCCACAAAGAGATGTTATTAGTCGTCACCTAACACTTTACATGGATGGTGATAATGAAAAACATAATTATTACATGTTGTATAATTTAAAATATTATTATATTAATTAAATATTTATCATTATTCATTGATATTATAGAATATTATTTTTTACTATTTCACTCGCATAACGAAGATAACATTGTTTGTGTATGTGTGTATAATCACCACCACTTAGCGATCTGAATATCATATCATCACAAGAAAACATGGATTATATATATGTATATTTAAAGAAATTATATTTTGTTTATGATATTTTAATCATTCCTTAAAGATAAAATATTACTTATTTTCTTCTTATATATCATTGAAAAATGGAAACACTACCGATGTGGGTGTACGACCTACCATATCCATGATCATAACGTATAACATTTATCAAATCAAAATTTTATGATTGGTATTACAATTAATATTTATATATAAATATTATAATTACTTCATTATTGTTATTTTATAAATTATTGAACAAAATAATATAAAAATTAATAATAAAATTCACGAAAATAGTCGAATGACAAAACAAGGAAATTAACACCTGAAACAATAAAAATAATGAATGACTCTAAATTAATGGTTGATAAGATAATTTAAAAAGATCATTCATGATATTATAAATATTAACATTTTCTACTATATATAGTAATTTTTTTAAAACAGTATAAAATTGGGTAATGAATGTTCATCTAAATTGAAACATGATGTAAGAGACTTCATCTCAATTTTACTTCATTGAGGAATATATAAATATTATGCCCAAAATTTCTTTTATATGGTGTATATAATACCCCTATTAGATTTAATATTATTATTAATTCACAAATAATGATATTTTATGTTTCAATTGGAATAATTTCATCCAAGGGGATTGACATTAAAATTAAAAACTAGTAAAATATATTGTTTAACCTCACTTTATTTTTTTATTTATTAAATTTATCTTTAATCAATCAAATTCATGTGATAATTATTCAATAGAAACTAAATTTATATTAAATATACTTATTCTTTTATTATGTATATACTTACATCATAATCCCGAAACAACTTTTACATATAGTTTTTACCTTGAAATTTATTTGATTAACTGGGAAAATATTGTTAAATATATATACTTTTATCAATATGGATATTTTATGCTATTGAAATATTTAATGAATTAAATATGTCATTAGATGTACTAGGAATGATTTAGATAAAAAAACATCTTTGGGGCCTATTTATAGATATCCCCTCAATGCATCAACAGGTTTACGAGGAAAATCTTTGGAAAAAATTAACAGGGTTGTATCTATTGTTTTAAACTTTATTAAGAAAACATAATAGAAGAGGTTTCAGGATGCCTATGATCATGACCACCTATAATTAAGAATTTACTTCATTTAGTGTTTTGTATTTTTTATAATTCATGATATTTTCATAATGATAATATCTATAGATGTATTTCATTTTCAGATTATAGATTAAATGAAATGAGAGTTTAGTTATTTACCTTTAGATATTAATTATGAATTATCTAGTTATGATATCCTAGATATTGATGAAATTTAATGTTTATTTAGTTTTTTACCAGTCAATATTTATTATTCTTTATCCTAACATGATAGTGAATTCATTTAAATGGAAACTGTGTTCAATTATTTAACATTCCATGTTGCCTATGATTGTTGATTAATTATAGCTTCCATTGTACATAACCCTTGCCAAGAATATGAGCTCACCCTTAGTTTGATTCCTTTCCACATGATATGAAGAAGAATTATTGGAATTAGTTTTCAAGGATTTATTTTACTTTTTTTTGTTATGTATCATATTTTATATTCTAGTCCAAATATAAAATGTGTATCACGTATCTATATATTTTAAAAAAATGTTAAACAGATCAGTCCTTCAAGATTTTACTCATTATATATATGGAAATGTAATAATGAAGGAACCAACTCTAGGTTAGCAGATTCAGGATGGTAATATTTGGTATTATAAATTGTTTAGTAGAATCTTTGGAATCTATATTAAGGAAACAACAGATTAGATAACATAACTGTATGATACAGTTTGCTAAGGAATATACAATGTGGTATTTCATAAAATATACATCCATATATTAATACAAGAAGTATACATGGTTCTCTCACAGAGTTACGTAGAGGTAATAATTCCGGAAATGATGCATCAGGATTAAAATGATCATCCATTAGTTCATGAAAATATGTGTAACGGGTTGAATGTACCTTAAAAAATGATCATCAGGATTAACATGATCATCCAGAAAGGGTGCATCAGGAAAGGGTGCATCAGGATTAACATGATCATCACGTTTATTGAATTTCCATTAAAAAAAATCAAAATTCTGTTTCGGGATCTCCGGACTAACGGGTTGATCCACAAATCTCTTGTTCTTGTTGGTATATATTGTGAGATATTTTATTTGGGTATTTTCAAGCTCTGTGATTATCCTCATGTTATCTTAGTGACTAAACTCTAATGAACAGGGCTCTGGTAGACCCGATCAACGCTCGATTCCTACTTTATAGTTGTTCTTGGCGTGTTCTTAGAAGTTAACTAGTCAACATGAGAGAAATATTGATTAAAGACCATCTCAGTAAAGAGGGAAATAATTGGGGTCCATTTACATGGGCCAAGCAAAGAACGAACCACTAGAGCATGTCCGGTGGTCCACCAAATGTTCTACCACCGTATCAGCTCCAAAAGAAGTGTTGGCCACATGGAGGATGGTAAGAGCGAGGGTCGCTGGTCGGGTCAATGGATGGGTGGAGTGGTGCGCCTTTCAGTGCACCGTGGTGGCAGGAGACCATGGTGGTGGTGGGTGGAGAGATGTGGAGGGATGGTCTTTGTCCGTGCCATCCGGGGGTTGGCGAGCTGTGGTCCATCGACCATGGATGGAGGAGGCCTCGTTTCTATGGGGACAGTGGGTGCCGGATGCAGTGGAGCTACCATGCCTGGGCAGGATGATGCACCATCGACCGCACCGCGCTGCCGGTCTTCAGCTAGTGGGCCTCACCCCAACCATCAGGTCGGGCCGGACCGGAGCCGGCAGGCTGAACTTGAGACGATGGGCCAAAACCACACCCATTGGACAGTCCTACAATGGAGGGCTGGATCTGAACCTAGTGGTCCAGAACCAAACTAGCAAGATAGACCTGCGCCCTTCAGGCTGGGCCGGATGAGATAGGGTCACCGAGCGACCTGGGGGTGGGACTCTTTGCCAACCCCTGCCGGGTCCATCAAGGCCCATTAGGCCTGGCCCAATTTCCTAGGCGGACCAGATAGACCCTAACCCAAAATGGGTCATGTCATTTCTGTCTAATTTAATCAGGGTATGTAGGACCCCTGAGCCGAGTGGGATGGGTCTGTTTGACTGAGTCGGATCGGGCCCAGACACAACCCACCCATGTTTACTAAAACGCTTATATCTCTCAGACCGAGCATCCAATTGACACGTCATCAGTGTTTTTGGGACCCTTGAGGTGGAGCGATACATCTGATATACTCCATATTAGTTTTTGAAGATTTTGAGTAAGGATGGGTTGGATTGGACTCAAATCCAACTAGTCCCTTTTTACTAAAAAGCTTATAACATACAGATCGGGCGTCCAAACTATGTGACATCTATTTCATTGGGAACCTTACGATGATATGGAAATTTGGGTTTCAATATGTGAGACTTAAAAGTGATTGAGGTATGACTGATATCTTGAGGAGTGGATCCCCTGGAAATAAGCATGGTAAGTGGATGAATCTAGTGGTTGGCTCTGACGTGAAGAAAGAATAGTGATCCTATGTGGGTCAGAATCTAGAAATATTGAGTGGTCCAAAACCTTGTGATTCATTGTGGTTTAGCAGTAAGAAATCTACTATGGGTTATCAGCTAGTGATCCTATGTGGGTTAGCACATATTGATCCTCTAGTGGTCAACACCTAGCGACACTATACAGGTCAGCAGCTGAGCCTCTCGACAGAATAAGATGATCTAGCGTAATGAATAATCAAATTAACTTCTATAAAAAAGTTATATCTAGTGTGAGCTATTTCACTTACTTTGTGCTATTTATTTGTGATCTTTCTTGGTGGTATTAGCTCTGTGGTATCATCCATTTGGGTGTTTTCAATCTTGGATTACTGGAAGACTTTTAGGGGTCTCGGGGTCCCTATTGAGTATTTTTATACTCACCCCTACATGGACTTCACCCGCACATATTGTGTCTTATGTCAATGATGGATAGCCATGACCTAGAATTTGGGGATCCCGGACTAGACAGTTCTCGGAGGTGGATCGATAGATGTGGTGTGATGTTGTGAAATCTGAGAGAGAGTTTTTCCAACCCTTCAGGTAGGATCCTTGGTGAATGACCTCCGGAGCTTGTACTTATTTTCTATACTTTATGTTCGGCTGGGCTTCTATTTTTCCCCTTTACATCCATTTTACACACTTTACTCTCAGTGGTGATAATTTTTTGTGGTTGTACTATTTCTTTCCATTGGGGGTTGCTTTGTACGGTATGCCCTATCTGTGTGTGTGCAGGTTAAAAAGGAAATGCCTTTCTTTTTGGGTTATGCCTTTCCAGTGCTATTCACCATCCTCTAGCCTATGGAAGGAGGGTTTGGGGTAGTCACATCACAGGCCCCAGGGGGCAGGTCGTGACAATGTGGTATCAGAGGGCTGTCTATCCTACCAAAAGAACCAAGACCCTATATTTTCAATGGTGGCAATAGTATTGATTGTCTTGAGTTTGAATTGCATTACAGTGAGCCCAATGTTGGTGCGGCAGCCAACGTATCCATACATCGGGAACCTAAATTCAATTTTATGACTCAGAACATGAAAACTCTAGTTGAATGTGTTTTGGAAATTATTTTCTGTATATCTTTTTTGAGTCAGATAACCATGTATATTTTATTGAAAATGGTGCATCTGTTTCGTTACAGGATTCCACCACGAAGTCATCCAACAAGGATTCCAGTGAGATATCATGATGATAAAATAATGAGTGATGAGGTGTTAGTATAGGGACCACTGACAACGATAGCACCATTGGGTTGTGTACCAGCAGTACCACCACTCGGAGAGTAGTGGCTGCTACTATCCCCACTAGCAGATAGTGTACGCCGAATGAGCATGCTGCACAAATTCGAGAGATAGAGGCCTCTAAGGTTTCGAGGTGAGACAGATCCTCAGGTAGTTGAGGATTGGCTGGAGGTAGTTACTTGGGGTTATTGAATAGTAGAGACACCAACAGACTAGTTGGTAGTTATAACCGCTAGCCTTTTTCAGGGCACGATAGGGAGGTGGTGAAGCATGATGCTCCAGACACTCGAGGAGGTGACCCTTATCACGATGGACATCTATAGCCTATTCACAGTGGATTTTGTACCAGTAAAACTATGCTCAATATGTATTCAAGAGTTACAACACCTACTGGAGGTCATCCTGACGGTTTCCTAGTAATCAGTGAGGTTTACCAACCTCTGCCGCTACTCCACCGACATGGTGCAAGACTCTTTCTTCAGGGCCCGGACCATTGAGCAGGGACTCCGTTGGGAGCTCAGGGAATCAATGATTTTTCTTAGCATCATGATTCATGATGGGGGTACTAGAGTTATCCCTACTTCTAGGGAGCTTCCTAGATGAGTAGGCCCCAATGGTGAGAGACACCACCAGAGGAAAGGTGGTTGAGTCATCTACAATAGGTAGTAGGCAGACGGCGCAGAGGCCCTAATGGGTCAGACCATTTGGAGGACGACCCCAAGACGCATGGTCAGAGGTGCGGAGCCTGCATGGTATATGAAGTCATATGAGGACTAGAGTTTGTTACTCATGAAATGTATAGGGGGACATGGATCATGACTATCTGACTCCCCGAACAGATTACCAGTAGGTAGCCGAGGGGCTTCCATGACAGCAACAGAGGTTCGAGCGAGGAGGTCCGCAGGGTGGAAGACGTGGCAGGGGAGCAGGTTGAGCAGCAGGTGGTGGAAAAAGTTTTGGGGTACAACCACCACCACCCACAAGGAGTTCCACCATGAGCTTCGGGAGTAGGTGGACATGGGCGGGTCTAGCTTCAGGTGATGATGGCCTAAGACCATAGTGATCTAGATATGATTATAGGTACAATATGTATCTACCACACCTTACCTAAAGTAATCATAGACACAAGTTCAAGTCATTATTTCCTTTCTACGAACCTCGTTCGAAGATCATATATTTTGGTGGGGCCTTTGGCTGATTCATACTATTAGATACTCTCACGGGAAGGGATTCAATGATTACACACTAGTGTCGGCAGTGTGAGTTTACTCTAGAAGAGAAAGCATCAGCTTAGATCTCCTAGTAGCAGTGTTGGGGCCTTATGATATCATCTTCGGTATGGACTGGTTATCCATAGTTCATGGTTAGATTGACTATTTTAGGCACAGTGTGTAGTGTGTCTATAAAGATGGGACCATTTTTTCCTTCACCGATGAGAATAAAACCATACCGAACGTGATGTACATTATCGGGGTAGGTCAATGTCGATCACTCACCAATTGGCATGCCTCACCCTTAGTGCAGTGGACGAGGGGAGTCCGAGTATTCCTATAGTGGTGGAAGAATATGAGGATGTCTTTATAGAATATGTCATTGGGTTACCTTCTCGTAGAGAGTAAGTCGCTACATTGAATTGTATCCAGGGACGCCACTGATATTTACACATGCATATCAGATGGATCCTGTGGAGCTTCATGAGTTGAGTTTAAAACTGGAGTACTTTCAGTGGAAAGGGGTAGTAATTCTTAGTGTTTCTCAAGGGGAAACCCCTATGTTGTTTTCTAAGAAGGAATATGTGAGCTTGAGACTATGTGTTGACCTCAGGAACATAAACCAGGTGCCCTGGAGGAACAAGTATCCACTATAGAGGATTGAAAACCTCTTCAACTAGAAGAAGTGAGCGAGGTGGTTCTCAAAGATAATAGAACTTAGATCGGACTATCACCATCTTCAACTGTTGGATAAGGATGTACCAATGAGAGCCTTCAGGTGCCTTTACTGACACTGTGAGTTTTTGGTGATGCCTTTCATCATAGAAAACACCCCATCAGTGATCATGGGACTCATGAACTAGATCTTCTAGCCTTACCTTGACTGGTTTGTTGTGGTCTTCATTTATGACATATTGGTGTAATCATCATCGAAGGAGGAGAATTATACACACCTACAGATAGTCTTAGACGCACTCTGATAGCACCTAATTTATGGAAAGATCCCGAAGTTCCATTTCTGGATTCAAGAGATCCACCTCTTGGGAAACGTAATTTTAGATGCTAGAGTTGTTGCAGATCCAGTGGATATAAAGGCAATGGTTTCTTGGGAGACACCCCAGAGCATGATCGAGGTGTAGCATTTCTTTGGGGTTGGATGGGTACTACCGGAGGTTTGTACTCAAATCTTCCAGAGTAGAATCACCCTTGGAAACTTTGAAAAATAATGTAAAACCCTCCATATAGATGAAGAGTTGTCAACCACATTTCCAAGTGTTGAGGTAGAGACTGATGAGTGCCCCCATTTGGAGGCGACCATAAGAGAGTGTCTGTTATGTAGTCAATTGTGATGCATCCGGGACCAGAATGGGTTTTTTCATGATGTAAGAGTAAGCAATGACCGCTTATCACTCATGATAGTTGATGGTTCATGATAAGAGCAATGAAATGCAGGACATAAAGTTAGCACTAGTGCATTGCCTTGAAAATGTGACAACACTAATTGATTGGTGAATTATTTACAAACTACTTTGACCACAAGAGTCTCGGGTATATCTTCTCATAGAATTACCTGAACTTGAGACAACAAATATGGATGGAGTTCTTCCAGGACTATGACTATGAGATATTCTATACTCCTGGAAAGGGAAATGTGGTGGTAGACGCACTCAACATATGGTCATGTTTACAGTTGTTGAGTGATGTGACAGAGAAACCGGTGACGTTGCAAATACCCTTCATGGATAGTGATGGAGAAGCTTCCCTCCAGTCTATGACTGTCACTCCCCCACTCTTATAGTGAGTTAGGGAGGCAGAACTTGTAGATGATGACTGCAAGGCCCGACGTGCTCATTTCTTACTAAGGATGGGCTCCTGATGGATTTTCGATATGTGGGGAGCACATCATCCTTTTCGGGGGGCGCACCATTGTACTGGTGATGTTGCAGGAGGAGGTTTTGAAGAAATTCCATACATCCACTTTGGTGGTACATCCTAGAGTGGCGAAGATGTACTAGGACCTCTTCTATCAATACTGATGGCCAGGGATGATGAAAGAGATCCCTGAGTTCGTTTTGGGATGCCTCACTTGTCAATAAGTGAAGGTCGAGCATTAGGATCAAGCATTCTTGTCCCAACCACTTGAGGTTCCAGAGTGAAATGGGATGGTTTATCAATAGACATTTTGACGGGGTTACCATGTATATCTAGGGGCCATGATTTCATCTGGGTGATCATTGACCGACCCAAAATGTCTTGTCACTTTCTACCCATCCATGAGCATGGAACATTATAGGGATTGGGACACCTATATGTCCAGTATATAGTATATCTCCATAAGGTGCATTTGATGATCATCTTAGATTTTGACGCTTGCTTTACATCCCAGCTATTGAGGGGAATATAGGAGTCATTTTGGAGTCAGCTATGTTTGAGTATATCTTTTCATACCAAGACTGATGGTTAGATGGAATGGACCATACAGACCTAGGAGGAAATGCTACATGATTCCATCATAGACTTTGGTCATAGTTGGGAGGACCACTACCACTGGTGGAGTTTGCATACAACAACAGATACCACTCCCACATTATCTTGAAACCATTTCAGGACTCATATGGAGGCCTTGCAGATAACCCCTATACTATAAATACGTAGGGGAGTCGGCACTCATGGGTCCAGTGTTGGTACGGGCTACCACTGAGAAGGTTCATATCATCCAAGAGAGGATGAGGACTACACAGAGTAGAAATATTTCTTATAACGACAGGCAATGTAGACCCTTAAATTTTGACAAGGGAGATCATATATTCTTTCAGGTCTCACGTTGATGAGGTTTATAGAGATTTGTCCAAGGCTGAATGCATTCTATGAGTTTCACCAGACCATTTCAGATCGGGAGTAGAGATGGTGAGTTGGAATGCCAACTTGATCTTCCCCCACAGATTCACTGGGTGCATGATTGTTTCCACGTGTCATAGATGAGGAGATACGTGCACGATCCATTTCATTTCATCAACTAGGGTGAGCTGGACAATGACGATTGGGAGATGTTTGTGGAGTTTTTGGTGGAGATAGAGGATCGATAAGAGCGAGTCATACATTAGAGGTATATTCCTCTAGGGAATGTTTTGGGGTAGTACAAGAATCTCCAAGAGGGAACAAGGGAGTCGGAGGCTCAGATTCATGCTCAGTACCCCCATCTGTTTGATTAGTTTTTGTATTGGATTTCAAGAACACCAATCCCTAAGGTGGGGAGAATGTAATGCCTTGTAAATTCAATGTAATTTTTCAAAAATATTTATATGGAATTATTCTGAGACGAAAAGCTCTAACGACACAAGATTTGAAGGCCTGGAGAGCCTATAATGGAATTTTGAACTTTTTTATGCTACGTTCAGTAAACTTGTGAGTGGGGTTTTATAACTTTTGAACCGGTGCTCAGATTGAAAATATGAGTGATTTGTGGGACTTAGAATAATGATATTTTCCTAGAAATGTCTTAATTTCAGCCAGAAAGGGCTGAGTGGAAAAGTTTTTTTTGAATTCTCAAGAAAAATAATAATATAATTTCAAATAATTATTTATTTTTCTTTTCTCAAATTTAAGTGGCAGACAGTGACGCTGAAGTACAGCGACCCGGTGGCAACAATTTGCATTAATGGAGGGTCAATAATGTCTCATTTGAAACTGCGATGCTATTATCAAAATGAATAATTAAATGTGGCTCATTTAATGTGCATCATAAATGGGAGAGACATCAATGAACTTTTTATTTCATTTAATAATTCCAACTTGTTGGATTTTAGGTGAATCTATAATGAACTGCTGATTGAATCCGTATCCAATAGAGAATGAAGAACAAAGAAACAGATGGATCATCATCGGCTTCGATGTTCATAAAAGAATGGATTCGGAAGTGATTTCGACATCCTGAAACATCGTGGATGAACGCTTAGGCATAGAGCAACAACGAGGTAGGGGTTTATGCGTTCTATGTATTTGATGATTTATTCCTCATTCTCGAAAAATAATGACAGACGTGGATCAACCAACTCACGGGTTGAGCTACGAATTCCTCGTTCTTGAGTGTGGATATTGTGTGGGGTTTTATTAGTGGGTTTCCAAGATGTGTGATTATCCTCATGTTATTCTCGTGATTAAACTCTAATGCAGTGGGTGTGGGCTAACCCGAAAAAGTCCTATTACCTCTTTTATTGTTGTTCTTGGTGTGTTCTTTGAAGTCAACTGGTCAACTTGATGATAAGACAAATTCGAGACCTTCATGGCGAAGATGGCGATCTCGAGGGGACATAGATATAGAAAAAAGAAATAACAGACCACAAGAGCCTGTCTGATTGTCCAAAGAAGGTTCTACCACCGTGCCAGCACTGGAAGCGACAAGCGGTGGTATCAGCAGTGTGCCGGAGGGAGGGGGGATGAGGTCCGTCATCTATTTCGGAGGCCTAGTGGAGCGGCATGCCTGTCAGCGTGGTGAGGTAACAAGAGGTCGCAATAGAGGCCAGATATGCAACATCAGGCGCCACATGGAGTGACGACCCACTTCCTGGCTATCCATTGGCTGGCGACCCTTGGTCAGTCGACCGCAGCTAGAGAAGGCCTCGTATCCACATGACCAATGGGTGTGACACACGGAGTGGATGTTGTGTCCTATCTAGACAATGCCCCACTGGCCACACCGCATGACCCATCATCGGTTGGCAGAATTCTCCCTAGCCCGTAGGCTGAGACACACCCATACCGGGGGGACGGACCTACACCCATTGTGCCAGGCCAAATGAGACCGGGTCCCTGGGTGACCCGGAAGGTTTAACCCTCAACCAACCTGGGCTGGGTCCAACAAGGCCCATTGGGCCTGGACTACTAGCCAGTCAAGACCAGACCAACCCTGACCCGAACCAGCTTAGGTAGAGTTTTTCAAATTAAAGCAGGGTATGTGGGACTTCCAGGCTGAGTTGGTCAGGTTGATCCGATTGAGTCGGACCGGGCCCAGACACAACCGAGTCCTATTTACCGAAACACCAGTATCTCTTAGACCATGTGTTCGATTAACACACCATTATAGTAGTTGGGACCCCTGCGATGTAATGGTCCTTTTAATATACTCCACCTGATTTTTGGCGAATGTCTGAGTATAGTCGGGTTGGATCGGGCTCGAATCCAAATGGGCCCTTTTTCTAAATATCCTATAACATATATACCAGAAGTCCAAACAATGAGCTTACTTCTACGTTGGGACCCTTACGAGGAGAAGTTCATTTACGTTACTCTGTTTGGGACTTCTTGATGGTTGAGGTACGACTGATGGCTTATAGTGATGATCCCTGAGAAATCAAGCATGATAAGTGTAGGAATTCGGTGGCTAGCATTGACGTGAAGAAAGAATAATGATCCTACATGGGTCAACCCCTTGAGATTCTATGTCGGTTAGCACCTAGAGATCCTATTTGGGTCACCACCTAGCGATCCTCTATGGGTCAGCAACTAGAGGTCCTCTAGGGGTCAGCACCGAGATATCCTCTCTGGGTCAACACCTAGAAATCCTTTGATGGTCATCACATAGCGACCCTATACGGGTCAACAATAGATCCTCTAGAGAGAATAAGATGATCTAGATTTATAACTAATCTTCTTTACTCTATTACTAATGTTATACCAGGTGTGATATACATCTTTTACTTTGTGCTATGTGTTTTAGATCTTGCTTGGTGGTATTGCCTCTATGGTATCTTCCTTAGTGGTGCTTTTCATCATGGATTACTAAGAGACCGTCGAGGTTCGTGGGGTCCCTAAAGAGTATTGTTATATTCACCCCATTACAAGATTCACCCGAACCTATTGTGTCTTGTGTAGATGAAAAAAACCTTGAATAAGACTTTGGGGAGCCAAGACTAGATGGTGCTCTGAGGTGGATTTATAGATGGGGTGTGCTGCAGTGACATCCGATAGAGATATGTACCTACCCTTCAGGTGGGATACTTGGCCGATGACATCCAGAGCTTGGACATATTTTTTCTATACCTTCATCTTAATTGGGATTGTATTCTGTCTCCTTTGCATTCAGTTTACACAGTTTACTCTCAGTAGTGATACTATGTGGTGGTTATAATATTTTCATTCCTATATGGTTTTATTTTTCCAGTATTCTCTTTCTATGTGTGTAAACATTTAAATTCAATGCATTCCCTTTTGGTATTATTCATTTTTGATGCTATTCACCTGCCCCAGGCCTAGGGAAGGAGGGATTTTGGTAGTAACAGAATGGACCTATGGGGACGGGTCGTGACAATAGGCCTTATTTCTCACCTGGTATGACACTTCTAGGAGATATTCATATGATAATTTTATTTTTTATTTCAAACTATTATGATGGATTTAAAAATAATGTTATTTTTAATGAAACAATTTTTAAAATTCTGAGATTATAAATTCTTAAAATTTAAATTTATTTTTTGTGTTTTCTCATATATTGAATTATATATTATGATTTAAAATTCGTAATATTATATGCTAATCAAGTATATTCTATTTTGTATAAATGGAGTATTGATGGAATAAGGGAATGAAAAATAATGGACAATATATATATTTCGCTACATATGAATCCAATACAATAGGTATTGGAATTTATAAAATATTCTCTATATTAGGGTATCCTAATTGGGATATCAAAATTAACCTTTCACGGATATGGAAACATAATCAACATCCATATTCTAATAACTTTTATCTCTTTATGTGATAGAATCATCAATGATTTTGAGGAAATACTAATACAATGGTAGTTAATAAATGGATTGAGTCATTAAAAAATATATTTACAGCCTTGGAATGTGTGTAAAATGATAAGGTTACACATGAAGTTTATTGTCTCAAAGGTGATGATGATAAATGGTGGTCGTTAAATCAGAATACTAGAAAGTAAGAGGAATTATAACTTATAGAATGGATTGAATTTAAGGATACATCTTTAAAAAAATTCCCTTGTCAGTAACAAATTTACATCATGACAATATCCCTTAACATAATTAAAAATAAAGTTGATTTTTTTTATTATGAGGATAAATTTACAAGGATAAAAAATTATGCTACAAATAACATACACCACATCAATTTCATGATTTTTTTTTTCTTTGGAGGGCATATTCCAAGCCTCTAAAGGTAACTTGTCAAACAATCTTGTTTTTTAAACAAGGAAATATTTTTATGTTCCCTAAAAATAGAGAATTAATTCACTATATCTTATAGATTCAACAGAAATAAAGATAATTATAGGCCATCCAAACAACATGAAATATGTAATGCATCAATTATGACTAAGAGAATGAAAAAATTTATATCTTTTAAGACCAAAGAAGGAATCGCCCTAAGAAATGCATAAAGGGATTGCAAGTTTGTTATATGATCGTATATAAGGGGAATCATCATAATTAATTTAATGGGAATAAAAAAACCCCACAATTTAGTTATTCAGTTATAGGTTGATGAGACCTTAAGAAAATAAAATCCACAATCATCAAGGGAATTCACAATGAAAGAGGCTAAGGGGAGAAGTCTAATATTAGGTTATCACTAGAATTGAGGTGGAAGTAGAAAATGATGTTGTGGGAGGAATGTTAATCCTATATTAAAATTAATATAACGCTTTATTTGAAGACATTTCTCTATAATATTTTATATCTATGATGTTTAAAAATCAAATTAGTAATTTACCATCTAATTTATGAAGGGAGTTGTAAGTTAAAACTCATAAATAAAGTTTCACTAGTACACGGATGTGTCTGGTAGTCCTCAGTATGACACATAAACATTCACAATTTTATGACCTTATTATCATTCCTATTTTTAAATTATGTATAATAATTTCAATAGACATGCACTAAAAGTATGATGCCAAAATTTATTGTAAGAAGAATGAAATTATGATTTTTGAGGAAGATCAAGAATTAATTATCTTTAGATAAGAGAGTTCATCATAACTGTTTTATCTAGATCGAACCCCAAAAGCTCCACTTAATGAGATTTGTGCGGATGAAGAGAAAAAATATAATGATAAAGAATTTAACATTAAAATTTAGGATGTTCTTACTGTATATGAATACATTGATATCTTTTTTAAGGAATTAACGTGACATCCCACTTATTATGACGTTGAATTTTTCAATGATATAATCCACAATTAAAGGGTTACATAAAAGACTCCCTTTATAATTTTCAATATGGGATCATTCGACATGAGGAAACAACAGGAAGAGTTGGGTGATAATGGATTTATCCATCCTATTGATTCCCTGTGGGGAGTTCCTTTTCTCTTTATTGATACTAAATATTAATCCACGAGGCTGTGAAAATATTACAGGGGAATCAATGCTATTAAAATAAAGAACATGAATCATATTCATCTCATTGATGAGTAATTCAATCAAATTTGGGGTGACAATTTTTTTTCAAATATTACATTCATTCATTGTATCATCAACTATGACTAATGAATAATGAAATTCTAAAGGAATATTTTTTAATAAGGTATAGAAGTTAATTTTTTACAATAATTCAATTTGGATTAACTAATTGAATCTTTTTATAAATACAGTGATCAATGTATCAAATAAATATATTTATGATTTATTTATGGTATTTATTGATGATATTTTGGTGTATTCTGTAATGGTCTGACCCAAGATGCCTAGAGTCGGTGCATTATAACCTGAAATTGGCATGATCACAAGAGATCATATCTCAATAGGCCGATTATTTTTGTATCCTGGGAAGTACTAGATACATACATGTGTTTTACATTACATCATGACATAAAAAATGACATTGTGTTCTCTATGAACACACTCATGTCATTTGGCCTATCCCTGTAGGTTAATTATAATATACTTCTTCACATCCAGGGAAAAAGAAAACATAAGAAAGGGTTGACCTCATATTCTTAGTAAGGATAACAATATATCAAAAACTATCATAAATAATCATAAACATTTTACGGCAATGCATAAGTCTAAAACACGATCCTTTTAAACATAAACTTCATCATAATATTGAAAAGATAAATCAAATAATTCATTTAATTATTCAAATAGATATTCTACTAGTTGATTAATCAAATTTAAAATCAATAAAAAAATTTATGGTGATGTAATGCATAATTCCATTCATCATAACCACATATAGAAGGGCTCATTCCATGACTAAAAATAAGATTTGCTTCATGGCCTTGTGACAAGACACTAGTTTGTCTCATGAGACCTACCGATGCATCGAGGAGCTATAGTGGGCTCCACTAGTCACTAACTAAGTCCAATTCATTCCTCATAGGAAAAGGTTGATACCTAATATAAACATTCGTATTACAAGTAGGATAGGAAATGTTAATAATTTAACCATAAACCATGAATGGTATAAAAATAACAGATCCACAATCAAACATATCAGAAAACCTTCAATACAATATGGATGATTTTATTAGAATAAATCAACTTCAAACAAGTGTAAAATCTATCAATGTATGTTGAAATAGATGAAAACAAAACTATTTGAATAAAATATATATTTCTATTTTTAAACCATTTAAAAGTCAGATAATTATAAAAACATTTATTTTGAAAATATTATTATAATCTTGTAAGTGAAGCATCTGAGGTGTTATAATGGTGGAAAATAGTCACACTGACAGTATTAGTTAAAAAACATTCTTAACATAATTTGTCGAAATGTTCAAAAAGCACCTTGTTTGGAAAATGACGGAATTTTACTTTCAAGAAATTTTATAAAAAATCCAAAAAATGGTATAAATGACTTTAACCCATATTATATCAAACAGTAATAATTTTTTGAAATACATTTTTATGAAATAAAGATGCGGATAATAAAGAGGTCCTAGTAGGTACTCATGTATAAACAACCTCGAATAATAAAGAGATTGTAAAATTAAACCTTACCTTGTTCTTTTCCTTAGTCGAGGGTACATTAACCTTCTGTATAATAGTTAAATAATTGTTCTCAAATTATACAATAACCACATATATAAATATCATATCATATATGATCTTCTAATATTTAATGGTTAATAATATTTTAGTAGTATCATTGTTTCTGGTGTTAATTGATTCATTTTCCTTTATATATTTTTTTATGTAAGTCATGTTTTTTATGGATATTATGTATTTGATTCATATCCAAAATTATATTAAGTTCATAAAAATTATTTTTAATCATAAAATGAAAATTATTCTTTAATGGTTACGATGGGGAAATGAATCATATCGCGTTTGTGGAGATGGTAATCCGTACGTATGCACGAGAAAAAGTATCATTGTATTGATGGTAAAATAATATTTTACTGGATGTTATATCATATATAAATAATAATTAAAATGTCATATTTATTATTAACTTCAATTATACTCATTATTATACCCATCCAAATAATGAAGTGTTGAATAACAAAGCACACCACGACTTGGAGTCAGTAAACTGTATGTACGCAAGTATGGTGACTTTCTCATTCATAGGATGGATAGAATAATGGATATGGTTGTACTATATTTATAATAACATCATAGTATGTACAAGTTACTAGAGTTATTATTTTTATATGCAAGAAACAAATAAATTGAAAGTGGAAGAATAAAAGAACTTTAAATGAGGTGATTAAATTAAAACATCTTCTTCAGGTGTTTCCTTTTGATTTCATCAAAATGGATTCTTAGGGTAGAATATGATCAAATTAAAGACTAAATATTGAAGTGAGGGTATGTGGGGGGATATTGTAGCTAAGTATGGATTATTCAAATGGCTTCAGAGGTTTGAAATTAATAGAAGGGGAAGTACCTTTTTATAAGAGAGGTGAGGGTATCTTTACGAAAAAATCTTGAAATATTATTTAACTATAAAACAATTCTCCATTTATAATGGCCCAAAATAGATTTAGTTTTAGTATAAGGTGGATATGAGTCCAAATCCACTAAACCAATAGGTTTTAGACACGTTTATGTCACCATATTGAACTTATATTTTATATTTAACTCCTAGTTAAATAGTTTAACTTTTATAATGTCTTCTTGTATTTATATATTACATGGTTAATAAACATACAATAAAATTCCAATAAAGCCCCAATTGGTTCATTAATGGAATATCTATTATTATATAAGTCCTTTTTCAAATCCATAGATTTTTAGGAACATTATATCATTTAATAATGTATCATTTTTATTAAAAACACATTTATGTCAATTCTGACACTATTTAGTATTTGGTTTTTGTGAAAGTCAATAAAAATTGATTACTTAGAAAAAATACATTAAATCAATCATAACATATCATATTAACCTAGAAAATTCGTTGAATTTTTTAGAAGTCTCAATTTACATTTATTGTTATCTTTATAATATGAATTATTTTAATCTTTCATTAATAAGGTAATTAATACATCATCATTGTGTCATAAATAAATTTAATTATTTAATTTATAAAAAATATCAATAAAATGCTATTATATAGGAACATATTTTTATCTCTATAATGAACATTTACAGTCGAATTTATCTTAAGGGTAACCCTATATTAAAAATGTTTTAGTTATTAAAATTTTAATTTAACACTTTTAACTCTTAAATAAAATATAATAAATGTCATAATCTAGTCTATGTGGATTGAAATGGATAATATTTTATTCCTAAGGTTTATTTTGGTCTTTATAAACTTATCCAATAGAATTAGGACATGTGTTAGGGTAATTGTAATATCATTTTTACCTTTAATTACCCAATATACTTATAACCGTGGTAAATAAAATTCAATAGTTACTATTCAACAAAAATTATTTTCATCTTATTGAACCAAATTTTACATAATGAAGTCAAAATTGTCTCTATTATTTTTGAAATTCAAATCATAGAAGTGGTAAAATTATGTATTATGAAAATATGCAAATGTGCCTAGGAGGTGGGTAAAAGACGTTAAAAGTTCAATAAAATTATATACATCTTATATTATTAAAGAATGTCTCTAATGAATTTAATTGAAATAATATATGTATTTTGTATATATTTTTACTTTTGGATAATTTTTTATTTCAAATTAATTATTTATTTGAAAATGTCTATTTTTATCTACAAAGGAGTGTTTTTCACTATTCAAAAAAAATTCAATGTCTTCAAAAAAATACAAAAAATTCACCCAAAGCTAATTATAATATTCCAAATTAAAAAAATATGTCTATTTTACCAAATTAAAATCATAGGAGTTGCATTAATTAATTTCAAATTAATTCCCGTTGTCAAAACTAGAAAATAGCGTTTTGAGAAGTAAAAACTATCAAAAGATTCATATGTGTTTATGTTCAATTTAAATGTGAAATTACATATAATGAAAAATATTTGATTAAATAATAAAAATATAATATAAATATACTTAAAAACCATTCAAATTTATAATTTAACATAATACATTATTTTGATTAAAAAAGTTGTTTTCAATTAAAACTTATTTTCCTTCACTATTAATCAAAATATGATTGTTATCAGAGAAACAAAAACAAATTCATCGAAACTAAAATTTTATGTCCCGGTTCAATAGGAGAATTTTATTTTGTTAAATTGAATATATAAAAGTGTCAAATTTAGGATTTAAAAAGGGTTCTCCATTAAAAGGTCGTAAAATTTCATTTTTTTTTTTGAAAAATACTTATTTTATCTAAAAAATTGAATTTTTTCTTATATTATATCTAAGAAACACATAATATGGATATTAAAATTATATGGAGTACATAAAATTCAAAATTAAGTTAATTATATTCATAAATTCATTTTGAACGGCTAGTTTGGTAAGTCGTGGTGCGTTCAAACTCAGTGTTGTGTATAGCACAACCTATTTAATTATTTTAAAGAGATAATGTACTATGAAATCCTTGGGTTTTCCATTCTCCCCTACTTTAATAAATAATATCCTCATAATTTTAAATTGTTATTTGAAAATAAAAGGTTAAAATAGAAAATTCTTATTTGGAAAACCCACATCGGAAATATGGTTAATAAAAGTTTCTCTTAATAAGAGGGAAAGAGAAATGAAAAAGTCACAAACAAATTAGGATTTCGAATAAGAAGAAAATTGGTCGAAATTTTAGACACAAAATTAAAGGGAAATGTAAATATTTATAAGTAGTTATTGAAGACATCAATTAAAAACAAGTGAACAACAAATATAAAATTGAGGGCCTCAAAGCCCTAAATATATGATGAATTAAAATATCATTGGATCATCAAAACATAAGGTATTAGGGTAACACATTTTTTGTTTTTATATCCTTTCCCAAATGTTAAAGAATTAATTTCTTCATAGAATAAAAAATACTTCACAAGTATAGTTCCATCCTTTAACTAATTTCTACCACAAACTCAGGTTTCACTTCAAAAGATTATAGAACTCAAAAATATTCTTTTTATCATAATCATATAGGGTTTCAAAAAGAAATTAATTTATAATTCATCTATGAGATCATTTAAAAAAATAATTATACAAACCAGGACATCACATAGGCCAGTGTTAGGTGATGCACCATTTTCACCCTTTGGTTGTGGGTTCAATTCTCGTGGTCTTTCTGGACGCGACGAGTTGTCACTTGAACATCAGGTTATCATTTTTATATATAAAATGCAAAAATAATGTTAATAAATGTTTTAACTTTAAACTATAGTATCCAATGTCCATCTTAATCCATTCCAATCCTCATACTTATACAAAATACTTGTGTCCAAACTCATAGTCTAAAAATTTAAAAGGAAGGTCAATTTAACATAATGAAGATATCTTCTTTCCACTTAGTAACATGTGAGTACCTTTGTCATGTATTCTATTAAAACATGGTAACACCATGAATTTATAATAAAACCATATTGATAACATTCATTCCCCCTTATTCCTTATTCAATACATGATATATTCCTTATATCCAATCATATTTGGTACTCCCACAATGATGGAATAAACAAACCATTAATCAGGTCCAAGGTAGTCAAGAATATCCAATATAATTTATCCAAATAAAAAATCTCTTATTCATAAATCACTACCTCAGTATCAGGAACATATTATGATTTATCTTTCCATTTACCATGTATTTTTCAAAAAAATTAACTTGTTGTTGAGTCACTTTTCTTAGTACCATATAATCTCAAATCCTAAATGAAATAGTACTACAATACAATCCTTATTTATTTCCATAGTTAATATAATCAGTTCATAGTTGATACAACACTCAAATGAAATAATTCATTAATAAATATATAAAAACACTAGTTATTCCTCTTCAACATTGGTAGTATTATAACATTATTATTATCCAACAACATCATTTGTGGTATACTATGATGATTGGTATATTGATTCACATAGTTTCCCAACTCCTTGTAGATGAAGCATTAGACACTTGAAACCTTTTTTACCCATGAAATCATGTACTTGGTTTCCTTTTCCACCACACTTATAAAAAATATAATTACATTCAAGCATTTACCAAGGTGATTCTTTCCACAGTTATCACATAAGGGAAAATCCTTCTTTTCCCTTATTCCCTTTATCCATTTTTATCTCTACCATCCTTTTATTCTCTAGATTCCCTTCAAATCCATAGGACTCTGATAATTCTTCACTTATCTTATTAACAGATGATACTATTTCTTCATATGATGAGAATACGTGGGAGAATATTTCCCTTCTAAATGTTGGCATAAGACCAAGAAAGATATGATCCTTCTTACACTTTGGATCACGAGTATTGTTGGAGTTCTCATTTCCTCTACGTTGCACAATTTCTAGACAATGTCATACACTAGGTTAGTTTATACATCATGATTCATACTTCCAAACATATAAAATACCTAACGTAAATTGAAAAGTTTATTCATATAATCCATAATCATAAAAAAAAATTCATTGAGGAAGTATTTACTCATAAATCATTCATAATTGCTTGTAATGAAAAATGTGAATTATCCTAAGCATATCCCCTAGGAGTGTCATAACAAAGGCTGCATCAAGGCCCGTTGTTATGCACTGGGATACCCCAAATGAAGCTGGAAACTACTTGTTAGAGTTTTCACTCCAAGGTACATATGTGCCAAAGCGTTCTCTATATACTTGTATCCAGACATGGATTTATTTATGGTAAAACTCACAAAATCCATACATTTCCAAAATTCAAGTAAGTTCTTTGATAGTAATCCTGAAAATATATCATAGGGTAATTTTATCTAATCATAGTTTTTCAAAATCTAGTTTCTATGGTTTGTAAAAAACATCATCTGATACCAACTATAATTCCCCAACCCTATTTACCAAGAGTACGTGCATTATTACATATCATTGGCTTGATCAAAAGATATCAAGTCTCAGAAGACCGATTAGTTTAGTATTCTTGGTAGTACTAGATACATAAATAAGTTTTACAATACATCATGAAATAAAAAAATCGCCTTTGAACACACTCATATCCTTTTGCCTATCCATATAGTATAATCATAATATACTTCTTCACATCAAGGAAAAAAAGAAAACATAAGAAAGGGGTGAGCTTAGATTCTCAATAAGGATAAAAATATAGAAGAAACTATCATACATAAGAATAAAAATATAAGGTAATGTATAGGACTAAAACACAAGCCTTTTAAACTTATACTTTAGCAAAATATGGAAAAGATAAATAAAATAATTCCTTTACTTATTCACATGGATATTCTACTAGTCTAATAATCAAATGTAATATCAATATCTGATTTCATAATGATGGAATGCATAATGGCAGACATCATAACCATATAGCCAAGGCATTATTCCAATACTACAAATATGATTTTTTCAAGGCCTTGTGCCAAGACAGTAGTTTGTTTCATGATATCTACCGATGCATTGAGGAGTTATAGCGGGATCCACCAGTCACTTACTAAGTCCAATGCATCACTCATATGAAAAGGCTGAAACATAACATAAAAATTCATATTAATACTAGCATATGAAATGTTCATACTTTAACCATAAAAAATAATTGTATAAAAATAACACACCCACCATCAACCATATCACAAAACCTTCAATACAATATGGAAGATTTTATCATAATAAATCCACTTCAAACATGTGTAAAATCCATCAAAGGATGTTGACATAGATGAAAACGAAACTATTTGAAACAAATATATATTTCTAATTTCAAATCATTTAAAAGACACATAATTGTAAATGAAAACATGTACTTTTAAAATATTCTCATAATATTGTAAGGGAATATTCAAAGGTGTTATAACGGTGAATGATAGTTTCACTCGTCATATATGTTAAAAAACATTCTTACATTAATTCGTCAAAAAGGCCATAAAGTACATTATTTGGAAAATAGAGGAATGATTCCATTCAATTTTTTTTAATAAAAAGTCAATCAATTTTATAAATGTATTTAACCCATATTATAGTAAATAGTAAAAAATGTTTTTAAATACATTTTTATGAAACACAGATGTGAATGATAAAGAGGTCTTAGTAGGTACTCACGTATAAACAACCTCGAATAATAAAAAGATTGTAAAATTATCCCTTAATGTGTAATTTACCTTTTTAGATGGTATTTTAACCACCTATATAATAGTGAAATCATTTTTATTAAATTATACAAGAACCACATACCTGAATATGATATCATATGTGATCTTCTTATATTTCGTTGTTAATAATATTTCAGTAGTATCATTGTTTCAGGTGTTAACTGATTCATTTTACTTTATATGATTTGTTATGTAAGTCCTGTTTGTTATGGTTAGGATGTATTTTATTCATATCCTGAATTATATTAATCTCTTAAAAATTACTTTTAATCTTAAAAGGAAAATTATTCTTTAATAGTAATGATGGGGAAATGAACCTTATCGCGTTCATGGAGAGGATAATCTGTACGTATGCACGAGCGACAATATCATTCTATTGATGGAAAAATAATATTTAATTGGATGGTATATCATATATAAATGGTCATTAACATGTTATATTTATTATTAACATCAATTATACTCATTATTATACACATCCAAATAATGAAGTGTTGAATAAAAAACTACCCCATGACGTGGAGATGGTAAGCCGTACGTACGCACATTTGGTGACTTTGTCATTCATTGGATAGATTGAATAATAAATATGGTTGTACCATGTTTATATTAACATCACAGTACGTATAAGGTACTAGAGTTATTATTTTGGTATGGAAACATCGAATAATGATTTAGTGGAAGAAGAAATGATCTTCGAAATAGGTGATGAAATTATTACCTCTTCTTCGGGTTCTTCCTTTCGATTTGATCAAAAGAGCACGTTAGGATGACGTTAAATCATCGTAAGGCCTCTAGATTGAAGTGAGGGTATTTGGGAAGATATTTGAGTAGATTTTGGACTAGAAAATCTCTTTGGAGGTGTGAAATTATGATAAGGGAAAGCACCATTTTGTAAGGGAGGTGAGGGTAACTTTAGGAAAATCTTGAAATGTTATTTTATTATAAAATCATTTTCGGTTTATAATGGATCCAAATGGATTTATTTAGATTTATAGGTGGGGATGGGTCGAAATACTCTCAACAATTTTGTTTTAGATAATTTTAGGTCACCATATTAACCTCATCTTTTAGATTTGACTCTTAGTTAAATAGTTTAACTATTATAATGCCTTCTTATACTTTAATATTCAATGGTTAATAAACATACTATAAAATTCCAGGAGAAACCGAAGTGGTTAATTAATGAAATATAGATAATTCTATAAGTCCTTTGGCTAAACCACAGTTATTTATGAATATAATATCATTTAATAATATATTATTTGTTTTAAAAACTCATTTATGTAAATTTTAACACTATTTAGAATTTTCTTTTTTGTGAAAGTCAACGAAACTTGATTACTTCGAACAAAATAAATCAAATCAATCATAACAGGTCATAGTAACATATAAAATTCATGTAATTCAACATAATTCTCAATTTAAATTTATTGTTATATTTATAAGATCAACTATTTTAATCTTTCATTAATTAGGTAATTACTGTAACATCATTGTGTCATAAATAATTTTAATTGTTTAATGTCTAAAAATTATAAATAAAATAACATTATATAGGAAATAATAATATATATATATAATTAATTTTTATAGTCAAATTTATATTATGTGTAACCCTATATTAAAAATGTTTTAGTTATTAAAATTTGAATTTAAAAATTTTAACTATTCTATAAATAAAATATATTAAATGTCTTTATCTAATCCAAATGGACCAAAAAGAATAATATTTTATTCCTAATGTTTTTTTGGTCGAAATAAAATTATCCAATAGAATTAGGACATGGGGTATGGTAAATAAAATATCGGGTTTACATTTAATTAATTTATTTACTTTTAACCGTGGTAAATAAAATTCAAAAGACACTATTCACCAAAAATTATTTTCTTCTTATTGAACCATGTTTTACATACTGATGTCAACTGTGACTTTAGTATTGTTGACATTAAATTCACAGATGTGGTAAAATTACATTTTATGGAAATTTGAAAATGTGACTAGAAGGTGGGTAAAGGAGGTTAAAATGTTCAATAAAATTTTATACATGTAATCTTATTATACAATGTCACTAATGAATTTAATTGGAAAAATAAATTTATTATTTATCTATTTTGACTTTAAGATAAATTTTTAATTTAAAATTATTTTTAAAATGAAATTTTTTTTTATCTACAATGTTGTTTTTTTTACTATCCATCAAAAATTGAATGTTTTTTGAAAAATACCAAAAATTCACCAAGAGATAATTTTGATATTCCCACTTCGAAAATTATGTCTATATTACTAAATAAAAAACATAGTATTTTCATTAATTAATTTAGAATTAATTCCCATATGTCAAAACCAGAAAGCAGGTTTTTGAGAAATAAAAACTATCAAAAGATTGATATGTGTTTATGTCCAATTTAAATGTGAAATTACATCTAATGACCAATATTCAATTAAATGATAAAAATATAATCTAATTATACTTAAAAATCATTCAAATGTATAGTTTAGAAAAATACTTTATTTTTATTGAAAAAGTTGTTTTCAATTAAAATTTAGTATCTTTCACTATTCATTAAAATATGAATGTTATCAGAAAAACACCAAAAATTCATCCAAACTAAATTTTTATGTTCTTATTCTATATAAGAGGATTATTTTACCATATTTAATATATAAAAGTGTCAAATATTGGATTTGAAAATGGTTCTCCATTAAAAGGTGGTAAAATTGATTTTTTTGGAAAATACTTATTTAATCTGAAAATTGAATTTGTTCTTATATTATATATAGGAAACAAATAATACAGATTTTAAAATTATAGAGAGTATATAAACATCAAAATTAATTTAATAATATTCATAACTTCTTTTTGAACGACTAGTTTGGTATGTCGTGGTTCATTCAAACTCGGTGTTGCGTGTAGTGTAAGCTATTGAATTACTTTAAAGAGATAACATACTATGAAATCCTATGGTGTTACACATTAAAATATTTATGTTGGCCATGATAATAAAATGTACATAATTATTTTCACTCTTATAAATAATTAGTTATATGGGAAAATTAGTAAGAGTGATTTATTGCTTCAAGACGTTTTTTTATTGGCTATATTTTCTCAACAGATGGAATATCTGTTAATTATTAAATGGAAAAAGAATTTAGATAACATATTAAAAAAATTAACATAACTTAGTTACATATTTTAATTGGGTTTTAATGTTACTATTATCAATTCATTAATAATTTTTCAGGATTTTTTTACCCATTAACTATGCTAGCCTGTAAAGTGGTTCTGTTTTTTAGGAAAAGGATCGTGAAGTGTTTTTGGATGAATAAAATATTTAATTAGCCAATGCTCCTATTTTTAATCTACCATTTGAAAATTATGGGTTTTGATAAATTTTTATGCATTGGAGGGACAATTGTGTGTCATAAAGAAAAATTATATACTTGTTCCTTGTGAATAACAAAAATTGAAGACACGCGAAAAAAAACAATCAAACCCATGATCTTGAGTTGGCAGTTCTAAACGCTGCTTTATTGATATGGAGAAATTATCTCTATTGTGAATTTCATGAGATATAAATAGAAAATAATATCCTAAAATACAACTTGTCAGGTAAATAACTAAACATGAATCAATGAAGATAGATTAAGCTATTCATGGATTATGATTCCTAAACACACTACCACCTAAGGAATGAAAATAATGTAGAAGACACATTGAATTGGAAATAAAATGGAAACATGACTTAAATAAGGATTGTGCTAGATCATATGTTCATGGATTTAATAAATATGGATATGTTAATTATTAATGAGGGGATAAATCACACATTTTTCAAATTATTAGGAAACCATTTTTGTTATTAAAGATAATTTTTTAATGTGATGAAAATTAATTTCAAATGAAAATTAATGTTGTGAATGATTAGAAAATAGAAGAATTAATTTTTGAAAATGGAGTTATGAAATTTGGAATGTGTTAAATTTCTACCAAATCTAAAAATAAAATTATTAGATGATACTTATTTCTCAAATTTTTCAATACACCCTAGTAGCACAATGACATATAGGGATTTGAGGGAACATTTTTTGTGGTATGAAATAATGTGGATAATTGTTAATATGTGTTAAGATGTTTGGTTTGTCAAAAAGTGAATTTTGGGAGATAGTATATTTGATGATTCATCAAACATCTTCTTATTACTATTTTGAAATGGATGACATTACTATAATTTTTTTCTTATGAATATCAGATTCTCAAAGAACGAATGAAGAAATATGTTTTATCTTTGATAACCAAACAAAATATGAACATTTATATTCTATGTGATAGTAATTGACACTTGAAACCCACATAACTATCTATGTTAATGAATTTTTTAATTCATTTTTAGCTATTTAAATAGTGTGTAATCATGATCCCCCTTTTATATAGAAAGTTATTAAGAGTCTTCATAAAGATCTTCATACTCAACTTCATTAGAGGTCTATATACAATTCTAAAAATAATGGATAGCCAAAATAGACTATTTAGAAAATTAAAGGCATTTTGAAGTCACAGTAATATGACTTTTAGGTTATATGGGATTATTAATTACCTTTTGGTTTAGTTTTCCTATAACAATAGAATCTATTTATGTATATAAATGGTGTCATATGAATCATTATATGGAATGACAAACCGTACAGAAAATTTTATGGGTAATGTTTGAGAAAGGAGTCTAATAGAAATAGAAATCAGTGAAGAAACAAAAGAAAAGTAATGTATATTCATAATCCAATTAAAGTTACAAAATTGTTATTCTAATTAAAAAAAGAATTATTTGGAAATCAAAGTGGGAGGTCAAGTTTTATTGATTATATCACAATGGAAATGTGTTATAAGGTTCAATAATAATGGGAAACTAAAACCAAGGTACATAGAAAATTTTTAAATTCATGATATAATTGTTGTTATTTATTTTCTTTTTTAAATGACACCAAAACTCTCAAAAGTACATGTTGTGTTCTATATATCATTATTAAGAAAGTACATTGCAGAACAAACATTTGTGATCACCTTAGATGATATAGAATTTAAACCCGATTTATCTTTCTGTGAAGAACCCATCCATATTATATATATGAGATATAAAGTAATAAGGAATCATATGAATCATATGGAAAAGTTACTTTTGCAAAATCAAAAAAGGGAGGAAGCTATGTGGGAATTAGAACATATTATAAAGAAGAACTACACTCATCACATTAGATGGGAATATCCATGAAATTTAAATGGTCAATTTTTATAGTAGGGAATAATGTAATTCCCTAATACATTACAATATAATTCTTTTATAATAAATTTAATATCATTGGTAGCTTATAATGCACACAACATTGGGTTTAATTGAAACTTGATAATATATTTAAATACTATTTAAGCCTTCCCATTAATACATAACTGTTAAATTAGAGGATGTAAATAGAACTAAATAGATTTCTAAAAATATATATTTTACACACATTCATTTTGTATCTATTAATTTAAAATAAAACTATTACCAATTTAAAAAATGTTTTTTTATAAGAAACCATAATTTTTTCTAAAAGATGGTTTACTATCTCTTCATGAACATTACATTAAATTAATTTTTAACACATATAGAAAATTTATTTGATAAATTTATATTAATGTTTCATAAAATAATGAAAAAATTATCTTATGTTTATTTTTTGGGATTTTTCTAAATTGTTTCACATTTAGATGAATAGTGAAAAACAGAATTTTAATTGAATAATACCTTTTAATTTAATTTTTATATAAAGATAAATTATATTATGAATTAGTTTTAATGTATCATTATTTCAAAAATATCATTATTATTACAATTATGGCCATTGGAATAATTTTTATATATAATTTATATATATAAACATTGTAAAATTTTGAACATTTTCCCTTTAAAACCCCCTTTCTTATGAAAAGTATGAGATTAATTTTAAAATAAATCATTCAAATTATCTGAATGGAATTAGTTGAAATAGATTAAATATGTGTAATTTTAATAATTTATAATATATAATATGGTAAAATATTTTTTTACCATAATTAAATTTTAAAAAAGTATAAATTTTTTACCATGTTTAAGGTAAACATTGTTTTACTCGGGGTTTAAACAAAAATGGTGAGGGTTTAAATGGGATAAAACATTGTTTAAAATATATTTTATAGAAAATCATTGACCTTATAATGTATAAATCTCTATAATACTCAATTTTTTACCATTTTAGAATGTGAAAAATGTGGCTACACATTTTTCATTTCCAGAATTTCATGCGTTCTACTCAACTCACTTATAAATGGACACCCCCTATAATCTTTTCTTCAAAACATCAAAAACTTTTGGGTCAGAAAATACATACCCAAATGACTTCCAAATTTTTTTCACCAAATCCTAGAGACCTAATTTCAGGCATAAATCTAATAGAAAATTGATTTTTGTGCAAACCAACAGAGGTTACATGAAGAAGAGTTTTCATTTATCAATGATAATTTTTATTTATTCTTCCACATAGTCCAAATTTTATTAAACCATAATAATATAATGATCTAAATCTATTAAATATTATATATTTTTTTCATGTTATGTAAATGACCTATAAATAACACCACATCCATCAAATTGGTTAAGAAATCACTATTCTTCTATATAGTGGACTACCACCTCGCGAATCAAGGTCAATTGTTTTTCCATTAAAACCTCTAACGGTTGGTATGAGAAAAGATAAAAAGTGTATATATTATACTTATAAAATAATTATAACTATAAAGATATTATATCATATATATCTGTTTTCCTTTCAACTCTATAGGGGATACGATAACGTTACTTATGTGTACATCAGAGAATCACTATGAAAAATGATGTGGTTCATCTATCACTAAATCCTTACATGTAAGGTTATTATGATAATGTTAATTATTATATGTGATATAAATGAAATAATAATTATATTCATGATATATATATCAATATTAAAATATATTATATCATTTTATTTGAAACATTCTCACTCACTTAATGATGATAACATCATTCATGTACTTGTGACTACTACCTTCACGAAGCGATGCAAATCTATTTTCATCACCTAAACTAATGGATGATATATATAAGTATATTAAAAGAATAAATATTTTATTTATTATATTATTATTCTTATGGAAAAAATATTACCTACACTTTTGCAATATAATCATTGAAAAATAGAAACATTAACCATACATACATCCAGCATACCGTCTCTAGGATCATAATGTACATCATTTATAAAAAACATCCTTCATGATTGGTCTTAAAATTTTGATTTATGTATAAATATGATAATTATTTCATTAATATCATTATTAATATTTTTTAACTATATAATATACACAATAAACATTACTCTCTTTACAACCCATGAATGATGAAACAAACAAAATAACACTAGAAATAATGAAAATAATGAAAGAAAATTAATAAAGGAGTTATAAGATATTATAAACAAGAAATATATTAAATTATAAATATTAATAAGGTTAGGGAATATGTTAATAACATGGTTAAAACCATTATTCAGAAGGATAAAGTATGTTCAACCAAAATGAAGCATGAGGTAAGGGACTTCGTCTCAATTTCCCATCATTAAGGAATATTTTAATGTTATATGCATAACATATTTTATATAATGTATATAATACCCAAAATAAATTTAATATCATTATTATTTAATAATTGAGGTTATTTTATGTTTTAAATCACATTTATTTCCTTGAAGGGTATTGACTTTTTAGTTACCAAGTTGTTGAAGTTATTGTACAATATCCCTTTCTTTTGTGAGTTGTAAATTTCCCTCAAAACAATCACATTATTATGAATAATTTTCATTAGAATCTAAATTTCTATTACATTTACATATTTTTATATATTGGAAATGATTTTTTACTATAGAATATTAAATTTTTTCAAAGGTTGTTTACTTTGAATGCTGTATTACTAACCCTGGAAATATTTACAAATCCATATCCTTAATCAATATGGATATTTGATGTCAAGGAAAATTATTCACAAATTAAATGTATCATTTAATATCTGAGGAATTATTAGAATATAATGAAATGGATGGGTCTCGATTATATATAGGCCCTTGATGCGTCAACAGGTATTGTGACACAATTTATTTGGAAAAAATAAATGGGTTTCTAATGTCATTTTAAACTGTCTCGAAAAAATATATTAATAGTAGAGGTATAAAGATTTTTCTCATTATTATTTCCAATTATTATGCATTTACTTCATTCATAATTTGAGTTTTAATATAATCCATGATATTTTCACAATGATATTATATCTCAATCCATTTCATTATTAGATTATTGATTAAATGGTTTTTTTATTTACCTTTCTATATTGATTATTCCTTGTAAAGTTATGATAGTCATGATATTGATTAAATGACATGAATTTTATGTTATTTACCTTTCCACGATGATTATACTTATCGATTCATGGTAACATCCTTTGTACTTAACCCTTACTGAGCATTTTTGGTCACCCTTATATTTTTTCCATTCCCAGGGATATGAAGAAGAATTATTGGAATGAGTATTCAAAGATGTAGACCATTTTCTTTTGTTATGTATTATTTTTATTTAATAATAAAAAAGTATAATTGGTATGATTTATGTATATGGTTTTTCAAAATTAATAAAGTTATCAGTATTTCAGGAGTTGTCTATTTTTATATATCAAAATGTAATAAAGTAGGCACTGCCTCTGCGATTCTAAAGTCTATATAGTTATAGATTATAATGTCTTAGATTCAAGCACAAAGTCAATAGTAAATTCATTTTCTCGATTCGGAATAACACAAGAAAAACATCCAAAAAATATACTTTTATTCATTAACAACAATAACATCGATAATTTGAGAAATTTATTTCTTTTCAATAAGAGCCTCGGAGTGGCATCTTCCCCCCATCCCCACGGTGACTAGGGTTTCTCAGTGCTCTTTTCCCCTTTCTCCTCTGGTCGGGTTCATTCTTGTGGTAACTTCCTCTTTGTTTGCTTCAGCGTAGGCATGTGTTGGTGATGGTGTGGAGTGGTGGGGTTTTGGCGATGTCATCGGCTATTCTCGATGACGTCGGGACCCTACTCAGTTCGACGTGTCTCCCTTTGGCGTTGGCGGCTCACCGCGATACGTGGATCTGCACAACATCATTTGGAGTGTCTGGATCTGGAATTGGGGGATCCTCGAATCGGTCTAGTGCGGTCAGGCAACGTCTATGGCAGGCATCCAGTTTGGGTCGGCAATAGATCTAGAGAGGATTGGATGGTGGTGGTCCTTGTTCTAGTAGTTTTTTTCTTTTATTTTGAGGTTTTGAAGGTCCATTGATTGGTTTGTGTGGCGTCGATGTCACCGGTGTCTCCACGCTCCTCCAAAGCTGGACTCTGCCTCTTCCTGTGAATGGGTGGTGTTGTCTGTGGATGGCAGCAGGGCTGCTCCCATGTGGTGTTCTGGTGACCATTGAAGGTTCCATGGCATGAGGTCTCGGTTCCGGATCTGGAAGTGTTGAATACTAGATGGTTTTTTGGTGAAGGTCATACATGTAGGTTGTAGTTTCTTGTGGAATAGTTTGATGCTGAAGGTGGGGAGTTAGTTCTTCCAGATTTGACTACATAGAATAGGTCTCAAAGAAGGACTCAGAGCTAGCCTTTCGTCTTTGCAGTGCTCAATGGAATTGGTTGTTTTTAGGGTTTTTCGTTTGTCATCGAATCGGGCCTGTGCTTCGACACATGAAACATGCTTGCCATATTACTTTGAAATGATGAAAAGCTTCATCATGTTATATACTGGGGATCGGTAGATTCATATTTGTATTCTGGTTTTACTGTTCTTTTCTTCAGGTTTTTTATCTTAAGTCCATGAAGTTTGTTGGGTTCCCCCCTTTATAATTTAAAAAGGGGATTTCATAAAAAAAAATTAAGGCCTTCGGGCCGTTGGATAGATATTTCTTTTCAAAAATATGATATGGGTTACTTTCACGGACATCTTCAATTTATTTCCTAGCATCTTGGTTTGTTATAAAAGGTAATAAATCATTGAATACATCATTTTTTATATGAAATCTATCTTAGCATGATAAAATAAACGATAATCCATATCCAAAATGATATCAAACTCTACCATAGTCAATAAAAAATTATTTTTTTGAAAGAAAATAGAACTGATAAAAAATGGAAGATTCTTATAAATATTGGTTTTGTTAATAAATCCACTACTAGTTTTCACCAAAAGTTGTATTCAACATTAATAAGTGACATTTAAAATTTATATGAAAATTTCTCAGAAATGAAATAATTATAAGATATAGAATCAAATTTTATATAGGAATAATTTGAATCGATGTGTAATAAACCTTCCACCAATAAATTTTATGAAAAAACAACAAATATAGTACTATGAAATTTGGTTTCATATCCCTTTTACGTTCAATATTTATGATTTTAATAGTATGTTAAAAACTTCTGAAACAATATAGAATAATGTCTTAAATCAATTCAATTAAAACACGTATATATTGGATCGATATTGTTTACCTATTCATTAATTCTCCAAGTTACATTTAATTCCAATCATGGTCCATATGGCCAAACTTTCTACATTTGAAACCCTTCCTAGCATTCTCTAGGGTGATTTCTTCCAAAATTTCTACAAGATGGTTACTACATTTTCTTGTCTTCATATTTCAATGTAGTATGTTTCCCCATGTCCTTCCATCCTATTTTTTATTACTATCATTATAAAAAGATACATATGTGTTAGAAAACTGTAGATCAACTTTTTTATAAGAACCAAAAAACATTATAATATATTGTCAATTATTTTATGTCAAAATATCTCTATAGAAATAGAATCAATATTGAGTAAAATATATAAATTTTCCTATCAATTAACTAGAAAAATTGCACTACCTACTTGGATAGTGTTGTAAAACTGGCTTTATACATTTCTATATAATCTTAATTTTTCCCACAATTCTAGGAATTATTTTTCAGTTCATATTCAATCAACATTATATAAATATTTATTTAGAAATTTATCATTAAAATTTTCCCATTACGTGGAACTAATATCAAATTTCTCAACAAAATTATTAACTAAATACGACCATTGATCATATTCTTCTTCAAAATGATAATAATAATGAGTTTCCTTTCATCATTATGAAGAACACATGAATTTAAAAATATTTTCAACAAATGGATCCATACATTTAATACAACAAGGTCAGATAATCAAAAGATCAATGTAGGATGTTTCCTCATGAAATTCTCCAATATAGAAATTTTACATAATGGTTCATCATGTTTCTCTATGGATGGGACACCACCACCATTTATTTATGGTTTCAACTAATCCATAACTACAAAAAACTATTTTAGTCATATTATAACAACTTAAGATACTGATTTGGAAGGAGATTTTCATCTTGGTCCATTACCACTTTTGTTTCTCTATTTCTTATAAGGAAAAGCATTTTGACGAGACATAGTTTAGATGAAGTGGCATGGTAATATTAAATTGGAATTTCATTTAAACTTAAAACCAATGTAAAATATTTCAAGTTAATGTTATTAAAATTATCCTAACATCTATAATTTTCTAAACAATCATTTGACATGAACAATAAGGGATCAACCTCTAAACATTTCATAATTTTTAGTTCTAAGACAATAGTTAAATTCTATTAAATTTTGGGATCTTTTCATTTTATTGTTATAGTATTATGTCATAAAAATAAATAAAAGACCATATAATACAATATAGATACTTTCTATAAGTATCCATTACACCTAGCATATAAAACATTAAAAATAAAATATGATTTCTTTTCAAGAAAAATTATCATGACTATCAACTTGACCTCTTCCATTCCATTAACCATCATTAAAAACTAATAAATTTTTTAGAAAACAATTTATAAACAACATAGTCTAAATAAGGTCCATAAGAAGGATCAAACTATTAGTCCAACGAAAAAACATGAAAAACCATGAATTTTTTTTTTAATAAATAAATTTTACCTAGAATGAGAATTATAATTATTTTAAAAATATTATTTTTTTTACCTTTTTGAAAACAAATTATATTAACTTATATTCTTTATCATTCTAAATAATAAATATATGTTAATTATTTACATTCCTTATAACCTTTTTCCATGTTTATTATTCCGTTTATTTTAATTATTACCATGTCATATAGAGTCAAACAATCAATTTAGTATATGTAGGGTTTTTCAATTATATTGGTATTATGTGTAACAAATTAATTCACGAGGTTGATCATTTTTCAAATTTATATATAAATTATTCTTTCAAAAATAAATAATAAATTATAATTGAAAACATTTAACAACATTGCAATGGTGGAGATATTGGGTTGTACATAAACATGAGTAATGATTCCATTTTTCAATGATCATTAAGGAATGAAAGTCTTTATTATTTTAACATATAATAATTTTCCTAAAATCATAATTATTATATTATTTATTAAAGTATACTTATATATATCATCCATGTGAATTAATGATGAAATAATATTCACATCGCTCCATGGAGGCGGTATCCCACATGTCTAAGAATGATGTTATTATTTTTCAGTTTGGAAAGGAAAATGTAATACTATCATTCTAGAAAGAAAAATATTTCATGAATACTAATATTTTTTTCATGTATATCAAATATAATAATAATAAATATCCTTATTACCATCAATGTAAAGTGTTAGTGAAAAATGAATAACTACACATCACGAGGTGGTAGTCCGCTCTATAGAAGACTAACATTATCGTATCCCCCACGAAATAAAACTTAACAATGCATATTTGATATGATAACTAAAAAAGTATAAATATGTTAAAAATATATTATATATACATTAAATATATCATTTAATCTATCCATTATAGGTGGTGATGGAAATCAACTGACATCGGTTTTGTTGGATGTAGTCTTCTGTACACACGAATGAAGATTACATATCCAATTTTATGGAAGATAAAACGGATATACGTTATTAAATTTACGTAATAAATTATCAATATATTCTAGATATTAGTGTAATTATATAAGAATAATTAATGAATAATTTAACTATTTGTAAGAAGAAATAAAATAATGATGCTCAGATAAGAACAACACCTCTTCATCGGTAAACCTCCTTAGGTAAGCACAAAATAACTTAGTATGATTCATGTAACATCCTGTTTTTACAGTAATAATAAATATAGCCTTTAAAAACAATCAATATGTTAAATGGGGAAATTTTATATTAGCTAGAAGTTCTGTTTTTAGTTAAATGCATCACCGATGGGAAAATATCCCAATTAGCAATCTATTATAGTAAATTAGATATTTTCTGAGTTAAACACTTAGTAAATATGAGTTTCAGAGGACTGCGAAGTCTCAAAGAAGACATAAAACAAATATATTAAATATATTATTTTAATCTTCAGAAATTTATTCAAAATAATTTAATAACTCCAAAATAGTGTATCGTATGGGAAATCTGAGACCACGATTGGGTTTGATACATGGTGTTTACCCTATATAGGGAATAACATTTATATGCGTTAGAATTTTGGATGGATCGCTCATGATAAAAACATTGTTTTTTCTTAATTAAATATTAATTTGGTTTTTTAAATAATAAAATGTTAATATATGTCAAATGGTGTATCTTATGAGAACTCTAAGACCATATTTGGGTCTGAAACATGGTGTTTAGACTAGACATTGTATAACATTCCTGAAAATCATGTTTTTGGTCCAATCTCACTTTGTGGTTATGTTATTAATAATTTTATTAAATTTATTTTATTAAAAATATATGAAAACACCATTATTGATGGATTTAGTTTATAAAAGATTCATTTTTCAACTATTTAAATCTGTTTCAGTCAACAACACATTGAATAGGTAAAATTAATGAGTCGGTAATGGATTTTGAGTTGAATAGAGAATTAAATAGGGTGTTTTAAAATGAGATTTTCAATCCTCTGATTTTAGAGTTCTTAAAACCACAGAATATCATGGTCTTCATTTTTGATTGATCATATCTAGATCACACAAACCATATATTCCTTGGATACAATTATGTGGTTCTGCTTCAGATATTTCGTATCTCCTTCCCCAATGATGAACCTCTGGGCGGCTGTTGTATGTGTTGCAGTTGGAGGAAAGAAAAGTGGGTTTTCCTATCATTATTTTTTAATTCTTCCTTTATTTTTATTTATAATAAATTAAAATAAAATATGTTAGAATTTAATATAAAATGATAAAACCTATAATTATAAAGCAATAATATAGGATCATCAATATATAGTACATATAAATTATCACTTGGTATTTTGATAGAGATTATCAAAATTGAGTTACGATTTTTTATATTATCGAAGGATAATTTCATGGTATTTTTAATGATAATATTATAAAATTATCAAAGGATAATTTATACCTATTAACTTGAGATAATGATCAGTTTATAATTTATTTAAAATTATAACTAATAATTATAAATAATTATCATTCAAAAATTTCAAAAAAATTAACAATGTTAATTGTGATGGGTTATCAAAGATAATGATAATTTACAAATTTTCATGATATTATTATTCTTTAAGGATAGGGTTTCAACCACATTATTTTATCTAAAGGATAATTTTTATTCAAGAAAGATAAAATATCACCATGTGTGAATTTTTAATTATAGTTCGAAAATTATTGAAGAGATAGAGTGTATCATCGCATGTGATATTTTATTTCCTTGTAAAATAAAATTGATGTTTTGGTTCTCGTAAACCCTTGATTTATCTCAATAATAAATTTCCCTACAACTAAGGACTTTTATGTGTCGTCATTGACGATAATAAAATAGAAAAGAGGTCTTTTTGACATTCGAGGTATGAAGATCCTTACCTTCTGGGGCTCATGTTTACAATTTTTGTTTTGATGACTATAATTGTGGAATTAAAATTAATATTCTTGATTGTGATTGAATGTGGGTGTGTGTATCCCGATGAAGCTATAGTGACTCCATGAGTGATATAAGTGTATCATTTATACATATTTTATTATTATCACATGTTGTGTATGCTTCAATATAACCATGTTGGTATAGAATTCCTACTTGTGTGATAACACGGTATATGTATCCCAATTCCTTGTAGTTGTTAGTGGTATTTGAGAAAGGCAGACCGTCATGTCATATTTATTCCCTAGTGGAGAAAATTTCTTGTTTGAAACAATATTGGTGAGGGGATAAAGCACAGGGTGGAGGTACAAGGATGCCATGGCATCATGCTGATGGAGTTCTCAAGGATGCATTGACGCCATGTACTCTTCACCATTAGATAGCCTAGCCAATGTTAGTACACAAGTTGATATCTTTTAGATTGTCGGGGTGACATCGTCCACATGAGGGATAGATGACACTAGGTATCATCTTCATGAAACTGTGAGGACATTGTATAAGGGAATGTTTAATTCTTACGACTCATTCAGTTATCTTCTAGTATAGAGATAAAGTATGTTCGACCTAATGTTGTTTAAGCTTGGTTAAAATACTATCGCTCGGTTTGGGGATGATATGTTTATGTGGTTCCTAAATTTATTATTATCTTGTTACACATTTTTATACTGGATCACATTAGGTATTGACACATTGGTGGTGTTCTAATGAGTCTTGTATCAAACCCTACTAGGTTATTTTGATGCACATCTAAATTTCATGAGAGACTTGACAAAGGGATAGGGCCTTGTGATGAATGGGTGAGAAGGTGAAACATGGAACTAGGGTGGACCATAGACAAAGGAGGACATCATAGGACCCTGAAATTATTTTATTTATCATATTCATTTCATTACTCGTGTCAACATTCCACTTTTAGAGCCCTTATTTATAAACATTGTATGTCATATCTAGTTTCCGAATTACTCAGTTATTTTATTTATTTCTCATGTAATTTTTATTTATTATCCTTCTCAATGACATGAGACATAGGGTATAGTCTTCCCATTATCGAACATAGACCCTCAAAACTAGTAAGCTTCCTCTTGTATACGGGGAGGCACACAAGATGTTACATGGAATTCTGGCTTGAACCCGATGGTCTGGGTTGGTATGTTACAAAATGGTATCAGAGGGAGTTTTAAAATAACATGTTTCTTCTCCTTTTGTTAGGTTGGGACATGTTTGATTTGAGTTAGTAAATTGGGAATCAGGTAGGGTAACTATGTTAGTGTCTGACCATAACTACATAGTAGACCTCCGAGTTTCTATAAAGTGATAATTTATGTTATGTTGTTATCACCTTAGGTGACACACATGATAATATATATTATTTATAATATTTCAAGTATGTTCATGAATCATTACTAGGCACATATATTCATATTATATATATACCACTTGTAGTACTGTATAGTAGTTCCTTAATTAAATTCATTGATATGTGCTATCAATTTGGGATAGTTTATATTGTGATATATCTTCATTGGCATTAATTAGTTTAACTGTGAACATATCTTTGTTAGTATATATATGATAATTATGACTAAAATGTAGGGATGGGAACAAGGGTTAGTGATGGGAGAGTTATACCTCAGTCTAAGGGTAGACTCCTAGGAAAACCATGTATGATTCCATAGTTTGTTTTAGAGAAAAATATTTCTTGATACCTTAAATTTTTTAGAAATTTATGTGTTTATAATCCACTTTCTTTAGAAGATTCTTCCATGTAGACATTTGGTGGGACCTCCAACTAAGAAATATGCTCCTGAGAATGTCCCCACATTGGCTCCAGTGGTGGTAGTAGTAGTTCCTTATCAGCCGACACCTAGTTTCATGGTTGATTACTTAGGGATTTCCAACTCCAGCATCCTCCATCCTTCTAGGTCATGGGTGGACCACATGAATCTAAGTATTTGGTGGATATCATAGATGGTTGCTCTGAAATCATGGAGACACCATCAAACAGGACGGTGAAGCTCGCAGCCATTATGCTATAGGGACCCACTAGGTGTTGGTGGGGAGTTATGGGATAGGATGGACGACATGAGGGTCTCACCTTTGATACTTTCAAGACCCAGTTTTCCAGTGAATTTTTACCTGATATGATGATGATCAATAGAGCACAAGAGTTTATTGATCTCCATCAGGGATATATAATAGTATCAACATACTATGCATGTGTTTACTGTGGTCCTATGTTTTGTAGAAATTCTAGCAGGTAATGAGGTATAAAAGGGGTGTATGTTTGAAATCGGTCTTCGGCCTACCCCATGATAGTAGGTCCGTATTTTCAACCTAGATTCATACTCAAAGGTTCTAAAAAAGGCCCTAACCATTGAAAGGATTAATGAGTATAGAAGAATAGCTGGCATTTTTCTACCTTTCACTAGTCATATAGGTGGATCTTCCCCTACTTTTGTGAACACCACTTCTAATGAAATAAAGGGGAACTTTGGGAATATGAAGTAGATTAGTGGCATGTATGTGACGCATAGATCTATCTCTAATGTCCCTTATAGAGGTGACCCACAATTCTTTAACTATGGGATGTTTGATTATTATATTCGAGTGTTCATGGTTCCCCAAATCATGTGCGGACAATGTGGAAGGACATGACACCTCTAGCAGTTGTGTGGCAGAATAGCTACTAAGAGGGGGTGTCCAACATGGCAAGGAAAGATGGTCCAAAAAGGGACCTCAATAGAAGATGTAGACTTCCTAGACGTCAGCAGTTCAAGGATAAGGTCGTAGAGCATACATAGGATGGGTTTTTCCAATGGACCAGATTCAAACAGATTTTGGCGAGGGACCTCCCACCATTAGAGGTAAATGTTTGATCACTTCTACTATATCTAATACTTTGTTCAATATCAATGAATCCCATTCATTCTTATCTGAAAAAGTTGTTGTTGTACTTGATATACCGGTAAAGTTTTCCTCTAAGACAGTCTCCCTTAACACATCATTGGTATTGATAGTGGATTATATCCATCGATTTCTAGAGTGTCCACCTGTTGTTTTTGGCTAAGGAAAACTCTAGGAATTCATAATTCTGGAGTTTTTTACTTTTGTTGTGATTTTCAGCATGGACTGGAGAACTGGTTTTTGAGATCACATTGATTGCAATCAAAGATGGGTAACTTTTACTTCACCTGAGGGATAAAATTTCCTGATGACTATAGAGTTGGAACTGGGTGTAGGTAGAGATGGACTAGACTTGAGTTTTCTTAGGAAGATTACAACACAAATGTAAGAATAGGATCTTTCAACGAGATTAATGGTAGGAACATCATATTTTCCACCAGTCACAAATCTTTATCTGAATGTTTTTCTAGATGAATTAATAAGAATAACTCTTGAAATAGGAGTCAACATTGAGTTAGATATCATACCAGGTGTGAAAACCATTTTGATACATCCATATCATATATAACCAACTGAGATGAAGGAGAAAAAGGTATAGTTAAATGACTTGGAGGAACATGGTTTAATCAGAAATAGTACTCCACCATGCGGTGCACCTTTTTTATTCCCTAAGAAGGTATGAGAATAGCCTTTGGATAGGTGTTGATTATAGGAAGCTGAACCATATGACAATGAAGAATTGATATTTGTTGCCTAAGATCGATGATATATTTTATCAACTAAGGGGAGCCTAGTGGTTCTCCCAGACTGTTCTTTGGTGAGGTTATCACCAGTTGTGAGTTATAGAGGAGTCAATTAAAAAGATGGCCTTTCAGAGAAGATATGGACAATATGATTACAAGATGATACCATTCAAGATGACGAATGTACCGGTAGTTTTTATGGACCTCATGAATAATATCTTCCATGTATACTTGGATATTTTCATCATGGTATTCGTTGATGATATACTTACCTACTTTCCGACACCAGGACAATAGGAGGGGCACCTGGAGATAGTCTTAAGTATGTTTTGAGCACACAATATTTTTTCCAAGCTATCGAAGTGTGACTTTTAGATAAGAGAAGTTAAATTTATAGGACATATGGTGTACGAAATAGGTATATCTATAGACTATAAGAAAGTTGAAGCAATTAGGTCTTGGACATGTCCCTGGAACATGTTTTAGTTTATGAGATTTTTAGGTTTTAGCAGGGTATTACAAATGTCTTATCCAGGACTTCTCGCAACATTAAGCACAAATGACCGCATTAACCAAGAAGGGAGTAAAGTTCCAATGGTTAGACATGTGTGAGCTGGTTTTCCTCGAGCAAAAAAAAGGTTGAAAAAATCTCCAATTTTGACACTCCCTAATCCTGGGATTGGTTGTGCAGTATACTATGATGCATCAACCATTGGTTTAGGTGTCGTGTTAATGAAACGAGAGAAGGTAATAGCTTATGAGTCTCCTTAGATTTGACCCCATGAGACTAACTATCCTACACATGACTTGGACTTGGCATAAGTCTTTTAGGATTTGAATTGTTGTAGACACTATATCATTATTGAGGGGTTATTATTTATACAGATCACAAGATCCTTTGCAATATATTTATAGTGGGGGACCTAAACCTGAGACAGAGGCATTGGGTTGAGTATTTGAAAACATTTGACATTGAGATGGAATATGAACCTAGGAAGGGTAATGTTATTGCAGGTGATCTTAGCCGTTAGTCACATGATGAGCATGAGATTTCTGAAAGGCCTTTAGAGGAGTGGTGGCAGTTGGTGATATTTTTTTACTAACTGTAGGGTCGATGCATCAGAGGATCTAGGATCTATGTCATTTTTTCCTTTGATGATTATGTCTTCTCTCATGGATCTGGTGAATACTGGTTAGAAGTCTGACCCAAATTGTGTTTTCATGAGGGAGCAGCTAGATGGTCATTACCTGAAACTTGGGTTGTCTTTTGGTGAAAATGATGTGATCTTGGTTGTTGAGAGAGTAGTAGTTCCATATTCCTTCATTGATGATATTATGAGGGATTACCATACCTCTACATGGGAAGTGATTCCTAGTGTGACCAAGATGTATCATGACTTCAGGGAGAAGTTCTGGTGGCCTGGGATGGAGGGAGACATTTCTAGTTTCATCTCTCGATTTCTTACCAGTCAGAGGGTAAAAGATATACGCCAACATCCTAATGGATTTTTACAGTAACTTTTGAGACATATGTGGAAGTGGGAGGACATAACTATGGACTTTGTAATGGGGTTACCTAGGACCCCGATGAGTCTTCAAATAGTATGTGTGGTTTTTGATTGGTAATCAATGTCTTCTCACTTTTTACTGATCAGAGAGACACACTCACTAAAGGAGATGATAAAGCTCTACATCCGAGAGATTTTGCGCCTTCATGGAGTTACTTTGAGCATTTTTTTAGTTATTAATTCAAGTTTTACCTCCCGTTATTTGAAAGGATTGCAAATATCCTTAGGGACTAGGCTTATATTGAGTACGGCGTACCATCCACAGACCGAAAGACAGTCAGAGAAGACTATACCTATATTAGAGGATATTCATTGATATTTCATAATTAATTTTGGTGGATCATAGGATGAAAACCTAGATTTAATTGAGTTTTAATAAAATATAAGTTATTACGATCCAATTAAAATGGAACATTATGATGCTATTTATGGGAGGCCATATCGCTCAATGCTCTATTGGCATGAGGATGGTGAGGTGGCATTTGTTGGCCCCAATATTGTTCAGGAGACCTTTGAGAGAGTATAGCTAATATGAAAGAGGTTGATCACTGTTCAGAGAAGATAGAGATCATATGTTGACCATAGGGGGATTCCTTTTCATATTACTATGGTAGATCATGTTTTCTTGAGAGTAACTCCTCATATAGAGAACATATGTATGGAAATAAAGGGAATGTTAGCACCATGTTTTGTTGGACCCTTTTTGATCATTGAGAAGATAGGGGAAGTGGCGTATTTTCTGGACCTCACTTCCCATTATCGATGTATGCACGATGTGTTCCATGTGTCACAACATCAGAGGTATATACCTGACCCAACACATGTTATTTATTGCAAGGATGTTGAACTGGAGACAGACACATATTACGAGGATAATCTAGAATGGATCATAGCTCTAGGAGAGAAGGTATTGTGAGGAAAGATGGTACCACTAGTTTGAATTCAGTGGATGCATGGGCGGATCTTGGAAGAGACATGGTGTCATGAGTCTAATGTTCGAGCTCAGTGTCCTGAGATGTTCGAGAAAGACCACTAGAGGTACCTCTAGAGGATGAGAAGTTGTTAGAGGGGGATAATTGTAACATCTTATTTTTATTGTAATTATGAATCTCTATTTGAAAAATCATCAATCTGTTAAATGGGGGAAAATATTTTCTCAGTGAAAAGTTGTTTTTTTCGTTAAAAGTATCACAGAAGCGTAAAACACCCAATTAATATGCCAAAATAGTAAATTAAATATTTTAAGAGTAAAAACTTGTTAAATATGAGTTTTGAAGGACTGTGAAGTCTCATCGAATACAGAAAAAATATGTTAAATATATTATGTTAAATACAAGAAATTTATTCAAAATAATTCTATAACTCTAAAATGGTGCATTGAATGGGTAATCATAGATCATTGTTAGGTCCTGGACATGATATTTACCCTGGAAGGGGTATAATATTTGTAATAATCATACATTTAGATGGATCTCCCATGATAAAAACGTTTTTATTTTTAATTAAATATTTGTTGTATTTTTTAAATAATAAACAATTAATATCCCTCAAATGGTGTTTCCTATAATAAATTTGAGACAACTATTGGCTTTAAAATGAGGATTTTACCCTTTACAGGTTATAACATTCATGAGGAAAATTTGTTTGGTCAAATTTCTCTCTATGGTAAGGTTATTAATGATTTTATTACATTATGATGATTAAAAAAATACAATAATAAATGGAAAACGTTTTTAAAAGTGCTTCTTCTGTCCCAATACGAAAAACACTATTTTTGAGGGATTTAATTTCTGAGATATTAATTTTTCAACTGTTCCCATCGGTTTCAGTCAGCATCACCTTGATTAGGTAAAATTTATGGCTCTATAATGGATTTTGGGTTAAATAGTGAATTATATAGGCTATTTTAAATTAAGATTATCAAGTATCTAATTTTAGGGTTCTTAAAACCTATGAACGTATTGGTCTTCACTATTGTTTAATCTCATCAAAATTATACAACTATATATTCCATGGATACAATTATTTTTTTATACATCAATTATTTTTTATCTCTTTCTCCTATGATGAACCTATGGGTTGTTTCTGTACGTGGTGCGCTTAGAGGAAAGAAAATTAGGTTATTCTATATTTATTTATTTATTATGTTATGTTAATTGATAAATAATTAAAGGAAAAAATGGTTGAATTTAATATAAAATGATAAAACCTAGAATTATTAAGTGATAATACTTGATCATCTGAATATAATACATAGAAATTATCACATGGTATTTTTATAGAGATTATCAAAATATAATTATGATAATTTTTATTTCATTAAAGGATAATTGCATGGTATTTTTTATGATAATGTTATAAAATTATTGAAGCATAATTTATACATATTACCATGAGATAATTATCAACTGATAATTTATTTTAAATTACAAATGATAATTATAAGAAATTATCATTCGATAATTACAGAAAATTATCCAATGGTAGTTTTTCTATGTTATTAAATATAATGGTAATTTATTAATTATCATTATATGATTAATATTAAAGGAAAACTTCAGACCCACATGCTTTGATATAAAGGATAATTTTTATTCAGGAAATATAAAATATCACCACATGTGACTTTTTAATGATAGTTCTAAAATTATCCCAGTGACTGTGTGAATCATTGCATGTGATATTTTATTTCCATGTAAAATAAAATTGATGATTTGGTTCTACAAACCCCTTAATTTATCATGATCAATGATTTTCTAACAACTAAATACTTTGATGTGTCATATGTGATGATAATAAAATAGAAAAGAACTCTTTTTGAACATAGAGGTAGATTGTTCCTTACCTTCTTGGGCTCATCATTGCAAATGTTTCATTGAGGATTATAATTGTGACATTTAAATTGATCCCACTTGGTTGTGATCACATGTGGGTGTGTGTAGACCATAAAAGCTATAGTGACTCCATGAGTGATATAAGTGTAGATTTGGTACATATAAGATTATTATCACATGTTGTTGTGTATGATACAATATACACATGTTGATATACTATGCCTACTTGTGTGATTTCACTGTATATGTATCACCATGAACTGTGGTTATTAGTGGTATTAGAGATATGTGGAACGTCGTGTCATTTTTATCCCACAATGAATGTGAATGATTGTTGAAAAAATTGCGAAGAGGGTCCAAATAAGTGGATGGAGGTACGGGGATGACATGTTGTACTTTTGAGGGAGTGCTCCAAGACACGTTGATGCCAAGTGCTTTTCACCACAAGATAGCCCAGCCGATGTGAGTACACAAGTTGATTTCGTTAAGAGGATTCAAGTGACTTTGTCCAATTGAGGGATAGATAACATATGGAATCATCTTCATGACTTCATGTATATGTCTTACAAGATAATTTTTACTTCTTAAAACTCATTCAATTATCTTCCGGCTTGGATCTGAAGGAGGTACGACTAGGGGTTGCAGAAGCATGGATAGTTCATTATATCTCAGTTTTTGTATTATATGTTTATTCGCTTCCTAAATTTATTATTATTATGATACACATATGTATAGTTGGAACACTATGTTATGGAAACAATGGTGGTGTTCTATCAAGTCTTGTAATCACAGCCTACTCGGGCATTTCAATGCACTTGTAGATTTCAGGAGTGACTCGACGAAGGGAAAGGGCCCTATAGAGAATGGGTGAGCAGGATGAGCTTGAAGATTGGGTGTAAAATAGACCAAGGAAGACATTAAAGGATCCTATAGTTATTTAATTTATCATATTCATTTCGTTAATCATGCCATCTTTCCACTTTTTGAGCTCTTATTTATAAACCATTAATGCCATATCTCATTTCTACATGTACTCTATTATTTTATTCTATATCTTGTTATTTTTATTTATTATCTTTCTCAATGACATGACACAAAGGGTATATTCTTCAAATTGGAAAACATATACCCCCTCTAATAGGCGGTATCCTCTTGAATACGGGGAGGTGCACATGCATTTACGTGGGATTTTGGATTGGACCTGGTGGTTCGGGTTGGGATGCTGCAATTCCGTTATTATCAAAATAGTGGATATAGGTGGGGGGTATGTGTAGAATATATTTTTTATGGTATTAGATGATCCAATTTACATTGATGGTTTGTTGAGAAATTGATAGTGTGTGGCCATTTATAAGTGAGGTGAGTCGCACACATGAAATTTTTTAAAAGTAAAAGGTGTACCCATGTTTTTCATATGAAATAATTGTCAAAAATAAGTACTTATTAAGATATAGAAAATATAATGCCTAAATATTTCCATAAAATATATTTTTTTACAGGTTTTGGGTCATTTTAACCCTTATACATTTAGTTTTTCATTCTATTAATTCATTATTTACCTTAACTACATTAATTAACTTTTACTAATTTCAATATTCACTGTGCTGAAAAATTATGTTGACCTTATGAGATAATATAAAGTATTATTATTCCAAATATGGAATCTAGTTTAAAATTTTAATTCACATAATTTCAAACATTTCATTCAAAAATATCTATATACGCAATGAAAAATAGGGGTTTCAAGAAGTGTATTTTTCATGCAAAAGATGATTTTGTGTTATCTTTAGGGACCATGAAAACAATTTTATAAATTCAAATTAATATGTATTCTTAAATAATCTAGAAATTTATTTTAAAACATTCCTAAATTTTATTTTTCTTAATTAATTAATATAAAAAAATTGATTTATAAAATAGCTATTCAGAAAAATATGGGTTTTGATCCCAAAAAATATATACTAATATCTAATATAATGTTGATTAAAAATCAATTTAGTTTATTTATTTTATATAAGGAATAATTATTTCAATTTAAATAATATTGGAAACATTCTAATACTTTTCAATTACTTAATTGATTTAAAGAGAAAACATTTTGTCAAAAATTTCTATTTTAGAATATTCATTGAAAAATCAATATTTTTTAAGAAACGCAAAAATATCACCATAAATTAATTTTAATATGATGATATAAAATATAAAATTATTTTTTTTATATTCAAACTCTATAATTATTAAAATAATATATTAATTAAAATCATATTATAAAAGAGTATAATTAAAACTATTCTTTTTTTTATTTAAAAATTACACAATATTTTTATAATGAAAATAAATATCTAAATAATATTAATAAATATTAATTATTTATTATTATAATATTACCTTGGTGGTTAAAATATTTATATATAACTAATGTTATTTTAAAATGCTTGAGATCCAACTAGTTTACATAAAATGGATAATAATATAATTTATTGTTTTGAAAAGTATTTTTCTAAAAAAATTCCTTTTATATGATGTGTATTTATTTTTAAGAAACATAATATTAATGATAATTAATTTTTAAAAATTATAAAAGGTTCAAATAAAATTATTTGGAAAATGATATGAATGAATAATAATAACAATTAATATTGAATATGGCATTTTATGATAAAAATGGATTTTCATTATATTTTTTTATTTAAATTTTTTTATAAATTATGGAAATAAAAATTACTAAAAATGAAATTATTTATTGAATTAATTTCATAAAAATTTAATAATTTTGATTTTATGGGTTATTTCTGAAAACCTAGGCTTTTAGTCGAAAAAATATGGATTTTACGAATCTTGTATTTTTTGACTTTATCCTTATATAAGAATGATCAATAATGATGTAAATTTATGTTTTAAATATTAATTTTTTTAATAACATTTTACATTTTAATATATTATATTCACTTATAAATCCTATGTCCAACCCATTCAAAACAAATAAAAAAGTTACATCAATAAACTATCCATTTCTAATATTTCAATTGGATCAAGAATTTTTAGGTGAGATTCGGTTTGGGATTACATTGAAATCCTCATATGATATATCTAATATTATTAATATATTTACTTAATTAAAATATGTTTTTATGGTGAATTTATCTTATATTTTTATTTTAAGCTTAAAATGTTATTATTCTATTCTTTACACGATTAGGTGTGTTAATTTGAAAATTATTTTTTAGATGATCCAAAATTGTATTTGATAAAATTAATTTTAAATATTAAATAAAATGGTTAAAGGGTTAACAATAATTTATTTATTTAAACATAATTAAGAAGTTTATAAATTAATTCCCATGTTAAAAGTAAATTTGGGTAAAATTCTATTATTAAAATAAAACTACCTAAGACACTCAAGGGTTTCTCAGAAAGGACTGACTGAGTTGAGTATAAGCCAATACTCACTATTCCAACCAATTATTCCCATTTTTTTCTTTTGGACCTTGAGTTTTAACCTTGTATTATAGTAATTTTATGTGAAACTCCAAAAACAAACCTTCCACTCACATATAAATTGGTAACATATCCACCATATCAAGACTCGCATATTTATTGAATTCACCATTGAAAATATACAATTTTTATTCTTATATAACGCCCAACCACATTTGAAATATTCTATTCACCATTATTCCACATTATTACTTCATCTATTAAGATAATTCCATATATGATTCTCATCCACAATGGGAGTATTAGAAACTATATAGATTTTTTTCTTAATTTCAATTTTTCAAATATATTATTTCAATAAAAAATTATATTATTATAAGTTATATAATTTAATTTCACTAACTATGTGTAATATCATTATATATTCATCTATCAAATCTATTAAGGAATATGATATCATTGTTTGTGGGTACGCGCAGAATGGCACCACTACGTGGAATAAAATAATATTTCTTCACCACCCATTCTGGATAGTTTAAATTATAGATTAATGAAGAAATATAATATCATTACATCATAAAGGTTATTCTAGTAATGTTTATATAATGTGTTAATTATATTAATAATAAATGATTGTCGTTAATTCAATCTTTTAAAATTATGAAAATTTGTGGATAATAATTTGGTTTTTTTTCTACGTAATGACTATATATATATTATCATATATTTAAAATCAATTAAAATTATGATTTATCAAAATAATTAACACTAAATAAAATCATTATGATTATAAAATAATTATATTAAAACTAAACGATATGATAATCATCCATTGATCATGGCAGGTTCATGTTTGGGTTGGTCTATCCACCAACATGAACAACAATATACATTTATGTAATGGATGACTATCATAAAATATTAATTTTATTAATATGATATAAGTATATAAATAATTTTTTTGGATCTGTTTAGGTTATAAAAACATTTAAATAACTATGTAAGAAAACACATTTCATTCGTTAGGAATCACCAAAACAAGATCATTGTCGATTTCATCTTCCAAGAATCTAACAAAAACTAATATCAAATGACATTATTTGTTTATAATATATCTTGGAACATGTGTTCTAGTACCTTTTAAAAGGTAATATTGATGTAATTTGTGAAAATAATATGTGAGAACCTTAATTTTTTGAAACTTATTCAAATGGTTAAATGATAACTTACACCCGGTGTTGAAAATTAGTAAAAACAGGAAAATGTATCTATATAATGATTATAAAGGTGGATTATAAATATTTGTGTTTGTGGATAATGTTCTAGTGTATATATTTATTGAACATTATTCAATTATTTCTTATTTTTCGGGTATGTTTAGAATGGATCCAGACAATGTAAGGTGTTTTCATTTCAAATCACTCTCTTTGAGAGATGTTTATAATTATGAACGTAACCTTTTATATGTGGTGTATATAAATATAATTTGAGATATCATATCATGAATTAGGTTTTGATTATGTTATTTTTGGTTTAATTTAATTTCCCCAATTTCAAGGGGATTTGATTCAACTGTTTCTAAATTTATAAGGGTTTTCATGGGCTCAATTATAATTCGTTTGGAAATAATACAATTTTTGAACCATGTATCCTTATTTATGGTGTATTTAGTACATTTAAAAGTATTTTTATCTTACTACCATTATTTAATGAAATTTAATATCAAAACCATATATACATAATGTGTTGGATATTAATTAAGGTATGTCCCTATAATTAAGTATTTTTTGTATCACAACTTTCTATAATTTAGTTATGATCATTCACTTTAAATTATAGGTTTCTAAATTTTTACCTTTTTGTTATATCATACGGTATTATATCATTTTTATAAGGATATAAATTATTTTAGAAAATATTTCTCACCGGTTGGGATATCGAATTTTAAAATCATCCACCTTCTCTCTTTATATCGATTATAATCATCTTATTTCGACATTGACATAATAATATAATCATTCCAATATGTTGTAAGAAAGTTTTTTTCTTACAAATTAAAATTCAAGGAGTTAACCTATAAATAAAATTTATTTATTAACATGTGGAATATTATTGTAATTATTTATACTTTTCTCCCATATAGTTGATTATTAGTATGTTGATTGTGTATTAATTAACCATTCAAAGTAATTATCTTGATGATATAGGACAATGTTGCCCATTTTATTTACATATTGAAAAGTATTGTTATTCTTAATGATTATATACTATTAATGTAGGTTGATTATGTAATTTAATTATATATATTTCATTATATAAATAGTCATGTTATTATTTAGTAAGAGGTTCAATAGAGAATGGTATGAAATGTATTTTTGATTCTTATGGTAAATGCATTGGTATTAATCAGATACCAATGAGGGGATAAGAATCATATGGCCCCCCAATGCATCAGTACATCACATGAGAAAATAATGGATGGGATTTGGATTATACCACCTCTCATAACAAGATAATGTCTTGGAACAGGTCCTTGATATTATGTTTTTTATGTCCATAATTATGCATTCTATTAGTATGATATTATTACTATTGATATACATGTTTTAATTTATTATCGTGGAAATAGAATTATCTTATTTTTATGTTGATTATTTCTTTGTGTTGTTTAATTGTTTCTTCTATAACATCTATTCCATGTTAAGCAATGATTGCCTTAATTTTATTTTTTTCCGTTACATGGTGTTTTAGATCAACCCTTATTATATTTCCATTACAAAAGGTTATGATGAAAAGTATTATACAAGTTATGATTGAAAAGATAACATGTGTGAATGAATTTATGGGAAAAATTAATGATTGTATATGGATTAAATAATTTTATATAGTGGAATAAAATTTCTTCTTGATATATTGAACCTGGTTTTTTGTTTATTTTTTTTCTAATTCTCTAATCCTCTAATTCTAAAAATATTACCAAAACTTTAGAGATCAAATAATTTATTTTGATTTTATAATTAAGGATTTTTAAATTAGGGACTTTATATCTATTATCAAAGTGAATATGTAAAATTTTTATATGGAACTTGAATTGAGATCACGAGTTTGGTCAGTTACGGTTTGGTTGTTAAGTGGACGATGATTTTGAAATTATTTTATTGTGTGATTTTTCGAGAGTTGGAATGTGAAATTTAAATGAATGATTTGAACAAAATAGTGGTGATTTTTAGATGAACCTGATATTTTGAATTGGATTTCATTTGGGTTTCTAAAATAAGATAAAATGATTGAATTTTTTTTCTTTTTTTGAATGATGTGTTTGTATTTAATTTTTTGGGTATCTTTTTTAAGGGGATCATGGTTAAAAAATGTGATTTTGGAGTGTTTTTCACTTGATATAGTGATTTGTTCATTTATATTTATCAGATTATTAAAATTGGTACTATTTTATGTAACTTATGTGAAATTACAATGTTGAGTACATGTTTCATGTTGGTTTAACATAAGCTTCCCAAAATGATATTAAGAAAATGTAGGGTGTTTATTTTTTAGGGAACACCCTTTACAATACATGTATCTACCCAAACACTAAATGGAGTTGAAATTGATGTCTTCACATGTGAATGGTGTAGTGGTGACACCTATAATTATTTAAGGTTATATTGAATAAATAAACTATTTTGGGATTTTTGAATATTTTTTTGAGTTTAATATGCATATGATCCTCATTTTAATGTGGAATATATGAGGATGAATCATCTAAGAATTATAAATTTTCTCAAGATATGAGGGGTCTTTAGTGTATGTCCATATTTTATGGATAATATATTTTTCAGGGATTTTTTTTCAATGTTTTAAGGTTTTAATGGTCTTCGGAAGAATTCTATTTAGTGGGTTTTGGGGTCTCTTTATTTACAATCTATTTTGAGTATTTGCTATATTGTGATGATAGATCCTTATTTTTTACCTCATTTGGATGGTTTGTGAGGACAGATTTTAGTGGATTTTATACCTCAATATCTAGGTTGATTATATAGTCATGGGGGTGCCTTATATAAGAGTAAGGTAAATTGGGATGTGTTTGTTTCTAATTGAGATATGGGTGTTACATGTTCATATTTTATCTCAGGTTCTCCACGATTTTTTGTTATATGAGCATGTCTCCATGTTACAATTTAATCTAGTTTTACATTCAACATTTAATTTTTTTTCATGATGAGTATTTTATATTGGTTGGTTCATCAGTTCCTAGCCTCAATAATATGATGATTGTAATGATGATGGATTAGGTGACCGAATCATGTGATACTTGGATGTTTCATGGAAATTATAGTTCCTTTATTGAAATTGATCTAGTTTATTAGTGATTGGTTAATTTGGGTGAAGTTTTATTTTTATTATTGATTAGTGTGATATTGTCTTCTCTCCTGATGTTTTATTTATTGAAGAGGTTATTAATAGTTTTCCCTCATCAGAATAACTACAAATGGTGGGGAGGTATATAAAAGGTCAGTATTATTCTATTGATATTTGATAGTTAGATGTTAATAGGACATTGTTGTCAGATATTTAACATTTCATAATGATTTTTAACTTCTTAGATCAACTCATTCCAACTTTTTACCATGATAATGTCTTATATGACCTCAAGCACGTCTACAGATATACTAGATGCTTTCTAGTAACTACAAGGTTCTATTGAAATACATGGGGTGTCTATACCTTATTTATTAGTGTAACAAAATATAAGAAATAATAATAAAAATTAATAACTAATAGTTAACCAAAAATATCATACCAAATCCAAAAAATAGGTTAGTGACAAAAAACCATGTAAATATACATGTCATTCTAGGATAGTCTAAATTTTAAAAAAGTATCCAAAATGAAAAAAAAAACTGACAACCCATAAAATGGGTCTCAACACCTATCACAATCCACTCATAAAATATCTCTACCATAAATCCAGAAATACCCATCTAATATCATGAAATTTAACATTCCCAAACCTAAAACAATGTTGTATTCTCTAGAATCAACAACAACCTGAGCATGGTGTGAGCATAACTCATTATTCCACCACTAATGGCCTTTAATGAAATAAATAGTACATTAATCATTGTATACCAAAGTATAATTGTAAAATAGATAAATATATAATTAAAAACATGTTTTAAAAACAAAAATATACTTATTAACTTATTATATTTAGGTTCTAATGTGGCATCCCGGACAACCAAACTAGCTTTGTCCAATGTTGATCATTGGAGCTATAATTATTTTGGAAATATGTGTATCGAGTAAATGAAATGAGATTTAATTTAAATTTAGTTATTTTTATCAATTGGTACACAATTTCTTATCCATATATATAATGTTTCATGTCCAAAAATTTCAATACATAGTTGTAGATCATCTTAAACACCATTTATATCCCATAGATATAGAGCATATTTTTAAAAAAAATTAATCCATACACATGAAGTTCCATTTCCACCATTTATTAAACATTTCATCATAATTTCCAGGGATTAATATACTTGAACTATTAACATATAAGATAATAAGGTTAAGATTTTACAAAATTTATTATTCACCAAGGGTTACCATGATCAACAATTTTAAATTCAATTTCATAATTAAACCATTCGAACATTTATACAAATTTAATAATCATTAAATGTCTCTTACTTTTTTATATTTAGAATTTTTACTTTGACCCTTAACCATTCTAGTGATTAATATTTCAAAAAAAAATTATTATCAAATTATTCCAATTAACCCCTTGTACCATACACACATGTCATGTGAAATGATTAATAATGTAATATTAAAAAGAACCTATTTTTCTATTTAGAAACTCATGTTTTTGATTCCATATTTGTCACACCCCATGGGTGGTGGTAGGTCTAGAATCATTGTTATCCATGGGATAGATGGGATCTGTGAATGGTCTATAACATCAAATAATTGTCCAAAACCATTTTATTAAACCAAGGGACCAAAAAAACACATCTTTGTTATGGAATAAGTACATAGACATTATAAAAATCAAGTATCTATATAATAGCTATTTTACAACCTATATTAGGTTCTTAGATATTGTCTCATCTAACCCTAACAACTTATTTTAGTGATATTAGTTACAAAAAATTTAGTCAATCCATATAAATAGGGTATATGAATCATAATATATTAGGGAATCCAAGCAATGAAGCATCCAATAATATAATATAATAATCTCATTAAATTACCTATAGAATATAATTTTATGAAATGACACATTAAAAGGCCTATGATTTAATGGGAATCACCCTTGGAAAAGGTTGAGGGGCATGGGGTTAATTAATGACTACTAGAAGAGAAATGGAGGTTAAAAACGTATGTTTATCTAATGTTAATGATGGAAGAAATAGGAAATTTCAAATTTTATTAAGGAACATTGATTAGTTTCATGATTTTCAAAAATGTTAATCAATAGTGCAGGCCATACTGCACAAGGAATATATACACATACAATCTCTAGGGCACTCAAAAAATTTGAAAAATCATGTGAATACTATGTGTATGAATTTGGATATTATATAAACGTTTGTCCATCCTTATTGAATGGTTTTTAAAACCATTCAAAACCCTAAACCAAAAATACTTTCATGTGGCATGGAATTCACTAATTATATAATAATGGTGTTACATGTGTTGTGCGTCCCATTTTCAATTGTTTTATGTATTAAACACCTTTAATTATACCAAGACCTTCCCTAGCCTTCTAAAAGAGTGAATAAACCAATTTAAATGGAGGATGAACAATTATTAATTAAAAACACACCATATAAATGTTCAATATCTTACATGCTCCCTTCCCTATAATATATAATTCCAAATATACACTCCCTAACATCACTCAACCTCCAAAGGTGAAATAGTTGGGCCACTAAGACTGAATATTAGTTTCCCATGCCTATAATTCCTTCTAAAAACTACCATTATTCAAATAAACTCAAAGGAATGGAAAAATATTACCTTAAAATATTTTTCCCACATTGATCCGCAATATGAATCATATACTCCTCAAAGTAAATATAGACCACAAGATCAAAATCATCAAAAATATTCACATATAGAGGTTCATGGTGATATTAATAGTGCTATGGAACCAGAAATATTCTATGCATTACACTACACAGCTACGTATGATCCATAAGATACATTAACAAATTGATTGCCTCCAAAATATAGAATAACCCAAAATAACTGGGGATACAATTACGATGTATTTGAATCTAATGCATATATAGTATCTACAATACATGATGGAATACATGGTTACCCACTTCATACTATTGATTTTGACTATGGAAATTGGTATATGAATTTCTTTCTACAATGGGTAGTATCCATACATTTCATGATGAACATAATACATTTTTATTTCTTCTGTACAAGTCTCAACCCTAAAAATATGATTCTCCTATATTCATCGAAAAAAATGTGTTCTACAAGGCCTAACATAATTTCATTCATGGAGGGGGATATCTAAATAGAATCAGGATAACTATTTTTATACACTATCAAAAAAAGTTCAATGTTATTTTACCATGTTCCAGAAAAATTGTGGAGACATTCTCTCAACATGTACTTAATAGTAGGATATGGTCATCAGATTTCCCCTCTGTCTACATGTGGTAAGATGTGCATAAAAACATATGAGTACCAAGAATCTTCTACAATACATGAGATAAATTCAATTTTAAAAAATTTCAATATCAAGAATGATGCTCTGAAGAATCCACTAAAAATATATAATCTTTAACAAATATAGGCCATCCAACTAATCAATAAATATTTTTTCAAATATCAGTATGTAATGGGGTAGCTTTTTTAATTTTTCCATAATAACCCAAATTACGTCACACTTCTGTGGAGTCCTATGTAACCCAACCTAAAAATCCATTATAATGTCAACTCACATCTATTATGGAATGTGAAATAGTTGTAACATACTAGAATTCTACATGTGCTCACCCTTCACCTATTGTCATGTATAGCATCATATCTCATAACCTCTAATATCCTTATTCATTACATACTATGTAACATGCCAGGTCCAAAAGCCACTCGACTGTTGCCCCGTACCTGGTTAGCCACATGGCCTCAAGCGTATTTCCCCAAACTCCATAGGATGAAAACTATAAGCGAGATACTAGGGTGTGATATTGGAGAGACTATGCGTTCATTGGTAGAGAGTAAAAAAATGGATTAAATAATGATAATTACGAAATCAGTAAACAAGATGAAATTGAATGGAATAATGGAAGATTGCAAGGTAATGATAACCCGGAGGAATAAAATATAAGAAGGATGTAGCATGTTACATGTTATAATAATGAAGAAAATAAAATATACACCAAAATAAAGTACTATATGATTCTAAGGTATAAAAACAGAAAATGATACATTGCTACATCATAAGCCTTGGCTTGGTCCCTTGCTCTCCTGCTCTTAAGCTGAAATCAAGTACCTGTATAAGGTGCCTTTCCCCTATTGACACCTACAGTAATATAGTCTATTTGGGACCAAAATCATGACCCTAGTAGGGTGTGAGAAATAAATCCTTGCAGGAAACCACCAAAGGTCTGTGCCAATCTGATTGTGAGTATATACAATAGTATTGTAAATTGGTGGAATGTAGTTACTAGAAGACACTTAAAATTAAAAAAGAGTATATGTACTAGTATTCATTTACATACATTTCATGTTCTTTAATCAATTATTTTTCATTGAATTATATAAGTCTTGAGGTCTGGCCAAAACCTGTCAATCCCCTATAAAAAGTAAAAAAAATAGATACCTCGGAAAGATATTTGACACAAGAAGTAAAAACTGAATCCAAGCCTGTGCTTTGGCTTAGAAGAATAATCATGATTCATTCTATTCCATCATTTAATTATGAAATGAGTATGATCTTGAGATTTCTAATTTGGAATTCAAGTATCACTATAGGTGTAATCTTACTGACATCCAATGAGTCCATTCTCATTGGTCCTACATGGTATCATAATTATCACTCTCAATGTTGGTATAGGATCATGCGAGTACAACCTCAATGGTCCTACTAGGGATCCCAAGGTATCAATCTATGTGAAATATAATATTATGTAAAATTAGTATGTCCCTGGTGGTCCTACCAAGGATCCTAAGAGTCGCTAATGAAATATAAATCAAAAGCATGTCGAGTTTGTCCATGACCTTCTAAACTGACCCCATATATCACCCATGGTGCATGGTACATTTTTCATGTGAGTCTTTCCACAAAGTTCTAATATTAACCCATGTATCTCCCAATGCTATTTACCATTTACTCATTAAGATTCAATAAAACCCCCCAACATGGTTTAACAAGTAAAAAACTACATAGAAGAAGGAAAAATGCAATCCTGAAACCATAATAAAAAATATGTAAAAATCTAATGCAATTGAAACTCCAATTAACAAATAAGTCCATTTTAAACAACCTTAAAAATGGAACTAAGTCATGAAATTTACATCCTTGCCCAAAATGGCTATAAAATAGTTATTCATGGGAAGCGTAACGATGGTGTGGCCCTTAATCAAACAACAAAGCTAAACATTAATTAATTCATTGAATTAATTATCGGAAAAATATTATGTAATGTTAAGGATCAAATTACATTCACTGTTACTCCCGAAACATTTTTGCGTGAAAAAACAACCCATATAAACATCTTAAAAATTAATGAGAGGCATGAGACCACCTAACTCGTCTTAGTATGACTCTCCTCGTCTAGCCTCAAACTCCAATTCAAGCTAGATTGACATTGATCTAAGAAAGAAGAATAAATAATAAACCTTAAATAACATCTTATAAATACATAATTTTGAATTAAATATCAATATTAATCAATATCTTATCGATAAAGTTCAAACAAAACCAACGATGATAGAATCAGAGTCCGGATGAATATTTGGGGGAAGGTTGAAGTTATGGTGGTGCTTGTTCTTCAACCTGGTTAACCCACTTTGAAAACTGCATAATAGAGAGCCTACTGCCCGTTTTAAGTGAAAAACTCAAATACACAGCATGTAAGTCCATATAAACAGTTTGTATTTCTTTTTTCTATTAATTTGGTGGCTAAAATCTTCTGCCTTACTTTCAGAGCCTATTGACATGACTACACAGCATGTAGTTGGTTTTACCTTATTTTACGATGACATTCCCTCGTTACTTGAATTCCATTCATACATGACTATAATACATAGTGTGTACATAGAATTACACAGCGTGTAACCCTGAATAAACCCATGTGATAGTATTATTCTAGTACTTGTCTTGTTTTCCCTTTTATTCTCAAAAACAACTCAAGGTAAAAGAATAAAAGGAAATGTAGCTTAAAAAGAATAACCAGATTCATTAAAACATCCCCCTTTAAAGAAATTATTCCCTGAATTGACCTTCCAATGGTGGTGAAGGAATATAAAATAATAATTCCATCCACTGAGCACATACGTCAGCCTCCCTCTTCCTTGTATCGTCCTTTACTCGATCATGCACCCATAGCACCTGTATGAGAGGAACTGACCGGACTCAGAGAATATTCATTCTCCTATAAACTATATGAATTATTTGTTCCTCAAAGGATTCATCAATCTGAAGATCAATCTCTTTAGGATTAAAAATGTGAGATGGGTCTAAGTTATAGAAGCGTAGTTGAGATGCATGGAAGATGTCATGCATGGCTCGATAACACTGAGGTAAATGTAACTGATAGGAAACCGACCTGAATCTCTCCAGAGTCACAATTGGTCTTACATATCTCAGTGAATGTTTACCCTATATCATGATCCTCTTATGTCCCATCCTTAGTGCGACACATTAGAGAACTCAATCCCTAACCTCAAACTCCAAAGGATGTCTAAGACGATCATCTTAGGATTTTTGAAGAGACAGTGCATCAGCCATCCGCTTATGAATCAAGTCAAAATTATCACTAGTCTCCTTGAAAAGATGAGGTCATATCATAGCTACCACTCCAGCCTCCAGCCAACATGGGGGTGATCGGAATGGCCTGTCGTAAAAAGCCTCATATGGTGCAATCTGAATAATATCCTGGAACAATTATTATATGAAAACTCCACCAAGAGTATATGCTTCTCCAAAGATCCCACAAGGTCTAGGACACATGCACACAACATGTCCTCTAGCACCTATATCGTACTCTCAAGCTGGAAATTAGTTTTAGGGTGGTATGATGTGCTATAAAGCACCTATGTACCCAGTGACCTATGAAATATCTACCAGAAATGAGACCAAAAGTGGGCATACATATCTAAAATGATATAATGAGGGGCTCCATGAAGTTGTACCACCACTTGGATATACAAATTTCCAAGATCATGAACACTGAAGGTCTCCTTGATTGTTAAGAAATGAGTAACCATCGTAAGACTATAGACTACGACCCACACAACATCATTGACTCTTGGAAAACTCTATAACCCCATCATGAAATCCATCACGAAATCATCCCACTTCCACTAAGGAATCAGTTGCTGCTGTAGGAGACCAGTTGGCCGCTGGTGCTCCACCTCCACCTGCTAACTAGTGGAACTCCTCATAATAAAACTGGAAACTTCTCACTTCATACATGGCCACCAATACTAATGGTGCAAGTCACAGTTCATCTTGGTGACTTCAGGATGCACTTCCCATGAAGATCCATGAAACTCCCACATCATCTCCTCGTGTATACTCAATGGAACCCACACATGTCCATGGATACACATAACTTCATCCTCACTGATCATCCATCTAGGAGGAGGTTCATCACCTGCCACACTCTCCATAGAACCAGGCCTTCATAATATGATAGATCCCTCATCCTCACTCTATCCAGTAGGGTAGAGGTAATAGACAAAGTTGAAAGATAATTCTATCACTTTCTATTGTGAACCTCTAAATGCATCATAGAGACCAAAGCCATAATCTTTAACACGCCACTGGCCTCCTTTAATTATTGTATCTGAGAACTCATGATTAGTATTTGAGAATTTTTTGGTCCTTGTAAACCCCAAAATTACCTTTCAATAACTTACATCTCTAATAAATCTAATAATGAACAACTATAGCTAATTATAGATCATGCGTTGCAATGATCCTCTAATGTGGCCTCAACTACTGAAACCTGTATGCTACAACTCGAGCCCCTTGCATACGCATTGATCCCAACCCAATACCAGATGCATCACAGTACACAATGTAACTCCTTATCAGCTATGGAAATATTTGTATTGTTATTGAAGTCAAACACCCTTTCAAATCCTAAAAAGCTACGTCACAATAATCTGACCACTCAAACATCACACCATTCTTAGTCTAGCCCATCATCAGTGCTTCTAAGTATGAGAAGTCCTGTATAAAATTCATGTTGTAACCATCTTTCCCCAAGAAGCTCCGTACCTCAAAAATGTTTTTGGGATGCTCCTAGGTCACTACTTCAATTACCTTCTTTGGGTCTACTAAATCTCCCATCTCCGGGATGACATGACCTAGGAGGTGAATATGATCCATCGAAAAGTAGAATTTAGTGGGCTTAGCATATAACTTGTTTTATATCTCTTTATTCAAAACAACACATATGTGTTTTGCACGGTTGTGTTTATTGTGATAATACACCATGATATCATCCTTGAAAACCACCCAAAAAGAATCTATGTAAGGACAGAACACTCAGTTCATTAGCACCATGAAAACTACTGGTGCATTTCGGGGACCAAAATGAATAACCAGGTGCTCAAATAGGCCATACCAACAATGGAAGGTTGTACGAGGTATGTCTATAGGTCTAACACTTGCATGATGATATCTCAACCACAAGTCAATCATTGAGAACACTCGAGTTCCTAGAATATGATCAAATATGTCATCTATATGTGGGAAGGGATATCATTTTTAACCATAAAGTGGTTCAGTTTCTGGTAGTCCACACAAAGCCTAAGTGTAATGTCCTCCTTTTTCGTAAAAAAGGACTAGTGGGCCCCAAGGAGAAGTACCAGTTTGGATAAAACCAATATATTATAGATCGTACAACTATCCCTTGATCTATTGCAACTCCATCGTAGCCATCCTATAAGGAGGAATAGATACCGGTGCAGCTCTTGAAACTAGCTTGATAGTTTACTACACCTCTGTGACTAAAGTTAAGCTTGAGAAATTGTCTTGGTAAACATTCCTAAAAGGATCAACCATTATAAGTAAACCTGTAAGACATGTTTCCTGATCATCTAGATATAAACTCACAATTTGGGTTGTCATTCCACCCAACCAATGCTGCTGGGGTCCAGCTCGGCTCACCTGAACATCCCATTAACCCTTATGTAAAAACTCCCTTCCCTCTGTTGATTTGAAACTAACTGTACAGTGATAGCAATCAATAAAGGCTCAAAAATAATCCAACCATTACATTCTGATAATGACATAAAAGACCTTCATCTATAAGACATAGAGGCTCCTTAGAAAGTGACACCCACCAATCTCAAGGGGGAACTCTCTGTATTGATGCTCACATTCCGCTCTAATCCCTAATGGAGTGTCTAGCGTCAAAACATCATAAATATTATAAAAATAGAGGGAAAGGATTTCCCCAACAAGAAAGGATATAAACCTATGTATGGGACCAGTATCAAAAAGTGACGAAGATAAAACATAGGCTACTAGAATTATACCTCTGATAGTATATGGTCAGGTATCTTACTATTGCTAGGTCTATTTTGCTGCATAAATCTAACTTGTATTGCGTCCCTGAGACAGTACATGGATACCATGAGTTGACTTTCCCTATTGTCGCTGAGATAATGGGGTCTAGTTACAAGGGCCACGACCAGTGCCTTGGCATGAATGCCCTGATGCATTCTAGTTTCCTAACTGGTGATAAGATATTAACCCTACTCAAGCACGTGGAGTCTTTATAGAACCTCCCTCACTACCCACTGGTGGAAACATCCTATAGAATCATTGTAGATAAAACATCTTGCCACAATCTCGACACTCAACTAGGTCCTTTAGGCATTAGGGCCTGGTATGCCTCATCCTACCTCAAAGGTAGCACCTCACCTGTTTATCAGAAGAAAGGTTTTGACTACTGCTCTCTTCGTAAGAGAGCTCCAGATGACACTTCTTCTTTCCAGTTAAGACATGACCATTAACTAGTGCGAACCACCCTGGCTCGCACTGCTAGCTTCATGGACATTTCTCTCTGTGATCAACACCTAATTCACAATAGTAGAGACCAAAGGAATCCTGAAGACATTCACCTAAGATTAGATGTCAAATTAGAGACCATCCTCGAATTTTATATCATTTGATACACCATCCCACATTAGAATCAGTTAAAATTTATGAAGCTTAGTGAACTGAGTAGAATTGTCCATAAATGAATGTTTTCACTTTTCCAAGTGCATAAACTTCCAGTGTTGGTTAGCCCTCCACATCTCAGGAAAATAAAAATCATAGAAGGCTGCTAAAAGTCTTTCCATGTAATATCCCGATGATGCCCTTCTAGAGTGATAACATCCCACAACCTCTTAGAATAATCACACAGCATATATGTCGTGAGCTTTACCATCCTATCGAGAGGCCTCAAAAAATTCTTGAAGATAATTATAACTTATTCCATCTATTATTCTAAAGCCTGTGGTCCCCCATCCCTTAAAAATTTAGGCAGATGCTGCTGCTGGAATATACGCATCAGCTCTGTCGAAGATTTGGCAGCATGTTGTTCTCCAAAAATGTTCTACATGAACCTCACAAAACCTTCATGTATCTATACATATGCACCTACGTATGGTATAAAAACTGGTGACACAGCTGGCATAACTGGAGGATCCATTAATAGCTCATGGCCTACCATCTCTGGAGTACAATCATCACCGCTCTCCAGGTGTACAACTCATGGTCTTCACGGTTGAATAATGCTACAAGGTCAAAAACATGTCTTAGTTCAATCTTATCATAAGTTTTTTCCATTCTAGTGTGCCCAAAAAACATGGAATTCCCTCAAAGTTTGAAAAAAGGGACTACACGACGTGTAGAAAGAATACACAACATGTACACTTAGGATGTTATATGGTTGTGTTCTATCACTCGCCTAGCATGTATCAAACCCAAGTACATGATGTGTTAAAAATTTAAATGGCGTGAACACATGTCTATCCTCATGGATATGTACTCTAAAACTACCTGGTCCAGACGGGTTCTTCCTAGGTAGGCTACATGGCATGTACTGAGAGTACGCAGCGTGTGCTGATCAGAACTCACTAGCCCGTGTTTCCGCTCACACATCCAGTTACATGGTCAGATGCTATATGTCCTGTACACAAGGTCAATGATGTGTTCATATTAATATTTTGAACATCATCTTCCCCGAACCGGAAAAAAACATGATGTGTCAGGTTAAACTACATGCTTTTTTTATTGTTTTTTCAACAGAGAAACTCCAGATTTCATATATAACCCTTTTTCTGTAGAAAATCTAACCAGTGGGATGCCAAATTTCGATCTGTGAGAGTCCATACTCTCTACGAATCAATGTTTGGAACCCTTGAATAACATATAATAGAATAAATAATTATAAAAATCGGAACCATTATATGTTAAATTCAAGTCCAAGAGGGCCAATACACCTTAGCAACTGATGTTTGGAATCCATTAAATACAAGCACAGAACCTACCAATACACCTATCACAATAGTTGGCATATCTATCAAGGTACTATCACAAAAATAGACTTCTATACCATGAAATTTATCATAATAGAATACAATATATATGGCATCCTGGATTGCATGGCCCAACACATGGCTTGTGATTCTAAAATTTTTTTCTATGATGCATGAGATGGAACAACTTCATCTCATTGGGTTCCAAATAAAATTGAACCTGCAATTACATCAATAGTAATATCATAAATCAAGTGTGTCACCCAACAGTGAAATAAAATCAACTATAATAGAAAAAAATTCAAAAGAACAATCTAATTTTAGGAAATTTGGGTTCTCACTATAAATGAGGTAACTAATCTTGGGAACATCTAATTACCAAATTTAATATCTGTTATATTGTCGCAAAATAGTGGAGAAAAGAAAAAAGAAAGACCCTTTGATACAACTTTGTAACATCCTGGGTTGAGAATCCACTCGATTGGTGCCCCGTACCTGATTTTCCAATTGCCTCATGCACATTTCCTCAAATTCCATAGGTTGCCGACAAGTAGCAAGGGCCTATGGTGTGATAGTGGGGAAACTACGGCCTCATTAGGAGAGTGTAGCATAGCAGATTAAATAATGATAGTAGCTGAAGCAGTAAACAACATGCAACTGAAGTGAAGAATGGAATAATGCAAGGTAAAGATAACCAGGAGGCATAAAATATCAGAATGATGTATCTTGTCACATGTTCTAAGAAAATAGTGAAAACAAGATACACATCAAAGAAGTAAAATGTGATACTAATGTATAAAAATAAAAAATGACACACATCAACATCATAAGCCTTGTCTTGGTACCTTTCTCTCCTGCTCTTAAGTAGAAATCAATTACCTATATAAGGAGTCTTTCCCTTATCTACACCTGTAGTAATATAGTATGTTTGGGCCCTAAAATCATGGCATAAATAGGGTGTGAGAAAAAATCCTAGTAAGAAACCACCAAAAGTTTGTCCCAATCTGTCATTGAGTATATGAAATAGTAGTGTACAATAGTGAAATCAAGTAACTAGCTGACACTTAAAAGAAACCAATCCTATATGTACTATAATTCATTTACATTCATTTCAGGTTCATTAATAAATTCAATTTCATTTATTTATATAAGTATTTTGGTGTGGCCTAATCCTATTAATCCCCTATAAATAGTAAATATAATTGATACCTTAGGAGTTTATCTTACAAAATAAGTAAATGCCAAATCCATTATTGTTCTTCACATTGGAAGTGCGTCATGATTCATTCCATTCCATCATTTAAATATGATCTGAGTCCATTCATTATATTACTAATTTGGATTTCAAGTATCACTATAGGTGGAATCTTACCAACATCTGACAAGTCCATTCTCAGTGGTCCTACTAGGGATCCCAAGTGTCACTCTTGATGTTGGTATAGGTTAATGAAAGTCTATCCTGAGTTGTCCAACTACAGAACCCAAGGTATCAGTCAATGCAAAAAAATAAGATTCTATCAATTTAGTCATTCCCTGGTTGTCGTACTAGGGAGCCCACATGTTACAAATGACATATAAGTCAAAAGCCTCTTGATTCCATCCATGGTGTTCTAAACTGTACCCATGTATCACCCAAGGTTCCAGGTATATTAGTCCCGTGACTCCGTCCATGACGTTCTAAGCTGAACCCATGTATCACCAAATTATATTTACCATTTACTCATTAAGATTCAATAAAACCTTTCAACACAATTTAACAAGTAAAAAAATACATGGAAAAATAAAAAACATAATCCCAAATCCATAATAAAAAATACTTACAATTCTAATGAAATTGCAATTCCAATTAACAACTAAGTTCATTTTGAACAACCCTAAAAAGGTAACCAAACCATTCCCATTGATATCCTTGGACAAAACATCTATACAACTGTTATCCAATGGAAACACACCCATGGGGTGTCCCTTAATCAATCAACAAAGAAAAACATGCTTTAATTCATTGAATTAATTAACATAACAATTTTAGTTAGTTTTAAAGATCAATTTCCCTTCAAATGAGACACCCTAAACATGGGAGCATGGAACAACAACAAATATAAACATCATGTAAATTAACAATAGGCATGAGACCACCTACCTCGTCATAGTACAACTCTCTTTATCCAGCCTTGAGCTCAAATTAGAGCTAGAATGACGTAGATATAAGAAACAAGAATAAACACTCAACCTTATATATCTCCTTCTAGAATAGAAATTGGGAATACCGACTCAAGATTAATCGAGATATTACTAATACCATTCAAACACAACCGACAACGCTCAAATCAGAGTCTGGATGAAGATTTGGGAGAAGGATGAAGTTCCGGCGGTGCTTGTTCCTCAACCCAGTGGGCCCACTGTCTAAATTCTAGAATGGAGAGGCTAATAACAATTTTAACTGAGAAAAACAAATACATGGCATTTAAGTCCATATAAACAGAGTGTATATCATTTTACTGTTCATTTGGCAGCTGACTTCTGCAGACTTACTTTCCAGGGCCGGTCAACAAGACTACACATTGTGTATTGTGATGTACATGGAATGTAGTTGGGTTTTCCTCTTTTTCAGGCTAACATGACCACACGGCATGTATTCCCTTCATACATGGCTGAAATACATGGAATGTAATTAGAACTACACGACATATAACCCTGAATCAGCCCATGTGACAGTATGATTCAAGTACATGTTTAGTTTTCCATTATTTTATAAAAAAACTCACGGAAAAAGATTAAAATGAACAGTTCCTTAAAAAGATGAAATGGATCCTTACATACCACCAATACTATCTACTAATATCATGGTGATTTTGGAACTTATAATGGTGCACAACCAATCTTCCAGCCTGAAACTGAAGAATCATCTCCCCTGCTTACACATAGGCACATAAACATGAACACAAATTCCAATAACCTTATCACTTTCAATGGTATATTCAGGTTGTGTCTCTCCACCATCAACATTTCACCTAAAAAGTAAGAACACTGGACCCTCATACTACTTACTCTTGATCTGGTAAAAAAGACAATGTACAATGTATAATTTCATGAGTGTCATTAGTTCCTAAAACTCTTGAACACTAATATGAATCATATCGTATAAGTTGAACATTTTCCACTCAGAATTGGAATCTTGAACTACCTGAATATTTACCTTACGAATCAAAGAATAAAAATAATATTTCCTTATCCTAGCATACAAGCAATATCAAAATTAATGTATTTCCTGTAGTCAATCCAAATCTTCTACTGATGATTTATGTCACATTGGGAAATGAAATACACAAGACTCTTATAATTCGTGTAAATAACAAAAAATTCACGCATAGGATAAATCCACCAAAATTTTAATGTTTGAACCTCCATAGACAACTAAATATGTTCTTTTATATAGTTCCATTCATATTATCTCAACTAAAAAAATCCATATTCCATGAATCAAAATCCTTGAATCAAAACTATCCCATGATCGATCATACATGAAATATAAAGTATATAATAATCATTACTCAGTTCATATAATATTTGAAATGGAATTGTATTATAATACCTATTTCCACCTATAATGAATTATTACATCTTATCGACCACTAAAACATCATTCCGTTCATGGTCAAGCCTGAGAGCATCAGTTCTAGGAGTGAAAATTCCCTCATAAACCTTCAATAGTAACCATATAAATAAAAAAATCAATGTATTTCAAAACAATTATGGGACTACTCTCATTAAAATAAAACATAGACCTTATTATGGTCTACTAATACACTTTTTTCCAATATATTTTGATCAAGGAAATGAAAATTTTCAATCAATAAATGGAACTTATAAATCTTTTTATATCTTCAATGCTCTCTTTGTATACTCATAACCATATTAGGATGTTGGAAATAATTCTCTCTATAATGGGAGTACACTACGATGCCATCAATTAATAACACAAAAACTGATCCTAATACATGTAATGTATTTGGTTCAATAAGTCCATGAACATATCCAGATCATTCAGGAGAGAAAAAAGAATCACGAACTACACATATAAGTCAAACCTCCCTGTAAATGAAGTATGTGGTATATCTGATGTTGTCACCTTCAACTTTTGGTAACATGATATTTTATAAATATTAAGGAATACAAAGGAAACCCTTATTTATTTAGCAAAATATCATTAATATATCTAAGATGATATTGAATCATAATTTTGATTTTGTTCAGCATCCAAAAATTAACACATAAGGACAATATTGATTCCCCCTACATGGAAAATAGAACCACAAGACCCCAAGGTTACATTATCAGCTGAATGAGCCTTTTAACCTAAAAATAAACTAAATTATATTTAATTAATTAAATATCATATACATCCCTCTTATAATAAGGGGTGGAAAATGGACCATCCCTAGGAATTTGGGAAATAGTTACCTCAATATCTCTCAGTCTATTAGGAGTTAACCCAAATAAAATACTCTATAAACATGTGATAGAACTGATCCACTACATCATGGAAAACATCCTGATTAACTAATATTCATCTAAAACAAGAATCCAATATCAAAAATTATATCACCTCGCTGCTGATGAACTAAACCTATATAGAAATCCTTGATATCATATTCCTCACAATGAACATATATGCCATCCTCAGGTGAAGTGAAAGTCACCCTCCCACAGTAATAGTCAATATGATCCTGGTATGTAATCAGAAAGTCCATTCCTAGTATCAACTCAAATATATTAAGCATTATCATGAATATATCCCAAAATAAATGATACCTTCCATTACCAAGGATACACTACATACAATAACGGATACCATTCAACTAAACTCCTAATAGTTCATCAATTAAAATGACCTCGAATAATAATTTCATCTCCAAGAACAAACCATTCACATACTAGGAATTTATAAAAGAATGGAAAGCTAATAAATCAATAATTCAGCAGAAACCATTGAATCTACATAAATCATACCTCGTATAGTGGATGAACCAACCTCATTGTTAATGAAAGTAGGATGAACTGTATGCAGCTGACCAGTCCATGAACCTCGAACTCCTACCTTAGTCTGTGAGTTGTAATACTCAACTTATACATCCTTTATTATCCTGATGTAACACATCATCCACCTGGAACAATAATAATAGAAAAAATATAACCTCAAGAGTGATTCCAGTTGGTAAATCCACTCATTGATATCTAAATCTTCAATGTTCCTCCCTCAATAGCATTCTGTTAAAGGTTCCTAGAGATCCTTTGTTTTTTTCCATCCTACTACATGATCGAAAATATCTAATTGGTTTATGAAACTGACCTCACATATATCAAGGATTTTCTAATTGATATTTAAACCATATTACTTATACCATGAGACTTTAATCCACTCCCTTGGCTATCCTTCCCACAACAGCATTAAAAAGAGTTCTGATAAGGATGCTCCATAATATCTATGAATATACTACCTAATAACCTACCTATAATAATAATCCTACCACTCGTGACCTTTATCAGGTTTCACATCAAAATTAAGTCCTAATTTACAACCTCAGTGTTTTTTTCAGTAGTATAGTTTTTACCTATGACATAATCCCACACTAGAGTCAATCCAAAAATCCATTCACCCTAAACACCTCATCTTCTAACAATGTTAATTAAATTATAAAGGTAACTTAAGTAGCATAAATAATCCATATTTGGAATATTCCCCTAATCCAAATACATAATATCTATTGATATAAACGTTATCAAGGTATTTGGTTAAAAATTTTCTATGAACTTCTCCTGGAATTCCTTCTAAGTTGTTCCCCAAAACTACTCATCATGGATGTAAATATCCAAAAACTTCATCAATTGTGCCCTAAGTATATAAGACACTAACATAACCCTCCAATATGGGAGTCTCAAAGTTGTCAATTATCATTTGGATAGATTAAATATTTATCTTGACAAGCTTAGTATTACCCTTTCCAATGAATGACGGGGGATACTATAGAGAGAATTTCTTAGCCAGATAAAACATGGAAGGTTCATGTTAGTCTACATATATTTACATAAGAAGTATTAAAAAGTTTAAAACTTCAAATAACTAATTCTATTCTATATCACCTAGATCCAATGGAGGCTTCAATCCCAATATCAATGTTTCATTCTTTAAAATGTCCCATGTAATTTTATTAGTTATCATCATCATAGATGCATCCCTAAACAATTGTAGACTCACATTTTAGGGAACATAATATATAAATTACACAATCACATTTAAAAGGTTATAACATTATATATTCAGTTTATTACTCATATATTAATCAAATGAATATGACTAAAAAATATTCACTATACTAAAAATTCCCTATATTGGGCTACTATCTAACTGATGGAAAATGTAATCTTTCATGTTAAAATATTTATGTTTAACAATATTTTAGAAAAAAATGATTTATCACCACTCAAAATTAAAATATTTCAAAACCACTATATTAGTCATAATATATTTTAATACAATATTTAAGTAAAAAATATATTTATTTCCCCCACAAAATTTTTTTATTTTTACAAAACATATCATAACATTAGTTTTTGGGTTTCCTATTATGATACATGTTACATATCCTCTAAGTGAATGAAACGATGCATGTATATACAATAAATTTCCATACTATTGTTTCATTAAAATAATATAAATCAATAATAGCACAACACATTTTTATCATCCAAGTTTAAATAAGACTTCAATATTAGTAAGATAACATTAAGAATAATAATCCCACCTTTAGGAATATTGGGTTTCCGACACACAGGGTTTATCTACTCCCATGAATAATATTTTTACTAATTTCAGGAATATCATAGTTTCTTATATAACATCCCCAAATAGATATGAACTTGAAAATAATGGATTCTATGAAAATAATATGTAATGCTCTAACACATCTCACCCGAACTAATAGTCAGAATAGTTCACCACATGACCTTGGGTGAATATCCTCATATTCTAGAAGCTTTCAGATAGAAGGAATTGTATATTATGATACATTGGGAAACTATAACCTCTTTTATGAAAATAATAAAATAATATAAATAATATTTATTAATATAAAACTGATAACCACAAGTCAAAAAAAAATTCAAAAACTAAGAAATTTATTACAAACATGTAATGTCTAAAAAATGAACCTAAAAGACAAAAATTAGATCACCAAAATGGGTCCCAATCCTTATCTTGGTCCCCTAATCTTACTCCACCTATAAATCCCAAATCAGCCATCTAACATTGGGATTTTTCCCTTATTTGAAAATACAACCATGAAGTCTTCTCGAGTACTAATGATTACTCAAGCAGGGTGTTAGTATCACATAGTAGGCCACCTCTAATGGTGTATAAAGTAATAAAATGCATCTGAAATAGTACATGTAGAATTATAAAATAATAATAAAAATATAATTAAATAAAAAATTTATTAAAAATAAATCATTATTTATTAACATATTGGCCTCACATTCTAAATTATGAACTTGGCCAACCAAACAAGATTTCTCCAATAATGATGATATTTTCCACAAATCATATTTTAATATATATTTATATAATATGAAATAAAATGAATTTTTATCAAAATGAATTCCTAATACTTCATAAAATCATGTTAATCATTTTAAAACCATTGGTATGAATAATTGTGTCCTATATTCTAATACCATTCAATTAGGTACAACCATTTAAATATTAATATACTTGAAATTTTAACACACTATGATAATAAAGATACTGCATTTCATCCTTTATTATTCAACAATAATTATCACACTCGTCACATTTAAAAAAATCTTCAATTGAAACATCTAATAAGTTATTTAAATGACATAACCATTAAAATGTTTGTTAAAACCATTTTACCACATAGAAATATGATGTTTACAAATAATAAGTCTATTATTTATCAATAAGAAATAAAAATCACTAAAAAATATAAAAATTAACTCCCCTTAACATACTAATGATCCAACCAAAAATCATAACTAGTTAAAGTGGGAGATAACCCGTTTAACAATTTGAAACCCTTCCTTATAATTTCCATGAATTTTAATGATAATCGGTGGAAGAAGGTTTGGAATTATAGTAATATATGGGATAGATAAGATCCATGTAGGGCACATGAAATCAATTTAATCTCATAATAATTTTAGATTACTATGGGAGATAAGAAAAAAAACTTCAATGTTATTGAATAACTACATACACATGAAAACTATTAAGACTACAAGTAATAAATGTTAGACCACAAACCTTTGGTTTATATATATCCCCTTGTCCAACCCCATTATTAATGTTATTTTAAAATTGATAATGACTCAATAGTATAAATCCATGAAAATGGATCATTTGATACAAAATAGATTATGGAAAATAATGTCATGAAACAAAAAGGGAATAGGCGGTTATGGACTCGTAGGTTTTCCCAGGGAATTAAATCATAAGAAATGGCACATAAAAGGGACAACGATCGATATAGAATTACCCTTGGAAAGGGGGGGGGGTGATCTTATGGAGCACTAAGGGCTCTAGGGAGTGAAATGGGGTAGAAAATCAGGTATGATTATAAAATGGTTGGGAGGGAAAACACATAAAATTACTACTTTTTATGATGTAAATGGTTGGGATTCAGGGTATGGAAAACTATGCATCAATTTTTCAAGACACATTTTAGATGAAAATAAACATTAATGGTCTACTAGGCCTCAGACATGGTTTTTAAATTCATATAGAAGACACATAGATGGATCTAAATACAACAAAAATAGTTACGTGGCCTCCTAATATGGGTTTCAAAACTATACCTCCTTTTAAACATAGGCACATGGTAATGATTCACAGTTCCTAAAATTCATATTTTTATGTCATTATTCCTTGAAATTCAATATATACCTTCCCTAATTATAGGTGCACTTTACTCATCCAATATTAAATTTTATGAACCAAATATTAAGTAACAATAAACCTAAATAAAGGAAATGATATCACAAGATTAATAATATTTTTCTATTTTATCATTCTAGTCATGATTTTTTCCTTTCAATGGGATTTATTCCAGCCAATTCGACCCTACCTACCCAAATAATTTAGTCGTGAGGTTCATCTATCCATTTCCATATAATTTTTCATATTTCATTATTGGTGGAGAATGTGGTAAGGCGGGGATAATTTTGATACTAATGGGAATCTATTATTGTTTATTTTTTATTATTTTTATCATTTTATGTTTTTATAATTATTGGATTATAAATTTATAATTTTAACATATTTTTAGTCTATCATATATGTAGGGTAAACTGTTCGTGTTAACCAAACATAGTAATGGAAATATAAATAGCAGGATTTCCATAGTTGGTGTATTGTTCATATAACCATGCATGGTTTCAAGAAAATTAGGCTTCTTAATTTTGAGTTTTGGACTTACCAAAATTGTTAGTGCATAGTAAGGGAATATTATAATTAAAAACAATATGAGTTTTGGTGGGTTACCTGTAATAATTCATTAATGGTCGATGCATGGTCTTCCAATATGTATTTCTAGTTTTCTTAAAAACATGAAATTACTATTCTTTTATCGACGATTCTTCAACTTTAGATTTCATTTTCTAGAAACAATCATTTGTATAATACCAAATAACATGTGGGTATATAATATTTTCCCTTATCTTTTGATTTAAATCCCTCTTCATTTTATTTCAAGTGGATTTGTATGTTATTATCCATTTTTTCTTTTTTTATCTTATGCATTCTTATATCCCTCTATGAATATTTCCTCCCAATATCCCCAATTTAATTGGGGCTGAAAATCATAATTGTGGGGATCTAATCATTAGTGGTTGGATGTTTAGGGGTTAGGAAGGGTAATTATATGCATGGTTGGGTGTCTTCCATCGATGTACACATTTTTTGAAATTATTCTACTTGAAATTGGTAGGTGTTTCCTTTTTGTACTATTATATTTTATTCCATGATATTACAGAATGTTTTAAAATTGTTTTAATTCTAATGTATACCAATATATGGTAATAATTAAGGAATAAAAAATGGTTTTAAATGTGTTTTATTTCCTGGAATGGTTGGATATTGAAAAAATTTATACTATTAATTTTTAATTACATGGTTATTCATGAATTTTTTTGATAAATTATCCATATTTTTCGAAGCTAGAAAAATGATATTTTTATTTGGTGTTTGAAACATGTTTTTATATTAATGATATTTTATTTTTTACGGGTTATTTTATAAAAAAGGTGTGATTTGGATGTATGAAATTTTTTCTATGAAATGAGAGTGTTATGTTGGTAAAAAAGTGGTTTCTAATAAATATGTTTAAATCTAAAATAATTTCAATGTATGTTTAGATGATTTAGTTTAAAAGGTAGTCTTAATGTTTGACATGAAAATTTGTTCAATAAAATGACATACGAGGTTTTTTGATGACCCTCTTGACCCGGTATAAAGTAGACATTCAAAATAATGTAATCCCGTAATAATGAGTCCCTTTCTTTTATGATATATATACCCTAGTTTCCTCCTTATAAGATGAGGTTTGATTATTTTAATCCAATACTTGATTGGTAAAGTATAACTATATATTGTGAGGGATTTGGTGGTGGGATGTGGTTTATCTATATTTGATTATTCTTTATTTTTGTGATTATCTGTTAAAGGAATATTTAATAACCTCTTTTTTGTATAACATGGTGCCTTGGGTTGATGAGTTTTAGTTTTGGATTATGTCATAATATATTTTTTTGAACATATTAGTCCATGATAGATAATTGAGATGAAAATATTAAAAAGTTTCAGATTTTTATAATACTCTAAAGCCATATAGGAAGTAATTGAAATGAAATTATTAGAATTTTGGAGTAAATAGATCTTAAATAGAATGAATGTGGGATCTTACCAATGAATAGACTCATTTGAGTGTTCGTAGGACCATCTAGTGTTAAGAACTAGTTATTTTATAACAACTCATAGTTTATGAGGAGTAATATTATGAGCTCTTTTTACATTTCATGGTTAGTATCCCCTTGTTCTTGTTTTGTTCTATGACCACATTTCATGGTTGTAAAAAATTATCTTAATTGATATCATAGTTCCAACTCATTTTCATATTCTACTTTGGATATGGTTTCTTTTTATTTCAATCCTTTTTTACGATATTTTTGGACAGTGTGTCTGTTTGAATATAAAATGATAGTTTCCTCTAAATGACATTTGGAAATGTTCAGGGAAGGAGAAAGAAAATGATTTTTTAAATATGAATTTATAATTCCCTATTTCATTACATCAATGAGTCTTTAATGGAAATATTATAATTATATATTTGATTTTATATCATGGTTTTAATATGGATGAACATTTCTTTCTTTCGAGTGTCCTTATCGTGCGTTTGGAACAAAAATGGATAAAGTTTGATATTTGGTTTCATTATGTTTTATTGTGTGAATTTTGTTTATAAAACATGTACAAACACAAATTTATGGGATTTATTATTAAGGACATAAATAAATCACTTGATGTAACCCTAATGAGAATGTTTCATTCACACCCTATATACACATCAGTGAGTTATTGACTCTTATGTTTTCTCACACGTTCCCATCTTGTAATCTTGTGTTCATTTATTATTTTGTTCTCTATTGATTGATGGATTGTGTCATGGTGACTGATTGAGTGTCAATTTTTAGGGATATTTTTTTTGTTTTTGTTTTTTAACATTTTTTTGGGAATTTATGTATCAAATAATTTATCTTGTAATTTGTCATACATTATTTCTCCAATATATATTTTGAGAACATTATTGATTATTATTATGATGTTCAGCTATTTAAATTTTTTAGATCCTAAATGAGAATAGTAAGTATAATGTATTATTTATCATTTTTTATTATTATATAATTTATTCAATGTTTTCATGTTTTATTGTCTGATATCTATTTTTTCATATTCACTACTATCCAATGTATTTGATGGGTAATACTAGATATTTGGTAGATTCCAATGCCTGTTTATTTTTTTTATAAGGGGGATATCATTCCAAAATGAATCTTCTTTATACCTCGAAAATAGATGCCAACCTAGGGGATTGAGAATTCAATTTAGGCCTAGCAGGAGGCTAGGATGAGTGAATTCCTAGGTTATCTTAGATCTTTATTTCACATAACAACCAAAATTCAGATCATATTTCTAACCCATTGAATAAACATGACTTGGTTAACCATGAAAACGGTTTATTTTATTACAAGAATAAAAATTATTCAATTTTCATCCATAATCATTTCTAATTCCTCCTAATTCCTGTATAAATGTCCAAAATATCATGTTTAGTTTTTTTTTAAAAAATTGTACATAAATATTCAATAATACTAAAAAATGACATTTTATTTTCATAACATACACACATACCATGGTTGAAGTGAACACCCCATGCTTCTGTTTTGGATAGAAAAATGGATTAGTGACTAGTGTTGGATCTTGGGAAGATTAGTAAGGATGAAATATGGTTTTGAGGAAAGTATTAATTTTTTGGGGTATTGTTTTTCTTATTTTATTATTTTTTAACCATCTATATAAATGATTAAATATCTTGGTGAAATATTTTTTATGTGTGATATGTATAAAATTAAATTATTTTCAAATATTATCATTTATTATTATGTTATTTTTAATGGTCTTATTTTAACTATTATTTTTTAAATGTACTCTAATGATAAATTTTTATGGTTATTTCCTAATTTATTGTTTTTTTAGTTATATTATTGTGGTTATAGTCTCCCCAAGTATTATTGTATAATGTCGTTGATATTTTGAATCCCCTATTGTAAAATGAGTTATGATTTAGTTCAAATCGTGTATCCTCACTTGATAATCATTCAATACACATCTATGGAATTTTAACAGAGACATACCTATTTATGTGGAAGGTTTATTTCTTTAAAAAAAATATTTTTTTGAATAATATTATCTTTATTAGATGCATCTTTAGAAATAAAATTTTTAGTAAATGTTAAATGATTATGAATATATATATAGTATTTAACCAGATATGTGTCTTTTAAATTAAAAAAAATTATTGTTTATTGATTCACAATCACTTTCATTCATATAAAATATTACTATTTTCATTAGAAATAACATAATAATTCCAAAAATAACATTAATATATTATTTCATTACCTTTTAAAATTTTCAATGTGATATTAAAATTCTCATCATGCTTCTTCTTTATATAAGAGTACACCAAAATATATTGCATTACCAATAATATCAAACTATCATGATATAATTCATAAATGACCATGATAATAATTATTTTTTATTAACATGGAATTTGTAATGACAAAATAAATATCCATATCCTTATAATGAACAAAAATACATGAGATTTGTATTGTAAAAATATTTTTCAGATCACCATAATGGACATAAATACATATTTTATAAAAAAACAATAGTTATTTTTATTAACATGGAATTTTTAATGTCAAAATATTCATTATAATGTATATTTTTTAAGTGTTTTTCTTTTGAAACTAAATTCTTTACAGGAATACATTTTAATATATATATATATATGTGTGTATTTATTAATTTGTTTGTGTCTGTTTATAAAAATTGAATTTTTTTTTTATATAGTATTTAAATACCTTAACTCATTGAATTATATTGATAGTAATATGAGGTGGGATTCCTATTCAACTTGGATGCCTCGGCGATTTGACTGTTTTGGTGTTCTTTTAAAATTATAATTAGAATGAACTTAACATTTATTGAATTAAATATGGTAGGTATGCTACCACATATGAATAAAATCATAGAGAACTCATCAGATATGATATTATGTTTGAATTCATAATACAATTTTCAATGCTTCTAAAAATGTGTTTTGATTGAAAAGTAAAACACTTATATAATTGAATTAGAATAATATTTTCAATAAACATATAAAACAAATTAAATATGTGATTTCAAACTAAGCATTAATTTTTTTTATGTTTCATACATTTACAAAGTTTCTTGATTCGATGATTATGTGGTTTTGAAATGAATCAAGTAAAAATAAACATTATATAGAGAGATCTGTATCACTATACACAATCATTCCATCCTTTAAGATGTAATTATATAAAAATAAAAAATCTTAAAGTTGATAGGGTTATTGTTGGAAAAATTAAGTTCATGAAACTTGAAAAAATAGAATACGATAATTGTTATTAAAATCATTCATTATAGGTCACTAATATCATCTCACAATCTCCTTAGTACATATACTCACATAGTGACCCACATAAAAGAAATGGTGAGTTAAAAGACCAATATAGAGTGGTAGAAATATGAAGGAACTTGAATAAATATAGTATATGGGTGAGAATAATAATAATAATCATATTAAAAAACTTGGATCTCCATCATAAGAATATAGAAATCATTTAAACGTTAGATGTAATGTGGAATATTCATAATAATGAAACAACGTAACACTATGGATGAAGCCCAAAATAAGAATGAACATTAATATTTCTTCAACTTCATATGTATCAATCATGTACAAAATTCATTGCATAGGATGATAAAAAATGATGACTAATATTCATGCATTTTAATATCAAGTGATATAAAATAATACATAATGCATTAGAGTGATATATAGTTTATCACCCACACAACACAATATATATTATCATAATCATGAATCCTGCATGGAATGAAATAACATACCAGTAATAAAAAATAAGAAGGGAAGAAATTAGTATGGATATTAAATGACATCATTATTAATGAAAATATTATCTTTTATAAAGTGGATAGGAATAAATATAAGAATAATCAATAAAAGATTTAGGGAAAATGTTTCATAAAAATAAATCTGATAGATAAGAAAGCATACAAACTTAATAATGACATAAATTCCCTTAATAAAATAAAAGGGAATTCAAATACAACTCATTCAAAAGGCGGTTTATATGAATAATGGTGAAAAGAGATATCAAGGCTGGATAAACAAAAAAGAAATTAGTTTGGTTTGAGAGTACTCTTACCATCTGTCTTGTTTTATACATTCACATTTACACCTATTATATAAGAAATATATGTTCATTAAAACATGAATTTAGTTGTCTATTTCAATAATTTATTATATTTTTTATTAATTATTATAATTTAAATTTACTTTTTAACATTTGGTGGATGATAAAATAATATAATGACATGCTTCTTTCAATATTCTCATTTTGTTTCTATTTCTAGGCTTTGATACATTTTTTGTTATTTGGAAGAAAAATTACCTCCATAAGACTAATAATATATTAAATTAAATATTTATACACTATTAATAATATGTTTTAACAATACATAATGGTTACTATAACTATAGATATGAGAATGTCTTAATGGTGATTAAATGACAACATGACATGTGGGACTACAATTCTATTCATATAAGATAAAAATAATTCATAATAGTTGTATGGTGACATAATATTAATTATTTATATATACCAAACAATAGTTGACCAAATATTTAGTGATATATAATTAATTGATATCATCATCATTTGTGATAAACTAACCATTAACAGAACAATGCTAAAAGAGAAAACGATATATATATTTTATATACATATATTATAATAACTTTATAGTAACCTAATTTCATTAATTTCACATTAAAAAGAATCTAATTATTTATAATTTTTTTATAGATGAATATATGGATATAATAATAGAATAAATACATGAATGTTAAAAATAAAAGGAACATTACTTTGTTTTTTATATTTCGCTTTTCTATAACACTTAATGCCATGAAAAATTGGTGTTTTATGACATCAAAACATCCATAATAGTTGAATAAGAAATATATTGAGGATATTGAGTAGATTTTGAGAAATATTATGGGTTCATAATGCGTTATTCAAAGGGTTGGGAGATGAAATTGATACTTGGGAGGAATGTTATTTTTGGTAAAAACAATGAAAAAATTATTTTTTTCAAAATTATAACATGCAATAATGGTTTAATATAATGTTATATGTTATATGAAGTGAAAATTACTTGTTAACATAAACTATAAAACATTCAAACATAAAATTTATTAGCTCATACTAATAAAATGATGTGAAATTTTAAATTGTTTTTAATGATGTTCTTAATTTTTGAGGACTTGGCAATAATATTTTTTACTTTCGTTATGAATCGTTTATCTAAATAACAATTTTTTGTGACAAAATAACTAATTTAGTGTTTATTTTATTAATATAAAATCCATATTACATTATATAACATCAATATTTGGAGAAATTTACATTTCCTTTTCACTTAGAAATTAATATTTTCCAAAAAATTACAAAAAAAAACCTTCTAAAATTTTAATGAATTGAGTTGAAAATTGGATGTAATGTCATCTAAAAAATTTCCTTATTAAAAAATTATATTGTTTAATATAAATATAATTTTTTAAAATATATAAAAATAAACTAATAATAATTACCTTTTAAATTCTTCTAACATTTTAAATTTGAGTGATTATTTTATATGAATTTTTTATTTACAATTTTTTATTTTTCTAATATGAAATATCATTTACATAACATTTTATAATTATAATTTTCTTTTTACTATTATAATTTTCAAGTTAGTATTGATAATTGGTATGTTACTATTCTTAATGGTTAATATACTATTATAATTTTCACATTTACAATTACGATTGTCATATTGTATTTATACATCGTATAAATTCCATTAATTTCATTTATTAGTTCACAATTTTATTTTTTTCCTCTAGGTTTTATATATCATTTACAAAATTCCCTTCTATATTCCTAATGATTCATTTTATCATTATAGTTTTCTTAGCATCATAATAATTTTAGGGGCCATGATGTTCTATAATTTAAATTTTTTATATTTTAATATAATGTATTATCTTGTTATATTAAATTTATATTTTATAGTTTATATTTATTAAAAAATATGATTTTTAAAAATATTTAAATAAATTATTGTCTGTTTTTATTTTTTTCATCTATTTTATAAAAAACTATATTTTAAAATATGATACACATGTATATTCAGAAGAAATATTCTATATATATAAAAATATGTGACATTAATTTTTTTTTTGAAATTTAGAAATATCTTCCTCTAAATTTAAACTAACATATAATGTTGAAAATACATGATCATACCTCAATTCCTATGCATCCTCAAATTGGCGCATTTTCCCTTTATACGTATTATTTCACCATATTACTTTTGTAATGCTATTTTTAATAATGTATAGACAATTTTATATACATTTGAAGATCTACAATCATTGTTACTTACAATAGTAATCTTTCTCTAGTTATAACACCTAAAATTAAGTAAATATGAAGGATCTTGTTTGTAATTACTCATAATAGAAACATGGAACACATTGTACATGTATTCTTTTTTTTTGATTAAAGTGCTTGTTGATAGGTCACATATCCCATCCAATAAAGGAAATTAAAGGGGATAATGTTCCTAGGTCTAAGCTTTACTTTCTTCCAAATCCTTATGAATCTATACCAAGATGACATTTGAAGGAATAGTTTTTTAACATGAAACCCCATGTTTCTTCAATAATTGTTTAGGTAAAAATTTGATTTAAATTGAGAAGATTTATTGTGATATTAAATGGATTTAATAATCTTTATAATATATTTAAAAGGTTATTTTATAAGATAATTCCACTCACAAACATCATTAAAGCATGTCAAATTTCTAAATTTATTTTTAATGGTATCTTAATATGCATGAATTTGAAAACATGAGTGTAATATATTGTTTTATAAGATGTTGAATAAGATAAAATAATTTATCAACATCCTTTTTTGTAAAATATTTTTCCTCCAAACATTCCTAGGAGTGTCTATATGTTTTTATATATTTTATATCTTTCTAGTTATTATAATTCATACTGAAGATCAGCCTTATGCTCATTAGAGAATATGTTAATACATAGAGGTAAACCTTACATATCAATCAAATATAATAAAAATGTTGACCCATATATAATCACTAAATCCTTAATAAATATTATATCAATATGTTCAATAAAAAAATTTCTGATAAATCAATGAATTGAGTAACCATTGTGAGTTGATACACTACAAGCTATATGAAAATTCATTCATTAGATGTCTTCTAAAAATAAGTGATAATGTCCATGGATATGCTTCAAAATGTCTATATTGGTATGGGTAGTGGTTTCATCATCCCTTTTTTACTTACGACACTTGACATTAACAATCTAACATAACAGGAACATTTAGGTGTACTAAAGTATCTCACTTTTCATGTTGTTGTAGTAGATGTTATCCTATATAACTAGGTACATCTTGGTTTTCTAGTGTGGATGTATAAAGAATATATATATATTTCGTACAATAGAAAATTAATCCTCTATTGTGCTAAAAGATAATGATTATAATTCAAAACTATATGACTCCATATATTTCAATGATGAATTTATATTGATTTCATTCTATTGTCTCACTATTTTTATTTTCAAGCAATAAATACTCCATTTTCAACTCCTAGATATTTTCATAGAAATTTTTCTTTGAAAAGATATATGAAATATAGAATTTCACCACTAAATTTATGATATCAGTCTCAATAATTTTTATATCAATGAAGATGTGGAATTTTTAATTAAGCATAAAAATTGGTTGGTATGTTATTTTCCACTAATACAATCAACTACCTTATTATCATATTTTGTATAGTAATATTTTAATTATTCGTAATAATTTATAACCTCTAACCATATTAATTAAAGAATGTTCATCTATTTTAGTTGGAATATTTTCTTTATACTCGAGAGGTCTTTATATATGTCACACATCTTTATATAAATGAATTTTATCCAATTATTCAATGAAAATAACCCAGTTGTCAACTCCAAATAATTTATAATGTAGTTATACTATTGTATCATTAATTTTAATGAGACATAAGAAAATTATTTATCGTTTTCATGAGTATTCATCCCAATAATTTATTTTAAGCAACACCATAGAAAATCCATTCTTATAAAATTGAGGTGATGGTGAGTATAGGTATGTAATTAGACTCCTGTGAATGGTTTTAATGATATATTTTTATTCTTATATCCAAAAATTAATTCAATTCCATCCTATTTAATTTAGTTAGTGGTATATTAAATCATGATAATTTTCTCAAAAATAATTGGTAGTACCAAGATAATCCAAAAAAAACTAAGAATAGATTTTGAGCATGTGTGTATGGGTTATTCCAAAATCATATTTTTCTTTAAAGATGCCACATAAATTCCATGACAACTGATCACATGCCCCATGAATTGGTATTATTTTATCACAATGTATCAATTTTTAAACATAAAATCATACTTCTCCATATATAATGTATTGTTCACAACTGTTAGATACTCTTAATATTCATCTACACTAATATATATGTGTTAATACCTTTTTATAAATAAGAAAATAAATTTATCATGTTAATATATGAAGATTTTATTAATTAACTATAGGAACATTTATGGCGTTTTTTTAAGACAAAAGTTGCATTAATACAATATCATTGTGTCCAAATATTTTATCTATGATTTTATTTCCAATATCTCCACTCTTTACCTAAAACTAATGATAACTGTAATGAAGATGTACGTTTGAGAAGTAAAGATATCCTCAAAGTTGGCCATACTATTAAACAATCCTTTTTTAGTGGATACTTTTTCATTATGGTGATCTTGTTAATATATTTGTATTTTATTTCAAACCCAAATTTATTAAACCTTCTTATTGGTAGTGAAAAGTTTTGTAGTCTAATGTGATACACAAAACTGTAAGGAACATTTAACCCAATTTCATTACTAATTCTTAATTTACTCATCATATTTTATAATGGACATCCTATAGTTGGTATTTTATTTATGTGTTTCACCAAGTATATTTTATATTAATTAATATAACTTATAATATGGGATAAGGTTGTTAAACTCTCCCATGTAATACATTATCTCAATCTATCACAATGATCATGTTTTTAGGGTATATTTTTTCTTTTTTTTCTACCAGTTAGTTAAGATGTCATTGTTCATTGTGTATTAATGATCATATATTTGAATAGATATTGAATGGTTATTCATAATCATCCTTTAATTTATATAGGATAATATTTTATTTTGGGATATATAAAGATATTTCTTTCTCTATTTAGATGATCTGAGAATTATATAATGATACATTATCCTTTCCCATTATGGAATCAAATTCCACCAAAGTAAGGATTGGAAAATTGTAGGGAGAATATTACCAGATATGGTAATAGGGGAATATTCAAACACTTTGGCTGCAATGATTTCACCATTATATATTTTCATGGTTATCTCGACATTAAGGAATCATTGAGGGGATTTAATAATTTTATTAAAACATATAGGATATAAATGAATGTATAACGTCTAATTAAATATATCATCAACAATTCTTTAGTGAATATATAATCTACCTTTCACAATGAAATTTTATATAATCTTTCCCATCTTTTTTTATACAGGAAATGGGTAGAACAATGTATAGGTCAATAAATGATTCATAATAAAAATATTGCTATGAGTAAATAAATCTTTTCGTCCTTACTCATGATATTAATAAATTTTAACATGAAGGTATTTTAATAACATAAGTCCTAAATTAACCAAATCATTATCTTATATAAACTATAGAAACCCAAATTTTAATACAAGATTATGATATTATTTTTAAGATAAAAATACGTAATAATAGATTTTCCAATGTTGATAGGTTTAGTGTAATAAAAAATTATATTTATAAAACCTGAATTCATATAGAATATTAAACATTAATTAAATCCTTCTTAAAATCCCTTAAATATGATTTATACATATCATTGGTACATGTAATCAGTTTGTGACATAACTAAAAGAATGGGTGAGGTAATAGAATAGTATTGTGAGGGATACCGTAATGAATTAGATACATGAATCAATACATAATTGGGTGATCATTATCAGCATCGTAATGTAATAAGCATTGAATAATAATCATAAGAGTATGAAAATAATTTGAAGGATACATAGAATGTGGCTGATGACATTGTATCATTTTCGAAAAATACCATCTATTGAATATGAATGAATGCAACATCATGATCATGTATCACATAGGTGTAAAATATTCATTAAATAGGATATGAACAAAGATTTAATATTTTTAGCATATAGTAATCATCCAAGATATAAAACATTACTTAAATAATTATAGAGGAATATAATTCTATGCCAACTTATTACATCATAATATTTTCCTGATCATGTTAATGTATTCCACATGGATCTGAATCTTATATCAACCATAAACATGAAATAAATAAATTGTAAAAGAATGGTATTTATAATAACACCATGAATCATATAATGTTGAGTAATCATGGATGTTAAAAAAATAATACGGGAATAAATTATTTTTGATATTCAAGGGTTGCATTAATAAAGGAAATATAATATTTATGGGGTGGATAAGATTAAACTTAGAGAGAACACTAAGAGATATACCGATGAAGTCAACATAAAAATCATCAATATAATATATAATTTTTTATAATATAATAAATACTCAAATGAAAAAAAGGATTTCAATGTGAATACATTTATAAATTATTTTATAAAAATAAAGTGGGAGAGAGAGAGATAAATAGTTGATAAACTCAAATGAAAGGAGTTGAGTTTGAGAATACCCTTACCGTGAGTCGCATTTCATACTATAAACATAACACCAACAAAATGAGAATGTTATGTTTATTAAAAAAATGAATCCATAATTAATTTATTTTTTATGATATTCATTATTAATTTCAGTCATCGATGATTATTTATAAATATTTGGTTAAAGGTAAATTGATGTGATTAAATATTACTTTGAATTATCTCATTTTAGTTTGATTCCACAATTTTTTCTCATTTTTTTAAATTAGAGAGTAAAAAACAATCAAACATTAAAAATATATAAAATTAACTATTTATATGTTATAAATGATGTATTTTGTCTATCTATGAGAAGGACCAGCCCAGGAAATGTTATTTTACATGATATATTTTAAAAATTATTCCCTATACATTGTGAATATTAATATAAAATATAATTCAATAATGATAGAATTAAATTAAAATTTAAAACACCCCATTATCCTACTTTTTGAAGAACCCAGTTGAATCATGTCAATAGAGAGGTAGGGAGGTACAATAATGGATGCATCAGTTGAGTGATGGAGATGTATTACATCCAAGAAGGAAATAATAGGGGAGGGGATGAATGATTCAGATTTCTATCTTCATGGAAAAAATGAGGTTAGAATGTGTGAAGGTAGGATGAGAGGTTCAATTATAGAAATTAAATCAGAAAAAATTAAGAGAAAGTTTCTGCGAAGGTGATGAAGGAGAGGCAGTGAGTCACGATGGTATATGAAAGTTGAGGTGTGGCTGGTTTTGTTTTACTAGGGTTGTGATTGGAGATAAATGAAGATAAGATAGATGTGATTAAGGAGAGGGCATCTAGTTGCACATTGATATAATTTTTCGCATGATTGAGGGCTCGTAGAGCTTTCCCTTAGTCCAAGTGTGTCTAAGAGGGAAATTAGAATTAATGAATTGACAATTTTCTCCTAAATAGTTGACTAACCACCATTCAGACGTTCCAAATAAGTGAATGAGAGGATATATATATATATACATATATATCATAAAAATACAATAACAATAATAAATATATGATATTAAAATATATTCATTTATATATAATCTAAAATTGACCTTCTATATAGGTAGTGCCACATAATGTATTAACATTGTACATATAGGTAGTAAACAGAAAATTAATGGAAGTTCATCAACAGAGAATTATGGATATATATTATATAAAAATAAATTTTAATAAAATTATATAGTATATTAATGTCATTGTATTCTACTATTTAATTTATTTTAGGTGTTTTTTTATAGTCAAATAACGTAAGGACAGAATTATAAAAAAAGATAACATAAGAAAACATTTAAAGAACATTATGTTGTTTCTGGTGTTCCACCTTTCAATATTTTTCTAAATTCCATGAATGATAGTATATTTATGACATAATACTGCCACTAGAGTTATAAAAAGAGGATGGGTAATTATATTAGTTAGTGTGAATTTTTTGGAACTTTTTAACCTAGGATAGGGATAATGAATAGTTATAGTGGAGTGGATGGGTATTTTAGGTAAAAAATGACTATAATATTATTTTCAAAGAAAAACATGATTTAGTAGACTTATTGAACATTATGAATTATATTTTTCTAATATTAAATTATTATTTTTCCTTCTAATCAATTTAACCACTAAATATTGTGGTTCATAGAAAATTATGTAACAAATAAAATGTTTATTGTTATTATAATTTAACTATTTAGGATTTTGAAATTATTTATTATTTTTAGAATTAATATTTAATTTAATTTAATACACATTCATCTGATATAACAATTTTGGATTAATATTCTCATTAATACAATAATATTACATCATAAATCATCCATGTTTTGAAAATAATAATTTTACTTTCCATATAAAAATTCATATATTTAATAAAATAAACCAAAAATTAACACTTAGAAATTTTTGATATGATTTTTCCAAAAATATCCTTTATTTTATATAAATAATTTTATAACATATATAGATATAATATTTAATACAAATTTAAGGGTTTAAGAACACTACTAAAATACACTTTTTTAAAATTTACTTATTCTTTTTTGTTTTCTAATATGAATGTTTATTTTACAGAGTATTCAAATTTATATTTACTAATTTTGTTCATATAAAATATCATTTAAGTCATTTTACTATTCAAATAGTAAATTTACTACAATAATTGTCAAGTTAGTATTCTTAATAGCCATGTTACTAATCATTATAGTGATGTTTCTATTGAATTTATCATATTTATCATTATAATTGTAACATTAAAATTATAGTTATTATAAATACCAATAATATAATTAATTAATCATTTACATAGTTTCCATTCATGTTTCTCTATGTAGTTCAAACTTTTTTTTTCATATTCCTAATGTTTTGATTTCTGTAGAATGTTTTTTTTCTAATCATAGTAAATATAGAGAGCCAAAAAAAATTTGAATTTCAAATTCTTGTTATGCTACTTTGTCTATGTTTAGTATCCCATTATAATCCTATTTGGTTTTTGGTAAATATTTATTATCTATATGTAACATTTCAAATTTATTAAAAACAGATATACTTAGATTTTATGACATAGTTCATGTGTTTTATATTATATCATATTCTTATATATGACACATATTTGAAGGAAAATTCTATATATAAAATATTTTCTCTTTAAATGATTTTGGATTGTCAAATTTATTTTTTATTTAATTTTATTTAGATATTTGAAATTCATGTTACCATTTATTTCATTTCACATAATTATGTATGTGTAATTTATCTCTCCCACCAAAAAATAAAAATCTAATGAAAATTTTTTTCTTCTGAAAATTAAAACCATTATATTTATATGTTAGATTATATAAATAAAGAACCATGTCATTGTAGGATGATAAATTTAGGCCAACATGAAAATAGATTTTAGGGGATGTTTAGTTTTTTTTGGATTGGTATTCAATGATTTAGGACCCTTGAGGATGTTTTTTATAGATGTGTAGGGGTAGTGGTTATATAGAATGATATTTATTGGAAATATATGGTAGAATTTAAGTAGAGTTATTTATAATTAAATGTCGTAGTAGGTTTTACAATGTACTCTATGTACGCTCATCAGGAACTAGAAGCTACAATCCATGTGTATTAGCCACTTAATACCAACCTGTTATTCGATGGGCTTGCACTAGGTGGTAATTTATGTATTTGATACATGATAAATACTAATTAGGTACTCATGCACCTTCTTGGATCATTTGTTTATTTTTTTTCCTTTAAATTAATTGATTGATTTTGAAATTTAAAACACATCTTGAGGTGACCCTATAAATCATGAATATAATGTTGAAATATATATTTATTATTAAATTTCATATTATAAATACTAACACAACCCTATTAATACTATGTTTAGTTTATTTTGAGATTATTTATATCTAAATTTTATTCAACATAATTTCTTTAATATTCCCCATAATTTATCTAAACATGACTTCCTTTTAGCCATAATAATGAATATAGTTTTTATATAAATTATGTTCAATAGAATCCATGAACTCAAATTATTAGTATGGGGAATTATATTAATTATTAATGAAGGGTTTGGGGATAATAATATAGTAAAACATGATCATGGGAGAAATATATTTTTAAAAAGAAAATGTACTAATAAACATTTTCTATAATTTATGAATGAAGTGCATGTAATATCATACAATAATATTTATACTATGGCATAAGAGTGAGTAAAATGATATAATATATTGGATACATTGATAATAATCATATTATTTTTAAATAAACATGTATTTAGTAATTTATACATAGAAATATAGGGAAATAATACACACATATAATCAAATGGAATAATCAAATTGTGAGAAAACCCAATATTCCCCACACATTATGATTCAAAACAATCCAAGTATGTCCACCCATTATAATGTATATAAATAAATAAATTACCATATACCACTATTTCTTTAGATATAAATTATTATCCAATTCATTGGTTGGAAATACAGGATCCAATCCCTCAATATCTCTACTTATGTGTGCCATATGAAATCAATCATTTATCGCATCAAAAGAAACTCATGGAATAATAATTATTTTCATAATATTTTTAATTAGTATCAAATTAAATTAATTTAAGAATAATATTAGTTTATTATTAAAAAGAAATCACACAAAAGTATTATTTAATTAAGGGATTTTGAAGGGTTATTCATAAACATGAATCTATGGAAGACTGGTCATTTAGAATAATGAAGAAAATAGAGTTGAAACGATAGAAGGGTTTTTTTAAAAACATTTCATAACATTATAATCTTATAAAAAAATTTACTGTCACATTCAAATGTTTATTTTGAGAATATTGCAATAATATAATTAAAAAATTGGGAATGAAATCTCAATAACAGAATCCTGAAGAGAAATAATTTTTATGTTAAAAATGATAATTGGTAGATAGAACACTTATAAAAGAAAGGAAAATATTTTTTAATTTTAAAAAATATTTATTTTTTTGAATCCAACATCATTAAAAGGATCATAATTATTCAACATATGAAATGAAGATAAATATGAATATCAAATTAAATAGTAAATATTTATATTTCAAAATAACAATGGGGGACATTGGGGGGGGAGAAAGAATATATAATTTGAAGTAAAAAGTATGGTTAGAACAAACGAGAGATTGTTTTTTGACAAATAATATATTTATTAGAATGAATATATTTATGAAAGGATATCTGAATTCAAAATACATTTTGAATAGAGTGTAATAGAAATTTAAATATAATAAAATCATAGGTTGTAGATATTAAGAATGGAATAAATAAGATTATGTGGAATGTTTATAAATAAATCGAAGGATAGTTGAGTTATCAATATACCATAACACTACTATTAAATTCAAAAAAAATTAAAAATAAAATCATGTACAGTAAATATAAACATAATAATAAAGATTTTTAGAATTTTAATAATATCTACTACATTTTTTATCATTTAATTATATTCATTTATTAAAAATTAATTTTCTAGATAATTCTTAATTTTAACTTCATCTGTTATTATCATCGATGTTCACACACATATTTTATAATTTATATGTAAAAAACCAATTAATTAATATTAATTCCATCACTCTTACATTTTATATGGAATTTAAATAATTTTTTCAATGATTTATGCATATCCATGTCCATTTTATGGAGATTATGGGCATGGTTTGTGAGAATGGGTTCACAAATGAGATTTATTTTGGTAATTTACCAATAACAGTGGATTAAATTTTTTATGATAATTAATTATTTTATTCTCCTTAGGCGATCAAATTTGCGACATACATTACACAATAATATCATATATATTCATTAAATAGAACTATATAGTGGTCTATGTAAGGCGGTAATTGAAAACGAATTACATTGATCAGTGAGATGGTAGTCCAACCATACTCCTGAGAAACATTTTCAATTTAAAATGGGTGGAAATAAAATATAAAATGTAATTTCAACAATATTAAAAATATTTTAGTATAATAATGACACAAATTTAAATTTATACATATATATATATGTTGATTATTTAAAGGAGGTAAAATAATAAAGAATACATAAAATTATTTAGTTTACAAGATTACTTATTCCATAGGTATCCACATTTTAATCAATCCTAATGACTTTATACGATGTTTTTTTGGTGTTAATAGAACCTATTGGACATGGATAATTGTTTTTTGAAGTGATCTTATTTGATCAAGTTTGAGATAATATTATTAACATGTGTGGAAAATCAGGGGTGAAGGGATCCTTTTATAAGTGAGGGAACTATTAATCTTTTAAATTTTATTGAAATTAAAATTAAATAAAGTCAATTTCAATGGAAAGTGACTCTAAATTACCACAATTTCTATAATATTGTGTATCTCTGTGTGTGTGTGTGAGTGGGGGTTAAAATAACCTCAAAACTAAATTGATAGATATGTTAGTTATAATTTTGGCCATATATCTTAGGTTAGCGCCATTTTTAAACATTTTACTATTTATCCTGATGACAAACATTTACCATGGTAACATATTCCTATTCAAAAAAATTAAAATACCCATATAACCTAATATTGGTTATTCGAATTGAAAATTAAAAATTTGGTTTGTTTAAATCTGTTTATATTGATGATTAAAATTATCTTCATGTTTCATAAACATTATATAATTAAAATAGTATTTTACTATTTTCAAAAAAAATAAAAAAATTCAAGAAATTATCAAAAACAAACCACAACATAGGATTTATGAGATTAATTTAAAAACGTATTCAATTTTATCAAATTTAATCATCAATGATGATAAAAAATAAATTTTTTATAATACATTATGATAAGGAAAACAATTTCCTTACAAATAATTTTAAGTAGAAATTTTTTAAGTTAATTATTTATTAAGAAATTAACAATTTAATAATTTTTTATTTACTTGTTTATATGATAATTAATACATATCAAAAAAATGCTTAATATATCTGCATAAGATGAAATGGTAATATAGGCAATGGTGGTATTCACAATGGATGGTTTATCTAGAATGGATCTCATAGTTATTTCCATGATCATCAACTTCTCCTATATACGATTTCACTCAAGACATACAAGTCGAAGTTCCTATTGGGAATAGTCTATGGAAAACTGTAGGGATGATACATATATTACAAGCTATGAAAATCTTCTTTATAAGTGAGACTCATACTATTTATTCCATTGCTTATCCTTTCTATATAAATTTGAAATGTTGTTTATCTCAATTTATACCTACATATTTAATGAATTTATTATTAATGTTGAAATTATTTATTTTATTAATCTAGCATGGTTAATTTTAGATCATTATTGAATGATAAATAATCCATTTATCATAAAATGTTAATTTAATAAAAGTTATATAATAAAAATGTGGGGTGTTACACTCTATCACTTTAAATTAATTCTACCATCAAAATACCATTACATAGATGAAAATAGGTGAGTGTATTTTCAGCTTAATTCATTCTCAGGTACCTTCATATCATTCTAAAACATACCATTACACCATATATCATTCAAAATAAGGGTTACATTATTCCAAATAAATTTAAATATTCAATACATGAACTCTTTTGGTTGTTCTTGGAATGAGAGATCATATTCCAATTGCATGGGTTTTGAGTTCAGTATATGTGAAGGGATTCTTATATACGTCCTCAAAATAGATACATTGACTAGGTCATGTAAATGTTATAGGGTTGGAGGAAGTTATAATAGATAATATACATATCTAACCTAATCATGAATTTGGAATGGTCAGATATATCAAGGAATGGGCTTCATTGTATTACTTTACTTTTTTCCTAGAAGGTATTAGAGGGAATACTCAATCTATTAGTACAAACACTAAATCTCATAAATTAATTTTATAATAATTTTTTCAAATTTATTTTACTAATATATATCATGTAATGGTGTATATATTCTTTATCATTTTATGGATAATACTATGTCTTATTAGCTTCCACTCTCAATCATTATCCCAATATCATGGAGTCTTGCAACTATTCCTATATAAATCCACATATTGTCCCATTGAAATACTAGAATGAGAATTTTTAAGAAATTATTACTATTATAGGGGATGATTTTATCCTAAAATAATGAAAAACCCATTGAATACGATATCAACATATACTTGAGTTTGAATTATCCGTTTAGAGTTACTTTGTATCTAAGGGTGACAAGTAACAATGAAGAACATAATTTTCTAGAATGTTTTTTGAATATTTCACTTGAACCATAGGGTAAAACATTGATATCAGTCAAATATAATAGACTCTGTAACTCAATGAAAACTTTGGAGATCATATATATATATGTATATATTCATGAGTTGGTCAAGCGATAAATATTCATTGCTCGTAAGAAAATGTCTAGATATTGTAAAAAAATCTAAAATTCAAATAGAATTATATCCTTTAAATGTTTAATCGATTCCTATATTGAAATCCATGATGGTGATTTCCCATTTAAATATTTCTTTGGGTAATTATTTCATCATCCAGATAAAATTTATTATTTCATCATTAACATTCTTACATACTCATAATCATGATACGAACATTTCAATTTATATCTTTATGTTATCCCAATAGATGTTTTGGTTTGTAAATCTATTAATCTTTCAGATACCTCGATTAACATTGACGGATGAGCTATGAGTATCATCCAAAATATCCCTCTTTAGTTTACTTTTTTATTGGACACATAAACAAGTTCTAAACCTTATGAATCCATCTTTATCTGTGTTGAAGTTTGGAATACTCGCTTCCTTTTTCTATTTATACATATTAAATTTTCTTGGCATCCTTAATCATCACATGGATATAAATTTGAGTATCCATTTAGGAAATAAAATATTTCTACCCTTCCCCAATTTATTCAAGATTCATGCTTCGTAAAATCATTTTTACAAGGTTTGTTTTAGTCCACATCATGAATAAGGTATCATGATTATTATAACATATAGAATCAACAACAATGTTTTTCCATTGATGGGTGGTAATATATTGAGTATTCACAGTCATTGATAAACTCCATAAATATCATTTTTTATTATTCTTATATTTTACTATAGATATTTATTTTAATATCATTGGGTTAGTATATATATCACACTTTTCCATATATATAATGCCTCCAGATCTTTAATTAAAATTTCACTACCTCTAGATCTAAATCACACTTTAGTCAATTTTTATCATGAATTTTTAAATTTGTTAGGAAAATAAATCAATTTATCATTTAACATGAGGTCACATACCAATCCCTTACATAATTATTCTCTCTAAATTAATAATCATTAACCACTTTAGGATAATTTAATTACATGTGTGGTAAACAACTTCTTCTAAAGTTCTTTGAAACCATTCTCACATTCATATAAACAAAAAAATTACACTCTATTATATGTTAAATTATTTAATTTTATTTTTATATTGGATATATTTATTAAAAATATCCATAGTATCAAGATAAACTAAGAAAACATTGTAAGTCTATTATATTGGTTGGTTAGGACCATTATATAATGTATTCTATCTTTGAAGGATCTATAGAAATTAACATACATGGGATTACATGACCCATGAGTGATACATTTTATAACTAGAATTCACACATTCTAAATTTGGTATACTGTTTATCGATTATCAAAGTATTTAACACAATCTTAAAATGATATTCAATATCTACCATTATTTGGTAATTTATTATACTATCTTTTGTAAAAATGACCGAAAATTGATCGAGGTGATCATTAAATTTCTGGTACATCATATCCACGCATATTCATGGGTCATTTTTTTAAAAATAGTATCAATATAATTTCATAGTTTCCTAACCACCTAAGAAAACATATCTTGGTAATATCCTCAATTAATCCCATAATTGATGATATCATTATCACATATCAATCATCAAGAATTATTATTCCTATTTCAGTTGATCGAACCAATCATCAATACGACCTATATGATAATTATTGTTTACCATGTTTTTTTCACAATAATCAATGTATGGATCCATTGATCCTTCCTTTTTCTGTGTAAATAAAACATGTGTACCCTGCAGTTAAGTACTAGGGTGTATAAGTCTATTATGATGATTTTATTGAAGTTTCATCATTAAATCATCAAATTCAATGGGGGTTATTCTTTAAAGAAACCTTAAAAACTCTACCTCAGTTTCTAGGGGAATACCATGTAGTACATTAGAAAAATCATTATATAATTCTATAAAATCAATATATCTCCCATGTTGAGTTCCTATAAAACCATTTTAACCAATATTACCTTATTATTTTTTACCACGAACCATATAATTTAATTCCCTTTTAAAGGGAGTTCATCATCATTCTTACACTGATAGTTTGCAGTGTGATGGGAAGGGATATTAAATTAAATATCCTTTTAGAGAAAATTGATATTATTATTTTTATATAAATCCAATATATTCCCAATGTCACAGAAAAATATTCCAAGGGAGGATGAACTATATATACAAGAATTTTATTCCCACATATCTTAATCATAAAAGATTTATATATATTGGATGGAATCATAATGAATCCTTCTTTAAACAAAGATAGTTAAACATCCAATGTTGGATGTGGTGGAGAATTATTTTTGGGAAACATACATGATATGAAGGAATGTGATTAATTAGATTCAAAAATGACATTCACTGATCTGAAGTGAAAAATAAGAGTACCTTTTACAACATAATGATTTACTTCAATTGTTGTTATTATGTAGGATTTTCCTTATTCCCATGGTCTTGGAGATTACTAATTCCTATGATAATCATTACATCATTGTTTAAAGAATTGATTTACATAATTTAAAAAATCCATACACATGATGTATTGAAGTGTGGGTGGTGAATTAGTTGGGGAAATCTTCTCATTTATCATATTAATAAACATCTTTACATTACTCTAATAATTTTATAATTACTGACATACTTTACTACATGTATAGAATTTTATAAACCCATTTTGATAATTAAATGAGTGTTTCCTAACATTTTGTGGCATGTGTGTAGTTGAAATCTCATTTTATTAACATTTTATTTTCTATGACTCTTTTTTCCTTTTATTCTCCTCTGAATAATGAGAGTCCACTATTTCCATATTCACAATAAAAACATAACAAAAAACATTTTCATATACTCTGATATTTTATAATTTTAATATATTTAAATGAAATGGTTTTCCTCGACTAAATAAATAATCTATCATTCCTTCTGAGTTAGTAATAAAACTGGATGCTTACATTGTATGCATTATGATGTTATCCTCATATATAGCAATGGATTCATCATCATTTTTTTCAAACCTAGGAAGTTAAATTCCATTTTATGTGAAGATTTTACATAAAATATTTTTGGAAGAATATTTTATTTTACCACCCTCATCCATAGTGTCAATATTTTCTCATTCGAGTTTTATTCTAAAAAATGTTATAGTATTCATTAGAATCACCATCCAAAACATTGAAAGATATAACAACCATACAATGGTGTATAAACATTATAATATAAAATTATTTATAGAAATCATAACAAAGAATTATATAACTATCATAAGTATAGTGGTTCATCACATTGTGGGAAAATCCAATTAAGAAAACCCTATATGATTCAAGAAATTCCATACATGTTGACCCGTTATGTAGTGAAAAAATCCAAGTATGTCTAAGATACACTATCATATGAGATATAAAAACACAACGAATGTATTAGAAGGGAATATATGGCCCCACTTTTAAATATACATACAAATGTGTTTCATATGAAATCAATCATTCAACATATAATGTAGAACCCCTGAAGATTAAATGGATTAAATAAAAGTTCTAAATTTTATAACATAATATGATATCAAGAAATAGATCTATTAATTTAAAAAATAATCTCTCAAAAAATATAATTAATGAAGAAATTTAAAGTGTGATTTATTAAAAAATACTCTATATAAGGTTAATAATTTAGAAATAAATTAAAAAAATGAAACAAAAAAATAAGAGGGTATTCCTACATCAGTTCTTAAAATTTTAATAAAATAAATAATTTTGAATCAAAATTAAAAATTAATTTCGAGACGTTGAATTAACAAACACTATAAAAATTTATTTGAAATTAAATCCGAATATTATAACCTTGGATAGAAATAAATATTAATTAAATAAATGTACATTGGGAAATAAAATATATAATCATTAAAGGGAAATTTTTTTAATAGATTAAAAAATATATCATTATAGAAACCAACATCATTAAAATTGTAATAGTGATTCTTATTACTAAAATTTAATAGAAATGTATTAACTAATAGAAATAATAAATATTTATATTCTAAAAAAAATTGGTAACATTGTTGGGAAGAATTAATATTTACATGAAATTGAAAGGATTTATTGGAAATTTTGTTAAATTTTCACTTAAAAGATATAGTTTTATGAGAAATAAATTCTTTACAAAATGATTTTTTAATTCAAATATCATTTTATATTTAGTGGAAAATAATGTACCATTACATATAATATCATTTCGGATGAACACAAGAATTGAAGAATAATTTTTATGTAGAAACATTATATATCTAAGAAAGGAAATTTGAGTTTTCAATATCTGTTACCTTTTCTATTGATTTCAAAAATAGAATGTTAATGTAGCATCCTAGGTACTTATAAAATAACTTGTTCCTATTCTACAATTGAAAATATAAATTAATTATGAATCTATAATGGAAAAACTATTATTTATATAAAATATTAATATATACTAATATAACAGTAACCATATCTATGATATTATAAATAAAATTTATTTATCTTATAAGTGAAAATATGATATATTTATTTCATGGATTAAGTAAATAAATCGTCTAAAAATAGTTAATTATGTGAAGGTAATTTGTTGGCATATAAATATTTTATTCACAAATTTATAATTAATATAATTGTATAAAATAAAATTTATCTCCATAATATTGATTTATAAATTAATGTTTTTTTGTCTTACGATTATAAGAAAATTTAATGAGATGTGAATTAATTTATCAAAGTGTGAAAAAAACAGTTATAATTTTACAATTGAAATTTTTGAATAAATAATGATTTTAATTAAAAAATAAAATTTTCTCAAATTTAGAAAACTTTTTTCATAAATTGGATTTTAATTTTTAATTCTACATATCAAAAAATGTTTGGGGTGATTTTTTTGTATTTTTCTAAAATACATGATTTTTTAGGATTTTTGAAATACAATACTTTATGGTATTTAAAAAATTCATGAATAATTGAATCATAGATGATATATGGATTATTTAATCCCATGATATGTAACTATAATTCATTTTATTAATTTCTTTAGTGAAAATTATCAAACTATTCAATATCTTGAGTTAAAATAATAAACTAAGGAATAAAATATTTAAAAAACACCCATCTCCACCATTATAAATACCATCCATTTCAGCCTCTTCTCCTCACACCTCCATATCTTATTATATTGTATTATTTCACGAAAATTATCTTACTATAAATATTATACACATCCATGACCTACTAAAATCACCGAAAGGAAAAATCCAAGTTCCTTGAGGAGGTACTCAATGAGAAGAATTCAAGTGGTAAAATATTCTTTTGTTTTCTTTTATTTTGTTTTTAATTTATTTTATTTTCTTATTTTATTCTGGCATACCATATAAAAAGTGTAATGATAACTCATATATCTAAAATATAATGAAATTTTATTTTTTAATGTAATATATATCATTATATATCTCTTCTTCTACTTTTATTCTAGAAAATGAAATCATCATCCGTGATGTATTGATTCACTACCTTCGAGGGCGTCAATATTTTCATTCTCATTTACTGCCTTCATGTATGGCCTTAAAACCATTATTATGGTTGAATAATATTTTATTATACATATTAAAATGTTTATTGGGTTTCGAATTTAACATATAAACACGATATTATATAAAATGATATAATTTTTGATAGTCTTAAAAACCTATAAATTAAATTAAATCAAATTAATTAATATTATATATAATGAATCATCCTAATATCATAATAAATGATATATGGTATAATCTAAAAATATGGAAATATATTAATACCATTTCATTCCACTTTTTAAAATTTTCTTCCATTCGACAAGAAAATCCATAATGAACCAACAATTGAAACCACTAAATAAACGCACCTGAAACTATAAAAATTAAAAATATATAATCAATAAATGGGTCGAAATATGTTATAAATGTTCATATATGTTATTATAAATATTAACATCATGCAATAATATATTAATAAAAAACATTGACCATTTTACAAGAGGTTGGAACACATTTTAAGTAAGTTTAACGTAAGGTAATATATGTTTCTTTAAAATTCCTATTTATACAAAATTTAAAATTAAAGTGTTTATTTATGATGAATGTATTCATGTTTAATGATTATTTTATCATTCGTGGGGATTGTTTATGATTGTCTATGGGACCAATATCTCCATCCAATGCATTGTGTATGTTTATGTTGGAATTTGGGTGTAATAGTTTTTCAAAGTGTAATTGTGATGGTTACATCATAAGTTATCCATGATGGTTATATAGTAATGATTCCACGAGGTTCATAAATCATATGGTATATAATTTGGTTAAAACATTATGTATATAATAAACCAGGTTTCCTACAGGGTTTTATTTAAGTTTTATGTTTTATGGAAGTCTATTATTTTTACATGTTATGTATACGAAACATTATGGTTGAGAAATATGTATTCATGAAAATGATTTAATATATTTAAAAGTATTCATGGATTAATATTTTCATTGTTTCCCTTAATGATATTTTTCCCTCTTACAATGTTTTAAAATATTTTTCATAGGGTTTATATAAGGGTAACATAAAATAAGAAGTCAATCTAAATGCTCTGAAGTCTTTTCATAAAAACATTTCATGTTTTACTAAATAAAAATGAAATTTGGATGAAAAGGATACTATTTTAGTAGTACCCTATTTTTATGTTTTTGGGTTCATATGTATGAATTATTTCCTAATTCTATAAAACTCTAAACTTAAACTGTCTTTGGGAATGTAATAAAGTGAATTCTAAAACAATTTACCTAATTATGTAATCTTTAAGGTCGGGTTATTATTGTTGGTTTCAAATAATGGGTAAATAACCTTAGGCATAATTATAATATTAATAGAATACCATAAATGGTTTTTTACTTATGTTTTTTTGGAAATTATTTATAATTTTAATATTATCATGTTTCTTCATCTAAGATATGTCTCTTCAGATAGTTTTTCTGTAGAAGAAACTATGAAGTTTAAGATAGAACGAAAAAATAGGATAATATCATTCTAAATCATAAACATGGAATGGAAATAATTGGCACTAATTATTTTATTATACTAATGGATCATTTTATAAATTATATAAATGGAAATGGAATCCATGAATGGGATCCACCAGTATTTCAATAAAGAAACATGATGAAAGCAGAACTTATTTTGAGTCACCATCCTCATGATTTCAGTGGATCTTCTAATTCTATGGTGCTTGAAGATTGTATTAAGTCCCTTTAAATGTTATTTTCTGTAATAGGGTGTTGTGATAATCAAAATTTCTATCATAATATTTATCATTTTGATGGTGAAGCTGATCATTGGTGGTGAATGGTCACGAATATCAATGATATAGAGGAGATGGATGCCATAGAATTGGATGCATTTATGAATCTGTTCCTTCAAAAATATTTTCCCAAGGTGGTTAGAAATAGGATATGAAATTAATTTCTATAATTGAAACAAAATTATGAAGATTCAGTGGTCGTTGATGAAGAAAAATTCCATAGATTGGAAAGGTATGCTCCAAACCTTATTCAAGATCTTGATAGTAAAATTACACATTTTTACTCATGATTGATGCCAAGATATTGAAGGTCATTGGCTTACCATGAATTAAAAAATATGAGAAAGTTCATTGATGTTCATAGAGGGGTGAAATGTCGTTTTTTATGATCATGTTTACTTTTAAAATACTAAAATGTAACAGTATAGATGGAGTGATATGGATAAGAATAAATCAAATAAATATAAAGGTAAGAAAGTCCAGTTTCTGTTTTTGGGGAAGTGTTGTAAAAAAATCCTTGTGGAATGTCTTAACATATCCAGGAAGTGTTTTTTATGTGGTATTTTTTTACATAAGGCTCGAGATTATAATGAAAAAGAAATTGGTTACTTTTTAATTCATTCTAATAGAAAAAGTGTAATGTGGTTTAAATGGGGTGAGATGGGGAATTATGAAAATACATGACCAAAGAAGGATCTGAATGGTAGAAATTAAATATATTATAAGCAGAATGAATCTATCAGATCATTTGTGACTACATCTGTAGATGTTGTTCCACCTAATTAAGTAGTATTAGGTATATTGTTTTTTATAAAAAAAATTCAAATGACATGCTTTATACGGGGAGTACACAATCCTTTATTTCTAAATAATTTCTTTATAAATTGGAAATTTGACCAGAAAAAATGAAAAAAAACATATGGTAAAAAATGAAAATGTAATTATTGAAGAAAAAATTAACCATTAAAATCTTACTATTTTTTTATGTGGTATGACATTTCCTCTGATAATTTTTTTACCATTAGTAGATTTTTAAGTTACTCTTAGTATAGATTGGCATTCTGTTTACTAGGATAAAATTGATTTTAGAGCTAGAGATGTTTTTTTAGAAATATTTATGGTATTTATACAATAATAAACCAATAAAATTTATAATATATTATAAAGATGAGAGAAAGTTTTAATAGATGGAAATAAAGTTTTTCTTGAATACATTGTTGAAAATAAAGAAGCTATTTAGATTAATTATTTTCAAGTGGTATATGAATACCTGGATATTTTCCTGATGAATATCACATTGTTATACTTTATCAGGAAGTTGAATTTAGCATTGAATGAGTTTATGATAATAATCCAATATCAAAACCCCATTATCAAATGTCTCATGTGGAAGTTAGAATTGAATGAGAAGTTATAGGAGCTTCTTGATAATGGTTTCATTCATCCTAGAACTTTACCATGGGGTGATCTTATTTTTTTGTAAAACAAAATATGGTTCCATGAGACTATGTATTGGTTATTGATATTTGAATAAAATAAAATTTAATAAAAGTTTCAACTTCCTCATATTGATGACTAGTTTGATCAGCTCCAAGGAGCCCAGTATTTTTTCAAAATAGTCTTTAGATTTGTATACCATCAGATGAAGTTCAAGGAGGATGAAATTAAAAATATATTATTATATAGTAGATATATGAATTAAGAGTTTTTTTATTCCATTTGTTTTGATAAAATTTAATACTGTATTTATATATCTTATTAATATAATTTTCCATGAATATTTTGATAAGTTTTTTGTTATTTTTATTAATGACATTCTTATCGGTTTAAAATGAAATTTGGATCATTTAAAACATTTTAATATTTTCATTAATAATTTGAATGAAGAAAAATTATACAAAAAATTTAGAAAATGTAATTTCTTGTTCAAATGGATTTTTTTCATGGGAACCTTATAAATAATGAGGGAATAATCGATGATTCCCCCAAAACAAAAGAGGTTGATGAATGAGAAAGGGAAAAAAGTACATAGAATCATAGTTTTCTTGAATTTTTAGGCTATTAATGACAGTTTTTTAATAATATTTCATGGTTACACAGACCTAAAAATAATTTACACAAAAACGGATCAAATTTTTTTGGATATAATAATGTGCTGTTTTTTTTTCAAGAACTAAATAGTGGATTAGTGAATGATTTTTTGGTCTGTAGATCTAGAAATGTTAATTTTTTTTATCTTTGGTGATTCCTCGTTGATGGGAATTGGTTTCATTCTAATGCAGAATGATTAGTTAATTTCATATTCATTATGAAAACAGAAACCTCTTGAATTAAATTATCCCACACAGGATTTAGAATTAGTAGATTTGTTTTTCTCTTTGAAATTTCGGAGGAATAATTTATATAGATCTATATGTGAAATATATACTAACCATAAAAGTTTTAAATATATATTCACTCATATAGAATTGAACATGAGGTAGAGAAGATGGTTGAACTAATAAAGTACTATTATTTCATAAACAACTGCCACCCTAAAAAGTAAAAAAAGTTGCATATGCCATTAGTCCAAAACATCATACATCAATAACCGTGTTATGTTTGGACCATGACACCTTGGATTGTGATTAGATGAATTTTGGCATAGATGTTATTCATCTATGAATTTACTCTTTTTTATGTTTTAGTGCAATTATCTCTATCCGATAAAATTATGTATATGTATAAGAATGAATATGAGTTACAAAAAATGTATAACTGGTGAAAAAGGGTATGTTTTTAGAATTTAATGTTGAAAAATATTATATTTTGAAATTTGGGAAAATATTATGTGTTCCTTTTGATTTATAGTTTATGAATGATTTATTTAGTGAAGCTCATAGTTTTATGTTTTTAGTTCATCCTAGGAGCACTAAGATGTACAGAGACCTTCGGGGGTATTACTGGTGGGATAGAATGAAAATAGATATGGCTTATTTTACTATGAAGAGATTGATTTCTTAATAGGTTAATGAAGAGTGAAAACTACCAAAGGGGATGCATCATCCTTTTCTAATTCTACCATTGAAATTGGAAAATATATCGTTGGACTTCGTTTTGGGACTAGAAAATACATCTAGAGGTAATAATGTTATTTGGGTTATTTTTTGACTAAATGAATAAATATTCAAACATCTTTAATAATCATGATACTCAATAATTAGATCAAATTTTACTATTTTACATCAATGATATTTTCATGTTATATGGGTTTTCTCTCTCCATTATAGTGGAATTAGACCCCAGGATTACTTATAACATTTGGAATGGACATCAAGAGTCTTTGGGAACTGAATGAAATTTTAGAAATTCTTTTCAAACTCAATATATATGATAGTCAGAGTGAATAATTCAGATATTGGAGGATATTCTTTGATCAAGTTCAATGGATTACTATGGAGGTTGAGATCAACATATTTCTTTAGTTGTGTTTTTTATAACAATAGTTTTTATTATAGTATACAGGTAACATCTTTTGAGAAATTACATATGAAGCGATGTCAAATTCTAGTATTTTTGGATGATGTCTACGAATGTAAGATTATATGACTATAATTATTAATGTAAGTGGATGAGAAAGATAAAATTATCCAGAAATAAACTAGGATAACATATAGAATGATGAAAAGTTTTGCAGATCACACAAGGAAGAAATTTTACTTTAGGGTAGGTGATCATGTTTTCGTTAAAATCACTTCTTTGAAAAGTGTTAAGTGTTTTTGTAATAAAGGAAATAAAACCCCATAGTTCATTAAACCATATTAAATCCCAGATAAAGATTCACAATTTTCCTACCGAGTAGTTTTGACTCCATGTTTATCTCATATACATAATGTTTTTCATGTTTTGGTGTTAAAAAAGGTTGTTCCTAATTCATATAATGTTTTTAGCCGAGATGTATTTCAGTTGGAAGGGAAACATTCTTATGAAGAGATAATTGTTCAGACTCTTGATTGTAGATAGCATGTTTTTCAAAACAAGTTAAATAATAATGTTTTGGTATTGTGGGGAAACTACATGGTTAGAGAAGAAACACGAGAATCTAAAAATTCTATGAGGTAAGGGAATAATAAAATGATTTATAAGGGAATAAAATTTGTGAGGATGCAACTTATAGAAGTATGGGATAATATAACAACCAAGGTACTAATAAAATAACTTGTTTCTATTCTAGAATTAAATTGTTAAATTAATTATAAATGTATAACAAAAGAAGTAGTATTTAAAGAAATTAAGGATTTTATATTAATAAAAAAGTGACCTCATGTACTATATTATTAATAAAATATATTTATATTAAGTGAAATGTGATATATTTATATCATGGATTAAGTAAATAAATGGTTCCGAAATGATGAATTTGGTGTTGGTATTGTTGTGAAGGAAAGAATTTTTATTTATAATTTTATAATTAATATAATTACTCAAAATATAATTAATATTTATAAAATATATTAATAAATTATTATTTTTAATAATGATTATAAGATTATTTTATGAGACCTTAATTAATTTTTCAAAGTGTTAAAAAATCAGTTATAATTTGAAATTAGTTTTTTGAAAAAAATATTATTTTAATTAATGAATAAATTTATAATATATAAAAATATTATTTTCATAAATGGAGTTCATTTTTTAATTTATCATGTCTAAATAATGTTTGGGTCAATTTTTTTTTATTTTTCTAAAATACTTGTATTTTAGGTGAGTAACATAATAAGATAATTTACTGTATTTAAAAACGACATGAATTATTTAGTCATATATAAAATATGGATGATGTAATCCCATAATATATATCTATCCTACATTATTTCATTTAAAAATATCAAACTATTCATATGCTTGAGCGAAAATCTTATTCTAAGGAATAAAATATTCAAAAAATACCCCTATCCTCCACTATAAATACCACTCCCCTCCACCTCTTATCCTCACACCCCCAAAGTAATGTATATTACTTAATTTATATCCAATTCCATTCCCTAGCTTGAACCCCTCATCAAATACCTCCTAGTATCACCAAAAGGGTAAATCCATGTCCCTTAAGGAGGTTCAAAAGGGGAGGAACTGAAGAGTTAAAATCCAATTTTGTTTTCTATTATTTTCTTATCAATATATTTTATTAAATTATTCTCACCTAACTTCCCTGGTAAAAACTAAAATGAAAATTCCATTATCATACTTATAATGGAATTTTATATTTTAAAATGTAATATACATCATTAAACCTCTACTATTCTACTCTTATTCGATATATTGTAAGCATCGTGTGTGACGTGTCGATTCATCGCCTTCAAGGGTGTTGAGTTTTTATTTTTATTTTACCACCTTCATATCAGGACCTAAAATCAATGTTATGGTTAAATAATATTTTATTATATATATATATATATTATATGTTATATAAAGTTTCGTAAAAAATATATAAAAATTAGATTAACTAAAATGATATAATTTTGTGATGGTCATAAAAATCATCAAGATAAATTAAATCATTTTCATTATTTTTTTAATATAATAAATCATAATTATGTTGTAAAAATTGATATATGGTATCATTTAATATTATAGAAACAGATTATTACCATTTTATTCATCTTATTGTGTTTTTCCTCCATTTGACCATAAAATCGACAATGAACCAACCATGGAAACCGTGAAATAAACTCACCCAAAACAATACAGAAAAAATATAATCAATAAATGCGTGAAATGATAACATAAAAGATCATATAAGTCATGATAAATATAAAAATAGGTATTTAATATATTAATAACACTCTTTAAAACATTATATGGTAGGTTTAAACACATTTTGTGTAAGAAAAACCTGAGGTAAGTGAATTTTCTTTGAAAATTATATTTTAAATTTCTATTATTACAAAAATCAAAAGGAATTTTTTTAACTATGGTGTATAAATTAATGTATTATGATTATTTTACGGTTCTTTGAAATTTTTTATGATTATGGTTGGATCTATATCTCCCTCTAATGCATTCGGTATGTTTATGTTTGATTTTGGTCATAATGGTTATTCCATGTATAATTATGATGGTCACTTCATAAGGTAGACGTGAGGGTTAAAAATAATATGTTATGAATGTGGGTTAAAATATTTATAAAGTAATTCCCCAAGTTAACTATATGGTTTTACTTATGTTTTATATAATATGGAATTTTATTATTTTTACAATATAAGTATATGATACTTTATCGATGAGAAGTATATCATTATAAAAATGATTTAAAATGTTTATAAATTTTCATAGACTAAAGATTTAATTTTTAGATCTTAATGATATTTCTGTTCTAATCCAATGTTTTAGACTTTTGTTTATAGGGTTTAAGGATGGGTAATTTAAAAGGAGTATCCAAGATGAATTTTTTCAAGATTTTTCAGGAAAAGATTTCATTTTTTATTTAAAAATATTGTACTTTGGAAGAAATGGATAATCTTTCTGTATGAAACACTTTTTATGTTTATGGATTTATATGTATGAATTATTTCCAAATTCTCAAAAAAATTTAAACAGAATAGATATTTGGGAATGTATGAAAGTGGATTCTAAAATAATTTACTAGATTATTTAATTATTAAGTTTATTTCCTTACCAATAACATAATATATAATAACATAACCATATTTATAACATATCCATACAACATATTAAAATTTATTAATTTTTTTTCTTAAACTAAAATCATTGATCATACATTAATATATTAGTTAATGTTAATTATCAATAACAAATTTATTAATTTTAGTAGTTTCCCAAATGTTTTGTAATGATGAAACAGAACCCCATTTTCTTATATAATGTTCATAATTTAAATATTATATAATATATTTATATCATTGGGTTTATTTATTTTATGAAACAACATTTTCATTTGATGGAAATTATGGGTTTGGAATATGATATTGGGATCCATGATAGCTTACTTTAGGAAACTTACCAAAATCAACAGATTAACTTCATAATGACCATATAATGTTTTATTATAATTCCAAAAATATATTGATGATAAATATTACTCCTTAATACTGTAAAGGTTTATTTAATACATCCGTATTTCTAACCATATGAATATGTGATGAAAATTGAAATTCATTGTCCATGCAGGCAGTACTCAGCACGTATACACAAGAAAAGTTTTTAATTAACAATAGATAAAATATATGTAGAAAATGGTTATAAATTGATATTATAAATTTCAATTTATAATAATCATTTTTATTTCATAACACTATGATGGATACAAATTATTTGGAGTATGTGGAACAATGGAAAACATGAATCTACTAGTTTGACGTGGTTACCTCTTCCTTGGATATCCTCTATTTGATATCTCCTAAAACATTATTTGGGTTTTTATCGAGAGACCAAAACCTATATGATGATTCTATAGGTTTTGGTAAGTTATTCTGGTAGATATTGGCCAAGATACATGGACCAATGTTTTTAGATATGTGAGAATTTAAAAGGATGCTTTTATAATTCAGTGGATTGACACTCTGGTAAATACATATAACAAAAAAATAAAATAAATGCATTTTCAAGGGAATATAGAAAAAAATAAGTCCAATTTGAATAAAAAAAATTTATGGTAACAATAGACTTGTAAAATAAAATTGGGGCATGTATGGGATATAATTTTGGCCATATCTATTAGGTCAAACCACCAATTTAACCCTAATAAACATTATAATGGTGGAAATCATTTACCATTGTAACATATTTATATACATAGAAAATAAAATAAAATTATTTTTATTTTATTATCTAATTCAAATAAATTATATCCATTTTAATGAATTTATTTTCAAATCATTATAAAAATTAATTATAGATAATGTATGTGTCATATTTATAAAAACAATATTTTCAATGTTCACCAAAAATTGTTTCCAGAAAAATACAAAAAATTAACATTATTAAAAATTTAATATGATTGTTTTAAATATAATTAAAAAAAAATTCAAGTTCAAATTCATATAGTTATAAAGATAAATTTAATTATCAATTTAAATAATGCGGAAAAATTATTTCATGATGAATAATTTTTATTATGAATTGAATAAAAAAATTATTTATATGGAAAATATAAAAACATTACTATTAAAAAAACTTCATATAAAAATAACACCAACATAAAAAACACTAAAATTTTATCATCTCAATAATTTTCCATATTTTCCTTTTATAATAAATTTAACATTGTTGATAGCTAGCTATGCAAAAAACATCAGGTTTAAACAAAACATTATTTACTCATGTTTTTCATGGTCAATTAAATTATAAATGTTTTATATAATTTTTATTGTAAATTTATATGTTATATATAAAATAAGGTATTTTTAATAGTTATTCAATATGTTTTATAGTCATTATAAAAGAACAAACCCAATTATTTCACATAAAAACAATATTTTTATTAGTGTAGTTTTACAAACTTTTAATGGAGTGTCTATTATAAATTAAAATTTGGACACTTTTATAAAGTTAATAAGACAAAATAAACTTAATTTATGAAATTTTAACATAAAACAAAGGTTATAGTAAATTTTTGTTATTTTTCGGAACAATTTCATTTTTTGATGATTAATAAGAAATACTGAATTTAAATTCAAAACAATTTTTTTGAAATTTATTTATTATGTAAAATTATATTTTAAATTGGATTTAAATTAAAAATATATCAATTATTTCACAATTACTCCAATTTAGGTTATTTAAATAAATTTTACTTTGAAACTGTATATAAAAACATTGCAATCATTTGAAACCTTTTTCCTTTAAAAACATGCATTGTCATCCCTTCCACATGATTAATTTTAAAATAATTTCTACCACTTATGTTATTTGAGTTTTTGTAAAATGGATTCCATATTTGAAATAATAATAATTTATATTGTCTTATATGTTCACATTTTTTTATCACAAAATATTAGTTAAATTATTTTAAATATATTATACCAATTAAGAGAAAAATTAGCTTAACAGGAGACTAAACCTTAGACTTAAGGCCCAAATTGACCTAAAAACTTATCAGAAATAGATTTTATGGAAATATTCGGCCCTTACCTTAATTTTCAGATAATATTTACTAGTATTGGATCCAATTTAAATGGTAACAACATGGTTGGGAAACCTGTTTCCAAAATTTTTTAGAGTACCACTGCTACACTATAAGAAGACATTAACATCAATCACTTTGTTAACAAATCTAAAGAATATTTTATCCCCCAATATATATTTATATAAGGTCCCATAATCCACCCCCTCAACTTATAATCAACCATTTTGTAATAAATCCATCAAAGGAAACCCTTTGGCGAAAACAAAATGGAGTTACCTAAAGAAGAGGTGACATCCTTCGTCATGCACTTTTGTTTTAGTTAGCTTATCCATCCCATTAAATATTATTATAAGAGTATTGTATAATAAAATTAGTATCCTAAGTATAATTATATTTTTTATAGTTTCTACCTTCACTTACATGCACATCAATTTAATGGGTAACAAACCTATCATTTATGTGTACGGTGAACTACCACCTCATGAAACATTGATTGTTTGTTTTTTCCTTTACTACCTCTCATGGAGTCAATTATGATTTATGTTATATTGATATATGACATATATGATATTAAAAATCTATTTATTCTTATACTAATATATATAACACATACCTTCATTCGTTCAATTTTCTGTAAATATGATAACATCGTTTGTGGAAGTGTGTACTACCTCCTTCTCAATGCGATGTGATTTGTTCACACTATAAATAGAACATGTAAAGGATAGTTTTCTTATAAACATGTGAAATATATAAAATATAGATGATACTAGAATTATAATATTCATATATATCATTTATTTTTCATTTTTTTAATATGATAAATAATAGAAAGTAGCGTTCATGTGTACGTAGAACCTACTATCTCCACAAAAGATGCATTTAATTTGTTGTCTCCAAATATTTTACATTTTTGTAAATACATATATATTTATTATATATTATAATTAAATCATGGTTTAAATTTTTTATATGATGAAACCATGATAGGAACAACATGTAACAAGTCAAAGCATACTTGATAAAATAGATATTTGACACTTGAAATTGTGAAAATAGTGAAGGATTACTAAAAAATAAGTTATAAGATATTATAAGAAGATATTATATGATATAAAAATTATTAAATTGGTTCTATAATATTTCATTAACCATCTTAAATTCATTATTCATGAGTTTAATGGATTCTTTCACCAATGTAAACATGATAAGATATTTCATCTCAATTTAAATTCTGTTGAGAGTTATTTGTCACTATACAAAAATTCACTTTATTGTGGTGTATATACTTCCCAATTATCATTTAATATCCTAAATAGATCAAAAATCATGGTATTTTATGTTTTCATTTTAATTGTCTCACCCAAGGGGTTTATCTTGAAATTTTTCAAGTGGTAAATGTTACCATTTAAATCTTATTTTCTTTTGTGATTATTAAATTTCCCTTGATAAAATAAACTTATTATAATATGTTTTCTTTACATATTTCATTAAATAAACACATTATTGGGTTATTGGTACTATTATATACTATATGATTAAAAATATTTACATATTGTGTTCAATTTGATAGTAATTGGATTAAAAAATAAATTATTGATAAATCAGTATCCACTACTCTATAAGAATACATATTGATAAGGCATGTAGTTTTTGAACATTATCAATTATTTGATAATGATGAATTATGTTGATATGATATAAATGTGTTGGATACCATTAAATTCAATCCTTAGGGGTTGGGGACCACTTAATATGAGCCCATCGATGAATCGGTAGTCTCATGGGACGAATCAGTTGCCCAAATCAGAATAATATAAATTATCTCTTAAAGATATAAGAATAATGTTATTACGAAACATGAAATACAGTAATTAGTACTTTTATTTTATTAAGAATTGTTTTATTATTATAATATATGAAATTATTGTGTCGAAATATATATGGATGCATTTCATTCTCATTTTATTGATTAAATGGAATGTGATTTAGTTTCTCAGATATTCATATTGATTATGAATAATAAATTTATTTGAATGGAATGTTTTATTAGTTATTTTTCTTACTATGATAATTTACTCTCAAAAGTAAATTATTCCTTAAATTTTACTTACCATTATTGATTATTTGTGTTTACCTAAAAAAAATTCTTTTCCCCTAGTTATGAATATTTTTTTAATAACCTTTCAATTATATTATTTATTTTACTTTATTTCGTATAATGTTTTATTTTATACTTCTCAAAATAAAATATGGATATCATGTATTTAATTATTTTCCTGAAGAACTAAACTTATTTGTCATTCAAGATTCGATTACTTATAATCATTCTAAATTAATAAAATAAGGAACTGGATCTGGGGTTCTGGGCTTAGGGCAATACAGTTGGTATCAAAGGAAATTTAGAATCAACAATTGTAACTAGATTTAGAGAACATATATTAGGAAATATAACCTTAAGAAAAGTTTTTTTTGATTAGTATAGAAGAAAATACTATAATTTTGGAAATGTATAGTTTATTTGTGTATTCTTATAAATACATCCCTCTCTAGATACTACAAGTGGAAATGGTTTTTAAACAAATGTACATAGGGGTAAAAACTCCAAAAAACTATGTTTGTCCACACTTGACATAAATTGGTATATTAAAATAGGCCTTACTGCGCACCTAGTTTGACAATCTTGGGGGATAATCTTATAATTATTCAAATTTTCATTACCATCCATTATGAAGGATTTAAAATTAATGATCCCTCACTGAAACCAACTTTTATATTTCAATGATTTATCATGCATAAATTTATGTTAGGTGTTACAAACTTTATGGAACTATATGTAATGATTTTATGAGATAATACAATATATTCCATTATTTAGAAATGGTTCTTTGAAGGTTGAATGATATCAATACTTATGGGAAATGTGGAAAATTACCTATTTAGGAAACAAATAAATCTGATTTTGGAAATAGAAAATTATGTCGATACAGGGGAAACTATATAAGGTTATGAAAAATAAACTTTCCTAAATGGAGAGACCCATTCCATAGAGATATTCTCCTATGATGGTCAATTTATTCAATCTAATATCCTATTTTTTAGTGGGACTATAATTCCAATTGTAGTTAAGAAATGGATTAAGTATCTAGAGATAATATTTATATCCTTGGGATGTAGTGAAATGGGAAAGGTTGCACTTGTGGTGTATTGTCTCCAAGGTGATTTTGATTATTAGTGGTCCTTATATCGAATTTTATGGTGGAAGAATAAATTTATGTATTAGATTGGATTAATTTTAAGGAGAAATTATTCAATTAATAATTCATTATGATCAATAAATTGGGATGAAGATAAATTTTCTTTTCATAAATAAAAATTAAGTAGAGTGTGTTGTAGACTATAATGATACCTTTAGAAGTTTACTTGTGTCTGCTATAGATTATATATGAAATAATTGAGTTCATGATTTACCACTTCATTGAAGTTATCAATCCCAATATATTAAGGGTGTTGGTTTCTCCATTTTTTCATCATAAAAAGATATTTTTTATGAACCACCAAAATATAGAAGTAATTATTAGGATCATATATATTTAGTTGAATCCAAGAGAAGAGGAGGTATTATGAAAACCATGAGAAATGTAATGTATCGAAAAAGAATATGGAAATGATTAAATTTTCACAATATGAAAACTACGACCAAAATCACTATAAGAAATAATTAAAGAAACTGGGAGTCTATTATAACTGTGGAGAAAAAGGTCATAAAATTTAATAATTAAAGGGAATGAATGAAAATACGAATATTTTGGGTTTAAACTATAGGGATATGGGGAACTAATCAAATTAATTCCCCAAAAGTCAAGGTAACGTACCACAGAAGATTGAAATGAGATATGACCAAGAACACATGATCAATTCAACCGATATAGAAGTAAAAAATGATGTGGTTTAAGGTATATTGATCATATATTCAAATTTATACAATAATTTATTTTATTATGAATCCTTTCACTTTTCTATATCTACCCATATTTCCAAAAAATTATATTTTTTTATTTTTATTTAATAAGATTTTTGTCAGTAAAAACTCATAAGGTGAGGTCTCATTGAATCCATGATGTGTTGGGATGTTCCAATTTTCAAACATAAATTTTCTTTATTTTCTGACCCTATTATCATAAATATGGTTGACTTTGATATAATTCTCAGCATGTACTCGATCTAAAAATATGATTCAAAAATTTATTCCAAGAGGATGCAAATTATGATTTTTGAGAGATATATTGAGTCCCTAATCTTAAGAGTAGTATATTCCCAATATGATTCTTATCTAAATCTACCCTCAACAGCTCTACTTAATGATGTTATTGAGGATAAAGGGAAAACAGAATCTAGTGATGGAGAAATTTTTCCTTAAATTGTGGATGTACCGATTGTACAAGAATACATTGATGTTTTACCTAAGGAACTACCTAGACATCCCATAGAGCGTGAAGTTGAATTTATCATTAATTTAATCCCTAATGTAAGGAAAATATCAAAGAATAATTGTAGAGTGGCCACTATAGAATTATTAGAGTTGAAGAAACAAGTTGAAAATTTGGGTAATAATACATTTATTCACCATTGTGTTTAACCATCGGGAGCCCCTATTCTTTTCATTTATAATAAATACAGATTGATGAGATAGTGAATTTATTATAGTGAAATTAATTATATTATAATAAAAAATATCCTCTACTTTAAATAGATGATTTGGTTGATCAGATTCAGGGAGCCCAATATTTTTCAAAGGATGAACTTCATTTTGGGTATCATCATTAGGAAATTAAGAAGGAAGAAATTCCAAATATATCTTTTTAAATGAGGTATGAAAAATATGAATATCAACTAATACCATTTTTAATTAATAATAATCCCACTATTTTTTAGGAACTATTGAGAAATTTATTTGAGGAAGATGTTAATGATTTTTTTGGTATTAATTGATGATATTCTAAATTATTGTAAAACATATTCGAATCATGATATTCACTCATGGATAATTCTTAATAATTTTATTTTGGAATAATTATATGGAAAATATAGTATGTGTGATTTATGGATTCATAAAGATTCTTTTGTTGTTCATATTGTCTCCAAGTATGGAATATCAATTGATTATTCAAATATAATGAAGTTAGAGAATAGAATACACCAAAAAATATATTTGAGTTATGTAGTTTCATTAGTTTGGAATGTTACTATCGGTGAATCATTCAAAATTTAGTTCTATTGTCTAACCTGTTTACCAAGACTACTCCAAAAGGGGATATGTTTTCTGAACAAATAATCTAAAGAGTTCATTGATAAACTAAATAGGAGACTGGTAAATGCACAAATTTTGACTCTAACATCTGGAAGTGATGGGTATTTAATATAAAATGATGCATTGATAAAGGGAAATGGGTGTTTCCTCATATAAAATGATCATGTTATCACATATTCATCAAGGAAATTTATGAATCGCAGATATAATTATCCAACCAATGATCTTTAGTCCCATGTTGTGATCGTCTCTTTGAAATTATTGAGAGATTATCTCTATGGTGAAATATCTGAGATATACATGGATTATAAAATCATTCAATAAATATTCTCAAAGAAATATCTCAATATGGGATAGAGGTGATGGCTCAATCTACTCATGGATTAGGTTTGATCAATACACTACCACCTAGGGAATGAAAATCAGGTAGCCAATGCATTGAGAATGAAGTATCCTGGAATTCTAAAAAATGATGAATGTGAGGGATCTTATCTTCATGGGTCTTTTAAATAATTAACTGAGAATTTATAAGGAAGGAGATACATCAATAATTTTTCAATTTATTTAAGAAAAATATTTATTAGTGAGGATAAATAATTCTCAATCTGATAATGAGGACTTCTAGATGAAAATAAAATATGTGAATTATGGAAAATTAATAGACCTTGTTTGTGAATATGGTGGTATAATGATATGAAATAGGATTTATGTTCAATCTATACCTATGATAAAAATATAATTTTTGGATGATTCATGTAGCTAAATTTTCACTTTACACCCTAGATGCATAATAACATATAAGTACATGAGAGAGCATTTTTGGTGGGACAACATCATGTGGGAAAATTTGAATTATGTGTATATATTTCTAGTTTTTTTAGATGTAAAATATGTGAGGAATCATCCTAAATGAACCCTTCAACCACATACTATTCTTTTGTGGGAATTGGATAAAATTAATATGGTATTTTTCATGGGACAACCAAATAATCTAATGAAAATGATACAATTTGGGTTATTTTTGATCTCCTAGCCAAGTCTATATATTACCATTCTATAAGGGATGACCTATATCTTCATATCCATGTAGGGATCTATATAAATGATGTTTTGAGACATACTAATACACCTATATAAATTATTTCTGATTGACATCCCCCAACTACATCAAAAATTTTGAAAAGTAATCTGAAGGCTATTGACACTGAGGTTCATTTGAGAAATGCATACCATCCTAAAATTGGTTGAAAATATCAATGAACAATTAAAATGATGGAGTATATTATGAGGTCATTCTCACTTGACATTTAGGGTATGTTGGGTGAGTACTTTATTTTAGTAGAAGTTTTTGTAATAATAGTTTCCATTCGAGTATTCTAATCGAACCATAAAAAGAATTATATGGGAAGAGATTTGGTACACCAACTTTTTTGGGATGATGATGGTGAATGTAAATTGAAATACCCAAAAATTATTGAGGAAACATCATTGAAGGTAAAGGATATTTAGGTCCATATTAAAGTATCTCAAAGTATGAAAACAATTATTTGGATAATCATGGGAATGACATAATAGTTTCATGTACAAAATATTTTTTCTGAAAATTATCTCCCTAGAAGCAAGTTATCATGATTGATAGGAAATGGAAACTAAGTCCTAGGTACATCGAAATCATAAAGATTCTTGAAAGAGGTGGATTTTTCAACAATAATTTCCCAATGACACTTAATCACTCAAAGGTTCATGATTTTCTCCATATATCTATGATACAGAACTACATGAATGACCCAATGCAAATCCTCATTGATGATTAAATATATATGGACCAAAACACTTCATACAATGAAATACACATCACAATAATGGATACTGGAGAGAATGTATTGAGTAATATGATGATTCATCTTGAAAGGGTAGTTTGAAGAAATAACAAAATGGAAGAAGAAACAAGGGAAAAGGGGATTCTATAAAGGATAATTACCCAAATAATTTTAAATGATTTACCCTTTAAAATTTTGGGATGATATTTCTGAATGAGGGAATAATGAAACCCCAGGTTATTACTATATTTTTCTTTTAGAATAATTTTAATTTTCTTGATTGCTACCAATTTACGCTACACATGGTTTAAAAAAACACTATTTATTCAGATTCTGCATAGTCAATTAAATTCTAACACTTGTAGAAACTTTATATAGAAAATTTATATGTTATATAAATAATAAAATATTATTAAAATAATTCAATATATTTTATATTCATATTATATGAACAAATAAAATTTTAATCATACATAACTATATTTTTATAAATGCAGTTTCACGGCATTTTAATTTCGAAGTAATTTAAAATTTGGGGTTTGACACATTTATAAATTTAATACTAGAAATAGACTTCATATTTGAAATATAAACATCAAAATTAGGTTAAGGTGAATTTTTGGTATTTTTCAGAATTATTTCATTTTTTGATGAATTGTGAAAAATATAAAATTCAAATAGAAAATACATTTTTCACCTAATTGATATATAAGGATATATTATATTTTAAATATGTTTTAAATTCATGTCATATCAATTATTTTTGGATTGATAAACGTTATTTCCTTTAAATAAATTTGACAATGAAATTGGATAGAAAATCATATCAAAATTTTAAACCTTTTTACCTTATAACCCCCCATTATCATCTTATCTATGAGAGTAATTTTAAATTAATTTTTTCTATAATATGATTGGAATTTGGAAAAACTAATTTGATATTTTTAATTTTGATAATTTTTATTTTAAAATATGTTAAGCATATTATATGAAAGAATATTAGTTAATGTAATTAAAAATAATTATAGAGATTACATGAAAACGTATCTTAACAAATGACAACACTGTAATATTAATTCCAAAATGACATATACACTTGTAAAAAAAGGATTTGGATGGATATATTTAGAGCATATACTCCCTTGGTTTGAATTTGGTCTATTCCTTGAGCCACATTAATCGGAAAAAACGTAGGTTGAATTCCCTTTTAAAAAATTTACAAGATTTCCACTCCTCCTTGACTATAAAAAGAAAATCACTCCTTCCCCTTTACTCTAACCTATTAGAAACTTTGTCTTTCTAATACACTACCCATATAATCACCCAACATCCCTCCCATCAAACTAGAATCCTATTTTTGGGATGAAATCCATTCGAGGAAGCCCTTTGGTGTAAAGAAAAAGGATTTCCCAAAGAATAGGCAATATCCTTCCTAAAGTTATTCTTTTATTTAAATTCTCCATCATCGAATACATTATTATTCTAATATTAAATAATAAATTAATTATACTAAAAATAATGAGAGTTTCTTATGTTCAGGTATTGACCTTTACTTACACACACATCCATATAATAGGCAATGAACCTAGTATTTATGTGTACAGTGAACTACCACCTCATGAAATGATGATTGTTAATTTTTACATTACCACATCTCATGGTGGAAATTATTATGCAAGATATGCTTATATATGATATATATAATATTTATAATTTCTTTATGATTATGAAATTATTATATGACACATACCTTCATTCTTTCCATTTTGTGTAAATATGATAACATTGTTTTTGGAAGTGTGTACTACCACCTCCTCAAAGCGATGTGAGTCGTTAACACTATATATGGAACATATAAAAGATGAATTTAAAAAAATAATTAAAATATATGATATTATAATTATAATATAATTATATATCATTTCATTATAATACTATAAATATGACAATAAAATAAACATAGCTTTCATGCGTACGTATGGCCTACTGTCTCTATGAATGATGAATTTCAATATTTATTTTAAAATTTTCATGATATTTGCTTGAATTTTCATAATGGTAGACGCCATTTTATTATTATATGTTTATCAACTATCATTTAATACATACTAAAGTGTAGATTCTCTTTAAATTCACTTTTGATGATTTCTTATATCAAGAGAGTCCAATTTAGACACTATAAAATCTTTTTGGGTAAAAATGACAGAAGATTCATCTCTATTAGTATTTAACAAAAACACTATTTTTAAACAGTTTTTTATTAAATTTTGTTTTATTTGAAACTAGGTGATTAATAATTTATCATAAAATGAACTTCAATGATTGTAAATTTGATAATTGTATAAGTCCTTTTATTTTTATATTATAGTTAACAAAATACTCAATAAAGTTTATTTAATGTTTTATAAATAATCAATTGAAATATTATTTTATTCTCTAAGTTTCATTTTAAATATTAAAAATTTATCTTATGTATGAGATGTTATTTTTATAATTATAATATTTCTCCAAAATTCATTTCCAAAAGATAACATTTATCCAATACTCTTATATATTTATTATATTTGATATAAAATGGCCATTTTTTCATTTTTAATATTTTTACTCCATTGAAACTTGAAAATTATATAATGATTTAAAAATCAATTTTGGTAATTTCTATACCTCAAATGATAAAGTCATAAACTATTCATTCATAGTAATATCAAATAATTTAATGTTCATTTTCTAGTAAATCCATTAGAAATAGAGTATAGTTAGTCATTTTATTATTATTTTAAATCGATATTATAATTAGAAATTAATATTAATGAAAAAAATTTAGTACTAATAATTATGAGCTACATCATATTAATATTCATTAGTTTTTAATCTATACATTTAAAAAATAACCATATAGTCATTCTCTAAAATTTTAAGGGGTAAAAACTAATTAGAACATTTTAAATTCCTTTGATTCATAAAAATTGAATATTTAATGAGAAAATAAATATTTTTATTTTTCAAATCACTAAATATATTAGATTCACAATGTTTGTATATATTTTAATTGACTTAATGATTGTTTTCCTAAATTTACTGTAGGTGTGAGACGTTTTTTGGAAATATTGGGCCATTATATACTCATTTGATATTTAAAACATGAATATTAATTATTAGAAATAATATTTTTTGTTTCTATAATATTTAAGTGTCAGATTAACACATGATCTACTATTAATGATCATAAAAGACAGGAATTCATTTTTATTAAATTTATATATTGGAAAATAATTCGCATTTTTCACATCTATTTTTTACCATTATTTTTAAATTAAAAATTAATCTAATTATTTAAAATCTACTTTGAAAGATTACATGCACCAAAATCACCTGATTCAGGTTCAATTTTTAATTCATTCCAAAAATGTCCTGATGTTCCTTTTACCTCAGTTCTTTTTAAAAGATAATGTCTTTAGTAACTTTTATTATTTTTATTCATTTTTAACATTTAAATGGGTTTTATTCCTTAAAAATATCTTTTAATTATTTTTAGCACTAATAGTGTCTTATTTATGTATGGCTCAATCCTCAAAATAAAAAATGTTAGAAATGTAATTTTTATATAATTAATAATAAATTATTATATTTTGATCATCATTATTATTATTTCAGAATAAATTGACATCAAATTAAGGATATCTTTTAATGTATATTTATATTGATTTGCAGTATATCTAGTGTAATATTCATATATGTTCATTTTTTCAAGTGATGAGGTTTCAAGTGTTATTTTTAAGGGTCTATAAGAAATATGTGTTGTTTAGTTATTTTTAAATTAATAGATTATTTTTAATTCATGCACTGTAAATTTTATTATTCTACGATCCATAGATATCGCGGTTATATTCCTTTTATTCGTAAATGTATGAATAAATTTAATTCCATCGTATAAATTTCCTATAACAACTAGATCACATTAAGTCATTTTTACTAGTTTAGTTATGTTTAATAATTAATATATAATAGTTTGTCTTAAAATAAATTTCTTCTGATTATAAATACATTTGACTTCATATCTATGATCAATTAGTTACAACATGTCATTATAGACTAAATTTATATTTAATAATTACAATTTTTTTATTTAACATAGATGATAATAGAGGAAAAAATTAAAATATATTAATGATTAACACACCACAAGAATCTAGTTAATTCCTTGATTTATCACCATTTTACTTATGTTAATGAATACTAAATTCATTTTCATCATATAAAAACAATAAAATATTAACGAAACAAATTTAACTTATTTTAATTATTTTATTTTTTGTTTCAGGCTAGTAACACTTAATATAGTGACTTTTACGACGAGGAATTTTCAAGGAACAAATTATAGTTTTATCATTTACTGTATTTCCACTAATATTTATACCATGATAGTCATCAAAATTAAATTTCCTTCAAAATATATATCTCATTTAAAAAATGTAAAATTCATTCCCATGATTATATATATAAATAAAAATTCATCTAAAATTATATCCATTATCTCCACTCAAGAAATGGTATAATTCTTAAATATTCTTGTCATTTGTCAACGAATATATTTGTACATCACTATAATGATCCATAAATTACAACAAATAAATTTATATCATTTTTCGTAAATGTAAATAATAATAAAATAATAAATTGTAAATGTAGATCACACAGGTTTTTTATCTTATGTGATTAGTTACATATTATATTTTTTTAAATAACCTTTAAAAAAATTATTTATGTAGGAACCCTTAATCTAGTAACCCAGATTCATTGTTTATCATTTTACATTGGTAAATGTTAAAAAGGATCAAATCTCCAAGTGTTGATAATATTATTATCATTGGAAGATTAGATACCTACATGAATTACATATTACATTTTCCTTTAAAAACATTATATTTTCCCCACCCCATTTCACTCTAATAAATGACCAAATCCTATAACAACCTGACCTGATGTGTGCCTCCCCATATGTTTATTGTTTTTGACTAGTTTAAAGGGTGTATATTGTGATCATGTGGAGGTTATATCCACATATGAGAGTAGTAATAACATAAAAAATAACCACTGTTCACCGATAATAATATACATCAGAGTACATAGAATGAATAAATATATTTAATTTATCAAAATTTTGTAATGAAATATAGAATAAAAAACATATTGAAAACCAAATACTTAATTGAATTTAATGAAATATAAAATAAAAGAAATGACCAATAATATTGTATGGCGCTACCATATCCCCTATCATTACCACATCCTACGATCCAGTACCATCTAAGCTATTATTCTTGGTGAAGCTACACTGGTCTTCTCACTATCATGAACATGCGAATTGGGATGGTTTCTCGGGTACCTAAGTGAAATTCACACCCGATGATAGTTTTAGTAAATAAATCTATAGGGTACAACCAATATGATACCACACATAAGCAGATAATCCTATGACATATACTGGAGTAAAACTCACCAAAATAAATAATCAAGTAAATTTTAGGGAATTGAATAAATAAATAAATTTTTAAATAACCACCACCTACTTTCATGTAAAAAATAACACATAGGTATGAACATAGTTATGTTGTCTAGTAGTATATATCAATTTCCAAAATATCATAATTATATATAATAAAATCGTTGGAACCCCAAAAACAATGAACTAAGTCTAAGGTACCCAAAAAATATAATAATAGTTGTAGATGTTCTTGGATTCACCTCACTGTCCTCCGTTATAATAATCATAATAAATGGAATACTATATTCTTATAATCAAATTAAGTTCATGAAACTATAATAATATTGAAGATATTCCTATTGAATCATTGTAATCACATCAAGCCTCCCCAATAACATCTAATCATAATAACGGGCATAACTGATCCATAAAATCACCCAAAGGTCCCCCATGAATGTATTATTATAATACTATGAATACTATTTTTATGGAATAACATTACGGTTTGATATATATTTAATAATATAATTACATAAAATAAAATTGGATTCCATATTTTCTATAAATTTTACTCATATCATAAAACATATGTGACGTCCCATGCAGCCTCATGAATGAAATTAATCATTAACCAAAAAATTTCTATGAGAAGCAACAATCACTCAGGGGTAGTAGATCCCTCAATATATACCCTAACCAAATTTGGAATATTTAACCATCCAAGATCACTCAGCATAATCATTGTTCAATGGTGACACCCAAGGATAACCTTAACTAGTCTATAACTACTCCCAAGGTATGAAACAATTCGGAGGAACCAAACTAGTTGTAGTATATTCATTCATTTCTATATCATCTCATATATCATGAAGGATCTCAAATATCAAACAATTAAATATGGCTAATTAGGTCCAATAATCTCAACTCATATCTCATCCCCACTCAAGCAGTCAACATGCAGATATCAGGTCCACTACACTCACACAATTATTTATTTAGCACATTGTATTTCTATCATATTATATAAGGTTTACAATTTCAATCATACTCTGAGAAATCCATCACCATCATGGCCAACCATTTTACAATGGTCCACAATGGAACATGACACTTTGTTCATTCCATGTCTAGGTATTCTATTAAATAAAAATATTCAACTCTTAATGAAATTGTTTGTTATTTCATTGGTTAGTCATAGATAGTAAATATTTATTTATCACATGTCATATAGAAATAATAAATAAACAACATAATATATATATTAATTCTTATATAGACCCAGTTTTCATCAATGTTATTTCCATATCTAATTTTTCTACTCAATAGCTCTCCATATGGTCATTAAAACTCATTATTAACCCAAAAATTATCAATCACAAAAAATAATCCTTATATAACATTATGGAATCACACGAAATGATTTATAATTGTTTATAATTAATTAATGAATTTAATAAGAGCACAAAAATAACAAAAGTATCATAGGTGTAATATTCTCACTAGAACTGTGCCCAACCACACATGGATGATGAAAAATTCATCGATGAAATCAATCTCAAAAAAATACCTAACATTGAAGACTGAAATAATATTCAATTCAATTTAATTTTAAATTTAACATTAATAAATTTTCAAACACTATATAATTTCAATGAAAAATCATTCAATAGTTTCCAAAAATCATCAAAATATGTCCTTTTCACAAGACAAAAAATACCCAAATTAAATGAAATTTCTCTGGTAAATCTTAATCAATTTTATAAAACCCCCCAAAAAATCATAAGAAAACCTAATTTAATCTAAATAGAATTGGTAAAATTGAAATAATTTAATTGGGACATTGTATATCCATGTAGATCCATATACCCATTATTTTTGGATTACTTCACTATGCTCTACTGAACATATTATCAAATTTCTTGCCAAATATACAGGGAGACAGTCATCTATGTAAAAGAGGTAAGAAACAAATGAATAATTAATTATCATACCTTGAATACATTATGAAATAAAACTAATAACCATCCTAGATCAAGGAAATCCATTGGAGGAAGGATAAGTTTAGAATATAGGTAATTGGAATAGTCCAACACTCCTCAAACTCCAAAATCACAAGTGGTATCAATAGTAAAACTTCAAAAACAAACATGATAAAAAACCTATATAATTCCCCCATTCAAGAAGTTATACAAAAAATAGGCATCCATTCTAGGATAATCGGCTAGCATTTCATGCCTTGAATCATGTGTGGCTAATTCTAATCCCATCGACTAGCCATTGGTGTCCACCAATTTGATGATGGTTACTGCAACTTCCAGTCCACACTGGTCTCTTCACCATAGAACATTTAATCATCCTTAAAAGAAAATGACCCACTCTATGCATCTGTAATTAAATATTTACGAGGTTCAACATCATGGAATTTCTTTCCATGTTACAATTCTACAAATGGACCATCTAGTAATTTAGAAATTCAAAATCCATCAATATTTTATAAATGTCTCTGTAAAAAAAGATTTATAATCACTCCTCCATAACACTTCATAACCCTAAAATTTCTCATTGGACAATCAACAATAAACCCAAATAAATCTAGAAATCTCATTCAACATCAATTATACATGTTAAATATTTAAATTCAAAAAATGACTCTACTATTATATTCCAAATTTATGGTTCTCAAATACATAAACATAATCCACCATTTTTCATTATTGCTGAAAAACTGATACAATAAATAATAGTTCCAATCTATATATAGGCACAATAATATCTTTAATCAAGTAATATTTATGCCCTTGGAACTCCCCACTATAAGACTTTTCCCATAGAAATAATTTCAAGACAGAATACTCATATCCTCTCAAATATCCCCTTTCAAATAATTAACTATAGTTGATTTACCCACTTTGTGTGGCCTATTCATCTACACACACAACCACATAATGTAAAACATTAAAAAATAATCTACATATTCTAATCATGATTCTAAATAAATCATTCATGATACCTCTTTCTCTGAACAAGGGTAAAAAATGATGTATTTTAGACAATGATCAGTGATCAATTATTAGAAAATGTTCTTCATATATTTTTCATGAACCTTATGGGATTTCCATTGACGATATAAACTTTTGTACAAAATCTCCATCCAAATATTCTCTAGTTGACCTCCTTAAAAAATATTCACCTTTAGCTACTGATATGCAGTCGACAAACTCAATATTTATGAAATAACCCTTCGGTGAATCATGAGATCATTCAATTCTCACATTGATGTATGTACCTAAATTATTATGAAATTATTTGGTATATTTGTCTGTGATGACTTACATGATCTCATTCTAAGAACCAATACAACATTGATTCAACAAATGCTTGGATCACCTCAATTCCTTTCTATTTAAATGCCAACACTCTAAATTAAATCATCAACTCATCCAATTTAGAAATAATCTACTTTCAGGAAACCTGTAATTTCATTTCTATCGGGTCACCATTTTTCAAATTTAAAATTGAACATCAAATAAATAGTCTCATTATATAAAGAAACCTTCATTTATTACGATTTTTCTCCTAATACTAATATAACACTCCCTACCATGGGAGTATATCCATTTTTATAATATTGAAAAAAATTCACGATCAACATAACTAATTCTCCATTTTTTACCAACATAATTAATATATGTGTCTATCATACTTGTTCCCAATCAATGACATGAATTATAAATTAATCCATGTTTCAATCTGATTGAAATTAATCATTGATATTCTTAAAGAAATTTTTTTTAGTTGGGACCATGAACTCATGCAGACAGTGGTGAAATCATCACCATATGGTTTCCCTTAATCAGCTATTTAGTGAAACCTTATCACTATAACCATTATGGGAATTCCCCTCTACCTAGGAAACACTCATCACTATCATCTTGTATCACCATTCCATTTATGAAATCATTATTAAATAATAATGAAACTGCTCAAATCCACTCTCTATGAGCATTCATGTCCTAGATTATGTTTCATCTAATGAACTATAGATGATTGTTAAAATTATATTCCAAGTCCACAAATCATGCATTAATTTTAATGAATTCTCTCATTCCCAACATACAAAAGGTTATTGATAAAACAATAATTCAGAGGAATGATAATGTTCATGTATTATACGTGGGAAGCTATAGCTGGCCAGGGATTACAAAATATAATGGTAGGGTATTATATATGTTATTCCATATATATTAATTAACTTATCCTAAATATTGAATAACCTAGGTGAGATTCATTCCTTTATTTTAAATTTTATTGTTTGAGACATAGATACTTATTTTGAGGCCTTAGCTCGACCCTTGTTAGTGAAACTCTTACTGGAGATGATTTTGTGATCACACACCAATGTTGACAGTGTGGCCTTAATCTTTTATGTAAGATATTATATAGAGATATCATAGTATTAGTAATGAGGCCTTGTGAAATAATGTTATGAATGGATCGGTTATCCCCATTTCAAACCCATATAGACTTTCCAGGTGAAGGATGCAGTGTTTCCACAATGACATGACTAAGTTTTCTTTTGAGGGTGAAAAGGAAATACATTATCTAATAGGTTGAATAATTCAAAATACTGTGGATCTGATTACTCATTAGTTGTATAAAATGACCCATAGAACTATGGATACATTGGGTGTTCAGTTCCCTGTAATTGTGGTATAGTATGAGGATGTCCTTGCCAAGGATGTTTCATGATTACCCCCTACAGACAGATATAATCATTAACAATCCACAACCTATGATGAAATTTATATCTATGAAAACATATTGGAAGAACCCATAGGGCTACTAGAGCTAAGGGTAAAATTGGATTACTTATAGTGGAAGGGATTTGTTAGACCCAATGTTTCAACATGTGCAGCCCCAAATTTTTTACAAGAATGTGGAATGAAGAATGTTGTTTTGTGTGGATTAATATATCCTAAATTAGGTGACCATATAAAACATGTATCCATTACAATGGATCAATGATCTATTTTATTACTTTATAATGGAATGATGTCTATTTAAGATCAACCTCAAATTAGGCTATCACCAGTTTTATGTATGGTGTGAGGATATACTGATGATGTAATAGAGATGTCTCTATGGTTAGTATGATTACTTGGGGATTCCCTTCAAAATAAAGAACCCCCCAGTACATTTCATCAAACTCTTAAAAAGGAACACTCATCCCTTCATATAATGATTAGTGGTGGTCTTCATCGACAATATACGAGTGTACCTTAAATTCAAGGTGGAGAATACATGACACTTGAGGATGGTTTGGGACATAATTTGAGATAACAACCTATATAGGAATCTCTAAAAGTTACAATATTGGATTTAACTAGCCCACATTACAGGACATGTAATCTTAGTAGATGGTGTGGTAGTGGAATCTGAGAAGGTCAAGGCAGAGTTAGCTTGGGAGATGACAAAGAGTGTGATATTAGTGAAAGTTTACACATTTTGGTAAGCTACTATCATATATTCATACATTATTTGTGAAGGATATCATTTTCATTTAAATCTTTATCCTGAATGGGTAATATAATTGTGTGGGAAGTGAGGTGCCAACAGTCCTTCTAGGAGAGGAGACAGAGACTGATGAACACTCCCATCTTGAGATTACTGGAGGAGGGTGATGAGTTTGTAGTGTTCTAGGACACATTTGTAACTAGGCTTGGTTTAGTTCTAATACATAGGTAGGTGGTGATTAACTATGGTTAATTTCAGTTGAGACCAAATGACCAAAACTATGCGACCCATGATCTTGACTTGGAAGTGGTAGTTTTCACCCTAATGATGTGGTGACACTACTTGATGGGAAACATGTTTATCATCTATATCATCCACAAGTGTATCAATTATATCTTCACCTGAAAGGATAATAACTTAAGAAAGAGATGATGCATAGAGTTCCTCTAGTATTATGACTTTGATATTGTCTATACTCTTGGGGAGGGTAATATTGTTGCAGATGCTCTGAGTAAGAGATATTGTTCATAGTTGCTGAGAAAGGAATTATAGCAGTTGGACTCAGTACAGTTATCCTTTGTGGATGGGTATGGATAATCATGCCAAACAATTGATGGTTTTTAACCTTACACTTTTATAGTGAGTGAAGGAGGAACAACATGGTGATACTGACTATTATACCCTATTTATTCAGATATCCTTGGGAATGCTCCTAATAGATGTTGTGAAAATGAGGAGGATGTCATTTTTTAGGGGATGTATGATTTTGAAAATGATATTATAGAATGTGTTTATATTTTTTTCATATATCTCTTAGATAGGTGACCCCAATTTTTTAAAACATGTATGAATTCCTTCAACACTGGTAATGGTGGTCGAGGATAAAGAGGGAGTAGCAGAGTTTGTCTCTCAATTCCATACTTGTCCGAAAGTTATGACTATGAACTAGGTTCCAGTGGGTCTAGATTAATCCCTTGGGGGTATAGATTGGTAGTATGTTGGGATACCCATGGACTTCGTAGTGGTATTACAACATACTTTTAAGAGATATGATGTCATATGGGTGATCATGGGATGACTCAACATGTCGAACCACTTCCTAGAGTCTGTGGGATGGGTTCAATAGAAAGACTAGGACTCCTTTATATGCATGGGATATTCAAAAATCATATATTCCACACAATGATTTTTCCGGAACCTAAGTCTCACTTCACATCCCAATTATGGAATGTATTTCTAGAGGATTTTAGGAAATAGCTACATTGGAGCATAGATTTTCACCTCTAGACTGATGTCCAAACAAAGAAGACCATTTAAGTTCTAGATGAAATTTTATTAGATTACATGTTTGAAATTGGCCATAGTTAGGGGTATCACATACCACTAGTGATGTTTTTATGCAACAATAGCTGCCATTCCACTATCGGTATGGCACCATTCGAGGAATTGTAAGGGCATCCCTACAGGTCACCAGTTTGATGGACTAACCCATGACAGTAAAAAATTATGGTCCTAGAGTGGGTGAATGCCACTAATTAGAATATGATGCTCATCTAGGATAATATCAGAACTACACCGAGCAGTTAGAATTCCAATTCTAATCAATGATTGTGGAATTTCGAGTTCAATAAGGGTGACCATGTGTTCCTATGAGTTTCAAATTGACGTGGATTATGTATATTTAAACTGGGTAAAAATAAATTTATGAGAATAACTATACCTATAGTGGGAATTCATAGTGTTGGTGTGGTGGAATCCCACTTAGCTATAACACCACAATTATATAGGGAACAAGATTTCTTACATGTCTCATGATTTGAGAGGTATGTTAATTATTTGATTCATGTGATAGAATATGGTGAGCTGGAAATCGATGATGGAGATATTTTTTTTCACCAAGTAGAGATCGAGGATTATAAAGAGATGTTTTTTCATGGGAGATTGATTCCCTTGGAGAGTATCCGATGGTAGAATAAGAATCTGCTAGAGTGCACCTGAGAGTGGAATACCCATATTCGTTATCAGTAATCACATCAATTCATGTAGCATCTTGTTAAGGATAATTGGGATGTAATTACCAAATTAGGGTATAATTTTACATTCGATTTTGATACATGTAATTTTTTGGAATATATAATACAATATATTTGAAAGAAGATGTTGATAAAAATCATGATTCCTTGGGAAAATGTTCCTAGAATAATCTTTTAAAATATTATAAATATCCTAAATAGTTTCATAAACCATTTTATATGGAGTAAAATATTATTCAACTCAATATTATATCAGAAATATAAGAGTTCTACTGTGTGTAGAGAGTGGGTTTTACCCTTTGTGTGATATAATCATTGTCAGTGGATGGTTTTGGGGAAAAGTCGTCATGGGAATGGAACTAAATAAATTAATAAAATAAATTTATTTAATTTTTAATGATGAAAAAACCTATTTTATTTTATAAGTATAAATATATTGGAAAATTAAAGGGTAATACTTATAGACCTCATGATTTAGAGGAGCTATTGGTGGAACATCCATTTTCAAATGACAACTGTATCGGAGATTGAAAACAAGTATGCATAATAATCATAGAACATAGAAAATGAAAACAACACAGACTCATTCATCATCATTGATCAATCCAAATACAAATAAGATGTTTATTTGGTTTGATTTAACCTCATTTTATAATTCTTAGGATGATCCTAAATCCATCACCCACCAAATTTATTCATAGATCATATCTATTATTGGTACCAGTACGATTTATCCGAAAATTGGGGAATTTATTTTTAATTGTAATTTATCTATTCATTTTTTATTATAAGGGAAATGAATTAAGGGAAAAAGAAACTTTTCCGGGGTTCATTCCTCACATATGTGTTTTTAAATTTCATCCCAATTTATTTATTCACCTTCAAAAAATTCCATGGCATTTGGTTTATAAAATCAGAGAAATAAATAGCTTCACACCTGATTCTTGGTTAAATGGATAGATATTGTAGATATGGAGATGGTATGAAATAAAGGTTGTATGATTGTAGAAGTATAAGTTTATTAGATAGATTCTAATAAAAATTTAAACTCATGTTCTTGGGTGTGTGATGATAGATGATACATGAATACAATTATCATATTAGATCGAGGGTGTGAAACATAAGCTTTGACAATGGACTAACATATCAAGATATGCTTCCAAATTTTCTAGTGAGATGTGTTTCCAGATCAGGGTCCAAAGGAGTTACCAAAGGCATGAAATCTAGATATAGTAATTTTGAAAAACTTCCTACCCAAGGCATGTAATCTAGGATTACACGGCGTGTGGGACCCACTGCTATTGTGCTAGGGTTTTGTGGAGAAGTAATGTATCACAAGGTATACAACCCTAGAACATGGATTTTAACCCTTACCAGTTGGATCATCGTGTACGTGGGGTGGTACAAAGGCATGGAAAAGGGCATTATTAATCTTACACAGACACCAAAATCCATTCATGAACACAACCAGGAGTATAATGTATCTGACACACCATGTAATGAGAAAAAAATGTAGACATGGAAACATGACATTTTAAATAGACAGAACATGGTTTCAAAGGGAAAAACTACGTACTACCAGTACAATCCATTTACTCCAAATATATTTTTATAGAGGCCTTTTTATCTTTATCTTGGACATGTCACACTAGGGTGATTTATTTACAACCATTCCTTAAGGGTTAGTATGGAATCACATCGTGCACTTAGGAGAATGATCCCATAAGTGGGAATTCATGGATAATGTTGTTATAATCCTTATGTGAGGCTTATTTTGAGATCCTATATAAACATATTTCCCAAGGTGGAGTTCTTGGAATCATTGTCAGAAACACTACGCGAGTTCCGATTCTTTACATAGTGGGTTTCTCTATACTAAGATGTTGTTATACCCCCATAGCCATGGGTGTGATTCTCATACTTTTATCATTCTCTTCCAATTTCCATCAAATAATTTTAATGGAGGGACCAAATGAGAAGTAAATCATTGATAAATTTCTTCAATTCCATGTGACTCAAGGAGTGTCTTCTCTCAGATGATTGTTATGCAAAACCTTGGATCAGAATTCCTATGATTTCACTATAGTCATGAAATTACTTTAAGACTGTGTATATTTTTTGATTATATCTGGATATTATTTTTATAAGTGTTGTAGAAAAATACATATGTAGAGTTAAATGTTATTATTATTTTTATTTTTTTACACTTTGCGTTTTTATGGTCTCCTAATGTGTATTGTTATAATTGCACACACACATTTGTTTCCAACACATGTCATGTCTTTTGTAGATTATCAATCCTTTGAAGGAGTCCTAGAGGGAACAAGGAATGGTTTTTCTTAGTTATAGAGACAGATCAATGTGTCTTCATGTGGTTATCTAGACAACAATCCCCATCACTACTTATAAGTTCACTTTTTTTTCATACTCCTTCTGGTGGGAAAGTATTTTGTCATGTTTACATTCCAATTCTTATTGTCATACTCCAGGTATTGTAATAGATGTAGTCATTCCTAAATTATCAATTGTTTTACATTTTAGTATTTTTGGTCTTGGAGATTTTGGTGTTTGAACATGTAGATATAGATAAATCCTGCCACGTTACTAATATGCCTTCTCAGTACTAGTCTTGAGCCCCTAGTCTACTAGATGTGGGCTTGAGTAGTCATTATATAAGACCCATATGAATAGGTAATTAAATTTAATGAGATTGGTGATAATACAACGAGTATTTTACCATTATTCAATGGTTTAGTGACATGGTTTTTTTATTACGAATTATTTAATACTCTTATCTAATATGCATAATTCATTTAACCGAAAATAATTATTCATGAAATAGATATTCTTGTCTTGAAATTAATAGACAAAGACATAAGTATAATAATGTCAACTACTATATAACTAAATAAACGAAGGGGAAAATCCTAACTATATGACTAAATGAACACATAGTAAGTAAAGACATAGGAATATGAGGCTCACATAATATCTATGGAATCACAATCGATAAAAAAAATTATTATAAATGAATCTATGAAGAAGATATATCATCAAATAAATGTATATATTTGGAAAATATCATAATTAATGGAGGTATAGTATTACCCAAAAGTTGAGATCCAATAATAAAATAATTATCCTTATTAAATAATATATAATTTATAATATTCTTCCTAATTGGTGTTTTCATTATTTTCCTAATGAATCCATCTTTTGGATGTTCATCTATTCTTACTTAATGATTTAAAACATTCAATTGTATCCAACTATTATAAATGTTCTAGTCATCTATGTTTCTTCAAAAATAAATTTAATAAAATTCATTAATTTGAAAAGGATTAAAAACCTAATACTTGAATACAAATTCACATTTTTTTAAAATGGATTAGGTAAATCATAATTTCTATACACTTGATATAAGGACCCGGTCTTAAACATTACTTAACATTGAATTAAATGAATAATTCCCATTGTGGATCTTTTTAGGTTTAGAGTTTTAGAAAATTAGATCCTAACTATTACATCTCAAAAGATTACAATGTAGACACTTCTACTAAGTATCCATAAAATAAAAACTCTTTAAAAGAAACATGTCTAGTTCCATCTTTTATATAGCTTGACTTTCCCTTGATCCCATCCTTGAAACTATTCCATATTAAGTCCTGTGAAAAACATTTCAGAAAAACATGGGGTGAGCATAAAAATCTCATTAAGGGAAACAAAAATAATGAAAACTATTAGTTTTTCAAAACAACAAGTAAACCATGTATACTTTTCAAAACTAATACTTTTCACCTTTATGAAGTAGTAAAAACTCTTCACTGAATAAAAGATCAATACTTACCCTTCTGTAACCAAAAGATTACCATAAATCCCATATAAAGAACACATAACATATAAAGGTAACTTGGGACATAAACATACTTAAATGAAATAACCATACGGTCAACATCCACACATATCACTTAATGGAATAGCCAGACTGCTGACTTCCATACCCAATTCATTGGAGGTAATAATGTAACCACTAGTCCTGGTATTCACGGCACCACCCATCATATGGTTTATCACATAACCACCCGTAAAATGTTCAAGTACCATTATAAAATAATAAAAATTATAAAGTAAATAAAACATTTCCACATTTCCACATTTCAATCACTATATATCACTTAAATATATTGACATAAAAAAATACATTATAAAAACCCTTTTCAATACCAAAATACATAAAAGATTATATGGTATTTATTTCATTTTAAAAACATTATGGCTTGTTGAGGAAGCCAAAGACCAAAAAATACTTGCGGTGGCGGAAAAGGTCGTTGTCACCGCATACGTTAAAAGAAACATTCCTTTTTGTCTTTTTGTAAAATACTTAGACGAAAAATATTCCCTTTGAATGAAGTGAAAATTAAAAGGTGTTTTATACAGCGTATAAAATAAAGTCTTGTATTAGAACAAAATATGCCTCAATAAAAGGATATTGAGACGAAGTCCCTTACCTCAGGTCCGACTTGACTCGATCGTTCTTTAAAGTCCTGAATAATAAACATGAGTTAATTTCTATTTGCTTTAGAACCTTTTTCAAGTTCATTATTCCTTTTATATCACTTATTACAGTGTTATGAACACTATGTAATTATTTAAGTTAATAATGGTCGTTTTTTCGATCATTGGTACTTGAGTCAAAAATAAACTCTATAATTACAAGTTGTTTATGTGGTAAAATATCCATTATATAAAGAATTATATTCATGATGTAGATATCATATATATCATATATATCCAGTATATACATGCATTTATAATATTACATAATCATTTAGAGGTAAGAAATGAAATGCACTGTTCATTGAGACGGTAAGCCGTACGTATGCATGAATGCTACTTTCATTTCTATGTCATATTAAGGGAAAGAAATAATAATTATATAAAGGTATGTTATAATTCTAGTATAACATCATATATAATAACTTTAACTCCATCCTTTATATGTCCTACATATGGCATTAATGAATCAAATCACTTTGAGGGGGAAATAGTCCGCACTTCCTAAAATGAAATTATCGTGTTTACCCACAATGGAAACCATAAAGGTATGCCACAAATGAAAAATACTGAAGCTAAAGTAAAACATAAAAATATTATATATCATATATAAATATATTGACATATTAATGGCCACCTTTGAAGGTGTTATATGAGTGTTGAATAATCATCGTTTCGTGAGGCAGAAATTCTCCATCCACAGAAATCGTATGTTCTTTAACCATTAGATGTAGGTGTGTGTAATTGTAGCTCGAATCCTTAACATAACAACATCCTAGAATATTGAAGATACTGGTGTTGTTACAAAATAAGGGAATAAAAAGAGTTTCGTGGGTTGGAGAAGCAAAATAAAACATAAGAACACAAGAGAAAACACTACCTTTAAATCGGGTAACTCTTCTTGGTTTCAACCAAAAGGGTTCTTTGAAGAGCTTTCTGCCCAAGGTAAGGCTTCAAGGATGAAGAGAGGGATGTGGAGAGATAAAATTAGCAGAGTTTGGCTGAACCAAAGGCTTGAGAGGTTTGGGTAATGAGGTAGAGGTGGGGGCCTTTTATAAGAGGAGAGGAGGGGCACTCTTGGAAAGTTAAGAAAAGATACTTTATTATAAAATGATTTTCGGATAAAAAGGGTCCCACAACTATATATTTAAAGGATAATGTGATATGGGTTCGAAATCCACCCATCCAATAGGTTTTTGATAAGTTTAGGTCTTAGAATTCACATTATCTTTTCATTTTATATAAATCCTTAAATAATGAGGTAATCGCTGCATCATCATGGTGTCATAAATAATTTAAATTATTTAATGTATAAAAATTATATAAAAAATATCATGATGTAGGAAATATTATTATATTTCTAATGAATATTTATAGTCAAAATTATGTCTTGTATAACATCATTTAAAAATTGTTTTAGTAAAACATCTCATGTTTGTGACATTTTTATTTTAACATTAAATAAAACGTTTTTATGTCATTTTCCTACCAAAGTAGCTCCATGGGGACCCCAAGTTGACCCATGGATTTTCATGGTCGGAAATGACACATAAAATAAGGGTAGAACATGTTTCTAGGTCCTTTCATATTATTAAAACATTATTTTTTCCTTAAACTACAATAATTACCTCTAATCGCGATTAAAAACTTAAAAGTTACTATTCACCAAAAAATTATTTTAATCCTATTGTACCACATTTTACATCCTAATGACAACCATGTATGTCGGATTTTTGAAATTCAAAACACAGAGGTGGTAAAATTTCATTTAAACAAAAAATCAGTTTTTCTAAGTACCACTTAGTGGTTTCACTATTCATCAAAAATTGAAGTTTTTCAGAAAAATACCAAAACTTCACCCTAAGCTATATTTAATATTCTGAATTCAAAAATGAAGTCTATTTTAAAAAATTAAAAACATATAATTTAAATTAATTAATTTAATAATTAATTCCTACTGTCAAAACAAATAGCAAGATTTTATGAAACAATATGTATCAAAAGATTGACACTAGTATAAGTCCAATTTCAAAGTGAAATTAATTTCAATGACCAAAATTAGATTTAATTGTAAAAATATATTCTAATTTCACTTTAAAACCAATTCAAAATATAATCTAATTATATAAACAAATTAGATTAAAAAGAGGTTTTGAATTAAAATGCAACATTTTTCACTATTCATTAAAAAAATGAACTTTATCAGAAAAATACAAAAAATTTACACAAAGTAAATTTTGATCTCTTGATTCAAAAGAAGAGTTTTATTTGGTCCAATAGAATGTATAAGAGTGACCAAAACTATATTTAATGACGGTTCTCCATCAAAAGGCGATAAGTGAACCTTTAGTGAAAATTAGGGTATATATGCCTAAATTTGAATTCTTTTCGTATTTTAAGACATTATATTTTATTAGATAAATGTAAAAATAGTTAAAAAACACATATAATCATATTTTAGTTATTTCTATTCATTCCCGCTAATACAACAACTACGTGTTAACAACCATTTAAAATAATATTATTTTACTACTAGTGTGCAATGTAAGATTTCAAAGAAACTCTTTATTGCGTATCGGGTATGCTATCGAACATAGTGACCCCTTTAAAGTAAAATTAATATTTAATTCATAAATATAAATAAATATTAAAATATTTTATTCTTTATTTACCTGGGATGTTACATCCTTCCCCCCTTTTGGGAATTGTGTCCTCGCAATTTTATTCACTTATCAAAATAAGTGGTGGTATTGATCCCTCATAGCATTTTTAGATTCCCATGTTGCCTCTTCAACCATATGGTTTTTCCACAAAACCTTTACCCGATGAATTACCTTATTTCGCAACACTTTCTCTCTTCGGTCATGAACCTGGACTTGTTGTTCTTAATAAGAGAGATTCTCTTCCAACTGAACTACCTCTAGGCTCAAAACATGAGATGGATCTGGCATATACTTTCTCATCATCGAAACATGAAAAACATTGTGTACCTGAGATAAACTCGGAGGTAATGCCACTTGGTAAGAAACTGATCCAACTATCTCCAGAATTTCATATGGTCCAATGAACCTTGGACTCAGCTTTCCTGTCTTACCAAATCGCATCACAATTTTCCACGGTGAGACTTTGAGAAAAACATGATCACCTACCTCGAAAGAGAGATCCTTCCTCCAATTGTCTACATAACTTTTCTGTCTTCTCTGAGCTGTTCTCATGTGTTTCCAAATCAACTGAACTTTTTCTGCCATCTCTTCTACCAATTCTGGACCCATCAGCTTCCTTTCACCCACTTTATCCCAAAAAGCTGGAGTTCGGCACCGTTTAACATATAATGCCTCAAATAGAGCCATCTGTATACTGGAATGAAAACTGTTATTATATGAAAATTCAACCAAAGAAATATGTTGGTCCCAACTTCCCTAATAATCCATCGAACAATCACATAGCATATCCTCCAATGTCTGAATTGTTCGTTCTGACTTCCCATCTGACTGAGGATGAAAAACTGTACTAAAATTTAATTCAGTACCCAAAAAATTTTGAAGGCCCTTCCAAAAGTTAGAAGTATACCTGGGATCACGATCAGATACAATGGATAGGGTAACTCCATGCAACCTGACTATCTCGTTAATATACAATCTAGAAAGTTGATCTAGAGAGAAAGTATCTCGAATTGGAAGGAAATGAGAAGATTTAGTCATGCGATCAACAATAACCCAGATTGCATTATTATCTCGAGATGTCTTCGGTAATCCCACAACAAAGTCCATGTATATATTTTCCCAATTCTACTATGGCACTGGTAATGACTGAAGAATCCCTTTCGGAAACTGCCGCTCTCCTTTAACCTGCTGACAAGTCAAACACTTCACAGTAAAATTAGCAATATCTCTTTTCATTCCACCCCACCAGTAATACTCGCGCAGATCTCTGTACATCTTAGTACTACCAGGATGAACTGAAAATGGGGAACTATGAGCCTCAAATAACAACTCATTCTTTAACTGTGAATCACTAGGCACACATAATCTCTTACAAAACCTCCAAACACAATCATTATCAATGTTAAATTCCGGAAACTTACCCTTCTAAACTAGCTCTACCTTTTTCTGAAACCCACTGTCTCTCTTCTGTGCTTGCTTAATTCTGTCTGATAGGGATGATCTCACTGATACTTGAAACAAAACAAAAGAACTTCATGTACCAACAAATTCTATGCCAAATTTCATCAAATCAAAAATCAAAGGATCTCGTTCCAAACGTAGCATAGTTAATGAATCATTACTTTGACTCAAATCATTAGCCACTTTATTTTCATTTCCCGGATGGTAATGAATTATACAATCATAATCCTTGATTAATTCCATCCATCTCCTCTATCTCATGTTCAATTATTTCTGAGTGAATATATACTTTAAACTTTTTTGATTAGTATATATTTCCCACTTTACTCCATACAAATGATGCCTCCAAATTTTTAAAGCAAAAACAACAGCAGCTAATTCCAAGTCATGTGTAGGGTAATTTACGTCATGAGTTTTCAACTAACATGAAGCATATGCAATTACCTGATCATTCTGCATAAGGACACATCCAAGTTCCTTCAACAAAGCATCACTGTATATAACAAACTCACCATTCCTGGAAGGAAGTGCCAAAACTGGAGCATTCACTAATCTTCCTTTCAACTCCTTAAAATAATCATCACATTCTTTTTTCTAGATAAACTTAACACCCTTCCGAGTTAGCTTAGTCATTGGACTAGATAAACGTGAAATATTTTCAACAAACCTTCGGTAGTAACCTGCCAAACCAAGAAAACTACGGATCTAGGTTATATTTGTGGGTCATGTCCATTCTTCAACAACTTTTGTTTTAGCAGGATCAACAGTTATGCCATTTTTTGAAACAATGTGACCAAGGAAAGAAATTCGTTGTAACCAAAACTCACACTTGCAGAATTTTCCATACAGTTTATTTTCTTTTATGGTTTGCAAGATAACTCTTAAATGACTTTCATGATCCTATTTAATTTTAGAAAACACCAAAATATCAACAATGAAAAAAACCACAAACTTATCCAAGAACTCATGGAAAATTCTATTCATAAGGTCCATTAATACAACAGGTGCATTGGTTAACCCAAAAGGCATAACTACAAAATCATAATGGCCATATCTAGTACGAAACTCAATCTTCAGAACGTCTACTTCTTTTACTTTCAACTGATGGTACCCCGACCTCAGGTCAACCTTCGAAAAATAATGAGCTCCCTAGAGCTGATCAAACAAATCATCGATATGAGGCAAAGGATACTTGTTCTTAACAGTAATGTTATTAAAGGATCTATAATAAATGAAAAGTCTCATTGAACCATCATTCTTTTTAACGAACAAGATGGGAGCACCCCATGGTGATGTGCTAGGTCGAATAAAACCTTTATCTAATAACTCCTGAAATTTCTTCTTTAACTCTAAAAGTTCAACTTGAGCCATTCGATAAGGGGGTTTCAAAATAGGAATAGAATCAGGAACTAAGTAAACAGTAAATTCAACTTCTCGATCATGAATAGTACCAGGAAACTCATCAGTAAAAACATCAAGATACTCATTTACCAATGAAACATCATTAATCTGAACAGTTCCTTTATTTTCAACAACATGTACAAGGTAACATTCATTTCTATCTTTCACTAGTTTCTCAACTTCCTGATATGTTATCAAAAGAAAGGGTTCATTCATGTACACAAACTAAAAAACTTTCTGAAAATAAACCATTTTAGCTCTATATTCAATCTTAGCATGATAAATAGAAAGCCAATCCATGCCCAAAATAACATCAAACTCTACTAGAGGAAAAACAATAAGGTATTCTAGTAAATACTTTCCACACACAAGGATAGGAAGGTTCTTATAATTTCTTTTTGTCTCAATGTTCCCTCTGGGTGTTTTTACCATAAGTTTAGGATTCAAATCTTGAGATGGAATTTCTAATTTACTAGAAAACTCTTCAGAAGTGAAATAATGTGTAGACCCTGAACCAAACAACACATTGGCATAATCTGAACAAACAAACAGTGTACCTAATACTACTTAATTCGATGGGCCAACATCTGCTGAAGTAGTTTCAAAGGATTTCACCACCCCTTTCTGCATATAGTCCGGTTGCTTTCCCTCAGTTGAGTTCTTCGTTAGACACTCATTTTCATAATGACCCATTTCATTACACTTAAAACATCTTATTGCTAGCTTTTCATTGCCTGCTTGTTCATCTTCCTTACAGTTACGAAAAATATGACCAGACTTACCACACCTAATGCACTTTCCAGACTTGGATAAACATTCTCCAGGATCCATTTTACCACACTTCTCATAGGATGGATATTTTTTTTTCTTACCTCCTTGTTTCTTTGATTAATTCTTCCGATTTTCCTGCCAACTGGACCTCTTATTCTGTTTTTTGTCAAAGATCACCTGATCATCGGCAAACTCCATTTCTACCTTCTCTTCACATTGAAAAAAAAATTAATAACTTTTGAACTCACAAGAAGCTAAAGAACTTAGATAACTTGGCTTTAACCCTGAGTAAAAATGGTTTGTTTTACTATCAAGATCTCGTATGAAGTTTGGAGTATACCTTGCCAGTCGAGTGAACTTTTCTTCATAAGCAGCCACTGAATCATCCTCCTACCTCAATTATAGGAATTTTTTTTCCATCCTAAAAAGAACCACCTTAGGAAAATATTTCTCAAGAAACATACCTTTGAATTCATCCCAGTGAAGATCATCAATCTCATCACTATCCCTGATATTTTTCATCATCGACCACCACGGATCTGCTTCACCTTCAAAACGGTAAATAGAAAGACTAACCTTTTTATGTTCTGAACACCCCATGACATCAAAAATCTTCCTCAGTTCTTTAATCCACCCATTAGCTATCACAGGGTCAGATGATCCTATGAATGATGGGGGATGTTGCCTCATTAAATGTTCCACCACTGACATGTTCCACTACGGTTGATCTGGCTGATCTCGTGCATGGATACCACCACCATTTATAGCCTGAGTCAACTGTGCCATCACTGCAACAAACTGTTTAGTTCCAATTCTGATCATCTCAGGTTGTTGATTTGGAAGGTTGTCTTCCTCCTGATGTCATCCCAACATAGCTACTTTGTTTCCCCTGCGGAAAACCATTCTGAACATAGAAATATCTTAGGCGAAGCAACCTAGTAATCTTTAAATGCTATATCATTTCAATCATACCATAAATTAACTTATAATTTAACAATTTTCTAACTCCTAAAGTTGTATAAACTGACCTCTGATACCAACTATAAGGCCCCATCCTTAAACATTACTTAACAGTGAATTAAACGAATAATTCCCATTGAGGATCTTTTCATGTTTATATTTTTAGATAATTAGATCTTAACTATTACATCTCAAATGATTGCAAAGTAGAAACTTCTACTAAGTATCCATAAAATAAAAACTCTTAAAAAAACATGTCTAGATCCATGTTTTATATAGTATGACTTTCCCTTGATCCCATACTTGACACTATTCTACATTAAGTCATGTGAAAAACATTTCAAAAAAACTTGGGGTGAGCATTAAAAGATCAGTAAGGGAAACACAAAGAATGAAAACTGTTAGTTTTTCAAAACAACAAGTAAGCCATGTATACTTTATCAAAGTAATACATGTCACCTTTATGAAGTAGTAAAAACTCTTCACTGAATAAAAGATCAATACTTACCCTTTTGTAACCAAAATATTACCATATAACCCATATAAAGAACGCATAACATATAAAGGTATCTTGGGACATAAACATACATAAATAGAGTAACCATACGGTCTACTTCCATATATATCACTTAATAGAATAGCCATAAGGCTGACATCCATACCCAATTCATTGGAGGTTATAACGTAACCACTCGTCCTGGTATTCACGGCACCACCCGTCATATGGTTTATCACATAACCACCCATCAAATGTCCAAGTACCATTATAAAATCATAACAATTATAAAGTAAATAAAACATTTCCACATTTCAATCATAATATATCATTTAAATATATTGACATAAAAAAATCCATTATAAAAACCCTTTTCAATACCAAAATACATAAAAGAGTATATGTTATTTATTTCATTTTAAAAACATTATGGCTTATTGAGGAAGCCAAAGACCAAATAATACTCGCAGCGGCGGAAAAGGTCATTATCACTGCGTTCGTTAAAAGAAACATTCCTTTTTGTCATTTTTTAAAACACTTCGTAGAAAAATATTACCTTTGAATGAAATGAAAATTCAAATTTTTTTTATACAGCGTATAAAAGAAAGTCTTGTATTAGAACAAAATATGCCTCAATGAAAGGAGATTGAGACGAAGTCCCTTACCTCGGGTCTGACTTGACTCGATCGTTCTTTAACGTACTGAATAATAAACTTCAGTTAATTTATACTTTCTTAAGAACCTTTTTCAAGTTCATTATTACTTTTATATCACTTATTACCATGTTATGAACTCTATGTAATTATTTAAGTTAATAATGGTCGTTTTGTTGATCATTAGTACTTGAGTCAAAAATAAACACTTTATAATTACAAGTTGTTCAGGTGGTAAAATATCCATTATATCAAGAATTATTTTCATGATGTAGATATCATATATATCATATATATCCAGTATATACATGCATTTATAATATTACATAATCATTTAGAGGTAAGAAATGAAATGCACCGTTCATGGAGATGGTAAGTCGTACGTACGCATAACGCTACTTTCATTTCTATGTCATATTAATGGAAAGAAATAATAATTATATAAAGGTATGTTATAATTACAGTATAACATCATATATAATAAATTCAACTCCATCTTTTATATATCCCACATATGGCATTAACGAATCAAATCACTTTGAGGGGGCGGTAGTCCGCACTTCCTAAAATGAAATTATCGTGTTTACCCACAATGGAAACCATAAAGTTATGCCACAAATAAAAAATACAGAAGCTCGAGTAAAACATAAAAATATTATATATCATATATAAATATAGTGACATCGTAATGGCCACCTTTGAAGGTGTTATATGAGTGTTGAACAATCATCATTTCGTGACGCAGAAATTCGCCATCCACAGAAACAGTATGTTCTTTAATAATTGATGTAGGTGTGTGTATGTGTATCTCCAATACATATCATAAAACATACTAGAATATTTAAGATACTAGTATTGTTACAAAAGAAATGAATAAAAATAGTTTAGGGGGTTGGAGAAGAAAAATAAAACATAAGAACACAAGAGAAAACACTACCTTTAAATCGGGTAACTCTACTTGGTTTGAACCGAAAGGGTTCCTTGAAGAGATTTCTTCCCAAGGTAAGGATTCTAGGATAAGGAGAGGGATGTGGAGAGATAAAATGATCAGAGATTTTCCGAACCAAAGGCTTGAGAGGTGGGGGTAAGGAGGTAGAGGTGTGGGCCTTTTATAAGAGGAGAGGAGGGGCACTCTTGGAATGTTAAGAAAAGATACATTATTATAAAATGATTTTCGGATAAAAAGGGTCCCACAATTATAAATTTAAAGGATAAGCTGATAAGGGTTCAAAATCCACCCATAAAATAGGATTTTTACATGTGTAGGTCTTAGATTTTACATTATCATTTCATTTTATTTAAATCGTTAAATAATAAGGTAATTGCTGCTTCATCATGGTGTCCAAAATAATTTAATTTATTTAATGTCTAAAAATTATAAAAAAAATATCATGATGTAGATAATATTCTTATCTTTCTAATGAGTATTTATAGTCAAAATTATGACTTGTATAACCCCATTTAAAATTTGTTTTAGTAAAAGATCTCAAGTTTGTGACAGTTTTATTTTAACATTAAATAAAAAGTTTTTAATGTCATTTTCCTACCAAAGTGGCTCCATGGGATCCCCAAGTTGACCCATGGATTGTCTTGGTCTGCCATGACATGTACAATAAGGGTAGGACATTTTTCTAGGTCCTTTCATATTATTAAAACATTATTTTTACCTTAAACTACTCTAATTACCTCTGATCGCGATTAAAACATAAAAGTTACTATTCACCAAAATATTATTTTAATCCTATTGTACCACATTTTACATCATAATGACAACCATGTATGTCGGATTTATGAAATTCAAAACACAGAGGTGGTAAAATTTCATTTCAACGAAAAATCAGTTTTTTAAGTACCACTTAGTGGTATCACTATTCATCAAAAATTGAAGTTTTTCAGAAAAATACCAAAACATCACCCTAAGCTATATTTGATATTCAAAATTAAAAAATGATTTCTATTTTAAAAAATTCAGAACATAAGTTACATTAATTAATTTAATAATTAATTCCTGTTGTCAAAACAAATATCATGTTTTTATGAAACAATATGTATCAAAAGATTGACACTAGTTTAAGTCCAATTTCAAAGTGAAATTAATTCCAATGACAACAATTGGATTAAATGGTAAAAATATTTTCTAACTTAACTTTAAAACCAATTCAAAATATAATCTAATCATATAATCAAATTATATTAAAATGAGGTTTCGAATTAAAATACAACATTTTTAACTGTTCATTAAAAAAATGAACTTTATCGGAAAAATACCAAAAATTTACACAAAGTAAATTTTGATGTCCCGATTCTAAAGAAGAGTTTTATTTGGTCCAATAGAATTTATAACTGTGACCAAAACTATATTTAATGACGGTTCTCCATCAAAAGGCGACAAGTGAACCTTTAGTGAAAATTACGGTATATATGCCTAAAATTGAATTCTTTTCATATTTTAAGCCTTTATCTTTTATTGGATAAATGTAAAAACATTTAAAAAAAATATAATCATATTTTAGTTATTTCTATTCATTCCTGCCAATACAATGGCTACGTGTTAACTACCATTTAAAATAATATTATTTTACTAATAGTGTGCAACGTAAGATTTCAAAGAAACTCTTTGTTGTGTATCGGGTACGCTATCGAACATAGCAACCCCTTTAAAGTAAAATTAATATTTAATTCGTAAATATTAACAAATATGAAAATGTTTTATTCTTTATTTACCTGTGATGTTACACTTGATTCGGTTAGGAAATATCAAACAGATACATTATTTTCAAGGAATGTGCCCTAAGACATATATAGGAGTGATGGATACACAATATATATATCATCACCATAAGATGGAGAATGTGTTTGTGACAAAAAACTATAAATTTTAGTTACCTTATGAACTTCTACTCATCAAAGATATATGGAAGATTCCTACATGGTGAAATTAACATCATCATAATACAAGGTTTTTTCATTTTTATGTGATATAGTTGATGACTCAATAAAATGAAAATAATTTTGGGTAACTTTTTGTAAATACATCAATTCTAAAATAGATTCATGTACCTTAAAATAATATATTCATATATTTAAAAAAAATGAAATAATATATTAATTTAATACAAAGTATATGTATGTTTTTCAAGTTTTTGTAATTATGGAGCATATATATAATTTTTAGAGGGATAAATGGTGCTACTTATAATATTTATTTATTTTTATTTTAGTAGAAACTTTTTTCTAAATAAATAGATTAGAGTGTATTATGTGGTGTCATCTTTTCTTTTCTCATGATTCCCTTTCTATATTTTAACCAGACAACTAATGTTTTGTTTGATTCAAATTCAAAAATATATATCAATGATTTAGTCCTACTGAGTAGAGACTCATGTGTAAATTAGGTTTTCTATTGTAGGTTTTCAGCCTAGTTAGTATCACATATGTTTGATTTAGTAAAATAAATCCATTTAATGTGAGTCTAATATAGATATTTTTTTGAATTAGTTATGATAAAACGATACTAGGGTCCAAGTTCATATAGTTTTGACCGATATAGGTATTTAATTTTAAACATAGATCTGAATAACGACATGGTTTTCTATGTTATTATTAGGTCAAAGTAATAACAAATCATGAATGTGTGAAGGTTTATATTGATATAGATGAATTGGATGGGAGGTGCATGTGGTTTATGGGTATAGTTCCTGAATAATGAAGAATGTTTTTATCATTTAATATTATTAACCAAAACGCGTATGATGTTTAGGATCATTCAACATTTATCAAAATTAATGGTGAGGATGAATATTTGACATAGGGAAAATATTGAGAGGACATGGTTGATGTATATAGTATTATAGAATATAATAGAAAAATTTATACATAGTATATGAATAAAGTGATAAATGAAATGTGGTTAGTGGTGTGGAAACCAAAATAGGGATTGATATCTGTACATGATTAAAAACATTTGAACATGTAATGATAGTAATGTGATTCATAACTTGAGTTATTTATATTTATTGATGATGAAATTTAATAATCATAACAAGGATGACCACAAATATAATTATAGTAAATGGTTATATTTAATTATTTCTTAAATTATATGAGGTTATAAGATCATTAACCTTACATAAAAACATTTATATTGTTAATTATAGTCGGTCAAGATATACGGACTATATTCTATTAAAAAGAAGAGTGGTCCATCTGGAATCAGATAAAATCAGTAGCTGTAGTCGTGAAATTATTTTAATGATTTACATATATAAATTACAAACTGTGGAATGTGAGTAGAAGTTATTCAAAATTTGATTATAAACCTATAATATGAAACTATGCATGGTTTTTCCCATTACGATATTATGGAATATGAAAATGGATGATGTTACATATATGGGAATGAGATAAATGGTAAATATGTAACTATTACTCTTATAATAATATGAATCAATAAATAAATATTTCTTATAAAACAACTCTATATAGAATTGGTCCATGATCATGGGAAATGATAAATACATAATCTTAAATCATGATATATGATAAACCCAAAGAGTATTAGGGGTCCCAAAAACATAATTTGATAGCTGGATTTATGTTTATTATATCTAGTACTATACTCAAGTTGAAACCTTTGGGTGCCACTATATATAAATATATAAATGAAATCGGGAAATATTTTATTCTCAAATGTATCATGGGAATGTTTCATCTTATAATTGGATTAGTGTGGGATATTTTGATGTGAATTCAGGAACACAAGTGTTATGGTGGCTATGAACATAGGATAAAATAGGATTTGTGGTTAGCTCAAGGTGAGAGACCTAGACATAAATATGTATCCAAATATAATAGGAATCAAGTCACTCATATTTCCTAGTATGTATTTGAATAAATAAAACTTATGCGTATGTAACACAATAGTAAAATGGAAAATTATTCTAGTGTGATAATGAAGTTAACCAATAGTAAATGTGGTATCATTACCCATAAAAATGAATTTATTTCATATTACTGTATAAACATTATAAGAATAGATGGGGAGGAGGTAAAGGACACAATAGGATGTAATTAGGATTTAAAGGTGGAAAATATTATGGATGGGTGGAAGGTGGATAATCTAGATAAGACTATATTTCCTAAAAGAATAAGAATCTAGGTAGATGTTGTTTTTAGAAGGGGTATTTTAATTCTAACGATGGTTCAGAACTATATTAATCATCATTGTAAAATCAATGATAATAGATCTGTGTTTCTACATATATTGTACTAGTATATGGTTGATATATAAAAAAACTTAAATATGGAAACCATACACCAAGAATGTATGGATCATTGTTAAATTTATGGTTGTGTTTCAGATAAGTGATCGAGACCTAAATATGTATCAAATGATAAAATAGATAAATATGAATTTAGTTTTAAGAAAATATTCTTATGTGGATATGGATTATATAGAAATAATATGATTCGTTAAACAATTCTAATATATGGACAATTGATAAAAAACTAAAATAAATGGGGATAATTGTTAAAAATTGATTCATATAAGTTGATATTATTTAGTAGGATTTATAGTATGATATGGGATAAAAACTATTGGAATCACTAAATATATAAAAAATGAAAGTAAATTAAGAATTACATATTTAATAAAATTAGCAGGGAAATTTCTCTCTCCAACACTGGGTTATTAATGGAAAAATCAAAATAAATTTAGGGACCCAAGTGTTATAGAGGTATGGATAGTTGGATAGAAATAGAATGTGTTGGGGTTTGTGGAGAGAGACTGAGATACAACATCATATCCTATGATAATAAGAATCAATAAAAATTTAGTTCTTAAAATTTATTTTTATAGATATAGATAATTTTCATAGGACATGGTGGTGATACAAATTATTATCCCAGCGTGATATCAAAAGAAACATGCAAAAATTGTGGTCTCATTACCATGATAATATGAAATAGTTTGGACTAAATGTATGGATATGTGTAAACCGTGTTTTGATGAGGTGGATGCCTAAGAAGTAAGATGAAATGTGATTCTAATAGGTGAATTGTATTACTATGAATGACCATGATTATATGTTTTTTAGTTTATATACCTAAAGAGTTGGAATCAAGCCCTATGTAGTTATTTATAGGGAAATTTCCATTATAATATTGGATCAGAAAATTAAATAATCTCTATAGTTGTAACAATGATATGAATTATAGGATTCTCTATATAGTGTCTCTATGATATGCTGATATAGAAATCATAACAGGAATGTACTGGCTATTTAATAATAGAGTTAAGATGAAACATATATTTTCTAATGGGTTTGAGATATTTGATCTAGATATGCCTTATTATCCTATGAGAATAGGAATAATGACACATATTGTAGATGTATATGATCCATACATTAATTTGGATCATATATGAGGGAATGAAAAAATATCTCCATCCAAATTTAGGTCCTCTAGAGAAGACCTGAAGAGAACGAGGGAAATTCAAAATCACTACAACATAAAGGTGGATTATAGTGAGTAGGATATATGGATCAATTTGGGTTTACAACCATATTCTTCACAACATATATTATAATTAAATTTAAACCGATCCACATGAAGTTCTAGAAATTTATCCTATTACAATATCTAGCTAATGTATAGGGGAACATTATATTGATCTTGGTCAAGAATTAAGAATTTGAAGGGAAATAATTGTGTGAAATATAATGTTTAGGACACAAGAAAATAAATATTTTAAATGACATGGATTGTTATATTCTCGTAGGTTTGTTGATTGGGAACCACCCACTGGTTACATTTACATAGATATGGCTCCCATTTTTATAAATTACTCAATATAAACTAACTATTATAAGTAGGATAAATGTAATTCTTAGTGTCCCATATTTCATATAGTTTAAAATCATGCATTGAGGACTCAAATTCTATACAATTTAGGGTTTTATTATGATTAACTTCTTCTGTTTAAGTTTAATGCCTTCAAATAAGGACTATAACCAAGATTAATAATATTATTCCAAATGGAGATATGAAGATTTTAGTATTGACAAATTTCATGTACATAATGAAGGTTTAAGTGGGTTGTACTGATTTCATATTAACGCATGTTTAGGATTTAAAGATGAATTCTTCCATTTGAATGTAGAAACAGAAAACATTTTTAATATCATTATCTAGTGTGTTTGTTTCTCCCATAACATATTTAGTATAGATGTTTCAAGATTAAAACATTAATTTTGTCGGAATATATTTAATCATTTTATAATTATCATTTAACTACAATCGATGATTAAAATTTTCACACATAATGGTATATAATGGGCAAAAAGGTTTCAAAACATGAATTTTATTAAGGTAAAAACACATTAAAAACATGTTGGTAATTTAGAAAAAATCAACAAATAACTAATAAATTATGTATTAATATTATCCAATAATAATAATTATTGTTTAATTAATTCATAATCATGTTCTTTATTTTATCCATTACCCACTAAATTATAAGAGAGAAGTACATAAATTTAAAAAATAAAATATATAGTAAATGTTAAAAATATTACAATTCAATAAATTTATCATATAGAATTTACACTATAATTAAATATGAATTCATGTAAACATAAAAAAAATTCAATATATTAAGACAATATTATTTTGAAAATTTAATTGAATAAATGATAATGTCATTAATAAAAAACAATTTTTCACATCTTAAAAAATAATTTTATTTATTATTTAATGTTAATAAATAGATGGTATATCCAATGAAATTCATATAGAACACCATATGGATCATAAATACATATTAAAAAAATTAATCTTGATGAGTAATCTCTCTTACTCTAGTAGAAAACCGCAAATCCAATTAAAATCACCAAACCAAAATTCAATAACCATCCAATTAAATGACCCATTCAAATAGAATAATAATATAATAATATAAATCAATACCTTGAAAATACATAGGTGAAATACTATAATAATTATGATAACCACTAAATAAGTAAAATCCCAAAATTAATAAAACTTAATATTACATAAATTATGTTCTAAAAAATGAAATCTATAAAAAACCATGGTGAAAATAGAAATTATCAAAACAGAAAACAATGTCTATAAAAATACTTAATTAAGATTTCTATAAATGAAACAAGTTTTTTTAATGGAATATTTATTTATTTCACCCAGAATTTTGTGAAATAGGTAATGATAAAATATTATAACAGATGGGAAACAATGGAGATGATAATAGAGGAATATAAGCATATATAATGAGGGTCATACCTATCCTTATACATGGGGTAGTCTAGTATAATTTTTTATTAATCATGAAGAGATATGAAGATAACTTGAATATAGGAGAATGAAAGATTTATTAGGATTATTGACTATGTGAAAAAAATATAATAGAGATTATATTGAGGGTTTAACCAGGAAAAATAAAATCACAAATTTTCATATAATCAATATTTTATGAAAAAAGGTACCAAGGAACACAAGAGTTTTGATATCCCTTTATAAGACATCCTGTGATACTATAATTGATAAATATTTTGTAGTTTTTCGTTGAACAAATTGTGGTCTTCCACTAGAGTTATGGTGGTAGGAAAATGCCTTCCCCATTATCATATTATTCCTTCATCTTATTCCATATCACATTAATATCTTATTTAAAATTTAATTCAACTCTAATAGTTTCTTCTATTAAATATAAATCCACATTATATAAAATCATCATTAACAAAGAATAAATTAAAATTACTTCAAAAATCATTTATTGTTTATTCCTAAAAAATAAAAACAGATTTTTTGTGTCATCACACTATCATTAAATATATTCTATTATTAGTTAAATGAAAATATGTAATATGTGTGTTTAATAGGAAATTAAATATCATTTTTATTTGAAAAATTAGTAGTTTAATGTGTATAAAAATGAAACTAAACCCACAATTTAGAAATTTAATCAAATATTGAACTCAATGAGTTAGAGTATTCTTTTCTTAAACTTGAAAACAAATATTTAGTAATGTTATATGAATTTAATATAGAACCAACTCATCAAAAAAATTATTTAAAATTGTAATTACTTTAGGAGGTGTATCCTATTAGGGTTGTTAAATGATATTTTTTGGGGCATCATAATGTTCATGATAACATGTATATCTTCAAATTAGATATAGAATAGGGTTATGAGTGGACATAAAATAGTGAATTAAATTATAAGGGAACCATTTAAACCTTTTAATGCTTCATTTCATAACATGTTGAGAACCATGGGCAAGTATAATCCAAATATAAATCAACATATCAATAAAAAACTATTATTGAGGAAAGACCATTGCATACTCACCATATATTCAAAATTATTGATAATAAATTCTCATGGTTCATTATTTTCTATATTAATATATTAAAAATTCAAAAGAAGACAATATTAAGATTTTTTTAAGGAACGTATAACTTCATATAATGTTTCCATTGCTAGAAAAAAATTTATTAGTAGTTCTTTTAATATTCATTGAATTATTATAGGTTTTTTCCAACCCCTTGTGTAACTATAAAATATAGACTAAGATAAAATATAAAAATGTTGTTTTAAAATATTTTATCATGTTCAGGGATGTTGGAATTATCTTCCAAATATCTATAACCCCTTAAATTATTATAAATTAGTCTTTACATGAAAAGTGATGTGTCAATATGATTATGAATGAAAAATTGGAGATAATTAAGTCTTGGGAGTGTTATAATTACGAGCTTTTATATATTACATAAATATTAATTTATTAACTAGAAAGGAATATTTTTCTAAGAAATATTTAGACAAAAATATTGAGAGGATGTGTGCAATTGAGTTCTATTATTTCTATGATTTGTAATTTAGTTATCACTAGAATACATTAATTTATGATGATTTAGATAATATTAATTTTATATTTTAATTAAAAATATTTTCTTACAAGTTAATATCATTTTGATTATGTGGAAATTATTGAAAATTTCATAAATGTAAAATGGTTATCCTTTCATATATGATTGATTAAATAAACGAGGTGTTTCAAAAAAAATTACATTGACTGTAAAACATTTGAGAGATTTATAATGAAAAAATTGTTTTTTGAAATCATATTTGGATATTAAATTTAAACTGAATTGGTAATAGTGTCAATTTATGAACACTAAGGTTATTTTACTTGGATATAAAGACTATATGAGGTGTACTTTGGTATCACTATTATGGTAAAGGTAATTTATAATTTCCACTTCATAACAATGATTGGGTTCTTTGGATTTTATTTCGTTTTTTTTAATTTTATCATCATTTAATTATATTTTCCTATATCATGAAAGGCTTTTCTTCTATACCCGTCAAGGATACACATTTCAACATTAATGAGAGGTTAAATATTTTTGTCAAATGTTCTCTAGAAAAAATTACTTCTTCCCCTATTAAAAATAATATATATTTGAAAATTATTTTTAAAATAAGGATTTATACTTATGATACAACATTTAGAGTTATCAAATGTTAATTAGATGATATTATTCTATATGTGGTGTACTGTTATAAATGGACTTTTGTGATACTCAATGGAATTACACCACAACTAAAAATTTGTTATTACAAATTTTCATTATTCTTGAAATTTTTAGGATGTATTTAATATGTTTTAATGTAATTTTTTTACTCACCCCATTATTTTATGAAATATAAGTTGATACAAAATTATTATAAATATATGATGATTATGACTATTGAATTGTTATGTAGAGTTTATCATTTAAATATTGGATAAAAATAATGATGATAATCTAATTTAAGATCACTTTTCTAGGAAATATAGTTATGCTAACAGTAACAATATATAATCAATTATGTATTCCATAATGCAAATTCTAATTATTTAACCAAAATAATTTACATTGAGAAATTATTTTTTAAATTTCTTATCTTGAATTGAAATCCATGTTGGTATCACTGATAAAAATGAATGAATTTCATAGTATATCACTAATAAAAATTTTAGGATCACCCTTTGCAGTTTAGGATGTGTACTTACACTATTAATAGATGATATTCTATACAGAAGAATATTATTTCTATTCTTGAGAGTTATTACTATTGATCATGGAGATGAATTAATGAGGGATACAGGATAAACAAAATAGTTTTTAAGTCTGGCCACGCTTGGCATACACTTTTATGGATTCTAAGTGATTTCACATTTGTAGTGATATGTGTTAGTGGATGAAAAAATTATGTTAGAGTAAAAAGGTTCTTTAAAAATGAATATTATAGGTTGAAATGTTTAATGTTTTGTGTAATAGATTTATTGTTACCATTACCACATTCTTGTGAGAGTGATTATATTTTAAAATACACAGATCAGGTCTTAATGTGTGATAAGGTAGTGTTACGTCTTAATAATCATGATTTATGTTTTTTAATTCATCAAAAATAATATTCGTTCAATATTTTAGGTTCCAAAATCCTTTATAACTAATAATATATATCACTTAAAATTAATAATTTTAAATCATTTTTAGTGAAATATGACCATTCACATAAAAATGTTACCACATATAATGAAAAATCAAGTGGATATGGTGAAACATCCTATAAGGAGTTGAATATGATATTGTTGAAAAATGTGTTAATATCAAGGAAGGACGTGTATTTTAAATTGGAATGAATGTAGTGGGATATATGAAAACCATCAAGAATCCCATTGGGATATATCTATATAGGCATCTCTCTATAAATTCATATCATCAACCTATATATATTATACATCAGTATTAATATGTAATTAATGTTACAACTTTTTACTTTAAACATATTCTCCAAAGGAGGTTGTTATAGCTGAGTGAGTTAGATAAGATTAGGATAATATCTTATTAATATTTTATAATTTACAAATAATGTATGAATTTAATTATTGAGTCAATATATTCAAAAATAATAATTAAATTTTGATTTGAATTTGTTTTTCATAACACTAGAGAATCTATTTTCATAAAAAACATTAATTATTTGTGGTTGTGTTAATTTACCATCACCAAGGTAACCATTAAGGGTTTTAGTGGGAGATATTGATAGGATAATTTTTCAATTATGATTGTTGATAATATGAGTAAATAATAATCTTTGGGATATCCTCAGGGCTTCTTTATAAATATTATCCTTGAAAATTGAATTTTTTTCTAGTAAGAGAGTTTAGAAATTATTTTTCATTAGAGTCAAATAATTAATTTTATTAATTTTTAATATTATATTATTTAAATTTTATTGTAATTAGTTTTATTGTATCTATTTGTTTGTTTCACATTCTTATTACTAGTTTATTAGTTAATGTCACCTTTCATATAGACATAAATCAACAATTAATGTTTCTTAGATATCTATATTTTATGGTTGCTGAGATTATTATCATTTTTGGTGTTTATAATGTTGATAACACTATTTCAAATCATTATTGGGAACAAAATCACAACTGAACACATAATTGATTCACTTTTTTCATATATCTAATTCAATTTTTAAATTAATTTTATCCATTAAAAATGAATATATTTTTTGGATGAATTTTCCTAAAGGGATAATACCTAAAAAAATATATGGTTATAGGATATGCATGGAGGGATAAAAATACATGTTGGCCGGCTTGAGCAATTTTCCTATATTCAGTTTTTAATTCAATTTATGGTTTATTTTTATAATATTTTAAGAGCTAAAATTTCATGAATGAATTTTTATATTGGATCTTCTGGTATGATTTAATTCAAAGTACTAAAATGGAATTGTTATTAGAATATTTCCTGAGGAAATGCCTCTAGAATTATATTACATATACCAATATTTTATTATGTGATAATGGGATTACATGCTTATTTTTTGAGAAATGAGTATGTTTTGAACATCAGTATTTTGAAAAAAAATCATCCTAAAATAAAATATTTAACACTATCAAGTATATGAAATGTATTGGTTTAAAAACTATTTTCATATTGTACTAGTTTTGGATTGATGTTATGTATTGGTGAACTTTTTTTTTAAATTTATTCTTTTTTGTGACCTATTTTTCCTTCCTTATATAATTGAATTATAAAATAATTTTTAACATTAAGTGTTTTTCATTCATCCCCATAGGAATTAAACATTGATGATTGTGCAAGGTTTTTTGTATATACGTTGATCTATATATTGTGGGGTACGAGATAAAATTCATTTAATATTTCTCTTTAAATTTATTTTTCTCAATCATTGACTTTAATGAGGAATTATGTAAATTATTTTCTCAAATGTGATCTATTTAAATTCAAATTAAATGAATAGTGTTAAAAATAAAATTAATGGTATGTTATTATATATATTATTTTAATAAATTATATAAAATTCATTAAAATATTATATTCAGATAAATTAATTAGATATGGTTTAAAAAATCATACATGAACGCCTTATTAGTGATTTTACATTTTATTGTAACATTATTGAACATTAAATGATAGAAATATTTAATATTGTGGCATTTGTCCAAAGGGTTAAGAGAGGGTAAAACTAAAAATATGTTTCAAACAATAACCAAATCATTTTCAAATTTTGTTTTATGAGATTACTGATAATAAAATTAATATTATTTTATAATTATATCAACTGTAATGAAAATGTGTATATTAATATATTACTTTATGAAATTCGAAGAAAACCCTACCATGTCTTATTAAAGGGAACCCTCTATCATTGTATTTACTCACTTTAGGATCCATTTTATTCAGCAGTTACATAAAAAATGGATTAATAACATCCCTCTACAAATCTCAGATGATTTTTTTTGATTTGGAAGATAATCTAAGATGGTTTTAGGTATTTTCTTAAGGATACTTTTTGAAAAAGATGCATCATTATTAACAGATTTTTTTTCTGTTTTATTATATTTTAATCCCCCATTAAGTATAATTCAAATATCATTATATAACATCATTATTATATACAATATAAAAAGATTTTATTGTGATTATTTCATAACCTACAAGCATCTCATCTTTCATAAAATGGGAAACAAAACCATCGTATGTGTGTACGGAGGATTGTTGCCACATAAATCAAGGCAATTAATCTTACATCACCACATCAAATATATTGTTATAATGAAGTATATAATGCATATATATGATATTAATGAAATATTTATTATTATCTAAAAGTAATGTATTATGTATTTTCTTAAATGTTACTTTTTTGAAAAAATGATAACATTGTTCGTGTGTATGTGTGAACTACCACCTCCATGAACTAATGTGATTTGTTTTCACTACGATATCACATGAATAGTTTATATGAGTTTATTTAATGATAATTTATTTTATTTATTATATAATAATCATTAAAAAATTATCATATAATACTTACCTACATTCCACTATAATCAAGTAAAAATAGAAAATGTTACTTCTCTGTATATATGACCTACCATCTCCTTGATTTTAGCATAGTTAATTTTTCACAACCATATATATTTATGGGTTTTAAAAGAGTTAATGAAGTTTAAAAAATTATAGTTATTTCATTTATATAAATCTTGTGATAATGTAATAATTACATCAATGGCCAATGTCAAACTATCAATGTCATTTTGGATATATGAACAAAATATCATAAAACTATCTAGCATTAACTTAAATGATTATTTAATTTAATATAACATGTAAAGAATTAAAATTCATGGAATTATCAACATGAAATTTATGACTAATAATATAAATAATTTACATGATTTTATTATTTTGAAACCTAAATGACATACATCATGAGTCAGACATAACATGTGGGATTTCAACTCAATTTCCACTCTATTGAGGCATATTTAATATTATACAAATATTTAATTTTTATAGTGTATATATTTCCCATATGGGTTTTTGAAAATGAATATTGATTTATTCATGGTGATTAATTATTCAATCCAAGTTACTCTTTCAGGTGGACTATTTAAAAGAAGTTATATACATTTTCTATCTGTCTTTTATATGATTTTTTTTCAATATTTGTATAAAAAAATTATTTTTTACATAATTAAAATGTTTTAATAATGAAATTATATGTTATAGTTGAATTATTACTTGGTATTAAAGGTAAATTTCAATTTTTTTCCATAAAGGGGTTATTTTCAACATTATTATTTAAAAAGTCAATAGGAATGTCTTTTTAACTGATACATTGATAATGAAACTCCCTTTAAACATAACTATTTTACACTCATTAAAATATTCTAAATGAATTTAAATTTCTTAAAAAGAGCAATATTTTGAGATTTCGTTTCTCATCAATTTTCTTTTATACTCCATAATACATTAATTCATCTCAAAACCCTTTTTATAATAAATTAAAGGACATATTTCTTTAAATTAATAGTTATTAAATTTCACTTGAAACATTCATTTTCTTATGATCATTGAACACAAAATTTACATTAAATATTAATAATTTTTTCGGGATATATTTATTACCCAAACCATTCTCTATTTCAACATATGTTGTTTTACATAGTTTTTTATTTGATTGAGTTAGGAAATATTGATATAATTTCTTCTCTAATCAATGTGGATATTTTTTTATTAGTCATATTGGTTTTAAATTATATAAATAATTAAACATATATGAAATTCATTTTAAATGTAATTACAGGTGCATCCGAGAATTATATAATCCCATGATCCATCAACATTTCTCATGAGAAAAAACGTTAAGGTAGCATTAATGGGGTTTTTTGTGTATTCTTATATAGTTTTTTTTACATTCTTAGAGAAAGGTATTGTTATTTGAGATATCATGTTGTAAGAAATAATAATGACCAATTGTATGGGTTTCCGTTATTATGAATTCAATTATTATTATCTATGACATTACTACGTTGATATTTTATATTGACAGATTTTTTGACCATGTTATTTATTAAACATATTTTTTTTATTTACCTCGAAAAAATGACTACATCATATTTTCTCGTGATAGATTCCACTATTTTTAATCCTTACTTCGCATCAAATAAAAATCTTTATATGTTTTCCATTCCCAAAGATATGATGAATTAATCTTTAAATGAGTTCAAGGATGAATATTATATAATTCACTATGTTGTAATTTATTTTTTCAAATATAATAAGAGACTCAAGTATTTATCATGTTTACTAATACTAGAAAAATATTCCATCATTTTTATGTGGTAACTTGTATATTATATAAATAAAATAAATTAACCAACGATTCTAGCATACTAGGGTCAATGTCTTTATAGTTATTATTAGAGAGATTTTATTAGAAAACATGGGAAATATATTTGGAAAACAATGATTTTGAATCATAACAGTATGAATTAGGTTGAGGTTAAGTCTATGTATATGATAAAATGATAAAATTTTTATAAGGTATATATTTTTTTCATTCCAACTATGATTATTTTTTCTTATAATATTTTCAGGTTTTTTTCATTGGTTTTAAATAATAGGAATTATTTTATCATACAATTTTATAGAAAATGTGGTGACTATGAGAAACCAATTTGGGTTACAATTGGAGTGAAATATATTTTTATTATGATATATCATATTTCACTATATATGATTAGTAACATTCACATTTACAAAATCTCATACTATCTAAATAATATCATGATATAGTTTTCTGAGTGTTCAGGTTATAGAAACCATAGAGAAAAGGATTCTAAATTTCTTTCATGTAAAAAATATTGAAAGATACATAATATATAATGTCTCAATGGGATGGTAAAATGGTTTATATGTAGAAAATAATTTCATATATCATTCAATCTAAAATGAAATATATAGTGTTTTGCAGAGGGATATTAATTTTATCATATTGTACCATTTATAATTAATGACTTATATATTAAGAACATGAGAATTATATGTGTCACTATCTTAATCAAAGGGTTAAATACAAGAACACAAAAGTGATGATGTTATCCCAATCGTTGAAGTGGAATGAATAAAGCACTTGTAAAATAAAATTTTAAAATTATATTTTATAAGTTTTATATCAATGATATTATTATTATATGAATCCTAAAACATATATGTATTATTTTATGGTAGTTTTTCTTTTTGGGTTTCTTACACAAATTTAATGGTATTGAAAACCATGAAAATTTATATAGGGGTAAGGTGAAATTTTTTTAGAGAAAAAATTATTATGGGAAATATAACCCCTAAGAGAGGATATAAATTGATAAACTAAATGTAATTGTATTTGTATCCATGAAATTGTTTAGTGATTTGATGACTGTGTTTTTAAGTTTATCATAAGTGATGCTTATTTCATTTTTGTATTTATGGAATATATATAAAACATTGTGATTTTATTTATCAAATATGATGTTTGTAATTTTTTGGAAGCATAAATTGTTTCATATGGGTTTAACATAAGAATTTAGGATATCATAATGAGATTATAAGTTTAGATAATCCAAAATTTCAAAAAAATATATACCCTTTTGTGGCTTTAAATTATGATACTTTGAGATGAGATAGACATTTTAAAGTTTATGGAAAGAATTCACTATTATGTATTGAATAACCCTTTGGGGGATATATAATATTTGACTTGATTTTAATTATGTTCTATTTAATAGTGAAATATAAATAATCATGACTATCTATTGTCGCATATAATGGTTCTTCGTTCACATTTCCTTGTAGGATTCGAGGAATATAGAGATAATAAAAAATATTATTATGCCTCACACAAAGAAAATTTATGTGAAATAGTTGAATAAAAATGGGTTGTATTAGTTTCATCATAATAAGGAAATATTATTTTTCCCCTTGATATAATCATTTTACTTAGAGTATTTTTCATTGATCTATGGATGCCCCTTTTCAAAAAATAGCTAACTAGGGAGTCTAGCTTTCTAGCTTAACCAAGGCATGTTGTAGGAGTAACCTTAACTATACCATGGGATAAATCCAACCTACCAGCTGAGTGGAAAGTGTTGTCAATTATAAATAACATTGTGTTTCTATAGGTAAAGTGGATGATTTCCAAGGTATGACATAGAGTGGGAGGTAATGACCGATGACGGCATGGTGGGGGTGTTGTGGGCGTCGACCCCATTTTCTTCATGATGAATGTTTTCAAAGATATCATTTAATAGTCACTCAACAACCATTAGAAATTTTTATGTTTGAAGGAATTCATGTGTGGCACAATACCTTCATAAAAATCATACTGGAAAAATTGTTGATCCATAATCAATCCTATCTCAGATATGTGATCCCACTCTAACATTATCTTCAAACTCCAACACCCCCGCTTTCTCACCTTACTCTATATGACACTAGTTCAATGTAAGAATCCACCTGATTCTTTCAAGAGGCCCTTTCTTGAAGACTACCATGTTTAACCTCTCTAGAGATCACAGTCATGAAATAAATATCTTTTTTGATATACAAAACCATGTGTGTGGCTTCGCTTTACATTCATTCCAATTTAATGAAGCTGGAAAATTTATCACATAAATCCATCATCATATGCCTAATATAGAACATGATTTAATAGAGATGATCACCGATCTATCATGGGAACATGAGGTATTTTTTTTGGTCCGTGTCTATGATCACCAATCCAATCGCATGAACATTTTGTACTATCATATAAATCCCTTCATGCAGCCACATAAAATCCATCATGAGATTTTTTTAAGATCATTAAATTATATAAGGATTATTAAGAATTGAAATTTTAACATAACTATGTATTCACATGAAGGAGAATGATACACAATGATGTGATATATTTCCATCATTTTATCATGTGAAACTCTACCACCTCAAGATCTTGATTTCCCTATCATGATCACAAGAAGTTAATCACATGAAGCATGTGAAACGACCATACAAAGCACATGTCAATTTTCAAGGGATTCACCACCTGAAAAACTAGTAATCATGTGATAACTTAGATCTGATCATATCAAGCCTTGATACCCATTAAATTTGTGATCACTTAGACCCTTCTTTTCATTGAATGATATTGATCAAGTGATTGTATTTTCCACATCATGTTGGTTTATGCAGCATCTTCCCCTTCAAAATAGAAATATGCTTTGATGCCTCAAAAAATATAAACCCTTCCTCTCCATAAACAAATATCGGGCACACCCAAGAGGAATGGAGAAATGAGAGAATGTAGAAGGAGAAGAAGATAAATAGAGGGGAGAAAGATACTTTCTTGAACCTTCAAATTAATCTCTTCAAGTGATCACAATAATATATCGCATGTCCCATGAAGATCATAAGATTTAATGATAAATTAAAAATAAAAACTCTTGTTCATGCAGGGTATTCACATGATAACATCATACCCCTGTAGTTTCACAACTTTTTTGTGTATGTCCTTATCCATGTACACATCACCAACATATAACTCTGGGGAAAGTTCATAGATCCCTTCACAAGATCCCATAAGTGATAATAGGATTATATGATGATCATGTGACATCAGATATGTGATGCACATATGAGGCTCAAACATGTGACTTCATTCCTTGGAGATCAACATGAATAACTCTATTAACCCATGACACCTCTATTTGTTTGTGCATGGTATAACCTCAGACACACAAATATCCTTTACCATTCCAATAAAAAAACACACATGGACATGAACTCCCCTATAAAGACCCAATGGTGAATGAACATTGTATAAATACCCTCATCCATACTCCAAGGTTATATCCACCCTCTTCCACACATGTGTCATTGATGTGCCCCCCTGATCATCTTCACAAAACACTTAAAATACCCCCATTGAGGTCATGAAATCAAATGAACAGTTGAGAATCATGTAATTCCATCATGCATGAACCACTTGGAATGCATGTAATTTCATATACATTCCTTCTTTTTGTCATAAAATCTTTAATATGTGTTCCATCAACAAGATTCCTCATCAATGAATTCCTCCTATGTAAATTTATATCTATATGTCATTGAGTCACGGTCCATTTGGACATGTGATGTTAAGACATGGATGTGTGTGTAAACCTAGAAATATTCTCCAAACCCCATCACATGAGAATTTCTAGATCATACGATCATATGATTCCTCACCAATTATCAATGCAATTATTATATACTCGATATGTATTTTTGGTTGAGGTACTAGCTTTGGATAATCTTGGATGATCATGCGATATCCTTGGGACAAGAAAGTTTGATCATGTGATAGCCTATGGACATGTCCACTTTAATAATTTGAGGACAATCTCAGAAAGTCAAAATGATCATAAGAAGAAATCCTATACAGGGATGTCTGGTCATGGTAATTCATCTGGGAAGATTTGAATTTTTCATGAGAATAAATCTTGTGAATGTTAGTTAATCATGAGAAAGACCCAAGAATAATCCTCTTGATCATATGAAGACATCCCAAACAATGTAGGGTGGCCATATGAAGGCATCCTAGACTACACCCCACAATAATGAAGAGATGTATCTGGGATGTTAGTTGATCATGACCAAGGTACTGAATGTGTCATCATTGACCATGAGAAGCATCTTGAACATTTCAGGAAAATACCATTGGACATGTATTCTATGTCTAGCTGACACCTTGATCTTTTCAGGTAGAAAATCAAGGCATGTATGGTAGAAAATAAATACATGTCAGGCAGACATTTTACCCATGCCCAGTAGACACTCAAGGACTTATATCATGTGAACACTAACCAGGACCTTCACCTTCATACCCCATTTTTAATGAGAGAATACATAAATGAGTTAGGGTTACACACTCAAGTGAACCAATTTTAGTAATTATCTTGGATAGTCCCTCTATTTTAGGATAAAAATATTCCATCGAACTTTCATGGTCTAACTCTCATTACCCATCAGAGGAGAATGAGTGAATCAAGAATATGGGTGTCCATCCTAGTATAATCCCTATAAATTCCTAAAACATAGGGGCATAAATAATGTCTCTTTGTTTAATAATTAATGCCTACCTATCAGTGGGTTATGAGATAATAGAACTGCAAGATCTCATATTACCTCTATATGTTTAATAATTAGGCTTCCTTCCTGAGGACCGAGTTCCTATTAGAATATACTCTGGTGTAAGTACCCCCATATCAAAAATATCCATGAACCATGTGAATGAATTATGTTATTAGTCTACCATCAATCATAGTAAATTATCTGAAATGAAGTGGGATCATACATGGGAATCACATATAACTGTAATCCCCGACCATGAACTCAAGTACCTCAAACCCAAAATAATATTTGGGGTGAACTAATGTATGAAGACTCTAGTTCCAATTATAAATAGGATACAAAGAGAACTATAAATAGGCCTAAGATCCATACCATACCATCCATGAGATTTTTCATCAATCCTATCTAAGGGAAACATGAAGGATTATGCTCTTTAAAAATCAACTCTCATGAAATCTATCAAATCATCCATGATCTCTTGTTTGTCACCTCGAAAATGACTCATGCATACTTAGAGAATAGTGATGATTGTATCATTATTATGATAAGGATAAAACAAGTGTTCTCCATTTAATGTGATGTGAGCCCAATTGCATACCATCTTCACTCAAAGGGTTATACTCATGATGAGGTAATCCGGGATAGCCTTATATAGAAAAGTCAAGATAAAGGCCACTATTATGACATATTTTATAACATAGGTGTCCATAACCTGAACTACGTTGAATATTATTTTGGTCTTACCAGGATATGTAGGAAATATCCATGAGTCTTAAGCCAAAAATTTATTTCCTTGCCATATGACTCCAAAATACATTGTATATTCCAATCCTATGACTATAAACTTTTTCAAACTAGCTACATACATTTTTATCTAGATTATCACAAGATATGTAGGATGCCTCGTAGAGGTAAAAGACCATACCCAAGAAAAAAACCACCTCCTTGGATGGATGGTAACTCTAGGGCTCACAATCATTTTTTTAAACTAATTCATCATAAATGAACAAGAGACTAATGGGGAACCTTTTATATACACACAATTTCTTCTTTAAACACATGGTCTTAGTCAAGTCATTGAAATTGGGGTAGATATCCATGATTAAAGAAGTTTGAAAGATTTAATTAACATTTATTAAGGATAGAATCGAGTCTTGTAATATGAAGTAATTCCCCTCAAAAGGGTATGATGAGCCCGAACTCTAATCCAATCGAACAGTGTGAGTTTCAAAGAATCATTTGGATCAAAACCATAAATGACCACCTTCCTTGGGAATCTTGGTCCATACATAGTTATAGTGGTAAAAAAACATTTATATTTCCCATTAGATAAGAATATTTTAAACCTAATGAATACTATTGTGAAACCACCCTCATTCACGCAAAACAAAGCATCTAACAAAGACTATTACATATTTTTCAGAAACAATTCGAGAAATTGGCATGAAATATTTTAACAATTTCACCCCTTCATGGGTTAAACATTATTGACTTCCTAATTTTTATCATGAAATTTTTTTCTTCACATGTCAGAAAATAAAATAGGGAACTTGTTGTGTTTTTATTATGTGACACCACTCATAAAAGAAGAAACTACCTCTCTATCATTTATGTATGAATTTTATTGATCAAACATGTACTATTATATGATGATTCACAAATAAAGTGTATTTATTCTTATCTGATTTTTCTTATATTCCATAAAACAAAATTGATATAATTTAATTTTCGAATGGATTTTTAGATGATCGAATGAGCTCATTGACCCCATATCCCTGACATAGATTTTCACCAATGTAACACCTTCAGTCCCAATTTTGAACATCTTGGGTTGGGATGACAACATTATTGGATCTATCCAAAAAATGGAATTACCTCATGAATTCTTCTAGATGTTTATTTTCCCCTAGTCCTCTTTCCCAAGAGAGGAGTAATACATGGAAGTGCCCCTTGTTTCCACATTCAAATGATTTGTGATCATTTTGGTAGAACATATGAATATATACATTCCGAACTTCAGGGAGGTGGATAAGCATAATAACCATGTAAATTAAACCCCATAGGAGCTTCCTAGGAGTTCTAAAATCCATTTTAGTCGTATATATTTTAGCATGATTCCATAAGGATTTGTAGTTAATGTTGTTCCTACCCTATCCATCAAAATTGGTGGATCCAATATGAGGCCCCCCTAGTTGTATTGAATAATGTAGCCATAAAGCATGATTATATCCATGTTACCAATAATATTTCTGAGTATTACAATTGTATCCTAATAGTAGCCTAGAATATATATCATATCATCACTAGCCAGGGGCCTCTAATTTTATCATATCTATCCTTAGGAATAGTAGAATCCCATGGATCTCCACAACCTACATAGATAAGGGAATTTTTATCAATTGTTTTCCCTATGTTTATCTCAGTTATGGAAATTACCACCCCTAAAAGGTACTATGGGAACCAACCCACCAATGTTACTATGGTCACCAACCCCAGAAATGATACTACAGGAATTGACCCCCATGATAGAAATATGGGTACTGTCCCACCAAAAAAATATCAAGAACCCACCCATCAAATGTGATGATCAATTGAGAGAGTACACCATCAAACTTATACCTCCATAAATATGATATCAATCAAATATAAAAACTTATAATTTGATCTAGATGGGAACACTCCTGGAATGAATAATTATACCCTCTTATAGTCATTTGAGGAAAGGGTGATATCAGGGTTCTATCCCATCATCTATTTTTTGGATGATTAGGAAATTTCTTTTGAAGAATAGATAACTCAACAAAAATGAGATAATAACGATATATAGAAATTTATTATTACAATTCCCATGGGATCTCTTCCCATCAGTTATATACCATAACATTTTTATGAGTCTGTCATGCATTGATGTTCCCATGGTCACATGCAAAAGGAACTATTCATATTTTTCATATCCATAGTAGGTGAATCCAAGAATTATTCAACCTCATCCCAACCCATTAGACTGGTGGAATTCTCATATTCCCATGTCCCCGACCCATAGGGTTATAGAAATTTCCATATTTTCCTCCTCCATATCAATGGTATTCTAGAAACCATCTGTCCACAATCATTTCAATAAAAATTTAGGAGGTTTGGGTTTCAATAATTAGTGGGAAACATCTATGTCATATAAGGCCCCAATACTTCAACACATTCCCTAAGTTGTATAAAAACCAAGACTCTAGAGCATATAATCCAGATATATATTTGTGGCATCACTAACTAAGGTATATTTTTCATGAGAGAGAAAAAGAGTGTTCTCCCATATTTTGATGAACAAAAATGAAGATTATATTCAATATAATAAAAACAATCCCCATAATAATTTTATTATTCAGTGGGGAATTTTTTGGTAGAACTCCCATAAAAAGGAAGATGAGTGAGGTAGGGGAGATAGGACATGAAAAAAACTGACCCTAAAACCAATATATTTGAAAAAAATAGGGTGTTTAATTGTATTTAAAGACTATCTTTATGACATGATGGACATGGGGATGCTGGAACAATCGACAACTTAATCCCTAATCTAGTAATGGGACCACTCTGAATAGAACATGAAATTTGTGTGGCAAAGAATGATCCACATACCTACCAGTGATATGTGACCATATTTCAAAATTATATTGATCAAACACTACTCCTTCAGAACATAACCTTTGGACAACTATTTTTCTTATTCAATGGAGAATGATTTTTCTAAAACTTCCAGTAATAAGGATGTCGATTGAGAAAGGACTGATAGGCACTGAAAATTACTACCCCTACCACCAACTTATAAGGAAAACAACAAAGAGATTATATAGTTCTAATGATTGGTTGAGAAATAGGTAAAAATAGGCTTGATAGAGTGGGAGGATCTGAAAACTCATGAAATATTCACAAAATGAATGACACATCCTAGTCGTACAATGTTAAACTATGTGATACATCCTTGTTGTGTGAAATTAAACTTCATGATAAGTCACATCCATGGGATGTTAAACCATAGAAATCTTCAATACCATATTATAAAAAACTACACATAACACATCCTGAAAGTAGTATTTTAATCATTATTACATATTAATCTTTGAGATATATCGCCAATATCAGGTGGAAATTAATGCTTCCATAAGAAACAAAAATTCATTATAATATCGATCTTAACTATATCATAAAATCACCAATACCTATTTGTCATGGTCTGAGGGAGCTATTTGAAATTAATTCCTCATAAAATTAGATTCGGGTATCAAGGATGCATTTTCAGATGTGGAAATTATTGGAACATTGGGTGTAGCCTCATATCCCCACTAGTCCAAATAATATGTGATATCATATACCAGAAGTAATCATGGGGATGTAATATATCCAAGACCCCATGTATAAATACCAATATCATATTTTAATGGAATAAGGGGAAAATATGTGGGAATAAATACTCACTTCAATAAAATGCATTGACCAACATAACATAGTAGCTAAGAGTATAAAGGAATAAATTTCTTCACATACCCTATTGATGTACCTATAAATTATGAAAATAATTGAAGAGGTATTCCAGTATATTCTGGTGATGATTTAGATTCAAGATCAAATTCTTATCCCAATAACTAGAGTAGTACACCATCATGGACAACATGATTGAGTGGATACTCTCGAGCAGGAAAAGATTTTCCCACCCATCCAGGATGATTATCGATATATTCTGGCAATGGGAACAAAACATGATTAGATTTATATCTCTATTAGTTTCAGGGATCACAATTTGATAGCATCATGTGCATCTTGAAATGCTCATATTCTTGTCAAAAAAAAGTCCAACATCATATTCTAATGGCACATGAAATATTTTATATCCCCATTCTGACTGGGGATCACTAAGTGAGAGCAGTATATGCCTAGGTAAATGATGGTATTCTTATCAAACAATGTTTGTAACATACTGCAATGACACTGGAATGGGATCATATCCACATTACTATTAGGGTTCACCAGGTGATAGTGGTCGATGCCTCAGGTTATGATCGTATCCCTATAAATAAATATACTCACAATATTCCAATAGCTTATAAGGGATGTCTCATATCCCTTATCCCATTCCATTGTCAATAAAAATAATCTAATGGGGAATGTTTATATTAACAGGGCTAATATCACTACATCTACCCAGATTTACAATTTTATTTTGAAAATCACCTATAAGTTGTCTCATATTCCTCTTAACAAAAAAAGAACCCTGGAATAATCCAATAGCTTCTGAGCAAGAAACATATATTCACACAGAACCAGATGACTATCATTATATTTAGGTATACATCTTAGAGTAGGATCATACCCCTATGAATCTCTGAAATGAGGGACAACAAATTCAAAATATGGTGAATAATGAGGCTCATATCATTGATATGTTCAATGTCATCATCCTTGACGTTGTTCAAAGAATATACACAAACCATCAGGAATATGTCATCCTTCAACTGATGTAGAAGGAAATCATTACCTTTCTAGTCATCCTCATGGTAATTTGTAAAGGGATTATAGGGAATCTAATTCTGGAATCCACCACTGTCAATATCCCCTAGTGATATCTTCATTGAGTTAGGATATCCATGTATTTCCTAGAAACACCCACATAGAGTGGTTCTCAAAACTCAGCCACAATTATATAGAAAGATACTCAAAACAATTGGGTTAACAATATATATTTCCCCATATACAATTAATATAAATTTTATATAGCTGGAAGGAAACCTGGAGAGGGAACCTCTATGGTTTGAAAGGGTAAATACATATAGAACAGATGAATAGGTGGATAACAAAGATATAAAAAAAATTAGTCAAAAAAATCACAAACATGTTCTAACCTATTTCCACGTCTAATTTTGAGATACCTGAAATAATAGAAGGGGTTTTCATGCTTTAAATTCACCCGAATATTTATCTTAATTATCAAAGATTAAAGGAAAGAAAAATACCTTGTGAAGGATGGGAGGGTCAGCTCCTGATCATAAATAAACCACTTTGTCAGTTGGGCTTGGATGTATTCCTTGTGGCATGAGTTCGAAGATTATAAGAGCATAACAAACACATATAAGATGAAGTCTCTATTTCTTAAATTATCATGTACTAGATGGAAATTTTACATCAAATAATTGTATCCATAGATGAGGTAAATATTAATTTTAAACCAACAATCTTGGATTCTCCTCTCATGGATGATAGAATTAGAGAAATGAATTTTCTATAGAATTTGTATGAATCAAATTTATTAGTTCTTGATGTCAATGTATCTTAACAATGCCTCTTTAACATAAACAGTGATAGATTATTCATCAGATTATCCATAATTTCAGAAAATGTCTCTACACACTCATAGATTTAAGAGGTGGAGGATGACATTAGGAACAAACATATCATATTTTAGGAAGGTTTTTCCACCACCATCAATGAGATCATAATAGTGAATCTAGAAATATAATAAGACTCATGCCCTGTATTGATTAGTTATACAATTCTTTATGAGTAGGGGAGATCTATGTTTCATTTATAAAATTATCATTGACATGTGTTCACATGGAATGATATATAAATACCTTGTATAAATTTTGATGTGTATACACATCAATTACGATTACCTGATGACCATCGATGTATGATAAGAATCATAAGGAGAATGCTCCTTTATCATTTTATAATATTCTCACTGTAAGACATTGAATGACTCAACATCAGAATGTCCTAGCCACTTGATGTTAAACTGCAAGGAACACAACCCATTCACATGATGTTAAACAATATGATAGATACACCCTAACCTCATTACGTTAAAACTATATGTCAAATGTACTAGTCGCATGAAATTAAACATCATGATACATCCTTACTATTTGACATTCAAATTTCATGGAATATGTCATGGAAGAAATAATTTAAATTGAACGGTGTTTTACAACCTAACTATATGATGTTAAAAAATAAAGGAAGTCATCTTGGTTCCATGATGCAAAGCTACACAGGTAGTCCTAGTCATATTACATAAAACTACAAGATTAAAATTATCCTTGTAGTATGACATTAAACTGTATGAAAAATCATTACGTCACAGATGACAACTAAACATGTCCTAGATTTATTCAAATTTGAAATATAATCCCCTCATATGTGTGTGTCATTCGGATCCAGATAGGGAATCACTCTATTCAAAAACCATGTGTGTATTTGATTCTTACCATTAATGGAAAATTATTGGTTCACAAATCCCGAATCATGGATCAACCCACAACATATTAATCTTGGCCACATGACATCCAACTGTGAAACAATATCTTGAAAACATTACAATATAATTTAGTCTTACCACTTGTACTATGCAGAGGATACCTTGGGAAACATGATTAAGAATCCTCATATCACAATCAAGGGAATCCAACCATGGTATGTTTTTTTAAATTCTAGGAAAATATTTTTAAAGGTTAATGCCTTCTTTATTCACATCAAGTGACCTTCATATTTACCACATGACATTAAACTGCATGGCTAAAGACCATAAAAAAGATGTTATACATCATGATTTTCCAATAACTACATTTAAAATTATTATCAATCCTATGAGATATGTAGGGATTCCTAAGTCATATATCTTGTCTTAACTATAACCTGATAACAAATTCCCCCATTATTTCTCTAAATATCTCATATGTTGTTATATAAACCATTTCTATTCCTTGTTTCTGACACTGAGAATAGATAATATGGGATTAAAAAATATCTCAAGGGAATTCCCTCAATATGGTGAAGTATTCATCCTCATTACGGTATCATAGTATCAAATGCAATAATTTAAATGGAACATAATGAGTCCATTCCTTATGATGTTAAACTGAATGGTTGATGTCTATTTCATGACCTATAAATTTATATTACTATGGGAATCTCTTTAGGGGACCACTATATTTTGATATGGTCTCCCACAACACCTCCATTCATGAAATATGTATGGATTGATTCTTATAATAACATTATATATAGTGATACCCAGATCTCCAGTTGTTGGTCTAATCACAACAATCAACAAGAACAAACCCCCCTCTGCATATGGGTTAAAGTTGCATAGAGAACATATCATTCAATAAAATGTGGGTTGATTCCAATACCCTAATAATACATATTCTTTCTTGAATCTCCCATTATGGGTCCTGCCATAGTAATAAAATAGAATAATTAAACATATGTGTATTGGTAAAACCAGCATAGAGAGATTCCTAATCAAGAAATACATATGGCTTGATTCTTGTTATCACAAGGTATATAGTGATGCTAAAATTCCCTATATTAGGTGCTACAATAACAATCAACAATAACTATTTTACCCTATGTGTATTGGTCAGACCTGTGTGGAGAGATTCTTATTTAAGAACTATGAAAGGCATGAATCATATTATCACGTGATTTGTAGTTATGTATAGATCTCCAATCCTAGTTATATCCATTATAATCAATGGAAAAATTGTCACTCTATAAATATATGTTATACCATCATCGATATATTCATATTCTAGAAATATTTTTGGCTTAATTTCTATTATCATAGAATGCATAGTGATTCTCGGATCTCCAAACTCAGGTCCAACCATAACAACCAACAGGAACATTCCCACTTAATGCATGGGACATACCTTCATAAAGATATTATAATTAAAGAACTATATGTGTAATTGTTACATTAATAAAAGGACACATAGTTATTCCCATATCTCCAATCATTTTTCCATCCTTAATAAAAAACAACTACAATCCCACACTACATATGGGTCAGTCATGTGTGATGTGTTTTCCAATTAAGAACTACATCTAGAATGAATAATATCTTTGCATAATATATAGTGAAACTATAATAACGAATCATGGTTCCAGTTAAAATAATCAATGTGGAGAAAAATCCCTCTATGTATGGGTCAATTTAGCATAATAGAGTTCCCAATTCAAGTACTACTTGTGGCATGATTCCTACTACCAAATGATAAATAGTGTCACCTAGATACCCAATATTGGGTCTCATTGTAAAAATAAATGAGAAAAAATCACCCATTAAATATGGATTTGAACATTATAATGAGTTTCCCTATCAATAACTACCTGAATCATGATTCTTGATACCACAATATATGTAGTGAATCATTGATATTCAGTTCTGGGTCTTGCAGTGTCATTAGAATCTCCCCCTTTCTATGCCCGAACTAGAAACACATAAAGATATTTTATATAATATTTATTTCTGTAATCGTTTCAACCATTAAAGGATATGTAGTGACACCAAAAACATTAATACAAGGTTCAACCAAAACGTATAATATGGTAAAAATATTCCCCTAACTGCATAAGGGTTGTACCTATTTTGCAAGACATCTGAGACCCTCTCATACACGGATAATTTAACAACCTAGTTGTAACATCATTCTGATACTAAAAATGGATAATGTGTTCTTAGGGAACCTAAGAATCCCATATTTACAACTCTATCGAGTCCCACATCAGATCTGAAAAAAAAGTACACCATGATGATTAATCTACATAGAAAAAAACCTTACGGAATGATATTAAACTGTAAGGAAAATATACATACCACATTATGTCAAACTGCAAGGATGTTTCCCTTACCAAATAATATTAAACGTCAAGAAAAATGACCTAATCACATAAAAATAAACACCATGAAACATTTATCCCCACTACAAGATGTTAAAAGGTTCATTCCATCACCCATCGTCATTCTTTATTAATGTACCACAAGATCTTGACCACAATCAACTAGTGTATGAGGATGATTCATCATATTTTAAGAACCTAAACATTTAAATAACAATTCATGTATTGAGAATAATAGGCTACCACAAACCATTCATGGACCTTGGAATGGAAAATATATCACTCTGTTTGACCATGATAGTAATGAATATGGGATTTTACATACTAACCAAATACAGATTGGACTTACAAAGATGAAGAAGTGGAGAAACTGAGGAGAAAATGTAGCATGATTCCACATTCCAAGGAATATATCTAGGTGATCACAAGAACCCATCGCAAGATCCCTTCATGATCACATGATTTCAAGATAAATTAAATATCCTAAAATTCCACCATGGAAAATATAGTTCATTCTAGGTATTCAAGTGGTCTTGTGATACCTCGCTGATTTCCTAACTCCCCATGTAAATCCTCATTCTTGTACATGACACCATTATGAATCCTCTACTAAAGTTCACATAGAACTTCACATGATACATTAAGATATAATGTGAAAACATGATGATAATGTGACCTTAGTTGTGTGATAAATTTATAAGGATTATATGTGAAACTATTTTCCATGAAGAGTTAATAGGAAGTAACCTATGAACCCACGATGCCTCTATTCAAAAATGTGGTTCGTACCCTCATCCACATGGGACAACCATGACGATTCCCACATACATACACCCATGGAAAATTACTTCTCCATGAAAAGACTAGAGTGTTTTTACATGATGTAAATAACCAAATCTATACCCCCATTCTACATGCACCATCATCCACACATGTAGAATTAATTTGATTCCCCATTACATATTAACAAATTCATTTTCAAGATCACATCAGGGACATACGATCACATGAACAACTGTGAATCATGTGATCTCATCATGTGGTTACCCCATTTACATGTTTGTAATCTAATGAATGAACTCTCATTTTTTCATACAAACCTTAAGATGTTTTTCCTAAACCTGATCATTGATCATGCAATCCTCTTATGTAAATTTATGTCCATACAACTTTGAGGCATGATCCATTTGGAAATGCGGCATCAACACATGGACATGCACACAATATCACACCTATTCGTAATAACCCACAACATGACTCTATTAACATCATGTGACTGAGTGATTCCTCACTATTCTCATGATTCCCTTATGCATCCTTGGATGTGTCAGTTGTGTCATGTTAAAGGCATTGAAGAATCTGGGGATACTTTGTGACATTCTATGGACATTCCATGATTATCATGTGACAACCTATAGACATGTCCAATTTAATCATGTGAAGTCATCCTGGACAATTCACCTTGATCATTTGATAATATTCTAGAAAATGCAGGTTTTTAATTTAATGATATCCTAGAAGAGTCTACCTGATCAAGTGAGGGTATCTCAGACATGTTATTTGACCATGTAAATTAACATGGAAGTTTCACCTTAATCATGTGAAGACATCCTGGACAGTGAAGGTTCTTCCTGTAAGGACATCAAGAGGATGTTTCCTTGATCATGTTTTGAAATCTCAGTCAATTTAGTTGTCCATGAAAAAAGTTTTTGATTTTTCCAATTTGACATTACAACGCTTCTTGAACATGTTAGGAAAAACCCATTAAACATGTCTTCCATGTTAGACTAACACCCTGATCTGATCAGGTAGACATGCGTGAAATGATAGGTAGACAATAAATTTACTATGGGATGTTATGTAAACCATGTATAGAGGGAAAACATACACTTATATGTTGTGAACCCCCAACCTGGTACATTGGACTGCATACCCCTTTTAAAAGAGTTTCTATAAATTGGTTAGGGTTACACACTCATGTTACCCTATTTGCGTTGTTCTCTTGGATAGGACCTCTGTGTTATGAAATGAATATCTAGTAGACCTTTCATGTTCATTAACTATATTTATCCTTCATAAGAGAATGAATTAATTTTCAACATGTGAATACATATTGTTATAAAACCTATAATTTATAAAATTCAAGGGTAATAATAACATCTCATAGCGTAACCACCAATAAAAAACATTCAATAGGTAAAGGGATAACTAAACTACCTAAGCTGTGATTCCTTCTATAAGCAGGGTATGTAGGACCACTTCCTAAGGGGTGACTTCTAATTGGAATCCAATATGTTGAAAGTTCCACCATATCCCAATTATCCATGACTCATGTGAATAAAATATTTTGTTGGTTTACTATCCCTCTTTTTTCCAATATCGTATAAGAAGTGGGGCTGTAAAAGACAATCAATTTTAAGTGTGTGCCCCACCTATGTCCTTAAGTACCTCAAACCCATAAGTGGATTTGATACAAAATGTACTAAAAGTATCCTATTACTATTATAAACATGATATGTATGGTTCCATGCTTAGGACCAATATCTATACCTGATCCCCTATGAGACATGTATTCATACATATAAAAGGGAGCATTATTGTGTAATCTGCATAGAAATTTTCTCTCATGAAATGTGTCCAATATTCCATTATCTCTTATTTATCACACCATGCCTGACTAACAGGGGTTTTTAAATGGGTTATTATTATACCACTAATACGATGAGGATTCCCCCAGTCTTCTCCCTTCAATGAAATGTCAGCCTTATTACATATCCTCATAATTCAAAGAGTTATACTCCCAATAATGTAATCATGGACCGTCTAATTTACATAAGCCTCACTTAGGGACTCTGTTTTTCCCATCTTTTATGACACAAATTCCTATAACCCAAACAACATATTATCAGATTCCTATTTTAGTAGTGTACATATGATGTATCCTCAAGGCCAAAGCACAAAATTTATTACCATACAACATGATTTTAAATGTAATGGTATATCCCCATCATACAACCTAAAACTATTTCAATCTAACTATGTGGGGTTTGATTCATGTTCTCAGAGGATATGTAGAGCACCTCATAGAAGTTTAATCTTATCTTCAGAAAACCAACAGCCTCCCTAGAAGATAAGAAACTGTAGTGTTCCTAGAAATTTTTGTAAACTAAAGCAACATATATGAACAACTGAATGGTGGGGAATATATGATATACAAAGAGTTTCTCCATTAATACATGGTCTTAGTTCTGTAATTGACACATTGGAAAAAAGTCTAATATTGAGTCTTGGGAAAGATTTATGAACATATACAAAATCTATAATTATGTACATGGATAGAAAATAATTCCCCAACAAAGGTTGTGATGATCTCGACCTACATCCTCTCTTCCAGTGAGGATTCCAGTTCATTGTGGGGTCTAAAACCCCAATGGGCCATCTACCTTTGGAAAGAATGGCTACACACAGTTATGGATGTGGGAACCAATGGGAGTCTCCATTAAAAAAAATATGTTAAAGAAATTGGAAAAGATTGTTCAACTACACTCAGACTCCCACGATCATGCATCGGGCCGAGACCATTATTAATTTTTTAGGAAACAACTATAATGAATATTATACATAGTTAAAATTAATTACAATAGTTAACGTTAAAACTACTTTACCTGGGGGATAAAATAAAAGGATAAGTTATAAAATAACCTATAATGTTTTCCAAAACCCATCATATTAATTAAATTTTTTATATATTAACACCTATATGGTTAGAAAATGGAATATTTTCAAGACATATTTCTTGTAAAAAATAAGATCACACCTGTTTATTTTAGTAAAATACAAGTGTTCTACTAAAATCACTTATAAAAGGCCACCCCTCTCTTCTCCCATTGACACTTACAAAAACATTTTTTCAAGAATTACCTTCCCAAATTCCTTTATTATATATCTCCCCACGTTATAGAGGCTCACATTAGATCACAATTACAATATAAGAATGATTAGGTTAACCCTAAAGAGATTTTCCAAAGAATAGATATTGTTTTTAACTATGCAATTTTGTTTAACTTATTCATATTAATCCTTCAAATATTTTACAAATATTTTAAAATAAAACATCACTATCACTTATATAAATATATTTTATTATGTGAATGGTATAACCTACATCCATCTCCACTCCCATGAAATAGGATATGAAATCCTAATTCATGTATACAGAAGACTACTAACACATGAACAAATGTTAGTAATTTTCCATCACCACCCATAATTGATGGATATATTGATATATTTATGGTTTATATGAGATATTGAATATTTTATTAAAAGTATGAAATTATAATACAACATATACCTTCCTACCTTGAAACATATTAGAAAACAACAATGTCACTCTTATATACGATTAACTACCGCCTCATGAATTGATGTGTTGTGTTTTTCATTTATATTATACATTGATGTTGACAAGTAAATTTAAAATTATTATATATGATATTTTATACATAAACATCTAATTTAATTGTGATATCACATAAAAATTATTACTTTTCATTCATTGGTGAATTTGATTCTAACAACCATGTCCCCAGTAGCCTAAGGACGATGGTTATTTTTTTATAATGGAAAAAAATACAAAATATCACATATCCAAGGATCAATAAATTTAGTAGTATTGAAGATATAAATACATATATAGTTAGCTTATTATATTGGTAATTAAAAATAAAAATAAAAAAAGTAAAATAAACTGTTTCCTTGAGACGTATATGAACATTTCATCTTCATAACCTAGGGAAGGGAAAAAATAAATGGGTCATCTTCAATTCTCATTAATGATCACACGTATCAAAAATATAATAATAAAACTAAAAAAATCCATAGTCTTTATTCAATGGTATGAAAATTAAAAACACATGCTATCAATAAAATTTGAATCAAAATGCATCAAAATATTTATTTAATAGAGAAAATATCTGAAATGTATTAATTTAAAGCTAGATGTAAAGAATGTTTATTCATAGAATGTCATGTATTAAGAACATGGGCCATATAATATAAATAGAAGTTATGTTTGTGGGTAGAAACCCATCTGATTCTGCTTGGAGACAAACATGATGGGTTTGTCTCCAACTATTTTGTCTCATGAGACCTATCGATGCATTAAGGGGCTATCTATAATTGGGCTCCACTGGTCAGTACAAGTACAATGACTTCCTCACACATTGATTTAATTAATTAATAATATATCTTATCACAAAATCAATTTTGATTAAAAAAATTAGATTTGTTAATACTTCCTCAGATAAAACAAAAATCAATGAATAAACCGTATGTAAAAATGGTTTACGGATAAGAAAATAATACATTCCATGATATAATTGTTATTAATATTTAATTAAATATTCAATTAATGATGATGATAATTAAAAAGTAATTATACATACACCACAAACAAAGAATAAATGGTGAATAAGTCATAAACACGGGTAATATTATAATGGTGTCCATGAAACAATTGATTTAAATCATATATTGACATTTATATGGGAAAATAGTCATATATCATGATAAATTAAGTAAAAAAAGTGAAAACATTTTTATATATTGTTTAATATACTTTATAAGTGATCCACTTTTGTGCATTATAAGGGAAAATATTAAAGGTTATTTAATGAGGGAAAGACCAAATTTTTTGGGTAAAAAAATGAACCAAGATAGTTGTTTTTTATTCTAAAATGGTTGATTTTATAAAAATAATGGTGTCTTTAAAATATTAATAATTTTACTTGAAAAGGGTATGAATTTGAGAAGTCAACTTTAATCGAGATTGCCTATAGGGAGGTATCGAAAAGGGATCCTTATAAACATGTATTTCCCCATAAATGAATAAAAAAATTATCATGGTACATAGGATTGGAATGTACACACATAATATATTAGGATTACTTAGAATAAATAGGAATTGTATTTTAGTAAATATATAGAAATCATGAACCAAAGGAAAAAATGATTTTTCAGAGAGAATCCCTTACCTTATGTTCCAATGTGTTCTTCAACTGCACTAAATGTCCCAGATAATGAAATTAGATTCATTCATAATTTAATTAAGAACCTATTATATGTTAAATTTTTTAGTATAATTTTATTATATTAATTTATGGATTTTTTAGGAGTTATGAGTCCCTATTTTATCATTCAAGAGTGTTCATTTTCTTAGGTTCCCATGATTGGATCACTTGTATACATGTGTGAAGGATCATGTAAAGTGGTAATTATTATCAAAAATTTAAATTATGTTTTATTAATGAAAATATGGATGGTTAAAATGTCTTATATGTATATATTTTCAAGATATGAGGATCATTAATTAAATAAAAGGTTGATGAAAACCAGTTTGATTAATTTGGTGTTTGTCAGATTATCACAGACTAGTTTTGTTTTATTAATTAATATTATGAATATATTCTAGTTATTGAACACTAAGAAAGTAGTAATATAAATTTTACATTCCAGTTTAACTAATATAATAGATTTATGATCTTCTATGAAGGAGGTATTACAAAATGAAAAATCATCATCCATTAATGTGGTGAATTGACACCTATCATATGATGTTTTCATTTTTAGAGCAAAAAGGGGGTGTAAGGAGAATTGATATTGAATATAAAATTACCATAAAAACATTAACGTATATATAATATAATGGATTTATGATGTCACATTATACATGGGAGGTTATGGAAGGATAATAAAATAAAATAAATTGAAATAGAGAGAGATAATTTTTACATCTTCAGTGTTGTCTCCTGGAGAACCTTCTAAAGGGATAAGAAAAATATATTTTGGCAAGACAAGTAGGACCATAACGTGGTTATGATTTTTGGAGAGGATTTTGGAAGAATAAAATAAATATAAAAATAGTATATGTTGTGAGGATAAGGGGTTGTTAGGGGTGGTATTTATAGTGGAAGAGAGGGGTGTTTTTTCATTATATTATTCAATAGTTTATTATTTTGACTGAAGTAATTAAATAGTGTGGATTTTCTTACTAAATTTAGTAACCAGATATTATTATTTTGATGTAGTGGATACATACATAATCCGTAACTCAACCATGACTCAAAAATTAATTTATTTGGCTAAAATGAAAAATTCTGTAAATAACCATATTTCTCTATTCACAAAAAATTCAACTATTTAAGAAATATACCAAAAACACACCCTAACAATTTTTTTATGGGAAGATTTTAAAAATGAACTCCATTTTATGAATTTATTTCTAAATATGATAAAAATAATTTTTATTTAAAATCATCATTTATTCAAAGTATACCAATATTAAAATTATAACTGATTATATAAGACATTAAAATTTTAATGAAGGTATCATAATATTATTTTATAATCCTTAGAAAAAATATTAATTTATGAATATATTTTGTTTAAATAAATATTCTTTTGAAATATTATATTAAATATACTTTTTTAAAAATCCTTTTCGCTTTATATAAATGTCCAATATTAGTTAATAATTTTTATAAAATTTATGTTCTTATTATATGATAAAAATATTTCATATATTTATTTATGAAATAAATAAATTTTATTTATAATTTAATAGGTTAAGTTATTATTATATTGACCACATTAGTATTCTTAATAGTTATATTTTATTTCTAATGACCATGTTAATATTTAATAGTATATAATGATTCATTTTTGAAATATAAACTATCAAATAAATTGAATTTATTTAAGAAGATATATACTATAAAATATTGGTGTTTTATCTTATTCCATCCTCCAGAAGTATTGTACATGATATTTTTCATGAATATTTCCTATTAAACATATGTGGGTAGTTATTCTTCATAATATCCTTGTTCTACCACATTGCTTTATCCATTTTATGGGTTCTCCTAAGAACCTTTTCTATTCAAGTCGTCTGATTTATCATTACATGCTCTATAGTGCCACTCATATTTATAGTCTCTTCACTAAAAGAAAAATCTAGTACTAGTTCTATTTATTTATTGTTGATTACATGCATTGGGTTTGGCATGTACATTTTTAAAAAAGATACGTTGAAGACATCATAAAATTCTGAGAAACTAGATGTAATTTCTAATCACTTTTCAATAGCTCCAATTCTAACTATAATTACCAATGGTATGATGTACATGGGTCTCAATTTCCATTTATTACATAATATTATTTTAAAAAACCATTGAGATACATTCAAAAGGACATGATATCAAACTTCAAATTCCATATCCTTTATTCAGTTTCCTACATAACTAATTTTATTTCATTGACATACATTAATATGAGCCTAAACTATATTTACCTTTATATTTTTCTCATAAAATAGTTCTATGCCAATGCATTTCCTCTCACCAACATCTTTCCAACAAGTTGGAGTTCAATATTTCTTTCCATTTAATTCTTTATATGATGCCACTAGAATATTTGAATGAAAACTAATACTCTACGAAAATTAAACCAAAGGAAAATAGTGATCCCATATACCCTAAATGTGTTGTGAGAATGGTCTCAATATATCTCTGAATGATTGAATTGACTTTTATGACTGTTTTTTGGTTTGAGGGTGATAAGCAGTACTCAAATGAATATCATTACCCAAAACCTTCAAAATACTATTCGATAACTTTTATTTCAAATGGGGATATCATGTAGACAAAATTTTTATAGGTTCACCATTAAGTCTTAAAATTCATTAATATAGATACTTTCATGGCCATCAGGAGGTAAATATTCTCTTATAGAGAGAAAAATGTGCCATTTTTTATGGTGATCAATAAATTACCAATATTATATTATTCATTATGGGGGTCTCTGGTAATCCAATTATGAATTTCAATTTATTGTCACAACACTTCCACATAGGAATGGATACGTGTTTCATGACTCATCTTGGATGTTGTCTCTCACCCTTAACTTGTTGATAGACTTGCCATCTTGACACATAGTCCACAATTTCCCAATTCATATTATCATTCAAAAATTGTTCCATCAAATATGTATACCTTCTTATACTACCATGGTTAATAGAGAAGTTTGATCTATGAGCATCATCTAGTAGATTAATTTTTAGATTAGGTATTTATGGTACACTAAACCACATTAGAAAATTCAGAATCATGTTTTCAAACAAGAATTATTCCAATCTTTCATCAATTATTTCTTTAATTTTCGTTTCCAAATTCTTAACATCATTTGACAGATTGTTATCTTCTCAAATATATATGGTTTAACGAGAATTTAAAAAAGGGCTGATATTTCACCTTCATTACCAATTCCTATATCCATATTTACAAAATCTTTTAACATTGGATCATTCAAAATATTCATTGGGTTAAGAAGCCCCCAAAATTTCCCGTTTAATGAATTGATACCTTATTTTGTTTTCAGGGTGACAGTGTGTTAAGAAATAATAATAATTATGTACCTTGATCCATCTTCTAAGATTCATAATGACTTATTTCTATGTAATGATGTATTTTAAACTCTTGTGATCCATATATATCTCGAATCTTTCACAATATATATGGTTTATCCATTTATAAAAATCATGTATTATTGATACTAACTCAATATCATGTGTTTGATAATTTTTTTATTAATCTTTAACTTCATTGATGCATATGATTTGACATTATCATTTTGGATAAGGACAGAACCCTATCCTTTCTTTGATGCATCACTATGTATTACAAACCCATCATTTCTTGATGGTAAATTCAAAATTGTAGCATTCACTAATATTCATTTAAATAATCAATAAATTTATACATATTCTTTTGTACATATAAACTTAACTACTTTACATGTGAGCTTAGTTATTGGGATATCCAATCGAGAAATTTTTTTTAATGAAACACCAAATGTAACTTTCCTTACAAATGAAACTATTTATCATGGTTATGTTTGTTGGCATTGTACATTCTTATATTTCATTTATCTTCACTTGATAAACTAAGATACCATCCATAGAGACAATATGTCTAAGAAAATAAATTTCATGCATCCATAATTCACACTTTCTAAATTTATCATACAACTCATTCCATCTGAAAGTATCAAGAATAAGTCGTAGTATTTTATCATGGTCTTCATAGATTTTAGAATACAATATAATATTATCAATGAATAATAAAACAAATTTTTCATGAAATTCATTAAATACTATATTCATTATATCCATGGAAACATATGGTGCATTATTTAACCCTAATAGAATTATTGTAAAATTGTTATGTCCATAGTTCATCTGAAAAAATGACATTGGAATATCTCCATTATTTACTCACAATTTATGATAACCAGAACAATGTTTAATCTTTTAAAAATATTGAGCTCTATGAATTTGGTCGAATTAATATTCAATTCAAGGGATATAATACCTTTTAATTATTTCAAAATAATTGAATGTTCTATTATCAGTGTTTAATCTTAAGGATAAATTTTTCATCTAAACAAAGTTAATAGGGTCTCCAAATGGGGAAACACTAAGGTGAATCAATCCATAATTACTCAACTCATCTAGTTTTTTATTTGTCTCCTCTAATTCTACACTGGCCATTATCTAAATACAACTTCACTCTCTAGGGGTTTCCAGGTAATTTCATTGGAAATACATCAATGTATTCCTATAAAATTGTTACATCCATAATTTGGAGATTAAATTCCTTATCCCTAGATTCAGATTTCTTTTTCCCACCCAATAATTTCATTCAATAGGTAATTTGGGGTGGAATTAGTTTTGAATATGTTGATGAAGTTTCTACAATAAATATAATTGACTCTAAATCTTCTTTAGAAATCATCATTTTCTTCTTCGTGTAATGAATTATCATATCAGATTTTCTAATCCAATCTGTAATAAGGATTAAATCAAATTTGACAATATATCTGATTATAAGGTCTAATAATAAAGAATATTTATAATCCATAATGGGGACTTCCTGACACATTTTGGATTCTATGAGACTTACCTTAGTGGTTTTGACTAAAAAATCATGTATTAAATCAATAGGGAAATAGCTAGATTTCTTGGAAAATTGGGTAGATATAAAATTATTAGATGTTCTAGAATCAAATAATTCATTGGATAGATTTGATGATAGGAATATTGTATCTTCCCCAATATCATTAGGTACATTGACATCAGCTGTGGTGATCATATAATCTTGGACATCTCCCCATGACCTCTTCTATAGGGACACTCACAAAACATAGGATATTGATTTGAATAATTCCACATTTCATTACATTTTAAGCATTTATAATCATTGATTTTGTTCATCACCTGGAATCAATTAGTTCTATGTCTTTTTTATAGACACATATAAAAAACTCCCATGACATTCAAACATTTCCCCGGATTATTCTTTCACCAATTTTTACATAATGGGAATTTATTCATTCCCCCACATCTTCTTTGATGTTTCACTGCTTCCATTGTTATCAAAAGACCTCTTATTCTCTCGATTATCATTGAACATATAGGATATTAGAAATTACATCTCCATTTTGATGTATCTTAATACTAAATCATCATTTGATGAAATTTTTTTAGAATCCCATAGCCTTCAATGTCATGGGATAAGTCCTTTAATTAAATTTTAAATCATTTTTTTCTGAATCTCCTATGTAATATATAGTATACTTATCTAGTATTGTGAGGGTAGCCTCATTCTCAAAAAAACTCACTTATTCAATTTTCATTATGCTAATTTATTTTATCTTCATTTATGTTCATTTATCATAGGGTAAATATTTGTTGAAGAATTTTTTAAAAAGAATTCACCATTCTATGGATTATATTTCATCTTCTGCCTTAGTATTCTGGATCAACAAACACCATTGATCATATTCTCCCTTGAGGAAATATACTTCTAGTAATACCATTTCATTTTCATTGAATCCAAATGCTAGAAATATCTTTTCAAGGGACATGATCCACTACCAATTTACCACTATATTTTTAGTCCATCTAAAATATGGGGGAGACTTCAATTTGAGAGGATCAATCATTGGTTTCGAATGATAATTCTTCATAACCTTAGTATGCTATCAAAAAAAATCATGATTTTATTAGATACAACTCTAATGATGATGACATGCTATGTGTGGAAATCCACACAATATCTATGGGTATTTATTCCCTTTCTTCGATTAGGCTCCATCTCTAAATAATGGCACAAATTTGGTTAGATCAATATATTGATGATTATAGAAATAAAATTTCAATATAATGAATTATTAAAATTCTCTTTTTTATTTAACATCTTATCCTAATGGTTTCTAATAAAATTGTATATCATAACAACTATATCATCCTCAACCCCATTAGCCCGGATCAATGATTATTTTATTATAATGGCATAGATACAGTAAATCAAATCACAAATGATTGATAAATTAAGTTGTCTTGTAGAACTAGATAAATAGGCGACTCCCTTAAAACATTGGTAAACAGGCATAGAACTTAATAGTAGAAAATAAACTAATTCATTGAAAATTATTCAAATATTTCTTCTTCATAATTTAGTGAAGGAAAACAGATAAAAGGGTGTGCTCAAATGTCCAAAAACGGTTACATGAATGAATAATAAGTCAGGAAATGTAAATAACGAATAATAATTAAAGAAAGTTAAATAACATAAAATTGCATTCCATCAATAAACCAAGAATTAAAATGTATACCTAAAATTTGGCATAGTGTATATTTTATGGAACGTAATAACTAAATACTAGATAGAGTGAATGCTTAATAATTAGATGTCATGTATTTGGAACATGAACCATTATAACTTGAAGACGGTTTATGCCTGTCGATATAAACCCTAAATGTTCATCTTGGAATAAAAAAAGATGGGTTTGTTGCCAAATATTTTTCCCTTGATAAATTCAAATGAATCAGGGGTGTAATGTCGCAAATTTTCTATATAATTCTTTTTTATTACATGTAATTATTTCGAGACCGTGATATCTAACGGCATGTGATTCCAAATCCTGGAGTGTCCTGAATTATCCGTCGATGTTTTTTTAAGATTTCATAAGCACACATAAGAAATGTTCCTGAATAAGTGGAATAGCCCTTAAACAGTTGCCTAGATCAGAAATCCAAGGGCATCATTGTGTTTTGGAGAGTTTACCCTAGTCGTGACTTGTGTTTAGTCAGCCCGGCCCCCCTATGAGAAAACCCTAAAATGAAATAATTGTAAACAAAATAATTAAATAAAATTATTTTATTTTTCAAATGCTTATAAATCTCAAATAGTAACCCGAATTGGAAATCTGAGACCAACGCTGAACTCATGATGGTATAATTTTTTTAGACTTATACTAACATTTTCCGGTGCAGGCCACTAGTGAATGTTAGACTTTGGTCATAAATAAAATAATTAAAAGAATATTATTTTATTCTAAAATCCATAACTACTAAATGGTTACTCAGATAAAAAAAAACAGGAGAACTGTTGGGTTTATTGAGTCTTGATTCCCTTAGGCAGTGCCTAATTTCAACCGGCGTGGGTCGAGGGTGACTGTCAAAATTTATTCTGAACTTCTTTTCAGGTACGCTCAGTAAACGAACAAACAGAATATTCTAAATTTTGAACAAGTGCTTGGATTGAAATTCTGAGGGCATAGTTGATTCCATAACCCCAATATTCGCATGAGGGCTACTTTAAATTGACTATAGTAGGTCTGGAGAAAAAGTTATGATTTGTGACTTATTAAAAGAAATGAAATAAAATAATTTTTTTATTTTATTTTATTCTTCTCTACCAATGGACTAGTAGAGTATGGGATCCATGATGTGTCAAGCCAATAAATGTATTGACTTTTCCATCTTATGTAAAAAAAATGAATTATGAAGGTTCTAAATTAATGAATCCCCATTAATTCCCCACGTCGTTATATACCCTCCCCCTCTCCTATATATATGGAGCTTCTGGAGAGGTGTTGGAACAGTTTCCCCAAGTAAGGTAGTGTTGAAGGAGTGTCATGACACCAAACCCTTGGAGGACGGAGCCGGTTCTGGCGAGCGGTGACTGTAACAGCCCGAGATTTTATGAAAAATATTATTTTTTTTATTTCACTAATGTCTTGTGTTGTATGCTACACCAAAAGGAGCTTGCACAACACGCATCCTTGACTTGCCTTGCATTACACGCAATCGCAACCTTCCTCGATAGCGTGTGTGGTACGTAATACTGAGTTTCACGAAACAATGATATGCTATTAAAATATTATTAAAACTAGCTGTTATGAATAGTAATAACCAATTTTTAAAATTCTGTAAATCTTATTTTTCAAAATGAACTTCATTCTTGGATTCGGAGTATCGAATTTAGCCTAAGGTGAAATTTTGGTACTTTTCGGATAACTTTCACATTCTGATGAATAGTGAAAATTACTAAATTATAATTAAAAACAAATTTTTTAATCGAAATAATTAATAGTGATAAATTATTAATTTGAGTGGTTTTAAAGTATTTTTAGAATATATTTTTACAATTTAATACAATGTTGGTCATTGGTTGTAATTTCACATTTAAACCAGACATAATCAAGTGTCAATCTTTTGATATATATTGTTTCCTAAAAACACGCTATTTATTTTAACAGCGGGATTTAATTATAAAATTAATTAATGCAACTTCTATGTTATGAATTTGGTAAAATAGATTTCATTTTTGAATTCGGAATATGAAATATAGCTTAGGATGAAATTTTGGCATTGTTCTGAAAAACATCAATTTTTGATGAATAGTGAAACTACTAAGTGGTAGGTTAAAAAACTGAATTTTGCATAAAACTTAATTTTACCGCTTCTGTGAATAGAATTTTGAAAATCCGACAGACACGGTTAATATCAAGGACTAAAATGTGGTTCAATGAGATGAAAATAATTTTTGGTGAATAGTAACTTTTTACTTTTTTTTACCGCGGTTAATAGTAAATAGGGTAACTAAGGGTAAATATGATATTAATATTACCCTAACACATGTCCTAATTCTATTGGACAAGTGTAATTCGACCAAAAACAAACTTAGGAATAAAATATGACCATTTAGGCCCACTTGGATTAGATTAGGACATTTATTATTAATTTATTTAAAGAAAGGTTAAAATAGTTAAAATCAAAGTTTAATAAGTAAATCATTTTTAATATGGGGTTATACATAAGATAAATTCGATTGTAAATATTCATTAGAAATCTAAAAAGATTTCCTACATGATGGTATTTTATTTGTAATTTTTAGACATCAAATAAGTTAATTTATTTATGACACAACGATGATGCAGTAATTATCTTATTAATAAAATATTGACATAATTGATGTTATAAACACCAAAATAAATGTAATTTGAGATTTTTTATGAATTACACTAATTTTCTAGGTTACTATGATATATTAATGTTGATTTAATCAACTTGGTTAGAACATTTAATTCTGTTATGACTTTCACAAAAATCATATATCAAATAGTGTCAAAATTGACACAAAATAGTTTTTAAATCAAATATTATATTATTAATTGTTATTTTATTCCTAAAAATCTAAGGTTCGGCCAAATGACTTAGATAAGGATATATATATTAATAATAAACAATTTGGGGTTCGTTTGGCATGTTATAGTAAGTGTATTAACCATATAGTGAAAGAAAACAAAAAGACATGGTAAAAGTTAAATTATTTAACTTAGAGTTAAATCTAATTGATAAGGTTAAAATAATATCCTAAACTTGTCTAAATTCTATTGGTTGATAGGATTTCGACCCATCCCCACTTTAGCTTCGAAATAAGACCCTTTGGAACCATTATAAACCGATTTTGACTTTAATATAAAATAATATTTTGAGATATTCCTAAGGTTGCCCCTCTCCTCCCTTATAAAAGGGCACCTCCTCCCCCTCCTCCTAACACCAAATTGAGCACTCAAGCTCGGCCAACCCCTGCCATTTTCTCCTCTCCACTTCCCTAGAATAATCCTAGAGGTTCTGGTCTTCCTCAAAGACCAATTTTAGTGCCCTAAGAGGAGGTCTCAAAGAGGCGCTTCAAAGAAGAGGTAATTACCGTTACCAATTCTTTCATCTTCCACTTCTTCTTATTAGGTTGTTTCATTATAAAGTAATAACATCAGTATCACTCATATACTGATATGTTATTATAAGTATGAAACAACCCTATTTCACCATCTATCCATCCTACGGAAAAAGAAATCACCGCGCGTGCGTACGTACGGAATACCGTCTCCACGCCGTGGTGTAATCTATTTTCCACCACCACCTTACATGGATGGGTATAATGGTGTAAAGAATAACTATACATAGTTATTACAACATCATATTGATTCTGATATATTGTATAATCCACTCTAATTCAATTCAATATTTATAGAAATGATATCATCGCTCGTGCGTACGTACGGACTACCGTCTCCACGACGCGATGAGATTCATTCTCCATGTTAACCATTTAAAGAATGATTATAAAGTATATATAAGAAATAATAATGAAATATATGACATTATAAAGCTACTGGATTTATGTATATATATATATATATGTATGTCATGTACTTACTTCCATTTCAATACAATAAGGAAAGTAAAACAGCGTTCATGCGTACGTACGGACTACCGTCTCCATGAACGGTGTTTTTCATCTATCTATTATATATATATATATACTGAATATATATGATATATAAATCATATTTTATATTCTGGAAGTAAGTAAATCATGATATAAGTAATAGTGATGTCAAGAACAACAAGTCAAAACACCTAAGATAAATGAAACGATTTTACCCAAAACGCTTCTTTAACATGGAATTTACAAAAGAACGGGTAATATAATGTCATAAGTGAACCATATATGATATCATAACAATGAATATGATTCTGTAATAAGTCAATAACATGATTTAAATCATTATACAGGAGGTTCGGACACTTACAAAGCAAGTCGGACCTAAGGTAAGGGAAATATCACAATCTCATTTTTATCCGAGATTGTTTATTCGTAAGTATTTACTGGGGTGTATTTTATCATCCACATCCATGTTTCATCAATATGTAATATTATTTCCATCCACATACAATTGTTTAAATCCATTTTTACCCTTCGGTGAGTTTTTATTAAAATAAATGAAAGGAATCTTTTGTCGTTTTTCGTACGAGGTACTTTTTGACTTTTCCGACAAAAGTACGAAGAATGTTTTTTTTAACTTAAATGGCCCGAACGGATTTTTACGGTTTTATAAAGCCTTATTTTCATGAAGCTTCCTTCAAAAGATTTCATGACTATTTTCAATAAAATATCTTTCTTTTAAAATTGCATGATGTTTTGTGAAAAGAAATTGATTTTGAAGAAGAAAGGATATTTTCCTCAAGAATTCATTTCAAGTGTTTTGTCAAACTTATTTTCCATCTAAGCTAATAAAGGGTTCTGTTTCTATCCATATTTTTACATTCATTTGACTATGTTGTGATGGAATTATGTTTATTAATTCCTTTATCTTATATGAATTGTTTTATAATGTCATGTTGTTTAAGAATCCCATTTTTATTACATGGGTTATGCGATGATGTATGATTTATGATTATGTGGCACACATAAGAAAGGATTCATTATAAGATGGGTGGGACCTATATCTCCCTCCAATGCATTGGGTAAAGATTATATATCTCATGAGATAGACATGGCTGGAATGGTAGGTTATACCGGTTCAGTGAAACAGGACTGAAACGAGGGCTACTCGATTCAGAAAGGGACTTTGTCCACTAAGATAGTCTTGGCAATTAGTCTTGACTAACAAGAAATGATTCTCTATGATTATGTGTGTATGCCACAAAGTTTCATGTTTTAAGTTATGGTTATTTGGATTTCATTTTCACTTCTATGATTTATCCCATGTTATGATATTATGAGCTCTTTTGCAGGTTAAGATTTCCAAAAGCTATGTTCTTATGTATATGATGTGATTGATATTTCTTTTGTTTACCCTTACTGAGCATTTGAGCTCACCCTTTTATATTTTCTTTTCCCCAGGATATAAAGAAAGGTTTTTAGGTAAAAAAGGGGAAGATCTTTATGGGAGATATTGAAGATCTTTCACCACGATTAGAAGATTACGTTCCGAGTTTCCAAAGACACTAAACTATTACGATCCTTGTGTGTGTGTGTTTTTATTATGTACTAAGTATTCCGCAAAAGTAATGTAAAGTCCATGTACGTCAGGCTTCGGGTCTCTACAGTTGCTATCAGAGGAAAGGTTTAGTCAACCTTTGGAAACTAGGATGCGAGAACTTTAGTGAGATCCCTAGAGATATTTCTAAGGTATGTCTAGGGATGTCCCTAAGGATAAGTATACGTATAGGATACAGTCTTAGAACTATGGTAACGAGCTTAGATTAAACCAAAGATGTTAGATATTTAAGTTACTCCCCCTTCATTATTATTTTTTCCTCTCACACTATTCTTTTTGGGTTTTAGAAAATGGCTGGAAACAAGGTGATTCACGATAATGGAAGATATGATGGACAATGGACTGATATTCTTCATGAGCAAACAAATGAAATGGGATTTGGAAGTCCAAACATCATCATTATGCCGAATCAGCAATCTCATAATATGATCAATAAAGTAAAATTTGGTAAGTTTCCTGACTCGGCTAATAAGAGAAAGATGGAGTTTCATGATGATCATAGAGGAAAGAAAGTTCAATTTCCCCTATGTAAATCATGTGGGAAGAGGCATCAAGGAGAATGTTTCAAAGGAACTGGAAGATGCTTTGGGTGTGGAAAAGAAGGACACAAAGCCAGTAAGTGCAAAGGAAAAGGTTCAGTTAACACCAGGGATGAGGATAATGGTATTGCTACGACATCAACAATGGTTAAATGTTTTAAATGTGGAATGTACGGGCATTATGCAAACCAATGCCCTAAGGGAAAGTCTCATGAAGAGAATCAGTATGGTCGTATGGGTAGTATTTATGTTGGTGATGATGATGAGACTACAAATGATATGTGAGATGAAAGAATTGTTGATGCTCGGTCAATGGTTAAAGAATGTAGTGGAATGATTACATGTTTATTAAGTGTAATGTTGTATAAGTAATCTCATGGTACTATGGGATAAATAGACATCTAAGGATTATTACATTGTTGTCTTTCCTTAAGTTTTGAAAGTATGTGATGAATGGTACAAGTATTTTTGGAAAGTAGATGATATGCGCTTAATGAAGGGATAAGACGATAATGATATGTTTGATTGTATGCATGAGCTCATGATTGATATAAGGACTAAGTGATATCATGGTTTGAGTATATAGAATTTTGAGGATTTTGGTATGTGGAAAGTGTTAACTTTTAACTGCACTCATGTTTTCACTAAGGTATTCAAGAGAATACACGATTAAGGACTTTGAATGTTTGAAATGTGACCAACAAGACATATCTTATGATATGTGGGGATCAACGACAGTATTAAATCTCTAGTAATCGTTGCCACTATATTATGAGTGTGGACTGCAGTATTATGTATAAGCCTAAAGATTAGACTGGATTATGTTGGACATAAGTTAGTATTGTTTAAGGATAGAAGATTTTCGATTTTATTGATGGGATGTTATAGTAACGTAGTTTTAGAAAAAGGACAACCTGCAGGACGGGCGACAGCCCATCGCTTCGGACAAGGCTATAGGAATCGAACCCACAACCGAAGTGCGACTGGCCTTTATCGCCTACCACTGACCTACAGGAAGTCCCTGTTTAGTAGAAACTAGTTTTATTATATTAAGCAGTATGATATATGAAGTATAAGTCCATTTTAGGAACCATATATGATTAATCTCACTATAGATCGACTTATGTATATAAGTTTTGCTAACCTTTTGTTTGAGACAGATGGAATGACCTGTCATTCTATCACATGATCTGCTAACACTTCACGAATAACAAATTCAACTTCATTTATTTAAGAGATGAAGTGGAAATTGTTCAAGGCACGAACAACAGTGAGATTGTACCAAAATAAAGTAAGTATTTATTCTAATTCAAATTTTCAACTTTAGGGGAAATGATCTTGAAAACCAAAAAATGTTGTCCTAGTGATCTTATACCTGATGAATCAGATGGTACCTTATATCATCACAAATATATGGATTTGTGATTACTGGCTTTTCCATAGCCATGTTCTCTACCACTCTCCATCAGAACATGATGGTTAGATTTCTCTTCCATATCCATATTTTCACCTATGTGGAAACCCAATGATTAGTTTATTTGGGTAACCGTTATGTTTCATACTTTTGTTTTTAAAGATTGGCTTTGACATTCCTTTTTACGATGTGGGTTTCTATTAAAGAAACTTTCGAATAGTAAACCATTTATAACCCCGACGAATTTCGAGGGAGAAATTCATTTTAAGGGGGGTAGAATGTAACAGCCCGAGATTTTATGAAAAATATTATTTTTTTTATTTCACTAATGTCTTGTGTTGTATGCTACACCAAAAGGAGCTTGCACAACACGCATCCTTGACTTGCCTTGCATTACACGCAATCGCAACCTTCCTCGATAGCGTGTGTGGTACGTAATACTGAGTTTCACGAAACAATGATATGCTATTAAAATATTATTAAAACTAGCTGTTATGAATAGTAATAACCAATTTTAAAATTCTGTAAATCTTATTTTTCAAAATGAACTTCATTCTTGGATTCGGAGTATCGAATTTAGCCTAAGGTGAAATTTTGGTACTTTTCGGATAACTTTCACATTCTGATGAATAGTGAAAATTACTAAATTATAATTAAAAACAACTTTTTTAATCGAAATAATTAATAGTGATAAATTATTAATTTGAGTGGTTTTAAAGTATATTTAGAATGTATTTTTACAATTTAATACAATGTTGGTCATTGGTTGTAATTTCACATTTAAACCAGACATAATCAAGTGTCAATCTTTTGATATATATTGTTTCCTAAAAACACGCTATTTATTTTAACAGCGGGATTTAATTATAAAATTAATTAATGCAACTTCTATGTTATGAATTTGGTAAAATAGATTTCATTTTTGAATTCGGAATATGAAATATAGCTTAGGATGAAATTTTGGCATTGTTCTGAAAAACATCAATTTTTGATGAATAGTGAAACTACTAAGTGGTAGGTTAAAAAACTGAATTTTGCATAAAACTTAATTTTACCGCTTCTGTGAATAGAATTTTGAAAATCCGACAGACACGGTTAATATCAAGGACTAAAATGTGGTTCAATGAGATGAAAATAATTTTTGGTGAATAGTAACTTTTTACTTTTTTTTACCGCGGTTAATAGTAAATAGGGTAACTAAGGGTAAATATGATATTAATATTACCCTAACACATGTCCTAATTCTATTGGACAAGTGTAATTCGACCAAAAACAAACTTAGGAATAAAATATGACCATTTAGGCCCACTTGGATTAGATTAGGACATTTATTATTAATTTATTTAAAGAAAGGTTAAAATAGTTAAAATCAAAGTTTAATAAGTAAATCATTTTTAATATGGGGTTATACATAAGATAAATTCGATTGTAAATATTCATTAGAAAGCTAAAAAGATGTCCTACATGATGGTATTTTATTTGTAATTTTTAGACATCAAATAAGTTAATTTATTTATGACACAACGATGATGCAGTAATTATCTTATTAATAAAATATTGACATAATTGATGTTATAAACACCAAAATAAATGTAATTTGAGATTTTTTATGAATTATACTAATTTTCTAGGTTACTATGATATATTAATGTTGATTTAATCAATTTGGTTAGAACATTTAATTCTGTTATGACTTTCACAAAAATCATATATCAAATAGTGTCAAAATTGACACAAAATAGTTTTTAAATCAAATATTATATTATTAATTGTTATTTTATTCCTAAAAATCTAAGGTTCGTCCAAATGACTTATATAAGGATATATATATTAATAATAAACAATTTGGGGTTCGTTTGGCATGTTATAGTAAGTGTATTAACCATATAGTGAAAGAAAACAAAAAGACATGGTAAAAGTTAAATTATTTAACTTAGAGTTAAATCTAATTGATAAGGTTAAAATAATATCCTAAACTTGTCTAAATTCTATTGGTTGATAGGATTTCTACCCATCCCCACTTTAGCTTCGAAATAAGACCCTTTGGAACCATTATAAACCGATTTTGACTTTAATATAAAATAATATTTTGAGATATTCCTAAGGTGCCCCTCTCCTCCCTTATAAAAGGGCACCTCCTCCCCCTCCTCCTCACACCAAATTGAGCACTCAATCTCGGCCAACCCCTGCCATTTTCTCCTCTCCACTTCCCTAGAATAATCCTAGAGGTTCTGGTCTTCCTCAAAGACCAATTTTAGTGCCCTAAGAGGAGGTCTCAAAGAGGCGCTTCAAAGAAGAGGTAATTACCGTTACCAATTCTTTCATCTTCCACTTCTTCTTATTAGGTTGTTTCATTATAAAGTAATAACATCAGTATCACTCATATACTGATATGTTATTATAAGTATGAAACAACCCTATTTCACCATCCATCCATCCTACGGAAAAAGAAATCACCGCGCGTGCGTACGTACGGAATACCGTCTCCACGCCGTGGTGTAATCTATTTTCCACCACCACCTTACATGGATGGGTATAATGGTGTAAAGAATAACTATACATAGTTATTACAACATCATATTGATTCTGATATATTGTATAATCCACTCTAATTCAATTCAATATTTATAGAAATGATATCATCGCTCGTGCGTACGTACGGACTACCGTCTCCACGACGCGATGAGATTCATTCTCCATGTTAACCATTTAAAGAATGATGATAAAGTATATATAAGAAATAATAATGAAATATATGACATTATAAAGCTACTGGATTTATGTATATATATATATATATATATGTATGTCATGTACTTACTTCCATTTCAATACAATAAGGAAAGTAAAACAGCGTTCATGCGTACGTACGGACTACCGTCTCCATGAACGGTGTTTTTCATCTATCTATTATATATATATATATACTGAATATATATGATATATAAATCATATTTTATATTCTGGAAGTAAGTAAATCATGATATAAGTAATAGTGATGTCAAGAACAACAAGTCAAAACACCTAAGATAAATGAAACGATTTTACCCAAAACGCTTCTTTAACATGGAATTTACAAAAGAACGGGTAATATAATGTCATAAGTGAACCATATATGATATCATAACAATGAATATGATTCTGTAATAAGTCAATAACATGATTTAAATCATTATACAGGAGGTTCGGACACTTACAAAGCAAGTCGGACCTAAGGTAAGGGAAATATCACAATCTCATTTTTATCCGAGATTGTTTATTCGTAAGTATTTACTGGGGTGTATTTTATCATCCACATCCATGTTTCATCAATATGTAATATTATTTCCATCCACCTACAATTGTTTAAATCCATTTTTACCCTTCGGTGAGTTTTTAGTAAAATAAATGAAAGGAATCTTTTGTCGTTTTTCGTACGAGGTACTTTTTGACTTTTCCGACAAAAGTACGAAGAATGTTTTTTTTAACTTAAATGGCCCGAACGGATTTTTACGGTTTTATAAAGCCTTATTTTCATGAAGCTTCCTTCAAAAGATTTCATGACTATTTTCAATAAAATCTCTTTCTTTTAAAATTGCATGATGTTTTGTGAAAAGAAATTGATTTTGAAGAAGAAAGGATATTTTCCTCAAGAATTCATTTCAACTGTTTTGTCAAACTTATTTTCCATCTAAGCTAATAAAGGGTTCTGTTTCTATCCATATTTTTACATTCATTTGACTATGTTGTGATGGAATTATGTTTATTAATTCCTTTATCTTATATGAATTGTTTTATAATGTCATGTTGTTTAAGAATCCCATTTTTATTACATGGGTTATGCGATGATGTATGATTTATGATTATGTGGCACACATAAGAAAGGATTCATTATAAGATGGGTGGGACCTATATCTCTCTCCAATGCATTGGGTAAAGATTATATATCTCATGAGATAGACATGGCTGGAATGGTAGGTTATACCGGTTCAGTGAAACAGGACTGAAACGAGGGCTACTCGATTCAGAAAGGGACTTTGTCCACTAAGATAGTCTTGGCAATTAGTCTTGACTAACAAGAAATGATTCTCTATGATTATGTGTGTATGCCACAAAGTTTCATGTTTTAAGTTATGGTTATTTGGATTTCATTTTCACTTCTATGATTTATCCCATGTTATGATATTATGAGCTCTTTTGCAGGTTAAGATTTCCAAAAGCTATGTTCTTATGTATATGATGTGATTGATATTTCTTTTGTTTACCCTTACTGAGCATTTGAGCTCACCCTTTTATATTTTCTTTTCCCCAGGATATAAAGAAAGGTTTTTAGGTAAAAAAAGGGGAAGATCTTTATGGGAGATATTGAAGATCTTTCACCACGATTAGAAGATTACGTTCCGAGTTTCAAAAGACACTAAACTATTACGATCCTTGTGTGTGTGTGTTTTTATTATGTACTAAGTATTCCGCAAAAGTAATGTAAAGTCCATGTACGTCAGGCTTCGGGTCTCTATAGTGACAAGCGACACTGAAACCCCAAACCGAAGGACGATGTACATGTAGCATTGTTGGGAACCTATTGTGGAAACGAAGAGCACTGACCCACATTCAATCATGGACGTTTTCCAACAGATTATGACGTAGGGAATTTATTTTTTATACATTTTAAATAATTTACTCTTCCGCGTTCTTGAATAATACGAAGAATGTTGGTCAACCTTCTAACGGGTTGATATGTAGTTCATTAATTTTTGTGGGAGGTTGTTGCATGGTATATTTGCAGGGTTTATATTGATTTAAATTCCTAGAGATTATTGAACTTTATTTCCTCCATTATGTTATGAGCTAACATTGATGGTGAGGGCCTAACAAACCCAGTCTACATCCTCAGCCACCTTGCTACACCCTTGCGCTCTCCGTGGAATACCGCCAGCGCAGAAACACCGATTGGCTATGTTGGGGATAGGGTGACATCGTGCACCTCCAGAGGAGGCCACAACATCATGCCATGACTGTCATAGAAAGCGGCTAGCACACCGACCGGCCATAGAAGAGGAGGAGGTAGCGCACCCGCACCGCCAGAGGACTCAGGTCGCGGTTCGTCTACTACAGCGGACCGGAGGAAGGCAGCTGGCACACCAGCCGACCATGACAGATCGACAACACCTACTCCAGCAGGTCCCGCGTACATCCTAGAGGTTCCACATGGCCCCGTCGCTGCGAAGAAGACCGAACAACATTTGGCCATTCGGGAAAACTAGGGTTCACTCCCCCGGTGGCAGCTATGGCGGACCCCCCTTGTGGGTCATGCCTCACAAGCCAGGATGCCAACCCAGTGAGCCACACATCATGTGGTCGCTCTGTACTTCCTTGTGGGCTGGACCGATGGTCCGGGCCACCCTTTTCGGACCACCCTTTTGCATGTCGCCCCTTTTGTAGACCGTCCACTTTGGGCCGCCCCTTTTGTGGGATTCCATATTCGGGATGGGCTGCCCTTGGGGGCCTCCCTTGTGGGCCATCCTTTTCGGTCTACCCCCTTTTGGGTTGGGCTTCCCTATTGCAAGTCGGGTCGGACCTCGGCCTAGTGGGCCATGTCTGCCGCGGCCCAGACCAGGTCGGACCAGTCCTGGGCCCAGAAACACTAAAGGGGCCATATCTTGAGAGATGGACATCCATTTTGACAAAAATTCTGTAGTGTTGGTATCCTTGGATTGAGTCGATTATTTTGGTATACTCCACTTGATTTTTGGAGATAGTTGGAGTATGGCCGGGTTGGATCGAACCCGAGAACAACTAGACCCTCAGGGCTAAAATAAATATAACTCACAGAACGGGGGTCTTATTGTTGTGCTAATTGTCACATTGGAACCTTTATTAAATGGGCATCCTTTGGGTTACTCCTTTGTAGAGAATAGTGGCAATCAAGGTGTGATCGATATCTCGAGTGGCTGAATCTATGTATCTCGAGTGCACTTGGTGTGATAAATCCAGTGGCTGGCAGTGAGGTGGATGTTTTATATAAGTCATACAGAGGTTAGTACCGAGTGATTCTATCTGCGTTATCACCTAGAGGTTCTGTGGGGATCATCACCTAGAAGTACTATGTAGATCATCACTTCATGACCCTATGTTGACCATCTTTAGTGCGTCTCATCGTGGTTTAGCGATATACTGATCCTATGTGCGTCAGATCCTATGTGGGTTAGCGGGTGTTAGTTACCTATCGACTCTGGGTGGGTCGGATCCTATGTGGATAATTGCAGGGGTAAGTTACCTATCGATCCTATGAGGGTCAGACTTCATATGGTCAGTAGCAGTTCCTCTTGACAGAATAAGATGATCTAGCTTTGAAACTAATCATTTTTACTTCTATACTTCACTGAAAACCTGGTTTGATTTGAGACTCTAATTGAGATGTGTCTATTGATTAGTTTTCTTTGATTGAGATCATGCTTTTTGGGTTTCCATTGTGTAATTATAAGATACCATATGGGGTCTCGGGGTCCCAACCAGGTATTATTATACTCACCCATGCACAAGCTTTGCCCGTACATTGTTGTGTCTTGTGAAAACGACGATCAGTTGTGGTGAGGTTTAAGAGACCTAGGACCAGGCGGTACACGGAGGAGACGGGTGGACATGGAGTACAAAGGATGCTATCTGTACCTACCCTTCATGTTGGATTTGTGGTGGACTATCCATGAGAAACTCTTCACCTATCATCTGTTTTCTACTTTTCTATTGTACTAGTACTTTTCCTGTTGGTCTTGTATTCCGACCCTTTTCTTTAAGTACACTTTTACTAAATCAAATTACATCATAGTTTCTTCTTGTTGTGTTCATGGACCATGTGTTTATACATGTTAAAATAAAATTCCTTCCCATCGTAGGGATATACCTTTCTGGTGCTAGTCGCCAGTCCCTGGCCTATAGAAGGTGTTCTTGGGGTAGTCACGGCACAGGCCCCAGGGGATGGGTCGGGACAAAGTGGTATCAGAAGAGTCGGTAATAGCAAAGAACTATGACTTTAATATTTTCAATGTGTCAATTGTGTTATGTGTTTTGAGTGTGTGTTTTAGTTCGATGAGTCCAGTGTTGGTGCGACAGCTGACGTATCCATACACAAGGACCATGAATTCTGATTTCCTAATCAGTGCACATAAAAACAGATTGTGTGTCTTTTTGAAAACATTTCTTTTTATTTATTTGGAGTCATATCACCTGTTATAACATAATGAAAGTGTAACACCTATTACATATTATTATGATGCCACATTTACATCCAGCTAGGCTTCCTGAGAGAGTACGCAATAATGGCCCACAGAGCGATGATGCCTCAGTTAAAGGTCCTCTTACAACATTATCACCATCGAGTGGTGTACTAGCATTACCACTACTCATTAGGTAGTTATTGCCACAATCCCTACTAGTTGAAGGTGCACGTGTACTAAGAGTGTGGTACGCGTTTCAGTGGTAGTGGCCTCCGATGATCCGAGATGAGACAGACCTGCAGGCGGCTGAGGACTAGCTGGAGGGTGTGGATAGAGTTTTCCACCTTGTTAAGACACCAGTAGAGAAGATAGTGATCTTAGATGCTATTATTTTTTAGTGAGTGAGCATGATAATGGTCTTCAGGGGTGATGAATAAATGGTACATGGACCGTTGCCTGAGATGGAACATTTGGGTAGTGTTCCAGCTATATCACAGCCCACTGGTTAGTAGTTACAATCGGTAGTACCGATAGAGGATGCATGTAGGATTAGTTCCTTACATGTTTTTAGCATCTGATACCCCTCAGATTCTGAGGCGAGCTGGACTCACATGTGGCTAAGGACTGGTTTGAGGATGTGTTCGTGTTCCCATCTAGCCAAGGCACCATTCCATTAGATAGTGGTCCTGGTAGAGAGCCTTCTACATGGCTTAGTAAGATGATGAAAGGGTTTAAATTACATTGATCTAGTGAAGAGGTGACTTTTATGTGGACAAGCTTGAGAACTTTCTTCAATGAATGGGGTCTCATTCCATAAATAGATAAGTTATGAGAGTTTTCTAGAGATTCTACATCTTCTACATTGTGATAGTTGAGTATTCAATGAGGCATACCAATCATCCTAGGTACATGATGAATATAGCACAGTCATTGCTTCCGGGCATGAACCTCTGAGCGAGGTGTGTTTAAGGAAATCTGACCCAAAACTATTCCTCTATGCATTATTACTTATGTTAGGGTGCCAGAGATAACATTTGTGGTTGAATGTTCCTTGGATGGCCAGATGCATCCAGTGAATGTTAGTAGTGGGAAAGTAGGAAACTGATGCCAGTCTTAGCAACATAGGCATGTAAAATTTTTTGGGAAGAGGAATTGTTAGGGATAGATGAATCATCATAGCATGTGACGTGGAAGTGGATCTAAGAGAGAAACATGAGGTGGTATACATTTTGACATGTTAAAACGACTACCCTAATGTGGTCCCCATGAAGCTCAGAGAGCTGAAGGATAGGGGAAGGGAGTAGCAACATGCGTTCAAAGAGTGTGACCCAAGGGATCCATGAATGATTAGAGGTACGATTTGTGTCTACTACTAGCTGTTGCATCGATGTGAATAAGAACTTATCTTCCCTTCCTTCTGTGAATATTTTTCAAGACCTAGAGTTTCTGGTTAAACTTTTGACTTGACCCTTACGTTTGGAGATACCTTTGGTAGGATAATTGATAATCACACTTATTTCAATTGAGTGATCTGACCCTTGAGGCGAGAGATTTAGTTGGAAAATCTTAGTGGCAGCATTGCTGCTTTATGATGTTAGTTTGGGAATGGACTGGACATCTACAGTTTATTCTCAGATTGATTATAATATGAAAATGGTTGTGGTTTATCTACAATGATGGGATTGGGTTTTTCTTTGGTCGGTGAAAAAGGATACCCATACAGCACAAGATAAACTCATGCAAAGGAGGGTACTGCTGATCACTATTGAGTCAACCATCCTTACCCTCATGGATGCATGAGTTTTGAGTTTTCAGTTCCCACATGAGTGGTGGAGTGTGGGGAAATATTTTAAAGATATGTTTCTAAGATTACCTCCCCGAAGGGAGTGGGACTTCTTCTTTGGCTGGGTACTATATGATATTTGTACCTAACTTCTACAGGGTAGAAAAGCTCTTTTCAGCTTTGACAAAGAAGAGGGAGCCTTTCCTGTGGGCGGAGAAGTGTCAGAAGAGATTTCAAAGGATGAGACATTAATGAAGTCCAAAGTTCATCTAGGAATATGACCTTGAGATGTTCATTAATTTTGGGAAGGGGAACTTGGTAGAAGACACACTCAATGGGAGGTTTGGTCTATAGTTTTTGAGTGTGGAGTTAGAGAATCTAGTCCTGCATCAGATATCTTTCCTGGATAAATATGGACCAACTTACCTCCATTATATGACTGTCACTCCCCCAATTCATCAGTGAACTCAAGAGGCATAACATTGGATGTTGAATTTCAATCCCGACGAGATAAGATATTCTTATAACGGTCTCCTGAAGAATTTCATGAAGGGGGGGCACATCTTCCTCTTTAGAGGACAAACCATAGTTCTAGTGATTCTTTAGGAAGAGGTGTTGAGGGAGAACCATATATCTTCTTTAACAGTACATCCTGGAGTGACGAAGATGTACCAGGACCTCAGGCATCAATAATGGTGTCTAGGGATCAAGAAAGAAGTGGCAGAGTTTGTTTCACAATGCCACACATTTCAGCCATGGTAGGTCGAGCATCAGGTTCTAGCAGGCATATCTCATCCACTAGAGGTGCTAGAGTGGAAGCGGGATGGATTCCCCATGTACTTCGTGACATGGGTTCCAAGTACGTCCAGGGGAAATGATTACATCTATGTGAACATTGACCGAATCACAATTTCGGTCCACTTTATACCCATTCGAGAGCAAGGATTAGTAAAGGTCATGGGACGCCTCTACTTACAAAAGATTGTATGACATCATGGGGCGCCATAGACGATCGTCTCTGACCATGATGCACGTTTTACATCACAGTTGAGAAAGGGATTCTAGGAGGCAGTCGGGACTCAACAACGTTTGAGAACCACATTTCATCTTCAGATGGATGGTCAGATGGAGCAGACCATTCAGACGTTGGAGGACAAGCTTCATGCTTGCATCCTAGATTTTTTCCACTGTTGAGAGGATCACTTTTCCATTATAGAGTTCTCATACAACAACAGTTATCACACCACCTTCATAATAGCACCATCCACGGCCTTGTACGGTTGACCTTGCAGATCCCCTCTATGCTGGACTGACCCAAGGGAGTCATCACATATGGGTCTGGAGTTGGTACAGGCTACCACTAAGAAGTTTTAGATCATTCAGGAGTGGATGAAGATAGAACATAGCAGAAATAAGTCTTATGATGTCAATAGATGGATACCACTAGAGTTCCAGGAGGGGGACCACGTATTCTTGGGACTCTCCCCTCGACATGGACTACTAGAATTTTGCTAAGGCGGAAAGTTATCACCGAGGTTTATCGAACCATTTCTGATAAGTCAGAGGATTGGTGAGGTGGCATACCACTTGGAACTTCCACCACAGTTGAAAGGGTTCATGAAATCTTCCACGTATCCCAGCTAAGGAGATTCGTGTACGACCCATCTCAAATCATCGACCACAGCGAGCTGGACTTCAATGATGGGGGACGTTTACGCAGGTTCTAGTGGAGATTGATGATCGACAATAGAGGGTCCTTAGTGGATGTTCAATACCTCTGGTGCATGTATGCTAGCAATAAGGGAACCTTCAGGAGAGAACCTGGGATTGGGAGTCTTAAATTCGTGCTCAGTGACCTCTTTTGTTTTAATTTCCGTTGTTTTGGATTTCTGGGACATAAATCCTTAAGGTGGGTAGAATGTAATATCCCATAATTTCCGTATTATTTTTTTATTATACGGAATTATTTCAATACTGAAAAATCTTATGGAATGTGATTCTGAGGCCCAGAGTTCCTAGAATGATCCATTGATGTTTTCTTAAGCTTTAATTAGCACGTGTAAGTAGTTTTATTGAAAATGTGTAATAACCCCTATAAAATTTTCCCAGATCATAAACCTGAGGTCACCATTATGTTCAGGATGGTGTGTTTACCCTAGTTGCGACTTAAGTTTAGTCCGCGTGGGCCTCCTGTGAGAAAACCCGAAATTGAAATAACCATAAATAAAATAATTAAATAAAATTATTTTATTTTTCAAATGCTTATAATTCAAGAATGGTAACTTGGTTTGAAAATTCGAGACAAACGCTGAACTCGTGAGGGTATGTATTCATTAGGTTGATACTAACATTGGCCAGCGCAGGCTACCAGTGAAAGTTAATTTTTGGCTGAAAATAAAATAATTAAGTGAAAATAATTATTTTGTAAAATCCATAACTCCTAAACCATAAGTCGAATTAACAATCATATAGTACGGTTTGGTTCTTTGGGTCATGTTTCCCTTAAGAAGAGACTAATGTCGACCTGCATGGGTCGAGGGTGACTATGAATATTTTTTCTAAACATTTTTTCAGCTATGTTCAGTAAAAGCATAAGTGACATTTTATAACTTTTGACCCAGTGCTTGGATTAAAAATCTTTGTGCACCGTTGAATCCGCAACACTGATATTCCCTTAAGGGAGACTTTAATTTGACCACATTAGGTTTGGAGAAAATTTTATGTTTTGTGACTTTTTAAAAGAAATGAAATGAAATAATTTTCTTATTTTATTTTCTTTCATAACCACCAACAGAAAAGTGGAGTGTGGGACCTATGATGTGTCAAGATAATAAATGGCATGACCTGTCAATATTAAGTAATGAAATAGTTGGGGAATTATAATGGTTACTAATTAATGAGCCCCCATTAATTCCCAACGACGTTACATACCCTCCCCATCTCATATATATATGGAGTTTGGGGAGAGGTGTCGACATAGCTTCATCAAGTAAGGAAGTGCTGAAGGAGTTCCACGATGACAAACCCTTGGAGGACTTAGCCAGTTCAGGCACGTGGTGAAAAGAGACACCGAATCCCCGAACCGATGGATGACATACGAGTGATGTCATTGGGAACCTGTTGCGTGAATGAAGAACACCGACCAACCTTCAAGCGTGGACGTTCTCCAACATATTTACGAGTTACGGGGTTTATTTGTTTATGAATTTTAAATTATTTTCACTTCCATGTTCTTGAATAATATGTAAAATGAGGGTCATCCAACTAATATATTGATCTGTGATTCATTCAATTTTGTGGGAGGTTGTTACAAGGTATCATTGTGGAGTTTATATTGATTTAAATTCCAATAGTTTCTTGAACCCTGTATCCTATCTTAATTTACGAGATAATGTAGTCGCCACAGGCCTAAAAAACCCGGCCTAGACCCTTCACTACTCTGATACATCCTTGCGTTATCCACGGATTACCTCCATGTGTGGTGACACCGATCAATTACATTGGGGACAGCACGCTGTCATGCGCCGCAAGAGGTGGTTGCAGCATGAAGCCGCAATGGTCATAGAAAGCGTCTGACACAACGGCCGACTGCGGTATAAGAAGAGGTTGTACACCTGTGCTGCTAGAGGACTTGGGTTGCGACTCGTCAGTAGCGGTGGACCGGGGGAAGGTTCCCAGCACACTGGTCGACCGTGGGTGACGAAACGTCACGCCGTCGCGCGCCGTTGGAGAAGTCGGCCGACAAATCGGCAGACCGCGACAAATTGGTAGGACCCACTCTAGTGGTTCTTGCAAGATACCTTTCATTTCCATGTGGTACTACTGTTGCGATGAAGACCAAATGGCCTTAGGCCATTCGGGGAAACTGGGGGTCGCTCCCCTGGTGGAGGCTATGGCGGACCCCCTTGTGGGTCGTGCCTCACGTGGTCGGGCCGCCTGCCCAGTGGGCCACGCTTCACATGGCCGGGCCACCTACCCAGTGGGCCATCCCCCCTTGAGGGCCAGGCTGATTTTACAACAGCCCTGCCAATACTGGGTCGGTCTTACCGGGTGGGACCGGACCCGGGCCCAGATACACTTAAAGGGGCATATCTTGAGGTTCGGACGTCTGTTTGACGAACTGTCTGAGGTGTTGGGTTCCTTGGATCGATACAGTCCTTTTGGAATACTCTACATGAGTTTTGAAGAGAGTTTGAGTATTAACTAGTTTGATCAAACCCTAATCCAACTGGCCCATGGAGCTAAAATGCTTATAATTCACAGATCGGGCATCCGATTGATGCTTCCTCTATCTCCTTGCAACCCTTACGACATAGAGGTGCTTTGGGTTACTCCTTTATGAAGCTTATTGGTGGTCAGGGTATGACTAATATCTCATGTGGGAGACTCTACGGAACTCTAGTGCACTGTGTGTGAGGAATCCAGTGGTTGGTAGTGAGATAGAGGTTGGAGACAGATCATATGGAGGTTAGTATCGAGTGATCCTATGTGGGTCAGAACCAAGCCGTCCTATATGGATCAGCACCTAGAATTACTGTGTGGATCAGCACCTAGAAACCCACTGAGGACAAGCCTTTGAGAGGCCCATCATGGTTCCTCGATATATCTATCATGTGTGGGTCACATCTTGTGTGGGTCAGTGGGGGTTAGTTACCTATCAAATCTGGCCGGGTAAGATCCTATGTGGATCATTGCGAGGGTTAGTAATGTATTGATTCTATGTGGTTAGACTCCATATGGTCAACATCAGTGTGTCTTGATAGAATAAGATGGTCTAGCTTCACAACAAATCAATTTTACTTTTGTAATTCACTAAAAACCAGGTTTTAGTTGAGACTCTAATTGAGCTGTGTCTATTGCTTTGGGTTTTGTGATTGGGGTCATGATTTTTTATTTTCCTTTGTTGAATTCTGAGAGACCATTTAATTCTCAGGGTCCCTACCCAGTATTGTTATACTCACCCCTACACGGGCTTCACCTGCACCTTTTTTTGTCTTGTGCAGATGACGAGCAACTGGGCTAAGGTCTGAGGGATCCAGGACCAGGCGGTACACAGAGGAGATGGGCGGATGTGGAGTGATAAGGAGGTGATCTACGACTACCCTTAAAGTAGAATATGTGGTGGATGATCCATGATATTCTCTTCACCTTTCAGTTGTTTTTTACTTTTTAGTTGTACTTGTTCTTTTCCAGGTGGGCTTGTATTTTAGCCCCTTTACTTTCAACACACTGTTTCTAAAGCAGTTTACATCACATTTTTTCTTGATGTGTACTCAGACTGTGTGATTGTAATGGTTTAAAGGCAATGCCTTCCCATCATAGGGAAATTTTTTACCATTTCTTGCCGTCAGACCCTAGCCTGTGGAAGGCAGGATTGAGGTAGTCATGGCACAGGCCACGGGGGACTAGTCATGGAAAGGGGGCTATATATAACCACGAAACACATTTCCCTACAAATCCAAAGAATTCTTCATAAATATATTTTATTCATGTACAATATTACATATCAAAATATCTATATTGATTAGAAACAACAAATTTTTAATATTTACCTAGTTAAAATATAATTCAATGAAAACATCATATATAAAAATTTAATACACCTAAGAATATAAGGATTAGAATGATAGACGAAATTTTAATATTTAATGAAATTTTTAATTAATGATGATATTAAATAAAAGGTATGTATGCATACACAACACATAATAAATAATTGGTGAATAGGAATTACCAAAGGAAATTTCATAATGTTGTCCATATAATAATGGATCCAAATATAACCTGAAATTTATTAGGTAAAATAGTCCTAATAAAGATAAATTATGTTCAACTGATGATAAAAATATTAACATGGGTTTTATAATAAACATTAAAAATGAGCCACATTAGTGTGTCTTAAGAGAAAATATTAAATAGTATTTAATGTGAAACAACATAATTTTTTTGCCATAAAATAAGAAATAAACCATGGTAGATTCTTATTGATAAAATTATAGATTTTAGAAATATAATGGTGGATTCTAATGGATTATTTGGTGTACATGAAAACGGGAATGAAATTTAGAAGTTCCTTTCAATCGGGCTACTTATTGGGAAGGATTGAAAGGGAACCTTATAAAACATGTATTTCCCCATAAATAAATGATCATATGGGCTAGGCACATATGTTTTGATAATAAACAAAAAATTTAAGAGTATATAATAATAATTGGAAAGTTCATTGGAGAAACAAGAGAGAAATTGTAACCCAAATAAGAAAATGAATGTTTAGAGGGAATCCCTTACCATAGGTTTTATGGTGTTCTACACTTGCACTTATTGACATGGATAATGAAACTATATTAATTAATAATTTAAGTCAGAACCTATTGAACATATATTTTATTTATTATGATTATATTCAGTTCATTTTTGTTTTATGATGAGTTATAATATTGATTTTCGACATTGTGGATTGTTTGTTTTCTACGGTTTTTAAGACTGCTTTATCTGTATACATGTATGAATGTTCATTAAAAATGAGAATTTTTATCCAAAATTGAAATTATTGGTTATTAATGAACATATAGAATATTAAATTGTCTTATTTAAAACATTTTCCATGATATGTGGATGATTTATTTGATAAAATATTAATGATAACCATTTATATTATTTCGGTGTTTTTTTATAACCATGACATAGTATTGTTTTAATAATAAATATTAGGTATATATACAATTTAAAGAATACTAAAAAATTTGTAATAAGAATTATGAAATCTTCTTGAAAAATTATAATGGTTTTATAAAAATCCTTGAAGGTGGTATTAGTAAAAGAAAAATCATTTTCCATGAAGGTGGTTAATAGACACCTCTCAAATAGTGTTTTCATTTCTGAAAAAAGAGGGAGATAAAAGAATTTATGGCTGATACACCATTAAAAAATAAAATTATGTTGTATATTTGATACTAGAGTAATCATGTTACATTATATTGGGACGGTGAGGGAAGGATTATAAAATAATTTAAATAGCTCGAGGGAAGGTTTGAGCTCTTCAGTATCATCATATTGAGAACCTCCTCAAGGGACATGAAAATTCAATTTTGGTGAGATCATGAAGATGAGAAAGTGGGAAGGTGGTTTGGAAGATTAATTGGTCATAATATAAGAAATATCCAAGGAATATAATGTGTGAGGGTAAGTGGTTCTAAAAGTTTTTATTTATAGTGGATGAGAAGGGGTTTATTATTATTATTTTATTCATTAGTTTAATATTTTGGGCCAAAATACAAATAATATTAATTATATTTTACTATATATAGTATGTATGTCATGTGAGTTCGACATAATATCCACTTACATCATCCATGAATCAAACATGACTAAAAAAGAAATATATTTGAATAAAATGTTAAATACCATAAATTACTGAATTTTACTATTCACAAAAAAAATCAACTATTTTAGAAAAATCCCAAAAATTAACCCTCACAATTTTTTGACATGTAGATTTAAAAAATGGAATAAATTTTATGAATATAATTTTATAAATAATAATAGTTAAATTATAATTGAAATAATTATTTATTTTAAAAACACAAATGTCAATATTAATAACTCTTTTATAACTATTTGAAAAATTAATTAAGGTATCATAAAATTATCTCACAATCATATGGAAAATATCTATTAATTTATGAATCTAGTTTTTGAAAATATTTTTTCATTCGAAATATTATATTATTTATAATTTTGTAAATAAAAACTAACACATTACATAAATTCCAAAACATAATTTAGAATTTTTAAAATATTTATTTACATATTATGTGATATAAATACATCATATTTTTATTTACGGGATTCCCAAATTTTATTTATAATTTCAAACGTGAGGTTATTATTCTATTGGTGACATTACTATTCATAACAATTACATTTACATTCAAATGGTTTTATTAATATTTAATATTATATCACAGTTCCTTTATGAAACACAAACAATTTAATAATTTGAACTTATTTTTTGAAGATGCATATCATAAGATATTGGGGGTATTATAACGACAACATCATTTGTGTATATGAAGAACTACCCCCATAGGATGTGATGTGATACGTTATTCACTAACTCATTAAATTGATCATAATAAGGATAATTTTAATGATTATATGTCATATATATGACATCATAAGGAATCTGTAATTTTGAAGTATTATTTAAATTCCTCTCATTCTATTCATCAATAAAATGGAAAAAGTTTTTTCTTGTATGTATGACCTACCATCCCTTATAATATCATACTTCATTTAAAATATCTATCAATTTTGGATAAATAAAAATACATTTATAAAAAATTTATATGATATTTATATCATGTTTATATTTCAATATATTATAGAACCATGATCAATGTAATAGTACTAAAAATAAAAAAATCAAGACATACATGAAAAAAGTAGTTATTAACTAAAATGTAATTTTAACAAGGAATCATTAATAAATGAATAATAAAAGGTTATATCTCAATCATATATGGTATGATATATTTAATTATTTATATTCAATAAATTTATAATAATAATTTATTTGTTGTGAGAGAAATTTCATATTAACCATGTGTTTCTATTATGCAAAGTATATACTACCCATAAATATCATTTATTATTATTTTCCAAAAAATTATAGGGATTTACATATCAATTTTAGGATATCTCTTTCATTGTGTTTACAGTATCAACGATTCTAAAGCGGTAATGGATTTTTGCCTCATATTTCCTTCTTTGGGACATATGTTTTGTTTTGGACCAATCATATTTGATGAGGTGTATACTACACCATTGACATATCATATACTAAATATCTTTATATTAATGATATTAAATGTTTCATTTATTGTTATTATTTAATGGGGCTAATTATTCAAAAGTCACCAAAGTTGTAAATGATTATTATTAAAATCAAATTGTTTATTGGGATTGCTTATGATTTTGCTTTCGAGGATGAAATATTATTATGTTATTTTAAATAAAATTATCATTACTTTTATCATAGGGTTATTTAAATAAATTACAGGTTTTAAATTCATTTTACACTATTTACATACTCTAGATATATATATTATGTTTTTAAGGAAAATCGAAATTATTTCACTCATAAATCAAAGAACCATTTTCTTCCATATCCATGTTTTTCATTATTTTTTCAAAAATATTTTAAAATTATCAAAAGGATTTATTTAATTCACTATTTCTAATATTTAACTTTTAATAATACTTTTATAAAGAATAATCTTTCTATTTTCCAAAAAAATCAAGTCTGGATTTTAAAAACAAATTTAGATTGAATCATTGTTTTAAAGTGTACAACATGAATGGTTTTTTACATCATTATGACAAGTACATTTTTTAAAATAATTATTTATATTTATCCTAGGTTATTTTCAAGGGAAAAATATTTTAAAAATGTTTTTTTGAAAAAGTGTTCTTTAATGTTGAATAGCTATTTTCCTCATGATATGTTCCACGTGATTGTTTGAAATCATTTTCAATATAATATTAATTCCTTTTATGTTTCTTATGGTTAAATGGGTATATAATGCAAGGATACAATTCTTATTATTTTAATGGATTTTTTATAGATATGATGAAGAGAGTTTTATTGAACGTGTTTCTCTTCCATGAGTTATGTTGCGATGAAATTTTTTATGAACACTATTTTTTTCATTGGTTATGATATGATAAATGTATTATGAATACCTTTAATTTTAATGTTCCAAGCTATTATTAATTGTTTATCATCTTGTGGAACAATTCAGTATGGTTATTTTATTTGATGGTGGTTTCATAATAACTGAAGGTGAGGGTTTCATTATAATGAATGATTTATGATACCTATATCTCCCTCCAAATGCATTGGATAATGTTTATTGTTCTATGATATTTATGGGAAAAAGGTAGGTAATACGAATCCTAATGTAGGAAAATTATTATTTTACCAAATCCTAACTTGTTATGATATTCCTGGTGGTTATCCCTAATATACAGTATTATATTAATATATATTTGACACAAATTTATGTGTTACATCAATGTTAAGATCTCATATTTTATTTTCAATAATATCTTTATGATTCATGTGTTATTAAATTCTATTAAATGTTTTATGCCTCTTGATTTTTATATATTATATGGAAGGTATTATTTTCATATGTTACGCTCATGTTCTCATACCCTTATGGTCACATTAATTTTATGTATTTCTCTTGTTTACCCTTACTAAGATTAAAGTATCACTATTAATTTTGTTTCTTTTCACCGTGGTATGATGATAGTTATTACATGTGATATGTCTAAGAAGGGTTCTCATAACAACCTAAGATTTTTTGAAGAATTATTTCAAATTAATCTAAACATTATAATATTATACATTGCATGCAACACTAAAAATACCAAATGTTATATAATTGATATAGGGTTGGATTTACTTTCATGCTACACCATAATAATATATTATTATATTTTACACTAATATATTCTTGTTCTATAGACAATACATACTTATCATTCATTTTACGAAACAATGACTTTCTACAAAATAACATTTTATTATTATTTGAATTTAAATGTGATAATTTTGAAATATTGGTTAAACATAGTAATATGAATTTTTTAACAATTTCTAAATATTATCTATATGGTATTTTTATAAATAAATAATATTGATAATAAAATATATATTTTTTCCTAATATCTTTGTCTATTTCAAAATACTGTTTTCTCAAATACATATAATTTTATGTCCTTCTGTGAACAATAATAAAAATAATTTTATAAAAACTCATATATTTAATTTAATAAAAGAAAAATATATTTTTTAATTAAAATTTTAAAATTACAATTGGGTTATGTTTTGGGATTTGTACAAAAACAATACGTTTTAGGATGAATAATGAAAATAATGATTTCTAATTAAAAACATATTTTTCATCAAATTTATTAATATTGTTAAATTAAATTATTATTCTGTTTTAAATTTTAAATAGATAATATTTAAATAAATTAATGAAATTAAAGTATTTGGGAAAAATTTCAAATTGAAATTGTATATAAAACATTTTGTTCTTTTAACCATTTTCTCTTAAAAATTGTGTCGTCACAACACATCTGTATGATTAATTTTAATTTAACTTCACCAACTTCTAGTTATATAATTTGTGAAAATGTATTCCATATTTTTAATAATAATTATTTATAATTCATAATATTTCCAAATTTCTTTTTGACAAAACATATTAGTGAATGTTATTAAAATTAATTATAGTTATTAAGGTAAAAACAAGATTCCATAGTGGTTAAACATTAATTTAAGGGGCCAAATAGCCATGAAACGTGTCCAAATCCCAATTTATGGAAATATTTCTAAAACATAAACTACTTTATATAAAATTTACAATTATTGGAGTGACATGATGTAATGTATACCTCTAAATAGTATTTACCTTTTTATATTTACAAGAATGCCACTCCTCACCCAGTAAAAAAGGGAACTCAACCTCCCCACTTCCTCACACCTCCCTGTCAAAATTGCCTCATCAGAAAACATAATAAATGTTTTAAAAAATTCCATACCTTCATTATATATTCATACATTCTATTATAAATCCATCAAAGGAATTTTTTTGGTTTAGAACAAAAGGAGTTACTCAAAAAAGAGGCAACATCCTTCAACAAAAATATTGTTTTAATTTAATTATGCACACCTGAAATTATTATTTCATTATTATATAATTATGTAAAAATCCTAAATATAATTATATTTAATTATTCTATGGTTTCAATCTACACTCACATACACATCCATCAAATGGGATATGCAATCATTATCCATGTGTATGGAGGACTACCACCACGTGAACTGATGATGTTCATTCTTCCAATGCCACCTTTCACGATTGTGAATAATGATTGAAATTATGTTTTAATATTCTATATATTATATTTATGATTTATTTAATATTCTTGACTTACAATATGAATCATGTATTCATTCTATCAATTTTTTATAAATATGATAACTTTTTTTGTGGCTGTATGGGCTACTGCCTTCTTAATGCGGTGTGATTCATTCATACTTTACATAAAATATAATAAGGATTGTTTTAATAAATTTGTTATATACATTTTTTGAAATTAATTATAATGTAATGATAATATATATATAAATATATTACATTTACTTTTTTCACTATGATAATAAAATGGAGACTATATTCATGCGTACGTATGACCTACCATCTCTATAAAAGGTGTATTTAATTTCACATTACTAACAATCATATGTTATTATGAATATTTATATACTGAATATATGTGAACATTATATCGTGTATAAAATTATGGTATTATATGAAACATGATCTATATAAGAGGATAAATAATAAAAAGTAAAATCATATCAAACAAACGAAGAAGATATTAACTGAAATGTAACATTAACATGGAATTGTTAATAAATGGGTGAAATAAAGTCCTAAGAAAATATTATATGGAATTGGATAAAAAAATATGGATCTTTTTAATATTTGTAATAAAATTATACATATTTTACAATATTTTTTAATGTGTATGAATAATTTCAAGGATTCAGGTAAGGGATTTCTGATCTCACTTTCTTATCTGTGTGATATATGATATAATCCCAACTAATTATGGTTATGTGGGTGTATATAATTACCAATGAAATTTAATATCACTAATAAAATTTATTAAATTATGTTAAATATTTTAATTAATTTTATTCTTCTATGGGTATCCGAATTAAAAAGTTACTCATATAATAAGAAGATTTATTGTCTCGCTTTTATTTATGCGACACTTATGTCATATTCACCACTCATTTCATCAATGTGGTGTATATAATTCCCATGAATGTACTATATGATTAAAATATGTATATTTATGTTTATTTACATATAAATTTTTTGATATCTCATTCATGGAGTTTGCATATCAAATTTTACCAAGCCTGTAATGTGTTGGTGTCTTTAATTGCCTTCTTTGAGACAGATGTTAAGTTATGCACCTATATTATTTTATGAAATATATATACATCCATTTTAAATGTTATATCATTAATATAGTTATTTTTATGTGGTTTAATTATTCATTTAATGTTTTAATTTCATAGGTATTATTACTGAAATTTACAAAACTTATCACGATTTATCTCTATAATCTTATCATTTACCGAGTTTATTGAGGATTATCCTTCATTTGGTAAAATATTCTGATCCATCTCCCAATAAATCTCATGAATATATTTATCCAATGTGTATTCATGATATATTCATTTATTGGTTCCATTTTCAACTATTTTTTACTTAATATAATTAAGATTGTATTTTTAAGAAAATATGACCTTATTTATCTCTTTTTTCAAGAAATATGTTTTATTCAAAAGACATGATTTCAAAATTATATTCAATTTTTTAAATGATATTCTAGGGTATTTTTCAATGAAAATGATTTAAAAAATGTTATATGTTTTAAAATGTTTTGAACATGGGTCTTAAATTTTCATTTATATGTTTTCAAGGACATTTTCATATTAAGAAGGACATCATAATGTTTTATTATTAACAAAATAAAACTAAAAAGGATATTTTCCTTATGAAATTTTTATAAAAGATATATAAAAATTATTTTTCATATAATATGACATCTGTTGGTGATAAATATTCCTTAATTGGTATATAATCGATGAATTCCAATTATATTGATTCTCATAGTGGTTCATGTTTTCATTGAATGGTTTTTATGAAACCCATTTCGCATTACAGGTAATAACCAGATAAAACAATTATGTAATATGCTTCTTTACAAGTGTTATGAATATATGAAATGATAAAATATTTTATGTCTTTTTCATATTGTATGATATGTTGAAATTTTCATGATACCGATTTCATTTCAGAGGTTATGAGAAGATATTTATGAAACCCATCTCTTTTTATGGGCCGTGATATGATAAATGTGTTATAATCTTATTGCAGTTGCATTTGGGATTTAATTATGTGATCGGTTAAAGTTTTATCTCACTTTAATGATTTTAATATTGATAAATGGTATAATATCTCAAGAGGTTACATGGGTTGTAGACCAGTACTGAAAATAAGAGGATACACAGGTTGTAGCCTATGCCTAAAAATAAGAGGGTACACTAGTTGTAACCGAAGCTTGAAAAAAGAGGGCACACATGTTGTATCCAAATACAAAAAACTAATATGGTACATGAGTTGAATCCCAATACTGAAAAAATAGTGTTAAATATTTTCAGACCAAGTCACATGCAATTACATGTGTGATTTTCACAATCCAAACATGCTAGGATGGTCTTGGTAGGCAACCTTGATTAAAATTTTCTATTCTTATGTGTACACAACAATTTCAATGTATTATTCCTATTTTATGATCTCATTTATTGTGATATTTATTTCTTTTTGATTCATGTATTTCAAACATCCAATATATATTCCATGACTCTCAATTGTGATCCTTGATATGCAAGGTATTATCTTCTAATGTTATGATCACGTTCTCGTAGCTATATTATCCTGTTATACTCACATATCATTTTTTTTACCCTTACTAAGCATTTTAGCTCACCAATTTCTTATTATTTGTTTACCTAGGATATAATTAATGGTTTTATGCAGGATTACAAAATCGGGAGATCATTAATGGAGATGATGAATATCTTTCTCCATGTTTGAATACTATATTTTGATGTATCAAAACACAGAAAACAATTATGGTACTCTAGAATGTATTTGTATAATGTGATGAATATCCATCTATAATGATGTAGTATCCATGTATGTTAAGCCTGGGTTTTCTATAGTTGGTATCAATGGAATGGTTTAGTCAACCATTAAGAAATTTTATAAGAAATACTTATTGAGATCCTTATAGACATTTCTAAGGATATATGTAGGGATGCATCTAAGGTTGATCGAATGGTGTCATATATTTAAAATATTCTTTCATGATTTATGAACCATACTAATAATTTTTCCTAACTTTTTCAGTTTTCTACTATGATAAGTGTTACTCACACTATGGTTTCCGGTCTTAGTCAATGGAGAGAACTAGAAGTAACTCAGATAACATTGAATGACTAAGATGCAGAAAAAATGTGAATTAGGAAAATTGTTGTTAAATTTGGAAATCTTATATAGAGATTTAGGAAATTAGAATGGGGATTGGTTATACTGAAAATATAAAGATACTGAGAATGACATGTCAAAGATATGGTGTTTTCTAACAATAGTTCTTTCATTAAATGTATGACGAATGATTAAATTGTGGTTGATGAACCGTGATACATGATTCATATTTCATAATCAAGGAAAGGTTTACTAAGGAATCTGATGATGAAGACTAAGTATTGTTTTTAGAAAAAACATCAATAATTTATGTGTATATGAATTGTAATTCATGAATTATGAGTCATGAAGTATATGTTTTCCATTAAGTATTTAAAAAATATATTGAAATATGGTGATGATAAATAAGGACAGTTTAATGGAAAGTTGATATTTTGATTAAGGGAAGATAATCATTAATGTGTTCCTAATGTTGAGAAAATAGTTTTTTAGTGGGATAAAGAAAATATTGATATGGATAATGTAAATTGGATTGTACAAATTACAATGGAATTGATTATTTTTTTATTGAAAAATTATTCTATGTTATCATGGATGAATTTTACAACATTTGGGTTAATGGAAAATATTCAATAATCTTTAGAATACTGAATAATTATTGTATTCATAAAAGATTTATGGTAATTCTAGTGATTACCATGTTTTTTTATAATATACGATGAAGGAATTCACATGTTTGGAATTTAACAACCAAGAGATACATAATTATACATGGTAAATCAATGTTGAATGGATTTTGACAAATTTAGGGACCTTATATATAATGTTTTGTATTTTTATCTTTTAGGATGATTAAATGTTTTCCCATTTATCAAACATTTATGTTAATATACGGCTGGGTTATAAATTTTTAAGTATAATACCACAATATGAGGATTTATAAATATTGGATAACCTACACTAAATTTTTTTTGTGATTATAACTAAATATGGATGGAATAGATTATCATTATATGTATGGATTTCATGATATGTTAGTACTTCTAGAATTCAAATTTCTTCTTACATTTATAGAGTAAGAGATGAATTGGAAATAAATAAGTCCATAAAAAATTTTTGAGATTGTGCTTATGAAATGGAACGAAATAATGTAAGTATATTTTCATATTTTTGGAGATAATAAATGAATTATTAAACTTGAGGAAATGAATATTGAAAAAGATTTATCCAAATAAATTCAATTATATTGAACCAATGGTTTTATAAATCATCATAGATTTACAGTTTTGAGGCCCTTAACATTCCATCTATCATTCACTTTCTTGTGATCTGTGATCTTTGTCACTATCTATAATTATTTATGCTTTTCATCCACATCCAATCTTCACTATGAACCTATATTTGTTATGAGTTATGTTGGGTTACTATTATGTTTTAATATCTCCCCTCAATAAGAAGTTTTCATATTCATTTTTACAAATTGTTTTTCGATGATAATAATTTTCATGTATTAAACATTTGATATCCCATATGATTTTTTGGAGAAAAATTTATTTTTAGGGGGTAGATTGTATCACCACGAGATTTTTTTAAATATATATTTTTGAATTAATTTACCCCTTCTGATATTATCCATTACACATAATACATAATAGATGTTTTTTAAAATAAAATTACCATGTTTAGCTTTTGTTTCATGACACACCATGTTTGGCCCTCCTTATATGCTACACTAATATAACATTATTCTAGACACAACAATGAATTGTCTTGTGTTACTCACAGTAATGAGTTTCAAATAAACAACATTTTGATATTATAATTATTTAAATAAGATAGTAATAACATAGACTATAAACATTGTAATATTAATAGAAAAAAATAATTTAAAACTATTATTTACAATTATTTACATAAATAAAAAATATTTATAACAAATAATACAATTTTTCATAAATTGTTTTTATGTTTGAAAATACTCTTTTCTCATTTGAACTACTTTGTTTGTGATTAGGTCAAAAATAATAAAATTAATTTTATAATTTTTATGAAATATAATTTGATAATATGAAATTAATATTTTAATTGATAATTTGAAAATTTTCTTGTGGTGAATTTCAGGGAATTTTCTAGAAAATGTCATATTTGGATGAATAGTGAAAAATGATGAATTTGAATTCAAAACTACTTTTTAGTCTATTTTATTTATAGTGTTAAATTATATATAAATTTCATTAAATGTTAATTTAGGTCATTTTTATATAAATTAACCCAATTTAGTTCATAGGAATCAATTTATCATTGATAACTGGATATAAAAAAATATTATAAATGTAATCATTTTCACTTAAAAACCCATTGTGGAAACAAGTATATGAGATTAATATTAAATTAATATTTGTATCATATGTGATTTTAATGTTGAAAAATGGACTCTATATTTGTAATTAGAATAATATATACTTTCTTATATGGTATTATTATTATTTTTATAAAAAGTATTAGTGAATGTAATTAAAATTAATTTTAGAGATTAAGGTAAAAAACATGAGTACTTTGTTGTTAGACATTAATTTAATGGAAAAAATGACCTATACACATTTCAAAAATAAATTTAACAAAAATATTAATACTATTTTACCTATTCTATTTTAATTTTAAAATTATTGGAGGCATATCTTTTAAGGGGTGCCTCTCAATATTGTTTACCTTTTTATATTTAAAAGAATGTCATTCCTCATCCATTATAAAAGGTAAATAACCCCCTCACTTCTTAAAACCTCCCAAAACACATTGGATCATCCAAACCCTGACCAAATTATCTTATAACACTAATTAATTCATCCTATAATCCTTACCATAGAAAAAAATACATCTAAGGAATCCCTTTTGTGAAAGCCAATAGGAGTTACTCACAGAAGATGTAACATCCTTCAATGAACACATTGTTTTTATTTCATTCCCAAACACACAAATTATAATTATTACTTTATTATATATTAAAAATAGTATAATAAATATATTTACATGTTGTTATGTAAATTTTTTAACTTATACGAACACACACTTCCCTCAAATGGGATACACAGTTGTTTGTTTGTACGGCGAACTACCGCCTCACGAACTGATGTCATTCATTCATCCATTTCCACATTTTATAGTCATGATTAATGGGGTAATATAAAATTGAGATTATATATATGATATTTATTATTTATTTATTTTTCATTTATTACTATAAAAACATACCTTCAAATTATCCATTTTCCGTAAATTTGATAACTTCATTCGATGACTTGTGGATTATCACCTCCTCAAAACAATGTTATTTTTCCACACATTATATGGTATGTATTAAGGAAATGTCTCGTAAATTTATATGATATAAATAAAATAGTAATTCTATTATAATTTTAATATATATATATTTCATTTACTTCCTTTCTTTCAATATGACAATAAAACGGAAATACTTTTCATTTGTACGTACATCCAACTATATCCATGAGTAGTGTATTCCATTTCATATCTCTATCCCTTATTGATTATTACAACTATTTATATTTTGAATATATATGATTTTTATATCACGTTTTATGTTATTGAAATAGGTAAATCATGATATATGTAAGTGGATCAAGAATTACAAGTCATGACATATCTGAAAAATAAAGAGGATATTACACAAAACATAACATTAACTCTGAATTGTTAATAAATAGCCAATATAAAGAAATAATATAATTATATATTGTATAATATATTAAAATATTTTTTTTCATTGATTTATAATAAATTTATATTTATTATACTGGATTTTGGAATGTGTATGATGAATGTCTTGGCTTATAGTAAAAGTTTTCTTATCCCACTTTTATTTCTGTGAGATATATTATATAATAACCACTTATTAATATTTTTTGGTGTATATAATAACATATTGTATGTTATATAATAAATTTAATTTATTTAATGATATAAAAACTGTTAATTGATGTTATTATTTCAGGGGTATCATGATTCACATGTTACTCATGTAGTAAGTGGATTTACAGTCTCGCTTCTATTTCTGCGAGACTTATAGAATAATCACCACTCGTTTGTTAGTTATCGAGTATATACTACCCCTAAATGTAATATATTATTATTATCCTTATATTTATATGTATTTAAATATCTATTTTATGATCTCCCTTCCCTAGGGTTTATGTTTCAAAAGTTACCAAATTGGTAAAGTAATTTTGTCCCAATTTTTCTTTCTTTGAGATACGTGTTATGTTATACACCTACTTTATTTTATAAGGTGTATATAATTCCCCTTTACATATTATATCATTAATAAAATTATTTTCATTAGGTTTAAATATTCATTTAATATCTTAATCTCATGTAGATAATGATTTAATTTTAAAAAATCAGTCAAAATTTACTGTTACAGTCTCATCATTTATCGGGATTATTTGTGATTATGCTTTAAATGAAGAAATATTATGACCCATATCTCAATAATTATAATAAATCCACTTATTCTATAGTTATTCATTATATATTATTATATTAGTACCATTTTTTCCACTCAATGATACTTAATGTAATTACTATGGTGTTTTATATAAATCTGACCTTGTTTCTCTATTTGGTCAGAAATATATTTTCATCAAAATCCATGGTTTATAAAATGTTTTTAAATGAAAATTTTTTCTCATTTTCAATTATAAGTATTTGAAAATTTTATTATGTTTTTTAAATTGTATAAATTTATTCAAATCCCCCATTATAATTTTCAATTTTATTTTCAAAATAATATGGTATTCAATATGTTTTCTATTTTATTATGTGTTTTTACAGTGGGAAGGATATTTTTCTGAAGAATTTTTTTAATGACCATTAAAAATTATTTTTTTTATAAGAGGAAATATATTTTTTATATATATTTTTTACAAGGGATAATATTAATAAATAAAATTCATATTTTTTCTATAATGGCTTAATTTTTGAAGACATGATATTTATGAGACCGATTTTCTTCCACGGGTTATAAAATGATAAAAGCTTACTAAAACCACTTTTTTTAATGATGTATTATTTTATGAAATTATAATGATTCATATCTCATTTCTAATTAGTATGATATTGTGAAATGTTTTATGATACACATTTGATTTCATGGGTTATGATATGAGGTTTATAATTCCCATGTATTTTTATGGTTCAGGATATGAGGAATGTTTAATTATACTGAGTCACATGAATGTATGAATTCATTACATGATGGGTGATACTTATATTTCCTTCCAATTAATTTGTTAATGATAAGTGGTATATGAGAATATGAGGGTACAGATGTTGTAGCACAAGTTCGAAAATAAGAGGGTGCAATAGTTGTAGATCAATCCTAAAAAAAGAGAGTGTACACGGGTTTTAGATCAACCCTCAAAACAATAGGGTACAATATTTTTAGCCCAATATCTAAATAATAGTGTACATGAATTATATAAAAATCCAGAAAACAAGCTGGTACATGTTTTTTATCACAATATTAAAGCAGGTACATAAGTGATTATCTAAATCCTAACATGTTAAGAAGGTCTTAATAGGTAACATTGAAAAAATATTTTATATTCTTATGTGTACAGAAAACATTCTATGTCATATTACTTTGTTATTCGCTCAAGGATTTTGAAATGGATTTACTTATGATTCATTTATTATGAACTACCAATACATATTGTATAACTCTTGATTATAATCTTTGATATGAAGAGTATGATATTCTAATGTTAGTATCTTGTTCTCATACCCTTTTTATCATGATATACATACATATCTCCCTTTTTTACCATTACAGAGAATTTTAGATGACCCCTTTCTTATGTTTCATTTCCACAAATTATGATGAATGGTTTTATATATCTTTAATAATGGTTAATATTTTTAAGGTATGTGTTGAAGATGATTCATCATGTTTGAAGATTATGTTTCCATGTTTACAAAGGAACTAAACTATAATGGTCCTTAGGAATGCATTTTGGTAATTTACTAAATACTCATCTAAAATGATAGAATATCCATGTATGTTATGATTAGGTAACTATATTTCAATTTATGAGTAACTTGGTGAGGTATAATATAGAACTCTTATTAACAAATGTTTTAATTATCCGTGTTTCCAATGGAACAATACCAATTTAACCTTGAGGAATCTATTTGTGTGATGTAATGAATGTTAATCTAAATAAATTTAATATATATGTCTAAAAATATTGCATCACTAAAGTTAAAGGGTTTGTAATTATTTATAATATAATGATATTTAAAGAAATATGGTGAATAATTTGACATATTTATGGTTGTATTTAAATTGAAATTTTATTATTGTTTTTAAAATATTTTTTATTAGGTTATTACTAATTGAAATGTGTGGGATACATTAATTTATTTGTCAATCACCATTGGGTTATGGGTATTATTGATACTGATGTAGTCAGTGATTATAACATGGATAGTCACCCTTTATTTGTGTGTGGAATATTTGTAAACCATAGCTAAACGAAAATGTAAATTGCCAATTGTGTGTTGGTATTCCTTGTAAAAATAGTGGCAAATCACTATTTTTAATCCAATTCCATCAATTTCTAGACACTCACCTTCCAATAAAACTTGTTCTTACGAGATAAGCCATAGTTGGTGAAAGAGAATATAAATTATTAAACAAATATATAATCAAATAAAAATTCCACAACCAAAAATATGACTATTTTAAAATCATTAAATAACCACTAATAACATAAATTAATCAAAAAAATAATCATTAATTACATACTCTAAGGAATCTTTAATCACAAAGGATCTTCTACCATTACTCGACCTCCCTAAATTTATACATCTATTCTAATAGTAAGGGAGATGAATGAGTAAGAATATGGAATTAAAAAAGTAAAACAATGCTGAAAATAAAATGATAGCGAAGACATTAGTGGAGATTCACCATTAGTAGTATACATGTGAAAAGTCCCACTCTAACATCAGCCTTATATTCTTTTTATAGAGGCAGAACATCATTCCCCGTTGTCTTTGTCAATATTTTGAGGATTTGTATTCTTTAAGTGATTGAAATGCTTCTTTTTATTTACAATATTTAAATATATATTATGATTATTGCATAAAAAATCAACATGATCCTTTATTAATTCTTGATCAAAATAATTTTTATTTTCTGATCCACATTTAATCCTCTAATATACTACATAAATGATGATGAAGAACCCTAAACTTCATTATTTTAATCTAGTTTATTATTCCATAATCATCTTATGATAAGCCTTGATCAATTTTTTATAATGTAAATTTTCCAACATGAGACCTAGAATAATTTATATAGGATAAATTTCATACATGTTTTAAAAAATATATGATGTATATATGAAATTTCATACATCATATCAATAATTAATCCATGTATATGAAATATCAAAATTGATAACAACTATCTCCCATGTATGAATTTTTCTATTAAAAATACTTGATCAATAAAATATCATATGATAGTTTAAAATAACATACAACATTATCTAATATCTTATGCATAGGTGAATTGTGATAAAAAAAACCAAAAAGTTCATTTTTCTAATGGAATCTCCAACTCGACTCATCAATTCTCTTATACATTCACCATAACACTATTTTCACATTCATATTTATTGACTGTAGTATAGTGTTCCCAAGATACTTTAATAAAAGTCCATACATGTTGATATAAACATGATCATTTTAAAGTAACATTCAAAAAAACCTATAATGTTATTCAAATACCAAAATAGTATGTTAAAATTTATTATAAATTTTATAGACATGAAATAAACATCTAAAAATATTTTTTTAATATGGTTAACTATTAAAAATTATTTTATTAATATAATTAATAAATAAGATGTTTATAGAATAATTTTATCAAAATGGTAGGAGTATAATGATGAATATCTATGTAAAATATATTTCAATCTTGTATTTACTGTAAATATAACAACTATAATAACTAATAGTTGATGTGGGTGTCTATATTTCCATAAATAAATAACTGGAATATAGAATTTTCTATGTCAACAATCAACATCATAAGTAGATAACATTTATAAAGGAAGATGACTCTTCGATGAATAAATAAATAACGTATTGAAAGATAATTATGAGTTGATCAAGGGGAATAAATAAATTATTATAACTTAAAATGGAAATTATGAAGTTATTCTAAAAAGGATAAAACATCTAGACAATCTATTAAGAGAATATGGTGATTCTATAATAAGGTCCATGGAGGATCTCATTATGAAAGAGTCTCAAGGAATATGTCTCTTTTACAAAAAAATAGTTGAGAAGAATTGAGAGGAAGAAAAATACATGATTATGGTGATTTAATAAAAATTAATAATAATTTATCAAGAATTTATATTAGGCATAGATTTCAAGAATGAATACCATGATGTTAAGGGTGCAAGGATTAATGAACACAAATATACTATAGAAACAATATATGACTGAAATAAAAAATAGTTAAAGATACCCAAAAATATTATAAATATAATATAAAATAATAATTATATAAGAGACAATAGCTCAACATGAATTATATACTCTTAGTGATTAATTTTAGGAAAATTTATTCCATAATCAAAGCTAATAAGAAAATCCAATGTGTACATTTTAATTTGTCAAGAAAAATAAAGGTGACACATGATGAAGGAAGACATTATGTTATGGGTGAAATGAGTATGAATTATCTTATGTAATTACCCATATAAGTGAAAATGGATATAGAGGAAGAAAAACTATACTCTTGGAGTTTTCAATGAAAAATAATAGAGATAAATTTTGGAGATAAATAATGTTCCTGAATAAACAAGTTGATTTAACTAATGGAACATTAAAAATGTGTTTTTATTATGGAATAGCCAGTCATGAAATAGACTTTTAAGGAGATATAATTATTGTTACGGAATATTTTTAAAGGAAACTATTTTCTAAATCAACCATACTCCATGAAAGGCAGTTCTAATCTAAATATGAAAATAAGAAGCCTTTAAATATGGTACTATAATCTTCTATTTAAATGGAATAATAAGAAACATCATGAGTGTGTTTCATGTAAGACAATGGCTGACCAGAATCAGAAAAATTATTGTTCCAATAACTCAAATAAAAAAATCTACCAAAACTTTGATTTTTACAAGATATTTTTTATATTTTTTAAAAATGGGAATATGAAATTGATCTACAGTACAAATAAAGGATAATGTATCGTTATTATTTCTTATATTCCTAAAAAACATAAATAGGGTGTAAACATAAAGAAAATAAGTTAAATGGGAAGCATATTTACTTATATAGAGGTAAAAAATAGATTATAATAAAATGTTCACAAATAACGATTGGTCTATAAAACATATTAGAAAAATTATGTGACCTACCTACTATGATAAAAAATGAATTTCCCATGAAGAAAGAATCACCATGGATTGGAAAGTCTTAGGTAGAATATATGGAAATTTAAGATGATATAAATTATGCCTACCATAGTGGTTTCACATTTCCATCTATAATGAAACAGGTGAAGGTTTTTTTGGATCACTTATATGGTAGAGGAAGTAGCATGAGGTATTCATATAAATTTAATCATCATAAGAATCATGAATAAGTGGGTTCAATAATTCAATGATAGGAATACACAAGATAATGATGATAAATTAAAATAAAGAAAAAATATATAATGAAATATACTTGAGTGGTGTCACTAAATTTTGGACTACTATCAAGTATTATATGAAAGGAAATGATAGTGAGTTGGGTCATCATGTCTAACAACAATTCTATACCTGAGGATTTTTGTGTGGAAAACCTTATACCAATGTTGTTGGATGCCTATAACAATTTTTTATGTTGTAAATTATTTAGGAGAAGGTACAATATATGGGATGTAGTGATATATACAAAAATAAAATATTTTTATTTTAGGGACTATTTTTATTAAGGGAGAAAAGATGGTGAATTTTAGTGAACGAATGTGTGGAAATTCAATATCAATTTTGGAGAATGTGTTTTTTATACATCAAATGGTTGTTTTCTATTATTTATTTATTTAGATCTAAAATCCCCAACTACTGGAAATACAGAATTTTCCAATGGTTTAGAACTGTTGGGAAAGGCTGCAAAACCGTTGGTATATGTTATACCAATGGTTCTGCAAACCGTAGGGAAGAAAGCTGTTGGAAAATCTTTTACCAACGGTTTATAGTGAACCCTTGGGATAGGGTGGTGAAAAATTACCATATCCCAACAGTTCTGGAAAACTGTTGGGAAAGCTTTTCCCCAATGGTTTACAACCGTTGGGATAGAGTCGAGAAAATTACCAAATTTTTCCCAATGGTTTGGCCAAACTGTTGGGAAAAACCCAAGGTCTCCTCTTTCCCAACAGTTTCTAAACCATTGGGAAAAGTTTTTTACCAACGGTTCATAGAACCATTCATAAATCAAAACCCAGACATGCTTTGCCAACGGTTTCAAACTGTTGGCATAGCCTCTGCTATGTAAAATTGCACAGCAGCTCTGTAATTTGCCCAGCAGATCTGCAATTTGCCCAGCATGTCTTATTTTCTGGATTCCCTCTCATTTTCAATCCAATTATTATACCTACAATAAACCAACACATACATATACAATTATTGTACTTGTAATAACCAACTAACACTTACATATAGAGAACAAATTCATACACATTTAACATATAATGATGGAACTATACACATCCATAATTAAATTACAATCCATAACGTAATTATAAACATACATAATTCATTTAGAATTAAATTTAAAATTTAGATTACAATTATATGTGGAATCTGGAAGTCAATTCATAAATTGATCGGTTTTTTTGTATACCATATATTTTTACCTGAAATGAAGTCCATTTTAAACAAAATACATACACCTGGACTGGTGGCGGCCACACCACGCCTCATATTGAGGTAGGGTTGACTCTTACACATCACATATGACCCATGGATCATTGTGATAAAGTATAGACACAATCTGATTGCATTTGGTCAGTTTTACGTATTCCAGTTGATGTTTTTCAATTAAAATGATGTCCTTTTGAAACAAAAGGAAAGTACTTTGAGTGGTGTCGGCCATACCGCATCTCAGATTGAAGCAGGGTTGATTCTTACACGTCACATATGACCCATGGATCGTTCTCCTATAGTTTCAACAGAAACCGAATGCGTTTGGTCGATTTTCCATATGTACTTAAAATGTTGTCCATTTTAAACAAAAGAGATCCACTTAGAGTGATTCCGGTCACACCATGCATCCGATTAAGGCAGGGTTGACTCGTACACGTCACATATGACCCATGGATCATTGTGCTAAAGTATCAACACAATCCGAATGTGTTTGGTCAGTTTCTCGTATGTCAGTTGATGTTTTTCACTTAAAATGACGTCCTTTCGAAACAAAAGACAGACACTTTGAGTGGTGGCGGCCACACCGCGCCTCAGATTGAGGCTGGGATGACTCATACACATCACATATGACCCATGAATCTTTTTGATAAATTATCGACACAATTCGAATGCATTTGGTCGATTTTTTGTATGCCAGTGGATGTTTTTCAATTAAAATGACGTCCTTTCGAAACAAAAGGCAGACACATTGAGTGGTGTCAGCCACACCGCGTCTCAGATTGAGGCGGAGTTGATTCTTACACGTCACATATGACCCATGAATCGTTCTCCTAAAGTTTCAACGGAAACCGAATGCGTTTGGTCGGTTTTCTGTATGTACATAAAATGTTGTGCATTTTAAACAAAAGAGAGCCACTTAGAGTGATTATGGAAACACCGTGCCTATGATTAAGGTGGGGTTGACTCGTACACGTCACATATGACCCATGTATAGTTGTGCTAATGTATAGATACAATCCAAATGCGTTTGGTCAGTTTTCTGTATGCCAGTTGATGTTTTTCACTTAAAATTACGTCCTTTTGAAACAAAAGACAGACACTTTGAGTGGTGTTGGCCACACTGCGCCTCGGATTGAGGCGGGGTTGAATTTTACACGTCACATATGACCCATGGATCGTTTTTCTAAAGTATCGACACAATAAAAATGTGTTTGGTCGGTTTTCGGTATGCCAGTTGATGTTTTTCAATTAAAATGACGTCCTTTTGAAACAAAAGGCAGACACTTTGACTGGTGCTGGCCACACCGCATCTCAGATTGAGGTGGGGTTGATTCGTACACGTCACATATGACCCATGAATCATTCTCCTAAAGTTTCAACGGAGTTTGAATGCTTTTGGTCAGTTTTCCGCATGTAATTAAAATATTGTCCATTTTAAACAAAAGAGAGCCACTTAGGGTGATTCTGGCCACACCGTGCCTCAGATTAAGGTGGGGTTGACTCGTACACGTCACATATGACCCATGGATCATTTTTCTAAAGTATCAACACAATGAAAATGCGTTTGGTCGCATTTCCGTATGCCAGTTGATATTTTTCACTAAAAATGACGTCCTTTATAAACAAAAGATAGACACTTTGAGTGGTGGCGGCCACACCGCGCCTCGGAATGAGGCGGGGTTGACTCATACCCATCAAATTTGACCCATGGGTCATTGTGCTAAAGTATCGGCACAATCCAAATGTTTTTGGTCAGTTTTCCGTATGCCCTTTGATGTTTTTAACTAAAAATGACGTCTTTTTGAAATAAAAGACAGACACTTTGAGTGGTGATGACCAAACTGTGCCTCAGATTGAGGCGGGGTTGACTCGTAAACATCACATATGACCCATGGATTGTTGTGCTAAAGTATCGACATAATCCGAATGCATTTGGTCGGTTTTCCGTTTGCCAGTGATGTTTTTCAATTAAAATGATGTCTTTTTAAAACAAAAGGCAAACACTTTGAGTGGTGCTAGCCACACCGCATCTCAGATTGAGGCGGGGTTGATTCATACATGTCACATATAACCCATGGATCATTCTCCTAATTTTTCAACGGAAACTGAATGCGTTTGGTCGGTTTTCCATATGTACTTAAAATGTTGTCCATTTTAAACAAAAGAGAGAAACTTAGAGTGATTATGGTCACACTATGCCTCCGATTAAGGTGATGTTGACTCATACACATCAAATATGACCCATGGATTGTTGTTCTAAAGTATCGACACAATACAAATGCATTTTGTCGGTTTTCTGTATGTCAGTTGATGTTTTTCACTTAAAATGACGTCCTTTTGAAACAAAAGACAGACACTTTGAGTGGTGGCAGCCACACCGCACCTCAGATTGAGGCGGGGTTGACTCGTACACATCACATATGACCCATGAATCGTTTTTCTAAAGTATTGATCAAATCCGAATGCGTTCGGTCAGTTTTGCGTATGCTAGTTGATGTTTTTCAATTAAAATGATGTCCTTTTGAAACAAAAGGCAGACACTTTGAGTGGTTCCGGCCACACCGCGTCTCAGATTGAGTCGAGGTTGATTCTTACATGTCACATATGACCCATGAATCATTCTCCTAATGTTTCAATTGAAACCGAATGCGTTTGGTCGGTTTTCCATATGTACTTATAATGTTGTCCATTTTAAACAAAAGAGAGCCACTTAGAGTGATTCTGGCCACACCGTGCCTCCAATTAAGGCGGGGTTGACTCGTGCATGCCACATATGACCCATGGATCGTTGTGATAAAGTATCAAAACAATATAAATGCGTTTGGTCAGTTTTCCGTATGCCATTTGATGTTTTGCACTTAAGATGACGTCCTTTTGAAACCAAAGACAGACACTTTGAGTGGTGGCAGCCACACCGTGCCTCGGATTGAGGTGGGTTTGACTCATACACGTCACATATGACCCATGGATCATTGTTCTAAAGTATCGACACAATCCGAATGCGTTTGGTTAGTTTTCCGTATCCCAGTTGATGTTTTTCAATTAAAATGACATCCTTTTGAAACAAAAGGCAGACAGTTTGACCGGTGCTAGCCACACCGCGTCTTAGATTGAGGCGGGGTTGATTCTTACACATCACATATGACCCATGAATCTTTCTCCTAAAGTTTCAATGGAAACTGAATGCGTTTGGTCGGTTTTCCGTATGTACTTAAAATGTTGTCCATTTTAAACAAAAGAGAGCCACTTAGAGTGATTCTGGCCACACCGTGACTTAGATTAAGGCGAGGTTGACTATTAAACGTCCCATATGACCCATGGATCGTTTTTCTAAATTATCGACACAATACGAATGTTTTTGGTCTCTTTTCTGTATGCAAGTTGATATTTTTCACTTAAAATGACGTCCTTTTGAAACAAAAGACAGACACTTTGAGTGGTGGCGGCCACACCGCGCCTCCAATTGAGGTAGGGTTGACTTGTACACGTCACATATGACCCATGGATCATTTTTATAAAGTACCAACACAATTTGAATGCGTTTGGTCAGTTTTCCGTATGCCAATTGATGTTTTTCACTAAAAATGGCGTCCTTTTGAAACAAAAGACAGACAATTTGAGTGGTGGCGGCCACACCGCGCCTCGGATTGAGGCGGGGTTGACTTGTACATGTCACATACGGCCCATGGATCTTTGTTCTAAAGTATTGACACAATCCGAATGCGTTTGGTCAGTTTTCCATATGCCAGTTGATGTTCTTCAATTAAAATGACGTCCTTTTAAAACAAAAGGTATAAACTTTGAGTGGTTCCAGCCACACCATGTCTCAGATTGAGGCGGTGTTGACTAGTACATGTCACATATGACCCATGAATCGTTCTCCTAATGTTTCAACAGAAACCGAATGCGTTTGGTCGGTTTTCCGTATGTACTTAAAATGTTGTCCATTTTAAGAAAAAGAGAGCCACTTAGAGTGCTTTCGGCCACACCGTGCCTCAGATTAAGGCAGGGTTGACTCGTACATGTCAGATATGACCCATGGATCATTGTGCTAAAGTATTGACACTATCCAAAGGCGTTTGGTCAGTTTTTCATATGCCAGTTGATGTTTTTCACTTAAAATGACGTCATTTTGAAACAAAAGACAGGCACTTTGAGTGGTGGCGGCCACACCGCATCACGGATTGAGGCGGGGTTGACTTGTACACGTCACATATGAACCATGGATCGTTGTGATAATGTATCAACAAAATCTGAATGTGTTTGGTCGGTTTTCCGTATGCCAGTTGATGTTTTTCAATTAAAATGACGTCTTTTTGAAACAAAAGGCAGACACTTTGAGTAGTGGCAGCCACATCGCGCCTCAGATTGATGCGGGGATGATTCTTACACATCAAAAATGACCAATGGATCGTTATCCTAATGTTTCAATGGAAACTGAATGTATTTGGTATGTTTTCCATATGTACTTAAAATGTTGTCAATTTTATGAGAATCCTCATGTGTCTACTAGTGGAATGGTATTTACATAAAATCTTGTTGATATTTATATAAAATATTTTTATATCATTATTAGTATGGATTATATTTTAGTTTATCATGCTATGATACATTTCGGAGCTAACAATGTCATGCCCAATGAATACATCTCTTTTATAACATACCAAGAATCTAGGATATTGATTAGATGTGTAAATTTGATTTTCATTGAGTATCGTGATGAAAATAAATAAAATATAGATTATAGATTTTCTAGTATTAAATGAAATCAAGGAGGGTGGGGGGGCTGTCCGGCGGGGCTGTTCGGGGGGGCTGTCCGGTGGGTGTCCGGGGGGCTGTCTGGGGACCAAGGAGGAGGGTGGGGGCTGTGCGGGAGGCTGTCCCGGGGGTGTTTGGGGGGTTGTCCGGGGTCCGAGGAGGAGGGTGGGGGGGCTGTCTGAGGGGATATCTGGGGGCTGTCCGGGGGGCTGTCCGGGGTCCAGGGAGGAGGGTGGGGGGCTGTCCGGGGAGCTGTTCGGGGAGCTGTTCGGGGGTGTTCGGGGGGTTGTCCGGGGTCCATGGAAGAGGGTGGGGGGTTGTCCGGGGGCCTGCCTGGGGGGATGTCTGGGGGGTTGTATGGGGTCCAGAGAGAAGGGTGGGGGGGCTGTCCGGGGGCTGTTCGGGGAGCTGTCTGGGGGGCTATCCGGGGGTGTTCGGGGGGTGTTCGGAGGGTTGTCTGGGGTCCAAGGAAGAGGGTGGGGGGCTGTCTAGGGGGTAGTCTGGGGGGCTATCCGGTGTCCAGGGAGGAGGATGGGGGGGGGGCTGTCCGGGGGGCTGTCCGGGGGCTGTCTGGGGGGCTGTCCGGGGTCCAGGGAGAAGGGTGGGGCACTGTCCGGGGGCTGTTTGGGAGGCTGTTCGGGGGGTGTTCGGGGGGTTGTCCGGGGTCAAGGAAGAGGGTGGGGTGCTATCCGGGGGCTATTTGGGGGGCTGTCCGGCGGGGCTATCTGGGGTCCAGGGAGAAGGGTGGGGGGTTGTCCAGGGTCCAGGAAGGAGGGGGGGTTCCCAAACACACAACCACTAAAAGACAACAGCATCCATAAAAACAGATAATATATAAAAATAACTCAACTCCAATATTGTACTACGAGTCTAGATAAAACCAACAACTAGAATAGATTAAATATCAAATCTTAGTAATATCAGTCAAAAATGTAATGGATCAACTTGTCCCACATCACCGTCACCATCATCACCATCATCATCACCCTTATCCTTGTCCCCATCATCGTCCTCACCCTCCTCCTCTCCCTCCTCTTCCGAATCAGACTCCTCACCATCATCATCGTCAAGCTGGACATCGTCCTAACCACCACAAGAACTGCCACCTAGTGCACCATATATAGAACTTATTGATGACATATACTCCTCAAAAGCTGGGCTGGCCTCTGCTGGAAGTGTTGGACGTAGAACTTCAATAAATTTCATAAATGCACTATTTTCCCTAGAAGACTATTCTGCCATCTCTGTGGCCCTTTTCTCAGCATGTTCTTCATGTGCCCTAGCTTTCTGTAGCTCAGTGGCACTACATCTTGTACCTAAGGAAGCCCAATACCTCATCGGGGCTATCCTAGTTCGGCAACGTACTCTGCTAGGATGCTCCTCTCCCAACACCTGATGTAAGTGATCTGTTGGCCCAAAATTGTCTGGTTTGTGGGCATCGAGGGCCTCTAAAGCAGCCTGTTACAAATATAAATACATCATTAAGTTACAAAATAGATATTAAAATATAAAATCAACAGATTAAGACTTACAATCTGCTGCTGAGTCACTTCATTGATGGCACTTCCATCATTTTTCCGTCTACTCGAGCAAAAGAGTTTTGCTCGAGGCACACGTCCTTCAATATTTTTTATTTTCCTCTACAATGACATTGAAAACTACAGTTATATGAAAACATTAACAAACTATTAAATAATTGAGTAACCAAAAGAAAGTGTAAGTCGTAAAGAAAAATTATAAACAATTTTCATACCTGCTTCCTCTCATGATCAGGCATTGTTGTGCGTCCCAGTGTGTGGTGGTATTTTTTTGCATCAATGTTCTTTTTATTTTTTCCAGATAATTCCTAAATAAAATTCAAAAATGCAACAAATCGTAGTAATGAAAAACATGAAAGTTATTATTTAAATACCTCAAATGTCATTCATACCTTAAACTGGGTACTCGTCCAATGAGTAATCATCTGACGATACTGCTCTATAAGACAATCATCCACCACTGGTACCGCCTCTAACTCAGTGCCAACTCTAGGAACCCAGCCAATATACAACTCATACTTGTAGTCTCTCCAAAACTCGCCTAAATCCTTTAGACGTTCCGTTCGTACACCCTCACCATCGGGAAAATTTAATAGAAGCTGAAATCAAAATATTAATTCATATAAATACAAAAATAATTCATGGCATTAACTAGAATAGATTTTTTTACCCATATCTATTCCCAAGCTCTATCCTTGACCTCATGTGGATAATGTCTCCATGATAGCGGGTTAACAGGAATGATATCGGAGTATTTGGCAAGCGTCACCAAAAAACTCCGACATTGCTGCCCTGTTTTCTCAACCATTTGGTTGTATTCATTATAATCCACCATAACCTATGTGCGGCAGTTCCACACCGAATGCATGCGTTTAAGATGTATCTATCATGAAAGAAAAACAAATATTTTATCAAATCATGTTATAATGAAAATAAAAATTGCTATGAAATTTTTTTAGGGTTCTATAAATATACATGTGTCGGTCTGATCAATGAGCACCGCTGGATCCACAGAAACTGATGGAACACCCTGTGGTGGAACGGGAGTCGAAGACGATGGAATATAGAAGCTCAGAGAGATAGAAGTAGAGGGAAAAGAAGATGGGACAACCGTATGACCGGATGCTGAATGGGGAGTGGGAATCATCATGGGATGTGAAAATGATGGGCCAGAAGATGCATAAGGTAGCAAAAACATGGGAGGCCTAAATATCCTGTGTGTCCCTAACGACACATTGGGATCAGAATGTGGGAAGGATGACATGTTAGTGGGAGGGGTAGGGTCTATTCGGGCACGTGCATGTGATCGTCCACATACGGTACGAACCTTCCTTGTACCACCGGCCTGAGTACTAGGACCAGTACTAGGATCCTCGTCGAATAACTATTGACGTATAGGTGGATCCTACAAAAATGTTTACAAAAAAATTAATCACATGACATTATATGTTCTTTATATATATATATATATATATTTGAAATAAATTACTCACTATAGGAACTAATGGTGGAACGCCCATCTCCGCCATTCGACGATTGTTCTCCATTATTTTTTTCCTTCATCTCTCTTCAATTTTCTACATTTCCTACTTTTGAAATAAATATGTAATTAATTAGAAAAAGGAAAATAATGTGTAAACAAAAAAACTAAATATATGAGGGAATAGGGGGATTCATTAATAATTTATCTATCACTTGTTTTAGAAGATCTTGAATGAATTTAATAAATCATACAAGTTTTAATGTTCACCATGTTAGAAATATTGTTCGACTACGTTTGAATACAGAGCAATTCCAAATTAGAAAATGAAATTCAAATAAAACAGCAACCAATAAACATTGAAAATTTACATAACGATCAAGTCAGCTAGAACATATTTGTGATCAACACTAAATCAATTTGAATATTACCAACCTTAACAACCCAACTCGAGGTAAACCAAAAGAATTCAGAAGAGGGATAAATGATTCTATAAATTTTCAACCACAACTTTAGGTTCACAATCAACTCTGAAAATTGAGATATTGGAGTCATCAAAAGAAATAAATGGATTGGTTCCAATGGAAATAGGGACAGTGTCAATTCCATCATCACCATCATCAAAAATATGTCTTCGAATTACTTCAACTATTACACCAAATTCAGGTTGAAGTTGATCTTTGACATAAAAAACTTGTTTAGCCATTGATTCCAACTCATATGGTTATTCGGTAGCAAGAGTGTGAGTCATATTAATTACTCGAAATCCATAATCATCAATAAATGTGCCATGTCTCGTCAACGAATCAAACCAATGGCATTTCATTATTCTGACTCATCCATGAGAGTAATAATCGAATATTATTATTTTCTCAATGACTCCATAATCACCCACATTTTAAAATCACGAACTACTATCTGATGCACTGGCATAACAATCTGTTGTGGCAGTAACCATAACACCATAATATTGTGTTCTCATGTTCTTTTCTCGTTCAGTGACAATAAATTTGTACCCATTGATAATAATTTATTTACAGTCACGAACCACGGTATTATGACCAAAAGCCAAGCTCTTATTTCCTCAGAGACAAATTCAGCAGACAAACTCAATACTTGTAATATAAATGACTGTTAAACTTAATTAAATATTGAAATAATTAATTTAAACACTAATATTTTTAACTTCAATTTTAACCAAGCACAGAACTCTTTTCTATGCAAAGTCTCTCTCCTTCTCAAAGATAAAGAACGATGATTCCAATTTATCATTGTTTTATGTTCCCTGTAGATAAAAAAATATGAATAGTCTTACAGATATATATGTAAGATATACATAATCAATTTAGTAACCTGATATAGTCATCGAACAAATCGCAGTTGAACAAAACTGTGTGATGTGCCATCTCCCGCTCTTCATGGCTTAATGTATTCAATGTATATGATCCATGAATTCCTCTTATTTGAGGAAGTGATGGAAAACCGGGTTCAATCTTCTCATACTATTCATCTTCATTTCTCATTGGTCTGTTCAATCTTGTAGTAAGTTCAGACAAATACATCGAGCAGAAATCCATACATTCTTGAGCCAGGTAACCGTTCACGATAGAACCTTTAGGATGATTTCTGTTTCGGACATAAGACTTTAATGTGAACATATTTCTTTCAGTTGGATACATCCAACGAAAATAAACAGGTCCTCTGATAAGTATTTCAATGGGAATATGGACAGTTAGATGCATCATGCATGTGAAAAATTGTGGAGGAAATATTTTCTCTAACTCACACAAAATTAATGGTGCATCTATCAACATTTTTTGCAGAAATACTTGGAAAACTTCTTAGCACAAAGATCTCTAAACAAATGGCACAACCGAATAATAGTCACCCTTACATTATTGGACAAAAGATGACGGATTTCTATTGGAATCAACTCATGGATTAGAACGTGATAATCATGAGTCTTCAAAGATTTTAGATTCAACTCTCTTCTATTGACCCGTTTAGATATGTTTCTTGAATAGCCATCATGAACTCTAATAGTCTCTAATACTTCTAGAAATTTTTTTTCCCCTAGATTTCATCACATAAGAAGCACATGGAAGTTTCCATTTATTTTCACTAATACGCATAGGATGAAATTCTGGTCTGATGCCCCAATCCACCGAGTCACGCTGAGATCATAAATCATCTTCTGTCTTCCCCTTGACATTTAGAAGAACTGAAAGCAACATTTTTCATATATTCTTTTCAATATGCATTATGTCTAAGCAATGACGTAACAAATTGGTTGACTAATAAGGAAAATCAAAAAAAGATACTCCTCTTCCTCCAATTGTAATAGGTTTCAGTGGAAATATTCTTTTTCTTTCCAGATTTCATTTGACCCTTCCCGAACGAAAAACTGAAATCTTTCAATTCATTAAGCACATCAGTTCCATACATACACTGAGGTGGATCATCGGTCTCTATGGTATTATCAAATCTTCGATGATTTATTCTATATGGATGATCCTTTAGAAATAATCGTTGATGTCCCATAAGACTGAAACTACAGCAATGTTTCAGTATTCTGGATCATGTATTCTTTATACAAACTAGACATGATAGTTTTCCCTCCGTGCTCCATCCAGCCATCATTGCATAAGCCGGAAAATCATTCATCATCGACATAAGCACATCACGCATCAGAAATATGTCTTTCGAACATGCATCGTATGTGCGCACACCCACATCCCAAAGAAGTTTGAACTCTTTTATTAATGGTTTCATGTATACATCAATATCAATTTCAGGATCATAAGGACCAGATATGAGTATACTCATGAAAGTGAAAGGTTTTTTCATACACAACCATGGGGGAAGATTATAAATGTTTATAAAAACTGTCCATGTGTTGTGCGAAGTAAGCATCTACCCAAACAGATTAAAACTGTCACATGAAAGACCCAACCTCACATTACGCACGTCAGCTACAAAATCCAGATGTCGAGCATCAAATCTCTGCCATGAAAATCCATCTGCAGGATGAACCAACTCATCATTAGTCTTCTTTCTATCAGTATCATTCCATCTCATTTTTATTGATATGTCATCAGACATAAAAATATTCTGGAGTCTGGGGATCAATGGAAAGTGCCACATTACTTTTTGTGGAATGTGGGATAGTGTTCCATCAGATTTTGACTTCAAGCGGGATGTTCCACATTTTATACAATCATTTTGTTCAGCGGTTTCCTCCCACAATAAACATCAATCTTTCGGGCAAGCATGAATTTTGTTTCTTGAAAATCCAAGTTCCTCAACTAACTTCCATGCCATATAGAGGTTTGAGGGAATATCTGCATCATCTGGAAGTAAATCCTTCAAGAGGGTAAGAATTTAATCGATTTCTGTATTAGAAATCCCATACATAGTTTTACCATGAAACAATCAGATTAAAAATTACATCTTTTTCATTTTATCGCATTGTCGATATACTGGAGTCATGGTAGCATCATATAATTTTTTCACCCTATCAATATCATCATTTTCACTAGATGCATCAGCTGTCCTCATATTGAAGTCTTCTTGAGTCGAAATCCTTTCCTTTTCATGATGATGAATAAACGAAAACTGATCATCTTACAAATTCTCCATTCCAATCCTTTCATTTCGATAATAACCAATTTCAGATTTCATTTTATCCCCATTGTTATACCACACAAAGTAGTTTACTTGAAAACCATTTTTGGTTATGTTGTAGCTGACTTATTCACATCTCAACTAAGGTATACCAACACAATTGGAACATGGGCAGTGTATGCGACCAGTATCTGAAGCATTTTGAAATGAAAAATCTATAAATCTCTACAAATTGTTTTGAAAATTGATTGAGATCCGATCAGTTTCATACATCCAACTTCTTTCCATTCTGTAAAAAAATTTATATAAGTCATTTTTTCATAAAAAATTCAATAGGATTGAAATTTAATAGAAAATACGTTTAAGTAAATGATAAAGGTAGGAGTTTCTAGTTGATTTAGTGAACTATTAAAACAATGTAAAGATATACTAATTAATTCAGTTATGTGTGCCTAGATTTGAGGTGAGATGTGTTTTGTAATTTTTTCATTTATCAAATACCAAGAAGATGCCATAGACCTGATAAAACATTGTTCAAGATATTACAAGTGAAGGATTTTCATGAAATATGCAGAATGTGTAAAGAGAGTTTTTTGAAAAAGTTATTGATTATAAAAATTTGAAATATTGTGAAATGTTAGTACATTTCATAACACCCAATCTAAAGTCCACAAGAAGTACGATATCACCCCACTAAAAAAAAGGAAAACCACCTACCCCACTACCCAAACCATGTCAATTACCTCAATGAGGGCTTCTATGTCTATATTTGGGAAGAGGTTGAAGGAGTCTAACTTGGATGGGGGAGTTGCAGCCGATCAAATGGAAGACCTTAGGTTAGGGTTCACCTGCGCGGGGGATTCTGGAAATCGGGAAAAATTAAGAGTTATTTGCTTCTGTGTAATCGGGGGAAGGCTGTCCATGGGGGTGGCGGGGTTGTCCAAGGGGTATGGGGTGTCCAGGGGGGTGGGCAGGCTGTCCACGATGGTGGAAGGGCTGTCTATGGGGGAGGGGGTTTCCAGGGGGTGGGCGGGCTATCCACGGGGGTGGGGGTGGGGGGGCTTTCCAGGGGGTACAAGGTGTTCAAGGGGTGGGGGTGTCCGAGGGGGTGGGGGAGTGTCTACGTGGTGGGCGGGCTATCCACGGGGTTGGGGGCTATCCACGGAGTAGGGGGTGGGCGGGCCTTCCACAGGGGTGGCGAGGTTGTCCAGGGGGTACAAGGTGTCCAGGGGGGTGGGCGGACTATCCACGAGGGTGGTAGGGCTGTCCAGGGGGTAGGGGGTGTCCACGGGGTGGGCGAGCTATCCACAAGGGTATGACTGAGATCTATAAGATTTAATTGGGTTTTCATTCATGTTATGAAAAAAAAATATGGGTGTTATGGATTAGAATAGTATTTTTTAGTGAAAATCCAATTTGGTAGGATTAGTGACTTGATAACATGATGGTATCAAGATTGCAATTGGGAAAATGTTGGGGCATTGGATTCTAAAAGGCTCCCACAACCTTCCAAGGATATATTATTTGTAGAAAAATGTGTTGTGGGAGAAAGAATTCATCCTATATAGTTGATGTCACTTTTAGATCATGTGATGCCTTACTCATCAAGATGACTAGACAAGAACCAAAACCAAAGAGGCCTCAAAACTATCCAAATCTCTAGATGTGATGAATTCCCCGTGCTTATTGGTGAACTATGGAAGTGATGACTTCCCACCTACACAGCCCCCCTCCCCACCTCACCCCAATAGACTCCCCCTGCACAACCCCCCTCCCATCCAATGACTACACAACCCCCCCCCCCCCACCTACACCCCCACTTGAACAACCCCCCTCCCTCACCCCCCACCTACACAGCCCCCTCACATCCACCCAATGCACCCCCCCCCCCACCTGCACCCCCCACCTGCACAACCCCCCTCCCCCCACCCCACCCCCACCCCCATCTATACACCCCCAACCTTACCCCCCAACATACTCCCACCTGCCCATCCCACCCCCAACCCACACACTCCACTCCCCACACCCACTTGCATAGCCACCCCCCCCCCCACCTACACCCCCCCCCCCCCCCCATTTGCACAACCCCCCTCCCCCACCCCCACCAACATAGACCCCCTCCCCCCACCAAGACCTGTACACCCCACCCCCACCTCACCCCCAACAGACTCCCACCTGCCCAGTCCCCCCCCAACCTGCCCACTCCCCTCCCCCAACCTACTTGCACAGCACCCCCCTCCACTTTCACCTCCCATATGAACAGCCCCCCCCCCCCTCCCCCACCCCCACCTGCACAACCCACCCCCACCCCCCACCTGTACAACCCCACCTCACCCCCCCCCAACAGAATCTGACCTGCCCAGCCCACCCCCCCAACCTCTACACTCCCCTCCCCCCCACCCCCACCTCTACAACCCCCACCTCACCCCCCCCCCCCCAACAGACTCTGACCTGCCCAGCCCACCCCCCCCCCCCCAACCTCTAAACTCCCCTCCCCCTCACCCACTTGCAGAACAACCCCCCTCCACTTGCACCCACACCTGCACGACCCACCCCTCCCCCCACCCCCACCTGCACAACCCACCCCTCCCCCACCTGTACAACCCCCCACCTCAACACCCCACCGGAACACCCCCTCCCCCCACCTAAACACCCCACCAGCACACCCCCTCCCCCCACCTACTACACCCCCAGCACCTCCCACCAGAACAAAAACAGAAAACAAAAAGAGAACAAAAAATTGATTCACACATGACACCAGAACAAAAACAGAAAACAAATAACAAATCGAATTGAAATTGTTGGGTATACCATACTGCACGAACCTTAGGTTTAAGCCAAATCAAAATAGGAAAAAAAATTAGATGCAAAACATTAAACATAACGTACTACTTACAGATTTGAAGTGTAGAACAAAACAACTTTGTGATTGTATATGGATCTGGTGGAATGATTTTCCAAGCGAGAGAGATCTTAGGTCTCAACTTTAGTAGTTCAATCGCGTGGATGGGATATTGGGTTTGTTGGGATTTTAGGGGAAAACATTCCCAATGGTTTTTTAAATTTGTTGGGAAAGGTGAGCTTTACCAACGGTTTACACAAACCATTGAAAAAGCCTTCCTATGTCATGGCCTTTACCAATGGTTTTTACAAACCGTTGGGAAAGGGAGAAAAAATTGTAGATTTCCCAACGGTTTCTTCAAACAGTTGGGAAATACTTGTTTTATACCCCTATACCAACGGTTCTGTTGAACCATTGGCATACAAGCATTGGGAAAACCCATCTTCCTAGTAGTTTCCACCAACAAGGGAGTGTTCAAGGTATAAATGTTAGTGGGAGTTTCTAGAATATGGTATGTAATAAATCTTGAAAATATTTCTTTCACTAGAGTTTTATAAATTGATTATTTATCCTATATTAAAATATATTGGATGAGTTATTTCAATATTATCCTAAAGAGGTAAGATGTTTTTATAGAACTGAATTTCATTTTGGATTTTCACAAACCCAAAGGGGAATAATGTTTGATAAAAAATGGTTAGATAAAAATACTAAGAATTGTTTTTTGTTATCATTCTATTTCCTGGTTCATTATTTTGTTTTAATAATAAGGTGTCTGGTCTATCGAATGAGGAATTAAAAACAGTTATCCAATAATTTTGAAATATTATGGTGGTTTCGTGTGTTTAAAAAAATTGGTGTTAGACATTAGATTATTTGAAAGGATTATTATGTTTTCATTGGTTTTTGTTTTTCTCGAGTATAAGTGATTTCATGAATGTCACAATGTTTTAAAATAGTTAGATCATGGGTCATAAAATTTCATCATTTCTAATGTATTTCTTCCTCCACACTCATTTTTGTCACTAAATTAAATCTTTTAACCAAAAGTTGGTCACTGGTACATTACCAATGACATATTTGAAAATATATAAGTTTAGAGGATGGGTAGTAAGGCTCACTAATCCCATTTCAGGGGGTGATTTCCAACTCCATGAAACTCACATAGATTTAAGATATGTTATTGAATACATTTAAAATCTTTATATGGGACTTATTACAACCATTCCAATTATATGATTAAAACCATATGATTATGCGAGCTACTTCTTGAATTATGTGTTCTTAATTATTCTATTATTATATTTTGGTGATTTTTTATAGATATAATTTGTCACTCTTATGTTTATTTACCATAGGGGAGGAAGTGGATGTATTGGATTTGTGTTTTAATCTCATAGAGGAATCATAGGTATCTTTTGAGAACCAAAATCAAAACCCATGTAGTTTGATTATTGTATAACGGGGAAATTACTTTGGTTTTATATCTCAAAGAGGAATTGCACACATCCTTTTATGAAGAGGAACAATAATAGGTTTAGTTTGGTAGAGAAAGACTTAAATATAATAAATGGTTCTACATAATTGGATCATGTGGGGTTGACTAATTTAGGCTTACCTAATATGAGTCAATACTTTTATGGACCATTGATGAAATTAATCACATGGAAATATAACCCTTTTATATGGAAAATATATGGTTAGCTATTACACCTATGATAAAGTCCTTTAATGGAGAAACATTCAACATAATAATGGGATGATCATCGTAGGTATCTAAGAACATAGGAGACATTCACAGGGTAATAACTAAGAGACTATAAAATACAAGTCACATTACTTTAGAGCATTCCATTATTGTTGAAAGGGGCCTTGCATACTGAGGTTTTCTCGAAGAAATTCTAATATCACTAAATGGGTGATGAAAATAGATCATGCGAAGATTAAACATGATATACCCTATGATACCTGGCCTAGTTGGTGTGTTTGGTGAAGTTGTGTTTTGGGGGTTACACCAAGGAGGATACCCATATATGGGAACCCAAAAGAGTATACTAAATCACAATATATAAAGTGCTAAAATAAATATATGAAATCTTGAAAAAAAATTGGTACCATTGGGGCATACAACTTGTGGGATTCCCATATATCATATCCAAGAGTAATATAGAGACTCATGGTAAAGAATAACATCCAAAAATAGAATCTCAACATAAGGTAAATGTGAGGGAATTATATATAGGTGCTTCTCGGAAGTCCCTGACCAAGTGAGTATCTTGGACAAAAGAATTAAGGATAAGGGTCTTACAACTTGTAAGATATCGGGTTAAGATTAATCTAAGAGGATCATCTGACCATGACACATAGTGCCTTACAAAACAAGAATAATTTATCTCCAAAAAAGATATATAAGGGAAGACACATTGAGAGAAATCAAAATCAGTGAATATGATAAGAATACCCAAAGGAAGAATCTTGACTCAAGGATTAATGATGAACCCAAAATAAGAATATCTTTTATAGGTGTTTAAATGAATATTCAAGGCTCTCGCATATGCATATTCCTGTAGAATAATTCCATTATTTATCAAAAAATAGATATATAAATATGATCAAGTGGGTCATTTTTTATTATTTAGAAGCTATTGGAGGACATGGTAATATGGGAGTCTCTCAATTATCTAAAAGGTTTATGTGATTATATGAACAAATAAGTGAAAATTGATAACATGACCATGATGTTTCCAAAGATCATAAGTTTAGGTGTAACTTTTCATTGATCTAATGACTGATGTTTCATAACAAAGGTTGCATAACTAAGAATACAAAAATAGTGTTGGCATGAACGAATTCACATAACATAGGGTGAATAAAGTAAGGTATCATAAACTTATAAATGAATAGGGTTATATTGTTGGATTGTATAAATGTGTCATGTAACTAGAAAGATCCATATGACTATGAGTGACAAAGTGAGTTAGGCTAAATGCATATAGTTTCATGATTATGGTAGAATCAAGGAATCCCATAACTGGGGCCACATGAGGCATGGTGACATAATAATCGATATATGACCTATGCTACATAAAATAGTCATAATAATGAAACTTATAACCAAATATACCAAAAGTATTTCTCATATTTTCAAGTTTTAGGAGTTCAACAAGTGATTAGTTTGGGTTCTTATTATCATGAAATGGATTGGAAGTCATATGAATTAGTCATATGAGATTACCGAGAGTCTCTGAGAATGTGGAATTGAATGAGTATATCTTTCTTCTTTAATCAAACTTCATTTGGTTTATTATTTATATTGTATCCTCTATAGAATGATATGTTTTTTGTTTTTAATAATTAATTGGGGCATATCTCTATGGAACATCACATGGTGAGAATTCCATATAATGTAGATGAGGTGGTCGAGGGATAAGGATCATGTCAGGCTTGTTTCATACCACTAATCAATCACAGAATTAGAAGATCATGAATCCCTAGAGGTGTCACATGATATCAAATATCCTCCACTATCGATCATATATCCAATATGAATCACCATATCCATTTTGAGGAGAAAGGTTTCTTCAATCAACTATCATTTTCACTTTCATTGCATCATTGTGTAGTATCAAAGATCAACTTTTACTTTGATTTCATAAAATGATAAAGTCATAAAAAAGGACTATTACATGCTTCTAATTTAATTAGTATGAGTATAAAACATTTAGTGACTAATATTACATGATTTCAGTTGTTTCATCGTCATTATTAATAATAAATATAGAATAAAAATGATTTTCATCATGAGAAGTCTCTCTTAAGAAGGTCTGATGGCCCCATAGGTGTTAGGTGACCATATATCCCTAGAGACATAATATGATTAAGAGAGACCTCAAATCGAATAATTCATAAATATAATTTTTATGGTTCATCACATGATCGAATAAACATATCATGATAACAAAATTGAGATGTTTCACATAATTCAATGGTTGTCGTATGATCACCTACAATAGAGTTGAATGCATAAATACAATACTTCATATTCCAATTTATCTCATAGTTCTATCCCTTTCTTCAACAAAACAAATGAATATAATACAAATATTGGTTGAATAGATGTTAAATAATTTATATTTCCTCATTTCCTCATAATTACCATCGTAGAGGATAAGATATCAGTCTATGGAAAATACAACACTTGGAAATGGATAGGATTTGTGTAGTAGTAAAAAATTAATCAATATACTAGTGTTTTTTCTATATTATTAGTGGTGTGGGAATAGTGTTTTTAGCATGTGAATCCCAAAAAATGTGGAAATGATGTCAAATATGGTTTATGAGACATGACATATAGAATATTGAATATATGTTAACAACTATGTCTACTATTATATCGAACATATATAAATGGGCCACACTAACCCATTGTGTGGACCCCCACCTCCTCCCCCTGGTGGAAGCCTGTACCATCATTTTTGTGCATCATCTTATAATGACTACCCCACCATATTAGTTGGTTGGGGTTGTTGTTGATATAATCTATGAATTAGTGCCACTTCCCCTGGTTGGCCATGCTTGGACAAATTTTTTAGTATAAATAAACATAATATTAAATAAATAATTAAAATAATAATTAAATTACAACACATAGAATTTCTTTATTTTAATCCTTATATAAAAATATAACGAACATTTCATTGAAGATGAACTATTTTTTCATAGGATTATATTGTATCAAATAATCATTGTATGTAATTTCTATATGGAATCATCTAAAAATTAGTCATCCTCACTTTTGTATTCATTAAAAAAGTCATTACTCTAAATAACATAAGAACGTTTGATGAGTATTTATAAAAGTTCCACAATCAACACATGTGTAATTCTATGAAACATTGTGTGACGCCCAGTTAATGGTGGAAACAAAATTCCCCCATTATAATTAGATTCATTAACAATGATCATAATGACATTTCATGCTATACATAGTGTAATTTTCCATATTCTAGAATATCTAGGATTGTAAGGATAACTCATTATTTGGAAATCATATAAGAGGTGTGTCTCGACATGAGTCCTTATTATCCTAAATTGATAATGGTCTGGATTCATGGATAATGGTGTAGTGTCTAGGAGAAGTGGGATACTATGTGATACATGAGATAAGTTATTCAAATTTAAAAGTCCCTCGCAGTAAATCATTTTCATGAATATAGGGGTATAATTTTGTGTATACGTTAATGAGTGAAGAACTATTTGAAGAATGTTGCTATAATGATCCAGCGAATACATAAGAGAGGGTTTTTCAACACATTATAATGAAATCATGGGTAACGATCCATGTTCCCTAGGAGGGTTTCAAGGAGTTTACCCAAGTGCTATGATACCAGCATATAAAGGGAAAGATTCTCTATGATGTTTATGGTCATACATGATAAAAAATATTTCATGTTGTCAAGTGTTATGCGATGAGGGATGGCTATCCATCAAACACATTATGAGGAACAAAAGGATCACTGAAATTTTTACCATGTTTTGTAGACCTAGTGATCATGGTTATATATTTTATAGTTCCAGATAATTATCTATAGAATATTGGTATATTTTATTTTAAACTTAATTTATCTCTAATCCATTGGGGTGGCATCATAGTACATATGAACTGAACTATTTTCTCATGATTCCCTTTATGAGCTTTCAAACTGAAATGTTTTTTCTTTTTTACTTTTTGAATTCTCAATTTTTCCAAATCAATGAGGGATGCATTCTTATTAAGGGGAGAGTTTACTTTATCTAATGGTACACATTATAGGTTTTCAACTATTAGAGGGTTGTGTCTCATTCAATTGGTATTTTAAGGTCCCACGTGATAGACTATTTTGGATGTTTATTAATTTTGAATATCTTTGAAATCAAGGTGAGGGTGTCTACATAGAATCATGGGTTAAGATAACATAATGTGAACGGGTTCCCAATGTAAAAAATCTTTGGATCCTCCTGGAATTTTTTACATAGTTCATTTCAATTGTCATCACACTAATGGGTTTTTGATATTTTATATTAAAAAACATTAACACAAAATTTCTAAAGATTATGTTCATATAATATTTATAGTATGTTTATTCAGTTTATGTTCATATATATTCAACCATATTTTAGGGATGTTTAGCGACATATTGTTTAGAGTATATATCTATTCCTCGTATGGTTATGTAACATAGCCGATATCTTGATGTAGTACATGGTACTGTATATTATGATATATGATGATGTATTGTAAGTACATCTAACATAGACCATATGTTCTTTTAGTTAAAGTTCATATATACTATAATATATGTTACTGTAGTGTATGTTAGTGTATAATAGTCCATATAGACATGTCTTTTTAGTCACACAACTAAGACAATATAATTCATTGTAATGTTCTTTATATATCAATGGTTTTGATGAATGATAGTGGGATAAATAAGATATTGATCCCAAATGAATGATTGAAATATTTAATGGATAAATCATAACTCAATGATTTTCAATCGATCTGATGAGATTAGGTATTGATGTTAGGGATGATAATGATTCACAATGGGGTCATATGTTTTGTTGCAGATGTGTCAAGGCACTCAGAAGTCATATGAGCTTTTTTTGAAAGACAAATAGTCCCTGGTTAATGGTAAATCTTGGGGGATGGTAAATGGGATCCGGTGGGGGAATAAATTTATGGTAAATTAGAGAATTCACTTGATGTCGTATACACTACAAATCGATAACCATGAAAATTTTCTAGTATACAAATGACAGATACATGTAGTGGGTCATGGTAGATGAGAATTTAAAAAATGATTTTGTACACTATAGTTTGTTTCAAAGAAAAGCATAAGTGAAAACCAACATGAATAGATGGTTGATTTTTGGTATAGAATACCTTAAAAAGGGGACATTCAGTTTAGGATCATGATGCTCAGACATTGTATTCTTTGTCCTTTAGTTACATGATGAGGACCCTCAAAAGGTTCTTTAATGAGTTACCTCATCCTTTCATTATGAATGGAAAATGTTATATAGTTACATAACAAAGAGGATTAAAAACAACCTTGAATTTTTGAATTAGGGGTTGTGTAAATAACCTATCAAGAAGAATGAACCCAATAGGATGATATGGAATAACTATTAAAGGGATTACCACAATTCTAAATGGGGTTACAAGTTCTAATGTGATGTTTTCTTGGAACAAAAGGATTAGAGGATATTTTTGAATGGTAAATATTTCTCTAGTTGATTAACCCAACTATAGGAACACATGTAGGATCTAATATGGATCATAAAAAAAATTTATAAATGGTGGTCCCCTGAAAATGGATACACTCATTAGGAATGAAGAAAAATGGTATATGAATTTTAAAACACTTGGAAATGAAGTAAGATAAGAGAAAATGTTATCCAAGTGGGTTCTAGAACCCTAAAATATATTGTTTCATGTAATAGAAACATTATCAATGCTAATGGATATAAATAACATTTTAAATAACATTTTACTAAATGAAATATATTCAATGATCATGGATAAACTAATGGAATGGTCCGAGTATACTCCCTACAAGAATTTCCTATATTTTATTTAAACTGTAACATTCTACCAAGATATTGAGTATAGAATATTAGTGATTGATAACAATAATTTTTCTTATACCTCCCTTAATAAGTTTTTCAATCTGATGTGTTTTAAGTATATTTCATTTGAAGTGAAATGACTTGTTAATTGGACCATCTGATGATAAATATATTTTCTGTATAAAAATTAATAATTTGTAGATTAATCATTAACTTGGTTTATATACTTAGGAAAAGGGTAAGTGAGGGACAATAATTCAATTAGGATTCCGACTATTGAGAATAATATAACACCCTTGTGAATGGGGAAAGGAAATTTTAAATCAAGGTTATAGTACCCCTTATCATGTGTAATGGTATGTGACATACATGAAAGGGATGGTCATGAATAACACTAGGTTTACAGTCTATATTACAATTTTTATTGGATATATATGGATTAGGGAACAATATTGTAGCGTGAAAACTCATTTACTTGATAGGGGAAAATTTAATAGAATATATTAGAGAAAGTATAAGACTTACATTCATATTCAAGTTGAGAGGTCCCTTGATTATGGATACTCTCTTTACCTATGGCTACGAAGGGCTAATGGAAACCAAATACCATAAATAAAATTTCTTAATTTGTGTATTGTTTTTTAAGAGGGGTCATAGAAGTATCCCAATCCATAGTTAACCATATTTAGGTTATTGTGGTCTTTGGATAAGGAGTGATAATCAATGATAGCATGTATGGTTTACCCTCATGAAACAAGTAAAAAGTAATCATTTGGTTTAACTTCATTCTATGTGGGATTATGGGTTTTATTTTTTTTACTTAATACATTGATTTTCTTACACTACACTTTTTGTAAATCAAAAATATTAGATGAGATGTATAGGTGTTCTTATCATTGTATAAGGTTATGGAAAAATATTCATATGATGGGAGATGTTATGTACATATTATTCATATTTATGGAAAAATATTCTATGCATATAGACTCTTACTAAAATGTATATGGTATTTCTAAATTGGAAATTTTTCTCCCTTTTTTAGTCATGATTCTCCTAGTCAAATCGAATATGTTGACCAGTCAGGACCTCTAAACTCATGTAAGTCCTGATAAATCTGAAAAATAGGAGGTGATTGAAGAATAACCCATATTATACTATAAAGGGGTTAATAAAATGAGGCACATGAAATATGATGGAATATGAATCATAACATAGGTCTCTATGTAGACAAATAATAAATACCACCTATGCATATGAAATGAGAGCATGTCATATGATTAAACTTGAAATTAGGCCTTGAAGATAAGATTCATGGATATTATAATATAATAAAAATTAGATCTCACATTTTTCTTTTGAATATTTTTCCATCCGTAGATCTAACACACATGTATAAAAAGATAAATATTCCATGAATAGGATTTTAAATAAGGAAACTGCTATAGATGGAACATGTGTAGGTCTTGATCATATACCGGAGGAGATATTTTATAGTTTAATGTTTTGTGTTAATCATATTTAGTTTTGATTTATGAGAAATTTGTGTTATTATTGAGAATAGATGAGACCCATTGTGAATGATAGGTGACATGATCAAGAACCATGATTAGGTGGTGTCCTTTGCAATCATTATGGTTGGTTCTATCTAGTTGTTTCTACGTATCCTTTGAAGATAGAAATCAAAAAATAAGTAGTTCATGTATATAAACCCTCTCACTAATGGTTAAATGTATTTTGAGCATAGGTTTATGAGGAAATCAACATTTAGGTTTTTCATATTATCCTGGATCGAATGTGAGAGAATAAAAATTTTATTTAAGTTCTTCTTCATAAATCATGTTCATGTGCAAGGGAAGAGAGATATGTTTCACTAAAATATATTTTTATTCAAAAAAGAGAAGTTTTATTGAATGACCAAAAAGAAGAACATTTAAAAAATTGTGTTTAAGACAGTGATAAGTATTCTCAACATCACTAAATATTACATAGAGTTAGGAATCAGGAAACACATAGTTATTACATGGATCCCCACAAAGTTCAAGAATATAAATTGGAAGGGAATCATTTTATGATGAAAATTTTGTATTTCCATAGGATATGAGATTTGGGTATCATAATAAACCAAACATTTATAGGAATCAAGAAATAAAAAGTTATAAAATATTTCAGGTATAGATCAATCTCTTATGTAGAATGTGAATTTCAACATATATTATAAAATATATTTTTGATAAGTATTCTGTATTATGAAAGCTCATTTGAAAGGAATGATAATTGATCTCAAATTTTTTGTAGTGCCTTCAAGAAAATGAAGTATTTTTAAAAAGGATAAAAAAGGTAGAATGCGGAATTTATTTATAAAATTTGTGATTGGTCATATTATAGAATGTTCATGAATCACTAAATACCATATTATAATGGTAATAAAGACATGTGTGGTAATTTACAACTTTCTCTATTTCACCAATTGAGCTCTCATGTAGGGTATAGGGAAAATAATTTCGTAAAAGTGCATAACTATTCGTTGAGGTTACAAAGGATAACACATCATGGTTAAAAGGGAATTATAATACAATATTTTTGTTATGAAAATAGGTTTTCATGGGCCTCAAGTATAATATAAAGGTGTTAATATATATATTATATTTAATTAAAATTATTATTGTGAGGTTATTGAAGATGTATCCCCATACTTGTTCTGGATCACACTGAGGAAACTAGGGTATATATTTTAGTCATTACTGTTACGCCCAGGATAAGAGATCCATTCATCACTGCATATACTATGTTGATAGGATTTTAACCAGATTTAGTTCCTGAATAAAAATTCCCCTTTCACAAATCAGGATCATATAAAGGGGAAATGGGAATCTATTCGTTAAAAAAGAGAATACATCCACATTAGTTAATTGGAGTGTGGATAAAAGTTTAAAATTGGAATAGAGAAAATGATCAAAGGATCACTATGTATATGGAAATAAATAGTAATAATGTATTCCATAGTTATTTTAATATTTTATAGGTTCATGGTATCTGGATATTAGTTAATTTTTTTATTCAATGGGATATCGTATTGGGAGAGACTATCACTTATAGGGGTATCTTCACTATATTTTTTTGACATGGTGGGTGATTGCTTTTGATATGGAGGAAATTCAATGGAATTTTATTATATAAATGAACATGTGGTAGTGAATAAGATAAAATAACCATAGTTTCCACATATCCTAAATAATTTAAAATTAAACCACACATAATGATTGAAAATGAATCTCATTTATATACTTTGATCACATATAGCTAGGGGATTAATGATTTGGGTCACAAGTAGGTTGTGTTCCAAAAATGTTTAATAGAAAAATATCTCGTGTTGGGGAAAATAATACCACATGGAATGGTCCATGCTAAGAAGTTTCAAGTCATGCATTATGGACATAAAACAAGTAGTTTAATTTCATGTTGTTAGAATAGTGACCATACAATTTATTTAAAATTTAAATGATGTAGAATCCATTTATTTTCATGTATTTCCTCAAATACATAGATAATTTGTAGTATAGAATCTTACTTCAAGGGATTGGATGGTATCTAGTTTAGTGTATTTCCTCTAAGACATTTGTCTCCCTACTTTTGGGAGTATTTAAATATCATTTTGTTACTTGGACTATTCAAAAAAAATCTCTAATTCAAAGGAGTCATGATCACTCTAATAAAAAAAATATAATTCGATGACAACTCATACCATACTGGAGCACACAATAAGGGTTGAAATACGTGATGCAATTTTGTATCATTAGATGAGGAATTGAATTTTCTATAGTTTATTGTCATGAAATATGGAATTTTGTTTTTTTAGGGATTTCATAATAATGTCAATTGTACATGGCCTACCTTGGCGCCGAGTAATGAAAATACCCAACATAAATTGGAAAAGTGTTATGTATCAATAAAGAGTGAGTTCATTTTTTATTTTTTAGATTGGACCTATTTTATGAATTCATAAAATTACAATGCACTCTATAATTATAATAATCAATCGATTTATAGTACTAATATATTTTGGGTCAATATTTCATTAGGTATGAGTCTTTATGAATGGAGGTGGATCAAAAACCTATATGGGGAATTTGTTTACCCATATATTCATGCATGAACTAATTCAAAAGGATAAAAAATATATTAGAATTGTTTTTACCGAAAAGATCATTTTATTTAGGATATAAAACATTCTTGTAAGGCCTCCACTATATAGATCAGAATATTTTATCAGAAATTGGTTTCCAACTTAATATTGGAAAACAGTGAAAGATCAACTAGGCAGGGAGGCCCAAACACTATGGTCTAAATGGGGAAATTCATTGTATATTTTTTTGAATTTGTTTCTCCATCTATAGTTGTATATCTATCTCTCAGTACATATCCTCAAGGAATTGTTATTATTACACACATATTCCTCTATAGGAAATGTCCTTATACTAATCTATCTCAAATATATGGACATTGTTTTCCTCTATTTTGAAAAGTGGTAAAAACTAATTGTCGGTTGGTATGGTGTTATATTTTGATGGATCAATGTGATGAAATTTAGTTACTTTCATTTTCAAGATCAATATAAAATTTTAACTATGACATAATGGGTTTTTATGATTACCACAACCCTATAATTCCCGATGAAATATAGTGGGACCCCACTAGAGATCATGTTCATGCTATGGGAAAATAATAATTATCAGTTTATGGTCATATAAAAAATCACCTCTTGAGCATTACAAGACATGTTGGATGGTATATGGAAGACATGATGTTTATCTTCATAAAACTAGAAATATTTATTGTAAATATTAATATAATGTTACCAAGGAAAATTTACCTATGATTAAATAAAATTTATCTCAATGATGCCAGTTAGATTGGATCGAGAGTTCGACTAAGAATACATGAGCCATCATCAACATGAAAAAAATGTGGCAATTGGGATATTGATTAAACCACATGAGAGTGAATGACATTGAATATATGGGGATATTTTAATTTTAATTAAAATAGTAATTTGTACATTGATTTTACACATATGGTGGGAAATGGTTCAAAGTTATTTATGTTCATGGCTAGGGAAATGATGTGAGATCTAGGTGAAGCCACATATCTCTTGGTATATGAATCCTAAAATACATATTTATTATTATTAGTACCATTACAAATATGACTCTTCCATAGAGATGATGACATTTTTTTAATAAATTAATATGTATTATATATATTTAATTTCTTATAAAAAAATTTAATACATTCAAGATGAAGGGTAATTTATGTGGATGAGGTCACAATGCAAAGACATTGGGAGAAAAAAATTTCCTAGTGTAGGGTAACTAGATAAAATTAAATTTTGAGCTAGTAAACTCATATCCTTAAAAAAAATCTATGAATATAAATCTCAAACATAATGTGGATGGTAGGTCCCATAGAATGACCGTGTTTTATACAGTCTAATCACATTTAAAAAGGACAATCGGGCTATACATTTTAAGGTCTTACTACCCATCCTAATGTGTTATAATTTTAGGGTCTTATAATAAGGGCCATTATTATTAAATTTAAGATATTACAATGAGGTTTTTCAGATTTATAGTTTGAATCCACATAACCTAGAATATTATGTTGTATTGTTTAATGTCATGTACCCATGAAGGTTACCATCAAGTTGAACATGTTATGGTAGTGATTTTATACTTATATAAAATTTCATGAATGAGGGTTTTTGATAGACTGTTGATGACTAGAATGCATGTAACATCATTCTATAGAACCCCTATCAATATCGAGTCTTTATCTACTTTCTTATAGAGACAAAACATATAGACTAATCAAACATCAACCTTGTACCCTAAAAACTAATAGGAAGTAAAATAATTCAGATAGTCATTCTGGACTACCTGCTCAGGTCTCATGATCCTCAAAATCATGAGAACATTTCTTTCTAATGAATATGTGATGTATGTATCCAAATTCATGGATTTAAAGTTGTAAAACATATTTCTTAAATTATTATAAATTGGGTGGCCCATAATTATTTTCATAGTTCCTGTGTCCTCTTCATTGTATATACATAGATAAAGTAAATATTTAGATATCAATGCTTCTAAACACCCCTCATCCATATTGTGTTGATGGAAATCATTAAAGAAAAATAAACTCATGATTGTGTTAAAAAGAAATTGATTATAGGTGTAGTAATTAGATTAACCTCTCAAATACCCCTATTCTAGTAACTTATTTTTAAGGATCACTATTAAATCATTCTACATTGAATATGAAAATAATTTGAGACATGTTACAAAGGGATGTAATACCCCAGTATTACTATATAATTAAGAAAAATAAGCTAACACTAATTTTACTTCATTTCTCATATGTTTCTATTTTCATAGTCATGTCACTAAATATGAGAGTGTTGAGGTATTGCCATAATTTTTTTCAATTTGGGGGTAAATTTTAATTGATTATGGAAACCTAGAACTAATTATGTATACCATACATAAGAGAACTATGAGTTTCCTTGAATCTCTATGGAAATTGTTGTGGTCAAATGTAACACCTTTATGTTTTATGAGATACTTTCTTCTTGAATAAATTTAACTTCTTTCATTTCTTATTCTATACACAATGACATGTTCAAATGAATATCATTATACTATTTATAATATTTTTCATCATGGACTTTATGATATAACCATTAAATTTGGTATAATGAATAATTAAATCCAATTTCTAAATATTAAAAGTAGTAGTTTTATATTAATGAATCATGTTGATAAAAAATTACTTAATTTTTGTCACATTATTTTATGAAATGAAAATTATATTTTCATAAAAATTCTTTTATTTATTTTTGTGATCAAACAAGAAAAGATATTTATTTTTTAATGTTTTATTTATTTTTCTTTGAAAATTTTAAATTCATTTAGGGACTCCGAATTTCAAAATAATGTTGGGTTAATTTTTTGGGATTATTCATAAAGGTAATTTTTTTGATAAAAAGTAAAAAAAGAATTAGTTTTTATTGAAAAATTAATTTCCATTTATATAATTTATAATGTTAGATTTTTTTTAAAATGGGTTTGGTTGTTATATTAGTGTAATTATATTATAATTAATCAATCATTGGTCATTAGAATTCATTTTCATATTTAATTTTTAAATAAATAAGTTTTAAATCTTTTGAAAAAAAAATTCATTGGATAATGGATTTATCAAAACATATATTTGATTAATTATAAATTTAAATTTTCTATATAAATGAATGAAATTAGAAAATGTATTCTATATTTGGTATCATTATATTTTATATTATATAAAATATAAAACATAAATTTTTTTCATGATTAATTTTAACAAATGTGAAAATTAATTACTATAGTTATGGTTAAAATAGCTTTACCAAGGGTTTAAACTAAAAGAAACAAGGGCTCAAATAAACTAAAAACATCACCACCACTCATTGGATATCCATAATTGGATTTTCTAAACTCTCATATACTCATCAGACAACCAAAACCATTTGGTTAGACCAAGACCTACCCATAGACCCTTATTAATTCCACAATGTAATATTAGAGTCCTAGTTTGATTAGGAAACCCTCCTAAGAAGGCATCACGTTTATACCTAAAGTGGATCTCTCATGAAGGGGTAAGATTCAAAAACACATATTTTTATTGTATTCCTCCATCCACCTCTGTAATATATTATTAAACCATGATTGCATAATAAAACCATTGTCTTCTATATACTAAGGTTTTTTATGTTAAAGGGAATGACATAAAACTATCTCCCCCTCTCTCAAATAGGAAATGAAACTGTTCATTTCTTATGTGGAGCTATATACATCACAAGCCAACATAACTCATTTTACATCACCACTTATTAAGGAATCATAATTTTGATGTTTATAATGATTAGGTATGATATATATGATATCATTACATTAATGTAATTATAATAACACTTATACCTTGTTATATTCTACTCTATAGAGAATACGATAACATCACTCGTGTATACAAAAAACTGCGACCTAGTGAAGTGATGTGATTCACTTATGAATTACTATATTCATTGATGGTAATAATCATATAACATTATGTTGACATATAATATTCATGAAATATTAAAAATTTCCAAAAAATAAATATATCATATATGTCTTAGCTTATAATCCATTGAATAACTGAAAATATAGTGTGAGAATACAGCTGAATAATGCTTCGTGAAGAATGTGATGAGGTTTTCCCAAACTCTATATGAGGAATGAAATAAAGGATAAATTTAATCAATATATCTGATATATATGACATCATAATGACTCTGAATATGTGATATATAATTTACCATCAATTCATATAATCTATCATGAAAATGGAAATAGTGTTCATGTGTACACATAGCATAACATCTCCATGAATGATGTAACTCAATATATATATATATATATATATATAAAATTAATGGAATACATTAAATACATATATAAGGAATATATATGAAATTAATTTCATAGGTAAAATCATGGAGATGGCGAAACCATGATCAACATAAAATTTCCAAAAATACCACACAAAAAGATACATGAAAAGAGAAGCATTTGTTAACGAAACTTGATTTTGAAAAGGAATTATTGATAAAATAGAAATAAAAATAAAAAAATAAATCATATATGGTATGATAAAAATATTTATCATTTAATAATAGAAGTATATTAAACTTATATTTATTATAAAGGATCTTCAAATGTGAATGAATGAACTCAAGACCTAAGGTAAGGGATTGTGTCCCAAATTTAATTCTTTGGGGCATAAGATATTTTATGCACCTATATTACATTATGAGGTTTATATACTTATCTTTGACAAGATATATCATGAATACACTTATTTTCGTGATATTTAATGTTTTATTTATTTTTTAATCATGAATAGTGATTAGGGTTCGCAAGATACCACAGTGGTAAATACTATATATTATAATCTCATATGTTATTAGAATTATTTTTTCTTAGGATACCAATGATAAAACAAATATGATATATATCTCATGAAACAATTTTATTTTTTTATACTCTATAAATTTCTTGAGAATATATGTTTTACCTGTTATTTTCCTCACATTATGTACCCATGATTCCAAAAGAGTATTTTTAAAGAAAATAAACATTAATTCTCTCTTTAGTTGAAAACCATTTTTACCTAAATATCCATGTTTTATTAAAATGATCTCAAATTTTATTAATGTTTCTATAGGATTTTTCATAATTATTTTTTGAATTTCCAAAAAAAATTAAAAATGAATATTCTTTTCATTTTCGGGATAAGGTGTTTTTAACTTTTATGGGAAAGGTTAAAGGAATATTTTTTAAAGTGTGCGACATGAAACTAATTTTACTCTTTCATGAATAATACATGTTTAAATGATTCCATTTCATGTTTCTATTATTATTTTCAAATAAATTTTCTTATTTAATATTTGTAATGTTTTAATATTTTAGTGAACTGTTTTCAAAATGAAAGGTCATTTTCCCTAAGAATGTTTTAATGATTGGTTATGGAATTATTATAATAAATGATAATAACCATTTTTTCATATGTTTTATAAGGGATATGATCCTATTTTACCATCCTAATTATTTCTATGTATGTTTTATGATAATAAATATGATATGTTTGTGAAAACTACTTTTTTCGTCTTTTTTTCTATAATGAAATGTATATGAAACTCATTACTTTTCTAGGAGTAATACTATGATATAATTCTAGTGAAACCCATTTCACCATGGTTTTTTATATTATTAATGTTTTATGATCATGTATAACACATTTTTATGATTTTCATTACGTAGAGGGTGGGACCTATTTTTCATTCAAATGAATTGCATAAAGATTCATATATAATTAGATAAATAGGAATATAATGAGGAATAAACCATTTTCAGTGTTGTAATGTATCCTCTATGATAGTATTTAGATTGAAACTTTATTACTATGATAGTATATGAAGTTAACACCTTCTATTATGATCACCTTAGTAATAATACATTAAAATAGGGGAAATTGTTTTCGATTCTCAATTGTATTCCACCCTTCAAAGTCTATTGTCATTTTTATACTCTCATGGATCATATTATTTTATTTCATCATTTTTAACATATTTTGAACTACTAATATTTATTCCATGTCAAAATATTTTGATCATTGATATTCATGGTATTCTATTCATATGTCATTATCAGGTTATCATGCATTGAGAATGGGAACTATGATAACCCGTTCCCAAATACAAAGGTTAATGATGATGATTAACATAATCAACCACTTATGATAAGTGAAAAGTGTGTAACACATGTGATAACTATTTTTATGAGTTTTTTATGACAATATGGTTAAAGGTTCACATTCCATAAACTCTAAAACATATAATCTATAATATGAATTTCCATTCACAAGTTATTTTATAACTGAATATTTTTTTGTGTATCAAGACATCACTAATAGGGTTATATGTATATTTATTAGTGAATACTACTAATGGTACTATTTTCATATCTCATGTATATGATTCATCTATGATAATTTTAAATGGGTTTTATTGATGAAAATTATTTGCATTCTTCCTCTAGTTGAATTTGATGTTATCTAAGTCACATATTGTATTTCTATAGATAAATACCACAACAATTATTGAGTAAGGGAATTCATGTTTTACATTACAAATTAACTTATGAGTTTCTATTATTGTAATGATAAATATGAACATCTGATTGAATTCAAATCATTTGTGTTTGTTTTGATTCATATTTAAAATGGGTAATTGTCTCAAATGGATGGGGAGGAACACAACATAGACGATATACTTATTGTATGATAGTTTGATGATGTATTTATAGATTAGAATCTGATTCACCCCCTAAATCATGATTTTTTTAATAGAAGTCATACACGGTGCCACACCTATTTAAAATACTATCTATAGAATGGCCCTGATTGAGTTGTAGTAGTTGAAAAAGAAACTCCCATAGAATCGTAACAAGGGATTCATTAAAATATGTCTATCTCTTAGGTTTCCAACCATTATCATAATATTAAATAATTATTTATCTCTTCTATTTTTAATATATTCTCAATATTTGATATATATCATAATTAGGAACAAGTATCCTAAAAAACATAGTGATTACTTTCCCGATAAACTATACAGAGCTCAACACTTTTCAAAGATTGAAATTCATTATGGATATCATCAATTGGGGGCCATGAAGTAGAATATACCACATAAAAAATTCCATAAAATATATATATACCATGATTATGTATATATATTATATTTGTTCATACTAATTCCCCCATTATCTTCATTGATTTAATGAATTGTTTCTTTAGAGATTACCTTGTTAAGTTTCTATAAGTAATTATAGATGATATTCTTATGTATTAAATGATAAATGAAGAGAATGATGATAATCTGAAAATTGTACTGAATGCTGCATGAGAAAATAATTTTTATGAAAAATTTACTAATTTTCAATATTAGCTAAAAATGGAATATTTTTTTTGGAATATAATTTTGAATAAGGGTTTATTTGTTGATCAGTCAATGCCTAAGTCTATTAAATGATGGGAATAACTAAACATAATGAATATGATCTATTATGTTGACTTTTGGATGAATACTGTCTATGGGTATGAAATAATATTTCATTAATATAGAATCCACTCACCATTGTTAACTCTAAAGGGATCTATGTTCCTCTTTACCGATGAATGTGACAAAAATTTCAAATAAATAATGGGAAGATTAGTCAGAACACATGTGTTCACATTACCCTGTAGTGGATAAGGTTCTATAATATTTATTGAATATTGTAAGAAAGGAATGGGTTTCATTCCTATATATAACAACATTGTTATTTATTATGCCTCACGAAAATTGAATTTTTGTGAGAAATATTCCCTACTAATGACTTTGAGTTACATGAGGTAATTTTTTTCATTAATGATATGGAGCCATTATCTTTACGAGGAAAAGTGGGATATATATATTGATAAAAAATATTTAAATTATATATTCACATAGATGAATATGTAAATGAACCATAAAAGATATTTATAGCTGATTAAAGATGTTGACAACTTAATGCATTACCATACTTGGAAAGTGAAGAAGGTGTCTATTGCTTTGACTCAAAATGATCATTAAAAATTTTCCCTGAAGGGGATCACATAAGATAAAATATTTCTAGAGTTTCAATGGATGGATCTATAAATCCTAAACAAACGGGAGAAATATTATCTCTCTTAACTCAGTGTATAATAATTTATAAAATTGTATATTAAAGAGGAATCAAAAAATTATATAAAGATACATAATAGCGTGAGAAATTTTCAGAAATTTTTCCTTGATTGTGATAGAATGATGATGTACTTAAACAATGTATGGGTTCTATCCATAATATATTAGAAGGTGTTTTTAGTGGAGGTTCATATTTTTTTCTTTCTCTTTTCAAATTGATATCCCAAAGATGTATTGAGATTTGAATGAATATTTTTGGTTGGATGGAATGAAGAGAGATAATTTAAACATTGTATCTCAATGTTTTTATAACAGTAGGTTAATGATGAGAAGCAAAAGTCTAAGGGTATGTTATATCCATTATTCATACCATAATTGAAATAAAAAAAACCTTACAATGTATTTTTTGTGGAAATCCCTAAATCATATAACATGGAAATTTCTATATGAAATGTATTCTATATTTTTACAAAGTTGGATAAAATTATTTCTAGAAGATAAAATTTATATTTAGAACCTCTTTCTATTATATACCTTAATAATTTTAAAATTTTGAATATAGGACCACATTTCATTATGTTTTATTGGGTTCTGAGGATTACCTCAATGTTCCAATGAAATCATTAGAATGCTCTTGATATAATGTTAAGTTTCAATATGTTTTATCATCATTGTATATATTTTTATTATGATAAGTGAAATTAAAAACCTATAGGATGTTTTTTAGTCTTTTTCATTGTATTTAAAAGGTGTATTGGATCGATGCCTTAATCTAGGTGAGTTTTAATAAAATAATATATTTTATATGAGTATTGAGAGGGATTAGTATGAATCACTCTTCAGAAAGAATTTAAGACATCTAATGGGATAGAATGACGAAAGAGAAATAAATCTACTCGGACCTAAGATATAAGAATAAATAGAAGGTAATCTTATATTCACTCAATTATTCATAATGGAAGAAAAAAGTCACAAAAATGTTATGATTACAATCATCAGCACGATAAATAAATTGATGTTCTTAAAAAGGTTTTTATAAAAAGTTTACATGGAAAAATGTAATAGGATTTTAAATTATGGAAAACTAGTCCAGAGGTATATCAATCCCTCTCAAATGTTTTTCCATATCATGATGGTAGATTGTCTTTTGGAGCTTCCACTAAACCAATATCGTGTGTACAATGTGTTCTATGTATGCCTCCTAAGAAAGTACATACCTAATACTTCACATGTATTGAACTCTTATGTTTTACTACTGATTAAATATTATTACTATGAGGAACAACTAGGAGATTTTATTGATGATAGATAAAATGATTAATGAAATAAGACCACTCACTTGTTAAATGTTTTCAGGAGAAACCACAAGTTTGAAAAACCTACTTGGGAACCTGTGGATGTAATGTGGCAGGTATATCCTCATTTTTTTGTATAGTGATCAAATTACATGGGATAAATAAATTTTATTTGGTGTGTAATGTTACACTCGGATGTTTTTTTTCTTGAATAAAATAAAATTCTTCATAATATTGTGTTACCCAAAAAACTGAGTTCCAACAAACCACAATACCAAATTTATATTACTATTTAACATAGTTGTTATGATATAGTCGTTCAACATGGTGGTATGAATATGAATAAAAAAATTTCAAATATTATGTATAATGGTTTTATAAAATCAAAAAATATTTATAATGAGGCTTATAATTTTGGGTAAACTCTTTATATGATTTAAAAATTCTATTTTCTAAAAAAATGATTTAATTACTTTTTGTGAAAAAAAAATAATTATAATTTTTTACAACTATTGGAAATATATTTTATAAATTGAAATTTATTTTGGGAATCAATATTTTAAAATTTCCATAGGATGATTTTTTGGGTTTTTTGTAAAAAATATTAATGATAATATCACATATACCTTTTTAAATTTTATTCTATATGGAATATGATAAAGTCACTCATGTGTACTGGGGACTACCATCTAACATAAAAATGTGATTCATTTATAAATTATGTTTTACATGGATAGAATAAAGGATAATTTTATGTTAATATATTATATTTATTTAAATTTACTAATTATATAAAAAAATTTAATACCTTCTTAACTTACCATTCATTGAATAAATTATCACATTGTTCTTGTTTACAGAAGACTACATCCTTGTGAAGCGATGCGATTAAATTTTAACTAATACCTTAAAAGAAAGGTAATAATGAAAAAATATAATGAATATATGTGGTATATATGAAATCATAATGTATCAGGAATTTTTATATATTATTTACCATCCTTTCCTCCAATCCATCGAGAAAATTGAATTAGAATTCATGTGTACATATAAACTACTATATCCATGAATGATGTAACTCATTTTCTATATATAAATTTAATGTATTTATATAAATAAATATATAATAATCATATTTTATATTTATATCATGGTTAACACTATGTATATTATGGAACCATGATGAATATAAAGGATAAAATAAACGAAACCAAAAAAACACAAAACATGAATTAGTTATTGCCTAAAACGTTATTTTAACAATGAATAATTTATATATAGTTAATATAAGTCATAATTAAAATAATATGTGGTATTATACTTATGAGTATGGTTCTTTATTACATTTACAATAAGAATATATTAATTATACATGATTCTTGAACTTGAAGAAAAGAATTCAAGACCTAAGGTAAGATATTTTTTCTAAATTTTCCTTCTCAAGGACCTAAGATATGTTATATACTAATATAAAATAGGAGATGAATATAAATCCCTTTGATATCTTATAAACTAAATATCTATATTTTAATAATATTCAATGATTCATTTTATATTTATCTTCGATGGTGCTTATGATTCAAATGATACCAAAGTGGTAATTATTTAATGTTACAATCTCATCATTTATCATGATTTGTTTGAATTATACTTCAAAAGATGAAACCTTATTATCTATCTCTCGATGGAATAATTTTCATTATTATAATCATGTAATTTCACGAGAATAAAATTTCCCCTTCATTTTTCTCTCTTTATATAATCATGATACCAAAATAATGTTATTAATGATAACCGACATTATGTCTCTCCATGATCAAAAAACCTTTTTCTTCAAAATCCATTTCTTCTAAACATTAATTAAAAATAATTTACTATTAATATTGGTTTTCTATAAGAACATTCACTTTCATTAATTATCCAAAACAATCAAAGAAATATTATTCACATTTTTTTGAATGAGGATCATTTTTTTACCAAAAATAAAAAAGGAAACTTTTTTATAAAATATATGACATGAATGAAATTTTCCACCAACATAAACACTCATTTTTTTAAATATTCAATTACATATTTCTAGAAATATTTTCAATTAAAATAAGTTCTTTTAATTTTTAGGATGTTTTTATATGTTAAGTATGCATTTCAAAATGGAAATGAAATTTTCTACAATAAAATTTTAATAATTTTTTGTGAAGTTTCTATTCATTACTGACAAAAAAATTTGGGGGTTATTATGATTTACAAGGGATATGATCTAGTTCTAATATTCTTATTCATTCTCTATAATGTTCATGATTTTGATGAGGATTTTTTTTAAACCCATTTATTTTTTATGAGATATTCTCTAATGAAATGTATAGGAAACCCATTTCCAATCCATGTATTATGGTATGATTTAATTCTTAAACAACCCATTTAATTTCATGGGTTTTTATATAATCCATGATTGATGAACTTGTGGAACACATTTCTATGATTTTAATTATGTGACTACATGAACCTATATATCTAACCAAAGCATTGGGTAAACATTGATATCTCATGTGATAAAGATGATAATATGTGGGAGTGAACAAAGTTCATTAAGGGAATTTATTCACTATGTTGGTCATGGTAGTGAATCTTGAAAACTATAATGTTTTTGGGAGTGCACCCACACCACAATGATAGTCTTGGAAGTGACCCTTGACTAATATGGAAGTGATTTTATATCATACTTGTTTATTTTAAAATTTGATGTCTTATGTCAATATTATTATATCATGGTTCATCTTTTTTTATTTTAGTATAATTCATTTCTTATGAACAAAAATTTTGTATGAAATGTGTCATGATTCTGATCTTTTATATACATGGTATGGTTTTCATATGTTATAATTAATTTTTCTTACCCTTAAGGTGGAGTTATGTTTATGTACTTTAATTTTTACCCTTATTGAGCATCAATGATCACCATTTATTGTTTTTATTTTCCCCATGTTATGATTATAATTAATATATGTTATACTTGTAATAAGAGTGCCAGTTTTGAGGATGTTAGTGGAGGGAGATATAGAACACTTATGAATCAGTTGTTTATGTTTCCATGATTCCAATGGAATTATAACTTTATGATATATAGTTATTTTTTTCATAATTTAAATAAAGTTAATGAAATAATATAATATATCTATGTGTTGAAATATTGAGTCATTACATGGAATATCATCTAGAATGAACCCAATGGTGTGGATGAAAATATAACAATTTCATTATCCCTATGAGCTTGGGTGAGGTGGAGGAGTGCCTAGAATTTACAATATGAGGGGGTGAAGAATATAAAAATTACTTGTATGTTATTTTAATGGTAACATATCTATAATTATAAAATTTTAGTAGGATGATGCTATTCCACCATAAGGAAAATATACTGAAATAATTTTAATAATTATTTCCTAGTGAACCTCATTATTATACTAGAGTGGAGATATATTTTCATTTATAGAAATTACATTATCATCGTCAAGGAGTTTTCTAGAAGAATACAAAATAAGAACCAATACTTTGTAAACTGTATGATGGGTAGATTATTGATGGATTCTCATCATTGAAGAAAGAGATGTGATTTTTTTTTATATCAGGGATATTATCTAAAAATGTCACACTCTTCAAGATCAACATGGTCAATAATACCTTCTGTTGAGGATGTTATGGTGTCACTAATCAATTAATGACTAATTTTTGGAGGAGGGGATGATATAAACTGATGAGGATCATGATATACAGGTAGTGTAAAATCATCTTCATCAATAATGTGCTCATTAGAAATAAGTGGAAATTTTTTAAACCTAGTAGATAATGTGTTGATGAAGAAATTGGAGATTTTATGATACTCATATGTGAAGAATACATTATGTTTGGTTATCACCTATTGTACTATTTCGATAGATGGAGGCCATTATAGAGTTTGATGGGATGGTTCCCATAGAAATTACTTTTCTTATTTTGGGAGGATGGTGGAAGAAAATTCCAAATCGTCTTTGGGGTAATCTAATAACACCTAACCATCTCGATCACCTTTTTCGTTATATTTTAAACAATAATGCATTCCTAGAAAATATGATTGAAAATATGAATATATGGGTAGTAATATGGATGATAATATATCCTTACTTCATTAGAATTCTTTACATCATGAAACATGATCATGTTATTCTCTACGGAAGATATGAAGTAACATATGGCTTTATCGTCATAGAAGGAATAAATTATATTTTTTATACATTCAAGGTTATTTCCCCTTGAATTTTTCGGAATTAGGGTAATAATAAGTAATTCTACAGTCATGGGATCCATATCTATACTAGTCGTGAATGATAAGCAATAACATGTATTCTGTGAATATAATCCTCTATACACTATTCCACATCTGCAAACTATCTAAACCAAAAAATTACCTCAAAGGGATAAGTGTAGTTTAAAAATAAACTTTTATATTTTCAACCCATGTCTATAGTAACTATTAACAGGGACTCTGTATATACAATATTTATTCTACACCCTTTCATCTTGAAATTAAATTAATGATCATCTTATTTTTCACTTCTTGCATCTCGAGAGGATTTAGATAGTTTTTTTCATCATCTTGGAGAAAAATTTGAATGGAATTGCATAAAAAGGTCTTATAACCATATAATAAACCCAACTATGAGGTTATTATACCATGTATGGTGTCCCCATATTAGGCCTGAAAAATGAATATGATATTAGAGACCTCTTTCTATGTTGGAGTTCTAAGAAATGGGCTATGATTGGATAGAAAATGGATGAGGTGTTGTATAAGGTATCCCATCCTACTAAATTTCAAGAAAAATATTTTTCTATTATTGGGTGGGGTGGAGTAAATTCCACCATATCATGATATATATTCCTATTTGGTTTTAGAAATTCGTTTGAAAATTTTATAGAATATATCTATAAAATAATAGAATCATGTTATTTTTAGGTTACAAGGTCTTGATGTATAATCAGATTACTTTCCTAAACTGATAGTTGACTTCCACCCAATGGTGGGAGAACATGGCCATTAATCCTAAATATAGTAATTATGGTTGACTAATGTGATCTCATTTCAATGGGGAGGCCTGATACCACCATTAATTGATGATCAATCTCCTCTCATTAAAGAGGGTTAGATTAAGGAGGCATAAGGCTGAAAACTATTGACTATACTTAGTGTGTGTCATTTTACTGTGTAACTCAAAATTTATCATTTCATGTATGTTTTCTCTAGATTCAATAGTAGAAATATTATCTTTTGTTGATATGACATTAACATGGTTAGTTTTTGGGTATTTGGTGAATGTTGCCACACTTACCCAATTTGTATTGTATGATGGTTTACATTATCAGTTGGTGAAGAAATGATTCAGTTTACTATTAAGAAACAAATTATGGGAATTATGGATTCCCATGGTGGAATATATATAATCATGGAGAGTCTATACTCACATTAATAGTTAGAGATAAATCAACATTTAAAATGATTAAACCACCCCCAAAAAATTGGGATAATAATATCCATCAAATTATATAGTCATAGAGAGGAATTGTTACTGTGATTAAATATTCTTGATAGGGTAAATATATAATTAGTTTTGGTATACTATTTAGATATGCCAATGGGCCATAGTGAATTTTGAAGTAACATGGACATGGGCATGATTTTGAGTTTCACTTATAGGCTACCCCTAGTGGTCTCTCCTTCTAGGGTCAACTGTGTGGATTTCAAGGACATGTATAGCATCATCTATATCTATTAATAGAATTTCGTTCACAAATTTATGATGCTGTAAATAGAGAATAGGATAACTCCTAGGTAGTTCATTGTTGGTGGATTTTATATAGTTATTTTCATCATCCACCTCATTATAATAGGGATGGTATTTTTTTACCATTGAGATAATATCCCTTATTAGTTGGATGTAAAAGGATTGGCCAGTTCTTCCCCACCACTAGTTTTTTGTGATAATAGTTAAAGGGATTTATCCTCTTGAGTATTTAATGACCTTCATCCAATGTCATGATAGACTGATTAAGATGGTTATTCGAGACAATAATTTTTAACAACATGAACTGAAAGTGTTGGAAGGGTGACAAAACTTTTTCGTATCTACAACGAACATGTTAGCTGGTTCTGTACTTAAACATTAAGTATTTTTTTGTGGAAATAAATTCCAATTGAATGAGAATTAATTGGCATGTTTGGTGATAACTATAGGATTTTAGGATTTTGTTAAAGTCCTAGAAATGAAATATAAAGAAGAAAACATTTATTGAAACATCATATATAATAGTAAATGGTTTATTGATAACTATTATAGTTAGAAGATTCCTATCGAGTTCCCAAATTTTTATTGGTTTCAGATACATGAAAATATTTTCGAAAGGGGAATTGGACAATCATTCATTTTCTACTCGTGAAATTTTCAAACAATATTTTTTAAAATTTATTTCTCACACACACTCATTTTGAATAATTTTGGATGTAATTTTTATTGGAAAGAATTATCTAAAACTTTACTTACTAAATCTTAAAAAACACATCTATCAGGAAGATTGGATATTGGGATCACCACACCCAATTGATTGGGATTATTCTTAATATGGGACTCAATAATAGATTTAAAAATTTTCCTCTAATACCCCTCAAACAATGAAATGAGGGTGATTACCCCTATATCCACGATCTCATTAAAACCATGTATTAATGTGATCATTAAAATGTATTATAGGTTAACTTAAAATTTCTTATTAAATTATGGTTTATTGAGTTCATTACTATCCAAGGATGAATTTGGTGCATTAAACATGGGATTGATACTCACAGAGGCATCCCATATATTTTGTGAGATGACGAATCAAAACCAACATATTTTTATTATTATATAAAGGGTAAATGTAATTGGGTTCAGGCCCCAATTAGGTATCATATGTATCTTGAAATGAAAACGAATGAGATCCTATAGATTTTGTTTGGTAAAGGTTTTTTATATTGTAAAAGGAGAGATAATCGATGATCAAGTGGATTTTATGAATTGAAGCATCCTTGAGAGTCATTACAAGGGATATGGACCTATGAAGGAATGTTTAATGGGGATATAGGTCCATTTGAGATGGTAAAAATATTGTTGGGTATTAAACCTAAAATGGATGCCTAAAATGGGATAACATGTATCATACTAATGGGATTATCACTATAGGTATCTAAAACCACATGAGTTATGATCTGTTTGAGAAATAATATATTAGAATATATCTATAAAACTATATGAGAGTATAAATTTTCGATTGAAATATGGATTATGAGCCGACACTTAGCTAATGAGAATTTTGTGCAATATTACGGTAAAAAAAAAGATAAAAGTGGGGCTTATACATGAGTTCATGTGAGATATATGATATATTAAGTGGGAATTTTAATGATATATTTTATGTATTACTCCTAGGAGGAGGCCCATATATTGAAAATATATGAGTATATTGTTTGGAAAAAATTCCCCCAAATTACTTTCTAATGTTTTTGTGTTTTGTTTGTTTAATAATAAAGCATCATGACAACATTAAAACTTGGTTTACATTGAAGAAATATCTTTTTCATGGTGGTGTTACTTCCAAATGTATGATATATGTTTGGCCTAAAAATTGGTATTTGTTTTATCGGAAATTAATTATTAATGAATAGAAAATTGGTGGACCACATAGCTCCATGAATAGTTTTTAGTGATATATTCTGTATAGGAATTTCTCTATCTGAACCACATAGAAAGATTGCTAAACCATAAAGAGAAAGTCTCATTTGATTATCTTGATCATTCAAGATTGAATGATGATGGTATAAAGAGAAGACTACCCCTATCAATGGATAGGGTATGTGAGGTTAAATATGAGGATAAATTTAATCAGATATCTATTATTAATTGAATTAATTGGATAGAATTTTGTATGTATACTTAATGGTAGTGGAAGAATGATTTGTATTTTGAATCCCGAAATTATTTGGTAAATGAACACGATGAGATTTTATTACCATTGATATGGAACATTATATCGAGATGTGGCTAAATTAGTCCAATATGGGATCCATCATCCATATATGGGATGCACCATCCCATTATTCATTCCCACACCTCCTTCCTGACCCTCTATATGGATCTACTCACAAGAGTGTGCCTGATTAACTAATCATTTCCTTATCGACATGGGATGAGGGGTTGAGGTGGCTTCTATCTAGGCAGTTGAGCCAATTTACTTTGGAATCTATGATTTCCCTAATGCTATAGTATAACTCAACATACTAATAATTAATTATATAAAAAACTAATTATTTACACCATATATGAATGGTATATTTGAATCATCAACTAAGATTCATAAAATTACATTAGGAATTAAATTTACTTTTTTTCATGGCCATATAGTTTCTAAAATATTCCTCATAACTATTATTTATATGAGATCATTATAATAATATTAATAATCATTTTTATTTTTTTCCAAAAATCGATTTCCATCAAATATCACTAGCACATGTCAATATAAAAAATAATGGTTAAAAAATCTCTACAAATTTTTTACATGAAAAAGAGTGTCATGTATGGTTAGTGGTGTGAATGGTAATGTGGTTCACATTTGTTATGAAATAACTTGTGGATATTAAAGAATCATGAAAATATCATGACAGTGTCGTTTTCATGGGAATATAACATATTTTTTGGATTCAAATATATATTCAATATATATTAGATTGACTATAAATATTGAATTAATACCAAAATTTATAAAAATCATGATTTGGAATAATTTTTAGGGCCAATCACTTAATATTTTTTCACTTTTGAATGAATTATTTGGGAATGGTATTTTTTAGGATATTGAGTTGAATAAAATAATGTTTTTTAGAAGGGTTTTGTCATAATTTAAAATAATGATCATCCTAGAGAAAATATGTAGTGAAAAAAAGTTTCTTGAAAAAATATTGCGGAAAAAATTTATAAAAAAAATTACTATGTGAATTTACCTAAGGGATGGTATATATATGAACAAGGATGATAAAATAATGTAACAAGAGATTGTTTTCATTAAAATAATTGAGAAAACGTACCATAGAAAAGGGATTTTCATGAACTAAACATGAACATTCAAACATAAGAGATGGAATCCGAGAAAAGTGTCCTATGAAAACCATAATTTGGTAAACATAAATTGGAATATCATACCTTTTTTAATTTACATGTTAATATAAATACACCCATATCTAAATTTGGAGAGTTATATATTCACCTCAATAAATGGAAGGGGGAGAAAAATTGGATCACATTGAATTACATAATTTCATTCAATTAGAAAAGGATTGGGGTAACGACATAAGTTGTTATGAGATAGATTATTAGATATATTTGTTTTACGCTACACCAATATTAGCTTGGGCTATGTGCAACACCGTATTAGCTTGGGCTATGTGAAACACCATATTAGCTTGTAGTATCTGCAACACTATTCTTGTCTTATGTTGCGCATAATTTTATGTTCCTTTTATAGAATTCATTTCTCCCAAAACTGATTATAGATTTTGTTCAATGTATAAATGAACTACGTTTTTATTATGTTATACGCAACACTATTGGAAGATTTAACTACATGCAATGCTAACTAGGCTTGTGTTACACGCAAGGGAGACCTTCCTCAATAGCTTGTGTGGTACCCAATACCGAGTTTCACGAAACAATGATATATTATTAAAATATTATATAAACTAGCATTTTTGAATTTTATTAACCAAATTTTCAATTTCATATTACATTATAATTCATCTTACACATGCTATCAGAAAAAAAAATGAATTTTTTTGGATAAAAGAAGTATATTTTTTAAAAAAATTCAATTTTACCACCTTTTGATGCCGCACCCATTTTAAATATAGTTTTTTAACATTTATAATTACAATTTTACAAAATAAACTTTTTCATTAGAATTAGTACATTAAAATTTACTTTCGGAAATTTTTTATATTTTTCTGAAAAGTTTCAGATTTTGATGAATAGTGAAAATATGATAACTTTTAATTAAAAACAACTTTTTTGCTTCAAAATAATTTATATGGTTAAAATATATTATTGAATGGTTTTAAAGAATAAATATAATATATTTTTATAGTTTATTAAAATTTAATTCATTGTAATTAATTTTACATAGAATTCATATGTCAAAACATTTCAATATTCTTTATTGTTTTAAACAATACCCCGTTTTTTCAACAACGGTATTAATTTTAAATTAATTATTTCAAGTTTTTTTTTTGAATTTGGAGAAATGGATTCAATATTTGTAATGAAAAGGGTCATATTTTTTAAATATATATATTTTATTTCTGAACACTATGAATAGTAACATTAGTACTTATTTTATTTACCATTGTTAAAGGGTAAATCTTGTAAATAAGGGTAAAATTAATATTATAATAATTTTAAACTACCCTAACACATTCCCTACTCTTATTGTATTATATAAATCCACCCATAGGAATCCTTGGGTCGATTTTGGGACCCCATATATTTTCTTGGATGTGAAAATGACACGTTACAATAATTAATTTAATGTAATGATAATTATATCCTACACATATATCTTCTATTAAATCGATTTTAATATGGGGATATATAAAAGATCTCTATGTAAATAAATATTCATTGGAAAAAAAGTATTTCCTACAAAAAGGAATTTTATTTATAATTTTTATACATTATATAAATATATTTATTTATGACACAATTATAATGTAGTGATTACATCATTAATGAATGATTCAAATTAATGAATATATAAATATTAAAAAATGTATTCTGATTATAATTATTTCACCCAAACAAAATTGGATGAAATTTACATATTAATAATGATTTAATGATGTTGTTTCGAAGTAATACCTTTATTATGAGTTTTTTAAAAATTCATGTATGAAAAGTATCCAAAATTGGCACAATTTATAAAATAAAACATAATATAGTTTATTAAATGATATTAAATTCTAAAAAATCAAATATTCCAAAAAATGGTTAACATAAGTCCAAATATGTCATAAAACACATTTTTTTGGTTCATTCGACATGATATGGTAATTATATTAACACACAATGTGTAAATAACACGATATCACTCTATGATTAAAAAACGTAAAACAAGGGTAAAACCAAAAGGATAAGGATAAAACAAATATTCAAAACATGTCAAACAATTATTGTATAATGGGTGTTTTAATGAAAATCATATTACATTATAATTAAATAAGTTTTTGTCCATTTTAAATTGAATTTGAATTTATAATAAATTATTATTTTGGAACATTCATAAGGTGCCCCTCTCTTCTCTTATAAAAGGGAACATCCCCCTCTCCTCTTCACTCTATTTTGAGCCTTCATTCTCTTGCAACCACTAAAAATTTATCATCTCAAATTACCTAGTTACATTATCAATTTTCTAGTCTTCTAAAAATACCAACTCTAGTGCCCTAAGAAAAAATTCAAATGAGGCACGTCAAGGAAGAGGCTATCTCTTCTACCGATTCTTAAAAATTTATTTCTTCTTCTACATCCACTTAATTAATTGTTTCATTATAAATTAATTACATAAGTATTAATAATATATTTATACTTTATTATAAATATTAGACAACTCTATTTCACTTTTTATACATCCTACAAAAAATGAAATCACCGCGTATGCGTTTGTACGGCTTACCGTCTCCACGTCGTGGTGTAATCTGTTTTTCACTACCACCTTACCTAGATGGGTATAATGGTGTAAATAATAACTATATATTATTATTATAACATGATACTAATTCTGATATATTCAACACCATCCACTTAAATACTATTCAACAACTATGGGAACGATATCGTTGCTCGTGCGTACGTACAACTTACCGTCTCCACGATGCGATGATATTCATTCTCCATGTTAACTATTCAAGAAAGATTATACAGTATAAATAATAAATAATAATGAAATATATGAAATAATAATTCTAAATTATTTATTTGAATATTTATATGTCATTTACTTACTTCTACCCAATGTAATAAGAAAACGGAAACACCATTCATGCGTACGTACGACATACCGTCTCTAGGAACAATGTATTCTATTACATTTATCAATCCATTATATATATTTATATACTGAATATATATGATATATAAATCATGTTTTACATTATTTAAATAATTTAATCATCATATATAAAATAATATCAAGAATAACAATTCCAAACATGTGTGATAAATAAAACGATTATTACCCAAAACGTTGCTTTAACTTGGAATTGAAAAATGAAAGGGTAATATAAAGTCATAATCGAATTATATATGATATCATAAATATTATTATGGTTCTTTTAAAATTTAATAATATGTGTAAACCTACTATACAAGAGTTTCATAAACTTACACAATAAATTTTACATCAGGAACAATATAATTTTGCTATCTAATTCATATATAAGATTGTTTATAATTAAGTATTTACTGGGGTTATATTTATAATCAATGCTCTTTTTTTAAATGTTTTCATAAAATTTTTACTATTCTTCTATGTAATTTTAAAGTAATTCTTACCCATTTATTAATATTACTACATTTTATAGAAGTAATATTTCTTTTTTTAGCATACGAGGAACATTTTTTACATTTTCATAAAAAAATTTGATGAGAGTGTTATTATTTAACTTATATGGCATGAATGGATTTTTAAAGATTCATGATTTCTTATTTCCACTAATATTCCTCTACACTATTTCTTCTTTATTTTCAACTAATTTTTTCCCTTTCAAAATTGTATGGCATTTTGAGAAAAGAAAAACATTTTAAGGAAGAAAGAATATTTTCCTATAGAATTAAGTTATACTATTTTATCAAAATTATTTTCCATAAAATATGAAATATGGTTATGTTTTTATCATTTTTATTAATTTTATTTGATTTTTTTATTTAATTAATTTTATGATGACTATTTGTCTTATAAGGACTATGTTATGATGGAATTAGGTTTAAAAACCCCATTTTATTTCTTGGGTTATGCTATGTTGATTGATATATGTTTTTTTGGAACATGTAAGAATGATTTAATTATGATATGGGTGGGAAAAATATCTCCCTCCAATGCATTGGGTAAATATTTATATCTAATGAGATAGACATTAATGGTACAGAAAGTAAACTCGGTCAAGTAATCCAGGGCTAGAAGGGAATGTAAATTCGTTTTAGTAATACATGGCTAGAACGACATGTAAACCTAGTTCATTAATGGAAAATGTCCATTGTGATGGTCTTGGTAGCAATTCCTTGGCTACTATGGGAATAATATTATGTTCTTATTAGTTTTCCACAATTACATGTTTTATGCCAATGCTATTCTTTCGTGGTAAATGTTCTCTTATGATCCATGCCATATGTACTGCCAAGATTTATGACAGTGCTCAAAATTTTGATGCTAAAACTTTATGTTCATGTTTTTACGTTCAAATATGTATGGTTTGTTTTATGTTCTCCATGTTTACCCTTCCTAAGAATTTGATCTCACTCATTCTATGTTTTTGTTTCACCAAGGATATAAAGAAAGTTTTTGGGTAGGAAAACAAAAGGGGAAGATCATTATAGGTGTTGATGAAGATCATTCACCTTGATGAGAAGATTCTATTCTGAGTTTGAAAAGATGCAAAACTAATTTGGTATTTGGGAATTTGTTTGTTTAATGTATTAAGTATTCTGCAAAAAAATGTAATGTCTATGTACGTCAAGCTTGGGTCACTACAGTTTGTATCATAGCGAACGTTTAGTCATCCTTTAAAAACTATGATGTGAAAACAATAAACATATCACTAGAGATAATTATATGGTAGGTCTAAGGATGTAAAAAAATTTAAACATAACTATAGGTTACAATCTGAGAATATGGTAATGATCATAAATAAAATATGATTAAACCTACGATTTCAGAGATTGAAAGTACTCCCCCTTGACTATGTTTTTTTCCTAGTGTGATTTTTCCTCTCAAAATATTCTTTATGGGGTTTAGACAATGGTTGGAACCCAATGGAAATGTGTTAATGATCAATGAATTGGGAAATGAAATGATTTTCCTCCTGAACAGACAAATGTTATGGGAGATGGAATAAAAATATTATTTCTATATATACCCAAGCTATGAATCATTCTGGACTCCCAAATGAGAAAATAAGTGAACAACATTCTATTGATTCCTTCATGATGCAACATTCACCTTCTTTTAGTGGGTCTTATGATCCACTTTTTTCTGAAAAATGGATTAGTACAATTGAAAATATATTTTCCATTGTACTGATTCAAAATTCATGTATAGAAAATTTAATTTAATTATAATTATTAAAAAAACATATTCATATATATCATACTATACATAATTTTATTGTGAACTATTATTACCTATTAATCAATAATTCCATGATAAAGATATGCTTTGTGTAATAACTGATTTTTTTTCATATTTTTTCTGATTTTTTTTACTCCCTTTACTTCGATCATGGTTCTGTCCACTAAATTATGTAAACAATGATATAAATATAAAATATAATTATTATATTTGTAATTATAGAAATCTGTAATATTTATTTATAGGAAATTAAATACACCATTCATGGAGACACATGGTTCCACATACACTTGAATGTTGTTTCCATTTACTTATCATATTGAAATAAAGAAAAGTAAATTATATATATAAATAATAATTTTAGTATAATTTTTATGTCATGTATATATAAAAAATTTATTAACCCTATTATTAATAAATTTCAAGTGAAAGTGTGGAAGATTCACATCATTTTGTGTGAAGGTATTCCGCCAAACACATGAATGACATCATCATATTCCCACCAAATAGAAAGCTTGATTATATGTTTCATATAATATTAGAAAAATTATAACTAAAAAATTAACATCATATGTATCGTATATAAACTATATATTAGTAATTATTCCTAACCACGATGGACAGTAATGTAAAAACGAATGACGTGGGGTTGTGAGGTGGTAGTCAAACATACACTAGAATGATGATTTTTAACCGATTAGATTGAAGTGTGTGTAGTTTTAGGTCATACCCTTAACATATAAATATATATGTGTATTTAATAAACATAAGATATTATATAATAATTTAATATTTATAATTTGTTGGCGTGTAGAAATAAATAATATAATGACACTCATTTAAGAAAGTTATCTATTCCCATGGTATCATCCTTAGGGTTTCACTAAAAACAACCAACGATATATTTTTTCACAAAATAAGTATACTAGGATGAGATTATTTATGTATGGAAGTGAAACTTTTATGACATTTTTGAACCAAATAGGTGTGATGGTTTGACCAAGGGAGAAGATTGGGTTCCCTTTTATATATGAGGAGAAGTGGAATTCATCTAAATATACAAAAAAATCAATATTTGGAGGTAAATCATACCTAAATTTGCCCAAATATTGATAATTAAAGGTGGGAATGATCAATATTGTCTTTAAAATTCTCCAACACATAATCAAGTACAAGTTTTATAAATTGATTTCTTTAAAACTATGATTCCATTTTTTTATCATTCTGGATTTATATTAAGGTTACTAGTTTTCCATCATAGGTAAATTATAAAATAAACCTAAAAATATCATTATTATATAATTTAAACCCATTGATTTTAAATATTATCTCTATATTTAAAATATATAACACCATGTTTTCATGGAAGATAAACTTTACACAATCTCATGTAAAGTGGAAAACACTACTTTAACCTCAATTGTTCTTATAATGACTTTAATATTTAGGGGTAAGTAAATTCATTATAAAAAAATATGATTCATTAATTGAAAATAATTTAAATATATTATCATTAAATAATCACTTGGAATAATTTTCTTTTTTATAGTATTTTCTTCATTTAATAAAACATAATTTATTATAACATATCATTATTGTTAGTTCTAATAATATTTATTTATCATGAATTTAAAAAATATCTTGAAAATTATGGAATTCGAATTTATGTTTTTCAAAATAGTGTAAAAATATTTGTTAATACACATAAATAATGAAACAATAAAAAAAATTAATTTTTTTTATTTTAATATTTTTAGTATCAATTATTTTATTTAATTATTAAATAATTATTTACTATATTGAGTTTTATTAAGAATTAAAAGTAATTAATGCAACTCTAAAAAATTTAAAAATAACTATGTTCTTAAAAAAATATATATATATTTCAAGATAATACTTATAAGAGAACATATATTGTTCTTCACCTATCCCAAATCATTATAGATATTAAAACAAGGTAAGTATGTTTTTTCTATTTCATTACTTAACATATTATATCAGACCTATTCAAAAGAAACATAAAGGGAATTTTATTATTTTAGATAATATTAAGAAAATGTACTAAAAAATTCATTCAAAAAAATTAAGACAATACTCTCGGTCATTTATACTCTTATCATTCTAGCATACCCTTGTAAAATAAATGTTTACCCTAACCATGGTAAATAATTATTTGTGCATTAAATATTCAATTTGGACAAATTTAGTTTGATGTTATAATACATTATAAATTATGATCATTATGAATACTGAATCTAGTTTTTCAAATTCAATGAATATAAATTGGAGATTTTGAATTTAAAATTAATTCCACACACATGTTAGGAAAGCAGGGTACTAAATCGAAAATGTTTAAAAAGTTTCAATGGTTTTATATCCAATATAAATCTAAAATTGATTACAATGAATTAAATGGGATTAATATATTCGATTTTGATCTAAATATACATTGAAAAAAATTAAAATACAATTTAAATTTTCAATGATATTAAAAAAGGATGTTTTTATTAAAATTCATTATTTTTTACTATTCAGGAAGAAACAAATCATTTAAGAAAAATTCATGATACAATAATTTTTTAATTATGAATTAATAAATGATGTTTCTTCATCAAATTAATCTCTTAATAGTGCCAAAAATTTTATTTTTTGTTCATTGAAATACATAAAAGTATGATTTTTTAGAATATAGTACTTCCAAAATCTATAATGTCTTTTCAAAAATTTATTTATTTTATTATAGATATGTTTAATCTATATAAACCATTATATATAATATTTTAAAAGTATTCATTAAAATGAATATCAGTAAGGGTTATATCTAGGTTATTACAATCATTATATATAATAAAATTAATTATATATCATGGGTTAATTAAAAAATCATTGCGTGTAATGCAAGATAAGACAATGCTTCATCTAGATAAAGCATCGCTTGGTGTTACATGTAATGTAATACATCATAAAAATAAATTTATTTGGGAAAAATCATAAAAACGTAGTGTGTTTCATTCCACCCACATAAAATTAATTTCACCCTCAAAATTCATCACTTTTTTTAATAACTAATGATACATTTTCCATATTTCATATATAGGTTAAAACTTTTCTTCATCATGATTGTGGTTTTTTTAAAATACATTTACTGAGTGAGTGTTATTGTTTTGTTTAACATCATATATTGAATCTAGAATATTTTCTGGACATTCATCATAATAACTTTCATGATATAGTGGTACGACCTATGAGTTAAATACATTTGATGGATCAGGTGTTCACTTCCTAAAAAGACATATACGGAACACATCATGAACATGAAAGAGGATTGGTTGAAATAATGAGCAGTTATCCCAAAATGATCATGTGTTTTTAAGGGACCGATATACCTATGGATTAGTTTTATCTTATTTCTACCATGTAGAATTTTTTTAAAAATCATTCTCACCAAATTCAATTTATGTATTGTACGGAGTATTATGAGAATAACATATTAATCTAATTTGGGGATTCCCTATCTGTTTTTGAAAGGATACATCCATATGAGAAATATCCCCAACATTCGAAGCACCCAATAGATTTTTTAATGTTACTTCGTTCCATTATTTTGGTGTTATACCCTTCCTTCCATAAAGGGATTCATAAATAACCATCTAATTTATAACATGAAAGTAATAATTTTATGAAAACTCCACATGAGGAAGGTGTTGATCCAACCAACATTTTAAATAAATAGAAAATGATATTGCAATATCTTTTAATTGTATTTTAAAATTTACTAAATAAATTCCTCCTAAAAAAACTTTTCCACTATAAATAATTCCAAAGGGTTTCATTTCTATAAATATCTGTTAAAATATTTTCAATATTGTGAAAATATCACACATAAAACCTCAAATGTGGTGTCAAAAAATCTAATGTTAAGATCAACCTTAAATCCATAAACCCATGATGGTATTCATTACACAAATTCTTATAATACCAAGAGAAATATATGTTTCCAAAAAAATAATTAAACCTTCATTACTCAAAGAAGATCATATCTTATTCAAAAACATTTTCATTGGATGGTTGGGTTCATACATGTACTGATATATTATCAAATGTTATTTTATATTTCATAATCCATGTAGAGGGAGATAAAAACATTTATATTAACTAAATGATAAACTAAAATATATTCATTGGGATCATTCATAAAAAATCAAACATAAATTGTACAACTAATAATGATAAGTGTAACCTTATTAACAATATTGATTTAATACATTATGATTTCATAATATATCCCTTTATCATTTTTTGTTAGAGTTTGTGGTGTCTTATAATCCAAATTAGCCATTGTATTTTGGAATTTATTCACAAAATGACCAATATCCTTTCATTTGAAACACTAGTGTGTGAGTGTTTCATTATTTGGAATCATTTTATCCTCTATTTCATTAATAGTACCATTAATTATATTTCAAAATTAATGAAATTTATGACCAGTATTTTAAAAAATTTAATGAACCTCTTAGTTCCAATTATGTAATTCCCTTACTTCATCTTCAAACATTTTTGGAAAATATATTCTTGTAATTTATTTCCACCATTTATGTTTTAAGGATTCTATGACTATATTTTCTTTGGAAACCCAAAGGAATAATGGGAAAATATAATTTCAATATCTACCTTCAGTGCACATCGAACAACATCATCATAGATACTAAAGTCTCTTATATCAAAGGGATTTAGAAGTCTTGGTTTCATGCAACTAGGGAATCTATCGATTATTCTTTTAGGGATGATGATTAAACAAGAACCGTACCTTTAATGTCTTCTATAATTATCTTCATAGGTAAAAATATATTCATCATCTCCTTTATTATGCTCATGGAATTCCTCCTCCATATTTTTTTCATAGAATTTGGTGGAAGTAATTACTTAAAAATATCCCCTTATACAGTTACCATTACATAGATTCCTCTTATTTTTGTTCCCTCATGTTCTTAATAATATTCCACCACTGATCTACTTCACCTTCTAAATGATATACATCCAAAATTACTTTTTTAGGATCAAACAATGATGAGTGTTGAATATGATTTCAATAGTACATATCTATTTATCAACAACTAGTGAAACTTTGTAACCACTAAAATAAGTTGGAAATTTTCTAATGATGGACTAAAAAAACATTGTTTCCCATATTTCTCATTTGGAAGTTAAACATGATTCATATATTGGGAAAATTAATTGATATTATCAATAGGGATTCTCATTCAAGATCTTATATCATTTGGATGATGAATAGTACAATTATTTCATTATCTATTGCATTCGTCCCTAGCATATTTGCATTGAGTTACATCCATTAACTAATAGAAAAAACATAGTGTGATCAACAATAATCGTTTTGGGGAACCACATAATCATGAAAATTTACTTATCAAATTCATATATCATTACATATTATTCATTAATATATTAATCCTTAAGCTTATCATAGTTTATTCATAATATTTATATATTTAAATACTTTATGATGGTATATAAATATGTTGTGAATTTCTAAAGCTAATCCCTCAAGAGTGTCAAACTCACTGTTGGACAATTCTTATTGTGAGGAGGTTGTTCCCAATCGAGTCTACCCTAACATTTTTTTTGAGTTTGTTACTCGTAGGTACAATTTCATCAGTGCCACATCATCTTCATTATATAGTTTGGGAATTAACTTCATAGAAACCACTGACTCTGTCTTTTACCAAAATTACAGGACATTCTACAATTCTTTGACTCATCATTAGACTTATCCTTAGAGATGTCACTAGAAATGTCCTTAAAATATCTTTAGGAATCTCATTAATGTTTTATCATCCTAGTTTCCATTGGAAAAATTAAACATTCCCTTGATAGAAATTATAATGTCCTTGGATTCTCATCCATTATTATTATATCTTTTTAGATAAATATTCCTTTCATTATATAAACACATACATGGGGTGACTTAATAGTATAGTGCCTTTCGAAAATTGGATCAAAATCAGCTAATATAGTGAAATATATTTAGTTTTTCCCATAAAGATCTTCCCATTTAACCCAATTCATATACATGCAATACATAAAACCATTATTCGTAGCATGGTGAAATGAAACATAAGAAATAGTGAGCTTAAATTTTAAATATGATTAAACATGACAACTATAAATATATTATCATATAAATAATGAGATACGAAAAATAATGAGATAATAATAAGGTTATGTGATTAAAAAATTAACATAAAATGTTCATACCCAGCCTTTTATAGATCATAAATATGTTTCGTAGAATGAAACATTATGATTTTTTAAAACATGTCCCATAATAGAGATTAATCATCATAAATCAATCATGAACCATAGCCTTATGATACAAAATCATACCCCCATCATAAATATTTTTTTAGTTATTTCACATGTCAAGGTTAACTACAAAGTTCATGAACATAGTGGATCACGATGCAGCCATTTCACATAGTGGATGAGGAAACACCTATTTATTATAGTGGACCCGGAAACACATTTTTCCCGTATCGGACCAAGGCATAAGTGTTCCCTATATTGTATCCAGAAACACCTATATCCCATAAAGTATTAATACAATCTACTTGTTTCCAATATTTATATCATAGGATATAAATATTTAATCAATGAATTCAATAGATATATACATACCACTCATGAAATATTGAAAACAATATATATGTGTGATATAAGATCCTAAACATTCATTATATCATTACCAATGAAATGAAATGGTATCATTATCAATTCATCATATTATAACATGTGGTAATGAGATAAGTCATGAAATCATTTCATCGTAGAATATCCTATGAAAATAATTGGGTTTCATAAAAAATTCCACCAAAATAAAAAACCATGAAAAGAAATAATATGAATAATATTTTTGTATCACATCCCTAGTAATGAATAGGTAACATCAACCGATGACATCGTATATGGAAAATTTATTTGAATGATTATTGAAAACATTTCCTCAAGAAAATATCCTTTCCCAATTAATTAAAAATTTTAAAACAGAGAACATTTTGAAAACATTTCTCTGCAAAAGAATCCTAGAAAACATATAATATATTTCTTGTGAAAATCAATGTGCATGATTTCATAAAATTCTCCACATCTCATACACATTAAAATGAATGTCCCTTTCACATTTATGGTAAAATACCATGAGTTAATGTTTATAATATGAAATCATGGATCTTTTAAAAACATTTTTTCAATAAGTAAAAAATGGATAAAAATGTTTTTAAAAATCCTAAGTGAGTAATAAAACATTTTTGAATTTTTTATGATCCATGGTTTTGGATGAAACCATATTTCTTACAGAAGAGTGAAATAAAGTAGCATTTTCATAAAAATATTTTCTTTAATAATCTTAAATACAAAAGAGTGGGAAAATAGAACCATTAAATAAATGTACCATGAATAACCAATGATAATAATATTAATTATAATTATTTATTTGTAGATAAGTATATTTTAACATTTTATTGTTAGTCATAAATAATCCTGATAAATGATGTGAGTGTAACATATGTTGTACCTCTCGTACCCCTCATGGTTTAATTTTCATGATCACAATCACTCTCTTTTTTATCTAATCTTGTTTTAAGTGTTTTTGGATGATAGGCATAATTTCAGGTTGCCAAGGAATTGGGCCAAGAAAGCAAGAAGTCAAAATGGACTGAAAATCAGTCCACCGGCCAACCGGTAGAAGACCACCGGCCAGCCGATGGAGGCCTGGACAGAAGGCATTCCTCTGTCCAGACCACCGGCCAATCGGTGTCCCACCACCGGCCAGCCGGTGGACCCAGCCAGAATAGTGAGACCTACTGTCTCACCACCGGCCAACCGGTGGCCTCCTCACCGGCCAGCCGGTGGTGCCTGGACAGAAACCCTCCTCCATTTTGCAAGCACCGGCCAACCGGTGGCCTAGCACCGGTCAGCCGGTAGAGCCAGTCAAACTAGCCGTTGGGCCTTTGACCAGACCTGTCCACTTGCCTCCCAACGGCTCCAAAGCCTTTTACAACGGCTCCAAAGACCTCCAAAGGCCATATGAGGGTTCCCCCTCTATAAATAAAGGACCTTGAAGCCCCGGAACATAAGACACATGTACGGAAGCCCACGGGACATATTTAACATCATTTGGCGAACCTCTGGCGGACTTCCTCCAAGGAACCCCAACTGCTCCAATCCAATTCCACATCCAAGGAGCACCACCATAGAAGCTTGGGAGTGCACGTCTTCAACTCCAATCATCCATTGGCGCCCAAGGCTTCTCCCCAATTACGGTTTTTCATTGTTTTATCTATTTTGAGCTTAAATTTGGGTTTGTGCCTACAAACCCCTCATTTCTATCATTCTCTCTTCTTTGGGTTTTCACACCACCTTCAAGGTGTGAAGAGGTTAGTCAAGCCTTACCTTTCAAAAGGCTTGAATCAAAGGTGAGCTAGCCTTCACCTGTAAGAAGGCTAGTGGGTTATTTCTCAACCATTGAAAGCAATTGGGTTCTTGCATAACCATTAAAAACAAGCTGTAATAGGTTCTAGACTAACCTTAAAGTCTAGTGGGTTTCTTGCTAAAACCATTGAAAAGCAAGCGGTAGTAAATCTCTCAACGGTTGAGTTGGGAGCGGAGACGTAGGCTTGGGTTTAAGCCGAACTCTGTTATCAAGTTGCGTGTCTTGCCTCTTTCATTTCTGCTGCACATTCACTTTGTTTTTTAATTTGTGAATTATTTTTTAAAAGGCAATTCACCCCCCCTCTTGACATCACTTCCTTCTTTTCTCCGCCCAACAATTGGTATCAGAGGGAAATTTGAGTAATACCTTAAACGGTTTCAAATTTAAGATCCATTGTGATGGCTTCAACCTCTTTCACCCCCGAAGGCTATTCTTTGGGTCGTGCTCCATTCTTTGATGGAACCGACTATAACTATTGGAAAACCCGCATGACTACTTTTCTAAGAAGCATAGGTTATCCCATTTATAAAATTGTCATGCATGGTTATTCTCTTTCTTCTCCCGATGAATCCAAATGGACTCAAGCCGATATTAAAAATTTCGAGCTTGATGGAAAAGCCATGAATGCTCTACATTGCGGCCTTGATCGTAATGAGTTCAATCGAGTTTCCACATGTACCTCTTCACATGAAATCTGGAAACTTTTGGAGGTTACCCATGAGGGGACCAACAAAGTCAAGGATACTCGATTGGATATGTTCCGTCAAGATTTTGAGTCTTTTACCATGCACCCACATGAAAATATTTCTGATATGTTTACACGCTTTACTGACGTTTGCAATGGGAGAAAGTCCATTGGTGATAATATTTCTGCAGAAACGATGGTCAAAAAGATCCTATGGATCCTACCAAGCTCATGGGCTCCAAAGGTCACGGCAATCCAAGAAGCAAAAGACATCAAGAAAATGCCGGTCGAAGAGCTCATCGGATCCCTCATGACCTACAAGATAACCATGAGGAGGCAAGCTGAAAAGGAAGGCAAACCGATCAAAGTTCCAAAGAACATCGCCTTCATAGTTCAACACGAAGAAAGCTCCTCCTCATCATCTTCTTCTTCTTCAAGCGGCGATTCCGAAATGGAGAATCTTGCCCGCAAAATCCACAAGTTCATGAAGAAGCACAAAAAGAAGAAATCCCACAAGGCTCAACACGACGAAAAATCCGAGCCCAAGGTAACATGCTACGGGTGCGGCAAGAAAGGCCATTACAAGCCCGATTGTCCACTCAAAAAGAAAAAGGCCAAGCAAAAGGAGAAGAAGAAGGCATTCAAGGCCACATGGAGTGATAGCTCCACATCTTCCTCCTCCTCCTCCTCGAGTGACGACGGTAACAAATGCCTAATGGCATTTCATGAGGTAACTTCTTCCGACTCCTCATCCTCTAGTTCTTCAAATTCTTTCAATCACATGTCTTATGAGGATCTACAACATGCTAGAGATCAATTGGAGGAAGGCTTTCACGAGCTCTCTTCCAAATTTGTTGCTTTAAAAAATAATTTCAAAAAACTTTCTTCCGAAAAGGAACAACTTCTCAAAGAAAAGGAGGAGTTGTCCCTCAAAGTCCAAAATATTCCCGATGTTGATTCCATGGAATTAACTATCAAAGATTTAAGGGAATCCCTTGCCAAGTTCACCCAAGGTGAACAAAATTTGACCAATTTACTAGGTTCCCAACGCATATCTAGAACCACCCAAGGGCTTGGCTATTCCAAGCAAGCTTCCTCTTCCCATGCTCCAACTATTTTTGTAAGGGGGAGCTCTCAATTTAAATTTTGTAATTATTGTAAAAAACCCGGGCACTTAATCTATGAGTGCAATTGCAAAAATGCCCGGTATGGTAGGCCCAAAACCATTTTCCTTAATGATGAATTTTATAGGAGAAGACCCGCTACTAGACAAGTATGGATTGAAAAATCCCTCTTAGCGAGTCTCACCGGGCCAAAATTTGTCTCGGTTTCAAAAACCTCTCCCCAGTGATTTGTTGTTTTTAGTTAGGGGGAGTTAGGATTGTTTAAGCTTTTTGCGTCTTTCAATTCAAAATTTCATTTCAAACTCTCAATTTCAAAATTTTTAATTCAAATTTCAAACTCTCAATTTCAAAATTTTCAATTCAAATTTTCAATTCAAAACTTTCAATTTCAAAACATTCAATTCAAAACTTCAAATTTCAAAAATTTCAATTGATTTAAAAATCTCTATCTTGTTTTTCAATTCTTTCCCTCAATCAAGTTTTATGCCCCGTGCTATTTTTGATAATCACAAAGGGGGAGAAATTCTTGGTTGATTGGGGGAGAAATCTTCCTCTCATTTCATCATTTTTACATTGATTGTTTTGGTGATTGTGATCATCAAAATAGGGGGAGATTGTTGTACCTCTCGTACCCCTCGTGGTTTAATTTTCATGATCACAATCACTCTCTTTTTTATCTAATCTTGTTTTAAGTGTTTTTGGATGATAGGCATAATTTCAGGTTGCCAAGGAATTGGGCCAAGAAAGCAAGAAGTCAAAATGGACTGAAAATCAGTCCACCGGCCAACCGGTAGAAGACCACCGGCCAGCCGATGGAGGCCTGGACAGAAGGCATTCCTCTGCCCAGACCATCGGCCAACCGGTGTCCCACCACAGGCCAGCCGGTGGACCCACCCAGAATAGTGAGACCTACTGTCTCACCACCGGCCAACCGGTGGCATCCTCACCGGCCAGCCGGTGGCGCCTGGACAGAAACCCTCCTCCATTTTGCAAGCACCGGCCAACTGGTGGCCTAGCACCGGTCAGCCGGTAGAGCCAGTCAAACTAGTCGTTGGGCCTTTGACCAGACCTGTCCACTTGCCTCCCAACGACTCCGAAGCCTTTTCCAACGGCTCCAAAGACCTCCAAAGGCCATATGAGTGTTCCCCCTCTATAAATAAAGGACCTTGAAGCCCCAGAACATAAGACACATGTACGGAAGCCCACGGGACATATTTAACATCATTTGGCGAACCTCCGGCGGACTTCCTCCAAGGAACCCCAACTGCTCCAATCCAATTCCACATCCAAGGAGCACCACCATAGAAGCTTGGGAGTTCACGTCTTCAACTCCAATCATCTATTGGCGCCCAAGGCTTCTCCCCAATTACGGTTTTTCATTGTTTTATCTATTTTGAGCTTAAATTTGGGTTTGTGCCTACAAACCCCTCATTTCTCTCATCCTCTCTTCTTTGGGTTTTCACACCACCTTCAAGGTGTGAAGAGGTTAGTCAAGCCTTACCTTTCAAAAGGCTTGAATCAAAGGTGAGCTAGCCTTCACCTGTAAGAAGGCTAGTGGGTTATTGCTCAACCATTGAAAGCAATTGGGTTCTTGCATAACCATTAAAAGCAAGCTGTAATAGGTTCTAGACTAACCTTAAAGTCTAGTGGGTTTCTTGCTAAAACCATTGAAAAGAAAGCGGTAGTAAATCTCTCGATGGTTGAGTTGGGAGCGGAGACGTAGGCTTGGGTTTAAGCCGAACTCCGTTATCAAGTTGTGTGTCTTGCCTCTTTCATTTCTGCTGCACTTTCACTTTGTTTTTTAATTTGTGAATTATTTTTTAAAAGGCAATTCACCCCCCTCTTGCCATCACTTCCTTCTTTTCTCCGCCCAACAACATAAAGTATTTACGACATTGGTAAAATTTAATCATAAGAACGTTGAAGGAATGACATAAAATGAAACTTCAAAAATCATCAACCTAAATAAATTCATGATATTACAAGTCAAAGTGTTTTTATATGCCCCTAATGGAAAAATATAGGTGTATAATATAATGTACATGTCAAATAAAGAAAAACTAATACAAAAATGCCTTACTGATGTGGTAAATATTTATCAATAATCCCCATGAATGATAGAACATAAATATTTTATCTAGATCCAAATAATTATAATTATAATAATAATAAAAAAATTCTGGTCATTATATAAACCACGTAAAATAAGTTGGTCGTGAACTTGGCATGTGTGTCATGGAAGTAAAATGTGAGACAAAAATATTGTACCTTAAGTATAATTTTATGCCTAAATCATTAAAAACATATATATAATAAATTTAAATTTATTATAAATATATTACCAAAAAATAGTCTCATATATCATAATATATATGCTTTTTATGACCTTTACTAAAAATTTATTAACAATTCCTGGTTAATGTTTTGTTTTTGGTAATAAACACATTTCTTTTCGTTTATGTTTTTTACTCGTAATTTTTTATCCTCTTACTCTGATAGTGGTTTCATAATCTTATGAATGTAAAACGTGATATAAATATCATATATATTCATTATATCACATATTTTTATGAAACCCATCCTAAATATATCTATGTAATTGGTGAATGAATCTCATCAAATTTCGATATAGAAGTCCTTCGTATAGAATAACAACATTATCGTATTCCCTAAGAATGGAAAGCATGGGGTTAATTGTGATATATTATTCCCAGAATACTAAAAACATAAATTTCATATATATCATATATAAAATATAAATTTATCATTACACCCTACTATGGTTGGTGGTAAATGAAAAACAAAGGAAATTATTTCACACAAACATAGTTCTCCGTACACACGAATGATGATTTGCTAACCCATTTGATGGATGTTTTTTAATATTTATGTCATACCCTTAACATAAAAACATATATTTATGTATATTATACAAATGATTTTATATAATCATGGAATAATAATAATTAATGGTGGTGGAGAAATAAATAACCTGAAGATGCTCAGTGACAAATATTACATATTCTTTTGGTATCCTCCTTAGGTATTCACAAAAACCAATATAAGATTTAATTATAACCAAAACAATGTTACTAATTTGAAATTATTGCTTTTTATCTGTGATTTTTGTAGTTCATGTATGAAAAAAAAATATGTATTAAGTTGTGATAAATGGAATATATTGGGTTCCCTTTTGTAGATGAGGAGGAGTAGTTTTCTTGTAAAAACTCAAAAGTATTCAATATTGGTTGGAAAAAAATTATAAAAACTTCACCCAAAATTTAAAATCCATGTTGGGGATGGATGATATTGTTGGGAAACTCATCAATGCCTGAATTAAACACTTTTTTAAAACATTTTTTTTTTCTTAACTTCTATGGTTCCCTATTTTATTCATTTTAGTTTCTTATTAATGTGATTAGTTCTATAATACATGAAATTTATACATTAAACCTAAAATTAAATGCGTCTTATTTGATAGTCTATAACAAATAATTATAAATATAATGTATAATTCTAAAAATATTAACTCCATTGTGTGTCAAAAGGTTTTTTAACATAAGGGAATGTAATGCGTAGAAACACAAGACCATCATAAACATCACTAATAGAGTTTTTCTATTTAGGGGTCAATACATTCATTATAAAAGAAAAATCTGAACATTAATGGAACATAGATGATATTTTTTAACATTTAAAAATCACTTATAATAAGTTATTATTTTTATTTACTTTAATTGTTTATTAAAATATAATTTAGCAAAAGATTACAGTAATTTAAATTTTGATATTATTTATTAAAATTTAATTTAGAAAATATAAATACAATAAATAGATTCAAATATATTTCATTCAAACCATTGTGACATATTTATTCATCTAAAAACATTTAAACACAATAATTATTTCAATTTAAATCAATTTTAAAAAATAGTATCATTTATTTTATTTTATTTTTTTATTAATTAAAAAATTACTACGTTGTTTTTTCTTAAAAATTTATTGTAATTATTTTATCTACAAAAAAATAAAAAAAATTATAATTAAATAATTAATATATAATTCAAATTAATACTTTAATATAACATATGTTTTCAGTATCCCTATCACAAAGATTTATATATATTAAAATGTAGAAATGTGTATTTTTTTCCTTTTTCGTTACCAAACTTATTATATGGGAATGTTCAATGGAAAATGAAAATAAATTTCATTATTATAGATATTATTATGTACACAGTTTGAAAAAAAACTCAATGAATAAAATTAACATAATATTTTAGGTCATTTTCACTCTTATCACTATTGAATAACCCATAGTAAATCAATTTTTACCTTAACCATGGTAAATAATTATTACTGCACTAACTATTAATTTTGATGAGAAATTAAGTTTCCTTATTGATATATTATAAATTATTATTATTAAAAATATGGAATTAATTATACCAAATTACATTCTAATAATTTGTTAAAATTAATTTATGTTTTATCCCATAGATGTGTTGAGAAAGCGTGGTTCTAAACTAAAAAGTACAAAAAATTTCATTTTGTTTATGTCAAATTTGAATTTAAAATTCATTCTAATTACATAAATTGGAATAATATATTTATAATTGATATATTAATACTTCAAACCAATTTAAAATTTAATTTAACATTATAAATAAATTAAATTAAAATATAGTTTTCAATTAAAATTTATTATTTTTCTCAATTTATAAATAATTATACATTGTCTAAAAATCCAAAAAAAAATAACTAACTCATAATATGAAAATTAATAATTAAAAAATAAATTTTATTTAATTAAATTAATTTTTTAAATGTTTACAAATGAAATTTTATTATTGTTCATAATAAGACTTAAAAAGCATAACTTTGAGAAAATTGTATTTTCAAAACATTTTATGACATTAAAAAATTATATACTTTATCATCAATATGTTTTATTTTTATAAAATGATTATCTGTAATATTTAAAAAATATTTTTTACTACTCCTACCACTATGTTTAACATATAGCTAAAAAAATAATATTTAAATAAATTAATTTATAACATATCATGGTTTTGTTAAAACTCATCATTTTTAGTAACACAACCTATGACCATGTTACATGAAGTGAAATATTATCTTGGTTTTATGTATAACATATTAAATCAGATAAATTTAATTTATTGAAAAATAATAAGGATTCATAAACACTATGGGTATTACAATGTGAGACCGCCTATTAAAATGGAGTCAACTCCCATCAATGAAATGCTCAAATGATTTTCTAGGTTTTCAAAGACCCTTTAGCATATGTTGATCACCAAAATAATCTAAATCATGTAAATGAATTAAAAATAATTATTTCAAACTACTGTATAAATAATTAGAAGAATATAATAAAAATGACAAGCCTAGGGAAAATGAATACATGAAAAATAACTTGTTAGATGTCACCACCTTGCCTTAATTAAGGGCCACCACCCATGAAAGATCTATCACATTCATCAAGAAACATTAAAAAAATCATACTACAAAACAAATAAAACAATAGAAATTAATAAAATTGGAATCATTAGAATAATTAAACAAGAATCACTCCATAACTAAAGAACTCATTAACAATAGATTTTCATTATATGATATATCCTATTTCCATGCTAATAAACAACGACATCATCCTCTAATAATTCCATCATGACATGGTAGTATTTCCATATGATATCTCAAATTAGGACCCACCCACAATGAGTAAGTATTCAAAGTCTAAAGAGACACCATGGTATTTAAAGGTATAAGACATAACAAGAGGGATCCATCTTAATAATTGGATCCTTGATCTGTGAACGAATAAGGATGGTGTATATCATAGATGCCACACTATTCTGTTTTTATCCATACTCTAGTAAATGATTCAGACAAATGATGAATGAGGGTTTTATACAATTGATATCAATTTAGATATCACTAAATACTAGCTAGAACAACTTGAAAATTGGTTTCAGGTAATGAATATTTAGTAAGGTAAATCAATGGTGTTTATCTATGTTTTCTATCATCATGGTAAATTATGGCATGTAACGAATCTTTCTTATAGAACACGTTTTCTGAATGAACCCCGTTGAATTTACCTAAAATTCATGTTTGTTTACCCAAAACATAAATCCATTATTAATAACATACCTTAAATAAATTAGAAACCTCTAACTATACACCAGAACATAGGTCCTAAAAATCCACCCCAAAATGAAAAATATCAATCCTCATTTGGAAATTTCAACTCGTATCGATGTAGTCCATTAAAATATCCCCACTATAACACTATGTATCCTTGATATATTATGGTAGCATTTGAACCACCAATCGCAGTCTTCAAGAGTTTGGTGGATAAAAACCAATCTTAGACCAAAATATTATAACTGGACCCCACATGAAATCTATTTTCCCAACTGACATATGTTATACACACACTAGGGCCCATCTACATGCATGAACGAGTCATTAGACTAACAAATATCTACATAGGAAAACACATGTTTATTAGAGTATTATTTTGAAACTCTATCCCAAAGCATAGGAAACATCATAGGTGGTGACATATAACAACCCATGTAATGATATATTCTATCATTTTCATTTTTCTCAATAGAAATTTGATTGATAGATTCTTTATAGAAATAATATGTTATTTATAAACCAAAAAGGAAATAGTTTTGATTAAAATATTTTTATTATATGATTTAATTATAAATGTATAATTTAAAAATTATATTCTTTGAAATTCATATAATTAATATAATTCTTTAAATAATCGTATAAAAATAATTTACGGTGAAATTTCGGTATTTTTTGTAAAATACTAATTTGTAAGTGATTATTGAAAAATACTAATTTTTATAAAAGGATGTTAATTTTTAATAAATTGAAAAATATAAAAGTTAAATTATTTTTTAAATATTGTAAAATTTAAAATTTTTATTATTTATTTGTATTTAATCCACTAAATTACTTTTGAGTCATCCTTATATTTGATTTTAGTATAAATTTATATTTGGGTTTAAAACTATGTTTTACTAGAATCTGTTTTAATGTTCATAATGTACCTCCATCTTAGAAAATTAAAATTCTTGATAATGAGTAATTATTTAAATTATATATATATATTATATATTAATAATTATTAATTTTCAATCATATAATTCTTCTTACTAGTCATATAGTTAATATAAAATCTTCATTTTGATGAATGATACACTTCTTCAAAACATGTATTTTCATTGTGCCATCAGGTTAAATTTTAAATTTTGTATTTTCACATATATGATTTTTTTTAAAATGGATTTCATATTTTGAAGAAGATTTATTTATATTATCTAATATAGTAAACATACTTTTTTATGAAAATGAATAGTGAAAGAAAAAAATTAATTATTGTGGACAATGTAAAAATAGATATTTTGGGTGTTAAATTTAAAAGATATGGGCATAATACCCAAATTATTTTCCAAAATATATTTTATGTCAATATTTAAAAATTATGATGTATTAGGCACAATAATGGTACTTTTCAGTTCCTTTCCATTTGGAAAATGTGGGTACTCAATTTTTTTCCAATAATTCCAAGTGTGCCACTCACCCCACATGTAAAAGGACACTCCCTCTTGTATCCTATTAAATCATTAAAATAATATTTTTTATAAATTACCTACCAATATACATTAAATGAAACCCTACCTACATCATTTAATCCTTATTTGGCCAAAATCCATTTGAAGACTCTTTTTGTTCTAAGCTGTGGAGGTTGTCCGAAAAATAGGTATTACGCTTTACCAAGAATTTTAATTTATTTTATTATTATACAGATTTAAAATCATCTTCAATTATTATTATAAAATAAAAATTGAATCTTTTATACACATATATTTTTTTACATTAATTTCATAACATAAATCCATCTCCACGTCTATTAAATGGTATATTAAATAATTATTCATGTGTACTTAAGATTACGGCTTGGTGATCCGATGTGATTAATTTTCCATCATCACCTATAATTTATTTTTATAATTTATTTAAAATACTTATATTATATTTGTATCATATTTATTCTTTTATAATTTTTATATTACATATAACTTTTTAATTTTCATTCCACATAGGATATGATAATGTTTCTCTTAGGAGAGATAGACTACTGCCTGGAAAAGAGATATTATTGGTTTTTCACCAATGATATACATGAAAGTTAATAAGGAAAACTTTAATTAATATATAATATATAAATGAAGAAATTATTAATTTCATGACATATTTTTCATTCTAAAAAATTAAAAAATCACTCCCCTTCTTACAATAAAAATTTTATCATTGTTGGTGCATACTTGTGGACTACTTCCCCCATGAATTGATGTTTTTATCATTTCAACACCAAAACACATGGATGATATATATAAATTTAGTTAATTAAATAAAATGGTATTAATTATATGATTATTATTTTATAAATATAGTATACTACTCCACTTCTTTCCAAAATGATCATTGAAAAAAAGAATTGTTACTCTTGCATATGTATGGATTCCATCTCAATGATTGTAATGTAGATCATTTTCTATAACCATATATCCTAATAGTTTATAAAAGTATAATATATTTATAAATATGATAATTATTTCGTTATAATTATTCTAGCAATATTTAAATAATTATCACTTTTTCTACGGTCAACCTACTAATGTAATTTTTGACACATAAGTTGAATATAATCAAAACATACCACGTGAAAATAATAGATCGTGTAATAGAATATGACATAGTAATAAGTAATATAAAATGAATAATAAAATAAATATTTTTATTGATAATGAAAATACATAACATAATTTTATTATTCAGGATGATTAAAAAAGTACATGATGAGTTAGACTCATGGTAAGGTACTTTATCTCAATTTCCATTCATTGATTTTTATTTTTCTATTGAGAGCCTATATTCTATTATGAGGTGTATTTGTATAAAATATAGAAAATTTTTATCTTTAAAGAATCTATTATGTTGGTATTTATGATGAACAGGTTCTAGGATAAATGTTTTTCTTCATAAAATGAAACTTTAGAATTATATTGGAAAACAGTTAATCTAATACAACTTATATGATGGGGGGACCAAGATTTCACTTGGTGAGATTGATATAGCTTATACGATGGGTTCACCCTCCATCACTTGCTTATCCTGATTTCACTTAGATGATGGGTAAACAAATATAAGGCTTCAATTCATTGTTTAATATTCATTTTCTTGATAGAAACTTAGGAGGTAGTTTCCAAAGGATTTTTTTAATGGATTCCACAAGGATAATGTTATTTCATTAATGGGTTTGAAATAGGTTATGAATGTGATGATACAAATTTATGAAAAGGGGTCTTATTTACATTCTATGGGTTTTAATGATTTTACATTACAAATATTTAGGATTGTTTTCTTGTTTTATGTGATTTATTTCACCATATTAATAAAAATTGAGATCAATGAATACATTTCATTGGTTATAATTTTTTTCACTAGCCTCATGGTTTTATTTCTTTGTTAAACTCCTTACATAGAAATTTTATGCACACCCTTAATTTTAAATTTTTTCACATGATTTATTAATGTGTAATGTAATGGAAGAAGCAATGTCTAAATTATTGAATATTTTTTATGATGAGAAATAATTTTTTATCAAAATAGTTGTACATCATGGATAAAATGGATACTGATGGGAAGTGTCACCTATGTATTAAATGGTATTGTTATGTATGAGTTATGAAAATTTTTATAGAACTCTAAACATAAATAAATACTCAAATATAAATAATTGATTTTTGTATTAAATCTCAAGTCTATTTGTGGTTTATGGATACGCCCTTATAGTTGGTATTATTTCCAGGACTAGATAACATTACATACTATTATAGTGGTAATAGAATTACACTAATACGTATTATTTTATTGTTAATTTGATGTGATATTGAATTTTAATATTTCTATGTTGCTTCATCTAAAATATTTTGTTTCTAAATGGTTTTCCATAGATAAAATTGGGAATAAATTTTCAAAATGCACCATGATGAAAATATCCTTCAAAATAAAAAACCATAGATATCTAGAAAGACAACATAATGGTTATTTGTAGTGATGGTTTAGTTGAAATAAGCTATATATGGCGGTGGTATCCTTGCTAGGGAGTAGAGGAATATACCGCATATGAACATGTTTGTATTGAATAATTTCATCAGAAAAAAATCACCATCATTTAGTAGATAACATAACCCTATCATAGCTAAAGGATTGATCAATTCCATGTAGATTATATCTGACGTCATGGTATGTTTAGATCATCAATACATATCCCTTTAGATTTATCATTTTGAAGATCAAGTTGATCAATTTTGGTATTTGGTTAAGAATACCAGAGGGAAATTTGATCACGATTCTATGAAATTGGATACATTTAAGCATATTTTTTCAATTAATACATCCCTCGGGTATTTTAGCTACCGATAGTGATATATTTTATGGAATTGTGGGAAAATGATAAAGATTATATGGTTGTTTATAATGTAATATTAATGAGATTGGATGGGTATGTTCGAAATTTTATTTGGGATACCGATAATAAAAAATTAATAGAATTTAATCAAGGATGAATTTTTTTATGAAGATCATTGGACACATAAAATAATATATATTATGAGAATATTTCTTATTGTTCATAGAATGTTAAGATGGTGTTTTATTGAAATATATGTTTTTTGAGATGATAATAGTAAGACAATATCAATGTATTAAGAAATAGAGATGAAATTCAATAGGATGTCTAGAGGTTATCCCCCAAAATTATCCAAGGTTAGTGAATGAAATTCAATCAATGTTAGTCATGATCTGAATAGATCTTCTTGTATATTAAGTTTGGCCACAGGACACATGACTATAATGAAAAGGGTCCTAAACAAAAAATAATAATAGGGTAACCAGTATCTATCTAATGTTGAAGTGTTTTAGTTATAATTATTTGGTACGTTATGATAACATGTGTCTGCGGATATTTTCGTATTATGGAAATCATTTTGACCTAAATCAAAAAAGGATTTTCAAAGAAATTTCTAACACTACAATTGATGCTGGAATATAAAATGATATTATGACTGGTATGATACATGTTTATTTTAATTATACCATTTCCCAATTTGACATTGGATCATCTCATTCTTTCATTTATAATAATTTTTCATGTACAATTTGAATATCACCACAAAAAGATATAGCTTATGGCGAAAAATATTGATAGAAATATTAAATAAACCAATATTTATAGGAATATAAATTTTCTATTTATTGAATTATCTTTCATGAAAATACTATAAGACTATTGATAATATAGATTAATATTTTTCAGGATGTGTATTTTCTTTTAGTTTATCATTCTACGTTATATTTTAGAGCAAAAGAATTATATTGAATGATTTCATACCTTTGATAATTTACAAAGATGAAGAAAAATTTATTGGAGAAGTGATGGAATGTTACTGATCTTATATCATTATAAATAATTAAAGATATCAAATTTGTGATGTTGTAGTAGTGACAAAATAGATGGATTCATTTCATTGTGATTTCTTTTGGGTTATCCCTGATTGGGTGGTTTATTTTAATATTGTCTTTCTTGTTAGTGGGAATCTCACATCATTACCCCTTAACAAATGGGTAATGATAAAAATTTAAATATGAAAAATAAATTATTGGAGTTGTTATATAATGGTATCATTAGACCAAGAACCTAACAAATGGGTTATACTATTTTTCTAAAAATAAATATGTTTTAATTATATTTTTTATTGATTATATAGCATTTTATACATCAATTTATAGAACAAGTATCATTTTCTTCATATTAATAAATAATATTTGAATTCTTGTGTGACCAATATTTTTCAATGGTTTATATGTGGTCTTGGTACTATCAGTTGATGGGAAAGGTAGATGACATTATGAATATAGTGTTTTGTACTAGATATGGAAATGTTTACATTTTTCAGCTATTCTATTTGGGGTTTTTAATATACCTTTTTTATTTATGGACCTTATGAATAAATTTTTTCCCCAACTTCTTGGATAGTTTTTTATGTTGTTTTTATTACTGATATTTTTTTATATTATAAAATTTAATAAGAATGTATAATATTTCTAATGATTGTTTTAAAATATAAAATATAAAAGAAACTATATTGAAATTCTTTTATGTGTTCATTTTGGTTGTAATAATATTAATTGTCTGTACATATTCTTTCTAAATATGTAATAACTCTTGACCCTTCAAAAACATTTTGTTGAAAATAGTAATAGACTAATAAATTTCAAATACATTAAAATCTAACTTGGTTTAATAGGTTACTAATAGTTTATTGTTAAAAACTTTTCATAGTTATCTTTCCTTTTGATCAATTTAACTCAATAAGAAGTTGTATTTATCTTAATAAATTAACTTTATTTGTATTTTTAGGAACTAATATAAATTTTAATGAATTTTATACTTTTATCCCTACTGTATTGAATTATTTATTTTTTCATCTACAATAATTCTTCGCTAAAATTAAACTCTTCTGCTCAAATTTAGAATGATCAGTTAATTGGTTATGCATCACGATAGTTGAAACCATTCAGGTTAAATTATCATAAATATTATCTATAATTATATATTATGGTTTTTTCTTGGAAACATATGAGGCACCCTTTATATGGGCTAATGATTGAAATATATACTAACCAAAATATTTATAAGTATATATTCACTAATAATGAATTGAATGTGACATAGATAAGATGGATGGAACTAATAAAATATTATGATATCATATTTCATTATAGTCCTAGAAAAGATAAAAAGGTAGATGGTTCATTGAGTAATAAAAAACATTTCATCATTAACCATGTTTTTTTGGAACATGATACTTTGGATAATGATTTGATATAATTTGGCCTATAAAATTTTGATGTATGGATATCCTCTATTCTATTTTAAATTTCATTTCAGTTAATTTCATTTGAAATAATTAAATATTAATAGAGTAAGGATCATGTTTGGCAAGAAAAATGTAGAATCTATAAAAAAGGGTATGTTTCCCAAGTTAAATGTTACTGAAAAATGAACTATCAATTTTTGAAAAATATTATACATTCCTCACCATTCTTTTTTAATGAATGATTTGTTAGGTTAATTACATAGTTCCCTATTTTTTTTATCCTGGAAGCACTATGATTTAATGGTAGCTTCGGGAATATTACCAGGTTCATATAATTAAAACAAATATTGATATATTTTTCATGAAGAATTTTATATGTTATATGTTTAATGAAAAAATATCGTTACTAAAGGGAATGGACCAAACATTTCTAGTATAAGAGTATAAATGGAAAAATATTCAAATGGATTTTAGGTTGGGATTACCAAACAATTCATAAGGATAAAATTTGATTTGGGTTATTTTTGGTCGATTATCTAAGTATACACATTTTTTCCCATTCAAGAAATAATATATTTCGATCATATTTCTAGAATATATATGGAGGATATAGACATGTTTCATGGAGTTCTACTCTCCATTACGTCTAATCATGGACTTATATAATTTTAGGGAATAAAATGATAAGTATTTGGATATTGAATTAAATTTAAAAACATATTTTCATCATTAATCTAATTTTCATTCTGAGTTGATCATTTAGACCATGGATGAGGTGATTCATGATTTTTCAATGGATTATATGGGATGATGGGGATAAAATATTTCATTGGATTAGTTTTATTATGAAAATATTTATTATTCAAGTATAATAATGAAATATTTTCATGAATGGTATAAAAGATGATTCAAAATCAATATTCTGTGGATGAAGTAGGAGAATAGATGTTCATGGGGCGGAATATAGTGGAGAAAATTACTGAGAAGGTGTAGTTGATTCAACAAATAATTAGTACATCTTATAATTGGCATAATATTTATTCATAAACTAAAGTAAATATCATTCTTTCTATATAGGAGATCCTGTCTTTTTCAAGGTATCTCTTAGAAAAGCTATTATATGTTTTAGTAAAAATGGGAAGTTATTAAAATTATTCAATGAATCTATCAAATCCTAGAGAAAATAGAACTAGTTGGCTATCGATTAGCCTTAACTCTGAGTTTTCCCAAATAGAAAACATGTTTCATTTTTCAAAATAAATGAAGTATTTAAAAAAGTCATCACATGTTCTGAGACATAAATCAATTCAGTTGGAAGATAATATTTCTTATGAGGAAAAACCTATCCATATTCCTGACCGTGGAGAGCATGTTTTGTGGAATAAGGTCGGGAATTAGAAAATCTTATGAGGGAATGGTATCTCCACTTTTTTAATAAGTGAATAATATTGAGAGGTAGAAATTTCGAAAATGGGGAAAAATGAAAAATCTATGTATATGAGGTATTAAATAATTAACATGTTTTTTATTATGAATTATATTTTTACATTCATTATTATATAATTATGTAATTTTAAAAAAAGAAGGAAACAATTTTAATTAATCTTTTGTATTATAAGATTTTATCTAAAAGTATAATTTCTAAAATATTTATTTTTTATTTGAAAATTTGTATATCATTTTTAAAATCTTAATATCAAAATTATCTAATGGTTACATTTTGAGTTTTCTTAGAAACTGTTTATTTTTTAGTGATTATTGAAAAATACATAATTTTATAAAAATGTCATTTATTTTGAATGAATAATGTAATTTGAAATAACCAGTGTGTTTTTAATATTTTTTAATATAAAATAAAAATATTAATTTAATAATACAATTAACTAATTTGTAATCAAGAATATATTTTATTTTATTAGAAGTTTAGTTTTGGGATTAAAAACATTATTTTTTTTAATTTGTTTTGAACAATATAATATTTATGCATTTTAATTAATAAAATCCAACTAAAATGGGGAATTATTTAAATTTAATATGTTTATTATATATTAATAAGTAATAATTTTAATAAATATATTGATTTTTATTAGTTGAATTGTAAATTTAAAACCATATTTTTCTAGAAAAACACATTTCTCGAAATCCGTTTTTCGTCATCATTTCCTGGGGAATAATTTTAAATTGATTTTTCCACTAATATTAATTTAATTTTTTAAAATTGATTAAATATATAGAATCATTATATTTTATATTCTCTAAAATGGTAAAATTAATTTTTTACTATACTAAATTGTGAAAACAATAAAAATTTATTACCATGGTTTAGGTAGAAATGGACTTAATGAGTGTTAAACCAAAAAGATAGTGGTTGAAATTACCTAGATTCTTATAAGAATATAAATTAAAGATATATTTAAGAATTATAATTTCCATATCTTTATAATGGAAAATTTTTATTAAATTATTCATTTGAATAATGTGGGCACACCTTGTCCTTTTAAAAAATTATAATTGTTCCATTCAAACAAATATAAAAGGCCACCAACTCTCCTATCCTCATTACATATTAAATGCCCATTAGATCAACCATGTACCACCCAAGTACTATCCCTAAATATCTATAAACATCCTTGAATCTTTTTTTATCACAAATCTATCCAATAATGTCATGTGAAGATAATATAATATATAGTCCAAAGAAGAGGTTACACGGTAAACCAAGCCTTTTTATTTTTTTATTCTTCCACCTCCAAAGAATATTTATCAATTATTATTAAATAATTACACCGGTATATTTTAAATAAATAGATTTTATTATCAGAATACAAAAACCTAAATCATTCTCCTCTTATATTGTGCTGGATACAAAATCATCGTTTGGGTGTACGATAGACTACCACATCACAAACAGATGCCATTAATTTTGTACTATCACCTATAACGTCTTTTTATAATGATTTTTTAATGTATATATATATATATATATATGATATTTGAACATATATTTAATTATATATTTACTATATCAAATATAAATTTTTATATTCCATTCCATGTGAGATACAATAACATTGTTTGTATGTAAGACATACTACCGCCTCATGAAGTGATGTGATTATTTTTTAATTAATTTTTTACATGGAAGGTAATATGGATAAAGTTAGAAAATATTTTTTATATAAAATTAATAATTATTATATTAATAAAATATTTTTTATTATAAAATATAAATTTTCATTTTATTTATTACACCCAAAAATAATAATGTCGTTCATGTATATTTGGGGAAAACCAACTCAATAAAGCGATGTGATTATTTTTTCATCATCACATATCATGGATGATATAGATATAAGTATATTGAATCAAATAATGGGGTTCAATTATATTTTTTATCATTATATAATTGAATAATATTACTTATATTCTTTCTATATAATTATTAAAAGATGGAAATGTTATTCATGATTACATATTGCATGTAGGATGCATAATTATAACATATTTAATCATTCAAAACCATCAGTTAAATTTTTTTAGAATAATAATTTATTCATGAAATTGAAAATTATATAATGAATACTATTTTGTAGATGATTTAATAATGACCCCTTTTATCATATTCACCATACTGATGTCATTATTGACAGATAAGAAAAATATCATCAAAACATATGTTGTGAACACAATTTATTATGAAATCCTATATTACATTGTAATAATTGAAATAAAAGCAATAAAAAATTGTTTAAGGTACTTATTAACTTAAATGAATAACATATATTCATTATTTATCAATATAATGAACGTATGTGATGATTGAAACTCATGTTAATGGACTTCGTCTCAATTTAATTTCATTTAGGAATATTTTTATGTTATGATCTGATATTCCTTTATGATGAGTGTATAAAACACCCCTTGAAATTTTATAATATTAATATCTATATAATAATTATTTTAATGTTTTGTTTAATGTTTTTTATTCATGAGGAATATAACTCAAATTATTCCAATGTGGTTGGGGATTTTTCTTTTCAAAACCCATTTATCCATCTAGATCTCGTTTTCTTCTATTACCATGTTTTAAATATTATTATATGAGTGTAATTATATAGATAGAATATTTTTAAAAAGTTAAATTTTTTATTTTATTAAATTATTTCTTTAAAAACTAATCTTTTCATGACATTCTAAAATTTCATTACAAAAATCAAAAGGAATGTTCTATTTTAACATATACAAAGAAAATTAAATTTCCAACCATCATAACCATTATGGGATGTTTGGAATAATTTGAAAGCATTCATATTTTCTTCAAAGAAGTAATATATTCCCATTTTTCTTATTATTTTATGGGAAATAGTTTTCACATGTCAAATGGAATTTTTTATTGAAAATTTGGTATTTTGAAATGGAAAAGTGTTTTGCGTACAAGATTAAATGTGTTTTAAAATTTATATATGAAGTTAAATTTCAATAGTAATTTTTTTTTATTTATGATATGGTGTATATAAATTTTATGATAAATGGTTGTGCCCGATATATCTTAAACAACGGTGAATCTATATATAATTGGGTGATCCTTTTGTATTTTATATTATAGGTTCCCTAAAATAGTTCTTGGTGACCATGGTATAGATTATACAATGGGTGTACCTAGATATTCCTCCAATGAATTGGTTGGTGTTATTTATATTGATAAGAATGAAAGTTGGAGATATTATAATGTTTCTCTGATATATATCAATGGGCTCTAGTTATTTTTTTTAAGGGTTTAGAAAAAGTTAGGAATGAGATCCTCTACATTTACAAAAGGGTTTTTATTTACATTCTCTGGGTTTTAATGATTTTTTTTTGAAAATCTGTTTTGTGATTTTTTTTCATATGGAAATGATTAATTTCATTCACACAAATATGATTCAGATAAATGTAAACATATCATGGATTTTCATCATTCTCACTGATCTAACAATTTTATTTCTTTTTAAAATACCATACTTTGAAAATATGGGCTCACCCTATGTTATCAATTGGTTTTCATTAGATTTAAAGATTGTTAAGGGAATGTGATAAGCATTATGGAAAATAATTAATATTTTTCAGGAAAAAAATCATTTTTTCTGAAAAGGTTTATATCATGGGAAAATTGATAATGAAAAGAAGTGTTCACTTTGTATTGTAGGGTTTTTTTATATAGTGGTTATGACCAAATTATATGAAACAATATACCTAAATAGATCCTTATAAAACTATTTTTAAATAAAAACTAATGATCATGAAATGTTTTAGGTTGGTTATTATATCACCCTTCTCGATCACTACTCTAGGACAAACAATAATTACTATGGATAAATAATCATGTTTGATCACATATAGTACTGTACATATTACTGATATGAGTAGCATCATTTATCATTATAATAGTTTCTATTTATATATTGTTAAAAAATTAGATCATTATTTCATCAATATTACAATATAAAAAATTGAAAATTTGATAACTATATTTTTATTATTAACCTAAAAACACATGTTTTTCAAATAATTTCAAAAATTTATCCTATGAAAAAAATTCTTTTCTTAATAAAAACGAAAATTATTTTAACAAAATAATTTTCTAAATTTGTGACTTGAATTAATCAATATATTATAATGTCTTTTTAAAAGTACATTAATTTTCAATATATAAAAAATGCACTTATACATTCTTTTGGGGTTCATAATTTTAATATTTATTTAACATCCTTACAATGACTATATTTAATTATTTATCTCATATTAAATATTATTTACAATTCATTTAACTATTATAACAGTCATTTTACTTTTCTAATGCTCTTGTTATTATTCCTAATAGTTAAGTTACAATTCCTAATAGTCAAGTTACTATTCTGACAATTATATTTACTATTCCAACCATCAAATTAGATACATAATTCCATGATATACCACAAATTTAATTTTTTTCATTAATTATATATTTTTTTATAAAGTTTTTATACATCATTAATAAAATTTGAATAATATTTTTTATAGTTTTTTATTTACATTATTATTCCTGATCTTAATAATTCTAGTGGACTACGATGTTTTATTATATATAAATCATGTTATATAATAATAAATTTCATTTACCACATTCGTAATTTCAATTTTATAGAATATATTTTTTTATAAAATATACATTCTAAAGTTTATATATAATTTATATATTTTTAAGTAATTTAAATATGTGTTTTATAATATACTATATTACTAAATATGATAGACATAAATATTAAGAAGGAAATTTATATATATATATATATATTATCTGGGTATTTTTAAATTATACCACCTCAAAAAATTTATACCTCAATATTTTAATCCATTTCCTCATTTGGGAATAGATTATTGAACTTTAATTTCATTGTATATCTTGGATTTCATGTCCCCTTTTCATACACATAGTTCCATCAATTTACATTGAAACTTGAATTATTTATATTGATAAATTCATCATACTAATTAAATATCATAATTCAAAACACCACATTTGATGTCCTTTCTCTAATTTATCCCCTTTTGAATAATTACAAACAATAGCCATGGAATTTAATCCAATTGAAGTAATATATGGAGAATGTCATGAACTGAAGTAATGTTTGGGAGATGTTCTAATCATAAGGCCATGACTCCTATGAAAGGATCTCAATGGTTCTAATGTACATATATTTTTTCTTTTTTATCATCTCAAAACTAATGAGTATTTTCTAGGGTGATATTTGTATGAACCATTTGTCTTCAACTTCAAACTCTAATTATTTCTGATAGTTTTCAATATAGAGTTGTGGAAGAATATGGGAAGGTATAATGTGTTACTGAATGTATTGAATCATATATACCATCTCATAAAAACTTTCATGTCTAAGAAATTACAATTATCCATCATCATCCCAAAATGAAAATGTTCTATATATCTTCCCACATAGATATTGATATGGGTCTAACTAAACAACTTAGTGGAAATTATTACTGTATGAGAACTTGAGTAAAGGAATATATCGATCCTAAACTACTTTTAATTCAATAAATAATGCTATAAAAATTTCTATAAGTGTATTCAAGGGCCATCCAAAATTTACCGTGATTCTAGAGTTTAATGGTTAATAGATTATTGGTGATACATTTATATAATATAGAATAATTTTTAATAATATTGTGGTGAACTGTGGATATTGATCAAATATGATCGAGCGTGGTTCACCACGTCAGCTCACTAATTAAAATTCATATATAAAATTAATTAGTTCAAGTGTTAAATATTCATGAATGGTGATGAAGTGAGTAATATTTTTGAGTTAACTAACCATAAACCAGATGTAATTGTTTCTGTTATAATTCTTCAAATGACCCAATACAAAGTCTATAGTGATTTTGACTCTTTTACATTTTCTTTTGTAAAATTTCTATAACATACCAATAGACATTGGATGCTCATTAGTTGTTTTTTGATAGAATATACACATCTTTTCTATAATAAAAAATATTCTTTTTCATGTTACCCCACAATAAGTTCCCTCAATGATCATAATATATGATGGTTTATCTACGGTCGATATAAAATGATGAGTTATTTTCACTATAAATATCACTAACACAAAAACAGTTTTTCTTAGCCCCAACCTTTATCAGCGCTAATGAAAAAGCACTCATAAAGGGGGTAACTTTTTCAGCACTAAAAAAAGCACTGATAAAAGTACCCCTTTATCAGCACTTTTTTAGAGCTAATAAAGGTAACCCCTTTATCAGCGCTTTTTTTAGTAGCACAGATAAAGGGTGGCCTTTATTAGTGTTTTTTTAAAGCGTTTATAAAGGGAAAACTTCACAAAAAATTAAAAATAATATATTATTATATAAATATATAAATATATTTATATTGATATAAATATAATATATTGTTTTTAAATATATTTTAGATAAGTATAAATATAAATTTACACTTAATATACTTAATATATAAGATACGTCTTGGAAATGGATTATAAAATAATTACAAAAATATTTTTTATTAATAATTTTCAAATTATTATTGGGTAAAAATCATTTAATAAAAATTTGAAGTCTAAAAAAATTAAAAAAAAATGAAAAAAAAGATCCAAAATATGTTGAAAACGCAACTCGAACATCAAACAACCATAACTTTTGATCCGGGTGTCTGTTTGATCTCTTCCACATATCAAATTGAATTCTACGATGAGATCTACACCCTTATGATTTAGGGGGGACCACACAAAAAGTTATTTCGAGGCCAAAAAGGCCCATAAGGCCTCCAAAACTGTGTTTTTAGTCAGGATACCCCGATTTTTTAACATTTTGTGGATTTTCAGCCTCATTTAAGGAGGTATTATCGGCTTTTTTTGGTAGGGATTAAATTTATTCCAAGTTATTAAATTCATATTTAAATTATGTCTTTTAAATTTTATCATTTATTATAATTCACTGCTATTTATAATCAAATATATAACAATATATACAAATATTTTATATATTAACACATAAAAATTTAATTATAAATATAAATAATAAAATATATTTACATATAAAATATATAAGCTTTATCTAAATAATAATTAATATCCATTTTATTTAAAATACAAATATATTAATATTTATATACCTATATATTAATCTAACTATATATATATTAATATAACTACATATATATATTAATATAACTATAAATATATATATTAATATCACTATAAATATATATATTAATACAACTATATATATATAAATATAACTATATATATATTAATATAAATATATATTACTATATGAATAAATATAACTATATATATATATAAATAGATATATCATTAATAGGACAACAAATCAATATAGGGGAGTCGCAAAGGCTTCAGGTGCGCAGGGGGGAGGTCCCGATATCATATTTGGGTGGAAGTAGGGACGCGCACATATGAGTGAATTTGGGGGCTAGCACTGGTAAAGGGTGGGGGATAGTTCTGATAAAGGGTGGATTGGTGTGTGCGGGTGCTGTAGGGGGGTGGAAAATCATTTTAAAAGCGGGGCTCAAGCTTTATAAAAACCCCCCGATTGGCAAGATTTTTTTTAAAAAAATTATTTTTTTTTATTTTTTAAACCTTTATTAGTGCTAAAAAATGCGCTGATAAAAGGGGTGTTTTATCAGTGATAAAAAGAAAGCACTGATAAAGGACCCTTTTATTAGCGCTGATAAAGGACCCCTTTTATCAGCGCTTTTTTTTAGCACTGATAAAAGGGGTCTTTATTAGCGCTTTTCGGAGTGCTGATAAAGCGGACCCCCTTTATCTTCACCGGCTTTAATAGAGATTTTCTAGCATTGTTAAAGGCCATTTTTTGTGATGATAAAAAGGGTATTTGTAGTAGTGTATCTCATTATTTATTATTTGTTTTGATAGAACATATATTCTGGTTCTAAAATGAATGACTCCTGTTTCATGGTTAAATTAATGATGATTTCCTCCATATGTTTCTATAAAATTATTTCAATGAGACATGAAATCCCTCAGTATATCCTTTATTTTCACTTGGTTTTATAGTTCAGAAATCATTTGTGAAAGGTGAGATTTTATCCCTTCCTATTTAATTTATTTATCAATCTTTTATATCGACCTAATTATTGTGGATTTATCAATAATAATCATGGATATGGTAAAGGGTTATTTTCTAATAAGAGAATCAACTTACTCATTGTCTCCAACATAATCATTGAGTATTTAGAAACTGTAAATTCCCGGAAATCCCGTGAATTTTTTTTAATACATGGGAATTTTCTAAGTCCTCGATTCTTGACGGAACATGATTCTGAGGACAAGTGTGCCCAGAATAAATTTCTGAAGTATTTTATGGTTAATTTTAGTAAACGTACAAGAAGGATTTTATAATATTTTAACCGGTACTCAAAATTGAAATCTGAGGGAATCATTGAACTTGCAACGCCGGTTTTCGCTTAAGAAGACTTTCACCTTGACGGTAGTTGGTCGAGAATAAAAGTTAGTTATTGGGTGTTAAAAAAATAATAATAAAATAAAGTGGTCTACACTTTATTTTAATTGAGCCTCCATGTGGGTGACAGGTTTTTGAAACTTCCTCTTGGAAGTTAGAGGTGGGACCACCACACCTTAACCTCCCATGAGTGGTTTTGGTGGTAGGGCCCACCCGAACATAACCTCCTGCCAGAGGTTATGATGTGGGGACCACCCGAACATAACCTCCTGCGAGAGGTTACGTCATGGGGACCACACGGTGCTAAACCCCCTATTGATGGAAGAGAGTAAAACCTCTAAACTCTCCATCATTAATGAGGGGAAGCCTCATGTCCTTCCTTTAATTCAATTGTGCCAATCCCTCCTAATTAATTTGTGCCAACTCTCGTGATTTAATTAGGGGAGCCAATTAATTTAATTCTTCTTTTTGAATTTCTATGCCAATGAAATTTTAGACAACTCAATCTAATATTATTTCACTATGCATTTGGGTGGATGTTGTGAAAGAGGAGATCATGGAAGAATTAGAATTCCCCAAATGAAGAATGAATAAGACATTCTTCCAACGAAAAATGCCGACGAAGATCCTTCTTCGACTTCTTCTTTGAACGCCTACTGATGTGGAGCGTCTTCCATAGCTGACGTAGCATGGGTTTGGAAGCATGCGGCAGATGCGACGAACAATGATTCTCTTCGTCTACTTTCCATGACTCCGTCAATGAACGATGAATGACAAACAAAGGTAGGGGTTTTAATTTGAGTAATATTCCTTTTCTTTTTATTATCTTCGTTTGAAAGGAATCGATGTGAAGTATTGTAAATAATTGGTGTTCATCGTACTCCTTTGATTAACCAATTGCTATCACACCTAAACACAAAGGGTGTGGGACAAACTAGCATGGCCCGACTCCCTCCGTCGATCTCTTGGTGATGTTTCTTCGGTATGGCGATGATGTGATGGAATGATGAAGGAAACGACGAGAAAGGTTGTGCTACACGTGGCCTCCGCGAACCGCACCACCCCCGTGATGCTCCGGTGCTTCGGGCCGAACCGCGGCCCTCTGACCGAGCTTCCCTGGCCATTCCGTCTGCCGGTGAACCGACCGAGATACCTAGGCCTGCACTTCTGCCAGATTACCAAACTGAACCTTATGACCTGCCTGGCCATGCCCGAACCGGCCACCCGGCCGCCCAACTGGCCACGCCCGAACCGGCCGTCCGACCGCCTGCCTAGACATGCTCCTCCTAGCTGCACTCCGCCTGGCCGCACCCCACCTGGCCACACTCCACCTGGACATGCCGCATTGGGCCCCTCCCCGCGTAGCCATATCCCACCTCGATGAGCCGCTACCCGGCCACCCAACTAGCCTCTATGCGTGCCACCCCAAACCGTTCGTCCTGTTGGCCTCCGCACGCGCCGCCCCGAACCGGCTGCCCTGCTGGCCTTTGCACGCACCACCTCGAACCGGCCGCTTTCTGGCCTCCACGTGCACCCCGTACGCCTCCATTGAACCGGCTCCCTTGCAGCCTCTTGGCCGAGCCGGCATCCTGGGTCACCTCGCTGCACCCTGGCCAAACCTTCCTGATCACGCCCTCTTGGTTGAGCCGTGCCGGGTTGCGCCCTCACGACGCTCCTGGCCAAATCGGCCCTGAGCTCAGGTCAAACTACCATCACGGCCTACTGGGTTAGGCCCAGCAGGCCGAGCCAAACCTAATAGGCTGGCCAACCCAACGTGTCGGGCCAGACCCAACAGGTCCGACAGGGTCGGACCGAACCCAGGCCCACTACCGCCCTTTACTTTCTTTGGTCATATCATTGGCACCATAAGACCGTTTTGAAAACCATCCACAGCACTGGATTTCGTGGATCGCGACGATCCCTTTGAGTATAACCCACTAGAGTTCGGGGTTTAGTTGTGTTAATGTGAGGTTGGAATGCACATGAATCCAACCAAGCCCCCAGGACTAAAAGGCTAATAACTCACAGACCAGGCGTCCGATTGACGCGCCATCTATTGCATTGAGAACTCTATGATGTGGTGGTCCTTTGAGATAATTCTATGTGGGACTTTGTGAAAGTTTGAGTATCTAATAGTAGCTCATAGAGAAGATCCTTCTAGAGGTGAGCAGATATAGTGCAGAGACCTAGTAGCTAGTTGAGACATGATTACTGTTGACCGATCGACTCAGAGTGATTAGGATGGCCTAGTGGGGAGTACCTAGTTGTAGCGGCAGACCCACAATGGAGGAGGACCTGGTTGTGGCAGTAGACCTGCGGTAATCGATAGGAGGAGTAACTCTGCAGGCTATTAGGGGGACCGCCTGGTTGTGGCTACAGACCTATGGTGGGGAGAACTTCTGTGTGACGTAGAATCCCCACGATAAATGACAGTAGGAGTACCTCAACAGTCCAAGGTTATTGGAAAAAATGTTTGGTGTCGCATTTAGCCCACTTTACTCGATAGAGGAGGATTTCTCCAACAGTCGAGGTTTTGAAAATGGGAACAAAAATCCTGGTTGAGTTTAGTCATTAACACTGTGTTTTCCTCATGATAGAGATGGATTACTTGATAACTTAGGTATATGTATTGCCATATTCCTATGTGGGGTTATCTGTTGATTTAATACTTTTTAGTTTATTCTTGTTTGGTTTTTTGAGACCTTGAGGGTCTCTAGGTCCTTACCTAGTATCGTTATACTCACCCCTATAAGGGCTATGCTCGTACCTCGTTGTGTTGGTTGCAGACGATGGACAATGCGGACTAAGGCTGAGTGGACCTGGACTGGATGGTGCCTAGAGGTGGACCACCCGACGTGACAGTATACGGAGGAGACGGACAGACATGGAGTGCGGTGGAGGCTATCTATACCTACCCTTCAGGTATGATTTCCCAGAGGATGATCCAGCAACTATTTCACTTTTCTTCTATTGTACTTCAGTTTTCTTGTACTTTACAGTTGGCCTTGTATTTTCAGCCCCTTTACTTTTCAGCACTCCTTTTGTATACAGTTTTACTTAGTTTTTTTCTTCTAGATTATACTCGGTTGTGTGTGTTATAATTGATAAAGGCAATTCCTTCCCAGTTTTATGGGTTTTACACCTTTGGTGGTAAACTCTAGCCCCTGGCCTATGGAAGGCGGGCTTGGGGTAGTCACGGCATGGGCCCTGGGGGACGGGTCGTGACAAAAACTATAGTCCTTATTTAACTAAAACTATAATTATTGATTCATTTTTATCTTATTCAACATGAATATATACATTATACATTTATGATCAATATATAGGTCAAAATTCATCCAATAGAAAAACTTTCTCTAAATATTCATTTTAAATAACATAGACTCTAACTAAAAATCATGTATTTTGTTGTTTTAATCATGGAAAGTCAATTTTCATGTGGCATATAAATTCACATGAGTAAAAAACCCTTTCATTGAAGAATCATTTAAAAAAATACTTACTAATGTGTTGGGATTGTGAGTATAGTTGTAATGATTGTCTAAACCCAGACCATAATAGCCTAGAACAAGTGGTTATGTTATTGCATTGGTGCTAAAAATGGAATCACATCCCGAAGGACTGAATAGTTTTGTTGTATTGGAAAACTTGATACACACAATAATTCCACAATAAATTAGAAAATATAAAATAAAACAAATTATGTTATTTGAGGAAACTATTATTCCATTTACCCAGACATGCATATGAGTCATAATACACTTTTGGGAATCATAGAGAAATGAAACCTACAAAATGGGTGAGGTCACATTATTAGTAAGGGTATGCATAGAATAAAATCTAATAAGGCAAGAATAATATTTCAAAAATAAATGATGATAAAATATTTATATATAAATAATGAATTTAGATGGATTCTTATGAATATATATCATAAATATTGAAATAATCACATGGTCATCTATAAGTAATTTAATAATGATGGTATGCTTTATACTAGAAATTAGAAACATAGCTTCAAGGTCTTATGCTATGAAATCATACATAAATAGATAAGTACATGATTAGATACAGAATATATTGTGTCTCCTAAGTCAAACTGATTCATCAAGGGGCTATTTAGTTTTAGTTTCTACCAATCACATAAATATTTCCAATGTATTTATTATATGAATAATCAATACATCTTTATTAGAATTCCCTAAAAATATATTACTACCCACGTTTTAAGAACAAGTATACATAATATAAATACATTTCCCTATAAAACTAATCAACAAAAAGTACATAGAGGTAAGGTTTATGGTATCATTATATTGTATCCTTAACACATAATTATTGAAAATTTATTGATGATGATGAAAGTAATTTAAGAAGACCAATAGTAAATTTATCTATTAAAATACAATTTTCAGATTGAAATTACAGATATAATGTACAAAATAATTCAAAAATATTATGGAAAATTTTTATTTTTAAAATAACCATGTAAATTTGTAATGGAAGCTGAAAAATATATTTTGATCATAATGAAGGGTAATTATTTTCATGTCTTATATGTTTGAAAAACATTCCTATCATAATACTGTAAAAATTTCAAGAATAACACCATTTTGATAAAGATATGAAAATTACATTTAATAAATTATGTAAAAATTAATAAATTTAGAATTTTATTTAATTAAAACAATGTATATTATAATAACACGATTTTAGACATTTTAGGGAAAATATATATTGAGAACAGAGTGATTTCTGACATAGTACAAACACACAGTCAGTTTTACATAAAAATATTATATTGGTAACTTGAGTAATTATAGATAATAAATTGATAGGAAAACTCTTTATTTATTGAAATTAAAGGATTTTAAACAAAATTGGTTTATTATGGAAATATAAAATTATCTCCCAAGTGGAGACATAAACATAAAGAACCCTGAATAATGATGAGATTATAAAATAAATCATCCCCAAATGATTGAATTACTTTATTTGTGTCTAAAAATAAATTATAATAAATATTGGTATATTATATATTTCTTCTATAACCATAATAATATATATAATACTATATAGAATTTACTTATAAACATTTATCACTTATTTATTAATAATTTTTTGTTAAAATAGAAAACTATGTAATAATTGATTCTCTTTTTATATATGTTTTCTTTGTTAGTATAGGTACTCATAAATTGAACATGGTTCCATCATATCTATAACTAAAATTATGAGTAAAGTAATATATTTATATATAATATATTAATTTAGATTAACCTATATAATATGGGGACAGACAAATGAATTACACATTAATGGAGATGGTAGGTCGTATATACACATATACATTATTTTCTATTGTTTAATCAACGAAATAACGAATGATATATAATAATTAACCTTTTTAGAATAAATTTAATATAAAATATATCATATTTATTCAACAAATACATTGGTATTACCATACCTTAAATCATGAATTATAATCAAATCACATCACATTGTGGGGAGGATAGTCAACCCATACGCAAGAGAAACATTATTATTTTCCTATAGATTGCAAGTTAAGATGGTGTATATGAAATTATAATTACATAAGTATAATAATTTCTAAAATATCACATATATCAATTAAATATATCATTATATATATAAAAGAGATGTCAAAATGGGAAACCAATGCCATCAATACATGATGTTGTGGTTAGTCGTACACCTGATCGATGGGTTCATTCCCCATTTTATGAAATATGGAATGGAAATAGGTTATCTGATTAATTTAATAAAATCATATTATATGATATATAATGTCTACATTATTTTATCATTATGGAAGATGATTTAATGGAGGTATAATAATAATGAAAATAAAAATACACAGTTATGAACAAAACCTCTCTATCAAACAACCTCTTTATGTTTTCACCAAAAACCTTACTTTGAGGATTTACTATAGAACTAAGATCCTTTAAGTAATCAAGATGGATAAAAGAATGTTATTTATGTAGGTATTTTCTGAGTGCAAATATTATTGAAGTGTGGATAGGAGCGGATAAGGGGTTCCCTTTTAAAAGATAGGATAGTGGAGAACTTATATATTTTCAATGATTTCATATATTTTCAGGTCGCATTTTTAAAAATGATAAAAAAATTGATCAATTCTGATCCTCGGATGAAATAAAGTCTAAATATGTTCGTAAAATAAATGTTATAAAAGTGCTGAGGTAATTTTAACCTTTAAATCTTATATTTAATTTCATATATAATTATTTTAATTATGCCAATTTTAACATATATTCTACTATACTTACTACTCGGTATGACCAAAAATAATGTTAAACATATTGAATAAATTTCGATATTATAATTACAAATATTTAATCAATTTTATCAAATTTTTTAACATTAGTCCCAAAATAAAATTTAAATGTGATCCCACAAATAAGTCGAAAATATGGTTATCAATGATAAAGGTTTCATAAGAATAATTATTTTCATATTAACATTAAAAATAAAATTAATTAAAATGATATATATTAGATTAAAAAAATAATAATTGGATTAATAATATTTTTAGAACCATTTAAAAAATCATTTTATATTATTCATATGAAAAGATAATTTTTAACAAAAATCAGTATTTTTCCATATCGATCGTGAAATTATTCGTTTCAAAAAATTCTAAAAAATTATCTCTAATATAATTTTGACATGTTGAACTAATAAATAATATTATATTTTAAAATAAATTTTAGGAATATTACATAATATTAATTATATTATTTGATGAAAATAATAAATAATATATTTTATTTAAAAAGTATATTTTTCAAATATATAATGAATTTAATAAAAAAAATATTATTAAAAAAAATTATGATTTTTTAAAATAGTATTTATTCATATTCATACCACCAATATAACGACTATGTTATGACTATATACTCTATTACACCCCATTTATTTTCATGGTTGCATCCATCCCAATTAATCAAAAAGACTATATTTATCTAAAAATAAATATACCAAAAAATCACAGGATTATACAATATACCGCATATAAAATGAATTTATCACCTGAAATTACATTATTCTGATAAAAATGTTGATATTTTTACCTCGTGTCATATTTGGGTTCCCATGTAGCTTGACCAATTTTTTCATTCCTATAGAGAACTTTAAACAGGTGAGTAGTCATGTTCCGTAGAACATTATATTTATAATAAAATATTTCTATTTTTTCTTTGTTATTGGATTGGTCATTATTTTTCAATCTAGCCCCTATGTTGAGTAAATGTGAAGGATATGGCATGTACTCCATTTGGAGTGATATATGGAACACATCATGAACTTCATAGAGGTTTTGTTGAAGTCCTAAGGAATTATCTGCCATCCATACTCAATGAAGAATCATATTGGGGATAATATAGTAAGGGATCCTATTTTATTTTCCCTGAATTTCATATCATCCATTCTAGGATAAATTTATAGAAAATATTTCTCATTGACTTCAACTCTAGATCTCATCAATAGATATCATTATAAAATTTCATTCAACACTAATCTTCATTGATGTATTATTGAATAGTTATGACATTCCTTAATATTTCATCATCTAACTTAGGCCCCTACTAACAATATTTCTCTCTATTCATCCCATCATGTAAGATTTCTATACATAATTCTATAGGGGGGTTCATGATGTTCCATATGAGGGATCATGTGAATGAAATTGTTTTAAAGAAACTCTACTAGAGGAAGGCGTAAATAAAGAATATATTTAACAAATATATAACATGATCTTCACATATACTCAATGGTTAAATGGTTCTCTTAGACAATCCATATATTTGGGGATGATACAACGTTTTCAAACACAACTCAATATACAAATCTTATATAATTATTCACCAAAACATCGATTAGAACCTCAGATCCCGATCAATTATAATATATTTTAGTGATCCGTTAAACCATACAAACTTATTAACGTATATTTTATTGATTTGATCAAGATAAAAAGGATTATTTTATTGAAATTAAGTGTTTTATGTTCTTTATGTGATCAACTAAAATCTATAGAGTATATTATCCATTTGACATTTTTTGGATTCTAGAGGAAAAATCCAGTCTTGAGTTTTTTACATTTCCATTATAGTATGGGTAATAGTTGAAACATCACTATAGATTTTAGTATGTCATCCTTAAAATACTGACATACCATGCACCACGATGCATAATAAACAGTATCCCTCTTTATGCTGTTTAACTAGATATACTATTTTATATATCTATTCAACTTTTATCTTCCCTAGAGAATATACAATGATGAACTATGAGCCTCATGCTACAACGTATTTTTTAAATATGCTATGGATGAAACATGTATTCTATTTATGAACCATATCTTCCCATCATAGTCAAGGATGAACTCTAGATCATTTCTAGAATTATTTTACAATTATACATGTTCCTTTTTCACTTCAATATTCCTTATATTGAAAGATGGTTGAACCCTCATTTAATCAATATAATATTTATACCCTTCCTTCAAGATCTCATTATCCATCTTTTTCAACACTACAAATATTGGATATTTTTTTATCCTCACCATAGATAATGTAGCATTCTATTTATGACTAAGAGAATCATCCACCTAATTCACCTTCAGATGGTGGTAGTATATGAAGAAATAATAAATTTTGTTCAAATACTTCTATATTCATTTCACACATTGAACTACTTCTATGTAAGAATATTCCTCAATATTTTGATGCTAGTATATAAATTAAACCATTAAACATGTATATATTACCTCCATATATTCAATGAAAATATTACCAATTAAAACTATAGATCATTATTTGTGTAATTTTTCTTATTGATTTTTAGGTATAGATATGATAATTTCATCATCATTTCATTATTCATAAATAAACATCACAATCACTTCTATTCCACATCACTAAAAATTTCAAATAATTATTCGTGGCATGATAGTGTATGAATATGAACACTTACTATAATATTATTCAGTTCATTGAAACTCCCTTCAAATTCATGTCACCATAAGAACATAACCCACTTTAGAGTAAATATGGTTAGTGGATTATATAGTCATGATAAATATCTCATAAAACATCTCAAGTATCAAACCAACCTAACAGAACAATGGATTTTTTTTACCATGGTTAGTCTATTAAATTTCTCATAAACATCCATATTTAATAGATACAGTGATATACACTCACTTGATATCATAAGACCCATGAATGAGACTCTCTAAATCCAAAATAAACAATTGGTAATTTTACATTATCACTTGTCTTTCCTCAGGTTCTTTAACACAATTCTAAAAAAAATCCAATATATTTTTATATGTTAGAATATCGCCTTTATGTACTAAAAAACCTAGTCAATGATATATATAAAGACTGTATTCATTAAATCAGTGAATATATAATGAGCATGGATGTTTCCAAAAGGAATTACTATAAAATCATAAGTACCATACCATAAATGGTATGTCATTTTAGGTATGTCATCATTCGTCATCCTTAGAATATGATATTCCAATTTGATATTAATCATGGAAAAAAATATAGCTCTTCATAATTAATAAAAAATATCATCATTATGGGGAAGATGATACTTGTTCTTAATAGTGATCTTGTTATCTTCTTGATAATCAATGAAAAGACACATTAACACATTTTCCGTCATAAAAACATGAACATATGCACCCTAAGGTGAAGCACTAGGATGAATGAATCACTTATCTAGATTCTTTCAAAGTCACTTCGTCAGTTCCGTATTACCATTAGGTCCATTATATTTAGATCCCTTAAAATGATTATAGCACCATATATGAATTATATTGAAAATTCAACATCACAATTAGTGGAAAGAATGGGAAATTCATCAAGAAATACATATTAATATTCCAAAAGAATATAATCATTTTCAATGTCGAGTTTATCACTTACCATTTGATATATAAATATGTGTGTATCCCTCTTGAATTTTTAGGAAACCCCATTTAATATAAGTAATTTCCATTGAATGTTAAAGTTCATCAAGGAACTGATATATCATTTAAGGATCATTAATAATATAAAATGTAAATTCCATTCCATAGCATTTTGTATGTGGTAAATTCTAGGAGAGCCCATCCATAATAAAAATTATAGAAATTAAAACTATAGAATGAATCAAAATACACCCATAAATAACCCTGTAGAAACTTTTATCCCAAGTGAGTTATTGACTTGAGATGTGGTAATCCTACCATTTTGTGTTTAACTACCAACTCATTATATAATCATTGATATGGTGATGTGATTCCCTTAGAAAAGACATTATGAACAAAATATTAGTAGGAATGAGAATCAAATAAAACATTATGAATCCTAGAGTGGATAATAGGTGCACCTTTCACCACATCTCTAAAAACTCCAATGTCAGTTTTAGTAATTCTTTAGTTTTACCTTCTCCCCATTGCTTCTTTTGGTTCATGTTTTGTTAATATTTTTGTCATTGGATCGTATAGTTCTCCATGTCCATATAGTAAAATCACTATACGTTGATATATTTTCTATGAACCCAATATTTTAAAATAGTATGATTGTATTCAATAGAGTTTTTTACATGAAACACTAATCTCAAACATACCACAAAAAATATTCAATTAAATATTTTCAATATCTTGTGGAAAACAAAGCACTGAGTTTAATGAAGCATAATATTAAATACCATTATAACCTATATATTAGATTGTTATGTTATATTAATAATGAAAAAATAATGAAAATTATATGTTTTACACTTGTAAAAAAATCATTGGTTATCTACTAACCAAAAGTACAGGATCCATTTGAATACAATCTAATTAAAATATTATAAAAATTGTGAAATCATTGAAATTTTTTATTATTTATTATTAGAATTATGGGGATATATTAAGCCACACATGTCTACATCCATCATGGGTGCACATTAATCAGGTTTTCTAAAAGGTCAAATGATGTTCATCTTAATGAATGCCTCCTTGGACAGGGAATCAACTACTTGATTTCCCTCTCTATATACACAAAGTATAACAAAATTATGCCATTTGATATTACTAAGAAAATAAATATAATTATGTAGGATTTTTGGAGGGACATTCCTTGTTGTTTTCAAGGCATTGATAGAAAATTCGGAGCCAGACTCAATCCGTAATCATTTCCACTAATATTGAATTGAATATGAAACTACATACACAACAACACATAATTACACTTCATAGACCACTCCAATTATAATGTAATGATAAAATATCACATTGATAAATACTCGATGTGTTTATAACACACTGCAACATCCCATAGTTCTATGAATGACCTAAGATTAATCATCCACATTTACCTTGATCCATGAATTTAATATTGAGATCCATCATATGTACACGAGTAATATAGGCTATCTTGGCCTACATGTCACATGAAGATTATAAGAGGGTAAGATCATTAAAACAATTAAATAGACTTCAATGTTTTTCACACTGATGTAGCATAGACAACCTTTTACAGTTCAATCATTCCCCTATAAGTAGTGGGATTCTATTCATAAAACAATATTATATTTCATGCATTCTAAAAGACTAAAAAATAGAGGCCACTGATTATAATATAATGTTCTAGACTTTCACACTTTGGAAAATAGTGTTAATATTCTCTATAAGACTAGAAAAATATATATATGTTTCATTATCCATCCCAAATAGGTAGTTATGATTGGATAAAAGATTCTTAAAAAGACATATTCCAGAAAAGGTGGTGTGTATCAACTTTAGCCTCCAAGTATAGGTGAAAGGCTGAAATATTGTGAAGTATTTTCCTTTTTATTTTATTACATGTCGGAATCATATTCCTCTATATGCTTCATATGATAAAATATTAGTTGGTTTGGATGAATGGGGCCATGAATTTCATTGGCTATGGTGGTGGTCTATTGGAGCCCCTACAATGTAGTTTGTAATGCAACATGATATTGAATTTTCAATTCCTGTTGGGCTTCCATATATGAGTATCATATTCCATTAAGAAGTAATTTTAAATATCCTTACTCATCTGGGTAGGAACCATATTTCCATTGGATTGATGTTGTGTAATTAAATCATCAATGGTTATGTGGGATATATTAGTGGGTGTTAATAATGTGTTGTATAATAAACTTCCCAACTAATAAATAGTCCATAATTTTATAGTGTTTCTCCTCCTTACCAACAAATATTTGTCATAATTAATTCCATTAAAAAATTTATTAATATCTGATAAAAAAAGTATGCATGACAATATTTATATACATTCAGTAACATGTCATTGAATCTTCTTGATAAAAATCATATCTAGCATCATTAGATATCAAATTACATATCAATTTACAAATGAGACCATAATTAAAGAACATAAGATCATTAATCCAAATTTTTCACATTTCAATGGGATTAATACACTACCATGAAACAACGACCAACTTCTTTTCATAGGTCGACTCAGTCCATAAGATATTTATATTCATGACCTTATGATCCTTAATGAGACCTCTAGGCCACCAATAATGGTAAAATGATTCGAATAGTTTTATGTGATCATAGAGTTTAAACGACACATCGTTACATCTAGGGGAATGGATTTTTCATTCTACATAGCTATTTTATTGAAGATTATAGTGCATATACTGTATAGATATTGTCTCCTAAATTTTCCCCAGAATAAGGGGACCCCGTGGTAATTGATAGGAAGAGATCCCCTCTTGACTCCACGAATTATAGTTATCCTATTCCTCTTGTCAATAAAAAATCGATCACAAAAAACAATAGAGTATTTATCATAACAAATTTCCTATCCACAACATATTCACAATGTGAAAAAGATCATCAGTATAGGATATTTTCTTTATTTAATCATTCCTAGGTAGCCAAATAACATTAAAATGTATAAGATGTGAAGGATCATAATCATTATTTCTAGAATTTATTTGTTTATAAAAACAATATAAGTGAATTCATTGATACAATGACTCATGTAATCCTCAAAAAAGGAAAAAAGAAGCCATGAAAGTAGATCACCTTGTCTAAAAACCCTCATTCATCAAAAAATCCTATTGGGTTTCTATTTATGATAATGGATAGCTTGATATAGCTAAAAATGATATTAGTATGTTTTATAAAATAATTTTAGAAACCATATCTCTTAATAACATCAAACATGATGCTCTATTTTAGAGTATAGAATTCCATAGAGGTATCATTTTTTAGATACAATTTTACATATTTCATTTACATATTCATAAAATGTTAACATTTTAAGGCTATTAATAGACAATTAAGAATGACCTTCCCTGTAAAAAAACCAAAATGATTTTGGGTAATAATTGCCTTAACATTTTATCCCATTAATTTCGATATGATCATGATGATAGGTTTTGGAATGGTGTTTCCAAGAGAAACTAGACTATATTTCTGGATATCAAGTTCATTATTCTTCTTTGGTGTTATTGAAATGATGCTTGGGTTTATCCCTTTATAGTATTGAGGAATAATTTAGTAATTCCTTGATGGAATGGGTAATATCATCATTCAAAAAATCCTAAAAAATAATATATAATTTGTTAGTAAATCAATCATGGTAAGGATCACTCAGTATATTAAGATAAAATAGTGTTTTTTTGATTTACACCTAAGAGGGGACAATAATAATAGTTCATTTTTAGTGATCCTCAACATAGGTAGATATTTATTCAACCATGTTCTGTGTGTTCATCATCGCATAATCAGAATAAAGTCCCTTGAAATAATCAACCACATTCTAAGAGATCACACTATTAGTATAGTAAAGCCATCCAATTATGTGGATGGACTTGGTTTCATATTTTCCTATATTCTTTTTCTAGAATATGTGTGTAAGACCCCAAGATTTCATAGTGTGTTATTTCTTCAAAATAATTCAATAATTTGCACTACACGCAACATCGAGTTCAAGCACACCATGACTTACCAAACAAGCCGTTCAAAAGAGGTCATGAATAGTATTAACTAGATTTTAAACATTATATAATCATTATAAATTTAGAATCCATATTATGAGTTTCTTAGACATAATGTAAGAACAAATTCATTTTCAGTATTGCACTTTTACCAACTTTTAATAGTGAACCCTTTTTAAATCCAATATTTTAAACTTTTATATATTCAATTTGACTAAATAAATGTACTTTTTAGAATGGGGACATCAAAAAAATTACAATGAAATATCCCAAGCTTCCACGGTACGCATTCCTTTGAATAATACAGTAGTGTGTGTTGTACGCAACTTCGAGTTCTAACACACACCACAACCAATCAAACTAGCTGTTATGAATAGTAATACCAACTTTTTGAAATTTTATTAATTTTATCTCTCAAAATGGACTAAATTTTTGTATTCTAAATATTGAATTTAGCCTGAGGTGAAATTTTGGAAGTTTTCGGATAACATTTATATTTTGATGAATAGTGAAAATTACTAAATTTTAATTAAAAACAACTTTTTTAGTCGAAATAATTTATATTGATAAATTATGAATTTGAGTGGTTTTAAAGTATATTTAGAATATATTTCTACCATTTAATACAATGTTGGTCATTGTACATAATTTCACAATTAAACTGAACATAAACAAGTGTCAATCTTTTGATAGTTATTATCTCTTAAAAACACGCAATTTGTTTTGACGACAAGAATTAATTTTTAAATTAATTAATGAAACTGATATGTTTTGAATTTGTAAAAATAGACATCATTTTTTAATTCATAATATCATATATATCTTAGGCCTAATTTTTGGTATTTTTCAGGAAACTTTCATTTTTTGATTAATAGTAAAATCTCTAAGTGGTAGTTAAAAAACTGAATTTTTCATAAAACCTAATTGTACTGCTTCTCTGAGTGGAATTTCGAAAATCCGAGAGACAAGGTTAATATCAAGGAGTAAAATTTGGTTCAATGAGATGAAAATAATTTTTGGTGAATAGTAACTTTTTACTTTTATTTACCACGGTTAAAAGTGAATAGGGTAATTAAGGGTAAAAATGATATTACTATTACCCTAACACATGTCCTAATTCTATTGGACAAGTGTATCTCGACCAAAAACAACCTTAGGAGTAAAATATTATCATTTAGGTCCACTTTTATTTGATTAGGACATTTATTATTATTTCATTCAAAGAAGAGTTAAAAGAGTTAAAATCAAAGTTTATTTAATAAAACATTTTTAATATAGGGTTATACAAAAGATAAATTCGATTGTAAATATTAATTAGAAATATAAAAATATTTCCTACATAATGGTATTTTATTTATAATTTTTAGACATTAAATAATTTAATTTATTTATGACACAATGGTGATGCAGTAATTACCTAATTAATGAAAAATTAGATTAATTGATACCCAAATAAATGTAATTTTAGACTTTTTATAAATAACAATAACTTTCTAGGTTAATATGAAATGTTAGGATTGATTTAATTAACTTTTTTTGAAGTAATAATTCTGTTATGATTTTTAAAAAAATTAATTATTGAATAGTGTCAAAATTGACATAAAAGAGTTTTTAAAACAAATATTATATTATTAATTGATATTAAATTCCTAAAAATATAAGGTTCGGCCAAGAGACTTATATCATGATATTTGTATCATTAATGGACCACTTGGGGGTCTCTTGGATATATATAGTAAGTTTATTAACCATATAATATAAAAATACAAAGAGAAATTGTAAAAGTGAAACTAATTAACTAACTGTTAATACTTAAAGATAAGGTTAATATAATAACCCAAACAAGCCTAAATTATATTTTCTGAGTGTTTTTCGACCCATACCCACCTTAAACTTTAAATAATACACTTTAGAGCCATTAGAAACCGAATATAAATTTATTATAAAATAATATTTCTAGCTTTTCCAAAGGTACCCCTCACCCCTCTTATAAAAGGGCACTCCCCCTTCTCATTAATTCACACCTTCAAAGCTTTTTGGTTTGGCCAACCCCTGCCCAAATACTCTCTCAACTTCCCTCACTAAAACCTACAGTCCTTAGTTTTATCAGAAAGCTATCCTAAGGAGCCCTTTTGATCAAATCAAAAGGAAGAACCCGAAGAAGAGGTAATGTTTTCACCACCCTTTTTCAAATTCATTTCTTCTTAAACTTCTTCTTTCTTTGTTATTATCATTATAAAATAATTAATCCAGTATCTCCTATATACTGTAATATTATTATAAATATTGTACAACCATATTCAGTATTCTATCCATCCTTTGAATTACATGTCACCACACGTGCGTATGTACGGCTTACCGTCTCCACGTCGTGGTGTAATTGTTATTGAATATATTATTATTTGGATGGGTATAATAATGATGTGTAATTCATGTAAATAATAAATATAACATGATAATTATTTTGTATATAAGATATACAATCCAATTAAATATTATTTTAATATCAAAAGAATGATATTGTCGCTCGTGCGTACGTACGGACCACCGTCTCCACGAGCATGAAGAGATTCATTCTCCATCGTATCCATTCAAGTATAACTATAATTTTATGATTTAAAAATAATGTTTAAGGACTTAATATCATTCTGGATATGAATAAGATACAACCTATCCATGAAAAACATGTCTTACGTAACAAAACATATAAAAGAAAACGAGTAAGTTAACACCCGAAACGACGATAATACCAAGATATTATTAACAAAACAATGTTAAAAGATCATATATGATAACATAATAATGTATATTATTCTTGTATAATTTAATAACAATTATTTCACCATTATACAGGAGGTTAACCTACCCCAATCATGGAAAATTACAAGGTAAGGCTTATTTCACAATCTCTTCATTATCCGAGATTGTTTATACGTAATTATCTATTGGGACCTCTTTATCATCCACATCCATGTTTTTGAAAGTGTATTTCAAAACATTATTACTATTTTACAGAATAGGTGTTCAAGTCGTTATAAAATTTTTGAATCTTCTCTTACAAGCTTATAAATATATTTTCAAAGTAAATGTTTTATTTTATAATTATGTGACTTTTAAATGATTTCAAAATGAATATTTTAAGAATTTCTGAAAGGTACTCTTTATCAAAATCAGAATTTTAAATGTTTTAAAGATTTATCTTTCTAAATCTTTTTAATTAATGTCCATGTTTTCAAAATGATTTTAAGGATTTATTTACATGGAAATGAATGTTTTTAAATGATATTTTTTTTCAAAAGTTTCGGAGTTGTATGGGACACTTTGATCCAAAAATCTCTTTTAAATTACTTCCTTAATCAATGTATGCCCTTTAAAAGATTTCAAAAAAAGAGATATTTCTCTCAAATAGTTTTGATTTCATCTATTTCAACATCCTTTGATGGATTTTAATCTTATTTGAAGTTGATTTATTATGATACAAAACTTTCATATCATTTTGATGTTTTTGTGATGTGTTTGACTTTGTATGTGTTATTCTTATACCATTCGTGGTTTATGGATGAATTATTTACATTTCATATGCTAGTTTTAATATGAATGTTTATGTTATGTTTAAACCTTTTCATATGGGAATGCATTGGACTTAATATGTGACGGGTGCAGCCCACTATAGCTCCTCAATGCATCGGTAGGTCTCATGAGACAAAATAATGTCTTGGCACAAGGCCTTGGGAAAATATTATTTGTAGTCTTGGCACGAGGCCTTGTCTATGTGGTTATGATAGTCTGGCATTTTGCATTCCATCATTATGAAAGGGGTTATTGATATTGCATGTGATTATTCGATTAGTAGAATATCCATGTGAATAAGTAAATTGCATTATTTCATTTTATTTTTTCCATAATATGTTGAAGTTCATGTTTAAAAGGCTTTTGTTTTAGTTATACATTGCCTTAAATGTTTATTCTTATTTATGAAATTTTCTGCTATATTTTTATCCTTACTGGGCATTTGAGCTCACCCCTTTTTCTATGTTTTATTTTTCCCAGGATGTGAAGAAGTATTTTATGAATGACCTGCAGGGATAGTATGGGGGGATATGAAGACAATATATTGTTGTAGTTTTTCACTTATTTATGTAATGAAAACTTTATGAATATGTCTAGTGTTTCCAAGGCTACTAAACTAATCGGTCTTTCAAGAATTGATCTATTGTGATCATGCCAATGTTATGTAATAATGCACCGGCTCTGGGTAACTGGGGTCGGGGCGTTACAGTTGATATCAGAGGAAGTTTAGTACAAACCTTGGAAGCTATATTTTGATAAACTCTTATTAGATCACATAGATCTAAGATGGAATTTGAGGATTAGTATAGAAGAACTTCCTAGAATTTTGGTATTGTATAAATTTTGTGAGTTTTCCGAGAAATACATCTCTGTCTAGATACGAGCAGGTAGAGGTGTCTCTGACACAGATGTACCTAGGGGTAAAACCCGAAAACACCGCTTTGAGCTAGACTCGAACGGGAACTGGTGCACGACAACGGGCCTTGCTGCACTCTTGGTTATGACATTCCCGGGGGATATGCTTAGGATAATTCTCATTTTCGTTACAAACCATTATGAATGGTTTGTGAGTATACAGTTCCTCAAAGGATACATTTTTATGATTATGGATTATATCCATAAACTATTTAATTTATGTTAAGTGTTTTACAAGTTTGGGATTAGGTATTGTTATTCATAAACTAATCTAGTGTATGCCATTGTTTAGAAATGTCACCCAGTAGAAGGAATGAGAACTCCAGCAATGCACATGATCCAAAGAGAAAGAAGGATCATATCTTTCATGGTCTTAAGCCGGAATTTATAAGAGAAATAGTCTCCCATGTATTATCATCATATAAAGAAATAATATCATGTGTTGATAAGATAATTAAAGAGTTTAATGAGTCATATGGCTCTGAAGGGAAGCAAGGGAAGAAAAGGATGGAAGAGAGAAATATGGATAAAGGGAAGAGGTAAAAGAAGAAGCTTCCCATATGTGATAACTATGGGAAGAAACACCCTAGAACTTGATTGAAAGGAATGGGTGTTTTTTATAAGAGTAGAGGAAAATAGCACAAAGTACGTGACTGCAAGGGTAAGAAAATGGTTTCAAATGTACAATGCTTCATTTGCAAGGAGTTTGGACAATACGCGGACCTATGTCCCAGTCATCAGACTATACCGCAAATGATGTTATTGGATAATAATCAAGTTATGATACTACCACAGATGAAGAGGAATGATTAGAGTTCTTATGTTGATTACTAAATTTGAGTGTTGTATCAACAATGTACTTGTTATAATAATTATGGAGTATATAAGGATTGTACTGCAGTACTGTTTCATTAAGGACTTGAGATTGTGTGGAACCAAGAAAAGTGACTCAATAGCAGGTTAAATTTTTGGAAAATATATGGTTAAGAGAAAGATAAACCATAATATGGTTCTGATACCTAGGTAGTGATTTTAGAATAATACATGATTGATTTGGATAAATAATATTGGATATTCTTGACTACCTTGAAACTGATTAATGATTTGTATATTCCATCATTGTTGGGTTTTACAACATTTTTTTACTGAAGGAGTATATCTATTATTCTTTAAGGAATAAGGGATCATGATTGTAATCACTAAGGTTTTATGGTAATTCAGGATGTTTCAATTTTTTAAAAGAAAACATGATGAAGGTGTTCACATGTTATTACGCAGAAAAAAGGATCTTCAATGTGTTTACCTTCCTTGTAAATTTTGGACTGAACTATTTTGGATAGTTCTAGTTTGGATTATTTTGGATTACCATAAAAAGGACAACCCGGAGGTCGGGTGGCAACCGTCGCGTCCGGCAATGCTGCGAGACATGAACCCACAACCGAAGGGAGACAAGGGTGTATCACCTACCACTGACCCACATGAGGTCCGGGATTGAATAATTTAGTTTTTTTAATGGTTCTACTAGTTGATTTATAAATTCAATTTTTTTAACCCTATATGAATAGGATAAATATAATATTATTTTTAAGTTCTATTATCTTTTAGAGTGAAAGATGATTTTGTGGAAGAACTTTGTTAAAGGATGAGACTCTACGTGTCAAGTATATATTTTTCTTCTTCTCTTATTCAATGAAGAAATTAATTCTTATACTTTAGTGAAGGGATCTTAAAACAAAAAAAAATGTTTTATCTGAATACCATATGTTTTGCTGAACCGATGGTATTTTAAATCATCATAGATTGATGAATTTAAGGCCCTCAACTTTACACTTGTTTATGATTGATGACATTAATCACTAACTATAAATATTTACATTTCTTCTCGAATTATATGTCTCTAATTTCCACCAATGTTCTCCAAATAGAGATCATAATTTGGTGGTGACCCTTTCATTTCTCTTTTCCTCTTATTAAGACTAAATTTTATTAACCCAATTTCTGATGTGGGTTTTCCCACAAAGATATTTTCTGTATTCAACCTTTTATTTTTGAAGGACAATTTAAAATTTCGGGGACGCAATTTATTGAAGGAGGGTAGAATGTAACACCCCAAGATTTCATAGTGTGTTATTTTTTCAAAAGAATTCAATAACTTGCACTACACGCAACACCGAGTTCAAGCACACCATGACTCACCAAAAAAGACGTTAAAAAGAGGTTATGAATAGTATTAACTAAATTTTAAACTTTATATAATCCTTATAATTTTATAATCCATATTATGAGTTTCTTAGACATAATGTAAGAACAAATTCATTTTCAGTATTGCACTTTTACCAACTTTTAATAGTGAACCCTTTTTAAATCCAATATTTTAAACATTTATATATTCATTTTGACTAAATAAATTTAATTTTTAGAATGGGGACATCAAAAAAATTTATAATGAAACATCCCAAGCTTCCATGGTGCGCTTCCCTTTGAATAATACAGTAGTGTGTGTCGTACGCAACTTCGTGTTCTAATACACACCACAACCAATCAAACTAGCCGTTATGAATAGTAATACCTACATTTTGAAATTTTATAAATTTTACCTCTCAAAATGGACTTCATTTTTGTATTTGGAATATTGAATTTAGCCTAAGGTGAAATTTTGGAACTTTTTGGAAAACATTTATATTTTGATGAATAGTGAAAATTACTAAATTTTAACTAAAAACAACTTTTTTAATCGAAATAATTTATATTGATAAATTATGAATTTTAGTGGTTTTAAAGTATATTTAAAATAAATTTTTACCATTTAATACAATTTTGGTCATTTTACATAATTCTACAATTAAACCGGACATAAAAAAGTGTCAATCATTTGATAGTTATTATCTCTTAAAAACACGCTATTTGTTTTGACGACGAGAATTAATTTTTAAATTAAATAATGAAACTGATATGTTTTGAATTTGGTGAAATACACATCATTTTTGAATTCATAATATCAAATATATCTTAGGCCTATTTTTTGGTATTTTTCTGGAAACTTTCATTTTTTGATGAATAGTAAAACCACTAAGTGGTAGTTAAAAAAATGAATTTTTCATAAAACTTAATTTTACCGCTTCTGTGAGTGGAATTTCGAACATCCTAGAGACACGGTTAATATCAGGGAGTAAAATGTGGTTCAATGATATGGAAATAATTTTTGGTGAATAGTAACTTTTTACTTTTATTTACCACGGTTAAAAGTAAATAGGATAATTAAGGGTAAAAATGATATTAATATTACCCTAACACATGTCCTAATTCTATTGGACAAGTGTATCTCGGCCAAAAAACAACCTTTTGAGTAAAATATTATCATTTAGGTCCAGTTGTATTAGATTAGGACATTTATTATTATTTAATTCAAAGAAGAGTTAAAAGAGTTAAAATCAATGTTTATTTAATAAAACATTTTTAATATAGGGTTATACATAAGATAAATTCGATTGTAAATATTAATTAGAAATACACAAAGATTTCCTACATAATGGTATTTTATTTATAATTTTTAGACATTAAATAATTTACTTTAATTATGACACAATGGTGATGCAGTAATTACCTAATTAATGAAAAATTAGAATAATTGTTACCCAAATAAATGTAATTTGAGACTTTTTATAAATATAAATAATTTTCTAGGTTAATATGACATGTTAGTATTGATTTAAATAACTTTTTTTAAGTAATAATTCTTTTATGATTTTTACAAAAATCAATCATTGAATAGTGTCAAAATTGTCATAAAAGAGTTTTTAAAACAAATATTATATTATTAATTGATATTAAATTCATAAAAATCTACGGTTCGGCCAAGAGACTTATATCATGATAGGTGTATCATTAATGGACTACATGGGGGGTCGCTTGGATGTATATAGTAAGCTTATGAACCATATAATATAAAAATACAAAGAAAAATTGTGAAAGTGAAACTAATTAACTAAGAGTTAATACTTAAAGATAAGGTTAATATAATAACACAAACCTATCTAAATTCTATTGGTTGAGTGGCTTTCGACCCATCCCCACCTTAACCTTTAAATAATCCACTTTGGATCCATTAGAACCGAATATGAATTTATTATAAAATAATATTTCTAGCTTTTCCAAAGGTGCCCCTCACCCCTCTTAATAAATGGAACTCCCCCTTATCATTAATTCACATCTTCAAAGCTTTTGGTTCGGACAAACCCTACCCAAATACTCTCTCAACTTCCCTCACTACAACCTAGAGTCCTTAGTTTGATCAGAAATCTATCCTATGGATCCCTTTTGATCAAATCAAAAGGAAGAACCCGAAGAAGAGGTAATGTTTTCACCACCCTTTTTCAAATTCATTTCTTCTTCAACTTCTTCTTTATTTGTTATTATCATTATAAAATAATGAATCCAGTATCTCCTATATACTGTAATATTATTATAAATATGGTACAACCATATTCATTATTTTATCCATCCTTTGAATGACATGTCACCATACGTGCGTACGTACGGCTTACCGTCTCCACGTCGTGGTGTAATTGTTATTCAATATATTATTATTTGGATACGTATAATAATGATGTGTAATTAATGTAAATAATAAATATATAATGATAATGATTCTGTATATAAGATATACCATCCAATTAGATATTATTTTAATATCAAAAGAATGATATTGTCGCTCGTGCATACGTACGGACAACCGTCTCCACGAACGTGATGAGATTCATTCTCCATCGTATCCATTAAAGTATAACTATCATTTTATGATTTAAAAATAATGTTTAAGGACATAGTATCATTATGTATTTGAATAATATACAACCTATCCATGACAAACATGGCTTACATAACAAAACATATAAAATAAAATGAGTAAGTTAACACCCGAAACGACGATAATACCAAGATATTATTAACAAATCAATGTTAAAAAATAATATACGATAACATAATAAGGTATATGATTATTTTATAATTTAATAACAATTATTTTACCATTATACAGGAGGTTAGCCTACCCTAACCAAGGAAAATTACAAGGTAATGGTTATTTCACAATCTCTTCATTATCCGAGGTTGTTTATACGTAATTATCTATTGGGACCTCTTTATCATCCACATCCATGATTCTTGAAAGTGTATTTCAAAACATTCTTACTATTTTAGAGAATAGGGGTTAAATTCATTTATACCCTTGTTTGACTTTTTATAATATGTTTATAAAGGAGTATTTCGGTCATTTTCCAAACAAGGGCCTTTTAACATTTTCGACAGAATTAAGGTAAGAATGTTTTTTTTAACTTATACGGCGGGTGCGTCTATTTTATGCCGTTATAAAATTTTCGAAGCTTACCTTACAATCTTATATGGATATTCTCAAAGTAAATGTTTTATTTTATAATTATGTGACTTTTAAATGATTTCAAAATGAATATTTTTACAATTTCTGAAAGGTACTCTTTATCAAAATCAGAATTTTAAATGTTTTAAGGATTTATCTTTCTAAATCTTTTTAATTAATGTCCATATTTTCAAAATGATTTTAAGGATTTATTTATATGGACATGAATTATTTGAAATGATATTTCTTTTCAAAAGTTTCGAAGTGGTATGGGACACTTTGATCCAAAAAACTCTTTTAAATTACTTCCTTAATAAATGTGTGACCTTTAAATGATTTCAAAAAAAGAGATATTTCTCTCAAATAGTTTTCATTTCATCTATGTCAACATCCTTTGATGGATTTTAAGCTTATTTGAAGTTTATTTATTATGATACAAAACTTCCATATCGTTTTGAAGTTTTTGTGATGTGTTTGATTGTGGATGTGTTATTCTTATACCATTCGTGGTTTATGAATTAAGTATTTACATTTCATATGCTAGTTTTAATACAAATTTTTATGTTATGTTTGAACCTTTTCATATGGGAATGCATTGAACTTAATATGTGACGGGTGGAGCCTGCTATAGCTCCTCGATGCATCGGTAGGTCTCATGAGACAAACTAGTGTCTTGGCACAAGGCCTTGGGAAAATCTTATTTGTAGTCTTGGCACGAGGCCTTGGCTATGTGGTTATGATAGTCTGGAATTATGCATTCCATCATTATGAAATGGGTTATTGATATTGCATGTGATTATTCGATTAGTAGAATATCTATTTGAATAAGTAAATGGAATTATTTCATTTTATTTTTTTCATAATATGTTGAAGTTCCAGTTTAAAAGGATTTTGTTTTATTTATACATTGCCTTAAATGTTTATTATTATTTATGAAAGTTTCCGCTATATTGTTATCCTTACTGGGCATTTGAGCTCACACCTTTTTCTATGTTTTATTTTTTCCAGGATGTGAAGAAGTATTTTATAAATGACCTGCAGAGATAGTATGGGGGATATGAAGACAATGTATTGTTTTAGTTTTTCACTTATTGATGTAATATAATCTTTATGAATATATCTATTGTTTCCAAGGCTACTAAACTAATTGGTCTTTCAAGACTTGATATTTTGTTATCATGCCAATGTTTTGTACTAATGAACCGGCTCTGGGTAACTGGGGTCATGGAGTTACAGTTGGTATCAGAGGAAGTTTAGTACAAACCTTGGAAGCTATATTTAGATAAACTCTAATTAGAGCACACAGATCTAAGATGGAATTTCAGGATTAGTATATAAGAACTTCCTAGGATTTTGGTAATGTAGAAATTTTGTGAATTTTTCGAGAAATACATCCATGTCTGGATACGAGCAGGTAGGGGCGGCTCTGGCACAGATGTACCAAGGGGTAAAACCCGAAAACACCACTTTGAGCAAGACTCGAACGGGAACTGATGCACGAAAACAGGCCTTGTTGCACTCTTGGTTACGACACTCCAAGGGGATATGCTTAGGATAATTCTCATTTTCTTTACAAACAATTATGAAGGGTTTATGAGTATATACTTCCTCAAAGGAGACATTTTTATGATTATGGACTATATCCATAAACTATTTAATTTATGTTATGTGTTTTACAAGTTTGGGATTAGGTATTGTTATTCATAAACTAATCTAGTGTATGCCATTATTTATAAATGGTGCCCAGCAGAAGGAATGAGAACTCCAGCAATGCACATGATCTAAAGAGAAAGAAGGATCATATCTTTCCTGGTCTTAAGCCAGAATTTATAAGAGAAATAGTCTCCCATGTATTATCATCATATGAAGAAATAATATCATGTGTTGATAAGATAAGTAAAGTGTTTTCTGAGTCCTATGGCATTGAAGGGAAGCAAGAGAAGAAAATGATGGAAGAGAGAAAGATGGATAAAGTGAAGAGGGAAAAGAAGAATTTTCCCATATGTGATAACTGTGGGAAGAAATACCCTGTAACTTTCCAGAAAGGAATGGGAGTTTGTTATAAGTGTGGAGGAAAAGGGCACAAAGTACGTGACTGTAAGGGTAAGAAAATAGTTTCAAATGTACAATGCTTCATTTGAAAGGAGTTTGGACACTACGCGAACCTATGTCCCAGTCATCAGACTATGCCACAAATGATGTTATTGGATAATAATCAAGTTATGATACTAATACAGATGAAGAGGAATGATTAGAGTTCTTATGTTGATTATGAAATTTGAGTGTTGTATCAACAATGTACTTGTTATAATTATTATGGAGTATATAAGGATTGTACTACGGCACTATTTCATTAAGAACTTGAGATTGTGTAGAACAAAGAAAAGTGACTCAATAGCAGGTTAAATTATTGGAAAATATATGGTTGAGAGAAAGATAAACCATAATATGGTTCTGATACCGAGGTAGTGATTTTAGAATAATACTTGATTGGTTTAGATAAATTATATTGGATATTCTTGACTACCTTGAATCTGATTAATGATTTGTATATTCCGTCATTGTTGGGGTTTACAACATTTTTGGATTGAAGGAGTATATCTATTATTATTTAAGGAATAAGGGATCATGAATGTTATCAATAAGGTTTTATGGTATTTCAGGATGTTGCAGTGTTTGAAAAGAATACATGATGAAGGTGTTCACATGTGATTACGTGGAAAAAAGGATCTTCATTGTATTTACCTTCCTTGTAAAATTTGGACTGAAGTATTTTGGATAGTTCTAGTTTGGATTATTTTGGATTTCCATAAAAAGGACAACTCGGAGGTCGGGTGGCAACCCGTCGCGTCTCGCAAGGCCACGAGACTTGAACCCACAACCGAAGGGAGAAAAGGTGTATCACCTACCACTGACCCACATGATGTCCTAGATTGAATAATGTCGTTTTTTTAATGGTTCAGCTAGATGATTTATAAATTCAATTTTTTAACCCTATACGATTAGGATAAATAGAATATTATTTTTAAGTTCTATTATCTTTTAGAGTGAAAGATGAGTTTGTGGTAGAACTTAGTTAAAGGATGATACTCTACATGTAAAGTATATATTTTTCTTCTTCTATTATTCAATGAAGAAATTAATTCTTATACTTTAGTGAAGGGATCTTAAAACAAAAAAAATGTGTTATCTGAATACCATATGTTTTGCCTAACCGATGGTATTTTAAATCATCATAGATTGATAAATTTAAGGCCATAAATTTTACACTTGTTTATGATTGATGACCTCAATCACTACCTATAAATATTTACGTTTTTCCACTAATTATATGTCTCTAATTTCCACCAATGTTCTCCAAATAGAGATCATAATTTGGTGGTGACCCTTTCATTTCTCTTTTCCTCTTATTAAGACTAAATTTTATTAACCCAATTTCCGATGTGGGTTTTCCCACAAAGATATTTTCTATATTCAACCTTTTTTTTTCGAAGAACAATTTCAAATTGTGAGGACGCAATTTATTGAAGTAGGGTATAATGTAACACCCCAAGATTTCATAGTGTGTTATTTATTAAAAAATAATTCAATAACTTGCACTACACGCAACACCGAGTTCAAGCACACCATGACTTACCAAACAAGCCGTTCAAAAGAGGTTATGAAGAGTATTAACTAAATTGTAAACTTTATATAATCCTTATAATTTTAGAATCCATATTATTAGTTTCTTAGACATAATGTAAGAACAAATTTATTTTCAGTATTGCACTTTTACCAACTTTTAATAGTGAACCCTTTTTAAATCCATTATTTTAAACTTTTATATATTCAATTTGACTAAATAAATTTACTTCTTAGAATGGGGACATCAAAAAAATTTACAATGAAACATCCCAAGCTTCCACGGTATGCTTTCCTTTGAATAATACATTAGTGTGTGTTGTACGCAACTTCAAGTTCTAACACACACCACAACCAATCAAATTAGCCGTTATGAATAGTAATACCTACTTTTTGAAATTGTATAAATTTTATCTCTCAAAATGGACTTCATTTTTGCATTTGGAATATTTAATTTAGCCTAAGGTTCAATTTTGGAACTTTTTGGATAACATTTATATTTTGATGAATAGTGAAAATTACTAAATTTTAATTAAAAACAACTATTTTAATCGAAATAATTTATATTGATAAATTATTAATTTGAGTGGTTTTAAAGTATATTTAGAATATATTTTTACCATTTAATACAATCTTGGTCATTGTACATAATTTCACAATTAAACTGGACATAAAAAAGTGTCAATCTTTTGATAGTTATTATCTCTTAAAAACACGTTATTTGTTTTGACGACGAGAATTAATTTTTAAATTAATTAATGAAACTGATATGTTTTTAATTTGTTAAAATAGAAATCATTTTTTAATTCATAATATCAAATATATCTTAGGCCTAATTTTTTGTATTTTTCTGGAAACTTTCATTTTTTGATGAATAGTAAAACCACTAAGTGGTAGTTAAAAAACTGAATTTTTCATTAAACTTAATTTTACCGCTTCTGTGAGTGGAATTTCAAAAATCCAAGAGACACGGTTAATATCAAGGAGTAAAATTTGGTTCAATGAGATGAAAATAATTTTTGGTTAATAGTAACTTTTTACTTTTATTTACCACGGTTAACAGTGAATAGGGTAATTAAGGGTAAAAATGATATTAATATTACCCAAACACATGTCCTAATTCTATTCGACAAGTGTATCTCGACAAAAAACATCCTTAGGAGTAAAATATTATCATTTAGGTCCACTTGTATTAGATTAGTACATTTATTATTATTTAATTCAAAGAAGAGTTAAAAGAGTTAAAATCAAAGTTTATTTAATAAAACATTTTTAATATAGGTTTATGCATATGATAAATTAGATTGTAAATTTTCATTAGAAAGATAAAAATATTTCATACATAATGGTATTTTATTTATAATTTTTAGACCTTAAATGATTTAATTTATTTATGACACAATGGTGATGCAATAATTACCTAATTAATGAAAAATTAGAATAATTGATACCCAACTAAATGTAATTTGAGACTTTTTATAAAAACCAATAATTTTCTAGGTTAATATGACATGTTAAGATTTATTTAATTAAAGTTTTTCTCTGTAATCATTCTGTTGTGATTTTTACAAAAATCAATTATTGAATAGTGTCAAAATTGACATAAAAGAGTATTTAAAAAAAATATTATATTATTAATTGATATTAAATTCCTAAAAATCTAAGGATTGGCCAAGAGACTTATATCATGATAGTTGTATCATTAATGGAGCACTTGGGGGTCGCTTGGATGTATATAGTAAGTTTATTAACCATATAATATAAAAATACAAAGAGAAATTGTAAAAGTGAAACTAATTAACTAAGAGTTAAAACTTAAAGATAAGGTTAATATAATAACCCAAACCTATCTAAATTCTATTTATTGAGTGGTTTTAGACCCATCCCCACCTTAAACTTTAAATAATACACTTTTTAGCCATTAGAAACCTAATATGAATTTATTATAAAATAATATTTCTAGCTTTTCCAAAGGTTCCCCTCACCCCTCTTATAAAAGGGAACTCCCCCTTCTCATTAATTCACACCATCAAAGACTTTTTGTTAGGCCAAAACCTGCCCCAATACTCTCTAAACTTTCCTCAATACAACCTAGAGGCCTTATTTTGATCATAAATCCAATCTAAAGAGCCCTTTTGATCAAATCAAAAGAAAGAACCCGAAGAAGAGGTAATGATTTCACCACCCTTTTTCAAATTCATTTCTTCTTCAACTTCTTCTTTCTTTGTTATTATCATTATAAAATAATGAATCTAGTATATCCTATATACTGTAAAATTATTATAAATATGGTAATACCATATTCAGTATTCTATCCATCCTTTGAATGACATGTCACCATACGTGCGTACGTACGGCTTACCGTCTCCACGTCGTGGTGTAATTGTTATTCAATTCATTATTATTTTGATGGGTATAATAATGATGTGTAATTCATGTAAATAATAAATATAACATGATAATGATCCTGTATATAAGATATATCATCCAATTAAATATTATTTTAATATCAAAAGAATGATATTGTCGCTCATGCGTACGTACGGACTACCGTCTCCACGAACGCGATGAGATTCATTCTCCATCGTATCCATTCAAGTATAACTATCATTTGATGATTTAAAAAAAATTAAGGACTTAATATCATTCTGGATATGGATAATATACACCCTATCCATGACAAACATGGCTTACGTAACAAAACATATAAAATAAAATGAGTAAGTTAACACCCGAAACGACGATAATACCAAGATATTATTAACAAAGCAATGTTAAAAGATCATATATGATAGCATAATAATGTATATGATTCTTTTATAATTTTAATAACAATTATTTCACCATTATACAAGAGGTTAACCTACCCCAACCAAGGAAAAGTACAAGGTAAGGGTTATTTCACAATCTCTACATTATCCGATATTGTTTATACGTTATTATCTACTGGGACCTCTTTATCCTCCACATACATGTTTCTTGAAAGTGTATTTCAAAACATTCTAACTATTTTACAGAATAGGGGTTAAAGTCATTTACACCCTTGTTTGACTTTTTATAAGAAATTTATAAAGGAATCTTTTCGTCATTTTCCAAACAAGGTCCTTTTTAACCTTTTCGACAGAATTAAGGTAAGAATATTTTTTTAACTTATATGGCGGGTGCGGCTATTTTCCGCCATTATAAAATTTTTGAAGCTTCCCTTACAAGCTTATAAGGATATTTTTAAAGTAAATTTTTTATTTTATAATTATGTGACTTTTAAATGATTTCAAAATGAATATTTCTAGAATTTCTTAAAGGTACTCTTTATCAAAATCAGAATTTTAAATGTTTTAAAGATTTATCTTTCTAAATATTTTTAATTAATGTCCATATTTTCGGAATGATTTTAAGGATTTATTTATATGGACATGAATGTTTTGAAATGATATTTCTTTTCAAAAGTTTCTAAGTGGTATGGTACACTTTGATCCAAAAATCTCATTTCAATTACTTCCTTAATAAATGTGTGACCTTTAAATGATTTCAACAAAAGAGATATTTCTCTCAAATAGTTTTTATTTCATCTATGTCAACATCCTTTGATGGATTTTAAGCTTATTTGAAGTTTATTTATTATGATACAAAACTTCCATATTTTTTTGAAGTTTTTGTGATGTGATTGATTGTGGGTGTGTTATTCTTATACCATTCGTGGTTTATGGATGATGTATTTACATTTCGTATGCTAGTTTTAATACGAATGTTTATGTTATGTTTGACCCTTTTCATATGGGAATGCATTGGACTTAATATGTGATGTGTGGAGCCCGCTATAGCTCCTCGATGAATCGGTAGGTCTCATGAGACAAACTAGTGTCTTGGCGCAAGGCCTTGGAAAAATCTTATTTGTAGTCTTGGCACGAGGCCTTGGCTATGTGGTTATGATAGTCTGGCATTATGCATTCCATCATTATGAAAGGGGTTATTGATTTTGCATGTGATTATTCAATTAGTAGTATATCCATGTGAATGATTAAATGGAATTATTTCATTTTATTTTTTCTATACTATGTTGATGTTCAAGTTTAAAAGGCTTTTTTTTAGTTATACAATGCCTTAAATGTTTATTCTTATTTATGAAAGTTTCCTCTATATTGTTATCCTTACTGGGCATTTTAACTCACCCCTTTTTCTATGTTTTCTTTTTCCCAGGATGTGAAGAAGTATTTTATGAATGACCTTCAGGGATAGTATGGGGGGATATAAAGACAATATATTATTGTAGTTTTTCACTTATTAATGTAATGTAAATTTTATGAATATATCTAGTGTTTCCAAGGCTACTAAACTAATCGGTCTTTTGAGACTTGATCTTTTGTGATCATGCCAATGTTATGTAATAATGCATCGACTCTGGGTAACTGGGGTCGGGGCGTTACAATATGAATGATGTTTGATTTTCTCTCTCCATCCATTATCTATTCAACATTAAATTGGTTTTTATCAAGACTTTAATTTTTTATTAAAAGAGCATCAATCCTATGGTGGGATTTTCTTTCTTTCCTAGAAGGGGTTTTTTTATGATGATTCCTAATTTTAAAGCATATAAGAAAACACCCAACAATCTTAACATCTAGTTCAAGCATAGAAATTGATTTATGATACATTATCTATGTAACTCTTTAGTATTATTTAATTTCTCATCCAACTTATGAAATGAACTACCAATCAGATCAGCATTCCAAGCCTCAAAAAAGGTTTCCCTATATCCAGGACTCACAAGCCATCCATTATTAAATCTGAATGAAAGGAGAGTTGACCATTTAAAATTTTTGAATACTTCTATAAGGATATTTTGGTGATATTGTTGGTGTTTGGGGATGGTGAAACCTGATATAAAATTTTTATCACATCTATCATCAATTTGATAAAGTAATCTATCAACATTACTTACTTGGATTCTATTAAAGGTGTTGTCACTCCACATAAAATCAGTTAATCCAACTGGGACATCCAAATGATATCAATGGTCAATGAAACAAGATAAATATAGAGATTCAACTTGATTGAAGGTAAATTTAGTTTTATCTTCATGCCTCAAAATAGTTTTGAATTCCCCAAGAATCACTCATTTATGATCCATGATTTCAGATAATATCTCTATTTATTTCCATAGTTATCTTCTCCTAATATAGGATGTGGAGGATTAAAAAATGAGATTGAAAAATCATAGCCTGATATGTTGAATTAGACTAATATACTATGTGGTTTCTTGCTATGTGTAACAGAATTTAAGCTTTCATGATTGATAACTCAAAGGTGTACCATAATTTAATTGTGAAACTTTTCTGAGGGAAACTTATATCCATTAGAGTTCTATTTGAATGATTCTAGTTGTCAAATAGAATATTTCATTTAAAAATAAAAAAAAAATGGGTTTTTGGGTCATGATAAAATTCTTAATGGATTTTTATGTTAGGTATTTCCTGAGCCCTTTCCAATTCAAATAAAAAATCATCATTATTTTAGGTCTTTTCTCATTTTCTGATCCCCTACATGTTGTGAAAATTTACTATGGCCTTTTTTTATTATACGTTTTCATTTTTTATTTCCTAATTTTTTTGTTGTTTATTATTGATTCCTTCATGACTTTACCTAATTGGATTTTATCATTATTATCATCAGTTGGAGTAAGTCCAGTCTCTTCTAGGAGTTGTGTGTCCTCAACGTCATAAGAAAAATTGACTCCACTCAATGAAGTGGAGATATTTAATATTAATATATATTTAATAGGTTTTCTTATGGTTTTTTTCTTCTTATAATCCTTTGAGGAAAGGAAACGTTATAATTTCCCTCCAAGTCACTATTTATAGCATGATGATCCTATTGATCCCCTTATTTTTTCAGTCAAAATTTGTAACTACTGTAAATTCCATGTGTAATTTGGGGTTATGGACATACTTTTCATCAGATCTTCTTGTACAGGTTGGTGTGATTCAACAGAAGGCCTCAGTGTCTATCTAGTGGGAACCTATGGGATCAACAGTACATTTACCATCTTCTTAAGAACCATGTTAGTATATTATACTTGGTGTGACATTATTAATTGTGCATACATGTAATTTCACATAATGGTTTGAAACCCCATCTACAATTTCCTCCATGAAACTATTTGGGGGGAAGAAAAATTTCATGATCTCATGACAGTGACTATCAAACTATCCATTTAAGTAGTGAACCTAAAAAATCATAATTGAAGAGAAAACCCCCTCCCCTTATCCTTAGGGAAAAGTTAATTATAATAATGGTGATGTGTGGTATGTACTTGATTCTCAACCAACACATTATTTATATTAGCCTTTTCCCTAATAGAGAAGAAGAAATTGTCATATTTCATGGAAGTTAATTGACTATGGAGTTAGTTATTTTCTTGCAATACATTTTTCAGGGGTAATCACATCCATCCCCATAGCAGAAGGGTCATCTAAAGGAGCCTTGGAGTTATCCACCCCGTGCACCATGCCAGAAGTCAATGAGGGTTTTCCAGAAGCAGCAAGACGTTCCATAGGGGAGTTTTTAGGATTCCCAAATCCATTTATAGTAGCATTCCATTTATATTTAGGATCATAAGGACTAATTTCATTACCCATATTTATTCTATATAATGTAAATATTAGTTACAAAAATTAAGGAAAAAATAATTTGTGGGGGGTTTAACAGAATGAAAATGGTTAAAATGAACTAAACACGACCTAAAATATATTTTAATTTAATATTTAGACCTTATCGTATCTCATTATTATCAACAATACATTTTTTCCACTTTTTTAATGTTATTAACATGGGTATAGATTTTTATTTTCAAAAAAATCAAGTATGCTTCTCACCTCGGTTATAAAAGGAAATCCCCTCTCCTTTATTCATCACTCATTAAAACCAAAGTGGTTTATCCAATGTCTAACAAAATAAATTCACAACATACATACTCCTATCTGAGAATCCTTCTTTTGAGCATAAAACCAACATTTAAAGGCTTTACTAAAATCTAAGATGGTTACCCAAAGAAGAGGTAATGATCTTCAACTAGAGATTTGATATTATTTCTTCCTCCACCACATTTAATTGTTATTAAAACATGATGATATAAAAAAAATCAGTGAAATACATATTAAAAATATGTTTTCATGTTTAGGTAATGAACCAAAAACATATCCACATCCATCAAATGGGTTATGAAATTATCATCTATGTGTTTGGAGGACAACAACCTCATGAATTGATGTCATTCGTTTTTACATTGTCAAATCTCATGGTTGGGTATGAATATGGATACAAATTATACACATATATATATAGTATTTATTAAATAATTATACATATTTAGTAATTATATATAATATTACTCTATAAATTTAAATCCGGAGGGGATACACTAATATCACTCATGTGTATGGAGAATTTCCACCTCATGAGCGATGTGATTTGTTTTTCACAATCACTTTAAATGGAAGATAACAAGAAAAAATTAATGAACATATTTTATATAAGTGAAATAATTATTATTCCATATTTATCATTCATAAAATATGATATATAATTTTATATACTGTAAGAAAAAATGATTACATTTTTTTTGTATGTCTGGAAAACATCCTTTAAAAAGCACGGTGATTGTCTTTTCATCACCACACCACATGGTATATATATATTGTTATATAAAAAAATTATGTGGAATTTGTAACATCCCAGGTAAATAAAGAATAAGACATTTTCATATTTATTAATATTTGAGAATTAAATATTAATTTTACTTTAAAGGGGTTTCTATGTTCGATAGCGTACCCGATACGCAACAACTAGTTTCTTTGAAATCTTATGTTGCACACTAGTAATATAATAATATTATTTTAAATGGTAGTTAACACGTAGCTTTTGTATTGGAGGGAATTAATAGAAATACCTAAAATATGATTATATATGCTTGTTAAATGTTTTTTACATTTATCCAATAAAATATAAAGGCTTAAAATAAGAAAAGAATTCAATTTTAGGCATAGATACTCTAATATTCACTAAAAGGTCGACTTATCGCCTTTTGATGGAGAACACTCTTTAAATTTTTTTTTGGTCACTATTATACATTATATTGGACCAAATATAATTCTTTTTTATAATTAGGACATCAAAATTTACTTTGTGTAATTTTTTGGTATTTTTCTGATAAAGTTCAATTTTTAATGAATAGTGAAAATGTTGTATTTTAATTCAAAACCACTTTTTAATATAATTTATTTATATGATTAGATTATCTTTTGAATTGGTTTTAAAGAGAAATTAGAATATGTTTTTACCATTTATTCCAATGGTGGTCATTGAAATTAATTTCACTTTGAAATTAGACTTAAACTACTGTCAATCTTTTTATATATATTGTTTCATAAAAACACGCTATTTGTTTTAACAACGAGAATTAATTATTAAATTAATTAATTCAAATTATATGTTTTTAATTTTTTAAAATAGACATAATTTTTGAATTCGGAATATCATATATATATTTGGCTGAATTTTTGGTATTTTTCTGAAAAAACATCAATTTTTTGATGCATAGTGAAACCACTAAGTGGTAGTTAAAAAACTGATTTTTCATTTAAATGAAACTATACCACTTTTTTGAATTGAATTTCAAAAATCTGACATACATGGTTATCATTAGGATGTAAAATGTGGTTCAATGGGATTAAAATAATTTTTTTCTGAATAGTAACTTTTTTGTTTTATTAATCACGATTAGAGGTAATTAGTGTACTTTAAGGTAAAAATAATGTTTTAATAATATGAAATTACCTTGACACATGTCCTACCCTTATTTTATGAGTCATGGACGACCAATAAAATCCATGGGTCAACTTGGAGACCCCATGGAGCCACTTGGGTAAGAAAATGACATTAATAACTTTTTATTTAAAGTTAAAATAAAAATGTCACAAACATTTATTATTTTACTAAAACAATTTTTACGTGGGGTTTTACAAGTCATAATTTTTACTATAAATATTTCTTTTAAAGATAAAAATATTTCATACGTCATAGTAGTTTTTTTATATTTTTTAGAAATTAAATAAATTAATTTATTTATGACACCATTATAATGCAGTGATTACCACATTAATGAACGATTTAAATAAAATGAAAAGATAATGTAAAATATAAGACATTAACTTGTCAAAAACCTATTAGATGGGTGTATTTCGAACCCTTATCACCTAATCCTCTAAATATATAATTGTGGGACCTTTAATATCGAAAATAATTTTATAATAAAGTGTCTTTTCAAGACTTTCCAAGAGTGCCCCTCCTTCCTCTTATAAAAGGCCCGCACCTATACCCCCTTACCCACACCTCTCAAGCCTTTGGCTCGACCAAAATCTGCTCATTTTATCTCTCCACATCCCTCACCTCATATTATAAGTCTCACCTGAGGCAGAAAGCTCCTCATGAAACCCTTTTGGTTCAAACCAAGAGGAGTTGCCCGATTTAAAGGTAATGTCTTCACTTGTGTTCTTTGGTTTTATTTTGATTCTCCAACCCCCTAAACTATTTTTATTCATTTATTGTGTAACAACACCATTATCTTAAATATACTAGGATTTTTTTATGAGAAGGATTTTATTTAGACTTAAACACACCTCCATCTAATGGTTAAAGAACATACTGTTTCTATGGATGGCGAATTACTGCCTCACAAAACGATGATTGTTCAATCTTCTTTTAACACCTTTTATGGTGGCCATTAAGATGTCACTATATTTATATATGATATATATTATGTTTATGTTTTCCATATTCTTCTGTATTTTTCATTTCTGTCATACCTTTATGGTTTCCATTATGGGTAAACACGGTAATTTCATTTTAGGAATTGCGGACTACCACCCCCTCAAAGTGATTTGATTCGTTAATGCCATATGTGGGACATATAAATGATGGAGTTAATGATATTATATATGATATTATAATGGAATTATAATATACCTTTATATAATTATTATTTCACTCCATTAAATACGAAATAGAAAAGAAAGTAGTGTTCATGCGTACGTACGGTTTACCGTCTCCATGAACGGTGCATTTCATTTCTTACCTCTAAATGTTATGTACTATTATAAATACATGTATATGATGGATATATATGATATATATGATATCCAAATCATGAATATCATTCTGTATATAATGAACCTTTGACCACATGAACAACATGTGATTATAAGAAGTCCATTTTTGACTTAAGTAGTAAATATCGACAAAACGAACTTTATTAACTTAAATTATTTAATAATGTTTATAACATGGAAATAAGTTATATAAAAGGAATAATATACTTTAAAAAGGATCTTAAGAAAGTAATAATTAAATTTAGTTTATTATTCAGGATATTAAAGATAAATCGAGTCATGTCAGACACAAGGTAAGGGACTTCGCCACATTCTCCTTTCATTGAAGCATATTTTGTTCTAATAAAAGACTTTCTTTTATACACTGTATAAAACACATTTGACTTTTCATTTCATTCAAAGAGATTCTTTTTCTATGAAGAGTTTTAATAAATGACAAAAAGGAATGTTTCTTTTAATGTACGCAATGACAACAACATTTTCCGTTGTCGCGAGTATTATTTGTTTTTTGGCTTCCTCAACAAGACGTAATGTTTTTCAAAATGAAATAAATACCATATACTCTTTTATGTATTTTTTTTTATTGAAAATGGTTTTTATAATGTATTTTTTATGTCAATATATTTAAGTGATATATTGTGATCTAAATGTGGAAATATTTTCTTTCCATTATCTTTGTTTTATGTCTTATGATTTTATAATGGTACGTGGACATTTGATGGGTGGTTAAGTGATAAACTATATAAAGGGTGGTGCTGTGAATACCAGGATGGGTGGTTACATCATAACCTCCAATGCATTGGGTATGGAAGTCGGCTGTATGGCTATTCCATTTAATGATATGTGTGGAAGTCGATCGTATGGTCATTCCATTTATGTATGTTTATGTCCCAAGTTACCTTTACATTTTATGTGTTCTTTATATCAGTTTTATGGTAATCTTTTGGTTACAAAAGGGTATGTAATGATTTTTTATTCATTGAAGAGTATTTACTACTTCTTAAAGGTGAAAAGTGTTGCTTTGATAAATTATTCATGGTTTACTTGATGTTTTCAATAACTAACAATTTTCTTTTTTGTGTATCCCTTACTGATCTTTTTATGCTCATCCCAAGTTTTTTTGAAATGTTTTTCACTGGACATAATGTAGAATAGGGTCGAGGATGGGTTCAAGGAAAATTCACGTTGTCTTAAACATGGAACTATACATGACTCTGTTTTTTCAAAAGTTCATGTTTTGTAAAAAAAGGAAACTATATAGAAGTGTCTAGTTTGTAATCTTTTGAGATGTAATAGTTATGATCTAATTCTCAAAAACTCTAAACCTGAAAATATCCTCAATGTTAATTATTCATTTAATTCAATGTTAATTAAGGTTTTAGGTCGGGGCCTTATAGTTGGTATCAGAGGTCGGTTTAGACAACATTAGAAGTTAAAAAATTGTTAAATTTATGTCTATAAATTAATTTATGGTATGATTGAAATGATATAGCATTTAAATATTTCCATGTTGCTTCGCCTAAGATATTTCTGTGTTTAGAATGGTTTTCTGCAGAGGAAACAGGGAAGATATGTTGGGACAGCATCAGGATGAATAAAACCTTACAATTCAGCAACTTGAGATGGTCATAATTGGAACTGAACAGTTTGTTGTAGTGATGGTACAGTTGACTCAGGCTATAAATGGTGGTGGTATACATGCACGAGATCAGCCAGATCAACCACATAGGAACATGTCAGTAGTAGAACATTTCATGAGGCAACATCCCCCATCATTCAGAGGATCATCTAACCTTGTGCTAGCAGAAGGGTGTATTAAAGCACTGGAGAAGATTTTTTATGTCATGGGGTGTTCAGAACATTAAAAGGTTAGTCTTTCTATTTACCATTTTGAAGTTGAAGCAGATCAGTGGTGGTCGATGATGAAAAATATCAAGGATAGTGATGAGATTGATGATCTTCACTGGAACGAATTCTAAGGTATGTTTCTTGAGAAATATTTTCCTAAGGTGGTTCGTCTTAGGATGGAAAAACAATTCCTAGAATTGAGGCAGAAGGATGAATCAGTGGCTGCTTATGAAGCAAATTTCACTCAACTGGCAAGGTATGATCTAAATTTCATATGAGATCTTGATAGTATAATCAACCATTTTTACTCAGGGTTAAAGCCAATGTATCGAAGAGATTTATCTTATCGTGAGTTAAAAAGTTATGAAAAACTTGTTCAATGTGCGGAGAAGGCAGAAATAGAGTTTGCCGATGATCAGGTGTTCTTTGAAAAACAATAGAATAAGAGGTCTAGTTGGTAGGAAAAGGGAAAGAATTCATCAAAGAAGCAAGGAGGTAAGAAAACCAAATATCCATCCTGTGAGAAGTGTGGTAAAATGCATCCTGGATAATGTTTATCCATGTCTGTAAAGTTGTTTTGGTGTGTTAAGTCTGGTCATATTTCTCGTAATTGTAAAGAAGATGATCAATAAGGGAATGAAAAGCCAGTGTTAATATGTTTTAAGTGTAATTAAATGGGTCATTGTGAAAATGAGTGTCTAATAAAGAACTCAACTGGGGGAAAGCAGCCAGAATTCAAGCAGAAAGAGGTGGTGAAATCCATTGTGACTACTTCAATAGATGATGGGCCATCGAATGAAGTAGTATCAGGTACATTGTTTGTTTGTTCAGATTATTCCAATGTGTTGTTTGATTCAGGGTCTACAAATTCTTTCATTTCTGAGAAGTTTTTTAGTAAATTTGGAATTCCATATCAAGATATGAATCCTGAACTTATAGTAAAAATAACCGGAGGGAATGTTGAGACAAAAAGAAATTATAAGAACCTTCTTATCCTTTTGTGCGGAAAGAATCTGCCTGCAAACCTTATTTTTTTCCTCTATTAGAGTTTGATGTTATTTTGGGAATGGATTGGCTTTCGGTTTATCATCATAAGATTGTTTGTCGAGTTAAAGATGTTTCTTTTCAAAAATATTTTCATTTTGTGTACAAGAATGAACCCTTTATTTTGGTAACATATCAGGAAGTTGAGAAAGTTATAAAAGATGGAAATGAATGTTACCTTGCACATATTGTTGAAAATAAAGGAACTTTTCAGATTAATGATGTGCCAGTGGTAAATGAGTATCTTGATGTTTTTCCTGATGAGTTGCCTGGTATTATTCATGATAGGGATGTCGAATTTACTATTGACTTAGTTCCTAATTCTAATACAATTTCAAAACCCCCATATCGAATGTCTCAAGTTGATATTTTAGAGTTTAAGAATCAATTGTAGGAGTTATCAGATAAAGGCTTCATTCGACCTAGAACATCACCATGGGGTGCTCCTGTCTTGTTTGTTAAAAAGAATGATGGTTTAATGAGACTTTGCATTGATTATAGAGCCTTGAATAACATCACTGTTAAGAACAAGTATCCTTTTCCTCATTTCGATGATTTTTTTGATCAGCTCCAGGGAGCTCAATATTTTTCGAAGATTGACTTGACATCAGGGTGCCATCAGTTGAAAGTAAAAGAAGCATATGTTCTGAAGACTGTTTTTCGTAATATATATGGTCATTATGAATTTGTAGTTATGCCTTTTGGGTTAACCAACACACCTGTTGTATCCATGGACCTTATGAATAGAATTTTCCAAGAGTTCTTGGATAAGTTTATGGTTGTTTTCATTGATGATATTTTTTTGTTTTCAAAAAGTAAAGAGGTGCATGAAAGTCATTTAAGGGTTATCTTGCAATCCTTAAAAGAAAAAAAATTGTATGGAAAATTCAGAAAGTGTGAGTTTTGGTTACAAAAACATTCTTTCCATGGTCACATTGTTTCAAAAAATGGAATAAATATTGATCCTGCTAAAACAAAAGTTGTTGAAGAATGGCCAAGACCCACAAATGTAACCGAGATCCGTAGTTTTCTTGGTTTGGTAGGTTACTACCGAATGTTTGTTGAAATGTTTTCACAGTTATCTAGTCCAATGACTAAGCTAACTCGAAATGGTGTTAAGTTTATCTAGACAAAAGAATGTGATGATTTTTTTCAGGAATTGAAAAGAATATTGGTGAATGCTCCAGTTTTTGCACTACCTTCCAGGAAATGTGGGTTTGTTATCTATAGTGATGCTTCGTTGAAGGGACTTGGTTGTTTCCTTATGCAGAATGATCAGGTAATTTCTTATGCTTCACGTCATTTGAAAAATCATGAGGTAAATTACCCTACACATGATTTGGAATTAGCTGATGTTGTTTTTTCTAAAAAAATTTGGAGGCATCATTTGTATGGTGTAAAGTGTGAAATATATAATGATCAAAAAAGTTTAAAGTATATATTCACTCAGAATGAATTGAACATGAGACAGAGGAGACGGCTGGAATTAATCAAGGATTACGATTGTTCAATTCATTACCATCAAGGAAAATAAAATAAAGTGGCTGATGCTTTGAGTCAAAAAAGTAATGCTTTATTAACCATGCTACATTTGGAACAAGATCCTTTGGTTTTTGATGTGATGAAATTTGTCATAGAATTTTTTGGTGTAGGAAGTTATTCTGTTTTGTTTTTGGTTTTAGTGAGATCATCTCTATCAGACAGAATTAAGCAAGCATAGAAGAAAGATAGTGGGTTGCAGAAAAAGGTAGAGCTGGTTCAGAAATGTAAGTTGCCTGAATTTAACATTGATAATGATTGTGTTTTGAGGTTTGGGAAGAGATTATGTGTGTCTTGTGATTCACAGTTGAAGAATGAGTTATTATTTGAGGCTCATAGTTCCCTTTTTTCAGTTCATCCTGGATGTACTAAGATGTACAGAGATGTTTGGAAATATTACTGGAAGGATGGAATAAAAAGAGATATTTCCGATTTTACTATGAAGTGTTTGACTTGTCAGCAGGTTAAAGCATAGCGGTAGTTTCCAAGAGGGATGTTGCAGTCATTATCGGTGCCAGATTGGAAATGGGAAAATATATCCATGGACGTTTTTATGGGATTACTGAAGAAATCTAGAGGTAATAATGCAATCTATGATATTGTTGATCGATTGACTAAATCTGGTCATTTTCTTCCTATTAAAGATACTTTGTCTCTAGATCAACTTTCACAATTGTATGCTAAAGAGATAGTCAGGTTGCATGGATTTCCCCTCTCCAATGTATCTGATCGTGATCCCAGGTTCACTTATAACTTTTGTAAAGGCCTTCAGAAGTCGTTGGGTACTGAATTAAATTTTAGTATAGCTTTTCATCCGCAATCAGATGGGCTGTCAGAACGAACAATTCAGACCTTAGATGATATGCTACGTGCTTAATCAATGGATTATCAGGGAATTTGGGACCAACATCTTTCTTTGGATGAGTTTTCTTATAATAACAGTTTTCAATCTAGTATACAGATGACTCAGTTTGAAGCATTATATGGGAATTGGTGTCGAACTCCAGCTTTTTGGGATGAAGTGGGTGAAAGGAAGTTGATGGGATGAAAATTGGAAAAGAGATGGTAGAAAAAGTTTAGTTGATTCAGAAACACATGAGAACAGATCAGAGTAGGTAGAAAAGTTATGCAGATAACTGGAGGAAGGATCTATCTTTTGAGGTAGGTGATCATGTTTTTCTCAAACTTTCACCATGGAAAAGTGTGATGTGATTTGGTAAGAAAGGAAAGTTGAGTCCCAGGTTCATTGGACCACATAAAATTCTAGAGAGAGTTGGATCAGTTGCTTACTGAGTGGCTTTACCTCCATGTTTATCTTAGGTACACAATGTTTTTCATGTTTCAATGTTGAGAAACTATATTCCAGATCCATCTCATGTTTTGATCCTAGAGGTAGTTCAGTTGGAAGAAAATCTCTCTTATGAAGAACAACCTGTCCGGATTCTTGACCGTATAGAGAACGTTTTGCGGAATAAGGTAATTCACTAGATAAAGGTTTTTTGGAAAACCCATATGGTTAAAGAGGAAATGTGGGAATCTGAAAATTCTATGAGGGATGTATACCTCCACTTATTTTGATAAGTGAATAAAATTTCCAGGACGCAATTCCCAAATGGGGGGAAGGATGTAACATCCCAGGTAAATAAATAATAATACATTTTCATATTTATTAATATTTTCTAATTAAATATTAATTTTACTTTAAAGGGGTTTCGATGTTCGATAGCGTACCCGATACGCAACAACGAGTTTCTTTGAAATCTTACGTTGCATACTAGTAATATAATATTATTATTTTAAATGGTAGTTAACACGTAGTCGTTGTATTGGCAGAAATGAATAGAAATAACTAAAATATGATTATATATGTTTGTTAAATGTTTTTACATTTATCCAATAAAAGATAAAGGTTTAAAATAAGAAAAGAATTCAATTTTAGGCATAGATACTCTAATATTCACTCAAAGGACGACTTACCACCTTTTGATGGTGAACCCTCTTTAAATGTTTTTTTGGTCACTCTTATAAATTCTATTGGACCAAATAAAATTATTTTTTATAATCAGGATATCAAAATTTACTTTTTTTAAATTTTTTGTATTTTTCCGATAAAGTTCAATTTTTAATGAATAGTGAAAAATGTTGTATTTTAATTCAAAACCTCTTTTTAATCTAATTTGTTTATATGATTAGATTATGTTTTTAATTATTTTTAAACTGAAATTAGAATATGTTTTTACCATTTAATACAATGGTGGTAATTGGAATTAATTTCACTTTGAAATTAGACTTAAACTAGTGTCAATCTTTTGATATATATTATTTCATAAAAACACTCTATTTGTTTTAACAATAGGAATTAATTATTAAATTTATTAAATCTACTTAAATGTTTTCAATTTTGTAAAATAGACATCATTTTTGAATTCAGAATATCAGATATATCTTAGGGTGAATTTTTGGTATTTTTCTGAAAAAATTCAATTTTTGATGAATAGTGAAACCACTAAGTGGTAGTTAAAAAAACTGATTTTTCATTTAAATGAAACTTTACCACCTTTGTGAATTGAATTTCAAAAATCCAACATAAATGGTTGTCATTAGGATGTAAAATGTGGTTCAATGGGATTAAAATAATTTTTTTCTGAATAGTAACTTTTATGTTTTCTTATTCACGATTAGAGGTAATTATGGTAATTTAAGGTAAAAATAATGTTTTAATAATATGAAATTACCATGACACATGTCCTACCCTTATTGGATGAGTCATGACCGACCAAGAAAATCCATGGGCCAACTTGGGGACCCCATGGAGCAACTTGGGTAAGAAAATGACATTAATAACTTTTTATTTAAAGTTAAAATAAAAATGTCACAAACATGTATTGTTTTACTAAAACAATTTTTACATGGAGTTTTACAAGTAATAATTTTTACTATAAATATTAATTGGAAAGATAAAAATATTTCCTACATCATAGTATTTTTTTTTATATTTTTTATACATTAAATAAATTAATATATTTATGACACCATGATGATGCAGTGATTACCTCATTAATGAGCGATTTAAATAAAATGAAAAGATAATGTAAAATCTAAGACCTAAACTTGTCAAAAACCTATTTTATGGGTTTGTTTAGAAACCTTATCACCTTATCCTAGAAATATATAATTGTGGGACATTTAATATTCGAAAATCATTTTATAATAAAGTATCTTTTCAAGACCTTCCAAGAGTTCCCCTCCTCCCTCTTATAAAGGCCCAACCTCTACCCCCTTACCCACACCTCTCAAGCCTTTGGATCGAACAAAATATGCTCATTTTATCTCTCCAAATCCCTATCCTCATCTTAGAAGCCTCACCTGAGGCAAAAATCTCTTCATGAAACCCTTTTGGTTCAAACCAAGAGGAGTTACCCGATTTAAAGGTAATGTCTTCCCTTGTCTTCTTTTGTTTTATTTTGCTTCTCCAACCCCCTAAACTCATTTTATTCCTTTATTTTGTAACAAAACTAGTATCATAAATATACTAGGATGTTTTTATGATAAGGATTTTTTTTACACTTACACACACCTCCGTATAATGGTTAAAGAACATACTATTTCTGTGGATGGCGAATTACTGCCTCATGAAATGATGATTGTTCAATCTTCTTTTGACACCTTTCATGGTGGACATTAAGATGTAACTCTATTTATATATGATATATATTATGTTTATGTTTTCCTTATGCTTATTTATTTTTCATTTATGTAATACCTTTATGGTTTCCATTATGGGTAAACACGATAATTTCATTTTAGGAAGTGCGGACTACCGCCCCCTATGAGTGATTTCATTCGTTAATGCCATATGTGGTACGTATAAAGGATGGAGTTAATGATATTTTATATGATATTATACTTTAATTATAATATAACTTTATATCATTATGATTCCACTCCATTAAATATGAAATAAAAATGAAAGTAGCGTTCATGCGTACGTACGGTTTACCGTCTCCATGAAAGGTGTATTTCATTTCTTACCTCTAAATGTTATGTACTATTATAAATACATGTATATGATGGATTTATATGATATATATGATATCCAAATATTGAATATCATTCTGGATTTAATGAACCTTTGACCACATGAACAACATGTGATTGTAAGAAGTCCATTTTTGACGTAAGTACCAAATATCGACAAAACAAACTTTATTAACTTAAATAATTTAATAATGTGTATAACATGGAAATAAGTTATATAAAAGGAGAAATAAACTTGAAAAGGATCTTAAGAAAGTAAGAATTAACTTTAGTTTTTTATTCAGGTGATTAAAGAAAAATCAAGTCACGTCAGACATGAGGCAAGGGACTTCTTCTCAATCTCCTTTCATTGAGGCATATTTTTTTTCTAATACCAGACTTTCTTTTTTACGCTGTATAAAACACCTTTGAATATTAATTTCATTAAAAGGTAATATTTTTATATGGAGATTTTTACTAAATGACAAAAAGGAATGTTTCTTTTAACGTATGCGGTGACAACGACCTTTTCCACCGTCGTGAGTATTATTTGGTCATTGGCTTCCTCAACAAGCCGTAATGTTTTTAAAATGAAATAAATACCATATACTCTTTTATGTATTTTGGTATTGAAAATGGTTTTTATAATGGATTTGTTATGTCAATATATTTAACTGATATATATTGATCGAAATGTTGAAATTTTTTCTTTCCATTATATTTGTTTTATGTATTATGATTTTATAATGGTACTTGGAAATTTCACGGGTGGTTACATGATAAACCATATGACGGGTGGTGTTGTGAATACCAGGAGGGGTGGTTACATCATAACCTCCAATTCATTGGTTATGGAAGTCAGCCGTATGGCTATTCCATTTAGTGATATGTGTGGAAGTCAAACGTATGGTCATTCCATTTAAGTATGTTTATGTCCCAAGTTACCTTTATATGTTATGTGTTCTTTATATCGGTTTTATGGTAATCTAATGGTTACAAAAGGGTAAGTAATGATCTTTTATTTAGTGAAGAGTATTTACTACTTCTTAAAGGTTAAAAGTGTTGCTTTGATAAAGTATTCATGGTTTACGTGATGTTTTGAAAAACTAACAGTTTTTTTCTTGTGTATCCCTTATGGAGCTTTTTATGCCCATCCCAAGTTTTTTTTTTTGAAATGTTTTTCATGGGACATAATGTGGAATAGGGTCAAGGATGAGATCAAGGAAAATTCATGTTGTCTTAAACATGGAACTAGACATGACTCTTTTTTTTCAAGAGTTCATGTTTTGTAAAAAAAGGAAACTTTGTAGAAGTGTCTACTTTGTAATCTTTTGAGATGTAATAGTTATGTCCTAATTCTCTATAACTCTAAACCTGAAAAGATCGTCAATGTGAATTATTCATTTAATTCAATATTAAGTAATGTTTTAGGCCATGTCCTTATAGTATTGATGATTTTATTATATCTACTCAATAATTAAATATTTCTAATATTAATTTCATAGTGATCATTAGAAAATGGAAACATTACTCATGTGTACGTATAACCTACCATCCCCATGATTGTAACAACGATAATTTTTAATAAGAATATTTCATGATTTATTTTAAAAGGATAATTCATTTTCAAATATGATTATTATGCAATTATTGTAATTATGTATATGATGTAACTATGTAATATTAAAAATATCCAATGATTTAATAACAAATCATGAATGAGAAACCAAGTAAATTAATAAACGAAACAATGAAAATAATGAAATATTATTAAATAATTAGTGATAACATAATATAAAAGGATCATATATGATATTATAAATGTTAATATAGTTATCTAATATGTTAATAGAAATTTCAAAAGCCACTAAACATAAATTTAACGAAATTCAAAAAAAATGATGTGTGAGGTAAGGGATTTTGTCTCAATTTTCCTTCATTGACATATAATTTATTTTTGGGAGAATATTTTCTTATATACGGTGTACATACAACCCCATTGACTTGTAATATCATGATTTATTAATAATTAATTTTAATTGATGTCTCAATTTAAAAAAATCACATAAGTGGTTTTTAATTAAATGTTACCATGTAGTAAAGAATATTATATCTCAATTTTGTTTCATTGAGTTATATAACTCTTTCATAGTCTTTGATATTATATTAATATTTGTGTAATGAATTTAGAATTTATATTATTTTATTTACACATTTTTAGTAAATTTAAATGTTATACACAGAGTTGATTCATTGGTTAATTCTCACTAACAAGTTATGATCATTGTAGGGGTTTATTTAACAATAAAATTTTAATCGAGGTTGGTTATTCATTAATTCAAAATGATTGAAATTATTTTTTGATTTTATAATAAATTGATTTAATTTTCTTATCATATGTTTATTCATGATATTATCATATAATATTACCTGTTGACCACTCATTAGAAGTTAATACAATTCAATTTTTTTTAATAAAATAAGCCTCCATTTGTTTCTTCTCTCAGAAATAATTTTTCAATCATTAACATATTTTTTAAAAATTCTATCAAATTTTTTTAACCCTTTCAAAAATTATTTATCAAATACATTTTGACCCATTTTTACTATTTAAAAAATATTTTGAATGGAATCTTCACATCCATTTCAAAACAAGGCGAATTAGGATTTTTATCAAAAAAATGAAAGAAATATTTGGTTTAACATACAAGATATTTATAAAATTTCTTACCATAATGACTTTTAAATGTTTTAAAAAATCATTTATAACATTGAATTTATTTTTAAAAAAAATTAAAAATTCTATGAATTTTCATTTCAAATGATTATTTTCAAAATTAAAACCATTATTTGCTTAAAAATATTTTAATTGAAATTTTTCTGGAATTTATATTCATCAATGAGAACAACCATTTATTTTACATAGACTTTATTATATATATTTTGAATATATAGCACAGTTATAAATTTTCTAGATGGTTTATCTTCATTTCTACCCTTGAATGTATTTAAATTCACATTATTTATTCATTTTTGTAGTTATTAACATTCCCCCATAAATATTCAATTCCTAATTATCAATGGAAATTAAATTTCCCCTAAATATAAATATTATTTAACAAAGTTATGATTAGTTTTTAAAACATATATAATTTATACTTAATGTTATCTATAATAAATTATATTTTTTAATTAATAGAACTATTGATAAACCTTTATTATTTACTCCACAAGGATAATTTATGATAAGTAATATTATTCATGAATTAAATACATTATTCTTTAAATAAGAGTTTATTTGGGCATTATGTGATGGGTGTGATAGGAATTATATATCCCCTTGATACATTATAATTTCTCATAATACAAACCTGTAATCTTGTAATAAACATGTTTTGACCAATAGTTTTAAACTCTCCGGTGAATGGTCTTGTGGGAAGAAGTATCATGATGCATGATATCATAATGTTCAATTAAAAATAATTTAGTTTTTTAAGAATTAAATTATTCTTATCCATGATATTTTCAGAATGATATTACCTTTATATGAATTTCATTCTCAACTAATGATTAAATGGAATCTATTTTTAGTTATTTTCCATTCCATAATGACTTCTCTTTATCTTGTTAATTAAATAGAATGTGTTTTCAATTATTTAACTTCCCATGTTGATTATGTTTATTGATACAGGATAAATTACATCATAATTAATGATAATTTTATCACATCCTTATTTATATCTAGTCCCATCAATAATGTAATTGGACTAATAATGATATTCATGGATATGGAAAAAAGAATTATAGTATTCTAGAAAAGAAATTATATTTTAATCTGTGAATGAAAATGTAATATAGGAATCATGTAAGTTTATAGTTTACCAATACTTCTAATATATTTCATCCTTCAATATGCGATTCATTGTATCTTATTCCAAGGTAATAATGTAAGAGACATGCTCTGCATTATAGGGTTTGGGGTCATTATAGTTGGTATAAAATGGTGTATAGTAGAAACCTTGGGAACTATATTTAATAATATAAATATTTGGTAATATTAATCTGTGAGATACATTGAGGATATGTATATAAGACCAACATAATGTTATATTAAGTCATGGATTATATGGTTTCTCCTGGAAATATATCTCAATATAGATATTTCAAGTGGATATGGTTTTAGATCAGAGGTACATAAGTGTAATGACTCAGAAAGGGTCTCATTGATCTTTCCCTAATAAAAACCTGGTGTAAGAAATTGGGTATTAATATGTATTTATTCTTACACTCCTGAGGAATATTCTCACGATAATACCAATTTTCATTACAAACCTTTAGAAATTATGTTAATAGATTATGATAATGAATGAGCAAGGTTAAATATAAGGTGAAATATGATGAAAAAATGTGTCTCGAAGTAATGGTAATGTGATATACATATATAAAATAGGGTTCTAATGGGAATAATTTTTGAGAAAAATTTAATATTATTAAGGAAGGAAATTAATCTCATCACTTGGATCTATTAATAGTTCTTTTTCTTAAATATGAGGAACTTACTCACTCTTCTAATGGTTAAAATCTAAACCACGGTAAGAGTTATGTTAACATGTAATAGGTGAATTATTTATGTATAAGGATTAAAGAATTAAATTGTAGATGTTTTTTAATAAAGATATCTTGGTTATAAAAATCCTCAAACATCTAATGATTTTAATAAATTTTAGAATAATATATGTATTCATTTATATAAGATTTATGGATTACATCATGGATTTAAGAGATTATGTTTCATCATAAGATTAATTTATTAAAAATACCTTTTCAAAAAATTTTGATCTAGGAAAAGAACATGATTAATGATATTCTTGGAAAAGATTAATGGTAATACAACCAATTTGTACAGAATATATTAAAGTAAAAATATTATTTATGGAAGAATTAACTAACATTTTCTGAGAATAAATTTAAATGTGTTAGAATCATTTATGTTTTATAATATAATTGATTTTGAAGTAATTTTGGACTATTACACATTGGTAACTTTATAGGAATCATATTCACATTGTTTAAATAATGCTAACATGCATGTAGGGTGATAACTCATTGCATCAGTCATGGATGTGAGGCTTGAACCCATGGCCAAGGGACGATAAGAGTTCATCACCTACCATTGGACTATGTGATGTCATTTTCAATATGGCATTACATTTATATAAATGATTTGGAAAATAAATATTAATGATGAAATAGTGGGGTTACTATTGAGGTTTAAATATTAATGTATTATCTTGGATAACTTGTGATAAGCATATTGGATATTGAAAATATTTATATATAGGCAGAAATACATTTCCCTTTATTATGGATATTAATATCTATTAAAAGGTAACATTATATCATGACAAATAAAAAATTATTTTGTTACATTTAATTACTATAGTTATCAATTAATTTTAATCTTTTTTAAGAACAACAAAAGGAAAAAATTATGCTTATGAAATAGAAACATATAAAGAATATTTTCTTAAATTTTTAGATAGTTATAGAATTTCTCATATTTAGAAAAAATATGTTTAAATAAATGTTTTCCTATAACCTTAATATATTTTGAATTAGTTGTTATATTAAATCATCATAGATTTATAGTTTTAAGGTCCTTATCATTCCAATGATTGTTTACTTTCTTGTGATCAATGATCTCTATCACTCTTTATTATTATTTACACATTTATTTCATATACATATATTAATATTTGACCAATATAATAACATATAGAAGCCTAGTAATGTGTTATTCCATATGACCTTTTTACTTACCATTATCTCTTCTAGAAATGATATTTTGTCAAAAAAATTTACAATTTTTGATTTTAACAAAAGTAGTTTCAGATATCAAACCCCTAATTTGTTAGTTGAAGATCAAATTGCAAAGATGAAATATAATTATGTGGGGATAATGTAATGCCCAAAAATTATAAAAGAAGAAATTTTAATTTTATATCATAAGAGACATGAAACGTCATACTCAAACAACACGTGAAATATATTTTATAAATTATTTTCGATAGCTTATGGATCACACAACTCCCAGTCTTAAAGAACTGTTATATAATATACCATTATAACCAAGACTTCAAATTGGAATGTGTGAATAGTATAATCTAAATTATGAATAGTATATTTTCAATACATTTAATAAAAAATTAATTTGTCATATATTTATTAGGAATAAAATAAGAATCATTTAAAAAAAAGAAATATTTTTTAAGAACTACATCATTTTCTAAAAGATGGTATTGTTGCGCATTGGGAAGAAAAATTAAGAACAATTTTCAACAATTTTTTAAAAATTATTTTGAAAAAATAAATCAATTTTTTAATCATGATATCTGTATTTTCATATAGTATTTTTTTAATATATCATTTTTTTATAAATGATGAAAAATATTGAAAAATATTGAAAAATGTGTTTTCGTTTAAATTATTAATAATTATAAGTTGTATATATGTTTTTTTAAAACTAAAATTAGTTCAATTATATATGTGTTAAAAGAATTAAGGTAACTTGAAAAATCATCATGTTCATATGATTATAAGAACATTGTAACCTATTGAATATTTTCTTATTGAAAACCCGCTCTATCATCAAGCCTGAGATGTTAATATTAAATTAATACTTTCAACTTATTTGAATTGAATTTGAAAAAAATAATAATTTAATTGGAATAATAATAATTTATATATTATAATAAGGTTAAATTTTTGTTTTACCATAAACAATTGTGAATACATTGATAATTATTTACCATGATTTTGGTAAAAACTGATTTATCGGGTGTTAAAGTATAAATATAATGGTTAAAATGACTTAAAACATGTGTCAAATGTATTTTTTTGAAATATTTAAACCTTATAATTTCAATTTATCTATACTAATATATTTTGGAACTTTTTTCCAGTGAAAAACATGGGTAAACATTTTTATGTTCAAAAACTACAAATGTGTCACTCACCTTGCTTATAACAGCTCACCACCTCTCCTATATTATTAAAAAAATAAAAAAATTATTAATCTAAAATAATGTCCCTTATATCTTCTGAAAATTCCTCCAATATTAATATAAGAATTAGTTTTGGAAAAAATCCAACTTATGAAGGCTTTGGTGCAAACCTAAGGACATTAATTAAAAAATAGGTAACTCTCTTCAATGAGACTATTTATTTTATTTATTCCTCTATATATTTGAATTATTGATAAAAAATGAGGATATAATTCCCTCATTTTATTCCATGTATTGATATTTTTTATGTTAATGACCCATAACCATCTCCACATCCATAAAATGGGTTATGAAATCATCATTCATGTTTACGGTGGACTACATCCTTGCAAATGTATTCCAATCATTTTTCCATTACCACCTATCTTGGGTGAATATTATGATGTATATAGATTATATATTTTAAAAGTATAACATGATTATCACTATTGATTAATTAAATCATGTATATATTTTTATATTCAGTTCAGTATGGGATACGATTATGCCGCTTGTGTGTACGGGCTCATACCCTCTCGCAATGTGATGTGATTAGTTTTTCACCAACTCTTTACATGGATGGAAATAGGTAAAAATTTAATGAATATATGTCGTTATTATTATTAAATAATTATCATTTTAAAAATAAAATATTTAATTTTATTTCATACAATATAATTTTAAATCCTTATTCATGAATATGTGGATTACGGACTTCAAGAGGCGATGTGACTCTCTATTCATCACACGTGAAATTAATGATAAATATAATTGTATTAAAAGAAATAATATATTTTATATGATATTATTATCCTTATTTAAATATTAAATGTTACATTCCTTTTTGACATAATGTTTAGTGGAAAATGGAAAACATAGTCTAGCATACGTATAGCCTATCATCTCCATTATTGTAACACAATACATTTTTTATTCCCATATTTCATAATTGGTAGTCAATTAATACTATTGAAAAAATATTATAATTATTTAATTAATTACATTATATACATTTTGGATCTATATAATTTTCACAAGAACAGAGAAATTCATAACAAATCAAAAATGAGAAAATAAGGTAATTAACACCAGAAATAATGAAAATAATGAAAGTTTATTAACTTAATAGTGATAATATGTCATAAAAGGATCATATATGATATTATAAAAATTAATATGGTTCTATAATATGTTAATAAATTTTTTAAAACCCCTTATATTGGTGTTTATATCATGCTCAACTAGAATTAAGCATGAGGTAAGGGACATTATGTCAATAACCCTTCATTGAGGCATATTTTATTGTTATACACCAAATTTCCTATATAAGGTGTACATACAACCCCATTAACATGTAACATAAAGATTAATTAATAATTCATGGAATTTTATGTTTCTATTTGAAATAATTTTTCAATGGGTTTTTTTTCATTAAATTTACAAAGTGGTAATGAATTTCATAACTCAATTTCATTATATTGGGATATATTACCCCTTCATTGTATTTGATATTATATGATTGTGTTTTTAAATAATTATAAAAATATATCGATTTTTTTTATTTTTACTATGGATTTAAAAAATTTAGACATAAAATATTCTTGGGATAATTCTTATATCAACTTTTTGGTCATTGAAAAGTTTTACTTCACAATACATTTTAATCAAGATTGTTTATTATTGAATTTAATTTAATCTAAATTAATTGAAAATTTTATAATGAGACCATTTAATTTTATTCTACTCTGGGTATTTATTCTATTTTAATGTGATATAAAAAATTGTACACTTATTATTACTTAATATAAGTGAGACACTGTTTTTAATAAAATCTGACTTCATTTCTCTCTTACGTGAGAAGTATATTATCAACCAAAACCATGATTTCTAAAAATTATTTATAAAATTATTTTAAAAAAATTCCAAATTATTTATTAATGAAAATGTTAACCATTTTGTCTTCTTACATATTGTTTTGAATGAAATGATCATGTTGTTTTAAAAAATTAAGGCATGCTGGTCTTTTATCCAAAAAGTGAATGGAATATTTGTTTTAACATAATTGACATGTAAATAATTTAATTACACCATGACCATTCAATGTTATAAATATAATTTTTAATGTTCCGAAGGTATTTTAAATTAATATTATTTTATAAATTTTTTGTGAGCAATTTTTTAAAAGGATATATTCCAACTAAAATGGATATTTTCTTCAAAATATTTTTGAGGATCTTGTCATGGTATTTTTTTTAATCAATGAAAACCCATTATTTTATATATACTCCAATTGGGATATGTTCTATTAATAACATCCAAATCATTCCTCTTGATAGTTTGTGCTCATTTTAACTATTTAATTTGTTAACATTAAAAACCTTGGTTATTTTTTGTATTAATTATTCTTCAAAATAAATATTCAATTTCTCATGGTCATTAAACATTAAAACTACACTAATATCTATATTATTTTTCATAGGTATGATTATTTCATAAAAATTATATAATTTCTTCATAAGGTGTTCTATATTGATGTTTTTTTTATATAAGGAAATATTGGGTAATCTATATTCATTACTCAATACAAATATTTGATGATAATGAACATTGTTCATAAACTAAATTATTTGTTCGATATAAATGAAATGATTTGGATATGAATTGAATGGTGGGATTTAGAATTTTATTTCCCTTTGATTCATCGATATGTCTAATGATAAAAATGAGTAAGATAAAATTAATGGGGTTTTCTATATTGTTTTAAACCATATTTTCAATGTCATGATGGTAGAAGTATCATGATACATGATATCATGATGTACAATAATTAAATATTACATTAATTAAGAATTTTTTAATATTATCAATGATATTTCTAGAATGATATTATCTCTATATTATTTTATTTCTATGTTCTTGTTTAAATTAAATGTGTTATCGATTATTTATCTCTCTATATTGACTATACCATATCCAGTTTTTTTAATGGTATGTGTGTTATGTTATTTAACTTACAATGTTTGTTATGTTTATTTATATATTATATATTCTACATACAAAACTATTACTGAACATTTTAGCTCATAATATTTTCCTTTCCTAGGAATCCATTATGGGTAATAATAATGATAAAAAATGATATTCTATAGGGAACAATATTATTCTTGATTTTTTTTGATATTTTTTAATTAAAATTTAATATGTGAATAATTTAAGTATCTTGTTAACAATGAATTCTACAGTATTTGGTCATTGGGGTTTTATTCCATATATTATATAACAATGTATTAAAGTAAGAAGCCAGATCTTGGTTATGTTGGTTGGGATTTTTTATGTTTGTATTAGAAGAAGATTAATATAAAAAATGAGTACTACATTTAGGAAAAAATATATTATGAGTCATAAATATTTTATAGAAATTGGGGAAATGAATAAAAGAGCATCCAAATGGTTTTTTATGTAAGATATTATGTGGTTTTACTAGCCACACATCCTTGTTTGAATACTATAAGTGGAAGTGGTTTTGGAATAGATGTTTTTGTGGGTATTAACATTAAAAAATTGATCATTGGGATGGACTGTTTGACACATGGTTCATAGAAATGATCCTCATTACACATCAAGTTTGACATTACCGTGGTATATATTTAAAATAATTCAAATATTAATCAAAATACAGTATGAATTATTTTAATAAATAACGACAAAGAATGAAATAATTTAAACATAAGGTATCTTATATTGGAAACAAGTTGTCTTAATGTAATGATAATATGTTTTAATTATGAGAAATAAGTCCACAATGTAAATAATTACTAAGGAAAAATAACAATTTTGATGCGAGGAAATATATCTTATCTTAAGAATCCATTTATTGTTTTTTTCATCGATGTGGGGAATTTGGGAAATCTGTGAGTTAGTCCCCACATCAAAAGGTTATACTATATAATAAGGAAGGACCTATGTTTAAATTAAACTAATTTTGTATTTCGGTATTAGGATTAAATAATTTAATTATAAACTTCTTTTAATAGTGGTATTTTGGTTAAAATAATCCTGAATCATCAATGTATTTTAATAAATTTAATAATCATATATGTAGTTATTATCTTAAGTGTCTTGGTTAACATCACGGGTTTATACGTTTATGTTTTATCTTAAGATAAAATTAATAAAAAAACCTTCTAAAATTTTTTGTGGTAGAAATATAACATAATTATTGATATTCATAGAAAAAAATTATAAAAATATAACCCATTGTATTCTAATATTTTATAGTGTAAAATTTATTTAAGGAATAATTCCCTAGAATTTTGTGGGAATATATTTAGAGGTCTTGGTAAAAACAAGGGTTTACCATATATTTTCTATTAACATAATTAAAGATATTTGAAAATTTTAATAATATAGTAATTATAATAATTTTTTTAAAAAAAATTACAACCCACATGTTTAGTGACATTTCATTTCATTAGGAAAGGTCACATGATTGAACCCTTGAACAGGGGTTGACAAGGGTTTGGTGCATAGAATTGGAAAATTATTTGTCCTAGTTAATATGTAAATATTTTTAGTTAAGTAATCTAACAAAAAAATATTAAGGATTCACGAGTATTGTTATTATTAGGGTTTATAGATTAATGTATTATATATGAAAAAACATGTTCTAACCATACTGGATTTGGAAAATATTTAGACGTAGATGGAAAGAAATTTCACTCTTTTATGGATCTTATAACTAGTTAAAAGTAATTTTATTTATCCTAGAATAAAAAATAAATTATATGATATTCATTTATTGTATTAAGTGGTGATTTTTAAGATTGAAAAATAACAAACAAACGATTAAATTTTTCTTATTAAATTTTCATATAAAAATTAATTATATTTAATTATAATATTTGATAATAAAGTAATTCCCCATCTTTAGGAAAAGGATATTTGAAAAAAAAAATATTATCCGATAATTATCATATATGATCAATTAGATGTTCTTTTAATTCATCTCTTATTTATGGTTTTATGGTTCATAACATTCTATTCATCTAAACTCATTTAATTAAAATCCAATTTTTGGATTAGTGGTAACCACACATTGACAAAATTTCAAAACTAAAAGTCAAAATTTCGAACATAAAAAACAAAAATATTTAAATGTTATAAATTAAATAAATTCCAAATAATCGATTCATGCACCTATTAATTTCATTGTTCCTTGATATCACAAACCATAATCCACCAAAAGTCACACCACATGAAATGTTATCGTCTCCACTTTGTTGGTGAGAATGCACCACCCATAAATTCTCTTGAAAAAATGTAATCCGATATAGAAACTATGTTTCATTATATTCTATATATCCTTTTTCTCCTATTAAACTATTAATAAGAGGATATATTATCAATCCTTTTTAAAAGTTGTATTATAACATAATAATTTTAACATATTAAACCCTAAATTTTAAAGCACATGGTCAAATTATAGGGACAAAATTTATATGTTATTGGATGAAAGAAACACCACAAAATTATATATCAATATAATTTTATTAAATATACTATTTTATATGAAACATTGATCTATATAAATTGATGAAAAATATTTTTTTGAATCATCTCGGTATTTTGCGGAACATGGAACCCGTAGTCCAAATGAACATTAATATAATATACCATTATAACATGGCTATTAAATTGGTTGGAAAAAATAGTAATAAACAAATTATAAAAAATATATTTTTTACACATTAAAGAAATTATGTTTTCACTTATATATTAATAATAAAATAATAATCATTTGAATAAAAATGGAATGTTTTGAAAAAAAATTGTAAAAGGGGATTTATTCGTGATTTTCACACCTAAATTAAAATAATAATAACTAATTTTATAATATTTACTAGATAATTAAAATATTAATTTTCCAGTTATTTTATAATATTTATTTTATGGCCATGTTTTTGTATTTTTAGGACATGAATCATTTTTTGATAAATAATAAAAAATATTGAATTTTAAACAAAACTGCCTTTTTATTTCAAATATTTATAATTTTTTGTTATATTTGTAATTAGTTTTAGATTAAAATTAGTTAAATACAATTATATTAATTTATTTTAGGTTATTTTAATAGTTTCTTATTTAATTTTTATATAAGAAATATCTAACAATTTGAAAATTATCTCTTTGAAAACCCAAATTCTCATCACATTCCAATAATTAATTTTAAATTAAAATTTTTTACTACTGTGAATGGAATTTTATAAAATGTATTAAATATTTTGAATCATATTAATTTAAGTTTTATAATATGTTAAAAATTATTTTTTACCCTAATTAATAATTAAAATAGTAAAAAATAATTACCACAGTTAATGTAAAAATTGATTAACCAAGGGTTAAACAAAAAACAAATATGAGAAAAAATGAACAAAAAAATATGTAAAATCAATTTTATTACCATATTTCAACATTATAATTTATAAATACTGAGAATAATCATTTTTTACCTTTTATCATGTGAAAAACATGGTTACATGTTTTTATTTTAAAAACATACCAGTGCGGCACTAAAATCACTTATAAAAGGACACCCTTATCCTATTATCTTCATAGATTAAAAGAAATTTTTATTCCTAGTCAAATCAATTAAACATAAATAAATTCCTAAACCAATAATAAAATAATTATCTTGGGAATAAAAGCAACATATCTAGGATTTGGTGAAATCCTAGAGAGTTTACCTGAAGAAGAGGTAATGTTCGTCCACAATCATTTTTGTTTTATTTCTTCACAAAACATATTAAATTATTATTAATAAATGATTATATAAAAACCTAATTATCTTCAATATACATATATGTCATTATGTTAATGTAATTACCCATTAAAATCTCCACATCCAATAAATGTGTTACGAAATAATTATTCTTGTGTACGGCGGTCTACTGCCTCCCAAAACAATGTCATTACTTTTTCTACCACCACCTATAAAAGTTAGATATGATGACATAAATAAATTATATATATAGTATTTATCACATATATTTACCATTGGAGTAATTATGTCGTATATTACCTTTAAATTTCTATTTTTTAGGGTTTATGATAACACTGATCATTTGCACGATGCACTACCGTCTCACAAAGTGATGCGATTCATTTTAAGTAAATATTTACCTGGAAAAAAATAAGAGTTATTTTCATGAATATATATATATATTATATAATCATTATTACATATTAACAATTCTGAAAATATAATATATCTTTTTCTTTTTTACACTGATAAATGATAACACAGTTTGTGTACAAATAGACAACCACCTTCACGAAGCGATGTGACTGTTTATTCATCGCCACATGAAATGGATAATATATATAGATATATTCAAAAACATATTGTATATATGAAATTATGGTCATTATTTAATTAAAATACAAGACATTCCTTTTGTCAATAATATTCATTTATAAAATTGAAATGTTACCCACAAGTATTTATGGCCAACTGTCTCCAACATTGTATCGTAATTTATTTTTCATTACTATATTTCATAAATAGTTTAAAATCTATAATTTAGGTAAAAATATTAACATTATTTCATGATTATTATGTGGTATAATATTTGAAAATTTAATATTCAAAAATAACTGAATCATTCATAAGAATGCACAAATGAAAAAACAAGGAAACAAACAACTGAAACAATGAAAATAATTAGTGATCATTAAAGATATGGTGATAAGGTTTTTTAAAAAGATCATATAATATATTATAACTATTAAAATAGTTATATAATAATTCTATAATGTGTTTAAAATTTACTATAAAGGGGGCTATAACATATTCAACCAAACAGAACTGCGGGGTAAGGGACTCTGTCTTAATTTCACTTCATTTAGGAATATTTTATTATTTTTCACATTATTTCTTATAAAATTTGTAAATACTACAAATTTTACATAAATGTTTATTAATCATAAATAATAAATTTTAATTTATGTTTCCATTTGAAATATTTTTGGTAATGGTTTTTTGACATAAAATTTATTATATTGTAATGAATTTCATAACTCAATTTTTTTTTATTAGGTTATATTACTCATTCATCATCTTTGATATTTTTCGATTATTTTTTAATATAATTATTACTATATAGTTTTTATTTTATATTTTTATGTGGATATTGTATTAATACAAATAACTAATTCATTGGTTTATTCTGACATTAACATTATGATGATTTTAAGGGTTCATTTCATAATCTCATTACAATCATGATTTTTTATTTTTAAATTTCATTTGAAAGAAATTATTTCATCATTTTCTAATAAAGCCATGCCTTTTTATTATCATCTAATTGTTCATGATATTTTCAGGTAAATGTACCATTTTAAAATCAGTTTTTTTAAAAATAATTGAGATAATTTTATTAAGAAAATGCTTCTTTATTTCACTCTTCGGTCAAAAATATGTTTTCAAACAAAAAACTATTTTCCCAAAAAAAATATTTTTAATCATTTTAAAAATTATCTTTTAAATAAATTATTACCTATATTAAATTTTTATAAAATTATTAAATGAATATTCATGACATTTACAAAAGCTGGTATTTTTGGATTTTATAAAAAAAGCGAATGGAATATTTTTTCAATGTATTCGGCAAGTATGAAAATTCCTACCATCGAGGCAGATAATTTTTAAAAAAAATAATTTCTACGATTCATTCGATATTTTAAAATAAAAATATATTAAATTTTTTTTGTGAACATTTAGTTTTTAAAGGTTATTTACAATATGAAAATTATATTTCCTCTCAAGAATGCGTTTATAGATATTTTTGTGGAATTTTCATTCAACAATAAAAACAAATGATTATTTTAAATATACTACATTGGGTATATATTGTATTTAAACGTTCCTTTTTCATCTTCTGCATTTTTTCTGGACACTTTTACGAGGGAAAGTACTTACATTCACAATATCAATTCATTTTTGTTTTCATTAAATTTCGCATGAAATATTAAATTTCTTGTGACCATTAGACATTAAATATCACTAAATTATAAATATTATTTATCAAGAATATGATTATTTCATAAAATATAAAAACATTCTATATACGAGTATTTACATTAAATTTTATTTCTTTAGATGGGTAAATATTGATAAATATATAGTATTTTCAAAATATGGATATTTTAAGACAAGGAACATTGTTCATGAATGAAATATATGATTAGATGTACCAGGAATGCTTTGGAAATGTATTCATATGTGGGATAATAAATAATATAACCCCTAGATGTATAATTATGTATCATTTGAAAAATCAAAAACCTAATATAAAACTTGTTTTTACCAATAATTAAAAACTATCTTATGAAAGGTATTGATAATTGATGAATCATTATGAATGATATCATGTCATCAAATAATAATTATTTCCTTTATTAATAATATTTTTATTATTAACCATGATATTGTAATAATGATACTTCCTCTAGATGCATTTTATTCTCAGTTCCTAATAAAATGAAATGTGTTTTTAGTTATTACCTTCACATATTGATAATTCCATATCCATTTATTCAAATATAATGGGGGTTTGATTACTTTTCACTAAATGTATATTATTCTTATTATTTCATAAAATCTTCCATTGTACTTAACCCTTATAATGAATTTTATCTCAACCATATTTTTTACTTAGAAATCCATGAATTTTACTTTTAATGAGATGTTGGGACAATATAGAGAGAATGATTATTTTACTAAAAAAATTTATTTTGTAATTTTTGTATTAAAATATAATTTTGGAATCATGAATGTATGTAGTTTACAAAGACTGCTAAACTAATTGGTCTTTTGGTGTAAAACTACATTTATATTATTCCAATGTAATAATGTAATACTCTTTCTCTAGGTTACAAGGTTTGGTGTCATTAAAATATATCCCTTACAAATGTATTCATGAGAATGATGGAATTTTCACTAAACTAGAAGAAAAATCATTTTCTTATTAATCATGTACCATGTTTTTCCATTATATAGGTATTACATGATGAAAAATTCCAATTTTTTTCTTCAATTTATCCGTATTTTCTTATATCATATTATTCTTTACATAAATCCCATGTAATCTTTATGACTTGGATAATTATTTATCTATCTTCATAGAACATACTACTAAACCCTCATATGATGATAATGTTTGGGAGACTAGTTCTATAACAACCCTTCTCTTTATTATGCACTTAAACATGATTTATTACATAAAATATTCACCTTATCAATGATGTAAGATAGATAGGTCTATTGTATTTGGGGCTTAGTAACATTACATAACAACTTAAAATTTAAAACAAGCAACAACTTTATTTAAAACTTTCTATAACCACGACATTCCCTCACACTTTGCTTGGCATGGGATAACCTGAGAATATATATGTGAAATGGGTGACCTATAAAGCCCAGTAAGTGGTAAATAAGAAATAACATGAAAAATAAAATACATGTTAGGAAATAGGAACATCAATGGAGAATAAAAGAACATGAACATAAAGGCATGAAATAGCATGATTATCATAACATGGAAATGTGGCAAAAATGCTTAAAATGGAATTAGAATGAGCCAATGATCATTGCACATAGGGAATGAGTAAACCCACATTTCACATGAATTATCATGATTAAATACTCATTTCACATGAATTATCAAGTGTAAATCCTCATTGCACTTGACGTATCATGATACAAATCTTTACCCAATTCATTGGAGCACTATTGGGGCGCATCATTCTTAAACATTTCATTTCATGCATAAGTGTGCCGCAAGGATCATAAATCATGGATTCATCATCATTTATTCTATGATAACAGAATTTGGAATTAATAGATGAAACTATATAATCAATAAGTAAATGTGCATAAAGTTGAATACTATTTATAGATAAATGGATATGGTATTCACTACACATTGATTTTGCCTTGGAAAATGGGGGTGCTATTTCGGCAGCATAACCGTGTGACATAAGACATCATAAAAAAGATTATGAGATAGAAAAAGGTGTCTCGTAATATTTACATGAATTGGGTATTCAGTGGGTCTTATAGATACATGTCCAAACATAAAGTAATAGAATTTGGATTCATAATACAAAATAATTGCTTGAATGTAAATGTGGAGAGAGAAATTCCTTAAGGAATATCGGCATGGTAACAAGTGTAATGGGAAGAATTTATGAGAGAGAAAGGGTTATCTCATCTTTCAAAGATCAAAAGGGAAGTATGGGGGAGGTGGAAAACATACCTCAACATTTAAAATTGAATATAAAAGGGCATAATAATATTAAGAAACTTGGATAAAATGATAAAGGAAGGAATCCCATACATGGAAGTGTAATCCCAAAGGCCTGGGAGAGGATTCAGAGAGTCTTCTTGGGAGCTTGGGGCTTCTTGAGAGGATTATAGAGAGATGAGGTCATAATTAGGATGAACTCAAAAGGCTTTGAGTGTAGAGGAAGTGGGATATTGGGTGGCTTTATATAAGAAAAGGGAGGGAATTCTTTACTTTTTAGGTTTTGGACACCACACATTAAACTAATCAAAACCACAAACCAGACCATGGTTTTTTCCCATGGTTTTTTCCAAAGAAGATAGGGAAAAAGAATTTTATCAGTCCAATTTCCAAACTACTTAAAATAATAGGGTTTCTTATGTGGAAGAGAGTCGCACTCTCAAGGAAAACAATTTTAAAAACTAAAATGTTTTATATGTTTTGAGGGGTCCACTATGGATTTGTAAAATAAATAAAACATACCAAAAATCACATTATCAAAATTTTAAAACATATATTGGCTGAACATAATGTTTTTAGTATTTTATTACAACACTATTAGGTCATTATGATGTCATAAAACAAATTATATATTTAAACAGTATTTATTTTTTACCCAAAAATTCGACTATCACAGAAAATTAAGAAAAAATCAACTATTGGATAATTTCGACATCCTGATTCAAAAAATAATATTAATTTTATCCAAATAATTTTTTAAATATGTGTATTTTTACTTTTAAAAAAACCGGCATTTATCGAAAATTCATGGGTTTTGACAAAAATATCTATCAAACCTTAATAATAATTTCAATTGTATTCAAAAAAATTATACAATCAATTATAATTAATAAAAAATAATTTAATAATAATATTTTATTAAAATATTATTTAATTAAAAAATCCATTAATTTATCAAAATTGATTTGATAATTGAATATTAACTAAAAATACTATTTGTTCTATAAAAACTATTTAGAACATTAAAATAATAAAATTAATGTATTTTCTTCATTATGTACAAAAATAATGAACATAATCATATTGTTACGGTCTTGTTACATAACCCCTTACAACACCCGTATAAGACCGATGGTTAAGGTGTGCGATGGTGACAGACTCTTGGGGTGGCGCAGATAACATCACTCAAGTGGTAATCTCTATCAACTTTCACTTCTCTTGTAGACAGTTTCCTTTGAGCTTAACATGTTGAATCTTGGCTTGGGATTCGTCAAGAGCGAAGCCCAATGACGCCACCCCATTTCCAAGCTCCATCAAATGGGATTCGTACGGGGAAAGTCTACTGGATGAGGTCGTTACTTCCTTTTTTTGATTAAATTGGATTTTTAAACCCCTATAATTATACTAATCATGTTATCACTGTTCAACAACTATATTAGAAATGGTAACAATTCATAATGGTATTTTTAAATCCAAAAACATAAAACCAAGGAAGTTTATGTTTCATATAACCATTTTTCAAAATAAGACATTTAATTAGATTAACATGAATTTTCATTAATAAAAGTTTGAGTGGTTACAGTCTTCCCCCCTAATGAAATTTCACCCTCAAAATTTTGTTTTACATTCTAAGCTGCAAACAGGTGCAGGTACATTTCCTTCGTTACCTCCTCCAGTTCCTTTGTTTCCTCTTTGTAATTATGGTTTTGCCATAGTACCTTGACCAGGTTGGTATTCTTGTTATGTAGAACATTATCTCCATGATCCATGTCACAACCTGTCCCCCAGCACCCATGCCATGACTACCCCAAGGCCGCATTCTATAGGCCAGGGGTTGGTGACTAGCACCAAAAGGAATATCCCTATAAATTGGAACGCATTGACATTAAACATGCAAACACACAGACCAAGTATACAAATGGATGAACACCACGTAGTAAAAAAAATATAGTTAAAACGGGGTGTTTACTGTAAGTAAAGGGTGCTGGAATACAAGACCAACTAGAAAGTAAAAAATACAACATAAAAATAGCTTTCAGAATTGTCTGCTGGGGTTCCTACCAAAAGGGTAGGTATAGATCACGATCGTTCATCAGTGTGGCTCATCACATCTAAAGGTCCACCTCCGAGCACCATCCTATCCTGGCTCCCAAACCTTGGTCAAAGCTATCTGTTGACTGCACAAGACAAAATAAGGTGTGGGAAAATCCCATAAACGAGTGAGTATAAAAATAATATGTAGGGACACCGAGACCACCGAGGGTCTCCCAGAGTTCTATAATGTAAAAATGACAAATCGGGACCTCAATCACAAAGAACTACACAATAGTCAAATCAGACTAGGTATACAACTCGGAAATCAAGAATATAGATTACTAATCTAAAGATATATCATCTTATTCCATTTAAAAGTTCCACAACTGAACCACAAAAATGTTGTTTTATTCACGATCCTCTCTGGTACATAAGTCATTGTTCCATCGCAAGCCACTATAAGGATGGTCCTTGTAGCATCACACTACTACTGATCCACTAAGGGTTGTTAAAATGATGATGCACATAGGGTCGTTGAAATGATGATCCACACAGGGTCGCTGGAATGTTTATCCACATAGGTCCGCTCGATGCTGATCCACATAGGGTCGTTATAATAAGATCCTTGATAGAACGCTCTAAAACTGGCCCTCGTTAGACAGCTACGATGTTGATCCACACAGGTTTGCTATGATGATGATCCATATAGGGTTGCTACTTTAAAGACAGCCAGCCACATGACTTCCCACACCTGGTGCACTCGAGTTCTATAAGATCTTCTCCTAAAGATATTGGTTATACCTCTACTTCAAATAAGCTCCAAAAAAGAGTTTCCCAAAGGAAATCCTTGTCTTAAAGGTTCCAACGCGACAGATGGCACGTCAATCAGATGCCCTTTCTATGAGTTATATGTGTTTTTGTACCGACAACCTAGTTGGATTCGGGTTCGATCCAACTCGGGTGTACTCCAACATTCTCTGAAATTTGAGTGGAGTATAAAAAAATTATCGCCTTTCTCTGGGGATCTCAGTATCGCAGACGGTTCGTCAATAGGGAGTATGGATATCTTGTTGTGGAATTTTAAGTGAAATGAGGCATGCATGGGTCTGGGTCCGATCCGACCCATCCCAGCCCGAACTGGCCTAGGATGTTCTACTTAGGCTGGGCCGCGGCGGGCTCGGCCCGCTGCACTGCGGTCTGGCACGGCCTGCTGGGGAGGCGCGGCTCGGCCTGCAGGGTTGCGCGGCCAGGCCTGCAGTGGGTGTGGCCTGACCTGAAGGGAGGCACGGCCCAGCCCACACGAGACGTAGCCTGGCCACAAGTGGGCATAGCCCAGCCTACAAGAGGGTGTGGGTCCCAGCCTAGTTAGAACGATGGAAATAATTCCCCCCTTTACCTGAACGGATAATCTGTTTGTGAAATGGAGCGATAGTGCCACGTGGCACTGCCTGATCGCCTGCGGGGCCCACAAGAAGCGGGTCGCTACCTCTTCTGTGACCTTCGAGGGGTGGCTGCACTGCTTAACTACCATGACTAAAAATATGTGGCCTCCTCCTCTTGAGGAATGTGACGGTATGCCACCAGCATCTTCATAGCTGGCCGGTGATGACTGCTGGATGACTACTGTGGCCTCCTCCTGCGGTGCAAGATAGTGCGCCACCACTATTTGGGTTGGCCAGTGCTGACCGAAACCCTTGCCTGCTAGAACCGGTTTCCGGTGCCTCCGCGCCGGTGCCATGCCGGTGGTCTTCCATGTGACATTGGGTGAGCCCCGATGGTCCGTTTTTTCCATCCATTCGCACCTATGGGCTTCCCAGGTCATCTCCTTCACTTCTTGACCCTTATATTTGGGTTCCCTCCACCCCGAAAAATCCACCCGCGTAAAACATAATGATAAAAAAAATGTGAAGGGATCATGCCTTGTTTGTTTGGCCCACAGCCTTCATGTTAGCATCTTAACATGGTAGAAGAGAATTGATTCAACAAATCTTGAAATTTTCATGACACAAGACCCTACCTCGTGAGTTGTTGGAGAGCATCTCGTGTTTTAATATGGTTCTGTTTATGTCAACCCCAAAGTAAGCCTCCAATGGTTCTGTTGAAACGATGATATCTAGTTCTGGTTTGATACTTCCGTCTTCATCAAGAGGATCCTCCAAAATTCACCTCTCCAAAAACACCTCTCCATTTCCAAAAAATTCTAAAACCAAAACAAGATAAGATGAGATTTATCTTTACAACACATAATTAATAGAGGTCCTTTAATTTGATCAATTAATAATCCTACTTAATTTCTTGTAGGTTGGGTACCATTTTTGTGTAACCAGGAATTTAATATCCAACATTAAATGCTCAAACACCCCTTGTGGTCCCCACCACCAAAACCTAAAAGAGAGGTCAAAGATATTTAAGATAAATTAAATTTATTTTATTAATCCTCCATGAAAACCTCAAAACCCAACTTCCTCTCTCAAACCACTATGGTCGAGGTTAAGGATCTCTTAAGCAAATCAATGCGCTATGAGTTCAACGTTGCCCCCAGATTTCAATTTTGACAACCGATTCAAAAGTTAAGATTTCCCACTCACACGTTTACTGAACATACCCTAATGATGTTTAAAATTATATTCCGAGAACACAAGGAATTTGAATCATACTCCATCAGATTTCGCAGCCATAGAATAGTTCCATATAATTAAAAATAATTACATGGAAAATATGGGTCTTTACATTCACCCCACCGTAGAGATTATCATACACAAAATCCAAAACAAGAAATAAGGAAACAAGTGGGGGTACTGAGCCCGAATCTGAGCCTCCTACTCCAATGTGCTCTCCAGGAGGTTCTCATGATGCTAGTGAACATGCAACCGAGGTATCGATCATCAATGAAGGACCCACTCCTGTCGATCCACAGTATCTACTAGAACCTACGTAAATGTACCCCATCATAAATGTCTAGCTCTCCCTAGTAGATAACGTGTGCTGGATCATGCACGTACTTCCTTAGCTACGAAATGTTGAAAATTTCATGCACCAGATGTATCTGTGGGGGAAGATCTAGGCAATAAACCACCTATAAAACATTGCTAAGAACCTAAAAGGGTTCGATGAACCTTTGAGATAGCTTACTACCCCGACCAAATATTCGCAAACATCATCGAGGTGAGACCCGTAGGAAGACACGGTCTCCCTCTTCGAATTCCAAAGGTCTCTATCTCCAGACAGCATAAGACTTATTCTTGTTTTGTGCAGTCTTCATCCACTCTTGTATGATTTTCACCTTCTTAGTGGTTACTCGTACAAACTATGGACCCATAAGTGCTGACTCCCATGGGTCTGTCCAGCATAGAGGTGATCTGCATGGTCGACCGTACAAGGACTCAAACAGTGCCATACTGATGGTGGAGTGATAGATGTTTTTGTACGCAAACTCCACCAAGGGAAACTAATCCACCCAATTGTGTCCAAAATCTCGTATGCAAGAAATAATCATGTCCTCTAGTGTCTATATGGTCTGCTCCATCTGACCTTCCGTCTGAGGATGAAATGCGGTGATCGAACATAGTTGATTCTAGAACACCTTTGGTAATCCATCCAAAACTAGGATGTAAAACATGTGTCACGGTCAAAAATGATCATCGATGGAAACCCATGAATCCATACAATCTCCTATACATAGAGGCATCCCAAGACCTCTACCGATCCCTACTCTTGGATGGTTAGGAAGTAGTCGAACATGATGAGTTGTCCAAAGATCCCATAGATGGAATCGTGTCCCCTAGATGTATGTGGTAACCCTATCATAGAGAGGATAAAGATACCATCCCACTTCCACTCTGGTACCTCTAGTGGTTGTGATAAGCCTACTAGAACCTAATGGTTGGCCTTCACAAGCTAACAAGTGAGGCATCGTAAAACAAATTATTCCACTACTTTCTTCATCCTTGGCCACCAGTGCTAATACCGGAGGTCCTGGTATATCTTTTACACACTATGACGTACCTCCAGAGGGGACATATAGAACTCCCTCAACACCTGCTCTCGTAGCACCACTGGTATCATGGTTCTTCCTCTGATGAGAATGAAATGCTACCCACCTTAAGAAAATCTATCAGGCGCCTATCTTGAGGATATCTGAGCACATCGATCCTCACAGTAAATATCCTCATTATACTCCTCTCTGAATTGATAAAGGAGTGGGGGAGTGACTATCATAGAATAGAGGTAATATACTCTATATATATCCATGAAAGATATCTGCAATGAGGCTATCTTCTCTTTCGCCTCACTCAATAATTGTAGATTGGACCTCCGACTAAATGCATCTGCTACCACATTTCCCTTCCCATGAGTATAGACTATCTAAAATTCATGGTCATGGTGGAACTCTAGTTATCATTGTTGTGTCAGGTTCTAGTCCATCTATGAGAAGATATACCTGAGACTTATGTGATCAGAGTAGACTGTAAAAAGTTCTCTCATCAAGTAGTGTCGCCAAATCATCAAGGAAAAGTCACTACTGCTAACTACAGGTCCTGAGTAGCATAGTTCTTCTCTTGTTGTATAAGCTGTCGTGAACCATAAGTGATCACTGCTAACTCATACATCTTAACACATCCAATTTTGGTCCCTTATGCATCATTGTAAACTACATACCCAACGCCTTATTTTAGTAGCTTCAAGATTGGGGCACTTTTCAGTCTCTACCTCAGCTTCTGAAAAATCTGTTGGCATCTCTCTATCCACACATTAGTTTTTCCTTTCTTTTTCAAATGTGATAAGGGTTCCACAACCATAGAAAAGTTAGGTACGAATCTCTGGTAGTACCCAGCCAACCCCAGAAAACTCTACACCTTAGTCACACTCTTGGGTGGCTCTCAATAAAGCACACATACAATCTTTATCAGATCTACTGAAACTCTAGCCTCTGAGATAATGTGTCCCAGAAAGCAGAAAACACATATCCAGAACTGGCACTTCAATAGCTTACCATAAATCTGTTGCTCTCAGAGTGTATCTAGAATTCTCTGCAAATGATAGGCATCCTACTCCTCCATCACTGAGTACACCAAGTTGTCGTTAATGAAGACCACCACGATGCAATCAAGGTATGGTTGGAAGATCATGTTCATGAGTCCCATGAACACTATAGGGGAATTGGTCACACATAATGGCATAACTAAGAAATCATAGTGGTCATTCCAACATCTTAAGGCCTTATTAGGCACATCCTCATCTCGTACCCAGAGTTGATGACAACTTGATCAGAGGTCTATCATAAAAAACACTCAATCTCCCTTTAGCTGATCAAAGAGATCATCAATACTCGGAAGTGGGTACTTGTTATTCTCGGTCACCAGGTTCAGGCGCCAATAACCAACACAGAGCCTCAAAATCCCATATGCATTCTTGGCAAACAAAATCAGAGTTGTCCATGGAGAAACACTGGGCCCTATGAACCCCTTACTCTAATACCACTTTATAACGAACCATCCTCTGGGGCTCGTTCTGTGACTACCCCATTCCCACCTTCCATAGGCTAGCAGTTGGAGACTAGAACCTAAAGTCTAATCCCTATAAATGGGAAGTAATTTCCTGTAAACCTGAAACGCACAGACCAATTATACAACATGATGAAAACCATGAAGTAAATTTGTATTGTAAAAAAAGGGTTGTACTGTAAGTAATGGGGGACAGAATACAATCCCAATAGAAAAGTAAAACTACAATAGAAAAAAAACTCCCTCAATCGTCTACCAAGGTTCCTACTTGAAGGGTAGATACAGGTCATGGTCGGTCTTCACTACGGCAGGTCACGTCTAAAGTTCCACCCCCGAGCACTATCTATTCATGGCTCCCAAACTTTTGTTAAAGTTTTCGGTCATCTACACAATACATAACAAGGTGCAGGTGAAGCCCATCCAGGGGTGAGTATAACAACACTCAATAGAGACCCCAAGACCCTTAAAGTTATTCCAGAGTTTTACAATGGAAAAACCAAAAAGAAAGACCTCAATAACAAATCACAAATCAATAGTCACCTCACACGAGGTATTGAACTCATAAATTGGGAATATAGATTATTAGCCTTAAGTTATATAATCTTATTTCATTTAGATGTTCCACAAATGAACCAAAAAGAGGTTGTTCTATTCACGATCCACTCTTCGACATAAGTCAATGTTCAATGCCAGGCCACTGTAAGTCCGGTCCTCATTGAGTCACGCAACTGCTAATCCAGTCTATATTACTAGAATGTTGATCCACACCGGGTCACTGAAATGTGTTTCTACACAGTGTCGCTGGAATGTTGTTCCACACAGGGTCACTCGAGGCTAATACACACAGGGTCGCTAGAATATGATCCTCTATGGCCCCCTATAAAACTGTTCCTCATCATGGTAGCTATGATTTTGATCCACACAGGGTCTCTATTATGCTGATTCACATAGATTGGTACTTTATAGACAGGTAGCTGTAGGATTTCCCGCACTCGGTGCGCTTGAGTTACGTATAATCTACTTATTGAAGTATCAGTTGTACCTTCACTACCACTATGCTCAAAATAAAAATAATCCCAATGTACCTCCATGTTATTGGGGTTCCTAGGAAATAGACGGCGTGTTAATATGACACTCGGTCTTTGAGTTATTAGCATTTTAGTACTAAGGGACCACTTAGATTCAGGTTCGATCCAACTTAGAAATACTCCAAAATTATCCAAAATTTGACTAGAGTATACCCAATGTACTGTGTCACTCCATGTATCCAATTTCCAACGACGGTTCGTCAAACAAACATATTTATTTCATGTTATGTAATTTTAAGAGAAACTGGGCATGGAATGGTCCGGGTCCGGCCCAAATCGTCCTGGGCCGAAAAGACCAGGCCGGTGTCCGACCGTGCCTGACTCAAATCAGCCAGGTCCAGCCTGATTGGACTTTTCCATAGCAATCTCGGCCCATTGGGCCATGGTCCGGCCTAGCCCGCTGGGGTGGGTGGCCCGGTCTGCTGGGGGTGCGACCTGACCCGCAGGAGGTCACGACCTGGCCCATAGGGAGGCGCGGCCCGACCTATAGGGGGCGTGGCTAGGCCCGTAGGAGGGTGTGGGCCACATTCAAGCTGGGATGGGGGAAAATAATTATTTCTTTTCCCCAAATGGCTTAGCCATTCGAGATTTGGAGTGGCGGTTCCATGTGGCATCACGTGGTCGCCTGCGGGACCTGCATAGAGATGGTCAATGACTCTATCGTAGCTGTTCAGTATCAGGCGCCCTACACAATAGCTACAGATGTAAAGACACAACCTCCTCCTCCTACGGCGCATGACAGCACACCACCAACATCTCTACAGCCGGCCGGTGTCAGCCACCTGATGACCGATGCGGCCTAGTGTTGCGGCCTCCTCCTGCGGCGCGCGACGGTGCACCGCCACCACCGCGGTCAGCCGGTGTCTACTGCCTCCATCTCCTATTGGCACCAGTCACTGGTGCCATGCTAGCGGTATTCAGCATGAAACCAGGTGATCCTTGATGGTCTTTTCTTTCATTAGTTCACACCTATGGGATTCTCAGGTCATCTTCTTCATTGCTTGACCCTCATTTTTGGGTTCCGTTCAACCTAAAAAATTCACCCACATAGAACCCATGGATAAAACACAAGGTAGAGGGACCAATCCTTGTTCGTTTGGCCCGCAACCTCTACATTAGCATCTTTACAAGGGATAATATAATTCATTAAATAAATATTGAAAATTTAACAAGACAGAACCCTACCTCGTGAGTCGTTGGAGAGAAACCCGCACTCGAAGATGGATCAATGTTAGTCAATCCTAAAGCAAGCCTCCAAGTATGCAACTCAAAGGATGATATTTGGTTCTATATTGATGGTTTCATTCTTCGTCAATAGGATCTTCCAAAATCCCCCTCTCCAAAAACACCACTCCTTTTCCAACCAATTCAAAAACCAAAACAATTGAAGAGGGGAGTTATCTTTACAACACCTAATTAAGATAGGTTGTTTAATTGGTGCAATTAATGAACCTCCTTAATTTCAAGTAGGGTAGTTACAAATTTTTGTGTAACTAGGCATTTAATTTCCATAATTAAATGCCCGAACACCCCTTTTGGTCCCCACCACAAAAACATAAAAGGGAGGTGGAAGATATTTAAAATAAATTAGATTTATTTTATTAATCCTCCACAAAAACGGCAAAAACCCAATTCCCCTCTCAACACATTGTAGTCGAGGATATGTATCTATTAAGAGAATCATGGTGCTATGTGTTCAACAGTGGGCTCATATTTGAATTTTGATCATTGGTTTAAATGTTAGGATTTCCTGCCTGCACTTTTACTAAACGTACCTTAATAATGTTTAAAATTCCATTCTGGGCACCCCAGGCATCAGAATCAAACACCATCTGATTTCATGTGATGGGTCTAGTATGTTCTTCCTCAAGTGGGATACATGAAAGATATCTTGTACATTTTCCATGGTGAGTGGAAGTGCTAGTTGATAGGCCACAACCCTGACTCGATCAAGAATCTCGAAGGTTCTAATGTACCTAGGACTTAACATACCTTTTTTTCCAACCTCATGACCTTATTCTATGTATATATGTGTAGAAATACCATGTCTCCAATGATGAACTCAAGGACTTTTTGACTATTATCTGCATAACCTTTCGGTATACTTTGGGATACCTTGATATGCTGCTGAATGGTTTTCACCTTCTCCACCATTTCTTTGACCATTTTAGGTCCTAGTAGCTTACACTCACCGACATCATCCCAACACGTCAGTTTTCTTCACCTTTTCTAATAAATTTCTTTATATGGTTCCATTCGGATGCTCAAGTGGAAATTTTTATTGTAGGAGAACTCAACCAGTGGAAGATATTGGTCCCATCCTCCTTTGAACTCCATTGAACATTATCATAACATATCTTCCAGTGTCTAAATAGTTCACTCAAATTGGCCATCAGTTTGAGAATGATAAGAAATAATGAAGTTATGTTCAGTTCTTAGAGCATGTTGGATACTTTTCTGGAACATCAACGTGAATCTTTGTTCATGATCATATACAATAGATAGATGATCAGATACAATAGGTAGTGGTACTCCATGAAGCCTTAATTCTTCTTTGATGTAAATCTGTGAAAGTTGATCCAAGGAGAAGTCCTCTTGAATCACAATAAAGTGACTTGTCTTCATAACACGATCCACAACTACCCATATAACATTGTTTCCTCTAGTTTTCATTGGAATTCTAGTGACAAATTCATTGGTAATGTTGTCCCACTTCAATGTTGGAATGGGTATTGGTTGTATCACCCCCTTATACTTTTTCCTCTCGTAATTAACTTACATACATACCATGTACTTTGATGTATATTCAGAAATCTCCCATTTCATATTGTCCCACAAAAGTTTTTTCAGAGATCTCGATACATATTTGTGCTCCCCAGGTGAATAGAGAAGGTTGAGCTATGTGCATAATTTAGAAACTCCTTCTTTATCTCTTGATCAGATGGTATACATAATCATGACCCAAATCTCACAATTCATTCATTGTCAACCAGAAATGATGAGGATTATCCATTTCTGATAGCTTCTATATTTTTTAGAATATACTCATTCTTTCTTTGAGAATCCTTTATTTTCTCTATGAGGGATGGTTGAGCAATCATTTGAGAAAGGATTGATGATGTTCCTCCCTTAATGATTCCCATGTCCATCCTCTGTAAGTCTATGAAGATTGGATACTTTTCAATTCTCATCATGGATAATGATGCATGATCCTTTATACATAGAGCATCTGACACCTTGTTTGCCTTAGCGGGATGGTAGTGGATCGAGCAGTTATAATCCTTGATGAGTTCTATCCATATTCATTGGTTCATATTAAGCTCTTTTTGTGTGAATATATATTTGATTCTTTTGTGGTCAGAATATATATATCACACTTCTCCCCATAGAGATAATACCTCTAGATTATCAATGCAAAGATCACAACAACCAACTCTAGATCATGCATGGGATAGTTTTACACATGGATTTTCAGCTGCTTTGAGGCATAGGATATCACTTTGTCATTCTGCATCTACACAAAACACATGCCCTTATTCTAAGTATCACTAAATACCACAAAACGTTCTCCACTCATGGGTAATGTGAGCACAAGTGCAGTGATAATCCTATTTTTTTAATCATTGAATAAATCTTTGAATTTATCACTCCAAGAAAACATTACCCCCTTCTGAGTTAGCTTAGTAATGGTGTTCAAAAATTGTGAGAAATTTCTCCCAACTCGGTGATAATGTCCAGCTAACCCCAGGAAGCTACGGATATTCGTTACTGGTGTTGGCCTCAGCCATCCCTCAATTTTAGTTGTCTTGGAGGGATCTACATATATCCCATTGCTAATGATGATATGACCCATTAATGAGACATCCTTCAACTAGAACTCACACTTGTTGTACATCGAATAGAGCTTCTCTGTTCTCATGGTCTCTAGCACAATTTATAGATGCTCCTCATCCTCCTCCTTGGTTTTTGAGTATATAATAATATCATCTACAAAGACTACCAAAAATTTGTCAAGGTAATTTATAAAGACTCTATTCATCAAGTCCATTAAGATTTCTGGATAATTGGTGAGTCCAAAAGGCATTACGTTGAAATCATAGTGCCCGTACCTTGTACTAAAAGAAGCCTTGGGGATATCCTCCTTCTTTAACCTTACATGGAAATATCCTGACCACGAATCCACCTTGGAGAATAATTTTGCTCCACGTAGCTGATCAAAAAAGTCATCAATTCTTGGAAGAAGGGACTTTTTCATTATCTTGATTTTTTAAGCTCACGATAATCAATGAAAAGGTGCATTGACCCATCCTTCTTCATGACGAAGAGGACTAGAGAACCCCATGGTGAAGCACTTGGGAATATAAACCCTTTATACATATTCTCCTATTGTATTTTCACCATCTCCTCATGCTCCACAACATCCAATCTATATGGAGTCTTTGATATTGGCAACGCCCAAGGTATAAGGTATATTGAGAATTCAACATCTCTTCTAGGAGGAAGACCAGGAAATTCCATGGGAAACACTTCAGTGAATTCACGCACAATAGGCATGTCTTCAAGGATGGTTTCTTCCTTAGGCTCAATCATCTATGCTAGATACATGTGCTCATAGAGTAGTAATATCCACGTTGGAGATGACAATTCTAAATAAGATTCATATTCCTCTTTGCACTCGTATAGAATTGGGGGTCGATTCACTACATGGAGAGTGATTTCCCTATCATATAAATTTATGTTGGATCTATATAGGGAATGTCAAACCATGTGGTGGAATTGCATCCAATTCCACTAGATGGAGTATGACAAGGTTCTCCATGAAGTTCAATCCAAAAATTATGATAGGGGAGGACTTATATTCATAGGAGTTAATGATTACGCCATTTTCCATACTCAACAAAAACATTAAATCCATGGTTTCTGGTGATGTTGGGAATGTTATACTATACGTTTGGGATATAAAAGAATGCATAGAACTAGAACTGAAATGTTCCTTCTCTATTCCTAAATGAATAACTAGCGTACCTGTCACCACTTTTTTGTCAGGGTTTACTTCAGCGGTAGTGATGGAAAAATCTCATCCTTGCTACCTTTGAGGTTGTTGGTTACCTCAAAAAACCCTTGGCTTTGGGAACAGATTTGCAAGGTTCCATGTTCATTGAAGTTAAAGCAATGAACATTGCATTGAGGGTAGAATGGATTGTTCCTCTCCACTGTCGCAGCCATAGATTTCTCTTGTCATCAGTTAATAGCTAGTTACCTTTCTCTTCCACACCTAATGAATTTCCTCATCCTCTTCAGGAAATTTCCAGGGTTCTTCTTTCCTCACCTTTGTCTATTGGGGTGCTGGATTTTCATAGAACCATTGGATTTTTCCATCGGACTGCCAGAATTTGAGTGCACCTTACGCTTCTTATCCACATTATACCCATGGGATTCTCTGATCTCTATTTCTACCTTGAGGGAACATCAGACATTTTCCTCATAACTGTTAAAGTCATGGATCAGCAGGGATTTTCACAGGCTAGGTTTTACCCCACCAAAGAAGCAATCGACCTTGCATTTAGGGGTTACAACAAATCCATAGGCATATCTAGCAAGCCTTGTGATGTTTTCATCATACACCCCGATGGATTCATCATCTTTTTTCTTGAGGTCAAGGAAGTCCCTTCCCATCTTAAGCTGGAGTGTGAGAGGAAAATATTTATCGAATAATATTTTCAGAAAATCCTTCCATTCCAACACCTTGATCTCCTCCTTAGGCGTCATATTTTGGATCAATTTCCACCAATTATCTACTTCATGCACTATAAAATAAGAATACAGAAGTACCTTCTCTTTTTTAGAACATTGAAGGATGGATAAGATCTTTTCATTGGATTTTCTCTATTGTTCAATAATTGAGGGATTGGATGATCCATTAAAAGAAGGAGGCCATTATCTCATGAAGCTCTCAATTGTTACTTGTTCTTTCTTAGGGGGTTTGAACGTTTCTCTTGTGCCATGTTTCTATATAAATCTTGAGTTAACTAGGAGAGTATCTTGAAAAATTTCATGATTCCTTCTCCCATCATATTGGGAATCTCATTAGAATAGTCATCATGTTTGTCTTTTCATCAGTTGTTAGCCCTAGACCTCCTATTACTGGCCATGGTTGTAATAAAAAGAAATTTTTGGGTAACACATAAAGGGTAATCCAATGACCAAAATGGATTACATATAAATTAATTTTATTTCGTTAACTTATGAAACTATAGGTTTCAATCTATGTTATCCATGATCGACTTTCTAACATATATTCATAGGGGCATTTTTTAATCCCTTAACAATGCTTCATACTAAGCTAGAGGATTTACCAAATCATATCACCCAAGAGTGTCATAACCAAGAGTGAAAAAATACATGTTGTCATATACCATGATACCATGTGTGAAGCCCAAACTCCTTGTTGGTGTTTTCAATCCTAGTAACATCTATGCTGGAGCCGCCTCTACCTGCTTGTATCGAGACATGGATATATTTTCTTGATGAACAACATACTCAATACTCGCCAAAATTTAGGGATGTTTTTATTATACTTAGTCTTATCCCTATGTATTTTCACTAGTGTTTTCGAATCATAATCCCAAAAATAACTAAACCTCCTTCTGATACCAACTATAACAACCTCGGTCTTCATTACACACTTAAACATGATTTATTAAATAAACTATTCACCTAATTCAACATGTAATATCGAGAGGTCAAGTGTATATGGTGATTAGGAACATTACATAACTACATAAAATATAAAACAAACAATATCTTTATTGAAAACATCATATAACCACAACATTTCCATGTACTTAGCATTGCATGGGATAACCTGAGAACATACATGTGAAAAGGGCGTGTTGTAAAGCCCAGTAAGGGGGTAAACCAGCCATAACATGAAGAATACAATACATTTTAGGAGATATTAATATCAATGGAACTTAAATAAACATTAACATAAAGGCATGATATATCTTGATTGTCATAACATGGAAATGTGGCTACAACACTAAACATGGAATTAGAATTAGCCAATACTCATTGCACATGGAGCATGAGTAAACCCTCATTGAACTTGAATTAGCATTAGTAGATCCTAATTGAACAAAAATTATCATGACTAAATCCTCATTACATTTGACATATCATGATTCTAATCTTTACCCAATGCATTGGAGCGCTATCAGGACACACCCTACTTAAACATTTCATTTCAGGCATATCTGTGCCACATGGATCATAAAACATGGATTCATCATCATTTATTCCAAGATAAAGGAATTTTTTATTCATAAATTAAAATATATAATAAATATTTAAATTTTAATATTTTTTAATACCATTGATAGACAAATAGTCATGGTATTCACTACACAATGATTTTTTATTGGAAAATGGCGGTGTAATTTTGGTAGCATAACGGCGTGACATAAGACTTCATAAAAAATGAAAAAGAGAGAGAAAAGGATGTCTCATCATATGTAAATTAAATTGATAGTAAGGGGTTATATAGATACATTTCCTAATATAATTAATGGAATTATTATTCATAATTCAAAATAATTGATTGAATGTAAATGAGGAGAGAGAAATTCCTTACAGAATTTCAGCATGGTAACGGGTGTACATTGAAGGAATTAATGAGAGAGAAAAGGGTATATCATCATTAAAACATGAAGAGGGCTATATTAAGGAGGTGAAAAATCAAACCCCAACATTTACAATAGAAAATAAAAGTCCATAACAATATTAAGAAACTTCGATAAAATGAGAATGGAAGGAATCCATTACTTGCAACTGTGAACCCAAAGGCTAGGGAGAGGCTTGACAGAGGATTCATGGGAGCTTGGGGAACCTTGGGAAGAATATAGAGAAAGGATGGAAAATTTTGGACGTACTACAAAGGCTTTAAATGAATATAAAGTAGGAGCTTGATGGGGTTTATATATGAATGGAGAGGGAATTATTTATTATTTAGGTTTGGGGAACCACACATTGAACTAATGAAAACCAAAAACCAGACAATGGTTTTTTCCAATGGTTTTTACACAAGGGGAGTTGAAAAAAAATATTTTAGAATGGAAATGGCCGAACTTCTTAAAGGAATAGGGTTTCTTATGTGGATATGAGTCACACTCTGAAGGAAAACAATTTAAAAGGCTGAAATGTTTTATAAGTCCTGAAGGGTCCACTAAGGCTTAGTAAAATAAATAAAACAAACCTAAAATCACATTATTTTAATTTTAAAACATATATTTTTCGAACATAATGTTTATATTATTTTATTACATCACTATTGGGTCATTATGATGTCATAGAACCCAATATATTTTTAAATGGTATTTAATTTTTACCCAAAAAATTGACTATTTGTGAAAATAATGAAAAAGTCACCATTAGATAATTTCAATGTCTTTATTCTAAAAATATTATTAATTTTATCCATATAATTTTATAAATATGTGAATTTTCACTTTTAAAACAAAATCTGACATTTATCGAAAATTCATGGGTTTTGACAGAAATAGTTTTCAAACCATAATAAAAATTACATTTCTATTCATAAAAATTATAAGATCATTTATGATTAATAAATATTAATTTAATTATAATATTTTATTAAAATTATATTTAATTAAAAAATCCATTAATTCATCAAAATATATTTCATAATTGAATATTTACGGAAAATTACAATTTGTGGTTTAAAAAATATTTACAACGTAACAATAATAAAATGAATGAACATTCATTATTATATACAAAAATAATGCACATAATAATAGTTCTAAGGTCTTGTTACATAAACCCTTATAACACCAACCTAAGACCTAAGGGAAATGTGTTCTATGGTGATACACTCTTGGGGTGGCTCATATAACATCGCCTGGGTGGTAATCTCAATCAACTTCCACTTCTCCCATAGGCTGTTGCATTTGAGATTAACATATTGAAGCTAAGATTGGTCTTAGTCAAGAGACTAGCCCAATTATGCCACATCCTTTACGAGCTCTAACAAATGGGCTTCATACTGGGAAAGTATACTGGATGAGGACATCACTATCTTTTTCTGAGTAAATTAGATTCTTTAAAGACCTATATTTATACTAATCATGTGATCACTGTTCAATGACTATATTAGAAACCGAAACAATTATTCATGGTATTTTGAAATCAAATGACATAAAACCAATGTAGTGCATATTTTATATAACCAATTTTCATAATATTCCATTTAATTAGATCAAGAAAAATTTTCATTAATAAAAGTTTGGGTCGTTACAAGTTCCCATAAATGTATTATCTTAATCCCATCAAATAAATAATAACTAATTTTCTATGAATTATATATCATTCATATAACATTCATTTAAATTGATGTAAATTTTTCTTTGTACATAGAAACGTATTACTATTTATTTTATCGTAGATGCAATAATTGCCTCTTCATATCCTCATATATTCTATTAGGAAAATATTTTTCCACGAAAATTTCATTAAAATAATTGAATTATAATATCACCATTTTTTCCTCATCATTTATGTTTTAAATCAATAAACACAGTTTTACTTCTTCACTTAAGAGACAATAATCTGATATGAGTAACTCTTCCCATTAATTACTTCCCGAAGTGAGAAATATATTCTACAAAGAAATTACCTATGACTTAACTACAAGTGAATTTTTAGTCCAATTGAATGATATAGTTTTTGAAACATGAAGAGGTATAAAATTGATACAATTTTTTTAGATTATATGTTACTCCATATGAGTAATTGTTTTTGAAATTACTAGAACCATATTCCCTAATACTGTTAAAAAAAATTAGCACCATTTATAGCTCCAAATATAGTTTTATTATAACTCCCATGAAAGAAATACTCCATAGATTCTTTTTACTGATACAGTTAAAATTTAATATACTAGGCAACAATATAATCAATTTAATTTAGTAGATTAGATCATTAAATATTCATTCATAATTTATAATTTCAAAACCCATGAAACAATTAACATAAATTTGAAAATTTATTTAGAAATAATATAATAATAATAAACATGGTTTCGTTGGAAATTTTCTTAAATAATAAAAATTAAAGTAAATCCATTATTGAGAAATGTTATGGAAATCTTAATTAACATAAGCATATATCCTAGGAGTGTCAGACCATGTACACAATAAGGTCACACTCACCTTCCACTAGATTTATGACCGATAGATAGTCAATCTAACTCTTTTTTGGGTTATAACACCTTAGATACATCTGTGAAATTTTATTTTATGATACCTTTAGTATAGTCTCCCTAAAGATTTCTATAGAATATTAATATTAATAGATAAGATCTAGTGTATTTGGAGGTTTTCATAAGTTCAAGGGTGTCACTATCTCAACAACTATTTTGAATATCCTATTCGAAAGGGTTTCAAAATAAAATTATAGTAATTTTTTTGTCATCATACTTATTTCATACATGGTAGATATGGATAGTATTGGTAATAATACAAGACATGCACTATCATTATATTCCATGAACATATTTATAGTAGAAATATATTTTTATATGGGAATTAAATTTTAGTTTTAAAATATCACTATTTATTATCATATTTTTATTTAGGTGTGAGTTTTTGGTATGAGAGTGTTATTTTAATTTATAACTCTTCTCCAGTGGTGGAATGAATGTTCATGTACACACATCATACTATGTGTGTAGGTATAAATGAAATTTGAATGAATTCATGTGAAAATATTATGGATATATGAAAATAAAATGGACATTAAATATAGTTTCTAGAATGATATTCTTTGCAAACATTTTTGAAATATGAGATTATTAACTAAAATGAAAAGAATATATTATTTGGTTTTTTACATAATTGAATATTGGTAGAACGTTAATTTAATTGAAACACAATCTAGTATATTTCATATTCTATTGATTTGATACTTGTATACTATAGGTATTTATAGATTTAATATTATATCTCTATATAGGTTATTTTCAAAAATAATATTCTTTTTTGGTCTATAAAAGAAATTTTTTTTATGGATTTTTTTTAGTGTTTGCCTGGGATGGATTGGTGGTAATAAACCCTTTAGTGAGTGAATCAAACATTGTTACTATATTATAATATGTTGATATTAGTTTTTATATTTTTTAGTCGTATTAAAGGAAAAAAATATTTTTTATTCGTATTAATAAGTTGTTCATGGGTTATCTGGTGAGAGGGATAGAACATTATTCATTTCTATTTATTTGAATGGGTTTTAATAACATAAATAAATAGGTGTGTAGAATATTATTCCTTAAATTGATATGTTATTACTCATGGATTAGTTTTTTATAGGAAGGGTTTTGTCACAATGAGCTAGAAAAAGAGTTGAAAAGGGAAGATTATATTATAGGGATTTATACATGAATTTTATGTTATTTTAACATGGGTATTGATTTCTTGAAATGATGTGGTTTTCATGATGGTGTTGATATCTTATAGGAATAATTTAGATCCAAATTTATCAGAATTTTATCAACTAGATAATATGGGTTTCACTCCATATTTTATTTCATAGGTGGATATTCTATTTAATTCAATAATTGTTTGAGATTTGTAACATTTGACCTTGTATATAAAAACGAGAATGTGATGGATTCCATAAAAATCATTCATTTTAGACACTAGTAATACCAAGTTTTTAGTGATACATTAGGATCATAGAATTCCAAATTGTAGTTTTAAAAAATTCATTTCTATTTTCAACAGGTTCAGATTAAGAAATAAATATCTTCAAAAATATTTTTTTATGTCAGTGGTGTGGAATTAAAACTATACAATACACATGGGTTAATGGGGGAAGAAAATACATAGTGTGGAGAATTTTTATTCCCTATTTTCAAATAATTTATTTAAAAAATTAGGAACATTAATATAATTTCATGATATTTGTGATGTAGATAAAACATAGAAGATTAGTGATTGATTATACCACTAAATATTAATGTCTGATTCACTATGTATCATTCATAAATGGAAATGGGTTTGTGAGGTCTCAGTATCTAGAGAAAGTCCCCATGAATTTTTTATTCGTTCTTGTCAGACCGTATTTCAAAAAACGTTATTCTAGGTTATAATTCAATTATGACTAATTAGTCATGTAGGTTATCTTATCATGAAGATTCCTTCATCATAGAGGTTTTTGGATAGGGGAATCATTTTCTGAGGATAATATTGGGGGTAGTGATAAATTGAAGTCAGCAATATAGTGCATCCCCTGTATAGGAAATTTTGAAGTGGATCATGAGTTTTATTGTAATTAATTACTAGGGAATGTGATTTCAATGTTTTCACATAGGATTAAGGAACTTCATTCTTCAGAAATAATGATGTATCAATGGTGGTTCATCAAGATATTTCATCATGTTTTATTTTTTGTATTAGTGATGGACAAAATTTCACCATTTATTAGGTACAATTTAAATGATAATGTAATTTATGATATTAATTTATGTTCATAAATATTTTTAATGGTTATTCTTTGATTGGAAGTGATAAAATATTTTAGTGAGATTATGGTTATTAACTAAAATATGTCTATTGAAGAACCTTTGACTAGTATCAATAATAGGAATTACTTTGTAGTTTGGTGGATCGAGTGCATCATTAGTGATTAAAAGACAATATATATAATTTCATGGTAGGTAAGTAACTAATAAATAACTTGTGGAGACACCTCTATGAAATAGAGATTGTGTTTCATGTTCAGGTTAATGATAATTAGGACTATATTCTATATTTATGTGAGTTTCAACAACCATTCCATGATGCTGTTAGATTAATCATTATTTAGATTTAAGAAATTCAAGATTATGGGTTTTATATTCGATTGTTAGTGAATTTATTAATAAAAAATGATAATATTTTTGGATTATCTTATATTGAGATAAAGAGTTTTTGATGTTATCAAATTGATGCATATTTTGGGAAATGGTAAATTAGTGTCACACTGAGCAAGAAAATATGCATTTATGATAATTTAGTGTAACAGAATAACGAATAATGTATTTCAAGTGTTATTGATTATAGTGTAGTATAATTATTATCATTTATTATCATTTTATGATTTATTCACCAAAATAAATTATATTAGAATGGCTATTTTGTAAAATGAAAATTTTTCTCAATTGGCTACATGAGTAGTTGGATAAAATCAAGATAGATCCCCATATTTTCTTTTAAGTGATGAGAAACCTTAGGGATGTAAATTTTATAATAACACATATTGTTAAAGGTAATTGTATTCAATAAAATGATTAATATTAATGAATTTTTATAATTTTATGTTTCAGTATATAGGTTTTATATTACTTTTTTTAGGGCCTAAGATACATTGAGTAGAATCATTCATAAATGATCATAGGGAAGGGTGATAGTGTATTTATTTGGTAATTGGAATGGGTTTAATGATTTTTGGAGGCCTCCTATTATAAAAATGTAGCCTTATATTCTACCAAGTACATGGTGATATAATCCAAGGAGATGTATCCAGTAGATGGATAATGAATATTTGGTGGGCATATACAACATGGATGGTTGGGTAATTGGGTCTCGATAAATGATGATCAAGAACATTATATCCTTATGAGATATATTATAAATATTTTATTTTATAAATAAATTTATTTTAAATCATAATAAAAACATCTCCCCCTACTTCACTAAATTCATATAGACCCAATCTATTCTCTCCCAAAATTCTCTCCACAGATATCAGTTCTTATAATCCTTTTTTGATACATACATGCTTAATAATTGATCCTTTTTATTTGAGAGTCTTCCTTAGGTTAAGATAATGTATGTCCTAAATTCTATCTCATTTATCCATGTGTCTCATTATTTTTTTATCCATAGTATTATTTAATTTCTTTTATATCTGATTTATTTCTCTTATAAATACATATATAAATTGAGACACAACAATGTATTAGATAAAAACATATATCTTGGTATGTGATACATTTAATATTTACTAATATGTTGCATGGATTCATGTCTTATTGTGAATGTTATGAAGGGTTTAGATTAAAGGAATATCAAATGGGGTTAATGGTATCTAAATTTATATTAGTTCATGGTAGATACTCCAAAGAGTGGATTTAGTACTATTTGAATGGTTGGTGTGTTTTTGAAATTCTCTATGAAATATGAAATATAATTAAAATTTATTAGGGATAAACTTTTAGTGATTATAATTTAATCCCATATATTAATTTCCCTAGGTAAATTTAATAATGAATTTAAACCCAATGAAATTGAATTGGTAAAGTTATGGGTAAGGATTACAGACCAAATAACTCCCTTTAATTAGGGTAGAGTGATAAAAATGTTGTTTTTATTGGATTTTAATATCACTTACTATAGATTAATTTATTATACCAATGCATGTCCCTTAGTGGGATTTTCTCTATGTATTATCTCAAAACTGATGGTATATTTTTCATGGGCAGACTACTGTATTAGTTGGGCCATATTTCTCCCCCTAACTTCATTAAGGGAAGGATATAATAGTATTACTTAAAAAACAATTTAGAATATCATAAAAAAACTTATATTGAATAATTGTGTATTTTTTGTGTGTCGTATATTCCAATAACATGGGTAAAGGGTGGATTTAGAATAGATAGGCCTTAGAATGTGATATCTATGGGTAGATCCAAGTGGTTTATATTTTAGCTTCATTTACCTGATTAGTTCATGGGAATTTTTGATAAGGAGTCTTACATGATTTAAAATAATGTTAGGTTTTTTGGGTAGTAATGATATGAAAAGAAGTTGAGGTGAATTTATTGAGGAATTACAATAAATATTATATATCATAATTTGTATATGTGATTCGTTAAGCTATGTATGATGACTGAACTAGGGTATATGAATTTAATAAGATAATAATAAAGTTGTTAATAAGGTAATGCGATATCATCCATGATGGACTTCTATTGGGGTTCTTATGGTATATTCTATAGTGGGTCTATCATATTGATCAACTACTATATGAAGTAATGTATTTTTGTTATTCCTAACTTGTATTGATTTTCATTTTTCTAATAATGACGATGTATCTCTAAATGGGATAAGACTTAGTGTCATAGGGAATTATAGGTTTTATGGTACTCTGCCAAAATGGTCAATATTATGGAGTTATGGGAGGATTACTAGGTTTTGAGATGATCATTTGATTCTCATATACATAGGCCTATCTATTTTATGGATTCCCAATATGCATTTCCTACACATGATTTTATCTATTTTATACCATGCTTAGATGGATTATTGAAATGATACGGATTCCTTATGAGATTCCAAAGTTATGATATGATCCAAATATGCATGATTATGTGTGTCACATATAATATGAATTTATCCACTTAATTTCATATACATATCTTTATCTATATAAAAATAACTTTGATATATTTCCTATTGGATATGATTTTGAAAAACATGATTACTAGAATTGGTTGAAGCAGGTGGAGGTGAGTTAAATTGTGTCTTGGTTATTAAAAACTGAACTGAAATGATTTAATATGTATTTTATATATCTACCAAATTTAAATACTTGTATATATCTACATTATATATTGTAATATATTTGACCAACAACAAATTTAGTGGATCGTTAATCCTTATCCTCATAACTTGTTTGTTCACTCAAGTGGATATGTAGATATTATTTACATTATAAAGGACTACTCACAGGTTAAATAAAGGATAATTAATGAATATCATGATGTTAAGTGGAGATAAGAAAAAGTAGAGATGATTCTATACTATTTATAGTCATTATTTTGCTATAAATCTTTGGGTGTACTCTAATTTTATCTAATGTAATCAATGTTATTGTTATTTTGATTTTGTTGCATATTGTGATACAGAGTATATTCTCTTCCCAATAATTGTAATACAGTTTGACCAATAGTTGTAAGCCTTTTGAATATGGGGTGGTCTGCTTGATATCACATAGATCCACCGCCCCGGTTAGTATTTAGGGGATTTTTGATAATTGAATTATAATATTAATTTTCATTCACGGTTGGATGTTAAATTTGAAATTAGTTTTTTCATTTTAAAATTCCATATTCTTGTAATATGATATAAATATATTAATTGTTAAAAATATTTTATTATTTATCTGCTATGGTGACATTGCAATAATTAAATTTTACTATATTGAGAAATAAAATCATAAATGGCTGAAAATAGAAATTTAATTGATATTAAACATATTTATTTATTAATAATTTGTGATAGGATAATTTTAATAAAAATAAATAAAAATTCATGGTAATTAAATAATGATAATATATAAATATTTTCAATAGTTTTTTAATTTAATAAAAAAATATTTGAGGTATCTTATTATTTCATATTATTTTTGTAAAAACAGTTATTGATTTACATTTTGTTAAACAATTTTCAACAATTTTTTAAAATTAAATCTAGAAAAAGAAATTAAAATAATTATGTTATTCATTATTCAAATAATGTGAGATATAATTCTTTTTATTTTTTTAAAAATATTAGTATAAAATATTTTAAAAAATAATATTCTATAGTAATATTGTTTTTCATAAATTTTAATGTCTACATATAATTAATTTTATATAAATATTTTTTTTAATGATACTTTTAGTGATTTTAGAAATATTACATATTAAATTAAACCATTATTAACTATCGCCTCATAAAAATATCTCACATTTTTGTAAATTATAAATCATTATAAGCATAGGCAGCTTGGGTTTTTATTATTTTTCACTAATTTGAATATTAAATATAAATATTGTATGTTAAAATATAACTTTGATAATCTTGGTAACTCTGAATGTTATATTTGTCTGTGGTTTATCCATATACTATATAAATAATATACGAGTTTTCCAGAATTTTCTTGAATTAATAAAAAAATATTCATAATTTTGTGTTCTATATGGACCAATTAATTCAAAAAATATTAAAACAAACACTTGAAAATAAATCTTCATGATATCAAGTATCAACAGATTCCAATTAATACATTTTTTAATCTTATTAATTAAAATTTTTCTATGTGTACTTTACATGAAAATTTAAATATAATTGAGTATATGTAATCATTTTTATTTGGGTTTTCTTTCATTAAAATGTGAAAAGGGTGATTAAATCCTAAAATACAATTTCAAGATATATAGAAAAAACTATTTATATCACAAGAAATTTATTTATTTAGGATAAAAATGATGAAATTAGTTTTTTGTATGTTTTATAAAAAAATATTCTCATCATTTCTATTAATTTAGACATATTTAACAATTTAAAAACAATTTTATGTAAAACAATTTACATTTAACAATTTTGTGCACTTTTTTCATTATATTCATCCCAAATTATTATTTCTATTTTAAAAATGAACCAATCACCCTTTCTAAGAATTTTCAAGAGTAATGAAGGCAATTTGACCATATCATATCATTTTGAAATCATTCACATTCAAAAATGTAATAATGTATTCTAAATTATTGTTGTTGATTTATAGTAGAGATAAATAATTATAAAATTTTTGTTATTAGTACTTGTAAATTAAAAATGTAATTTTCTTGATGTTCCAAAAGAAATTTAGTATGGTTACTTGCTTTTAATATTATTTTTTCCTCATAATCACAAAAAAAATGAATATCATTTTTTAAAATGAAATTCAAACTATTTTGAGCATTTGGGTCATCTGCTTTATGAGTTATTAATTTGTATATATAATGAAAGAAATATTATTCATTATTTAAATATATATTGAAAAAAATCATCTTATTTAGTTATTTAAAATTCATTTAAAATTAAAAATTTGAATATTGAATCTAAATATATATTTTTCAGAAAATTGGTTACCTCATGATTGGATTAACACAAAGTATTAAAAATTTATAATAATTCAATGATTTTAATCATGAAGTCACACTAGTTATATATCACTTGTTGGACATTTATTTCAATTTTTGAATCCTTTTTTATTAGAAAAAACTAAAAGTAACAAATAAAATTTAGATATTTTGTTTTTAACCTCTAAAAGTACCATATTCACAAATGATCCATTTTTTTAAAATAAAAATGAATTGAATGTTTTTTTATTTTAAATTTGGAAAAAATCATTATTTTATATTATCTTTTTAATCACTTTTAAAAAATTAAAAAAAAATAATTATTTTTAAAATCTATGATCAATGATTCCATTCATCTCAAACATCAGATTCATACTCAATTTTTAAAAATCATTCCACATATGACTGAAACATCATTTCTCCTTTGTACTATTAAAACTATTAATTATTGGTTCAATTTTAATAATTTTAAAATTAGTTTATCATAAAAATTAATTTTTATGAAATTTGACATTAAATTATTTTTTTTATTCATATATTATGATTTTTAGTGGATTTAGTCATATATCTAAGAGGTTATGTTTTCTTCTGTCTATCACATAGGGTTTCCCTTTTGTGGAAGATTAGATATGGATGTTTTAACATAGTGTATCAGTAATTATAAACCATTATAATAATTCTAATCTAAATTATTTTACATCTAATTGACCTCAATGATATCTTATTATTTAGTTTTATACATCAACACATCATCAACATTGGTGCTCCCCCATTCCCTATAGTGGTTTATGAGTTCTCCTACACAATCCTTCGTGATTTGTATGATTATTCCCAATAATTTTTATGGGCTCCCCCCCTAGACACTGATTTCATTGTCCCTAATAGATACATAATTATTCATTTTATTCAATCCTTCCGTTTCACGAGTAAGCTTATGAAATTTTCCCTTTGTGTTTAAACTTCCTTGTCCTTAATCAATTAAAATCCTATCCCCATATGGTGTTTTTGCCTCCAAAAAACATTTATTTCCTCCCAATAAGAGTCCCTTTTGTATGTATATGAATTATATACACGAGTTTCTATAACTTGATATATTTTTTGGATATTTTATGTTCATTAGTTTTTAAATTTATTTATATTAAGGAGGTATTTAGGCTTTATAGCTTTGACGATGTTACAATATATAGTTTTCTCTTTTGATGATGATTTATTGAATATGTAGTGGGTGGATTATAAATCATTTATCTTTTATAATTATTAAATTTTGTATTTTTTTCAATCATTTTAATTTAATCATATAATTTTAATAGAATATCCTAATTTTATGGTTTGGATTTTCAGTTGTGTCAGAAATTGGTTGTGGTTCTTGGTTATGGTAAAGATTTATGTTACTCCACACTACTAAAATTGATAAAAAATAACTCTAGTATAAATTTTGGTTAGTTCAATTCTTTTTAATTTTTATTTCTATTTTTAATGCATGTTAAAATCATTTATTTTATTTGGGAATTATTTTCTATAGTTTCAATGATGTTTTCTATTTTTTGTCCTCATTTCTATCGCTACTGTTCATTTTATGGTGATGATAACATTTTTAATCATTATGGAATTTTTTTGTGGGTTTTTGGTATGGAAGTGATAGTTATTTAAGGAGTTTATACATTAAAATGGAATGGCTAGATGTGATGAAATAAACTTTGTTGGTCTATAGTGGTAGTGTTGGTTTTAACTCATAAACCTAGTCAGATGTTTTCACCGATTGAATTTTCAATTTATAGTGCATGTTGTAATTGGATAACAAATGGTTTTCATTTTTGTATTGTTTGTTGGGAGGCTCCCAATACCCTCAAAAAATTATTATTTTTTAAAATAAAAAACAAATCAAATTATGAGTAGTTATTTTGAGAAATTTATTTATGAGAATAAATTTTGGTTCAGACCTATTATCATACTTTTCATTTTTATAATTTTTTTAAATATGTATATATTGTTTGATCTTCATTATTATTTTAGAATCATCAATTGATAAAAAATTAATATTTATTATTTAAAATCATATTTTATTTTTGTAGTATATTTGATGTATAATTCTCAAATTAATTATTTGTACATGTCATTATAGATCAAGATTCATTTTCCAAATTTTTAAATAAAATATGTCTTATTTTGTAATTTTTATATAATAAAATAATAAATAATTTTTATGTTATACATTTGACTATTCTAAGAACCTCATATATTATATTAATTCTATATTTTTACTAAAAGTTAAAAAAATAACTTCAATGTCTAAATGTCCAATTAGAAAGAGATTTAATTTATTTATTTTTATAATTTTAGTTACGAATAACAAATAAAAATTTAATTGTAAGAAATAAATTATATCTCTACTATATTATTATACATCTAACATCATATCATTTTATATTAGTTACTAGATTCCAAAAAAATATACCATATAATTTTTCAGTAATATTTAAATTTTTTAATGAAAATATTTTTTCACTCCATAAAGATTTTATAAAAAAATAGAAAATAAAATTATTATATTTATTAACACACCATATAAATATATTATATCCCTTGTATTCTAACCATTTCAATTATATTAAAGACCAATAAACCCATTTTGGAGATATATGTTTTTAAAAAAATTATTATAAAAATAATAATGAAATCTATTTAAAATATTATAATATTTTTTCTGATCTAGTATTTATGAATCTAGTAAATTATGTACCATTAAATGTTTTAAAATAACATATTTTACACCATTTTGCAGTTATTATATATTTTCCCTTTTATCTCCACCAGTATTCTCATTTAATTGAACGTTATTTATGTTCCCAAATATATACTTTGTGACTAAATATTATCAACCTAGTCATCCAATATATATAAGCCTTCACCTCAAAATTTATAGATTGTATCTACTAATTAAATTTTATAATGCTAAAATAACAATGTCAAATATTAAAATATATTATTATACATAACTATAAGGAAAAAAATATTATTGAAATAAAATTTACATCATTTTCTTAAATATATAAAAAATTACACAATAATTTTTCAAAAAGATAGATCCCATATAATTATTTCCTTTGAGAGTAGCTAAATATTTCATATTTTTCACATAAAATATACACATTTTTTATGGCTCAATAATATCATATTCATGAACTCATGAAGGACATATACCAGTATGAAAAAATCATAGAAACATACATAATGAAATTAAGGGGCTAGCAAACATCCTTTTAATGCTAAAGGAATAAATAATATCAAAATAGATATTGTTCCGACAATAAGGAACATTTTAAATGAATAAACATTTAAGATAAATGGGAAATAACATAGAATAATGAACCATGTTATGGGAAATATGAAAATACCTAATACCATGTCCTTATATGAAAATTCAAATATTCGTTTCCAAGACATCATAACATATTGGGCTATGATCACTACCTTTTTATCATACATCAAATCTCAAGAGATATAAGTATTAAAAAATGCATTTGGGTTCTATACATATTATTTCCTTCTCGTCAAGACATAATATATCCAAAAAAATTCATTCCACATTAATTCTTGATTTAAAATAACCCATTATAGGATTTACACATGAAAATTAAAAATAGTCATAAAATAGACTTTTGAGATATCACATGTGAAATAATTAGAATAATTGATTGGATTCTATAAATAATGTAGATACCTAAATGAAAAGATAAATTTCATACAAGTTTTATGGTAAATGTTATAAAAACAAAAAATATTTTAATAATATAAGTATAATTAAAAATAAAAAGCTTGGAAATTAATGGAAAGATAATAATGAATTATTATTGTACTTTCACAAAATTTTAAAAAATAACAAAGACATGAGAAAATATTTATATATAAATATAATGAAAAAACGATAATGAAAAAAAATAAATTTATAGAAAATTCAATAAATTCAACCAAATTAATTTAAACAATGAAATGATTTGTTAGATAAGTGAAATATACTAGGAGGTAAATCTTCTTACATAAATATATGAATAACAGGAACACCCAATAACTCCAAAAAATATATATTATGTCATGTAATGTTCCTTGGATAATGATTCCATCATGTATAGAATGACTTTCTATCTCTGATAAAATTCAAATTGAAGTCACAAAATTTTTTAGAGAGGCCAATCAAGATCATGATTCTCTATTAAAAAGTGAAATTATGAATTATTCCTTGCGATGATTGTTTGTTACTCTATGATTTTTCTCTTTGTTGATATGGAAGAATGCAATTTTTTTCATTCTAATCTTTGGGTTCCACTTTGTACTTTCACTTTTAATATTTTTTAATAAATTTGTTAAAAACATGCCTCACATGGGTCCTGAACCTATTAGATAAATTATTTATATTTATTGGTTGTCTATGTAATTCAATGAAAAAATATTTTTTCAAAATTATTTATGATCATTTATGGGATTGTTGTCTCAATATGAGTTTAATATACATGATTTATATGCCTCTCTAATAGTCATGGTAGTGTTATCATAATGTATCTATGTGTTTTTTATGTTCCATGATCATTCTTTTTTTTAATTATTTCTAATAAGAGAATTACACCATTGTTCATTCAATAAAGGCTGTCAGATTAATATGAAAAAATTATGGCTCAAACATCATAGATCAGGGGGCCTCACTAGAATGGTATTTATATTTGTTTAAGAAGAACCGGTATGAAATTTGAACCCAACACAATTTCATTGAATTAGGAATACAAATTGATTTTTTTGAGTGAAATATTATAGGTCTTGTCAAACACCTAAAATATTAGGTTAGTATGAGATAATTAAAAATCAATACGATGAATCTATCAAAGGGTCTAAACTAGGATGAGGATTATTTCAGGAAAATTAATCAATTAGGATTTTTGGAATATATATATATAATCAATCATTAAAAATATTTTAAAAGGTATGGATGTTCCACTATATAAAAATATTTTTGCTTGTTTTAAATGAAATTATTTTATAACACTCAATGGAACCATTCTTCACATGGTATAAATCGCCTACAAAAACATCGGTAATGAATTCATGAGGAGATGATAGAGATTCAGTAATGGATTCCATGAGTTCTATGAATTTTAAAGGAATACGATGTTTGCAATTTTCATAAATATGAAAGAGATATTATCTAAATTTTCATACAATTACATTATGAGTGTCTTTTTACTAGGCCATGACTACTCTTTAGATTAAGGATTTGTGGAATAAGATGACTATGCCAACATGTCCTCCCCTGATCCAAATTTAGGGTCTATTTTTTCTATCCATAGGTTGGGTGAAAATTTCTATCCTAGAATATGGTGTTGAATAACTAAATTTTTTTACAAACCATTAAACTAGAATGATTTAATCTAAATTAACCCTATAGGATTTATATGGAAACTAATGTTTCTACAATGATCATGGAATTTAATTTTTTTCTCAACGAGATAAATTACATTAGTGTAAATGAAACCTTACTATATGGTATACCATGATATTATATTCACCAAAATATATTAAATCCTCCACAATAATTAATGGGGATCTCTGGTTTATTTGATTCTCCATCCCTAGAAATGTGATTTCTCATTTGGATGACAATAATTAAGCCCTATTGTAACTCGCCATCTAATGAAAAATTATTTAGAAGGTGTAACGTCTCAGATTAGGGTTCCACCCAAATGTTCCCTGAACCTAGTTGTTCACATGACCTCAAGTGCATTTTCCCAAACTCCATAGGATTCTGACTAGTAGTGAGGGCCAAGGTATGATAATGGGGAAACTATGCCCTCATTGGTAGAGTATACTTAGTGGAAAGAAATAATAAGCAATAGTGGATGCAGTAATACTATACAACATAATTAAATAGTGGAAGAATGAATTTAAATCCATAGATCATATATATATATATATATGATGATTGTCACATGTGTCTAGGAAAGAAATCAAACAAGTCACAATGCTGAAAATAAAATATACAAACAAATGTACTGAAAAGTAAGTGATCTCTCATGGAATCACAAGACTCATCTTGGTCCAATGCTCTCCGGATCTAACATAATGTCAGTTCAATAATTAATGACCCTCTGGGAAATATCACATAGGATATCCTCTCTGGTCTAAAATAATGTCAGTTCAATAATTAGTGACCCTCTAGGAAATCTCTCACAGTCTTACCCCCTTTGGTCCAACATCATATAAATCAATTTCAAACAACCCCTTTAAAAACCCTAAATGTCAATACCCCCTTGGTCAATATAGAATATATAAATAAAATGACCAACTAGAAGCTCTTCCAGTCAATGCCCTAGGGTCCAACACTATTTTAATAAAAAAAAAATGAACACATGTGAACCTATCAAGATCTAACACAATTAATTATAAATGACCACCTGGAAAACTATAACGGTCTAACCCCTTTAGGAAGCTCTCACAGTCCAATGCCCTTTGGTCAATAATCAGGACTCCTAAAAACATGAATTTCATCTAATAAAAGAAACTCCATCCTAATCAACGAATTCTTGGAATATTGGTACACCTCAAAGAATCATATACCAAATGAACATAATTATCAAACAAGGGAAACACACCAATGGGCTGTCCTGATTATAAGTTCTTTGACCATACGCAAAAGACACAACCCCTTTTTATTAAAACAAACCATAACATGTGTTAAATAGGGATAAATTCCAAATCAAGAAACACCCAAATAGTTTATATGTGACTTATTAGGCATATATAATCCATGGACGAAAAATTAATTGAACAAACCACCCACCTTGATGTCATACGATCAATATCCTTGAATGTCAGACCTTAAAGTCGCATAGATCATCGTAGATCTTCAAAAAGGTGAAAACATTTCCAACATTGAATAACTCTCGAGAGACGAGGAATCAGGATGAAAGGCTCTAAAAGAATTTAGAACTCAATGGTTGGATTCCAACTCACATGAAAACATCTCAATTGATGGTCATATGGAGAATTGGGAGGTGTTTAATGTTATTTAGTCGTTTCATCCCTCTACAGTATGGATGAATGGGAGAATAAGGTCTTTCCAAAGAAGAGACATGACTCACTCCAATTTATCAAATAAAAATAAAATCACACGGTTTTTTCATTAATTATACATGACATGTAGTTTATATAACCAAACCCCACCTTAAGAGGTATTCTAGGTCACCTACATGGTCATGTACTCAGTCATTACATAGTCAGCACGCGGATGTATGCAGTACCCAGGTAAACGGTGTGTACTCATAAGTAAATAGAGTGTACAAAAGAAATTCAGATTTATTCCTTTTTCCTAAAAACTACCTGAAATCAAGATCCATTCGTAAAATGAAGATACTGGTTTATAAAAACCTCTCCCCTTAATGAAATTCGTCCCTGAATTTCCCTTACAAGGTTGGTGAAGAAGAAACATTAAACAACTCTGTCATCTGTGATCATACACTGGCCTCCCCCTCCAAAGTCTCGTCATGTACTCACTCATGCTATCATGGCACTCATAATAGTGGAACTGACTGGACATAGAGAAAGTTTGTGATTTGATAAAAAAATCCAAATAGGGTTATCCTCAAAGGATGTGTCCCCCTCCAACTCAACCTCTTTAGGATGAAAAACATTAGAAGGGTCTGAAAAGCAATGTTGTAGATGAGAAATGTGAAATAATTCGTTCACATCCTTGTATCTATGAGGTAACTGCAACTAATAGGCAATTGGGCCAACTATCTACAAATCTTCAAATGGCCTGATGTGTCTCGGTGAATGATTTAATTATCTTCTAATCCTCTTGTGACCCATCCTCAACGTGACACATAAGAAAATCTGATATCCAACCTCGACCTCCAGAGGTCATCTCCATCGATCAGCATAAGATTTTGTAGTGAAATTTTATAGTATCCATCATCTCGGATTCAAATCCACCTGCTCAATGTTTTCCTAGACAAGAAGAGGTACCATCATAGCTGCCTCTACTACCACCAACCAAAATAGTGGTGATCAGTATGTCCTACTGTACAAAGCCTCATAATGTGTCATCAGAATCATTGCATGAAAACTGTTATTATAGGAAAAATACACAAGTGGTATGGGTCTCTTCCAAGAGCGACTGAACTCCAGGATGTATGATAGAAGCATTTCCTTTAAGTCCTAAATCATGCACTCAGGCTAACTATCTATCTGAGGATAGTATGTTGTTCTCAGAAGTACCTTTATTCCCAAATCCCTCTATAGTCCTAGCCAAACACAAGAAGTAAACTAGGCATCAGTGTATGAAATGATAGATTGAAAACCCCTATGGAAACATACAATATATAGGATGTACAACATTTCAATATCATCAAGAATGAAGGTTTCCTTGATAGGAATGAAATGTGAATCCTTCAGGAGCCTGTCAATAACAACCCAAACCGCATCATTTAATCTAGGAAACCATGGTAATACCATCATAAAAATACATAAAGACATCATTTACATATCTACTTAAGAATGGGTAACTTCTTTTAAAACCCCTCTCGGTTGCTGATGCTCTGTCTTCACCTACTAATAGGTGGAACATCTCATAACAAAACATGCTACATCCTTCTTCATTCATGGACACCAATACCAACGACGTAGATCTTGATAGTTCTTGGTGACACTAGGATAAACTTCCCATACTAACGCATAAAAATCTCGCATCAACTCCTCATGTATGTCTACTGACACCTGTACGCGTCCATGAAAATGAATAACTTCATCCTCAAATATCGTCCTCCCAGGAGTATAGTCCTCACCTAAATCACTATCCAATAAGACTAGGCCTTCATAATATGATTTTTTTCCCATTATCAATTGATATAGTAGAGTGGTGGTAACATCTATAGAAGAAAGAAACATCTGCTTCAGTATTACTTGAACCTCCAAATGCATCTCAGAGAAAAGAGCCACAAGCTGCCACCCACTGCTTGCCTCTTGAACTGCATGTATCTGTGTCCTCATGAACAACACATCATCCAGTGAATTACCTTTCCTAGGCATGTAGGAAATCTTGAATTTAAAAGAGTGAATTACTCAACCATCCTTCATTTTCTCAAATTAAGATCACACTGGGTGAAGATATACTTGAGGATTTTTTGGTCAGTGTATACCACAAAGTTCTCTCCCAAAAGATAATGTATCAAATAGAAGAAATTGTTCACAGCTGCAACTAACTCAAGATCATGCGTTGGATAATTCCTCTCATGTCGCATAAACCGCTGATACCCATACAAAACAAATCCTTCCCACTACATAAGAATTGATCACATCTCAATACCTCATGCATCACAGTAAATAGTGTAACTCTTGCCCGACTTCAACAGAATTAGTATCAGTGCAGAATTCAACCTCCATTTTAGATCTTGAAAGGCTGAATCACAAGAATTTGTCCACATGTACTTGACACCATTCTTAGTCAGGCCCTTTAGATGTGTTGATAAGCATGAGAAGTCCAGTATAAAGCATTTGTAGTAACCATCCATCCCTATTATAACATCACATGTAAATAAAGAATATTAAAATTTCATATTTATTAATACTTGTGAATTAAATTTTAATTTAAAATTAAAGGTGATCTGATGTTTGATGGAGTACCCAACCCACAAGAATGAGTTTCTCTGAAATATTATGTTGCACAGAAGACTGAGTCATAATGAAAAAATAATAATATAATATTATTTTAAATGGAAGTTAATGCTTAGGCGTTGTATTTGTTGGAATAAATAGAACTAACTAAAATATGATAATATATATTTGTCAAATTTCTTTACATTTATCAAATAAAATATAGAGGATTAAAATTATAATGAATCTGATTTTAATCATCAAAAACTCTAATATTTTTAAAAGGTCATTTTACCTCCTTTTGATGGAAAACCCATTTTAAATCTAGTTTTTTCACTTTTATATGGACTATTTGAAAAAATAAACTTATTCATTAGAAATGGGACATAAAAATTTACTTTGGGTAAATTTTTTGTATTTCTCTAATAAAGTTCATTTTTTATGAATAGTGAAAACTACTGCATTTTTAATCAAAACTTCCTTTTAATATAATTTATTTATATAGTTATATTTCTCTTTTTATTAATTATAAAGTGTAATTGGATTAAATTTTTTCCATTTAATCAAATTTTGATCATTTTATGTAATTCCACTTTGAAATTGGACATAAAAAATGTCAATCTTTTGGTAGTTTTTATTTCATAGAAACACGCCTTTTGGTTTTGACAACATAATTAATTTTAAATTAATTTCTGCAAATTCTATGTTTTTAATTTGAAAAAATTGATTCAATATTTAGAATCATGAGGTAAAAATTATGTAAATAGGTAACTTTTATTTTTATACATTATGAATAGTAACTTTAGTAAATACTTTATTTATCATGGTTAAAAAGGTAAATCCAGTAAATAAAGGTGAAAAATAATATTATGATAATATCAAAATACCCTAACATGTGTACTAAACCTATTGGATGATACATGTCTGACAAATGACCTCCCTGGGTCGATATTGGGACCCCATGGAGCCACTTCTAAGTGAAAATGACACATTATAAAAATTAATTTGAAGTTAAGGAAAATGCAACATAAACATATATCCTTTAGTAAAAAAAATTTATATAGAGTTATATAAGTGATATTTTTTACTATAAATATTAATTAGAGAGATAAATATACTTCATACATCATGGTATTTTATTTATAAATTTTAGACATCATATCAATAAATTGGTTTATGAAACAATTGTGATGTAGTGTTTACGTTATTAATGAAAGATTTAAAAAAATGGAATTATAAATTTTAAAATAAATTTATTTTGAAAATTTTTATGCCATCCACGAATTTTATTGATAATATTGAATTTTTAAATTTTAATTAATGATTTTTTTTAATGAATCATGTTGTTTTTGATTTTCTAAAAAGACATGATATGAATATTATATAAATTAACATAAGTGAGTTTTTAAAAAAAATATTATTTTATTAATTGATATAACAAACCTAAAATAATATTTTTCAAAAAAAGGACTCATATAATGTTTATAATGTAATTATTGAAACACTTTTTTTTTCTTGTCATTTTATTCTATCTATATTAACCATATAGTATGAATATAAAAGAGGACATGAAAAAAGTTAAATTACTTAACTAATGGTTAACGCTAAAAGATAAGCTTAATTAATGCCCTAAACTGGCTTAAACCCCATTATTTGACAGTATATAGAACTTTACTCATATTATCATTAAGTTAAATTAGTTGGGGACCTTTTGAAAAGGAAATACGGTTTATAATTAAATAAATTTTTCAGACATTTCTAAAGAGCCCTTCCTCCCCCTTATAAAAGGCCACCACCTCTAACCCATTACTCAAACCTATCATGCCCCATGGATCTTCCTAAATATACTCCAATAATCTCCCAATATCCATATATTCATCCTATAATCCTTTCTTTGGGAATAAGGCAATTCAATAAATCCTTTTGGTTGAATGTAAAGGGAGTTAACTGATTTAAAGGTAACATTTTCTCTCAAGCACTTCTCCTTTATTTTCCTACTCCAACCCCTAAAAACTCTTTCATCCATTTATTTATAAGAAAAATGGTATCTTAAATATACTAGTATTTTTTTATGAGAAGTATTCAAACTAAAATTTCACACACCTCCATCTATTGGATATGAACATATTGTTTCTGTGGGCGGCGAACTACTGCCTCATGAAACGATGATTGTTCAAATATCTTCTACCACCTCTCATGGTGGCCCCTTATGATGGCACTATATTTATATTTGATATATACTATATTTATATTTTCTATATTATTCCTTATTTTTCATTTATATTATACTTATATGGTCTCCATAATGGTTAAATACGATAATTTCATATGAGGATGTGCGGACTACCGACCCCTCAAAGTGATATGACTCTTTCATGCCATAAGTGGAGTATATAAAGGATAGAGTTAATGAAAATATATATGATATTATATGAGAATTATAATATTCATATTTATCATTATGTTTTCATTCTATTAAATATGAAATATAAATGAAAATATTGTTCATGTGTATGTACAACTTACTGTCTCAATGAAAGGTGCATTTCATTTCATATCTTCAAATGTTTTGTACTGTTATAAATACATATATATATACTCTATATATGTTTTATATATGTTTCTTAAATCATTAATATCATTTTTTTGATAATGGAATTTTGACCACATTGACAACTTGTAATTATATCAAGTTCATTTTTGACTCATGTTCCCAATACCAACAAAATGCCAATTATTAACTTAAATGATTATATAATGTTTATAACATTGTAATTATAGCGACCCAGACTTTTCTTAGATTACTATTACATTGTTTCAAAGATAAAAAACATAATATTATTTCACATAGAGGATCCAGAGGTTTAGTGTCTTGGGAAAACTAGGACCATACATAAAAAAATACAACATCAAGCATAAACATTTATTTAATTTCTTCTTCACTAGCTTCTTAGTGGAACTTGTCCTCTCTTTAGTACACGTAGCCACCTGAGGATATACATAAAAAGGGGTGAGCTAGAATCCCAGTAAGAGGATATATAAGAACAATATATAATGGGGTGAGCATAATCATAACATAGGCAAAAGATCATGAACATGAGAGGAGCATAAATAAAAGACTTGAAATGTGGCAATGCATAAAAATGAAACATCATGTCTTAGTGGTTATCTACCACTCATACTTGTGAACCAAGCTAGAATCTTGTTCACAAATCATTTCACATTTACTCATGAGATTCATCACTTTACCCAATGCATTAGAGTGCTATATAATTCCGGGCGCACCCGTCACATTTAAACATTCATATTGCACTATATAATTCCGGGCGCACCCATCACATCATAACATTATCATTATCATGCTTGCCACATAGAACACATATCAAACATGTACATAAATAACCCATGGAAAGGAATGGGTTTCATCTCATAATAACACATTCATAAGCTTTGGGTTCCCAAAACAAAGAGGGAACAACATACTTGATACAAGAACTATCTACCTTGAATGAGAGGTAAAAGGTGAGATCTTGAAAGAATAGTTCTTTTGGAAAACATTTTGATGGGCATAAAACTAGTGAAAAACATGTATATCCCATAAAAGTAAAGGCAATGATTAACAAATGATCTTTTGAGGATTAACCATATCAAAAATGGAGTGAAAGAGGGAGAACCCGAAGGAAGAAAATTGGGTTCGAGATTTCCCCTTACCTTGTACCCAAATGCTTCCTTCTCTTTAATGTCCTGTATAATGAAATTATATTCATTAATTAAAAATAAATAACCATGTGTACATTAATATTGTTCATTATGGTTTCATTATGTTATATTATTTTCCTTTGGATGACTTATAGAGTTTAAAAACATTGTTCGGGGATGTTCGTTTTTATGGTTTTTCTTGGGTGGTTCACTTGTATTCTTAAATTGATGTTTGGGTAGATCATGGGTAAACATCCAAAACTGATATTAAATGTTATTAATGATATTACAGGAGATTTAATTATTTTATAATTAATTATATTAGATCCATGTGGACGAATCATTAGATAAGAATTTAATGATGGTTATTTGGGTTAATTTTAGCGGTTTTTTGATCACAATGAACTTGTTTTAACTTTTAACTTAGTAATTTGTCCATAGGTTATTTCCAGAACTTATAATAGAACATAATACATATAAAATATTCTGGTTCAACCATAAAAATGGTTTCATGACCAGATCTGAAGGTAGAAATGGAAGAAGAGAGCATGTCGTTTTTGAAGGTGATAAATTAACACCTCATGAACAACCTTCTCTTTAATAAAATAAAAGGAAGAGGGAAAGGGTGTAGGGTGATATTAGAATCATAAAAATTACAATATATGTATAATACTGGATTTAAAAAACAATTTGGATGAATATAGGTGGGGAGAGATCAAGAAAGGAACTTGAACTTGAAAGGAAATTAAAGGAGAAGAGGGAGGGAAATTACCTCTAGAATCTTCCTCTTGATATCCTCCTTAAGGAAGCTAGGCTTGGTCTTTTGATTAGACAAGAAGCTTTTGGACGTGGGGGAGGGGCTAGGGAAGATGTTTGGGCAGAGTTTAGAGAAGTCTTGGAGCTTGAGAGGTGTGAGGAAAAGAGGGAGTGAAGTGTGGCTTTTATAGTGGAGGGGAGAGGGGTTTCCTTAATATAAAATTGATTAGTTTATTAATTTCACCTAAGACAAGGAATAGTGAGTCTTGAATGAACAATAATAGTAAAAAATGCATGTGAGTCCGAGATTTTGGTGCTTAAATCACTTGTGATGTCATGAATAGTGTATTTAATTAAAATGTATTTATATGGTGAATTAATGTATTCTACTATTCACCCAAAATTCAAGTATCTCAGAAAAATACCAAAACTTTACCCCAACCATTTTTCGACGTGTAGAATCAAAAAATGGATTCCATTTTTGTAAATAATTTTTTAAATATTACTAATTTAATATTTAAATAAAATCACAATTTACTTTAAAAAACAGTTTTTGAGATTAAAACTGATTTTATTGTTCTTTCAAAAATTATGTAGGGTCTTATAAAATTATCTAAAACCTATTAGGCATTGATTAAATAATTTATGAATACATTTCAGGGAAATAAATATTCTTTTAAATTAATTAATTAATTATACTTAACTATTTATGAATTATAAAATACCAAAAATGTTTACTAAATTGTCACTTTGTAAGATGTCTAAATTTTATTTTATTATTCATAGGTGATGTTACTATTATTTACTATTCATAAGGGTAGGTTACTATTCATAAGGGTAGGTTACTATTCACCAAAAATTATTTTTGTTTCATTAGACTACAAAAATCATCTTGAACACAACCGTGAATGTCGGATTTTCAAAATTCAAAACATAGTTGTGACAGAATTATGTTTAAAGGTCACTTATCACTTAGTAGTTCATTTTTTTGTGTTTTCATGTTATTTTAGGACATAAATATAAGAAGGGAATTTCCATTTAAAAACATTGGGTCGTTACATTCTTCCCCCCTTAAGAAATTCTGCCCTCGAAATTTCACTTTACACAAACAGGTGAGGGTACTTCTCCTTCATTGCATCTTCTAGTTCCCAAGTTGCTTCCTCAAACTTATGGTTCCTCCACAAAACTTTGACGAGGCGGTTTGTCTTGTTGTGTAGATCCTTATCACTTGGGTCCAACATTTTTACCAACTGCTCCTCATAGGAGAGATCATCTTCCAGCTGCACCACCTCTGAGTTTAGTACATGTGAGGGTTCTGGTATATACTTCCTCAGTAATGATACATGAAACACATCGTGAACTTGAGCCATATTCGGTGGAAGTGACAGAAGACAGGCCACAGCTCTTATACGGTCATGGATCTCAAAGGTGCCAATGTACCTTGGGCTTAGCTTCCCTTTCTTCCTGAATCGCATGACTCTTTTCCATGGAGATATTCGAATGAAGACTTTATCTCCAACCTCGAACTCCAAGTCCCTTTGACAGTTGTCAGCATAGCTCTTTTGCCGACTTTGAGCAGCTTTGATGTCTTTCTGGATGACTTGAACCTTTTCGGTCGTCTCTTGAATAAGATCGGGACCATGTAGCTTTCTTTCTCCAACTTCATCCCAACAGGTTGGAGTTCTACATCGCTTCCCATAAAGAGCTTCATACAGAGCCATCTGAATACTCGAGTGGAAGCTATTGTTGTATGAGAACTCAACCAATGGGAGATTCTGATCCCAACCACCTTTGAATTCAAGAGAGAAGTCTCTTAGCATATCTTCAAGTTTCTAAATAGTCTTTTCAGACTGGGCATCAGTTTGGGGGTGATAGGCAGTGCTGAAATTTTATTCAGTACTCAAAGCATGTTAAAGGCTCCTCCAGAACTTAGATGTGAACCTTGGATCATAGTCAGAGACAATTGAGAGTGGAACATCGTGCAGTCTCACCACTTCCTTTACATATATCATTGAAAGTTTTTCAAGAGAGAAGTCTTCCCGAATGGTGATAAAATGGGTAGTCTTGGTGAGTCGGTCAACCACAAACCATATTGAATTATTCCCCTTTGACGTCTTCAGGAGACCCGTGACAAAGTCCATAGTAACATTTTCCCATTTCCACATGGGTATAGGCAATGGTTGCATCATACCTTTGGACTTTTTCCTCTAAGCTTTAGCTTGCTAACATACCAAGAACCTTGATATATATTCCGCAATCTCCTTATTCATGTTATCCCACTAGAAGTGTTATCAGTGATCACGATACATCTTGGTACTCCCAGGATGGATAGAGAAAGTTGAGCTATGTGCATTATCCAATAGCTCCTTTATCTCGGGTGATGAAGGCACACAAATCTGCATTCCAAACTAAATCACACCATCATTGTCGATATGGAACTCTTGCAGCTTTCCTTCCTTTACTGCATTCACCCTCTTTTGTATCTCAACATCATCTCTTTCTGCTTTCTTAATCTTCTCTTGAATGGATGGTTGTGCAATAATTTGCGCAAGGTAGGATGTATCCCCTGCCCTTATGATTTCCAAATCCATCCTTTGCATATCCAAGAAGATAGGGTCTTTCTCAATCTGCAACATGGATAGAGTAGCAGGTTCTTTTCTACTTAGATCATCAGCTACCTTGTTTGCCTTTCTAGGATGATAGTGAATAGATCAATCGTAATCCTTGATTAGCTCTAACCATCTCCTTTGATGCATGTTGAGCTCCTTTTGTGTGAATATATACTTTAGGCTCTTGTGGTCAGTGTATATGTCACACTTCTCTCCATAAAGGTAGTGTCGCCAGATTTTCAAGGAAAAAATCACGGCTGCCAGCTCTAGATCATGCGTTGGGTAGTTCTGCTCATGGATCTTCAATTTTCGTGAGGCATAGGCTATCACATTATCATTTTTCATGATTACACAACCTAAGCCTTTCTTTGAAGTATCACTGTATATCACAAAACTTTCTCCACTTTTCGGTAGTGTGAGTACAGGTGCAGTGATCAGCCTTCACTTTAGCTCCTTGAAGCTTCCCTAACATTCATCCATCCAGACATACTTTACCCCTTCCCTAGTTAACTTAGTTATCGGGCTTGACAATCATGAGAAGTTTCTCACAAAACGTTAGTAGTACCCATCTAATCCAAGAAAACTACGGATTTCTAGGACACTAGAGGACCTGGGCCATTCCTCAATCGCCTTTGTTTTTGAAGGATCCACATAAATTCCCTCACTTGTGATCACATGTCCCATGAACGTGACTTGATTCATCCAAAACTCACAATTTCTAAACATGGCATATAAATTCTCCTTTCTCAATGTTGCCAACACAAGTCTTAGATGTTCTTCATGTTCCTCCTTGCTCTTAGATTAAATGAGAATATCATCGATAAACACGACCACAAATTTGTCGAGGTAATGTCTAAAGACTCTATTCATCAAATCCATGATGATTTTAGGGGCATTAGTAAGTCCAAAGGGCATCACCAAAAACTCATAGTGCCCATACCTTGTTCGGAAGACAGTATTTTGAATATCTTCCTTCTTTACCTTTACTTGATGATATCCAGAATAAAGATCCACCTTTGAGAAGTATTGAGCTCCTCTTAACTGATCAAACAAGTCATCAATCCTTGGGAGAGGATACTTGTTCTTTATGGTGATCTTGTTGAGTTCCTGATAATCGATACACAGCCGCATGGTTCTATCCTTCTTCTTCACAAAGAGCACTGGCGCACCCCAAGGCGATGCACTAGGGCATATGAACCCTTTGTCAATATGCTCTTGCAGTTGCGTCTTTAACTCCTCCAGTTTGATAGGATCCATCCTATAGGGACACTTCGAGATAGGAGTAGCTCAAGGTATGAGTTCAATTGAGAAATCTACCTCACGATCCGGGGGAATTCTGGGTAACTCTTTGGGAAATACATCGTCGTATTCCCTCATGATGGGCCTTTCTTCAAGGTTGGAACTTTCCTTCAACTCAACCATTTGGGCGAGGTATGCTTCTTCATAGGGGATCAACACCCACACCATTGAAGGATTTCTCAAAGGAGATTCATGATCTTCCTTGCATTTGTAGAGGAGCATGGGATGGTTCAGAATATGAAAATATATTTCTTTTTCCCGACAGTTGATATGTGCTCTATATAACGAGAGCCAATCCATTCCCATTATAGCGTCGAATTCAACCAAGGGAAGTATTATGAGGTTTTCCGAAAGAATCTTCCCACATAAGCTAACAGGAGAAGAGTTAAACACTTGGGTTGCAATTATTTCACTACTTAGTGTTTTTACAGATATCTCTACTTCAAGGTTTCGGGGGTTCGATTCTATAGTTCTAGGAAATTTAAAAGATATAAAGGAATGCATAGAACCAGAATCAAATAATTCTTTTTCCATTCTTGAGTGAATAGGAAGTGTACCTTGTACGACTTCATTATCATGCTCCACCTCTGCAGTAGTGATGGAATAATCCTTCCCTTGTTCCATTGGCTTTGGTGGTTGTTGGCACTGATTACCCTCGAGAGATCGAGGTTTAGTGCACTGGTTTGAATAGTGCCCTAGCTCCCTACAGTTGTAGCATTGAACCACGAGTGGTTCTCTCCTTTCATCAGCTACATTCTCCTTCCTTTTCATGTCTTTTTGACATTCTTTAGAATGGTGTCCTTCTTTCCCACACTTGAAGCATTTCCCCATCCCTTTGAGGCAGTTCCCATGGTGCAACTTCCAAAATTTTTGGCATGTGGGTCATTGATTTCTCTTCCCACCTTTGTCATTAGATCCACCGGCTTGAAACTCCATATTTCGTTTCTTATCCCCATAGCCATGGGACCATTCTCCAAACTCCATCCCTACTTTGAGAGCACACCGAACAAATTCTTCATAACTCCCAAAGTCTAGAATTTCAAGAGACTTTCGAAGGTTTGGTTTTAATCCACTAAAGAATCTATCAATTTTTCTATCATTGTTGATAACAAAACCTGAAGCATACCTTGCGAGCCTTGTGAAATTCGCTTCATAGGTTTTGACAGATTCCCCTTATTTTTGCTTAAGCTCTATGAATTATCTCTCTATCTTCGTGCGAAGAGTTCGTGGGAAGTACTTATTAAGAAACATTATCTTAAAGTCTTCTCATTCCATCTCTTCAATTTCCTCCCTTGGATTGGTGTTCTTAATCAAAGCCCATCATTGATCAGCTTCTACATCTAGACGATAAACGGCTAGAGTCACCATCTCTGTCTCGGAATAGTGAAGCATAGAAAAGATCTTCTCCATGGAGTTACCCACTTTTCCACAACTAGTGGATCGGAAGATCCAAAAAACGGCGGTGGTCGTTGCCACATAAAACATTCGATAGCTAGTTGCTTCCTCTTTGGTGAAGGAGGATGTTCCCCATTATTATAGTTATTGTTCATAACCTGAGATAATTGGGTAAGCATCACCATGAAGTTTTGAACTCCACCTCCAAAATCATTGGGGATGTCATTCGTTCAATGGTTGCATTGGCCCTCGCAAGAGTTGTTGGCCTGGTTTCTCCTGGTTCCCACCATTTTCTAAAATAGAAAAGGTTAGAACAAAACATAAGTAAACAAGTCATGAATACATAAATTATTCATTTGAACAATTTATAATAAAATCATAACATATGGGATCCCTATTTAAATATTCTTGTGTGCATATTTTTACTTATTCTCATACCAGAGGTTTTCTCTAGGGTTCACTAATCCTAATTCCCAAATTAACTAAACCTTTCCTCTAATACCAAATGTGACAACTGGGTCCCGGTGATAGCACAACCACCCTGCCTTAATGTGTCATATGACTAATGATAGTCCCCACAGGCCAAAACATGTCCTTTCTAGTGTTCCTTTTCCTCACTCACACACACCATGGGAAACTTCCCAGATGGTCACACATCCTGATCCCTACTCCAGGCTAAGCACGCTTAACTATGGAGTTATAATCAGCCAGGCTCCTAAAAAAGAAGGTGCACCTTGTTGACATGAGTGATATCATTTATTCATTTAACCCTTTATCATTTGGGGATGTTACAATCACCCCACCTTTAGAGCTTAATGCCCTCATTGTGGGCCCTACAACTCAACCCAGGCAGTGCACCGCACTTAAGGCTGGGTTCCTCCTCTGATACCAACTATAGAAACCCGGCCTTTTCTTACATTACAATTAAATCATTTCAAAGATAAACAACATAATATTATTACAAATAGAGGATCCGGAGGTTTAGTGTCTTGGGAAAACTAGGACCATACATAAAAAATACAACATCAAGCATAAACATTTATTTAATTTCTTCTTCACTAGCTTCTTAGTGGCACTTGTCCTCTCTTTAGTACACGTATCCACCTGAGGATATACATCAAAAGGGGTGAGTTATAATCCTAGTAAGAGGATAGATAAGAACAATATAGAATGGGGTGAGCATAATCATAACATACGCAAAATATCATGAACATGAGAGGAGCATAAATAAAAGACTTGAAATGTGGCAATGCATAAAAATGAAACATCATGTCTTAGTGGTAATCTACCACTCATACTTGTGAACCAAGCTAGAATCTTGTTCACACATCATTTCACATTTACTCATGAGATTCATCACTTTACCCAATGCATTGGAGCGCTATATAATTCCGGGTGCACCCGTCACATTTAAACATCCATATTGCGCTATATAATTCCGGGCGCACCTGTCACATCATAACATTATCATTATCATGTTTTCCACATAGAAAACATATCAAACATGTGAATAAATAACCCATGGAAAGGAATGGGTTTAACCTCCTAATAACGCATTCATAAGCTTTGGGTTCCCAAAAGAAAGAGGGAACAACATACTTGATACAGGAACCATCAACCTTGAATGACAGGTAAAAGGTGAGATTTTGAAAGAAGAGTTCTTTTGGAAAACATTTCGATGGGAATAAAACCAGTGAAAAAAAATGTATATCCCAAAAAAGTAAAGGCAATGATGAACAAATGATCTTTTGAGGAGTAACCATATCAAAAATGGAGTGAAAGAGGGAGAACCCGAAGGAAGAAAATTGGGTTTGAGATTTCCCCTCCCGAATGCTTCCTTTTTTTTAATGTCTTGTATAATGACATTATATTCATTAATTAGAAATCCAGAACCATGTGTACATTAATAGGGTTCATTCTGGTTTCATTATGTTATATTATGTTCCATTGGATGACTTATAGATTTTAAAAACGTTGTTCGGGGATGTTCATTTTTATGGTTTTTCTTGGGTGGTTCACTTGTATTCTAAAATTGATGTTTTGGTAGATCATGGGTAAAAATCCAGAAATGATATTACATGTTATTAATGATATTACAGGAGATTTAATAATTTTATAATGAATTATATTAGATCCATGTGGACGAATCATTAGATAAGAATTTAATGATGGTTATTTGGGTTAATTTGAGCGGTTTTTGGATCACAACGAATTTGTTTTAACTTTTATCTTAGTAATTTGGAAATAGGTTATTTCCAGAACTTAAAATAGAACATAATACATATAAAATATTCTGGTTCAACCATAAAAATGGTTTCATGACCAGATCTGAAGGTAGAAATGGAAGAAGAGAGCATGTCTTTTTTTGAAGGTGATAAATTAACACCTCATGAACAATGTTCTATTTAATAAAATAAAAGGAAGAGGGAAAGGGTGTGGGGTGATATTAGAATCATAAAAATTACAGTATATGTATAATACTGGAGTTACAAAACAATTTGGATGAATATAGGTGGGGAGAGCTCAAGAAAGGAACTTGAACTTGAAAGGAAATTAAAGGAGAAGAGGGAGGGAAATTACCTCTAGAATCTTCCTCTTGAGATCCTCCTTAAGGAAGCTAGGCTTGGTCTTTTGATGAGACCAGCAGATTTTGGACGTGGGGGAGGGGCTAGGGAATATGTTTAGGCAGATTTTAGATAAGTCTTGGAGCTTGAGAGGTGTGAGGAAAAGAGGGAGTGAAGGGTTGCTTTTATAGTGGAGGGGAGAGGGGTTTCCTTAATATAAAATTGATTAGTTTATTAATTTCACCTAAGAAAAAGAATAGTGAGTCTTGGATGAAAAATAATTGTAAACAAGGCATGTGAGTCCGAGATTTTGGTTCTTACTTCACTTGTGATGGCATGAATAGTGGGATTTAATTAAAATGTATTTATATGGTAAATTAATGTATTCTACTATTCACCAAAAATTCAAGTATCTCAGAAAAATCCCAAAACTTTACCCCAACCATTTTTCGATGTGTAGAATCCAAAAATGAAGTCTATTTTTGAAAAATAATTTTCTAAATATTATTAATTTTATTTTTAAATAAAATCATAATTTACAAAAATAAAACAGTTTTTGAGATTAAAACTGATTTTATTGTTCTTTCAAAAATTATGTAAGGTCTTATAAAATTATCTAAAAACTATTAGGCATTGACTCAATAATTTATGAATACATTTCATGGAAATAAATATTCTTTTAAATTAATTAATTATTTATAATTAATTATTTATGACTTATAAAATACTGAAAACGTTTACTAAGGTCAAATTGTCACTTTGTAAGATATCTAAATTTTATTTTATTATTCATAGGTGATGTTACTCTTATTTACTATTCATAAGGATCATATTACTATTCATAAGGGTAGGTTACTGTTCATAAGGGTAGGTTACTATTCCCCAAAAATTACTTTTGTTTCATTAGACTCCAAAAATCATCTTGAACACAACCATGAATGTTGGATTTTCAAAATTCAAAACATAGTTGTGACAAACTTATGTTTAAAGGTCACTTATCACTTAGTAGTTCATTTTGTAGTGTTTTAATGTTATTTTACGACATAAATATAAAAGGGAATTTCCATTGAAAAACATTGGGTCGTTACAATAATAAATGATATAAAAGGAATAATAAACATGGAAAAGTTTCTGATGCTAGTAAAAATTATCATTAGTTTATTATTCAGTGGATTAATGAATTAATGATTTATGTCCGACATGGGGTAAGGGACTTCATCTCAATCTCCTTCCGTTGAGGCATTCTTCGATTTATACATGACTTTCTTTTATACACTATATAGTAAACCCCTTTGAATTTTAATTTCATTCAAAGGAAATATTTTTCTACGATGTGTTTATCTAAATGAAAAAATGAATGTTTCTTTTAACATACGCGGTAACAATGACCTTTCCACTGCTGTGAGCATTATTTGATTTTTGATCCCTTAACAACCTATAATGTTTTTAAATGTAAAATAAATTCCATATACACTTTTTACGTATTTTGGTATTGAAAATGGTTTTGATAATTGATTGATTATGTAAATATATTGTTATTTTATGTTTTGATTACAATGTGGAAATATAATCAATCCATTATATTTTTTATGTGTTATGAATATGTTATGTTTCATGGGAATTTTTTATACATACGGGTGTTTCTGTGATAATCCTAGGTAAGGTGAGCCCGAGATATCTCTCCAATGCATTGTGTAACATGATAGAGGTATAATTTAATCTTTCTCCTAATAGATTTAGGGAATATACTATAATTGATATTCCAATGTAACTCCCTATGTGGCTGTGGAAGCTATAATGTAAGTATGTTATAGATACCACAAGTTACCTTTATGATTTATGATTTCTATGTGTTATTCATAAATCATATGATTTTGTGTGGTATGTTAAAGATTCAAAAGTATGATTTCTCTTTGTTGGTTAGAGTTGATACTCAAGGGCGGTGAATTGAGTTCCTATTAAAAATTTCTATTTAAAATATTTATATGGAAATACCCTATTCATAAAACAAGTTAAATTGTAGTTAATTTATAAAGATTGTAAGTGTTCAATTAGTTTCTCAAAGATTGATTATTTCTCCATTAACTTAATATGAAGATTAAGTCAGCTTTTGAAACTAAATTACTGGCTAGCAATAATTACAAAAACATGAAAGTTTAACTATTAGAGTTACATTAAAATAGATTTGAATTTCAAAGTAATAAGTAGAGGAATATTTTAAACCTAAATAAGATGCATAGTAGTTTTAAACAAGAAGTTCAGTCTCAAGATGAGACTTAGTCCTCTAAAATTGTTTATATGAAACTTTAATCCACACCCTAGATCGGGTTTTAGAACAATACTCAGACTATCCAGCTCCTCAGACCTCTACCAATTTTCTAAGTGGGAAATAAACAGCAACAGCACATAGGCTATCTAGGTCCCCAGACCTCTACCACAGTTCTATGTGGGAATCACAAAGGTATAAAGAGTTTGGTGAGAATATTTCAGTATCCTCCTATTCTGCTTAGGAATTAGTGTGTGTCCAAGAATACAGAAGCACACACACTGGTCGTAATGTAATTAAAAATAATCATGGCAGAGAAATAATATGGAGATGAGTTTAGAAATCTCTTTTCTGATGTCAACGCAGCTCTGGACTCCTTTAGATTGAAGCAGATGAAGCATTGAGTCCTTCTCTAGATGTTTTCTGGAAAACAGAGTGTTGTGGTTTTTTTCATTCTCTTTTAGTACAGGTGTTTGTCTTGGATGTGAGAATATTCCTTTTATCACTTGAACCTCCTCTTGAACTTCTGTTCTTGATGTGTATGAGTGTTCTATGAGTTCTTCATGTGTTCTTCTGGTATGTGTCACTTTGTGCCTTCTTTATGTCCCATTCATTATTCCTTTTGTGTGTATCACTACCCATAGTTTCTCCAGTAGCTAGATATTCCTTTTATTCCTTGAGCTCTAGAAATGGGAATGATTACCTTTTACAGGTATGAGGTACAGTTCCCTGACATCAAACAAACATCATTAATTAGTATCTGACATAAGAAGTGATTACTTCTTCAGGTACGAGGTACGGTTTCCTGATATCCAACAGACATCATTAATTAATTTTAGTTGCATTAAAAGCAACAAATATGACCATTGCTAATAATCAATCAGAGAGATAGAGTGTAGAGAAATAAGGACTGGTTTCCCTTGGTAGCTCCTTGTATCAGTGAACTTGTAGTGGTGGACTTGTATTGGTAGGTCTTGCATCAGTAGCTATTACTCTATGTAACTTTAGCATGCCTGTATCGGTAGCTATCTATGTAGCAGTAGCTCCTTGTATCAGTAGATCCATGTGTAGTGGTAGCTCTTCATAATGGTGAACTTCTGTCGGTATTTCTTCCTTGCTATCAGTAGCTATTAACATCGATAGCTCCATTATATCAGTAGCTTGTATCAGTGACCTTGTCTATCAGTAGACTTAGTCTATTGGTGACCTTTTTTTATCAGTAGCTCCGTCTATACTCGAATGCTTATAAAGTATCTATTCTATTCATTTCATTTCCATGTTGAGTTAGTATCAAGATTGATCATAGTTAAATATTTATAATCATAACTAGACATTGGATAACATATTACAATGATATGATTTGATCATTTTGTCATTCATATCAACTCATTGGCATGATTTCATAATTAGAAAGTATAATTAATATATAGATAGACATTATTTTGGATTATCAAAGAATATATAAACATAAGTGAGATTATCAAAACAGGTGAGTCCAACACATATATTTTTATGTATTGTTGGTCTAATGTTTTCATTCCTTCTTTTATAAGCCTTACTGGGCTTTTTATGGCCTTCCCATGTTTTTGAAATTTTTTTAATAGGGTATAATGAAGGGTAACAGAAAGGAAGAATTCAATAATATTTATATCAAGAAAATAACTATTGTTTTATTTATGGATTTTAATTATTGTGAACAAATTGGATAGAGTATAAGTGTCTACATCATTTTTTTAGGATGAAATGTACTAGTTCTGACCCAATTCTCTTAAACTCTAAACCAGAAAAGATCTTCAATGTGAATTATTAACTTAATTAATTATTATGTATTGTTTAATACTAGGACCTTACAGTTCGTATCACAGGTATGTTTAGAAAACATTAGGTTTTAGGAGTACTTGTTAGACTAATGGTTAGTTGCTATGTATACCCCTTAAGATAAATCCTAACTTTGTAACTTTTTCATATCATGGAATGTCCTTTACAAATGGAAGGAGGAGGATCTCAAACAATATTCCTATCTCTTCCTGATGACTTGCTTGCAATAGTTATTTCATTGTCATATCTAGACTATTATAAACCATTTTTTAACATACTACTCACTTTCAATAAATTATTTGATATATCAAACACCTCCGCCATACCTCAATACCATCGTGGATCATGGGTTGTATTTTATCAAATCCTATTTTCTAAATATTATCATATTTTAACGAAAGTTAAATATTATCAAGGTATTTTCAAATATTTTACCTTATCACTAGATTTTTAAGCTTATTATAATTTTAAAAATGGTGCTGAAGAAGGAGACCCTTGCGCAACCTATTTATTTTCTCTACTAAAATATAGTAACTTAGAACATACATATGGTATTTTAAAGGGGCCATTAATTGAATATTTCAACTCAAACTTGGTATGACTGTTATAAAAAAATCAAGTTCTAGCAGATGTTTTTAAATTATATGTCATACATTATTATTTTCCAAAACTATTTGTATGCAGACTCCCATATGACCCAATTTATAGAAGGTGTATTTGGATAAAAAAAAGTATATGATTTTGAAGGATCTCTAAATCATTGTTGCAATGCATGGCCCATATATCTATATGAAAAATATGACAATGAAACTAGGTGGACACCATGATCAAGGTAAGATGTTTTTTATTTGGTAATATTGATATTTTATAGAGGTAAAAAAATGTCAATATATATAAGACTTCATGAATTAAGATATTGAGGTAATTATGGGTTGGAATGAAAATGAGAGTTATAAGACAACCATTGGGGTTAAATCATGTTAGGGTTATTTTTGATTTTTATAAAATAAAAACACATAAGATAGGTAACAACCTATCGCATCTGGTAAGGTCACAGGTTTCGAAGCCACAATCGAAGGGTGACAAGGGTGCATCTCCAACCACTGACCTACGTGAAAAACCTGGTTATTGTGACTTATTATTTTTATTTAAATGTTTTTATGGTTCAATAAAAAGTTGATTTTAGGAACTTATGATTAATAAAATGGATAGCCTTAGTATAGGAAAATGTTTTGGGGATTAAGATATAAAGGTTATTTAGGAAGACTATTTCTCTTTTGAGAAAACTATATACCTAAGTAAAATAAGATACTATAGGATTTCATTTGTGGAATAATGCTCGAAATTATATTTTGGAAGAATATATGTATTTATTATATACTTTTAGATATTTGGATTAATTATGGAAATGATTAATATATCTTAGAGAATATGTAATTTTGATAATTACAATTTAGTATGAGACTTTATGAGTAGTCAATGTTATTTTAATATAAATGTTAAGATTTACAATGGAAGACTATGTGGTTAAATTATTCTGAGTTTTGGATTTCAATAATAGTTTGGATTATATTGAGGGATTTTAAGGACAATTCATTATTGAATAGTCTTTGTTGAATTTGGGTATTTTCGGTTCCATTTTAGAGATTAAGAGTTGCATTTCATTTTATAAAAGATTATCCTTTTTGGGGATTATTTGATCATGTACTAACCATTTGGTTTTGGTTAATATATAACGAGATGGGAAATATATAGTTCATCTTTTTTGGATTATGTGATATTGTATAAGTTGATTCTATTGCTTTAGATGTGACCAATTCATCTTCCATATGCATCGTTCAGAGAAAATTTGATTTTTTGGTAGAAATTTGATTAAAGGATGAAGCACTACTTTTCAAGTAAGTATATTTCCTTATGATCTTAGTCCAGGATGTAATAAAATTCTTCAACTCTAAGAAATGGATCTTGAAGAAAAAATGTTATACGCTTTCTTTTATCATCATACTTTTTCCCAACATCAAATTTATGGTATTGTGGTGGTTAACTTTCCATGATCAAGTTCTTTATCACTCTCTATTAATATATGAGAGTTAGTTTCTCCTCCATATGAATGTTTTCATGGAAACCTAGTATATCTTATCTCGGGTGACCTTTTTACATCACTTTAATTATTTTAAAGTGACTATTGTGTTGAATCTTTTTTTGATGTGGGACTTTTAATGACGTTTTTAGCCCAATATTAAAATTGCGAGGACACAATTTCCAAAAGGGGGGAAGCAAGTTACATCATAAGTAAATAAAGAATATGATATATTAAATTTTGTTAATATTTGAGAATTAGATAATAATTTAACATTAAAGGGGATGCTATGTTTGATTGTGTACTCAAAAAACAATAATGGGTTTCTCTAAAATCTTTTATTGCACACAAGGCTGAGTCATACTGAAAAATAAAAATATAATATTATTTTAAATGGTAGTTAATGCCTAGCCACTGTATTGGCGATAATGAATAGAACTAACTAGAATATGATTATTCATATTTTTAAATGTCTTTACACTTATCCAATTAAATTTAGAGGCTTAAAATTAGAATGAATCTGATTTTAAACATGAAGAACTATAATATTTTCAAATGGTCATTTTACATCCTTTTCATGGAGAACACCTTTTAAATCTAGTTTTTTTCCAATTTCTTATTTTATATTTGAAAAAATAAACATTTTATTTAGAAGTGAGACATAAACATTTAATTTGGGTATTTTTTGGGTATTGTTCTGATAATGTTCATTTTTTATGAATAGTGAAAAAATACATTAATTTAATTCAAAAATGAATTTTAATATAATTTTTTTATATTGTTAGATTGTTATTTTTATTGGTTTTAAAGTTTAATTTGATTATATTTTTCCATTTAATTCAATTTTTTTCATTTTAAGTAACTTCACTTTGAAATTGGACATCAACAAATGTGAATCTTTTGATAGTTATTATTTTTAAAAACAAGATTTTTGGTTTTCAAAATGGAAATTAATTTTAAATTAATTTCTTCCACTTATTTGATTTTAATTTGAAGAATTGGATTCTATATTTGGAATCAGTAGGTTTAAATTGTGTAAATATGTAACTTTTATTTTTAGACATTATGAATTGTATCTTTAGTAAATACCTTATTTACCCTACTTAAAAGGTAAATCTGGTAAATAAGGGTACGTATAATATTATAATAATATTAAAACACCCTTAAACGTGTCATAATCCTATTGTTTGATACATTTCTGACCATGGGCATCCTTGGAACGATTTTGGGACTCCATGGGGCCACATGTATGTGAAAATTACATTTTGTAAAAATTAATTTCAAGTTAAGAAAATGTCACATTAACATATATCTTTTAGTAAAAAAAATTATATACGGTTATAAAAGTGATATATTAAACTATAAATATTCATTATAAATGTAAAAATATTTTGTACATCATGGTATTTTATTTAAATATTTTCTACATCATATAAATAAATTTATGTTTGTCACAATGTTGATGTAGTGATTACTTTATTAATGAAGGATTTAAAATAATGAGATTATATATATTAAAATAAATTTAGTTTGAAACTTTTTATGACATCCACGAATTTTAGAGATAATTATGAATTTTTATATTTTTATTAATGATTTTTTCTCGAAATAATCAATATGTTTTTGATTGTTTAAAAATTCATGATATGAATAGTATATAAATGGACATATAGATGTGTTTTTAATGCAATGTTATTTTATTAATTGATATAATAATAATAATAACTTAATATTGTACAAAATGACTTAGATAAGGTCTCTAATGTAATTAGGGAACCCCTTTTGTTTCAGTTTTCAATATATGGTAACTATATTAACCATATAGTATGAGTATACAAGAGGACACAGTCAAAGTTAAATTAGTTAACTATGGTTTAAAACTAAAAGATTAGGTTAATATATGATATAAAATTGTATAAAACCCATTGTATGAAATTATTTCAAACAATAATTACCTTATCATAGAATTAAATTAGTTGGGGACCTTTTTAAATCGAAATTATGTTTATAATTAAATAATATTTTCAATCGTTCCTAAAGAGCACATCCCCCCATTATAAAATGTCATCACCTATAACCCATTACTCATATCTCTCAAGCCCCTTGGATCATCCAAACTCTACACAAATAATCTTCCATAATCACTATATTCCACATAGAAGCCTTACTTTGGGAATAAGTCAATTTGATAAAGCCTTTTGGTTAAAACCAAAGGGAGTTACCTGATTTAATGGTTATGTCTTCTCTCAAGTTGGTTTCTTTTATTTGTCTTCTCCAACCACCTAAACACTCATTATTATATTATTTTATAACAACACCAGAATGCTAAATATTATAGTATTTTTTTATGATATGGATTATAACTACACATCCACACACATAAATCTAATGTATATGAAGATATTGTTTCTGTGGATGACGAACTACTGCCTCATGAAACAATGATTGCTCAAATGTCTCCTACCACCTCTCATGGTGGCCATTATGATGAAACTATATTTATATGTGACATATATTATATTTATATTGTCTCTATGCTTCTGTATTTTTCATTTATAGAATTCCATAATGGTTTCCGTAGTGGGTTAATACGATAATTTTATTTGAGGAAGTGTGGACTACCACCCCCTAATAGTGATACGACTCATTAATACCATATGTAGAATTTATATAAGATGGATTTAATGAAATTATATATGATATTATACAGAAATTATAATATACATATTTATCAATATGTTTTCATTCTATTAAATAGAAAATATAAATAAAATTAGTGACCATGTGTATATACGGCTTGCCGTCTCCATGAACTGTGCATTTCATTTCATATATCCAAATGTAACGTACTATTATGAATACATATATATAATTAATATATATGATATATCTGATATCTAAATCAGGAATATGATTCTGGAGATAATGGACTTTTGATCGCAGGGAAAACTTGTAATTACAAGAAGTTCATTTTTGACTCAAGTACCAAATATCGACAAAACAACCATTGTTAACATAAATTATTATGTACTGTTTAAAACATGGTAATAAGTGATATATAAGTAATAATAAACTTGAAAACGGTTCTAAATAAAGTTGAAATAAACATTATTTTTTCATTCGTGATATTAAATAATGAACGAGCCAAGTCACACATGAGGTACGGGACTTCGTGTCATTCTCCTTCCATTGAGGAAAATATTTATTTATACACACGTTTATTTTATATACTGTATAATAAACCCATTTGAAATTTAATCTCATTAAAAGTTAATCTTTTTCTATGAATTTTTTTTAATAAATTAAAAAAAATCTCTTAAGGTACGTGGTAATAACGAACTTTTCACCGCTGCGAGCATTATTTGATATTTGGCTTCTTTTACAAGACATAATGTTTTGAAAAGGCTAATAAATACCATATACTATTTTTATGTATTTTGGTATTGGAAATGGTTTTGAGAATGGATTGATTATGTCAATATATTGTAATGTTATATTGTGATTGCAATGTTGAAATTTAATCTTTCATTTATGCTTGTTTAATTTGTTATGAATTTTTTATGGTTCTTGGGAATTGTTTACGCATACATGTGGCTTCTTGATAAACCTAGTGCGGGTGAGTTTGAGATAGCTCTACAATGCATTGGGTAATGTGACGGAGGTAAACATTAATGATTCTCCTAAGAGATTTAGGCAATATACTATGATGGGTATTCAAATGTAATTCCCTATGTATCTGTGAAATCCACTAAGTAATTATGTTATAGATGCCACAAGTTACCTTTATGATTTATGATTTCCATGTTTTATTCATATATATTATGATTTTTCGGGGTTGATTAAAAATTGAAAAATATTATTTCACTTATTTTTATGTATTTATGGACTAATGTTATCTTTCCTTATTTTATAAACCTTACTGAGCTTATTATGCTCATCCCATGTTTTTAAAATGTTTTCTATAGGGTATAAGGAAGGGTAAGAGAATGGAAGAATTCCCGAAGTTTTATATCAAGAAAATAACTCTTGTTTTATTCAAGGATTTTTATTATTGTGAAAAAATATTATATATTATAGGTGTCTACTTTGTTATTTTTTTGATGTAATGTAATATTTATGAACTAATTCTCTAAAACACTAAAACTGAAAAGATACTCAATGTGAATTATTAACTAAATCCATGATTATGTAATGTTTAAGGTTTGGATATTACACCTACATAACCACGTAACACCTATAAGTTCTTCATATGCTCCCAAGAAACAACCCATATTAATTTCTTTGGGTCTATTAACACTCCTATCTACGATTTGACATTACATATAAAGTGAATATGGTCCATCCAAAAGTTGTATTTTGAGAGATTAACATATAACTGATCTATTTCAGTGTACTCAATATGATCTCAAGATGGGTATCATGGTTTTGTCGAGTGTGACAGTACACCAAGATATCATCCATGGAGAATAACATAAAAGAATCCAAGTAATGATGGAACACACGGTTCATCAGTGCTATGAAAACTGCTAGCACATTCGTGAGACCAAATGATATAACAAAATACTCAAATAAAACATACCTTATCTAAAAGTCTGTAAGAGTTTTATCTAATGGTCTAATGTGAAACTGATGTTAACCAGATATTATGTCAATCATCGAGAACACTCGGTCTCCTCGAATCTGATCAAAGAGATCATCAGTATTTAACATGGGATATCGGTTCTTGACTATCAACTATAACGTCTTCTGATAATCCACAAAATGTAAGAGGGTACCGTCTGCCTTCTTCGCAGAAAGGACATGTGAACCCCAAAGTGAAGTACAATGTGGGATAAAACCCTTTTTTTGCAACTCCTCTTACTTTTTCGTGAGCTCCTGTAACAATGTTGTCGCCATCATATAAGGAGTGATGGACACTTGTGCTGCTCCTGGAACAAGCTGAATAGATAAATCTACCTCTCTCTCTCTAGAGATAAACCAAAAAATTATTTTGGAGAGAAATATATAGAACTATCCACCAGTGGAGGAAAGTCCATATTTGATGTCCCTTGGACATCTAGATATTGACTAGAAGTATGGGATTTAATTCCTCTCATTCCATGATTCTTGGGTCTCACTCTGCTCTCCTGGACATCCCATTCACCCTTCTATAGAAAGAAACCTCCCTATGGTGATGTGAAACTCACCTTGCGGTGATAGAAGTAAATAAAGTCCTAGAATGAGACAAACCAATCAATTACTATAATGATATAAAAGCCTGTAATCTGTAAGAAATAGAGGTTCCATAAGAAGTGACACCCATCAACCAAAAGGGGTAACTCCTTGCACAGACTAACACTAGACGTCTTAATCCCTAATGAAGTTTCTAGTATCATAAAATTTCACAAAAGAAAAGATATAGAGCACAAGTCTCTCCACAAGGGTAACATAAATAAATATATGGGAACCCCCATATCAAAAATTGAAGAAGCTAAAAATGAGGGAACTATAATCGTTCCTATAACCATAGAGGGTCCAGGATCCTACTGTTACTGGTTTTGTTCCTTTGTAAAAGTTTGAACTTTACCGTGGCCCTACGACCCTACCTGGCTACCCTGAGTTGGTCCACCCTGCAATCACGGAATACCTCCTTCTAGGACACCTCAGCCACGACCACCTCATTGACATAAATGGCCTGAAGAACTGAATTTACCCATCTGAGGAGAAACTCTTCATCCTATACATGAACGTGGAGTCATAAAAGATTCTCTGTCACTTGATACTGGTGAAAAAATCTTGCAAAAAAATAATATAGCCCATCGTGTCATAGGATCAGTACTCACCCTGGTCCCTCGGGCAATGTGCCCTTGTAATCCCACTCTTCCAACACTAGTAGAATATCACCTAGATACCTAAAGAAACATCTTATGAAAGCTCCATGGGGTGTTTCCCACAATCAGTCGAAAGAGTAACAACACTAGATATTGAACCACTGTGACTCACAACTCCTTACTCCCTGAGGTTCATATTAGTAATCATTGAATGATTTACTATAGTAGTAACTGATGTTAGCCTGAAAACATTCACCTACAATCGGATGTTGTACCTAACACCATTATCAAATAACCTAGCCAAAGATAACTCATCACCTCCCAAAACAGGTACAAATAACTGATGATTTGTAAAGCGAAAAAAATAATCCATAACTATAAAAGTTCCCTTCTCCAAATGATTGTAGTACAGGGCTTGATCGGCCATCAACGTCTCTTGGTAAAAGTAATCAATGAAGGTCATATGAAACTTTTCCCAAGACATACCTTAATGAAATCCCACCTATGAGATAACATCCAACCATCTCTTGGTATAATCACATAGCAGGTATGTTGTGATATTCACCCTCCTCTCTGGAGGCATCTCTAGATGCTCGAAGATAGAAAGCTTGTGCTCAAATCTTGGCTCTGTAACCTGTGGTCCTCCATTCCTTTAAAAAGAGGGAGGATGCGTCGGCTAGAACACTTGTGTCATCTCTTCCATAATTGGGAAAGGATGTGGTGCTCCTGGAAATGTCTGAATCATCCTTATAAAGACTTCACAGAACATTGCATTCACACCTACATCTGATATAACAGTCGGTGCCAAGACCGAAAAAACAGGTTTATTTTTTGGTAGTCCCTAATCTACAATTTCTTATTTTTGATCATCAACCTCCATCTGGTGTACAACTAGTGTACATCTTCGTGGTAGGAATCTGCAAGGTCAAGTCCACACCTTAGTTCAAGATTATCTTGGATAGAAAAAATGATGTGAAATAAAAAAACTGGTGGATAAAGAATTCATGTTGTACAAAAGAGGGTTACAGTGCATGTAGATCAGCTACACGATGTGTTACCTTAAGCCTTATCATGGGTGTGTACCTCTTCCAACCTGGTCATGTAACACCCCATACACATGGTGTGTTCCTCCCATGACACAGTGTGTACTTTAATATTTTCTCCTTCTCAAGTACTTCTACACGTCTAGAACTATACAGTTCTCTCCTAGTGTAACACTACATTCCCTGTTCACCCTGGGAAAGGTGTGTACTACTTATCTTCCATCCACGAGTTTCATTAGTCTCATGGTCGTATTTTAATTCAATTACCACATGACATGTACCGCCTTAATTTCATCCACCCGCGTTGTTAGTCACACGACCGGATACACGGTCCACTATAGATCAGAGTGTACTCCCAATACATGGGGTGTTCCACCAAATATTTTCCCTCACCATTTCTCTACTCACATAGTAAATTCATCCAGTAAACAACTATTTGACATGTACATATGGTACGTGTTCTATCCTTATGAAAATTCAGTTCTTCCATAACAGAAGAACGCTTAGGGTTTGTTCATAATACTGCATGTCGTGTTGTTCGGGGTTCAGGATAGTAAGCTTATGAGACTTCTATTGAACCCTTTAAAACATAATATTTTGTCCAAGGTGTGACAAATTTTGAAACATGAGATCCCATACTCCTTGAGAATCAATGTTTGGAATCCTTTTTCAAATCATAAATTGACAGAATTCAATTAATGTTCAAACATCATCCACGAAATTCTGATCCACGAGGGCCCATAACACCTCAGAGACCAATGCATGGAATACATCCAAATAAAACTTTACATATACCAATATCCAATCAAAATAACAGGTATTTCTATCATGAAATCTATCAAAACTTTATGTATATCTTGGAAAACATCAATCACAACAACATGCAGTTAGTAATTCATCATAAATGGAATGACAAGAATGCATGACATGTGATCTCTAAAAAGTGCCTATATGATACCTGATATGGAATACCCTCATCTCATTAGGTTGTAACAAAAATATAACATCAATATCAAGGATAACAACAAAATACATGTGTATCACCCAATGGTAGAATCAAATCAACTATAATAATTGAAAAACTAGAAAAATTGAAATATTCAAGGTAACTTGTCTTTTACCACTACATGGGTTAGCTACTGTCACGACCCGACCCTACTCAGGCTCGAGCCGCAACTACCCCAGGCCCGCCTCCATAGGCCAGTGGCTGGCGACCAGCGCCGAAGGCACAAAAACTCGGGGAGGCCTTTGCCTAAGCACTTATACACACACACGCAGGAAACTCAATGCCAAACTACAGAGTAAGAGAACAGACAAGCAGAGTAAAAAGAACAACCCCTATAAATAAACCACAGAGTGCATCGACCACTACGAGTACAAAGTACAAACTGAAAAGAAAAGGGGAAAAACACGCGCCCAACCGAAAAGTGCCACAACCCAGCAACAGGTAAACAAAAAGAGAAATAGCTGGCGGATCTCCCACCTGGATCCCAGCCACGACCACCACACGCGGTCCAAGCTCACAAGCTCCTACGCTCCACCGAAGTCACGCTCCACCTGTCTGTCATCTGTAAGGGCACACCAAGTGCGGGCAAAGCCCAAGCAGGGGTGAGTATAAAAATACTCAGTAGGATACCCCGAAGGCTCGAGGGAGAAACAAAAGGAGGTACCGAAGGGTGAGCAGTAGAGCGAACAGGGAAAGTAAAGGGGTACAACCGAGGGTGCAGTAAGGAGTAACAGCTCAACCCATCAAGAGAAAGATAGAAGACTCGTCCTACCACAAGAAGCTGGACGCGGAAAGCACGTGGCATACCCCGCGCATCTTCGTCTCTCCTGAAGGAGAGTAGCCAAAACCCAAGGAGTGGGTACTCAAATCATGGTATATAAATATATATGCTCTGCCAAGAAGCCCGAACATCGTCGTAAGGGGATCTCCGTCCCGTAGCTCAGCCCAAGAAAGAGTGTCGCCAACAGTCCCAGAAGTAACCTCCATCGATGCCTAGCATCCCGTACGTCTGCCCCGAACTGCAAGACAAGGGGCTCAATCACCGCACTTCGATATTATCCTCTTTGGGCGGCACTGACTCGCACGCACGGTTTTAGATCGCGTCGCAAGAATGCGTCTCGGTGGGGAAAGCGCCCCTCGTACTTGAGAGTTCTAGGAAAGTCAAACCACACCTCATCACTGCCCTGCAGTCGAGAGGTCTCCTCAAAGTCAAGCTGTCACAACACTGACCCGTACAACCAAGGGTCCCGCTCCAGTAATCACGGAGGTAAGCCATAGGCTAGCCTAGTAGAAGGACTGAGCCTGGAATGCGAACTGGTGTCCCACTGCCCAGCCCTGCTGGAGGGTAATTCATAACCAAACATCGGGTGACCCACTGCCCAGCCCTGCTGGAGGGTAAACCTTAACACATCGTCAGGCGACCCACTACCCAACCCCGCTAGAGGGTAAACCATATTCAGATATTGGGTGACCCAGTGCCCAGCCCTGCCGGAGGGTAAACCCTAACACATCATCAGGTGATAAAGCTGGAAATCACTATCAACTCCCGAAGTGGCCCTCGTGGGCCCCGCACAATCGTGCCGAATTAGGGCGGGCGGATTGCACCACTGCAATCCCCTTGGAAAAACATCCAAAATCGACTGCTCGCACGCCCCGAACGGACGTCCGGTGAAAAAGTAGCTAGAAGCTGCACGTAGCTCAAAGGACGGGCCATGGGGCCTGCACCCCAACGCCTGGAACCGCACTGGAAACCTCCGCCTCAGTGCCAGGGTAACAACGCCGCTAACGGCGCTCAAAACGGATGTCGTACGCGTCCGCGCCGTCCAAAACAAGAATCCCGGAAAACGCTCGTCCACTTAAGGACGCGTCGTGCCTCAGCGGCCCCTCGTTTCGGGAATTAAAAATTCCTGAAACCATCTCAAAAGCTTCGCCTCGATGTAAGCTCGGCGCTGCCATAGACAGCGCGCAAAACGGACGCCCATAGCCCGAAATACGGGCGTCCGAAGAATGAGGGGCAAGGCCCCTTGGGCCGGACCGGGCCGGACCGGCCGGTCTGCCCTGCTTGGGCCGGCCCGCGCTGACAGGCCCGGTCCGCACAGTCGGCCCGCGGCTCAGCCGCAGGTCCGGTTCACCCCACCACGGACAGCTGGTCGCGGCTTACTTCTCCCGACCGGCCGCCTCGCGACCGGTTGATGCCAAACAGCGACCCGCGTTTTGCGGGTCGCAGTCGACGCACGGGGCGGCGCACTACGCGGCCCCCCTCTCCTCCGCCTGCCGACGCCCGCGGCCGGCTTCCGGCAGCCGCCGCCGCCTCCCGGCAAGCACCGCCGCCACCGAAGCCCGGCCGACCGCCTCTGCCCTGCTCCGCACTGCGCCGCCCTGCGTCGCCGTCTCGCGAAGTCGCGGCCGCCCTGCGCCGCCGTCCGCCGCCTTCGGCACTCGCCGGAAACACCCAGAAAACCCGAATTTCCCGCAAACTTCGGCGAGCGATTGGGGATGCCTCCGACCTCCGATTTCAAATCCGAAACAAGCGTCGGGAATAGAAAATTGTATACTACGTGTCCATGGGATTTGTTCTAAGATTAAATGATGATCCAATGCTAAAATTGGGATTCAAATGGGGCTCGGGATTTGAAACTCAAACAACACCACCTACCTCGTGGGGCTTCGCCCGACGCTTCCCGCACGATCCGCCCCGCGCCGTTGCCTCGCCGGAGTTGGATCACCGGAGCTCGCCTCGCCGGAGCTTACCGGAATGGAGGAGGGAAGGGGAGAGGGTGAAGAAGAAGAAGAAGAGGAAGAAGGGGGGTGTTTAAGTACAAATCACTTAACGCCCGCCTGACAGCCCCGAACCCGAACTCCCGACGGGGTCGAGGTTAAGCGTCCCCTAGGGTAAACACCACCTCCTGAGCACAACGGCGGTCTCAGAATTTTAATCCAAGACCCTGTTCAAAAGTTATTAAACGTAGCGCTCGAAGCCACCAAATTACGAAAACGCCCCTGGGGCCATTTTTCACAAACGACCCGCGCCCGCAAAACTTATACCCCTCCTAGGGTAAACGGCACGCTCCGAACTCAATGGTGCCCTCGGTTTTCCAATCCGAGCCACCGTTTAAGAGATACTAGTGTTTCTCCATTAAACGAATTAATTAATTAATTAATTAATCCGTTTAACGTTCCAGAAGCGGGCGAGGGGTCCAAACATCCCGCGCCGACAGGTTTTATGTCGTTCCTAGGGTAAACACCCTATTCAAGACCCATATGTACACTCGGATCCCTGATCCGGAACTCCGTTTAGGAGTTATCTCATTTATTTAGCATTTCCAGTGTGAACGCACTGAAAATTTAATTCTGGCCACTCCGGGGCTCGGAATCGCTCATCATCTGAAGGCGCTGCTCTGGAATATCATCAAGAATATTCCAAAGTATTTCGTAGAAAAACCCGGGTTCTTACATCATTCCCTCCTTCAAGATTTTCGTCCTTGAAAAGCAAAACTAGGGAGCAACACAGGGTACTACGCCCACACCTGGCTTTCCCATACCCTGAAGAACCCACGCACAGCTATGTGCCTCCGCACACAGACCAAAGGATTGATCTATTCACGCGAGTTCAGCCCTTTCTGACGTCGTGCACCCACTCCAGACTTTGGGGTTAGGGCAAGGCGGTAGGGTACCTCGCCATCCCTTTGCACGGTCTCAAACGGCCCGAAGGCCCTCAGGGGTATCTCACCTCCCCGGCCAAACCTCTACGTCGCACACCGCGACTGGAATCACCGCCCGCACCTGGAACAAGGCCCGGTGATTCCCTTTTTCAGAATATCCATATGGTGAAACACCCAAGGATATCTGGTCACGCTAGAGGCTCCAAAATCGATGCTCTCTTACACACTCAAAAGGTGAAGGAGCCAACACCATCGACTAAAGGAAAAGGTCTCGTGCCTTTCTCCTTACCACCATAGGGTTACACCCGATGCCCTGCGTCACCCTGGTAACACCTCAAACAAGGAGCAGGGAGAAACGCCTTTCACACGCAGAGCCTAACAATTCTACTGCAAGAAGTAGAAGTCACAAGGGGTACCTCTCACCATCTTGTGCTCCGCAGGATCGTAGACATCCAAATCTCGCGGCTGTCCGTGGTCCCAACCGTTAGCTCCCGGAGCCTGATGTGGACTGCCTAGTGGTGATGGGGAGATCTCGTAATGTCGTCCCCCACTACTAGCTCCTCCCGCTCCTCTGCTAGCACCACCACACTAGGCACTACTCCGATCACGGCGCTGCCTCTGCCATGGTGGTGCACCTGCTGCCTGCCCGAAGCTCCCAGCAACTCGGGTCAGGCAGCCTCGTGCCAAGTGACCTCGCCTGTCACAAGCATAGCACCAGCGCTCTTCGGGCTGCCCTGGTGCCCTCCGGCGCCACTGTGGTATACGACCATGGCTCGGGATCCACTCACGGAAGGGCATCCTCGGCTGAGGCCCTGTGCCTTTTCGCCACAGTAGTATACAACCACGTCTCCGAAACCGGCATTGGGAAGGCCACCTGCATCGATGTCCTGTCCTCCGGCGCCTGCTAGCTACGACAGACGTCCCGGCTCTGTCGCGCCCACTGCCACTACCAACCGCAAAACATGATAGGAAACCCTCTGTCACCAGCGCCTGCTCTAGCAGCCCAGCATATGTGGGAATGCCCAAGGGTATTCTGACAGCACGAATCTCTCAGCAGATACCCTGCTCAAACTTCTACGCTCGGAAGTTGTCGTCATGGACCAAGTCCGGGTAAAAGTGTGCAAGGTCTGCGAAACTAGCCGCGTACTCGGCCACCGTCATCTCTCCCTGCTGAAACAGTAGGAGCTCCTGTATCCGAACGGAGCGTAAGCAGGAGGGGAAAAACTCCTCACGGAGCAACAACTGAAAGTCGCCTCGACGAAAGCGACGACTCGTCAAGAAACTGAGTCACCATACTCCACCAACGTCAAGCTGATCCACGGAAAAGGCTGGCTGCTAAAGCCACTCTCTGATCCATTGGCGTCTGCACAAGCCTGAAAAGGCGAACCACTGCCTCGAGCTAAACCTCTGCTGCATGAGGGTCTGGCTCACCACTGAACCTCAGCGGTCTCTGCCACTGGAACTCACGGAGCGCGCTCAACATGCGCTCAAGATCATCCTGCTCTGCTGAAACTGTCTGCTGATCCACAGGTGGGGGTGCTTCTATCGGCCCACCCAGAGAAAGGGGCTCGCATGATGGGTTTTGGACTGAGGCCTCGTAACTCACAGGGTCGTCGTTACGTACCCAAAGCTGGTATCCTGGCTGGCTGTCCTCGCAGAGACATCCTGAATATTATCAAGGAGTGCCGCGGTCAGATGAGAATACATGTATATACCAACAACAACAATGATGGGGAGGTGACTCAAGAAGGAAAGTCAAAGACTCAATCCTATGTGATGCACACACAAAAATTCCCTGCAACAAGTGTCTCAGCATGACGAGTCGACAAGCGGGTTATCAAGGTCCTGGTGAATGGATACGTCAGCCGCCGCACCATCACTGGACTCCCTGGCCTGAGAGCCGCTCTCGAGACACATCCACATTGTTGCCATATATCCCAACCAATTCCTCCTTTAGGGGCATCCGCACAACGTCCCAAGGAACGAACCACCTCTGATACCACTTTGTCACGACCCGACCCTACCCAGGCTCGAGCCCAACTACCCCAGGCCCGCCTCCATAGGCCAGGGGATGGCGACCAGCGCCGAAGGCACAACAACTCGGGGAGGCCTTTTCCTAAGCACTTGTACACACACACGCAGCAAACTCAATGCCAAACTGCAGAGTAAGAGAACAGACAAGCAGAGTAAAAAAGAACAACTGCTATAAATAAACCACAGAGTTCATCGACCACTACAAGTACAAAGTACAAACTGAAAAGAAAAGGGGAAAAACATGCGCCCAACCGAAAAGTTCCACAACCCGGCAACAGGTAAACAAAAAGAGAAACAGTTGGCGGATCTCCCACCTGGATCACAGCCACGACCACCGCACGTGGTCCAAGCTCCCAAGGTCCTACGCTCCACTGAAGTCACGCTCCACCTGTCCGTCATCTGCAAGGGCACACCAAGTGCGGGCAAAGCCCAAGCAGGGGTGAGTATAAAAATACTCAGTAGGATACCCCGAAGGCTCGAGGGAGCAACAAAAGGAGGTACCAAAGGGTGAGCAGTAGAGTGAACAGGGAAAGTAAAGGGGTACAACCGAGGGTGCAGTAAGGAGTAACAGCTCAACCCATCAAGATAATGATAGAAGACTTGTCCTACCACAAGAAGCTGGACGCGGAAAGCACGTGGCATACCCCGCGCGTCTTCGCCTCTCCTGAAGGAGAGTATCCAAAACCCAAGGAGTGGGTACTCAAATCATGGTATATACATATATATGCTCTGCCAAGAAGCCCGAACATCGTCGTAAGGGGATCTCTGTCCCGTAGCTCAGCCCAAGAAAGAGTGTCGCCAACAGTCCCATAAGTAACCTCCATCGATGCCTAGCATCTCGTACATCTGCCCCGAACCGCAAGTCAAGGGGCTCAATCACCGCACTTCGATACTATCCGCTTTGGGCGGCACTGACTCGCCCGTACGGTTTTAGATCGCGTCGCAAGAATGCGTCTCGGTGGGGAAAGCGCCCCTCGTACTTGAGAGTTCTAGGAAAGTCAAACCACACCTTATCACTGCCCTGCAGTCGAGAGGTCTCCTCAAAGTCAAGCCATCACAACACTGACCTGTACAACCAAGGGTCCCACTCCGGTAATCACGGAGGTAAGCCACAGGCTAGCCTAGTAGAAGGACTGAGCCTGGAATGCTAACTGGTGTCCCACTGCCCAGCCCCGCTGGAGGGTAATTCATAACCAAACATCGGGTGACCCACTGCCCAGCCCTGCTGGAGGGTAAACCTTAATACATCCTCAGCCGACCCACTACCCAGCCCCGCTGCAGGGTAAACCATGTTCAGATATCGGGTGACCCACTGCCCAGCCCTGCCGGAGGGTAAACCCTAACACATCATCAGGCGACCCACTGCCCAACCCTGCTGGAGGGTAAACTAAATTACATCATCAGGCGACCCACTGCCCTGCCCCGCTGGAGGGTAGACCTGGGAGAAGTCGACAGGCGACCCACTGCCCAGCCTTGCTGGAGGGTAGACCTGGAACTAGACGACGCTTGACCCACTGCCCAGCCCTGCAGGAGGGTAGGCCCTAAGAGGTCGTCGGGTGACCCACTGCCCAGTCTCTGCTGGAGGGTAGACCCTAAGTGTCGGGTGACCCACTGCCTAGTCTCTGCTGGAGGGTAGACCCTGAAAGTGTCGGGTGACCCACTGCCCAGTCTCTGCTGGAGGGTAGACCCTAGAAGCCAATGAGTAACCCACTGCCCAGCCCCGCTGGAGGGTAAAACTCAGAACTGCTCTGTCCACATCCACTGAAGGGTACAACACTGGCCAATCCATCAAGGACGAAACCAGGGGGAGACCACTCAACCCTGCTGGTCAAACCAACGCACAAAGCTAGGGGAAATAAACTCCACTCTGCTATCCAAACAAAAGAGCACAAAGGGACCCTCTATGCCGCGAGAGGTCCAAGTACGCCAAGCAGAACACGGCACGCACGTGGGGCCCACACGACGTGTGGCCCCAAGTCAACCCCAACTGATCGCACAAACGTCTCAGGTACAAACCACACGTACCTCCAAGCACTTCCGTATACTCCCAGAGTATACCTCGTCTCCAGCCCAAGGCTATCGTGCACCCGGCACCCAAAGCCAGCGCGAAGGCGTGACGTAACGACTCCACCTCAAAGGCCCAGGCACGGCCAATCACGTCACCTCAAGAATTTACATCACTCACACGGGAGTGCACGCGATCACTCGCCAAAGGCCCGCTACAAGCAAACTAGGGCGAACCACCACTAGAGCACCTTCCATGCTTCCACATTTCTCAAGATCGCGCAAGAGGCTCCGTACAGCCAAACAGATCATACCGTTGTAATCCTTGCGGAAAAACACGCGAGTTAGACTACTCACTCGCCCGAAACGGTCAACAGGTGGAAAAGGTACTATTCACCGTGACCAACCCGCGTGGGGCCCACACCAGAATCCCGAAACTGAACCAACGGATCACGCCACTGTGATCCCCTCGGAAAAACACACGGGATTGACTACTCAATCACCCAAAACGGCCACCCGGTGAAAAAGGTACTATTCACCGTAGCCCGCTCGGGTGGGGCCCACACCACATCTCCGAAAGAGGTCGGGCGGACTGCGCCATCGCGATGCTCTCGGAAAAACACGTCGAAAGCACTAATCGCTTGAGTAGAACGGGTATCCGGAGAAAAAGGTGTGTTCCGGCGCACCGCACACGAGCGGCGCCACGTGGGACCCGCAACCCGGTCCCGAAACTCAACGAACGGATCGCACCGCTGCGATCCTCTCGAAAAAGCACACAAGATGGACTATTCACTTGTCCAAAACAGTCACCCGGTGATAAAGCTGGAAATCACCGTCAACTCCTGAAACGGCTCTCGTGGGCCCCGCACCATCGTGCCGAATTAGGGCGGGCGGATTGCACCACTGCAATCCCCTCGGAAAAACATCCAAAATCGACTGCTCGCAAGCCCCGAACGGACGTCCGGTGAAAAAGTCGCTAGAAGTTGCACGTAGCTCAAAAGACGGGTCGTGGGGCCCGCGCCTCAACTCCAGCCCCAACGCCTGGAACCACACTGGAAACCTCTGCCTCAGTGCCAGGGTCACAACGCCGCTGACGGCGCTCAAAACGGATGTCGGACGCGTCCGCGCCGTCCAAAACAAGAATCCCGGAAAACGCTCGTCCACTTAAGGACGTGTCGCGCCTCAGCGGCCCCTCGTTTCGGGAATTAAAAATTCCCCAAACCATCTCAAAAGCTTCGCCTTGATGTAATCTCGACGCTGCCGCAGACGGCGCGCAAAACGGACGCCCGTAGCCCGAAATACGGGCGTCCGAAGAATGAGGGGCAAGGCCCCTTGGACCGGACCGGCCCGGACCAGCCGGTCTGCCCTGCTTGGGCCGGCCCGCGCCGGCCGGCCCGGTCCGCACAGCCGGCCCGCGGCTCAGCCGCGGGTCCGGTTCACCCCGCCGCGGCCAGCTGGCGGCGGCTTACTTCTCCCGATCGGCCGCCTCGCGGCCAGTTGATGCCAAACAGCGACCCGCGTTTTGCGGGTCGCGGTCGACGCACGGGGCCGCGCGCTGCGCGGCCCCCCTCTCCTCCGCCTACCGACGCCCGCGGCCGGCTTCCGGCAGCCGCCGCCGCCTCCCGGCAAGCGCCGCCGCCGCCGAAGCCCGGCCGACGCCCTCCGCCCTGCTCCGCACCACGCCGCCCTGCGCCGCCGCCTCGCGAAGCCGCGGCCGCCCTGCGCCGCCGTCCGCCGCCTTCGGCACTCGCCGGAAACACCCAGAAAACCCGAATTTCCGGCAAACTTCGGCGAGCGATTGGGGATGCCTCCGACCTCCGATTTCAAATCCGAAACAAGCGTCGGGAAGAGAAAATTGTATACTATGCGTCCATGGGATTTGTTCGAAGATTAAATGACGATCCAATGCTAAAATTGGGGTTCAAAGGGGGCTCGGGATTTGAATCTCAAACAACACCACCTACCTTGTGGGGCTTCGCCCGACGCTTCCCGCACGATCCGCCCCACGCCGTTGCCTCGCCGGAGTTGGCTCGCCGGATCTCACCTCACCGAAGCTCATCGAAATGGAGGAGGGAAGGGGAGAGGGTGAAGAAGAAGAAGAAGAGGAAGAAGGGGGGGGGTGTTTAAGTACAAATCACTTAAACGCCCGCCCGACAGCCCCGAACCAGAACTCCCTGACGGGGTCGAGGTTAAGCCTCCTCTAGGGTAAACACCACCTCCCGAGCACAATTGCGGTCTCAGAATTTTAATCCGAGACCCCGTTCAAAAGTTATTAAACTTAGCACCCGAAGCTGCCAAATTACGAAAACGCCCCTGTGGCCATTTTTCACAAACGACCCGCGCCCGCAAAACTTATACCCCTACTAGGGTAAACGGCACGCTACGACCTCAATGGTGCCCTCGGTTTTCCAATCCGAGCCACCGTTTAAGAGATACAAGCGTTTCGCCATTAAACGAATTAATTAATTAATTAATTAATCCATTTAACGTTCCAGAAGCGGGCGAGGGGTCCAAACATCCCGCGCCGATAGGTTTTATGTCGTTCCTAGGGTAAAAACCCCATTCCGGACCCATCCGTACACTCGGATCGCTGATCCGGAACTCTGTTTAGGAGTTATCTCATTTATTTAGCATTTCCAGTGTGAACGCACGGAAAATTTAATTCTGGCCACTCCGAGGCTCGGAATCGCTCGCCGTCTGAAGGAGATGCTCTGGAATATCATCAAGAATATTCCAAAGTCTTTCGTAGCAAAACCCTGGTTCTTACAGCTACTCTCATGAATAACTTATTACAACTACCTATTACTTCTTATCCCATTCTATAGGCTCTATATAATAAGGAAAAGAAGAAAATTAAAAGTCCTCTGATACCACTTTTTAACATTTTTTATCCGGGTGCCACCCAAAGGTTCCCCGAACATGGTTGGTCACATGACCTCAAGGGAGTTTTCCCAAACAAAAGAGGTTGCTTACTAGAAGTGAGGGACATGGTATGATAATGGGTAAATTAAGCTCTCATTAGCATAGTATGCATAGTGGAAACCAAAAATAAATAGTATCGAAAGAAGTAAACCATATAATAGAAGTAATAAGCAGAAGACTAAAAGTAAATCCATAGAGAATATGTATATAACTGATGCACATCACATGTGTCTAGGAAACTATACCAAAAATGAATAATGATGGAAATAAAATATAGAAATCATTTTACTGAAATTTATAGAAACTTTAATAGCATCACAAGACTCATCTTGGTCCCATGATCTCCACCTCCAAAACCAATAAAGTTCTTGATGAAGAAATAGGATTTCCCTTATCTATACCTATAACCATATAATCTATTTGGGTCCAATAGAATGACCCAAATAGGGAGTGAGATGAATAATCATTGGAAAACACCAAAATATCTATGCCTACCCATAAATGAATATATATATATAATTCAATATATTGAAATAAATTAGAAAATTAGGGAGTAATCAAGAGTAAACAATCCTACAATTTTCAATTACATTCATTTACATTTATTATACAATCTGTTGAATTATGTAATCCTTGGGATCTAGCCTAAGCTTTGTTTCCACTATGTAATTAACAAAATAGGTGTCTCAGAAGACCACCTAAAAAATATAGTACAACCAAGTCCATGCTTGTGCTTTGGCTTGGGAGACTGATTACAATAATTCAACTATTCAAAAATAACTCTTTGGGAAAGCTCACACAGTCTTACCCCTTTTGCCTAACAAAAATTCATTTCAATAATTAATGACTCTTTGGGAAAGCTCAAAATGTCCAAACCCCATTGGTCCTACATCATATAAATCAATTTCAAATGACCACATGATAGCTCTCACGGTCAATACCCCATTGGTCAGCATCGCATAAAAAAAAATATAACGACCACCTCGAAGCTCTCATAGACATTGAACTAGGGTCCAACATTTATTTAATAAAATCACAATGATCACCTGGGAAGATCACATGGTCTAACCCAATTAATTTTAAATGAAATCCTGGGAAGCTATCATGGTCTAACCCCTTTGGGAAGCACTCACAGTCTAATCCCTTTTGATCAACAATCACAATGAATAATCACAGGCTTTTCATATAATCAAACAAACTAAATCTTAATCAACCAAGGCATGGAAACAAGGTATACCTCAAAGAAAAAAATACTAAATTGTTATAACTACCAAACAAGGGAAACACACACATGGGGTGTCCTGATAACAATGTCTCTAACTTTACACATAAGAAACAACCCCTTTTAAATCAAACAACCCATAATAGATATTAAACATGGCTAAATTAAAAATGAAGCAATTACCTAATCATGGGTATGTGGCACATTAGGCATATATAATTCTAGGATAAACTATGAAAGGAAAAAACCACCTACCTTTATTTCATATGGTCAGTATCATTGATCATCGACCACTGAATCAGCAAAGTTCAGCGTAGATATACAAAAAGGGGAAAAACATCCAAACTTGAATAACTCAAGAGAGAAGAGGAATCATGAATAAAGGATCTAGGAGAATTGATAACTCACCGGTGGGATTCCAACACACCCAAAAGTGTCTCAATCAGATGTCATAAGGAGAATCATGAGGGGTTTGAGGTTCAACAGTCATTTTTTTTCTCTCTTGTATGAACCAAGGGTAAAAAAATGTGTTCCAAAGATGAGAAGTGACACCGATCTAATTTATCAAATAAAAAAACTATATGGTGTGTTCATTAAATGTACATGTCATGGAGTATCCTTAACTAGAACATGCCTTGAGCAGTCTTCCATGTCACCAACATGGCCATGTACTCATCCATTACACAACCAGTACGTTATACCTGGGTACATGATTTGTACTCTTAAGTAGACAACGTGTACTAAAAAAATTCACATTTCTTCTTATTTTCTAAAAAACAACCCAAAATCAAGATCCATACCTTAAATGAAGATCTGGGATCTTACAAAATGGTAGTTACCATATATTTTGTGATGATGGTATAAAATCAATGATATTCATGACTAGAATGGATGTTTATAAGGGATCAACTGCATATTCCTTGTTCCATTGATGATGGTTATATTTAGTCATCAAATATTGTGATGATAGAGTTATCTACCATGTTATGAAAATGTTAATTGGAGTATTTTTTAGTTTATTTGGTAATTATCTGATAATTAGAAGTTCCCAATTGACTAATTTTATAATCATCAAATAACAATGTTTTTACACTGGTATGTTTCAAACTTCCTTCAACTATCCTTTTTCTATTGGAAAGGCATCTGACACATAGTTCAATTGAAAAAAGGGTTTACCAAACATTAAATAGAATGTGTCAATATATTTGGGAGAATCACATTTAAGATGAAAATTTTGTTGATATAATTCCCAAAAATAAAATAGAATTAGAAATAATCATGGAAATATTTCAGAATGAATTCATTGGTACACATGATGTTTATCAATTTTACTATATTATTTTTTTGGTATGTGATGAAAAATCATTAAACATACAATTTAAGAAGGAATAAATGATATTATTCCAGTTTTCAAGGTAATTTCAACTTTATTTCATCATTCCATACTAAATAATGAACTGTTTCAACAACCACTATTGTTTAATATGATGTGACACCTGATAGTGGGTTGGATTATGGCCAAGAGGTGTCATCATCACTAGTTTGAGAATAATGGTTGAATAATATACAATATAAAATATCATACTATTTTTGTGATGATTTCAATCGATATTTGGATTTCAAATTCCAAAGGGAATTATCTATCAATCATGTTATTAATAAAAACTCTTAAATTCCACCATTGAATTTTAAGAGAATGATTAGTGTCATCAAATCTTCCTAGATATTATTTTTTCATATTTCCAATATGAACCATTATGTAAGTATAATATATAGGGAATATTTCATGCCTTTTAATATAATTCTAATGATTGAAAATATATCATTTATCACATTGTTTTAATTTTGAGATGTATAGGAGAGGCTTCTTTCTTAACATAGAGACAGTTTGGTAAATTAACTACCATCAATTATTTTCCTAATAGTAAATAGTCATAGTAAATGGATTAATATACTAAGAAAACGTTTGTCCTTTTAAAAGTATAACTAAATAATTTATATTTTCTACAAATATCTAATTTGGTGTTATAATCAATCAGACACATCAAGATAAAAATTATGGACGATGCTTCTCAAGACTTCCTAAACCATTGAATATTAGTAATTTTTTATTCCCAAACTCAGGTAGAGGAGGAGTAAAATTCATCCAATCTATATATAGATTTCCATCATTCTAATATGTAGTGTATTATCCATCCATCTATTCTATTTATATTGTGAGGGACTCAGTAGTGACAAGGAGTTCATTTTTCACTATTTACTTGGATGATGCCTAATTGGAGGATGTGGTAAGAGCTGAACAAGGTCATATTGATTATGAATAATAATGATAACCATCTTGATTCAGTATAGTGTAAATCAATATAATTGGACCATTTTTTTTCTTTTTAGAGGGAATTATTGATATTTCATGGCCACCTCAGTTATATGGATTGGTTTTGTAGTCCGTGGGTTGGTCAAATAACTAAACTATTATATTTCTAGTGGATAAGTTGTATCTTATTGTAAGGTATTCATCAAAGAGACATATTTGATATACCTTGAGAATTTCACTCAACATATATTATACGTAAGTGAAATTTATCACTGATTTTTGTCACCTTATTCATGTCAATATAATACTTTGTTATGTTCTCCTCTGTATAATGTGGCTCAATATCATTTGGTGGTTGGTGGGATAAAGAAACAACAAAATTTTCCATTTATCCATATTTGAAACTCACCAAGTAATTAGTATGTAGATATATATAGAAGCTCCCAAATAATGTGCATGTATCTAATATCAAGTGTTGACGCACACTTTAGGAATATTTTTATTCAACACAATTCAAAAAAAATCTTTATTTTTTTCGTCTGTGTTGGTTTCATTTTTTGTGTTATCTAATAGAGTCACATCAACAACATTTTCTAATTCGAATAATGTAATTGAAAAAATTTCATCATCATAAATATAGTTTTAGTGGGGTCTTTGAATATTTAATATCATTTAATAGATTGGTATAAATCCCATTTGGTGTCTTTTTTCATAGAATACCACATTCACATATGACCCCAATGTGGTTTCTAACACTCTCCTTGATGTTTGGCCAAATTTGGTTTGTGTATGATTGTCTTGAGGGAGTCCACAAAGAAATTTTCGAAACACACTCCTAATAAATTAGATGAATACAGAAATATTACTATAGAAAATAACATAGAAACTTCATATAAGGATGCTCCAATTCAAAAAAAGGAAAACATATATTGAGCAGGGGGAGGAAAAAATTATCATATCACAACAGGTCGATGGGGACATTGCTCTGCTACCGTCGTAACTATTCTACATTCAATATCTGATTATTCTATGGTCATTGATGGTGGTTTAAATTCCCAAAATAATTGGGGGTTGAGATTAACTTTTACTACCACAAATAATACTATATATGAATTTGTTTTATTTTTTTAATAACCCATATTATGGTTTTGTTGGAGCCTTTACAATGAACTAATTAAAAATCATTCAATAAAGTGAACACAAATAACCAAAAATGAGACACTAAAATTCATGATGGAAAACATAGTTGACCCACTAAACAATAAAAATAAAATATAAATCTATAAATTATGCTAGAAATAAAACTAATGATGTCTTTCAGAGATATTTTGGAGACACCACAATCTATTTAATCCTTCTATATCTTAGGATGCATTAATCATCATCACATATTTACCATCACCATCAATATATAATGAAAACCTTATCATCACTATAAATTCCATAAACAGACCATTAATCATTGTAAAAAACTATAATAAATCACCTTGTCATTAAAACAGAAAATATATAATACCTTACCGATATTCATAACCAAAACCATCCTGAAACAGAAAATATCCATCTTCACCATCAACACCTCTTCACCAAGGATCAAAACAACTCCAATCATAACAAAATATTACCAAATGATAATGAACACCTATTAAAAACTATAAAATATACTAACAATGAAATATTTTAAAATAACATGAAATCGATATAAACAATGTGAAAACCTACACCTGGTCACATAGCAACATAGATGGAGAATAATTAGATATTTAAAATCATAATTCAATTCCATCTCATCACAAGCTTATTATATCCAACCAAAAAAAATTAACATTACATAAAACAGAACAGTTAAATCCGTAAAATCACCATTGAGGATCGTTTATTGGCCTTATTGAATTTTCATGTTCTTATACTATTATAATCTGGAGGAAATATTATTTCTCAATGAAATTTTTTTGATGTTGTTTCTTGTATTGTGATTATAAGTTTTCCCTACCTCAAATAGGTTTCTTTTTTCACTTCACCAAATAATAATTTATAAAGATGTCAATGGATTTGTCAAATTTATAATTCCTTTTCTGGGCCTTAGGAATAGATGGATTTTTTTTGACTGATTAGCATATTTACAGATTTTAGATCTATAACATGACTAGAATCAATACCATTGAATGACATTTTCCTTGAAAAACACCTTTGTCTCTGAATAAATTTAAATGTCGAGATAAATGATTTTGGTAACATCCCAGTTAAATAAAGAATAATAAAATTTTCATATTTATTTATATTTGTGAATTAAATAATAACATTTATTTAAAGGGGTTTCTATGTTCGATGGCATACCCGAAACACAACAACGAGTTTCTTTGAAATCGTACATTGTATACTAACAATATAATAATATTATTTTAAATAGATAGTTAACGCCTAGCCGTTGTATTGGAAGGAATGGACATAACTCTCTAAAATATGATTATACATGTTTTCTAAATGTTTTTACATTTATCAAGTAAATTTTAGAGGCTTAAAATAATAAAGAATCTGATTTTAAGCACATATACTCTAATATTCTATAAAAGGTAGATTTACCACCTTTTGATAGAGAACCCTTTTTAATTGTAGTCTTTTTCATTATAATATGTTCTATTTGACAAAATAAAATTCTTTTTTATAATGGGGACTTCAAAATTTACTTTTTGTAAATTTTTGGTATTTTTTCGATAAAGTTCATTTTTTAATGAATAGTGAAAATGCTGTATTTTAATTCAAAACAACCTTTTAATATAATTTATTTTTATAGATATATTATCTATTTAATTTGTTTTAATTTTTAAATAGATTATATTTTTACCATTTAATCCAATTTTGGCCATTGGACGTTAACAAGTATTAATCTTTTCATAATTATTGATTATTAAAAACACGCTATTTGTTTTGACAACGGGAATTAATTTTAAATTAATTAATTCAACTTTAATGTTTTTAATTTGGTAAAATAGACATCACTTTTGAATTTGGAATATCAAATTTAACTTTCGGTGAATTTTCAGAATTTTTCTAAAAACCTTCAATTTTTTATGAATAGTGAAACCACTAAGTAATAGTAAAAAAAATCGATTTTTCATTTAAATGAAATTTTACCGCTATTGTGAATTGAATTTCAAAAATATTACATACATGGTTGTCATTAGAAAGTAAAATGTGGTTCAGTGGGAAGAAAATAATTTTTGTTGAATAGTAATTTTTTACTATTATTAACTGTTATTAAATGTAATAGGGGTAATTAAGGTAAAAATAATGTTAAAATAATATAACATTACCTTGAAACATTTCCTGACCATATTGGATGAGTCATGGATGACCAAGACAATCCATCGGTCAATTTTGGGACCCCATGGAGCCACTTGGGTAAGATAATGACATTAATAACTTTTTATTTTTAGTAAAAATAAAAATGTCATAAACATGTATTGTTTTACTAAAAAAAATTAATGTGGGGTAATATATTTGATATATTTGCCTATAAATATTAATTATAAATATTAAATGATTTCATACATCATTTTAATTTTTTTATAATGTTAAGACATCAAATAAATAATATTTTTTCTGGCACAATGATGATGCAGTGTTTACATCATTAATGAATGATTTATATAAATAAGAAGATAAAAATTAAAACAATATTAAAAACATGTCCAATTATTATTGGATTATTTTATTTTGAACATGGGAGACCTTATCTTTGACCTTAATGTTTTTGGGACCTTTAGAAACCAAAAATCATTATATAATTAAATAATATTTTCAAACATTCCAAAAGAGCCCCTCCTCTCCTTTATAAAAAGCCCTCACTTCCTTCCCATTTCTCACACTTCCAATGCCCTTGGATCTTCCAAACTCTACTATAATAATCTCCCAAGATCCCTCTCTTCATCCTAGAAGCCTTACCTTAGGCATAAAGCACTTTAAAAAATCCTTTTGGTTCAAATCAAAGGGAGTTACCCGATTTAAAGGCAACGTCTTCTCTTAATTTTTTTGGTTTTATTTAACTTCTCAAACCCCCTAAAATATTTTTTTATATTTTTTTATAACAATATAATTATCCTAAATATACTATGATTTTTTTATAAGATGTATTCAAACTACACTTACACACACATCCATCAAATGGGTATAGAACATACTATTTCTGTGGATGGTGAACTACTGCCTCACGAAACGATGATTGTTCAATTATGACCTACTGCCTATCATGGTATCCAATATGATGGAACTGTATTTATATATGATATATATATATTTTATTTTTTTTATTCTTTATGTTTCATTTATAGTATACCATTATGGTTTTCATAATGGTTAAACACGACGATTTCATTTTAGGAAATGTTGACTACCGCCCCCTCAAAGTGATATGACTCATTAATGATGTATGTGGGATGTATAAAGGATAGAGATAATGATATTATATAAGATATTATAGTGTAATTATAATATACCTATGTATCATTATGTTTTAATTCCATTAAAATAATAAATATAAACAGAAGTAGAGTTCATGCGTACGTACGACTTACCGTCTCTAGGAATGGTGCATTTCATTTGTTATCTCCAAATGTTATGTACAATTATAAATACATAAAAATATTGGTTATAATATATATATATATATATATGATATCTAAATCCTTAATATAATTTTGAAGATAATGGATATTTTACCACCTGAAAAACTTGTAATTATAAGGTGTTTAATTTTGACTCAAGTACCAAATATCGACAAAACGACAGTTATTAACTTAAATGATTACATAATGTTTATAACATGGTAATAAGTGATATTAAATGAATAATAAATTTTAATTTTCATTCTTAAGAAAGTATAAATTAACTTTAGTTTATTATTCAGGAGATTAAAGAACGAACGGGTCAAGTCAAACACGAGTTAAGGGACTTCGTCTCAATGTCCTTTCATTGAGGCATATTTTGTTTTATACACATAATTATTTTATATGGTGTATAGAAACCTTTGAATTTTCATTTTATTCAAAGGGAATCCTTTTCTACAAAGTATTTTACTAAAAGACAAAAAGGATTGTTTTTATTAATTTACATTGTGACAACGACCTTTCCGCCACCACAGGTATTATTTGATCTATGGATTCCTTAACAAGCTGAAATGTTTTTTAAATGGAAAATAAATACCATACACCATTTTATGTATTCTGGTATTGAATATGGTTTTGATAATGTATTTGTTATGTCAATTTATTTAAATTATATATTGTGATTGGAATGTGGAAATTTTATCTTTTCCTTTATGTTTGTTTTATGTGTTATGAATATGTTATGGTTATTGGGAATTGTTTATTTATACGGGTTATTCCATGATAAACCTAGGGCGGGTGATCCCGATATAGCTCTCTAATACATTGGTTAATGTGATGGAGGTAAACATTAATGTTTCTCCTAAGAGACTTAGGGAACATATTGTGATGGGTATTCCAAATGTAACTCCCTACACAGTTGTGATAGATACAATATAAGTATGATATGGATTCCACAAGTAACCATTAGGATTTTTGATTACTATGTGTTATTCATAAATCTTATCTTTTCATGAGATATGTTAAAGAGATTTTGTTATGTATGTATTGATGAACTAACATTTCATTTCTCTTTTTTATAACCCTTACTGAGATTTTTATGCTCATATAATGTTTTTAATTGTTTTTCAAAAGACTTAAAGATGAATAGGGTCAAGGATGGGATCAAAGAAAAGTCATTCTATCTAAAACATGGAACTAGAAATGACTCTTTTTTTAAATATTTTTTATTTTACGAAAAATTAAAAACTGAGTAGAAGTTTCTACTTTGTAAATTTTGAGATGTAATGTAATATTTATGGCCTAATTCTCTAAAACTCTAAACCTAAAAAGATCCTCAGTGTGAATTATTCATTTAATTCAATATTATGTAATGTTTTATGGCTGGGTCCTTATATTTGGAATCATAGGATGGTTTAGAAAAATGTAAGAGTTTGGGTATTGTTAAATTAATATCCATAAATTAATATATGATAATATTGAAATTATATAGCATTTAAAGATTACCATGTTTCTTCTCCTAAGATATTTTTTTTTTCAGAATGGTTTTCTGCAGAGGAAACAGAGCAGATATGTTGGGACGACATCAGGAGGAGGACGACCTTCCAAATCAGCAACATGAGATTGTCGGAATTGGAACTGAAGACCTTTTTGCAGTAATGGAATAGTTGAATTAGGCTATAATTTCTGGTGGTATCCAAGAACGAGATCAGCTTGAACAACCACAAAGGAACATGTCAGTAGTGGAGCATTTCATGAAGCAGAATCCCCCATCATTTAGAGGATCATCTGAACTTTTGCTAGACGAAGGGTGGATTAAAGCATTAGAAATTCTATTGATGTCATGGGGTGTTTATAACATCAAAATCTTATTCTATCTTATTACCGTTTTGAAGGTGAAGCAGATCAGTGGTGGTCGATGTTGAAAATATCAGGGACAGTGAGGATATTGATGCACTTGATTGGGATGAATTCAAAGTTATTTTCCTTGAGAAATATTTTCCTCTGGTGGTTCTACATAGGATAGAAAGAAATTCCTATAATTGAGGCAGTTGGATGACTCAGTGGCTTCTTATGAAGAAAAATTCACTCGACTGGAAAGGTATGCTCAAATTTCATACAAGATCATGATAGTAAAATCAACCAGTTTTACTCCAGATTAAATCCAAAGTATCAGAGTTCTTTAACTTCTCGTGAGTTCAAAAGTTATGAAAAACTTGTTTGATGTGTGGAGAAGGTGGAAATGTTGTTTGACGATGATCAAGTGTTCTTTGAAAAACAACATAATAAGAGGTCAAGGTGGTTGGCGGAAGGAAAGAACTCTTCAAAAAATTCTGATGGTATGAAACTTAAGTTTACAGTTTCTGAAAATTGTGGTAAAAAGCATGATGGGGGATGTTTTTTGAATCCTAGTAAGTGCTAAGAATGCAGTAAAATGGTATATAAGGCTCATAATTTCACTAAAAATGATTAGGGTAATTGTGAGACAAAATCTGATTTACAATCAGTAAGATATATTAAGTGCAATGAAATAGGTCATTAAGAAAATGAGTGTCCGATGAAGAACTCAACTGAGGAAAGCATTAAGACTACAAGAAGAAAGGTGTGGGTAAATACTTTGCAACTACTTCAGCATATGTTGGTCCATCAAATTAAGTAGTATCTGGTACACTATTGTTTTTTCATATTATTCCAATGTGTTGTTTGATTCAGGGTCTACAGACTCTTTCATTTATGATAAATTTTCTAATAAATTGTGAATTCCACCTCAAGATATGAATCGTGACCTTATGGAAAAAACACCTGGAGGAAATGTTGAGACAAAAATAATTTATAACAACCTTCCTGTCCTTGTGTGTGAAAAAACTATACCTACAATCCTTCTTTTTTTCCCTCAAGTGGAGTTAGATGTTATTATGAGTATGGATTGGCTTTTTTTATCATGCTAAGATTGACTGTAGAGCTAAAGAGGTTTCTTTTTAGAAAGATATTCAGTTTGTGTACAAGAATGAACCCTTAAATTTGATAACATATCAGGAAGCTGAGAAACTAGTAAAATATGGAAATAAATATTACCTAGCACATATTGTTGAAAACAAAGGAACTATTCAAATTAATGATGTTCCATTGAGAAATGAGTACCTTGATATTTTTCCAAATGAGTTTCATGGTATTATACCCAATCAGGAAGTTGAATTTATTGTTGACTTAATTCCGGATGGAAAGACAATTTCAAAACCCCCTTATCGAAAGGATCAAATTAAACTTTTCAACTTAAATAAGCAATTGAAGGAGTTTTTAGATAATGGTTTCATTCGACCTAGAACATCAACATGGGGTACTCTTTTCTTGTTTGTTAAAAAGAAAGATGGTTCAATGAGACTTTTCATTGATTATAGAGCATAAAATAACATCACTATTAAGAACACGTATCCTTTTCCTCATATCGATGAATTGTTTTATTAGCTCTAGGGAGATTAGTATTTTTCAATGATTTACATGAGGTAGGGGTACCATCAGTTGAAAGAAAAAATGCAGAAATTCCAAAGACCATGTTTCGTACTAGATATGGCCATTATGAATTTGTAGGTATTCCTTTTTGTTTAACCAATGCACCTGTTGTATTCATTGATCTTATGAATATAATTTTCAATGAGTTCTTGGATAAGTTTGTGGTTGTGTTCATCGATGATATGTTGGTTTTTTCCAAAAGTAAATGGGAACATGAAATTCATTTAGGGGTTGTCTTGTAATCCTTAAAAGAAATGAAACTATATGAAAAATTCTACAAGTGTGGTTTTTGGTTACAAAAAATTTCTTTCCTTGCTCACACTGTTTCAAAAAATGGGATAACTGTTGATCCTTCTAAAACAAAAGTTGTTGAAGAAGGGCCAACACCTACAAATAAAACTGATATTTGTTGTTTTCTTGGTTTGACAGGTTATTAATAGAGGTTGGTTGAGAATTTTGGCATGGTTATCAAGTCCAATGACTAAATTAACTCAAAAAGGTGTTTAGTTCATTTGGAAAAAATAATGTGATGATTGTTTTTATGAATTGAAATGAAGATTGGTGAATGATCTAGTTTTGGAATTACCTTCCAGAGATAGTGAATTTGTTATCTACATTGATGCTTCATTGAATAAACATGGTTGTGTCCTTGTGCAGAATGATTAGGTAATTGATTATGCTTTACTTCTGTTGAAACCTCACGAGTTAAATTACCCTACACATGATTTGTAATTTGTTGTTGTTGTTTTTTGCTTTAATATTTTGGAGGCATCATCTGTATGGAGTAAAATGTGAAATATATTCTGACCAAAATATTTTGAAGTATATATTTAGTCAGAAATAATTTAAAATGATATAGAGGAGATGGCTGGAATTAATCAGGGATTATGATTGCACGATCCTTTCCCATCCGGGAAAAGAAAATAAAGTGGTAGATGCTTTCAGTCGAAAAAGTAATTAGTCATTAACCATGATACGTTTGGAATAAGATACTCTGGTTTTTTATTTGCTTAAATTTGGCATAGAAGTTGTTGGTGGTGAAAGTTCTTTGGTTTTGTTTCAGGTGTCAGTGAGATCATCTCTATCAGACATAATTAAGAAAGTGCAGAAGGATGACTATGAGTTGCAGAAAAAGGTAGAGTTAGTTCAGAAGGGTCAGTTTCCTGAATTTATCATTGACAATGATTGAGTTTTAAGGTTTAGAAAGAGATTATGTGTGCCCTATGATTCACAGTTGAAGAATGAGTTGTTATGTGAAACTCATATTTCTCTATTTTCAGTTCATCCAAGCAGTACAAATATGTACAAAGATCTTCGAGAGTATTTCTGTAACAACCCAAGATTTTATAAGATATATTCTTTTTAATTTCATTCATATCTTCTGTTGTACGATACACCAAGATTATCTTGCGCTATACGCAACACCATATTAGCTTGCAGTATACGCAACACTAATCTTGGATCGTGTTACAAACAATTTCAAGTTTGTTTGATAGTAATTATTCTACGCAAAAATGAGTGTGTATATATATATATATTCAATTTATAAATGAAATATGGTTGGATTTTTTTATACTCAACAACAAAGGAGTCTTTCACTATATGCTACCCTGACTTGGCTTGCATTACACGCAATCACGACGTTCTTCGATAGCGTGTGTTGTACGCAATACCGGGTTTCACTAAACAACGATATATGGTTATAATATTATTTTAAACTAGCCTTTATGAATAGTATTAACTAAATTTTGAAATTTATAACATTATTACTCATCTTACACATTTTATAGAACATGGTATGAGAACAAAATAAATTCTTTCGGGTAAAATAAGTATTCTTCAAAAAATGCAGTTTTGTCGCCTTTTCATGGCGCACCCATTTTAAATATAATTTTTGAAAGGTTTATAAGTTAAATTTTACAAAATAAACTTCTTCTTTGGAATCAGGATATAAAAATTTACATTGGATAATGTTTTGATATTTTTCTGATAACTTTCATATTTTAATGAATAGTAAAAACACGCTATATTTTAATTAAAAACAACTCTTTTCATTGTAATACTTTATATGGTTAAATTATAATATTTAATGGTTTTATAGAATAAATAGAATATATTTTTACCATCTAATATAATGTATGTCATTAGCATTGATTTTACATTGAATTCGTAGGTTAAATCAATTCAATCTTTTGCAATGTTTTAAACAAACACCTGTTTTCATTCGACCATGGGATTAATTTTAATTTAATTTCTTCAACTTCTGTGTATTGAATTTGAAAAAATGGATTCCATATTTGGAATCAGTGGGTTCAAATTATGTTAATAGGCTACTTTTTATTTTTGGTAATTTGAATAGTAACTACGGTAAATTTTATTTACCATAGTTAAAGGTAAATCGGGTAATTATGGGTAAATATAATATTATAAAAATACCCTAACACATGGAAAAATTCTATTGAATGGATAAAAGTCGACCCATATCACCTATGGTTCGGATTATATTCATTTTATGGACTTTTAAACATGAAAATAATTTAATTATTATTAAAAGCAAAGAAAGTGACAACATGTCACTCTCTTAAATCTTATAAGTATAATAATTTTAATTTAGTGATAAAATTCACAAAACTTAGAACATGAATAGTCTCCAAAAATCTAATAAAATTATATACATCATGATAATTTATTTAGAATTTTTAGGTATTAAATAATTGTCATTCATGGTGATACATTAATGATGCAGAAATTATTTATTAAGTGAAAAATCAGTAATATAGTTTTTATTGAAATAATAATACCCATTAAAAGGCCCCCAAACCTGACCAAAACTTATCCTTAGAGTATATCTACATCATAATCATCCAATGTCCTAATATATTACCATTTGGAGTCTCATAAAAGTGATTATGACACTTATATTGTTTTATTTTAAATAATGTCAATGTTGTCACCTTCATAATTTAATAAATATAACATTTTAAAAGTTGGGTGTTTTAGAACCTAAATCCAACTAAATGTATTCTTATGAAATATATGAGATTTATATTCATCATAGTATTTTATTTTTAATTTTTATGCAACAAATAAGTATATTTATCAATTATACGAAAATGTTGTAGTAATTATTTTATTAAGAGAAATATCAAATAAATGGTTTTACAAATAGTAAAATAAATATTATATGAACTATTTAATGTACTCCACTAATTTTCTAGATTACTATGACATGATAGGATCCTATTAAATATTTTATTTTGAATATATCCTCTGTGTGGATTTTATTTAAATTCCAATAAATGAATAGTGTCAAAATTGACACTCGTTATTTTATTAACATAACATATTATTAAATTGTTTAAAAATCACAAAAATATTTAAAAATTATAAATTTAAATTTATATAGTCTAAAATTTCATAAATGTTTTAAATATGGATAATTTACAGCACATAAGTAATTATTTATTACAATCTAAAATTTAGAATCTTATTACCACAAATAAAATTTAATAGATTAAATAAGGATAAATCAAGTTGATAATGTTTAAAATAAATTCCCTACATGTCTAAATTTTATTGGTTGATGATATTAAAACACTATATCATCTAATCTTAGAATATTATTCATTTTTTGAGGTTTTTATGTGGCGTTAGATTTATTATAAATTAATATTTTTAAGATTTCCAAAGGTACCCCTCTCCTCCCTTATAAAAAGGGAACCCCTTCTCACTTCTCTTCACACCCTTTTGAGCCCTGAATCTTGGACAACCCCCACCCATTTATCTTATCCACTTCCCGAGAAACATTATGGAGGTTTTGTTCTTCTCAAAAGGCCAACTCTACTTCCTTAAGAGAAGGCTTAAAGGAGGTGCGTCGAAGAAGAGGTAATCTCTTCTTCCGATTCCTTCAAGTTTCTTTCTTATTCTACTTCTTCTTATTTAGTTGTCTCATTATAAATTAATAACATCAGTATTAATTATATACTGATATGTTATTATATATATTAAACAACCCTATTTCACCTTCTATCCGTCCTACGGAAAACAAAATCACCGCGTGTGCGTACGTATAGAATACCGTCTCCACGCCATGGTGTAATCTGTTTTCGACCACCACCTTACTTGGATGGGTATAATGGTGTAAATAAATAACTATATATGATTATTTTAAAGTGATATTGATTTTGAAATATGATACATAAGCTTCAATACAGTTCCACGATCATGGGAATGATATCATCGCTCGTGCGTATGTACGGACTACCGTCTCCACGATGCGATGAGATTCATTATCCATGTTAACCATTCATGAATGATTATAAAGTATATATAATGAATATTAATGAGATATATGACATAATAATGATAATGTATTTATGTATGTATATATATATTTCATCTACTTAATTCCATTCAATTCAATAAGGAAACGAAAACAACGTTCATGCGTACGTACGGCCTACCGTCTCCATGAACGGTGTATTTAATTCCATTTATCAATCTATCATATATATGTATATGCTGAATATTTATTATATATAAATCATGTTTTACATTCTGAAATTATGGAAATCAGGATATAGGTAATAATATCAAGAACAACAAGTCGAAACACGTACGATTTTACCCAAAACGCTGCTTTAACATGGATTTACAAAAGAACGGGAAATATAAAGTCATAAGTGAACCATATATGATATCATAACAATGAATATGATTCTGTAATAAGTAAATCACATTATTTAAATCATTATACAGTAGGTTCGGATACATACGAATCATATCGATCATAAGGTAAAGGATAATTTATCAATCTCATTTTTATCCGAGATAGTTTATTCATAAGTTTTTACTGGGGTTATCTTTATCATCCAAACCCATGTTTTCTAAAACAAATTCATGTATGTTTAAAGTACTTTTTACCCATTTTTGAATTTTACTACATGGTATGTAAGGAACATTTTTTTTACTATACGAGGTACTTTTTTATTTTTCTGACAAAAGTACGAGGAGATTGTTATTTTTAACTTATACGGCGTGAATAGATTTTTACAGTTTTATAAAGCCGTATTTTCATGAAGCTACCTCCAAAATATTTCATGACTATTTTCAAAAAAAATCCTTTTCTTTTAAACTTTCATGACATTTTTTGAAAAGAAAAATATTTTGAAGAAGAAAGGATATTTTCCTCAAGAATTCATTTCATGTGTTTTATCAAAACCATTTTCCATATAAGATGACATTATTTCAGATGTTTATGTTTCAAGTATAATGTCTCTATGATTTACATGGTTTCACTTTTCTTATAATGAAATGATATCCATTTTTTTATATGGATTATGTGATGATAGGATGATGTTTATGAAACCCATTTTATTCTTTGGGTTATGATGAATGATTTATGTTTATTTTGTGGAACAAGTAAGAATGATTTCATTATGAGATGGGTGGGACATATATATCCCTCCAATGCATTGGGTAAATATTTATATCTCATGAGATAGACATGGCTGAAATGGTAAGTTAATCTGGTTCAGCAATACAGGACTGGAACGAGGAGTGAACTCGATTCAGAAAGGGACTTTGTCCACTAAGATGGTCTTGGAAAAAGTGCCTTGGCTACTATGGAAATAATTACATGTGCTTAATGGATGCCACAATTACATGTTTTATTCCCATGCTATTTTATAAAGATTGATGTTCCATTATGATAGATGCCTTACGTACTTACAAGATTTATGTCTTTGCTCAATATTTTGATGTTTAAACATTATGTTTAGGTTTTTAAGTTCAATGGTATATGGTTTGTTTTATTTTATCCATGCTTACCCTTACTGAGCATTTGAGATCAACTTTTATATTTTTTCTTTTCCCCAGGATTTAAATAAAGGTTTTAGGTAAGAAAACAAAAGGGGAAGATCTTTATGGGAGATGTTGAAGATCTTTCACCATGATTAGAAGATTATTTTTCTAAGTTTCCAAAGACACTAAACTATTATGGTCCTTTGGTGTCTGTTTTTGTTATGTATTAAGTATTCCGCAAAAGTAATGCAATGTCCATGTACTTCATGATTTTGATCTCTACAGTCGGTATCAGAGGAAAGGTTTAGTTAACCTTTGGAAACTAGGATGCGAAAACATTAGTGAGATCCCTAGAGATATTTCTAAGGTATGTCTAGGGATGTCCCTAAGGAGAAGTATACGTATAGGATATAGTCCTAGAACCATGGTAACGATCTTATAATTTAACCTAAGATGTTAGATATGATGGTACTCCCCCTTTACTATATTGTTTTCCCTAGTATGATTTTTTCCTCTCACACTATTCTTTTTGGGTTTTAGAAAATGGCTGGAAATAGGAAGATTTACGATAATGGAGGATATGATGGACAATAGAATGATATTATTCGCGAGAAACCAAATGAAACGGGATTTGGAAGTCCAAACATCGTTATTATGCCTAATCAGCAATCTCATAATATGATCAATAATCTCAACTTTGGAAAGTTTCCCGACTCAGATAATAAGAGAAAGATGGAGTTTCATGATGATCATAGAGGAAAGAAAGTTCAATTTCCCTCATGTAAATCATGTGGGAAGAGGAATCAGGGAGATTGTTTCAAAGGAACTGGAAGATGCTTTGGGTGTGGGAAATGAGGACACAAATCCAGTAAGTGCAAAGGAAACGGTTCATTTAACACCATGGACAAGGATAATGGTATTGCTACGACATCAACAATGATTAGATGTTTTAAATGTGGAATGTATGGGCATTATACAAACCAATGCCCTAAGGGAAAATCTCATGAAGAGAATAAGCATGGTCATATGGGTAGTATTTATGTGGATGATGATGAAGAGACTACAAATTAAATATGAGATGAAAAAAATGATGAAGCTCAATCAGTGGTTTAAGAATTTAGTGGAATGATTGTATGTTTATCCATAATAATGTATGGTACTATGGAATAAATAATCATCTAAGGATTGTTACACTATTTTTTTTCTAAAGTATTTGAAACTATATGTTTAATGGTACTGGTAACCATGAAAGGTTATTCATATATTTTTGGAAAGAAGATGATATGTGCATAATGAATGGATAATGAAAAAATGAAATGAGCTCATGATTGATATAAGGACTAAGTGATATCATGGTTTGAGTATATAGAATTTTTGGGATTTTTGTATGTGGAAAGAATTAATTTTTTATAGAATTCATGTTTTCACTAAGGTTTAATGGGTATTCATTTTTCAAGAGAATACATGATTAAGGTATTCACATGTTTGAAATGTGACCAAGAAGATATATCGTATAAATGATGGTATTCACATGCTTGTTATGTGACCTTTCAAGTAATCATTTTCTTTATACTATGAGATTGAACATATGTATTTTGGATAAGCCTAATGATTGGGTTGGATTATGTTGGACACAAGTTAGTATTGTTTAAGGCTAGAAATTTTTTCGATATTATTGTTGGAATGTCATAATAATGTAATTTTAGAAAAAGCACAACCTGCAGGATGGGAGACTACCGGTCGCGTCGGACAAGGCTGTGGAAATCGAACCCACAACGGAAGTGTGACTGGCCTTTATCGCATACCAATGGCCTTCAAGAAGTCCCCGGTTTGTAGAAACTAGTTTTATTTTATTAAGTGGTATAATAGATTAAGTATAAGTTCATTTTTGGAATCGTATATGATTAACCTCACCATATATGGACTTATGTATATTTGATAACTTTTGCTAACCTTTTGTTTGAAACAGATGGAATGACCCATCATTCTATCACATGATCTGCTAACACTTCACGAATAACAGATTCATTTCTTTAAGAGATGAAGTGGAAATTGTTCAAAGCAAGAACAATAGTGATATTGTACCAAAATCAAGTAAGTATTTCTTCTAATTCAGAATTTTCAAATTTAGGGAAATGATATTGAAAACCAAAAATGTTGTCATAGTGCTCTTATATATGATGAATTAAATGGTACCTTAGATCATCAAAAATTTATGGCTTTGTGATTGATGGATTTTTCATTACCATGTTCTCTACCACTCTCCATCACAACTTGATGGTTAGATTTTTCTTCCATATCCAAATTTTCACCTATTATCTCCTATATAGAAACCCAGTGATGAGCTACTTTGGGTAATCATTACATTTCATACTTTAGTTTTTAAAATTAATTTTTTGTATTCTTTTTTACGATGTGGGTTTCTATGAATAGTAAACGATTTATAACCCCGATGAATTTTGAGGGCCAAATTCATTTTAAGGGGGGTAGAATGTAACATCCCGATATTTTATAAGATATATTCTTTTTAATTTCATTCATATCTTATGTTTTAAGATACACCAAGATTATCTTGTGCTATACGCAACACCGTATTAGCTTGCAGTATACGCAATACTAATCTTGGATCGTGTTACACACAATTTCAAGTTTGTTTGATAGTAGTTATTCTACGCAACACTGGGTGAATATATATATATATTCAATTTATAAATGAAATATGGTTGGATTTTTTTATACTCAACAACAAAGGAGTCTTGCACTATACGCAACCCTGACTTGGATTTCATTACACGCAATTGAGACCTTCTTCGATAGCGTGTGTTGTACACAATATCGGGTTTCACTAAACAACGATATGTGATTATAATATTATTTTAAACTGGCCATTTTGAATAGTATTAACTAAATTTTGTATTTTATAACATTATTATTCATCTTACACATTTTCTAGAACAAGGTATGAGAACAAAATAAAAATTTTCATGTAAAATAAGTATTTTTCAAAAAATACAGTTTTGTCGCCTTTTGATGGTGCACCCATTTTAAATATAATTTTGGAAAAGTTTATAAGTTAAATATTAAAAAATAAAATTCTTATTTTTAATCAGGATACAAAAATTTTCATTTGATAAAGTTTTGATATTTTTCTGATAACTTTAAAATTTTAATGAATCGTAAAAACACGCTGAAACGCACGGCCGATTGTCGCCTATCGACCGGTCAAAGTTCCGGTGCTCTGCTAATGTGTATAGCAGCACTCGGGTCGAATCCTCGGCGATGATACTTTGTAGTAGTTGTTTGTTTTTAGTTGATTGTATTTTGATTAGGTGGGTTTGTTGCAGAGCTTAATTGAAATGATTGATTGACTATAATTGATTTAACAAATTGATAAATATTGGGGTGAGTTCATTATTAGGGAGTTAAGCTTGTGATATCTTTGAGCTTTGCTTTATATTGCATTTAAATTAACACCCACTTCACAAGTTGACGTCGATTAGAATTCCTAAGTGTTAAAGCTTTAATCCAAGCCTTAAATTAACTAGGATTCTAAAATTAATCAGTACTTGTTTATGGTAGTGTATTTATGGTTCCAATAATCCATGGAAACCACATTCTAAACAAAATATGTCATTAATCCATGACATATTAAGTCCAACATACACAATGTTAAATTAACGAATACTCATCGAGCAAATACTCTCAATCACTTAACATCCCTAAATTTTGACTCACCCCAATGAGATATTTACTCAAACATTTGGTTGTTTGATATTCTGGTTATAATACTTATGATGATAAATTAATAATAGAAGAAAAAGAAAGGGATTAGAAAAGAGTGGTACGTTGAACACACACACACGAACAATGATGATAATTAAAAACAGATTTTCGATTGAATGAGGAAGAAAAAAAAGGGAAAGGGATTCAACTGAATTTAAACTATTTTAATAACATTAATATTAAAATACAGAAGTTGGAGGATAATAAGAGATATTGAAGAAGAAACTTGCATTAAAACAGAATTACAAAAGAAAGGACTTACAAAATTACAAAAATAAAAAACACAAAAGTGAAAATAAAGAGAGGAGGAAAGGTCTCTCAAGTGAAAAATTGAGTATGGCAGGTCCTCCCAAGCCTTTGGAAAAGCTTTGGTCGTTCCAATATGATCTCATCTCTTCTGAAATGCCAACCCCTATCAAGGAGAGAAGGGGAGAGTATTTATAGCCCAAGAAGTGGACTGTTTGCATTCCTAATCTGTCCCTCCACTTACATCGCCAATTTGGCTATTCAGAGAGCCGAATATCCAAATATCTCCTTCTTCAAAGTTGTAGATACTAAAGTTATCCGACTACTGTAAAAATATGGAGGCATTTGGATAAGTGGAGCCAAAGTTATGGCGGTTTTATTAAACAAAGGTAAACTGTCCATTTCTATCCATGCTTTTTCGATGGCCAAAATGTGAATGGATTTTGGAACAGGAAGATGCCTTCAAATCCGAATGACTTATTCAACAAAGTCGGCCACCTATATCTCCTCTTTCCCACTGAAAAATCTCAGCTCGATTTTATGCTTACATCATGAGATATGTCGTGAATAGTATACTGATGTTAATTCTCGGACAGAATGGTGGGCTGGACTTCAAAGCTTAATTTGGGCCCCTTGTACTTGGATTTTGGACATGAACTTTTTATCCAGGATGACATGTAGTGTCCCCCGAACTATGGTGGAGAGTTAATGTTTTTGGACTTCTTTATTGAGCCCAGTAAATCAATCTTCAAGGCTGGTCCAGTTTGTTCACAGATTCCTTGGTCTTGTTTGTGAGGACCATATGACCCTTCAAATGGCAGAATTGGATCATGGTTCCTTCTAATGAAATGTTTTATATTGAAAGTAGAATCCTAAAAAACAAGAACCACAAAATTTGGATCAGTATAGTGACATTTATAATTAAAACATTAAACTGACTCAATTGGACTACTTCTAAAAATGCTCAAATATTATACTTAATATTAAAACATTAATATTTCACAAAAATTATGCACATTTCATATAAAATAAGTAAAGGGGGAATATAATAAGTCATGGAAATATTAATAACATCAACTCCCCCACACTTAGATTTGCGCGTGTCCTCATGTGCAACAAATATTAAAACATGACAAAATCATTTTCACTCACCAACAAATATTAAAATTTTGTTTTCTCCAATCAGGGGAGGTTTAGACTATTTCACTCATTCCATATTGAATTCCATCACAAATTTGGTTCAAAATAACGCATCAGAAACAATTCATTTTTTCATGTTCAAGGTTTGAATTGGAAAATGTAGGCACTCAAAACTTACTCCTCTCAAGATGATAAAAATGTATTTTAGGAGGTTCACTCATTCACCAACAAAAAGTGAAAATCAAGAGTTTGTAAGAGCTCTCAGCTTCCATTCCCGAATATAATGTGTACAAGAATCAAGAGGTCTTTTAAGGGGTTTTTCAGTGGCTATGGGATGGTAGGTATATAATTTCCAAAGGAAAAGAGGGGTTAAAAACACCAACATGGAAAAATCAATGCACATTGTTTTTGAAATTTGATTTGAAAGGAAATAGAAACACATATTTACAAGGGCATGAATGTGTGATGAATGAAAAGTGAGGGAGATAGAAAATGGAATAGGGTGAGATGATGGAATATGTACAACATGGAAGACTTCCAATAATGACACAATACAAGATGATTCAAGTGTTCTTTTTTTTCTCTTTTTGATCTTTTTTTTCGAAAGTTGTGCTTGAAACAAGTCTCACAGTCATCTCCCAACCCATGTTTGATCTTCTCATGGAACTAATTTTAGTAGTTATAACACGATCAAAGGTTGATGATGAATGATTTTTGACCCACCCAAGACACAACCCATTCCTTTTTTTTCATTTTTTTTAATATAATTTTTTTCCATTTTTTTGAACACTTTTCAATGACTTTTGTACAAATAAAAATTACACATATACACCCCAAAGCTCACAGAATTACAACCTCTCTCCCACACTTGAATGGATGCTTGCCCTCAAGCATATGATGACACATTGGAAATCAATGAAAGTACGCCCAAAAATGAAGTCCATTCCCCCCACACTTAAATTTCAATAAATTGTACAATGAAAATCCATGAAGATGTTGGGTGGGAAAAGGTATTAGGCTTGTAATGTGGCTATCAAAATAAAGGTTTTCATAGTCTCAAAGGGGCTTTCAAAAGTAGGATCAATGTAAGGGTAACGGGAGGCTATTTGGCTATTCTGATTCTCATGTGGCTTAGAAAATGCCTCTATCATATTAATGCACACAAAAGATGGAAATTCAGCTCGAAGTTCCATAAACTCAAGACTCACAATCAGTGGTGAAGACACACAATGAAAAAGATGGCCATAGATGACCTTGGAATGAAGGCTAATGTTATTCCTCACGGTAGGGGAAAAGCATTTTCCAAATCAAAAATTGATCATTCAAAATGTGTTGGTTTTGACACAAAATTCTTTATCCAAATTCATGATGAAAATAAAAAAATTTTGAGATGAAAATATGTCTGTTAACTCCCCAAAATGGTTGGACAAAATTTCAAAACTCGATGGTGAGTAAGCATGACTCTTTTTTTGTAATTTTTTATGTAATTGTGTTTTTTGGTTTTTTTTAGTTTTTAAGGTTTTTTTTAAAATACACACCCACACAAGAAAGATAAAAAGAAAGGGTTTGATGAATAAAGTGGTAAAAAAATGAAGGAGAGAGGAAGAAGAAGAAAGAGGTAGAGAGAGGAAGAGATAGAGAGAGAGTTAAAGGGAAAGAGGTGCCCCCTGGTTTGGATTTGGCGGGTCTCCATCCAGTGGTGGTTCTATTGAAGTGGATGGGGTTTCGATGGAAGTCGACGTGGTTCTTGGATTGTGAGACCTCTCATGGTTATGCTTTAACCGATGTTCGTTAACCGTGATTGTCCTTTTGGAAGAGGGGTCTTGGACTTGCACTGCACCAAATGGGTAAACGTTAGTAATAACAAAAGGACCTTCCCAACGAGAATTAAGCTTACCTGGGTGAAGTCGAAATCGAGAATTGAAGAGCATTACCTTTTCACCTTCATGAAATACCTTTCGAATAATGTGCTTGTCATGGAGTGACTTTGCATTTTCTTTGTAGATAATAGAGTTCTCATACGAATCAAGTCGAAACTCCTCCAATTCAGTCAACAGCAACAATCTTTCTTCACCAGATTTTTCACAATCAAAATTACAAGTTTTGACAGCCCAAAATGACTTATGTTGGATTTCAACTGGTAAATGACAGGATTTACCAAAAACTAGCCTAAATGGAGACATCCCAATGGGTGTCTTATAGGCTGTTCGATAGGCCCAAAGTGCTTCACCAAGTCTATCGGGCCAGTCTTTTCTTGTGGGCTTAACAATTCTTTCAAGCACTCTTTTCACTTCTCTGTTAGAAAGTTCAGCCATTCCATTTGTTTGAGGGTGATATGCAGTGGATGTTTTATGTACAACCCCATTCTTTTTCAAAAGTGACTCCATGGTTCTATTACAGAAATGAGTTCCTAAGTCACTTATCAAAGCACGTGGTGTTCCGAATCGATGGAAGATATGGGTTTTGAGGAACTCACTCACAGTTTGAGCATCATCTTTCCTAGTGGGTTTGGCCTCGACCCACCTAGAAACATAGTCAACAGCAAGGAGAATGTAGGATAATCCATTGGAAGGGGGAAAAGGTCCCATGAAATCGATGCCCCAAACATCGAAAAGCTCACAGAAGATTAATGGCTTTTGAGGCATTTCGTTTCTTTTGGAAATTGTGCCAAACTTTTGGCAAGTGGGACATGATTGACAGAACTCGTGTGAGTCCTTGAAGAGTGAAGGCCAAAAGAAACTAGAATCTAGGACCTTTTGAGAAGTCCTTTGTGGTCCAAAGTGACCACCTCCAGGCATTGAGTGGCAGAATTCCAAGATGGAGGATTGTTCAGTTTCATCAACACATCTCCTAATTACCATGTCAGCCCCAGTTTTCCAAAGTTTATTATCTTCCCAAAAATAATGCTTTGAATCACTTTTCATCTTTTCTTTTTGTTCTTTTGAAAAATATTCTGGGAAAACACCAGAAACCAAGTAATTGACAATTGGGGCATACCATGGTAACTTTGGAGTGAGAGATGAGAGGTGTTCAGTTGGAAATTCAGGATCAATTATTTTAGAATGAGAAGAATTAGAAATTCTACTCAGGTGGTCAGCCACATGGTTTTCTTTTCCAGATTTATCTATTATCACAAGGTCAAACTCTTGGAGCATTAAAATCCATCTTATTAGCCTTGGTTTGGAATCACTTTTCTTAAGTAAGAACTTTAATGCTGAGTGGTCCGTGAAGATGATGATTTTTGCACCTAAGAGATAGGGCCGGAATTTATCCAAGGAAAAAACCACAGCTAAAAGTTCTTTTTCAGTCACATTGTAGTGTGATTGAGTTTCATCCAATGTTTTTGAGGCATAAAAGATGACATGAGGAATGTTTTCTCTTCTTTGACCAAGAACAGCCCCAATGGCCCTATCAGAAGCATCACACATCAATTCAAATGGTAAGGACCAATCTGGGGGTTGGATTATTGGAGAATATGTGAGAGTAGATTTGAGTTCAATGAAGGCTCTCTTGCAAGCCTCATCAAAATTGAATGTGACATCATTTTGAAGTAAACGAGTGAGTGGGAGGGAAATCTTGCTGAAGTTCTGAATGAATCGCCGATAGAAACCGGCATGACCAAGGAAGGACCAAATGTCTCGAACTGATTTGGGTTTAGGAAGTGATTGGATCACCTCAATTTTGGCTGGATCAACTTGGATACCCTCTTGAGAAATTATGTGCCCTAGAACAATCCCATTTGAAACCATGAAGTGACATTTTTCAAAATTCAGCACAAGGTTGCACTTGACACACTTTTAAAGGACCAAAGAGAGTGAATGTAAGCAAGATTCAAATGACTCGCCATAAATAGTAAAGTCATCCATGAAGACCTCCATGAAATTCTTAATGAATTCAGAAAATATACTCATCATACACCGCTGAAATGTTGCAGGAGCATTACAAAGGCCAAAAGGCATTCGCCTATAGGCATAGGTTCCAAAGGGGCAAGTGAATGTGGTCTTTTCTTGGTCTTAAGGTGCGATTGGAATTTGGAAGTAGCCGGTGTAACCATCAAGAAATCAATATTGTGACTTTCTGGCCAATATCTCAAGCATTTGGTCAAGGAAAGGAAGTGGGTAGTGATCTTTTCGTGTTTCAGCATTCAATTTGCGATAATCGATGCACACACGCCATTTGTTTTTCACTCGAGTTGTGACCACTTCTCCATGTTCATTTGTGACAACTGTTATCCCACCCTTCTTAGGAATGACTTGAATTGGACTAACCCATTCACTATCAGAAATTGGGTAGATAATACCAGCTTGAAGAAGCTTGATAATCTCTTCCCTAACTACCTCAAGTATGAGTGGATTGAGTCTTCTTTGAGGTTTCCTAATTGGTTTGGATGATTCCTCTAGATGGATGTGATGCATGCAAAGGGCGGGGTTGATTCCTGGAATATCCTCTAGGGTCCAACCTAAGGCATTTTTGTTTTCCTCTAACACCTGAACAAGTTGGGACTCCTCAGTTTCAGAAAGTGAAGCAGAGATAATGACTGGGTAGGAGGGATCATGGAAAAGGAATGCATACTTGAGGTGTGAAGGAAGTGGTTTTAGATCAGTTTCATCCTTGATTTGAGAGCTAGACAAGTTAGGAGTAGGAGAAGGGATTCCAGATGGGTTTGGATCATTTTCCTCAACACTGTCCAAGGTGGAGCAGTATAGATCAGAGTTGATGTGGGATTCAAGAGAGTTTTCAAGTTACTCTAGATTGATGGAGTCTATGAATGAGAGGTCCACGTCAACTTCACCATTTATGACTTTGTTAATCATGGTGCAGATTTCACAAGATCCTTTATCATTAGAACATGAAGAACATGGTGGATTGGGGTTCGATTGAATCTTAGAAGTGTCCTCAAAAGCATGGATTGAGAATGCAGAGTGATCCTCAGATGGGTATCGCATGGCTTGGAAAATGTTCAACTTGACCAGTTGGTCACCGAATTCCATGGATAAGATGCCTGAATGGACATCAATCTTGGTTCTCGCAGTCATGAGGAATGGTCTTCCTAGAATTAGGGGAGATGGAGAAGAGGTCGTCTCACCTTCCATGTCAAGGACATAGAAATCAGCTGGGAAGATAAGATCATTGACCCGAACAAGAACATCCTCAATTATCCCCTCAGGACTGGCAGTGCTTCGATTGGCTAATTGAATGACAACACCCATTGGGTGCAAGGGACCTAGACCAAGGTTGGAGAAAATGGATTTGGGCATGACATTTATTGAGGCTCCAAGGTCTATGAGTGCATCATCAAAGTTGGAACTCCCTATTTGACATGGAACCGTGAAGGTCCCTGGATCTTTGCACTTCATGGGAATGGACTGTTGGGTTGAAACATTTTCAATGTTCCTAAGTTGCCTCTTATGGGTGCACAATTCCTTAAGAAACTTAGCATACTTAGGGATTTGTTTGATGGCATCTAAGAGGGGGATGTTCACTTCAACACGTCTAAACATGTCAAGCATTTCAGGATCAGGTTCAAAGGACTTCTTAGGCTTGGAGATGGCTTGAGGAAAAGGAATTGGGTTCCTTAGAGGAATGGAAGGAGTTGAAGGAGTGGATTCAAGTTCCTTTTCCAGCTTTTTGTTCTTTTCATTTTCTAGATCAACATCGAAAGGGGAGGTAGAGCTATCAGCATGGGGCATAGCAATTTGTTTTCCTGATCTAAGTGCAATTGCACTTACATTACCCTTAGGGTTGGGTAATGGTTGAGCTGGGAGTTGGGATGAATTGGATGGTTGTTGCTGGCTAAGGTGGGATGCAAGTTGACCTATTTGGGTTTCAATGTTCTTGAGGCTAGAATGGGTGAAGGAAGCAAGATCCTCTACAGCAATTTCCCATGGTTGTTTAGAAGAAGAGGCTTGTCCCAAATTGGGTTGGCCTTGATTTTGGTTCTTGGGAAAGCGATTTTATTGGGTGGGGAATTGGGAAGGCTCGTTAGGATAGTGGAATCCAGGAAGAGGATTTTTCCTTTGGGGTTGAGGAACAAAAGGATAAGGTTGATGGATGTTACCACCACTTTGACCATATTGGAACTGGTTTGGATTTTTATGAGGGAACTGAGGAGGATGAGAAATGGGATTACCATACCTCAGAGGTGGGTTAAAGGTAGAAGAGAAGGGCTCAGAGTGGGGTTGGTTGAAGTTTCTAACAAACTGACCTGATTGTTGAGGGTTGAAGTTTCGCTGAGCATATGCCGCATTGAGCTCCATTGGACTAGATGAATCAGATGGATCATCTTTAAGTTGTGGACATGTGTCAGTCGGATGAGATGGAGAGTTGCAGATTCCACAATTCTTGATAGGTCCAGGGAATAGTGACTGTGGAAAAGATGAGGTTGGGGCTTTGGTAGCCACTACTAGTTGACGCACAAGACCTGTAAGTTCACTCATCCACTCAGTCATATTTTTGGGCTCTATGGATTGATTCTCTTGGGCTTGTTTTACTTGAGCATGTGCTCGAGTATGGAATTTCTGTGTGTTTGCAGCCATTTTTCTTATGAGTTCTCATACAGCTGCAGGAGTTTTGTCAACAAGAACACTGCCACTTGCGGCATCAATGAGAGTTCGCTCCATAGCCAATAACCCCTCATAGAAGTATTGGATCAGGAGTTGGTAAGAGATTTGATGGTGTGGACAAGTTGCCACAAGCTTTTTGAACCTCTCCCAATACTCATGGAGTGATTCATTAGGGAATTGACGGATACTGATTATTTCCTTTTGGATAGAAGCTGTTCGGGAAGTGGGAAAGAACTTCTCAAGGAAAAGTCTCTTCATGTCAACCCATGAGTTTATGGAACCAGGTGGGAGGTAGTAGAGCCAAGACTTGGCAGAATCCGCTAGGGAAAAGGGGAAAGCTCTAAGATTGATTTGTTCTTCAGAAACCCCTTGAGGCTTCATAGTAGAGCATACTACTTGGAACTCTTTAAGGTGAAGATGTGGATCCTCACCGGCTAGCCCGTGAAAATGAGGGAGAAGATGAATCAAACCCGATTTGAGTTCGAAGTCAGCTTCAATGTTTGGATATTGAATACCAAGAGGTTGTTAATTCATATCAGGGGCAGAAAGTTCTTTCAATGTTTGTTCCCTAGGATTGGCCATATCTAATTCAATTGGTAGGGCAATGATTGGTTCTTGGGTGATTTGGTTATCCCTAATGGTCCTCCTAAGTCGACGAAGAGTTCTATCAATTTCAGGGTCAAAAAAATCCGAGGGATTTTTTGGGAGGCTGCGGGGCATTCAGAGAGATTTAGAAAGGATGAGGAAGACGGGTTTTCCTTTTTATTTTTTCAGTTTATGATTTTTAAGAGGAATACGGGTTTTTCTTTGTGTTTTTTTTTTCAATTTTTTTCAAAAATTTTGATTTTTTTTGGTTTTTTTTACAGTAACCAGAAACTAATGACTACTTAAAGCACCATCCCCAGCAACGGCACCATTTGAAACACACGGCCGATTGTCGCCTATCAACCAGTCAATGTTCTGGTGCTCTGCTAATGTGTATAGAAGCACTCGAGTCGAATCCTCAGCGATGATACTTTGTAGTAGTTGTTTGTTTTTAGTTGATTGTATTTTGATTAGGGGGGTTTGTTGCAGAGCTTAATTGAAATGATTCATTGACTATAATTGATTTAACAAATTGATAAATATTGGGGTGAGTTCATTATTAGGGAGTTAAGCTTGTGATATCCTTGAGCTTTGCTTTATATTGCATTTAAATTAACACCCACTTCACAAGTTGACGTCGATTAGAATTCCTAAGTGTTAAAGCTTTAATCCAAGCCTTAACTTAACTAGGATTCTAAAATCAATCCGTACTTGTTTATGGTATTGTATTTATGGTTCCAATAATCCATGGAAACCACATGCTAAACAAAATATGTCATTAATCCATGATATATTAAGTCCAACATACACAATGTTAAATTAACGAATACTCATCGAGCAAATACTCTCAATCACTTAACATCCCTAAATTTTGACTCACCCCAATGAGATATTTACTCAGACATTTGGGTGTTTAATATTCTAGTCATAATACTTATGATGATAAATTAATAATAGAAGAAAAAGAAAGGGATTAGAAAAGAGTGGTACGTTGAACACACACACACGAACAATGATGATAATTAAAAACAGATTTTTGATTGAATGAGGAAGCAAAATAAGGGAAGGGGATTCAACTGAATTTAAACTATTTTAATAAAATTAATATTAAAATACATAAGGTGGAGGATAATAAGAGATATTGAAGAAGAAACTTGCATTAAAACAGAATTACAAAAGAAAGGACTTACAAAATTACAAAAATGAAAAACACAAAAGTAAGTGAAAACAAAGAGAGGAGGAAAGGTCTCTCAAGTGAAAAATTGAGTATGGCATGACCTCCCAAGCCTTTGTAAAATTTTTGGTCTTGACAATATGATCTCCTCTCTTCTGAAATGCCAACCCCTCTCAAGGAGAGAAGGGGAGAGTATTTATAGCCCAAGGAGTGGACTGTTTGCATTCCTAATCTGTCCCTCCACTTACGTCGCCAATTTGGCTATTCAGACAGCCGGATCTCCAAATATCTCCTTCTTAAAAGTTGTAGATAATAAAGTTTTCCGACTACTGTCAAAATATGGAGGCATTTAGAAAAGTGGAGCCACAGTTATGGCGGTTTTATTAAACAAAGGTAAACTGTCCATTTCTATCCATGCTTTTTCGATGGACAAAATGTGAATGGATTTTTGAACCGGAAGATGCCTTCAAATCCGAATGACTTCTTCAACAAAGTCGGCCGCCTATATATTCTATTTCCCACTGAAAAATCGAAGCTCTATTTGATGCACACATCATGAGATATGCCATGAATAGTATACTGATTTTAATTCTCGGACAGAATGGTGGGCTGGACTTCAAAGCTTCATTTGGGCCCCTTGTACTTGGATTTGGGCCATTAAATTTTTATCCAAGATGACATGTAGTGTCCCCCGAATTATGGTGGATATTTAATGTTTTTGGACTTCTTTATTGATCCCAGTAAATCAATCTTCAAGGTTGGTCCAGTTTGTTCACAGATTCATTGGTCTTGTTTGTGAGGACCATATTACCCTTCAAATGGCAGAATTGGATCATGGTTCCTTCTAATGAAATGTTGTATATTGAAAGGAGAATCCTAAAAAACAAGAACCACACAATTTGGATTAGTATAGTGACAGTTATAATTAAAACATTAAACTGACTCAATTGGACTACTTCTAAAAATGCTCAAATATTATACTTAATATTAAAACATTAATATTTCACACAAATTATGCACATTTCATATAAAATAAGTAAAGGGGGAATATAATAAGTCATGGAAATATTAATAACATCACACGCTATATTTTAATTAAAAACAACTTTTTTCATCGTAATAATTTATATGGTTAAATTATAATATTGAATGGTTTTACAGTATAAATAGAATATATTTTTACCATCCAATATAATGTATGTAATTATCATTGATTTTACACTGAATTCGTAGGTTAAATCAATTCAATCTTTCGCAATGTTATAAATAAAAACTCATTTTCATTCGACAATGCGATTAATTTTAATTTAATTTCTGCAACTTCTGTGTATTGAATTTAAAAAAATGGATTCCATATTTGGAATAATTGGGTTCAAATTATTTTAATAGGCAACTTTTTATTTTTCGGAATTATAAATAGTAACTACGGTAAATTTTATTTACCATAGTTAACGGTAAATCGGGTAATTAAGGGTAAATATAATATTATAAAAATACCCTAACACATGCCAAAATTCTATTGGATGGCTAAAAGTTGACCAATATCACCTAAGGGACGGATTAGATTCATTTTATGGACTTTTGACCATGAAAATAATTTAATTATTATTAAAACCAAAGAAAGTGACAACATGTCACTCTCTTAAATCTTATAAGTATAATAATTTTAATTTAGTGATAAACTTCATAAAACTTCAAACATGAATAACCTCCAGAAAGATAATAAAATTATCTACATCATGATAATTTATTTATAATTTTTAGGGATTAAATAATTGTCATTAATGTTGATACATTAATGATGTAGAAATTATTTATTAAGTGAAAAATCAGTAATATAGTTTTTTATTGAAATAATAATACCCATTAAAAGGACCACAAACCAGACCAAAACTTATCGTTAGAGTATATATACACCATAATAATCCAATTACCTAATATATAACCGTTTGGAGTCTTATAAAAGTGATTATGACACTTATATTGTTTTATTTTAAATAATGTCAAAGTTGTCACCTTCATAATTTAATAAATATAACATTTTAAAAGTTGGGTGTTTTAGAAGATAAATCCGACTAAATGTATTATTTTGAAATATATAAGATTTATCTTCATCCTAGTATTTTTTTTAATTTTTATGCAACAAATAAGTATATTTAACAATTATACAAAAATGTTGTAGTAATTATCTTATTAAGAGCAATATCAAATAAATGGTTTTACAAATATTAAAATAAATATTATATGAACTATTTAATGTGATAAACTAATTTTATAGATTACTATGACATGTTCGGAACCTATTAAATATTTTATTTTTAATATATCCTCTGTGAGGATTTTATTTAAATTCAAATAAATTAATAGTGTCAAAATTGACACTATCGTTATTTTATAAAAATAACATACTATTAAATTGTTTAAAAATCACAAAAATATTTAAAATTTATAAATTAAAACTTATATATTCTAAAATTTCATAAATATTTTAAATATTGATAATTCATAGCATATAAGTAATTATTTATTACAATCTAAAATTTATAATCTTATTAACACAAATAAAATTTAATAGATTAAATAAGGATAAATCAAGTTGATAATGTTTAAAATAAATTCCCTACATGTCTAAATTTTATTTTTTGATGAGATTAAAACCCTATCTCATATAATATTAGAATATGAGACATTTTTGGAGGTTTTTATGTGGGGTTAGATTTATTATAAATTAATATTTTTAAGATTTCCAAAGGTGCCCCTCTCCTCCCTTATAAAAAGGGAACCCATTCCCACTTCTCTTCACACCCTTTTGAGCCTTGAATCTCGGCCAACCCCTGCCTATTTCTCTTATACACTTCCCTAGAAATATTCTGGAGGTTCTTGTCCTCTCAAAAGACCAACTCTACTTCCTTAAGAGAAGGTTTAAAGGAGGTGCGTCGAAGAAGAGGTAATCTCTTCTTCCGATTCTCTCAAGTTTCTTTCTTCTTATACTTCTTCTTCTTTAGTTGTATCATTATAGAGTAATAACATAATTATTACTTATATACTTATATGTTATTATAAATATGAAACAACCCTATTTCACCTTCTATCCATCCTACGGAAAATGAAATCACCGCGTGTGCGTACATACGGAATACCATCTCCACGCCGTGGTGTAATCTGTTTTCGACCACCACCTTACTTGGATGGGTATAATGGTGTAAATAAATAACTATATTTGATTATTTTAAAGTGATATTGATTTTGAAATATTATACATATGCTTCAATACAATTCCACGATCATGGGAATGATATCATCGGTCGTGCGTACGTACGGACTACCGTCTCCACGACGCGATGAGATTCATTATCCATGTTAACCATTCATGAATGATTATAAATTATGTAACACCACAAGCTTCTACGGTACGCTTCTCTTTGAATAATGTGATAGCGTGTGTTGTACGCAACACCAAGTTCTAACACACCATAACCAATCAAACTAGCCGTTATGAATAGTAATACCTACTTTTTGAAATTATATATATTTTATATTTCAAAATGGACTTCATTTTTGGATTCGGAATATCGAATTTAGCCTAAGGTGAAATTTTGGTACATTTCGGATAACTTTCATATTTTGATGAATAGTGAAAATTACTAAATTTTAATTAAAAACAACTTTTTTAATCAAAATAATTAATAGTGATAAATTATGAATTTGAGTGGTTTTAAAGTATATTTAGAATATATTTTTACCATTTAATATAATTTTGGCCATTGGACATAATTTTACAATTAAACCGAACGTAAACAAGTGTCAATCTTTTGATAGTTATTATCTCTTAAAAACACGCTTTTTGTTTTGACAGCGGGAATTAATTTTAAATTAATTTCTGCCACTTCTGTGTTTTGAGTTTAGAAAAATGGATTCCATATTTGGAATCAGGATGTTCAAATTTTGTAAATAGGTAACTTTTATTTTTAGACATTTTGAATAATTACTGCGGTAAATATTTTATTTACCATGCTTAAGGGTAAATCCGGTAAATAAGGGTTAAAAAATAATATTATAATAATACTAAATTACCCTAAAACGTGTCCTAGCCTTATTGGTTGATACATGTTCGACCATAGTCATCTTTGGGTCGATTTTGGGACCCCATGGTGCCACTTGTAGGTGATAAGGACACTTTATAATAATTAAGTTAAAATGAATACAAAAATGACACAAGCATATATCTTTTAGTAAAACAATTTTTACATTGTGTTATATATGTTGTATTTTAGATTATAAATATTCATTAGAAAGATAAAAAGATTTCCTACATAGTGATAGTTCATTTATAATTTTTAGACATTAAATAATTTAATTTATTTATGACACAGTGATGATGAAGTAATTACTATAATAGTGAAAAATTAAAATAATTGATATTATAAATACCCAAATAAATATAATATTAAACTTTTAATGAATTAAACTAATTTTCTAGGATAATATGATATATTAGTATTGATTTAATTGACTTTGTTTGAATTAATCAATCTGTTATGAGTTTCACAAAAATCAACTATTGAATAGTGTCAAAATTGACGTAAAAGAGTTCTTAAAACAAATATTATATTATTAATTGATATTAAATTTCCTAAAAATCTATGGTTCGGCCAAGAGACTTATATCATGATATTTTCATCATTAATGGACCACTTGGGGTCTCTTGGATGTATATAGTAAGTTTATTAACCATATTATATAAAAATACAAAGAGACATTGTAAAAGTGAAACTAATTAACTTAGAGTTAATACTTAAAGATAAGGTTAATATAAGTACCCAAACCTGTCTAAATTATATTGGTTGAGTGGTTTGCGACCTATACACACCTTAAACTTTGAATAATCAACTTTGGAGCCATTAGAAACCGAATATGAATTTATTATAAATTAATATTTCTAGCTTTTCCAAAGGTGCCCATCACCCCTCTTATAAAAGGGCACTCCTCCTTATCATTTCTTCACACCTTCAAAGCCTTTTGCTTCGGCCATAATCTGCCCAAATAATCTCCCAACATCCCTCACTACAACCTAGAGGCCTTAGTTTGATCAGAAAGCCAACTTAAGGAGCCCTTTTGATCAAATCAAAAGGAAGAACCCGAAGAAGAGGTAATGTTTTCACCACCCCTTTTCAAGTTCCTTTCTTCTTCCACTTCTTCTTTATTTGTTCTTACCATTCTAAAATAATAACTCCAGTATATCACATATACTGTTATATTATTATAAATATGGTACAACCATATTCAGTATTCTATCCACCCTTTGAATAACATGTCACCATACGTGCATACGTACGGCTTACCGTCTCCACGTCGTGGTGTAATTGTTATTCAATATATTATTATTTGGATGGGTATAATAATGATGTGTAACTCATTTAAATAATAAATATAACTTGTTAATGATTCTTTATATATGATATACCATCCATTTATATGTTATTTTAATATCAAAATAATGATTTTGTCGCTCGTGCGTACGTACGGACTACCGTCTCCACGAACGCGATGAGATTCATTCTCCATCGTATCCATTCATGTATAATTATCATTTGATGATTTAAAAATGATGTTTAAGGACTTGATATCATTCTGTATATGAATAAGATACAACAAACATGGCTTATGTAACAAAACATATAAAATAAAATGAGTAAGTTAACACCCGAAACGACGATAATTCTAAGATATTATTAACAAATCAATGTTAAAAGATCATATATGATATCATATTAATATATATGATTATTGTATAATTTAATAACAATTATTTCACCATTATACAGGAGGTTAACCTACCCCAACCAAGGAAAAGTACAAGGTAAGGGTTATTTCACAATCTCCTCATTATCCGAGGTTGTTTATATGTAATAATCTACTGGGATCTCTTTATAATCCACATCCATTTTTTCATAAAAATGTAGTTCAAAACCTTTTTATTATTTACAAGAATATGGGATAAAGTCATTTATACCATTGTTTTTCTTTTTATAAGAGGAATCTTTCCGTCGTTTTCAAAACAAGGTCCTTTTTAACCTTTTTGATAGAATTAAGGTAAGAATGTTTTTTTTAACTTATACGGCGGGTGCGGTTATTTTCCGCCGTTATAAAATCTTCAAAGCTTTCCTTACAAGATTATAAGAATATTTTCAAATAAAATGTTTTATTTTATATGGCTCTTAAATGATTTCAAAAATATAAAGAGATATTTCTCTAAAAAGTGTTTTGATTTCATCTATGTCAACATCCTTTGATAAATTTTATGCTTATTTGAAGTTGATGTATTATGATACAAAACATCTATATTGTATTGAAGGTTTTGTGATATGTTTGACTGTGGATGTGCTATTTTTATACCATTCATAGTTTATTGTGAAATTATTGACATTTCGTATGCTAGTTTTAATACGAATGTTTATGTTATGTTTAAACCTTTTCATATGGGAATGCATTGGACTTAATATGTGACGGGTGGAGCCCACTATATCTCCTCGATGCATCGGTAAGTCTCATGAGACAAACTAGTGTCTTGGCACAAGGCCTTGGAGAAATATTATTTTTAGTCTTGGCACGAGGCCTTGGCTATGTGGTTATGATAGTCTGGCATTATGCATTCCAGCATTATGAAAGCGGTTAGTGATTTTGCATGAGATTATTCGATTAGTAGAATATCCATGTGAATGAGTAAATGGAATTATTTAATTTTATTTATGCCATACAATGTTGAAATTTCAAGTTTTAAAGGCTTTTGTTTTAGTTATACATTGCCTTAAATGTTTATTCTTATTTATTAAAGTTTCCACTATATTGTTATCCTTACTGGGCATTTGAGCTCACCCCTTTTCTATGTTTTATTTTTCCCAGGAAGTGAAGAAGTAAATTATGAATGACCTGCAGGGATATTATGTGGGGATATGAGTGTGGATTATGGATACATTATGTTGTTGTAGTAGTTTTTCATTTTATGATGTAATGTAAAACTTATGAATATATCTAGTGTTTCCAAGGCTACTAAACCAATCAGTCTTTCGAGATTTGATCTTTCTTGTGATCATGCCAATGTTATGTAATAATGCACCGACTCTGGGTAACTAGGGTCGGGGCGTTACAGTTGGTATCAGAGGAAGTTTAGTACAAACATTGAAAGCTAGATTTAGATAAACTCTGATTAGAGCACGTAGACCTAAGATGAACTTTGAGGATTAGTATAGAAGAACTTCCTAGAATTATGGTATTATAGAGATTTTGTGAGTTTTCCAGGCAATACATCCCTGTCTGGATACGAGCAGGTAGAGGCGGCTCTGGCACAGATGTACCTAGGGGTAAAACCTGAAAACACCGCTTTGAGCTAGACTCGAACGGGAACTGGTGCACGACAACGGGCCTTGCTGCACTCTTGGTTACGACACTCCTGGTGGATATGCTTAGGGTAACTCTCATTTTCTTTAAAAATCATTATGAAGGGTTTATGAGTATATAATTCCTCAAAGAAAACATTTTTATGATTATGGATTATATCCATAAATAGTTCAATTTATGTTAAGTTTTTTATAAGTATGGGATTTTGTATTTTGATTCATAAACTGATCTAGTTTATGCCATTATTTAGAAACGGCGCCTAGTGGAAGAAATGGAAACCGTATCAATGCAAGCACTCCATGTAGGGATTGCCCTCCTGCTCAAGATAATTATAGTGGGGCTGGTGATGCAACTGGTGCCGATCAGCTAATCACCATACTGGGACAACTTACTCAGGTTATGAATAATAACCTTACCCATATGGAGCACCCTGATCCGCAGCGTGGAGGATCAATGTTAGATCTATTCATGAGGCAACAACCACCAACGTTCAATGGGATTACAAATCCCTTAGTATCCGAGCAATGGATAAATTCCCTAGAGAAAATATTTCAGGCTTTGGGGAGCAGTGAAAGGGAAAAAGTTATCATGGCAGTTTACCGCCTCACTGGAGATACTGATCAATGGTGTTCATTGATTCAAAACATGAAGGAAGATGATGAAGTATCAAATATGGAATGGAGGGAGTTCAAAGATCTGTTTTTAGAAAAATACTTTCCTCGTGACCATCGAGCAGATATGGAAAGGCAATTTCTGAGTCTGAGACAAAAGGAGGATGAGAATGTCACAAAGTATGAGGCTAACTTTACAAGGTTAGCGAGGTATGCTGGAGATTATATACGTAACCCAAGAAGTAAGATTGATCGTTTCTTTGATGGGTTAAAACCATTTATTCGTCGAGCATTAGTCTCACAATCCTTTTCTTCGTACGAAGACATTGTCTCATGTGCTATCAAGACCAAAAAGGAATTCTCTAAGTCTTATGACTTTAATGAAAAGCAAGAGAAGAAGAGACCTGCTGATCAATCTGGGAATGGAAATAAGGGGAAGAAGGGAAAGGTTGAATATCCATCCTGTGGTAAATGCGGGAAGAAACATCCTGGTACTTGCTTGAAGGGAATGGGAGTCTGTTACAAGTGTGGTGAAAAAGGCCACCAAGCTCGTGATTGCAAGGGAAAGAAGGAAGCTACCAACGTTAAGTGCTATAATTGTAGGGAGATGGGGAATTATGCAAATGCATGTCCTAAGCATCAGGAGAACTTACCTCAGAAAAGGCCAAGGGGTCAAGGCCAGGCTTATGCTATCACTACTGCTGAGGTAGAAGCTCCGAAAGACGTGGTGGAAGGTAATTTAATGGTTTCCTCAAGTTTAGAAAATGCATTATTTGATTCTGGATCATCACATTGTTTCATATCTTCCCAGTTTGCTAAGAAAATTAGATATTTCCAATTTGATTTAATAAGGGAGTTGTCAGTTAAAACTCTTAAGGGAAGTATCCTTGCAACAAAGTTTTGTGAATCAGTCCCCATTAGAGCACATAAATGTTCTTTATCTGCTGATCTCATCGTCATACCTATTATTGAGTTTGATATAATACTCGGTATGGACTGGCTTTCAGACTATGATGCGAAGATTTATTGTAAGAAGAAAGAGGTTACGATTCTTGATGATAATGATAAGGAACACCTTATCTTTAGAGCAGAATCGTCACCACCTAATTCTTATTTAGATCCACCCTCAATAGCTCAACTAAATTCAATTATTGGGGAGTAAGAGAATGAAATAACTGTCGGTGAGGAAAGGAATGTTCAAATAGAGGATGTACCTATTGTGAAAGAATTTGTAGATGTATTTCCGGAAGATTTACCTGGACATCCTCCAGAACGAGAAGTTGAGTTTTCCATTGATTTGATTCCTGGATCAAGGCCTATATCGAAGACCCCTTATAGAATGGCCACTATAGAGTTAGTCGAACTAAAGAAACAACTAGAGGAGTTGAGTAATAAAGGATTTATTCTCCCTAGTGTTTCTCCATGGGGAGCCCCTGTTCTTTTTGTTAAAAAGAAAGATGGATCTATGAGGTTATGTATCGACTACAGGGAGATCAATGTTATAACGATAAAGAACAAGTATCCCCTACCTCGTATTGATGATTTATTTTACCAACTGTATGGAGCTCAATACTTTTCAAAGATTGACCTTCGATCTAGATACCATCAGTTGTGTGTAAATAAGGAAGACATTCCGATGACAACATTTCGAACCAGGTACGGGCATTACGAGTTTACAGTAATGCCTTTTGGATTGACTAATGCACTCTCTGTATTCATGGATCTGATGAATAGAGTTTTCAAGGAGTATCTCGATGAATTTGTGGTGGTATTTATTGATGATATCTTGGTATACTCCAAAACCTACGAAGATCATGAAAATCACTTGCGCATTATCTTGAAGACTCTGAGGAGGCATGAATTATATGGGAAGTTTAGCAAGTGTGAATTTTGGCTTCAGGAGATTTCTTTTCTTGGCCATATTGTCTCTAAAGATGGAATCTCTGTTGATCCTTCTAAGACCAAGGCAATCCAAGAATGGCCAGCACCTACGAGTATAACTAAGGTACGTAGTTTTATTGGTTTGGTAGGTTATTATCGACGTTTCGTCCAGAATTTTTCCCGATCGGCTAACCCATTAACGAAGCTCACACGTAAAGGGGTTAAATTTGTTTGGACAAAAGAGTGTGAAGAATGTTTTGAAGAACTGAAGAGAAGATTAGTCAATGCTCCTATATTGACTCTACCATCGGGGAATGATGGGTTCGTTATTTATAGTGATGCATCAAAGAAAGGACTTTGTTGTGTCCTTATGCAGAATGATAGATTTATTGCCTATGCATCACGACAGTTGAAAATTCATGAACAAAACTATCCTACTCATGATCTCGAGTTAGCAGCTGTGATCTTTGCTTTGAAGATATGGAGGCACTACCTCTATGGTGAAAAATGTGAGATTTATACTGATCACAAGAGTTTGAAGTATATTTTCTCACAAAAAGAACTCAACATGAGGCAAAGGAGATGGCTTGAATTACTCAAGGATTATGATTGCACGATACACTACCACCCGGGGAAAGCAAACAAGGTGGCAGATGCTTTGAGTAGAAAAGACCATGGAGTTTTGAACAATATGAGAATTGAAAGGGATCCAATTTTCATGGATCTAGTGAAGATGTACATGGGAATAACAAGGGAAGGTGAAACATCAATGCTTTTTCAAATGGTTGCCAAACCATCTTTACTAGAAAGGATTAAGAGTTCTCAGACCGATGATGAAAAATTTCAAAAGAATATTGAAGCTGTGAATGATGGGAGATTGAGAGACTTTGTGTATGAAGATGGAATTTTAAAATTCGGGAAGAGACTTTGTGTTCCCGATATACCTGATCTAAAAAGGGAATTGTTGGATGATGCTCATAGTTCCAATTTCTCTATACACCCTGGGAGCACCAAAATGTATAGATATTTGAAGGAACATTTTTGGTGGGACAACATGAAGAGGGAGATTGCTGATTTTGTGTCAAGATGTATGGTTTGTCAACAAGTGAAAGCTGGAAGGCAACAGCCTGGAGGAGTCATGCAACCTCTTCCCATACCGGAGTGGAAATGGGAAAATATTACGATGGAATTTGTCATGGGGCTACCAAAGACTCCTAGAAGGAACGATACAATATGGGTTATTGTTGATCATCTTACCAAGTCAGCACATTTTCTTGCTATAAGAGAAGATCTACCCCTGGAACGTCTAGCAAGACTATATATTAATGAAGTTGTGAGACTTCATGGAGTACCCCTATCGATTGTTTCTGATCGTGATCCCCGTTTTACTTCAAGATTTTTGAAAAGTCTTCCGAAATCCCTAGATACTGAACTTCATTTGAGCACTGCTTACCACCCTCAGATATACGGACAATCAGAACGGACTATTCAGACCTTAGAAGACATGTTGAGATCTTTCTCACTTGACTTTCAGGGTATGTGGGATCAATATTTACCTCTGGTAGAATTTTCCTATAACAATAGCTTTCATTCGAGTATTCAGATGGCACCATATGAAGCGTTATACGGAAAGAGATGCCGTACACCAACCTGTTGGGATGACGTCGGTGAAAGAAAACTTATAGGTCTAGAACTGGTGGAGGAAACGATGGAAAAGGTGAAGGTAATCCAAAATCACATCAGAGCAGCTCAAAGTAGGCAGAAGAGCTATGCCGATAATCGAAGGAAGGATTTGGAATTTCAAGTCGGTGATCATGTTTTCCTGAAGGTATCTCCATGGAAGGGAGTCATAGGTTTTGGTAAGAAAGGTAAATTGAGTCCCAGGTACATCGTACCCTTCAAAATTCTAGAATGAATTGGGGTTGTAGCTTACCGATTGGCAATGCCGCCAAGTCTCTCTAAAGTTCACGATGTGTTCCACATATCTCTGTTGAGGAAATACATGCCTGACCCAACGCATGTACTCACCTATGAGGAATTAGAACTGGAACCCGATCTATCTTATTGCTAAGAGCCCTTCAAGATTCTTGATACGAGAGAACAAGTGCTGAGAAACCGGACGACGCGTCTGGTAAAAGTTTTGTGGAAAAACCATAAGATGGAGGAGGCAACGTGGGAACCCGAGGAACTTATGATGAAGAACCACCCGAGTCTTTTCATGTGATAAGTATTCTAGAAATTTCGAGGATGAAATTATTTAAAGGAGGGGAGAATGTAACACCCCAAGCTTCTACGGTACGCTTCTCTTTGAATAATGTGATAGCGTGTGTTGTACGCAACACCGAGTTCTAACACACCATAACCAATCAAACTAGCCGTTATGAATAGTAATACCTACTTTTTCAAATTATAAATATTTTATATTTCAAAATGGACTTCATTTTTGGATTCGGAATATCGAATTTAGCCTAAGGTGAAATTTTGGTACATTTCGGATAACTTTCATATTTTGATGAATAGTGAAAATTACTAAATTTTAATTAAAAACAACTTTTTTAATCAAAATAATTAATAGTGATAAATTATGAATTTCAGTGGTTTTAAAGTATATTTAGAATATATTTTTACCATTTAATATAATTTTGGTCATTGGACATAATTTTACAATTAAACCGAACATAAACAAGTGTCAATCTTTTGATAGTTATTATCTCTTAAAAACATGCTTTTTATTTTGACAGCGGGAATTAATTTTAAATTAATTTATGCCACTTCTGTGTTTTGAATTTAGAAAAATGGATTCCATATTTGGAATCAGGATGTTCAAATTGTGTAAATAGGTAACTTTTATTTTTAGACATTTTGAATAATTACTGCGGTAAATATTTTATTTACCATGGTTAAGGGTAAATCCGGTAAATAAGGGTTAAAAAATAATATTATAATAATACTAAATTACCCTAAAACGTGTCCTAGACTTATTGGTTGATACATGTTCGACCATAGGCATCTTTGGGTCGATTTTGGGACCCCATGGTGCCACTTGTAGGTGATAAGGACACTTTATTTTAATTAAGTTAAAATGAATACAAAAATGACACAAGCATATATCTTTTAGCAAAACAATTTTTACATAGGGTTATATATGTTGGATTTTAGATTATAAATATTCATTAGAAAGATAAAAATATTTCCTACATAGTGATAGTTCATTTATAATTTTTAGAAATTAAATAATTTAATTTATTTATGACACAGTGATGATGAATTAATTACTATAATAGTGAAAAATTAAAATAATTGATATTATAAATACCCAAATAAATATAATATGAAACTTTTAATGAACTAAACTAATTTTCTAGGATAATATGATATATTAGTATTGATTTAATTGACTTTTTTCGAAGTAATCAATCTGTTATGAGTTTCACAAAAATCAACTATTGAATAGTGTCAAAATTGACATAAAAGAGTTCTTTAAACAAATATTATATTATTAATTGATATTAAATTCTTAAAAATCTGAGGTTCGGCCAAGAGACTTATATCATGATAGGTTCATCATTAATGGACCACTTGGGGGTCTCTTGGATGTATATAGTAAGTTTATTAACCATATTATAAAAAAATATAAAGAGACATTGTAAAAGTGAAACTAATTAACTTAGAGTTAATACCTAAAGATAAGGTTAATATAAGTACCCAAACCTGTCTAAATTCTATTGGTAGAGTGGTTTTCGACCTATCCCCACCTTAACCTTTGAATAATCAACTTTGGAGCCATTAGAAACCGAATATTAATTTATTATAAATTAATATTTCTAGCTTTTCCAAAGGTGCCCCTCGCCCCTCTTATAAAAGGGCACTCCTCCTTCTCATTTCTTCACACCTTCAAAGCCTTTTGGTTCGGCCAAACTCTGCCCAAATACTCTCCCAATATCCCTCAATACAACATAGAGGCCTTAGTTTGATCATAAAGCCAACCTAAGGATCCCTTTTGATCAAATCAAAAGGAAGAACCCGAAGAAGAGGTAATGTTTTCACCACCCCTTTTCAAGTTCCTTTCTTCTTCCACTTCTTCTTTCTTTGTTCTTACCATTCTAAAATAATAAATCTAGTATCTCACATATACTGTGATGTTATTATAAATATGGTACAACCATATTCAGTATTCTATCCACCCTTTGAATAACATGTCACCATACGTGCGTACGTACGGCTTACCGTCTCCACGTCGTGGTGTAATTGTTATTCAATATATTATTATTTGGATGGGTATAATAATGATGTGTAAATCATGTAAATAATAAATATAACTTGTTAATGATTCTGTATATATGATATACCATCCATTTATATATTATTTTAATATCAAAAGAATGATTTTTTCGCTCGTGCGTACGTACGGACTACCGTCTCCACGAACGCGATGAGATTCATTCTCCATCGTATCCATTCAAGTATAATTATCATTTGATGATTTAAAAATGATGTTTAAGGACTTGATACATTCTGGATATGAATAAGATACAAAAAACATGGCTTATGTAACAAAACATATAAAAGAAAATGAGTAAGTTAACACCCGAAACGACGATAATTCTAAGATATTATTAACAAATCAATGTTAAAAGATCATATATGATATCATATTAATATATATGATTCTTGTATAATTTAATAAAAATTATTTCACCATTATACAGGAGGTTAACCTACCCCAACCAAGGAGAAGTACAAGGTAAGGGTTATTTCACAATCTCTTCATTATCCGAGGTTGTTTATATGTAATAATCTACTGGGATCTCTTTATCATCCACATCCATGTTTTCATAAAAATGTAGTTCAAAACATTTTTATTATTTACAAGAATATGGGTTAAAGTCATTTATACCATTGTATGAATTTTTATAAGAGGAATCTTTCCGTCGTTTTCAAAACATGGTCCTTTTTAACCTTTTCGACATAATTAAGGTAAGAATGTTTTTTTAACTTATACGGCGGGTGCGGTTATTTTCCACCGTTATAAAATCTTCAAAGCTTTCCTTACAAGCTTATAAGAATATTTTCAAATAAAATGTTTTATTTTATATGGATCTTAAATGATTTCAAAAATAGAAAGAGATATTTCTCTAAAAAGTGTTTTGATTTCATCTATGTCAACATCCTTTGATGGATTTTATGCTTATTTAAAGTTGATGTATTATGATACAAAACATCT